>OV179150.1:21324946-24235145 GCA_921972225.1 Euplexia lucipara
GGGTAGCCCCCCTGTATGTAAAGTGGGAAGTGATTTTTTTTTTAATTTCATCCCTAACGTGTGATATATTGTTAGAAAGGTATTTAAAAATGAATAGGGGTAAACTAAAATCATTTTTTGATAATGTCAATAATTTCGGAAATAATCACTCCAAAACTTATGGTTCAAAAGTAAAAAAACAATGTGTCCCCCCACATTGTTTTTTACTTTTGAACCATAAGTTTAGAAAATATGAAAAAAATCTGAAATGTAGAACTTTATAAGGACTTTCGAGGAAAATTATTTTGAACTTGGGTGGAAACAACAGTTTTTGTACAAAAAAGACAAAAAGTTGTTCAAAATAATTTCTGGAGTAAGTTTGTAGTATAATCGTATATGCAAGCATTTTGAACACTTATTGTGACGGACGGGAAACTACGGAACCTTACACTGAGCGTGGCACAACACGCTCTTGGCCGGTTTTTTTATATTAAATTTACTTGTAATTTTGACGTCTAAAAGTGACTTTTAATGGTCTAGTTGAAATAGACGATTTGACTTTGACTTGAACTTATACCATGATAACGGATTCCTGCACAACTTCTCGGACACCAGCGTGGCGTCCCGATCAGGCATCCTTTTCATGAATTTAGTATCCTAAATGTTTTTAACGGACTTCAAAAACAGGAGAAGGTTTTCAATTCGAATGTCTATATTTTTTTTTAGAGTTTGTTGCATCATTACTCCGTCATTTATGGACCGATTTCCAATATTCTTTTTTATTTAATACGGTATACTAACAGATTGGTCCCATTTGTATCAAAACTCATATTTGATGAGGGATCCTCGAGGAATTGAGGGAACTCCAAAAAATATATTTTAACATTTTTAGTAACAAATCAAGCATTTTCATTTAGAAAGTATCATTTGGTGAAGAAAAACTGATGAAGAAGACAGGCAACGGAACTCTTCAACACATAACAGCAAATTATTCGCGATTGTTATAGTCAGATGTCTATGTTGAACTTTTGTATTTCCATAACATAACATTACGCCCTTCTATTTTAAGAGGGCCGGCAGAGATGTACAGATTAATGTTTACACCGAACTTCTTTAGCAATTGTTAACCAATTTCAAAGATTATTTCCAGTTTTGAAAGACTTTCTTTACATACGAAGAAACTAATAACTGCAAAATAAAATCATTTTGACAAAAAAAACAACCGACTTCTTAAAAAAACACTAACAGGTGAAAAATAACTCCAGTTTCGGAAGTCTGTGGCAAATAATGAACGAAACAAAACCACCAAAGCCACAGACTTCCGAAACTGAAGTTATTTTTCGCCTGTTAGTGTTTTTTTAAGAAGTCGGTTGTTTTTTACAATACAAGATGCAAGGTATACCTTTTTTCAACTGATTTCAGTTTAGAAAAAAGTTGTTTTATAAATGTGTGTGTGTGCCAAATAGATGTTTTTTATTATTTATTTCTTTATTGATCCTTTTTTTCAGATCAAATGAAGTACAAGTATATAATTGCACCTCTTCATCTGACAATCCTATTACTATGACCGACACTCATAAATATTTCAGCGAAGAAATGATTTTACGGGGTAAAAGTAAGTTTTCGTTTCTATATTTGTAACTTAAGAAGCCTTTTGTCTACTACGTTTGACCTAAAAACCAGGCTTTAAAAGAATACTACGGTAACGACAGTTCTGTAATTGTGTGCTTATAAGGTGTCGTAAGATTTTTCTTAATTGTGTGGGTACAGTATTAATAGTCTAGTGGTGTGAGTGTCAAGTTATAGGTCAAGGCAAATACCCCTGACTTTTCTAATTCATATGCGTACTGCGGCGTAAAATAGCAACAATGTTGGTAGTTATACTTTTGAGCCGTTTAGGGTTGAAACTCTTGGGCTGTGGGGTCCGAGTGCTCGTCTTCTTTTCAAAGACATCTGCAAACGTTTGGTTGACGCTTCCCGTGACCCAAGGGCTGGTCTAAACTTTGGCCAGAGGCTAAGCATTGCCATATAACGTGGCAATGCCGCCAGTCTTTTGGGCACTTTACCAGCTGGCAGCGATGCTGAAGAATTTTTTGACGCTTTGTAGTTATTTATTGTTAGGTTTAGTTATTTGTTTATTTTAAGTTTTTGTAACGTAGTTCCATTGACAGCACGGGTGTTTTCCAAACCTTAAAATCCTCAAGACCCTGATCTTTTAAATACAAATCCTACGAAGTTTTCCTTCACCGTCTTCTAAGCAAGTAAATTGCTTAGAAGACGGTGAAGGAAAAGATGGTGACAAAACCGGCATGGCTGAGAGATATTTCCCGAGGGCAATTATGCCAAGTCAGGGGCCATGGGCGGCATTAAAACTCTGACACCAGGTTTATTACTAACCATACGATGAGAACAAGAATGTTGGTAAAGTAAAGCCAATTTGTGCCGTAATTCTACAGAGTGTCTCATTCAAATCGGTCAGTATGGGAAAGTCTGAAACTATAAGACATACGAAGATCTGTTCTGCGGAACCATGTCATCGATTTTAATAACAAGAAAAACTGCATTCATACATTTTAAAAAACATCTGTACTCCGTTCGGGAATCGAACCCGGTTATTTTGAAAAAAAAAACCTACTCTATTTCTATTTAGATATCGATTGTGTAGGTCTTAAGCAGTAAATGTCTGTATGAAACATGATGTCTAAAATTAATAAAATGCATTGTTTCCACATACTTTAATTTATTTTAGTAGGTGCTAGAAGTGACCACGTTTACAATATTACTACAATAATACGATGTTTTTAAAATGTATGTATGCAGTTTTTCTTGTTATTAAAATCGATGACATGGTTCCTCAGAACAGATCTTCGTATGTCTTATAGTTTCAGACTTTCCCATACTGACCCATTTAAACGAGACACCCTGTATACTTATACTAGACATTGACAGTTTTCAAGTTTTCACAGGGTGACTTTAGATGAATCGACCGGCTATATCGATTGTCGGAGATCTTTCAAATGAAAGCTATCGATCAACAAAATAGGTAATCGATTCGTGTGGCTGTGTTAATTTTTTCGCGAGACACCTAGAAATCCGTCACTTCAATCATTTCACTAATCTAACAGTAAATTAAGTCGATAATAAGTTTGAAGTTGTTTTTTTTATTTTTACAGACGACTTACCATATCCTAGCTTCATTTTTGTAAAATCAAAAGTAACGCTCAACATTGGCACGTTCATCTTCCAAACGACTCCTGCGTATATTGCCGACTTGTGGCTGAAAATTACTGGTAAAGAACCACGGTATGTAATTGCATTTTTAACAAAATCAAATCAAAAGTCATTTATTCAAATAAGGCTGAGGTTCAGCACGTTTTGAATGCCCTAAACGCCCGCCCTTCGCCACATCCTAGTGTTTTTGCTGGGAAGAAGAAGTGGCTGAACAAACTCCCCAGCAACACGTCTGTCTGATATGTTAGAAGAACAGTTTAAACAGCATTGGTAATTTAAGAAACATAATCATTTAAATTAAATAATTTACTACATGATAGCTAGCACACACTATTATACAAGACAGTAGTAATAAGAATAGTAAGTACCGACGTTGACAACTAAACTCATGCAAAAAATAAAATATAAGTAACTGAATAAATATAAGCCTTCAAGTAAAAAGGGCGTGCCCGCCTACATGTACAAAACTGGAATTTACGACATTACATCAAAAATAAATAAAAAACGATACAATCAAAAAATTATACACTAGGACTATCGAAGCTAAATAAAAAATCAGCTACTAGTTAAACAATAACAAAAACCAAGGTCAGCAAGACGACCAGTCATGACAAAACACAACGCTATTTTTTCTCTAAGGGCTTGGCAGAACGTGAAGTGAAATTTTACCCGAAAGGTTTCACAGACTGGAATATGTGTTAGTGCAATTCCCGGGTTGAAGTTTTATTGAGTTTTTCTATCCAGAATTTCTTAGTAGCCGTCCAGAGTCTGGTATTTGCCCGTTTAAGACTAAAGGGCGTGCATTCTAAAGGTTAGCAATGTGGCAAGTTGTGGTCAATAATTTCGCCGCTTTGTTTAATTTATTAATAACAATAAATGGATATGAAATACGTTTCTATAGTGCACTGAAATATTGAAAATGAATTGCAATGATAACTTAATAAGGTAGGTTAGGTTAGGTTTATCGGGCAAACAAACAGAACTTTGAGTGTTGTGAAAACAATTATAACAATTTATGAACAATATTTGAGCGCGGAATAGGGCGATATTTAATTGTTTATTTTATTTGATAAATTAGTCGAACAAAACTGCGTATTATTTGTCAACTAATTGCGGTGTTGCCAACTTTAAGATTACAGGCTCTTAAACATTACTGTTGGCACATCAATTTGTCAAATTTCTTTGACATTTTTTCAACTTTATTACTAATAGAATGAAGTATAACCCTTATTTTAAATCATGAAAGTAGCTTGATATGCTGGCATCAGTTCACCAATGCCTGACCAGTTGGGGACTACAGACCTGTGGAATATTTGACAACTTCGACAGTTTTTGTATGGGAAATGTGTCATAAGTTTGACGTTATACGTCAAAAAACGATCATTGACCGGTCATTGAGACACGATTGCAATAGCAGACTCGAGTCCCTGTTGGGTAAAACAACGAGTTTAATAATCTTTCCTTTTCAACAGATACGTCAAAATGATCTCCCAGGTACTCGACATGAGGTCTGCTTACGACTTCGTCTCATCGAAACCCTGGTTGATGCGGGCAGAACGATCCAGAGAGCTTTTCTCCTCACTATCTCCCCAGGATAAGCAAACGTTTCCATGCGACCCTACCCAGATTCGGTGGTCTGAATATTGCAGAAATTATTATAGAGGTGTGCAGCGGTACTTGAAACCTACATAGATATTATAGGTGATTTTTAGTTAAGCAGTAAAGTGTAAATATGTTTTGTTTTCCAATTCAATAAAAAACAAGGAAAAATTTTTTTTCTTTTTAATGTTTATGTTGTTTGTAGTTTAGATGATGTGAATACAAAGACTATCTTGATAATTATTGTAATAATACATATCAGTTGTATTTATACAGGCCTAAAACTACCAAACAGAATACCTAGGTATTTGAATTGAAAACGAGAGAAAAAAGAGACATTGAGGCCACCTCTGTTATGTACAGAGGCCAGCACATCAAGTTACGCCAATGTGTCAAATTTCTTTGATCGTTTTTCAACTTTATGTCAAACAGAATAAGGTTCATATTCAATTGGGAAAATTTGACACATTGGGGTAACTTGATGTGCTGGCGTCTGTACATGTGTGCTAGAAGTATTGAATAAATCAATCAATAAAATTATGGTCTACATTGATCGGATTTGAACCCATAACCACGTTCATGAGATGCCAGCCCATAACCGCAGGTCCACCACGGCCTGAGACTACTTTTTAAGTTTAGTTTGGACATTACTGATATCTGTGAATGATGTGATCTTAAAGAAACCTGGATTTAAAATTATTATAAGACGAAAATCGCAAAGCGTGGTGACCAGTGCTCAAATTTCTTGTATGAGAATGGGCCTTTGCTTTCCTGTAGGGTAACAAAAGGCTGCTATAATTATTATTAGCTTGCATGCCTGGCTTGATAATGTGTTCCATGCAGCCAAAGATTAAATCAAAAAGGCAAATGATAAGAAAGTTTTGAATATCTACCAGACTCATTAATTAAATTATAAAAGTTAAATTTAGAAGTCACAATAAAATAACTAAAAACAGAATAAGATTATATCAAGACATAGCTGATTAGTTCATAGACTATAAGTGACCTGTTTTGGGACGCATCTTATAATGATTTTGTATGAGACCTTTATTTTTTTCATTTAATTACAATATTAATTAAAAAATCCTGACTAACATAAAAGATAATATCTTCATCAAAAACAATTTCACCTGTCAATCTCAGGCTAATAGAAAGAGACAAAAAACTTTACAAAATTAGTTCGTTAAAATTAATCAAAATTAATTTACTTTGAGGAGGCAAAAGCTTTATAATTAAATTGAAAGTGTCGCGACTAAATCAATTTCGTGTTTTCCCTTAGAGCATTGAATTTGAAGGTTTGTTTGCCATCTGTTACGGTTTGGATTATAACTTCCGTGTTGGTATAAATAAGAGAAATATTGTTTTATTACTGGTTCAAAAAAAAGGCACAGGTACCTACGCCTACAAGAAAAAAATGACGTGTGGCACTCGGGGACTGCCACGGTAAAGCTATTGCATATCATTTTTTATCAACTCCTCTCCTCTCCCCCTCCCCATTCTTCCCCTCCCCCACACCTCCCACACCCCTCCCCTCACCGCTCCCTCCCTTCCCTCCCCCCTCCCTCACTTTCCCCTCCCTTCCCCTCCTGTTCCCTGCCTCTTCCCCTCCCCCTCTCCGCTCCCCTCTCACCTCATCCTTCCCATTCCCCTTCCCCTCCCCCTCCTTCTCCACCCCCTCTCTCTGTCCTCCCTCTCCACTCCCCTCCACATTCCTCCCCTGCCCCTCCGACCCCTCTCACATTCCCCTCTTCCCTCTGTCACAATCTCCTTCAGGATAGTAAAATGCATTGCCATTTAACGTGTCAATGCGACTAGTCTTTTGGGCACGTTTCCCGTTGACAGCAATGCGGTTGAATGGTGGTGCTTTATGATTATTTTGACACAAATCACAGGATTATTGGGATTTGTATGTAGTTGTTCTTTTAGATATTCTGTCAATAAACCTTTTTACATCTTTTATAACGTAAGGGAGCACTAAAAAGGTATTTTGAAAATTCACCACCTAAGAGGGTAAAACGGGGGTGCAAAGTTAGTATGACATTTTGCAGTTTTTGAAGTTATTCAAATGAAATTCAGTTTGAAAGTATACGTTTTTAAAAGTTATGAAACACGTACAATTATTTTTTACGAAAATCATTTTACGGGTGTAAAAGGAGGGCGCAAAGTCAGTATGAATGTTCTCTGATATTAAAAGTTATTTTGGATAGAATTAAATATTAGGGTTTTCAAGTTTTTTGTGAATTCAATCCCCAAGGGGGTAAAAGAGAGGTATAAATTTAGTATTTATACATATAATCTAATCTAACTTACCATACCTATCTTACAGCTAACCTAACTACCTAACCAAACTACCTTACTGCAGTGCATTGATTTTGAAAGATACAAATACATAATTTTAAACTGAACTACTGCGCTGCGTGTCTCTATTTTGCATGCAATACTAGAGCTATAGGTAGTATTTGAAGTAGGTAATAATGTAGGTAATAATTTAACTCGATTGGTATAACATCCATTCATAAAATAACTTCTAGGTTCTTTGATTGGTTGATCGAGTGGATCCACACTTGCATCGCGGTCGTCTGTCTGTCTGTCTGTCTGTTCGCGATAAACTCAAACATGACTACGCCGATGCTGTTTTCACCTTTACACCACTAATTTTTAATAAGTACACATACTTAAAGGGCTTATTCTAGACGGTCTTCTCATTACATTTGTAAAGCATCAATTAATGATATTCACAAACTGCAAAGTTATTAGCGTTTGTTTTATATCCGTTTGTTTTATATCCCAACAAGTCATCCAATTTATGGAAATATTGTACCTACAGGATATTCATGACATAGTAGAATTCAATCGTCATCTCTCGCTCACGTTCGCGTGATCTCGTTCAAGCATGCTCCACCTCCAACAGCTGTTTTCGTTATTTATGTTTGACTTAATATTAATATTAATATTTGGCATATTTAAAAATTGAACATCGTTTTTTTTACTTTTGATTACGCAAATATGATCAGTAATAGGTACGGATACAGACCATTTTTTTTTTGTACGGGTGTAGATTGAGTTTTTCTCAAGGAAGTTATTAGTATATAATTTGTCAAGATTTTGTATACATTGGCAAAATATAATAGTATTTATAGGAGGTGAAAAATAAGCCTTCTGGGAGCTGGGTGCGATAACCGACATCAGCGGGCGAAGCCGGGGGCATCAACTAGTAGTAGAATAAGTCTACTGTGTAAGTAGTATAAGTAAGTATAAGTATAAGTCTATAAGTCTCTAATAATCATTTGTTCTGTGTCTGGGTGTAACTTATCTATAATATGTATGTATTTAGAAATATATAAGTATGTTTATCAGCTGTTTAGTACCCATAACACAAGCTCTCAAGCTTAACTTGGGACTAAATGGCGTTGTGTAAAAAAGTTGTGAAATTATTTATTTATTTATTTATTATTACTGTCTAAGTCTATTTGTTTGTCTACAGTTTGTGTGTCGGCTTTTCACGACTAAACGGCTGAACGGATCAAAATGAAATTAGAATACCAAAACTCAGTGCCTCGGAAAGCACAGTGGTCCCGAAAGTCATTTGTCGATTTTTGACAGTCGTTATGGGTAGTCAGAAAGTTTGACAACCAGTTAAAACTGTGTGAATATTGTTCTTAATTAATGGTAATGGCTGATCTTTGCGTTATGCTCGTGAACGGGTGCTGCTTGTGGTGACTGGTCGACTTGCTTACTAATGGTTTTTTTTTTGTTATAATAGTTAACTGCTTATTGGTTTCACTTCACATTTTGAATTAAAAGGTCGCTTTGTTGTCCCAAGAGGTAACGTGTACAAAACAGAACCTTATCAATGAGGTCTGTGTATGTCTTTCAAGGGCTTCCCTCCCCCCCCAGTGTTTTGACTTACATCTGCCTTACAAATACCGTATTACTATTTACTATCTTCATTCACATAAATAACATTTGATGTTAATACTTTACTCATATTTGTTTGTCATAAAGCCCAAGTATTACAGATCTTAAACATTATGCTTGTTTGTTTTGCAACCTAAGTTCATGCTGTATTTAACTGTGTGGAAACTGATGTTTCTACAAATACATATGTTTAATCTTGAATGTATGGAAGGCATTTAGTTTACATTTTGGTTATCTTAAATATGTCGTGGAAAGCGATATTCTTGAATAAATAGTTGTGAAGTTGATTAACTTAGTACGGAGTCTATGGTGACCAGCGTGACGTTACTTGTCATTTAAAAATGGCGCGAATGTGTTTTCGGTAATGTCTTGTGGACAGAGTCATGCTGGTGTGTGGGAGCTGGGCAGAGCTCAGATTGATTTGAGGCACCAACGAAGACACACATCCAGTACGAAACGGTCAGTTACCTATTTGAGTTATGTTTTGTGATTACGATTGTTAAGTGAGGTTATTACTGCAATGAAGATTGCTATTCTACGTTATGAACTCGGTACCACGGAACCCCCATCGGTGTCAGCTCATCGCTCAGCCATCGCTGACGCCGACAAATACATTAAATCTGTAACTACAACAGATTCTGATAGACTATTCAAATAATCAGAGATACGTATTAAATTCAAATTTATATTCATACATTTCTAGATGTTAATTGAATGCGTAGTCAACTGTGTTGCACCAAGTTAAGCATGCAACATTATAGAATGTAATCAAGTGTGATTAAAACCATTACACGAATCACGAATTACAATAAAATGAATACCTCATAAAATGTCATAAATTTTAAAACAAAACTTACTAAAGCACATTCAAATACAAAATTCTAATGCAAATACATTAATATTTTATTTGTTGAACGTAGGTGAATTACATACAGATGTTTATCCCTAGCCGTCCATGGCGTACAAATATTGTATAAGCTAATTTATCAAATCTAAAAATAAAATATTAAAAATGTAAAAATTACATTTAAATCTTAAAATTTTCATTGTTCTTTTAATGTACAGACGCAGCACATCAACCTACCCCAAACTGTCAAATCTTCCCAATTGAACATGAACCTTATTGTGTTTAGATGAAAGTTGAAAACCTATCAAAGAAATTTGACACATTGGGGTAGTTTCATGTGCTGGCGACTATACATTGTATCTATTAAAAATCAAATTATAAAGTAGGGCTTCGTAGGCTCGTAAAGCAGGGCTTCTGTTCTCCTACCATTTTGCTGTGCCCTCCATAATGATCTCATTTATAAATTTACCACCTAAAAATACGGAAAGCAATAAAGATATTGATTATTGAGAATACTGGAATTCAGCTGTACCCCGTTATACTGGAACCTGACCACAACATAGTTAGGAAAAGGCTCAGCGGATAGTAACTCGAAGTTAGTAATCAGACACAAAGCAGGATAACTATAACATATGCAGGCAAAGCTTATTATTCAGGTACTCTGTTCCTCAGTGAGCGGCTTACCTATATGTTATAATTGATTTAATTTAAATACGAGCTAGAAAATTATTCGATGGATATGGCACTGAGACATATGTACTTACGCCAAAAAGGACCTTAAGGTATTATTAAAGACTGGAAGAATATTGTTAAATTAGATAGAAGCAGTGAATATAGTCTAGTATAGTATTCCGTACCGTTGTTGGTAACGGCGACCCTTTCAGCTATTCTTTCCTTTCGTGTGCCTTATGACCTTATGTGACTGGCTAGACCGAATTTGCTTTTGCATACCCGGTTACAAGTAAAGCAGTAGAGTTCGCCGGCAGAGTAATAGGTATTTTTGAAACTTTTAATATTTTTAATGATAGCAGCGCTAGTACCGTAACCGATGGTCACTCACGGGTCTTGAGTTTGAAACCAAGGCACGCACATCTGAGTTTTCAGATTCATGAGAGCTGTATAGGTACATTGTTCGTTGTTCAAAAACGGTGATGCAAAACAGCATGCTGTAACCGAAATGCCTGAGAGATATTAATAGCCAGTGTTTTACAAGAAGCTACTGCCTTTCTGAACTTCGGGAAGTTCAGAAAATCCCAATAACTGTGCTGTTGCACAATCCATCCATTCCATCAATCCATTTGTTAGACTGCTTTTTTCAGATTATCGGAGTTCGCAACGGTTGTTAAAGATCTACAAATTATAGCTAGGACCAAATATAAATAAATAAATATTCCACAACTTTTCACACAACGCCATTTAGTCCCAGGCTAAGCTAGAGAGCTTGTGTTATGGGTACTAAACAGCTGATAAACATACTTATATGTTTCTAAAACATACTTATAGATAAATTATACCCCTGTGTAAATGTTTTACATATTTAAAAGGCAAAATTAAATTAAAATTTATTTTTACAGTTTTATGCGATGACGGGTTTTATTTCGACAAAGAAGAACATTCCATACAGAACTTCATCCCCTATTTTACACCTTTAGGGGTGGAATTTCCAAAAATCATTTCTTTGAATATATTTTTCTTTCTACTACGACGATATTTCTTCTTTCCAAAAAACACACCCTCCAAGTTTCAAACTTCTAAGAGCAGCGGTTTGGGCTGTGTGTCGATATATCACCCAGTCAGTCAGTCAGTAAGTCGGTTTACTATTTTATAAATATAGATAAGTAAGAACATATCCACCACATTTCAGTTTTACTAAATCCTAGTAAAATGTATAACTAATGTAGGCAGAGAATCCTGAATTAAATTCAAACCATTAGGGAGGCTACACTCACGTTCCTACATAATATTAACAATGTGGTTTAATAACATTTCTGAGGGTGACCTGTGTAAACATTGCCTTATAAATATATAGGTCAGTATCTAGCTCAGATATGACAGGTAGGCACGAGGCCTTGGCTCTATATTTTAATATAAATAAATCTTCTGTGCGTGTGTTTGTAATTAACCTTCTCCTAAACGGCTTGACATTTAACACATCTCTTAAAAAATTATACAGCAGTAGTGCTCTGACCGGCTGTAATGCCGATGCCGGTCGATTTAGTAATAGTCAAAGCTTAAAATTTGGATTGTCACCGCTGGATAGCAATATGCTGTCCAGAAACTGAAAATATGACCAAAAGTAACGAAAATAATATTTTTAATCAAACAGAACCAATAAAATCTCGACGAGCTTTTGATGTGTCGATTTAAATGTTATTACTTTGACATAATGCTTAATGTTGCCATAAATCACCCAGCCAATGCCAGCTTGAAGAATAAGATTTAATTATATCAAAACAGGCGGGCGGCGATCTAAAAATAATATAAACGAGGATATAAAATTTTAACGTACGAAAATATGTCTATTTTTATTTCATTCGGTGTAATAAACAGCTCTTCAAATTGGAACCTATTCCTCTTTAGAATTGATTAATCGCACAGCGTGCTATGTAAAGGGCGTGGAGCTCCCTGAAGTAAGGAGTTTGAAAATAATATATCCGACAGAGACCCAATGTTATAGACATAGCTCAAAGGATTAGCAAGCTGAAGTGGCAGTGGGCCAGCCATATCTCGCCAAGAACGTGCTCTTGAGTGGAGACCGCGATACCCTCCGGCATGGTAGGATGACGACCTGCGAAAGACTGCTGGCAGATGCTGGACGACTTTCCTTCTTTCTAATAGGGAGCGAGCCTAATGCTGCAAATTGGGCACAAAAACTCCGGGCTGTTACTAAGAAATTCCAAATGGAAAAACTCAATAACATTGCCCGACCCGGGGATCGAATCCAGGACCTCATGATCAGCAATAGCCCTTGCGACCATAAGACTGACGAAGCATTCATGTTTATGTAACTTAGTTTCTCGAAATTCAGGCTAACCACATTTGATGATCACAAATAATGTTTATAAACCATGGCGTATTAACCCGAACGTAACCGATATCATTAAAATTGGATTACTGATAGCTTTTGTATCCCGATCGTTCTAGATCAGTCAATGTAGTGATGTTAATGCTACTTAAACCAATTATTATAATCAGTCAACTGCCCTGTGGCTGAATAATGACAGCTGCACGGTTACATTACTGACCGACGGACTGGCCTCTCGGTCTAGAGATGATCTAGACTGGCCCTGACTGCTATGCCGGAGATCATACATATCATTTTTAGGAAATATGGATATGTATATCGTCGACTCATGAGGCTGACTGTACCAGGTTTAAACCAGGACTAAAAGGTCTAGGTTTGTTACGGTACTAACTTTAATTAATATTTTTTACGTTTAACAATTTAGTACCATAGTTAAACTAGGGGTCACTGGTCTAACTTTGGTACCATAGATAATTCTAGGACAAGCGATAAACTTCGTTTTGTGATAACGATTATTTCAGTTCATGGTTTAAACCTAGTACTAAACCCGGTACTTTTTTAAGACCTCATTTTATAATAAGAGGGATAGACTTTTGTCCACTCTGTTCTATAGGATACATGTTGGAGAGTGTGCACGGGACTCACACGAATTGATTCCGCCATCACCCTTCTTCCATCCGAACGACAAACGGCGAGTGTTCACCCTTACATCAATGGCACCTCAATGACCCAGACAAAGCGTTTCGCCTCGTCGTTTGTACCGCGTACGTCGAAGGACTGGAACAACCTGCCCACTGTGTTCTTCCCGTCCGAGTATAATTTAGGTGTCTTCAAGGCTAGAGTGAATAGGCTCTGAATAAACTAGTGCGCTTCACCATCATTGACTGCATCACTGCTTACCATCAGGTGGGATTGCAGTCAAACACTAGTTTATAATATTAAAAAACTTTTTTACAAACAAAACAACCGACTTCTTAAAAAAAAACTAACAGGTGAAAAATAACTCCAGTTTCGGAAGTCTGTGGCTTTGGTGGTTTTGTTTTGTTCATTATTGGCCACCGACTTCCGAAACTGGAGTTATTTTTCACCTGTTAGTTTTTTTTTAAGAAGTCGGTTGTTTTTTTTGTATAAAAGTTTTTATTTTGTAATTTTTAGTTTCTTTGTATGTAAAGAAAGTCTTTCAAAACTTGAAAGAATCATTGAAATTGGATAACAATTGTTAAAGAAGTTCTATCTCTAAACATTAATCTGTACATCTCTGCCAGCCCCTTTTAAAATAGAATGGCGTAATGTTATGTTGTGGAAATACAAAAGCTCAGCATAGACATCTGACTATAGCAATCGCGAATAATTTGCTGTTATGCGTGGAAGAGTTCCGTTGCCTGTCTTCTTCATCAGTTTTTCTTCACTAAATGTTACTTTCTAAATGAAAATGCTTGATTTGTTACTAAAAATGTTAAAATCGGTGCATGTGTGCCTATATTTTTTGAGGAGTTCCCTCAATTCCTCGAAGATCCCTCATCAGATATGAGTTTTGATACAAATGGGATCAATCTGTTAGTATACCCTATCAAACAAAAAAAGAATTTTGAAAATCGGTCCATAAATGACGGAGTACTGAGGTAACAAACCCTAAAAAAAAAAAAAAAAATGAGAACCTCCTCCTTTTTTTGAAGTCGGTTAAAAAAAGAAACTAGGACACAAGTTTCGGATGAAAATGTTGTATGTTATGTCCTGTCTATAAAAAGTATTGATTGTCTTTGGATTGACTATATTGAATTTGAAATTGCTTTTAAACAGATACTTTCCGTCGAAATGACGAAGACAAATTAAATTTAAATAATTTCTTCTTTATTGAACCCTTTTCTTGGAAATAGCTAGATTTTCACTTTCATGAATGAGTTGTCTGATTTTTAGCCTGAGGCAAAGCGCGCACTACGAATATAAATCGTTTGCAATTCAAAATAACAGATGCGAAATCGTGAGAATATTTTCAGCCTATGAAGCGGTATTAGCTTGTCTTAATGCTGTCAAAGGATGTACCCAGTAACGTTTAGTTATCTTCTTCTTCTTATTTTAAATTCTTTTAAGTAAAATTAAGTGGTATGTAATGGTTATTTTCTTTTTCAAATTCATGTTGTTGACGCCAACACATCAAGTTACCCCAATGTGTCAAATTTCTTTGATCATTTTTCAACTTTATGCTTAACAGAATAAGGTTCATATTGGCCCTGTTATTTCGCAGGCGATAATAAATCGTGGTGGGCGTAGGAATTATTGTCGTTTGCGATTTTCTTCCTTACTTTAAAATTAACGAATAAAATTCCTAGTGCGCGCTTGGCGTAAAACGTTCGGAACATTATGACAATAAAATGATCTTAGAAAGAAATTAAGTTCGATTGAAAATAATAAATTATATTTTATCTCGTTTATTGGCATGCCAGCAGAATACAATTATCAAAGTAAGAAGAAATAAAACAAACTTTATTGATTAAACCTACCAAATATTATATTTCCCTGAGTTCCACGTTTTTTTAATAAGTCTATGATTTATTCTCAGACCTACTGAATATACACACAAAATTTCATAAGAATCGGTCAAGACGGTTCGGAGAAGTTTGGTAACAAACACGATTGATTGATTACGAGAATCTAATACACGGTTAAATTTAAGTCGTTTTAATCGTCTTCAGGGGTCATGTTACTCATCATTATGAACAACTTTTACTTTGGGACCAAACCTGAAATAGCGAAAAAAAAATCTGCTGTTTCCTACATATTGAAGAGTTATATGCTAACATAAATGAAGGAAACACACAATATACCTCCGTTATTTTTAGTCGGTTAAAAAAAACAGTATTTATAAATATTATTTAAGTACTTACATGAAAATTCTCAGTCCGGAGCGAATAACGAGAACACAAATAATTTCTTTAGAAGCATCATTTGCATTTTTATGAAAAATAACATTTCATGTGCAGACGTCCGCTTAATAATGGTAATCGTTCGTGCTTGCATTAACAATTGTACAAGACGTTTAGGTAAGAATACTGTATCGCAATCTTAATATTGTGGTGGAGACATTAGAAAACAAACATTTACTTTGATGAAAAACGTTAAAAAAAAAATAACAAAAATAATGAATAAAGAAATACTGACATTAAAGAACAATAATAATTAAATAATATCAACATAATAATAATATGCAAGACTAAAAAGGCCCGTCAGGTATCTCAGCATTATGCTGCAACATTAAAAAACACAAAACAAATGCATAAAACTGCTAAAATCTGCTGATGGAAATGGTGGGAAGTGCTGGACAAAACAGGCCTACTTTAACCCAGGATCTAAAGAGCTGATGGTCATAGGAGAAGCCTTCCCCCAACAGTGGGATGATACGAGCTACCAGTAACAAACAAATTGAATTTAGTGTCCATAAAATCAAAATCGAAATCAAGTCATTTATTCAAATTAGGGTGAGGATCAGCATTTGAACGTCAAATAATACATAAGACAGTCCCCCAAAACGCCCGCCCTTCGCCACTTCCTAGTGTTTTTGCTGGGAAGAAAAAGTGTCGGAACAAACTCCTCAGCTACACGTCTGTCTGATATGTTAGAATAATAGTTTAAACAGCATTGGTAATTAATAAACATAATCATTTAAATTAAATTAAATAATTTGCTACATGATAGCTAGCACACACCAACATACAAGGCAGTAGTAATAAGAATAGTAAGTACCAACAACTGTACTCAAGCAAAAAAAAAATATAACTAACTGAATAAAATATAAGCCTTCAAGTAAAAAGGGCGTGCCCGCCTACATGTACAAAACTGAACATGAATAGGTCTACGACATTAAATGAAAAAAAAATGAAAAATGATACACCAGCCCCCCTAGCCAAGTTGACAATCTACAATCGTAAACGCGACTAGAAAACTAGCAATGTATGGGAATGACATCACCTCTCGCTAAGTCACGTGGTCAAAACTAAGGGATTTGAGCCGTTCTCGATTGTAGAAAGAGAATAGATACGAATCGTTTGTAACTTGGCAAGGGGGGCAGGACCATCGAAGCTAAATAAAAAAATCAGTTACTAGAGTTAAACAATAACAAAACACCAAGGTCAGCAAGACGACCAGTCACCATAGATCTTTGACAACGCATCGCAAAAGCCCATCACACAGCCACAGCGCTAACCATCATGTCAAATTGTTTCGCTTGACCTTTTCAACAAAATCTAAATAAAGAATAAAAATAAGAACTTTCGATTAAAATTGTTTGGATATACTTTTATCAGTTAGTTCTTTAAAATATTGTGTTACAAGAAAGTTTATAAATGTGATAAGGGGCAGCAAACTTCTAAACTTTATAAAAACCAGCCAAGTGCCAGTTTGGCGTATAACCGAAGGGTTCCGTACCATAATAATATTGAGTAAAAGACGACGTTTAAATTACGTCTTTTGTATTCCTTCAGTTTAAACAACCATTTGTAACAAAAAGAAAAAAAAATATATTATTAGGATTACTGAATGTATTTGTACCTTTGCCTTAAAAAAAGTGCGGATGTGCGTGCATCGCTAATTTGTGAAAAAGTAAAAATTATTTCGCGCGCTTTTTCTTTTTGCTGTATTGTTTTTATTTGAAACTGTCAATCCGAGTTTTATTTATTACCTTGTATGACATACGTGTGCTTTGATAATTACAGCCTCTGTTTTCTTGTAGCCCTCGCCTACGACTAAGGCTAGCAATATCGCCTCGGCTGTAATTTTCAACTTACCGCACTTATATCATAATGTAGGTACATACACTTTACTAAATGTTCTTTATCAAGAAACAATCTATATTTGTACCAAAACTGGTTTCTTCCCGCGGTTTATTTATGAGCCAATTTAATATCTATAGGATTCGTAACACTTGGTTAAGTGGTGTAGGTGTACAAAGGCAGCACACAGCCAGGCAGACAAGGTTACTTTCGCATTTATTAGTATGAATAAAGATCTTTCATCCCGACTTAACATTCGGGATTACCTCATAAAGTAGCTGTCTACTGGGTGAATTTTGAAACAGTTTTCGTCACCGCTAAGGGCGTTACAGAGGGGATGATTTAGGTGTAAATTGTTCCCTGAGCATAGCCACTGACGAGCCCTAGTGATTACGATGTAAATGAGATACGATGGTACTCGTCACTCAGCTCTTTGGATGCTGCGGCTGTCCATGGTTGAAGCATTTAACTGGCTGCCTTAAAAAGGTACTTGTAATTAAGCTTGACCCTCGGTAATAACATGTGTTTTTTGTATGGATATAGTTCGTATAGCCATATGTATGTGTTTAGAGTGTGCCCAGTGTGATGGTAAATAATTTTCTTCATAATTTTGGCTATGTAAAATCTAGCTGGTTAATTTTATTTTACTCGAAACCCATTTAAATCTTTACGCCAAAACGAAAGTTTTACAAAATTTAACTCTCTCTTCGTTCGTCTCATTAAAAAATCTAAAACATATAAATAATTTATTTAAAAGTATCCGAGTTTCTATCTGAATTGTTGATAAGTTCAAAAGGTAAATAACGTACCTACTGTTTCCACGAGAAAGATTGGATTTAATATTTAAGAACAGCATTGATTTTAGCACAGTAGGTATTATATCATAAACATTATGGCCGTATTATGTTAATGAAAATGTTATAATATTGCTTCATGTCGACAACAATCTTCATTATTTATTTACAAAAAAAACCTTTGCCAAGCCCACTGGGTACTGAATTTAAACTTAATTATTATACTTGCTGCCTCAGCAAACTGCGTTCTACATTAGAATCAATTTAAATTGTGTTTTAATCGAAATTGCTAGATGGGTTGCTTTCGAACCGATTTCCACCATCGAAGCACCCTATAATAATAATAAATAATAATACCAGCCTGTTAATGTCCCACTGCAGGGCAAAGGCCTCTTCTCATACAGAGAAGGCTCGAGCATTGATCACCACGCTTGCTCAAGGCGGATTGGCGATTTCAACCTTTATTTTAATTTCACACCCTATATACGACATTATCGTTTTAATGTATGATGCTAGAACAAACAAAATCAATGGTTTGACGACTTGTCAAATGTCAAACAAATTTAAAAAAAGAATTGACTGTAAAATGTACGGGAAAAGGTTTTCGTATTTGTTTTCACAATTAATCTGGTAAGTATTTTTTTTTTTTAATTATATAAATCAGTGTCTGACTGAAATCCCACATGATGGTAAGCAGTGATGCCATCAGTGACGGTGAAGCGCACTAGTTTATTAAAAGCCTATTTACTCTAGCTTTGAAGACACCTACATTATCATCGGACGGGAAGACCGCAGCAGGCAAGTTGAGTGTTGTTATTTGAGACGTAGACAAATAAAAAACCATGACATTTTTTCCAGCTGCTCTCAAGTTATAAGTGTCGAACCAACCCAACTTTGTTTTATAAAAAAAAAGATTCATGCGTAGATCAAAAAACGTCAGGTACAACGTCTCTACTTACAATTAATATAAAAACTAAGAATCTTCAAAGTTTTATTTGTTTAACGTGAATTAAGCCATATTCATTTCTGTAAATAGGTTTTCACAAGCACTATAACAAGTTTTTTTATTCTATTGAGATCGGTGTTTTACTACCTGACTTATGTGAGAAGAAACACCGAAAGTAACTCACTAACCATTTGTAATACTTATTACAATTGAGATGATGTTATGGTGAAATTATAAGAGACTTTATCCCGAATAGATTCGGGAGGAAACACCGGCCATCGTTCACCTCAGTCGATTCGTAGACCTCGTAGCGGACGAACGCTACGCCGGCTACGCGCTACGGGCTACGCGAAAACTTTCGAGTCTTAATGATACTCAAATATATTTTATTATAAGTATGAATAAGTGTGTATGAGTTTATTTTATGAGAACTATTATTGAATCAAATAATTTCGATAAAAATACGCTGTTTTTTTTAATAAAGCATTATGTAGCAATTAAGTGATTTTAAGTTCAATTTGGAGTGATCTTAATCAACTTTAAATATGTTTGACTTAAAAACTGAGAACTTTTAAACAGTTTTCTTGGAATAAAATGTGAATTCAAAGTGTTAATAAAATGACTAAAACAGTGTGATCTGATTTGCTGTGGGAGGAATGGTAAGTGATTTATATTATTTGCAGATTTTGCAATCCTCTTGTCTTTAACATGTGTGTAATATTTTATGATATTGTTTTTATAACTATTGTTTTTCTGAGCCACGACTATTTTTGTCTCAAACTTAAAATCCTGATTTTAAAACCCGTCGCCTCAAATGAAGGTACTATTTTTAGGTTGTATTTAAAGTAGAATCAAGAATTTAAATGAGAACAAATAAGGCTTGACGTTTATTATACGACTCAAACCGATGGAATCGACACGAAAATTTTTTTCGTATAATTCCGACTTAGCTAGGTAATAGGTTAATTCTACAAATAGGTTTTACAATTTTGATGAATTCTCAATAAAAAATAAAAAAAAGTTTTGCTTTTTGAACGATTTGTCAAAACCTCATGAATGCATTGTAATAATATAAATAACTGAACCTGTTCTCGATATCGGTGGGCTACATGTTTTTTTGTATTTTAAAATGTAACAAAAAGTGCATAAAATGAATAAACGGAATAATAATATTACTTTATAATAGTTATTTAATTCAAAAAGCATTAAAAACAGAAATCTATAGTTTAGTTAAAATTGATCCTATATCTAGCGTTAGTTCATAAATAAATAGAAAAGAGATTGAGCTTAAGAAAAATTTTGCACAGAAGACAACCGGTCTTAGTCGGTCATCTTCTTTACAAAATGAACAATAACATACTATTAAATTAAGTTTTCACAAACACTTTTATATGTCAGTTTTTTAAGTAAATGAGATCGGATTTCACTATTTGACTACTCTGAGAAGAAACGCCGAAAGAATGAGGGGACCAGATCAGTCAGTGCAAGCATTTGTCAGTAATCGTGAGCTCAACTCGGAACTTGAGGAGCTCCACGTGCCGACGAACAATACCAAATAAAGAACATTTGGGTTGGTCCCATAAAGAACTCAAACTGCCAGACAAAATTTAAAATAATAAATAAAAGAACTTATAAAGATGTAGAAAAGAAAATCTAAAAAAAAAGAATCCACATGTTCCTTACAATCACAATAAAAAATAAAATATATAATATAATTTCAAAGTAAAAATACACACATCAAAAGTGTCTAGGGATCAACATATATTTTTGCAATAACTTTTCTCCTGATTGATATTAATTAAAATTTTCTTTAAGGATTCATCAAATAAAGTGTTTTCGTTTGTCACAGTAACGATAAACCAAGTCACCTTTGCATTAATAAAGAAATTTGCCATTTTCCTAATAAAGGGATTTTTGACATTTGAACCACTAACATTAAAGTTCGAAAAAAATACTGAAATAACAGTTTTCTTTAAAATTTTATTGGGTAACTTAAACAATTAATAATCCGTGTTTCTACCGCGAACACTAACAACACAAGAACATCGGTTTGGCAACTCAAAATGAGTTCATCCAAATCACGCTGTGGAATGGCCGCCCATGTTCGTTGCAACAACAAAAAAAGGTCTTCTTGCGACTGGATACCCTCCATATTCGGCAGAGCTCTTCTCTGTAGCATATCCCATGCATGCTCAATCGGGTTCAAGTCTGGCGACTGAGCAGGCCAGGGCAGGACATTGATGTTAGCTGCGGCGAGAGTCTGTCTTACAACTCTTGCGGTGTGCGGTCGTGCATTATCATGCATTAACTGAAATAAGGGACCGATTTGCACTTGTAGAGGAACGATGACGTCTGATACAATCGTCTCAGCATAAATTTGAGCGTTGAGGTTGCCTCTGATCCAAATCAACTCAGTTCTTCCGCCGATCCAAATACCCGCCCATAACATGATGGTTCCACCACTATAAGGATGGACTTCCTGGCAGGATTTTAATCGCTGTTGGCGTCCAGGGGTTCTCCAGCGTCGTATACGTCTTGTATCCGGTCTCATACCAAAACAAGACTCATCAGAAAAGCACACGAAACGCCATTGTTCTTCTGCCCAATTTCTGTGTTCAAGAGCCCATTGATATCGAATCCTACTATTGTGCATTGCTATAGGTGGTACCCGTAGCGGTCTTCGGGAATGAAGGTTCACTTCATGCAAGCGGTTTCTGACTGTTTGGTCGCTAATTAAGTTCCCTGAAGAGTGATGAAGCCTCACGAGTTGTAAGACAGACTCTCGCCGCAGCTAACATCAATGTCCTGCCCTGGCCTGCTCAGTCGCCAGACTTGAACCCGATTGAGCATGCATGGGATATGCTACAGAGAAGAGCTCTGCCGAATATGGAGGGTATCCAGTCGCAAGAAGACCTTTTTTTGTTGTTGCAACGAACATGGGCGGCCATTCCACAGCGTGATTTGGATGAACTCATTTTGAGTATGCCAAACCGATGTTCTTGTGTTGTTAGTGTTCGCGGTAGAAACACGGATTATTAATTGTTTAAGTTACCCAATAAAATTTTAAAGAAAACTGTTATTTCAGTCTTTTTTTCGAACTTTAATGTTAGTGGTTCAAATGTCAAAAATCCCTTTATTAGGAAAATGGCAAATTTCTTTATTAATGCAAAGGTGACTTGGTTTATCGTTACTGTGACAAACGAAAACACTTTATTTGATGAATCCTTAAAGAAAATTTTAATTAATATCAATCAGGAGAAAAGTTATTGCAAAAATATATGTTGATCCCTAGACACTTTTGATGTGTGTATTAGGTACACCATATTATGTATCTTTATAAAAATATAAATATGAGTCTACACAGTATAAACAGGAGTAAGAAGTACCAGGCGTATGCGTTTGAGCAAAGTATCATATACATATTTGCAACAGATAAAAAAAATGCGTACTTACTTTTTGATGGTCTAATAAGGTTTAACATGTAGGTATTTTATTTACATATCCATGTAAGTAACATGGATATGTAAATAAAATACCTACATATTAAGACCATCAAAAAGTTCCTTCGTAGATCTCCTTAACCTTAAACAAAGATTTTTCAAACCCTGGCTCAACTTCTAACGAAAGATCTTGTCTTAATAACAGTAAGCATATTAATTAACTGATTTTATATTAACAAAAAAAATGAAAAAGATGCTGTTAAAATGCGTTTCTTGCGAAGTATGTGTGGTGTAACAATGAATGAATGACAGATTGAGGAATGATGTGATAAAGCAACGTTGTGGTTTAAAAGATGTACTTAGTAACAAAAATTGAAAAGAGTATGCTTAGATGGTTGGTCACGTTGAAAGGATGGATGAAAGGCGACTAACGAAAGTTATTTACAAGGCAGATGTAAGTGGGAACGCTGGGAGGGGATGCTCTAGAAGGACATACGTAGAACTTATTGGTGAGGTTCTTCAGAAAGGTCAGGTGCGTAGTACTCGCAACCGGCGTGTGTGTATGACAACATGTATGAATGTAAACGAACCAAAAGAAGTATGTAAGAATCGTAGCATATGGCGCTCTGTAGTTTCTGCCTACCCCCATGGGAAAAAGGCGTGAGTTTATGTATGTATGAATGTTTATTAACAATTTATTTATTAAAATTTGTATGGTATACCAAAAATGTTAACTGTTAATAATTTTTGTCGCGGAAATAGTAAAAAATTTAAAAGGTAATTTAAACTTGATGGCCTAGAAGTTGAGGCGCCTACCTCTCATGCACGAGGTTGTGGTTCAAATCCGGGCAAGTACCAATGTGTGTGTTTCAATTCATAATATGTACTTTCTAAGTTTATATTAGACATCATTGACAGCGGTAAAGGAAAACATCGCGAGGAAACCTGGACTTATAGTGAATATAAGACTTATAGTAAGAAATCGCCAATCCGCCTTGAGCAAGCGTGGTGATCAATGCTCGAGCCTTCTCTGTATGAGAAGAGGCCTTTGCCCTGCAGTGGGACAGTAACAGGCTGGTATTATAACTACGTCTAAAATAACACACACATTTGGCTCAAAACAGCTTTTTTTATTACGTTTTTTCATTCTTTTTCTTCGTATTGTGTGGTTAGTGATTGAATGCCACCCCTGGGCCTCTAACTTGGCATCACATGCCTTCAAGAAATATCTCTTAGGCATGCCGGTTTCCTCACGATGTTTTCCTTTACCATTTTTGAAGCAATTCATACATGAATTTGAAAAGTCAGTCAAAGTGTGTGCCTTGGGTTCGAACTTGAGACCTATCTAAATTTGTAAATCCGCCAGTCACATCACTAGGCTATCATTGATTAGCAGCTTGCTGCTTGCTTTGTTACTTATCTCAGTTACTGAATTCGTAATTCTTTTGAGAAAATGTAATAGAGGCAGTATTTTTACTGTATTGTAGCAATACTTCAGAAAAGTTTTATCTAATCAAGATTTTAACTATCCGTATTATTGATATTTTTCCGAGTACGGTGACGCTAAAAGGAAGGTTATGTTCAGCAATCTAAACAAAAAGTTCTCATGGAGGTTCGCCTTTATTAAAGCTTTTTAGATATTATATTTTTTAATAAGTTACTTTACCCAAATTTTGAGGAAGCTTAGAAAGCCTATAGGGTCCCTTAAGAAATGTGTTTCAACTAAAATTATATGCTATTTTAAAGCTCATCATATAAGCTACTATAATATACAAGGAAACCGTATAACCCGCGACTCCGAAGATACAGGTTTCCTAAGTATAGGCGCTCGGGAATTCGACAATAATTTTGACAGAACTTTTTTCTTCTGATTCTCTATGATACGAGTATGTCATGTGATTCTTTTATGTACAGAGGGCAGCAAATCAAACTACCCCAATATGTTAAATTTCTTTAATAGTTTTTTCAACTTTATTACAAACGGAATTCATTTCAGGTTAAATTGGGAAATTTTAGCAGTTTGAGGTAGCTTGATGTAGGTACTAGCGTGTGTACAAATAAATCTATTATTAGTTGAGACTTTAATATTCTCTGTAAAGAGTTCTCATTGGACCCATTTGTCACCAAAACCAACTCAGCTCGCACTCGGCTGAATGCCGATTTCTTTAGAAGTACGTATAGTCCGGTCTATTTAGACATTCGAAGTTACATAAAGTCCCAACAAGCTGAATTTCTGTGAAGTTGTTCAAAACATAATTATAAATAATGTCTAGAAGTTCCCCATCATTCCCCTGTAAGGAAAAAAAAATATTCAAGGTCAAAGGTCAAAAAAATGAGTTTTTCGCGATTTTCAGCAAAACGGTAAGTTTTATCATAAAAGTACCTCAAACAAAAATTGTAGATCATAAAATTATCTATAAAAAATGTCTCAATACTTTTTTTCTTACGAGCCACCGTTTCTGAGATATAACGATTCATAAAGTTATAAAAGTCGTTATCGTCATAATATGCACACGTTTCCACGCCACCTATGAGGTAGTGTACTTAGCGCGTTTTTTTAACGTGTTTTCTCCAGTAGGCCTACTCCACGAGTCAGTTGTGATCCTGTTTAATGTAAAACTATTGCAAAATAACGGAAATTTTCAAAGATTGGGAAAGATAAAAGCGATGTAAATGAAAAAAAAGTGCTGAAGTTTATTCGTCTTATTCGTAAGTTTCAAATTCTTGTTCTTCTTCTTGATCTTCTTCTTGTTCTTCTTCTCCTGCTTCTTCTTCATCTTCATTTTGGATGCAAGTAAATTGCGTCAATAGCGATGTATCGCATGATACTTCGTCGGAGTCAAACGAATCCTCCATTGTTTGTGATTCAATATTAGAGCACGACCGGCCTTGACAATTTTTGCATGCCAAAGAACAAGACAGTCCGACTTTTTTGCAACCACATTTAGCACTGCATCCCTTTTTGCAGTTGCAAAAAATAGTGTTCAGCAGTTTTTCCGGCGCAGGTGGAAGTAAAGTTTGAACTGGCTCTAATATATTGTTGACCAACTTCCAACCCCAGTCTGTAGGGTTACACTGGCTTAAAGATTAAGGGACCGGGTTTCATTTTACCTGATATTTTTGTAGTTAAAACTTATGTATATTTTATATTGTAAGTATAAGTTACAATGACCGATAGAAAAATATTTAAACATTTAATAAATAATACATATATGTATATATATATATATATATATACACATACATATATATGTTATATAAAATATTACAAATCTAGATGTATATACGTGGCGTACTCATGCATATTATGACGATAACAACTTTTATAACTTTTTGAATCGTTATATCTCAGAAACGGTGGCTCGGAAGAAAAAAAGTATAGTTACATTTTTTATAGATAATTTTATGATCTACAATTTTTGTCTGAGGTACTTTTATGATAAAACTTGCCGTTTTGCTGAAAATCGCGAAAAACTCATTTTTTTGACCTAAATATTTTTTTGAATATTTTTTTTTCCTTACAGGGGAATGATGGGGAACTTCTAGACATTGTTTATAATTATATTTTGAACAATTTCACTGAAATTCAGCTTGTTGGGACTTTATGTTACTTCACTCTCATTTTTTGGTCTAAATAGACCGGACTACGTAGTGCTTTTGTTAATTCAACATTGTAGGACGGTTTTAACGACTACGTAACGTGACCGTATGCGTCTGCGATGCGAGCCGGACTAATGAGCGGTGCGCGGCGCGGTCCGCGCGAGCGTTGAGCGGGAACGCCTCGAGTGGAGCGGGAGGCGCGCGAATACACTATTAGCACAGCTATTAATATTGCCGTTTGTCGCGAAATTATTCCTACAACATTTTATTTGTATAATTATCTTTACTCCATGTTGGCATGTGTAAGTGTCTTACCATGCCTTAAGCGTATTTAGTACATATTGTATCCTTCTTATTTCTATGATTTCTGTTATTTATCGTGCTTGTTAGTGATCCTAAGATTTCTGTATCCTATTCTGTTTTTTTCTCGTGAAAACCTGTAATTAATAATAATAATAATAATAATTCATCTTTCGAGGCTTTCGTTGCACGGTTGGGTCAAGAACCTGATCCAGAAGGCAGTACTTCTTGATACGGCCCGTATCGTGAGGAGGTTCCTGTCTCTGGAGCCCTAACCACCGGTAGCTTGGACCCTGCTCCCGCCATCGGTGGTTCACTATTTTTTATATTTTTAAATGTTTTTATATTTTTATGTCAATATTTAAAAATGTAATTTATATGTATGTTAAAATAATAAATGGAAATAATAATAATATTTATTCAAAAGTAAAAGTGGTAAAATAAAATAAAAAAGTCTTAAAAATAATTAACAAAGGTATTTAAATGTTAGATGCCTGTACTAGGTTAGATAAACCTGTATCACAAGCGACAGGAGCTCATTAACGTTGGTAATTGTAGTACAAAGAATTATTAACAATATTTAAAATAAAAGATGATAACAATAGATGATATTATTCATAACTTAAAAACTATTTTAAAAACTAATGCAACATGTTTGTTTATTTTTACCTACCTTTTTGTTTTTTTGTTTTTTTTTTTTAATTGGCTTTGTGTTGCTTATTTAATTGTTAACCATCTGTTACAGCTGTTGGTTCTCCTTTCAATAAATAAATAAATAACTTATATCACGCTGCAACTCTCAAGAACGATTGAAATCGCGAAGCACAACTAGTTCTAAATGTTGTTATTAGATAATTAAAGAGTCTTTCTTTATATTAATGGAGAGTGATCTAAAATTTAACCAGACTATATGTGGTTCACGACGACGAGGCCTACTTAAAGGTTAAACCTTTCAAATCTCAATTTAGCTTTGAATAATTCCCAATAGAAATGGTAAAGGGAATTCTTAATTAAAGCTGAGAAATGTCAGGGATCAACAACGCATCCGAGTGATGCAGACTGTGGGACCTTCGACTGGGAGGAATTAATATACGACACGCTGGTATTAATAAAGGGGTAAGCAGAAATAGCAGTAATAGGGAAATGCTTTGTGTTTCAACTTAATTAATTTTAATGTTTTGTTTTAGTTTGACTGGCCTGTTGGTGTAGTGGTTAGTAACCGTGAGTACTATGTTGGAGGTCGTGGGTTCAATTCTTACCCAAGATTAATTGTTTGTGTAATGAGCACAATCATTTGTTACGTTTTAGGCCGTAGTTCATCTATATATTTAAAAGAAAGTCGTGTTAGTTACACCATTTATAACTTAAGAACGGCTGGATCAATTTGAATGATTTTGGTCTTTTTGGATTTGTCTTAATTAATAAAAAATAATAAAAAACATGAAAAGTCCTCGAAAAAATAAATATCAAGAAGATTTTTCAAACGCAGCGCCATCTTGGATGATATGACAGGAGTCAAACTTCCCAGTTCATTATCAGGTGACAATTTGACATTGACAAGTCTTAAGCTAAACTTATGAAGGTAAGGTTGTCAATTTATACGTAACTACGTTCTGAAATTTATTTTGTTATTAAACTTAGAGGTTTTATGTAGCATAAAAAGTCTTACATTTCAGAAATCAATTTACGTAATTAATAATGACGACAGAGACGAACTTTAATAATTCATGCAAATAGAACTTATTTTACTGTTAGGACTTTAATTAAAGTAGACCGGGAAAACTATAGGTATAAATTGTGTGTAACATTACATGGATTTAAAAAATAAATTCATAATTTTAAACTGAACAGTTTAAAATTATGAATTTATTTTTTAAATCCATACATTTTAATAAGGTAGTTAGGTTAGGTAGTTAGGTTAGCTATAGGATAGGTATGGTCAGTTAGGTTAGGTTATATATACATGTTGTAATTTTAATTCTATTGAATACAAAATGTTTAAATACGATCACAGTAGAGAGTCGCTACATAAAAAGTAGTAATAGTAATTATTGGTTTATATATTTACGATCTGAGAGCGTTATCAAAGTAGTACTTTTCGGGAATTGAATTCCGAGAACGCACTGAGAGCTTCGAACTATGTATATACAAGTTAGCGATCATTTACACCAACAAGTAATTATAAATAAAAGTAAAATCAAACACAATAACTTACAATTCAATTAAATTAAACTTAAACACGAACATATTAAATCAAAATAAATTCACAATTCACAACACCATGTCAATCAATTAATCAATCAATTATTTATAAGTGAGGACTTGTTATTACCTGTCAGTATAACTTACGTTCTCTTACCTGATTTGTTTTAGCAGTAAGTCCTCCATATCATTTAAATAAATAAATAAATAACCTTTGGCCCACGCGACCGTTATTATTTTTAAGCCACAAGCTTGCTTCTATGTACTTAAATGTAACTAGCAAAATGAGTATACACTAAACAAAAAGATTTAAAAGACTATAGAGCGGACCTGCGAGGATATGTCATAGAAAAACTTTGATCCCATATCCCATGTCTCAGTAACGCCATCTAGAATAATATATGAATATTGGAGCGGCAGAGGAGCGTACTAAAAAAAACTCATAGACTTGAGTCCGGCAGGACATACTTTTTCGGACGAAAATTTTGTTCGTGATGTCCGGTCTATAGGTATTGAATGTCTTTGACACTAAACTATATCTGCCTAACCTTTCCGAGAACACAGACGTAGGTACGATAAGTAATCTTATAATTTTATAGAATCTAAGCACAAACATCGTTTTACGAACGGTTTTATTTAGTTTCACACCCATCTGAGTAACTTAATAGCTAACAGACGATACTTGGGATTGAATGTTCAGGCAGTTTGCGTAATCCGATTGAGATGAAAATGCGAATCGCGTAGTTTTGTGGGCAATACAATACCTAATAAGTACCTATGTATAATTGTAATAAATAGCTGATAATCCATAGACGTGCTATTACACGATTGATGAATTTCTAAATGATAATCTGATGTAGACCTATTTGTATGACTGGAGATTCAATTAATTTATTATTGTGACCGAATTATGATTACTTATTTTTGCATTGACTATGGGAACTTTGCGATATTGTGACATGTGTATTTATTAATTAATCATTTTTGTAGTAATTTTGACATTCGTACCTAATAATTTATGTTTACTCTCGCATGAGCAATATTTTTATTTTTCATGCAGACATTTTTGTACGCCCTATGAATTCTAATTTAAGAACTGTATTTACTACCTATGTTATACAAATAAAAATGATTTGATTTAGCATACTAATATAAAATGAGAAAGGAACTCTGTTTGTTTCTAGGTTTTTCATGACTTAACGGATGAACACTGAACAGATCATTCTGAAATTCGGAATTGAGATAGATCATATCCTGGAGACAGACATAAGCTCGAAAACTTGGATGTGAAGAATTCGTTTAATAACATTTATCAAATGCAGCGCCACTTACTTTGATGACTTGACAAACGGTGACGAATGTCTTCTCAGTACATTATCAGGTCAATTTGAAATTTAAATAGCCTTAAATTGAGAAAGGTAACACAACACAAATTAGTGCCAGAGATGAAACGAAGTTTCTCGAGGCAGTTAATAAGATAATAAAAACTGTTGAATGAAGAAATTATATTTTATTTGCAAGATATTATTGGTTGATATCGTAATTCCATATTGTCTATCGTCTAAATATTACCTATTTGAACTATTTCCCACTCTTAAATTTTAATATGGTAAAACGTAGATACATGTACCTCCCTACTACAGTAATTAAACACTTAAGTCTCTGAGTGCACAGTACGCGTGCAATGGAACGTGTTTAGTATTACATTGTACCACTTACATGTAAAGAACAGTTTGATAATTAAAATATTATGTTGTAGTTAAATTGTTGAATTCGCCGAATAACGTAGTGGCCAGTCGTTTCAAAAAGCAGACTTTGTTGTATTACGGCTTGACCAATGTCCGCCGTTTTGTAAAGCTCGGCTCAAGCGTCTCTAGTTCGTAGTCATTAAATCGCTCGTTGGGAGCTCGCTTCGCTCGCTCGACGCTTATGTTGTTGGTTTGCATACTATACGCTGTATTATGAAACATAACAGTGAGCTAATTTTACAATTAGGCTTTGACATTTACTTTTATTTTAATTTTATTCTAACGACTTACATAAGGTGATAATTGATCCAAGGGCTGAGTTTTACCTTGATCAAAGAATAAGCATTGCCATACAACGTAGCAATGCCGCCAGTCTTTTGGTTACACTTCCAGTCGACAAGGAAATCATTTTTATTTAAAACTAGCTTCTGCCCGCGACTTCGTACGCGGATCCTGTGCTTATGTGAGCGACAACGGGGTCGTCAGAATTGAAGATCTGAAACGTCTGATGTGGAATTCTAAAAGCCCGGGGACGGGAAAACAATGGGATGCGCGAGACGATTCAAGACGTTCCAGATTTTTATTTTTGTTGGTCAACAGGAAATGCCATCAGACTTATTTTTATACGTCAACAGCGAGTGCTCATAAGGCTGAACAACTCTTGCTAAGACGTCATTCCTATATATGTTATAGTGTGGCTGGGGTCTTGAAGTTCCTCATCAGGTGTTCCGGATCTTCAAATTTATTCTCTCAGCAGAAAATGCTCATCACGTGGAACAATTTTTGCTATGGTACCATTTTTGTATCTCCTATAGTTTAGCTGGTCTATTGCGGTTCTGCATCAGGTGTTCCGGATCTTCAAATTTATTCTCTCAGCAAAAAATGCTCATCACGTGGAACAATTTTTGCTATGGTACCATTTTTGTATCTCCTATAGTTTAACTGGTCTGTTGCGGTTCTGCATCAGGTGTTCCAGTTTCCAAGATAAATTATAGCCTTTGTGTTGCCCAGATTTAATATCTATACAACAAAAAAAAACCATTCAAATCCGTTCAGTAGTTCCGAAGATTAGTGTGTACAAACAAACAGACAAACAGACATACAGACAAACAGACAGACTTTTTTTTTGGATTCGTGCTCTATTACTGTTTCTAAACCCCCCTCAATTATTATTTTCTATATATTCAATGTACAGACACAGTTTTTTTACTCTCTTATTATATGTATTATAATTATTAAAAATAAGATTTTGAAATAAAAATAAAAACTCTGAATGGTATTTATTTCAGTAAATAGGTTCATACAAACACTTTTACATGTCATGTTTTAAGGAGAAGGTGAACGTGGTGGTCGGATTAGTTAAGTATTAATCAAAACTCTTGTAAATATGTTATTTAAATAAATGTGTGTAGTCACTATTTTCTTTCTACATCAGACACTTTTCAATATATTGTCGCAAAATCATTCTGCATCCTTACGATGTTAATAAGTTTGATAGTTCTAAATTGCCTTCATCTTATTCTGGTAGTGCCATTTCCTTCATACTATTAACAGCCAGAAGGTCAGGTGCCTAGCTACAGACATAGATTGCGCAACCCACTAACGTCTGTCTGATGTGTATTTTCCTGTGTAATTCTCAGGGGAATGAGATATTTTGAACGTATACCCACGAGAGCCCACGACTGCACATCAAGCTATACATTTCTAATTTACGCTGACCTCACATTGTACGGCAATTCTACACAGCGCGAGATCAGTTTATACTGGAAATATACAGCTTGATGTTTAGCCGTTCCTTTGTAGAGAATAAAGGCACATCTATCTTTTAATTTTAAAAACACATAACGTATTAGATAATTATCACATTGTTTCTGTTATGTTTTTTTTCTTACTGGATCTTTTATTATTGGATCAAGTTAAACTAACAGTTTGCAAACTCAAAAACAAAAGTAAAATAATTATAGGGCATTAAAAAATTCTAATATTATTGCAGCAAAAGAATGAAATTCCTGTTAAGTATGTGTATTTTTATTAATTATAATATAATGCAGTTCCGCAACCCATTTATTCGTTCATTTATTTACTCTACTACCTACCCTACTGAACGAACCTACAGGCTCTTATCCAATTAATAAATATTTTTCTTTCTTTCTTTCTTTCTTTCTTTCTTTCAATTGAATGATCTTGCCAGATATAAAGCATTGATTTCTGTTTTTTTATGTTTAAAACACAAACTTGTCAACTGATTTAAAAATTCTTACACTGTTAGAAAGCTAACCAAGTAAACATAGGCTACATTAAATTTTAAATCTACCAGGTGGTATAGGTTATAATCGTATTAAAGTTCGAAGGGAAAGGTACGAAATTCACACGAGCAAAGTCGGGAGCGAAATGTTAGTGGTATATAATAATTATAATAATAACTTTATTTCGGGTGGCATAGACCCATAGAAATCTTAACCCAGTACGTACATTTTATTTTAAACATGTTACTTGCTATGACTGGCCACACCTATTACAGGACGTGACCCACATATTTTAAAAGGGACAGTCAAAACGTGTAGCAATTGCGCTCAAAATGCTGTTGTTGCTGCCCCGCATACGGGCAAGCAGGGAACCTGTTTTTTGCGCATGATGGCCTGGAAGCCATCAGTGCGCGCTTCAGCAAGCATCCCAGCCCCCCTAGCCAAGTTACAAACGATTCGTATCTATTCTCTTTCTACAATCGAGGACGCCTCAAATCCCTTTGTTTTGACCACGTGACTTAGCGAAAGGTGATAAGTCACGTGGTCAAAACAAAGGGATTTGAGGCGTTCTCGATTGTAGAAAGAGAATAGATACGAATCGTTTGTAACTTGGGTAGGGGGGCAGAGGCGTTACAACGCAACGGCAGACCCAACAACATCACAAAATGCAATACAATAGCCTGCAAAACTAAGTATCACACTTTTAGAATTGAAATAACTTTTTAAGTACCTACACATCGGCAAACATCGCCTCCGAAACCCCGTAAATTAAGTTAGACGCATAAACTAACACTTGATATATTTAATCTGGCAAATCAGTCATAGACACAACAGGTACTTTGATGATTACTGATATCAGGGTACTTGAAGAAGCGTGTATCATAAATTGTTTATTATCAATTTTATTTACTTCACATTTCTTTGAACAACCGGTGAAATTTGACGATGTATATTTTTTCTTTCATTTTATTATTTACTAGCAGAGCACCCGCGTAGGTCCCGTTCCCGAGGGAATACAGGGATAAAAAGTAGCTATGTGTTAACCCAGGGTGTCGGCTAACTCCATATCAAATTTTATTAAAATCCATACAGTAGTTTTAACGTGAAAGAATAACAAACATCCATCCATACACAAACATTCACGTTTATAATGTTAGTAGGTGGTCGCGCCTTACACCAAATACTTGCGCGGAAATATAAATTTTGCGTTTATCCCAGACGCAGAGAGCTGGTTGGTTTGACTAGTGGACTGTATTGTTGCGGGGGTTGAAAAGTACGTAAATTATAGTAGGTCTGACCTTGCGAATGCGACACGAATGAGGACGACGAATTTGTGAGCTTGGACAAAGGAATTTGGCAGGAAATATGCAGCACCACTGACCTGTAAATTCGCCGTCTCCAAGACCTATCCTCCACGTCGGTCGGCAGAGAGGTCGAGTCCTTGCTGGATTCAGGGTGGCACACGAGGGGGCGCGCACAGGTGCCTTTCACCACACAAACACGCACTTTCCGTAGTGTTTTAGACAATAGTTCGTAATTATGCACTCGCGACAATTCGCCACCGTAAGTTAAGAATAAAAGCATGTTCTTAGCAACGCAAAAGTGAACGAGCGTCTTCATACAGCTACCGTCGGCGGTGACAAGGACAGCAATAATCCAGGTGTGCATGTGGGAAAAGGATGGGATGCGGTAGGATAGTGACGCATTTTGCAGGTCATTTTTACTTCTACCCTACAATGAAAATTATGAACAAATACGAAATCCAACAGTAGGACATTTAAAACTATTTAAGACTAGTCGACTAGTTGTCCCAAATAACATGGGACAAGGGCAATGATGATGATGTTTAAAACTATTTAAATGGCAATGCCCTAACAGGCAACTAAGTTATAAGACCTACCTAAATTAACAACGGGTTACTTTATTTTTCTTTAAATTAAGTTCGAATTAAATAATTTGAATTTGTTTTAACAATTTTAAGTTGAAAGACTGTCCGACACGCATTTTTCACGGTAGAACTAATGGGATTATTTTTAAATCTTTCCTCTCTATAATATTACTAGGAGCCCTTGCAAACTCCTTTCTGCCTTAGAATCTATTTATGTAATTTTACCTTCCTAGTTTTAGCCTATGACTTGTCAACTATCAAATTGTCAGCTAATAGTCGGCTGAGAAGACATTTTTAACCTGTGTCTTATATCATCCAACATGGCTCTGCATTTGAAAAATGAAAAAAATCCTTCATTACGTCTTTTCCTGATAACTTTCCAATACACTAAAAATAGCCTGTGTCCGTCTTCAGGATATGATTTATTTCCTTGCCAAATTTCATTACGTTCCGATCAGTCGTTTAATCGTGAAAAATCGTCAAACAAACAGACAAACAGAGTTAATTTATCAATTATATACAACTAATAACAATTAATATATAACTTGGTGGATACAGCACTAAACGAAACGTGCCGGATTTCAACTAGCTGCCTCAATCCGACTCCGCGACGTATGCTGTATCCTCTCATCGGCATTGCGCCCCCTGGTATACGTAGGACTGTGGCAAGCCGCACAAAAAAGGCGAAAGTAGAAGAGGATCCACACCACCCGATGCACCATTACACCCTTGTTCACCAGAGACTAAAAAGTAGGAAAAGTTTTCTTGGATGCGTGAATCCATCTACTACCAACAGCACCTCGCAAAGATGTGACCTTTGGCCAGAGATACTTAAGCCTCCTGACGAATTCATCGAGCTATCAGAGAGACTTCCACCTGAGCACACATTGCAATGGCCGACTTGGAAAACTCTGAACAGACTCCGCACCCAGATCGGCCGCAGCAAGGATAATCTCCTGAAGTGGGGTTTCGCAGCTAGCACCGACCTTCAGTGCCTGTGCGGTACCTCTCCACAGACCCACCTTTTGTCTTGCGCCGCGTGCCCTGTCACCTGCACACGTGAGGATCTTATGGTTGCGTCGGTGGATGGTGTTGCGGTAGCAGAATTCTGGGCTAAACATACAATTTAGAATTTAAAATTGTTTGCCATCGACACGCTTAGAAGAATTATAATATTAGTATGGATTAATATTAGTAAATACGAGCATCCTGCTGCATCTAGCTAGACTAGAAGCCGATGTTGTTCTTTAATTAAACTATAGTGTATCAAGAATTTCTTCCCTGTTCCCTTGAGAACCATAAAGGCCGTGGGATCAATTATTCAGTTTAATGGGAGAGGCGATAAACCAATTATTGTAACGAAGCCATAAAATTGCTTTACGTGTAGTAAATTGAGTCTAGCCTGTACCGGTGTCAGGACTCGAGACTATTATCTAGATCGATGACCCTTTGTCTTGGTGATTGATACGGTTATTGCTTCATAGATTGGTGATTAGTTGAACCTAGAGGGAGTAGGTACAGTTAGCAAAACAGATTTATAAGTATTCGGGCAGCGAACTCACTTAGTTTTAAACGATTTTATAAGTATATGGTGAAATTTTGCTGTTGACATCAGCTGGTCGATTCAGTACAAGTTAAAGGCTTGAGTGAAGTGAACTTTTATTTCAATTAGACCCATAAAAGGCACTTTTGAACCCCATACTTATAAATAAATTAAGAGAATGATTCTAGTTGCACATTCTAAACGGCAGTTTCATTTGGAGAAGAATGTGCAAGAAATGACAAGCATTTCTATGGAATGACAGCTCAATTCACCTTTACTTTCGCTTATATTTTCACAAGGTATATTGTTCAGAATAGCTCTGCAATTTTCTATGTGTGTTCTATGTTAATGCTATTATGTATAGGTTCATAATAATATTGAATGTTGGCGGTGTAGCGGAAAAATAAATATAATATCTGCATACTTAACTCTTTTGGTGACCAACAGCGCTTATCAAATCACTTGATCATCGTAAAAATATAAGTGTAATGCAAAGTGAACTTTTATGACATATTGGCACTAAGGATTATCAGTTTACTTCACGTTCACTTCACCAATCTTTTTGTGGGAAAATATTTCAGAGTCCAACGGTTAGGAATTTTTACCACATAAATTTCCCACATTGCATGGCACCTTTCCCAACTGTCATTATATTGAAATACTATGTCGTTCAGTTTTAGATATTATGATATAATTTATACTTAATATTAAAGAGGTAAAATTATTTGTAAGTTTGTTTTAAGGGGTATAGGGACTCTGAAGCTACACATGCGAACTACACAATCACCGAGTGCAATAACATAATTGAATGTGTTAAGTGTCTAATATCAATCAGAGATTGAGGAAGTACCTATCTTCTGTTCCCGTGACCCCCAGTGCAGGTGTAAGTGGGAACACTGGGATGGTTGTTAGTGAAAATAGCTGACAAACCCATCTGTCCGCTCTCCCCGGGACAGAGGACATTTATGAGGATTTTCCACCCCACAATAAAAAAGTGCCTTCACGCGAACGTAATCACGGACTTTTGTGATTAATGTAGCTAATAATAAGTAGGGTTATTCATGTGAGGTAAGGCTCGTACGACGAATAAAGCGCATAATTACAAAGCCTTTACGAACAAAAAGAAAGGAAGATATCCGGGAGTTTAGAATAGACCCAATCAATCATAATAAGCTCTCGATCAATCAAAACGGCCTATTCCAGCTCACGACTAAATATAACCTTCTCATAATATATTAAATAAACATGTGTTTTATACAGAGCACGTTATTTTCGGCAGAATAGGTGATATAAGTAGAGGCTGGTTCGTTGGACTGGTGGTCGCAAGTGCTGTAAAAAAGCATGAGGTCCTGGCTTCGGTTTCTATGTCGGGCATATAAATTATATGGTGTTTGTTGTATAAAAAACTATTTTTTATGACTAACTAACTTCTGCCCACAACTATGTTTACGTAAAAGACACCTAGCCTATCATAATATTTTATGGCTCTCGATAATATTGCAGTTTACTATTAGAAAAAGATTTTAAAAGATTTGTTTGAAAATACTTAACCGTATTCAAAAAATCTTTTTATAAACAGAATAAATAAACTTCTTAATTTTTTTTTTCTATGTAAGTATAAAAAGATTTTTTGAATTCGGTTGAGTATTTTCTAATAAACTAAAAAATGATATTTATTTCCGTAAATGAGAACCCATTTACGGAAATAAATATAATTTTTTCGTACAATCACTTTTATATGTAATTTTTAACCGACTTCAAAAAAAAGGAGGAGGTTCTCAATTCGGTTGTTTTTTTTTTTTTTATGGACCGATTTTCAAAATTCTTTTTTTGTTTGATAGTAGCAGATTACACCGATTTTAACATTTTTAGTAACAAATCAAGCATTTTCATTTAGAAAGTATCATTTGGTGAAGAAAAACTGATGTAGAAGACAGGCAACGGAACTCTTCAACGCATAACAGCAAATTATTCGCGATTGCTATAGTCACATGTCTATGCTGAGCTTTTGTATTTCCACGACATAACATTACGCCATTCTATTTTAAAAGGGGCCGGTAGAGATGTACAGATTAATGTTTAGATAGAACTTCTTTAGCAATTGTTATCCAATTTCAATGATTCTTTCAAGTTTTGAAAGACTTTCTTTACACACAAAGAAACTAAAAATGACAAAATAAAAACTTTTTTACAAAAAAAACAACCGACTTCTTAAAAAAAAAACTAACAGGTGAAAAATAACTCCAGTTTCGGAAGTCGGTGGCCAATAATGAACAAAACAATACCACCAAAGCCACAGACTTCCGAAACTGGAGTTATTTTTCACCTGTTAGTTTTTTTTTTAAGAAGTCGGTTGTTTTTTTTTGTAAAAAAGTTTTTTTAAAGTAAGAAGATGAGGTCGGTATTTCGCTGATTACTCTGAGAAGAAACACCGAATGAAACTCAGAGTTCACAGTACCGTGCCCGTGCCCGTGGAAATACAAGGATAAAAAACTATCTAATGTCACTCAGGGGGGAAATAATTTTCCAAATTCGTCCAGTAGTTTTTAAGTTTATTCGTTACTTATAACATGCAAATCTTTCCTATTTACCTCTAATATGAGCATGAAGTAGGTGTAGATAATTATGTAGGTAGTCGGTGTAGTTTTCAATCGGTTGATTTGTTAAAATATATGCCGATGCAAACTCATCATCATCTGCCTAGCCTTTTCCCAACTATGTTGGGGTCGGCTTCCAGTTTAACCGGATGCAGCTTAATACCAGTGTTTTACATGGAGCGACTGCCTGTCTGACCTCCACAACCCAGTAACTGGGTAACATGATACCCCATGGATAAACTGGTTGTCAGACTTTCGGGCTTCTGACTACACGTAACGACTGTCAAAGATCTACAAATGACAGCCGGGACCAACGGCTTAACGTGCTTTCCGAGGCACGGAGGAGTCTTGGTATGTAATAAATGGTCACCCATCCACGGACCGACCTCGTCAAGCGTAGCTTAACCTTCGATCGACCCATGCGGCTGTTATAATTTAGCCACAAGCTCCTCCCGATGCAAACTATCATAACCTATTCAACCTCGTAAGGAATATTTTTAAATCGCTCCTTGTAGTGCAATGTTGACTTCTCGCTCTTTTGCGCACTTCCAACAGTTTAGGTTAGCTAGTGAATGTAGTGATTTTAAATGAAAATTCGGGTTTACTTACCCCAAAAACCATTTTTTGTCCATTATAACTTGTAAAATGATCATAATTATGAACTTATCACATAGAAATTCAATCTAGTAAACCTACTCTAATAACAAAACGGTTCAGTTAATTACATTTTCTCTTCATGTTAGATTCTAGCTCCTAATGAACTAGAACAATACACTCCAGTTACTTGAAATGACACGCTAAGGGTGAGCGTAGACTTAGTGGCTAGATGTTCGAGCAGTTTTCATTGATACACGGATATCAAACTTTAATCTAATTCAAATAGCGTTGAAAATAGTCTGCAAGAGACTTCCTCGTAAGAACGCAAGCTACTGCGCACACGTTTGAACGTTCTCGCGTTGTTCCGAATAACCTACAGAGACTAAAAAAACGAGGAAGGCTTACACAATAGTCGCGAGGTGTAACATAGAACTAATCACCAATTGTTTTCTCACGCAAAATGGCTTGGCACCATCTCACAGCCATTTCTCCAGGGACCCGCGCCTATTGGTCAAATCAAATAGCGCGAGCTTCCCGGCTTTTCTACAACACATATCCGTCCTTGTTCATGAAATCGCTCTCATTTAAATATCCAGCAACCGAGAGGAAAGATTTTACACATCAAAAACTTCTAAAGCCTTGTCCATAAATAAGTACGCGCGAATCTGATGAGTTTTGTAGTAGGTACATTGTATTCTAGTTCTTGAGAGTTAAGTAATAATTTTACTTAAAATCGCGTGTCAGTTCGTCGCGATTTCGTTCTTTCTGGACAAGGTCTAAAAGTATCTTCAGATGAGCCGCTTTACACGCAAGTCGAGTCTCGCGTTTTTCCCACCGTGCGTCACCTGCGTTTGTCAAAGAATACGCGCAAAGCATGTGGACGGTATACATATGAATAGCAGACCACTTTAAAGCGATTTCAGAAAAAGCTAGTTACGCGTAATTATGAACGACCAGTTGGTTACGCGCGTATCTCGCTTCTTCTGAGCTAGATTTAAAAAGAGATACAATTGAGATGGTAATAATGCAGATGGCATTTTTCAATTCAATGTCAATATAGTGCACGCATGTATTCGTAAAGACGCAAGCCACGCGATTAGGTTTCCTTAAAAATACATTGAGTTTTATTAGCCCCTAGTGGTTCGCGCGAGCGTTTTGCAATTGCTGCTCCATTTACGCTGACCCTTAAATTCTATCCGTCACTTGCAGGCCGCCATTGTAAAATTTAATGTATTACTCATTAATAAACAAATATGCACATAAATTACAATACATTTCAATCACAATTTATAAGGAGATGTTCTGATTTAAAAATGTCATATTTTATATTGTGTTTAAACGGCCCAGTTTTTGTTTGGCGTGCGTTTCTACGTGTCTTGCGATAATATTCTTTATTACATTGTATCATTGAAATGGCGCAGTAGGGCGCATTTCTGCAATTAAAGGCTTAAGTTTAGGTATCTAAGTATCTTGCGGAATACGTAGATAATAATACATAGCTAAAGAAGTAAGCTTCATTAAAAAACAAACTGGTTTAGAAACCATTCCAGTAACAACTTCCTAATAATAATATTATAAACGCGAAAGTTTGTGAGGATTGATGGATGGATGGATGGATGTTACTCTTTCACGTAAAAACTCCTGAATGGATTTGAATAAAATTTGGTATAAAGTTAGCTGACACCCTGGATTAACACATAGGCTACTTTTTATCCCTGTGTTCCGACGGGAACGGGACCTATGCGGGTGAAACCGCGGGACGTCTGCTAGTATATTATAATGAAGAGACACAGATACAAGTACACAATAGAAAGAAAGAAAATACATTTATTTGGGACACGCAGAGGACGTTTAAACAACAAAAACTTTAATTACCTATAAATAAATAAATAAATATTCCACAACTTTATCACGTAACGCCATCTAGTCCCAAGCTAAGCTAAGACCTTGTGTTACGGGTACTAAACAGCTGATAAACATACTTATATACTTCTAAATACATACATATCATAGATAAATTACACCCAGACACAGAACAAATGATCGTGCTCATCACACAAACATTTGTCCTGGGTGGGAATTGAACCCACGACCTTCGGCATAGCAGTCAGGGTCACTAACCACTAGACCAACAGGCCAGTCAATGTTTATTATCTAACATGTCAAAAAATAAAAGACCTGCGCCAGGCCAAAAATACTCTCATCTCAGCACGACGCGGCGACTCTACGATATTTAAAAAAAACAATTCTTACTGGAGCGCACCACAACCCAGTTACTGTGTTACAAGTTACCCCTTGGTTAAACTGGTTGTCAGTTTTCCGGGCTTCTAACTACCCGTTACGACTGTCAAAAATCTACAAAGGACAGCCGGAATCAACAGATTAACGTAGTTTCCGAGGTATAGAGAAGTATTGTTACGTAATGAATGATACCCATCCACAGACTGACCTCATCAAGCGTAGCTTAACCTTCGATCGACCCATGCGGCTGTTACTATTTAGCCACAAGTCATTTCCCATCACACTCTAAAATATTCTAAATGATTTATGTCCTGACAATATCCGCGCCACATTAATACCCTCTCATGTAATAAGCGCCATCAATTTACATGAAGTAATTGAAGTGGGGACAGGCTGTATTAGAACTCAGTTAGCGCCATCTATTGGCTTATTACGTTAACTATATTGCTGCCCAATTGGACAGGACATTGCTTATAATGGGTTAGAATGTGTTGTTTGTAATGGATTGGTGTGGTTATATTATTATTTTTATTTATATATTTATAGTTAATTAAAACGGCACAGGTTCAATTACATTATATACATACATACATATTATACATTATTAGTATAGAATTATAAAAATAAAAAACAGAAACATGAAAATTTACATGTACAACACAATACAATCAGAAGATAAAATGAACAATAATTATTTGAAAAAATTGAATAACATCACAAAGTAACATAATTATAATTATAATAAAGAGGTGTCTTTTTCAATGTCAAAGTATTTACATTATACTAGTGCGACTTTTAGTGTAGTAACAGTCTTACATATATTTCAGGAGCTTGAAAACTAAGGAATAGAAGCACCCCTCGGTGCATGTAGTTGGAGCGAGTAAAGATGCGGGTTACACGCGTGAGTAATATGCGCAAACTACTTGTTCAAATTGATTGCTTGTACTTGTACATAATGCAAATAGCTGGAGTAAATAAAAACCTGGGCAACTTGCGCAAGCAGTACGCACAAGTTATTTGCTCGTGATCAAGAGCTACATGCGCAAGTGACCAGCGCGCGCCACAGAGTACACGGGTTAGTTGCGCAGGTACGATTTGGAACATGCTCGAGTCGCTAGACCCACAGTTTTTTAAACGGTGAAGTTTACGATGCATACAACCTGCGCAAGTGCCTCAATATGCGCAAGCTACTTTACCGTGTAGAAGCACCCTAAATGCTTTTCCTATATGGCGTTTGCTTCGGTTATATTAACAACATTAAAATGTCTCTATTTGGCGTGTTCTCAAGAGTAAGGAAATGTCTTATTGATAAAGATATAAATGATGATCTACACGCTTTTTTTAAAAGTTTGAAGTCAAAAGAACACGAGAAAAATTTCAGTTCTGGGGACTCCACAATCATAAACAGAGGCTAGTATATCAAACTACACAAATGTGTCAAAATTCTTTGATAGTTTTTCAACTTTATCACAAATAGAATAAGGTTTATGTTCAATTGGGAAAAATTTACAGTTTGGGGTAGCTTGATGTGCTGGCGTCAGTCACTTCACTTCACTAAACTTATCTTGATCTGTGTTGTTCTCCTTTTCACCCTGTATATAAAACAGCCACACACAACAATTTACCTACCCATTTTCCGTATGCGTCTCCCGTACACAATGTACACTCGAACCTTAACAAGCTTGAACACGGTAATTTTATACCTAATTGTGGACCTAAAACAACACCGGTAACATGGCATTTGTGCTAGTCAGATTTTGTGTTTGATACCACGTGCTTCCCTAGAGACATCACTGACATTGGTGAAGGAAAATATTATAAGGACAGTTCAAAATTTAATCGTAATCTATACAGCGAAATCAATATGAGTATTTATTAATTTAATATTAAGCTTTTCAACAATAAGTACCTACCGCTAAAACATTATAATTTGTACTTTACTTTCTTACGACAGTAAGTATTCTTAACACATTGAGGATGAAATTAGATTGTGAACGTCTTTTAAAATATGAAGATTGCCTCTCAGAAGGACAATCTCGTAATTTTAAAATGAAAATGAACTTATATACGATGTTATTAAAGTCAAAAATTACTAATTCGCATTAAACATGCATGGTGATTGTCGCTTGTGCCTTTTTTGTATGAAACTAGCCCTTTTCCCAGCTGCACTTATATTGTAACGTGTAACTGTTTTATGTCCCAATAAAGTAAAATAAATAAACAGTACATAAAGTAACAAACTGGTATTTGCTACTTAATATTTTCATAAAATTTACTATAGCTATTGACGATAACGTTCAACATGCCTAACCAAGTAGATCTTAGCCTTTTGGTTAGGCAGTATTTAACCTTAGTATTATAGACATCAAATGTTCATCAATACGTTGTAAACATTTGTAACTTAAAAATAGTGTAACCTGTGTGTGTGTGTAATGTGTGAGTGTGTGTGTGTGTAGTGTGCGGGTGGTGTGTGTACCTATGCCCAGTGGCCTCGCAACTTTAAACAAGAGGAAAACCTACCTAGTTATGGGTAATTTTATACCCTATTCACACAAAAATAATATTTACCAAAACTAAAATCCAACACGTGTAAACCCACGTCCGCGGGTTAACTTCACAACTAAAGACAAATAAAGCAACTAGGTGTCCAAGAACAACTAACAGAATTATGTCAAACAATAAAATTGTTCACGAACCGACGAGCTTTAGTTAAAAGTTTGTTTAGTGAAAATAAATAAAAAGAAGCTGCCGGGCCTTTGTATAGGTACGGTTATCATTTTAGACATCAGCCTCCCCCAAAGATTTCCACAATGATCCCTTGCTTATAAATCCAGACTCCGGGCTGCTATTAACCGATTCATGGCCAATGACGCCATAAGGGCTTCATAAGCAAATATCACGGGAGGCCCTCGGCGCCCTTGGCGCGTCATATCGAACTTACTTAAAGACAGATTAAAAAAAAATGAGATCGACGCAAGATAACGGCGAAATACGCATAAAACATCATAGGGTGCCAATGACGCCCAAGGTACGTCATCCTGTATGTAGGCCCATGACGCCCCTGGCGCGTCATCGTCCAGTGTTCGGGGCCTGGATAAAGTACCTATGCATGAAATGATGGTGGCAATGAGTCGGTTAAGAAACTCTAGATGGAAAAACTAGATATTGCTTTGTCCGACCCGGGGATCGAACCTGTGACCTCATACTTAGCAGTTATGAGCACTAGACCAACAAAGCAATGCCATCCAAAATTGTTTTCTCCATTAGGGCCACAGCACACATATCAACTCAGGATCAGATCGTCACCACCTCGCCTTTCCCCTTGGCACCAAACAGTCCACGTAACGTAAGCGGATCAGAAGCTCTGGCACGTCGACTCGACTGCAGCTAGGCGACGCCCGGACCGCGCTTACAGCTCGCCGACCACTGCACGCGCTGGCTGACGGCTAGACGGCTAGGACAGTCATTTGCAATCCATACGTTAAAGTAATGGAGGCAGAGCCGTAAGCAAGGGTACGAGGAACCGTAAGCGCGGGAACTGCAAGTTGCCCACGCACCGCACCGCGGTTCGTGAGCTTGTCCCGATGCGAGGCGGTTACGTTACGATTCCGATTAGTGTGCGTTGCAGTAGGGAGTTTCATATAAATAATACTGAATAGCTCGAGTTGATACGGTGACGATCCCTTTCCGAGTTGATACGTGTCTACTCTATCTTAAAACTATAGTTTTTATTTATTCTTGGTGTGTATTAGTGAAAACTGTAATCGGCTGCGATGCCCACCTCTTTTGCTATGATCATTTAAAATAACCTAGGTGTCGCCTTTGCAAGGAAAGGTCTATCAAAATGTTATCTTTCAGTATAAATGAGTTTAGTAAAAGATTCACAAAACATACATAAAATTAACCTCACTACATACATACTTACTTATTTTGCTTCACTAACGTTCACACATCAGCCAGTTGTTTAAGTATCACCCCGAGAAAACTTGAGTGAAGTCAAATACATTCAATGGTTACTATAATGATAAAGATACTGGGCTGGTATCCGCAACTCCACGTCTTAGCGCGTACTTTGCGTATGAACCATAATCTACCACTCGCCTTTGCAAGGAAAGGTATATAACTGTTATCTTTTAGTATTAATGATAATGATGGTCTTTACGAATCTGACGGACGTATGTCATGTCATGCAAACTTGATCGCGTATTAAAATTTCCATAAAATAATGTTATATACTTTATCTACTAATATTCACAATTTAAATTGAAGAATACAAAGGAATACATGCACGGAAATGTTATTCTTACAATTTGTTCACTTGTAACCGTGTAAATGTAAATATTTCAATTCCGAATGACCGGTTTTTAAATAAACGTCAAACACAATTTTCAAAATCACTGAAACTACATATCACAAGTGATTATTAGTTCACCCTTTTCCGCCTCCTGTTTACCACGGCGGTTTGAGTTTGCTGGTGCTGACGTGCAGTTTGGGACCTTGGGTGGTGACGTTGAGGACGCGACGCCAGTCCACCTGTCTCGCAGCAACGGTTGCCAGGGCTGCGCCACAATGCTGTCATCGGCGGCGCGGCGCACCAGGCCTCCTGCGCGGCTGCGCCGCCCGCCGTCCCGTCATTTAAACGTCAACGTCACATCAGTTTTCTTTTTGATTTGTTTAGTTTAATATTTCTGTATATTTATAAGTGTTAAGCTTTTAGTTCTTAGTTTTATATTACTTACTTACTTTTAATTAAATGTTAAGTGGCAGCAGTGATGCGGTGAGTGATGGTAGTGGTCAACTTTCAACATCACTGGAAAGATGTCCTCAGTGTTCCCAGGCACGGTTTTTCAAAGGTAAGCGGGGTCTGAATGTGCACATTGGGAAAGTACACAGACCTCAAAATGCACATGTAGCAGACCCTGTCATAACATCTACACCTTTAATACCGGCAACATCCACTTTAGATCCGTTTTGGAAAACCCTTTCAAAATTCAAAAAATCTGTTCCCATTTTAAAGCGAGTTCCCCGTGGTGCTAGACCGCTTGTAGCACAACATTTGGCAGGTTGCGTTCGCCTTGCAGCCCAGGAGAACTCGCTAAATGCCTGGGAACAACTACTCACCTTCCCTTACAAAGTTCTCCATGTACAAAAGAATTTGGCAGGCAAAAAGACTTTAACTACACAAATTAAAGAAAATTGTAATATTTCGGATTTTAATTTAGATTCAAAATTACCGACCGAGAGTTGTACTTCTACAAGAGGTATATCTCATCTTGTGGAAACAAAGTTAGGTGAAGGTGACATTAGTGGAGCAGCCAGGATTCTTTTTAGTAGTGATGTGGTGGCTCCGTGTTCTGCGGATACCCTCGCAGCTCTTAAGAGCAAACACCCGGCCCCACCAGGTGATCTTTCTTTTCCCGACCCCCCTGATTCGGATTATCATACCCTCACCATTACAGGTCGAGAGGTAGTCACAGCCATTTGCTCCTTCCGGAGCGGGTCCGCCGGCGGCCTCGACGGCCTGAGTCCTCAGCACCTTAAGGACCTTACCAGTTCAGGCGCCGGGGAAGCTGGTGTGTTGCTTGTGAACGAGCTTACGGCTTTGACGAACCTAATGCTCTCCGGCAGGGTGAACGAGGCCGTCATCGACGTCTTGTATGGAGCAAATCTGTGTGCCCTGCGCAAGAGGGATGGCGGCATTCGTCCCATTGCCGTGGGAACTACATATCGTCGTATGGCAGCCAAGATTTGCTGTAAATTCTATGGTGAGGTTATTTCGAAAAAATTTCAGCCCCTTCAATTGGGCTACGGGTCCAAAGGGGGCTGTGAGGCTGCCGTACACGCCTTGTCGACCTACCTAAATTCTGGCAAAGGAGAAGTCATCTTGAAGGTTGACATAAAGAATGCCTTTAATTCTGTAAACAGGGACACCTTGCTGACAGAAGCTAAAAAAGAAGTACCACAAATCTTTAGTTTTCTTTGGCAATGTTACAGACATCCTTCTAAATTATTATATCGGGACAACCTTCTTGAATCAGCTGCTGGCTGTCAACAAGGTGACCCCCTCGGGCCAGTGATTTTTAGTTTAGCCATTCACCCAATCATTCGACAGCTAAATTCTAAATTTAATGTCTGGTATCTTGACGATGGAACCCTGGGAGGAGATGTGGACACAGTTTTGAATGACCTCCAGATATTGACAAATAAACTCCGTTCCACAGGCCTAGATCTCAACCTATCCAAATGTGAATTATACATATCCGACAATACTGACAGAGAACTGACACTTTCCAAATTTAATACAATAGCCCCAGAAATCAAAACTGTTGATAAAAACTCCCTTCGTCTCCTTGGGTCCCCAATATTCGAAAATTCATTCCACAATTTTATTGAAGAGAAAATTCAAAACTTCAATGATGTTTCGCAACGTTTGTTCCAAATTAACATGCATTCGGCTATCACCATAATTCGATACTGCTGTTTCGGCCCTAAATTAACATACTTCCTTCGTGCTTCCCATTTATGGAAGCACACCAACCTTCTGGACAAAATAGACCAAATTATCAGGAATACTTTAACCTCAATTTTAAATGTGGCCTTGGACGATAGAGCTTGGGCGCAAGCTAGTCTTCCTATTCGAATGGGAGGCCTCGGCGTCCGCAAAATTTCTAGTATTTGTTTACCGGCATTTATATCCTCGGTCTGCGGCACTGAGAAATTAATCAGGAATATCTTAGCTACCACACTGGTTGATTTCAATGTGCCGTACTTCGCCGAGGCTATGGATGCCTGGAAAATCGCTTGCCCGAATTCAGATCTTCCCGAGAACCCATTTTCCCAGAGTCGGTGGGATGAGCCGCTCAGCAGAGCGGTGCAGAAGTACCTAATTGACTCATCTGCCACTGCTGCTGAGCGTGCGCGCCTGCTCGCTGTGGGTGAATGGGAGTCGGGACTATGGCTTCTTGCACTACCGTCGTCGAACATAGGTACGGTATTCGATGACACTACTTTCCGCCTCGCTGCTTCACTTCGTCTAGGAGCTCCATGTGTTTCTCCTCATCGCTGTCACTGTGGGGAAGTTGTCAACAGCCTCGGGCATCACGGTCTATCTTGCAGTCGTAGTGCGGGTCGCATAGCACGGCATGCACACATTAATGACATCATCCGACGTGCTCTTGTTTCCGTCGGCGTTCCAGCTGTTTTAGAACCCAATGGCTTGGCACGCGACGATGGCAAAAGACCGGACGGTATGTCTTTATTCCCTTGGAAGATGGGTAGGCCTTTAGTATGGGATGCTACTTGTGTCGATACTCTTGCGCCATCCCATCTTCCTGGGTCTACATCCTGTGCTGGTGCTGCTGCTGCGGCTGCTGAGAACCTCAAGCGGCGTAAATATAGTAACCTTATTAGTTGTTATACTTTCGAGCCGTTTGGGGTTGAAACTCTTGGGCCGTGGGGTCCGAGTGCTCGTCTTCTGTTTAAAGACATCTCCAAACGTTTGGTTGACGCTTCCCGTGACCCAAGGGCTGGCCTCTACTTTGGCCAGAGGCTAAGCATTGCTATTCAACGTGGCAATGCAGCCAGTCTTTTGGGCACTTTACCAGCTGGCAGCGATGCAGAGGAATTTTTTGATGCTTTGTAAATATTTTTTGTTAGGTTTAGTTATTGTTTTTTTTTTTAGTGTTTGTATAATATAGTTAAGGTTTTACAGTAATCATTGGTAATCGTATTAATTAGTTTAGTAAAAGATAAAAACACTCACAAAACGTACATAAAATTAACCTCACTACATAGGTACTTACTTATTTTGCTTCACTAACGTTCACACATCAGCCAGTTGTTTAAGTATCACCCCGAGAAAACTTGAGTGAAGTCAAATACATTCCTATAAAGATAGAGATACTGGGCTGGTATCCGCAACTCCACGTCATAGCGCGTATTTTGCGTATGGGCCTTAATCTACCATTCGAGCCGAGTGCGAATAAAATTGGTAGATGTCACATGACTTCGAAGTTTTGGTTTCAGGACATGCCTATTTTTATCCGATACCTACTTGTGTCCTAGTAATGAATTTAGTTTATTACGCTTCGCTGCCGCTCCAATATTACTATAGTATTTTAGATGGCGTTACTGAGACATGGGATCAAAGTTTTTCTATGACATATCTTCGCGTATCCTCTCCATTATATTTTGAATCCTTTTGAGTGATGTGTCAATACCTAGCATTAGTACGGAAAGACAGCTCAATTTCCCTTCAATTCACCTACATTTCCAGGAGGTGATTTTTAAAGAATAGCATTGCTGATCATACAAGCACGAGTACGAGTATTCCATACGTGATCTTTCTGAAAAACATCACCAATAGGGTCAGTATATGTCCTCTTATTGGCCGGCCTCTCCCTGCTAGCGCTTATAATAATAATAATATTCCACAACTTAGATTGGTAGTACAGTCATTACATTGGTTGGTATATTATTGTTCAAAGTACCTACTAATCCTGCGCAGATAAGAAGTCGCGGGCACCAGCTAGGACCAACTCTGGCTGAGTAGGTATCGAACGTTTGTATGCAACAGCCGTTTTTTTTTCGTGATTTCCGAATTGGTCCCACAGTAACAGTTGTTAATATTCACGTAGAACAAACAACCTGTGAAAATTTGTCAGACGACTAAAATAACACCGTGTATATAAATTACCCAGACTCAGGACAATAACCGTGCTCATCACACAAACATTTGTCTTGGGTGGGATTCGAACCCCCTGACCTTTGGCATAACAGTCAGAGCTATTGACCACTAGACCAATAGGTCCTTCAAAAACCAGTCGGTTCAAGATAAAGATATTTTGAAATATATTAAAGATATTCTCCAGTGAAGTGTAAAGGTACATTCCCTTCCAATGACGTTATAATTTATTATCCATGATTGCCAAGTTACAGATAACTTATCAACAACAAAAAAGTTGATTATATCATGCTGTAATGCATTCAAGGGCAAAAGTCAATAGCTTTCGATATATTTTAGAGTTCCTTAGAAGGAAAGTAAACCCATACTTTGGTAAATTCTGATGTTGAAAATGTATGGTGTCCATATTTGCTTCAATATCCTTCCTACCTACTACCTATGATATCTCATCGTTTGTCTTAAAAGTTCCATATTATGCAATTCTGCTGGAGCCAAACAAACACCATTTTAATGAATTCAAGAATTTAATCATCTAAACAGAGCCTTCATGTTTCTTAAATAATAATTAATATAGAATCTCTAAAAACATTACTTGCATTAAAACAGAACTTTTCAGTTTGGTTATTATAAGATTCGTGCGTATTTAAGCTTACGATTAAATACATATATTGATAAAATATAAACTTAAACCATAACGTTATCTTAAATGTAAAATATCTTTAAGACTCTACAGTAATGAACGAACAAATGCAACGCAATTGCAGTTTTGTATACTATGCTAGCACCTCGCCCGCGACTCTGCCCGCGTCGATTCCATACTTTTCTTTTCAAACGTTAACATCCCCTTCACTCTTTCGTAGTTTTAAATATTTAATATTTTACTCGCTGACAAAGATGAGGTAAAAATCTAGTTTACTTATATCCATTACTAACAAACAAACATTATCTCAAATGTTTCCTTTACATAACATTTGTAGGTATAGTTATATAATTACATACTTTTTAACTAGCAATGTGGGTTGCACTTACGAGTCGTCTTGTTAACCCCTCCAAATAATTTAAATAATAATAAATAAATTGTTTATTGATCAAAAGTACAGATGATAAGCAGAAGAAAAACTTAAACTAGTTACAAGCAAAATATGAAAGGTCAAATAATCACATTAATGTGTGGTAGAATATACTAAAGTTAATGGATGGTACAGACGCCAGCACATCAAGTTACTACAATGTGTCAAATTTTCCCAATTGAATATGAACCTTATTCGGTTTACCATAAAGTTGAAAAACCATCAAAGAAATTTGACACATTGGGGTAACTTGATGTGCTGGCGTCTGTACATCTGTTTACAAAAATTTGATTTCCCTGACTCTTAAACTAGGGTATACCTGTATCTTAAGAGACAGTGAACGGCCATAAAATTTGATTTTAATATTACCATAATATTAAGTGAGGGCTGAATTAAACAATTTTAAGAAATGGTAACGGTAGGTACTTATGAAACATTTTAAAAAGAAAATGAAACAAACGAAAATAACAATTTGTTAATAATGCATATGTCTGGACTCTGGAGTGGGTTCACGTCAATTAAAGTGCAATGGGTGGAGATCAAACTCACAATTACCCAACGACATTCAATACTTACTAAAGACAGGGCGTCGCGAACAAAATTTTCATCAAAAAATGGTGTCCTAAGTGGACACAAGTCTATGAGTTTTTTTTAGTACGCTCCGCTGCTGCTCCAATAGTCATATATTTTTCTAGATGGCGTTACTATGACGTTGGATCAAAGTTTTTCTATGACACTTCCTTGAAATGCCCGCTCTATAGTATTTTAAATCTCATTGCAATTACCGCTCGATCGCCAGATTGACGCCTTAGCTTCTATCAATAGTATTATCATTGTGAAGCATTAACAATTTAATTATTTTATTTCATGCAACAAAATGTATAAAGTAAAACCCCCCTACTTCCGAATTTATAGGTGTTTTGTAAAATACCTTTACATTTTAGTGTTTTTACTGTTTCATTATTATTATTATTAACACTGTACAATTAAATCATCTTTTTCATTAATTTCTTGCATAGCCTCCCAATAAGATGGTGGGTTTTCGTTAGGTTCGCTAGATAAACCTGCTTCTTGGCCATTTATTTGAATAATTTCTCCAACGAATACTGGTAGTTCAACAGAAGAATTAATATGTGGCATCGGTAACTTCACAGTTACTCTTATACTAAACTCTCTGTTAATAATGTTTGAATGTCTTACCGTATATATTCCCGACGCCACTGGTATTGCATTAGACATGTTTGATACACTGTCTTGTGGTATACTTGGGGTCTCCATTGTGCTATAATCAATTACTTCTTTCTTGGATACTGATTTGTTGTGATTAGGTATTTTGTAATTCGTTTTGCATACTAACTCTGTTTTAATTGATAGAATAACACCACTTTTATTATTCACAGCAAATGATATCATGTTCCTGGAACCACTTGGAGACAAATAATCTTTTTCAAGTACAGCTTCCAAATTGATTTCATGCTTCCTTGCCGAAAACAGTTTGCACAGAGTCTTGTTTAACTTGGCGGTTATTTGTTGGTCTGATAGTGGATAATCAATTCTGGGATAGATTATTACAATTCTTTTGAACGTTTTATTCCAACGGAGTATTCCAGGCCTTTCAAATGTTAGTATCAATTCATATTTTATTTCTCCAAAACGTGTCTTTATTGTTGGTGGTACGTTTACTGGTATCATTATTTCAAATGGGTGTTCGTACGTTCCAGCATTCATTGGTTTGTTTCCATCTATAGTATTGTCTAGTAAAAACACTCTCTGTATCACGAGATCTTCGCGGGTCTGTACCATATTATCATGGGTTGCTTGCCATTGGCACCGTCCTTTCTCAACGAGCGACAGAGTAATGTTCTTATACACTGTATCCTTGTCCAGACGAAACTTCACCTTTCCCGTGATGGGTGTGCCAGTTATATGTTTTATTTCTTTAGGAGTGTGTATTAATATTTCGCTAAACACTCCCATTTTTATTTAGTAGACGTCGGCGTCGTCCTGGTGCTATTATCCGTTTTGTACTAAATTATGCGATAAGAGTGTCGGATTTATAATAAACGTGTATCGGTGGTGAAAAAATGATAAGTATTTGTGCAATATGGACGAGATACGGATTAAATAAACACGGACTTTAAACAGAAGGAGATTATAATTTTTTATGCTCCCGGGTAGCTCCAACATCCAGTTGGCTTTTATTTAGGTCTGTGATTGCTGTAAGAAAAAGTGGATTAACGTCCGAAAATACTAACAATATAAATGGTGGTCCTATACGTGGTCTACACATTGTAACTAACTGGCGACCCGTATAGACCCTGATCAACGCATCAAGTTAATTAACCACACAGCTTATTAAGTTCTAGTGACCAACACTACAAAAAAACCAGTTCTGACTCGCCTGTTGGTCTAGTAGTTAGTGGGCCTGACTGCTATACCGGAGGTCGTGGGTTCGATTCCCACCCAAGACAAATATTTGTGTGATTTGTTAAGTGTCTGGGTGTGATTTACCAATTATATGTATTTATTTAGAAATATATAAGTATCAGTTGTTTAGTACCCATAACACAAGGTCTGCTTAGCTTGGGACTAGATGGCATTGTGTAAAAGTTGTAGAATATTTTAAAAGCTATATTCCCATAAATTATAATTTGTTTAATTAACCGCCGCGACGCAAAAAGAGGGGTGTTATAAATTTTACCGCTATGTGTGTGTGTCGGTCTGTCTGTCTTTGTATTTGCACTCCTTACTTATCAAAAGAGACAACCTCACTATACAGTATCCTAGAGTGGGATCCAGCGTCATTATCTAACCAACTTCATTAACTATTTATATACTTCTAAATATAGAGGTAATACAACGCAAAATAAGTATGTAACAATCATTGTTACCTACACCCATGGGACAAAGGCGTTAGATTTGTATGTGTATGTATGTTTGCAAAATTGGATTAGAAATTTGTTTATCTATCTCCAGAACTACTCATCCGATTCCAAAAAAATATTTTCCTGATAGAAACCTCCACTATTGCTGAATGATATATGACATGACGTTAGGTGTCTTTTACGTTTACAAAGGAGCGGACAAACGCTAGTGATAAGTAAAAAACTTGACTTATAAAACATTACTTAAAACTGTTTAGTCAACTATTAGTACGGACAAACTTAAATCGTATGATAGGTCAGCTTCTTGCAATAGATTTTATAAAAGCTGCTTTGTTTAATACTTTTTAAAAAGATCACGATCACGACTTCTTAGAAATAAAAATTGGAAATTTCCTGTTGATAATTGTAACAACAAACAATACCTACGCGTATAATTCTACTGATACTATCATCAACTTTTTATAAGCGTTACCAGTAAAATCCGCAATTTGTATATCATAACTTAGTGCTGATATTACTAGTAATTTCCAGCATTAAAATGCATAACTAGTAATATCCGGTTCTTTTTGTTGAAAACAACGTGATTTTGTTTGTGGTGTGACATACAAAAATTTACAAATCGACCTACAACCTGCACAAAAGCATATCTACAGCCGGTCGTTTCAGTTAATCACTGAGTGTAAACTTTAGTGACGTGAACTATTAAAGTCTCGCATTGGTATGGCAATGACAGCTAATGTTAAATTAAAATCACTCCAGCAAAAATTCAGCTAAATTTTTGTGGGTGACGGCAAATTGAGCTGTCATTCCATACTATAACTAATTTTAGACATTGATATTTAACTTCACTCAAGTTATCAAGAATGGACTTTTACTGAATCGACCGACATCAGTTTAAGTGATTCAAAAAAATAAAATGGTTTACAAAATAAGCAGGGTTTACAAACTATGAAAACCCATAAACCACCCAACTCATGTATTTTCTTGCAAATCTCGCCGGCTTAATTTTCGACCACAAAAAAACGTATTAATTAGAAAAATTAGACCAGACTATAGAATCAAAGCGTCGTTGTATTGCATTGCAGTACTAAACTCTTCCTCTTTACATAAATTAGCCAAACCTTATAATCCACAATCCGGAAGAAGTCGTGGATAAAATTCGTCAATATCCTCAACCCTCAACTTAGATCACTTACGTCACTACAAAACTTATCTTTGATCAACCACAACAGCGTTGATAATTCTACTACCTATCACACTGATAATATTTAGTATAAAACCAATCATATTATGTGATCGACGCGGAAAAGGCACGAATCAAGTATGGCTGTAGCCACTGACATATTAATACAAATTCCTAAAAAAAGAAAGCATGTTACTGGAGAGCCTTTAACTGGAATAGTAAAGTATCACTTGGATGAAGAAACGGTGTACAAGGAGGTAAATCTTTCTCTAGTTCAGAAAAAATCCGGTCTGTGGTACGAATATGTACACAACTATCGAGTCAGCCAGGATCACCAGGGTCTTGAACAAACCAAGGTGGGTTATCGTCACAAGCTTAAAGACCACAAGACATATGTGATATTGAACGTTAAAATGCTAAACAAGAACCGAGATAGCATAGTAACACTAAGTTCTGGATCACTCAAGCCAGAAGATGCAGATGTCAAAGATATAAAGAGATATCACGTAGAAATAAAATTCAAAAAGCCTACTGGCATATTTTGTTCTAACAAAAAGTTTCAAACAATCATAAAAGTCTATCCCTCAGTCACTTCACCATTTCCGGATGACCCGTTCATGACAGCGCTCGACAAAACTCTGACGCAATTATTTTCTACAAAGAAACATGAAATTAATATTGAAGCAGAACTTGAAAAAGGATGCTTTACTCCGTCAAGAGAGATTATTGTGTCATTTGTTGTGGCTAACAATACTGATATAATTATTTCTCTCAACACTGTGCGTAAAATGAAAACCTAACGACAAAGTGATGACGGAATTATTGGGGAAAGAACCAGAGGCGACGATATACCACCGACATACGAGTAGAAATAATATTGAGTTGTCCTATCTGGTGAAAAAATGATAGTAGCTGAAGCAGACAAACCTTGAGTGAACACGGTGAATAGATAAGTATGGCAAGGAAATCCCCTGTGTAATTTTATCAATGGTGTATTATCAATGGTGTAAATGCTGTACCTGCACAAACTGTAGAAGCAGATTTGATGTGGAATGAAGAGTACAAACTTTGTAGCTACCGCTTAAGTGAAAATATTGAATTTAGTGAATCTGTGTTTGTTATAAATGTATTCGGTAATGATAGTTATGAAACAGAGGTTCTCTTTCTAACAGAAAAGTTGAGCCCTAACAAGAGGCTGATTTTTAAAATCCAAGGGTAAATTGTGAAACAGTGTTTTTGTAGACTTATATTTTATAATCTGTATTTTAGAATAAGAGGTGTGTTTATTTATTTATAAATGAAATTTAATTTCTTTTAAATTACGTTTATTATTTACATACCTGATCCCTTACACGAATAATTCACATAATATAAATTCGAACAATTTTAAAATAGAAAATTAAACTATCTTATAGCAATAAGGCTTAACAAGGCTTATTGATGAGGCAATAACAGTTTTTAATGAAACCGATATTTATTAAAGTTTTTCAACTGAATTAATAGTATTCCAAAATGTGTAGTATCAATTTGAAATCGGACTATTTGATGTTATATTTAGAGAAAGTGTAGTAAACTATATAATAACGGTCTCATGTCTAATCCAAGGTAATCACTAGTCTTTGTAAATAGTATCTTATACGCTACACACTACACCTACTAGGTACTTCTATAGCGCATACTACAGACACAACTCTGCCTTATTCTTTGTCGATTACAGGCGTCATGATATGTTAAAATATCTTATGCCTTTCAAACACCAACATCATTGCTGCGTTGTTTATTTAAATCTCTAAAACGTTACGGGCCACACCCACCAGAAGCTTAATTTGCTTATCATCGTTAAGATAGTCATTGTCTATGATAAGATACAGACAATTAAATGTTTTGTTGTCACACCTCTATCAAAATATCTCGTGTAATTTTGTAAATATTTTTATTTTCCGCGAATGGGTTACCGTTCATTACATCATATCGAGATCATTCCGTGCCTTGGAAGGCATGAAAAGCAATATATCCTCGTACTTTTAAATCTTTGACCGTCGTGAAGGCTATTATTAAAAAAAAATAAGATTCATTTGATACCAACCACTTACAAGCAGGACATATTTTTACATAGTAAATTTATTTTGTATTGCGTGTATATACTATAAACAAGTCTGATGCTACTTTTCAGTACAATTGTATACAAATAAACGTATTACCACATATTTCTATCCTCTTCTTGTGGTTAGTAAGTGTCAGAGTCTATATGCCGCCCATGGGCTTCTTACATGCTGTTGGAAACTATCTCTCAGGCAAGCCAGTTTCCTCATATTTTTTTCCTTTACCATATTTAAACAATACGCAAATGTTTCCGAAAAGACAGAAGTGCATGCCTTAAGTTCGAACAAGAACCAAATATTCCAACCTATATATGTATATGTATACCTACATTATCAGCAAATAAATTATTTCTTTCTTTCGAACGAGACCTATGACTTGGCAGTCAATACAAGGCTATCAATATAGTATAATAACATACGGCTAGTGATGATATATTGGAGATAAAAAAACGTTATAATTTCTTGGGCGTATACCTAGAAATACAAAACTTTTTTCCAAAAAAAAAACCACCGAATTTTTCATTTTGCAATTTTTAGTTTCTTCGTATGTAAAGGTCTTTTAAAACTTCATAGAAACATTGAAATTGGTTAACAATTACTAAAGAAGTTCTTTCTGAACATTAATCTATACACCTCTGCCGGGCCCCTTTCAAAATAGAAGGGCGTAATGTTATGTTATGCAAATTCAAAATCTCAGCATAGACATCCGACTATAGCAATTGCGAATAATTTGCTGTTATGCGTTGAAGAAATCCGCCGCATGTCTTCTTCATCAGCTTTTCTTCGCAAAATTATACTTTCTAAATGAAAATGCTTGATTTGTTGCTAAAAATGTAAAAATGTGTTAACCAATATTTATTGAGGAGTTCCCTCAATTTCTCGAGGATCCCTCATCAGATATGAGTTTTGATACAAATGGAACCAATCTGCTAGTATACCCTATCAAATAAAAGAAGAATGTTGAAAATCGGTCCATAAATGACGGAGTATTTTTTTTTATTATTATTGAACCTCCTCCTTTTTTTGAAGTTAATAAAAGCCATCGACTTTTGCTTTTGATAAAATATAACGTAATCAACTTTTATCCATGACTTTGATTATATTTGTTGCTGATAAATAAATATTTACTGATTACACAATCGTAATATCAACGTCACAGTGAGGGAAAGTACCTTAATGTCCGGAGATAGTGTACCTACTGAAAGATAAACATGTTTTTGTAAAATTTTGGACTGCCTCGTTAGTAGCGGTCGCAAGCGCAATGGCTGAGCACGAGGTTCTTGATACAATTTCAGAGTTAGGTTAGTAGAAGCTACCCTCGTTGGTTGCAGAAGTATCCTCGGGGGTTGCAAAAGTATCTTCTGTTCGCAGATGTAAAACGAAACACTGGAGTGGTTTTAGTCAGTAATAGTCTGATACACACACCTTAATAAAAACCTCTACCGATTCTTTTTCCCCGCAAACAAACAAAAACTCATTCGTTTTACCCGCTTAAATATTTTACGTCAGAAATAAGAACGGCCACGTCTTAGTAAGTGTCATTCTTTGACATTGCTTCGTTTGTTTGGTTCAAAAAGTTTGAGATTATAATGTTGGGTTGTTATGGTAGTAAAAAATTTAACTGAATGTTTTTGAAATATGAAACAAATGACGTTGTTGGTTTTTAAGTTTATCGAGATGCAATTTATTTAATAATAAAAATATTATGTGTCGATTTGCAAGCCTTTTGTTTGATGCAAACACCGATATTAATAACTAATATCTGTTGAAGCTTTTGGACATTAACTTATCTTTTATCATCACCGAATACTGCATATTGATAAAACTATCCCCTATGTTTGCGATAATTCAGTACGCAGCAAATTCCACTAAAGAAACAACGTAAAAAAATAACAAATTAACCATGGGAGTCGCCAGTGATATAGGCATACAAATATATAAAAACGGGAAGCACTTAACTGGGGAATCTATAAAAGGACTGGTTAAGTTTTTTCTGGACAAAGACACGGTTTATAAGACTATAAGCCTGTCACTCGTTGAAAAAGGAACCTGCCAGTGGTACGAATATAAACACAATTATCGAGCATACCACGGTCAGGATGGGCGTCAACGAAGAAAAGTGGGTAAGCGCTTGGTATTTAAGAGCCACGAAACAAAAGTAGTGAAGAAAATTCAGTTACTTAACAAAACTACTAATGAAAAGACAACTTTAAATGCTGGATCCCATGAATACGCATTTGAAATGACAATTCCAGAAAATACACCACCATCAATGAAGACCGATATCGGAGAAATAAAATACTATTTGGTCTTGAAATTTAAAAAACCCAGGACATTCAGTTTGTATAAGAAGTTTCAAACAAAAATAGTAATATACCCGAGTGTTGATTCTTCCATATCAGATAAACCGCTACGTTTAGCTTTAAAGAAAACTCTTACTAAATTATTTTCTTCGTACAAACATGAGATTATTTTAAAAGCAGAACTTGATCGAGGATATCTTAATCCAGAAGGTGAAAGACAAATTTCATTCCTTGCGGCTAACAACAGCAATGTTACTTTCTCAGTAAAGACTGAACTAATAAGCAAAACAAAGTATATAGATTACGTTGTTTCTAAAAAGGATACGTTTGGTGATTTTAAAATTGTGAGACAAATCATTTATTCTTGTACAATGACTCCAAGTGTGTTTGATAACTGTGTTATTCATCTTATGATACCAGTGGCTCCTGAACTGTGCACGGTAAGACACTCGAAGATAATCACTAGAGAGTTTACGTTAAGAGTTACTTTGGAGTTACCGCTGCCACATATAAATTCGTCTATTGAAATACCTGTGTTTGTAGGTGAGAGACTTAAAAGAAGTGATATAGAAGCAGTTGAGTGAAGTCCGCCAATAAAAGAGCCCATATCTTCTTGGGAGATCATGTTTGAAGAGAAATAAAAATATGAAGAGACATTACATCTAAAACATAAACACAATCATTATGAAAAAGACAAAAAAATAACAATGAACTTAACACTTAAGTATAGTTTGTATATATAATTCTCTCTTAATATTTTATCAAAATGTTACGTGTCCTGTGTATTCACATGTTTAGTTGTTTTATAATCTTAGACAGCAAAACTGAATTTTTATATATCAATAGTTCACAAGTATTTCAACCGTAGCTCATTTTAATTGATTATAATTATCATGCTCATTCATTATCGATCTATAATGTTATATTAGTTGGGAGGAATTAATTATTAAATAGCTAAATAGCTATAATATTTACGAAGCGAGACTGAAATGACTAATAACATTTATAATAATTTCATGTTACAAAAATATTTGCACGACTGACTGACGGAAGTCGAATATTGTGAGAGAGAATTAATATGTTTTATCTTTACCATACAGATCAAATTATTATGTAAGCACCTATTATCTGGCGAATAAATTTCATTTTATTTCATTCACTTAATAATAAAATTATGCGTGATACTTTCATTGTTTTATTGTATTGGGCATAAATCCTCTGACTTAGACCGCTGCTCCAGTATTTATTCTGGAATACTGAAGTAGTAATTACATATAATAACATAGGTGTAAGTGTATTTATTGTTGTACTAACATTTAGTTATTATATTTATGATAGTTTTTTGTGCGTGTGAACCTTTTGTGGTCTGGAAATAAACAAATTATTATTATTATTATAAAACTGCTTTCTCATTTCTACAAGGGGTTTGTACTCTTCGAAGGAGTGAGAAAGCAGTTTATTTTACTTCCATGGCGTGTAATAGAGCTTGTAAAAAAAAAATAAAGGTCAAGAAAAGAAATTAAGCTGGCCTTGAATTCTATTAAAATCCCGTATCATGCTAGGCCAACGCAAGGTCACAGTATTATTTTTGACGTGCATCTTCATCTATGTACAAGTATTATAATACACACCATATTAGTACGCCTCTTGGTATAACATAGCACTCTGTTGACCAAACAAGATCTGTATTTTCTTACCTATGTAAACAAATAAAAATAAATTATTATTTTTATGAGCTTATATTTCTCGGAACCCTTGGGTTCCGTACCTTTGGAAGGCGTACGAGGAGCCTCAGCCAACTCGCAGAGGCCCTTTGTCGTTTTTATTGCAGTGTAGCACCAATCGCAGATTTTCCCTGTATGCATTATGCAAATGCACCCAAGGAAAACCTACGACTAGTGCAGGACTATTGTAGACTAAAACAACAAATATATTGGGCTATAGGTTAGGGGTGGATAAAGTGAACTGGTTACCTAGTACTATGGAAGGACTATGGCCCCTGCTTCATCAATGCTTTATAATACACGAATAAAATGGCAGGGGGTGACTTGCACACTCAGTAATGGGCCCTCTGAAACGGCCGCTAGCACACAGTGACGTAGCGACAAGAGGGCAACATAACCTGAGGTGCTGGAGGAGTGGAGAGGCATTCCACGGCAATCAGGACAATCCCGGAAGTACGGTCAAGATCCCTACCAGCACCTTACTGGAATGCTTCCTTCTTCCGAGCACGTTTGCTCTTGCGAATCTCCACTCTGGCCGGCCAACTAAGGCAAGAAAAAGGTGGGAGCTCCGTTCCTCGCCAGTGCTCACTCTGGCCGGCCAATACAGGCAAGCCAGAGATGAGGAACAAGACTTCTCCCGGGACATCGGGTCCGCTACTGCCCAACAGCTCGCCACAAGCTGCCCTGCGGGGAAAAAAAATATTATTATTATTAAATTAAGTATTATTATAAAAGAAGATAGATTTGTATGTCGCAAATAAATTTTAAAGCTACTAGACTGATTTGTAAAACTCTTTCACCGTTGAAAGGCTACACTATCCCCGGGTGACATCCAGGCTACTTTTTATCTCTATATTCCTACGGAAATGAGAACAACGTGGGTGAAACCTTGTGACATCCGATAATGTGATTTAAATTATATTCAAACATCATCAACTAACAATTTATCTCATGGTCGGTAAGTACCAAAGTAAAAAACCAGTCGACAATCCAGATGAGGTACTTTATGACGTGGCGTCACCGATGAACTGGGTAGTCGTTAATACGTTTTACACAATTTTTTAACCGACTTCAAAAAAAGGAGGAGGTTCTCAATTCGACGGTATGTTTTTTTTTTTTTGTGTGTTTGTTACGCGATTACTCCGCCATTTATGGACCGATTTTCAAAATTCTCTTTTTATTTGATAGGGTATGCTAGTAGATTAGTCCCATTTGTAACAAAACTCATATCTGATGAGGGATCCTTGAGGAATTGAGGGAACTCCTCAAAAATATAGGTACACACGTACTGATTTTTACATTTTTAGTAACAAATCAAGCATTTTCATTCAGAAAGTATCATTTTGTGAAGAAGATCTGATGCTGATCTGACATGCGACGGAACTCTTCAACGCACAACAGCAAATTATTCGCGATTGCTATAGTCAGATGTCTATGCAGAGTTCTTGTATTTCCATAACATAACATTACGCCCTTCTATTTTAAAAGGGGCCCGGCAGAGATGTACAGATTAATGTTTAGTAAGAACTTCTTTAGCAATTGTTAACCAATTTCAATGATTATTTTAAGTTTTAAAAGACCTTCTTTCCATACGAAGAAACTAAAACTTGCAAAATAAAAACTTTTTCACAGAAAAAAAACAACCGACTTCTTAAAAAATACTAACAGGTGAAAAATAACTCCAGTTTCGGAAGTCGGTGGCCAATAATGAACGAAACAAAACCACCAAAGCCACGGACTTCCGAAACTGGAGTTATTTTTCACCTGTTAGTGTTCTAAAAGAAGTCGGTTGTTTTTTTTTTATGAAAAAGTTTTTTTGTTGTTACCTTTTTAATCTCCATTATTGTTAGGAAAAGTTATCATCTTCTCATTTTATTTAGAATACATTAGATAAAATTAATCACCTTTTCACGTACCTATGAAAGTATGCATATATGTATTTCTTTATCAATTTGTTGTATTTACGATGTGGATAGCGTCGCTAGTTACACACATATTATGAAAAGGACTTCCCACTTTGCAAACAACCAGAGAAGAAACTTGTTTAGCTACTTACGATATGACTAACCATTTAAATTATGTTGCGGCCGGTTTTGTTTTCCTTGTTGATAGCCATTCGTCTTTCGAAAATAAACCCTATACAGTTTCTTTTAAAGTTAATATTTCTACTTACTAACTAACTAACAATATGTACTTATTCATGATGTGGATGAGGCTACCACGCTATTAATTCGTGGGCAGTGCTTTTGAGTGGTTGTTTACAAGTTAAAACCTTAGTTTATTTTCCAATATGGGTGTGAAGTGTGTAATAATATTCGATCAATCAAAATTTGGTGTCTTCAGAGCCGGCGAACCTGTGGTAGGAATACTAAAGTATTTTATAAAAAAACCAACTAAGTTCCAAAGTATAGACGTATGTCTTGTGGGAAAAGGAAAGTGTCATTGGACAGATTCGGCTTCAGACAACAATACAGAGTACTATCACAATAAAGAAGAATATGTTAATCTATCTAAGAATATACTATCAGCCAGAAATGTCAGAAACGAGAGTAATGTTCTATCAGGAACATACGAACACCCATTCGAACTTTTTGTACCAGAAAACATACCAACTTCATTTATAAATAAATTCTGTAAAATAGAGTACAAAGTATTTGCTACATTTACAAAAGACAACTTCTTTGCTACCAAATATAAATTTGATGTAGTAGTTCCTGTTTATGGCAATGTTAACCCGTGTTCTCCAGAGCCTCTGATATTTGGCGTACAGAAAAAACTATTCTCTCTTTTAGGTGATTACAACGTTAACGTGAAGGCAGAAATAGAAAAAACATTTTTGACTCCGGGAGAAAACATAAAATTGAGGCTTACGATACACAATGACACAAATGTTCCAATCAAGATAAAAACGGAGCTTATACAACATTTCACATACATAGCACAACGAAAAGGGAAAAAAATCGATGAGCAGCCCGTGAAATCTGCAACTGGATTATCTCCTTTTATAATAGAAAAAACTATGACTGTGGTAACTTGCATAATCCCTACGCTACCGAATTTATATTCTATACAACACACAAAAATTTTGAGAGGAGAATACAAGGTGAGAGTTACAGCAAAGCTTCCATTTCCGCACACCAATGCTGTGGTGGAGGTACCAGTGGTTATTGGAGAAAATAGAAAATATATGGGTGCTAAAATCATCGGTTATGCAAGACCCTCCTCTTCAAAAGGGCCAGGAAAGGATCAGGACTATCTTGCAAAATACGATAAAAGATTTGAAGATTTCCGAGGAAAAATGTTCAGTTGACAATGATATTGTTGAAGATAGAAAAGTGAATTGCTTTTCTTGATTTATCTGTGACTTAAAGTGCAGTTATTCGTTGAATCTTACTTTAAACGCAAGAATGAGTCAGCTTGAATTTATGCGTATACTAAAGATTTTCCTTAGATTGATAGGAATTTTGTAACCAGTTACGTGTGATGTGTCATCGGTGGTGATGTAAAAACTCTAAAACAGACTACCATACTGTTTGAAAAAACTCGAGTTGCTTTCACTTTGGTAAGAAATTTCGCGTAACATAAAATAATGTTAATGGATCGAGCAGTCTGTGTGCCAGTGAATAAGTTAAAGAAATTTTAGTATCTAAATATATGTATATCATAACCTTCAACTTTAGTTTTTGTTATGGCCTTATTTTCATACTTAAACCACTTATATGTTACCTATATTTCCGATTGCTCTACATGTAGTATCCAAAATAGGGCAAATAGAAAAAAAACAAAATAAATGGAATAGTTACTTCGCTGAATGGGCATTTCAAAATGTGTACCAACTTTTTGTGAAGCGTCATTACATTTTTAACTACCTGTCTAGCCTTTTGACTACGATGAGTTGGTAAGACTTGAAGCCGACCGCTTTAAGTCTTATCAAATGTAACTAAATACCTGTATTTTGCATTTAGCTGCCCCCTATTACTGCCGGGTATTGTGATACCCAGTGACTGGGAAACACAATACCTTTTGGTTCAGAATCAGAACTTTATTTGCTAAGAATGTAGGTACAGACATAAAACTAAAAGTTAAACTGGTTAAACTGGAAGTCAGCCTTTCGGGGCCTCTTACTACCCGTAACGATTGTCCAAGATCTACAAATTTTAATGACAGCCCTGACCAATAGCTTGAAGCGTATTCCGATACACGAGATTCTGTAATAAATGGACACCCAGCCTTGTCTAACCACGGTAATTAGATATTGATCTTTTATCGATTTTAGCCCTGATTCTAATACTACATGATGATTGATTTCAATACTGGAAGTATAACACCAACCACCAACCAACCAACCAACCAACCACCAACAACCAACCAACAAACAACCAACCAACAATACCAACCAACAAGGTTGGAGGAGGTTGGTTGGTTGGTTGGTTGGAGGTTGGTTGGTTGTTGGTTGGTTGGTTGTTTGTACCAACTAACAATAGTTTTATAAGGTTTTTTGTGTTACTAACAGTATATGGGCTAATAAGGCCTGAAATAAATGTCTTATTATTATTATTATAACAATTTAGCTATTATTTATTTTAAATACCAGTCACAAATACTCACCATATTCTAAGTTTCGGTTCGTTAAATTCAGAAACCCAACTCAACACATTAAAACACATAGTGTGATAGACAAAACACAAGGGTTAGTCTAGATTACATTTAAATGCGTGGTACAAGAGGCCCCGGGCAGCACATAAATTGGACTCCACTCACCGTGAACTGTACAGGGTTAACACACAAATCAACCCTGTTTGGAAATTAAGGTAAATGTAATTAAGATTATGTAAGAAAGGTCTTGAATAGGTATTCTAGGTTCATTTCGATTTCCAGATAGTAACCGACTGTGCATTCTAAGCGAATGGTTCTATTTTATTTTTTGAATAGGTCTTTTAAGTTCATTTCGATTTCGAGATTAGTAACTGACTGTGCAGTCTAAGCGAATGGAAATTCTATTTTATTTTTATTTTATTTACTTGGGAAAAAGAAACAATAAATATTGTACGATAGGAATGTTTCACAAAAGAAAATGGGTAAATGCACAATCAACAACTTTTCCACAGATTATTAGTTTACATTATTAATTAGATGACAAGCATAACCATGCTTGGCATACTTCGCTCCCTTAACATATCTCCAACGGCGATTGGCTGGTTTCGTAGTTACCTGTATGGCCGCCGTCAACGTATATGCATAGAAGAGTCTCGCTCTTCTTGGTGCTATACCACTGCCGGTGTACCTCAGGGTGGCGTTTTATCTCCTTTACTTTTCGCAACATTTATTAATTCCATTTCTAATAATCTTCTTTCTTCCTACCACCTTTATGCTGACGATCTGCAAATTTATAGTCAAGCTGCTTATGCGGACTTGGCTAATGCCGTTAATATTGTTAACCAGGACTTGGTATCAATTTGCGAATGGAGTGAGGCGCATGGATTGCAGGTTAACCCTACGAAGACTCAGGTCATTGTAGTTGGTAGCTCTCGGTTAACCCCTAAGGTAAACTGGACGCAGCTCCCTCAAGTTTTATTTAATGGAACCATTATTCCTGTTAGCGAGAAGGTTAAAAATCTTGGGGTTTGGATTGACAAGCATCTTGCTTGGGGACCTCAGTTAACAGAGGTAAGCCGCAAATTTTTTTCTTCTGGTAAGTCTCTCAGACGGCTGCGTAATTTCTTGCCTACTGCCACTAAAATTGCGCTTGCACAGTCCCTTTTACTTCCCCTCCTTGATTATGCTGATGTCAGTTATCTCGATCTCACTGAGGCACAACTTGATAAACTTGAGCGACTTCAAAACTTTTGCATAAGATTTATATTTGGCTTGCGTAAATATGATCACATATCCGAATTTCGTAAAAAACTCAAGTGGCTTCCAATACGTCTTCGCCGGAATACTCATATCCTGTCCCTGCTCTACAGTATTCTGTTTAATCCCAAAACCCCCAATTATCTTAAAGAACGTTTCAAGTTCCTTCATGACACACATAATAGATATCTAAGGTCATCAGAAAACTTGAGTCTAGATATGCCCATGCATACCACTAATTTCTACGGAAAATCGTTCACAGTGGAAGCTGTTCGGCTATGGAATGCTTTGCCTGTGTCAGTGAGACAAGCTCAAACATTACAATCATTTAAAGGAATGCTTAAAAATTATTACCTTTCTCCTAACACGTCATAACAGTCTGTTACTCTGTAAATTATTAGTATTTATGTATTGTATTTATTTATTTTCTTTTTTTTTTGTTTTCTTATTTATACCTACTTATTTTATATTTGTATGTTAATTATCTATGTAAATAGTACACCACAAGTTGCCTACTCATCTTTTCTCCTCCTCCATCAAGTCCATCCAAAGGTTGTCTGTAAGAGATCGCTTTTAGCGATAAGGCCGCCCATTGTAACACCTTATGTACCCCTTAAAGTTATTATTAGTAAGTTTTTATGGTGTACAATAAAGAGTATTCTATTCTATTCTATTCATAACCTTAACAAATATGCCTGCTATCCCCAAAGAGTTATGCAAAGATACCAGTACCAGTGGGACCACCTATAAATTTAGACTCCGGGCTGATACTGAGAAATTCTCGATAGAAAAACTCAATATCGCTTTGCCCGACCCGGGGATCGAACTCAGGACCTCATGCTTAGCAGTAGCACTTGCGACCACTAGACCAAGGAGGCAGACAAGGCGGTGAAGTCAAGTCAGGTAAGTTTATACAAATTATAATGAAATACATCTTAAACTTTTAGCCTAGAAGAAAGCATTTATATTCAAACACTAGCAGACGTCCCGCGGTTTCACCCGCGTAGGTCCCGTTCCTATGGGAATACAGGGATAAAAAGTAGCCTATGTGTTAATCCAGGGTATCAGCTAACTCCATACCAAATTTTATTAAAATCCATTCAGTAGTTTTTACGTGAAATATGTAGTAACAAAAATCCATCCATCCATCCTTACAAACTTTCGTGTTTATAATATTAGAAGGATACTTAAACTCACGCCTTCTTCCAAGCGGGGTAAGCAGAAACTACAGAGCGCCATTGCTACGGTTCTTACATACTTCTTTTGCTTCGTTTAAGTTTTCATACATGTAGTCAATGATACTATAAGAAAAAAGGTGTAGATAGGTCATAAGCGCGCAGCAAGCGACACGTTAAAATGTGGCTAACTAGCCACACTTGACGTCAGTGTCGCGTCGCGCCGTCATAGGATGCGTGCGTTAGTGTGCCATTTTTGAAGATCGAATGTTATTTAGGTAACTTATCTACACCTTTTTACTTCTAATATGATTGCATGTACAGAAGCCAGCACGTTAAGTTACCCCAATGTGTCAAATTTTCCCAATTCGATATGAACCTTATTCTGTTTACACATAAAGTTGAAAAAAGATCAAAGAAATTTGACACATTGGGGTAACTTGATGTGCTGGCGTCTGTACTACGTGACACACACACACCTTACGTATTGACGCCGCATGTAAGATCTTTATGTATCTTCTTAGTATTATTAATATGAAATTGAATATGTAATTTTTGTACGTGGTGATTTAATTTATTGTATTCTATTAATATTGTATGTTCCTTTTATTTTCCAATTGTATGGACTAAGTCTGAAATAAATTTAATATTTATTTATTTTATTTGTTAATTGTAACTTTAACTCTTGTTCTTTTTTGTTGACATTGCTTTGATAATATTTTGATTTTTATTTATTTATTTAGTAAACATGAAACTTATTCTGTTTTTTTATAAAGTTGAATAACTATCAAAGAAATTTTACACATTGGGGTAGCTTGAAGTGCTGGCCTCTATACATAAACATCTTATACCTCCGCTCTTAGCAAATACAGTACTGATCATAGATATCCGTGGTACTGATTCTGAGCACGGAAATTCACCCTACTAAATGCTCCAAACTTTAAGTTTTGACGATATATAAGGAAAAGAAACAAAAACAATATATCCAACAAAACCAAAGCCGCTGTGTGAATGTCAAGGTTACAACGAGTGATAACTTTGTAACGGGCGTGAAAGAGATAGCACGACAACAGAGCGAGATATCGACTGCCATCACCTGTAGGTTGAACCACCGAATACCAATGACAGCTGTTATGGATCTTATTTGTTATAGGATATAAAGTCGTCTTTTAATTGCGACTATAACGATAGCACGACTACTTATCATTATTGTTAAATAACCTCAATATCAAATAATATGATTACGAGTACGAATGCATTGGGAAATCTTAAATCTTTACTAAATTTGATTATTAGTTTAGAATGTTTCCTTAACATTACTGTTGTTGGTTAAGGAGGAAAATTGATTTTATTTAAAGATCTCAAGGAAAACCAGGATTTCAAATGAGGAAAGTTCAAGGTGACAAAACATATAATTACACAAAAATCAATAAAAAAGTGTTTGTGTATTTTTACGATGACTAAACATAGGTAACAAGTAAACTGTACAATACATCACTCGGCTTACTTTATTAAATGCACAATGAGAAATTTTGAAAAATTATTTCTTTCATAAAAACAATTTCAACTAAACACGAATCGACCAATTTGCTATCTCATTTTTCAAAGGAGTCCTTAGCAATCTCACTGTCTTTATTTACGTCATCTTCTATGGCTATTTTTGAAGTCGATGGGTTTTCACCAACTCCCATAGATGTGACTCCTAGATGATCCCTTCTCTCTCCAATAACCACTGGTACCTCTACAGATGCGTTGATATGAGGAAATCGAACTTTGACTGTTACCCTTACTTTGTACTCTCCTTTTAAAATCTTCGTGTGTTGTATTGAGTACAAACTCGGTAACGTTGGGACAATACATGTAAATTTCAACTCACTCTTTTCTTTTACACTTGGTGAATATACCTTTGTTGTTTTCATGAAATCAACATTTGTCTTCGTGTTATAATTATTGTCTGCTATGTAAGTAAAATATTTCAAAAGTTCTGCCTTTATAGTTATTGGGACATCTGAATCATTGTTGATTGTAAGCATCAGTGTAATATTTTCTCCCGGTGTCAAAAACGTTTTATCTATTTCTGCCTTAACATTAACGCTATTGGTTTTCGATGTAAGGGAGAACAGATCCTTCTGTAAACCAAAGATGAGAGGCTCTGGGGAACATGGATTTACATAGCCATAAACAGGTACTTCTTCGACAAACTCGTATCTAGTTTCGTATAAATTTTCCTTCAAGAATGTGACAATGATTTTGTACTCTATTTTACAGTAGGGAGTTTCGATTGCTGTCGGTATGTCGTCTGGTAGTATAAATTCAAATGGGTATGTGAAAGTTCCTGATAGAACATTTTGATCTTCTCTCGTTATATACAAATTCCTGTACTGCTTTAGGTATTCTTCTTCGTTTTTATAGTAATGTGTATCATCGTCTGAATCCTTTTCCGACCATTCACACGTTCCTTTGCCCACAAAATGGATGTTTATGCTTCCAAACTTCTTTGGTTTCTCTATGGAATAATTCACTGTTCCTACCACAGGCTGTCCAGGTCTGAAAGCACCTTCTTTTGTTTTTCCAAGTAATATTTGACACACTACAGCCATGTTGGTAGTTAAACTGAGGTAAAAACGTATTAACGACTACTCAGTAGCATTGCTCGCGAACTACTAGCGTCAAGCGTGGCTAAATTAAAGAATGACTCATGAAAACAAAACCATAATATTGCTGCCAGCCGAAAAAAATCTCTAACGTTATAAGCACTGACTTTATTTCAGAATAACAGAGTACTATCACTCACGCTGTAAGAGGTACTTTGTGGCACAGAAATATGAACTTTGTGTAATGGAATTAAGGTGTCAAATGTTGGTAAGTAAGTCCTCGCTGAGTGGACCTCTTATGCCATTGATAGCGTGTTACATTGTACTTAAATGCACATAATTAATATATTCTTCATATTAATTATGTGCATTTAAGTACAATGGTAGACGTCATACTACGCAAATGGCGTCAAACATTATCTTTTTCTCTTAATGGGGGTTTGTATTAGAAACGCGTCAACTTACCAACAGAAAAAATCACATAACGTATGCGGCACATAAGGGCTAGGCAGAGGTGTACCTTGTAGTACACCCACATTTCACCAGTTATTTTTTAAGTCTCATGTAATTGTGACGAGCCTATTACCATCAATCAGGCACAAATCCAGACAACGGGCTGCTACTGTCACATTACAAACTTTCCCTGACCCGGGGCTCTACCAGGACCTTATGCTCAGCAGTAGCGACAACTTGACCAACGAGGCAGTCAGAAAAATCAATGGGTCCTAAAGCTAAATAAATAACTTTTAATTCTTAAGATAGATAATCTTGTACGTAAAACGAATGTAAGACCTAAGGTTTCTTGGAGAAGTTTTTTCTTCAACATTGACTGTTTTGTACGAACTAGTAAAATAAAAGAGCGAGAGTTAATTCTTCTTCCACGTGATCTGTGAATCCACATTGGTTTGTTTTTTTTTAAAATAAGGCAATTATCCGTTTAAGTTCAATAATCTAACTTAGGGATTTAAACTGTTTTTCCTCCACGCACTTTGATTTTTTCCACCCTGTTACGCGTAAGTTGTGTTGTGTGTTGTAAATTTATTCAACTTTTATTTCAGACAAACTCCAAAGTGTTAGTAACAATTCACTGGATGTCTAATGTTAGTACCTAGATACATAATTACAAATAAAACAATTAAATTAAAATGGAATTGAATTGAATGAAACTGAAATTAATTTGCATAGGATTAAATTAAACTGAACTAAATAGAAGCGAGTTAAATTGAATTGCATTACATTGAACCAAATTGAATTCATTGAATTCAAATAAGTATCTATTTATATAAAAGAAAGTCGTGTTAGACGCGTGTCGTCTTATTAAACGTATGTATATCTAATATAAAAAAAAATTACAAGAGCAATAAATTGACTCTAAGGCACAACGAAGTTTGCCGGGGCAGCTAGTAATTAAATAAACAAAGACACTAGATTAAAATGAATTAAGGCTGTTATAATTCAGCGTGGTGCTGTTACCACCCTTGTAAGAAGATAGTGCGAAAATGCTAATTAAAGTCATAACAATGTTGTTCATGAAGATCTACAAGTCATTTAAATCTAGGAGGTTCAGAATCATGTACAGACGCCAGCACATCAACCTCCCCCAAACTGTAAAATTTTCCCGATTGAACATGAACCTTATTATCTATACTCTATACTAATATTAAAAGAGAAAATGTTTGATTGTTTGTTTGCATTGAATAGGCTACGAAACTACTAGACCGATTTGAAAAATTCTTTCACCGATGTGAAGCTACACTATCCCCGGGTGACATAGGCTTTTTTTCCCTGTATTCCCACGGGACCGGGAACTACACGGGTGAAACCGCGGGAAGTCTGCTAGTGTTTAGAATAAAGTTGAAAACCTGTCAAAGAAAATTGACACATTAGAGTAGGCTGATGTGCTGGCGTCTGTACAAACCTCATGGTACCTATCAGAATGTGCGACGAAATACCTTTCACACTGCATATCAAAACCCCTCCGTGGCTCGGGAAGCAAGTTAAGCTGTTAGTCCGGCTATCATTAAGAGAATCAGAATCAGAACTTTATTTGCATTATTTGTAGGTACAGGCAATGATATTATAAGTAACACGGTGTAGATAGGTTATAAGCGCCAAGCAAGCGACACGTTAAAATGTGGCTTAAATGCCAATCTTGACCTCAGTGCCGCGTCGCGCCGTCAACGGACGCGTACGTGCGTTATTGTGCCGTTTTTGAATATCGATTGTTGTTTAGGTAACCTATCTACTCCTTTTTACTTATAATATCATTGGGTATAGGTATAAATTAATGAGATCAGCTACAGTCTACCTTACGGTGTGCAAATTATTGAATAAGTTAAAATATTCAATGTCAATAAAAGAAAATAGAAATTAAAATGAGGTCATCATCATCGTCATAATCATTTCAGCCGAAAAACGTCCACTGCTGGACATACTATAGGTATCCCCCAAATGGTACCACAACGACCGGTCCTGCGCGTCTTTTATCCATCGGTTTCCCGCGACTTTCACCAAGTCGTCGTACTACGTATCGTAAACTATTATAGTCAGCTACATTAGTACGTGGTCAAAGGAGTTAATTTTAACAATCACTATCTGGATAAACTCATGTTATTTAGTGAGTTAAGCACTTGGATTTAGTTATTATATTACTGCAAACCTACCATAAAAATCCATAAAATATATTAAATTCAATTCAATTAGCATTTAAAATATGCTACCCATTTAATAATTCTTTAGACGTCATCTTGGTTTGTCGGCTGCATCCACATTAATATTGTCTAGGTAGGTATGCTCCATCATCGAAGCCAAATAACTTGGCAAATGGTTTAAATTTATATCTTGTGCCACGAATGCACATTCTAGTGGCACGGATTATTGAGATGATGATCTTAACAAACTTATTACTACGCTAAAGGACCTGTTCCAGCGGTCAGCGATTGCAGCTCCAAGATGTTTCACGGACGTAGATATTGTGAAGCGAAGACTCCGTCAACGGATGTGGCAAGTTATAGGTTGAATGTAGCATGACGCAGTTCACAAGCGTTTGTATATTTCCTTATTTTTTCGTCTTTGGCGGATTTTAGTACGGAGGCAATAGGACGTAAAATATAAGAAGGAGCGTCAGTGTCTACGAAATGTGTTATTCACTTGCCTAATAGAAGTGCAGTTAACCTTAGATTTAAAAAATCTTCACAGAATAGTCCACAATAATCCACAAGTAGTCAGAAATAGAATAGAACAGAATAGAATACTCTGTATTGTACACCATAATAACTTACAAATTATAACTATAAGGGCTACATACGGTGATACAATGGGCGGCCTTATCGCTAAAAGCGATCTCTTACAGACAACCTTTGGATAGACTTGATAGTGGAGGAGAAAAGATGAGTAGGCAATTTGTGGTGTACTATTTACATAAATATGCATGACTATTTGAATCTTGTGATTTGAATAGACATATAAAATAAGTATAAATAAGAAGAAAAAAATACAAAAATACAAATAGACGTTTTGGTATTAAAGACCCCAAAAGTTTGACAACCAGATTTAACCAAGGGATGATTGTCACCCACTCACTGGGTTATGGAGGTCAGATAAGCAGTCACTTGAAAGTCCCATGGGCACTATGGGCACTATGGGCAGCCTAAAACTCTAACACACCAACTAAACGTAAGAAAGGAAGGGTCGTCGTCAGTTGCCTCAACATAATTGGGAAAAGGCTAGGCAGATGAAACTATTTTGAATAAGTACTGGTTGGAAACACTCCTACTAACAATGATATAATATAATATAATATAAGGAAAAAGGTGTAGACTAGAACGCACGCACGCGTCCGAAGACGGCGCGACGCGACACTGAGGTCAAGTTTGGCCAGTTAGCCACATTTTAACGTGTCGCTTGCTGAGCGCTTATAACCTATCTACACCTTTTTACTTATAATATTATTTCCTACTAAGTATGAGGCAAAGTATTATTGAGTTCTTCCATCTGCTCAACAGTAGCCCGGAGATTGTGTCCTATTGATGCATGCATTGAATTAAACTAAACAAAACTGACGTAATGTGCCGCTACATTACGTTAGTTTTGTTTAGTAGATAGACCTCTGCCTATCCCTTCAGGGAATGCAGAAGTGATGTTATGGATGAAAAATAAAACTGCAAAATTCCAATAAACATAACAATATTTACTTATTTTTACTATGTAGTCAAAAACATAAAATAATAAAGTAAAATAGAATAGGCAAAAAAAACTTACAAATATTAACCTAAAGAGCTACATACTATAAGGTGTTACAATGGGCGGCCAAATCGCTACCAGCGATCCCTTATTTATTATACATCGCTGCAATCTTAACGCAACCTTCCACTACACAATACCTTGATATACACTACACAATGACAGATTTGGTAAAATTTCAAAGCATTCATGGGAGTCGGTTGATTTTAGAAAATTAAAGAGGTCTCCCGCATTTTTGTCTTGCATCATCTATAAATCTATTAAGTTTTTATCAACTTTTTCTGGTAATTGCGATGAGTCATTCCAATCATAGCCCACAGCTGCAACTCCGAGTTGAGGTCTACTCTCTCCAATAACCACTGCTCCCTCCACTACAGCATTGGAGTGTGGAAATGGAAGCTTTGCCGTTACTCTCACCTTGAATTCTCCCATCATAATCTTCGAATTTTGTATCGAGTACAAACTCGGCAACGTTTGCACAATGCAAATTATATTTGCTGACGAACTCTTTTCCGCTATAGTTGTAGAATACGGTTTACCAGTTTCCACGACTTTGCTCATAACACTGACTTTTTTATTATCAAATACATAAGTGAAATACAGGATGAGTTCTGCTTTAATTCTTATTGGGAAATCTGTGTTATTGTCTATCGTAACCTTCACGATAATATTTTCTCCTGGTGTAATTAATGTCTTTTCTATTAATGCATTTACATTAATGTACTTATTGTGTGTAAGAGAGTAAATACTTTTCTGTAAACCAACTAATAGTGGCTCTGAAGAACACGGACTCACATAGCCATAAACTGGAATTTCTTTAGTAAATACTCTTATATTTCTAAAGCATTTTGCTTTCACAAACTTAACGATGACTTTGTATTCAATTATACCACCTGTGTCATTTTTTATTGATGATGGTATTCCGTCTGGTAATTGGAATACCCAGGGGTATTCAAAAGTCCCTGATAGACAAACTTCTAGGTCAACCATGGCTTTAAACAAATTCTTGCTTACATTTACATACTCTTCTTCGTTTTGAAGGTCGTATGGTGTCTTGTCTGGACCTAGTTCTGGCAATTCGCGCACTGTTCCTTTACCCACAAGAGATACATCTATTGTTTTGAACTTCGTTGGTTTGTCCATGAAACATTTCACTGTTCCTGTTAAATACTGTCCTGGTCTGAACACACCGTCTTTAGTATCTTGGATTAATATTTCACACCGCACTCCCATTTTGATAAAACTCAGCTTATTATGTGAAACTACTATGCTTTAGCGCTGCTAGTAAATGACTAGCGTTGTAAAACTAGATACTGACGCATGGAAATTCAAGTGATGTCAGTACATTATGTTGCCGTTAATAAGTGTAATTTAGATATTGTACGGAATGTCGGAATGGGTATAAGTTGAATTTGTCTATGCACTTTGAAGAAGCCGGCGTTAAAATCGAAGCTCGTTGAGGTCACCAATTGGTAGTTAGCAGGTGCGGAGTTACAGGTGTGTTTATTTAACGTCTTGCGAAATGATGAAAGATGGCCTTGCGCGTAGTCGTTTAATCATCGTAGATAAAAACTAAACCAAACTTTTAGTATAAACTAGCTGATACCGGCAGCTTACACAACACCACACACAATTTCACTTATTATCATTTTGTTATATATGTCAAAGGATGTAGGCAGTGTTTTCGTGGTAAGGTTCCTAACGGCTTATTTTAAAACGAGACATAGGGTAAATGTTTAAAATAGAATGAAGTAAATAATAAAAATCACATTTTAAGCAAACACCTACAAATAGGTTTAGATTGGACTGCGTGATGCGTATCCGTCATGAAATGAAATTGATTATAAATAACTATTGAAATTTTATTCACTTGCACATTCATATCATGACGAATTTATATTTTAATTTAATACTATTTTTTTTCTGTAAATGATTTGTATGTCAATTGGCAAAACATAGCGCACTACCTAATTTTTAAGATCTTGTCTGTAATTATCACCTAAGTTTACGAATAAATGATTCTGATTCTGATTCCATACGTAACAAATATTTGGCTTTTTGGATATGACTGGCCTGTTGGTCTGGTGGTTATTGGCCCTAAATGCTATGCCGTGCGGTCGAGGGTTCTATTCCCATCCAAAACAAATGATTGTGTGATGAGAATGGTCATTTATTCTGTGATGGAGTTTAATTATTCTATCATATGTATGTATTTAGAAATAATATAAGTACGTTTATGAGTTGTCTAGAACATCTCATAGCCCAAGCTCTGCTTAGTATGGGACTATATGGTGTTGTGTGAAAATTGTGGAATATTTATTTTTTCATTAATTTGTATGTCCTAATTATTTATTAATTTTGTTTGTGTATCATGTAGTGATGGCCCAGAAGTTAAGGAACCTACCTCTCATGCAAGAGTTTATGGTTCAAGCCCGGACAAGTACCAATGTGAGATTTACAATTCATATAGTACTTTCTAAATTTATCCTAAATATCTTTGACATTGGTGAAGGAAAACATCGTGACAAAACCTGGACTTATAGTTAATATAAGTTTTAAATCGCCAATCTGCCTTGAGCAAGCGTGATGATCAATGCTTGAGCCTTCTCTGTATGAGAAGGAGAAGCCTTTGCCCTGCAGTGGGACAGTACTGTTACTGCAGGGCAAAGGCCTTTTTTATTATTATTATTTATGTGCTCCTATGGGATATTGTTTAATGTATCTGAGTTTAAACTGATGTTGATGCTGCTTCAGTTTCAAAATGTACCAACCCACGATACAGATGAAAATCTAATCTGGGGCAATTTTGTTTATAACTGTAAAAAATTCAGATTTAAATCTAACCCTGATATTTTAGGTAAAAAGTGTCATTTTCCACTTTTAAAGGGAGAATGTCATTGGGTAACATATACAATTCATTATGAGTTTTTTTTATGCTCGTTCACTTTTCTAAGCTGTATTATTCTTGTTAACAGCAACAGAAAAAATCGTAAAAATTAGGAAAACATTAACAAGAAATTTCAACACAAGGGGCTCTATAATCATGTAAAGTAATGGTAAAAGTATGCGTCGATGCCCATTTTCAAGATTTTCACCTGACCTGTAACGAAAATGAATGAAAAAGAGGAGAAAAGAAATGAAAAGAAAGCAATAATGCTTTATCAGTTCTAGTACCGTGTTCTTATTGCGTCGTTCACATAAGTAATTACTAGATAAACATAGATTGTTCTTAAGTATCTATTCAACATAATATTATTAAGCCCTTTTGAGTAGCGGAAAATTTCTAATTTGATGTAAATTTTCCTGAAAACGTAAATAGGTTTTTGTTTTCATTTATAGTCTCAATGGGTTACACAAAAGTCATAAAATACATGTTTCAATACTGTGTCATGAAATTTTAATCCATGCCTAATATCCAGTGTTTTACATGTCAGCAAATAAATAAATAAATATAGTTTAACGCAAAAAAAAAAATAGGCGTATACTAGAACTTGAAAAGCCGAAAAAAAAATTCTCTACAGACAGATCCAGTTTCATGTTCTGAACTGCTAATATCTGGATTTTCGCGTTCTATACCAAATTGTAATTGATTCTCAATGTCTGATATGATAAATTTAGAAACCAAAACGCCAAAAAATAACAATAAGCATTGTTTTCTATATCTATACTTCTATATATTATCTATACCAATATATAAAGAGGAAATGTTTGCTTGTTTGTTTGCATTGAATAGGCTCCGAAACTACTGGACCGATTTGAAAAATAGTTTTACCGTTGTGAAGCTACACTATCCCCGGGTAACATAGGCTACTTTTTTTTCCCTGTATTCTCACGGGACCGGGAGTTCCCGGTCCCGTGAGAATACAGGGAAAAAAAAGTCACGCGGTTTAGGTATAAAAATATAGTAACTTAATGAGTTCGAAAATTTTTAATTTGAATGTTGTGGTAGATAAAACAAATTAGCCATATTATTGATAAGATAAGTTCAGCCAAAATAAACAGAAAATGCCTTAGTTTAGTTTGTGTCTGTCGACTACAAAGAAAAGGTGTTATCAAAATTATTGAAATTTTCAATAAGATGGGAGTGAAGTGCGATATTTTACTTAAGAATATGAAAAGTATTTAAAGGTGGAGACTTAGTAGAAGGGACTGCAAAATATATTATTATAGGCACACCAACGGAGTTCATTAGTGTTGCCCTCTCAGTAAGAGGTAAAGGATTTTGGTATTTGGCACCCATCGCTCCCAAAACCATATACGCTGAGTCAGAAATCTTAGCAGACCAACGTGTGGACCTAATTGCAGCTGAAGTGGTAACAACTCCAGTAGGACCTTACGAGAAACCATTTTGTTTTGTGCTTCCAGAAAAAAATCCTTCTTTTTTTAAACATCATACTTGCTTCATTTAATTTTATGTTCAAATAGAATTTGTGGAACTAAATCCAATGAGCTTACCTAAAAATTTTTACTCAGTTATTCAAGTTCAAAGTGGCATAATACCACGAGACAATGAACCGTATCAGTACCAAAGCAAAGAGTATTCAAAGAAAACCATAGAATTGATAGTAGAAATTAAAAAGCCCTTTTTGTATGCGGGCAAAGATGTAGATATACTGGAAATGTATAACTTGATGTGTAGCCGTGTGCACTTATGGTTATCTATTTACACAACAGTTATATTATTGGGATACGAACTATTCCAAGGACTAAACCCATTAAATTTGTGTATACTTATTTACTTAATTTATAGTTGTTAAATGTTAGTCTAACATTGTTCCTAATTAGAGTCACAAACTCAATTAGTTCAGTTTTTGTACAGACGCCAGCACATCAAGTTACCCCAATGTGTCAAATTTTCCCAATTTAATATGAACCTTCTTCTGTTTGACATAAAGTTGAAAAACGATCAAAGAAATTTGACACATTGGGGTAACTTGATGTGCTGGCGTCTGTACACAAGAGGCAATTTTGTATTGTTTTATTAAATTCAACATTGCTGTTATATCTTCTCGCATACAGTAATGACAAAAAAACTTTTTTACAAAAAATAAAACCGACTTCGAAAATAACACTAAACGGTGTAAAACAACTCTAAAATTTAGAGTTGTTTTACACCGTACAAAAGTACCAAAGCCACAGACTTCCTAATTTAATTAGGAAGTCTGTGGCTTTGGTACTTTTGTCTTATTCATGATGGGCCACCGACTTCCGAATTTAGAGTTATTTTACACCGTTTAGTGTTATTTTTGAAGTCGGTTTTATTTTTTGTAAAAAAGTTTTTTATTTTTCCATTTTTAGTTGTTCCCATACAAACATTTGCCATGAATTCATTTTATATCGTTAATTGTTAACAATACATGTCATTATAATAGGGTTATCCACCTAACCCTAATAAATGAAACTTAACATACCTAACTGTCGAAATCTAGGTATATTGAACACATCTGCCTACCCCTCTGAGCATACAGGCTTGATGATACGTCATGATGTTGTATAAACAATAAACATCCAAGCGATTCCAGCAATCACGATAGATTTGCCGTCTATTTTTGAAGAGTTCCGTAGTATATCTCCGAAGATCAGCACCAGATCTTCACCAAATTAAAATGGGACCACCTCAGGAGTCTACTCTTTCAAACAAAAAAAGAATTTCGAGAATCAGTCCACAAATGGCGGAGAAATCAGGTAACATACATAAAAAAAAAAAAAAATACATACACACGAACATAGAACCTCCTCCTTTTTTTGAAGTCGGTTAAAAATGAATGATATTTGGTGTACAATAGAGTATTACTGCCGAGCTATTTTTACCTACATAAGGGTCGGCGACCAAAATAATCGGATGCAGCTGAACAGCATTCTTTACACGTAGCCAATGACTGATATATTATGCAGGTATAACATAATATGATCATGATAAGTTTAGTTATCACTGTCAAATAAACACGCCACAATAAAACTGATAGAAAATGTCCCCAACAAGTAAGGAATACGAATCGTGATCAGTATATTCGATTGCAAATAATTTTTAACACTTCCGACATACCAACATTGAGACAGTCACGTAATACTATCTATATAAGTATACTAATAAAAGATATTGCTGACAGACCGAATGTAACGTGTAAGATAAAGGTTTAAGAATCAATAACATCTTCAAAATCTCAGAGGGAAGCTGAAACAGTATTAATAACTTCAGTTCAACCATAAATACTAAGTTTTGCAAAGGTGCATATTATGTGGACTCAGAATTAGTACCTATTTATAACTCAACTCCTCTGCATGATAATTTTGTAATCTAGTTCAGTTCCTAAACCGGGCAATCCAGTAGATTTCTTAAAATAAACTTATGTCTCCAGTTGGGACATATCACTTAAAAACTAAGCCAACTCTTGCTACCCCTTTAGAGGTACGCATCTCTGCTAAGTTTGTCGTTGGGAGAGGGCCGCAAGGAAACAGACTGGATTGTTAATTTAGATTGCTATAAAAGCCGTAGAAACTGCATAAAAAGAAAATCATAGGAACTCGTATTATGAAAAGCAAAACAACAAAAATTTCTTTACCAAACTTTGTAATAAATTAAGCCAATAATACACATAATTTTACACTACATTAAAATACTGCAAAAAACTAAAGATAATATGTCCAGCGTCAGTTTTACAATGGGAAGGACAGTTTAATCGAAAGAAGAAGTCAGTGATTGGTTAGGACAGACTGTATACAACATTAACTCATACATAGTAAATATTGCCGCTCAACGGTTACTTTGTCGTACTTTGATTAAAGTCAATTTGTAATCAATCGAGAAAGAATATTTATACCCATTTTCCATGACAGTTTTGTTTCATAAATTTCACGTCGAATCTTTGATTTGAACTACTCTTTTTTACAAAATGTACTGCTAAGGTCTGATTTTACCATCGCCAGATAATTTTTATTTATGGAATAAACTTAACATTTGGCAGTTTTCGTATGAAAATATAGTCTGTGTAAGTTGATTGAAAAATCAGCCCTTAATGCACTAAATCAACTTTATGATATTTCCGATGTCAATATATGCAAACATAAATTATAGTTTAGTATAAATACATAGTACATAAGGAGCATTTCTTTGATCTAATCTATTTATCATCACTTCCATGTTTTGAATTAATTGCTATCATCCATAATACATGAAATTATTTTTAATGTAATACTTTAATTCTCAACACAACGTTCCAAAAAGTATATTACAGGCCAGAACGGGAATTCATTTTTTTATATTCAAGACTTTTCCCCCTTTTCACCATAAAATTCGTTATCACTTGCATCATCATCACCTTTTTTTGATTCACCCATCGCTTCCCAATACGTTGGCGGGGGTTCACACATCTCTTGTTCCTGCATGTTCACTTCTCTTTGCATTTTATCTCCTATTTGCACAGGCATGTCCAAAATGACGTTCCTATGTAGTATCGGCATTTGAGCTGTTATCCTAACGACGTAATCTCTTGCAACTAAATTTGAATTCTCTAAAGATACCAAATCCGAGGGTACGATGATATCAACTGGCATATTTTGAGTAGCCCCACTTTTGATAGATCCTGTTTTAGTATCACAATTTGGTATGTCTTCGTTAACCACCACATCCGTGATTCCTGCTGCCTTGAACGTATATACTTCTATAAGTTTTACTTCAACACTTTTTATATTTAAATGAGTATCATTCTCAATTTCTGAGTAGATTTCTATTTTACCTCCATTTTGTATTACAGAATTAAGGATGTTTGCTTTCATGACAACCGTGCTGGTTTTGCTGGAGAAGAGTTGTAGTAATTTACTTCTTTCCCCAAACATGACAGGTTCCATTGGTAGTCTTGGGTTAACAGTAGATGCTACAGTTATTTGCTTTCGAAAATGTTTAGCAAAAGTGAACCAACCTGGTCTATCGAACTTTATGCGCACATAATATTTTATATTACAGTTGATGTTGTATGTAGGAATATATTTGTTGTATTCAAACGTTGGAGGTATATTTGGAGGTAATCTGAAATTGAATCTAAACTCGTAAGATCCTGGAGGTATTGTACATTTACCTTCATGAATGACCTGATCTGTATCAACGTAGACTTCGTTATTACAATATGTGCGTCTTCTGTCCTTTTTACTGGTTCTTTCTGTTAGGGTCAATTGACCCATGCCTTTTAGCGAGATTGTAATCTTTTCTATTTCCGTTGGTTCATCTAGCGCGTACTTTATCATTCCAGAAACGACTCCTCCACTGTAGAAAGCGCCATCCGGTGGTTTAAACAAGTTTATTTGGGAAAATATTCCCATTTTGAAGTAAAACCACAGATTTTATAACAATTCACAAGGTTTATCACAATTCACAGATTTGAATATATTTTTAGATATTGTCTAGTAGGTTCACCCACACTTAGAGTTTTCCACGAAGTAACTTTCTTAAATTGCTAAGTTTATCGGAAGTGGTACGATAACAGGATTACGCTATCGATATCAACGCTAACAATCGATAGATAATATGTATATATGAATCACATTTGTATACTCAAAACTGCGAGAAAATAAGATATAGTAAACTATAGGTACAAAAGTTCTAAATTGTTAGAACGTTCAACCTGTTTTCCAACTAGTGAACACTGTGTCTGTAACGATAATATTTTAACACTGTGCCTGACTGTCTTGACTTGAAAACAAATAATTTTATACACAAAATGCGCTTCAGCCTTCAGCCGTTTTATCTTTCTGACAGAACGTTGATAAGTCATAAAATGTTTTGTTCGGAAACACACTTTCGCGTTGAATTATAGAACTAACAGAATACAATCTCCTTCTTTATTTTTAATATAAAAAAACACATAGTTTAATGTTTAGGAATTTAAATTAAATATGAAAAGATTATAATTATTATTCTCTTAAATCTCAAAAGTATTGTTTAAACATATTTTCAATTTAACGAGTAGCTATGACAATGTATCCAAACTAATATTAGTAGAGAGATAAATCAATCACCCTCACTCGCTTTGTGCGAAAGAGATAGATTTACTCCTCTCTGTTCGTCTGTCTACGTCACTCCTTTATGACTAACATAGACATAGACAATGGACTGAGCAATATCCGCACAAAATTGACCACTTCCTAGAAAAAGATACAGGGACTGTGCGGCCAATACTGGCATTACCTGTCTCTTTCTTTCTCTCTCAATCAAAATTCTAGAAAGAGACATCTATTGGCCGCACGTTCGCCTTATCTCTCTCACGCTTTCTTACCAGTATTTATTTCACACGTGGATTAGGAACACTCAGTCCATTCTTTGCGTCTATGATTACTAATGTAATGTGACGTGCGGTCGGTTCTATTAATGTTACGTACCAGACATTGCATTCAACATGCCATGAAAATGAAAATGGCTCAAAAACAAGGTAACGTTTACAGTATTCTGCCTCGTCTATCTAGTAGACGTGAGATCTGCTGCTGAGCATGAAGTCCTGGATTTAGCACCGGGGTCGGGTAAAATGCTATTGGGTTTTCCAATCTGAAAAATCCCAGTACCAGCTCCAAGTCTGGATTTGTGGCTGGTTGATGACTCGTCAATTGGACTTAGCTGGACTTATAGCAGAAGATTTCTTTGTGGTTTGTAAATATGTAAAATAGTCATAAAGCATTAGACCTATATAATATTCCCGAAAGACATATTAAGAGGTGCATCTATATAGTACACCCACACTTCACCAGATATGTTTAGGTTGGTAGTAAATTGGGGCGAGTCTATTGTTATCAAATGAGCACAAATCTAGACTCTAGGAGAATATCCTATAGAAAACCTAATATTACCTTTCCCGAAGCGTAATTTAAAACAAACCTTATGTTCAGTAGTAGCGCTTCTGACCACTTCATCAACGAAGCATTTGTTCACAATAGAGGTAAATACAAATTTATATTACCATATATGCAATACCTTAATTCCTATGCAAGTTGCTGCACTAAGTCTAGAACTTTAAGGTTCAATCTGACACTAGAGTCTTATTGAAAACTTAACCGGTCTCAGTAGTATAGGAATAAACCTAGGTAATTGAATAGTCTTCGTAACCCACATACATTTTTCGCATATATTTTTAAAATATATCGTCAACATAATAGTACAGAGACCAGCCACATCGAGCTACCTCAATGTGTCAAGGGTCTTTGATATTTTTTAAGTTTATTACAAATTGGATTAGGGTTCATGTGCAGTTGGGTAGCTTGATGTGCTGGCGTCTGTACGTATTCACAAAGGGTACCCTTAGCAAGTAGCGTTTTTACGTACTCATTGTCCTAGCAGAAGGCCTTAATTTATCAAGACATCCATAGTACTGCAGGTCTAATCATAAGAATTTGATGCTACTACTATGGAACCAATCTTACACAACATTGGCTATATCCTTTGACCGGTTACATGGTTTTTTTTTACGTAACTGGTGACGCGCGGTCTGAGAGGCTGCTGCCGTATCAAGCTCTATAGCTTTGAAATAAAGTATGGTAGTCTACTGTTATAATAGCTTAGTAAAGGACAGACCGTCAGTTAAAAAAGAGACATAGGTAATTTGCCTTTTTACATTGACAGAAAAATAAGTAGACCAAGCTTACTAAAGTGACTTCATCATTTACGTCTTGGGACTCCTGTTAAGTCTGCAATGTATTTTATAAATAAATAAATAAATTTAATATTGTAATAATATTTTATCTTCATGGATCACGCGTCATTTCATTATATTTCGATTAAGTAGAAAAAAGTCGGTATCCGATTTTTTTTTATATTAGTCTTTCGCGTAACGTGTGCAGTGCGTAGATTCACAAAAGAAAATATTGATATAAAATTGTAACAACAACATGAATCTTTCGTTTTATGAAGTCGTTTAGGAAAAGAAGTATCTGTGTCAAAGACATTCAATAAATCTCTTTGATCTGTGTATTTATTTTTATGTGTCACTTATTTGTCCTTAATTTTTACCCTGTTGCACCTACCTTGTTCCATCTATGCAGAACTTCAAGGTAGACAGACTGGTACAGTGTCTTTTACTAGATCATAAAGTTTTAATAAAAAATAATAAATAAAAGAAGTACATAGAGACAAAACAATGTAAATGTAATCTTTTTTTATAAATACTATGCTATATCTAATCAATGTAAATTTGGGGGGCTCGTCTACATTTATTTTTGTATTGATATAATCAAGGGCTTAATTTGTACCTGAGTGTATGAATCATTAATCATTACAAACAAATTCCAGTCTGATTAGTAATGACCGGATATAATTCGATAAAAGTCATAGCATATTATAACGGCACCGCAACTGCACAGCTGCCGCACGGCGCGCGTCGCCTCGACTTTAGGCTACGGCTTGCTGCCAGTGCGCTAACTACGCATCGTCGGAAAGGTGCCAGCTTGCAGTCCGCACGCCGCCGCGAGGTGCAAGCTAGCTGTCACCGCGAGGCACGAACACAATTGTTATATGGCATTAATAAATTGCACACGCCTAGGACTTGCACGTTTTAATAATGTCTCGGTTTACGACGCGCAATGACGTTGTTGGCAACTCGGGAGTCGGCGAGTAGTAAGTATGTAATCGGCGTGCTGTAAGCGTGCGGTCGACGCGCTGTAAGCAAAATATGGTCCGCTCGCTATCGGCACGCGGGCTGCGAGTCGAGTTGTATGTTAGTGGCAAGCGCACCGCCTGCTCGCCGTTGGCTTTTTCATATTGACATTGTGAAATATATCATACTGTACACGATTTAATGCTCTAAATTCAATGATTCATGTCATTCAATTTAAAGCCTTAAGTCGTGTGCGGTATGAAATATTTCAGTCAGCGCGCTTGCCACTACCATACAACTCGACTCGCAGCCCGCGTGCCGATAGCTAGCGGACCACGTGCTTACAACGCGTCGACCGCACGCTTACAGCACGCCGACACCGAGTCACCAGCAAAACGTCATTGCGCCGTCGTAAACCGAGACATTATGAAAACGTGCAAGTCATATGCGTGTTCAATTATAAATGCCATATCACAATTGTGTTCGCGGTGACAGCTAGCTTGCACCTCGCGCCCAGCGCGCGGGCTGTGAGCTTGCGCCCCGCAAGCGACAAGATTGCACTTCGCGGGCGGCGTGCGGAGTGCAAGCTGGCACCTTACCGACGATGCGTAGTTAGCGCACTGGCAGCTAGCCGTAGCCTAAAGTCTTGTTTTTTTAAAGCTTTATAAACTAGTGCTTGACTTAAATCCCACCTGATGGTAAGCAGTGATTCACTCAATAATGATGAAGCGCACTAATTTATTGAGAGTCTATTCACTCTAGCCTTGAAGAAACCTTAATTATACCCTTTAGCAAGAAGCTGCCTGTGGTAGGGCACTCCCCTCCTTATTTATGGCTATAGCAGAGAAAAGGCTAGCCAGATGGCAATAGACAACAATAGGTTTTACTTACTACAACTATAATACATTGCCGCACATTCGAAAACCATAAGTTCAGTGCATGAACAGGAACACCCCAGAATTAAATTTGGTATCAGTTATTTCCCATTTCCATTTTTTTCTTAATGTCATTTACCAGCTTGAAACTGTATAAATAATGTTTTTTACCTAATCTAATAAGGTTTTTTTACAAGCGCAATACCTATTAAGGCTTGCAATCTGTGATGTATTTAACCAAAATGCTAACTAAATCCCTTCATAAAGTCTAAACAACGCAAATATCTTTCATAAATACGTACTCAAAACAAAAGGTCTTCGATTATCTTTTGTAAGATATTACATATTATATCTAGCAAAGATTTTGGTTGGTATCCGAGTTGTATTTACGATATTGGGTTCTATATTTTTAGCTAGACGGTGGTTTACGTTTTCTGAAATTATTGCTTGTGATAATTCCTTACCTAGCTTTATAAGTGAGATAGGTACTGACATTAAATATTTCATTCGTGTTTTCATACAGTGGTAGAATACCACAAAAGAAACGTGGTCTGACGCAATATTTATAGATTTTGATCTTTTATATAACTAGCACCAGCCTGCGACTTCGTCTACACAGGATTATTATTGACTGACTGGCCTGTTGGTCTAGTAGTTAGTGCCCCTGACTGCTATGCCGGAGGTTGGGGGTTCGATTCCCACCCAGGACAAATTTTTGTGTGATGAGCACGATCGTTAATTTGTTCTGTGTCTGGGTGTAATTTATCTATAACTAGCAGACGTCCCCGGTTTTACCCTCGTAGTTCTTTTTCCCGTGGGATTACAGGGATAAAAAGTAGCCTATGCCATCCGGGAATGTTGTAGCTTTCCACCAGTGCAATAATTTTTAAAATTTGATCATTCGTTCCGAAGATTACCTTCTACATACTAACTAACAAACTAACAAACCAACAAACAAATATGACCTCTTTATAATATTAGTATAGAAGTATAGATATTTATGTATTTAGAAATATATAAGTATGTTTTTCAGCTGTCTAATATCCATAACACAAGCTCTGCTTAGCTTGGGACTAGACGGCGTTATGTGAAGTTGTGGAATATTTATTTATTTTTAGATTGCTATTAGATTTTAACGTTTTTAGTTACTTAGAAGTTAACTTTCACAAAATAGTACTATTAATATAAGTTTAGAATCAGTGATTTAGAAAGATATTTAGGTTTACGAGTTGCAGTTCTTTGACAGTCGTTATGAGTAGTAAAATGGGGAATAGAAGCCCATAAATGTGGCAACCAGTCTTGTATTGTGTTTGCCAAAAACTAGGTGGTTTTTTTTTATTATTGATAGGCACGCGTTTGACCACTTTCTCACCTGATGGTAAGCAATGATGTGGTCGACGATGAAGCACGCTTGCCTAGAAGCAACCTGTTCACTCTTGACTTGAAGACCCCTAGGTTGTAGCTATCAGGAAACGCCGACTCCAGCAGGGAATTCCACTCTTTAGCTGTTCGCACAATGAATGTGTTTCCAAAGCATTTAGTACGTATGGTTGGGATATCTACCATGTACCGGTGGCGCAGTGCCGTACGTCTGGTGGTCCGATGATGAAAAGGGCCTGGTGGAATTAAATCGTGCAATTCCGATGCACACTCTCCGAAATATAACCGATAGAAAACCGACAGGCTAGCAACTCGGCGTCGATGCTCAAGACTTTTGACTCAACGAATGCATCATTGCCGATCTTCTTCTTTTTCTTTCTCAAAGTCAAGTCATTTATTGCAATAAGGCACTAAGGCATACCCATAAAAGGCACTTTTAACGTCAGACTTGCAAGTTTAATACATTCAGTAAGTGATTCTAGTTGCACATTCTAAACAAAACGTAGTTTTGTATAGAGAAGGTTGAGCAAGAAACTCCATACTTAATCTTTTAATGTAGGTTTTTAAAATACTTTGTATAGGTACATTAATCAGATTATTATTTGAGGACGATATACTTTGAATAAAAACTACTATGTGTAAATAGGCATTCATGTAAAATACTGGTATAAAGCTGAGTCCTTTTATACTGACCTGATAAATGAAATTCCAAAATTGAATAGCGAATAAATTTCAATACATTTACATTACCCGAAAGAATCATGTTTTTATTAAAATATAATCCAGTAAATCTATTATGAAAGTGTTGAAACGATCAGTACGGAGCTGAAGAAAAACACATAAAATTTTATACATTTTAATCAAACCTGACCTTTTTGTTAGCGTAGTTATAACGAACCCAATAGTAATGAAATATTTTTATCAGCTTTAAAAGTTTTTGTACAGATTTTTTAACGATTTAAATTATAGGATAGAATCCAATAATAACATCCAGTTTAAGTATAGACGCCAGCACAAACTACCCCAAACTATCAAATTTTCCCAATTGAACGTGAACCTTATTATATATTATTTTGTAATAAAGATGAGTTAGGATATCTTAATGTGCTGGCCTTTGTACCTTATATTTATAAATATTTATGACAAATATACCCGATTCAACATGAACCTTATTCCATTTGTGCTAGAGTTGAAAAATCATCAAAGAAATTCGACAGATTGGAAAGGCTTCATGTGCTGGCTTCTGTACCTACATCAATTATTTGAATTCAATTATTTTTATTTAAAATTTCAATTAGGCAGATTTGTCGGTTTTAGATTTAATTCCTGGGCAGGGCAGAGTGTTATTGCGTTTTCCAGTAGTCTTTGTTAGTAGGTAGTAGGCCGACAATGGCCTTGCTTCATATTATGACGTTTTGTTTCTGTGAAAACGCTGCGTATACGTTGGACAAACGCTTTCGCTGTCGGACCATTACGCAGTGCGATTCTAGTCAAACCACCGCGTGAAATTGTAAGTGTAGTGAGGGCGAATTGAGCTGTCATTTCATGCTTATGCTAGGCATTGACAGTTCACTTCACTCAAAATTTCACGGCGTGACCTTTACTGAATCGACCGTCAGATGAAAAAACCCGTAGGTAACTGACTTACAAGCGTAACGTGACTTGTAATGGCAAACACACCATTTGCCAGGAATAGAAAACCATTGGTATGCGTGTCAGTGGTGGCTGGCGCGTCACATAATAATTCGGGCAAGCTCATTAATTAACTGCGGTTCTATTCTGTAAGAAATCACCATCTGAAAATATAGGTACGTGTAGTGAAGGCAATATGAGCTGTCATTCCGTTACTAATGCTATGAATTGACTTAACGCTTGACTTGATGACATGTGTCATCTACCAATTCGCACTGGGCCCGCGTAGTAGATTATAACCCAAACGCAAAATACGCGCTTTGACGTGGAGTTGCGTATACCAGCCCGGTATCTTTAATCTTTTTTTTTAACGCTTCACTTAAGTTTTCTAGGAAAAATATTAACAGACTCTACTGGCTGAGTCGTTCAGAGCAACAGAGAATCGAAAAGCAATTCAAATATAAAACAGTAAGTATTACAATTGCTAGTTTTGAGTTGAAAATAAAAATTTAACTTGCGTGTATTCTGATAACTATCGTCATTTCTTCCACTGTATGACATTTAGTCCATTAGTATTATAAACATAACATAAAATCACGCATGTAATCCCCAAAGGGTAAGGCAGAGATGTACATACCCCAGCACGTCAAGTTACCCTAATGTGTCAAATTTATTTGATCGTTATTCAACTTTATGTTAAACAGAATAAGGTTCATATTCAATTGGAAAAATTTGACACATTGGGGTAACTTGATGTGCTGGCGTCTGTACCTTGTTGCACAACCACATTTTGCCAGTTACTTATGTTTTAAGTTCCATGTAATAGGGGCAATAGTGTTATTTGGTTCCTATTTTCAAATGATATTAAAAAAAAACCTATAAACACATTTTTTAAAATCTTTAGTTTGTAAATGCCTAAAATTGTTTTATTAATCTACACTGTGTTTATTTTAGTGAATAAGCCATTTAAGTGACTTGTCATTGAATGATTGATTTAAAAATATTATTTCAAAGTAAAATTTTTGATGGCACCATTGGCACAGTAGCCTAGAAATTGGCATTTGCGCTGCGTGTCGCTGGTTCGACTGACATGATACAAATACTTTTATGGCCTACAAGTAGTTAGTTGTTCCAGGACTGGGAAATGATACCAATCTTGATGCAGGAGAAACTCCCCGTGAGGGACAACATTTTCTTTTTTTATTTATAACATAGAAAAGTAGTTTATAATTAAAATAATTTATTTATTTTCATGGATAAATTAAAAATAATGATACGATCACCAAAAGGTTTGTTACCCCTCCTCTATACATACAGTAAACATAGGCATAAACGTCTATGGGACACGGAAGTAAACCGAAAAATCCATTCCATTCCACCAAATTACATGAATTCCCCAAAGCAAAGTAAGTTTATTTTCATGGATGCAATAAAAGACATTTTGCTTCGTATTATGTTCCCTAAACACTGCTTTTGGGGATATACAGAAAAGCGGAGGTTTTTAAATTGGTCTCAAACCGTTCTGAATTCGTTACTTTTTTTAGCCTGTAATGTTGTTCATTTTCAATTCATAATAAAATCCCAAAAATGACTGTTTTCCCCGAAAGGGGTTCTTACAGAAAAATCATACTACAATATTAAATGTACCTAATTTTTTTTTTATAAAAACTACTTTTTTATAAGTACTAATAATAAAAACAATATTTTTTCATTTTTGATACTAACAAAAGTATAATTAAATTTAACTAATTAGTGGCATGTTTAAAAATTGAACTTCGGTTTTTTTAGTTTTGATTACGCAAATATGATCAGTAACATGTACGGATAAAGCCCATTTTTTTGTACAAATTTAAAAATAGGGGTGTATATTGTGATGAATGATCACCAGTCTACTGACCAACCTTTCGCAAGTTTCCTGCTTTGAAAAACGACCTGTGTGGCTGTTGTCACTTAGCCACAAGCCACTCCCTTAAGTATTTAATTGAGTTTACTTCTTACCACCGCAAATTTCGTCACACTTTTTCGGATAAAGGCCTCTAAGTCTTGTAAGGATAGAGTTACAATACGAACTCCACTTAAAATTCTACACCACCTCCCAAAGCCAGCTACATAAACAAAACATCACGTCTGTAAGTCCCAACGGATTAGGCGTAGGTATATAATATGTTATTGTCAAAACTCTTAACCAGTCAAAAGTTTTATTGACTAGCAAAATCAGTTAAAAGTACTTTTGCCTAATGGAGCTGGTTAAAAGTAATTTTAACTAAGTGATTCCGTCAAAAGTGAATTTAACTGGTTTTATCAGTCAGGTGAAACCGTCTATGGTTGGCGAATCATGTGGGTTAGGTTAGGTTAGAAGGCCCTGAAGGTGAGGAAATGCAATCCTCCCCTTAAGCGGGGTAAAGCACAGGCGCCAACAGTGTCTGCTGCCACTGCCGCCAGCGCTGCCGTTCCTGCGACGGCTGCGGAGGACGGTGCGATGTCCGACTGATTTAGGTCGGACATCGCATCGCACCGGCGCCGCGGTCTTCCGCGGACTCCCCTCCCCTCTCGCTCTAGAGAGGGGAACGGGATACGTGGCCGCCGCGCCGCCGGTGGATCCTGAGGATCACCCTCACGGTGGCGCCGGGCGGGCGATAGGCGCGGGGGCGCCTACGCCCGCATTGCACCCGTCATCACCTTTGCCGGACTCTCGTCGCCGGGGACTGGACGAAATGGCTCTGCCGGATTCCCAGTCCCCGCCATTCCGACGATGCGGGAACAACGCTGGGGTTTTTAGTGGGTATACCGGGTCAGACCGGGGAGTCCCACATACCCCCCCCATCCCCCGATGGGAGGGTATGCGTAATGCATTTTCCCCAGCGTCAAAAAAAAAAAAAAAAAAAAAAAAAAAAAGGTTAGAAGGCCCTCGGGGCCAGCATCAGTCGGGGGTCGCGGAAGTATCTTCCGTTCCCGTGACCCCCGGCGCAGGTGTGAGAAGGAACACGGGGTGGTTTTTAGTCAGTAAGAGTCTGACAGACCCCTCCGCCTCCCCGGGCGGGGGACATCCATGAGGATTTTCCACCCCTAAAAAAAGGTTAGAACCATGACCATTAGACCAGTTCCCTTAGTGCTTTTGACTGATGCTTTAATACAGTTAAAACTACTTTTGACGACGAGCGTCAGTCAAAAGTACTTTTAACCGCAAATTTGCAGTCAAAAGTACTAATAATAACCAATCATTTTCAGTCATAACCACTTTTCACCAACTTGTTCAGTCAAAAGTAGTTTTGACTAATTTTGCTTGTCAATAGTAGTAGTCTTTTGAGTGGTTAAGAGTTTTGACTGCAACATATACATATATTACGTTTTTTAAATGGTAAATCACTTCGAAAGTCATTTCGCGAATCATCTCGAAAGTCATACTCACTACGCTTCTCATGTCGCCTGTACAAGTTTCGATATTCACATGTCAACGTCAAAATACTCACCCGTTTTAGTTCCTCTCACTTTGGTGATCACGGCGGTGCCAGTGTCGAAATCACTCCACTTCACTCGATTCAGAAGTGATTTCGCAAATAAACTTTTCAGAATAGCACTGCTGGACCTTATACTGGCAGTAGCGCTTCTGACCTCTAGAGCAATGAGGCAGTTTAAATTTCTTGTAAAAGAAACAAATCTATATCTTCAAAATATAACTGTTTCTTCAAATACATAAAATTCTCGTGGCACACTGTGTGTTACAAAACTCTTCCGAAACCGCTTGACCGATCCTTAAGTAATTTTGCGAGTGTATTCAGTAGGTCTGAGAATTGGATGTAAACTAATAAATTGATACGACAAAGTTTCTCAGGGCAGCTAGTTTAAATATAATGGAAAGTACAGACGCCAACACATCAAGATACCCCAATGTGTCAACTTTTCCCAATTGAATATGAACCTTATTCTGTTTGACATACCTAAAGTTGAAAAACGATCAAAGAAATTTGACACATTGGGGTAACTTGATGTGCTGGCGTCTGTACATACCAAAGTGCTTACTGGTATAGTATTATAATTTTGTACCTACACATTTTGACGTAATATTACCACAGTCTAAAAACATACAGTCGTCCGACGAAGCCGTCTAGACAGGGCAATCGTGCGGGGTGCGAGGGGCGAGACGCGGGAAAGCCGCTCCCGCACTGCGAACAAAACGATATTCGTAGGGCGGGAGGTATTGTTCAAGGCTAACGCGTGTAAACGTTGTCGGCATTTTTCCAGAGATCAAAGGCGTCGTCCTACTGTATTAATATTTTTATACTGTGATGTTATGTTAAAATGTGTCTTTATTACATGGGATTCAAACAGCAAGCCAGCCAAGCCAGAGCAAGCCTATTGCCAACAACCGGGCATAAGTCCAGACTCCAAGCGGCTACTAAGATATCCAAAGATTTAACCGACCCGAGAATAGAACTTGGACCTTACGCTCAGCAGCAGCGCTTCCAAAATCAACTAGGTAGTACAAACCTCTTTATAAAATTAAAAATAATAATATAATAATCCCACGGAGGTAGAAAGGCTCCCAAAGTACCCACAAAGTGCTCACTCGGATTAGTTTAGCATGTTTTGTAAATGTAAGACGAAAATTACAAAAAAACCTCGCTGTAATGAACTACATAGCTTGTATATAGGTAGTTACCTACTTTATTTTATAAGACAGTAATGCCGGGGCCTGGGGTCCTGTGGCTAATAAAAGGGTCAATGAAAGGTTAAACTACGGCTGCCTAGGTTGATCTAAGGATGGGTAACACATTCATTACATATCCGAGCCCATCCCGCCTCGTATATCCGTCATCACACGCAAATCCGACACGGCGATATGTCTATCACTCGGCTGGTGGCACCAAAATATTACCTCTCTATCCACGTCCCAAACATAACAGTCTTAACGTTATATTATTTCGTCTCCTCGCAATGTGTTTTACGATACAATTCTGCCGGTATCCGACGGTTGTGTTGTCGTAAACATAATTCGCTCCTGAATTTTTTGTGAGAGACATAATATGTAACATGAAATGTTGAAGAAAAATAATGTTGTTACTGAGAAAACAAAATATGTTTTCGTAGATGGTGTTATTATTTTTCGTTCTAAGACAATTTGGACTGTCTCTTGGTTTATTGGGGTTAATCCTTGGGTATTTCTTAGTAGCAGCCGGGAGTCTAGAATTGCATGCGATTGATCAAAAATCTAAACTCATTTAATCAAACCGATGATTCTCAGTCTTATTAGGTAGGAGATTCTTTTCTTTTAGCGCTTATTTTTCGCTTTTAGGATTTTTACAAACACATATTTTTGTTACAACTTTTAAAGGAATGAAAAGCGACTTCAAAAGTGAAATAAAAACAAATTACAAGTTTCGACAGGTAAGCAAGCAGAGCAAGTTGTATTGTGTTAATAGTATACTCGTAAACTAGACTACTTAGATAGGAAACGCAGGTCATATTCATATTCATATTCATATTCATATTATTTATTTGCATTCCACAATGTAAAAGAGATCTTAAAATAGTGCTTAAAGCTACGTACAATCATGGACCCTGTAGGGCACAGCAAAAATTTAATAAAATTGAGTAAAAACCATAACTATAAAATTACAAATAAATTATTAACAATAAGTATTTGCTTATTAATATTACAATATAATTATTTATTATTTAATTACAATATAAATAAATGAGATCAGTATCAGTATGGTGGGACAGGATTTTTAAATTAATCTAAAGCGTCTCTGGCTGTCTGTTGTAACATGCTGGCCCGCAGGTTTGCACGTTGTAATAATTGGGTAAAAATCACGCTTTTTAAAGCATTTTGCCAGTCTTTTTACACCTGCAGCCTGTGGGTCAGTTACTCGCAGCGGGCATACAGCGACCTGCGTGTCCAATATTGCATTCAGGGTACTGTTGGGGCTGCCGTGGCGTTGCAGTACGTCGGGAATGTTTGCTGAAGCACGGGTAGGTGGTTTTGCCGCCATCGTCAGAAAACGTTGCGCCTCCCTACTCGCTCGCGTTCGTGGCAGTACCAACAGTATACTGGGTGTGTTTACAGAGCAGTGGGAGGCCCTCCTGCTGCAAAGATGGCTGCAGCTTTATACCGTTATTTAATAATTTAGTTGTTTTACTAACATTGGTTGTTTAAGTACCATTGTTACTAACAAAGTATGAACACAGTCTGAAATATTTGTTTTTTATTATTATCATCCTATTAATCCTACTATCCTACTAATATTATAAACGCGAAAGTTTGTGAGGATGGATGGATGGATGGATGTTTGTTACTCTTTCACGTAAAAACTACTAAATGGATTTTAATAAAATTTGCTGTGCAGTTAGTTGACACCCTGGGTTAACACATAGGCTACTTTTTATGCCTGTATTCCCACGGGAACGGGACCTACGCGGGTGAAACCGCGGGACGTCGGTCATGATTTATAATTTCCCCATTCGATTAAACTTAAATAAGTTTTATTACTTCGAGATAAATCTTACTGTTTTCATTTTAAATGTATTTAATACAGTTAAAAATCTACTTATTTCACTCGTACTGACTTGTCAAAAAATTAAAAAAAAAACCCACGATACCCATCGTGTTACCTGGTCACTGTGTTGTGGAGTTCAAACTCAGTCGCTCCTTGTAAAATACTGGTATTTCGCTGCGTCCGGTTGAACTGGTGGCCGACCAAACATAGTAGGTAGATAAGGATGGTTATAAATAAATAAATATGAACCCAAGTTACGACTTTAACTTTTAGAAAATGTAAATAACAAACAGCTGTACACCCCATTAAATTAAATGATTAACAAAACCAAACAAAACTTAAACGCCTTAATTTTTACTCTAATTAGACAGACGCGTTCAACATTTTTTACTTCTTTACCTTCAGACTTGCATAACAAACTTACTCACGATGTAATGTGAAACCAACTCTATATTTCCGTTATAAGGTCGTGAACCGATTGGGAGCTGTATCGTCTAATAAAATAGGCCAGGGCTCGAGAACACTTGGGCAGTGTAAGAGGCTGCTAACATCGAGTGAGGGCGAAGGGGGTACTTTATAAATGTGAATCATGGGTTTTTTGTTAAGCAAGCGAGTTGTTGAGCACTATTCAAGCTCCACTGTGAGGCGTCAGTTAAAAAGATGACACACTTTTTAATACAATTTTGTTCAAGGTTAAGCTAGCGAATTTAATTTGAACGACATGAAAGCATGCGAAAAAATGTTTCGTTTGGGAAAATTCTGGAACTTAGAACCTTATTAACTGCTTAAGTTTGAGTTGAGCGTACTTTTTCACATTTAATATTAACGTTTATCTAATATCTATCTTTCATAGAGGTTTTAATAAAGAAGATACTTCTACACAATACACATTTCTAAAAAATTTGGTTTAAATTATGGACATTTTTAGTAGAACAATTTTGCTCAATAATTACAAAAATATTTTATTATAATCCCGTGCAGGTTTATTAAATACCTTTTTTTCCAGCATCGCTTGGATAAAATATTGTCAGTGAAAATAGTAGAGAACTGACAAAGGGTTTCCAATATCTGATTGTAGCGTTCCAATTCCCAATATTTTTTCAAAAGATTTTCCTACTGTTGATTTTTGCTGTTTAATATCAGGTTAAATGCAATTTCAAAATTTGTAAAACAAATAAAACTATTTATTATTTTTGTCGTCCGTTATTTAACTCTCAACAGCTCGAAAGCTTTTAGTTTAATTAAATGAATGTTTTATTTTGAAAATGTCATTGGTGTTTGATTTTTTTTATTCCATTTTATTATACGAGTATTATAAAAGTGCATATATGTTTGGCACCGCTGGCTGAGAAATTGTATGGGAATCAGTTGTCATGGTAAGGGTATGTGATGCGGAGGAATAAGATAATAATAATAATACGGTACTTAATAGAATATAAACATCAAAATATAATTTGTCCATCAGTTAGAATAAAAAAAAAAATACACAAGTATTTTTTTCTTTTTCAAATAGATGGAAGGCTGCTTATATTATGCGCATTAAAGTTGAGGAAAGGGGGCTTGTAACGTCATTATCTAGTATAAACTGAGCTGGCTAGTGACGTCATGCGACATTTTGACTGGATGTATCGCCGTTATTGTATGATTACGTAAAAAAAGAAAAAATATTTGTCGAACATTTTCTTGTAATTTAAATGAGGGACTAATAGTACATTATAATTTAAGTGCGGTAAGTTGATAATTATAGCCGAGGCAATATTGCTATTGCTAATAAAGTAAATGAATATGTTTTGTTTTTGTTACAAATGGTCAATTACAAATTGTCAATTGTCAAGTTTATTGTTTATTGTGTGTTTTATGCACAGCAGTGATAGCCTAGTGGTGTGGCCGGTGGATTGTCAATTCATAGGTCTCGAGTTCGAACCCAAGGCACGCACCTCTGACTTTTCGGATTCATGTGCGGATTGTATAATTATCACTTGCTTCAAAAACGGTGAAGGAAAACATCGTGAGGAAACCGGAATGCCTGAGAGATATATGTCTCGACGGCATGTGATGCCAAGTCAGAGGCCTATGGGCGGCATTAAAACTCTGACACCAGGTTAGTTACTAACCACACGATAAGAAGAAGATTGTAAAAATTGTTTTGATTAAAGAATTAAATGTTTATTATTTATGTTTTATCTCCCAAAGTTAATTTTAGTCATAAAATGTTGACCACTCTTCTGACGCAAAAACTCTTTACTAAGATTAAAAAAAAGGAACCGTTCGTTTTAAGTCGGAGCAATTTGCAAACCGTGCGTTTTACATTACCATTACGCACTAGTGAACGATACGAACGATACGAACGAACGAATACGAACGTTACTGAATTTGGCGGAATAAGAGACCCTTGATGAGCAAATGTGTTATAAAAACTATTTTGTTTTCAAAAGCCCATTATGATATGAAGAAAGCTTTCGGTACCACACAAAAAGAAGAAGATTACCAAGTGCTATAATAAAAACAATTGCTATAGTTAAGTATACCAGCATTCTAGAGACTTTATTCGTGCTCGATTGATGGCAATAGCCTCGCCCCCTATTGCACCTACAGGTAGATACACTTCTGCCTAACCCATCGGGGATTACAGGCGTTATGTATGTAATATGTATACCTGTACAGTTAAGTAACCATTTTTCAAGCGAGCGACATCGTGGGCATAATCTAGTAATAAATATATACATGCATAAATTAGATTATTTACTAAATTAGAACTCACGTCAGAGGCAAATTAATTTCTACATAAATTCCAATCACAGAGAGAGAGGAGTGTAAACACAGTTTTATAACAAACAAATGCAATACTTTAAACATAAACAACAGGCAAAATTCACTTATCTTCACACACGGTATAACAAAGTACCGTTACGAAAGAAACCCACTTTCTTAGCGCCCTTAAAAACAATATAAATGTATATTATAATCCGACCTGACGTCTCCTTCGACAGCTTGAAAAATATTTCAAAAGGTCTTGGCTTAGTGAGGAATACACAATACGGAGCCGACAGACGAGTGATGACGCCATTGTGAGCCCAATAGGGCTGTCACCATGAGTTGTTTGAACGCATACTTGTGAGATACGTGGCTACTGTTAATAATGTGATAGACACAGTTTTCTGCTTCGTTGAGCTCCCTGAAATAGGTTTGAGCTACACGATGACTAAAGCACGTATGCCGTCTGTCAGAACAGGTCAACTCGAAGCTGAATTGATTCTTTTTTGAGGCTTTTTCAGACTTTGCCTTGCATCATTAGACTCGCAAAATATAAAATTACAATTGTGTGTTTGGACTTTCAAAGAGAACATGACCCCTGAGTTTCTTTCAGTATTTAGTAATTTTAGAAATACTGGTGCCATTTAGTTTAAAAAAAAATGACATGTACAAGTGTCTAAAAAAATATACTAACATTTTGTTTCATTCATCAGTTGAAAATTCGTGACATTGTAGGCATAATGTATGGTATTAATCTCATCTTATTTAATTGTATTATTTTGTATACCTATTGGTGCTATGGCAGTTATCTTCGATTTAATTGACTTCTAGAAATGCATGACTATAGTACCGGCAATGTTCAATTTTAATCCGGAAAAGGCTACGCAGATAATGATGACTTAAGGTAACAATAATAAATAATATTATAATGATAAATGATATTTATTTTTATAAATAGGTTTTTACAAACACTTTTACACGTCGCCTTTTTTAGTAAATGAGATCGGTATTTCACTTTTTGACTACTATACAAAGCTTTCAGAAAATAATCTAAGATTTCAACACGGGTCTATAACAGCACTTGTCGAATGAAATCCTGTCAGCCCTGCTCGTGAGACACCTAAAACTGATCACAGCTGACAATATACATAGTGTTTGGTGCAAAATAATGTTATCAGATATTTTCGGAAGACAATAAGTTCCATTAAGATAGGTTTACATTACGACAAAGACTACAGAGAGGGTCTTTTAGGAGACATGTCAGTCTCGTTACTAAGATAATCTTTATACTATAACATGTTTATGGCAAAATAAATTATTCTATTGTATTCTTTTTTTCTATTCTTTTCTACTTTTATTAGTGAGACGAAACATCCAAAGGTTGTCTGTTGAAATTACTTTTAGCGAAAGTTGTAATATTCTTTGTGGTTATAATTTGTGAGTTTTTATGGTTTACAATAAAGAAATTTCTATTGTATATCATGTCTATAATTGCTAAGCATAGAAACAGTGACGTTATTCAGGAATTCTTCCTTCTTTTTTCCTTTTAAATAATACATTGCCCCCGCACTCTGAATTTCTTCTGAGTCGTGGGTTGGTTTGAACATTTAAACTCACGTAACCAATGAGGCCGATGCAGCCGTAAAGTCCTCAAATTGAGACTACGCATCGGCAAGCGCAGCGTAGGACATCGACTCGCAAGATTTGTTAAAAGCCCTGGATTGCACTGGATGCAAGCCGCTCCCAAGTGGCTCTATTATATTATTATTTTGACTGGCCTGTTGGACTAGTAGTTAGTTACCCTGACTGCTATGCCGGAGGTCGTGGGTTCGATTCCCACCCAAGACAAATGTTTGTGTGATGAGCACGATCATTTTTTCTGTGTCTGGGTGTAATTTATCTATAATATGTATGTATTTAAAAATATAGAAGTATGTTTATCAGCTCTTTAGTACCCATTACACAATCTCTTAGCTTAGCTTGGGACTAGATGGCGTTGTGTGAAAAAGTTGTGGAATATTTATTATTATTTATTTATTATTATTAGAAATCCATAGGCGAGCACGATGTTTAGCAATGGACATCCTACGGTTGATGTGGTGGTGATAAAAACACCCAAAATCTGTGCGAGAATTGAACCCGCGATACTTACGCAAAACAGCAGCCAATCCCTCAACCATTGCGCCAACTGTGTCTTAAAAACTACTGCTATACATTTACTTATACTTTCAAAACTTTTTTGGTTGAAAGTAAACGAAAAGTAGTAATCAACCTTAGGTACTGCTGGCGTCTGTACGTACAAATAAAAAATGACCGCGGCAGTCCCCAACTATTAACTATCCTAACAATAAGATCGCCTTCGAACATTTATTTTCAAGTTCACACAGAAAAGTACTTCACACAGAGAAAGACATAAAAACTCTTTGATGTGCCTATAAGGGTAGTTCTAATTTCTTTGTCCACGTCTTCAGTACAATTTGGTGGCTAACAAGGGCGCGGATCAAAGGTACGGTTGAGTGTACTTTATTCCTTTGGCACGGTTGCGCGGAGAAATTTTCTGGTCCTATGAGATTATTTTGGCTGGCTGGTCTTTGTAGTTCAGAGGTTTTTAGTAGTTTTCCGTAATGTTTTTTACCATAATACCGGGTTGTTTACTGTCTTACTGCAGAACAAAGACCTCTTCTCATATAGAGGAGGCAGTAGCATTGAGAAACACGGTTGCTCGAAAAGGGTGGACGTTTTGAGGGACTGTCTTATAAATTGTTGTTAAACATCCTGCTTTAACTTATGAATATAAGGAATAGAATAGAATAGAATAGAATACTCTTTATTGTACACCATTAAAACTTACAAATTATAATTTTAAGGGCTACAAGCGGTGATACAATGGGCGGCCTTATCGCTAAAAGCGAGGCTAACTTGTATACGTAAGTTTGGATATTCGCACAATGTTTTCCATCAATGATATCCTAAATGTTCTTGCCTGGATTTGAATCACAATCTGAAACGTAAAAGTAATATTTGTAACATAAATCTTCTAACATATAAAATTCTCGTGTCATAGTGTTTGTTGCCAAACTCCTCCGAAACGGCTGGAACGATTTTTATGAAATTTTGTGTAAATATTCAGTAGTTCTGAGAATAGGTTGTAGACAATTTAGTTTCTTTTTAAGCGGGACGAAGTTTGTTGGGGCAGCTAGTTTGATTGATTATAAAATATTTAATATTTTTTATGTAGTTTATATAATTGCATTCCAAAAGGACATTTTTTTTGTCTCATCAATATTAAGTCTTCAGTGTCTGTTATATTTTGTAACATCAAACAAACGCTTTTATTAAAATGTAGATCATGGCAGGATATTGGAATTTTGGCACATCTGTTGATACCGATATTGTATACACAAGGACTCAGCGGCATAAAAATAATATGAAATTCATCAATGTTGGGCTTAGCTACGTGTGATGAGACGCCGCGACTCTTACTATACGTTGTCACTGTTAATAGAGAAACAAAAATCAAGACTAAATATATTTTATCTTACATATGCATAACATCACGCCCGTAATCCTCAAAGAGTTAGGCAGAGGTGTACCAGCACTACACTCACATTTCCGTCAGTTTTGTTTTTCTTTAAAAGCTAACTAGCATTGTGGGTTACACATTACTAGTAGTCTTGTTAACCCCTCCAACTAAGCTGGATATGCTTGTGTCTTGAGTGGGTTTACGTCAATAGTTCAATTGGTGGGGATCGAACTCACGAAATATCGATCGCCAGTCCAATGCCTTAGCCGGCTATTGCAGCTTAGTTCTGTTTAAGTTCCATGATACAGGGAGCAAACCTACTGCAGTCAATCGAGCCAAGATCAAGAAGAGTCTGGGCTGCTATTAAGAAAAGAAAAAAAAATAACATTAGGCTACGTTACATTATTTACGTTACGTTTTACCCTTTCTCAGAAAATAATACTCTGTTATTCGATTTTTTGTCACAATTCAACGTAAAAGATTTCCAACTTTATTCTTATTCTCTATCTTCTTATTTTTAGTCTTTTTCAAACTATATTGGCTTCCAGTCTAACCAAATGCAACTAGATCCCAGTGTTTAACATAAAGCGGCTGCCTTTCTGACTTCCACAACCCATACAATGGCAGGGCAATGGGTTAGTTTACTATTGTATAACGAATGTCAAAAAACTAAAAACGAGGCACGCGTGTGTCTATTTATTTATTTAATACTTCAAGCACAGAAATAATAATCATAATAATCTTATAAAATAAATACTAAGTGTTAATATAATCTAATTTTTATTAATACATCTTCAAATATTAAATCGTAACTCATGTATTCTAACATGTGCCCTTTCTCCTCTCTATTAACAAACTATGCTGTGCCCGACAGGGTCCATAATAGATACTTATGAAATTGAACAACACCCTGTAATACATTATGGTACGCAATAAAGTATTGAGTATTGAGTATTGAAATGTTCATAGGCGGACTTAATGCCTTAGGCATTTTCTACCAGTCAACCAGGTCATGCAGAGACAAGCAGTGGTAGGTGCAATTCAGTTAGAAAATCTATGTAATGAATGGTTACAAAGGTCACCCATCCGAATAACGACCTCTAATAACGTAGCCTTCGATCTTAATCGCAAGACTGTTATTATTTTCATACAAGTTTCTAAACTAAACTAACCTTTCCAATTAATTTTAAAGAAGTGTTTCTATGTAACTGGAAATAAAAAACACAAAATCAAAAACCATTAAATTAAATTACGCTGAAGATCAAGACCACTTTTTAAACGTCAGTAAGTATTACATAAAAAGCCCAACTTTCGCCACTTCCTAGAATAGAATAGAATACTCTTTATTGTACACCATAAAAGTTTACAAATTATAATTTTAAGGGCTACATAGGGTGTTACAATGGGCGGCCGTCCTAGTGTTTTGGCTGCTAAGAAGAAGTGGCGAAATAAACTCCCCAGCAACATGACTGTCTGATAAGTGAGAACTTGTATTTATAAGTACAGTATAAAAATAATAAATAAATAATACTAGCCTGTTTCTGTCCCACTGCAGAGCCTTTTCTTATACAGAGAACGTACGAGCATTGATCACCACGCTTGCTCAAGGCGGATTGACGATTTCAAACTTATATATTAACTATAAGTCCAGGTTTCCTCACGATGTTTTCCTTCACTGATGTCCATGATGTCTAAGGAAAGAAAAATGTCGTAATGGCCCAGAGGTTAAGGCGGCTACCTCTCATGCACGAGGTTGTTGTTCAAATCCGGGCAAGTACCAATGTGACTTTTTCAATTCATATGTGTACAGTATAATTAACCAAAATAATCAACCAAATTGAATGATTACCTACATGTCGGCAAGCACACTCCAACGTACATAATATATTAATATAAAGTTACCGGTATTAACACAAACTTTACCCAAGCAAAAGTAAGTTAGATATCTAGATATAGGTAAACAAATGTTCACCGAGTAAATTAATGACCTTCAGACCTTAGTAGAACAAGGGTATCTACAGACATTGTGGAATAAAACTTTACCTATAAATCAGGTGCTAAGGGAGTTTATTCGCCCGTAACATCGAACTAGCAACAATTGAGAAGCTAAAACTCTTGGATTTTACATATCTAAAAAGAACTTGTAAAAAATAGGATGTAACAATGTTGCTATAAGTAAATACTGTCTTCTGACACTGTAGATACTGTTTTCATGTGGTAAGTGTCTGTTTCAGAGTTTTTAATGTCACCCATTAGGCTCTGACTAGACTTGACATGCCGTCGACATAGAACAAATGATGATGATGAGAATAATAATATCGATTAGTATTACGTAAACATTAATTACCAATTATCTTGGTTTAATTGGTGATAACGACAAAATCTTACTCAACAGAACATCACGACTGAATACCCTGAATGGTTAGCAGAGGTGTTCCTGTTGTACACTCACATTTCGTTAGATATGTTTAAGTCCCATGCAAGACTTTTATACTCATCAAATGGGCACTAGACTACACTGAGAAAATCTTAGTGAAAAAACTCAATACATTGCTCAACTCGGGGTTCGAACTTGGGACCTCATACTCTGCTCATCACACAAACATTTGTCTTGGGTGAGAATCGAACCCACGACCTCCGACATAGCAGTTAGGGCCACTAACCACTAGATCAACAGGCCGGTCCATTTATTATGGTATTTGTAAGTTTTTATGGTGTAGGTACAATAAAGAGTATTCTATTTCATTTCATTCTAAACACTGCTTAATCCTTCAGAGAATAATTCGCAGTTTACTTATGACACCAAATTTATATTATAATTTAAATTTAATTTTAACCCTCTCAAATAAAAATATACGTTCCAAAACCTAATAAAAGCTGCTAAAATTGTACGAAATAAGCTATCCTTAAATATAATTGTCCAGATATTTTAATTAAACATTACCGGGATTAAAGCCCGCGCCGGATGTCCCGGGTTCCTTATCCCGGACCAGCAATGACGTTTAAAGTGAATAATTTAAATTTAAATTAGATTTCGGGACTTCAAAAGTGTTTTTTTTTATCACGTTGTTGTTATTTGCGTTAAAGATAATGTTGTTAGGGATTGTAAATGTTTATTAGGTATCAATTTTTTTTTTGTGAAATGAGGAATGCTGAATTTTGGATAGATTTTTTTGCCTTGTAGTAGGTACTATTAGAATGATATGACAAAGCAACGCTGTGGTTTAAAATAAGAAGTAGTGACAAAAACTTAAAAGAGATGCTTGGATCTACTGCTTGTACGGATCAACTGCATTATTATATTACATTATTATATTATTTATTATTATTATTAATGAAAGGCGAATAACAAATGTTAGTTGAAACGCCGGGAGAGGTTTTTCGTTAAAAAGTAAATAAGTAAGTTACTTTTATCAGTGTTTTGAACAGTCAAAAGCAAAGAGAAACACATAACATCACGCCTGTACTACTCAAAGCTTTGTAGTAAAGGTATGTATTACATCCACATTACATCAGTTATGTTTGAGTCCCATCTAATTAGAGACGAACCTATTGGCAACAATTGGGCACAAATCCTGACTCCTTGCAACTGAAGATCAGATAGAACTATGAAATTGGAAAGATCCAGAATCGTGTATGGAAATCATGGTGTCGAGATTGGCGTTGGATTTTGCATCCTTCCATCCTACATACTGTTCCGTTCTATTCTATTACGAAACACTTTTTCCAACCAATTTCGTTTTGAATAATCTTCTGAGCTCAGTATAAAAATACCTGCCTTATCTACCAGAAACCACGACTTTGTTGGTCGGAGTGAGCACAAGCGAGGCCTAGCGAGCTGTCATTTTGATTTATAGCAAGCCCTTTAAACCTTAGTTATGACTGCGCGTGTTGTTACCAAACGAATATTCACAGGACTAAAAATATAATTCAGTAGCATACTATGTTACATCGTCTTTCGTACCAGGTGCTAATATAACACCACGTTTGTGCTTCCCATAAGGTTGAACAGAGGTGTAACTATGCTACCTACACACTCATTTTGACAGGTTTGTTGCAACATTTAAATATCCATCGAATATTGGTTTTACCTCTGAAATTGTCTTTGGTACCAGATGTTAATAAAACACCACGTTTGTGTTTCTCATAAGGTTGAACAAAAGTGTAACTATGGTACCTAGACACTGATTTTGACACTTTTGTTGCAATTTTCAAATATTTTTAATAACAAACACCACAACTTTACACACAACGCCATCTAGTCCCAAGATAAGCTAAGAGCTTGCGTTATGGATACTAAATAGCTGATAAACATAATTATATATTTCTCAATACAACATATAGATAAGTTACACACAGACACAGAACGAATATCGTGCTCTTCACACAAGCATTTTTCCGGGTGGGAATCGAACCCACGACCTCCAGCATAGCAGTCAGGGTCACTAACTACTAGACCAATAGGCCAGGCAAAATTTAAATATTCATCGTATATTAGTTTCACTTATGAAATTTTAAACTTAAAATCAATTATCCTCACGGAATGTAACTTATATTCCTTCGCATCACAAACTTATTGGTTTTTTATCGTTTTTTTAAATCGCATAAGATATTACCCCAAAAGGCTCACCCTTCGTCACTTCCTATCACTATATTCCTTCTATTTTTGCTGGAAAGAAGTGTACAGTCATACTTATTTTTTATTCTGCAAATAGTATATTACTATCACCACACGCCCCTTTTAGCGTGTTCATCTAAGACCACAGAAAACCAAAAAACAGAACACAGAAAGACAGTAAGACAGGCTGAAAATATAAGGGTTACGTTTTGGCCATATGGCTACGAGACCCTAAAAAACCCACCCAATATTCATATTACATTTGCCTGGCACATGCTGAACTGAACTCATATTCGGTGCAGCCGCTCCGCATAGTGTGCGGTGTGTGTCTCAAGGCTGCACCAATTGTATCATTCATTGCACATTGTTTTATCACTTTTGATTTTGTATTGTGTGTTTGTCTGTGTCTTTTGTGTGTACTAAATAAATGTTTTATCTATCTATCCATCATAGGCAAAACTTTATACAGCCTAAATAACACTCTACTAGTACCAATAATCTACCCACTAGATAACGAATACAAGGCACTTTCAAGACCTTCTTGATACTTGACTAAGATTGGGTTTAGATAATAAAAGGGATCCCTACTTTGTTGTCATGCGGTACGACCCGATCTCGTAAGATCTCTGCATATCCAGATCACTATAAAGAAAATTTTCTCGACCGAAAACGGGTCGGTAAAGACTACTGAACCCATGTCAGTACCACTTGAGTTTTACTCAACTTCTGCAGGGTGAGTAAATATACTGTAAAGAGGAATAATCCGAGGGGTTGTTTGAATAAAAAATACTGTGAAAGAGGGTACCGTAGCATTACTAAGGGAGGCGACGCTCAACCTACTTCGTGACGTTTACTTCGTTTGTGTTATCATAGTACCTACCTAGGACGAATGCTTGACGGAAGCTTAGTAAACTCGAACAATTTTGTTTACTACTAGCAGACGTCCCGCGGTTTCACCCGCGTATGTCCCGTTCTCGTGGGAATACGGGGATAAAAAGTAGCCCACGTATTAATCCAGGGTGTCAGCTAGCTCCATACCAAATTGTATCAAAATCCATTCAGCAGTTTTTACGTGAAAGAGTAACAAACAACCATCCATCTATCCATACTCACAAACTTTCGCGTTTATGATATTAGTAGTATTTAACTTTTTTTTTCATGTTTTCCTTTACCGTTTTTGAAGCAAGTTTGAACTCGAGACCTATGACTTGCCAGTCCGCCGATCACACTACTGTCACTACTAGTACCTAAACAATAAATATAACAATAAAAAAATACATTCGCCTTTTCATATAAATAAACTCGATACCCTGGCAAACTTCATTTCGCATTCAAAACTAAATTATAAGGTCCTATTCTCAGCCTTACTGTAGATACACACAAAATTTTATAAGCATCGGTCAAACCGTTTTGGAGGAGTTTTGTAACAAACACAGTGAAACGTAATGCAGACAGGAAAAATACTAGGAAGTGGTGAAGGGTAGGTGTCTTGAGGAATTGTCTTATGTATTTTTTTTGACGTTCCAAAAGTACCTACTGATTGGCAGCCAAATTTAAATGAAGATTTTTGATTTTGATTGGATAAATACGGTATGCGGTAGTAAATATCTTACCCACGGAACCAACATTCCCAAGCCAAGCCCTACTATGATTTAAATTTTACACTTTAACCATTGCTTATTACAGGTAACGGTGTACACCTCCCTTTAAGCCCCCCTTTATTGCTCTAAGCACCGACCACAGTGATAATGTGGTCTAATCCTGGTCGCAATATATGCTATAATTATCCAGGCATTACATTCCGGTTGAGACCACAAAGCTTCTTATTGCGTTATCGCTGTGAAACTGCGACCATTGTGTAGTCTAATTGTGAATGGGTATGTGTGATATCTGTGCTAACATTCTGAATAGGTATTGCGCTAAGTTCTACAGCCCTGTTAAGCTTAATTTTATAGGAAGCTAACTAGGTTGGCTAGGATTAAATGAACTGTTTTCATAACGATGTTTTTGAAATAAATGCAATCGATTGCTTTATCTATGTACAGACGCCAGCACGTCAACTTACCCCAATCGTTTTTCAACTTTATGTCAAGAAGAAGTTTCATATTCAATTGGGAAAATTTGACACATTGTGGTAACTTGACGTGCTGGCGTCTGTACTAGCACTTTGCTTGCAACTTCATCCGCCTACCTACTTTAATGTATCGATACCAAAATATTGTTGCTTTTTATTGATGTAGGAATTTTTATAATCGGTCCCGTATATAGATCCAGAAATTCCCCTTTACAAAATTTACCTCTACAGCTAAGGTAGAACTAAATCATCATTGGTCTAACATTTCCCCAGCTATTGTGGAGTCAGCGTCCAGTCTAGCCAGCAATGATGCAGCTGATTAACAATATTTTAGGTGAAAAGACTGCAACCGAAAACTGAATGTGTTTCTATGAAGCTCTATGAAATTGATACGAACGCGAAAACCTGCAGCCGCTGCGTGCAGCCTGCAGCTTCAATGTTGCCGCGCTCGAAATCAATTATTATAAAAATAAACTTCTAAAAATGTACCCTAATGCAGAATCATGTAAAGAGCACATGGCGTCCGGATATTTGATAATGTCCCTCCCACCCTGTAGGTATATTATGACCTTAAACATAAAAGCTATCAATGTGTAAGACTCCATAAGAAAATAACTCTTGTAGTTCCTGTAATACCCATTTTGGGTTAAAAGAATACTTCTACTTTAAAGATGCTTCCATAAATCCACACTGCATTATTTCTATATCTACAAATGCCAGGTGAATACCAGCTTTTGTTTTAGTCGCGCGAGGCTTATTCTGAATCCCGTTGTGTGATATACGACACTGCGCTTCGTAGGTATTAGCGAAGATGTTGCTATAAAGATACAGAGCTGAATTTGGGCTACTTCGTTTCTTAGCGATGACTGAAGATGCATGCTGTCTGTTTTTTCGTCCAAAGGCTTTTCCAGACTTACCCTACATCATTAGACTCGTATAACAAATTAATACAATCTTATGTCAGCCCTTTAGAGATAGAGTTGGAATGAAAGTAGGAAGGGCCTTTGCTCTGCAGTGGGAAAACATAGAAGATAAAAGATAAAATAATAATTAAGTTTGGAATTTAAAAGAGACCATGACCCCTGAGTTTCTTTCTGAATTTTTCACAGGGCACAGTCACTTTGGAAATGCCACTTGGAAAAAAAAGTAACATTCACAAGAGGATCTGAGAGGATCTACTTAGGGGACTAGACGAATGGGTCGAGAGAATGTCAAAGTTTAAAGGAAAAAGTTACGCGGACAAAGTTGCAAGTTATATGCTAGTACAGAGGTCAGCACATCAAGCTAAAGTGTAAAATATTGTTGATAGTTTTTTTTTTAAATCAAAATCAAAAGTCTTTATTCAAACTAGGATGAGAATCAGCACTTTTTCAACGTCAAAAAATACATAAACTCCAGATAGACTCCAAAAACGCCCACCCTTCGCCACTTCCTAGTGTTTTTGATGGGAAGAAGAAGTGGCGGAACAAACTCCCCAGCAACACACTAGTTCTTCAAACGAATCAGACAGATCTGATTCGTTTGAAGAACTATACAAAGAATGTATATGTTGCAGTCAAATCTCTTTACAAGTCAAAAGTACTATTGACTAGCAAAATCAGTCAAAACTACTTTTGACCGTATGCTTTAGTCAATAATACTTTTGACTAAAATAACAGTTAAAAGTACTTTTGCCTAATGGAGCTGGTTAAAAGTACTTTTAACCAAGTGATTCCGTCATAAGTGGTTTTAACTGGTTTTATCAGTCAGGTAAAACCATCTATGGTTGGCAAATCATGTGGGTTAGGTTAGGTTAGAACCATGACCATTAGCGCTTTTGACTGATGCTTTAATGCAGTTAAAACTACTTTTGATGACGAGCGTCAGTCAAAACCACTAATAACAAATAATTTTCAGTCAAAACTACTTTTGACCAACCTGTTTAGTCAAAAGTAGTATTGACTGATTTTGCTAGTCATTAGTGCTTTTGACTGGTTAAGAGTTTTGACTGCAATATATACAATGAAATGCTCAATAAATAGCACTAAGGTTTAACTTTATAACAAACAGAAAAGAGTTTTGAATTTGAGAAAGTTGACAGTTCGGGGTAGTTAAATGTGCTGGCGTCTGTAAAATTATTAATACTTTGATCAGTGCTAGGTCACACCACCAAGTTAAACAGACAGAAACAGAATTCATTGAAATTGCACGCTTCATGTAAAACCATGTCTAACATATATTTCAAAAGCTTGTGGCTTATTTATTACAGCCTCAAGAGTCGATCGAAGATTAAGCTACTCGTGCCAAGGTCAGTTGGCGGATGGGTGAACGTTGATTACGTAGCAGGGATCTTTTGTGTCTCGGAAAGCACGTTAAGCCGATGGTCCTGGCTGTCATTTGTAGACATAACTATTTTCCACGTTTGTTAACTGAAAAAAAAATGTTTATTAAATAAGTCATACACCATCCTAACAGGTTCACACCCAATAAGATGATGTCGTCATATTATGTGTTTAACTACTTACATTCTTCATACGTTTAAAAAAAAAACAAAATGTAACAAAATTAAAATTGACCAAGTCTTTAAAAAAGCATTCACATTTGTGTCAATGGATAAAATTCAATAACATTCCGATCAAAAATTAAATAAAGAATCAATAATACAATTTCTATACATAACAATAATTAATAATAGGTATTACTCATAACATACCAAAAATAACAAAAATAAAATATAATGTGGGTAAACTACAGGTAGACCTCTGCCTAACTTTTTAATTACAGGTGTAATGTTATTTAAAAGGTGGAAAAGTTCTGGTTAAATCCGTCCCTGTATCAGTGCGTGCTACCCACCCATTCAGAGTCGTGGACTCGTGGCGGGGAATCGCTGAAAATGTACCATTGTGCTAAAGTAGCCTGACCTTGTACACTGTAGCAAAGAGCTCGCCCTTAAGTAGTAGTCAACTGACTGCTTAATGGAGAGGAAATGCTTTTATACGAGAGATACATTACCTACTTGTGTGTTTACCTAACCTTTTTGTATTTAAAATGTATTTCTAAAACTTTTCTCAAAAAAATACAACCGACTTCATTAATAAACACTAAAAGGTTTATTACTCTACTTTCGGAAGTCTGTGGCTTTGGTGGTTTTGAACCAACTTTTACTAATTGAGATAAATAGTTTGGACACTTTGTTTGTATCAAATAATATTAAATTAACGTTATAAACCTCCTCAAAATTTTGAGTAATTATAAGACCGGAACGGCTGACTTAGGTTCAAAGGTAAGTTCAAAAACGGTATCTCAAAAAAATAACGTGAAGTAGATTTTTATGGCATCACTAATTTAATTAGCGGTATCTTGTTTAAAACATGTTAAAAATCGATAAAAAAAAGTTCAATCCATCTATGAAGGCAAAATAAAACTATGCAGGTTGTAAAAAGACCCTTAACGTAAACGAAAACTACATATTCTACCCATCACTGGGATAGTTATTTTCTTCTCGAACATACCTAGGAATTCACTGATTCTGGAGACATTGAAGATTTTTTTTGCGTTTTTTTTTCAAAATCGTATTCCAAGTATCATTAGTAAACTTACTTCCGATCAAACATATCAAAATACCAATTTTAAAACCAATTACGCATTTCTAGTTACAAAAATGCAATAGATACTAAACACAAGTGGGCGCACGGTTCAACGACCAAGCGCGAGTAGGCGACTGGTTGCGGTCTGCCATACGCTTGGCTGATGAAAGCACTTTCGCGCTATCTCGCTTTTCATTGCGCGCAATAAAAAACATTTCTTTTTTAAAGATGAAAAAGAAGTGGTTACCCAGTGATAGATTTTGGTCAAAGTTACTTAATTATATGAACGGCTATGTGATTGGTCTTTTTACACCCTGTTTAGTACAAAACATAAATTTCCTCAAAACAAGTTTTCCCTGAGATACCGCTTCAGTATATCTTGGCCACTTCTGTCTTTCTTCCGTCCGTCTATCCGTAGCTTAGGTCAGAAACTCTTAGTTTACGAGTCCTCATCAAAAATAAAAAAACAATCAAAATGTTTTTATTGTATCTCATACATGACAATATAGAAAAATTGAAGCAGCCCCAGTAAGTTATGCAATACTTGTGTTGGGGCTACTTCGCTCCTTCCCATAGTAATAACTTACAATGAGACCAATTTAAACAGGAAATAAAAAAATAAATAAATAACAGCCTCCAACCTCATATGCCTAGCCTTTTCCTAACTTTGTTGAAGTCGATTTCCAGTTTAAACCAAATGCAACTGAATACATGAAGCGACTGTCAGTCTGAAATTCACAACTCAGTTCCTGGGTGACTCGATAACCCTTGGTTAAACTGGTTGTCAGATGATCCGGAATCTGAATATCTGTATAGAGATACAGGGATAAACATTATTTATTTGTTTAAACATAGTATACATACAAAACAATTTTTAAAACAAATTACGCATTTCTAGTAACAAAATTGCAATAGATACTAAACACAAGTGGGCGGACGGTTCAACGACCAAGCGCGAGTGGCCGACTGGCCGCGGTCGGCCGTACCCTAAGCTTATGAAAGCGCTTTTGCATGCAAGATCTTACAGTGTTAAAATCCAATCGTAACGACTGTTATAGATCTACAAATGACTGACGGGACAAATAACTTAACCTGCTTTCCGCGGCACGGTGTATTAAATAAAATAAAAATAAATAAATTTTCCACAACTTTTCACACAACGCCATTTAGACCCAAGTTAAGCTTGAGAGCTTGTGTTATGGGTACTAAACAGCTGATAAACATACTTATATATTTCTAAATACATACTTATTATAGATAAATTACACCCAGACACAGAACAAATGATCGTGCTCATCACACAAACATTTGTCCTGGGTGGGAATCGAACCCACGACCTCCGGCATAGCAGTCAGGTTCACTAACTACTAGACCAAAAGGCCAGTCAATTCACGACAAAACTGGTAAAATAAAATTCTGTTTGTTTAAATATAAAAATAAAATAGCCCGTTGAAGAAAGTCAGTTTTATTCCTTTTCCTACAGTGCCTCCGCTCACCGGAGATTGTCAATCTGTCCTTTTTCAGCGACATAGGATGCAGCAAATATTTTTCCATAATAACCCCCTTTAAGAATCAACTTTTAACCTTTTCTAGTTTTAAATTTATTTTGCTTCTTTAACATTTAAAAATATTAGTGGTAAGTGTGTGTGTGTTTGTGTGGAAACCAATTCACAGAAAAGAAACTCGTAAGTGTTAAATTTTAACTAAATACTTTAATGTATTTAGTACAACTATACAATATAATTGTAATGTGGACCGAAAATAATGTCTGAATCAATGTTTTTTTATTATAATAATAATAATAATAATAATAAATCATTTATTTGCTGACCAAGGGTATACAGTGGTGTTAAAATTACAGTGATTTATAAAGTTCTCCTTGATCTACCTTACTGGCATGCAAATTTTACATAAGATTAAGGAATGTCAGTACAATTTTATAATACATAAGTACAAGACAATTGAACAAACAACAATTACAGAAACAATTAAAATTAAGACAATGTCAGTACAATTTAATAACATAACAATTTCAGATTATAAGTAAAATAATTAAATTAATATCAATGTCAATACAGAGGTAATAGTCAATTTTAGTCATATTATTTACCTTCGAGAAAATCGGTAATAGTATAGTAAGTTTTACTGACTAAAAACTCATGTAAACGTTTTTTAAAAAGATTACTATTCAGGCTTCTCAATTCATCTGGTAACCTGTTATATACTGTTGGTGCCATGCAGTATATACTCTTACGTAGTAGTGCCGTATTTGCTTTATGTAGCCGCAATGTATTTTGTGTGTTTTTCCTTCTGCTGCGAGTTACTGTACCTGCCAGAGTCTCAAAAAGTTCGGGATTTGATTTTATAAAAGTCGCGGCTTCAAAAATATAAAGACAAGGTAGCGTTAGGATTTTATAATGTCTAAAGTATGGTTCACAACTATCTCGGATTTTAAGATTAAACATCGCTCGTATACACCTTTTCTGAGCCTTGAATACTAGTTCTTTATTAGTCGAATTTCCCCAAAATATTATACCATATCTGAGGTAGGAAGCAGCCCCGCCATGGTATGCTGTAAGTAAGGCATCAATATTAAGCACATGTGCTAGTTTAGACAAAGCATACGCTGTACCGCTGATTTTTTTACATAGTATGTCTGTATGTGCTTTCCAATTTATATTGTCGTCAATAGTTAGTCCCAAAAATTTTGTTGTGGTAACTTCGCTAATTTCAGTATTATTATAGTTAATTCCTAGATCTCTAAACTTTTGTATTCTTTGAGTAAATTGTATTAGATTAGTTTTATTTATGTTTATTTTTAAGTTATTATTATCGAGCCAGTTTATAATATTTAATAATGTATTGTTTATGTCCGCTTCATACTCAGTTTTATTTTCACATTTTATAGCAACTGTACTATCATCTGCAAACAATGTCATAGGGTGAGTGGTTACTTTGGGCAGGTCATTTATATATAAAATAAATAACAGGGGCCCCAAAACACTGCCCTGTCCCACACCATATTTAACTGTTCGCGTGTGGGAAGCATATGTTTCTTCTCTTCTAGTACTTTCATTTATGCGTCTAACCTCTACAAATTGTTTGCGATCTGTCAAATACGATTCTATAAGACTCAGAACATTTCCCCGTATACCATAATGATCAAGTTTCGCTAGTAGGATTTTATGATCCACATAGTCGAACGCTTGAGTCATGTCACAAAAAATAGCGCAGATTGGTGTCTTGATATCAATTTTTGTCATAATAACATATAGAAAATCAAAGATAGCTCTATTTATGCTCTTCTTCTGCCTAAATTAATAATAATTGTTATTATTATTATTACAAAGAGGCATATTCCGGATTTTTAAGAACGTTCTAATTCTAACCTCAATCTCAATCTGTCACAAATACGTCTAATTTCTCTACATTTCTGACAAATTTTTGGCATTGAATTGTGTGTGTTGCTGATAAGAAATTGCGACTCAATTTGAACGTTTTTAATTACGGGATATTATACTGGCCAGTCATACTCATATTTAATAAATATACAAATAGTTATTATTTGACAAAAATCTAACTTTGACAAAAATTTACGAAAACGAAAGGTATTTACAAGGCAGATGTAAGTGGGAACGCCGGGAGGGGACGCCCTAGAATGACAAACATAGACCTTATTGGTGAGGTTCTTCAGAAAGGTCAGGTGCGTAGTACTCGCAAGCGGCGTATGTGTATGACAACATGTATGAATGTAAACGAAGCAAAAGAAGTATGTAAGAATCGTAGCATATGGCGCTCTGTAGTTTCTGCCTACCACCATGGGAAAAAGGCGTGAGTTTATGTATGTATGTATGTATGTGTTGATCCAAATGTATTTTTTTTAATTATGATTATTTAATTCCACCCATTCAGCTTTAATAACGCAATTGGCGTTTTATTCGAACAAAGATTGTCATGAAGCCAATAAACACTTTATAATACATTTTAATAAACTAACATTATGGTTTATAAAGCACCTTTAAAAAAACGATTTTATTTTAATATTCTTTAAGGTTACCTCACGTGCTCCTAAATCAGCCCCAGAATATTACAATAGGTAACACTAACTTATATGAGAGAACAAAGTTAGCAGACACAGAAATAGTATGTGAGTTCAAAATAAGCTTACACACGGTTATCTGAAGGTCTACAATATTCCATTTGAATATTTAACACGGGATTCGTGTCTAGATTCCAGCCTAGATTTATAGTGTTAAACTTTGGATTACTATCTCGGTGCTTCAAACCGTTTTCAGGTAGAATGTGGCTTAGATTAGTAGAGTAAATTAGTTGTTAATTATTTATAGGTTAGGTTTAGTTCTATGAAATTACTTTGTATCTAATAAAATATTAATGTTACTGCTGCATTGCTTAATTTGTAATCTATATATACAAGGTGTTGTTTTGCATCCTCGTCAAATTCAAGGACGTAATTATGCTAATGATTCTCGACCCAAATCAACAATAAAATGAGTAGGTATTTTTTTATTTTTTTTTGCTTATTTACGGAAAACCGTAAGTGTGAACCAGCCGTATTTAAAAGCGGCCCGTCTGTTACTAACCCTATCACCGCACTTTCACACACATACAAACGCAAACAATACATACACAACGCATACGCAACGATCAGTTCGTAGGCAATCAATACCGCCCCAATCACGGTGCAGGAACTCTCCCGCGCAAGCTCCTAGCCACGCCCCCGCGACCCTGCGACCCCAGTGTGATTGATGTCGCCGCCGCGTGTGGGTGCTTTGATAATTCGGGAATTCCGCTTCTCGGTACATTGGTGATGGTGACCACTGGATCGGTCGCGGAGGACCTGTGGCCTGGCCTCCGCGTTCTCCTGACCTGACGCCTCTAGACTTATTTGTGGGGAGACGTTAAAAAGTTAGTTTACACGAAGGATGTGACAAGTGTAACAGAATTACGTGCAAGGATCATTAGTGCTTTCGACACTTTAAAAACGAATGTGTTAGTGTTACGTAAGCTGAAGGAAAACCAGCTACGTTGTGCGCGTTTGTGCAAAGAGTGTGATGGTGGCCACTTTGAACAATATTTCCGGGTAACCTATGTAGGTAATTAACTTATTTGTACATTTTGTAAATACGTATCAATTTTATTAGTGTAAATAAGCTGATTTCAAATTTTTAACTACGCCTACAATACCTAAGAGTCGAAAGTATTACACTTAACTAGCACGTCTTTCCATTTCCATCAAACGTAGAAAACATTTTTAGATTTAGTAGATTGGTACACCAACTAAGGTAGGTATTATTGCCGGTCCTAAGCCAGAAAGGAAATTTACAAATCAACCAATTTAATCCACAAGTAAAACAAAATCACTACGAAAACTTTAGGTTGAAGGTTAAAGCAAAACTAACATTTTATTAATCATGTGATAACAGGTCAGTGAACTTTTCTTTGGCACACTAGTATTACTGTCATTAGTAAGATTTCCGTATTCCAATAATGCTCAAAAATGAGTTAATTAACAAGCAAAATTTATGACAATAATGTAGGTGATTTTGGAAATAATATTAGGTTAAATTATTGCTACCGGTCCTGGCGGTCATTGCTTCGTCGCGTTCGCGCGTTGCATTTCGTAGGTAAGACGTCGACACTCACGCACACAGCTGCATTGTCGCTGTGTGCGAAGTGGGGTTATTCTGTTTTATTTGTATTGAGCTAAGGGTTTAATTCTGAAACACTGTTAAATTTCAACATCATAAAAAAGCAGCGCTTGTTAGTTATTACCCGCTAACGTACTTTCAATTGATTATTTATGTATTTTATGACACCCTCCTGAAATTTGACGAGGATGCAAAACAACACCTTGTATAAAAGAAAGTCGTGTTAGTTACACCATTTAAAACTCAAGAACGGCTGGATCAATGTGAATGATTATGGTCTTTTTGGATTTGTCTTTGTCCGGAATAGCAAATATCATAATAATTAATAAAAAACTTGAAAAGTCCCGGAAAAAATAAATATCAAGAATATCGGTTGTCTCAAACATTTTTCAAACGCAGCACCATGTTGGATCAGATGACAGGAGTCAAACTTCCCAGTTCATTATCAGGTGACAATTTGACATTGACAAGTCTTAAGCTAAACCCAAGAAGGTAAGGTTGTCAATTTATAATACGCACCTACGTTCTGAAATTTATTTTGTTACAAAACTAAGAGGTTTTATGTAGCATAAAAAAGTTTTATATTTCTAAAATCAATTTACGTAATTAACAATGACGACAGAGACGAACTTTAATAATTCTTTGCAAATAGACGATTTGATTTGATTTGATTTGATTTGATTTGATTTGAGAACTTATTTTACTGTTTAATTAAAGTAGACCGAGAAAACTATAGGTATAAATTGTATGTAACATAGAAGCAATAGTTCAGATTAAAATTATGAATTTAGTATTTTTTAAATCAATGCATTTTAGTAAGGTAGTTAGGGTAGATAGTTGGGTTAGCTATAGGATAGCTATGGTCAGTTAGGTTAGGTTATATATACATGTTGTAATTTTAATTCTATCGAACACAAAATGTTTAAATAAGATCACAGTAGACTCGCTACATAAAAAAGTATAGTAGTAGTTATTATAGGTTTGGATTTATTTGTTGTCGTCTTATTATACGTATGTAGGTATAATACAAAAAAAAAATATAAGAGCAATGAATTGACTCTAAGGCACAACGAAGTTTGCCGGGGCAGCTAGTACTTTATATAATCTATACATATAAAAATGTTATGTTGGTTTGTGTACGCTTCAAAAACTCAAAAAGTTCTGCACCGATCAAGCTGAAATTTTAGCATGATTTATAATCCGCATCAAGGTTTGTTTTTATCCAAAGAGATTTAAAATACTATAGAGCGGGCATGTCAAGGAAATGTCATAGAAAAACTTTGATCCCATGTCTCAGTAACGCCATCTAGAATAATATTATATGAATATTGGAGCGGCAGCGGAGCGTACTACAAAAAACTCATAGACTTGTATCCAGCAGGACACACTTTTTCGGACGAAAATTTTGTTCGTGATGTCCGGTCTATAGGTATTGAATATCTTTGTTTTTCTTGTTATCTATTTTTTTTTTTAACCATTCAACCACAATGTGCCACAGCGAAGCGTGGCAGGGTACAGCTAGTATTATATAAATAAATAAAAATATACATTTTAAATAATTATTATCTTTGGATCTACATAACTGCTTTTGAAAATTCTTTTACTAATAAAAAGCCAAATTAGTGAGTGTTTTATGCAATATGTTATTTTTAAAACTAAAACGTGGTGTAAAGTACGATATTTCTTAATTTTTTTTTAATTTGTAAAGTATTAGAAAAATCTAAATACTTTACTGAAATTACGATCTAGTCTACAGACTAATAAGCAATTTTACTATAACCTAAATTATTACAAAGTTATAACTAAGAAATTGTCTACTGACGTAATCTTAGAGTCTGTTAAGGGGCAGCACTTCTTTCATGTGCCTAATGTTTGTAGCATTGTTGCACGTAACACTGACACAACACTACATTTCACTATCACTTATCATTACACTAACTCGAACGGTTTAGTCCTTTAAATATCGAAATACGACAAAGTTACGAAAGTGCTAGTGTTTTTAAAAATTCGAACAACAAGATCCTTTTCCATCGTACCAAATTACAAAACAAGAAAGTATAACCTCCAATTGCTTCTTTTATTCCAACAAAAAATTACTTATTCCTAACAAAAGACTTTAAGCAATACATTGATAACTTTTCTTAACGAAACATGAAAAAGGGAAAATATTTATTTCAATTTAAAAATACACTGAGATGCTAAACGAAACGACAGGAACAAGCGGGAAATAAATTGCCTATTTCTTGCGAGCAACGAATTTAAGCTAAATAACATCGTTTTTCCTGAAAAAGGCTTAAAGACATGTTTTTTTTTTCACTTGTGATAATAGAAAATTTTCTTTGCATTTGTTTGAAAATGAGCAAATAATGTACGGCGACGGTTAGTGTGTATTCTTATGCAAATAATTATATTTTATTATTCTTACGTTATATTCAAGTTCTTCTAACTTATCAAACCGACGTGTGCTGGAGAGGTTGTTCCTGCACTTCCTCTTCCCAGCAAAAACACTAAGGAAGTGGTAAAGGACGAACTTTTTGGGGGACTATTTTATGTAACTTTGGCATTTAAATGTGCTGGTCTTCACCCTGATTTAAATAACTTTGATATGCTAAAATAACGGTACAAAATTTTTGTACACATAAAATTCTATGATTTTCACGACAGAGGTTTTATTTTTGCTTTTAAAATCAACTATATCTAACAACAAAAGAATAGAGAATAAAATAAGTATGTCTTTTCTGCTAGAAATGACAAATAGTTCTGACGGCTAGGCGGATTGCGTAGGCGTCTACGTGCGTAGCAGCTGGATGTCTACGTGCGTAGCAACTGGGTGTCTACGTGCGTAGCAGCAGCTACATACATATTACGTAGCACGCCTACGCACGTGACGCTTCGCCGCATACCTACCGCAAGTATCACGCGTAGTGCCATTCAGCCATGGGCGACACCCTATTTCCTGCGAATATGGATTACCTGAATCAAAACTATACAGCGATTAGTATTATGTAAACATTTGTTACCAATTATCCTGATTTAATCTCGAAGAACATCTCGACTGAATACCCTAAATAAAATATTGCACAACTTTTTCACACAACGCCATCTAGTCCCAAGCTAAGCTAAGAGCTTGTGTTATGGGTACTAAACAGCTGATAAACATACTTATATATTTCTAAATACATACATATTATAGATAAATTACACCCAGACACAGAACAAATGATCGTGCTCATCACACAAACATTTGTCCTGGGTGGGAATCGAACCCACGACCTCCGGCATAGCAGTCAGGGTCACTATAACTACTAGACCAACAGGCCAGTCAAAGACAGATATTTAGATAGATATTTTGGTTGTTGTTTTTAACTTTCTTATCCGTGTTTCAAACAAATGATATTTTTGATTTGTTTTATCTATCTTACTTCATTGTTAACTAAGGACACTTAAGGCCCTGTTACTAGTCATAGTTTTAGATCTATTTACAGATTTACGGCGGTAAAGCCGTCAGCACGATTTGTAGGCTCTCCCGACAATTTCCCGTGAGACTCAACTTGCAAGAAGAATGGCTAAGCTTTTGTTCTGAAGTGGAAGTTCCAATCGGGGACACTGTTTTGTAGATAACAATACACGATATAATCGTGCTACAAATGGATAGATTTGTGCGTTTAGCTATTTTTTTTTAATTATTTACTTCGATGTAGGTAAACCTATACCTACATGAATTAATTTTAATAAAAATGCAGGCTGAGAATCAGTACTTTTTTAACGTCAAAAAATAAACATAAACAGTCCTCCAAAATGCCCCATCCTTGACACCTTCTTCAGCTAAAATATAATTGAAAGCAAATAAATCGAGCTACTTGTTTTTTTTTCACGATTTGTGGTTTTTATTCATTTAATTGATAAATGGAGGACTTACAGTTAAAACATATCAGGTAAGAAACAGTAAGTTGGACTGACAGCCAATAACAAGTCCTCACTTATAAAGGACAGGATTTTTCAAAATTCCATGGACACCAGGTGCAGATAAAGACATTTTTTTTATTTTTATCCTAAAACGCATCGCTTTGTAATATAATAATATGTAATGTAAATTGCCCAAAAGGTTATTCAATAGCCTTTACAATGAGGCTATCTTTACAGTGATGGCTATTATTAAAACTTATTTTAAAACAGTAAGTTGGTATAGAGTTTCTTGCCCAAAAACTTTACCATACAAAATTACCTTTCAGAAAAGGCGACTAGAATCTTTTTCTTATTTTTTAACTTTTAAGTTTGACGGTCAAAAGTGCCTTTTAAAGGTGTTATTGAAATAAATTATTTGTCTTTGACTTTATTATACATACTTTTAAGTCCTAATAACGTGGCGATGGCGCCAGTCTTTTGGGTACACTCCCAGTCAAGAATTGACACCCTGTTTAAGTTAAATATTTGTTGATACAATATTGTGTAAATTATGTTCTTGCCTACTGTTATATTAAAAGCAGTATATAAATATATTTACATTATAAAGTGGTCAAGTTTGTAAGTTTAGGCTAAATGGGGCAAAGTTAGTTTTAGATAAAACTGATTCAGTGAACTATTGTACCGTGATTGGTGGTGATTGAACCTGTTTAAAGCTTTGATCATCTGAAGACTAGACATTCACCACGTTTTAGATAAGCGCGTTATCATAACAACAGACCAACCAGTTTTGCGTTCGCTAAGTATACTGCCGGTCGATTCAGTAAAAGCCACTCGTGCAAACTTAAGTGAAGTGATCTGTCAATATTTAGCATTAGTATGAAGTGACAACGCAATTCGTTTTCACTTATCACGCAGTTATTTTAGCAGAATCGTACTAATAATTGCGTTCTACGCGCGTCATCGGCCCATTCAAAACACGTCGTGTACAAAAGCCCTGAATCAAAATTTTGACTGGCCTGTTGGTCTAGTAGTTAGTGACAGTGACTGCTTTGCCGGAGGTCGTGGGTTCGATTCCCACCCAGGACAAATGTTTGTGTGATGAGCACGATCATTAGTTCTGTGTCTGGGTGTAATTTATCTATAATATGTATGTATTTAGAAATATATAAGTATGTTTATCAGCTGTTTAGTACCCATAACACAAGCTCTCAAGCTTAAATTGGGACTAAATGGCGATGTGTGAAAAGTTGTGTATTTATTTATTTATTTATTTAAAATACAACAAGTGATAATTTTGTGACACATAAATAGTCATAGTATTATCCATCAGGACTTTGATAATTGTAGCCCGCAGTTTAACGGATAGTTAATCCGCTATAAGCAAAGACATACAATTCATACTATAGACGGAACATCACAAACAAAATTTTCATCTGATACTTGTGTCCGAGTGGACCTAAGTATATAATAATAATCATAATAATCATTTATTTATCAAGTAACAGGGACTCATAAACACATAGAAAATTATACATATAGCACACATTCTAACTAAAACACACTGAATACATTACAATAGGTACAACACAAAACAATAACCACACAAAAGAATTTATTTATACTGACAGCCGACGACTGTAGGTGACGTGCAAGTCACTGCAGCGTCTAATAAATGGACAGTCGAGCCTGTCGGCTATCATCAACAGAACGTTGTTGGAGCTGCCGCGAACTCTGCGTATTAGGGACGCGCTCCGCTTCCGCATCGTGGCATAGAAGCAGTCGACGCTAGAGATGGCGAACATGCCCTAGGCACTACAATGTCGCGCTATATGAGTTTAATTTAATACGCTTCGCCGCCACCAAAATATTGCTTTATTATTATAATAATAATAATAATAAATAAATTTATTTTCCCAAAAAACTTAGTTCTATGTTACAATTATTGGTTTCTCTATAGTATTTTAAATTTCTTTGGCTATAAGCATTCGAAATATGAAATAATTCCTGCAATACATGAATTAATTTGTTTTAAAGACCACAACAAGACTTAAACATTATTCGTTTATGTTTTAAAAGTATTGTTATCGACGTCTGCTGAAAACATTCTGAAACCAAACGCTGTAACCGTTCGACCGCTACCACAAAAAGCTGTGAAGCGACAGAAAATACTCGCCGAATAAAATTTGAGATAAAATTCCAGCATGTAAAGTGGAATCGTGTTGAATTTCAGGATACTGTCGCGGTGTGATGGATCAAGTTCTTAAAGGCTTCGGTTGAAGATGTGGATTGAAAACTTGAATTTTCTCTTCTTCTTATCGAGAAATTAGTGACTGACCTGGTGTCAGGGTTATTGTGTCGCCCTTGGGTCTCTGGCATGATCCTTTCGGCGCAGACGTGAACTATGCCGTTTTTGTGTCTCTTTTTTTTCTGTCATTATATTTTTACTGTGTGTGTATCCAGCTGTTGCCAATAAATGTATTTTCTTTCTTTCTTTCTTTCTTTCTTTCTTTCTTTCTTTCTTTCTTTCTTTCTTTCTTTCTTTCTTTCTTTCTTTCTTTCTTTCTTTCTTTCTTCCTTTTTTTTTGTTTCTTTCTTTCTTTCTTTCTTTCATTTTTTTTTCTTTCTTTATATCTTTTCATTTTTTCTTTCTGTCATTCTGTCTTTCTTCTATATGCCGTGGAGAAATATCTCATAATAAACGACAGATTGAGGAATGGTGTGATAAAGTAACGTTGAGATTTAAACAACTAAGTCGTTAAAAAATCTATAAGGGTATAGATGATTTGGTCACGTTGAAAGGATGAATAAAAGGAGACTAACGGAAGTCAAATCAAATCAAATGAAAAGTCATTTATTCAAATTAGGCTGAGGCTGGAGAGTCAGCACTTTTCGAACGTCGAAATTATATAAGACAGTCCCCCAAAAAGCCCACCCTTCCACTTCCTAGTGTTTTTGCTGGAAAGAAGAAGTGGCGGAACAAACTCCCCAGCAACACATATAGATATACACGTGACGGTATAGATGGCCACACATTATGCTTGTTCGGATTTAAATACAACCTGATGATATCGGTTCCGAAATGTCGTGTTCAGTATGCCCAACCGGCTCGAAACTGTAGTCAAAGCCCGAGGAGGCAATACCAGTTAGTCAAAATTAATTAACACAACAAAATAAAACATACTAACAAAATGGTAAATGAGTTGTTTGACACTAAGCTAAAAATGGCAATTTTTATAGTTTTTATCTTTTTTAACCGACTTCAAAAAAGGAGGAGGTTCTACGTTCGTGTGTATGTATTTTTTTTTATGTGTGTTACCTGATTTCTCCCCTATTAAAATTTGTGGACCGATTCTCAATTTTTTTTTTTTATTTGAAAGAGTAGACTTCTGAGGCGGTCCCATTTTAATTTGGCGAAGATCTGGTGCTGATCTTCGGAGATATACATCGGAACTCTTCAAAAATAGACGGCAAATCTGTCGTGATTGCTGGAATCGCTTGGATGTTTATTGTTTATACAACATCATGACGTATTATCACGCCTGTATGCTCTGAGGGGTACGCAGATGTGTACAATGTACCTAGATTTCGACAGTTAGGTATGTTAAGTTTCGTTTATTAGGGATAAATGGATAACCCTATTACCATGACATGTATTGTTAACGATTAACAATATAAAATAAATTCATGGCAAATATTTGTATGGGCACGGTTTTATTTTTCGCAAAAAAGTTTTTTTTTAAGTCAAAATTGTTACCAATGTTTAAATTTACTAGTTTCAAAAATCTGCTAATATTTTCTTTAAAATTGTTTCTTTAATTTTAAATCTCTAATTTCTTTAGTTAAGAATTAATAGAAATTTTGAAAGTTTAGTACCTACTTAGTTTTGCCGCCGCGGTCAGTGTAATAACCACAATCTCTAGACTCCCTAGTATTCTGCCACCATCGTACAGACGCCAGCACATCAAGTTACTCCAATGTGTCAAATTTTCCCAATTGAATATGAACCTTATTGCGTTTAGCATAAAGTTGAAACACTATCAAATAAATTTGACACATTGGGGTAACTTGATGTGCTGCCGTCTGTACGTAAAATAGCGTGAATATAAACGATCAGAATAGAATCGATATCTCTGTTGAGCTGTGAAATCGGTATTATGCGCCTTTGTCCACCGCTCGTCTGCCAAAGTAATCAATTTGGACTTAATCCCTTTAAGATAGAATTCCATTTTCTTTGGTGAGGAATTTTCTGTGGCCTTATATTTTGCATTTAGGTTGGTTCTGATGTGAACTTAGATATTTGTCAACGGAGGGTTTTCTGAGAAGAAATGTGAAGTAATGAGTTGATTTTTATATTGTGGAAATACATTTTTTTAAAGATTTCTTCAGAATACCTTATTAAAATAGATAGATGCTGTCAAGAATTTTAGTTTACTTTTAAAATTTTGTAAATATTTTATGGCACATCATAATGAACTTTTAATTCAACAGCCAACAATATATAAGCCACCAAGAATCAATCAAACTTTGCAGAGAAATAAAAATAAAACTGGTGTTGTAATTTTCTAAGAGTTTCTTAGCAGCACACGGAGTTCGTCTTTATGTTACTTTATATTTATTTAAACACACACACACACACAGACATAAACACATCATACTCCCCCCACCACAGAGACACATCACACTCACACAAGAGCATGATTGCATTATTTTTAATTATTATAGTACGTAATTTTCGTTTTTAGTTTTTAGTAGGGCGAAGACACTGACTCCTGTAACACAGGTCTCACCTAGCATGGAAGTCATGGTTTCAAATGAAAACGTATATATTGAAACTTTTGTGTCAATAAAATGTATTTTTATTATTATTATTTATATTTTTAAATGTCGCAGCTAATGCTGAGATAGGCGCCTTTTTGGTCTCGCACAGGTCTTTTTATATTTTTTTTTCATTTTTGCCTTTTAGTTTTTTAATCTTTTCTTGTTTTGTTTTAGTATCCGTATTGTTGTTTGTTTTATCTTCTGTGCGTCCAAATAAAGTATTTTCTTTCTTTCTTTTTTTCTGTAGGTACTTTAAACAAGAAATCAACCCCGAACTCTCTGTAACTTTCTCTACATTTTTATCATAGAACGTGCTGTATCTGTTGTTTTGTATACTTAGTATAATAAGAAGTGAAATATTACTTAAAGACTCAAGCGTGGGATCCTCCAAAATGTTCTTTGAAATTCTGGCTTGAATAATAATAAATTATAAATATAAATATTCCACAACTATCACACAACGCTATCTAGTCCCATGCTAAGTTGAGCTTGAATTATATATTTCTAAATAACATACATTAAGTAGATAAATTACTTCACACAAACATTTGTCCTGGGTGGGAATCGAACCCACGACCTCCGGTATAGCAGTCAGGGGCACTAACTACTAGACCAACTCACAGGCCCGTCAATCTGAGGATCAAATTCGAAAATAAAACATTAATGTTTATAACAGGTACTGTGGGTTCAACTCTCTCCACTGTTGACTCTGAGGAGGTGCAGTGGTTTTGGAAATATTGGAGCCTACTTGCTTGCTTCTTATTTAATTTTTGAAACTTGGCTAGCCTGTTTTGTTAATATCCACAATAATTTGTGTTTGATAGAGTTTGTCACAACATTTGTTTGAATTGGTGCTTTATCTATTACCTTACACCATTTCTACTTTACCTGTTATTTTTGACTGGCCTGTTGGTCTAGTAGTTAGTGACCCTGACTGCTATGCCGGAGGTCGTGGGTTCGATTCCCACCCAGGACAAATGTTTGTGTGATGAGCACGATCATTTGTTCTGTGTCTGGGTGTAATTTATCTATATTATGTATGTATTTAGAAATATATAAGTATGTTTATCAGCTGTTTAGTACCCATTACACAAGCTCTCAAGCTTAACTTGGGACTAAATGGTGTTGTGTGAAAAGTTGTGGAATATTTATTGTTATTTTTTTTTTATTGTTATAAACGAATGAATAAATGACATAAGCTTGTCCCAAAAAAGGGTTGAAGCTAACTTTAGATCCCAGCCTTCACAATTTTATGATAATTTTATAATATAATATACAACGATTTAAGCAGTAGTGGTATGAGAAAAAATAAATAATAAATGCGCCTCATGTCTAATTCGACATATAACGCGTCGGTGTTTTTTGCAAAGCTTCAAGTTGTGGTAGTCAACCACATGTTCTAAAATAAATAATCCTTTGATATACACTCACTGGTCAATCTGACCATTAAAACATAAAAAATAAAAATGTATTTATTTGTACTTAAATATGCATTAGCGCTTTTTTACAAGTTCCCAATTAACAGCAACGTATTTTTTTGAATCTCACCACAATGTTAATAAAATACAAAATACATACTTGGGAGCTGTTCTGAAGAGATAATCTCTAGAGATAATTACACAAATTATTCAATTTCTTCTGATTATATAATTTTCTTTCTTATTTCGCTCTCAAAGTACAACAAAAACAAAAGAAACTTAGTTAAGTCTTTGTACGCCGCGTCGGTCACACGTTGACCGCGAACAATTGAATTTCTATTGTGTCTGGTAGTTGGCAGTCAACGTGTTAAGTTACATTTTTATAGTTATTTGATGGTTGTACAGCAGCACTTAGTGGATGGTCTACCAACATCCAATCTAAAAAATATCAACATTTCTCTTGTCAAATTTTCTATACAAATTTCCTCTTCTAGGACACGACAGCGAGATGCCCCACAAAATTAAAACTATACAAATTGAAATAAACCAACATCTTACACCAAGTCACGAATAAGTAAATACATGAAACCATTCAACCACTTTTCACCATTTCTCAGCTCTTTTGCCACCATTGACTGCTCGGCACAGGTTTCTGCTGAGTCGTGCCATTAGGGAGCTCTCATTATCGGCCGGTTCGATGTTAAGGGGCCGGTTGCAGTCATTTCTTGAACCTCTGTATTTCTAGTCTGTGAAATATATTTAGTAAAATTGTGAAGTTAGGAACATCATCATGGTCCTAACTTCACAATTTTACTACACTATTTGACTCTATTGGCACTCATTTTTTTTAATATTATAAGCTGGTGCTTGACTGCAATCCCACTATTATGTGGGATTACAATCTGTAAGGAGACAATTTCAAAAACTATAAACGACCCCTACTTGGCTGCCTCGCTTGTCTTGTGGTCGTAAGCACTACTGCCAAGCATGGAATCCTGGGTTCGAAACTCGAGCCAAACCAGATGTTGCTTAATTTTTCCATCTGAATTTTCTTAGAAACAGTCTAGATTTTGAGTCCATTTGATGACAATAACCTCTCTCTTTTTACGAGTAACATAGGATTTGAAAACAACTGTCAACATCTGGGTGTACTATACTGGGCCATGTGACACGCACCGCCGAGTAGTGATTGAGTTTATTAAATATGTCTATATCTTTATCTATATCTATCTATATATATCTATATCTATCTATATCTATCTATATCTATATCTATCTCTATCTTTGAGGCTAACTACGTTTGACGAGATCGGTCCATATATATATATATATATATCTATATAAGAAAGAAAGAAAGAAAGAAAGAAAGAAAATACATTTATTGGCAACAGCTGGATACACGCACAGTAAAAACGCAATAACACAAAAAAAGAGACAAAAAATGGCATGTCTCACGGCTGCGCCAAAAGGTTCATTGATTTGGTTGATATCTATCTATTTCTATATCCATCTATCTATATCTATCTATGTCTATCTATATCTATATCTATCTCTATCTTTGAGGCTAACTACGTTTGACGAGATCGGTCCATAAATGGGTGACTATTTATTACATACCAAGACTCCTCCGTGCAACCAAGACTATTACATACCAAGACTCCTCCTCCTGCCTCCTCGGAAAGGACTTGAAGCCCTTGGTCCCGACTGTTATTTGTAGATCTTTGAGAGACGTTACTTGTAGTCAGAAGCGCAATGGTCTGACAACCAGTTTAACCAAAGAGTAGCGAGTTACCCAGTTACTGGGTTGTGGAGGTCTGACAGGATGTCTCTGCATGTAAAACTCTGGTATTCAGCTTCATCCAGTTAAACTGGAAGCAGAGCCCTACATAATCGGGAAAAGGCTAAGCAAGATCTATAATTATACAGGTTGTCTCATTCAAATCGGTCAGTATGGGAAAGTTTGAAACTATAAGACATATGAAGATCTGTTCTGAGGAACCATGTCATCGATTTTAATAACAAGAAAACTGCATTCATACATTTTAAAAAAACATCTGTACTCCGTTCGGGAATCGAACCCGGTTATTTTGAAAAAAAAAAACCTACACTATTTCTATTTAGATATCGATTGTGAAGGTCTTAAGCAGCAAATGTCTGTATGAAACATGATGTCTAAAATTAATGAAATGCATTGTTTCCACATACTTTAATTTATTTAAGTAGGTGCTCGAAGTGACCACGTTTACAATATTACTACAATAGTACAGATGTTTTTTAAAATGTTTGAATGGAGTTTTTCTTGTTATTAAAATCGATGACATGGTTCCTCAGAACAGATCTTCGTATGTCTTATAGTTTCAGACTTTCCCATACTGACCGATTTGAATGAGACACCCTGTATAAAAATAGAAGCGTGATGTTATGTAATTTAAAAACCATCAGCAACGTTAACGTAACTACGTCAAAGCGATATTACTTCGAAATGGATGCAAGAGGAATTACAATAATTAATATCGAAAGCGGGTCTGCGGTACGATGTAGAATGTTTAGTCGCTTTTAAATTCCTCTGCAATTTATTTCCGCTGACCTTAATTATTCAAACCAAAACACGGGATAAGAGAGAAGTTTTATTAAATTGATATTCAAGAATATTCTTTTTAAATACAAACGCAACTTCAAGCTAGGAATAGAGGTGTGCCATATAACTATGTATAATTTAACGTTATTGTTATTGAACAACTTGACGAAGACTGGCTACCTACAAGGCGACTGACCCCCAAAAGAAATAATATGAAACAGCAGTTTATTTTTCGTGTTATCAGAGTTTGTCTCATAGTGCAAAAAAAATCAACATAACATCACGCCTGTAATTCCCGAAGGGTAGGTAGAGGTTTATCTGTAATAGTTTTTACCCACATTTTGTCAAATAAATGTAAGTCCCATGTAATAGGGAGTGAGCCTATTGCCATTAATCGGGCACAAATCCAGACTCCGGGCTACTAGTGAGATATTCTAAAAACCTCAATATTACTTTGCCCGACCCGAGGATCGAAACCGGGACCTCATGATCAGGAGTAGCGCTTGCGACCACTAAAACAACGAGGCAGGCAACGGGAACAGCTAGTCCTACTTTAATTATAAACGCGAAAGTTTGTGAATATGGATAGATGGATGGATGGATGTTTGTTATTCTTTCACGTAAAAACTACGGAATGGATTTTAATGTAATTTGGTATGGAGTTAGCTGACACCCTGGATTAACACATAGGCTACTTTTTATCCCTGTATTCCCACGGGAACGGGACCAAAGCGGGTGTAACCGCGGTACGTCTGCTAGTTACAAATATTTCTGGGCTCTCAAACATTAACCGATCAAATGGACTCTCGACACGGTATATAGGCCATTATCAGGATCCCAATAGCAATCAACGTCGGAACCGAGGCATTATTAAGGATAGTCACTATATAAGGGCAGGTTTCTTAGCTATTTGTATGACATTAGTAGTAAGACGTGAATTGGATGTTGCGGGAGTTTGCGATAAATTCATTTTTTTTCTTAAATAAAAAAAATTTAAGTTACTTACTCCATATAACATCACCTATCTGGCAATAAAACTATATATAAATAACTTCCCAAGGGAGTAAATAAACATCGATTCAATGCGTTAGACAACTCGTTTATTACCTTGTGACGTAACGTGACCTCACGTGACCCATTGGGACCAAAGACATTCAATGCTTACTAAAGACAGGACAACACAAGTTTCATCCGATACTTATGTCCGAGTGGACACAAGTCTATGCGTTTAATTTAGTACGCTGTGCTGCCGCTCCAATATTGCTATACTAGCAGACGTTCCGCAGTTTTACCCGCGTACGTCCCGTTCCCGTGGGAATACAAAGATAAAAAATAGCCTATGTGTTAATCCAGGATGTCAGCTAACTCCATACTAAATTTTATTAAAATCCATTCAGAAGTTTTTACGCGAAAGAGTAACAAACATCCATCCATCCATTCATTCTCACAGACTTTCTTCGCGTTCATAATATTAGTAGGATTAGTAGCATTATTCTAGAGGGCGTTACTGAATCATGGGAACAAAGTTTTTTAAAGACATTTCCTCGCATGTCCATTCTGTATTATTTTAAATCTCTTTGATTGGGACTGTTTGACGCGGTGCTTTAGTCACTTGAAGTTATTCGTAGACTCTTAATATGAAATACTTAAAATTATGAAGATTATAACTAAAGAAAAATACAACCAACTTCAAGAAATAACACTAACCGGTGTAAAATAACTCTAAATTAGGAAGTCTGTTTCTTTGGTGGTTTTGTCTCATTCATGATTGACCACCGACTTCAGAATTTAGAGTTATTTTACACCGGTTAGTGTTTTCTTGACGTCGGTTGTAATTTTTGTAAAAAAAAGTTTTAATTTTTCAATTTTTAGTTTTTTATTTTTATGTAGAAGATCCATTATTTTCCATTTCTTTTATTTAATTTAATATTACAATCCAACAAATAAACAGATTTCGATTTCAGAAAAAATAAAAAATAAAAAAAATAAAAAAATACAACCGAATTGAGAACCTCCTCCTTTTTTTGAAGTAAGTTAAAAACGAAAACTACTAGACCAAACTATGTTAATGTTTTATGGGACCAAAAAACAACTATCCCGCATCAAAATAATAAATAATCACATAAATCCCAGCGTAATCGGTGCACATACACACAAAAAAAATACAAAAATTAATTTAATGTTTATAAAATGAAAACTACGGGGTCAAAATATGTTAAATTTGTATGGGACCAAATGGCAACTATCCCGCATCGAACTAAAAAAGAATCACGTAAATCGGATCATTAATCTCGGAGTAATCGGTGTACCTCAAAAAAAACCGATCGAATTAAGAACCTCGTCCTGAAGTCGGTTAATAAGACTTTAATATGTATTATCACTTTCCAGACCATTAAAAAACAATCGTAGCGAATTAGATAGTTTTCTAAATAAGACTGCAAATCTGTGTTGTACTTGAAACTAAATAATATTGCCATAATACCTATTTATGATTATTATGGTATGGATTTTTGTAAAGCATGAAGTAACGACATCTGTTTATGTACTTCTGAACTACGCGTGGCATTTGATAACAAATCCTACATCGCGCAAGTAAAGTTTACTTCGGTACTGGCATATATGAACCTCGACCTCTGAGATCTATCTGGTCAGAGTATCTCCTCTTTTTACTACAGGAAGAGCATCGCCCTGTTCCTCATTTCTCCAAACTGGTAAATACGCTGCAGCAACAACATTACCGCTCTTTCGAGAACAGTCGGCTAAAGCACTCATATTCCCAAAAACACTGGCCAAAATTATGATCTCACATAAAATGCCTTCAGCTATAATATTCAAGTTTGCGTAATATTTTTCTAAACAAACCGTCATAAATATGTAAATATCACCTGACCCTACTCAATGGAAGCTATGTCGGATATAACAAATATTTTTACAAGAGGATTCAGTATCTTATTTATATTTCTTGAGGGACAAGAGAAAGGCTAAATAATATGGTTTAATCTGCTGTGATTGCTAAGGTCAAACCGTGGGTGGGTGGTATATCTTTACATATCAAGTCTCTTCTGTGTCTTTAAAGGCACGTTAAATAGTTAGCCCCAGTTGTCGATTGTAGATCTTGACAGTCGTTTCGAGTAGTCCAAAATGCTAGCTACCAGTTTTATCAATCAATGGATAGTGTGTTGTATTGTATGTTCCTTTGTGGCGCTCTATTTATATAAATTCTAGCATGTCACTGTCCCACTGCCGGGCAAAGACTTCATCTGGGATTGAGAAGCGACAGTATACATTGGTTTTAAACACGAGCCTGGTGTATAGGAGGTAGGGTGGGCCTTAACCATCACGGCAGTAATTATAATTATCAATACCAAAAAACATTTATTTTATCAGTATTTTTGTTTGATGGTACTTTCATTAGCAGATAGCTAATGGTATAAAAAGTACCTAATTGACACTTAGAAGTTACACACATTGAGGGAAAAGGATACTATTCCGAGAAAAAAAAATAACCCATGACTATGTAAACAAGAATAAGATTCGAATAGGGACTTTGTATTCTATGAAGGGAATATCGGCAAGTCAGAAAATCCTTCAATTTCAATAACTTATTTCATGGCGACACATTGTTGATTTCTGACCCTCACGCAAACGAAGTAGTGTACACAACAACACTCCATTTACAGAAGCATTAGAGAGAAGTTAAAAAAGGTTATATTTTATGTACACTTTGTAACAAAAGTACAATTAGAATGTAATAATTACTTCAGACGCCAAATTTATTATAATCTATTTTCACTGCAGTTGTCACATTTAGTTGTAACCATTTTAGCAGTTTATTTTAAAATAGTGATGTGGATTTCATTTAGTTATATATTATTATTTCATTTGAGTTGAAAGTTACAGTGTCATTGGTAAAAAACCCAAAAGAAGCAGAGGATGACCAATACTTGAGACGTTACTCGTTTCACTTATTCTATATTCTTCTTGAAATAAAACGATTTATACCTTTAAAATAAAAAGCTCTGCATTCCTGCGAGCTACGAGCTACGAGCTTCTTCTTTCTAATGCGATTATACTTGGAGTTATAGTTCACCAATAAAAAAGGAGTCTCATTCCCAATTTCTTGCAACTTCGCGCTCATGACCACCTGCCCGACCTTTCCAAAACTAGATTCCGCAATTACGTGTATATCGGTCCCTCTGGTACCCGCCTTCGTTCGAAACAGTTTCAGGGCCCCATACACATTTGACTTCCAAATAAGACTCGTAAGGACACTAGATAGCCACCTCGCTGTGCAAATGTGACCCAATCCTGTTTTTTTTTTATTGAGTGGCTTTTGAATACGTCTACTACGCACCTACCTACTATGCGTTTCAAATAAGAATAGTAACGTCAATGACCTCTATCTGTCAAATGTGGCTTAAAAAGTACGGCCTGCAACGAAAACTTAATCACGTATCAATTATTTTCTCTTTTTTGTTTTACTGATTCAAAGTTATTCAAAATGAAAAAACGTCTTAAATTAATTAGTCTTGTGAAGTTCTTAGGTACGTTTTATTTATTAATTCTGTTTGTTACACGGTTGTTTGGTGATATTTGTTTTCATTTCCCTGACTGCTCGAATAGGTGTGAACGAGGTGCTGTTTTGCATGGGAGGGCTCGAGAGATTATCTCCAATGGAAACAAATACATTGACAGTACAATTTAGAAAATTATTCGTTCGTAATTCGTAAATCTATATCTGTTCTATACTAATATACTAATACTAATATACTAATACTAATACTAATACTAATACTAATACTAATACTAATATACTAATAATAATAATTAATAATAAAAAATAAATAAAATAAATACGAGCACACAAGGACGGGTGACACATGTCACATCTCAAGAAACAGAAATTTTGGAAATTTACAATAGAAATGCCTAAATAAAAATGATAACCAGAGCAGCATCACGTCGCGCACGCCAACCACCTCCGGACTCGCCGCTCAGCTCCGCCTCGCCGCCGCCGGACATCGGGTCACCTGTGTCACCGGCGGTTGCAGTAGCGTCGAGCTCCAGCAGCGACGAGTATTTTTCCCCGCCGACGTCGCCAACACCTGTACGTCGGCCGGGGAGAGGCCGACCACCGAAGAGCTTAGGACCCAGGAGCCAACCAGCCCCGAGCCAGGTCCCCGCTATCGGTGGTTGTGTGCAGCGCATGAGATGGACTCAGTCTATGAACGAGAACGTCATGCGCGCATACTACGGGTCTACAGAGGGGGGAACTAACCTCACTGCGTATCGTGTTAGGATGCTGTCTCTGTTTCAGGAATTGGAACCAACCGTAAACGTCTCGGCCCAACGACTGTCGGATCAGGTGCGGGTTATCCAACGTAACCACAGGTTGGACGAAACCGCGCTTGATAGGCTGCGCTCAGACGTACTGAACAACCATATCGTCGCGACTTTGACACAGACCGTGGTACCAGTAGTAAATGCAATCCCACCACGGTCCAATCCTATTGGAGACGAAGTGGATGATAGGGTTGTCACAGTAAGTAGCCAGTGCAATAACCAACTGAGGAGAGCACTGGAGGATGCGCTTTGTGAGTATAGGTCAACACCGACCGAACTTAGACCTCGTTTACCGCGGTTGCCTATGCACAGAAAAAATAGGGCGCTGGTGTGTGCCTTGGATTCGCTGCTTGAGAATTTCTTCGAAAGCAGCGAGGACCTCGTCGATACACACTCAATCCTGTATTGCGCGGCTGTTGCAGCATGTCGTTTAGCTAACGTCAAGTTCCCAAATGTTGACGTAGCTATCCGACCGAAGCCAGCTGTACCAGCCTGGCAGAGCAGGATTGGGCGCCGTATCGATGAGGCCAGGGTACTCATCGGCAAACTATACTGCTTCAGGGAGGGCAATACACGCCCACGAGTGATGCGCTTTGTGAAACGGGCGTTCTCGGGGACTGAAATCTGTCCTCGCGATTATATGTCCCGTTCCACAGAGCGCATCGACTTCCTGAAGCAGAAAGTTTGTGCATGGGCAAACCGTATTCGACGGTATAAACGGCGGGTTGACCGGTACTCACAGAATCGCATGTTCCAGAGCGATGAGAGGTGGGTATACAGAGCTTGGGAGCGACCTGAACAAAATGTGACTGACGTGCACCGCCCGGATGATGCCGCTACCAGTGCATTCTGGCGCCGCATCTGGTCGGAGCCCGTCCGTCATGTTGAGGCTCGCTGGATGTGTGATGTCGAGCGCGCGTGTGAAACTATACCGGAAATGGATAAAATAAACATCTGTCCATCAGACATAGCCAAAGCAGTTCGTCCGTTACCTAATTGGAAATCACCGGGGCCGGACGGACTGCACAATTTTTGGTTAAAATGGTTAAGTAGTTCACACTCGCGCTTGGCATCGCAGTTCCAGTCATCCTTGGAGTCTGGGTCGCTGCCACAGTTTCTTACAACTGGTGTTACTCACCTGCTCCATAAATCAGGTAGTGCCACGGAACCCAAGAATTATAGACCGATCACATGCTTGTCGACGGTATATAAACTTCTTACATCCATTTTGAGAACTAAGATTACTGAACATATTAACAGTAATTCTATTATGTCTGCTTCTCAGAATGGATGTAGGAATGGGTCCCGTGGCACTAAGGAGCTACTCCTCATAGACATGGCCATAAGCCAACAGGTTCGTCGATCCCACAAGGATCTGTCGACATGTTGGATAGATTACAAGAAGGCCTACGACTCCATGCCACATTCATGGCTCATGAGGGTGCTGGAGTTGTACAAAATAGATACAACTCTACGCACCTTCCTTGGGTCGTGTATGAGGCAGTGGAGGACGGTCCTTCGCTATCCAGGATGTCGACAGATCCAAGGGAATGATGAACCTATTTGGATTAAGCGGGGAATATTTCAGGGTGACAGTTTGAGCCCCTTATGGTTCTGCTTAGCCCTGAATCCTCTAAGCACATTGCTGGAGGATTCGGGTCTAGGCTATCGACTGAGAAGAGATGGTCAGGTCATATCTCACCTGCTTTACATGGATGACCTAAAACTCTTTGCCCCCAACAATTTGCGACTGATGGAGCTACTGAAGGTAACTGAAACTTTCAGTAGCGCCATCAGGATGGAATTTGGTGTGGACAAATGCGCGGTCATGCATGTAAAGCGAGGGGAGATTATGGAATCCCAGGGAATTCAACTCTCGGATTCCATACACCTTAGATCCCTCTCCTCATCCGAGAGCTATAAGTATTTAGGTATGTCGGAAGCGTTAGGTATCAATATTACTGACATGAAGCAATCGTTGAGGGAGCGTTTCTTTGGTCGCCTGAAAAAAGTATTGAACAGTCTTCTTTCAGGTGGAAACAAGGTGCGCGCCTTCAACGGTTGGGTCATGCCGGTTTTGATGTACTCTTTCGGCATACTTAAATGGACTCAAACTGAACTTGACACTCTGGATAGGAGAGTCCGTACACTGCTGACCGCAAATCGGATGCATCACCCACGTTCTTCGGTTATGAGGCTGTACATTCCGCGGAAGTGTGGAGGTCGAGGCTTTCTAAATGCTAAGACTCTCCACAACCGCGAAGTGTACAGCCTCAGGGATTATTTTTTAAAAACCGAAGTGGGTATGCACCGAGATGTGGTCGCCGTGGACAAAGGGCTCACCCCGCTTTCCATGGCTAACGAGAACTGGCGCAAACCTGTAGTGCTTAGTACAGATGACCGCAGGCAGGTATGGCAAAGCAAAGAGCTCCACGGACGCTTCTACCGGGCTCTTCATGGGCCCGATGTAGATTTATTAGCGTCGGTATCCTGGCTACGTTTTGGTGACCTTTTCGGGGAAACTGAAGGTTTTGTATGTGCAATTATGGACGAAGTTATCCTAACGAACAACTACCGGAGACATATTATGAAGGACGGGACGGTTGACGTGTGTCGGGCATGTCACCGCCCTGGCGAATCCATCAGACATATAATCTCTGGTTGTTCTCGTCTGGCTAACGGCGAATACTTGCACAGGCATAATCAAGTAGCCAGGATTATTCACCAGCAACTTGCTTTGAGATACCAGCTTGTGGACACTGAGGTACCGTACTACAGGTATGTGCCCGACCCAGTTCTCGAAAATGACCATGCCACATTGTACTGGGATCGGTCTATCATTACTGATAGGACTATTGTTGCCAATAAGCCGGATATAGTAGTGATAGACCGATTAGCGCGCCGCGCAATGATAGTTGATATTACCATCCCACATGACGAAAATCTCGTGAAAGCTGAGAAAGAAAAACAAATAAAATATCTTGACCTAGCCCACGAAATTGTCGACATGTGGGATGTGAATTCTGCTGTCATTGTGCCGATAGTTGTGACGGCCAATGGTCTTATTGCCAAAAGCCTCGACGACCATCTGTCGAGGCTTTCGTTACGCGGTTGGGTCAAAGGCCTGATACAGAAGGCAGTACTCCTCGATACGGCTCGCATTGTGAGGAGGTTCCTGTCTCTGAGACCCTAACCACCGGTAGCTTGGACCCTGCTCCCGCCGTCGGTGGCCTACTATTTTTTATATTTTTAAATGTTTTTATTTTTATATTAATATTTAAAAATGTAATTTATAAGAATTTTAAATGAATATACGAAATAATTAATAATAATATTATAAAGAGGTAAAATTTGTAAGTTTGTATGTAGGGGGTAGTCTTCGGAACTAATGATCCAATTTAAAAAATTATTGTACTGGTGGAAAGCTACACTATTCCCGGTGGACATAGGCTACTTTGTATCCCCGTATTTCCACGGGAACGGAAACTACGCGGGTGAAACTGCGTGACGTCTGCTAGTAAATTATATTTAGAAAAAACCTTGTTTTGCTGATCTTACCCAATTTAATCGAATTAACAGCTATGACGTCACAGCATGGCGCAAAGTCATTCCTATTCTCATTTAAAACACAAAATACCTGTTTTTGTAAAAAATAATAGAAATAAAATTATATTCATGTCATTTCTTTCTTTCTTAATAGCGTCATGAATAGATCAGAAGCGGCGCTTATCGAGGTCGGTCCGTGATTAGATGACCATTTCATAAATCAAGACAACGGTGATCAGCTGCATTCGGTTAGATTGAAAACCGATCCCAACCTAGTTGGTGACCCCTTCTCTATGGTGGATAGGAAACTTTACTTAACCATCTGATGTTTTATCACGTGCCATGACCGCAGCGCCCATGTTGCCTGAATTGATATTTTTTTTTATTCATTGCGTAAAATATTAAGTAGAATCAAGAAATATAATTGGACAAACAGGTTTTTTCGTCCTATATGTATACATATATGTCGTGGAAAGCGATATTCTTGAATAATAAGTTGTGAAGTTGATTAACTTAGTACGGAGTCTATGGTGACCAGCATGACGTTACCATTCATTTGAAAATGGCGCGAATGTGTTTTCGGTAATGTCACGTGGACAGAGTCGTGCTGGTGCGTGGGAGCTGGGCAGAGCTCAGATTGATTTGAGACACCAGCGAAGACACATATCCAGTACGAAACTGTCAGTTACCTATGTAAGGTATGTTTTGTGATTACAATTGTTAAGTGAGGTTATTATTGCAATGAAGATTGTTATTCTACGTTATGAACTCGGTACCACGAAACCCCCATCGGTGTCAGCACATCGCTCAGCCATCGCTGACGCCGACATATACGAGTCCAAACAATGATATTATAAGTAAAAAGGCGTAGATAGGTTACCTAAACAACATTTGATCTTCAAAAACGGCACACTAACGCACGCACGCGTCCGTTGACGGCGAGACGCGATTCTGAGGTCAAGTGAGGCTAGCCACATTTCAACGTGGCACTTGCTGAGCGCTTATAACCTATCTACACCTTTTTACTTGTAATATCATTCTCTCTTAACTTACTTACTTAGACTTAAGCGGTTAATGCGTTATCCCACTAAACTATAACATTATTTTGTTTCAATAAATAATGAGGCAATTTACACCCTAATGCTCACATCTCTAATTGTTTTTTTTTTTACGATAGAGAAGTAATATGGAACTTTCACATTACTGGTGATATACTGCAGAGCACAGTATTTACAGAAATAAATAAATAAATTCCACAACTTTACACACAACGCCATTTAGTCCCAAGTTAAGCTTGAGAGCTTGTGTTGTGGGTACTAAACAGCTGATAAACATACTTATATATTTCTAAATACATACGTATTATACCACCAGGCCAGTCAAATAAAATACATTTATCATTATTTTAATAAATTAATATTTGTAGTTCTTCCTCTAATCTAATACAGGCACACACACATAGGTAATTACCTACACATATCACAATAATACCCCTCACCCACACCAAAAATCAAGAATGGCATATTTTCTACGCATCGAAAAGCGTGGAATGGACTCAGTGATTCGGAAACTTATGTTCTGATGATCGAGTCGTAAGCTCCGCAAGGTTCATTGGATCCCCAAAACTGTCCTCAGACCAAGATTAGGTCGCTCATGCGAGATTTCATTCATGGTTAGTGTTACGATGTCTGAGCGGGTTGCAAAAGGTCTTTGATACCCTTAGAACGATTTTCTAGCGAAATAACAATACCTATAGCCGGCAGATCTTTTGTCGTCTTCTAACCAATTTATACAATCTTTGTACCTACCTAATAGATAACGATAGGTAGGATTAAAGGGAAAAAGTATTTTGAATTTTTTCAATTAGGGATGTGGTGGACGTCTTCTTAACGGATGCAAAGGTAGAAAAATTAAGAACAAAAAGATTGACATAACATCAATTATATAATTTGCTTGGTATAGAATGGTCTCTATATCTCGAAATTGTGTGACTTTTCGAGATATAAAGACCATTCTATATTTTGTCGCACAAGATTTATTATTTTCATAATTAATTAGTAAGTTTGTCAGTTCCGAAACTGACAAACTTTCCGCCAATAGAATATTTTAAATTCTATTACAGTCTTGAACTTATTGTAGTTGTTTCCACGAGTGTATTTATTTTGGTACCTTAAACTGAGTACGATTAAAATGTGGTTTAACATCAATTATTAACTGTAGGATCCGTATCCATACTTTCCTAGTTAAAAATGAACTCTAAATGGCGTCCGATTATATGATCACTCACGTAAATATTGCGGAAAATCCACTTTTGCAAGGACAAGTACAACCCTAGTGTCAATTTCATAACGTGTATTGAGACTGACCCACAATTTCAATATCATAAACTTTGTGCCGAAACCCAATTACCCAATTAATGATAATTGTAAAAAAATACAATAGTAGGCCCATATTTTTGTAGTGAAAAAGTTCTGGTGGTATAATATTCTCCGATCCCTTGCTTAAATATTGCGGAAGTTCCGCTATACTGAGACAAGGTTTCAATATAATAACGTGTAGTGTTCTATAATACCAATATCAAGAGCTGTGTGAGCTATTGAGCTCCGTGAGCCATTTCAGCTCAATTTTATATTTCCGTTAACTCAGCACTTTATTGCGTTCGCGTCGTAAACCGAAGCGTAATTATTAATTTTTTCGTTAACGATTAATATCGGAGATTAAAGTACGCTTTTAGAGCTGTGTGAGCTGAAATCCTTTTTTATTAATCTCTTAATATACTCGAATTTTAGACTCTTATTTATTTATTATTAACCCTCGCATCAGAACGCCGTACAGCAATTACACTAATGTACTAAATTCATAAACAAATAAAAGTAATATCATTTGCTTCACATGATGATGAACATGATTCTATTTTGTGTCATCGAACGGGCGTCATCATCTTGATTATTACGGCTATTCTGTTTTTAATAAGTGTAGGACATTTTAGCTACAGACCTTTAGTTAATTATTTTTCTTATTGGGAAAAACAAACAGTTAAATTACAAATTATAATACATACATACATACATAAACTCACGCCTTTTTCCCACGGGGGTAGGCAGAAACTACAGAGCGCCATGTGCTACGATTCTTACATACTTCTTTTGCTTCATTTACATTCATACATGTTGTCATACACGCACGCCGGTTGCAAGTACTACGCGCCTGACCTTTCTGAAGAACCTCACCAATAAGGTCTATGTATGTCCTTCTAGGGCGTCCTCTCCCGGCGTTCCCACTTACATCTGCCTTGTAAATACCTTTCATTAGTCGGCTTTCATCTATCCTTTCAACGTGACCAAACCATCTAAGCATACTCTTTTCAATTTTGTTACACCATCATCTTTTAAACCACAACGTTGCTGTATCACATAATTTCTCAATCTGTCATTCATTGTTACACCACACATACTTCGCAAGGAACGCATTTCTACAACATTTATTCTACTTTCATGCCTCTTTTGCCACGCCCAACATTCACTTCCATACGTTAGTGTATTTCAAATTATAATATTGATACATAATTAAAGCTGGTGTGGTGAGTATGTTAAATTTATAACCCACAACATTTTCCGCATAATAAAATTCATTTTACTGAGCTAAACACACTTATGTGCACTTAAATAGTTAGCTAAAGTATTTATAAAACCAAAGCTAAACAGGCTTGAAAAGATAAAATACGAGAAACAGTATACACCCTATATCACGGTATTAAAGTTATTCGCGCGATTTGAACATACACAAGTTCCCGACAACAACCGTCGGAAAGTAGGAAGTGACGAAGGGCGGGCGTGGGACTGTCTTATGTAATTTTTGACGTTCAAAAAGTGCTGATCCTCAGCCTAATTTTGAGTAGTTAGAGACATCAACCAGAGACAACACCCGTCTTGACGGAGGATCTTCCCGTTCTATGGAGGATGAGGAACTTTACACGCTGTTCCTAAAACCTCTAACTGACCAGTACAACAACAAGGCAACTAAAACTAAATGATTCAAACATAATGCTAATTTACAAAATAAATAAAGCACGAGTGTAAACGCTGTGAAAAGAAATTGTGTGCTTGCACAAGGGAATGTGTAGTGATTTGATAGTGTGTGACAGTGAGTGTGAAGTGCAAAAAGTGTATACATAATTCATTTAAACATATAAAATACTTGATGTTCTTGAGAAAGGTCAGGTGCGTAAATATTAATAACTAGCTGGTGCCCGCGACTTTGTCTGCGCAAGATTAGCACGCCATAATAGCTCGCAGATTTTTTTCCTACTTACTTTACACTTATCGTTATATTTTAGTCAATTTATACAATATCTTTATATAATATAGCGTATGTGTTATTCTGATGTATAAGCTATATTATTGTAAAGTGTCAATAAAATCCGTTCAGTAGTTTTTACGTGAAAGAGTAACAAACATCCTCACAAACTTACGCATTTATAACATGATTAGGGTAGGATATACTGCCGATTTATATGAACGTAAACGAAGTAAAACAAGTATTTAAGAATCGTAACAATGAGTTTTGGTTTCGATTTTTTATTTCAATTTGTCGAACGTCACAGTGTTGTCGTGCGGCCAACTGTACCTACTGCAGATGATTGAAAAAAAATCCTAACGCAATAAATAGGGACCCATTTCAAATAATCCCTTTTGCCTTATGAGACCCGCGGGAAATTATGATGTATGGTGTAGGTATGGGTATTTTTAGCACGGGACGGATTCATCACGAACAAACATGGGAGCAAAATTATTTGAAACCATTGGGTTGGGTATGATACTGAAATGTACGAGTCCATTCTATAATTTGCTATCATCATCAACTGTCTAGCCTTATCTAAAATTTGTTGGAGTCGGCTTGCAGATGAAAACCAGTAACTATTTTACTAGGAGCGACTGCCTATTTGATCTCAACAACCCTATAACTGGGTAGCACCATATCCATAGGTTAGACAGGTTGTCAAAATATCCCATTATACACCAATAATTTGTAATTAGTAAACATACTTAAAGGGGTTATTTTAGACGGTCTTCTCATTATATTTGTAAAGTATCAATAAATAATATTCATATTCAGCAAATTTATTAGCGTTTGTTTATATCCCAAAAAAGTCACCCAATTTATGGAAATATATAGTGTTCATTAATCGTCATCTCTCGCTCACGTTCGCGTGATCTCGCTTAAGCATGCGGCCTCTAACAGCTGCTTTCGTTATTTAAGTTTAACTCAATGATAATATTTAAAATTTGCATTTCGTTTTTTTTTACTTTTGATTACGCAAATATTGCTACAGCTCTATTATTCAGATTCCAAACTTCAATTCGTTACGACACTGTTATCTCAGGGTTGACATCAAACTAATCTACTATCTAACGAACTAGTTCAAAGTCTGTAATACTCCTAATCGTTTTCTACAAGACCCGTAATCGCGTCTATGCGGGGAGTAATCCTAGTGGGCAGGACGCAATAAAAGGTATATTGTTCAGGGAATTGTGTGAACGAACTGACTTGTAAGCGTTAGCGGTCATAGAAAGCCGCTAGAACTGGATTAAAAATCAAATAAAAAAACTTGAGAGGTGTCAAAGGACACCCGGATGGAACGAAGTTATATATGTAGTTAGTTATATTATTTGTTATGTACAAAAGCCCTGTAAACAATTAAAAAAAAAAATCGTCGCGACACCACACTGTTCAATGCGAAATAGAAAGACGAAACGAAAATAACTGGCTTGCTTTCTATGCGAGAAAGAGAGAGAGAGAGAGACAGAGAAACCTCTCTCTCTCTCTCCCTCCCTCCCCCTCCCTCTCCCTCCCTCTCCCTCCCTCTCCCTCCCTCTCCCTCCCTCTCCCTCCCCTCTACCCCTTCCTCTTTCCCCCTCCCCCTCTCCATCCGTCTTCCACTCTCCCGTCTCCTCACCTCCCCTCCTCCTCCCGTCCCAATCCCCCTTCCCCTAGCTACTAAATCAGACGAGACGGGGTACTGTGCGCTTCGTCACAATCATCTCTGCCAATGCGCATGACTTATCCTCGCATACTCACTGATGAAGCCAATACGAAACTAGCTTTTTGACAGTTAATCGTTGAACATATTGCCAAGTGATTATCATTATAAACTGTCAAGGAGAAGCGCATTAGCCAGTGGTGAAGTAGTCATCCCATAATTTTGAAGATCTATATTAAGTTCAACTGTGTTTTTGAAGATATATTAATTATTGCCTATAGTTGCTTTTTTTTGCACACAATTGGCTTTTAATTCTCTTTAGACGTTGGCAAAATAATCGACATTTGCTTTGTTTCCCACTAAAAAAAGTTAATTCTATTCTATTTTTTTTTGTGGCAAGTGGCAGCCATCTTGTAAAACGACAAGTTGTCATCGAATGGCGGTAAAGTGGGTATGCAGCCACGTGCTCGTTTGACGTTGTGTTATTATTGTCGAGTCATTTGTAGAATATGTGTATAATCCACGCCTGCCTAAACATGGTTGAAACTCAAACCACTTATTTTTTTACATGGATCTCAGCTATGGATTTTTTTTATATCGTTTGGTAATCTAGTATGTTGAATTTATAACGACCGTGCATATTCATCATTCACGGCAGGCGGCCGCGGTGGCTGGGCGCGTCTGGTAATTGTGACTCTTAAGCCCGCTTTACACGTACATTTAATTTTACCGAAAACTAGACTGTATTTTGTAACTGGACTGCAGTGATGTTAAGGCTTTAATGTAATTACTTACCGGACGAACGTACAAATGCGAAAAATACGGTCTATTGTCTGATGAAAGTAAATCAGACGACTCAAGTGGACTTCCATTGAAACCAAGATCTTAATAATAAAACTTTATTGCATATTTAATATCTTACGGTGAAATAATAATAATTCAGCTTTATTAACATGGTCATAATATTTCTGATTTCTGTCTTGTCCAAAATAAAGGTTATTTAATTTATTCTTTTTATTTATTTATACTGGGTTATTTTTTAATCACCAGCCAAATTTTCACAGGATGTTCTACTCATAAATATGAACAACTTTTACTACGGGACCAAGTCGGTTATCTCGAAAAAAATATTTACTGTTGCATACAAAAGTTCAATTGGTATTCGACCGAAATGTATGCAACAGCTGAATCTTTCTTCGAGATTTCCGAGATGGTTCCTTAGTGATATTTATTCTTAAACAGATTCAATAAAAAAGTAACGTTTACAAATAAACACCGGTTTGCTACGGTAATGGTTGGAGCACTGTCCTCTTAAATAGGCTACATACTTAATAGCCTGTAGTAAATCTTGTAACTTGCACCAATCCTCCGTTGGGACTCGGTCAGCCACGTCCCGTACACAGTCCTTTTTGTTTGGAACAAGTTATATCCATTACAGATATGTTGTGGTCATTCGTTTACCGATTGTTTTGAGTGCAAACGTTGTGTTCTTGTAAAATAAATAGAAAGATTCTATAGTTGTTTTCAGTAGTTACTCTATCGGCAAACAACATTGTTTAAGATGTGCATTTTGTACTATACTCCATCCGATTAGGTAGTTAACAAAAGGGTAACAATTTTGACATGTATTTGTAGATAATAACATAGTTTAAAAATAAAATGCAGTTGAAAACAAATTTAGATACAATAAAAACGATTACATGATCAATTAAACAATTTGTTTAAACAGTAGTTGTATTTAATTAATAAGCGTTTATGTAAAAATACTTGTCAAGATTGTTTACCGTTAGTTAACTACCTACTCGGATGGAGTATAGGTGGAATTGATTTGCTGAACCTTATAAAATGGGTTATGATTCTAGCTGTTGTTTATAAGAAAAAGGCATAAGAAACTGTACAAAATATTGTAAAACAAAATAATAAATGATGACAAAACCTACAGAAAAACATCAAATATGCGACTAACACTGGAAATATTACAATTGTTAACAAGTACCAAATAGATGCTCGACGGTTATGACGTAGTAGTTGCTTAATTGTTCCTTGGCGCGGCTTGGGGAAGCGCAAACGAAAGTGCAGTGAGTCAACCAGTTCGGAAGATGAAAATAGTGAAAAATTTTTGTCTGAAGACCTTCATAAGACCGAGTCGCACAAAAAACGACATGTTGCTCCCAGTGATGCCGAAGTTATTCCTAAATTTCGACCCGAAGACAACAGCAGCAACGTTATAGGTTGGCTCCACAAAATAGACCAACTTGGCGATGTCTATGGCTGGGACAACACCGATCGAATATTTGTCATGCAACTGCGGTTGCGTGGCGCTGCTCGAGAATGGTATGACGACCTTGATAACTATAATTTGACATGGGATGGCTGGAAGGAAATGCTTCAGGTCGCTTTTCCTCGATCGACTGACTACGTGGACAAATTGGAACGTATGATGGCAAGGACAAAGGAAGATAAAGAGACGATGACGAAGTATTATCACGAAAAATTATCCCTACTAAAGAAATGCAACATAAACGGTAGAGATGCTATTTCCTGCATAATACGTGGACTACCTTCTGAATTGAGAGCTAATGCCAAAGCATATAGTTGTGAAACTCCTGAACAACTATACTATGGCTACCTATCTTCTTTGGAAAATTTCAAACGAGTGATGGAGACACATACTGCGCGGAAATCGACGGGTACGTGGAGAAGAGGAGCGAGCAGTACCATGCCAAGCTCGACATCGGGTCATCAGCTCTAGCCGAAGATATGCTACACGTGTCGGCGGCCGGGCCACGAGGCGCGGGACTGCAGACAGCGGCAGCGCTGCGAGACGTGCCGGCGCAGCGGGCACACGACGGCGGATTGCTGGTTTGGCGCCGGGGGTTCGCGACAGCAACCGCAAAAGGTTAGTCAAGTGCTGCATATTACCTATGATATTTATGTTGATATTTACAAAAGAACTGTGATGGTAAATGGACAACAGCTCAGAGCTTACATAGATACTGGCAGTAAAATCAACATGCTTTGTCTCACACAAGCTGAAAACTTGCAAATTAAAATGGAGCCTAGTGCAACTGTCATGAAAGGTTTTGGAGGAGCATGTGTAAACTCAGTCGGTTCATGTTGCCTAAGTGTTTTGATAGATAATGTAAAATTAGATGGAATAGTCGAAATAGTTAATTATATTACATCAGATATTGAGCTATTAATTGGACAAACAATGATTAATAATAAGAATGTTAGTCTAGTCACTTCTGCTTCTTCTGTACGTTTTGTTCCAAGTGAAATTATACAGGATATATTTACGGATATAAAATTACATGCAACAGATTTTATTGAAAAATTTCCAGTTTATATAAAGGATAATATTATAATACCTAAGCAAAATCAATTATATATAGAAGTTTATGTTGACTGCAGACAAAACATTGGAAAAGATCACACATTTTTAACGCACACAGTATGGATGCAATTAGGTAATTTAACGTATTTCATACCTTCAGCTATTATTGATTCAAACCGTTCTTATTTAAAAGTTTTAACCCTAGGACATGTTGATGTCGTTTGGGAGTCTCATAGGTTGATAGCTAGAGCGGAGTTGGTAACAATACCAGCATTTAGTAGTGAGTCTAGAGTACTAGCCATAGATAGTACAGACACGGATAATATACAAACTAGCTTAACAGATATTGATAAAGGCCACCTTAGTGATAATGAAAACAAACAATTATTAGAGCTTTTAAATAAGTATGCTCACTCGTTTGCCAGAAGTACTAAAGATTTAGGCTATACTGATCTTATAAAAATGCACATTCGTACAATGAATAACCAGCCTGTTTATTGCAAACCCTATAGATTGTCGCATAAAGAAAGTGAAATTGTTAATGGAAAAGTTAAAGATTTATTACAAGCAGGTATCATTAGAGAGTCAATGTCTGATTACGCTAGCCCGGTGGTACTGGTTAAGAAGAAGGGTGGGGATTACAGGCTTTGTGTTGATTATAGGGCATTAAATGCTAATACTGTGAAAGATAGGTATCCTTTACCGCATATCGAAGACCAGGTTAGTAAGTTATCGGGCAAGTTCTATTTCACCACCCTTGACCTTGCCCAAGGTTACTATCAAGTCAGCCTTCATGAAGACTCAATACCGAAGACTGCATTCGTTACTCCATCAGGCCAGTATGAGTTTTTGAAAATGCCCTTTGGTCTGGCCAATGCCCCGGCAGTATTCTCTCGTTTAATTCAAATGACGCTAGGTAGAGTCGATCAAAACATTGCCCTGTATCTTGATGACGTCATGTTACCTACGGAATCAATTCAGGAAGGGTTTGTGCTTTTAGAGAAAGTATTAGAATTATTGACCCAGGCAAATTTAAAACTAAATTTACGTAAATGTTCTTTTCTTAAACGTACCGCTACGTACTTAGGCCATGAAATTTCAGCTGGGACAATACAACCAGGCCAAGCGAAAATAAAATGTGTTGCAGAATATAATAGGCCGCGGAATGTACATGAGATTAGGCAATTTATCGGTTTGACGTCATATTTTAGAAAATTTATTCAAAATTTTGCCCAAATTGCTCGCCCCTTAACAGAACTCACGAAAAAGGATGTCAAGTGGCATTGGGGTTCTGCTCAAGAAAATGCATTTCAAGGTCTCAAGCAGCGTCTGATTGAAAGGCCAGTTTTAGCTATTTACAACTCTGATGCAAAGACTGAATTGCACACAGATGCCAGCAAAATAGGCTTAGGTGGGATCCTTATGCAATATCAAACTGATAATAGTTTAAAACCAATTGCTTATTTTAGTAGGGTGACAAGTAAAGAAGAAAAGCACTACCATAGTTACGAGCTTGAAACGCTTGCTGTCGTTGAATCTCTTAAGCGATTTCGAATATATTTAACGGGGATTAAAGTTAAAGTCATTACAGACTGCTCAGCATTAAGAACAACTCTTGTAAAACGAGATTTAATACCGCGCATAGCTCGTTGGTGGCTCGCAATACAAGAATTTGATCTTGAGATTGAATATAGGCCAGGGGAGCGCATGAGGCACGTAGATGCGTTAAGCAGGAATCCCGCGACTAATGCAATACTTATGATTGAAAATTCCGATTGGTTAATAACCCTACAGATACAAGTAAAAGAAGATATACTCTATAGGAAAACTGCTGCTGGAGAGCGGTTTGTCATCCCTAAGTTAGCTAAATACGGTTTACTACAAAAACTTCATGATCAGATAGGCCACCCCGGTTTTGAAAAATGTGAAAATTCTATTAAGGCTCAATTTTGGTTCGAAGGCATGACTAGATTTATACGAAAATATATAAACTCTTGTTTACAATGTGCGTTTAATAAGGGAAACTATGGTAAGTTGGAGGGTGAATTATATCCAATTAACAAGCCAGCCATACCTATGCATACGTTGCATGCTGACCATTTAGGTCCTTTTGCCAAAACTCGTAAAGGACACACTTATATTTTAGTAGTTATTGATGCTTTTACTAAATTTGTATTTGCCCGACCAGCTAAAAATTGCAGTTCAATAGAAACCATTCGATTACTAAAAGAAATTATTATGCAGTTTGGATATCCAGTTAGAATAATAACAGACCGAGGTAAGGCTTTTACGAGTAGATACTTCAAACAATTTTCCGAGGAAAATCAATTCAAACATATATTAAATGCTATAGCCAGTCCTCGCTCCAACGGGCAGGTCGAGCGAGTAAATCGTACATTATTAAATGGTCTTAATACTATGTCCGAAAGCGAATGTACATGGGATAATAAGCTAGATGATATAGTATGGGGAATCAATAATACACCCAATGCTACTACTGGTTTTTCCCCATTCAACCTTATGTTCGGTCATACTAATTCTAGGTATCCATCCTTCCCGTCTGACGCTCCCTCTACTTCTGAAACTCAACAGAACCAACTGCAGGCGAATAGGGAAACTGCTAAGCTCCGTATCGATAGAAATATGACGTCCATGAAAACGCGATTCGACAAAAAACATAGGAAATGTATTAAGTACACCGTAGGTCAACTAGTTCTTTGGAAAGGTGGTGTAGCTAGAGATGCAACCACTGGGGTTACTAGAAAACTTATTGGGCGATATACAGGTCCCTACAAAATATCTAAGGCCGAACAGTCGTTGGACCGATATACAATCTCGAGTATAAAGGGTATGAAAGGCTACAAAAAGTTTAGCGCAGTAGTTCGTGGAGAAACTCTTCGGCCATACAAACCAACTATATCTGAGGATGAAAGTTCAGGCAGTGACCGAGAAGTAGACCGAGACGATTTGATTGATCTTCTTGAAAGTTAATTAACACAATACCTATACCGATCGTTACAGATGTGTGATTCTTCACTATTTTAATCTTGTATTATCTTATAGCTATGTCTAATTAACCAAAAGTGTAACTAAAGTTTCCTAGAAAAAAAAAAAAAAAAAAAAAAAAATAAGTACCTACTGTGAATTTCTTTGAATTCTACCTATCACTAATATCATTTTATAATTTCACTGTGTGACAATAATTATTGGCAACAAATCCACGTACTTATATATATAACGATATGATACAATGTAGATAAGGACAGCTGTGTGATCAAGTCCATCGGTATATTTTATGGCTATGTGATCTAAAATTTATTAGTAAAAAAAAAAAAAAAAAAAGAGACTGCTGTGTGATCTAGTTAATGTTTATACGGATGGCTATGTGATCAAGTCCATAATAATAGAGACAATATTGCGCTGTGTGATCAAGCTATGTGTACAAGTTCATGATAATGACCGCTTTGTGATCAATAGGGACGGCTTTGTGATCAAGTCCATAACAGGGGCAGCTTTGTGATCAAGTCCATTATAAAGACGGCTTTGTGACCAAGTCCATAACAAGGACGGCTTTGTGACCAAGTCCATATTTTAGCTGTGTGACCAAGGCTTCGTTTGTAAAGATAGCTGTGCAATACTTCTAAATGCGAGATCTGACCTATATTCTAAAGGAAGTAAGATATTATTTTGGACACATATAAACAAATCTTAAGGCTGTGTGATAAGAAGTGGAAAATAAAAGAACATAAACCAAGATCATTAACTAATATATTCAAACATAATTATTAATAATTATATTTCACAAACAACAAGTTACTGCTGTACATTATTTCTATTTCAGGACGTCGGGCAAGCCGCTGAAGGAAGCAACGAGGGCCGTGGGACACGGCCTATGCAGGATGGCCGAGTGTTAACAAGTACCAAATAGATGCTCGACGGTTATGACGTAGTAGTTGCTTAATTGTTCCTAAATTACTTTCAAATATTCTCATTTATGTCTAAATAATATTTTTATATTTCTTTTCCCATAATAAGTAATTTATTTGATTTTTAAAATAATAATTTAGTATTTCCTATCATATTGAGAAATTAACTGACAGTTGATTTGAATATGGCGGTTAAGTGTATAAAAAGGGCGGCAAATCATTTTTAGGTGCCATTATATTGTGAACTAGTGATAAGGACGTTTCTCTGCGCAAATACAGATTGAGTGTGAATTATAGTTCGTGTTTAATTGTGTAAAACCTGCTACTGAATATCACAATCTATCATAAAATCTTCTTCAGTATAATAACATTTTTCAATTAATAGCGAGCAGAGTCTTTTCTTAAACTTGTACTCCGACATAAAACAGTAAGTTTTTCTTAGACATTATTGACATTGGTGAAGAACACATCGTGCAAAAACCTAGTTTAACAGTTAATATAAGTTTCAATTCGCCAATCTGCCAAGAGCAAGCGTGGTGATCAACGCTCGTTCCTTCAGCAGTGGGATAGTAACAAACTGGTATAATTATTATAAATCTATTTTATTTCCCTTGTGTCTATATTTTTTGCCGGCTTTTCCCTGTTTCTACATTTCTATGTTCATCCTAAATCCTCCAATAGCGACACAACGTTATTTACGAAAACCATACGAACATAGTCGCATTCACAGCTACTGCAAAATAAATCTTCTAATTTTCACACTTATTTCTTGTAAAAGCAGCGCTAGCAAAAGGAATACAATAAAAATGTAGTCTGGTTCGTTAAATGTAAAATGTCGAGACAGAAATTTAATTTGTAGGTACTGGTAGGTGCTTTTGTACCGGATTTACACTTTTAAACTAAATTACTTCAACTGCTTTTACGTATAGCTGTTTAAATACAATGTGTGGTTTTGGTCATGGGACATTTTTTTACAGAGTGTTCTTCTTCTACTTAAATATGAACACTTTTCACTATGGGACCATCTCGAAATTGCGGCAAAAATATCTGCTGGTACGAACATAATTAAAATAAATATTCCACAACTTTTTACACAACGCCATCTAGTCCCAACCTTAGCTAAGAGCTTGTGTTATGGGTACTAAACAGCTGATAAACATACCTATATATTTTAAATACATACTTAATATATGTAGATAAATTAGTGCAGTACACAGTATATTATAACTATCTCCTAAGAAGATAGTTATAATATAATCTACAGTCCAGTACTTTTGTTACCATAGTCCGTAATAGTCTTACTCCCGTCGTAGGTTTTCCTTGGGTGCACTGGTCGAGTGCATACAGGGAAAATCTGCGGTTGGTGCCTCATTTCATTAAAAACAACAATGGGCCTCTGCTTCGGCCCTTCGTACGCCTTTCTAAGGACCCAAGTGTTACGAAAAATAAAAGCTAATGAAAATAATAATCATTTTATTACAGTATTATAAACCATAAATTGTTAGTAAACATTGAAACTTAAAAAACTATGTAAGTAAACATTTAACAACTTTAACTACTTACACACTGGTTGAATATTCTTGGCCGTATCTCTAGGGATTTCGAATAATTTCGATGGCAATTAGGCTCATAAAGGCTCCCAAATGTGTGCGTGATCCTCAAGCCTATAATAAGGTAATGCGCACATATTCAAGCGCGTAATTGTAATGTAACAGAAAATAAATTCGTCCTCATGTTAGGCGCCTGGGGATAGGTAGATAGATAGGTTTATGATCTACGTGTGTATGTATTCGGCAATTCGATTCGGTTTGATCATGTTTGCTGGCGATTTTTGTGGAAAAAACGCATTGATATTATGTTCTACTACCTACTAACTTCTGTCTGAGACTTAAAGTAAGTTTTGTCGTGTGTTTTTTTCTGTATAATTTAATAACACACACTCACACCCACACCCACACACACACACACACACACACACACACACACACACACACCACATGCATACTTACTAAACTATTTTACGTCCGTGGCACCTCATACTTTTAGGTCCAGTTGAAAACCAGCCTCATGCTCTAGTTGTCTGGCATTTTTGCTGAACTGGTCCCTTTTGGAGCAGCCGCAAGGCATACAATTTTGTCCTGTAATGTTTCTATTTCGATTGTTTATTATTCTTTTAATTAACTTATTTTTTTTATTTTTATATTGTTATTATTTTTATGTAATATTGTGGGCCTTTTATAATACTTCTTTCATTTTTCTTTCATTCTTTTATTCTTTCTTTCTAAACTATACCAACTATACCATAAAACTATACTGTAAAATATTTAAGTTAATCTCCGTGTTGTAAAGAAAATTGTCAAAAAAATACTTGTGTTATATAATTTACAAGGTTTAGTTACAAATAAGCATTATGCAAGAGTATTTCTCTTTTTTTTCACTTTTACTTTATGACGTTGCGTTATTATATACTGTTTCAATAACCCGATTACAATTAACTGTAACACGTCGTTTAATGTCTGTTTAATCAAGGAACTTGAACGAGTGTCGGTCCCAAAGTAATGGCACGATTATTTTAGATTGCTTTCTCGTGAGATGTTGGGATTGGGTGTAACGAAGTTTTTGGAGTGGCAATTAGGAAGCAATTGTGTCGGGTTTTAGGGTAAAATATCTAATAAAAAAGTAACTTTTTGGAAAGGTTCACAGATTTTTTATCATGCATAAATGGCTTTCAAAATATAAGCAGTAGTCTACAATGTTAAAAGCTTGTGTTTGGAAAAATGATATTGTTATTAGCGGGATGGGTTCTCCCGCTCCACCCGCTCCGCATAATACAGTCCACGTATTATGCGGAGCGGGTGGAGCGGGAGAAATAGAAAGGAAAAGAAGGACTCACCAGTCTTGTGGCTCATTTCTGACCTGCTTCTCCAGCATCAGCGTCCCGTAGTAGAACGCGAGCGTAGGTATCTCGGTACACAGAGAGTTTTCACATGGTTTTATTATTAGATTCACTGCCGGCCGGCTATGTAAACACTAGATTAGTAATTTTTACATGGAAGTTCCTTTTATATGGTTTTTTGCGGTTAAGATTAAGACGTGCACGCAGCCATGACACTGATTTTCACACACTCAAAAGTTTTCTTCCTTTTTTGAAAGATGCGTTGCTGGCGCTGCAGTCGCGCGGTGACAGCGCGCTCTCTGTCTCTTTCTCGCTCGGCGTTTGGTGGTGCGTGTGAGTGGGAAAAGGACAGGAAGGGATACCGTTCCACTTAAAGAGCGCGAATTTAAATAAAAATGGGATAACGGCGTAAACATCCTCCCGGCTTTGATAATACGTAGTATTATCGAAAAAAGCGGACAAAAATTAAAAAGACATAAAATTTATGAAATACCTAAAGTGTAATTACCTACCTAAACTATGAAATTGAATTATTATTAATCTATTGAGAGGGCAGTGGACAAAGTTTGACAATAGGTCGTTTAAATGTGCCCGAAGTAGTTTTAACTAAGGCGACGCGTACTCTACCATCTTTCCTCTTCCCCCGGACCGCCGTAAGGTGCTAACGTGTCTCTAGTTCTGTACTTACTTGTTTTAAAAACAATTTAGTAAATTAATTCAAAAATTAAATCATTCAAAATAATAGGAGTGCATAACATTAGAGGAAGTTCAAGTCTCAAGCCACTTGGAACGCTGGAACGTGTAATACCTCTGCACGCCTGGTACTTATCGGACCAAGCAGCGCAAGCTCCACCTTCAAGGACACGTGAGAGTACTTTTAATATTTAAAAACGCCCCAGTGCTAATTGATTGGAGAACTTCCGAACGTTGGCCCTGCCCCCTCATTAGCAGACGACACCAATACCCAATTGTGTTCAATTTTTTGCGGAACCTGCTAATTGGGTCACTCCCCTGTCACTGCGCGAGCGCACTACGTTATAATATATTTAGCTACTCGTACCTCCTCATTACCGCTTTTATCCTAGTACTAATGGGCTCGCCGATGAACAAATCTGTTTCTGATTCTGAGCTTGCTCTAATGGAAAAAGATCAGTCTGTAACGCCTCTGAACTATGTATTCCAACGCACTAAAAGGAGTAGAGAAGAAATCTCCTTATGCGACCAGCTGGACGAGTTTAAACATGAAATTAAGGAAATGATGTCTATTTTCTCGACTAAACATGGCAATGAAATACAGCAGATGACCTCAACCTTAAAAGAAATCCAACAGACTAACCTTAGTATCGAAAACTCAATTAGCTATCTCACTGCACAAAATGAGGCTCTTAATAATAAAATTACTCAGCTAGAAAGCCAGAACAAGGAGGACAAGCAATATATTGCGGTGCTGGAGAGTAAATTGGAGGAAATTCAGATAGGAACTCGCAAAACTAATTTCGTCATTAAAAATGTTCCAAAACGAATCAATGAAACCAAGGAAGACCTGGTGGACATGATTGTCTGCCTTTCGCGAAACATAGAATGTAAAATTGAGAAATCGGATGTGAAGGATATATATCGACTTCGTGGAAAAAACAGCGAAAGCCTGAATCAACCCATTATTGTCGAAACTGGGTCCACATTCCTTAAGTCCGATGTTATGAGAATGAGTAGAGCTTACTACATTAAGCATAAGTCTCGACTGAGCTGTAAGCACTTAGGATTTAAATCAAAGGAAGACACACCGATATACCTAAGCGACCACCTGACAGCTAAAGGGTCTCGCCTTCACTTCCTGGCCCGGGACCTAACGAAATCGGGAGTTTATAAATTCTGCTGGACAGCTTACGGAAAGGTCTACGTGAAGAAGGATGAAGGTTCGCCCACCATTTCAATTAGAACTGAAGAGCAGATACATAATCTCATGGGGGCCAAATGACTCCCAGCGAATAATCAACCACACTACTTTCATAGTTTACCCTACTATGTGATAATTAATACTGTAGTGGTTATCTCATTGCCTTTTTTTACTATATTTTTCTTAAAATGCGACCCTTTTGGTTTGTGTAATTTTTCAATGTACCCCTTTTTATTGTATTTTCTTCATTCATGTATACATATAACTATCATAACACATGTTAACACACACAAACACACAACAGATACTCACACTCATACAAACATACAGTATACTTTAAAAATAACCCAGTACTCTAATCCGAACCTCAGTCAGCCTAGCACGCGTGGTTACTGTCTTAATTTACTTATACGTTACATATATTTAATTTACTTTGTGGCAACGTCTATTCAGATTATAATTCATACAAATGGGTGACACCCTTCAAACTCTAGATGAGATCGACCAGATCGAAGTTGCGCGCGCATTCGAATGTGCCTGCACGGAGCTGCAAGATCATATTAAAATTGGTAAACATGACTTGACCATTATTTCTCAGAACATAAGGAGCATTTTCTGCAACTTTGAAGACTTCACACTTTTACTGTCTACATTAAAATTTGAAACAGATATCATAATTTTAACCGAATGTAGGCTACACAAGAATAAACCTATACCTCAACTTGACAACTATCTCTCTTTTTCAACTACTCGTCAATTAAATCAAAATGACGGTGTAGTACTTTACGTTAAAAAAAACTTAAAACCTAAAGTTAAAGAAATTAACCTGACTCATGCTTCATGTCTACAGTTGGAAGTACTTAATAATATTATTCTAGGCGTGTACCGATCCCCATCCAACCCAAATACGGATATGTTTGTAGATTCTATAAGTACTCACCTCAATACTTTAACTCCTCATAAAAGTATCATTATAGCGGGGGATATTAACATAAATCTCAAATCCAAAGACAATGAGCCGCCGCATGAATACAGAAATAGGGTTAACTATTTAAATATGTTATCACTATACGGAATTCTACCTGGACATACTTTACCTACACGTGAATCCAACTGTTTAGACCATTTTATGATCAAAATAAATAAAAAGAAAATATCTGCTTCTATTGCTATATTACACACTTCCATCACCGACCACTTCACTACCTTTCTATCTTTATCTAAGCTAAAAACTAAAGTTATTACCAGTAAAACTAAAATATCTATTGATTTTGAACAAGCCTTAAACCACATTAGAGAAAATAATATAGCAGACCTACTGTTCTGTAGTGACCCGGACCATTTAACTGACCTACTAATATATAAACTAACTGAATCTATTAATCAAAGCACAGTTACAAAAGCCATTCCAAACAGCAAGCGTATTGTTAAGCCATGGATAACTGCCGGTTTACTAAGATGCATTAGGAATCGCAACAAACTCCAAAAAAAAGCACGTAACGACCCTTTTGATAATATCCTAAAAATAACTTACCGACGATATCGCAACTACTGTAATAACCTAATTAAAAAGTTAAAAAGAAAATTTGAAAGAGACCTACTAGCTAATTCTGTAACAAATAATAAATTATTGTGGCAAAACATTAAAACCTTAACTTACACAAATAACACAAAAAGTCATAACACTGAATTATTACAAATGAGATCAAATTCAACTGAGTCTGTTAATTTCATTAATGACTACTTTGCAAATATTGGCAAAGAGCTAGCCCAAAAAGTACAACCCTCAGAACGCAACTTAAATTCTTTTAATTCTGAAACACTGTCTACACAGACAAACTCGTTTGTTCTTTTGGATACGGATACCGAAGAAGTCGATGGGGTTTTGATGAGCCTAAAGTCTGACAGTGCACCCGGCTGGGACAACGTGTCCACAAGATTTTTAAAACATATTAGGCAAGATATTGTTCCCATTATAGCCCACTTGGCCAATCTTTGCTTTGCAAAGGGCAGCTTCCCCGGACCACTTAAGCAATCTATAATCACTCCTGTTCACAAGGGTGGGGATAGAGACGATGTCAACAATTACAGACCTATATCCATCTTGCCAGCCATATCGAAAATTATTGAAAAGCTTATAAACAGCAGGCTCTTAAAATTTCTACTCAAATTTAACATCTTAAGCAGCTCGCAATTTGGATTCAGGCCGGGATTATCAACCGAGGATGCAGTTACTGCTCTTAGCTCCCTAGTGGCTGGTAATCTGGATAGTGGTAACAAATGTCTGACCGTTTTTCTGGACCTGAAAAAAGCGTTTGACACCGTCTCTGTTCCTATCCTCATAAACAAATTAGAAGCGTCAGGTATAAGAGGAATTCCACTTAAAATGTTTACCGACTACCTCTCGAACCGGAAACAAAGAGTTAAGGTAGGAGAATACGTTAGTAACGATGCAAAAGTCACTTTCGGTGTGCCTCAGGGAAGTGTGCTGGGCCCTACATTATTCCTACTTTACATTAATGACCTCTGCAACCTTAAAATAAATAACGCTAGAGTTTTTTCCTACGCTGACGATACTGCAGTAGTCTTTTCTGGGAAGTCTTGGGACGATGTTGCTGGAAGTGCTGAAGCTGGTATGACTCGAATTGCTAAATGGCTCTCAAATAACTTACTTACACTTAACACAGCTAAAACAAATTACATATGTTTTAGCATATCACACAGGACACAACCAAACCCCGACTCTATTATAAAGGTACACGAGTGTGACGATTCAATTAACTGCCTATGTCCAACACTAGTCAAAGTTTCTCAAACCAAATATCTTGGTATTGTTGTTGACCAAAGATTATCTTGGTACTCCCATCTTGAACAAGTTACCAACAGAATTAGAAAACTGAGTTGGATTTTCAAAAATTTAAGGCATATCGTGCCAAATAAAATAACCGCCAACACAAATAAACCCAGAAATCTACTTAATGAAATATACATAGCTATAGTCCAGTCTGTCTTAGTATATTGCATCCCCATTTGGGGTGGGGCTGCTAAGACTAAATTCATAGACCTTGAGCGGGGACAACGGGCTATAATAAAATTAATGTACTTCAAAAACCTAAGGTACCCTACACAAAGTCTTTATCAAATAAGTAATTTACACTCTGTTCGCAAACTATATATAATTAAAACTATTCTCAGGAAACATAAAACTCTTAATTTTGATCCCAGCTTAACCTTGAAAAGAAGAAAAGATATAATAGTTGAAATTCCTAAAACTAAAACCAAGTTCGCCCGTATTCAATACGACAAACGCTCAGCCCAGCTTTACAATCGAGTAAACAAAGAGATATACATATACAATAAACCATTGACTGACTGTAAAAAAATAGTAACTAATTGGATAAAACCACTCACCTATGACGACACGGAGAAGCTACTGGAATAAAAAAACCTTACACTTAATGCTCTCATCATTCGTATTTGTAAGTATACAGTCTGTTTCATTCATTGTCTTTTACATTAAATTTAACAAACCCTCACACTATCACCTAACTTTCACACGCACAGATGCTTACATTCAACATTCAAATTCACATTTACACACCTTTATACTCACAGTAACACACCTCAGTATTCACACTCACACACACCTCCATTTTCACTTTCACACACCTTCATAGTCATAGTCACATTCACGCACCCTCATATTCACATTCACACACCCCTACTCTCACTCACACATTTGCATGCTTCTTGTCTAGTTTTAATTTTCTCTTTTATTTTAAATCACCTGTTTTTATAACACTTAAAACAAGTAATTTCACGTTAATATTTTAAGTTTTGGAAGAGCGGAGTCTCCTAACACAGGCTTTTTGCTTAAAAGGAGGCTCCAATCACTAGTTGTTAAGTTTACTTGTAAAACAAATAAAACATTTTCATTTTCATTTTCATTTTCATTTTCATTACCCGGGTAAACCTCCTGTATAATGCCCAAAGGCCAGCGAAGCGCGGGAACATCATCTTGATGTATCAATACAATGGTACCGGGTTTAACGTTATCCGAATTAGTAAGCCATTTTTGTCTCACTTGTAATGAATTAAGGTATTCTAAACGCCACCTTTTCCAATAACTCTGCACCATTTGATCTAGCAGTTCCTTCCGATGACGCAGAGTCTTAGTTTCCTCAGAAACAGGCGAGGCAGGTAGGTATGTCAAGGGCGAAGCCATTATAAAATGAGCGGGGGTAAGAGGCTCAGGATGTGGGTCCTCTGATAAAATACAAAGCGGTCTGGAATTCAGAATGGTTTCGACCTGAGTCAAAACAGTTAACAGTTCTTCATAGGTAAGTAACTGAGATCCAATGACGCGGTATAAATGAAGCTTCATGCTTTTAATATTAGACTCCCAGAGTCCTCCGAAATGAGGAGCGCGGGGAGGGATCATATGCCATTCGATGCGATGATCGGTAAGTAATTCGTTTATCTGAGACTTAGCACCAACAAAATTCGTTCCATTATCGGAATACATATGAGAAACCGGGCCACGCCTCGAAATGAAGCGTTTAAACGCGGAAATGAAAACTTCAGATGACAGATCGGAAGCTAGTTCGATATGAACTGCTTTGGTTACTAAGCAGATAAACAAACAAATGTAAGCCTTCTGGCTTCTTTGACCTCGGCGTCTACATAGAGTAATATTTATGGGACCGGCGTAATCAACGCCTGTATGAACGAAGGCTTTGGTTTCTTGAACGCGGTATGCTGGTAAGTTAGCCATTTTCGTATTAAGGTGAGATGGAGCATTTTTGAAACAAAAATTACAAACGTGAACACGTTGCCTAATCACATTCCTTGACGCTAAGATCCAATATTTTTGGCGCAATAAAGAACTCAAAACATTGGCACCAGTGTGACAATGCATGCGGTGATAGTAGTCAATTAAAAGGTGAGTAACATGGTCATGTTTAGGCAATAATGCGGGATGTTGAGCTTCGTATGGCAAGTTACTATTTGAAAGTCTACCTCCTACTCGTACCGTTCCGTGTTCATCGATGAATAAGTCTAATTTTCTGAGCGGTGAGGAAATAACTTTATTAGTTTTTAAGTCATGAATTAATTGAGTAAAGTGAAAACCCTGAACAGTGCGTATTAAATACCTTTCAGCTATTATGAGCTGAGAAGCGGATATTCGATTATTACGTGGTAATATTTTAGCAAATATCAGAATATATGCGATAATACGTATAATTTTATTCCACGATGAAAACTTTTGCGTCAGGTCATAGAGAAACCCAGGAGCGGACTTGGAAGTCAAGCAGACGAATGTTTTACTTTTATATTCAGGTAAGGTCTCACTTGCCTCTGGAAGGAAAGGGGTGATCGGCCAGCTTGATACAGGAGCACAAAGCCAAGGAGGGCCCTGCCACCACAGCGGATGAGCGAGTAATTGCTCTGGCAAAAGACCTCGAGAGAGACAATCACTGGGATTCTCTATCCCACTGACATGATAGAAATGACGCGAGTCAAGATTTTCTTGACATTTCGCGACGCGGTTGCTAACGTAAATATCCCATCTATGCGGTAAGGAATTAATCCAAGAAAGAGCTATTTTTGAGTCTGAAAATGCGAATATATTATCAATTTTTGTACGAGCACTGTACGTTTCATTAATCAGACGGACTAGTTTCGACATAAGGACTGCGGCGCATAATTCTAATCTTGCCAACGAAACGACTTTGACAGGGGCGACTTTGGATTTGGCGCATATTAAATTGACATGCACGTTTCCCTCTCCGTCAGTGACGTGGAGATACACGACGCAACCGTATGCCTTCAGACTTGCGTCAGCGAACGCGACGATGTTGGTAGAGCAACCGATGGTTACACCTAGATGACGTGGGACTTTACACGCGGAAAGAAGCGGCAATTGCTCATTAAACTTTTGAAACAAAGAAAGTATATCGTCGGGTAAGGGATCATCCCAATCGACTTTAAGTAGCCACAGCTCTTTAATTAAGAGTTTGGCGAATAATATTACTGGAGCGGCGAACCCAAGTACGTCCCATAAGCGGGCGATGCTTGACAGAATTGTCCGTTTGGTATATGTTTCCTTTATAGGAGCGGTTGAAAAGGTAAATATATCCTGCGCGGGTAACCATTTAAGGCCTAACACCTTCAGGTTTTCATTATCTGAAAATTCTATTGCGGCGCGGTTAGACTGTGGCACCGCGTCTAATAACTCAGGTGAGTTACTGGCCCATTTAGTCAAATGAAACCCACCAGACTTAAATAAGTCAATGAGTTCGCGAGAAAGAGATTTTCCTTCGTCCACTGTAGGGAGGGAAGTGGTTAAGTCGTCCATGTACAGCTCATGAGACGCCACATCAGAGGCTCGCGGAAAACGATCGCGTTCGTCGATCGCTAGCTGTCGCACCGTGCGCATAGCTAAGAAAGGGCTGCATTTTAAACCGAACGCAACTCGATTGAACTGAAATTCGCGTATAGGTTGCGCGGGGTCAAAGCGGAATAAAATCTTTTGATATTTGCGGTGCTCAGATTGAAGAAGAATTCTGAGATACATTTGTTTTATGTCTGCAGCTAGCGCTATTGCAAACAAGCGGAAATTAAGTAGTAAAACAAAAATGTCAGCCTGGAGATTCGGTCCTGTATGAAGAATATCATTGAGTGAAATGTTGTTATGACATTTAGCACTAGCGTCGAGAACAATACGGACCTTAGTAGTCTCTTTATCGCGACGAACGACGGCATGATGCGGAATGAAATATCCTTGCGAATAATCCTCGCTGTCAGGTGGGACCTCGGACAAATAATCGTTTTCGATGTAATCCTGTACTACCTCATTATAACTAGCTCGGAGCTCAGGATCCTGAAGTTTGCGTTCCAATGAGAGCAGTCGGCGAACAGCGACGGAGCGAGATGGATCTCGGCAAAAAGGTAAAGCGGTGCAGTAACGACCAGTCGCGTCACGTGATACGGTAGACGTGTAAATATCTTCGCATTGACTATCCTCTGGACTTAGAAACCCCTTGACAGGCACTTCCTCCATTTCCCAAAACTTGGTCAATGTTTTATCAAGATGAAGTTCATCGTAGTTATCACGCATCTTCACGCCACTAGAACACGTGAAGAAGGTAGCGGTGTTTATATTTTGCAACGTGCAAGCGGTATTATTTTTATTAAAATTACTAGTAGGCGCATCCCCCATTAAAATATAACCGAACACGGTTTCAATAGCAGACGGTGCGGGGGGCGCGACAACCCTACCACCTAATAACAAGTGCGGAAACAGCTGAGCGCCGAGTATTAACTCAACTTCGCCAGGAATGTGCCAATATGGATCAGCGAGCGGTAAGTCAACCAAATGTTGCACTACCGAAGTGTCAACATATTCGGAAGGCATACGGTCGGTAATGTTATCAACTACCAACGCGGTAACGTTATAAGAATATTTTTTATCTCTCGTGGTTACAAGCAGCGGGATGTATCCATGAACCGTTTGTGAAGCGGACCCGATGCCTTTAATAAACGAATTTGAAAGCGAAATAGGTTTTAGTTTGAGCTGTTCACAACATGCGGACGTAATCAAATTATTTTGCGAAGCATTGTCAATTAAACACCTAACCGAAATATTTTGTTTTTGATTATTTAAAATATTTACTTGAGCGGTTGAAAGAAGTACAGTATTACGAGGCGAATGTGTACTATGATTACTATGAAGCGAAGGAGTATCATCAGAGCGAGAGCATAGCGAAACATTCGCGCGCGCGGTGTTGTTCATATCCGAAGCCCGCGAGTGCGAGCAGGACGGCAACATCGCGGCGTCGGCGGCGGCGGCAGCGCCAGGCGACTGCGACTGCGCGAAATGCACGGCAGCGGGCGCGGGCGGATTAGGTGGTTGTTGCAATGACGACGCGTTATTATTACTATTATTTTCTAAATGTAACAAGGTATGATGGGCCTTTTTACAGGATTTGCATGTGTAAGTGGAGTTACAATGCGAAGCAGTATGCGATAGACTTAGGCAGTTTATACATCCTCGTTTGGATTTAACGAAATCGAAACGACCTTTCGCGGGAAGTAATTTAAATGCGGGACATTTGTATAACTGTTGATGATCAGACTTGTTACACATTAAACAAGACTCAACACCCTTGCCGTCACTCGTAATAAACGTCTGTGATTGGTAGGTATTGCGCGGGCGATGTTTAGCATTGTTACTATTAAGGTGCGGTTCCACCGCCGAGGCAGGACCGCGGTTTGATTGTGATGACGATGAAGTACGATCTAGTATTTTAACTTGACTCTTTGTAAATTCTATGAAGTTTTTATAAGAAAGAATTTCTTTGTCTCGGACAAAAGATTCAAAGGCATGTGCGGTGGCAGAATCAATTTTACGCATTGCAATATTTAACAACATAAAATCTTTTAAATCATCGAGTTTTAATTGCTCCAATGCTGAAACAGCGGCGTCGAAAGTTTCAACAAATGTATTTAAAGACGAAGAATTATTCGTCGCGGGTTTGATATTAAAAAGTATAGACATGTAATGACACCCTAAAGCTCTCTTATCTTGGTATTTTTCAACTAAACTTTCCCAAATATATGAATAATTTTCGCCTGATGGAATGACGCCCGCAATTATTTTTAACGCAGGACCAGTCAATTTCCCTGTTAAGTATTGGATTCTTTGAGAATCATTTAACGACTCATTTAAATGTATGTTAGCTTTAAACGACTCATAAAATATTGGCCAACTATCCATTTTTCCATCAAACGAAGGAATGTTTATCGGTGGTAATTTAATCGGTGGAAACCCACCTTTATTTTCGCACGTGTGCGAGTTTTGATGTGGCGAATTCTCAGTAATACGGGAACGAACCCTCTGTATTCTAGTATAAACATTTTCAAATGCATTGAGAGGTTCGTAATTAGGTGCAAACTTAGAGTTAACTTCAAAGCCTAGCTCATTAATGGAGTCTAGATTAGAAATAAAATCCTGACGTATGACCGGTAATGTTTCGGTTTCCGCCATGAATGATTCCGAGGAACGGAGATCTGAGGTGGATAAAGTTATTTTCTTCGCTAAGTCATTGAGACTAGTTAAACGAGCGAATATTGCATTGTTTTTAGCCTGTAATACTGCTATTTTAGCTGCCATGGTGAGCAAATGATGCGTAGTTAGGAACAGATAGTTAATTAAGTATGCAACTTTCCGTAGGTTATGTAGGTAGGTACCTACTGAGCGGTCAGAGCGATTGATTTGTGGGTACCTATACTAGCAGGACGTATATTATAATATGCCTACTAACACGGATAAGTATTAGGTTGTCTAGGTAAATACCTGAATATTCGAGTAAATACACGTAGGTCGATTTACTGAGTAAGTATGGTAAGTACCTAGGTAGGTACTTTGGATCTAATGCGGTGAAATTCTACGTTTTCTATCACGATTGTAGTGTGAAAACAATAAAATAAGTAAGTATTTAGTTATAACTGACTTGAGTTACTACTTAGATAGCGAACTAAGACAATTTAGTAATAATATTTAGCGGCGCGGGAGATCGACACGTTACGTGTAGGTAATTATAAAATGGCGGTTTGATTACGTGCTAAGCTATCGGAACTTAGCACCTATGCGATATGAATAAGCGGTTTGAATACGTGTAACTGTAAACTATCTGAATTTACACTAACACCAATTAAAATGAGAACGAAAGGGAGGTAATCCGGTTCGAAGTCAGACCAAAAATGTTTGGAAAAATGATATTGTTATTAGCGGGATGGTGTGGACTGTATTATGCGGAGCGGGTGGAGCGGGAGAAATAGAAAGGAAAAGAAGGACTCACCAGTCTTGTGGCTCGTTTCTGACCTGCTTCTCCAGCATCAGCGTCCCGTAGTAGAACGCGAGCGTAGGTATCTCGATACACAGAGAGTTCTCACATGGTTTTATTATTAGATTCACTGCCGGCCGGCTATGTAAACACTAGATTAGTAATTTTTACATGGAAGTTCCTTTTATATGGTTTTTTGCGGTTAAGATTAAGACGTGCACGCAGCCATGACACTGATTTTCACACACTCAAAAGTTTTCTTTCTTTTTTGAAAGATGCGTTGCTGGCGCTGCAGTCGCGCGGTGACAGCGCGCTCTCTGTCTCTTTCTCGCTCGGCGTTTGGTGGTGCGTGTGAGTGGGAAAAGGACAGGAAGGGATACCGTTCCACTTAAAGAGCGCGAATTTAAATAAAAATGGGATAACGGCGTAAACAGCTTGCAAGCCTGCTGTCAAAGTTCTTCTTTCTTATTTCCCTAATAATATTAAAAACTTACTAATATGTATTACTTTATCAAGCCTCTTTGCTCCGGAGGGTTGGGCAGAGCTGTATTTACAGAACACCCAAAATTCGCCTATTGTGTTTAAGTCCCATGTATTGTGAAATTAAGTAAGTAGCCTCCCCAAGCATCTTCCTCTCCAATCTCTGTTACGTTCGGCGCACTCTGGGCAATTGATTTCTGTCAATTAACAAATCCGGTCTGCCGCAGTCATTAGAAAAAAAGAAAAAGAAGTAATAGAGGGCGAGTCCCTTGGCATCAACACCATCATTGTTGTTACTATTGGGATTATCAGCGTCAAGTATTCTACCTGGCATATGCTGAGCTGGACTTCCATATGTTGTAGGAAGATATGTGCAGCCTAGAAGTGATTGGGTATTATACGTACCTTTCGTTGCTGCACTGAATAAAACAATTTTACCTATTGACTGGACACAGATCCAGAGTCTCTTCTTTTTTTTCGTGAGGTTACTAACCTAATACCACCTTACACTACCGTCGTCGAACATAGGCACTCTTTTCGATGACACTACTTTCCGCCTCGCTGTTTCTCTTCGTCTAGGAGCTACGTGTGTTTCTCCTCATCGCTGTCACTGTGGGGAAGTTGTCAACAGCCTCGGACATCACGGTTTATCATGCAGCCGTAGTGCGGGTCGCATAGCACGGCATGCGACATTAATGACATCATCCGACGTGCTCTTGTTTCCGTCGGCGTTCCAGCTGTTTTAGAACCCAATGGCTTGGCACGCGACGATGGCAAAAGACCGGACGGTATGTCTTTATTCCCTTGGAAGATGGGTAGGCCTTTAGTATGGGACGCTACTTGTGTCGATACTCTTGCGCCATCCCATCTTCCTGGGTCAACATGCTGTGCTGGCGCTGCTGCTGCGGCTGCTGAGAACCTCAAGCGGCGGAAATATAGCAACCTTGTTGGTAGTTATACTTTCGAGCCGTTTGGGGTTGAAACTTTTGGGCCATGGGGTCTTCTTTACAAAGACATCTGCAAACGTTTAGTTGACGCTTCCCGTGACCCAAGGGCTGGCCTCTACTTTGGCCAGAGGCTAAGCATTGCCATTCAACGTGGCAATGCAGCCAGTCTTTTGGGCACTTTACCAGCTGGCAGCGATGCAGAAGAATTTTTTGAAGCTTTGTAGTTATTTATTGTTAGTTTTAGTTATTTATTTATTTTAAGTTTTTGTTATAAATAAAAATACCACCTTTGGGCCACTGACTTAACTTCACATGCCGTTGAGAAATATTTCTCAGGCATGCCGATTTTCCTCACGAAGCGCGACGACTGACAAGCTGCTACTAATAAACTATGACATTGGCCTGACCCAGGAATCAAACCCAGGACTTCATGCCCGGCAGTAACGCTTGCGACCACTAGACCAACGAGGCATTAAATTATATTCCAAAGTAAAACCGATCCAGTGCCTATACACAAATTACTCAAACAAAGCTAAAATACAAAGTTAAAATTTGTATACCTTGCAAGGTGAAACATAGTGTTGCACATAGAATTTGATATTGTCACCAAGTCATATACTTTTTACCTATGTTATACAAATAAATTACTTTGACTTTGACTTTGACTTTGAAAAAAAGCATAATTTAATAATAAACAGCTGAGTTTCAGCTTGATAAAACGAGAATAATACAAAGCACAGTTAACTCTGAAAATTATAATTTAATATTTGCAACCTTGACGAAATCCTTCTAAGGCTAGCGCACATCGACGAACGGCGAGGGGAAAAGGGTATTTTAAGCAGTTCGATTATTTTTCCCTTGCGCCCTTGTGCCGCCATTTTCTTTTTTAAGTTGATTGTATGATTTTCGTAGTTCTCGTAAGGCGATCGTTACGTACTTCCAAACGTCTAAAAAACGTAGCCCTTTGGCAATAAATGTTTCTATGCGCCGCCATTTTCTTTTCTAAGTTGTATCAATCTAAAGAAAACGGTTAATGATTTTCAAAGATCTCGTAAGGCGATCTTTACGTACCTGCTTCCAAATGTCTGGAAAACGTAGCCATAAAATAAAATGTCTCTAATACATTGTACGGTACCCCGATTTAATTTTTTTGTTTTGCAAAAGTGTTTTCAAATCCAATCTTGTAATCTTGTTTGCTACCCATGTTTAAGACTAGCACGTCGCGTGGATTCACCCGCAAATATAAACCACTAATGTTTTATTAGTACATATACTTATGGGCTTATTCTAGACGGTCTTCTCATTATATTTGTAAAGTATCAATTAAAACTATTCATAAACAGCAAAGTTATTAGCGCTTTTTATATCCCAAAAAGTCACCAAATTTATGAAAATATTGTACAGGCTATTCATGACAATCATGAGTATTCATTAATCGTTATCTCTCGCTCACGTTTGCGTGATCTCGCTCAAGCATGCTCCGCCTCCAACAGCTTTTTTTGTTATTTAAGTTTAACTAAATAGTGCCATGTTTAAAAATTGAACTTTGTTTTTTTTACTTTTGATTACGCAAAACAAGTACGCAGTAACAAGTACGGATACAGCCCAATTCTTTTTTGTAGTAATTAAAAAATAGTGGTGTATACGGCTTGTGACACCCGGGGACAGTGTAACTTCTCATTTTTCTTATTTATCGGTACATACAAAAATACAAACTTTCCTCTTTATTTCATTATATTATTATTATTATTAATTATTATTATTTATTTTTATTTATTATTATTATTTATTTCCATTTATTATTTTAACGTAAATATAAATTACATTTTTAAATATTGACAAACATTTCAGCAGGGTCCAAGCTACCGGTGGTTAGGGCTCCAGAGACAGGAACCTCCTCACGATACGGGCCGTATCAAGAAGGACTGCCTTCTGGATCAGGTTCTTGACCCAACCGTGCAACGAAAGCCTCGAAAGATGCTCATCGAGGCTTTTAGCTATAAGGCCATTGGCTGTAACGACTATCGGCACAATGAAAGCCGAGTCCACATCCCACATGTCGACAACCTCGCGTGCTAAGTCGAGATATTTGATTTTTTTATTTATTTTATTTTTATTATTTTATTATTTAGTTTTTGATTATTTTATTATTTGTTTTAATATGGATCTATAGTCTGAAAATTATGAAATTATTATTATTATTATTTATAATTTTAGTATAGGAAATGAAATGGCAAAAGACCTTTTCCAACGTTAATTCTTAGGTAGGTATCTAATTACTGGGCTACTGCCTCACGACCCTTGTTGTCAGGTTCTCTTGTATTTAATATCGCGATTTAGGATACGTTTACTTTAGTTTGCATGTCGTTACAATTCCATAACTCAGAGACCGACCATGGAGCTTCAAAATGGATATCTCTCTGCGGATTGGAGAGCAAGATGGAATACATTGCAGTGGTTACAAAGGTATGCATCGCGGAGTCCCTTAGCACGCCTGAATGACAATCGAGAATGCCCTGTGGTATAACGCGGGATGCCACTCAATATCAATGTGCACTTAAGTTGTGAAAATCAATGAAGTGTATTCTGACAGTTAGAAAAAAAAAATGTAGTGACGGTGAAAAAAATCGGTTGCTATAAAATCCGATTCTTGAGACATAAAAAAAATTTTTATTCACCAAATCAAAATAACAACCTTGCACAGTTCAAGTAAGTACAAATAAGTATTAGAGATGTTAAAGTTTTCGTTTCTCATGTATCGGTACTTATTATAGTTATTATGGTTGTTAAACACGGAACAGATTCACTCTGGTCCCCGTACTAGTATAAACTGTATTACGGTGGAACAGTTTTCCTCGTTCTCTAATTTACGTATGGCAGCAGACTTGTGACAAACTTATTTACTTAATCAGTTTAAACAAACAGACATAGCCACAAGCTCGCTATATAAGCTTGTGGCTATATCACAACAGCTTCGTGGGTCGATCGAAGGTTAACAGCTTCGCTGCCAACTGCAATATGGTGACGTCATGGGAAAATCCAATGTTTTTTTTTGTAATATATGCATGAGGGACGTTTCAATATTGTTATTTTGGAAATATTAAACTATTTTTAGGAGTTTTTGGTAAGAAAAAACAAAAAAAAAAAAAACCCGCGAAATTGCGGACCTGGCACTGAGATTGACAGCTTCAACTCCAGTGCCAAGTCCGCAATTTTGCGGAGTAGTTTCTTTAATGTATTATGGTTTACTTATAAGTGTCTATGATATTTGAACATAAGATGATAGTAGTTTAATTAATTCTAATACCATTGGTATCATTTACAATAGTCTTTCACAGGATAATCTTACAAAAAATTGTATAAAAAATAAAAAGATCTGAAAGTAACTTAAGATTGCAACAAAAATAGCTGAATTGCAGCATTCTAAATAAAATAAACACAAAAACCTTTTAAAATAATCACATCTTGCTAACCATTCAAAACATAAAACTTCTAAGTACCTAATTAATAAAATCGTCTACATAATGTTTTATTAGAACTTTGCAAAATCAACTCTCAATTTGCAACAAATAGCCCGCTGCATGATCGCGGTCTAAATAAACATTTTTTACAAATAACATTTTGAAAACTAATCATACTGCTAGATGACTACAAATAATTGTATTTCAGAGATTCAAGAGAAAGATTTCAGAGGCCGCTGATCGGATGATCAGCGGCCTCCTTCGGCGGATCCTCTTCTTCGTCATCTGATGAGACATCCAAGTCCTTAAAATGGTACTCATCATCACTTCCATCGTCTTCAAAGAGCTGATCTTCAATATCACTGTCCGTAATATTATAATTTAGTGGCTATTTGCATCGTTTTAGCCTTGACAGCCCGGTTTCCTCATCCATATTTGAACCTTATTTATTTGACAGTAAAAGACAATATTTAAAAACCACAACTTGTAACGGTATTTTATATTATTCAAGCTCAGGGCCAGCATTCAAACGTGTCGCCAAGTGCAGTGCCGGGCGCGTAATAATTCATAGAAACCGAGCGGCGCTACTCCGCATATTAGCGGGGCCGGCACCCCGGGCTCACCCCGCACCCCGCTAATTCGCGGAGCTGGCAGCGAAGTTGTTAAGCTACACTTGACGAGGTAAATCCGTGGATGGGTGACCATTCATTCCATATCAAGACTCCTCCGTGCCTCGGAAAGCATGTAAAGCAGTTGGTCCCAGCTGTCATTTGTACATCTATGACAGTCGTTACAGATAGTCCGAAGCCCGAAATCTGACAACCAGTTTAACCAAGCGATATCGTGTTACCGAGTCAGTTTAAGGAACTACTAATCGCTCTCACATAATTCATAACACTCCGTACAAAATGCATAATACAGTCACCATTACTACATTCGCACCCACACATACTCACACCTGCACACACTCTCACCCACACACACACATCACAAACACGATACTCAGTCACACACACGTAATCAACCACGTAGTCATTTTACGTTTAATTTAACTTCTAATTCAAACTTATTTTATTTTGTTTTTTTTTTTTTTACTGTTTACCTAATAATATATTTTAGTGCAATATCAGCTTACTAGCTCTAAAAATGCTTACATGGCTTATAGTGTCCAAGTAGCAGTAGAACACTGACTCCTAGGTCACAGGAATTCCTAGTTTAGGAGTCAGGGTGTCAACTTTTGTTCGCCTTAATTTGTAAGTTAACTGATATATGTATGAGTTGTAAGGACTGTGTGTCAATAAAGTATTATTATTATTATTATTATTAGTTTGTTGAGGTCCGACAGGCAACTGCATTGGTTAAACTGGACGCCGACCCTAACAAAGAACTCCGGCGAGGGAATTGTTGATGAAATTATTAAGCGTCTACGTATGTCGCCGTAATAGATACCAACGAAATAATTTACTAAGTTTTATCAAATCAATCATAAGGCCTATCAAAGTCTGGAAAAAAAATCTTCTTAATTGAGAGCTTAATTGACTAGATTATTGATGAAATAAATAAATCATGGCTTTGTTTTTTTTTTCTTTCTGGCTTGACTTCATGGCTTTTGGATTAGCTATAATTTTAATGTTGCCATGTAATATCAATCTTAGTCGAGTTGCTTAAAATGATTGGCTTTACATAATGCATTAATATACTTAGGAAATACATGTCTGCATCAGAATACAAATGTTAAAATAAACACGATTGTTTGTGCTAAGATTATAGAGGACATAACCTATAATATACACATAACCTCTAAAACTTAAAAATAAAATAACTTTAAAACCTGACTTCCTATAAAAGTATAACCAAAGAAAAAACTGTTCAGAAATTCAAACTCTATACTTTTAGATATTTTTCATAGGTAGACGCAAAAAAAAATGGCAACAAAAATTTGTTTGGGAGTTCGCCGGTGTTCTTTAGAAAAAGGCTAGGCAGATGTTGAATAGCTGGTACCAAACCCCTTCGATACACTCCCCCTCGTCCGCCGATATGCGCACGCCTTTACTCACCACAATTGCCTAAATCAACCAATTGACTTAAACCGACCTCGGAAAGTAATGATCTCATCAGAAAAAACATTTTACTCATCGCAGGGAATCAACTGAACTGTAGCAATCAGTTGCTAATTGCAACTTTACGTAATGAAGGCACTTATTAAAATTCCTTTTGGGCTGATACTGTTAAAATTCTCATTTGGGCTTGAAAACGATGAGGGTGTCTTTGAGTTTTAGGCTAGAAACAATTGGCAATGTTATCTAATTTGGAATCTAAGGTTAGGCGTTTATAAGTACAGCGGGTGTTCAGGGTTATTTTTCAATGACCGGCCCAATTTCTACCTGCTGGGTGTTCTACCCATGGATATGAGTTGTTCATGTTCATGGGTAGAACACCCAGGAAAAATAACCCTGTATACAATATCGGTTCACGAGCATTCGCGACATACACATAAACAATAAACTCCACCCAAGTAGTTTTGAAACTAAAATATAGCTTCCTAATAGTGTAAGAATGTTCCGAATCGCTTTGGTAGTTTTGGAGTTAAATCCCTTAAAACCAAGAAACAAAAAATCAAATCTTTTCTTTGTAATTTTAGTTCATTAAAATTATTTAAAGTCTCCTTTAGAATACAAAGGCGTACATACACCGCGTACGACGGTTTAACTTTGACGCCTTCAGACAAAAACACGCACATTTTGGCACAGAATTAAGTTAAGCAAAAAAAGACAGACTGAATTCATGACCTAATCGGTCGTGTTTTTCAAATAGGTCAGGTGCATAGTACTCGCAACGAGCAACGAACCAAGAACGTAAAAAGTAGTTTCTACCACCACATACCTACTACATAAAGCCTACTACATAGACCCTATTAAAATAGGGAGAGTTTATTCTTGTAACGTCTAATAAAACAAAGTTCTGAGCAGATTTGGTTTTCTACACAATGTTTACAGTGTCACATTCAGAAAAAAAAGAAGGGAGTCCTTTAAAAACTAAAGACATCATTTATGTAAGAATTAGTCAAGTATACACAAATGACAACTTGTCCAGTGTCTTTGAAGACAGTGCAATGGATCTTGGCGATGAGCCAGAAAATCACTTGGAACAAGCTAAGTGAATCCCATTTGTAATGGGCTCTTGTTTCAGTTATTATTATGATTAAAAGCAGCGCTTTGCAGTTCTGCTTGATTTTTTTCTCCCTATTACAGGCTTCCTTTGATTATCTTTGAACCTGCTGCTGCTGCTGCTGCGGCTTTGGTGGTTTTGTCTCATTCATGATTGGCCACCGACTTCCGAATTTAGAGTTATTTTACACCGGTTAGTGTTTTTTGAAGTCGGTTGTATTTTTTGTAAAAAAGTTTTTATTTAACAATTTTTAGTTTTTATTTTTATATACCTAGATTATAAATTATTATCCATTTCTACAACACATATTTACATATTACAATCAATCAAAAAGTAAAATTCATGAACAAAAATTTTCATAAAATGAAAACTACTTACCAAATCAAACTATGTAATTTTTTAATGAGATCAAAAAGAAACTAGTCCGCATCAAACTAATAAAGAATCACGTAAATCGGTACATAAATCTCAGCGTAATCGGTGAACATACATACAAAAAAGTGTTCAAAAATAAATTAGATTTTCATAAAATTGTTCATAAAATGAAAACTACCTGGTCAAACTATGTTATATTTTTATGGGACCAAATGGCAGCTATTCCGCATCGAACTCAAAAAGATTCACGTAAATCGGATCATTAATCTCGGAGTAATCGGTGTACATACATAAGAAACCGATCGAATTGAGAACCTCCTCCTGAAGTCGGTTAAAAATGTGGTTCAAATTCGGGATCAAACTGTATTTTATTCCCAAATGAACAACCTTATTCGTTCGTGATAAAATTGAAAAAAAAACAAAGTAGACACCTTGGGGTAGCTTGATGTGCTGACTCCTGTACTCGATTTTCCAGTATTTGTTTATAACAACACTTGGTCAGAAGATTGTGTAAAAATGAAAATTCTAGTACGTAAAACTCAAAGACATTCAATTGCTATAGACCGGACATTACGGACAAAATTTTCGTCTAAAACTTGTGTCCTGCTGGACACAAGTCTATGTTTTTTTTAGTACGCTCCGCTGCCGCTCCAATATTCATATATTACTAGCAGACTTCCCGCGGTTTCACCCGCGTAGGTCCCATTCACTAGAGAATACAGGGATAAAAAGAAGCCTATGTGTTAATCTAAGGTGTCAGCTAACTCCATACCAAATTTTATAAAAATCCATTCAGTAGTTTTTACGTGAAAGAGTAACAAACATCCATCCATCCTCACAAACTTTCGCGTTTATAATATTAGTAGGAAGTAGGATTCTAGATAGCGTTACTGAGACATGGGATCAGAGTTTTTCTTTAACATTTCTTCGCTTGTCCACTCTATAGTGTTTTAAATCTCTTTGGTAAAACTTATTCAAAGCAACGAACAATTTAGACGGCGTAAAAGAAAGAGATACTGCAGATATTCTAACATTATTTAATTCGAGACATCGTAACGCTACTAAAATAAAAATAAGTCTAGTTACGCCACTTAATTTCCAGTGGCAACCCTAATAAAATGGCTCCCAAAATCAGTGTTACCGCAATATGTCATGAGAAATTCCATATTTAAATTTAAATAATTCGCGAGCGCGAGTCCATTACCTTACGTATGTAAATCTGTATTAACATACTTTTCAGAACTGGCAACATTTTTAGCAACGAATCTTGATTTTATCCTGGACTTTTATAAGTGCTTATTATGGACCTTTTTTCTTTGCCCCTGAATGCAAACCGTCAAATGATCAGAAATTATTACCTGGAAAAAGGTCATAATGCTAAACCGTAGTTTGTAGATAGATTGACAGTCATAGGTTTTTCACTCTTTAACGTCGAGTTTTTCATATCTTTACGTTTACTAGGTACGTACTGAGTTTTGTCTAATATTTTCTGTGTTTTACTGAAAAAACTAAGTTATTGACTGTTTAAAAAGAAATCATGAAAATTGGTCAGTTTATAATAAAAACATAAGAATAAAACAAATAAAAAAGATGGCGACGAATATTTTACCGAGGAGATTCAGAATCATTTGAATACTAAATTCTTGGTATCAATTTTACATTTTTTTTTAAAGTTGCACCAAGATTGCTCTTGTTACATCGTGGGTGCATTTACATACATTTAAACTCATATAAACAAACACCAGACCTGGGACAATTATCTATCAATACAAATATCTATTTGTTTCGTGCGGGAATTGAACACGAGACACGCGGCGCGACACCTTATTTAACGTAATACAGAATAACTCACTTTTGCCTAGGTGTTTTTTATTCTAGAATCTTCCACCATCCTTCTAGAAACGAGATAAAACGAGGTGAACGTATGTATTAACGCTAAACGTGATAGGAAATGAACAGCCAACTAATTTCCGCTTGTGTAGCGAACATTCTTGAACACCACACGTGTAAGCAACGTGAGCAAAAATCCCATTTGCAGAGTAACAACGAAAACATTCTTTGCCCACCTTCAAAGTGGCGTTTCGGAATGTCCTTGAAGTGAATATTTAAATTGTAAGAAGCTTACGGGTGTAGGTTTTGACCTAAAAGGCACTTTAGTTTAGATGCGTAGAAGTTTTGCTAAAATACTGGGCTTGAAGAACGGTCTTTGTCTTTGGTAGTATTATAAAGCGGGAAGATTTGACTGTTTGTTTGTTTATAATGAATAGGCTCCGAGACTGCTGGACCGATTTGAAAAATTGGGAAGCTATCCTATCCTCGGGTGACATAGGCTACTCACTATCCCTTGACTAGCCTGTTGGTCTAGTAGTTAGTGACCCTGACTGCTATGCCGGAGGTCGTGGTTCGATTCCCACCCAGGACAAATGTTTGCGTGATGAGCACGATCATTTGTTCTGTGTCTGGGTGTAATTTATCTATATCTATATCTTATCTTATCTTATCTTATATACTTATAATAAATCTGTAGAAGTAAAATTTCTGTACATTGAAAATATCAAAAAAAATAAATAGCAGGGGGTGTTACTAGACCGACACCGAACACAAAAATATGATTAAAAAAATGTTTGTCTGTCTGTCTGTCTGTCTGTCTGTCTGTCTGTATGTTCAGGTATCACGCAAAAACTACCGGTTCGATTACGATGAAACTTGGTATACTTATTCTTTAATATCCTGGGCACAACACTGGGTACTTTTTATCCCGGAAAAGTATATACAATAAAAGACAAACTTAATTTTGCGGTTCGACCCCTAGACCCGACTACTGTACCAACCGCAAATAATAAGTTTGTCGTAGGTTACGTCACCCGCAGTGGAGTTCACCAAGGGGCGCTGCACACGGCTAAGATATTATAATATTTTATCTTTAGATACAATATCGCTCGCCATACAGTTCAATGGACTATCACACACTACGAAGATAATTATGTACATTGAACATATATTCAAAATTAATATTGGAGGATGATTGGTGATTGATACTGATGCCAAAAATGAAATCAGTAAAATGTTTTGTCCGTCTGTCTGTCTGTATGTGTACGCATAGTTCAATAACTATTATAGGGATTGGGATTGACTTGGTACGGCTGTAATCAATACGCCTGGGTAGGTTGATCTTAGTCTCAGTTGTTTTACACGTGGTCAGTTGTACGGCGCTCTTTCCCGGGTCAGTAGTTCCAGAAATCTTTATGCATACATACTGGAAGGATCAACTTTGAAAGTAGTCTATCCGGAAGTATTATGCTAAAATTATTATGTCTATATATCAACGCACAGCCCAAACCGCTGGTATTAGAGACATGAAACTTGAAGGGGACTTCTTAGTTAAGAATAAGTATCCACTAAAACACGATTTTTGGAAATTCAACCCTTAATGGGAAAACATAGGGGGCGGAAGTTCGACATCCACGCGGGCGAAGCCGCGGGCAAAAGCTAGTCTATAATATGTATGTATGTGTTAAGAAATATATAAGTTCTAGCAGACGTCCCGCGGTTTTACCCGCGTAGGTCCCGTTCCCATGGGAATACAGGGATAAAAAGTTGCTTATGTGTTAATCCAGGGTCTCGACTCCATACCAAATTTTATTAAAATCCATTCTGTAGTTTTTACGTGAAAGAGTAACAAACATCCCACAAACTTTCGCGTTTATAATATTATACATATATATGAGCTGTTTAGTACCCTTAGCACAAGCTCTCAAGCTTAACTTGGGACTAAATGGCGTTGTGTGGAAAAGTTGTGGAATATTTATTTATTTATTTATTCCCACCGGAACGGAAACTACGCGGGTGAAACCGTTTTAGATAGGTATAGTACCGGCTTACGAAAGGTGAAGGCATCTTCTCATACGGAGACAGCACAAGCATTGACGCTTGCATGCTTGCTCAATACTCAAAACTCAATTGCTCATTGCATTCCTCAATAGGAAGAGGCAAAGTCTTAGGTGGTAAACATATTTCCAAAAGAAACTTTAGTGAACACGGTTGGGCACAGCAAAATAAAGAATGTGGTGTGTGTGAGTCGATATATGGTGTATATGTTCTAGTTTTTTTTTGTATGTGTACCTATACAGGGTTATTTTTCAATGACCGGCCAAGTTTTCACAGGGTGTTCTACCCATGAATATGAGCAACTTACACTATGGGACTGACTCTGAAATTGCGAAAAAAAATCAGCTGTTTCATACATTTTAGTCGAGTAGGTATTGAACTTTTGTATGAAACAGCTGATTTTTTTTTTCGTGATTTCAGAGTTGGTACAGTATTTTATTCTCAATCAAACATGAACTTTATTCTGTTAGCAATGAAGTTGAAAGACTATCAAAGGAATTTGACATCTTGAGGTAAGTAGTAATAGTTCGCTTTTTTGTCGAAAGCCCCAATACCATCCGGAGGTTTAAAAAACAACTGTTTCTACTCAATGAAAGGTATCAACATCAATTTATAATATGTAACCCTGAAACCTAATATTAATAATAGCTTGCTTACAAGCTCGTAATCTATTAACCTACCTACTGAATACAAGTTTGTAACCCAATTCATTTCTTAAACATTTTCCTGTACTTCATTAGGTACACGCCGTACACGTCGCAACACAGGAGGCTTACTATGAACTATTATTACGATTCAATTGACGACCTAAAATGAACTGCTTTGCAATTTCATACTAAGACGTCATTAAAACGATCCGGTTTAGGTTGACGCCAAATCAAGTCGGCACTTGAATCGCAAGCTGTTTTAGTTCGTTCATTTTTCGTACCATGAGGTGACATTTGAACCTAAATTGGTTCGCATAGTGTCAAAAATAGCGATCCAAAAAAAGTTTCTAGTTTCGTGGCGTAAACTGAATCGTTTTGTTATAAACTTTGAAAAAATGTGGAAATATACGTACCAAATTCAAGGTATTTCAGTTAAATATGTGTTTCTTACGTAACAATGTAAAATGTACGCCATTATTCGTATTACTAATTACTTAATCCAAGTTAAACGTTAAAAACTAAAAACTCTTTTGAGTACTACCTACCTAATTAGAACTCCTTGGGTTCAATAAAAAAAGTTTGTTTAAATTTCAAAACGCGTGTGTTGCGTTCTAAACTCGTCATAATCATTTTACTTTTACGACGACACTAAGCAAACCTTTAATTTTTATTTTAAAGAATTATTTAAATTACTATTACATTAATGAGTAGTAAAATTGGGCTTAATGGTATATAATTTGACTCATAAGCGCAATTTTAAAATATATTTGTTGAAATTTTATAGACAAATAAAACCGCTAAAACCATAACTACTAGGTTTCGGAACGCAACGCATAGGTTGGAGTAAAAGAGACAAACTTATGCAACAATTGTCTAGCGTCATCTCTTTCTCACACCGCGGACCACCGACAAATTTCGTTCTTTCATTCCTCCATGAGCGAATCAAACGCCACTCAGTTATAGGTATTTCATGGTATGAATATTAGCGAATCAGTTTAGGAACCTAAACTGGTTTGCATCGGAATTGAATGGCTAACTAAAAGTTGATGGTAGGCCTACAGGTCCCGCTCCCCAATCTCATTTAGTGACATTTTGAGAACGGAGCGCTCGGCCCCTGACTTCTTATAAATTCATGCGATCCTGGTACTTCTTGGCGAAATTTTTTTAGGACACATTTCTTTTGGAGCTTTTTTTATGCTTAAAGTAAAAACGTTTGTGAATTTTGTGACGGATGAAATAGGCCGTCCTCCTTGACAAAATTCATCTTGCTCGTTGCTAAATAATAACACTGGTACGGGACCACGGGTCGATTGAAGGTTAACCCTTGTGTGTTAAAACGCTCTACGTGTTTTTATTGTGTCTATGATACGGGCATTCAACCGGTTAAGCGACTTTTGGTGATATTGGTCTGTGGATCAAAACCACTCCGTGCCACAAAAATCAGTTAAGCCTTTGGTTCTGGCCGTTAGAAGCCAGAAAATTGTGCAACCAGCAATACCAAAAAAAACATACATTGCCGTCAGCCGATCGATTAAGTCACCCCGGGGAAACTTGAGTGAAGTTAACTCTTAATGCTTAGCATTAGCACAGTCTACAGTCTTCCGACGAAGCCGTCTAGACAGGGCAATCGTGCGGGGTGTGAGGGGCGAGACGCGGGAAAATCGGTCCCGCACTGCGAACAAAACGATGTTCGTAGTGCGGGAGGTATTATTCAAGTCTAACGCGTGTAGAAGTTGTCGGCATTTTTCCAGAGATCAAAGGCGTCGTCCTACTGTATTAATGTTTATACTGTGGCATTAGTATGGAATGACATAATTATTATAACGTCAAGCCTTGTTTTTTTTTGAGGGGCTTGGCAGTGGTGTACCTAAAGGGGATCTAAGGAAGATCAATGCTCAGACTCCGGGCTACAATAACTGTTTATTCGGTGTAGTCCGACCCAGGAAACAAACTTGGGACCTCGTACTCTCCAAGCACTAAATTAACGAACTAATTTTAGCTATCAAAACTTTTATTTGGTCCTCCAATTTTATTTGATAATATACGTGTAATATGTTATTTTCAGTTCACTCGTAATACATCATCATCAATTTTCGACAAAATCCCAAGTTACATGTGCTCCTGAAAGTTTCAGAGGTCCCTAACATTAATATTCTTGTCCGAACCCGTGTTGGTCTTTATTTTGACGTTAAAGAATCGTAACTTGTTAGGTCAAAGTTTATTTTAGCTCACGTTCTTCAAAAACCAATATTACTATGTATAGATATGGATAGAGGACTGCCTTGTGGGTCCAGTGGTTGAGAGCAACTGCTGAGCACGAGGCCTCGGGTTTGATCCCCGGGTCGGGCAAAGCGTTAATGACTTCTATCTTTAACTTCTCAGTGGCAGCTCGGAGTCTAGATTTTTGCCCGATTGATGGCAATAGGCTCGCCTCCTAGTAGTTAGCTGATCGCACGGTGTGCGTATGGAAATACTAGCAACTACGCAAGTTGTCAATGATCAGCGGACGGAGAAACTACCGCCTAAAAATATCAAAGTATAATATTTAAGGCGCCACGCAAACGTGGATACTTTCATGTCTTGTCTCGGATACAAGTTACTAATGAATAATATGAAATCAGCCACTCCCCGCGCAGACGTAAACATTTGATGATCCTTAACAATGATGAACATTTTTGGTGATGGTGTGCCGTGTCGGTAACAAAAAGTATCTACGTTTACGCAGCCCTTAAATCTAAATTGGTCTACTTGCAAAGTGACCTTGTCTGAAACTTTTTTAGTTGGCTGTCTAGCCAGGTTTTTTGTTGGGAGAGAGTTGAGGCCAAAAATACGTCAAGCAAAAACTTTAGAGACCCTTTTTTAATGTTTCGCGCACGGAGATACGAGTATGTAAGATTTAACATATTATTATGTATTTTTGGACCAAAAAAGCAGGCCATACACAGGACATAATAAATCAATGGGCCTTGAAGAAAATCACATCCACTTCTACGGAAAGACTATTTTACGCAAAGGAAACATTCGTATATTTTTAAAAAGAACTAAAACTGCATTTTACGATATCTCGACTAGCATACCTAAACCGGGAACCGAACCAGCAAAACTTTCTATTTTATTTTTATTCTACTAAAGGAAAGGATTATTCATTGTTTAGTATAAAATCTCTCTAATAAGCAGTTGGTCTTGGAAATAAAAATGATTTTGAAATCTTATATTAAATACTGGCCGATTGGTTTTTACCTAGCTCAGAGGTCAGGGACTTTTATGAATTTTGTAAAAAGTTAGTGAATGAAAATTATTTTATTCTATTCTATTTTATTGGCCTAGTTGTTAGTGACCCTGACTGCTAAGGCGGAGTTCTTGGGTTCTATTCCCGCCCTAGACAAATGTTTGTGTGATGTACACGATATTTTTTTCTGTGTCTGGGTGTAATTTATCTATATTAAGTATGTATTTAGAAATGTATTAGTAGGTTTACAATGACATAAAAATGGCCGCGCTGACCATCTCGCCTCAAAGCTCCGCTAGACTGACAGTTGTAAATCTCATTCCTCTTTACTATGAAATTCTAATACTCGCCGACAAATATATAAATAAATACGACCACTAGTATTAACAAAATAACAAGGCGTGAACGAAACATGATTGTCGAATAAAGAAAACGAGATTGGCCCGCCCACTCATGGACTACAACGAATATCTATAAAGTATCCCATTGAAACGTACAGATAGATATAAATCAAGTAAATTGCTTTTCCTTTTATGGCACAAATGGTTTGAAATTGCCATCATCTGTATTACCAATATTGATATATTGTCTCGCTGATATAGTGGTTGCAAGCAGAACTGCTGAGCGTGAAGTCCTGGGTTTGATCCTCGGATCACGGCCAGTTGGGATCTCAGTAGCAGTCCGATGTCTGAATCGTGCCTAATTAATTGCAATTGGCTTGCCCCCTATTACTTAACTTCTACTGATTCGGTAAAATCTGACTGTACTATAGGTAACCCTCTACAGGATGTTTTGTGTGTGTGATATTTTATTAAAGTGTTCTGAATGATAATCTCTTTGTATGTTGATAAGCAGTGATAGCCCCATAAAATTGTCTGACCACAGGAACGTCACGTCAATTTTATAGTCAAAAATGTAAATCGTACGTCTCATATTCTTTTTCTTTGTAAAATGCCTCAATCTAGAAATTTATCATGTTAGATATCAGCTTCGTACAAATCACACACCCATTACAAACTCAACAAGTAGATCGTGAATCTAAGAACGAAATTACTTATCACACCACCTTGAACACCCTTCCTTACTAATATCCCCCTACCCCACCGTCCAATGACATTTCAGTTATTACATTAGGTACCATGACATGACGTGTTGGTAACTGTCATCTTTCATAACTTTCCATTTCGACTGACTAAGGGCCGATTTTTCAATAGTCTGATAACTTTCTTCTGACTTTTTAACATCTGCTGAACTAAATAAAACTGTTTATAAAGTTAGGTGCTAAAACAGGAATATTGTTGTGACTTGGTATTCCTACAAACAGGGGGTCGAGTCTGCTATTGCAATCGTGTCTCAATGACCGGTCAATGATCGATTTTTGACGTAAATAACGTCAAACTTATGACACATTTCCCATACAAAAACTGTCAAAGTTGTCAAATATTCGATCAATGACCGGTAATTGAGACACGATTGCAATAGCAGACTCGAGCCCCAGGAAAGAAATCTAAGCTACATTTGTGTAAGTGAAACTCCCCAATATACAATTGTATTAAACAGCTGATTTGTTTTTTGCGATTTCAGCGTGCGTCTCATAGTAAAATTCTGTTATGTTCATGATGTGAATAGGTTCTTGGTAAATTAGTGCGCTTCACCATCACTGATTGCATCACAGCTTACCATCAGGTGGGATTGCAGTCAAGCACTGTTTTATCCTACTAATATTATAAACGCGAAAGTTTGTGAGTATGGATGGATGGATGGATGTTCGTTACTCTTTCACGTAAAAACTACTGAATAGATTTTAATAAAATTTGGTATGGAGTTAGCTGACAACCTGGATTAACACATAGTCTACTTTTTATTCCTGTATTCCCATGGGAACGGGACCTACGCGATGAAACCGCGGGACGTCTGCTAGTAATATATAAAAAAATATGGTGTTTAAAGGATAAATTAAAATTGATATCCCAACATGAAAAAATGCAAACACATCTTCTTTTTCAATGAACGAACATTTAAGATCAAAGTCCCCTGGGCTGTACCACAAAGTTTACTTTTCATATCACTCGAATCACCACCAATCTAATCATATAAATTATCAGCTTAAGCATGAATTTTCCACATTATCGCTTCAGCAAACACTCATACAACCAAACAACTCCTTTGATTCCACTTTCAAGCGAGAGACACATCTTACTGAAACAAGCGAACCGTATTCCGCTCGAGTGTGCTTTTGCCTTTATATTATTTATCTGTTCATTTGATTTTGACGTAAGCCTTTGACAGCTCTCGTGCGTGACGTTATGTGTGATGTTAATAAATTCACTTAGTCAGCTTTAAATTCCCTAAAGATCTTGATAAATAGAGAATCTTGGGGGTTATTTGCGCGCGATTAAGCTTTGTAATCTTAACAATATGTCGTTTAAATTACAAGATATGTGTGTCTCGCTAGACACGAAAAAAATTGTCAACTTTAAGCTATTGTGATACAAAGATACACTACAAAAAGAAAACAACTTTATAAAATACAATTTTAGGTTTTTTTTTCATATAAATGATTAAACCGATTTAAAAAAAAACTCATAGGAACACATGGGAAGTATAAATACTTTCAAACAAAGTATTTTTTTTTTCAAATCGGTCTGACTCGACCGGTCGGAATAAATGACGAAGTTCGTTGCCTCAGAACTCCGTCGTTTATAGACTGATTTGAAAACTTGCTGGTACAACGCAAGTAAATATTATCAATCATACCACATGAAACTTTTCAAAGTAGATCATGCAATAATCATTACTAGTGATCGTCTTGTGGTCAAAATTGGACCCTTTAAGTATTTATGTTTAAAAAAGAAAATTACAACTTTGCTTTACAATTCTTGGCGTGTCAATTTCAACTCACATATCATAATTATTATTGTTTAAAATTTATGAATATTTTATTTTCTTAAATTTTTAAATACTTCTAACATAGGTTTTGCATACATTTTCACTATACTAAATCTCACACTCCTCCTTCCGAGCATTTTCTGAAAAAGGGATCTAAAGATTTCGCTTAGCGTAATTATTAATACATAGATACTTATCTACACCGACGCAGAATTCTAAAATAACCGCAATTAAATCGAATCTCGTTCTAAATCGAATAATTTACCAAGGGGGAATTTAACACCCAATCGTAAGGGTAAGCACACATCATAACATGTAATTCCTTCAATTCCCCCATTCCCCCGAATAATTAACGAGGTGCGAAACGAGACGATTAAATCCGACATGTAAATATTTTATTGGACGTCTGAGCCTGGCTGTGTGTACGTGGGTTTAAAAAAATACGCCATAGGACGCGTGAAGGGTTGTCAAAGTGACAAATGAATAAAAAAAAATGAATGATAAATCAGTAATAAATTCTTGCTAAAATAATACTTCTGCCAATCTGTAAAGCAGTTTTTTGGCAGATTTAACTCCCATTTACTAAGTCTATCTTATACAGGTAGATACTTCGTAAACGTAGAGTTAAGTAATGTTTAATTTTGTAATGGCCCAGAAGTTAATGCGCCTACCTCTAATTCACGAAGTTTTGGATCAAATCCGGGCATGTGAATTTGTCAATTCACATTTAGTTTCAAAAATTTCCTTAGACATCATTGACATCGGTCAAGATCAGCCTTGACCAAGCTTGACTAATAATGTTCGTAACTTTCCTGTATAAGAATATAGGCCTTTGTCCTGTAGTAAGACTAAGATGCTGGTAATATTGTTTATTAAAGTTATGCCTATGTTTATTAAAGTTATGCCTAACTTGATCCTGAAAATGAAATGTGTGGGGGTAATGTCACTGGGTGGGGTTGTCAACAGTTTGACAAATGTGCGTAGCAACCCTAACGCGTAAAGAGACAGAATAATGTATATTTTTCTTGCGTGTATTAACATCGTGCTCCTAGTTTATTTGTCACAAATTGACAGCTACATGTTCGCGGCATGTATACCAAAGAGTAGCACTTTCAAAGGTAATGTTTGCTTTACATTTCATGATGACTTACCTAGGGAGAGGTATGTACTTACAGTGAGATATTCAATCCTCTTAAGGATTAAAATAGGTCAACAAGTTACATTGCGTAGGTGTTACGTAGTTATTTGTAATGTTTAGTAAGGCTTAGAACACACACGACGAATGAAAACGTCAAAAAAATCTTTTAATATCACTCTTCAATCAGCCGAAAGTTACTTTAGTTTATTCTTAGATTAGACGTCAATAACTGCATTTGTCTGCTACAAAGACTTAATACTTAATATAAACGGGACATTACGAACAATATTTTCATCCGAAACTTGTGTCCTAGTGAACTATATGTTTAGTTTAGTACGCTCCGCTGCCGCTCCAATATTGCTACATTATTCTAGATGGCGTTACTGAGACATGGAATCATAAATTTTCTCTGACTCTTCTCCGCATTATCTCTCTTAGATAGTACCACAGTCTAAAAACCTATAGTCGTCCGACGAAGCCGTCTAGACAGGGCAATCATGCGGGGTGTGAGGGGCGAGACGCGGGAAAGCCGCTCCCAAACTGCAAACAAAACGATGTTTGTAGTTCGGGAGGTACTATTCAGGGCTAACGCGTGTTGTCGGCATTTTTCAGAGATCAAAAGCGTCGTCCTACTGTATTAATATGTTTACTGTGATAGTACCTTCTATCTATCTTTTGTCAAAAACCTAGTTCAGGCATCTCCCACAAATAATTTATAAAAATGTGTATGTAGACTTTAAATAGCTTTCTCTGTAATTTGTGGCAAGAAATAAATCTAATTATTATTATTATTATCTTTGATTGCACTCGAGTTATTACTTAGTTTTTTTTTAATTAACAGTTTTGGATTAATTTTTACGCACACTTTCATTTTCATAGTCTCCATGTTGTGAATATTAACAGAATCCATTTGGCTAAACCCTATCTTTTAAGATACAGGCTATTCCTAGTTTAAAAGATAGAGTCTAATAGATTGCATCGTAATGTAAATATTATTTTTAACAACGTATTCAGTGCAGCGTGCTATGTTTATTCTGAAATTAATAGGTACTTTTAATATTTATTATTATTAGCTTTCGGCTCTCGGAACCCTTGGGTTCCGGTCCTTTGAAAGGCGTTCGAGGGGCCTAAGCCAACTCGCAGAGGTCTATTGTCGTCTTTAATGAAATGACGCACCAATCGCAGTTTTTTTATCTGATATTATTATTATATGTCTCCATGACATGACATGACTTATCACCAAAACAATACGAAATCAAGATAGATAAAAATATTTAGGATGAGAAACACTGATCTGACTAATCAACTTGAAGATTTTTGGCATGCCCATGAGACGAAAGATGAAGATCTGCTATTCATCAATCATCATCATTAGCTTATTGTAGTCCACTGCTGGACATAGGCCTCCTCTAATGAGCGTCACAGCGCCCTGTCTTCAGCTTGCCGCATCCAGCATCTGCCAGCAGTCTTCCGCAGGTCGTCATACCACTAACTGGAGGGGGTCCATCACTACGTTTGCCAAGTAGCGGGATTCACTCTAGAACACGTTTACCCCAGCGGTAGTCTGTTCTTCGCGAGATATGGCCGGCCCACTGCCACTTCAGCTTGCTAACCCTATGAGCTATGTCGATAACATTGGGTCTCTGTCGGATGTATTCATTTCAAATTTTATCCTTCAGAGAAACTCCGAGCATAGACCTTTCCATAGCTTGCTGTGCGACTTTAAACTGGTGGAGTAGCCCTAGATCTGCTATTATGAAATATAAACCCATAAAATCAAAAGTCTTTATTCAAACAAGGCTGAGAATCAGCACTTTTTGAACGTCAAAAAAAATACATAAAGACATTCCCCCAAAAACGGCCCACCCTTCGCCACTTCCTAGTTTTTTTGCTGGGAAGAAGAAGTGGCGGAACAAACTCCCCAGCAACACATCTGCCTGATTCGTTTGAAGAAGTAGGTATACAAAGAATCTATACAATGAAATGCTCAATAAATAGCACTAAGGTTTATACACTTTGTAAAACATTACATTTCAGAATGATTGTCACGTGTTAGCTAGCACACTCCAATATACCGAGATTAAAAAAGAAAGTAAATATAAATATTCATAATAACATTGAAATCTAAACTCAAGCAAAACAACTACAAAACTGAAAAATAACAGTCTCCAGGTATAAAAGTTAAGTACGCAAAGGAAATAAATGATATAATTTTTTTTTTTAAATAAGACTTGGACCACTTCCGAAACCAATTCTCGAATGATTATCATAAACGTGAAACACGTCTACCCTTCATCTCCACGATCACACACCGTCAAACACATTGATTGGTTCTGATAATGAACGGATTCAATAACAAAGGAATGATTGACAAAATTAATTAATCCTTCACTCATTCTTCCATTCAGTTCTCATATTGTGTGTCTTGCTATTTTTTGTTGTAAAATTTTCATTCATGAAAGAATTGTTAATTGTATTATCATTTTGACTGTACCTACCTTGCAGTCAAAATGATAAACAGATTAAGTAATCAATTAATTTCCAGCATTATAATTTACCGGCATTGTTTCAATTAAGAAGTCACGACGTATAATGTACAGACGCCAGCACATCAAGTTACCCCTATGTGTCAAATTTCTTTGATCGTTTTTCAACTTTATGCTAAACAGAATAAAGTTCATATTTAATTGGGAAATTTTGACACATTGGGGTAACTTGATGTGCTGGCGTCTGTACATATAAGCCCTAGTAGGTATATAGCTTTTTTTTTATATAGCTTTCTAACAAATCGGCGGAGAGGTAGAGCTCACCAGCATTAGTTCTATCTTCTAGCCTAGAAGTGGTGGTGTGAGAACTACTTTGATTACTTATATCAGTTTAAAGTTTTACCCTGATTTAAGTCCGAGCTAAGTAAACAAAGTTACTAAAATACTCATATTCTCAAATTGAATAGATCTCACTACAAAAGGTAGCGCGTCAAGGTGTGGGTTTTTTTAGCCGACTTTTTTTCGATAACAACTTAAAATCTATTTGGTATCAAAACATGTTGACTAATGGGATAAGTGTAGACTGAAGAAATGGTCGAGTAGAATATAATACTCTAATCTACGGGAATAACTATTGAGTATTTAACTTGTCAATTTATTTAACAACTAGCAGTCGTCCCGCGGTTTCACCCGCGTAGGTCCCGTTTCCGTGGGAAAACAGGGATAAAAAAGTAGCCTATGTGGTAATCCAAGGTGTCAGCTTACTCCATACCAAATTTTATTAAAATCCATTCGGATGTTTTTACGTGACAGAGCCGAGTTGAGCTCACGATTACTGACAAATGCTTGCACTGATTGATCTTGTCCCTTCATTCTGCGTGGTACTTTCCTCAAAAGACCATCTCAGACACTAATCTGCATGGATCTTACATGATTTGACCAAGATAATGTCTGGACTTTAAAAAAGACATAGATAACCTCTGAGTTTCTTTCGGTGTTTTTTCTCAGAGTAGTCAGATAGTGAAACTCCGATCTCATCTACTAGTTAAATAAATGACGTGTAAAAGTGTTTGTTAAAACCTATTTACAGAAATAAAATATCATTTATCATTTATAAGAAACATCCATCCATCCATTCTAACAAAAATACATTCTAAAAAAACCTACTCAATTTTTCTAAATACATACATACCCTCACGCCTAGGGAATGCAATCTCGTCTCGCCGAGATCCCGATCTCGCGAGATCCCGGCCATATTTTACGAGATTGTATCTCGTCAAATTTCGTACGAGATCTCGCGAGATAACGAGATCGACAAATGCAGCGTGACGACGTGTATTTCATAGCGCGGCTGCGCGCGAACTGAATCCTGGCCGTTGCCTAAATACAGATAATTATTGTTTTGTTACCAATATTGTAAGAATTCGAACTGATTAGCTACAGTAGGTATAATAATTATAGACATAAACAAATGTTATTAGAGTTAGAGACAAAATAATAAGTACTCTGTTGATTTTTAAAATAAAACTTACATTATTTTTATAACTAAGCAACGCAGTTTCTATTTAATTACATATCATGTCAATTACTAGTTCTTAAAACAAGCATTTGCAAATGTTTTAATTGCGATTCTTCTAATCTCGCGAGATCCCGTAATTTGCGAGATCTCGCGAGACTGGGTTTTGAGTCTCGCGAGATCTCGCTAGGCGGAAATCTCGTACGAGATTGCATTCCCTACTCACGCCTTTTTCCCATAGGGGTTGGCAGAAACTACAGAACGCCACCAGTTACGATTTTTACACACTTTCTGCTTCGTGTACGTTAATATATCTGGTCATACACACAAGCCGGTTAAGAGTACAACGGAAGCTACGCTAATTTTGCTAAATATAGCAAAAGAATCACATCTACATTGTCTTAGAGTCAATCTTTACAAATCGACGTTTGAACCGCGGGTTTTTACATCGATCAACAACTTAATACATCCATTTAGTGACACATCGATAGGCTGTTAATAGCTCGGCTGTCAATCTAAAACTATTAAATAAATAAATATTCCACAACTTTTCACACAACGCCATTTAGTCCCAAGTTAAGCTTGATAGCTTGTGTTATGGGTACTAAACAGCCGATAAACATACTTATATGTTTCTAAATACATACATATTATAGATAAATTACACCCAGACACAGAACAAATGATCGTGCTAAACACACAAACATTTGTCCTGGGTGGGAATCGAACCCACGACCTCCGGCATAGCAGTCAGGGTCACTAACTACTAGACCAACAGGCCAGTCAAAACAGTCTATTACTGAAACCAAATTAATCTAAAATACCCTGTGGACAGAATATGCAGTCTAACGTTCAATACGAAAACTTGTAACATTGCTTGCTTCAGGAAATTAACGATTGCTATCGATTTTGCAACATGTTCATAATTTAATAGCTGCTGGCCGGCTTAGGAAAATGAAACTAAAATTGGTAGAAATTGAGCAGCGGTTTAAAGTTCCACTCAGAGTTGTGCTTAACCTCTGAAGTAAATAAGCATTGACACTCCGTGAGTACGAACAGAAGTGAAAAGTTTTTTCTTTTGTTTTCGATAAAAATATCACTAGCATTTTCATTTTTGTTAATACACTTTTTATACCTCATTAACATTCAGCCCCTGCCGCTGCCCCTCGCGCTGCCGGCGATAATTCCCTAAATACTGCTGCAGCAGGATCGAGAGGAGTGTGTGTTCACATACTGCCCTACCACTCACTTCGCTTTCAAGTTTCGGCTATGGCAGACGTCGAAATAATTACAGCGGCCGCGCTGTCTCTTTTTGCGATACATAATTATGTTCGATATTTAAAAAGATTTCGAATACAATAAAAGAATGTACGTCGTAGACGATGGTGAATGATATCTATCCATCAAAATAGAACTTTGTAAGTACCTAACTCAGACCAATAAAAAAGTACTTATTGGTATATTTATTTATTTATTGAAAGGAGAACCAACAGCTGTAACAGATGGTTAACAATAAGCAACACAAAGCCAATTACAGGTTCTCACGAGAAAAAAACATAATAGGATACAGAAATCTTACGATCATTATCAAGCACGACAAATAACAGAAATAATAGAAATAAAAAGGATACAATATGCACTAAATACACGTAAGGCTAAGGCACTTACAACATGGAGTAAAAAGTAATACAAAAAATGTTAGATTAACAAAAGCACTACGCACTTCTAAAGAAATCGGCATTCAGCCGAGTGCGAGCTGAGTTGGTTTTGGTGACAAATAAAACCCAGTGCCTTAGAAGCTTTTGCTACTACTTTCTCAATGTGCACGTTAAATAAAAGTTTTGAATCATGAAAAACGCCTAGGTCACGTACACCGTCAGATCTCTGTAGCAGCTGCCCTTTTTAGTAAATATGATCGTAGATCAACCTACTTAACTATTTTTTTAATGCATATACTAATTCTACTAGTAAGTATGAGTTATTTATCTTGCCTGTCTTTTGTTTCGATGATATAAACGAACGTCTTTCTCCTCCAGGCGTTCGGCGAGTACTGAACAGAATGTAAACACGCACTGCTGCTCGCGCTGCCGGTCCTTTGACTACCGCACAAAAAACCGCCATTTTGAGGAGCGCCGGGGCAGCGCGAGTGGCAATGGCAGTGGCATGAGAAGTATCGCGTTTACACACTCGTCCTGCCCATTTCCCTGCCCACTTCCCTGCTCACTACGGCTGAATGTAAATGCGACATTATACTAAACTAACTTGCAAAATAAAATATTTAAAAGAGATTTTAATACTGAAAACTTATAAAAGATCTTAAATACACCGTGAAGAATCTCAATAAAGAAAAATTGTAAAGGTCAATTTATTTTAGATTTTGTTATTTTCCAATCAACAATATCTCTCGAAAAAATCAAACAAGAAATTCACTCTGGACACAAAAGCTTAAATAAAACGAAGGAGAGTTGCTTAACTTTCAATGAAAATTTCTATTCCTATCCAAATAATCAAATTTCAACCTTCAATGTTCTTTATAAAGATTCAAATTTATACGGCCAACAATCTGAAAGCCTTGCAAATGATTGTTACTTTTGTTGGGAACGAATAGAACACGGTTAATTGTGATTGAGATGACAATGGACCAAACTTGATTTCAGATTGGAAGAGATGGTTTTTGAAAGGAAAGAATGAAAGAATTGTCAGTGAGATTATGTACGGGAAATGTTAAGAAAGAGGTGCTTAGTAATCCTATATACTTTTTATATGGCATCTTTTTGTGTACGCAACCTCTTTTGTGACATTAACAGTACTATGTTATATTTTTTTTTGTAAAAATCAGCTAAATTAAGATTATGTGTCAACCCTGGACCATTTTCTGGATAAAGTGGTTTCTTCAAAGAACTTTACTAAGTATTTTTAACAAATAAACTTTGCCTTGGTTTATGAAAAAAAACTATCTACATTAAAAACCTGAAAGCTATGAAACCTGAAAACTGAAATATGTAATTGTACTAAACTTAACTTAAAGATCTGCACTTAAACAAAATTGAAACAAAATAAAAGTGGGAAAACATAATTAAAACCAGGAACACTAAGAAGCGTCAAAGTATTCCTTTGACATTGTACAGACGCCAGCACATCAAGTTACCCCAATGTGTTAAATTTATTTAAGGTTCATATTCAATTGGGAAAATTTGACACATTGGGGTAACTTGATGTGCTGGCGTCTGTACCTTGGTAGGTTAATTAAACGCAACGTGTTTCTGTAGAAGTTCAATTGTGGTAGGCATCACTTTTATCTAAAGGAGCGTAAACAGAATGTACCCTTCTTCTTTTTGTGGTGTCAGAGATTTTAGGCCACATGCCACATGCCGTCGATAAATATCTCTCAGGTTGACCGATTTCTTCGTAATGTTTTCCTTCAACGTTTTTGAAGCAAGTGAAAATTGTGCAATACGAACATGAATCGAATAAGTCAGGGTTGCGTGCCTTAAGTTCGAATTGGCAGTCTGCCGGTAACACCATTTGGCTATCACTCCTAAATAAGACATGACAAAGACTATGAACTCCCTTTTTTCCTCTCTCGTCTATATATTCAAGAGTATACCTGGAACTTGCACAAAAGTGTGCAATGAATGCTATTGTGATATATCCATGCCCATTCAACAATCAGACGTCGTAAATTTCTTTGTTCAATTTTCATTTGAAAGCATTCCAACCAGGGTGCTAAATACCAGCACTGAAGCTCTGTCGCGTACATTGAGCAGCAGCATACACTGAGTTATGTTTATTTTATCGTATGACGCATATTTTGTCTATATGTTTTTTTATACAGGTTGGGTGCACGAGCTATTCTAGACTCCAAGCATTTTTTTTTTACGTTTTATTCTGATGTCAATATAACTTAGAACAGTACAGTAGGTACAATATTTCTATGTAACTTAATGAGATGTCATTTTGTTTTATTATAAATTCATTGACATCACTAAATCATAATTAATAATATTCAACACTGAGAGGGTCTAGGTTTATGTACAGACGCCAGAACATCAAGCTTGATTCATCATGAAAAAAAATTGACACATCGAGGTATCTATCTGTGCGCCTGTTCCCCCTGTTCTAGTTTTTTTTTTCATCATTCCTAACGGCAAGGTTGATACTGTGGTTAAGCTATTCACGAAAAAAATATTGGACAGGTTTTACACACAGCTACACATCAATTTATACATTTCCAGATTACAATGACCTCTCATTTTACGAAAATCCTATATCATGCGTGATCAGCTTATATTGGAAATTCAAAGCTTGATATGTTGCCGTGTGTACCAGGTCTGGCTGTTTGTGTATACCTGCACAATACAGAAAAAAATCCTAGGTTGGGACAATTTTTTAATGAAAGGAAATGTAATATGTTGAACGTCAATACACACTTAAATTCTTTACGTTACTGAAACTGACGACCCTCAACTATCTTAAAGAAAATATCTTACAAAAGCTTTTAAACTTATTCAAGTCTTATACTACGCAGTTCAAAACAATCACTATTACCAAAGAAAGGGAAAACGTATCATTAATCTACTTTTGCCTCTCACAACTTAAAATTAGGTCGTAAAAAATAGTGCGTAAAGTTTCGAACAAAATTTTTCTAAATGATGCCACGAAAATATTTTAAGTGCCTCTCTGGATCACTTAGTAAAACTTTTGAAGTCGGTTAATAGATTTTGACAAGGTTTAACGAAATTATTTTTCGCGTCATATGACTTGGAAGTTTCGTCGCTAAGTTAAGATTCATTTCAAATTTGTATCTTGCGAAATTGTCGTTTTCTGTTTGAAGTAACTTCTGGTAAGCGTTGGTGGATAAATGAATAGAAGTTGCTTGCCTATTCTTCTCCTGCGAAGAACCCTTTGGGAGGGAACGCTAAAACATTTTTATATTTTATCAAGGGTGATTTTGATGTTCTGGTTAAAACCAATTATTTGACTTTTGACGTTACAGTGAATATAGAACAAAACCGAGGTCTGTAATCCGTAGAAATGCCGTCAGAGTTGTAACCGTTTTTTAGATGGAATTTTATGGATTATTTTTCTATTAGGATTTGGTTTCCGCACTTAATCCTAGTTTGGACCATTGTGCGTGAGCTATGGCGGCTGTTTTGTTAGGGGGTTACTCCAACCAGCCCGCCTCCTTCCAGAAGCAGATTAAGCCTCCCAAGCATCTCGAGGATTTTATGGCCTAATGTCATAATATTCCATCTAAAAACGGTTACAACTCTGGTGACATTTCTACGGATTATAGACCTCACATTGGTATCAAACTCAACGCTATTGCAAATATTCAAAATATTAAATACAAACTGCATCGGCAAACTTCGTTCAGCCTTAGAATGAATAAAATGAATGTCGTGTTACCTTCTTAGAGCTGGTTCACATTAGGTCGGACCGCACAGTTTTACCGGCCCGACAAACGTGTCGGATCCAGATTGGCGTATGTATGTCAATAGCGCCGTTCACATTAGGGCGACCCTCGATATAACACGATCGACGGTAAAACTATCGGTCCGACCTAATGTGAACCAGCTCTTAGTTCTAGCTTAAGACTTGTCAAATTGTCACCTGACAATGAACTGGGAAGAAATTAGTCACCTGTCATGTCATCCAAGATGGCGCTGCATTTGATAAATGATTAAGAAAAAAAAAATCTGTTGAATAATTTTTTGAGGACTTATTATATTTTTATCCTATTCCGGACGAAGACAAAGCCAAAACACAAAAATCATAAAAATTGGTCCGGCCGTTCTTTAGTTATAAACGGTGTAACGAACACGACTTTGTTGTATATAATATATAGATTTATAACCAAATATTTTATTTCACAGGATAGTCGGCGTTGACGCCGGCCTGGCATGACGCGTCAACTACGTCCCGCCTCGCCCCTACACCTCTGCTCACCCCTCTACGATCCAACCTTGAACATACTCACTACTGTCCTCTCCCTCTCCTTTCTACTATTACCAATAGCCACCACACAAATGATTCCCACAAGTATAATAAGCAAAAACAAAACTCTAACAAATGAAATTAATCTTAATTATACTATAGTAGAAAAATCAGTAACATCAAGCAAAAATGAAGAAAACGAGCTTATTAATGTAGTAAGTAGCAAAAACTACCAAACACTAATAGATAGATTCAGAAGAAAAGATAATTACACAGTAGAAAACAAAGAAACAGTGAATAACACATTTGTTATAGAAGACGAATACCAAATAGATCTTGAATTAGAAGACGGTAATGACAAAAGTGGCCTAGACAACAATTCGATGGAGAAACTTCGAGTAGATGATGTAACAAGAACAAAAATATTCAATGATTTCTCTAAAACAGTCAAAATTTATAAGAACCAATCTAAAGTTGATGTTGTTGGTGAAACTAATGAGACACAGGATAGTATTGAGATTAAAGGAAAGGTAGATCGCGAAGATAATAATATAAAGAGGGTCTCGAATGAATCGTTAGGATTCCCCACACGGCCTCCCACATCCTATCATGTTCCTTCAATTACGGATGTTCACCACACGCCGCGGCCCAGCTTTCTGGATGGTAAGTCAATTCAAACTTTATGTCTGCAGTTCTAAGATTGAATTTTGCAAAGTGCTGAATAATTTAGGGTCTTAGAAGGATTTGTGAACAGTATTGCTGCGCAATCAAAGGTCACGTTCCGGTCATGCTTGAAGGGTCCGTGTACAAAATAAAACCCCTTTTTGTCAATTTCTAATCTAGTTGTGAGAAAGCGGAACAGAATTGAAATAGGCGTGTTCTGTGGCGCAAACCTATTTGAGTCACTCTGCAGTTCCACGTTTCACCTATCACTACTTTATTTGCCTTTGTTTCCTAAAATACCGATGTTTAAATTTTCATAAAATAAAATTCAATATTTATCTCAGGAATAACTGGAGGTAAATTCGTTTTTTTTTTAAAGATTTCCAAATAATAGGAAAGACTGCATATTGAACATTATAGATTTCGAGGTTTCTATAAATAAATGTAAGTTAATATTATTCAAAATCAGAAGTATTTATTCAAACTAGGCTGTGAATGTGCACTTTTTAAACCTCAAAGAGAAAAAAAAGGCACTCCCCCAAAACGCCCCACCCTTCACGACTTCGTAAAGTTTTTGCTGGGAAGAAGAAGTGGCGAAACAAACTCCCCAGCAACACGTCTGTTGGATTCGTTTTAGGTTCTTGAATCTTATATACAATGAAATGCTCAATAAATAGCATTAAGGTTTATACACTTTATAAATCAATAAAAACTGTAAACCTTAATACTATTTATTGAGATTATTAAAAGTTGGCTTTATTCTTTTACCAACTTAAAGTTTTACAAGACTATGAACTGGACCAGTTTTCGCCTTTTTCTCACGGTAAACAAAACTGTCCAAACCGATTTGACCAAGTTGATTTTGTGAAATTCATTATTAAATAAATAAATAAATATTCCACAACTTTTTCACTCAACGCCATTTAGTCCCAAGTTAAGCTTGAGAGCTTGTGTTATGGGTACCAAATAGCTGATAAACATACTTATATATTTCTAAATACATACATATTATAGATAAATTACACCCAGACACAGAACAAATGATTGTGCTCATCACACAAACATTTGTCCTGTGTGGGAATCGAACCCACGACCTCCGGCATAGCAGTCAGGGTCACTAACTACTAGACCAACAGGCCAGTCAAAAAATGTACCTACATGTGTATTTTTGTAAAAAAAGACTCTTTGAAAAATAATCACATTCCAAACTCATGCCTAAATGAACACAAAAAGGAGAATGGCAAAAACTCGTTCAAAATGGAGCACACTCAAACATTTTTTTAAAGTTAACAAATGGCTTTCATCCATATGAATAAAAATAAAATTGGCTGCGCCTATAAAATATGACCCTTTTATCTAAAAGCCGGACAAGTGTGTTTGGGACTAACGCTCCAAGGGTTCCGTAATCAAAAAATAATTAAGCATGAAATACTTGAAAAAAAAACATTTTTAGAGGTTTTATTTTCCCATACGTTCGCACTACGTCTACATCATTTTGCTTTGTAAAAGGATAAATACTGTTGTCTGTTCGATAATACTGCCCATTGTTCTTGATTAATATTATGTTTACACAGTAACTGTATACTAATTACCGACATACCTACATTTATACTAATATTATGAAGAGGTAAAGTTTGTGAGTTTATGAAGTTGTAGGTGGTAATCTCTGGATCCATTTTCATCTGGATTCATCAAAAGCGATTTTGAAAATTATTTTACCGATAGTAAGTCACATTATTTTTAAGTATCATATGGATTGGTTTATTTTCAAAACTAAGAAGGGTGGAGGGGATGTTAAAGTATCTAATGCTCGCGGACGAAATTGCGAGCAAAGCGCTAGTTTATTCTAAAGATATAGAATTTGTTTGTTATGTACAGTCGCGGCCTTAAGTCGATATTCGGACCTGGACTGTACGTAGGGGGTTATCCCGTGAACTCCTAACCCGATTTCAAAACATCTGTCAATGAAAAATAGATATACTATTTAATTGCCGAGAGTACAAGTTATGTGAGTTGTTTTTCAATTATGAACGAAAGTACGTGCAGCAGCAAGTAATAAATAGTCAAAAAGCTGCAACCTAACTACAAAACCGCAAATATTTTGCTTATTTTACAGCTATCTGTCAGTACCAACGGTGGCGTAGGATTACTAAACAGGGTGTAAAAAGACCCATAACGTAAACGAAAACTACATATTCTGCCCATCACTGGGATAGTCTTTCTTCTAAAACAAACCTGGGAATTCACTGGTTCTGAAGATATTAAAGGTCAAAGTTTCAAAACCGTATTCCAAGTATCATTAGTAAACTTTCTTCCGAACAAATAATATGAGATTTATCGATTTTTCAAAACAAATTACGCATTTGAAGTGACAAAAATGCAATCGATACTAAACACAAGCGTGCGCTCTTTTTTAAAAACGAAAAAAAAAGTTTCTCTCCAGGAACTTTTTGGTCAAAGTTTCGTACAGAATGTGTGATCGGTCTTTTTACACCCTCCATATTACTCAGCGATACCTTTTAAGTACGGGACCCTAAAACCGGTACGTACACTGTTCACAAAGCGATACTAACGTCAGTCAAATGCCGGTCTGTTATTACATTTGTTGTCAAAACACACAATATGGACGGATCCAAAATCATTTGTGCGATTTCGTTGAGATCTGACGTTTATATGGGTGATTGGCATCAATTGTTTAGACTGATGGAGATAAATTGGATTTAATGTAGAGGTCTCTGGAAATAATAATGTATCTCACCTTTTTGAAAGTCTTTTTGTTTTGTTTTTTTGGTGAGTTTCAGAAAGGTGGTAACTGGTACTCGCAACCGGCGCATGTGTTTGACAACATGTACGAATGTAAACAAAGCAAAAGAATTATGTAATAATCGTAGCAGATTGCGTTCTGTAGTTCCTCCATGGGAAAAAGGCGTGAGTTTATGTATGTTTTTCGTTGTAAGTGTTTTATTCCAATTTAGCCAAATTTTATGGTCCAGATTGTGTGCCCAAAGACTGCTAAATCACACAGATGTTAAGTAGAAATTCTTTATTGTGGCTGAAGCCCAGTCTTAAATTTTATTTATTAATGTTAAAACTCAATAAATTTTTAATTATTATTACCTCTAAACTAGGTGACCAGGTCTCAGTGATCAGGATTAGTTAAGTTACTTTAGTTTAGAATTGTTTGGACTTTTTTTATTAAGGACTAGCTTCTGCCCGCGACTTCGTACGCGGATCCTGTTGCTTATGCCAGCGACAACGGGGTCGTCAAAATCGAAGATCTGAAACGTCTGACGTCGAATTGTAAAAGCCCGGGGACGGCCAAACAATGGAATGCGCGAGACGATCCAAGACGTTCCAGATTTTTTATTTTTGTTGGTCAACAGGAAATGCCACCAGACTTAACAACTTTTGCTAAGACGCCATTTTTATTATGTATATGATATATTGTCGCCGGGCTTTAGAGTTCCACTACAGGTGCTCCAGATCTTCAAATTTAGTTTCACAGCAGAAAACACTCTTCACGTGGAATAGTTTTAGCAATGGCGCCATTTTTATATCTCTTTTACTTTAGGTGTTCCATTTTCCAAAATAAATTATAGCCTAAATGTTGCATGACGTTCACGCTCAGCGGTCAGTCGCGCATCTCCTTCCCCCACTTATCTCTAGAGTAGATGCGTATTTACGCTGAAAACTCATGCGTCATGCTTTTTCCGTGAACGTCTCCAACTCGCGAGACAGTGCATGATGTTCATGATCAGCGGTCAGTCATATATATATAGCACCTTTGGAACATTGGGAAAGATTTGACCTCTTTCTAGGCATGGTTATAGTTTTATTGTGATGATACCTGATCAATTAAAATCTAAGTGGCTGCTCCCCAGCGTTACCGGGTAGGCAACCATGTAACAAAGATAAATAGAAAAGGAAATTAAACACTCAAATAACATAAGCCCGAAGGCATATTTATACGATAAAAAAAAATAGAAGTTTTGGCCAGTAGAGTCTAATTTTCAATGATATACCATCGTCATCGAAAATCAGCCCTGAACTGTTCCCGCCTTCACCGCGTGGAGGTACTTATGTTATTTTATAAATATGCAATGAAATTAGTGATAGCTTTAATTTCTATATCAAATGTATCTGATCTTCAATTTTTATAAGTCAACAGGAAATGCCTATCAGACCGAACAACTTTTGCTAAGATGTCATTCCTATGTGAGTTATGGTGTAGCTGGGCTCTTGGAGTTCCACAACAGGTGTTCCAGATCTTCGATATTTATACGTCAACAGCGAGTGCTTATAAGGCTGAACAACTCTTGCTAAGACGTCATTCCAATATATGTTATAGTGTAGCTGGGCACTTGAAGTTCCACATCAGGTGTTCCGGATCTCCAAATTTATTGTCTCAGCAGAAAATGCTCATCACGTGGAACAATTTTTGCTATGGTACCATTTTTGTATCTCCTATAGTTTAGCTGGTCTGTTGCGGTTCTGCATCAGGTGTTCCGGATCTTCAAATTTATTCTCTCAGCAAAAAATGCTCATCACGTGGAACAATTTTTGCCATGGTACCATTTTTGTATCTCCTATAGTTTAGCTGGTCTGTTGCGGTTCTGCATCAGGTGTTCCGGATCTTCAAATTTATTCTCTCAGCAAAAAATGCTCATCACGTGGAACAATTTTTGCTATGGTACCATTTTTGTATCTCCTATAGTTTAGCTGGTCTGTTGCGGTTCTGCATCAGGTGTTCCAGTTTCCAGGACAAATTATAGCCTATGTGTTGACCAGACTTAATATCTATACAACAAAAAAAAAATCATTCAAATCCGTCCAGTAGTTCCGAAGATTAGCGTGTGCAAACAAACAGACAAACAGACAAACAGACAAACAGACAAACAGACAGACTTTTTTTTTTGGATTCGTGCTCTATTACTGTTTCTAAACCCCCCTCTATTATTATTTTTTAAATATATTCAATGTACAGACACAGTTTTTTTACAGTCTTATTATATGTATAGATCACTTGACATTCCTGTTCTGAAGGAACAGAAAAACATTTAGAATTAAATTTAAGTATTTTATTTAAATTTATGTAATATTTATAACAAAATCTAAGTTAATTTGCTTTTACAATTATGTTAAGAGAGGAAGAGGGCTTATCGTTCTTACGTGATTGACAAAATTGTATAAAAAGTGAAAATGCTCAACAAATTGAAACTTCTATCAATCTGCACGGCCTACAGCGCTCTTAAATTTACAAAATAGAAACGATGCTATATTCGGAATTCAAATAGAGACAAATAAAACAAAAAAATTAACGAAAATCCGTCATACTGTCATTACTACGACTACAAATCTTAATGAAGATGAAGTGCAAAAAGCCATAAACATAGCAAAAAACAAAATAGAAAACAAACTCCATTGTTAAAATCTATTTCATTTCACAACATAACGTTTGCATCAGTGTCAGCCAGTTCAATGCAGCCTTTACCGTGTATGAAACGCGAACTGTACACCAGAAAATCGTGATACTCAGTGCTTCGGAACAAGAAATAGGAAATATGTACACGTCACCTATTCAAGAAAACGTCGGAGAATTTAATCTTCTATGTAGGTACGCTCTCCGTCTCGGTGAAGAAACCGAGGCTGGATGAAATTATTATGTTATTTGGAAAATATTGTATAACAGATTTTGTAGTAGTTCGTTCGTTTTCTGCCATCCTTCCCGTCTTAGGCGTGTTTTGTCGAGCGTGGATTTTATGGGGTGACTTAATTATTGATTTATTTCTTTTATTTATTTATTAAAATTGTATGCACAAGTAAAGAAAACTTTACAAAGGCGGACTTAATGCCTTAGGCATTTTCTTTTGTATTTTGTACCTATTGTGTGTTAGTCTATGTCTGCACTGAATTTAATAAATACACTAAATTTAATAATTTATCTATCTATCAATTTGGAACTCATAATTTATGCATATTGCCATGGCGTGCCCATGTATATATTCTTAACTAGTGACCACCCGCGACTTCGTTTGCATATCAATTTGTAAATTTAAGCCTCCAGGACTAACTGTGTTTAAGTTATGTTGCAAAAATAGTAAATAATCAATTTCTTTATTGCTTTTTAAATGTATTCTTAGGTGGCAATTAACTTTATAAATGAGTCGATTATGGACCCTGTAGGATAAAAATTAAGTAAAGAACCTGATGCTGACAATGTTAATAAGCGAAGCGAATCCTTGGGACCCCTTTTTAGGAATATTTATTTATTTACTTCAAGCACACTAGAATGTGCCCTGTATAGATCTCAATCACGTCAGTTTTAAAGCAAAAAAAACTCAAAATCATAATGTCACACGTGTGATCTCCGATCTTTAAGGTGGTGTACCTGTAGTAAACTCATAGTCCGCTATTTTAAAAAAAAACCGCATCAATATCAGTCTACTCGTTTAAGAGCTACGGTTCCACAGACAGACTTACACTTAAAATCACACGTTGAACTTATAGGTAATATATCCTAATTCTATTTGTGTATAGGTACTTATTTTTACTACAATATTCCTATTTCTTCTGGGTCCATATCCTTAAAATGTAAGGCGCACAGCATATCAATCAAATTTCTATTATTTAAGGGGTACCCTTTACCTGACCACAGCTTCCTCGATGCCAATTCTATCATATTTTATTTGCAGAACACACTGGCAAGACACGGGGAGACATTTTTTATCTCTTATAGCACACGTGTGCATAAAATATTGTATTATGCTACCCCTATTTCACGTTGGGTCCCCTGATAAAAATAAGAAATCCTTCGACTTCCCGATAGTATCGTAAGGTCTGATTAAGGTTCTACATGGGAAGGTCACCTTAGTAACTATTTTGTTGATCACTATAAATAGTAATCTAACTTTCCAACCGCATACTAAAAAGTAGACGGGTAAAAGGTAGGAATATTATATGTACTTAAAAAAAACTTCCACTGGAGTGGATGAAACTGATTCCTGAATTGCGATAAATACGTTATGTTACATTATTATTTCCGGATTTAACTAGTCAATTACCGCAATCCAGACACAATTAAATTACTATTGTTTGCGGACACCGGTGTCCACGCGGAGCCTAATGAGTTAAAATGATGTTATCCACCATCCACTCTAGATTACTTAAAGTTAAGGTACATACGTATTTATATAATAAACCTCTCTACCGTCATCATTCATCATTATAATCCATCATCCATCAGTGGCATAGTCTACCGCATCAAATCAAAGACGCTAGGCTGATGTTGACGACTTCAGCGAGACCCAACCGAAAGGCCAATTCCTGTAAATAAAACGTTCAAAATCTCGTCACAATCTTACCTCTTTTTATTTATTAACGGGTGATTTAAATCATTCCTTGCTTCATTGATTAAAATGGTTAACCTTTCAATCGTGTTAATTACAGTTTCAATAGAAAGACAATCACAATTCATTAAACCCCAAGAGGACACCTGCGTCCGCGCCGCCGGTGTCCTCTTGGGGTTTAATGAATTAATCGTACGAAATGGCGTTACGCTTATTATCAAGAATTCATGATAGGGCTCCAGCTCATTGGTCACGCAAAGAGGTACTTACAACATTAATTTAGTCTGTTACCTTTTGTAAATGTGTACAGTAGGTACTCTGTAAATTAAAGCTAGCGAAAACTTAGAACCGTCCACACAAATGTCGTACTTGCAAATAAAATTACATTTCCATAATGTTAGTTCAAGAGTATGTCATAGAAAAGCCTGAAGTCGGTACACAAATATGACGTCACATAACCCAGTTCCCAGTGTTGCCACCAAATAACAACGCCCACGTAGTTTTGTATGAACTTTCGAACATTTTAATGAGGCCGAAACTTTCTGTTATTATTTCATCGTTATTGTTAGTCGCGAGTTTTGTTACAACAAAACAAACAATTATTGTCGACTTGATTTTCTGCGCTTGCCACCCCGGCCCAGATTAAATTTAATGCAGGCGTGATATTTGTTTTAGAAGTTTTGTATGTGATTATAATGGTGTAGGTATCCTGCAGTTAACATAATATAACATAGCGCTTGTAGGTCCCGAGGGGCTAGGTAGAAGTGTAACTTTATAGTACACCCTTATTTCACATTTTGCAAGCTTATCGCAGCATTGGAAGGCCTCATTCAAGGTAAACCGATGACTTGAGAGTCGCGGGAAGCCGATGGATGCGAGACGCACAGGACCTGTCGTTGTGGCGACACTTTAGGGAGGCCTATGTCTAGCAGTGGATGTCTATCGGCTCATATGATGATAATGAATACGAGGCAAGTTGACTGTCATTAACCGGCACAAATCACATTACGGGCTATTAGATAAAATCCTGATATGAAATACCGATAGAAAACTCGCTAACACTTTGCTCAGTCCGGGAATCCAACACAAAACTTCATGCTTGGCGGTAGCAATTGCGACCACTAGATCAACAAGGCTGTCATTTAATTGCGGACTTAAATATAACTCGCGTAGTATGGTTTGACTCTTCTTCTTCAGTCTTTAGTGGCTAACCTGTTGGACGTCAAAAATTTTATGCCGCCCATAGGCTAGACTTAGCTTCACATTCCATCAGGATAATCTCTCAGCCATGCCGGTTTCCTTACGATGTTTGCCTACACCGTTTTATCCTACTGTTTTTGTGGGTTTACTGTACAGACACTTTTGACTTCACAAATCCCTTAGAAGAAGAGTGCTTTAATAAAATAAATACTTAAGTATTTGTACTCTAGAAATGAAATGAAAACTAATAACAACCTCCAAAACTATGGCGTCAAAAAACTCATCCGCATCGCTGTCCACTGGAAGTGTACCCAAAAGACTGGCGGCATTGCCACGTTGTATGGCAATGCTTATCCGTTGACCATGGTGGCCCTTAGTACGAGTAGTATGTTCAATTCAACCAACAAAAAATTTCGTCTTTATTTCATTTGACTAGAAACACAGTGGTTAAAAAAAGTTAAAAATGACACCAACCAATCCAAGCAATATTGTTTTAAAAACACAACGCTTCTCAAAATTATCCCTCGTTGGTTCGTAAAGAGGTCTGTAAATCTCACGTGAACAAATGGAGCGGTAGAAGCACTCTAGACATAGCAACTTCAGAAATCGGATATCAGAATTTCCTGAATGCACGGTGAGGTCAGTGTTCATTCGTGCAAATGACTGCCATCGGGGTGTACCGGTAACGTTGAAACCTGCACACCATTTACCGGTCATCACACTCTTGTCCTCGCAAAATCAAATCTTCACTTCTAAATCTTTGGTTCACTTGCAACATAAACTGACTATTACTTAGACAGATTTTGATTAATATATTGAAGTATTTTCTAAACTACTGCAGCTGCTTTTTTGTGCGTGTATTCTACTAATATTATAAATGTCAAAGTTTGTATGGGATGGATGTTTTTCAGGGTGGAAGTCACTCTTTTACAAAAATTATTGAATGGATTTTAATGAAACTCGAAAGTTATGAGGTTTATACATCAGAATAATAACATAGAATATTATACAATAGAACACTCTTCATTATACACCTTTGAAACGTACAAATAAGCTAAAGTTTGTAAAGGTACTACGTTTAGCCTTTAAAAAAAACACTTACGACTTATTCTTAGGCCTACTTAATATACACGCAAAATTTCGTAAGAATCGGTCAAGCCGGAATTTGGTAGCAAACACTGTGACACGAGAATTGTATTTATTAGATTGTATCTAAGTAAAAATCTAAAAAATAAAATTTGCCTTTAAAAAACTAAAATTGCAAAACTTTATTCTAATACGCCGAGTTATAAGAACTTCTTAACTTATTATGTAACATAAAATCACGACTATATTTCCCGGATAGTTAGGCAGGGTGTAAATACCCATACTTCGCTACTTAAGTTTCATCATCATTCTACAGCTATTCTGCCCTCCTAAGAAGAAAAAGCATATGTAACATTTTTTGAGAAATTGAGTTATATAAACTCCCGGGCTCAGTAAAAAAAATGTGATTTTTTTATCTAGGAATCTTGGCGAGATTTTCCATAGAAGCCAAGTTAGACAAGCACAAGTACCTCACATTTTCTCAAAAGTTCTTCCTGTTTGAAGAAGAAAAATCATAACCCTGTCGTCAGAAGCAGTAAACTACTTAAGTACCCACATATGTCTTTCTATGTCAGTGCGTGATTTGAACGAAATGACTTAATCATAAGAAAAAAAAGCATAACATCATTTTTTTGTAACTTATGCTTTTTTAGCTTCGTAGGTCCCCACCCGTCTCATTGTTCTTTGCCCTCCGCTACCCGTTCATTCTTGGCACAAGTCACCGATTAACTTTACATTTACCTAGAGCTGCCGACGGTTGGTATGAACTGTGTATCGACACCTTACTCTTTATTTTTTGCTCGATAATGAACGTGTGATACTGTTAAGTATTTATGAAATATTCTAACTAACTAACTACTAACTAACAATACCCACTGTGTGGGAAAAAATAACAAATAAGTTGTTACCTATTTGCTTCGTTTTGGTGCATGTGGTTCATGGGGGACATTCCTTCTTTTTCGTTCAATCACGTCGTCACGGTAAAACTGGTTTGAATGAAATTTATAATAGATGTCATTCATGACCTGGACTAGCATACTGTGGTACTTATACACTTTTTATACGGGTACCTAACACCTGCTAGATACCGCGGGCAGTTGCTAAATTACCTAAAGTACACCTACCTACCTGTACCTGTTATAGTACCTACTTGTGAAAGCTTGTGAGTTTGTTTTCTGCTTAAAAATAACGTTTATATTTGTAATACTTTTTAATAAACAGCGTGTAAGTACTAAATGTGTTCGCTTTTTGGCGGTGGGTAAATATTTCGCTTGCATTTTATTATTAGGTTACAACAATAATGCAGCAGCAACAGTCAGCTAGATGCCAGAGGTTACTTTGGTTAGCTAGAGGCGGAAGTGAGGACGGTAGAGAAAATGTTGAGCCAAATGTACAGACGCCAGCACGTCAAGTTACTCCAATGTGCCAAATTTCTTTGATCGTTTTTCAACTTTATGTCAAACAGAATAAGGTTCATGTTCAATTGGGAAAAGTTGACATATTGGGGTAACTTGATGTGCTGGCGTCTGTACCAGCAACACCACCAGAGGTATTACTTCGAAAAGGAAACAGGACATCATTCAACGTCTTGCGAAATTGATGCCCCCGAACAGGGTAAACTTTTGGGAAGGTCTTCCTGTTAACGACAGCGTCGCTGATCTTTTAAATGAATATGACACGAGTGTACCTACGTAGGTAATAAAAATTAATATTATGTAAAATAGTTTGCGTGGTTGGTTGCGTTTTTCTTTTTAATTGTTGTACCCAAAACTTAAAATATAATTATGCAAGTAAATATATAAGAATTTTCTTTTAATAAATTCTTATGAAAATAATGAATGTGGTTTTATTTTTATTATTCCATTATGCTAAACCAAACTTATACTAAAGAATAAATCACAACTGTGTCACTGTGTTTTTTTTGCTTCCGAATACTAGCACATACTACATTAAAAAAAACACATGTGTGTAATTGTGTTTTTTTTCTTCCTTCCCGTACTAAAAAAGTGTGACTAATAGGAGACAGAAATAGTTTTTTCAAAATATCTAATTAAAATGACTTAATAACTCAAAAAAAAATGTTACAATAAAACTATGTCAATAATGCATTTAATACCAAAAAAAATAACTGCGTAACTCATCTATAAAGCAATTGAATTAATATGCAAAGTTTTTTTAATTTATCTCAAAACTTAGGTGTCTGCACTTGTGCTTTTTCTCCTAAGGAGGGCAGTATAACAGGTACAGGTAGGTAGGTGTACTTTAGGTAATTTAGCAACTGCCCGCGGTATCTAGCAGGTGTTAGGTACCCGTATAAAAAGTGTATAAGTACCACAGTATGCTAGTCCAGGTCATGAATGACATCTATTATAAATTTCATTCAAACCAGTTTTACCGTGACGACGTGATTGAACGAAAAAGAAGGAATGTCCCCCATGAACCACATGCACCAAAACGAAGCAAATAGGTAACAACTTATTTGTTATTTTTTCCCACACAGTGGGTATTGTTAGTTAGTAGTTAGTTAGTTAGAATATTTCATAAATACTTAACAGTATCACACGTTCATTATCGAGCAAAAAATAAAGAGTAAGGTGTCGATACACAGTTCATACCAACCGTCGGCAGCTCTAGGTAAATGTAAAGTTAATCGGTGACTTGTGCCAAGAATGAACGGGTAGCGGAGGGCAAAGAACAATGAGACGGGTGGGGACCTACGAAGCTAAAAAAGCATAAGTTACAAAAAAATGATGTTATGCTTTTTTTTCTTATGATTAAGTCATTTCGTTCAAATCACGCACTGACATAGAAAGACATATGTGGGTACTTAAGTAGTTTACTGCTTCTGACGACAGGGTTATGATTTTTCTTCTTCAAACAGGAAGAACTTTTGAGAAAATGTGAGGTACTTGTGCTTGTCTAACTTGGCTTCTATGGAAAATCTCGCCAAGATTCCTAGATAAAAAAATCACATTTTTTTTACTGAGCCCGGGAGTTTATATAACTCAATTTCTCAAAAAATGTTACATATGCTTTTTCTTCTTAGGAGGGCAGTATAGTACCTACTTGTGAAAGCTTGTGAGTTTGTTTTCTGCTTAAAAATAACGTTTATATTTGTAATACTTTTTAATAAACAGCGTGTAAGTACTAAATGTGTTCGCTTTTTGGCGGTGGGTAAATATTTCGCTTGCATTTTATTATTAGGTTACAACAATAATGCAGCAGCAACAGTCAGCTAGATGCCAGAGGTTACTTTGGTTAGCTAGAGGCGGAAGTGAGGACGGTAGAGAAAATGTTGAGCCAAATGTACAGACGCCAGCACGTCAAGTTACTCCAATGTGCCAAATTTCTTTGATCGTTTTTCAACTTTATGTCAAACAGAATAAGGTTCATGTTCAATTGGGAAAAGTTGACATATTGGGGTAACTTGATGTGCTGGCGTCTGTACCAGCAACACCACCAGAGGTATTACTTCGAAAAGGAAACAGGACATCATTCAACGTCTTGCGAAATTGATGCCCCCGAACAGGGTAAACTTTGGGAAGGTCTTCCTGTTAACGACAGCGTCGCTGATCTTTTAAATGAATATGACACGAGTGTACCTACGTAGGTAATAAAAATTAATATTATGTAAAATAGTTTGCGTGGTTGGTTGCGTTTTTCTTTTTAATTGTTGTACCCAAAACTTAAAATATAATTATGCAAGTAAATATATAAGAATTTTCTTTTAATAAATTCTTATGAAAATAATGAATGTGGTTTTATTTTTATTATTCCATTATGCTAAACCAAACTTATACTAAAGAATAAATCACAACTGTGTCACTGTGTTTTTTTTGCTTCCGAATACTAGCACATACTACATTAAAAAAAACACATGTGTGTAATTGTGTTTTTTTTCTTCCTTCCCGTACTAAAAAAGTGTGACTAATAGGAGACAGAAATAGTTTTTTCAAAATATCTAATTAAAATGACTTAATAACTCAAAAAAAAAATGTTACAATAAAACTATGTCAATAATGCATTTAATACCAAAAAAAATAACTGCGTAACTCATCTATAAAGCAATTGAATTAATATGCAAAGTTTTTTTAATTTATCTCAAAACTTAGGTGTCTGCACTTGTGCTTTTTCTCCTAAGGAGGGCAGTATTGAAGTCAACTTCCAATTTTTTCATCTCCGTAATCACCTCCTTCCAAGCCATTTAAACTTTTACACAATCCATCCAACGTTATGAAGTCCACTTATTTTGTGTATTACAATAATTGGTAAATCAAATCATCCTGAAACCCACTGATCGCTATACTTTGTTCAACTTATTTCGCATTACGCTAAATTCAATGAACAAAATCGAACAAAACTCGGAAAAAAAATCCCGAAATCAAATTAAAAAAGTTCGAAGTACCCTTATAACTAAATTTTAATGATTTCTGTTGGTTTTGACAACACGAGTAATCGAGCGAAAGACAGACGTACTTAACCTAAAAACTTTAACTGAACGGCTTCAAGATTCTTTTGTGAGTTAATAAGTTAAGGAATTCGTATTGAAATTGGGAAAACGGAAACTTGATGGTTCGATTACCGGGTCAGGCAAAGTGCTGTATTGGATTTTTTTGTGCCGGGTGTACAGACTTGCCCCCTATTTTACTCAAAGACATTCAATACCTATAGACCGGACATCACGAACAAAATTTTCGTCCGAAAAAGTGTGTCCTGCTGGATACAAGTCTAGGAGTTTTTTGTGGTACGCTCCGCTGCCGCTCCAATATTCATATATTATTCTAGATGGCGTTACTGAGACATGGGATCAAAGTTTTTCTATGACATTTCCTTGACATACCTGCTCTATAGTATTTCAAATCTCTTTGATTTTACTTAAACTTAACTAGCTTCGAGGAGGATATTCACTTAAGTTAAAAGTTGTTTGTAACATACGAGGTCTGTAATACTTTTAAATAATTAAGATAAATGGTTTCGACACATTGTTACCATCATATTAAATAATATTTAACTAGCGTAACAACTATAAAAGCTAAACTACGTTCAAAAGTGGGACTGTTTTCCGTTTAGTGTAACTTAACATAAAGAGGAATATCCTACTGTTAATCTATACATATAATAAAATTGTAGAAAAGTGGTGTCTGTACAATGGAAATAAATAAAAAAAAAGTAGCAGGGGTTGTTATTATATCGATGCCAAACCCGAAATTGAAATTATTTTTTTTTTGTCTGTTTGTCGGTATGTTTGTGCACGCTAATATCAGAAACGGCTTATTCGATTTAGATGCGGTTTTCACTAATATATTGTAGTAAGCTTCACTTAACATTTAGTGTTTATTTCATGTTAATCGGTTAATAAATAAAAAAGTTATGTCAATTTAAAGAATCACGGCGAACATTTGTTAAGGTATTCTATCAGAGTACACGCCTCGTGATTATTGCGATTCACTTGAATACTGTTTGCATATTTCATTTATTTATATTTTTAACCCCCGATGCAAAAAGAGGGGTGTTATAAGTTTCACCGCTATGTGTGTGTGTCTGTCTGTCTGTCTGTCTGTCTGTCTGTCTGTCTGTCTGTCTGTCTGTCTGTCTGTCTGTCTGTCTGTCTGTCTGTGGCACCGTAGCGCCCAAACGGGTGAACCGATTTAGATGCGGTTTTTTTTTATTTGAAAGCAGGGTTTCTTGCAATGGTTCTTAGACATAATTTATCAAAATCGGTTCAGCCGTTTCAAGGTTATCAGCTCTTTTGTGTTAGCTACCGTTGCTATTTTAGACGTCGATAGGTATTAACTTTACTTACAAACATATGTGTGTCTTAAAATTTCAAACACCCATGTGTGTAATATTAATAAGCAACATTATGGTGTATTTGGTCTGATGCAGCCAGGATATCTAGCAGACTTATACACTCTTGGGAAAATAACAGCAGATATGTCGTGTTTGGATTCATTTTAACCTGCATTTGATTCTGCACACAATGCATTGATGACAACTGGATGAGCTGATGCTGCAGCCAGGCTATCCAGCACACCAGTAGGTAGACTCTTGACAAAATAATAGCAGATATGTCGTGTTTGGATTCATTTCAACCAGCATTTGGTTCTGCGCACAATGCACTGATGGCAACAGGATGAGCTGATGCTGCAGCCAGGCTATCCAGCACACCAGTAGGTAGACTCTTGACAAAATAATAGCTGACATGTCGCGTTTGGATTCATTTTAACCAGCATTTGTTTCTTCACACAATGCACTGATGACAACAGGATGAGCTAATGCTGCAGCTAGGCTATCCAGCACACCAGTAGGTAGACTCTTGACAAAATAATAGCAGATATATCGTGTTTGGATTTGTTTTAACCAGCATTTGACTCTACATACAATGCACTGAAAAATTCTCATAACTGTAAACTCTATAAAAAAAATTAATGCGTTTGAAAATTATAAAATTAAAGCTAAATTAAAAATTTAAAAAACTCCCATCGCAAAAGAGTAAAACATTAAAAAAGTTAAAAATAACACTTTCCTATCGTTGAGCCATGAAATTTTACGTAACGTCGGGGTACGAGTATTAGGAACGTTCCTTACTTAAGCGGTACCCCGACGTGAAGTTGTATTTGGTATAGGTTAGGGGGTTCTCCCCTTGATTTTTGGTTATTTACTTATCTTAATTTGTATTTAAGGTTTGTATATAAATATTATAAGTATTGGGTTTTTGGTTAGGCATTTCCTTTCATGATTTTCTTTATTAAGTATAAGTTCATTAGCTCAGGTTAGTAATTAATTTTTGTGTGTTTAGTACGTTTGGCTTACACGTCTTAACACTTATTACTTAAACTGTGATAATTTTAGACTGTATCTGTATCTGTAAGTATTTATATTTTAATTGTTTACGATAGTAGATACGTGTTTACTAAATAACTCAATTTTCCATTTAGTTTTAAACGAGTCCAGTTTCCAGTCAGCCTATGTTTTGCGATGACCATTAATAAAGCCCAAGGTCAGACGCTGAAAGTTGTGGGTGTAGATCTAAGTATCAGCTGTTTCTCGCACGGTCAGTTGTATGTGGCTCTGTCACGGGTTAGCAATCCTAGGAGCCTCTATGCTTTCATCCCCGATGGCCATACGTCAAATATCGTATACAGAGAAGCATTACGTAACTGAAAAGTAAATTTTTAGCTACCCAAACGACGGTACATGTAATTCAAAATATGCTGCCCGAAAAGTGACTATTCCATGCGGACAAAGTCGCGGGCACATCCTAGGAGCCTGTATGCTTTCAACCCCGATGGCCATACGTCAAATATCGTATACAGAGAAGCTTTACTGTAAAGTAAATATTTAGCTACCCTAACGACGGTACATGTAATTCAAAATATGCTGCCCGAAAAGTCACTATGCCATGCGGACGAAGTCGCGGGCACAGCTAGTGTCAAATATATCTAAACTGTCAGTGGGTGTCACCAATTAAAATTACAAACTGACAGCCCAAGTCATTTCCAACTATGCATGTGACAGCTGAAACTTCCCGGACAGGAATATTATTCAAGCTAAATTTCTTTGAATTAGTAACTACTTATTGCGGTTTTAAACAAAGAAAGAAAGTAAAATATATTTATTTAGGGGTATGGACAACCGTAATAAAATGAAAATATCTTGCTAACTTCTTTATTAAAATATTTTGTAACTTCTTGTATGTAAAAAATGTCTTTCCTTCTTGGCACTCGCTCGTCATTCTTTTTTCCTTCTTCCTTTTTCAAAATATTCAAATCCTTCCTCTTTCTCCTTCCCACATTCATACTCTCTCATTCATCCATCACTGCGTTCATATTACTACATTCCATCCAATAATCATGCATTCTAAATTAACATCCCACATTTATTCGCCATAAAGGACGTGCCAAAATTAACAAATAACACACAGCTACATTATTGACTTGACTTGACTGTCATAAATACTCATTGTTTTACAGACAAGACTGTTAGAACCATGGTGTTAAAACACTTTCTGAAGGCATGTCAACAGTGGCATTTTAACAGCTATGTTGTTGAATTTACCAAAACCAACTAATGTTTTGGCTATTGTCACGCATTGTTTTTTGTAGTAGTACTTAGTTTAAAAGATTAAATTAAATTGATACAGACGCCAGCACATCAACCTAACCCAAACAGTCAAATTTTGACAATTGAACATAAACTTTATTATGTTTAGAATAAAGTTGAAAACCTATCAAAGAAATTTGACTCATTGGGGTAGGTTAATGTGCTGGCGTCTGTACATGAAGTAACTAACAATATTCCACAACTTTTTTTTCACACAATAAACGACACATTTGTATAAAGAACACCGGCGAAGGAATTGTTGATGAAATTATTAAGCGTCTACGTATGTCACCGTAATATCATATTATAATATACCAACGAAATAATTTACTAAGTTTTATCAAATCAATCATAAGGCCTATCAAAGTCTGGTAAAAAAATCTTCATAATTGAGAGCTTAATTGACTAGATTACTGATGAAATAAATAATCATGGCTTTGTTTTTTTTCTTTCTGGCTTGACTTCATGGCTTTTGGATTAGCTATTCTTTTAATGTTGTCATCTTATCTTCTTCTTCTTATATATAAAATTCTCGTGTCACAATGTTCGTTCCCATACTCCTCCGAAACGGCTTGACCGATTCTCATGAAATTTTGTATGCATATTCAGTAAGCCTGAGAATCGGCTACTATCTATTTTTCTAACCTCTAAGTGATAAGGGGTGTTCACCCCAAATTATTTTTTTTAATTTTTTTGATAATTTTTTATTTTTTTATTAAGTGGCATCAAAAAATAAATACAACGCTAAATTTGCACTTTTTAACCGACTTCAAAAAAAGGAGGAGGTTCTCAATTCGACGGTATGTTTTTTTTTTTTTTTTTTGTGTGTTTGTTACGCGATTTCATCCCCATTTGTGGACCGATTTTCAAAATTCTTTGAGAAAAAAAAAATTGTGAGAGAAGGAAGGTGGGATTGTGAGAGGGGTCGGAGGGGCAGGGGAGGGATGTGGAGGGGAGTGGAGGGGAAGTATAGAGGGAGGGGGTGGAGAAGCAGGGGGAGGGCAGGGAGTGGGAGGGGGGAAAGGGAAGGAGGAGGTGAGAGGGGTGGGGAGAGGGGAAGGGGAAGAGGCAGGGGACGGGAGGGGAAAGTGAGGGAAGGGTGAGGGAAGGCGAGGGAGGGGTGAGGGGAGGGGCGTGGGAGGTGTGGGCAGAGGCAGGGAGGGGTAGAGGGGAGGGGAGGAATGGGGAGGGGGAGGGGGAGAGGAGAGGAGTTGATAAAAAATGCTATTCAATAGCTTTACCGCGGCAGTCTCCGAGTGCCACACGTCATTTTTTTTTTTTTTTTTCAACCATTCAATTACAATGTGCCACAGCGAAGCGTGGCAGGGTACAGCTAGTGTAATGTAAATCTTAGTCAAGTTGCTTAAAATGATTGCTATACATAATGCATTAATATACTTAGGAAATACATGTCTGCATCAGAATACAAATGTTAAAATAAACACGATTGTTTGTGCTAAGATAATAGAGGACATAACCTATAATATAGACATAACCTCTAAAACTTAAAATAAAATATCTTTAATTCCTGACTTCTTATAAAAGTATCACCAAAGATAAAACTGTTCAGAAATTCAAACTCTATACTTTTAGATACTTTTCATAGGCAGACGCAATAAAAAATGTCAACAAAAATTTGTTTGGGACTTCGCCGGTGTTCTTTATAATTCAAAATGTGGGAGTACTCGCAACTCTCAATTGATATTTCTCACACGAAATAAGTACGGTGAGGTCTGTGGTGAGAGTAGATTCTACAATTTAAATCGTTGACTGGATCCGTGTCTGCCCCGAGCCGCGTCGGATCCCGCGACACTGCGGTTGCGGTAGAAATGGGATGACAGACAACTATTTATTATTAAAGAGGTCTAATAGTTCGTGGAAATTACGAGTAGGTACTCTGTAGATTTGGATAGTAGTCTATATTCAGATGTAGTTTCTGTGGTTTTAGTTCATTTGCGGTGGTAGCTACGATACTTGTTGGTGAGCGTGTGGACTGTATGACTGACGATATTAAAGAAAATGATGGCGATTATTAAGTAGCTCATGTAAACCAATACTAGTATGTTGACAGTCACCAAGACAAAGTAAAAGTTACAGTTTTAAAATTATATAAGAACAAACCATAAAAAATACAAATAATTATTAAAAAAGGTTTATAACAAAGCTCCAGCCAGTCGCCAACAATACTGGTTCTAAAATCTTTAGATTGTTCACAGTTTAAAAGGACATTAACACTTGCTTTATTTATAAACATATAAACTAAAAGAAGTGGCTGAGAACAATAATAATCAAACGAAGCTATGGTGTTAGTTCATTTGCGGTGGCGGCGATGATACTGATTCTAAATACCTTTAGATTGTTCACAGTTTAAGAGGACATTAGCACTTGCTTTTGACGTGTAAACTAAAAGAAGTGGCTAAGAACAATAATAATTACAATCAAACGAAGAAGTTTTTTTACTAGAGCGGTGTAGTGGTAGTTGTAGTATTATTATTATACTTGTAATGTATATGTGGAGAGGACACATCAATACATATATAGATAAACTCACGCTTTTTTTCCTATTTCATCGACGGAAACTACAGAGCGCCATCTGGTACGATTCTGACATACTACTTTTGCTTCTTTTATGTTCAAACATGCGGTTAGCCACGCACGTCAGGAGAGAGTACTACGCACCTGACCTTTCTGAAGAACATCACTAATAAGGACTGTTTCCACTTACCTACATCGGCCTTGTAAACCTTTTGTTGGTTGCTTTTCATTCATCCTCTTATAGTATATCCGCAGATAGTTCCCGTATGTATCGTTTCAACGGACCGACCGACTTGCGTTTACTAAGCGTACTGATAGCGTTCTACGTGCGTCATCAGTGCGTTAAAAAACGTCGTGTGCAAAGGCCCTAAAAGCAACAACACGTCAAGACATAACTCTTACGCCATTAGGACGAAACGTCATCAACCCTTTACCGCCTAACATAAAGCAATATTTACAACCATTGTGGGCACTATAAACCGAGAAACTAACATTTACAATAAAAACCAGTCAACTGCGTGTCGGGCTATGGAGAGGGGTTCCGTAGCCAGGATGGAAACTAACGCGTACATAGGACTCATTCGATTAACAGCAAAAACAAGCTTGTATTTTGCAAAAACACAATACCTTTACTACTTAAGTAATGTTTGCGAGTACCGAAACGTAAACTATTGACTTTAAAAAAAAAGCCTATTATATATTAAGAATTTAAAGCGGTTTCCAAACAAGGCCCATTGATATTTTCCGACCTAAACTGTTTAATATAATACAAGATGCTCTTTTCTTTAAAATCGATAATTTGATGAACAGTAATCTTATAATTGTATCCTAAATTATAAGATTACTGACAAATGCATGCACTGGCTGAACTGGTCCACTCATATCTGTGTGGTTCTTTCCTCAAAATAATATCTAAGACGCTAATCCGCATGGATCTCACAACCATGATCTGACCAATATAATGTCTTGACTTTCAAAAGAGACTGCGACCTCTGCGTTTCTTTCTCTGTTTCTTCTCTGAATAGTCAAATTGTGAAACACTGACTACACTTACTAGTTAAAAAATGACGTTTAAAAATGTTTACAGAAATAAATGTCATTTATCATGATCATGAAGGGTTCCATGTTGACTTCTTGGCAAGGGAGAGAACCCTAAAAATCGACCGCCATCAACAATACTCCGCCCCGCTTCCCCAGTCCCCTTTCAGCCCCTTTTGTGCACCATTCTTTACACCCTAGTCGTAATAGAAAGAAACCTATTCCCTTCATCCAGTGTATGAGATTGGAAACCATTGTACTGGATACAGGTTCTTAAACGGAACAGGCTATTTCATACGTGACATCAAGCAATATTACTTGGTTATACCGTTGACGTTATTTAGCTTTTACCTGGTTTTAGGGGCCCTTGGATTGAAGATAGAAACGGGAGTGTTTGAAGTTTAATACGGTTAGAATTTGCAGAAGTTAAAGAGCGAAGATAGTGTTGCTATTGCTATTTATCTGAATTTTTGATTTTGGTAACATTTTGGTTAGCCTAAATATTGAATGTAGGTACTACTCTTTGAGTTTCTTTCGGTATTTCTTCTCAGTATAATCGGATAGCAAAACACCGTAGTATAGGGGCCTAATTGAACTAAATGGTTTGACTTTGACTTTTGACTTTGACTTTGACACCGACCTCACGTTCTAAAAAATGACATGTAAAAGTGTTTGTATGAACCTATTTACAGAAATAAATATCATTGAACAACATATAATACTAGAAGTAAAAACAAGTTTCAACTAATAACTGCACGCACACGAACTAATTACGGCAAAAAGAAACAAAACTGTTTGAAGGAGCACGGCTGTTTAACGATTTACCCGAAGAATTGAAGAAATATTATATATATTATATTTATTAATCAGACAATAAATGAGTCCATTTTGTTAGTAACAATATAACTTAGCTTATGTTAGTACTTAATAACTAAAACAGATCGGGTGCGATTCGTTAGCGCCCACACTAGCGGGCTATCTGCCCGAGCGGCTATCGATTGCAGGATACTGTTGGGACTGCCACGCAGCCTGAGGAGTAGCGAGGCAGATTTTTTACGCCACAACGCAGCAAAACCGTCAGTGCGTGCGTTGGTAAACATCGTTGACGCAAATATGAAAATATTAATATGTTTAAATCTTAATTAAAAAAACATGTTTATAAACTATGACGTCACCAACACACCAGATGTGAATAACATAATATACATAATGAGCTAATTTGTATCTTATTTTAAGTGAACTGTAATAATTGTTCTTATGAGAATAAAATTCTTTAAACCTAAACCTATTTATCATTTACTAGGGTCGAAGGATCGGACTGTCTCCCGCAACGGCTAAAACATCTCTCTCAACATTCAACCCAATCGGTTCACAATTAGGCTAATAAGAACTCGACTTTGCATACAGATTACAAGGTAAATTCCTACTTTATCTATAGACTTATTCATGTTTCCAAACTCGGTATAGTTAGCATAAGGCCGTGGTTTCCTCGCTTCGGTTACCAGCAGACGCGTCGGTGGTATAACTTTATTATTTACTTTGTAAGCTCAGGTGGCGAGGCTAACAGTTTGTTCTGTAATGTTTTCTCGTTAGCTTAGGGTTATTTCTTATTAGGAGCACCTTTCTTCAGTTTTTTTTTTATATATATTGCCTTGTTGTTGTAGGAGTCGCGCGTGTTAGCTCTGGGTCTGAAGTCGGTAAAGGTAGTGCGCTTTCTATCAGGATTTTAATTTTAATTAATTCCCGATTGGTGGCGGTGGGTTCGCCCTTATTACAAATGACTTGGCTAATTGTAGGTATACTCTAGGTTTTTTTATATATTTTTTAATTTCGTCAACAACACATACATACACACACACACACACACCATTGCGCCCGTGCAATTAGTCATACACACACACACACATATGCATACACACACAACACAGCCTACCAATAAGGTCATAACAACACATACACACACGCCATCGCAAACGCGTAGTCAGGCGCACACATATACAGCACACACACTCACTCACATACATGCACACGCATACAAACACGCACACACACACACACCACACAGACTACCATTACAGTCATGTCATAACAAAACGCGGTCAAAAGAGAATTCGTACCTAGCCTTTTATGGACAAACAGCGTGCTATAAAAATCTAACAGAGGAAATTAGCATCGTCAAGAAGTCGTTAAAGTTAGCGCTAGAAGCGGCAGTTAAACTAACCGAGCTCATAGAACGATTGTCGAGAATAAAAAGACACGATAGAATAGAATTTATGTTTAGTTTCTACATAAAATGAACGTTACTCTATTCTAGATAAGTATATAAAATTGGTAAAGGAATAGTTTTCCGTTAGTCGTGATATTTTTTATTTGGCGAGCTGACGCAGGTATAGCCATTTTGATTTCAGTGAAAATACTCCTTTTTATTTTAGTAGGAAAAATAAATGTAAAAGTATAAGTAAATATTATAAGCTAAAAAATAATAAACAAAATACCAATCTATACCAAATAAATAAAATCTGGTTAAGTGCCAGGCAATACTGCCAGTCTTTTGGGCACTTTACGATGAATTTTTCGTCGCTTTGTTTTATTTATATAATTATATTTATGTTTATTCATACCAAATAATGTTTTAGATATTCTCGTATAAGATATCCGCGGTTGTATGTCAGCTATACCCCAACCAGCGTACAAGCAATATGCTTCCAACGATACCTCATTTGTCGAATTATGATTAACAGTTTAGAAGTTATGATCCCTCGTAAACAGACAGATGAACATACATTAATACATAAACCATAACCCTGCTTTTTTTCGCCTTAGCCAGGTAAAACATTACGAAAGAACAACAATTACGATCAAAAAATCGTTCTTGTTTCTACAAAAAAAAAAAGAAAATTACTACGTCATACAACTTTCACAGCTCCTCATGTAACTAGAAACTTATAATAAGCGATGACACTTAAGAAACAGTTGGTGAAACTTTTTGTGAACTACCCTAATATGTCTTGGGAGTAGGAATAAACTTGGGAGGAGTATAACACTTTGACCTTTAACAACAACGCTTTAGTACGGGGGCTATGATATAGAACAGCTTTGCAGGACAATTTATAGGTATGATACTGGTGTAGGTATGAATAACAATATTTACATACACATACACACACACACGCACACATAATAAAAACAAAATAAAAAAAGCCTTTTATTTCATGCATTTAAAAGACACTTTGCATCGTTGTTTACATTTTTTTAACATATCTAATAATCATTTATTTTTATTATTGAATGCAATAAATAAGGACATAGAATGTACTTATAGATTAAATTTCAATAGATATTTCATAATTATTTGATTTGATTGAGTAAATTTAAATTAAAATAAAAACAAACACATACAGGCATAATAATCATTATCATAATCATCATTTATTTGCACAAACATGAGTACAATACATACCACAACAAATTTTCAAAAACATCATCAAGACATGTTGAAAAAGATTTAAAAACAGATCATCACGTTTGCCAACAATGGCATGCAAATATTAAATACAATAATTTATAATGTTACTTTTGAGACAAATTATTAAAAAATTAACAAGATAATTAAAAATAAATAATTTAAAAATACAATATAGAGAGACCATTTAAATAAAATAAAATAAAAATAAAATAAAATATCTTTATTTCAGACCTAAGCAGTCCATACGTAGTTAGTGGTTAGTAACAAACTGTGCTTACATGCTATGTTATTGTTGTTAGTACTTAATCCTAATTAACATAAACCTATACCTAATTCTACCCAGTGCCTTTGGATGGGGCAGTCCACTCTGCTAACAATCATCTTCAGGATGCCGTTCCGAGTGCTACGCAAACGTTGCAGTAGGGAAGCCGCTTTCTTACGCATGATGGCGTGAAAACCATCCGTACGTGCTTCAGCAAACATTCCCGACGCACTGCAACGTCGCGGCAACCGCAACAGCATCCTGAAGGCATTGTTGTATTGCACGCGCAGGACGTTGTAGGCTCGGCTCGTATATGACACCCATAGGCCGCTCGTGTAGAAGGACTGACAGAACGCTTTAAATAAACTGACTTTCACGTCTGCCGTGCAGCGAGCAAACCTACGGGCGAGCATATTGCTCCTCACCGCCAACGCCCTGCGCTCGCGTTCTATGTCCCCATCATCACGTAGGTCATTGGTAACAACATGACCCAAGTATTTAAATCGAGTTACCACATTCAGTTCAACGCCGTTGAGATATACTGGAGGTACACGACGGGGCTGTTGTTTAGGTGCCGTAAACACTAACACCTCACTTTTTTTTGAATTGTATTTAAGGCCGTGCACCTCCGCATATGTCTCGCAGATCGTGAGAAGCTTCCTCAGTCCACTCATCGTCCACTTTAGTATAGTACAGTCCACTTTAGTATATAAGAATAATTCAATCACAATTTCTCATCTAAAAACTCATGCAAATTATAATAAGCCTTATCTGCTAGAAAACACGCAAAAATAACAACATCCTGTATAACAGGTTACAGCCTAGCTCTGGAGTCAGGGTTTCATAAACAGTTGTTACTTTCTGTTACGTCAATAAAAACATATTACTATTATTAATATTTTGGCTTTTAGTTCTCGGAACCTGGGTTCTGTTCCTTTGAAAGGCGTACGAGGGGTCTAAGCCAACTCGGTAGAGCCCCATTGTCGTCTTTAATGAAATGAGGCACCAATATTATTATTATTAAAATTATTTTTAAACCATCCGTTTGAAAATAAAAAAATAATAGACAGTTTATCAGTTGGGTAGTATTCATAGCATAAGCTCTGCTTAGTTTTATCTAGTCCAGATGGCGTTGTGTGAAACTTGTAACATATTTATTTATTTTTTATAACTTTACATTACTTCCAGTAACTAAACTGTAACAGTAGTTTTAAAAAAATACCAGAAAAATTTTGTTATCTATTTAATACAGCCTTTGGGTGAAATTCTGAGAAGGAAAAGGAAAAATAATTGTGTGTTTATTACGAGGCCCAATTAATAGAAAAAGCTTTGGTTGTTTTTTACTAATTAATTAATTACGAAGAAAACATAATCGAACGATCGGGGCTCGTTAAAATTTTATTACAAAATTATTGTACTTTTAATTTTATTTGCTTATGTTTTTACAAAATTTGTAGTATTATTTCAATATTCCAATATTATGTCCAGAGTTACATTGATTGTTATGATCATAATCAAGTACCTAATAGGAAGAGACGTTGGTCACCGTTTGGCTGGGAATCAGTTGTAACTGGTATTAATATTATCATTTCATTAAAAGTCAGTCCTCAGTAATTTTAAAAACTGTTTCGAATATTTTGTGATCATGTGAATAATGTATTTCGAGAGCAATTTTCTTATAACTGCTATGCTCTAATTTACTGTTTCGTTTCTCTAGTTGCAAGTGCTACTGTGGGTTCGATCCCTGGGTGGGGAAAAGCGTTATTGAGTTTTTCCATTTGGAATTAACCAGTATCAGCCGGGTGCGGTGTCTGAATTTGTGCCTCATTGATGGCAAGAGGCACCCCATTACTGGCGATATGTGGGTGTACTGGCTACACCACTGCCTCATTCTTTGAGGATAACAAGCCTGATGTTATGTTAAATTTTCTTCTAATTCCTGCACAAGAAACTGCTTATAACAATCCATGTATAGACGCCAGCACATCAAGTTACCCCAATGTGTCAAATTTTCCCAATTGAATATGAACCTTATTCTGTTTGACATAAAGTTGAAAAACGATCAAAGAAATCGGACACATTGGGTTAACTTGACGTGCTGGCGTCTGTACAAGGTATTCTATTATTCTATTCTATTTTTTATTACGGCAAACAAAGCCAATGTCGACTTTTCTGCCAATGTTCGAAGTAAATTAAACAGCTAGTGCACAAAAAAAAATAGAAACAACTGAGAGAAAAAACAAAAACATTGAATTGATACAGTTGAACTGAATGTATATCTTCATGCGTTAGTATGGGACTGAAACGATAAATAAATGAGAATACATAAATATTATAATAGTTAGTATTGTTAGTACATGTTTGTGCAAGGTATACACACCCCTTATCCTACCTCAGAACCAGATTGCTACTAGTTGTCGAAGTTGAAGTGCCATTTGTTGGCACTCAACACTCCACACTTCCACAGGATATTGAATTGGACCCTCGGCAGTCTACTAGAGTTTGTCTGCGCTCAAGTGGCTTCAAATGTCAAATGTAATCTTGAAACCTTTACTTTTGTCGAGTTACCTGATATACAGTTGGTTTATTGGTTTGAAAAGACTTACGACATTATATTTTGCAATCGTAAGTACAATCGTCGTGTTGCATTTTGTTTAATTTTGAAATGCATGGATATAATTATAATAGATAATATTATCTACCTATGCAAAACGACTATTTTCAAACGCAGCGACATCTTGAATGACATAACAGATGACAAACTAGTTTATAAATATCTGACAATTAAACATTTGACAAGCTGTCGTAACGCCCTGCTCTAATATGTAAGTCGTATGTAATTTAGTTGTGCCTTGGGCTCGCTTACATAAGCAGGCGCACGAATAGTTTTATGATCATCATGGTAATAAATACTTTGAGTATCGTACCTCGCCTTATTGACCTCGTCCGTATTCCACCTCCTTCTACAGCTCTTACACCTGCTCTGCTTCGCCTTACTGCCCAGCCGCTAGCCGCTGCAGTTCACCATCTGTAGGTGTTAATGCCCGTTGATACTAACTACTTCTGTACCACGGGCAGGGAAAGAGTAACGTCAAGGCGGCAGATCCAGCCTATGACTACGCTACCTCTTCCAAGCTGTAAATATAACAAAGTATCAATGACATACTCATCATACATTCCCCACTCTAGGCAGTTGCTCAGGTCCAGACCTTCTCGGTCAACCCTCGCACTCATGTGCCTGTATCTTATGGCAGTTACTTTGCCAGCGATACTTTAGCCGGCGCTCTTTATGGCAGCTACTTTAGCCAGCTCTCTTTATGGCAGTTACTTTGCCAGCGATACTTTAGCCGGCGCTCTTTATGGCAGCTACTTTAGCCAGAGCTCTTTAGCCAGCTCTCTTTATGGCAGTTACTTTGCCAGCGATACTTCAGCCGTTACTTTAGCCAGAGCTCTTTATCCAGCTCTCTTTATGGCAGTTACTTTGCCAGCGCTCTTTATGGCCGTTACTTTAGCCAGAGCTCATAGATCAGTATGCGGGAATAATCTTCGCCCTACTGATCTAGTGTAGGTGCGTTACCCCGTGATTGCCATGCCATCACCCGTAACGCACCTCTCTTGGAAACCATCCTCAGGTTATATGATCTAGGGGAATGAGTACGCACATGCATGCTTACGGCATAAGCTAGTCTTGCGTTGCCGCCACATGCTCACCCCGTAGCCATGTGGCCGGCTCGGCACAGACTCTAACATTACATTACAGCGTCATATCTACAAGCACCAGCTAACCACTCTAACGCTATGCAATATTACTTTATATTAGCGACTATGGCAACGTAGAGTTACTTCTACATAAATCTACATTATTACTACTTAGCTTTGTTACAATCCGTTGACCAGGTAAGTTCACCGCCAGGAACGCCGTCCAAAAAGGACGCTACCAAACGTTTCGTTCCCGCGTAAACTTACCATAGACAAATGTTGTATCTTCATCATAGAGTATAACGTCATCTTGTTGTGATCAGTTTAGTCGAGTTGTTATTGCCATGTCATTTCTATTATTTACAATTATTATATTTACATTCGCGTCACGACGCGACACTCCCGCCCGAAGGCTTGGTTAAAGTATTGTTAGTAGGTTGCGCGTCCACTCCTTTATTTTTTCTAAAGCTCTAGTGGCCGCGCTTCTTCTCAGTTTTGTCTCCTCTTTGGAGTTAGATATCTCAACTGGAGTGTTGCTGTCGGATTGTTTCTCTGACCTATCGTGCATTTGAGTATCCTCTGACCCTTCTTCTCTTTCGTTAATACTGTCGTGATTTATTATTTCGGTTGGGGTTTCTACTGGAGTCTCATCTGGACATCTTTCCAATAGTGGGTTTTCTTCCCATACTATTTCTAGCGCTTTATTTGCACTATCACATGTGTTAGTAGCCTCGTATTCAGTTATGTCATTATCATCCATCTCGAGAGGATAGATGTGAGCTATGGATCGAGTTAATTCCTTGTCTCTTATTTTGATTTTAGCTACTCTGCGCAGACCATCTGCTCCTCTAAGTAGGGATGATATCTTTTGCTACTTTCCATCCTTCGCGGTTCTTCATTTCTCCTTTAATCTGTACAATTTGACCGATTTTAGGTTCTGCCTTAACCGTACTTCTCGGTTCTTTATGAGAGTGCCGATATCTTTCCCTTAGGCTCGGTAGGTATCGGTTTGTAAACATTTCTTTGAATTCTTCTGTCATAATTATGGCCTTCCTCCATCCTTTCACTAGTTCGGTTTTAGTTACCGTTCCTATTATTTCTTCATTTTAAAATGGATGTTTCCATTATTATACATTTTCCCAAGGTGAGGAAGTCGGCCGGTTTTAGGATCTGCTCTAATTCTGAATCTACGCTGGTAAGTGGGCGTGTTTTTATTACTGCTTCTATTTCTTTGATTGCTGTCGCTAGCTGTGAATCGTTTAGTAGATGTTTCTGTAGTGTTCTTTTCATACAATTCTTGACTATCCCTACAAGTCTTTCATAGAATCCTCCGAACCAAGGTGCTAGTTGTGGAATAAATTTCCAACGAATCTTTTCCTTTACACAATATTCTTTTGATACTATTTCAGCTATCAGTTTAAAGTAAAGGGCATTATCGGAGGTAACAAGAGTCGGTACCCCTCGTGTTGCTATGAACCTTCGCAAGGCTAGTAGTCCTTCTTCGGCAGAGAGTTCTTGACTACTTCTAAATGAATTGCTCTCACTGCCAGGCAAGTATAGAGGCAAATCCATCTCTTGTTGGTACCCTTTTCGCTCACTACGAGTGGGCCCATATAATCTATTCCCGTGAAAGTAAAAGGTTCACTATAATTTACTCTCTCTGCAGGTAAGGCTTTGGTGGTAACTTAAATGGTCCTCCTCCGTGTTTTACGCACCTCGGGCACTTCTTATGATTTTTAGTACATGGGCTTTTCCTTGTGGAATCCAATAGTTTTGTCTTATCAGGCTTAACGTATGGTTAGCGCCGTCATGGTAATTCTCTTCGTGTGTTCTCTTTATAATGTCGTTGGTAAAGTCGCATTCTCTAGGTATGAGTATTGGGTATCGTTTATCGAATGACCAGTCAGCATTCTTCATGCGTCCTTCGCATCTTAATATCCCATCGATGTCTTTGAACAATCTTTGATTGCGGCTTAAGTTCGTTTCTATTTCCTGGACCTCTAATGGAAAGCATTCTTTCTGTAATCTCTTGATCTGTTCGATCCTGTCACTTGGTATGTCCTTGTTATCTATATCTTTTAGCTTAGGGATGGATTTCACTTCACGTCTCTTGGAGAGTTCTGTACTCTCTCCGCTCGTCGGACCCTCCCCACAGGTTGGAAAAGAAAGTGTCTCTTCGCCGCGGTCTGCGGGCCACCACTTCTGCTCTTTCAGTAGGAAATCTGGTCCTTTCTGCCATATCTCTGTCTTTATTCAGTGTGGGAGGTCTGGTTGCTACGTCGGCGGGGTTTAATTCAGATGGAACGTACCTTATGATTAATTCTTTATTTATCTTTATTTCTTCGATACGTCTGGATACAAATGGCGGTAAGAGTTTGTTTGATTTATGCCATTCTATTACGATTTTACTGTCTGTCAACAATGTTTGACCAGTTAGTTTTATCTTGAGTTGTTTCATCACAAATTTAATGAGTCTGCTTCCTATGAGTACTCCCAGTAGTTCTAAACGTGGTATCTTAAGATTATCTTGATCCTTTATTGGTACTAATCTGGATTTTACTATGATGAAATGTATATTTTCTCCATTCGTTATGTACACTGCTGCTGCGTATGCCTTCAAAGAAGCATCAGTAAAGCAGTGTAGTTAGTATTGTTTGGTATCTGTTACATAACGTCTGGGTATGAATATCTTGTGTATTTCTTCTAGCTCTTCTCTTATCTCATTCCATTTGTCACGTAATTGTTCTGAAAATATCTCATCCCATTTGAATTTCTGTTTCCACAGATCTTGTAGGAATAACTTTGCTGGTAGTATGTGTGGTGTGGCAAATCCGCACGGGTCGTAAATTGATGCAATAACCTTTAATGCCTCTCGTTTATTGTTTGCTTCTGTGTTGACGTCAAACTTGAGTTCGAGTGTGTCTTGGTCTAGATTCCACTTCAGTCCTAAGATTTTAGCATTACTAACTTTATTTGTATCCGGTATCTGTTTCATAAATTCCTTTGAATTGGAACACCAATCTCTTATATTCATTGAGATTTGTTGGAAGGTGTCTTTGGTGGCTTGATACAATTCTATTGCTTCTTCTATTGTTGAGGTTCCTGTAATGAGGTTGTTTAGTGATATCTTTAATCCATAAAAATCGTGCCACATCTCTGTCTGCCTTGTGTAATGCAATCTGTAGGAATGCCTTTTCCACGTCAGCAGATATAGCAATTCTGTGATGCCGAAATCTAATCAGTAAGCCTGTCAAGTCCTCCAACATCAATGGCCCACAGTACAGGCATTGATTGAGGCTTTCGCTTTCCCCGCTCTTCGCTGAGGCATCGTACACGATCCTAATGGGTTTTCCTTTCTGAGCTACACAATGATGTGGTAAGTAATGTATTGGGTGATCTTCGGGAATCGTGGGTGCTAGTATTACTTCTATTATACCTTTATTCACTTGATCCTGGAGTGTCTCATTATACGTCTTAAGGGTTTCTTTATCTAAGCGCTTTACTAAGCTCACCAGTCTTCCGTAGGCTAGGCCATAATTGGATTGTAGTGCTGGAGGATATTCGTTCCAGGGCCAGGCAACGGTATATCGACCTTCGGTGATACTAGTCGTTTTATTGAAATTATCGACTGCTTCTTCTTCTCTACTGGTTTTCGTAGAGTCATTAATTCTGATGGATTCATGTTCCCCTGGGAACGAGATATTACCTTGGTCAATAGGTAAGTCTGGTGGTTCTAATTTTGTTTCCATTGAGCTTTGAAATTAAGTAAGTACTGATAGTGTCTGTGGGTTTAGTTTCTAGTTTCCCAGAGAGTATCCAACCGAATATAGACTTCACTAAGAATAAATTGTCGTTCAGTTATTTTCTTTCAGTTGTCATGAGCGAGAAGTAGTAATCATTGCCAAACAAGATATCTACTTGTTCTTGGAGTGATCCATCATTTGCAAGAAGTTCTTTATTCTTCCATTGCTTTAGATCGCTGTGAACCTAAGTCTAATAAAATTCTGAATTTGCCTTCTTTGTTGCTTCCTATCTTCTTGACACGGACTATGGCTGTTTGTAACGCTGTGGATCCTCTCGATACCACCGTCGTCATAGTTACTTTTGCTTTTGCTACTGGTGTCAAAAATTTAGTGGGGCATAAATCCCTGTTGTGGCTATTTTTGCTGCAGTAAAAACATTCTCTTATTTTTACAAACTCTATTTATTTATTTATTTGGCTCACCAACAATTGAGTACACTAAAACCAGTTATGGGTTTCAAAATCAAAATCAAATCAAATAATTTTTATTTGTATAACATAGGTAGTAAATACAGTTCTTAAATAGAGTTCATAGGTCGCTATATTATGCCAAGAGGCGTACAAAAATGGCTGCATGCAAAATAAAAACATTGCTCATGCGAGAGGTTAACATAAATTAGTATGTATGTCAAGATGTCAAAATTACTACAAAGATGATTAATCAATAAATACACATGTCACCATATCGCAAAATTTCCCATAGTCAATGCAAAAATAAGTAATCATAATTCGGTCACAATAATAAATTTCGGTTCATCGGTTACATTGAATCACTTTGGGTCTAGTGCATCAATCGCTTACAGGTAACCACATCATGCACTACATATTTATTAAGTCAATGTATAAATGCTAGGTACATAAAACTATAGGATATTTGATAAACACAGAACAATCCGGCTCCTCGGGCCAAATTAAAACTAAATATTGAGATAAAAACATTGAAATCACAGGCAGATATAAGATTTAGAGAGATTTCTAACATTGTGTCCCTCTCTAAAGCATCCAAAACATTGGTTTTTTAGTTTCTGCATTCTTTCTTTGACATCTTTAACCTTTGAACATTGGTCATTATAATGATCTCCCCCACAGAAGATACGCGCTATCTTTCTTCTCTTCATCTGTGGACCTCTGTCACCTTATTGATAGGTGGACGGAGCTTCCATACCTTTCCTGTAGAGTTTTAACTGCAATCTGATAGTTTATTCCAGTAATGTTGAATCCTTCGATCGCCTCTTTTGCCTTTCCTTTCACTGAAGCATGTAAATATAGCAACTTATCGACGTCTTCGATATTATGGCTATCTATATTGGAGCAAAATTAATCTCAGAATTTGTGCCACTGCACAATGTCACCTTCAAACTCAGATAAATGGAGTTTGAATAGATTGCTGCTTACTATTTCACTGCCTATACTGGAGTGACTTGTATCCCGTGATCGTAACTTGACTTCAAGCTGAATAAGGTTCTGTTCAGCCTCGAGCTAGATTTGTGACATGGAGCTTACTTCGTCCGCGGAAGGATGGTCTATCAAACGAAAATAATTGTTTAAATCTTCATTGAATCTTTTTAATAATTTGGTAAGTGTGGCCGCGACAACCTCTGATTGTTGTCTTCCTTCTTTATCACTTACTGAAAGGGTCGTGGATAGGTCAGAGTTCCTCTTAATTTCACTGATATCATTGTCAAACGATTAAGTTAAATGGTGTCTATGGCTCTAACTTTTAACTCTTCTATTATTATTAAATGTATGATATGCTGATCCACGTAGGTACGAGAATATCCCGTTGGCCTAACGTTATTTATACACTCAGAGGGAATCTTTACCCTTCCTGACGTGGGTGTCAATGGATTTCCAAATTCGTTGATCGATATTGTTTCGTAGATCCACTACGTCAATAATAAAAAAACCATCAATTTAAAATAGGTACCGCAAGTAATTTGACTATTAAGTACATACTTCACTGTCACTTGTTACGCTACACTATTCTTTAGTTCTTTACATAAAATTTACAGACATCTTTACCGGTTTTGTCAACAAACAGTTCAAGTTCACATTGAATGTATTACTTAGCACTTCAAGAGAAAGTAAACAGTCACAACTCACTTGAACATTATAATCAACACTCTTTTATTTGGTGGCTGTAGATTCTCTTTATAATAGTATTTTATTCACTGTTTAGTTCACATTTTGTTTGTTTGTAGTTTGTTTACATTTACAAACAGGTCGAGTCGGATGACATTCGAAGGAATATAGTTGACAGTTACGTTTCCTTTCACAGACGCTTAAAAAACAATAAATTAGTTTCATAAAGTTTGACTTCGTCTGGAGTTTAGAGTAATTATTTGTTTAATTATGCTAGGCAATAACCGCACCGCACGTATATTGAAAAATATACCCAATTCAACATTGTGGTGAAAATAATAAAATCTGAAATATCGTTAAGTCGGTACTATTGATTATCGATTTTCAACGAAATTATGTTATCATTATTATATCTACAACTTATATTTTCATCATAACAATTCATGATTTTTTAAAAAATATTTATCACACAATAAATAATCATACATTTAGTAAATCATAGCACACATACATAAAACCACTTGGTCACACACCAACGCCATCTCTTACCGCTTTGTAGAAGTAAAACTTGTAAGCTTCTGGTTTTAAATATCTATTGAAAATTATTCACTAACAATTTTCATAACACTTCAGCTTCAATTAGATAGCAATTAACAAATAGCATTAATAACTGTTTAATTCATTTCCTTAGATTAGGCCTTTTAAGTACCGTTTCAACTTCTCCGTGCAAGCTGCTGTCTTGAGCTTACAATCACAATAGTTAAGAAAAATTATTGTTAGTCTTAGTTTTACTTAGGGAGCCAACACCCTAAAGGCAAGTTTCATACATATAAATAGGTAAGTGCACAAGAAGGTGAAATATGGACGGACATCATACAGTTCTTGTAGTGTAGAGAAACTTATTCTCAAACTAATTTTCTAGGTCACGTTGCTGTGGTAATTATGTATGCATAAGTGGTCTCATCACTATAGCAATATTCGAAATTACATAAGTGGTAATGGGTAGCTATGTACATCAAGTTCTTTGATGTACTCATATCCCAGCATCTCCACCATTTCGTAACGCCCTGCTCTAATATGTAAGTCGTATGTAATTTAGTTGTGCCTTGGGCTCGCTTACATAAGCAGGCGCACGAATAGTTTTATGATCATCATGGTAATAAATACTTTGAGTATCGTACCTCGCCTTATTGACCTCGTCCGTATTCCACCTCCTTCTACAGCTCTTACACCTGCTCTGCTTCGCCTTACTGCCCAGCCGCTAGCCGCTGCAGTTCACCATCTGTAGGTGTTAATGCCCGTTGATACTAACTACTTCTGTACCACGGGCAGGGAAAGAGTAACGTCAAGGCGGCAGATCCAGCCTATGACTACGCTACCTCTTCCAAGCTGTAAATATAACAAAGTATCAATGACATACTCATCATACATTCCCCACTCTAGGCAGTTGCTCAGGTCCAGACCTTCTCGGTCAACCCTCGCACTCATGTGCCTGTATCTTATGGCAGTTACTTTGCCAGCGATACTTTAGCCGGCGCTCTTTATGGCAGCTACTTTAGCCAGCTCTCTTTATGGCAGTTACTTTGCCAGCGATACTTTAGCCGGCGCTCTTTATGGCAGCTACTTTAGCCAGAGCTCTTTAGCCAGCTCTCTTTATGGCAGTTACTTTGCCAGCGATACTTCAGCCGTTACTTTAGCCAGAGCTCTTTATCCAGCTCTCTTTATGGCAGTTACTTTGCCAGCGCTCTTTATGGCCGTTACTTTAGCCAGAGCTCATAGATCAGTATGCGGGAATAATCTTCGCCCTACTGATCTAGTGTAGGTGCGTTACCCCGTGATTGCCATGCCATCACCCGTAACGCACCTCTCTTGGAAACCATCCTCAGGTTATATGATCTAGGGGAATGAGTACGCACATGCATGCTTACGGCATAAGCTAGTCTTGCGTTGCCGCCACATGCTCACCCCGTAGCCATGTGGCCGGCTCGGCACAGACTCTAACATTACATTACAGCGTCATATCTACAAGCACCAGCTAACCACTCTAACGCTATGCAATATTACTTTATATTAGCGACTATGGCAACGTAGAGTTACTTCTACATAAATCTACATTATTACTACTTAGCTTTGTTACAATCCGTTGACCAGGTAAGTTCACCGCCAGGAACGCCGTCCAAAAAGGACGCTACCAAACGTTTCGTTCCCGCGTAAACTTACCATAGACAAATGTTGTATCTTCATCATAGAGTATAACGTCATCTTGTTGTGATCAGTTTAGTCGAGTTGTTATTGCCATGTCATTTCTATTATTTACAATTATTATATTTACATTCGCGTCACGACGCGACACAAGCCTTTAGCTAAAACTTAGAAGGTAACACAACAAAAATTGATTATGTAGTAAAAAAAGGGTTTGCTGAGACAGCTAATTTATAAAACATCTTGTAAGTACTTAAGGCAAAATCTTATTTGGACAGATTGAGGCAAATGTTCCTTAAAATGTTGCATAAGGAGTTGCTTCTTTGCCGAAAAATCGTTTAACAGAAAATATGGAAAGTGAAGTAAGAAAAAAAGATTGGAAAATTTTTCATCATTCCACATGAATGGTTACCCTATTATCCTTGCAAAGTTCAGACGTCAGTCGTTGCAAGGATATCGAATATTGTCACCGTTCCAGCACAAATGCGTTCTATTCTACGGCATAATGACGTCAGCAATCCGTTTTGTACAGAGAATAAAGAATTTCATCGACTCGAATTATATTATCTGTTGAGATAGTTCTACTCATATTATAAAAGTTTGTGAGGATAGATGTATGTACTTATGTGAAATTCTGAATGTGGACGTTTGTCACTCATTCTCGCCTCGGGTTCGGTAGACGTGTATCGTGACGGGGATCTACTGAACTGATTTTGAAAACTCTTTTACCAGAAGGTTACATAATTAGTGCGTGTTTTAAGCTATAATTTATTTTCAAAAGTGAGAGGGGTGGAGGGGAGGATAAAGTACAAAATCGACGAGCTAAATGGTAGTGTTAAATAAATTCGGAATTTAGTAACTTTTAAGTAGATTCTAATCAAAGCAAGGGACGGTCGCTAGTCTTCAATAAGACGATCGCACAAGACAATGGCTTTACATTAGTTATCGCGCGTCGAACTAAATTAGATTCTCACTGCAGGTGCTTTTTAGTGCTCTTTTTTAGTCCTGTTATTTTATTTTAGTTTCAATCCATTTCTTTGTTCTATTGGTACCGAGTGCTATAGCTGAGCATCAAGTCCTTGTTTCAATACCCGCCACGGGAAAGGATTAATGGGTTTCTTCTTCTAGAATTGCTTATTACCCGCTCAAAGTATGCCACTAAGTAACAGCTGATACACCAGCAGAAGCAACTGTCAAATAGACTTAAAAGTTTCGATCAGAAAAAAAACAGATATGTCTCTCCTTGGCCAAATGCTGGGTATGCCCTTGGCTAGAAAAAAACATTAAAATAAAAATGACGTGTGGCACTCGGAGACTGCCACGGTAAAGCTATTGCATATCATTTTTTATCAACTCCTCTCCTCTCCCCCTCCCCAGTCCTCCCCTCCCCCACACCTCCCACACCCCTCCCCTCACCGCTCCCTCCCCTTCCCTCACTTTCCCCTCCCTTCCCCTCCTGTTCCCTGCCTCTTCCCCTCCCCCTCTCCGCTCCCCTCTCACCTCATCCTTCCCATTCCCCTTCCCCTCCCCCTCCTTCTCCACCCCCTCTCTCTGTCCTCCCTCTCCACTCCCCTCCCACTCACCTCCACATTCCTCCCCTGCCCCTCCGACCCCTCTCACAATCCCCCCCAGCTGGTATCATTCGTTCAACCAAAACCGTATCGATTAGGGATCAAAAGGTTCATTAATTAAGTTTTGCACGAAGAGTTACCAATTAAAACTTGATACGGCAAGACGATCTATTGTTTCTGCTAAATTGTGTTCAATTAAGAAAGTTGGGATGAGATTTTCTATTTTTCTTATGTATCTCAAAACTATTAAAATAACATTACGCCTGTACACCCCAAAAGGTATCTAAGGCAGAGGTGTCTATATTCTACCCACATTATGCGAGTTATGGTTAAGTCTCACGTAATAAAGGGCAAGTCTATTGCAACCAAAGACATTCAATACCTATAGACCGGACATCACGATCAAAATTTTCTTCCGAAACTTGTGTCCTATTTGGACACAAGTCTATGAGTTTCTTTTAGTACCCTCCGCTGCCGCTCCAATATGCATATATTATTCTAGATGGCGTTACTGAGAGATCAAAGTTTTTCTATGACATTTCCTTGACATGCCCGCTCTATAGTATTTTCAATCTCTTCGATTGTCACCCATTATAATCTCTGAGTAAAATGGCTATGTAATTTCGGATCGAAAGCAAACAATTGAATTCCGTCTTTCCCATTAGACTATAATAATAATAATGTTAATAACTATGGACCTCAAAAAAAAACACTTAAAAACGATCATCTTTCTAGCATTTTCCCAACTATGTTGGGGTTAGTTTTCAGTCTAACTAAATGCAGCCGCAATGTTTCCATGAAGCGACTTCTTAACTGACCTCCACAACTTAGTAACTTGGTGACGCAGGTTGACCAAAAAAACCCATACTTTTCATTTCACGCTTTAATTAAAATACGGAAAGCATAGAACAGGAATTAGTTCATTTGCTGAATCAGACTAAATGAATGCATTCTTGGCACATCTAGTGTCGGTGTCACCGCAATGTAGTAGAGAATTTTGGGTAAGGCTATATAGCCATGTGACTGTGTTTTCACACGTTACATTCTCACTCAATGCTGGATACAAGGCCACAATGTTGGAAATTCTCCAACACCAGAAAAACTGGCAATGGGCAGAATTTTTCTGTTTGCATAATTATCTATTTTGTAAGTAAATACCTTTTAATTATACTAGCGTTGTAACCGCTTTGAAGTCTGAACCATTAATTGGATTTACGAATTAATTCGTTAAAACGAAATTAAAATTAATCATTCCCAAAAATAATATCTACTTCAAGATAATCTCATCTAAGATTTTATATTCCGGCAAGTTACTTAAAAATTTAATATCAATTCTACATAATTACTAGCTGCTCCGGTAAATATCATTCCACCTTTAAAAAAAACATTCGTTGCTGGACATACACTTTATAAGAATCGGTCAAACCGGTTCGGAGGAGTTTTACAACACACACGAGATAAGTGAACATTTGGGCACACATTTTTATAGAATGAGTGTCCAAATGCTGACAATTGTGTAAGAAAACATAGTGCGGAACCCGGGACTTGTATGTAAGTCTTAGGCTTGTGTGGTATGAAACCCGCGCCTCCTCTATATGTAAACAGGCTTTTCCACTGCAGTAGCACAGCCACAGGCTGAATTTATTATAACCCTGCTTTTACAATATTTTCCAACAAAAATACACACACACATCATCGCTTACCAAAAGGTGAGGTAGTGATCAAACGCGAACCTAACAATAATTAAAAAAAATGACGTGTGGCACTCGGAGACTGCCGCGGTAAAGCTATTGCATAGCATTTTTTAACTCCTCTCCTCTCCTCCCCCTCTCCCCATTCCTCTCCTCCCCCTCCCCCTACCCCTACCCTCCCCCTCCCCTTCCCCTGCTTGTATACCTACATTCATCAGATTATATTGTGTGGACGATGCACCTATAGTAATAGGAACTGTACCTACTAAGATTTAGTTTTGATTTGTAGTTAGTTTATTTATAAGGACTTTAATTTGTGACCGAAACAAAAAAAAAGCTTTGTTTCAATATTTGATAGCCTTTTATATCCTTTCAACGCCACCATACCATCTAAGTAATACATCTACATCTCTAAAAATGATCGCTAACAAACCATAAGCAAACTCGAGGATACAATAATAAGCAGTACAAGTTACCAATCTGCTTATCTCTCAAGAAAAACACCTCACCACGGCCAACCATACACTTCCGTTAATTTATTTATTTATTTATTTTATTTGGGAAAACAAACAGTTTAGTATATTAAGTATACACAACCTTAAAACAACTTAAAATTAAAATTAATAAATATACTACCCACAACATTTTCCACAGATTACTATGTTATATAGTAAAAGCAAACTGTTCGCAGACGTAAATTACTGTAAGAACACAAAGAAAAATAAATTAAAAGAGAAATAAAGATAAACAATATTTTATAGAAGATGAGGCAAACTTAAAAAGAAATAACAAAAACAATGTAATATCATACGTCGTTACGTATGATATTACATTGTTTTTTTTTTACAGGTCTCTGTAAAAAGTAATATCCATATCGTGGAATATGGAGCCTACTGCTGATTCTTTAAAACGGCTATTAAATCATTTTTAAATTTATGTTTGTTCAGGAACAATATGTCTATTGCATCAAACCGCGAATTGTATGTGTCGATATATATAATTACATACTTAATTATAATTACACAAGCTTGAGATAAAGCCGTTAAATAAATAATAATAACAGGGAACAAGTCAGTGGAAGAGTAAGAACAACTGGTAACTTGCTGCTAATGAGTTCGCCTTTCTCGAGAAGGGTGATGGGGAAAAAGTATGGCTGACCCTTGTTACTATGGAGGTGCTAATTGCAAAGTTGTTGGCCTTATTAGGGCTTACCGAGCTGCTGAGGGGGATATGTAGTGTTACGATAGAATAAGATATGAATTAAAGGAAGTCTGAAAGTGCAACGGTGCCTGTGACCGAAAAGTTGAGTGAAAACCGAATGATGTAAAGAATAAATAAACAAATAAATATTCCACAACTTGCACCCAACGCCATCTAGTCCCAAGCTAAGCGGAGCGTGTGCTCTGGGTACTAAACAGCTGATAACCATACCTACTTATATAATTACTACTTATAAAAATATACATATTATAGATAAATTACACCCAGACACAGAACAAATGATCATGCTCATCACACAAACATTTCTCCTGAGTGGGAATCGTACCCACGACCTCCGGCATAGCAGTCAAGGCCACTAACTACTAGACCAACAGGCCAGTGTAATGAAAACGAGGATCATGTTTTGAAAAAGACATGAAATTTATAGTATTTTTTTCCATTTTTATTGCCTTTAGATAATATCATTAAGTTAATCTGCATAATTCTTTTAAGGGTAATAAGGCCAACACACAAAATTTCATCTATTGAAAATCATTTCGAAGTAACTTTTGAATTTCAGTACATTTCCAATTTATACTTGCAAGAAAGCTAAAATGAGAAACTTAATTGTACAGACGCCAGCACATCAAGTTACCCCAATGTGTCAAATTTTCCCAATTAAATAAGAACCTTCTGTTGTTTGTCATAAAATTGAAAAACCATCAAAGAAATTTGACACATTGGGGTAACTTGATGTGCTGGCGTCTGTACTTGTAAGTTGAGTTTTATATGAAATTTCTTCTACTTATCCTGATAAAATGCTTTTTAATGATATTATTGCAACAAACAAAAAATTAATTCTAATAAAATAAAAAATAATGTGTTGGAAAATATGCACTGTCGTCGTTACCAACATTTCTGCATATATTTTTGACAAAAGAACCAACTGTTTTGACGTCTTTACGTATTTTTTCTGCCTTAAATAAAATACCACGATGCAATAATGCAAACCCCGAGAAAACTTAGAGGATAAGAAAGTAATTAGCCATCCTCCCTCCAATGCAATAGAAAGAAATGAGCTTGTCTCCTTAGCTAGAGATCTTAGGGCTTAAGCCATTTTCTTTCTACAATTTCCCCACCTAGTTAAAGTCTCAGTAATTAATCTTTAAGCCATATTGCGAACTATATTAAGAATTTATTATCTCTAAAAGGTAGACGTCTTAAGTCCATGTCTTTGCTCTAAGACTACCTTTTTGTTTTCTTTTGAGAATTAGATTGAAAGATTTATTTATTTAAACAAAAAAATAAATAGAATATTCCGGTTATACCCCATAACGGAAATATTCTATTTATTTTTAAGGAGTAATCTCATTGAGTAAGATAGGAACGATGATAGTTTCATGGTTCTTTATAGAATTAAGCAAAAAAAAACATATTAAGAAGAAAAACAAAAAAAGAGAAAATAACCTGTGTTTGTCATCGTGTCCTTGAGTCCACACTGTATTTGAACCACTGAGCTTTCCAATAAATCGATATGTTAAACTACACAACTAAGTTAACTCAACAGCGATCGATACAAACAAGTTAAATTCAACAAAGTTAGCCTTTAATCGGTCGCCTCGAATCAGCGGTTACGGGTTAAATTAGAGCTGGCTGAGTTATTGCATTCCTGCGTAAAGCTTAACATTTGAGGGTTAGTTGTCAATGCGGTTACGGCAAAATCTGTGACCGTTTCGTGGTTGATTGTCGTACCATTAAAATCGGGTACAGTTTGAAATTGAATTAGTGTTTCGGGGTGGCGACTGTGAAATGACGCGGATGATTTGGGAAATGGAAACCTTGGAATTATGGTGAATTTATATACGAATTTATATGCAAACGTATCGTGGAGTATTATAGTGCCTACTGATGTATATTGAATGTATACATTTACTATCTACTGATAGATCCAGATATCTAGGTAGGCCAGCACATCAAGCTACCTCAATGTGTCTTTCTTTGATACTTTTTCAACTTTATTGCAAACAGATTAGGGGCGACTTCAAATTAGCCGCAAAGAGCCGCTTTGCAACCGCTAAGTTCGAGCAGCATAGTGTTCTACATTTAGTTTCAGCCACATCGATAAATTGTTCAACCCGATTTGCTTTCATGTCTGGACAAAAACACGTGCGCAACGTCACTTGTCGATTGATGAACTGATGCGCGGCCGCGCTGCCACCAATTTGAAGGCGCCTTTAGGTTCATGTACCTACAGTCCTGTTTCCTTCGTTCGGAATTTAAATTTGTGCGCGTTTGATGGCAAAATACTCACCTCTATTCCATGAAACTTAAACATAACGTGAGAAATTTGGGTGTAGGTACAGACGCCAGCACATCAACCTACCCCAAACTATCACATTTTCCCAATTGAACATAAACCATATTGAGTATAGAATAAAGTTGAAAACCTATCAAAGAAATTTGACACATTGATGTGCTTATTGTAGGTACACGTGGCTTATTGTGTGTACTTGTGCGAAAAATAAACATCTACCTTGCCATCTATCACTCTTAATTTACCAACTTGTTAATGATTATTAACTTTTCCCCAAACCTCATCGTTTGCCTCCAAATATTACCAGACACTCCATACAAATATCAACACATTTTCTTTCATTAATTACACGAGAGGTCTTCCATTCATCTTCATTAGTAGCCTTTCACACATCGCATTAGTTCTAAATGCCCTGGTGGTTGCGAGTGCCTTTTTTGATCGCAGGATTAGGTTCAATGTTCGGGTAAACATTAGTTATTTTGTGCCCCGAAATTTAAGTGCCTTTTGCATTTTTTAAGATAGGTACCTTTGTTTGTATTCTGACAGGTACCATTTGACTTTTTCAATTTATGTGTAGGTATTTTCCAAATTTATCTCAGACATTGTATACTGACATCGATAAAGAAAAACATCGTGAGTAAACCTGGACTTGTACTGAGTGAAAGTCTGTAATAGGCAACCTGCCAGGAGTAAAGGTGATGGTTAATGCAATTACGACATCTTTAACATCCTAATATACTTTCGAACTAGATAGAACTGACGCATTCTAGTTTGCACTTTGACATTTATCGGTACGTTTATTGTATACAAGAACCTGACAACAATAATCTGGCAGTTGCATAACATAACATCACGACTGGAATCCCCGAAGGGTTAGGTAGAGTTAGGTCAGTTATGTTGAAGTCTCGTGTAATAGGGGGCGAGCCTATTACCATCAATCGGGCACTAATCCAGACTCCGTGCTGCTACAGAGAAATCTTAGATGGAAAAACTCAATAACACTTTGCCCGACCCGGGGTTCGAACTCGGGACCATGAGGTCCTGAGTTTGATCCCCGGGTCGCGAGCTCAGCAGTAGCTTTTGCGACCACCAGAGCAAGGCAATCTGGCTGTTGCCCACCAGACGAAATGCCCGTCTGTCCTCCCTTTTCGTTGGTGAAGGGGGAATTTAACACCCTAAAACCCTATACTCTTGTGCCTAATAAGGTCAGTGTGTCGATTTCCTTAGACCCTCCAATCCATCTTGATTTGTCGCCCTTCGCCTTCGTATTATGACGTCAGAAACACAACTTAACTCCATGTTATTAGTAATTACAATTACAAATACGTCCATTAATTCACGCCGCGACATAAGTCAAGATTGTAATCAGAAGACACAACCTAAAACTAACTTTCGTAGAAAGAAATAGGGTCGGTTGTTGAGTGACCTGGTGTAACGACCAAAGACATTGTTCGGCTGGACTTGAGATGTGATATATCAATGTTAGGGCTTAGGCAATTGGGGAATTATGTTCTACGCTCATCATCTGTCATGCGATTTTGTACAGTACACGCTGTACATACCTATTATTTTGACCTGCCCCTGGTAGCGTCCTCACACGCTTACGATTTTCACTTTAGCCTTAAAGACACCTTAATTATAATCGGACGGGAAGACCGCAGGGCAAGTTGTTTCTGTCCTTCGATATACGTGGTATAAACGACGAGGCAAAACGCTTTGTCCGGATCGTAGAGGTGCCAACAATGTAAGGGTGGACACTCGCCGTACCTACTCGACGGGTGTTATCCGATTAGTACAGGATCCCGCTATAGAACGACCTTCACTGAGCTTGTTAATGTATTAAAACTATTTTATATTCAATTTAATATGTCAATAAATATGTCGGAGATGGCTTACGGTTGGGGTTGAATCTTCATCAAAATCAAATTCACTCAAAATCAAAAGTCATTTATTCACTTTAGGTTGAGGATTAGCACTTTTTAAACGTCGTAGTTACATAAGACAGTCCCCCAAAAAGCCCACCCTACGCCACTTCCTAGTGTTATTGCTGGGAAGAAGAAGTGGTGGAACAAACTCCCCAGGAACACATCTGTCTGATAAGTTAACACATCGTCGAACATGATTATCACAGCGTTATGGGTTACCAGCAGAAATGTTTCTTTAGGATAACTTAACCGTTACATTTTAACACTTTACAACGAAACGAATTACAGTTCCGGGACGTCTTAGCTCCACTGCGGTCGGGCACTGAATGTCGTCCTCGCTGCAGGCTTAAAACATCACGACTCTGTAGAAGCGCGCCATGGTGTCGGTAGATCACGTGCTATCGCCTTTTGGCGCGCTTGCGATTCGTTGTGTCCGTACTATTGACCGGATCCGACAAATATATTACATATGGGTTGTCTAAACAAATTCAATGAGTCCGCTATAGAACGACCTTCACCGAGGTAACCAGCTCGACGAAGGTCGTTTTATAGCGGGCTCGTAAACTAGATGGTGGAAACGTGATGGCGAAATCAAGCCATTGTAATTCCCGTGCACATTCTTCAAAATTCATCCTATAGAATACCGAACCTGTGATCAAGGCTTTGCAGAGTGATGTTTCCAAAAACACACATTTTTGAACACTATGTTGGTGCTTCCGGACAGTGTGAGCCATGTTTATACATATAGGGTGACTGGTTATTAGTGACCGATACTTAAACACGTGATTGTACTCATGAACACAAATAACTTTCCCAAAGAAACTTTTTTTTTATATACTCATTAACTTTCAATTAATTTAATTACGTCAGTAATGCGCAACGGGAGGGGTGGGGGTGGCGGGCAGCTCGTGATGCTACTACTAGTAGATTTTGCCCTTTCCGAGGTCAGACTACCTGGTATACTTAGAGTACTCTATGCTATCAACTGATCGATCACAGGCGCGCGCGCGGGATTTTCAAACAGCGTTTTTGTTATTTTACTGTGTTATAACTTAATGTGTAAAAAAAAGTTTATTTGGGAAAGTTTATTGAAATCATGAATACAATCACGTGTTTAAGTATCGGTCACTAATAACCAGTCACCCTATATAGGCCGGTCACAACGCGTAATACGTCATGTTTTAATCATAGACTTGACACGTACTGTCAATACAATCACGCGTCATTGGACTCTCTTTTATATTTATAAAATAGGTTATCTAAAAGACAGACAGTCTCCTAGCTTTATTATTAGATGGGCGTCATAAATCATGAAAGCTTCAGAGGCAATCTCCTGTGAGTCTTAGCACGGACAGACGAGAACCAGAGACGGCTCATAAATCTGTCGAATATTTACAATAGAAAGTAGATATTTTTAGATCGTCTGGAACATTTTGGAGATATCGTTTTCTTTATTCAATTTTCATCTTCATTTTAGTATAAGTTATATTGTTACTTACACTGTGGAAGATTTGGTTACAGTATCATCATCGCCTGGCTGGTTCGGGCTGGTTTTTGACTGGCCTGTTGGTCTAGTAGTTAGTGACCCTGACTGCTATGCCGGAAGGTCGTGGGTTCGATTCCCACCCAGGACAAATGTTGTGTGATGAGCACGATCATTTGTTCTGTGTCTGGGTGTAATTTATCTATAATATGTATGTATTACTTAGGTACTTTTGCTGTTTACTTAGTGGTTTCCTTTAACTGGTTTGACATCTTGGATTTGAAATTTTTTGTAATGTATTTTTTAATAATTGTTTAATATGTTTATGACTTGTAAGAATCCCTTATCAATAAAATACTAAAAAAAATAAAATCCACAAATAAAATACTATGACTATGACTATGACTATTTAGAAATATATAAGTATGTTTATCAGCTGTCTAGTACCCATAACACAAGCTCTTAGCATAGCTAGGGACTAGATAACATTGTGTGAAAGTTGTGGAGTATTTATTAATTTTATCTGCCTAGCCTTTTCATAGCTATGTTGGAATCAGCTTTCAGTTTACCGGATGAAACTGAATACCAGTGTTTTACATGGAGCAACTGCCTGTCTACTTTCACAACTCAGTAACTGGGTAACACGATACCCCTTAGTTAAACTGGTTGTCATACTTTCGGGCTTCTAGTTGTAACGACTGCCAAAGATATATTATTGATAGCCGGGACCAACGCTCTTCGGCTTTTCGAGGCGAACTTTTCGATTTCATGTTACCTTAACTGCTGAAATTGGGCCACCAAGATAAAGGCTGAGGCTAGTTTTTGGCCCACCACTACTTCTGCTTTTTCCCTATTTATTCATGTTTTTTTTTATGTTTCATTGTTACCTAACTTGTGTGTGTGTCATTAAATACATGATTATTATTATTTTTACTATTTATCAACCAATATAATCCCGCAGTTAGCCTTGTGCGTTGCTAGGAATGGTCGCCGTGGGAACGATTGCTTCGATTGGGTAAAACGTATACGTGAAAAAATCAAATGAAATCGTCGTCGTGTGAATGTAGCCTAACTTAATGTATCGAGCTATTGCAAAACATTTCTTTTATTTACTTTCCAGTCATCGACCATTCCAACATATGAGTTAAAAAAACAGTTCATATAAATGAACTTTAAACCAAACTTTGTGTAACCAAGGACCAAGAAAAGCGGCAGAAAACTTCAATTGCTTGAGTTTTATTTGTACAAGAAGCAATTTAGCTTAGTTGGCAAGTTTACAACTAGGTAACATGCATTACTTAGCGCCTGGCTTCACTCTTGAGGAGCTGAGAAACTTTCTGAATAAGAACTGCAGTGGGTATGACAGGCAACCGACTGCGACGTTTGAAGGATAGTTAATGGGGGAATGTAGCAAAAGTTGTCTATTTACTCGACTTCAGCGCAGCAAATCAAATCAAATCAAATCAAAAATCAAATTAAAAATGTTTATTTGCAAGAAAATACATACAAATTACAGGGAAAGATCTTATAGCAAAAAGGAGAGTTATGATTTTGACCAAGATGTATGTCTGTTTGTAGTATGTAAGTATGTATGCAGATTAATCTGTTCCCTCATGACTTCTAACTAAGTAAACGGCTGAACATATTTTAACAGATGAGGTGTCGTTGGAATTTTCTTAGACGTTTCATTTAATACAATATGGCGCCTGCTAGAGGACGAGTATTGACGGAAAGAAGTGATCTAAGAAAAATAAAATAATGTAATGATGTTGGGTGTCAAATGAAAGGGGCTGTTTCACTTCGTTGTCGTTTTGTTTTACGTGAACTCGAACGTTGAAACGTTCTTGCTCTTTTCATTATTAACCGACTTCAAAAAAGGAGGAGGTTCTATGTTCGTGTGTTTGTATTTTTTTGTTAGTAACTGACCTGGTGTCAGTCTTTATGCCGACCATGGGCTTCTGACTTGGCTGTACATGGCGAGATATGTATCTAAGGCATGGCAATTTCCTCACCATGTTCCCCTTCACCTAAAACAAATTTTACAATACGCAGACGCACATGAATCATTTACTAATATTTTAGCAGACGCATTATTTTTTATTAAGCTCACTTCGAATAAACGCTTTTTATTTATTTCTTTATCCACCACTTAGAAAACGAATGGCTTTCAAATAATGACAAAAATTATTTCTGTTGTAGGTAGGTACTAAAGGTACACTTGTCTCAGGAAAGGGATCGTTTACATAATTATTATTATTATTATTGACAATCGTTCTCAATTAGCTTATCTAATGTAAACCCTATTAATAATTAGTTGACCACAAACCGTAAAAACAACGAGCAAAAGATTTTTTTTTAAACTTATGTTACAGTGGTCTTTTTTACCCGACTGCGCCAGAAGGACGTTTATGCTTTTCGAGAGTATGTATGTATAATTTTTTGGCACGCTCTGCAGCCTGAACGGCTCGATGGATTGGAGCTTGAGAGGTGTCGCTGGATTTATAATTACTGTGAAAGTAATATTGTTATAGTTGTCTGCCTCGTTGGTCTAGTGGTCGCAAGCGCTACTGCTGATCATGAGGTCCCGGGTTCGATCCCCGGGTCGGGCAAAGTGTTATTGAGTTTTTCAATCTGAGATTTCTCAGTAGCAGCCCGGAGTCTGGATTTGTGCCCGATGGATGGCAATAGGCTCGCCCCCTATTACATGGGACTTAAACATGATGGCGAAATGTGGGTGTACTACCAGGTACACCTCTGCCTAGCCCTTCGGGGATTACAGGCGTGACGATATGTATGACGATATGTAATATTGTTATAAAAAAAAAACTCATAGTCAGCTGTCTAGTCAGTAGATTGGAGTAATCTGCAATGTGCTCTCAATTCAGTAAGCCTCCATTTCTAGAATGGGTCCCGACAGCTATATACAATTTATCTTGTAGTGATCCAAGTATTTATTTTATTTAATTACTTTTCTGTACACACCTAAAAAATAAACAAACAAAGGAACAGTAAAACAATTATAGGGCATCAAAAAACTCATCCGCATCGCTGTCAACGGATAAAGTGCCCAGAAGACTGGCCGCATTGCCACGTTGTATGGCAATGCTGATTCTCTGACCGAAATAAAGGCCAGCCCTCTGGTCACGTGAAGAGTCGACCAACCGCTTGGCGATGTCCCGTCTCGTCAGTTAAGTGCAATCAGGTACAACGACTTTTTGTTTTAGGGCTTTTTCATGAATACTTAGAAAAGCAGTCGGGTTTTTCAGTTTTATTAAATTACCGTTTTTTTTTCCCAATACTTTTCACTAGCGTGTGCGAATATATTTCGAAACTATTCCCACATAAATCGTCACAGCTACCATTAGTACTAACACTCCACTATTATTTATTCTGAAACCTAATCTGATGGACTGCGAACCCAGAGTAATAGCTACACAGGTTTTGTTTCACCAAGTCCATATGTTTTGATTTTAGGCCAAAAAGTAAATAAAAGTCATTCTGAGCTGTTGATTAATTGATACTAATGAGGGTTAAGAAAGCGATAATTAATGATATAGGGTGAAAAGGAACGACAACGTACATATGAACACTATATGTTAAGTCCATGATCCTGGATCGTTGCGGTCATCGTCACAGCATTAAAATTTTTCTTTTTCCCTTCTTAATTTACTGAATTGACTGGCCTACCGTGATACAGTTTTTACTAGTACGAAGTCAGTGTGAATTAAAATCAAACAAGCACTAAACGTACACAGGTATTTATAGGTAGGTCACTTTGGAAATGCCATTTAGTTTAGTTTACTTTAGTTAAAAAAGACATGTAAAAGTATCTGAGAAGATCTACTTACAGAAATAAATATCTATTCATTTCATTTCATTTCATTATATCCGCCGCAATTTTGTATGATTAATTAGAGACAAATCACAGGACTGGACTGGACCGTAGACTGTTGGGATTTGTATATAAGGTTGTTCTTATACTCTTTCAATAAACGTTTTTACTTTAACTTTTAAATTTACAAGATTTTCCTGATATTCGTTGAGATCTAAACTCGTCTTCATCTGCCTAGCCTTTTCCTTTTTTACCAGTGTTTCACATACAGCGACTGCCCGTCTGACCTCCACAACTCAGTAACTGGGTAGCACGATGCCCCTTGGTTAAACTGGTAGTCAGACTGTCGGGCTTCTAGAAAGATAGAAAGAAGAAAGAAAACATATTTATTTGGCACATGCCACAAGTGCACAAAACAAAGTAAAAAAATAATAATAAAAGACTTAGTTTCTACTTGTAACGACTGCCAAAGATATATTAATGATAGCCGGGACCAACGCTTTTCGGCTTTTCGAGGCATCTGAATTCCTTGAATCTCAACTATAAATAAAACCAGCCAGTAACTCTCCCACTGCAGGGTAAAGGCCTCTTCTTATACGAAGAAAGCACAAGGATTGATCACAACACTAGTACAAGGTGGATTGGCGATTTCAAACTTAAACTAACTTTAAGTCCAGGTTGCCTTACAGTGTTTTCTTTCACCAAAATCAATCATGTCTAAAACAAACTTAGATCGTACATATAAATTGAAAAAATCTCATTGGTGCATCTACTTGCCAGAATTTGAACCTTAATATCACCTCGTGAAAAACAGGTACGTTCCCTAAACTCTGGGCAATGACGGCATCAGACTTTTTAAGTCTCAACTATGTAATATTATTTCAAATGAAAAACAATGTAAATATGCCACGTATTTTACTAACTTAAGCCCAGCTTAGCCTGACGGCACTAAACTCTTTTGTCCGCAGAAATATAAATCCTCACACGACTATAAAAATAATTGCTTATTCAGAAAAAAATATACGTATGCCTGGATTTTTCTGAGAGCTAAATGGAAATTCACTTTAACATTTATAGTTAAGGAGCTCACATTCAAAGCATTTAGGTGATGTGTTAACATAAAGAAATCTTAAGATTTCTGATATACGCCAATCAATTTCTTAGCAAAACTCATTTACATCATACTCAGAATGATTTTGAAGGCTTCATAGTAACTCAATGCTTTATGTGTTAGACGTATTTGTGTTCATAATGATATTGTTGAATTGACAAAATTAAAGATTGTAAGTTCTGATTCCGTAATAACTGAAAACAATATAGCATCAAGTTTGTTTATTACAGAGCCGCACCCAAGTTCTGACAGTTATGTTTAAGTTCCATCAATTAGTGGAACCAACAGTCCTAGCCATATTAAAAATTCTATTTGTATTCATTTCTATCATAGAAAGAAAATGGCGTATAATATGTAATCAGCTGCTTTGTCAACTGTCAAGTTTATTTAATTTTCAGCCATATTACAAATTCTACTCGTTAACACTTGACAGTTGACAAACAGCTGATTCCATTTTCTTTCTATTGTCGCCTTATCGATTACGATAAAATAACGAGAATTTGTAATATGGCTAGGCCTGCAGGTTGAGCAATCCCAGGTGGAAAAACCGAATAACGCTTTGGCTGACTTTTGAATCGAACTCAGGTCTCCTGAGTTAGCTGAGTTGATGAACTCAGCAACACTTACAACCATCATCTGCCTAACCTTTTCCCAACAATGTTGAGGACGGCTTCCTATTTAACCAGATGCAACTAAATTCCAGTGTTTTACATGGAGCTACTGCCTACCTGAACTCCACAACCAAGTTACTAGGTAGCAAGATTACCACTTAGTCAAACTGCAGGGCTAGCATGGGCTGGGGATATAACTTTTATCCACCGATTATTTCCACTGACAAGGGATACAATTATCTTATCCACCTGCCAAAGCACGGCAACAGGGGGAAAGAGAATTATATCACTTTTTGACATTAGACGTAGATATTCATCCACGGCTTATAGCATGGCGACTAGTGAAATATTTCGCGATTCGAGCCATCCCAATAAAAAAAAAAAAAAAAAAATTAATTGACAACAATACAAAATAAATATCCAGTACAGACGTAATAAAACGATGAAAGTACTTTGGTTTACATGACATTCTCGACTATTGTGTAATTTCATTAAAATTTTCTTATAATGGCAATAATTTCGAGGACAAGCGTTTCCCCTGGTTTATCCCCGTGAATAGTTTATCCACCCATGTCGCCATGCTCGGAGGGTGGATTAAAATGACAGAGGGGAATAGTATTTTATCCTCTCCCCGCGGAAAGAACATCTCCGGCCATGCTAGCCCTACTGGTTGCCAGATTTTCAGGCTTCTGACTACCTATAACGTCTGTCAAAGATCTACAAATGACAGCCGGGACCAACCTTTCCGAAGCACGGAGAAGCCTTGATATGTCATTAATGGTCACCCATCCACGGACCAGCCCCGTCAACACTAGCTCAGCAGCACTTGCAAACGCTAGAAAAATATCCAATAAAAATACACTTTTACCAAAGCTTCCGATGCTTCGTAACACGCGGGAATATCTTCCATCTAATACAGTGTCGATCACGAAAACCGATAACATGGTTTTTGTCGTCATTAACCCCCCGACTACTTTTAGTTTTTTTCTGTTTCAACGTGCACCGTGTTTGGTCCATAGGACGGCGTGTAAAGGGGACCTTTATCATTTATTGTTTTTTGCTGCATGTTTGGCGGACGTAATTGTTGATGTTATACCGAATTGCATAGCTTGCTTCTTTAGCTAAAACTAAGTATGCTACGATTGAAATTGGAATTGGAGTCTTCTACTACAGGCATTGTTTGCTTAAAAGAAGGCTCCAATCACAAACGTCTGTTGTAATCTTGTTAAAGAAATAAACAATTTGAATTTGAATTTGAAATATTTCGTGGACGCGACAAAAGAAAGTATGTATCTTATATTCCCAGCTGGCAAATAGTTTGTCCATAATTTGGTCGTATGGACGGGTTGAACGACATTGATCCAGTCGGATATTCGACAAATCGGTAAATCGTCAAAGCAAAATAATCAAGTAACCTTTTGTTTATGTCTGAGCATCTTGGCAGCAGACCCTTAGCAGCTGCTGATAAGGGTGAGGTTCTGGTTTCAATTTCCAGGTCGGATTAAGAGTGACCATGTAATTAAACTTTTTTTAGCCATTTTTGTTTTGTTTATTGTGTATGTAAGCACAATGGCTGTCATTTGTACATCTTTGTAAGTCGTTACGAGTAGTCAGAACCCGGAAAGTAAGTCAACTTGTCTAATTAAGGCGTATCGAGTTACCCAATCACTGGATTGTGGAGGTAAGATAGCTGCAGCCGGTTATCTGGACCCCAACATAATTGGGAAAAGGCTAGGCAGATTTATTTTATGTACTTAGTAGGCACAACAAACAGTTACATTACATAATAACTCACCCACACTTTACACGCATGTTTGCATGCCCACTGAATCATGGAAATTTCATATTTCCTTTTTCCTTCGTCTCTCATAAGCCTTTAACTTTCATTTTAATTTAACTTTTAGTATAATGTTTGTAAGCCAGACGGCAGACTGACACAGTCCATTTGTTAAGTTTTTGTTGTTCCCTAAATTGTTTTTTATTGGCCAAATAATACCTCTTAAGATACAGGTGAACCCTAGTTAAAGAGGTAGGATAATCATTTTTGTACAGATTGCAACACAAACTCTTTTACTGTAAAAATAATGTAAGTACATGTGTACCGATCTGTATTTCTTTAGCTTAATAATCATTTATTATTATAAATATATTACAATATGACAAACAGAGTAACATATATAAAGTATGGTATTAATGTGACCCACGGCGCTGTTCACAGGTTACAATAATAAATAAACCCTCACTCACTTGGAGGTGAACTATGCATGCATGACGGTTGCGCTACTATTCTAAAAACAACAAAAGGAAAGAGAAAAAGATAAAAATAAAATATAATAATTAAATAAATAAATATATAAATATTCCACAACTTTTCACACAACGCCATTTAGTCCCAAGTTAAGCTTGAGAGCTTGTGTTATGGGTACTAAACAGCTGATGAACATACTTAAATATTTCTAAATACATACATATTATAGATAAATTACACCCAGACACAGAACAAATGATCGTGCTCATCACACAAACATTTGTCCTGGGTGGGACTCGAACCCACAACCTCCGGCATAGCAGTCAGGGTCACTAACTAATAGACCAACAGGCCAGTCAAAATAAATAATTAGTCTGAGAGTTCAAGTGTTTCACAACAAGTGTTATAATTGTGTCTTTCTGTCTGTGATACATATAAACTGCACTCTCCACAACCATTAGAAATATAGTACACCTAATATTAAAAAACAAGTTTAAAACATTATAAAAATTACCATTAAAAACTACGTATTCTATAAACTACGCATTCTATATACTTATTTTATAAACCCAACGGGTTGGAAGTCCACATTAGCAGGCTGTTGTTCTCAGCAATACTAGTTTCACAGTCGGTTTCACTCGCTATGTGGAATAATAAGCACTCGACTATACTTTAATGTATAACCCGGTAACGCTCAGTAATCCTATAGGTACGTGGAATTTGCGGGTTTAACCGTGTTGGTTGAAAATATACGGTTGAAGAAATTGGTTGACGACTCCGCGATGTCAAAGAATTTGAGAAGTTTTCTTCTGATGAAAGTTTATTAGTTGAAGTGTTCAAAGTCATAAAATAATTTAACTAGCAAGTATCTGCGCCGTCGTTTGTGTTTTCTTTTTATTTATTATTTATTTTATTTTATTTTATTTATTTTAAGAAGGCTTACAGACTAATTACACATTACATTTAAATTGCAGTCTATCTGTAACTCAGTGTAATTATTTTATCTATATCTATACAATAAATCTGTAGAAGTAAAATTTCTGTACATTGAAAATATCAAAAACATAAATAGCAGGGGGTGTTACTAGACCGACACCGAACCCAAAAATATGATTAAAAAATTTTTTGTCTGTCTGTCTGTCTGTATGTTCAGGTATCACGCAAAAACTACCGGTTCGATTACGATGAAACTTGGTATACTTATTCTTTAATATCCTGGGCACCACACTGGGTACTTTTTATCCCGCAAAAACAAACTTAACTTTGCGGTTCGATCCCTAGACCCGACTACTGTACCAACCGCAAATAATAAGTTTGTCGTAGGTTACGTCACCCGCAGTGAAGTTCACCAAGGGGCGCTGCACATGGCTAAGATATTATAATATTTTATCTTAAGATACAATATCGCTCGCCATACAATTCAATGGACTATCACACACTGTGTAGATAATTATGTACATTGAATATATATTCAAAATTAATATTGGAGGATGATTGGTGATCGATACTGATGCCAAAAATGCAATCATTAAAAGTTTTGTCTGTCTGTCTGTATGTGCATGCATAGTTCAAAAACTATTATAGGGATTTTAACCAAACTTGGTACGGTTGTAATCAATACGCCTGGGAAGGTTGATCTTAGTCTCGGTTACACATGGTCATTTGTACGGCGCTCTTTCCCGGGTCAGTAGTTCCAGAAATCTTTATGCATACATACTGGAAGGATCAACTTTGAAAGTATCTATCCGGAAGTATTATGCTAACATTATTACGTTTATGTATCAACGCACAGCCCAAACCGCTGGTATTAGAGACATGAAACTTGAAGGGGTGATCTTAGTGAAGAGTAAGTATCCACTAAAAAACGATTTTTGGAATTTCAACCCTTAAAGGGAAAACATAGGGGACGGAAGTTCGACATCCACGCGGGCGAAGCCGCGGGCAAAAGCTAGTTTAGTAATAAATGCTAAATAAGCTGTCTCGCTAAGCATAAGGTTTCGGTTTCGATCTCCGGGTCGGGCATTTTTTATATTGAGATTTTTCGTCTGGATTTTCTAGTACCTAAGTATTAATTACCCTATTCTGTGCCCGATTGATGGCAATGGGGTTGCCCCCTATAGTACGGTGGGACTTAAACATCGTGTGCGTAGGTATCTAGTATCGCATTGAATTGGCTTTAGATTAAATTACATTGTTTAAGGAACAGGTATTCTGAACAATGATTGTGTTAGGTTGTTAGGTAAATTTTACAAATAAATAAAGTTTATTTTTGTTACTTATTTATTTATTTTATTTAGAAGAAGGCCTACAGACTAACAATCCAATGAAATACAGAATCTAATATTAAAAAATAGCTACAAAAACTTGCTTCACAAACGGTGAAGGAAAACATCTTGAGAAAATCTGAGCCTGAAAGATATTCTCAACGGCATGTGAAGACAGGCCCATGGCCATGTTTTTCATTTTTTGGGTTCCGTAGTCAACTAGGAACCCTTATAGTTTCGCCATGTCTGTCTGTTCGTCCGTCCGTCCTCGCTTAATCTCTGTGACCGTTAGCACTAGAAAGCTGAAATTTGGTACCAATACGTGTATCAATCACGCCGACAAAATGGTAAAATAAAAATATACAAAAAACCAGTTCATAAATGGTTCGATAGATGGCGTTGCGTAATGACGTCATTTTTTTTAAAGTCGATGTTAAGATTTTCCGTGCTTTCATGCCCTACCGTGGTAAAGAAAGTTGCACTTAAACATATTCGTAATTCAAGTTGCAGGAGCGCGGAGCGCTGCTGGAGCGCGAACTTAATAGATACCAACCTTTATACTCATAAGTGGGAACACTTATTGTGACATAGGGAAACTACGGAACCCTACACTGAGCGTGGCCCGACACGGCCTCTCTTGGCCGGTTTTTTTTAAACCTAACTGATGGACTAATTATATTTTGTTGTTCATATTCTGTCAAACACCCTATTATTGTAGTCTCGTGTTTTTCAGACTTGTCCGTGGCGTCTATTTAGAATCTGCAGTGTCCCTACCTTGTCCCATGTGTATATCCTTTTGCGGTTCACCACAAAACCGCTCTGCTATGTCAAGACACTATAGATCTCCACTGCGGAAACCGAGACACTACATCATACACTACATAATACTAAGATGGTAGAGATTTCAAAGCACAGCCTGAAATCATGAGTAGGTACCATATCATTTTTTTTTCTACTTGAAACTACAGAAGGTCACTTGCTACGATTTTGCCTTGATGACCTGATGCGTTTGATGCGTGTATGACCCAAAATAAGTGTCTAACTTCTGATTAGACACTTATTTTGGGTCATACACGCATGGTGGTTGAGACTACTGCGCATATAAAACTACGTCCGCGTCCTTGCATCTTTAAAAAACATCACATTCTTGTCAAAAAAGTAGTCAACCCTAAATCATTTGTTTTAATTAGACGAATAAATGACACCTATGAACCTCATTGTCAGTACAGACGCCAGCACATCAAGTTACCCCAATGTGTAAAATTTCTTTGATCGTCTTTCAACTTTATGTCAAACAGAATAAGGTTCATATTCAATTGGGAAAATTTGACACTTTGGGGTAACTTGATGTTCTGGCATCTGTACAATTCAAATAAAATAAGAAAATGATGCTAGTAAAGTTGCCACTTGCAAATGCGGGCATTAGAACGGGCTAGAAACTTCATCCTAGAAAGAAATCAATATTTATTAGAATCTGTTGTAAAAGATACCAAAAATTTAAAATATCGATGTTTTTTCTAACACAGCATCCCTATAATTCATTAAGAAGCGAAGCTTCATTCGTTGAGCAAAGTAAAAAGAAAAAGATTGGAATTAAACCAGTTTTTTAGATTACTTTGGTATTCACTCAGGTTTTTTCTAATTCTATTTCACTGAACATTTTTAAACCCAGTTGGTATAACTACGAAGCAGTACCTATTTGCAAATGTAGGTTTTAGTTCGATGTCCTACGAGTACTTTAGGCAAAGACTAACAGCGCTGCGGTATTTATTGTGTGTACACGACTAAGGCAAACCAAAAAGTAAGGTTATCAAAATCTTAAGTCATTAATTCAGATTAGGCTGAGGATCAGCACTTTTTAAACGTCAAGATTGACATAAGTCAGTCCCCCAAAACGCCCGTCTTTCACCACTTCCGTGTGTTTTTGCTGGGAAGAAGCAAAACAAACTCCCCAGCAACAACTCTGTCTGTTATGTTAGAAGAACTTGATTTTACACAATATTGGCTCACGATTTCTGACAAATGCTTGCACTGACTGATCTTGATCTGTGTGGTTCTTTCCTCTAAAAGACCATTTCACACACTAATCTGCATGGTTCTTACATGATCTAACCAAGATATTGACTGGACTTTAAAAGAGACTCGGACCCCTAAGTTTCTTTCGGTGTTTCTTCTCAGATTAATCAGACAGAAGTTGCTAACCACTTAGAATAGAATAGAATAGAATACTCTTTATTGTACACCATAAAAACTTACAAATAATAACTTTAATGGGTACATAAGGTGTTACAATGGGCGGCCCTATCGCTAAAAGCGATCTCTTACAGACAACCTTTGGATGGACTTGATGGAGGAGGAGAAAAGATGAGTAGGCAGTTTGTGGTGTTCTATTCACATAAATAATTAACATACAAATATAAAATAATTAGGTATAAATAAGAAAACAAAGTAAATAAATACAATACAATACATAAATACTAATAATTTACAGAGTAACGGACTGTTATATTAAGACGTGTTAGGAGAAAGGTAATAATTTTTATGCATTCCTTTAAATGATGGTAATGTTTGAGCTTGTCTCACTGACACAGGCAAAGCATTCCATAGCCGAACAGAAATTAGTGGTATGCATGGACATATCTAGACTCAAGTTTTCTGATGACCTCAGATATCTATTATGTGTGTCATGAAGGAACTTGAAACGTTCTTTAAGATAATTGGGGGTTTTGGGATTAAACAGAATACTGTAGAGCAGGGACAGGATATGAGTATTCCGGCGAAGACGTATTGGAAGCCACTTAGTTCCAGACAATTTATTTTTGCCTGGTAAAAAACTTTGGAAAGTCGATATAAAACTGTCTATCGATACATTTGATTTATCTATTTTACCCCTCGCTCTCTAATTTTAATCATGGTTGCGCTTCGCGGAATAAAATAGTTGTGCTTAGATGGTTGCGCTTAAAAAGAGTGGCGATCGAGGAATACCCCAAAAAATGTCATGTAAAACCGTTTTGTATGAACCTATTTGCAGAAATAAATATGATTTATGATTGAATGTTGTGATTTATTTATTGTTACTGACGTGATATCTTGCCTATATTAGGCAATGGTGCATCCAATTAGTTACGTTGCCTGACCCTTCTTCTCCTTATTTTCTTTCTAAGATGGATCAGGTAATGCAGAGCATACTGACCATACAGTACACACCAAAATCAAAATCAAAAGTCATTTATTCAAATTAGGCTGAGGATCAGCACTTTTTGAACGTCAAAAATTACATAAGACAGTCCCCCAAAACGCCCGCTCTTCGCCACTTCCTAGTGTTTTTGCTGGGAAGAAGAAGTGGCGAAACAAACTCCCCAGCAACACGCCTGTCTGATATATTTGAAGATCAGTTTAAACAGCATTGGTAATTAAGAAACATAATCATTTAAATTAAATAATTTACTACATGATAGCTAGCACACACCAATATACAAGACAGTAGTAATAAGAATAATAAGTACCGACGTTGACAACTAAACTCATCGCCACACTTCAATACTTATATTTAAGTCCCATGTAATACAAGGCGAGCCAATTACCATCAACCGGAAATAAATTCAGTCTTCGGACAGCAACTGACCAATTACAGATGGAATAACCCCACTAACCTTTATCCGACCTAGGGATCGAACCCAAGACCCAAGCACTTACGACCACTGGCCTTATGAGGTACTTAAATTAAAAAAGAGTTTTAATAGGTTTTTTTGTGTTCTAGGCGTTTTTCAATCGCTTCGGCACCTAACATAAATTCCTCCCGTATAATTCTGTGTTCAACACACCACGGTTAATAAGTTAATCTCAGCTCCGAACATAAATAACGTTAAATTAGCCACGGCTTTGTAATAGAAAATTTAAGCTGATCTGCACTCTAATACATTTAATTTACCTAATAAAATTGTTTAAAACGAGGAAATTAAATGAGAGATGTAGGAGGGAAATTGATTATTACGTTGTAAAATAATACTCTGGGATAACTCATCGATTCGCCTGTTGGTCGAACAGTTAGTGTCCCTGACTGCTATGCCGTAGGACCAGGTGCTACGCGACGTCTGCCCAACAATTTTTAGGGTTCTGTACCCAAAGAGTACCAACGAAACCCTTTTACTAAGTCGTCCGTACGACCATCAGTCCGAGCGTCTGTTTGGCAGCGGGCTGTCTCATGAGCCGTTAGTAGACAATTACAATTTTAATAAAGTGTACTTTTTATAGCTGCTAATATTAAAATTGAAAATTAAGCAAAACAAAGTTCATCGTATCGGGACCCACCATACAAGGTCTTTCGTTTTTTATCGTTTTTAATCTATATGTTACGGCTAAAGGTGGGTGTGAACATAAACTTAAGATTAGCCGGCTAAACTTAGGTTTATTTTCGAGGAGGTGTTAATGTTAGTTTCTTCTCATATACATAAAAATGAAAGCCGTTTCTCAGTCTCATTAAAACTCGAAAATGGGTAAACCGATTTGGCTAATTTAGGTCTTGAATTATTCGTGCAAAGGAAGGAAGGAATAAGGAAGGTTTATAACTAAGTTTAAGGTGAGGAAAGTATTAAAAATAACAATTAAAAGTAGATACTCATAAAATATTATGTAGCTATCAGTCAAACATTTGACGCCCGTACCGTGCGTCGCCGTCGGTTCGGTATTAATACTCCTATAAAATTATTTTGTTTATTTTCGATTGTACGAAACTCTTCGCGAACGAGTCGTGCTTGGCCAGTGTTTTCTTTTTACTGCACCAAAGAGCAGCCATACTTTTTGCTCAGTAATTATATCAGTGCGGAACAAACTGTGCAGTTTGTCCGCGTCGTTTCATTTGTAGCCAGCCTTTGGATATTTTCTACTTGTTATTGTGGACTGGAAATTGCGTCTGTTTTTTTAGTTTTCTATTGTTTTTCCACTGGACGGTTAGTTTTTGCTTTTTGTTGCTTCATTGGTCTTCAGCTCGGGTAAAAAAGTATATCGTCACTAAAAAGGCGAAATAACTTAACCACCAAAACGGGCAAACATGCGAGTTTTTTTTTCTATTCCGTAATCGGAAAAAATATACCGCTTTTTACGGGTTAGTGAAGCGGCGAAAAATTGCTTCGATTGCAATGCTGCCTAAATAGACCGATGCAGGGTACATCGTTGATTCCGAGTATGTATGTGACTCAATATACTCAATTTGGCACTTGAGTCATTTTGCCTTTACAGTGATGAAATGTATTACCTACTGGTGACACTGGACGGGATTCCTCAATTGCATTATTATCCTTATGGATGTTTTCCAGGGGGGCTATCGCCATTTATTGGGCACAAATCCACCTTCCGGGTTGTTACTGAGAAAAAGCGTACACACACATACACTCGACCCACGACACAACCACACAACTATATACATGTCGTAGGTACACCTACTATTTTCTTTATGTGTTTCTTTTATTTAACTTTTTGCTATTTGCATAAAAATCCAAACTCCGCTACTGAGAAAGTCCTAACAGACCTAATAAAACTTATATAAATACACACTTACTTTTTTATTCCTAGCTATAATGATTGCTGATTGATGCTAGAATGATTATGCTCTCAAACGAGCAAAAACAAAACCTACGTATAAATAAAGTGAATCGCTTACAATGCATTACCAGGCGGGTCGCATATGCTTATAGTTCACAAATAGTTCAACTCGCTCAGTTGTTTGTTTACAATGAATACTGAACAGTCCAGTATGTCTATTGTTTCAAGCTTTCACGTTGCCACATTGAGGTGAAAGGTGTTTCAGCTGCCTGTTCGCATTGTATACTAACTGTGCACGAGACTTTGTTTGTATTAATGTCGAAAATAAATTCAATGTGTCGCTTAGAGAAGATGTGCCCTATATCAAATTGGAATTAAATTTTGTTTACAGTATATGGGTGTGTCTTTAGGGTTCCCCACAAGATTCTTTTGTTTGATTATTATATTATATTAAAGTTTTAAGTTTGACGTTCGTAAGTGCCTTTTAAATGGCCGAATTGAAATAAATGATTTGACTTAATCTATACATAGGTATAATTTTTAAATAAAGGAAGCCTAAAGTATTCTGTGTAACATGTGATATTTTGTTTTAGTATTATCTTAGTATTTTCCAGTGAAATTAAAATTGGATGTAGCCGTTTCGGAGTCTACCCAGAACAAAAAATGTTTTTTTTTGGTATAGAAAGCTGACAAAAATATTAACTGGTCGGTGCAGCATCATAAACTAACGATGTCCTTTACACACTCCATACTTTCTTGTGCATAAAATAAGAACAAGATTTTTTTTTTTTAAATTACGCACAGACGCATTCGACTTTTATTTATTTATATAGAAAATGCGCTGGTAGAAATGTAAGCCCGTCGGCGAAGTAGCAGGCTTTCTGGATGCGTGTCCGATTGAATTAGACGGTGTCCGGCCCGTCCGGTTTTTGTTAGGTTTTTTAGGAACATTTTACCTGTCACGCGGGTATTTCATTAGAAGACCAGGAAATTCTGCAGTTACTTACAATAATGATTATTTTGTTTTGTTTTGTCTTGTGTTCAGTACTGCCATATTGATCTAGAGGTCGCTAGCGCTACTGCTGAGGTTGAGGTCTCGAGTTTGATTCGTAGGTTGGGCGAAGTGTTATTGGGTTTTTCAATCAGGTACTTCATTAAAAAACCTTAGCTCAACAACGTATGTAACATTCAACCTGAAACGTAAGCTGAATTACGTGGACTTTACATAAACTGTAATCAATTTTTAATACAAGATACCTACAACAATTCTTGACGTAGAACTTAGGCAAACATAATTAGCGCCTACAAGTAGGTTTTATTAATTTAATAGTAATATGAAACAAATAATAAGTCAATCATCATAGATATGGTTACACGTAATGCTTCAATTATATAAAACGCAGGCAAATCATCCAGTGCTGCTCCTCATAAATTTAAATATTATACCTATTACGCCTTAAATGGATCATTAAGTTGCACTTTTTATTTATTTACTACTACTCTGTTATTTATATTTACTATTCATCTCTTCTTTTTTTGTATCTGTTATCTTTGTTCAGAACATGTCTTGTTCTTTATTTTTATTTATTATTTATATGTACAATATAAATATAAGTACTATGAAATATTGTGTTACTCAACCGTCACTCGTCCCAAAAGATGCATTTTGAAAACCAGCATCAGACAGCTGCATTTGTCTGGCATAGTGTGCGCATGTTTTTCCCTGTTGCCAATAAATATTCTTTCTTTCTTTCTTTCTTTCTTTCTTTCTTTCTTTCTTTCTTTCTTTTTTCTTTCTTTTTTCTTTCTTTCTTTCTTTCTTTCTTTCTTTCTTTCTTTCTTTCTTTCTTTGTGCAAACGTTTGTGCTAGACACACGGATGTATAAACGTAAAAGAAGGAAAAAGAGTGTGTTACGATATTAGCAGGTGGCGTACCTACCTACTGTAATTTCTGCCTACCCAAAAAAGAATAAAACGCGTGAATTTATGTAAGTATGTATGTGTTATGTTATTTGAAGTCATCTGTTTCGTTTAGCTCCGGTATTCCTCCTCCACTTGGCAATTTACCAAGTGCTCGTAGTTTATCGTATCATAGCGCTCAAGATAAAATCACAGATTATATATTTTATCCTTATATTTTATCGTTGAGCAAAAATCTGAACCGAAAAATAAAGGCGATGGCGTAAATATTTCATTGCGCGTAAAATAAAATGCCTAATGTTGTTTTGTTATGACATCGATCAAGTAATTGCTTAAATTAGATGCTTTTGTGGTGTTTTAAAATAAAATCTATTAGGAAATATCTACTTAAATGGTAATAACTGCCTGCGTAGCATGAACACATTGAACACCGAAGAAACGGCCTTTGTCTACAGACGAATCGGCAAAGTGACAGATTGTATAGACAGGAACCTCAATCTGTCAAATTTCTTTCAATACACCTGCCTGCGTAGCATGAACACTTAATTTCTTTTCTTCCGAGACACGACAAAGACCGTTTCTTCGGTGTTCATGCTACGCAGGCTGCTGTATGGATCTATGAGAGGTAAGTCACGCTTGTCGCGGTCGAACCGTAGATGGATGAACATTAATTTCAATCACAAGAGCCCTTCGTGCCTTAGAAAGCACGTTATGATGTTAGTCCCTACTGTTATCTGTGGATCTTTGACAGGCTTATTACTTGTTTCCATAATTTGCCAATTTACGTAGAGGTCAGAACCCCAATAATCTGACAACCAGTCTAACTAAGGAGTACCTATAGTGGTACCCAGTCACCGGATTCTGATGTTTTATTTTATTTTAAACTGTAAAAGTATACTTAGGAATCGTGGCATCATAGCGAGATCCTATTAGACTACCAGGATTGCTGTATTTCTTTTCTGTCGTAGATCTAAGTTGAGAAAACAACGCCTTTGCCATTTTTAGATACTTATAAAAAGATTAAAGATATCGGGCTGGTCTCCGCAACTACACGTCAAAGCGCGTATTTTGCGTATGGGCTATATGCTACCACGCGGGCCCAGTGCGAATTGGTAGATTTCACATGTCTTCGAATTTTTGGTTCTAGGACATGCCGGTTTCCTCACGATGTTTTCCTTCATCGTTTTTGAGAGCAGTGGTGATGAAATAAATTTCACAAGGTAATGCGTCGGCCGGGGTCCGAACCCACGACTTACTCACTGTTTGTAAGTCGGGGCCGCCACCACTGAGCCATCGCTGCTCTCTTTTTTTAGATACTTTATTTTTGTTTGTGTCACTTATATTTGTGCGTGTCCCAAATAAATATTCCTCTGCCTTTAAACAGAGGCTCACTCAGATAAAAAAAAATCGGATTTCCTTTGTAGTTCTTTCATCAAAAACATTCGATTTCACATCTATGTCACAAACGAATCAAACACACTATGATAGAATCGAATCAGGAATACAAAATGGTTGGCAACCCCGGTGACTCGTAAAACGATATTACGTTCGCGCTGTGTGCTCTGAACCGACCTACAACGTCTGAGTGCACATGCGTTCAGCCGGAGTATGCATGCCTATCGAAATTTTGTGATATAGCTACCTGATATAGATGGTCTATGATATCATCGATCTAGCTAGCCAGTGTTGAGGCCACAGACATTCAATTCGGGTGTAATTTATCTATAATATGTATTTATTTAGAAATATATAAGTATGTTTATCAGCTGTTTAGTACCCATAACACAAGCTCTCAAGCTAAGCTTGGGACTAAATGGTGTTGTGTGAAAAAGTTGTGGAATATTTATTTATTTATTCATACTATAAACAGGACATCACGAACAAAATTTTCATCCAAAACTTGTGTCCTAATGGACACAAGTCTATGAGTTTTTTTTTTAGTACGTTCCGCTGTCACTCCATTATTCATATATTACTAGCACACGTCCCGCGGTTTCACCCGCGTAGGTCCCATTCCCGTGGGAACACAGGGACAAAAAGTAGCCTAAGTGTTAATCCAGGTTGTCAGTTAACTCCATACCAAATTTCATTAAAATCCATTCAGTAGTTTTTACGTTAAAGAGTAACAAACATCCATCCATCCATCCATCCTCACAAACTTTCGCGTTTATAATATTAGTAGGATTCTAGATGGCGTTACTGAGACATGGGATCAAAGTGACATTTCCTTGACATGCCCGTTCTATAGTATTTTAAATCTTTTTGGTTGGGGCAGTGTGATTGTTTCGGGTGACGCAGATACTTTCCGGGCACGGTTGCTTCGGAAAGTACCTGTGTCGCATAAACAGGGAGCCGGACGCCCGGTGTCACCACTACGTCGACTGTCGGGAGGACACGGTGCAGCATACGCTGGCAGAGTGTGCCGCTTGGGAGGAGCCGCGCCGTGCCCTCGTCTCTGGAGTAGGCAGTGACTTGTCGCTGCCGGCCGTGGTCGAGAGGATGGTCGGCAGCGTCGGATCCTTGGACGCGGTGGTGTCCTTCTGCGAAACGGTCATTTCGCAGAAGGAGGCTGCGGAAAGGGAGAGGGAGATTACTTCCACTCACCCTGCCCGCAGCAGACGCACCGGGCGCAGGCGGAGGGCGGACAACGCCCTCTTCCAGCCCCCCTAATTAGGTCCAGGGGCGACGGACGCGGGGATGTCCGCCGCCCCCCACGTGCATGGACCCGAGGTGGCGGCGCGTCGTGTTCACGCGCGCCCCTCTTAGACATCGCGAGGGGAGTCTAACACCTCACTCCCCTTGCTGACCTGGCGAGGCCCGCGGGGCTGGCACCAGTCGGGGGTCGCGGAAGTATCTTCCGTTCCCGTGACCCCCGGCGCAGGTGTGAGAAGGAACACGGGGTGGTTTTTAGTCAGTAAGAGTCTGACAGACCCCTCCGCCTCCCCGGGCGGGGGTCATCCATGAGGATTTTCCACCGCTAAAAAAAAAAAAAAAGAGTGTGATTGTTCTCACGAAGGAAGAACGAAAGAAGTTGAGATGCAGAAACTGGAAAGTAAAATAAATTAAGAGTTGAGTGTCTTAATTATTGACTAAGTTTTCTCAAATGGCTTTAAGCAGCGGGTTTATTCCTGTAACTAAAAACGTTCAAAATCTAGTCCCAATCTCCTCTCTGCATCTGCCAATGACAAAAACTTGTTAAAAATTTCAGACGTACATATTTCTAAGAGATTAACAACTACTGAGAACTTCAATATTTCTTAGATACGAGAATTGCTAGAACTCGAAAGCATGCAGCGGGGATGAGCTGGTATTATTTTAAACCTGAATCCCATATTGTCCCACTGCAAATGCCACCCTATTTTTCTTTGTTTCAATGAAGCTAAATATTTCGAAAATTAAAGCAGAGCTCTTGTATGCAACACATAACATCAAGCCTGTATTCCCCGAAGGGTGAAGCAGAGGTAAGCTGTACACCCATATTTCCCGGAATTGTAAACTTGCAAGTACGAGACCAGCGACGCAGTTTAATTCAAATAATTATTAGCCCTGAAACTTTGACTCCTAAACGTATAAGAGAAAATTGTTATAATAAACTTAGCTAACGGATTTCTTACCCATCCCGTATGGCAATGCAATCCGTCAGGCCAATCTCATTAAGACCCCAGTCTCCTCCAGCAACATGATCTGGGACCCTAATTCTGGAAGCCACAAAGCGACCAACGACTAAACAACAAGACTCCACACAGTACCGAATTCGACGCAGTATCTAATTAAACGACTCTGTGCCGCACAAAGCAGCATTGTGTACTCACTACGGGTCCAAAGTCTTTGAACTGAATTCAGAGTTCAAAGTCTTTGAAACGTTGCAAGTCTTTAATTGATTTTCAACGGCACAAGTCACTGTTCATTCTTAGGCCAGCAAGTTACAGATGGACTGTACCTTGTTAGTTTGCAACCTTACTTTCAATGGACTTTTGAGGTAATCGAATGAAAATAATAGTTTCAAGAGATAGTTTTGTTTGTTCAATTAGAGGGCCAATTCCCATTTCGTAATTAAACACTTTCAAAATCCAGTCACAACCTTATCTCAACTTGTCAAAATGTTTGGAAAATTAAACTTTTTTTTTGACAGATTCCGACTGACCTTAGAATGGATGAATTTGAAGGTATAAGGAACAGGGTATTAAGTTTCTCATCCACCATAGAAAAGGGAAGATCCTCCGACCAGACGGGCTTTGTGTCTGGTAGGCTACTACTGTCCGACTGTTGTTGTCGGATCTTGTATACGTGCAATCGCGCGGATAACTTCAACTTTTTAGTGCGGTCTGCGCAAGATCGCAATGTAGGATGTCAGTCATTAGTTCGTTTGTAGCTGGATAGATGTCGCTACACGTCCTTTAAAATAATTTATTTTACTTTGTTTTATTTGGGAAAACAAACGTTATTACTATAGATATAACACTTATCAGTAGGGTATCCATTTAAAACAAAATGAATGCAATGACCACAACATTTTCCACATATTAAACAAAAAAAGGGATTCCTTCGATGCATTTTTAGCGCTTGTTTCACTGTACAAAAAATAACATTGCGTAGCTGTATTTAACGTCATTTTAGGTATGCCTAATGTGGTTTACAAACACATTTTGCCACGTATTTTTGGTTCCATATACATATTAGGGCCTATTGCCAGCAAGCGCAAGCAGACTTCATGCTACTAACAGTTAGCTGTTAGTAGCATGAAGTCTGCTTGCGCAATCTAGTTGTCGTAAGGGGATTTTTCCGTGTAGGATTAGTCCTACACGGAAAAATCCCCTTACGACAACTAGACACACGTAGTCTTATTCGCTATTTAAATATGTACAGTCGGTCCCAGTTTTGTATATCCCCCTAAAGGCTATAATCGCTTGTACTCGGCATCCAAACTCAGAGCTTTACCACTCATACGCACATTGGGAAGTTCAAACCATTTTGTTAACCCAGGGCCGATGGTACAATAAAACCTTGTCTACACCGATAATTCACGCCCAAGCAGATAGGCGTCGCCATTAGCGATGAAGTCGTGTGGAACAATCCGATGCACATCTATTGAGCCACAAAGCATCCGCCGTGGTACCGTGTAGGTACCCGAAGTTTTATTACATAGATAGCGCAGTTCAACCCTGCTATTAGACTGTCGCCTCTGAAGAAATGAAATGATATTTATTACACTAAGTAGATTTTCCCAAATACTTGTAGGTACAGTCGCCAGCACATCAACCTTAAATGTGTCAAATTTCATTTGTGTCAAAGTCTTTGATAGGTTTTCAACTTTATCCTAAACGTTATAAAATTCATGTTCAATTGGGATAAGTTGACAGTTTGGGGTATAATGATGTGCTGGCGTCTGTACATGCCAATTTTTTTGAACTACATTTGTTTTCATTTCCAAAATGACTAATTCCTGAGAAAAAATGCCGAAAGTAACTCAGGGGTGGTGCTTTCTTGTCCAGACATGCTACTGAACATGAGGTCACGGGTAAATAACAGTTTTTACTTTTCTTATTGCCTTATCCCGTTTTATTTTTTAATTTTTGTCAGTCTGTATGTTTGGCGTAATATAAATTATATTATTAAAGAAATTTAAAATACTATAGAGCGGGCATGTCAAGGAAATGTTATAGAAAAACTTTGATCCCATGTCTCATTAAACGCCATCTAGAATAATATAAATAATGGAGCGGCAGCGGAGAGTACTAAAAAAATTCATAGACCAAGAAAAAAAAAAGAAAAGAAAAAGAATCCAACACTTGTGTCCACGAGGACATAAGTTTTGGATGAAAGTTTTGTTCGTTATGCCCCATTTATAGTGAGTATTGAACGTCCTTGATTAATTATAGGGCACCGGTTTTGTCGGGTCTTCCACTGGCAGATAGCGCATATTTACTATGCGTTTCAAATGAGAATAGGAATGATTTTGCGCCATATTGTGACGTCATAGCTGTCAATTCGAATAGTTTAGTTTTCTTTTTAAACATAATTTATTTACGAATTACGAACAAATAATTTTGTAAATTATACTCTTAAAGTATTTGTTTACATTGGAGATAATCTCTTGAAAACAAATATCAACAACAACAGCAAACAATCGTGTAACAAACAGAATTAATAAATAAAACGTAAGCAGGCGACAAGACTAATTAATTTAAGACGTTTTTTTCATTTTGAATAATATCGACTCGGTAAAACAAAAAAAAGAAAATATTTGATACGCGATTAAGGTTTCGTTGCAGGCCGTACTTTTCAAGCGACATTTGACAGATGGAGGTCATTGACGTTCCTATTCTTATTTGAACGCATAATAAGAGTTCTGCGAAAACTTATAAATTGTAACATTTGTGCGTACGAAGTCGCGCAAAAGAGAGAGACAAAAAAATATCAACTAATATTATGATTTTTATTTTGGGATAAAACCAATTATGGCCTGAAAGTTTTTTTTTTCATCAATCGCCGTGTTCTACGTCACCAAAATTTACCAGCTACTGTTGTTTGAAAAGTTTTCAACTCAAAATTTTCGTAGGACAGATCCTCTGACAGAAATTTCCGCATGGGCCTTTTAATTAAAATTTTATGATAAAAACTGGGAGTTTGGGGCGAAACAATTAATTGGTCGATAAACTTAAGTTTTTTGGGGAAGTTCATTGAGATAACGTCTTTTGTTGGTAAGGTTAGACTTTGGATGGCGTTTTTTTTTAACATAATATCGCGCTTGTATTCCCTGAAGGGATAGGCAGAGGCCGATAGTACACCTCGGGACACGGAATAAGTACCTATTGAAACTTTTTGGTATCGAATACTTTTTTTCGCACAGTGGAAAAATGGAAAATAATAAAAGATATACTAAAGGATGTGATTGTGATTTTCTTTTCTTGTTGTGTTTCCTGCATGTTACTAATACAGTTTTTTAGTAAGTTGTAAAACTAACATTCTATGGGCCTTGATGCCTGTCAATAAATGTTTTAATTTTTATTTTATCCATTAGGTACGATCTGCCCCGGCAAACTTCGTTCCGCCTTAGAATTAATCAATTTAATGTTGTGTTACCTTCTTAGTTTTAGCATAATACCTGTAATGACACGCTGCGTTTGAAAAAATATTAAGAAAAATATTCTCCATAGTTATGTTTCAAGTACTTTTCAATATTTTTACTAGGTAAGTCCCATATTATACCCTATTCTCGAATGGACGAAGACAAATCCAAAAACACAAAAATCATAAAAATTGGTCCAGACGTTCTCGAGTTATTAATTGTGCAATTGACACAACTTTGATTTATACATATAAATATAGATTATTATAGTATCGCATAAAATCTATATCGAAACTGAATAGTTTTGAAATCGTGATGTAGGAAAGTCGATTTAGTCGTTTGTGAAGAGATAAATAAATGTCACTGCACCTTTTTGGCCGTAGGTACTTTGAAACGTTACCTGAAACTATGGCAAAAATTTAGCCGACAATTGCCCTGCCACAACAACATGTCCTTTAAAATTCAAAACCCTTTTACCTTGATGAATTGACCTTAATCCAGCCATTCATTTAGCTGAAACATTACCCCTAACAAAGCCTAAATTCGTCCATTGTCCAGTACAGGAGCACATTGGGATCGCCAACCGTATGCTGCGCCTGCTTTGTTGACTAAACAGAACCGGATTGTCAGGGATTTATAATGTTTGGCCGAGAAACATGTATATTAAAAGGGACATGTTTTTAATGAGGCTTATCTTCGGCTTACCTTTTAATGAAATAAATCTAGATGGGATGATATTATAGTGTCCTGTTATAACAAAAAAACAAATCAATAAAGCGGATCCAATGCTTCTTAGAGGAACATTTAAAAAAACTTTTTTACAAAAAATAAAACCGACTTCAAAAATAACACTAAACGGTGTAAAATAACTCTAAATTCGGAAGTCTGTGGCTTTGGTACTTTTGTCTTATTCTTGATGGGCCACCGACTTCCGAATTTAGAGTTATTTTACACCGTTTAGTGTTATTTTTGAAGTCGGTTTTATTTTTTGTAAAAAAGTTTTTTATTTTTCCATTTTTAGTTGTTCCCATTCAAACATTTGCCATAAATTCATTTTATATTGTTAATTGTTAACAATACATGTCATTATAATAGGGTTATCCACCTAACCCTAATAAATGAAACTTAACATACCTAACTGTCGAAATCTAGGTATATTGAACACATCTGCCTACCCCTCTGAGCATACAGGCGTGATGATACGTCATGATGTTGTATAAACAATAAACATCCAAGCGATTCCAGCAATCACGATAGATTTGTCGTCTATTTTTGAAGAGTTCCGTTGTATATCTCCGAAGATCAGCACCAGATCTTCACCAAATTAAAATGAGACCACCTCAGGTGTCTACTCTTTCAAACAAAAAAAGAATTTCGAGAATCGGTCCACAAATGGCGGAGAAATCAGGTAACATACATAAAAAAAAAAAAAAAAAAAAAATACATACACACGAACATAGAACCTCCTCCTTTTTTGAAAGTCGGTTAAAAAGAACTTCATTCTACATTACAAAACAAACATCTATCAAGCTCACGACGGTTGGAGCAGAAGCTAGCAAGTGACTATTGAGCATTGTTGGTGTATATAGTTCAAATGTTTGAAAACGCACCCACGGCCCACGACATACACTATATACAAAAACACCCTGTCCCCCAGTTTGAGTCTTTTTGCAAACAAACCAACAACATTTTATTATTTGTTAGACCATTACTAGTTCTTTCATTCTATACTCTGCCAAGACATGGACACCGTATCGTCGTCTCATTCAGCAATTGGACCGATTTCATCTCAAATGCCTCCGTTCAATTCTTAAAATTCATTGGTCTGATCGTGTGCGCAACACTGAAGTATTGAGACGAGGTAATGTGGGCGGCATTGAGGCATACCTCATGAGGAGGCAACTTCGGTGGTGCGGCCATTTGGCACGCATGTCGGAGCAGTGAGTGGCGAATCGCATCCTTTATTCAGAACTTCGGGAGGGCAAGGGAAGGCGGTCAACTCTTGAGATTTAAGGGTGTGCTTAAGCGACACATGAAGGGTTGTGACGTAGATCCTTCTCGGTGGGAGGACCTTGCGTCTTGCCGCGGAGAGTGGATGGAGGTCACTGGTGAAAGAGAAAGTTTTTGACTTTGAAACTCGTCGGCTTTCAAAGCTAGACTCTAAGCGTGACGAACTAAAAGCCCGACCACCTGCGGCAATAAATTACAATTATGTAAATGGTGCTCTCATTTGTCCACTCTGTGCAAGAGTGTTTGTAAACAAAGGTGGTTTTGCTAGCCACATGAGAGCCCATGATAGACGCCAGTAAGGAAGAAACGGTCGCCGTAGCCGGAAACGGTATGGAGGATTATTTTACTAGTTCTTAAAATGGACACTGTGTCATAGATGTAGACGAACTCAAAACCAAATAACCATAATTATTGCCTTCTCAAAATGGTAAAATGTAGGTACTTTTTTTATTTGCATATTTAAAAGTGTATTTTATTGTGATGGATTTATGAATCTATACTAACATTATAATGAGGTAAAGTTTGCGAATTTGTGACGTCATAATTTCTGGATCTACCGAACCAATTTCGTAAAATTTTGTACCAATAGAAAGGCACATTATTTGTGAGTGTATATATTTTATATATCTTAAGGCTATATCTTATAATGTTAAAGTACGATATGCACGCAAACGAAGTCGCAAGCGAAGTGCTAGTTATTTATATGTATAAAATATAAAAAATAATATAAAATACGAAAAAACATCGATCATTGAACAACCTTGAAAACAAGATAAATAAAAAATAAAAATAATCTTTGGCGCCGTTTCTTTTCAAAAATCAAATATGGAACGAGAAACAGCTAAAAATAAACCGTCAAAGCAATTTCCATGACCAACACCTTCCGCGTACGGGTGCTAATTGAACAGCAGTAAGTGCATTTAGACCCAAAGGTCGCTGGAGAAAGGTCAACAGGTTACTTAGAGGCGGAACCGTTGCGTCACCGCGTCGGTAAGGGGCTTTATATTCTAAATTCAAATATTATAATTGAGTATAGAGTAGGCTGTGGTTTAAGTTAAAACGATGGGACATACTTCGTGTCGGTTTTGGCGACTATTGTATTTTATCTACTCTTCCTAAGATATGGACGTCATAAAATATGATAAAATGGATTATCTCTTCGATTAACATTATGTACTAAGGTACTAGATTTCAGATGAACGCATCCACAATTATCGGAAAAATAAGACCACAAACAATTCTGTGGTCTCATTTTACAACATACATAAGTCAAAGTAAAATCATTTGTTTCAATGAGACCCCATAATAGGAACTTTAGAACTTACAATTTATTTAAAATTATGTGAATGATTCAAGTTGCACATTTCAAAAGGTAGCTTAGTTCATAGTTACTCCACATTTTCAAACTTCATGCTAAACATTTTTTTTTCATAAATATGTGCGTTCCTATTTTGAAAATACGATGACTTTTTAATCGAATTAGTAACCGAATCCATTGCATACGATAATTAATTAATTTTATGTGAGAGTAATAAGGTTTATAATTAAGTTACGTAGGTACGTGCAATTGCGGTTACATGCGATGTGTTTTGTTTAATATTATCTCTAATTTAGCTTTTGTTAATACCTTTAGACATATCAATTTAAACTAGTGGTCGCCTAGTGTTCGAAATTCCGGTCGAATTTCGAACACTAGGCGACCACTAGTTTCTACACTGCTTTATCATAAAAACTTTCCAAACCAAAGCTCACACTTTTCCGAGCGCGTCATATTTTTACAATAGGGTCCGATTCTTTCGTTTGTAAAAAATGTAGATTTAAAAGTGTTGCAAAAGTAGAGGAAGACCAAAGAAAGAATGTGTGGATTTTGTAAAGTTTACTTTTTCTTCATGACTCAAGGGTCGTCGAATCATTATCATCCATGATTTTTACTGGTTTTACATAGAATTACTAAAAATATTATACTATCGGAAGTACTCCGAAAATCAATTCCCGTATTTTTAAGAACGATACGTCTAATTTCCCTACACTTTTGCCAACTCAAAAGGTTGGCAAAAGTAGCATTGCAAAAATTGTGGCATTGGCAAAAATGAGATTGCGACTAGATTTTTAACGTTTTAATTACGGTGTTCTGATGTTATTCACGTAAACATAATCATACATTGATATTATTTTATCACTATAAGTTCACCGAACAAGTCTGCATTAAACGGAAAAGGAAATTTTAATAATAAATAAGCAATTAGCCAAAATAAGTTCAAACTCTGTCCCCATCTCCCATTAACAAAAAATTAAATCGTAATCCGTCAATTACATTTCCAGACACAACGGAAAGAAAGAAATCCAATCAAAAACCCACAAAAAAAACTTGATTGAAGTCCTTCCGAGCACTTAGCGCGCGAAATCTCGGCGGCTATTTTGAAAACTTTTAAAGAAATTAACTTTTTAAGCGATCTTACAATGTCTGAGTGGATGAAACGCATTTTATTAGATTTATAAGAAAGGCCGGAGGATTTACGACTGTCCAATAAAATTGCAATTTAGAATTTACCGCTTAAATTTTAGTACAGAGTATAGGCGCTAACGGAATTCCGGATGGCTTAATATTTCCGGATGCTAATTTTGTCTTGGTATTAATTGGAAATACCAGCCAGTTTGTAGATTTATTGCGTAGTAAAAATGCTTTTATACTAACTTAAATTGAATCTCGTGTTGCCGTATGGTTTTGCTCGCGTTACTTACATTTTTTTTGGCCTAACGCTCGCAATCGCTCGTGATTGTTTCTGGTGTCCTGAAACACAGGCCATGCGCCTAGCTTAGGCACCAGTCTCCCACAATAAATATTATAATACCTGAATTGTGTATCTTGTCGAATCTGACCATTGTAAACCAATTTATGTATATTGTGGTGAGAAAAATAAAACTTTATTATTATTATTATTAATCATTCAAAAAATGTGCGTTTAGAATCATTTAAACTCATATACCTACACAAAAAAGGAAGACCTGGAACTACTATCTACATACAAAGACAAAGTATATAGTTAAAATCCCTTCCCTGCTTCCTAAGATAGGGTAGGTTAGGTAAAAAAAGACCAATTCTTAAGTCGTAAGCAAACCCAATTATAGCAAGATTACTTTCGACGGCAACGTCAAAAACTTAAGCTATTATCCCGTATTAAGAAATTCCCAAGGCTTGAGGAAAATAAATTTACCCGAACTAAAAAATTAAACGGAAATGTTGAAGTGAGAGAAAAAACAAGTAGGTACCCAATCTCCCAATCATCCCTTGCGACTCGTTCTAAATTCAATTTTGAGGGTAAATAAAACCTATACGAAGACGTCTATGTTAACCTTTACAAAGAGGAATCTTTACAGTTCCGTGAAAAGGCGATTCTGTATTTAATTACAAGGTAACAATCATTTTAAATTCTACGTAAAGTACAAACTAAGCGTCAGTACTAACTTTGATTTAAGTGAACCAAAACCTTTCCCGGAAGATATTGTTACGAATTAATTTGTGAACTAAACTTTGAATAATTTAAGTTCCGAACTAGTTATTCACGTGTATTTCAATGGCCCGTAATGAAATCGTAACCGTGCCGTGTTTTGTAAGGATGAGTTGCGCTTCCCTCGATTATTTTTAAGATGTGGCTTCTTTATGTTTAACCAAAGAGATTTAAAATACTATAGAGCGGACACGCAAGGAAATGTCGTGGAAATACTTTGATCCCATGTCTCAGTAACTCCATATAGAATAATATAATATAATTATGTCGGCGTCAGCGATGGCTGAGCGATGAGCTGACACCGATGAGAGTTTCGTGGTACCGAGTTCATAACGTAGAATAGCAATCTTCATTGCAGTAATAACCTCACTCAACAATCGTAATCACAAAACGTAACTCAAATAGGTAACTGACAGTTTCGTACTGGATGTGTGTCTTCGTTGGTGCCTCAAATCAATCTGAGCTTTGCCCAGCTTCCACGCACCAGCACGACTCTGTCCACGTGACATTACCGAAAACACATTCGCGCCATTTCAAAAATTCAAATGACAAGTAACGTCACGCTGGTCACCATAGACTCCCTAAGTTAATCAACTTCACAACTTATTATTCAAGAATATCGCTTTCCACGACATATAAATATCGGAGCGGTAGCAAAGCGTTCGAAAAAAACTCATAGACTTGTGTCCACCAGGACATAAGTTTCGGATGATAATTTTGTTTGTGATGTCCTGTCTATAGTAAACTAAGTAACTATTGAATGTCTTTGTGTGTAACATTTTTCCTATTGGTTGTTGAATATTTTTTATTGGAGTCATTTCGCAAAAGGGACGGAAATGTGTAACAGGAAATCGGAGAAGCGCGTGTTATTTGATTTGACCATTGAACGCGTGCGTTCTCGGAGAGATGGCAGTGAGATGGTGCTAACCTATTATGCGTGAGGTTTGTTGGCGCAAGTGTTGCCATTGTAAAATGACAACGCACAGATAAAACATGCCAGTCCAACGATTTCAACGAGTATTTTTGAAGTTAATCAATATTAAACTGTTTATAAGTATTGTGATTAAGGTGGTCTCTAAACAAAGTATGATGAATGAACAAGATACTTCCATTCATGAAATCACCCCAACTCTTACAGGTTCAATAATAGTGTTGAATCGGACTTCTTTAAATGTAAATATAATTGGCTGAAAAAATAACAAAGAACATATTCAAACTTAATGCTCGTAAAAATTATTCAATTGAAAAAATTACCACAATGACCAACAGTGAAATAAATCCCTTCCTGCAAGGGTATTTTAAGACGGTCCTCAATATAATAATAGGGGTTCTGGCCCGGAATAAATCCGGAGAGGAATATAATCGTAAAAGTACATATATCTCAAACTGGAGATGTGTGATGATCTTTTAATATCCATCGCCATAAATCCGCATTTGGTCCTAATGTCCGGACGTGAATTGTACGCGATCTTTGCTGGATCGTTGCTTTTTGATGGATGTCTGGTCCTTAAGTACTTGGGTTTTATAATAGGCATGTGGACGCTATTTAAATATCAAAATATAATTAGTCCATCAGTATTATATAATTTGTAAGTAACATAACATAAAGTCGAAGTTTGTTGTTTTAAGTATAACGTTCAAAAGTGCCTGTTATCAGGTCTAATTGAAATAAAGTAAAACCTTAACTATATTATACAAACACTAAAAAAAAAACAATAACTAAACCCAACAAAAAATAATTACAAAGCACGTCATTATGCAGTATAAACTGATGATAGTGTCGTCATTTGACATTTAGACTCGATGTATCGCCGTTATTTCTTGATTACGTGAAAAAAGAAAAAAGATAATGTCGAATATTTTCTAGTAATCAAGAGGAGGGACTAAAAACTAAAACCTAGTTCACTAGCCTATTGATGATTACACGATTGTTCCCAACGAGTTACACTGTAACCTGTAACAGTGTGACTCGTTGGGAATTTTTTTCCCAACTTCTCTGTCAAACTGTGACTAATTGTGACAAACGACTAATGAAATCGAGCGTACAATCTGCAACGAAATCCATAACTAAACAACGCACCCTAACATAACTTATAATTAACATTATCAAGTCATAAAATCGACTGCGCTACCTTCTACATATTCAAGTCAGTGCAGACTAGATTTCCCAACATTATTTATTGTGAATTTTATAACAAGATTACATATAGGTACAAGGGTCGAATGTGAATCTTACGGCGTACATTACCTGTTAATAGATACCGTTAAATATGTCCTGTGAAATACATATATGTATAGGCGTACATTTATAGGTAACTAGCTGGTGCCCGCAACTTCGTCTGCACACGATTAATACTTTGAGAAGCTTATTTTCTTTTCCAAGGTACAGACCCGGCACATCAACCTACCCCAATGTGTCAAATTGCTTTTTTTTATTTTTTATTTATTTTTATTTTTTATTTCCTTTATTGGCCAACCAACAATTGTTTACACTGATAACATTTAAAGTAAGTATCTAATATCTAAGGTTAGTGTAACAATTAATTACAGGTTAGCACCGCATGCCCCATAAACAAATAAGATGTGCCACAAGCACTGAACTATAATTAAAGACTAATATTTGAGTACTTAACTTAAATTAAAATTGATAGGTTTAACAAGCATTTCGTGATTTGATATAAGACCAGCATTTACAGTAAAAAAACAAACAGAAAACACATAATAGCAAAATGGAATCTGAATTAAAAGTCTAATTAAAATCAAAATTGCAATCAAAATCAAAAGTCAAAATAAAATAAATAAATAAAATCACAATTAATAATAAAATCAAAATTACAATTTAAGTTAAACATAAAATAAAAGTAAAAAAAAACGAATAAAAATTAAAAATTAAAAACAAATCAAAATGAAATTACAATTATATTAAAATCAAAATTAAGCAATTGTTATAGTTGTTCTATGAAACTTGGCATATGCGTCAAAATGCACGTCAATAAGATCACTGCAGCTATTTATGCTTTGATATTTTTCAACTTTATTGCAATCAGAATAAGGTTCATGTTCAAGTGCTGGCGCCTGTACTATCAATCTTTATACCATGCATTAAAAATAAATTATCAATTTTTATTGTATTTATGGTTCACTATTTTGACGATAATGGATTACACATAAAAGATAGATAGATACTGTCGCGGGATTTTTGTAAGCCAAAGATAAACATTTTCGTTTTATACGTTTAACTTCAACGATTTCTGCAGCGCACGCTAGAATAGATGGAAAATGGCAGAATTTTTACCGCCTTCACTCACTCACTCACTTCAGCCATAGGAAGTCCACTGCTGGACATAGGCCTCCCCTATAGATCTCCAATAAGACCGGTTGGAAGCGGCTCGCATCCAGCGCGTTCCCGCGGCCTTAATGAAGTCGTCTGTCCACCTTGTGGGTGGACGTCCTACGCTGCGCTTGCCGATACGTGGCCTCCACTCGAGAACCTTTCGACCCCATCGGTCATCAGTCCTCCGTGCTATGTGCCCTGCCTACTGCTACTTCAACCTGCTAATCCGCTGGGCTATGTATGAAATGAGGAGATCCGTAGAAGAACCAAGGCTACCGAGCCTTGGTTCTTCTACGGATCTCCTCATTTCTGATTCGATCTCGCAGAGAGACCGATTTACTTTTCGTTATATTTGAAATAATTAACACAATATCTTTACAAATTATAGCCTATGTCCTATTCAGATGTATTAGCTTTATTATTGAAAAGTTTCATTAAAATCCATTTAGAAGTTTTTGCGTGAAAGAGTAACAAACATTCGTATTTATAATATTTGTAGGATTAGAAGAATAACAGATATATTTACCTGTTAAAATGTAAGCACAGTGAAATATTTTGTAAAAGTATATTTATAGGTATCTAATGTTGTGAACGATTAGAGGGCCTTTGTTAGCCTCGCGATTAGCTTGCTAGATGGATGACAAGATTAGTATTGCTCAAGCGATTAGGCCCCTATAAAGGAAATCCGGGGGTTGCTAAGCTTTGTAAGTACCTACGTGTGTTTAGATGTTTGTACATAAGACGTATTAATATCTTAGATTGTTTTGTGTTGTTGCTTGCTTATTTACTGAGGAAGATTTGCCCAAATTATGCCTGTGGCAGGAACCAATGATAGGCATTAGGATTGACAACTGCAATCCCTACTTTGATAGGACTGGTCACCAAGTAGAAATGTTATACAATGTAACAATTAAATGTCATACTTGGCTATTTATTCCGATATAATCATTACAAATGCTAATAACAATATTTGAGTGATTAAATTGATAAGTTTTCTTTTTATTACATAGATAAAATGACACAACATGGACAAAAATAGGTGTTTCCCATCGTCTGATGTCATCGCATCTTAGTGGTCACTAGTTTTGGCAGATTAGTACAATATTAAAAGACAAGGACACTGAAAATTCTTTATTGAAAAATTATATTTATTTCTATACATTTAATTTTCCTTTTTATTAGTTTTGTAAAAAATGTATAACTTAGGTATACCTAATTAGCACAACGAAACAATTGTTAATTAATCGAGGAATAGCGAGGTTTATCATCTCATCACAAGTGTCTTCGGATTACTTTCTGGGAAGCCCCGGCAACTTAACTGTATGGATTTAAGATAATAAACACATTTTTTTTAATACATTTTGGTTTTTAGAAACAGGCCAAGACGTAATATAATTATTTTTTTAAATAAGTGAGGTCCGTTTTCATCTGACTACTCTTAGAAGAAGCGCCTAAACAAACACCAAAGTGATTTAAAATACTATAGAGCGGGCATGTCAAGGAAATGTCATAGAAAAACTTTGATCCCATGTCTCAGTAACGCCATCTAGAATAATATATGAAAATTGGAGCGGCAGCGGAGCGTACTACAAAAAACCCATAGACTTGTATCCAGCAGGACACACTTTTTCGGATGAAAATCTTGTTCGTGATGTCCGGTGTATAGGTATTGAATGTCTTTGACAAACACAAAGGTCACCGTCTCTTATAATATAAAGTCCAAACATTATCTTGGCCAAATCATGTGGGGGTCATGCAGATTAGTGTCTGAGATGTGTATTTGTCTTGATAAATCTCACAAAATTTTATAAGTAACATACATTTTGACACAGTCCTTGACATGCCCGCTCTATAGTCTTTTAAATCTCTTTGGATTCACATAATAATGTTCGTATATTTCGCGCCAAACACGCAACTCCAATCAAGTTTAAATCTGGAACATCATTGAAGCCGCGAGCAAAAGACCAAAGATAATAAAATTCATTCGAAAGGAGGTTTTATATTTTACATTCTGACGTGAGCAAACTTATTGGTTGTTCAACAAAGTTCGTTACTGTTCATTCAACAGGGTACGTGCTCGTTTTACTGAATAGTTTGCGGCTTTTGTTTATTTTATTAATGAACTATTGGATTAAAAGGGAAAATGCTTTGTTTAATTTTTGTTTTGTTGAAATTCAACGGTTGGAACGGTTTAAAGTTTAGAGCCGGTTCAAATTAAAAAATAATACCAGCCTCTTGTCTGCTGTCAACTGTGTGTCTGCCCTGCACTCCTTCAGTACATTTTCTTTTAGTAGGCTTTTGCCTCTTCTCGTACAGAGAAGGCACAAGCTTTGACGACGTTTACTTAGGGCCTTCTTAATTCAGCTGTTTTTTTTGTGTTCCGTCGTTTACGCGTTTGAAATGAGAATAGGAACGTCAATGACCTCTATCTGTCAGATGTCACTTGAAAAGTACGGTCTGCAACGAAACCTTATTTGCGTAAACTTACCATGTGATCCCATTTGGTGGCTTGGTTTAGTAGTTTGGTTGTAAAATCAAAACAAATGGAAAAAATAAATAGTAAGTACTTAAAAAAATACTTTAGAATATACAACCGATTTAAAATAACTCTAGTTTCGGAAAATGACCAAAAATACAGACTTTAGAACCTAGAGTTTTTTTACACCTGTTAGTGTTGTTTTATGAAATCGGTTGAATTTTTTTGTAAAAACGTTATTTATTTATTTTTATTATTTATTTATTTATAACACACATAGGTACATACCGCTATCATTACAGAATTTAATCCAATGCGATAGATGTAGACAAACATAATGTAAATTTACAATAACATTCAATTCAATTACAATAAAATTCAATTAAGGAAAAATTCAGTTATATTAGTTATTGAAATCTTTATGTTTGCCCCGACATTTTCGACGCTTGCTGTACCTACTAGGGCTGTATTTACTGCTCTCTAAACTGTCCACGAACATGACTGGCTGACTGCCCCACAAAGGCTCGCGCTCCGATGCACTAACTGGTTACAATCCCTAGGGATTGTAACCAGTTAGTGCATCGGAGAGGATTTGTCGGGAACGTTAGATTCGACCCGCATACCACACACGTTTGACAGATTATACGGACCAACATTCCAACTGATTATGGAACAAAAAGATGAAGATAAAACTAGTTTCTACAAGGGCTTTTAAACAAAGGGCTTTTCGGATTACAAGTATCTAGACTATATTAGGACTACACAGACATGCATGACTTAGTAAATTGCCACATCTATGATCCGGACAAAGTGTTTCATATCGGCATGCCTATTCCGTGTACATCGAAAGACTGCAACAACTTGCCTGCTGCGGTCTTTCCATCCGATTATAATTTAGGTGTCTTCAAGGCTAGAGTAAATAGATTCCTTATAAACTAGTGCGCTTCACCATCATTGATTGCATCACTGCCATCAGGGATCGCAGTCTAGCACTCATAATAATAATAGAAATATATGTTTATTTAACTCCAACAAATTACAATAATGGATAAATTAGTTGACAAGTATTTTTAAAAACAAAAATCATAAGTTATTTGTGGGAGATCTGGAGTCAAACTAGCACTAGCTTATTATTCCATTAAAAATAATAGGGTATTACCATCACATAGACACGTCACGCCTATGTTTCCAGAGGGTTAGGTAGAGATGTACTTAGTTAATTTAATATTGTCACTATGTTGTAGATCACATCTACCAGTTTTGTCTTCGACATATCGGGGCTCGAAAATAGTCCTACGTGCCTAATGTAACAAGGACAAAGAACGTTGTAGGAACGTGTAAGCTAATGGAGGTTTAGATTGTGCAGGAAAACGAAGTTCTGGCACAGTATAGATTTCCACCGGCACGTGCTAAACGCCCACACAAGTTCACGCAACCAACTAATACACCTAGAGTATGAATTCGACAAGCTACAGAGCTTGCGAAGACTATGTTCGCTGTAGCTTAGTAGCTAAAGATGTAGATATAACTGTCGCGTTGACCCAGAGGGTAAGGAAACCTCTCATAAACGCGGTTGTTGTGGTTCAAATCTAAGCAAGCACTAATGTGACTTTTTCAATTCATAAAAAGAGCTATTAAAATCACAACTATACTGATTCAACTATGTTAACGCTGGCTTCCAGTCTAACTGGATTTAGATCGTATGCCACTTTGATTTTATTTTATATTGAATTTGCTTTTGCTACAGTAGGTGGCATACGATAACGCCTTCGCGCGGTCACGCCTTTCCTTTAAACAAATCTCTATCAGTATGACGTACAAAAATACGTTAAAGTATAAAACGTGTAAGTAAGTTGTTTATTTATTAGCCGGTAAATTTTGAATAGTTTGTACATTATAATATCAGCGGGGACTATTTTCTAGTTTCGTACTTTTTAGAGCGTGTTTTTTCTTATTTCCACCATGATCGACAATAGCGCAACTTATCAATTCCCCAGGGTAACGTGCTCCTTCAGTGGAAACGCCCGTCATATTCCATTAATTACAATTATTCATTATTACGGCACGTTCAGTTCATACAATAACATTGTTACGGGTTGAATTAAAACAAAACATGGAACTGTATTGAATCACGGAGGCATTGGGAGAGTTGGGAGCTGGATGAAGGACCACAGACTAGATGCGTGCAGAAGGACCAGTAAAGACTAGCCTTTTAAGCGTTTTTTCCTCAAAAGACCATTTCAGACACAAATTTGCATGGTTCTTACATAATCTGACCAAGTCTGGACTTTAAATGAGACTGTGGTGTCTGAGTTTCTTTCGGTATTTCTTCTCAGAGTCGGCAGATAGCGAAACACTGACCTCACCTTCTAGTGAAAAATTACATGTGTTTGTATGAACCTATTCTCAGAAATAAAGATACTATCAGTAGTCGTTCCCCTAGCGCGTGGTTACAATTACTACACATGAATAAAATAATACCTACAATAAAAAAGAAAGAGCTATCGTTATATCGATTTTAAGTTTTTGTTGAATAATATCTCTTTTTAATCATGGCGTTAGTGGTACAGATGCCAGCACCTCAAGTTACCCCAATGTGTCAAATTTTCCCAATTGAATATGAACCTTATTCTGTTTGTCATAAAGTTGTTAAACGATCAAATAAATTTGACACATTGGCGTAACTTGACGTGCTGGCGTCTGTACTATGCAGTGAATATTACGATAACAAAATAAGATAGTCATGCATGTTCTCTGTAGCTGAAATAAGTACGACACGCGCGGCAGGAAGTATGGGTCGTATTTATGCAACAAACGCGGTCAAAAGGTTAAAACAAAATTATTAATATGTTATTTTTTAGTATTCGAACTGGTGTTATTGAGAGAATTATCTTGCATAGTAAAACCACCACAGGTTGTCTATAAGGCGGCGTGGCGGCATGGCACGAAAAGGGTTTTTTTTTTGTAACGTAAAGGATTTCGAATCTTATTTAACACGGTTAAGAATCACATTTTATTGCAAACATAAGTACGTGGAAACAATTTTTATTCAAATTGTTTAATTTTAAATTTAGAAGAATAAAGGCGTAACGAAGAACGTGTTCATATATTGTTGATCCCTGCTTCTTTGAAGTTCTTAACAGCGACGCTACAGTTTTCAACTAAAATGGAATAATATAATTATATTATAACTAAATGAAATCCACTTCATTTCTTAAAAATAAAAATAAATTGTTGCAATGGTTACAACAGAGTGTCATCTGCAGTTAAAATAGATTATTATAATTTCGGCGTTTATCGTAGTTGTAACATGCTTAGTTGCACAGACGCCAGCACATCAAGTTACCCCAATATGTCAATTTTTTCTTATTGAATCATCATCATCTCATCTGCCTAGCCTTTCCCCAACTATGTTGGGGTCGGCTTCCAGTTTAACCGGATGCAGCTGAATACCAGTGTTTTACATGGAGCGACTGCCTGTCTGACCTCCACAACCCAGTAACTGGGTAACATGATACCCCTTGGTTAAACTGGTTGTCAGACTTTCGGGCTTCTGACTACAAGTAACGACTGTCAAAGATCTACAAATGACAGCCGGGACCAACGGCTTAACGTGCTTTCCGAGGCACGGAGGAGTCTTGGTATGTAATAAATGGTCACCCATCCACGGACCGACCTCGTCAAGCGTAGCTTAACCTTCGATCGACCCATGCGGCTGTTATAATTTAGCCACAAGCTCCTCCTCCCCCCCCCCCTCCCTCCTCCTAGCTTTTCTTATTGAATATGAACCTTATTTTGTTAAACATAAAGTTGAAAAACTATCAAAGAAATTTGACACATTGGGGTAACTTGATGTGCTGGCGTCTGTACTTTCGTTACTAAGTGTACCTACATCAAAAATAACCTTTTCTAACTTCTGGCTAATGCTAATGTAAATGGAGTATAGGACAATAACTCTTTCTATTGTAACTGATTCTTATTTCACCACAAAATCTTCCCAAGATGGTTTGTTTATTTGAGCTCGCCCTCAAATAAATAACTACAATATTTCCTGTATCGTGCCGACACTTAATTCATCACCTATCATAGGTTACATAATATATCAGACACGATTTATGTGATCCCTTCATCTTTTACCCAAAATATGATGTACCCGTATTAATCCCACTATGGCGTCGTATGTTTATCTTTTATATCTATAGGTACTTACTTATGAGAGGCTTAAAATTCAACAATAGTAAGGCTGGTTGATCGACTCTTCACGTGACCAGAGGCTGGCCTTTATTTCGGTCAGAGAATCAGCATTGCCATACAACGTGGCAATGCAGCCAGTCTTCTGGGCACTTTTCCGTTGACAGCGATGCGGATGAGTTTTTTGATGCCCTATAATTGTTTTACTGTTCTTTTGTTTGTTCATTTTTTAGGTGTGTACATAATATTAATTACAAATAAATTATCATTAAACCTGATGAGTTTAAATAAACAATAATAAGGTTAAGTCCGAAGATAGGTGATCAGTCATTGCATTTAAACAAGACCCTTCCGTGCCTGGGAAAGCAATTTATATTTGACAGTCGTTACGCGTGGGCAAAACCTCGAAACTCTGACAAACAGTTTAACCAAAGGGTACCATGCTACCCAATCACTGGGTTGTGGATGTCAAATAGGCAGTCGCTCCATGTATACTGCCGCCATAAGGAAAAAAGACGTATGTAACATTTTTGTTGAAATTGAGTTAAATAAGTACACAATATTCGAAAACAGTTAAAAAAATGCCATGCACCAGAACTTTTTACTCAATTGCGACAAAAATGTTAGATACGCCTTTTTTCGTTAGGCCGGCAGTATAAAACTGGTATTCTGCTGTATGCGGTAAGTTTTTTGGTTTGGCCTGAGTCTAAAAGGCTTGGCAAATGATAAAACATTATTACGCCTAGCCCTTAAATGTCCGCCAATTATGTCCCAAGTCCCAAGTAATGGAAGTATGTTAGGCAAGAACATACCATCAACTCCAGAATACGACCTGCTACTAAATGAGAAATCCCAGATGAAAAACCCAATATCACTTTGTCCGACTCTGAAATCGAACCTAAGACCTCATTCTCTGCAGCAGCGGATACGATCATTATTTCAATGAGGCAGGACCCCAGCATCGTTTGTTATTTTATCATTAACTGACGGAGGGACATCGCTACCTCTTGCCATAATTCCCTAATCTCCGTTCAATACCCTCGACTGGTGGAGTGGCACATTTCATACCAAAATGGAAGCTTAAAATAATCATAATAAGGACTCAAATAGATCGGCTCGATTCCCTAGACCGAGTCTCCAATAATAGATTGTTCATGAATTCTTCATCAAAGTGAACGTCATTGACTGTTTGTGTTGCTGTGAAACACCAAAAATGGTTAACTTTTGGTTTTATTTATAAGACAATGTACAACATTATTTTTAGTGAGTACGTACCCACCAATATACAGGGTGTAACGGAAAGGGTATATACATCCGAAGGGCACGGATTCTCTCGGTGATAAGAAACGACATGGCAACGTTTTTATACATAAACATACATAATTGTAAAGTTGAGCCCGCCCGCGCCGTCGCGCCTTCGTCGGTTAGGCAGAGCCCGGATAGGTCTATACTAGGCGCGCAGAACCCGAGATAGATATACTTGAACCTTGCCGGACAGGATTATGACCCTCATAGTGCGTGACACGTTTGTTATGATTTTGCATTTAATAAACTGTCGATATTAAATAATATCGTGAAGTTTCAAAGTTATTAGTTGGGAGCTGAAATTTTGAGGAAAGACTCGTTATTAAATACTCTATTCACCCTGTTTGTATGTATATACCCTTTCCGTTACACCCTGTATAGAAGAGGCTTTTGTACTCCTAATATGTAGTAGGCTAGTTGACAAAATTTTAGATTTTAGTCCCTCATTTAAAAAACAAAATAATATTCGACACATATTTTTTCGTTTTTCACGTTATCAAAAAATAACGGCGATACATCAAGTCAAAATGTCGCATGACGTCACTTATACAGTTTATACCGGTTTATACTGATTAATGACGTTACAATTCAATACGTAAATTAAAAAGTAACCTACGCTGATTCAAAAACCATTTGGAGATTTTAGGGTCTTAAGCCTCATTTTTCTATTTTTAGCTGTCACATGATTGTTTTTATTTTCACAATAATACTTGTATCCATTTGACTTTCATTTGACATCTGAATGACGTCATAATGTAGCCTGAACAGACTACTTCCTTTGTGATTTTCAACATAAGTGAAAAAAAACTGTTATTAGTCTAAAAATCGTATATCTGTCAAGTGTCAACTGTTGGCAATGTCAAGTTTGAAGTTATCTATTAGTGTTTTTTGTATGTACTGAAAACGTGGAAAAGACCAAAAGCTATTCAGTCTACGAAATGACGTCATCAATAATAATACTTTAAAAATAATTTAAAAAAAAAAAACTGCTACTTGTAAGAAAAAAAGCTTAAAATTAGTGGCTTAAAATTAAATGTGTTACGAAATAAAAATATAAACAAAATACCTGAAAAATACTTTACATACCGAACTTACGACGTATTTGATTTGATTTAATCTAAGTAGTTTTCTATCAATATGAAAAAGAAAAGAAATGCTTTTGTAAGGTACAGGTCCGAAGGGTTTCTAGAAAACCGTCAAATTTACCGTTGTTCAAACTCTTACAGTGACATATGCACTGCGCGGTGACTGAATTCCTTCCTCGATCGTTAAGTTTGAAGAGAAGCCTATTTATATAATTACGAGGTCATGCATTTGGTAAACAATGTGCATTCCGTAATACGTTACCGGAACGTAATTGTAAATGACATTTATTTCTATTTCCGAGATACCTATTTGTAAACGATATTTGTTTCTAAAGAATATACACAATGGTTATTACTATTTAAAAAACCTAATAAAAGCCCACGTCATAAAAGGTCATCAACATTAAAAATAAAACTGTAACTTAGGATATATAATTAATTTACCTTTGCAAGTAGGTATTTCAAAATGTATAAGTATGTTTATCAGTTGTTTAATATCTGTAACAAAATCTCTGCTTTGCTTGGGACTTTGGAGCTTAGATTTTAAACTTAGAAACAAACCGCACATCGACCGCGACAACGCGCAGAATGGCGGTAGACAATACAACATTTTTTAACAATTACCCTCATAATATGCGTAACGTCCAACACTATTAGCCCTCGCTACTTCTGGACAACAAACAACAATGTATTTATTATTCAAGTTATGTTTTGTCTGTAAAAGTGATTTGTAATATTAAGATTTTTTTTTTAACTAAAAACCAGTCCTTGACAGCAATCCTACCTGATGGTAAGCAGTGATGCAAACAGTGACGGTGAAGCGCACTAGTTTATTAAAAGCCTATCCACTCTAGCCTTGAAGACACCTAAATTATAATACAATAATATATGCGGTCTTATAATAAATATAAGACCGCAGCAGGCAAGTTGTTCCATTCCTTCGATGTACGCGGTGAAAAAAAACAAAAAAAGAATACGCGGTGTTAAATGAATCCAAACCTTTAATTGTTTCTCAGAAACACTTTTACATATCAATCAAGCAAAATATGTGGTGGGTTTGGTACTCAACCCTTCTGGAATCAGGCGTTAGATGTGTGTTGTGATCTTTGAGTCGTGAAGAAGCCCGGACCCTCATAAGATAAATACTGCATATTTCTACGAAGTACCTACCTCTAACCAATTTTAGAAAAAAACACTACGAAGTGGCGTTTTGGGGGACAGTCTTATATATTTTTGAAGATCAAAAAGTGCTGATTCTCAGCCTCATTTAAATATAAAAGTTTTTTATTTTTCCTTTTTATTACTGATAGGCACGCGTTTGATCACTATCTCACCTGATGGTAAGTGATGATGTGGTCGAAGATGCAGCCTAGAAGTAATTTATTCACTCTTTATCTTTTATCTTTAGCTGTCAGAAAACATCATTTTGATGTTGATAAGCAAGCCCTTAAGATACCACTTTTAATGTTTCATTCTTTCCGCAGACCTTCCGAAGACAAAGTCCAACCGCATCGTCTCCATTCTGGGTCTGTTCGAACTGTCAGTGGGGGATTCTCCAAGAGCTGATGGTGTCTCGGAGCTGGCAGCGGCAAGGTTGGCAGTTGACCATGTCAACAAGCGAGGTCTACTGCCAGGCTACAAGCTGCATCTCATCACTAACGATACTAAGGTATGAATACTAGAATTACCGTGATTAAAAACTTTCAAACCAGTAGTTGCAATCCTATCTTGTAGTGTATGCAAATATACTTAGGATTTGTCTCGGGCGCATACGTCACAACGTCACGTAGTGCGGACCATAGTCTATATAAAGTAGAGCGCACTGAGTGGGAGTTAGTCGCTGTCCGACCGTCAGTGAGGAAGCACGTGGTGGTGCGTAGGCGAGCCAAGTACAATTATAGTGTTAGTGATACTATGTGAACACTACATATCTCAACGACAATCGATGTCAAAAGTGAAGGCAAATTACTCGTATTTTTGACTGATTGAGACTGAAATTAAAATGTTGTTATAATGTTGGGTCTTGGAATTATGAATAAAGCCAAGGCTTTTAATGTATATTTATAGTTTATTTTTTAATTGCCTATTGTAATTTTATGTGTAGAAATACGTCATGACCCTCACCTCCTCCCCAAACATCATTATCATACACGTCAATTGACAAAGCTCTTGAAAATAGACCATTTACTGCATGGATGGATGGATGAGACAAGACTGGCCTGTTGGTCTAGTAGTTAGTGACCCTGACTGCTATGCCGGAGGTCGTGGGTTCGATTCCCACCCAGGACAAATGTTTGTGTGATGAGCACGATCATTTGTTCTGTGTCTGGGTGTAATTTATTTATAACATGTATGTATTTAGAAATATATAAGTATGTTTATCAGCTGTTTAGTACCCATAACACAAGCTCTCAAGCTGAACTTGGGACTAAATGGCGTTGTGTGAAAAGTTAAAAAAAAATACGAAAAAAATAATAACGAACTTATAAGAATAGAAGACTTTTTGTAATTTCTATTTGTTTATCATTTGAGATATTTGTTTGTGCAAAAAACTATGACCCCACCAAAATTGCCTCTTTGTTCTCCTAGAGTATTTGGCTGCGATCGCTCCTGCTGTGCACCTCTGATTTACCTTTCGGGAAATACGGGCCTGATGTTAAATTTTTTGTATTTGCCCAGTGTGACCCAGGAGTAGGAGTGGACCGCTTCTTCCACGCTCTGTACACGGAGCGAGACTCCCGCATGGTGATGCTCCTCGGCACTGCCTGCTCCGAAGTCACCGAGAGCATTGCCAAGATTGTGCCCTACTGGAATATTGTGCAGGTATGAAATGTAGGGTACCTACTATCAGAAGGCCAAATTGTTAATAATCTAATAGAAATCTTATCTTACCGACGGTAAACAATCGTCCATAAGTTACGGTAACTATTTACCATCGGATGGAACGTAAGCTTATTTGCCTACTCAACAACATCATCATAAAGAAAAGAAAGAAATAAAAAGCATTTATTTAGCACGACACAGGCACACGTTAATAAAAGAAAGAGGTACAGAAAAAAAGATAAACTAAAAAAAAATAACAATATAAATAAACAAATTATAGAATTATCAATAAGAAAATTAAATCCTACTATCCTACTATAATATCATAAACGCGAAAGTTTGTGAGGATATTTGTTACTATTTCACGTAAAAACTACTGAATGGATTTTAATAAAAATTTTGGTATGGAGTTAGCTGACACCCTGGATTAACACATAGGCTACTACTTTTTATCCCTGTATTCCCCAGGGAACGGGACCTACGCGGGTGAAACCGCGGGACGTCTGCTAGTAGCTAATAAGAATAACAAACTAACACAAACTATTAACTGCAGTTCTTGTTGATAACTATTTTTTTTTATTTTTTTAATCATCTGCCTAGCCTTTTCCTAACTTTATCGGGGTCAGCTTCCAGTTTAACCGGGTTCAGCTGACCTTTTGACTACTCGTAACGACTATTTAAACATGTACAAATAACAGCCGGGACCAACGGCTAAAAAATACTGGCCAAAATGTACGCGCATTACTTGCGAATGACTGCACCAAATTGAGTAACTGTTTTTCGTTGTAATTGTGTTAGTCCCTGGATTGTTTAGAATGGACCCGGTAGGTCGCGCTGCGATCTTCGGGGGTTATCAACGTCTGTCGATTCCGCTAGTTTGTATTTTTTTTTTTTGAGAATAACACGTTTACTGACAAATGCTTGCACTGACTGATCTGGTCCCCTCATTCTGTGTGGTTCTTTCTAATCTGCATGGATCTTACATGATTTGACCAAGATAATGTCTGTACTTTAAAAGAGACTATGACCTCTTTCGACTCTCTCGACTATGAACGTTTCTTCTCAGAGTAGTCAGATAGTGAAACTCCGATCTCATCTACTAGTTTAAAAAAAGACGTGTACAAGTGTTTGTGAAAACCTATTTACAAAAATAAATATAGTACTTATCATGTATCATTAAATGTAGGGAAATTAAACGATTTTTAACAGATTAAGTTCGAGACAAGAATAAGAACGTTCTTAAAAATACGAGATACGCCTCTCAGCTGTTCAACGAAAATCTAAGTACAGACTAAACGCAGTCTATCCCCAGCCACATGTGTCCGACAAATTCCAATTTCACTCTGGATCTGGATAAAATCTGTTTCCTTTCAAAGCGTGAAGCGGACACACCAATTTCCACTGCTCATACACGTGCCGTCAAAAACACGGCGTTTTGCAGTTCCCGCTAGATTTTTGAGAAAAACAAATTTCTGGTCTAATTCGGGATGCCGTTCGAATTTTGGGGCAGCGGTTTTAGTTTAGCTTAAATTTGTTTTCTGTTCGCAGCTTGTATGACGCGTGAATAGTGTTGTTATTTGCATCGTTTTTACATTTAAGTACACCCTATTATTACCCAATAGCTGTTTTTTTTCTTTTTTTTACCTTATTTTAGATACTAAAGGGCGTTTTTAAGTCTTAAACTTATAAAAAATACCTATTCTAGTTGCTCATTCCAAAATCTGTTGCCTAAAGGAATTGGCAATCTCAGTTGATCAGTTGATTTTCAATATACATTTATTTATTATTTTATTTTACCCAGAGCACAATACACACACACATAAATTAATAAATCATGGGGTAATATTCTAATATAATACAGATTTATGCCAATTACAGTTAAGTACAAAAGTGACTCCAAAGAGATATGCTAAAGTCTATTTACCAAGCTTAAAGACCACTACACTAAAATGTAAATAGACTATGTTGAAGACACATGGTGCTCATCAAGGTTTTCTATAAATCAGGACCAGCACGTTCCCAAGCATATATCTTGGATATATTCCTCTAATTTGTTACACAATATTGTCATACACCAGAAATTTCTCCTGTATCGTAGGAACTAACACAAACCTCACGTACATCGTTGCTAGACCCTACCATGTAGCCACACAAATATTTGTACTTTTTGGGAATCGATACCGTGACCAGTAGCGCAAAAACTAATATCTCAGCCTCTGCGCGCCCTGCACCAATCGTTCCGTCAACAGTAATATTGAACACAGCAACTGATGGTAGCTATTTGTTGTTTACGAAAGCATATTAGCTTTTCAGACGTAATTCTTATTCCATGTTTTAAGTAGGTTTATTTTGAGTGGTCATAGAAAAAACAAAAGACAATAAAGTAGACTGGTAGAAAATGCCTAAGTCCGCCTTTGTACAGTGTCTTTTACTAGTGCATAAAGTTTTAATAAATAAATAAATAAAATACCGGGAAAATACAGGTATTAGGAACAGGGTGTAAAGTTTTTATCTCTCTTGCAAAGAAAGATTCGCCTCGCAGACGGGTGTTGTGTCTGGTGGGCCACTACTGCCTGACGGTTGTAGTCGGGATTTTGTACTTATACGTTTAATAGCGCGGACAACTTAAACATCGCGATGTAGGTCAGTAGTTAGTTACCCCCCATTTAAATACCATGAGTTTAAAACATGAACCTGGGGGCTTAGACAAAGTCGTATTTTCATTAATAATAACGATGTTCGATAAATCAGAAATGTGTGGAATTCAGCGTTTTGAAATTCCATACACTTCGGATTTATCAAAATTCGCTATCGTTAATGGAAAGACTTTTTGTAAGCCCCTGCCCAAAAACAAAAAAAATATTAATTTAATGAACAGTAGAGCTGGAAAAGGTAAATGTTTTTGCTGGGGAGTTTGATCCGCCACTTTATCTTCCCAGCAAAAACACTAGGTAATGGTGAAGGGTGTGCGTTTTGGGGGACTGCTTTATGTATTTTTGACGTCAAAAAAATGCTGATCCTCAGCCTAATTTGAATAAATGACTTTTGATTATGATTTTGATTTTGGAAGTTGTTCGCGCAGAAAATAAGTTGTGTTTCATCGGTAGAACACCCTATATAAATTTGGATACTGATAAAAAATACCTTGTAAGTACCTATATTGATGCCTTCTTGCAGCTTCTACTTTTTTTGAAGCTTTCCACATCCCTAATCTGTCGGACGACCCAGAGACCAATCTAACTAATCCCTGAGACATTCTCAGACGCCCTTCTAAAGAATAACCTAAAGAAGAATATTCTTCTTGCGTCTTAGTGTGGTCACTTTACGTTGCGGGAAATTGGCAATACCGGCGTCATTCCGGACAGCAATATCAGGACTTTAATTTGGCATATCCCGAAAAGATGCTCCTAGGAAACATCCGCTGCCGAAAATAGTTTTTGTAAAGGGTTGGGGAACTTTCTTAATTATTTTGTTAGAAAAAGGAACAAAGGAGTCCAAACATGATCGGAAGAATTCAGATACCCACTTGTAAAAGTTTATCTTTTGTCTGCAATTTTGTTAACAGTAGCCTTAGTTCAAATACGTAAATGATTGTAACGCCAATTCGAACGATTTAATCAAAAGTAATTAAAAATCAAAAGTATATGATTCGTCGTATATTCGTCGTCGTTCATCGTTTATTTTTCAGTCGTTTATTGTTTTTTCTACTATTCTGCCTGCCTTTGTGTGCCTGTGTCGTTAAAATAAATGCTTTTTCTTCCTTTATTCTTTTTTTTCTTTTTCTTCTATAAATTACGGTTAAAAAAAGTTCTTTCTTAACTTCAAGATTTACAAAAGACCAGTCCCCCAAAATGTTGATCTGATCTAAATCCGTAACTAGAGGAACTGGACGTTCTAGAACATACCTGGGAATTCACTGGTTCTGGAGATATTGAAGGTCCAAGTGTTTTTTTTTTAATCTTTTTTTCAAAATCGTATTCCAAGTATCATTAGTAAACTTTCTTCCGAACAAACATTATCAAAATGATCGATTTTTCAAAACAAATTACGCAATTGAAGTTACAAAAATGCAATAGATACTACACACAAGCGGGCGGTCGGTTCAACGACCCAGCGCGGGTGGCCGCGGCCGGACGTACACTATGCTGATCGAAAGTAGCGTTGCGTTGTCGCGCTTTTCGTTGCGCGGAAAAAAAAACATCTCTTTTTTAAAGATGGAAAAAAAAAGTTTTTTTATCAGCAATATTTTTTGGTCAAAGTTACTTTATTATACTCGTACGTACAGAATGTGTAGTTATCGGTTATGTGATCGGTCTTTTTACACTCTGTATTATAGTGTAGCGTCCCAACGATTTAAGGAGTTTTTTAATAGATCCAGTAGTTTTTAAGTTCATTCAATACAAACAAAAATACAAACACAAATCTTTACTCTTTATAATAGTCGTAGATATAGATTGGTATATAACGTATTATTTAGTAATATATTAGTAAGTTTATCAGTTGTATAGTACTCATAACATAACGCAAGCTCTGCTGAGTTAGGGAGTATATGGCGTTATGTGAAAGTTGTATAATATTATTATTATTTATTTAGTACAGGCGTGTTGGTATGTTTTTGTGTTTAAACATTTTTGACAGTTCATATAAAGTAAGTAACATGTTATACTCGTTATACCCCCATCAATTACTAGTCAAATCCAGTCATCAAAATCAACAACTACCCTCAAATTAGTCACGAACTCACTGAAGCCACTTTAAACCAGTTTGAACTAGTTCTATCCGCTTCAATCCGGCACTTACCTGCTACCGGCGTTGACGTCAACTCTAACAAACGAACCTAGCCTAGATAGATAACTCTATTTTCCGTCTATAGGGAACATCTGAGACCGATACTTGACACACTCGATTTCCAACTTTAATGTTGTTGAAATAGAGTTGAAGTTTTCAGTGTGGTTGAAGAAGAATTGGTGTGTAGATCAAAATCCAATATTTGAATATTGGGTAGGTTTGTTTTGCTAGTAATCGTATTACGGGAGAGGGAAGAAGTGATTCTATTCAATCAAACGTTACAATGGATGGGAAATTCACAGCGAATTTATGTTTTGTACTCAGGATATCGTCGTCGGTCATATCCGTTTTTGTTATACAAGTTGAAAGAGACGACTTTACGACGATTTTTACAGAATCTGATACCGCAAGATAAGCCGGACAATTCAGAAAATTCACTCTGTAAAAGCATTTAGGAGCATATGATCAAAAGAGCAAAATGATAAGTGGGTTGCAAATTGTCAAAAGAGCAGATCGTCAAAAGCGCAGAATGTCAAATCCGCGTTAAGTCAAAAGCTCAGAATGACAAAAGAGCACTTTGTCGAAACTTCTACTTAAACACCTCAACTGTATTCTGACTCACTTGCGGTGGAAAAAAAAATATAAAAAATATTTGTAAAATATGTGGTTGATTTCTTGCTTATACAAAAGCGTTTAAAATAGGAGATGAATGCAGTTTTTGTTAAAACGGTGAAAATCGGTTTTCCTAATTTTTAAAATTGTAGAAAAACATAATTACTATCTAACCCAATAATGACAACAAAAAACACACTGATTCAGTGTTATTTATTTATGTTTTGGTTAATCAAAAATTGTTTAAAGTATTAAAGGACAATGCCCACGGCGCTATGGACAAATGTACTCAATTTAACATTGTTGTGTCTTCATCAAATTATCTTTAAAATACTCGATGGCATGTCTATATACTACCTCAAAAGATTTAACACAAACGACAATGGCATTTCCGAGATATTTACAAAAATGAAATTACTATTTTGAGGTTATGTTAGACCAAAAATTAGTTGAAAAAAGTTATTTAAAAGGATCTGAATGGGTTTAAGGGTTAGCTTGGTGTCTTTGAAGCATATTTGTGTAAATCTGTGTCTACCTCACCAAGTCTTACTGATTTAGATTTTACGCATTTTTAAATCTTATTCCCTCGTTTCATGAAATTGCAAAGCGTGGAAAAAATCATTACTAAGATAGTCAATTGCTGTGTTATATAGATATGAAACTGAGCGATTGATCAGGATCTAGAGATCCTAGGTACTCAAATCATAGATGTGGTAGGTATCATGAAATTGTCTTCGTAAGTAGAGAGGGAAGGAAAAACACACAACACTAAATACAATAAATAAAAGAATGATTATTTCTTAAACCTGTAATTTATTTTTCTAAAAATACGTTATCCAAAAATAGAGCTGGAACATTAACATTCTTATAACGTGCCCAGCTCAAATACCACACTATGCACATTACATGCACACAGCAACTCAAATCATACTACGTTAAAGAGACAATGTGCATTCTTACCGGCGTTGGTGAGATCCAGACTCGTAAAATGTTCATGATGTTATTAGAAATCTCCGACAACATGCGTCTGCGGCTAAGTGGCGTTAATCTCAAAGAGCAGTTGAGACATTGCATCACAGTCGCACTCGCCATGATCACAACTAAAAAAGTCCTGCCTTTCGTAATAAACAACACACACGGTGCAGCTGCGGCGTTAGAATTATGTTTATTTTCAATGGTTTGGCAGCAGTAACGGAGGAACTAAAAGGCTCGACTCGACGCACAACATACCAAAACCAGTAGAAATGACAGTATTGTATTGCAAAAATATGACAGACGCAATAAATGTCAAATAAGGTTGTACCCATACTGATGAGAGATAGATTTCCGTAAACCAGCCAGTGATATTTCACGAATACCACTTGGTGCCGATGCCGTCGTTTACAACCACTGATATTAAAAATACTATACTTAGAACTCTGTTATTACCTACTTTACAATAATAGATTGAACAATCAACACAAAATCGATGTCGTTTTATTTTATGTAGGTAGGTATGCACATTACCCGCAAAAGAAAAAAACGTAACGTAAAATTATTTTATTGAAGGCGGTTAAAAATAAACATCCCTAGTATTGACAGCTGATAGTAAAAAATGGCGTTCTATAACGTCGGAAACATAAAAGTACTAATTATTGTTCAAAAAACTATCCCATTTTAAATGATCATTAAGTCTTTTCAAAAAAGATATTTTTATTTTAGATATTTCATGTCGTTTAAAGACTTGAGACACAAGTGATTTATCAAGAGTACTGTTCCTGGGCAATCTCTTTTATATACTCTTTTTTCGAAATGTTCTTTAGTTAACAATTAATTAAATTTTCACACCACCTACACTGGTTTTGCTTTTACATCAACACTACACATCCTTACAATTATTATTAAAACAATATTTGAATATTTGTCAATCGATTATAACAGCTAGTAATAATAAAAACAAATTGGATTATTGCGGTGATTTATTTATTTAACAGGTAAAATTAATATTATTAAAATCAAAACCAGTGTGTTGTGTTGTTATTATAATAAACCAAACTTTTACATACAAAAAAAAAGTGATACAACAACTTCTTCGTAATCAAATTCTGGCTAGCAAACTCATCAGACATTAATATTAATAATTACAAAATAATTAAGTGTCGTCTGTCTGGTCACAAAATTAATCAACTTCCAATCATAAACATTGATGGTCAAGCGTGACCTTAATACAATATATATCAATCGGGTATTAACAATACTATGAAGTAGGGCTGTCACACCGAAGAATAAAAAAAAACATTATTTTGTTGTCGTTCTCAGTATGCGTGTGGTCAATATATTTATATTTTTCATCGTAGTTTTTGCTTCAAACTTGTCAAGCGTCAAATTGTCACAACACAATTGTCAAATTGAAAATGAACGAGGCAGAAGTTTGTCATCCAAGATATATTGTCGTCAAGTTTTCTTAAATGTTCGTAATTTTTTCATTTTATTTTTCATTATCATTATTTTATCTTTCCTTTCTTCCTCAAATGGCATCCTGAATGTGTTCTAAGATCGCTGGGACTCTCCCTTCTTACTGTGGGTTTCAGTTCAGATCCACTCAGACAACCTACTAACTTTAGATTAAGTCATATTACTACTAACATCATAATTATGGATTGTATGTAAAATAAATATTTTGATTTTGAATTAAAATTTGAATTAAAACTTTTTCCTGGCAGTAATAACACGACAAAAAAAAATAATTACCGTAATTGGTCCAGCCGTTCACGGGTTATGCCATGACCAAGGAAGATAGGAATTCATTTATTTGTATATACATATATTGATGGACAGTGAATGATAATTATGCACTATGTATTATTTCCTAAACAAATTTATTAAAAAAAATAACAGCCCGGAGTCTGGATAAGTGCTTGATAGCAATAGGCTCACCCCTAATTATATAGGACTGAACATGATTGGTTAAATATAGGTGCAATTAAGAGACACATATGCATATACCTTTGGAGAATACAGGCGTAATGATGATGGTCATATAAGGAAAAATGTACACAGTCAAAGGTGTAACTATACTCCATTTATGACTGGCCTGTTGGTCTAGTAGTTAGTGACCCTGACTGCTATGCCGGAGGTCGTGGGTTCGATCCCCACCCAGGACAAATGTTTGTGTGATGAGCACGATCGTTTGTTCTGTGTCTGGGTGTAATTTATCTATAATATGTATGTATTTAGAAATATATAAGTATGTTTATCCGCTCTTTAGTACCCATAACACAAGCTCTTAGCTTAGCTTGGGACTAGATGGCGTTGTGTGAAAAAGTTGTGAAATATTTATTTATTATTTATTTTAAAGTTATGTGAAAACAGTTTTATTCAAATTGTTTTCTTTTAAATTTAGAAGAATAAAAGTGAAACGAAGAATGTGTCCGTGTATTGTTCATCCAGGGATGAATAAAGAATCAGGCTTCTTTGAGGTTTTTATCATCGACACTGTAATTTTCAACTAAAATAAAATAATATAACTAAATGAAATCCAAATCATTTCTTAAACTAAATTGTTGCAATGGTTACAATTATTATGGATGACAACTGCTGTGAAAATAGATTTTAATAAATTCGGCGTCTATCGTAATTGTAATATGCTTGATTGTACTTTCGTTACGAAGTGTGCCTAATAAATAACCTATTTTAATTTCTGTGTAATGCTATTGTAAGTGGAGTATAGTTTACAATAGTTCGTTCGCGTTAAGAATGCAGTAAGAATGCAGTGCAACTGCAAGATAAAGGTGTATTCCACAGTGCTGTCAAATTCGAACAAATTATATTTTAAAAGATTAAGTTTAATGAATTTATAAAAATGAATTTGCAAAGATTTGATTGGTTAGGAGGCGGGGCTAGGCCGTCGGATAATGATGACTTTACTGCATTCTTAACGCGGACGTTCTATAGTAAAAGTAGGTAACCCTAATCGAACGATTATCAATTTCACACACGAGTTAATGTTAATCGTCGTTATCATCACAGAGTGATTATTAATGATAGCAGCTTAATTAGTTAATTTACATTCCTACGTATACATAGTGTAATAATGGTGTAATAATAAGGTATACATAGTGTAATAATAAGGCTAAGTATTTTTTAAGTACTTTTTATCGTTCTATTTTTTCTCAGGTATCATTCGGCTCCACTTCGCCAGCCCTGAGTGACAGAACAGAGTTCCCTCTCTTCTGTCGCACCGTCGCTCCTGACTCCTCACACAATCCTGCCAGAATCGCATTTATCAGGTAAGCTAATCTATCCCTTTAACTGATTGCTTAGAAATCGCTGTGCGCTCTTAGTTGTCTACGCACTTGCTACGACGTAACGGCGCTACGCCTGCTACGAAAGCGTAGCCAGCGTAGCTCCTCGACGTAGCTAGGAACTCCAAGATTGTACCGTATAGTTATTTATTTATTTAGAACCTTACTTATATCTATCTTAACATGTTAACCTAATGTGAAGAGAAGATACTTTAACACTTCAAATATAAAATTATATTATTATTATTATTATAATTGTCAAGTTTCAACCGCTCCCACGTTTTAAGGTACCAGACTTCAAACGGTACTTAGGGTACTCCTTTAAATACTACTGTGCGATTCCTTCTGCGTCTTAGATAAAGAAACCACATACTTAAGTATTTATTTATACAGTGCTCATATACATCGAGCAAAATGGTCCAATACGTCTACTATAACCGAATGGACAGACAGAATGAAATTATAACTGTTCAATTTATACCACACCGTCTAGCCACTCAAAGCACAAAAGCGCCATCTAATTGACCTCATATTTCAAAGTGAGCATAAATAAAACGCAAAAGTTGCAAAAAGTTTAAAAACTAATTTGTCTCGCAAAGTTCAAACCGTGAGTTTTACAGAAAAAGTCTGCAAAGTACAGACTTCGCGATGGTTCAGATTTGCACAAGAACTGGTATTTTGTTGAGGGTAGTTTTTAATGAAATCACGTTGCAGCTACCTGCTACTGCAACAGTAACTAAATTTATTGCGGAGTTCATTTGATTTGTACTTTAGTAGCGGTGAAGTGAAGGAGAGGAAAGTTATTCAAGTTAAGAGAAAGGTAACTGTTTGGTGCCTTGAAAATATTGTCCATTTAAGTAATTTTGTACAGACGCCAGCACCCCAAACTGACAAATTTTCCCAATTGAATATGAACCTTATTCTGTTTGAAATAAAGTTGAAAAACTATGAAAGAAATTGGACATATTGGGGTAGCTTGATGTGCTGGCCTCTGTACTGTGTAATGTCACGCGGTTTCACCCGCGTGTTTCTTGTCCCCGTGGGAATACAGGGATAAAAAGTAGTTTTTGTCACCCGGGGATAGTAAAGCTTCCAAACGGTGAAAGATTTTTCTAAATTGGTCCAGGACTTAAAAGTTTATTCGCTACTTATAGAAATACAAGCGAGCTGTGAGACTTGTCGACGATCCCGTACTCACAAGCGGTATTGAGCCCCTAAGTCTTAGGAGAGACTTTGCCTCCCTATATGTGTTATACCGCTTGTATAATGGGTTGTGTTCCGAGGAATTGTTTGATATGATGCCCACGGCCACTTTCTATCATCGCACCGCTCGCCGTCGACAGGGAGTTCATGCTCACACACTGGAGCCGAAATGGTCCCGTACAGTGCGGTTTCAGAGGAATTTCCTCCCGCGTACACTTGGATTGTGGAATGAGCTCCCTGCCGAGTTTTCTCAGAGGGCTGTAACAGTATGGGGTTCTTCAAAAGGGGAGTAAATAGGTTTTTAAAGGGTGGCGGTGGCGCCCCTGGGGTCGCAAGTGTCCATAGGCTACGGTAACCGCTTACCATCAGGCTGGCCGTAAGCTTGTTTGCCACCATCGTGGTATAAAAAAAAAGAAAATACAAATTTTTCTTCTTTAATCTACACTAATATTATAAAGAAGAAAACTTTGTTTGTTTGGTTGTAATGAATAGGCTTAAAAACTACTGGACCGATTTGTAAAATTCTTTCACCGTTGGGAAGCTACACTATCCCCGGGTGACATAGGCTACTTTTATTCCTGTATTCCCACGGGAACGGAAACAAAGCGGGTGAAACCGCATGACGTCTGCTAGTATAGAATTTAAGTAGCTAGGACAAACTATTTGATTTATTAGTCGCAAGCGCTGCAGCTAGCTTGAGGTCGCTAGTTTGATCCCCAGGTCAGGCAAAGCGTCATTGAATTATTGTATCTTGTAACCTGGATTTGTGACCGATTGATGGCAATAGACTCGCGCCTATTAAATTACACCTAAACATAACTAGCTACATGTGGGTGTACTACAGGTACTAACACTTCTGCCTAACCCCTTGGGAATGACAGGTGTTATGTTATAGGACCGTGATGACAAACCAATGCAAATGGCACGAATACGCTACAAAATAATTTGCGGCACACCATTGCCGCTTGATCGTAAAATTTTGCAACACCAGATCGGATAACTTATCATTTCATTTTAATAAACATTAACCAGTAAACAATAATTACTGGTGTACCAATTTCGATTTGCCAATAAAGAGGTTATGTTATAAATTTGTCCATCAAATCGTAATGGCAAGTTCGACTGGCCAGTTGGTCTAGTAGTTAAATTACACCCAGAGAACAAATGATCGTGCTCATCACACAAACATTTGTCCTGGGTGGGAATCAAACCCACGACCTCCGGCATAGCAGTCAGGGGCACTAACTTCAAGACCAAAAGGCCAGTCAAAAACATATCCTGTGTGTGTGCGTTTACAACCATTTCAATTCAACATATACAAATAATAAAATTTACTGCCTCGTTGGTCTAGTGGTCGCAAGCACCACTGCTGAGCTTGAGGTCCCAGGTTCGATCCCTGGGACGGGCAAAGCGGTTTTGAGTTTTTCCATCTGGAATTTCTCTGTATCAGCCCGAAGTCTAAATATGTGTCTGATTGATGGCAATAGGCTCGCCCCCTATAACTTGGAACTTAAACGTAACTGGCGAAATGTGGGTGTAGTTACGACTGGTACGTTTCTGCCTAACCCTTCGGGAATAACAAGCGTAATGTTATGTTAAATGTTTAATTATATACAAATAACCACATTTGAATTCAAATTCAAATTCCAAATTCAAATTCAAATTCCAAATTCAAATTCAAATTCCAAATTCAAATTCAAATTCCAAATTCAAATAATTTATTGTGGATCACAGGTTCATAAGAGGTTGAGATAAATACAGGTGTCTGCTATGTCCCGCCATTGAGGCATACAAAATTCATGTCACAAGTTTGGTACAAAAATACAAACAACTACCATACTGTAAACTGGAAGCAAACTCCAATATAATTTGAAAAAAACACTTGACGTTAATATTATAACCCATACGTTGGTGACAAAAATAAAGTATAAACTGACCTATTAATCATGTCTGTTTCAGTCCTTTAATAACCCATGAAGATCTACATCGAGTTTAACTGTATCAATTGCAGATTTTAATTAGTGCCTGCTGTTTTTTTTTTGTCACTGTCACTTGCTTTTCAATTCACTCTAGACATTGGCAGAATAGTCGGGCTTTGTTTGTCATAATAAAAAATAGAATAGACCTATTAATCTTTTGAAACTCTGTATAATCTAGTCTAGCTTAAATACCGACGCACCGAAAAACAATTCAGAAAACCTTCATCAATATTTACAACTACGCTCATATTTTTGGCGCAAACCGATCACTTTAGAGAAATCGCACTCGTTCAATCTAAAAATAAAACCTACCTATCTTCGCCTTTCCTTACGCCTTTTACCTTAATAATTTCGTGCACATTACCTATATGAAAATTCTTTTAATACAATAATTATTTCAAAAAAAAAAAAAAAAAAAAAAAAAAAAAAAAAAAAAAAATTATATAAAAATATAATAATATTGTAATGTTTTTTTAAGTATTGTAATAATAGTGTAATTTGTGTTGTTTATAATTATATTGTTATTTTTATTATATTTTTTATTTATTATTTTTATTACATTATTATTATTATTATTTTATTATTATTTATTATTATTATTATTATTTTTTTTTTTTTTATATTTTTTTTTTTTTTTATTTCTTTTTTTTTTTTTTTTGTGGGTGTACTACCAGGTACACCTCTGCCTAGCCCTTCGGGGATTACAGGCGTGACGATATGTGTGTGTGTAATTATTAAGTTACGAAAGAGTTCTTGGACATTGTCAAGATGTCGTCAGTAACACAATGTGAAGGCGTTGGAAAACAAAGTGTGCTAACTAATAAGTAGGTACCTGGGTACAGTCAGATGCAAGTGACGATGGTTATTTTGATATTAGGACTACTTGCTTGCTGCTGGCTGACTGACTTGACTGCTACTATGCTTTTACGGAATGTCCATACGCACCCTAAACTCATTAGTGATATTCTCCATAAAAGTCTTGTGCGTAGAACTAGGTAGTAACCGGCGCAAGCCTCTCAGCTCCCGGAAAAGCCAATTTTCAGTCCACCGAGAGGCTTGCGTGTATTATCGTATTTCTGTAGTTTCTGCCTACTTTGTTGTTTTTGTTTTTAAAACGTTTTGTGTACTTCTAAACTAATATTTTATTGAGGTAAAGTTTGTGACGTTGTAGGGGTTACTCTCTGGATCTGCTGAACCGAATTTAAACTTTTTTGTACCAATAAAAAGCCACTTTATTTGTGAGTGTTAAATGCTAAAATTTATTTTCATAACTAGGAAAGGTGGAAGGGGTGTAAAAGTTCGAAATCCAAGCGGACAAAATATTTTGCTTCATTCTTCTGAAACAAAATTAAGAGCTGAGATTAGACCTGACGAAAATCTAATCTCCAGACACGTACGAAGATCAAATCAAAGAGGCAATAAAGATACTATAGTACCTTACCTACTTGTTTTGCGCACTGTACATATAAGTACATATTGTGCGAGTTTCTATTGAATCTTCAAGCAGTTCAACCATAAAGAGAGCGAGGGATGAATGATACTTAACAATACTTCACGTGTTCCGCTTTGGCGCCCTTTTCAGAATTATAAACATTTTCTTTTCAGGATATCCTTTGTCGAGTTTGACTCGAGAATTGAGGTCCACTTGGGAATGTGCCACGTTCAGTATATTAGATTTGTTTGTTATGTTAATTTACGGACGGTTGTTTGTTGACTGTCTCGTTGGTTCAGTGGATGCTTGCGCTGCACTGGCCGCGGAGTGTGAGGTTTTGATTTCGATTCCTGGGTTGAACAAAATGTTGGTAGGTTTTCTCAAAAAAAAATACTAGTGTGCCTAAACTACTGCAAATTTACGATAAGAAAATAAATGAATGTAAAAAAAATTAAGAATAAAGATACCGGGCTGGTACCCGCAACTCCACGGCACTGCGGGCCCAGTCCGAAATGGTAGATGTCACATGTCTTCGAATTTTTGGTTCTAGGACATGCCGGTTTCCTCTTAATGTTTTCCTTCACCGTTTTTAGAGCAGTGGTGATGAAATAAATTACACAAAGTAATGCGCCTGCCTGGGTTTGAATCCAAAGTTAATAATATGGCTAAACACATTAAATTATTATAATACAGAATTAATTTTGCAACGTGTGACTTAATTTCTCACTCACACACACATACACATGCGCGTATTATATTAAAATTAAAAGGCATTCTAATGAAACATCTTCAATTACACTCAAAGTACAGACGCCAGCACATGAAGTTACCCCAATGTGTCAAATTTTCCCAATTGATTATGAACTTTATTCTGTTTGACATAATAAAGTTCAAAAACGATCAAAGAAATTTGACACATTGGGGTAACTTGACGTGCTGGCGTCTGTACCTAAATCTTGATGTTCAGATAGGTCGTAGTATAAATTCTTGACAGAAGCGTAACAAGAATTCAAACGATCTTAAAATGTAAAATGCAACTGCTATGCATTATGTTCATTTCAATTAATAATGCAAGCACAATAAATGTTACCCATAAACATGAATAAAGTCTTAATACTAATTAGAATGTATACTTACGTGTGAAAAATATGTAATCCGCCATTTGGTGACGGGGGCCATATTGGGCCGATTTTCATCAAACATAACTAAAACGCACGACTTATTCACCTTTAAAACGAAAAAAATAAATCAAATTGGGTTGATCCCCTTGGTAACTAAGATGCCACAGACACACACACACACACGTCAAATACGTCAAACTTATTGGGGTCGGGCAAGACATTCAATACCTATAGACCGGACATCACGAACTTAATTTTCATCCGATACTTGTGTCGAGCTGGACACAATTCTATGAGTTTTTTTAGTACGCTCCGCTGCCGCTCCAATATTCATATAATATTATTCTAGATGGCGTTACTGAGACATGGGATCAAAGTTTTTCTAAATGTCCGCTCTATAGTATTTTAAATCTCTTTGGAGTCGGGGTTTTAAAAGGAGTATGCAAGAATTTTAGCAGGTGAATTTCTGTGACATACTGCCTAAGCCCAGCAAAAAAAATCTTGAGTTTATATACAGACGCCAGCACATCAAGATACCGCAATGTGTCAAATTTTCCCAATTGAATATGACCCTTATTCTATTTGCCATAAAGTTGGAAAACGATCAAAGAAATTTGACACATTGGGGTAACTTGACGTGCTGGCGTCTGTACGTGTGTAAAAAATACAACTTTACGTTGTGAAAGTAAATAAATGAAGGCAAGTTTTAACATCGTTACCAGATTTCACTAATGACGTGTATCCGTTCACAGCGCGAACACATTCGTTTAGTTGAAGGGCTTTCATGAAAGAGAGTTTTGCGTTAACTTCACGACTTTTAATATGAGTAGTCAACAGTACAGGGGGCAGACAAAGTCACATTTTCACACCAACGATAATGAAGTTTGATAAATCGGAAATGTTTGGGATTAGTGCTTTATAAATACTGAATGCCACCTCTGGTGCCGATAAAGCCGTAGCCGTTGAAGTAGACCTTCATTGCTTTTGGTTTAAAATGGTACCAACAATTTCTGACATACCAATATCTCGAGCAATTCGTATGTGCGATGGACTACGTCAGTCATTCATGATCGTGTATATGGTTTTGATATTTCTTAACTTAAATTTTTAACCCCCGACGCAAAAAGAGGGGTGTTATAAGTTTGACCGTTATGTGTGTGTGTCTGTCTGTCTATCTGAGGCACCGTAGCGCTTAAACGGGTGAACCGATTTAAATGCTGTTGCGATGGTTCCTAGACATGATCTTTTTTATTATTATTATTCATAGGCACGCGTTTGACCACTATCTCACCTGATGGTAAGCGATGATGTGGTCGACGATGAAGCACGCTTGCTTAGAAGCAACCTGTTCACTCTTGACTTGAAGACCCCCGGTTCAACCGTTTCAATGTTATCAGCTCTTTTATGTTAGCTGCTGCTGCGATTTTAGACGTCTATGGGTTGTTGGGATGTGGTGTTCCGTTGCTTCCGCGTACAAATTTTACAAGAACGCACATAATTTCGTGCTAGTAGAATTGATACTAACATAGTTTTATAAGATTTTACTAACAAAAGTATTATTAGTATGTATTTTTAGGTTAAGGTATTTATCTATGGGTCTTTGTTACCTGAAATAAATGGTTTATTATTATTATTATTATTTCTTTTACTTACAAACATACGTGTGACTTAAAATAAAAAAAAAACAAATTAACAATTTTGCAATAAAAACGGTTTGGCGTTAGGGGTTTTTTAATTTCTTATATCTTTACATTATTTTCAATAAATCTCTCTTTTCATAAATGACCTACTGGGTGATTAAGTAAACTCATCCCATGAAAACTTGAGTTAAGTGAACTGTACATTATTATGGAATGCCAGCTTTTATATATATCTATATATCTATATATATAAAGATAAAAAATCTATACTTCGTGGCTATAAATGGAAATCGATTCATAAGGAGTAACACTCTAAATAACGTACTGTTACTGTAGCCTGTATCATCCCACTGCTTGGCAAAGGTATCTTCTATCGTATCTCCCCATGAATTCCAGTTTTTTCGATCCAGGCCTAGTGGCACACTGATCGTTTAAATTGTCCAGATTGTTCCACCGCCTTCTTCGAGGTCTCCAAATAACATAAAAATACAAAAATGCATCTTCATTAAATTATTTAAATCTTACCCACCAGGCAATTCGGCTGGGACACGGTGACAGCCTTCTCCCAGAACGAAGAAATATACTCCTTGGCTGTCAACGAGCTGGTGACCCAGCTGGAAGCCGCCAACATCACCTGCGCGGCTTCCATCACCTTCGCGGAGTCAGACTTCAAGGAACAGCTCCAACAACTGAAGGTATGTGGTGTACTTAAGACATTCCTACTGCTGGACTGAATTAACGACTGCTATGCCCAATACTCAATACTTTTATTGCATTCCACGTGTATTCTGCCTGTTAGTCTAGTGACCCTGACTGCTATGCCGGAGGTCGTGGGTTCGATTCCCACCCAGGACAAATGTTTGTGTGGTGAGCATGATCATTTGTTCTAAGTCTGGGTGTAATTTATCTATATCTATACATATAATAAATCTGTAGAAGTAAAATTTCTGTACATTGGAAATATCAAAAAAATAAATAGCAGGGGGTGTTACTAGACTGACACCGAACCCAAAAATATGATTAAAAAAATTTTTGTCTGTCTGTCTGTCTGTCTGTCTGTCTGTCTGTCTGTCTGTCTGTATGTTCAGGTATCACGCAAAAACTACCGGTTCGATTACGATGAAACTTGGTGTACTTATTCTTTGATATCCTGGGCACCACACTGGGTACTTTTTATCCCGGAAAAGTATATACAATAAAAAACAAACTTAATTTTGCGGTTCGATCCCTAGACCCGATTACTGTACCAACCGCAAATAATAAGTTTGTCGTAGGTTACGTCACCCGCAGTGGAGTTCACCAAAGGGCGCTGCACACGGCTAAGATATTATAATATTTAATCTTAAGATACAATATAGCTCGCCATACAATTCAATGGACTATCACACACTACGAAGATAATTATGCACATTGAATATCTATTCAAAATTAATATTGGAGGATGATTGGTGATCGATACTGATGCCAAAAATGCAATTAGTGAATGTTTTGTCTTTCTGTCTGTATGTGCACGCATAGTTCAAAAACTATTATAGGGATTTTAACCAAACTTGGTACGGTTGTAGGTAATCAATACGCCTGGGCAGGTTGATCTTAGTATCAGTTGTTTTACACATGGTCAGTTGTACGGCGCTCTTTTCCGGGTCAGTAGTTCCAGAAATCTTTATGCATACATATCGTAAGGATCAACTTTGAAAGTAGTCTATCCGGAAGTATTATGCTAAAATTATTACGTTTATATATCAACGCACAGCCCCAACCGCTGGTATTAGAGACACAGACAACTTGAAGGGGTGTTCTTAGTGAAGAGTAAGTCTTCCATAAAAAACGATTTTTGAAAATTCAACCCTTAAAGGGAAAACATAGGGGACGGAAGTTCGACATCCACGCGGGCGAAGCCGCGGGCAAAAGCTAGTCTATAATATGTTTGTATTTAGAAGTATATAAGTATGTTTATCAGCTGTTTAGTACCCATAACACAAGCTCTTAGCTTAGCTTGGGACTAGATGGCGTTGTGTGAAAAGTTGTGGGATATTTATTTTTATTTTTTTATTCTTAGGTGGTAAAACTTAAAATTAGATCATAACATGGACTCCGTCGTGCACAAGACAATAAGTGAGTTTAGGAGAGAGGAAGCTTATTCGATTTAACAACATACATTTATTATTAACCAACTTTATAAAGGAGGAGGTTATGCCTGAGTAATTATAGCCTCACGAGTCGTTGATCAAAGGTTAAGCTACGCATGACGAAGTTGTTCAGTGGATGGGTGAATATCCATTACACACAAGACTCTGCCGTTCCCCGGAAAGCACGTAAATCCGTTGGTTCCGGCAGTCATTTGTGGATCTTTCACAGTCGTTACAGGTAGTCAGAAGCCAGAAAGTCTACCAACCAGGTTAACCAAGGGGTATCTTGTTAAGCGGTGGTGTCCTTCTGCGAAACAGTCATCTCGCAGGAGGAGGCTGCGGAACGGGGAGAGGGAGATTACCTCCACTCACCCTGCCCGCAGCAGGCGCACCGTGCGCAGGCGGAGGGCGGATAACGCCCTCTTCCAGCCCCCCTGAATGGGTCCAGGGGCGACGGACGCGAGGATGTCCGCCGCCACCCACGATGTATGTGGGGGGCGACGGAGATCCCCGAGGACCCGAGGTGGCGGCGCGTCGTGTTCACGCCCCTCTTAGACGTTGCGAGGGGAGTCTAACACCTCAATGGCCGGCACCAGTCGGGGGTCGCGGAAGTATCTTCCGTTCCCGTGACCCCCGGCGCAGGTGTAAGAAGGAACACGGGGTGGTTTTTGTAAAACATTGGTATTCAGCTATATCCGAGAACTGGAAGCTGATCGCAACATAGTTGGGAAAAGGCTAGACGAATGATGGATAAAGGAAAAAGTTCTCAATTTTACAGTTTCTTTTGGGTGTATGTTATGCGGATCTCATCGTAGCACTTTTAACTTTATGGCACAATATAAATTTACCTTAAATGCCAATAAACTCTCTTCAGAACTTAGAGTTATATCGTAACGACAGAAAAACTTTTAAGCGCGTATTAAAGTTAAATGTCATTTGAGAGTTATATAGGCCAACTTCACGCTTCTATCGTATCATGTTCCGACCACCTGATCCTCAGACCAGGCTATCAGTACCTACGTTATTAAACTATAAAAGCCGGGATCATAATATATACAAAGGCTGTGTGATACTGTTGTGTGTATGTTATCCTTTAAAAATAAAAATAACATAGACAATTATATTAGAATGAAAGCAAGAATAAACATTTATTGTCAACAACTTGAAACACGCACAGTAAAAACATAATAACACAACTGTTACAAATATGAATCTGTCCAGTAGTTTCGGAGCCTAATCAATGCAAACCAACTAATGAACAATAAAATCTGTCGTCTTTACAATAGTAAAGACGACAGAAGATAAAATAAAATCAAGATTAAATAACTGATTAACCTTTCATTAGCAAATATTACATCCGTAATGTTGTGTTACTAAATGCAGTTTCCGAACGATAAGTTCCTATATGAAGTTATCGCAACTCGAGCGCCGCTGAATCAATCGGAACTGATTGATAGCGACAACATGGACGCCGTAGAGTGTGATTTGGTTCAGGCCGAACTGGAGCAAACTTGGACTAATTGATTGCGCCAAATAACGAGCAAAAGTGTATTTGCTCCCTCTACACCGGTCTGGACATTAATGACGACTGTTGTTGATGAAGTTTTGGTCATTTAGTTGTCTATTTGGAACTATTCTTAGCTTTATAAAAGTGTTTTGATTTTAAAGAAAAAAGTATAGAAATGTAAAGGAATACAACATAGAATACAAAAAATTCAACATACCTACAATAACACAATAAGAAAAATGGGAAATTTGCATGACATGAGAATTTTGAAAATTATATTTGTCAAAATTGTAACTTCTTCGGTCTTGATTGCGTTGTGTGAAAGTTATCGAATATTTATTTTATTTTATTTATTTTTTAATGGCTTGTCGCAAAATATTAACAACGGCGTGAAGGTAAAGCTACGTTTGCCGAGGTTACCATTTATTACATACTAGCAGACGTTGTTCCCGTTCCTGTGGGAATACAGGGATAAAAAGTAGCCTATTTCACCCGGGGATAGTGTAGCTTCCCAACAGTGAAAGAATTTTCCAAATCGGTCCAGTAGTTTCGGAGCTTATTCAATGCAAACAAACAATCAAATATTTCCTCTCTAAATATTAATAATATAGATATAGATCAAGACGCCGTTAGCCCTGGATCTTTTGTAGAACTGCGACAGTTGATACGGGTATTCAGAACCGCAAATGTCTGGCAACCAGTTTAACCAAGGGGTTATCGAGTAACCTAGTCAATGCATGGAGGTCAGATAGACAATTAGTTCATGTAACACACTTTGAACAATATCAAAAATCGTGTAGCTCAGAGATATACAGCCCTACCAGAAAAAGATCCGGTCAAAGTGAAATCATTTATATCAATTTTACCTGATAGCAGGCACTTTTTAACGTTATACATAGAAATTATTCTTTCCATCGTGTCAATTAGAGACGCAATGACAGCGCAGACACCGGGTTTAATGAATTAAATAAATTAAGAGAATGTATCAAGTTGCTGACCTCGGCAAGCCTTACAATAAAACTAAACTACAAAAAAAAAACAACCGACTTCTTAAAAAAAACTAACAGGTGAAAAATAACTCCAGTTTCGGAAGTCTGTGGCTTTGGTGGTTTTGTTTTGTTCATTATTGGCCACCGACTTCCGAAACTGGAGTTATTTTTCACCTGTTAGTTTTTTTTTAAGAAGTCGGTTGTTTTTTTTGTAAAAAAGTTTTTATTTTGTAATTTTTAGTTTCTTTGTATGTAAAGAAAGTCTTTCAAAACTTGAAAGAATCATTGAAATTGGATAACAATTGCTAAAGAAGTTCTATCTCTAAACATTAATCTGTACATCTCTGCCGGCCCCTTTTAAAATAGAATGGCGTAATGTTATGTTGTGGAAATAAAAAAACCTCAGCATAGACATCTGACTAATAGCAATCGCGAATAATTTGCTGTTATGCGTTGAAGAGTTCCGTTGCCTGTCTTCTTCATTAGTTTGTCTTCACCAAATGTTACTTTCTAAATGAAAATGCTTGATTTGTTACTAAAAATGTTGAAATCGGTGCATGTGTGCCTATATTTTTTGAGGAGTTCCCTCAATTCTTCGAAGATCCCTCATCAGGTATGAGTTTTGATACAAATGGGACCAATCTGTTAGTCTACCCTATCAAACAAAAAAAGAATTTTGAAAATCGGTCCATAAATGACGGAGTACTGAGGTAACAAACCCTAAAAAAAAAATACAACCGAGTTGAGAACCTCCTCCTTTTTTTGAAGTCGGTTAAAAAACAATAACAAATCCAATAATGTTTATTGTCTGTTTTTGTTTTGTTTTTTTTTAAATGTTTTTTTGTTTGTTTACGAGCCATCACAAAGAATTCCGACTCAATACGACAACCGAAAACCGCGCTCAATCGCTTATCACGGCCAAATATCGAAGTTAATACACACTTATGTAAAGCTATTCAAGACTTAACAGAAATCCATTAAACCTCAAGTGATTGATTCCCCAAAGCCTCCCGACCGTATAACGAACTAAGTTTGACAAATTATATTGACTTCAAGACGCCATATTACTTAAACATTGAAAGTCAAGTTTAAAATTGCTTATTTCTGGAAAGTTTTACGAACGCGGTGTCTATGTTAGTGTAATGCACAAAGTTTGATCATCGTTGAATAGTAAACAAGTGATGCAGTGTGTTCCTTGTTATAGAAAAAGTTAGGCTGAAACTATCACAATACATACACACATAAACTCACGCCTCTTTCCCAGAGAGGCGGGCAGAAACTCAAATTGACATTCGGCAATTTTCCAACCTACTCTTTGATGTCTGTTTCTGTTTTTATTTATGTAAATTACAACTATACAATAAAACTAATTAATATAAATTAAATATGTACACCTAAACTAACTACAAATAAAATAGTAACTCAAAAAAAACAAAAACCTCCTTCTAGGAAAAGCAAAATCGGAACACTCAGGCGTCAAAGTACTCCTCCCCATCGCTCTCATCTGGAAACGTGCCCAGAAGACTGGCAGCATTGCCACGTTGGAAGGCAATGCTAATTCTTTGACCAAAGAATAAGCCAGCCATCTGGTCACGCGTCAAGTGTCGACCAGTCGGCAAGAAATCTTTTCTATTTGATACGCAAAACTCATTCTTACCTCTTTTAAAGTTGTTTAACTGACTTTGACCTCCTTTTTAAGACCTAACGTGGATTATTCGAAAATGAGCCTTATCAACATACATACACTATTACACAAAGGTAAGTACATAATATAAGCTCACTGCTATAATTCTTACATACTTCTTTTATCATATATCGTCATACACGCAGGCTGTCGGTTGAGAATAGACACCTGACCTGGCTAAAGGACATCCCCAATTAGCTCTGTGTATATCCTTCTAAGGCGTCCCCTCCTAGCATTTCCATCTTACATCTGCCTTACCAGGCTATAGGAGCCTTTTTCTCCCAGCATGAGCTACGATATTTAAAAAAAATAATGAGGCAACAAAAAAGTATTTTTTATAGAAAATGTATTACGGCATCCATGTTCTAATGTCGATGAATACTCAAAAAACACTTCACTTTATGATCTTCTTAAAGGTCTTGTCGTTATATAACTTTGCACCAAAAGTTACAAAAAAGGCATTAAACTTTATGGTCTTTTATTAAACATGTTGAGGTCGGCTTTCAGTTTAACCTGATGCGGCTAATACCAGTGTTTTACATAGAGTAACTGCTTGTCTGCGACCTCCACAACCTTCATATATGCATGTCATACATATCTACATAAACTCACGCCTCTTTCCCATGGGGGTAGGCAGAAACTACATAGCGCTATCTGCTGCGATTCTGAAATTATACTTCTTTTGCTTCGTTTACATTCGTCCTTCTAGGGCGTCCTCTCCCAGTTTTCACTTACATCTGCCTTATTAATACCTTTCGTTAATAGCCTTTCATTCATCATTTTACCAACCATAAAGCATATAGTTATTTATTAACACGATACCCCTTAGTTAAACTGATTGTAAGACTTGAGGTTCTGACTAATCGTAACGATTGTCAAAGAACCTCAAATGACCACCCAAACGAATACAAAATACTTAACTTAAACTTTAAATTCCCGGTTTAATAAGAAAATAACAAATACAAAAGCGATCTAAAGTTCAACAAAAGCTCGATACTGAAAGACAAAGAACTGTTCCAAGAAAAATACGAAGGTGTTTTAAAAATATTTCACTTGAACTTAATACTTATGGAAATATACTAACAATAAATCAAACGGGAGTTCGCCAACAGTTTTTCTTTGTCAAGCGTTCTTCAAAACAAAGAGAACAGTCCTTTGTTAAGAATGAACTGAATTACCATTTATTTTAAGTAGATTGTTCAATGTTTGTTTACGGTACGACAAAACGCCTTTTTTCTCCAAGGCTCAACTGTGAGTGCATAACTACGAATAGTTGACCAGTGGCATTTAGGTAGACAGTTGACAGTTGTTATCCCTAAGGCTCAATTCAAAATGCTCAACTTAAACAAAATTAAATTTGAGTATCGAAATTTAAACTGCCATCAATCATGCATATTTATTTAAAATACATAAATAAATAAAATAAATATTCCACAACTTTTTCACACAACACCATTTAGTCCCAAGCTAAGCTTGAGAGCTCGTGTTATGGGTACTAAACAGCTGATAAACATACTTATATATTTCTAAATACATACATATTATAGATAAATTACACCCAGACACAGAACAAATGATCGTGCTCATCACACAAACATTTGTCCTGGGTGGGAATTGAACCCACGACCTCCGGCATAGCAGTCAGGGTCCCTAGCTACTAGACCAACAGGCCAGTCGGGTTTTCCATTTGGTTGTCCATGTATGTATACTTTTAATACATAAATGGACAAGGATTTTTGATTTGTTTTGATTTAAATAAACCATTGAATGAGTTACAGTAAACCTCATTCAAAAACCAATATCCAAAAAAAGAAGTTAACACAAAATTAATCTCGTCGTTCTAAAACCAACATTGTTTGAACCTCAAAGCAAAAGTTGTTACAACTTTTCCTAGCTATTGTTAACATCAGCCACAACACAAAACCTACTTTAAAATAACTCCTTCCTAAAGCATTCCCAGGAATTAATAAATTAAAATTAATTAATTAAATGTTTGTGGGTTCAAAATGTAAGTTCGCTCTGGGGAAGGATTATGCGAAGTAAAGAATTTTATTATATATTACTAGCTTCTGCCCGCGACTTCGTACGCGGATCCTGTTGCTTATGCCAGTGACAACGGGGTCGTCAAAATCGAAGATCTGAAACATCTGACGTCGAATTGTAAAAGCCCGGGGACGGGAAATCAATGGGATGCGCGAGACGATTCAAGATGTTCCAGATTTTTTATTTTTGTTGGTCAACAGGAAATGCCATCAGACTTAACAACTTTTGCTAAGACGCCATTTCTATTATGTATATTGTCTCTGGGCTTTGGAGTTCCCCTACAGGTGCTCCAGATCTTCAAATTTAGTCTCACAGCAGAAAACACTCTTCACGTGGAATAGTTTTAGCAATGGCACCATTTTTATATCTCTTTCACTTTAGGTGTTCCATTTTCCAAAATAAATTATAGCCTATAATATGTTGCGTGACGTTCACGATCAGCGGTCAGTCGCGCATCTCCTTCCCCCACTTATCTCTAGAGTCGATGCGTATATACGCTGAAAACTCAAGCGTCATGCTTTTTCCGTGAACGTCTCCAACTCGCAAGACAGTGCATGATGTTCACGATCAGCGGTCAGTCGCGCACATATTCTTCACTGGTCTCTAGAGACCTGGATGTAGATGCGTAAATACGCTGAGAATGCAGGCGTGCTTCGCGATCCCAAGAAGTTTCCACGGAGCAAGTTGCAGCCTCATGTTCTCGAACAGCATCAAGTCTCTCCTAACGCTCTTCGGTAGATTGTAGGGATCTTATGGTCTTTAATCATTTGGAACATTGGGAAAAATTTGACCTCATTCCAGGCATGGTTATAGTTTTATTGTGATGATACCTGATCAATTAAAATCTAAGTGGCTGCTCCCCTGCGTTACCGGGTAAGCTACCGTGTAACAAAGATAAATGGAAAAGGAAATTAAACACTCAAATAACATAAGCCCGAAGGCATACGATAAAAAAAATGGGAGTTTTAGCCAGTAGAGTCTAAATTTCAACGATATACCATCGTCATCAAAAATCAGTCCTGAACTGTTCCCGCCTTCACCGCGTAGTACTACTTATGTTATTTTATAATTATGCAATGAAATTAGTGATAGTTTTAATTTCTATATCAAATGTTTCTGATCTTCGATTTTTATAAGTCAACAGGAAATGCCTATCAGACCGAACAACTTTTGCTAAGACGTCATTCCTATTTGAGTTATGGTGTAGCTGGGCTCTTGGAGTTCCACAACAGGTGTTCCAGATCTTCGATTTTTATACGTCAACAGCGAGTGCTCATAAGGCTGAACAACTCTTGCTAAGACGTCATTCCAATATATGTTATAGTGTAGCTGGGCTCTTGAAGTTCCACATCAGGTGTTCCGGATCTTCAAATTTATTCTCTCAGCAGAAAATGCTCATCACGTGGAACAATTTTTGCTATGGGACCATTTTTGTATCGCCTATAGTTTAGCTGGTCTGCTGAGAGAATAAATTTGAAGATCCGGATCTTCAAATTTATTCTCTCAGCAGAAAATGCTCATCACGTGGAACAATTTTTGCAATGGTACCATTTTTGTATCTCCTATAGTTTAGCTGGTCTGTTGCGGTTCTGCATCAGGTGTTCCGGATCTTCAAATTTATTCTCTCAACAGAAAATGCTCATCACGTGGAACAATTTTTGCTATGGGACCATTTTTGTATCGCCTATAGTTTAGCTGGTCTGTTGCGGTTCTGCATCAGGTGTTCCGGATCTTCAAATTTATTCTCTCAGCAGAAAATGCTCATCACGTGGAACAATTTTTGCTATGGTACCATTTTTGTATCGCCTATAGTTTAGCTGGTCTGTTGCAGTTCTGCATCAGGTGTTCCAGTTTTCAAGATAAATTATAGCCTATGTGTTGACCAGACTTAATATCTATACAACAAAAAAAAAATCATTCAAATCCGTCCAGTAGTTCCGAAGATTAGCGTGTGCAAACAAACAGACAAACAGACAAACAGACAAACAGACAAACAGAGAAACAGACAGACTTTTTTTTTTGGATTCGTGCTCTATTACTGTTTCTAAACCCCCCTCAATTATTATTTTTTAAATATATTCAATGTACAGACACAGTTTTTTTACAGTCTTATTATATGTTTTTTAAATTTTTTAAATATATTCAATGTACAGACACAGTTTTTTTACAGTCTTATTATATGTATAGATGTACTTGTTTACTAAGAGCTAATTTTTCAATAGCCAGACAACTTTTGAAATAATCTCAAGAATAAATATGGTGGTTTGCAGGTTTGGCTAGTGCTGAGAAAGGGGTCCTTTTGGTCTCGCACAGTTCTTTTAATTTATTTTTTATTTTTGGTCTTTAGTTTTCAATCAATCCTTATTTTTTTGTATCCATGTTGTTTATTTTTGTTTTAAATATGTTCTGTGCATCTAAATTAACGATTTTCTTTCTTTCTTTTTGTTTGACATGTTGCCTATACAAAAGCTGTCAACCGCCATTTTTACGTATACTTTTCATGGTCATATTAAAAATGCATTTGATTATAAAACGTTTCTTTACATCAAACTTCATATAAAACGTTACCCTATCCCGCCCGCCAAACCTGTATCCCAACACTCAGATTTAAGTCAATACACTCATACCTGAAGTGTGCCAATCTCTAATAGTAAGTTGTAGTAGTATACTACTCCTTATGTACGGACGATATACAATCGGCTTAATTATTACCTCCTACTACGACTATTTCAAATACTATCTACTACCTACTTTACTGTTGTGAACATTATAGAGACACGCAGCACGGCAAGACACTTTAAACTTATGTAATAAGTATCTTTCAAAATCAATACCCTTCAGTAAGGTAGTTAGGTTAGGTAGTTAGGTTCGCTATAGGATAGGTATTATGAGTTAGGTTAGGTTATACATATATAGGGCGACTTGTAATTAGTCACCGATACTTAAACACGTAATTGTACTCATGAATACGAATAACTTTCCCAAAGAAACTTTTTTTTTAACTCATTAACTTTCAATTATTATTAAGTCAATTACGTCAGTACCGCACAACGGGAGCAGCAGGGGTGGCGGGGGAGCGTGTGACGCTACTACTAGTAGATTTTGCCCTTCCCGTGGTCAGATTATCAGCTGATAGATCGTGCCCATCCGTACTATGATCGACCACAGGTGCGCTCGCGAGAATTTAAAACAGCGTTTTCGTTATTTTATTGTGTTACCTATAAGTTATACTGTATAAAAAAAGTTTCTTTGGGAAAGTTTAGTGAAATCATTAATACAATCACGTGTACCTATAAGTATCGGTCACTAATTACCAGTCACCCTATATATAGTTAATTTAATTTTCAGGAGTTGTTGTAGGTGGGAAAAAGTGTACCAGACTTGTCTCAAAATAGTAGCCCTGTATTTGTCAAGAATACAAACCCATTGTTATGCGTGTATCGTTAGCTCTTTGTTTACTATGAACATAAGCGTGATTGTAGTTTCTAAGCGCGGCTTTGAGTAGCAGTATGTACATAGACATGTGGACAAGGCGCTATTTACTCTTCGCACTCCGTTAGATATGTAAACAGAGATAGACGGATAAAACAAATTATATGCGTGGAGGAGCTGGTGAGGTTCTTCATAAAGGTCAGGCGCGTAGTACTCGTAACCGGGGCCTGTGTGTATGACAACATGTATGAATGTAAACGAAGCAAAAGAACTATGTAAGAATCGATGCAGATGGCGCTCCGTAGTTTCTGCCTACTACCATGGGAAAAACGCGTGAGTTTATTTATGAATGCCTGTATACAAGGTGTTTTTTTTTATATCCCATAACTCTAGGGTTATATTCTGTAGGTAAAAATAATACTAAAACTCCTAGAATAGATGGTCCAAAAATGCATAGTTTCGGAGATATCATCAATCATAATTAAATTATCAGTTGTTAAGTACCCGTAACACAAGCTCTGCTTAGCTTGGGACTAGATGGCGTTGTGTGAATAGTCGTGGAATATTATTATTAAGTATTATTAATATTATTTTTATTACCTAATTAGTTCAAAAATTGTCACCAGTACGACGAATCTTCTTTCTAACGTCACTTTTCTTTCACGTAAGGGTGTTTTACATTAATCATCGTGACTTTGTCGAATTATTTTGTATGATAGTAAAAAAAAAAAGGATGATTGAAACATAATTCATATGCCAGTTGGTAAAGTTGATTCTTTGATATGGTCTCAATCATACCCTAGAGTTATGGGATATAAAAAAAAAACACGTTGTATATGAGTTGGGGCTCGAGTCTGCTATTGCAATAGTGTCTTAATGACCGGTCATTGATCGAATATTTGAAAACTTTGACAGTTTTTGTATGGGAAATGTGTCATAAGTTTGACGTTATAGGTACGTCAAAAATCGATCATTGACCGGTCATTGAGACACGATTGCAATAGCAGACTCGACCCCGTGGTTTGCTGTGAGAAAACCAGTTGGTTGTTTTTCTTTTTTTTACCCATAAAAAAAGAGGAGATTCTCAATCCGACACGCAATATCTTATAACAGTTTTGGAGTTTTCATTGCATTTTCTACCAGTCAACCTTTCAGACTAAGGATAAAGTATAGTCACAATAACTAAATAACGCCAACCTAATAGTAGGTACAAGTTATCAGTTACAGGAGTTTGCACTTTATAGTTTTCAGTCGGTCGCTAATGCGTGGTTACTGTCATAATAAATTGAAAATGATGATACACTCCAACGTTGTATGAGAGCTTGTGACATTGAAGGATGTGCTGTGCATTCTTGGTTAGTTTTAGATAAGGAAAAGTGTGGGAGAGACACGCAAACTTATTATTTATTGTTTGTAAGTTTTAATAGAACTCTCATACACCCACAACACACGCACAGACACACACAACTGACACCACGTGCATGCTTACCAATCTGCAAGTACATCCGTGTCACCTCACAATCTCAGCCCCCCTAGCCAAGTTACAAACGATTCGTATCTATTCTCTTTCTACAATCGAGAACGCCTCAAATCCCTTTGTTTTGACCACGTGACTTATCACCTTTCGCTAAGTCACGTGGTCAAAACAAAGGGATTTGAGGCGTTCGTGATTGTAGAAAGAGAATAGATACGAATCGTTTGTAACTTGGCTAGGGGGGCAGGTCGAGTTGAGATCGCTTTTAGCGATAAGGCCGCCAATTGTATCACCGCTTGTAGCTAAAATTATTAAAATTATAGTTAAAATTATTATTTGTAAGTTTTAATGGTGTACAATTAAGAGTATTCTATTCTTTTTAACCGACTTTCAAAAAAGGAGGAGGTTCTATGTTCGTGTGTATGTATTTTTTTTTTTTTTTTTTTTATATGTATGTTACCTGATTTCTCTGCCATTTGTGGACCGATTCTCAAAATTCTTTTTTTATTTGAAAGAGTATACTCCTGAGGTGGTCCCATTTTAATTTGGTGAAGATCTGGTGCTGATCTTCGGAGATATACAACGGAACTCTTCAAAAATAAACAGCAAATCTGTCGTGATTGCTGGAATCGCTTGGATGTTTATTGTTTATACAACATAATGACGTATCATCACGCCTGTATGTTCTGAGGGGTACGCAGGAGGGTACAATATACCTAGATTTCGTCAGTTAGGTATGTTAATTTTAATTTATTAGGGATTAGTGGAAAACCCTATTATGATGACATGTATTGTTAACAATTAACAATATAAAATAAATTCATGGCAAATATTTTTATGGTAACAACTAAAAATGGAAAAATAAAAAACTTTTTTGCAAAAAATAAAACCGACTTCAAAAGGCCCATTATGAGTAAGACAAACCCACCAAAGCCACAGACTTCCGAATTTAGATTTATTTTACACCGTTTAGTGTGTTTTTTGAAGTCGGTTTTATTTTCTATTCTAAAACCAGCGTCAGGCACTAGTTGTCTGGCATTTTTGCTGAACTGGACCCTTTTGGCGCAGCCGCAAGATACACAATGGGCTATTTGACAAAATTTTAGATTTTAGTCCCTCATATCTTTTTTCACGTAATCAAAAAAAAAACAGCAAAGCATTGAGTGAAAATGTCGCATGACGCCACTAGCTAGTACAGTTTATACTAAATAATGGCGTTACGAGTCCCCTCTCCTTAACTTCAATGCGCAGTTTTCCATCAACTTGAAAAAGCAAAAAATATGTATCGAATATACTATAGTCCTTTTATTAATAGCCCTTTTATTAATTTTTTTGTCCTGTAATTTGAATTGTTGAATTTCTTTTAATTTAATTTTTGTCATTTCTTTGCTATTGTTTTTTTTATTATCGTGTGCCTTTTGGGCCAAATAAATGCTTTTTCTTTCTTTCTTTTTAACCGACTTCAAAAAAAGGAGGAGGTTCTATGTTCGTGTGCATGTATTTTTTTTTTTTTTTTTTTATGTATGTTACCTGATTTCTCTGCCATTTGTGGACCGATTCTCAAAATTCTTTTTTTGTTTGAAAGAGTAGACTCCTGAGGTGGTCCCATTTTAATTTGGTGAAGATCTGGTGCTGATCTTCGGAGATATACAACGGAACTCTTCAAAAATAGACGGCAAATCTATCGTGACTGCTGGAATCGCTTGGATGTTTATTGTTTATACAACATCATGACGTATCATCAAGCCAGTATGCTCAGAGGCGTAGGCAGATGTGTTCAATAGACCTAGATTTCGACAGTTAGGTTAAGTTTCTTGTCGTTTCGCAATCATATTACGAAGATCTGTAAAAAGGCTTTTAGAAATTTGGGATTTGTTCTGAGGCAGACGAAGCACTTCACTAACATCGCTACAGTCAGGTTCCTGTATGACGCACTTGTCAGAAGTCATCTGGAACATAGTGCTGTCATATGGGCTCCGCATGAGTCCAAGTACTCGCTAATGCTGGAACGCGTACAGAACAAGTTCGCTCGCTTCTTGTACAACAAATTATATGGGGTATATCCGTTTTACCCGTTGATGTACCCCACTCTGTTTGTTCTCGGTATGGTCGGGTACAACCAATTGAGCGTGAGACGGGAATTCGCGCTGGTTTCATATCTGGTGAGGTTGCTTCGAGGCATTGAGCATAACCCAGGAGTACTGCAGCGCCTGAGTCTCTGTGTCCCTGACCGCTATGTGTGGAAGCGGCGCCGTCCGCCGCTGCTGGCCGTGCCGGTGGCCAGGACCAACCTTCTCGCCAGAACACCATTGGCTCGCGCGATTCGGGTTATTAACGATCTTCAAGTAAGGATCGATGTGTTTGCTTGTTACTCGAGTGAACTCGCCAAAGCATTATTGTTTAATTTATGCTATAATAATGTAGATTAGAATAGGCTATAAGATTGTTTTTTTTATATTTTAAGTGTAGAGTATATCTTCTTCTAATTCTCTTTTGTAAATAAGTTAATTTTAAGGCTGCACTATCGCATTAGGTACATACCTGTAAAGATAGCTGTAAGGGAGATTTTAATAAATAAATAAATAAATAAATAAATTTATTAGGGTTAGGTGGATAACCCTATTATAATGACATGTATTGTTAACAATTAACAATATAAAATGAATTCATGGCAAATGTTTGTATGGGAACAACTAAAAATGGAAAAATAAAAAACTTTTTTACAAAAAAATAAAACCGACTTCAAAAATAACACTAAACGGTGTAAAATAACTCTAAATTCGGAAGTCGGTGGCCCATCAAGAATAAGACAAAGGTACCAAAGCCACAGACTTCCTAATTTAGAGTTATTTTACACCGTTTAGTGTTATTTTTGAAGTCGGTTTTATTTTTTTGTAAAAAAGTTTTTCTATTTACTATTTGAAAAACCGTTGCCGCCCATTAGGTATTTTACTTGTGTTTTGGGTGCCTTTACAAGCCAGACCCGGAAGAACTATTTACTAATTAGCTCTGTACTTGTGTTTAACTGTTTTAAAATTGCGCCTACCACTACTTTTCTTTACATTACCTGACATTACCCAAAGGCTGACTGGTAGAAAATCCCTATCAGAATTGTTATTCTGATAGTCTGACAGTCAACTGTTGCGCTTTGATATTTATATTTTTAAATGTCGCGTCTAATGCTGAGATAGAGACCTTTTCGGTCTCCCTCAGGTCTTTTTATTATTATATTTAATTTTTATCTTTAGTTTTTTAATCTTTCCTTGTTTTTTTTTTTTATTATGTATCTGTATTGTTGAGATTATAGAATAACTGAAGTTATTTTATTTCCAGGAGTTGGACACCCGCATCATCATCGGCAGTTTCTCGCAGGAGATGATACCCAAGATATTCTGTGAGGTGAGTCGGTTTCAAGTTCTTCATAATCTTTATGTTAAAATCTAACTAATGTCTCCCCCTGAAAACTTTGTCCATTTTGCGAAATTAGATTGTACTTTGTGTTTTAAAGACATTTGAGATCAAACTTAAATACTTGGTAACACACTCTTGCTAAATACACACAACATATTATAAGAATCCATCCAACATTACTTCAGAGATCCTGATAAAATCCTATTGCATTTAGTATGTAGCTAGTGTACCTAAGATAGCACACCGACGTACAATTGCGTTATTTATGTGTGTGTTAATTCTGTTCAAGTCCCATGCAAAAGAAGGCGATCAACCAGGTACACACGGCTACACATCAAGCTATAGTTTTCCAGTTTACGCTGACCTCGCATCGTACGGAAACCCTGTACCATGCGAGATCAGATTATTGTGGAAATTTATAGCTTGATGTATACAAACCCACACTCATAATTCTTGTATTCGTTTTAGAAACCTGATTCCTAATTTTGACAATTTAAGCCACCTACCATGCTTTAGTAGTAAGTGTGTGGTGTTTGTGAGATCGCAGGCGTTCAGACTGGGCATGTTCGGCGCGGAGTACGCGTGGCTGGTGTCCGGAATGCCCCCGCGCATCCGCGGCGCGCCGCCATGTGCGCGTCCGCAGCTTGCGCGTGCTTTGGAGGGGTTGGTGACTGTTACCGCGCATAGAGGCATCGTGGGAGATGCGGCCAGTTTCTCTGGACTGGTGAGTATTGGAAGACAATTTTAGTTTCCAACTGGTATTCCGGGAACCGTAATAAATAATAATAAAATAAATAAATATTCCACAACTTTCACACAACGCCATCTAGTCCCAAGCTAAGCAGAGCTTGTGTTATGGGTTCTAAACAGCTGATAAACACACTTATATATTTCTAAATACATACATATTATAGATAAATAACACCCAGACACAGAACAAATGATCGTGCTCATCTCACAAACATTTGTCCTGGGTGGGAATCGAACCCACGACCTCCGGCATAGCAGTCAGGGTCACTAACTACTAGACCAACAGGCCAGTCTCCAGTAATGATTCGCCAGAGAATGGAACATTGGAATCGTGTATAATTTTCGTTCTATTAATCGGCTATAGGTGATAAAAAAATAGAAATCTAACGACTTCTATTGCTTAAAATAGAAATAGCTCTTATCTTCTCTTCACTCTTGAATAGCTCTTAGTTATTAGGGATTTCCTGCTCACTTGGCTGTTTTACTGCAGGCCGATTCCCGTTATTTAAAACGTTGAATATCTATTCGCAGTTCAATATCTAGTTGCATCTTCATTTCGTCATCTAAGCGACAATCAACCTCTTCGTAAAATGTTGGTAAATTAGACGTATTTTTTACAGATTAAAAAGCGAACGTCCTTAAAAATATGGAAATATTTTTTTATTTTTATTTTTATTTTTATTGAAAGGAATATTTAATATTTTTATTTTTATGGAAATAGCCCTTCTAGCATTCGAGCACTACAATCCACCATTTTAAAATGTCAATATTACGATTTCGACTATACCATTATTCCTACGATAACTTCATTAACGGTCTTGCGGAAATTTCACCGTGCTGGTGAACCGAAAGTGCAGATATTGTATATTCACAGTAAAATACAACACTTGTGGATTTTCACGAATAAAATCCCACATGCAAAAGCGAATTTAATTGGATGACTGTTTATTATGCATTCGTTCGGAAAAAAGAAACTGAATCGAATAATTCATGGGAAATTCGGAATTTGCTGGAGGCAAGTAACGTTTCATACGCCTAGCTATTTTATGATAATTTGTGAGCTCATTGTTGTGTCCATTACATATCAAGACCCTGCCCTGCCCTGAAAAACACGTTAACGTTGGCCCCGGCTGTCATTAGTAAATCTAAGGCCTCATTTACGGAGACGCGGGGCGTCTCGCGTCGCGTGTGGCGTGGCGTCTCGCGGCGCGTCGGACGGTTTTTCTGTTTACGGTGGGGCGGCGCGTGAAGCGGCACGCATCATCGCACGCGTAAACACAAACTTATAGCAATATACGACCATGTTCATAGAGAAGCGAGACGGGAAGCGTGGCGGTGCCCGCCGCGGCGCCCGCGGCGAATCCTCTAGCGCGTAGCGAAACTTCCGCCTCGGACATAGCTTCATCGAGAATTGCCGCTGCGTGCGCCGCCGCGATAAACGCCGCGTGGGACGCGTCGGTGCCATCCGCGGGCTCGGCCGCAAAAAACGCCCTAATTCAAACAAACGAGTCTAAAATCGCTTCTCCGTAAACGCACTCATACAACGCCATATATTTGAATTCAGTGCGGGCCGCGCCGCTCAACGCAACGCGCGACGCCTCGCGTCTCCGTAAATGAGGCCTTAGACAGTCGTTACGGATAACCAGAAGCCCGAAACTCTGACAACCAGTTTAACCATGGTGTATTGTGTTACCCAGTAACTGGGATATGAAGGTCTGGCCATCATCACAGACACTTGTCTGGATGCATCTGGTGCTCACGTGATTTGAGCGAAATAATGTCTGGACTAAGACATTCAAATAGACTGCACTCCGAGTTTGTTTTTGGTGTTTTTTCTCAAAATAGTCAGCAAAAAAATACCAAACTCTTCTTACTTTAATAAATATTCCACAACTTTTTCACACAACGCCATTTAGTCCCAAGTTAAGCTTCAGAGCTTGTGTTATGGGAACTAAACAGCTGATAAACTTACTTTTATATTTCTAAATACATACATATTTAAGATAAATTACACCCAGACACAGAACAAATGATCGTGCTCATCACACAAACATTTGTCCTGGGTGGGAATCGAACCCACGACCTCCGGCATAGCAGTCAGGGTCACTAACTACTAGACCAATTACAGGCCAGTCTACTTATTTATTATTATTTTGTGTCGTGAAAAAGTTTTTTTTTTTTAACAGCTATCATGCATGTAATGGCTCTTTACGAATGTTGTTGCACTCCTTAGCGTTCAACGTAACAATGACGCTGTCTTTTTTGTGGGTTCAAATGAGGGCTAGTCCAAATATTACTTACTCAATAAAATGTGCTTCCTATGTTTCTCTTAGACATCATTGACATTGGTGAAGTAAAAACATTGTAAGGAAACCTAGGCTTATAGAGCAAGTGTAGTAATCGGATCGTAGCTAATTAGCTAGTGTTTTCACTGTACCTATAGAGGTTTTTTTTCGTGCTGTAACAGGCTGGTGTTATTGATAAGTAGGTAAAAAAATTGGAGTAGTAGTCTAACAAATACACAGAGTCGTTTTCTTAAAAGTTTTTATCCATTTCTACAGAAATAGTTTTATTGCATACAACACATAAATACATAACATCACGCCTGTATTCCCAAAGGGTTAGGCAGAGGTGTACCTGTAATATTACACTCATATTTCGCCAGTTATGTTAAAGTCCCATGGAATAGGGGGCGAGCCTATTGCCATCAATCGGGCACAAATCCAGGCTCCAGACTGCTACTGAGAAAGTCCAGATGAAAAAACTCAATAACACCTCTAATACTTATATGTAACATTTCCAGTTTTATTGCAATATTGTATAAAACAACAGTTTCAATTATGTAAGAAAATTCAACTTTAACTCTCAGACATCATAAAACTAGAGATTGTTTTAGAACAAAATGCCAACCTCCGCTAAAATATCAAGACAACAGATTCCACCCAATGTTGTATGGATAGGTTTCCTAAAATAGCAGCCTAACTCCATAAGCCTTCATCTTTTATTTATAGATAGCGAAGATATAAATCTCCAAGTGACATTGAGTCGGAGCGTCTCGCGGATGGCTTGATGCCTTATTCAATGCTCTGAATCTGAAAGCTACCAATAAAAATGTTTAGAAACTTCCATTATATTTTAAAACGACGTATATTGACATTTTTTTTTGCCACGAACGCATTTCATGTTTGAACCAAAAATAGTGATAATATTGTTTTGCAATAATTTGCCACAATTTCACAGGAATGTAGGTACCTACTGCAGTGATATACTTACTGATCTCTCCGTTAAAACATAGATGAAGTGAAGGTAAAATTATGGAATGACAGCACAATTCATATTTTTATTTTTATGTGAACTGCCAATAATGCCTAGCATTAGTCCATACTAATGCTATAGTTCACTTTATTTAAGTTTTCGTTTTTCATTGCAATAATTGTACAACAATCCAGCAAGTTTAATAATTGTCCTATGTTATGCATTGAACCTTTTACGTAAATTATAAAAAAATAAACAGCCAACCGGGTCGACCAAAAGTGAAGCTAAGCTTGACGAGGTCATTCTATGGATAGGTGACTTCATCTATACTAATATTATAAAGAGGTAAAATTTGTTTGTAAGCTTGTATGTAGGTAATCTTCGGAACTAATGATCCAATTTTAAAAATTATTGCACTGTTGGTAAGGTACAGTATTCCCGGATGATATAGGCTACTTTTCATCCCCATATTCCCACGGGAACGGGAACTACGCGGGTGAAACCGCGTGACGTCTGCTAGTTACATATAAAGACTTCTTCGTGCATCGGAAAGCACGTTAAGTCTTTTGGTCCTGACTGTCATTTGTAGATCTTTGACCAATCATTACGGGCCGAAAAGCCGAAAGTCTAACAACTAATTTAACCTATTGTTTTACCTATTAGACAACTGGGTTGTGGAAATAAGAAATGCAGTCGCTCCATGTAAAACACTGGTATTAGCTTATTAGCTGCATCCAGTTAAACTGGAAGCCGACTACTAACTTCAACTTCAATTCTTCTCTATGGCATTTTTGGAAGAGAGACACCACAACTTTGCCAATAACACGTAGGTACCTACTTTGATAGGCCATGAAACGCTGGAGATTAAATTAGTAATTGTTGTTGATTTATGAAGAGTGAAAAGATAATTTATAAAAATTTAACCAAAAAAAAAACATATAAAACCTAAAAATGTGGAACGCTTCACGATTTTGCGTGTCATCCTTGCGCAGGGGCCATGCTAATCTTCTCTGTTTCGTTCCAATTTTAGTATATGTACTGCCGAAGCAAGTACAGCCGACTACTATGCGTTTCAAATGAGAATAGAAACGTCAATGACCTACATATCTGTCAGTGTCACTTGAAAATAACGGTCTGCAACGAAACCTTATTCGCGTATTAATTATTTTTACTTTTATTGTTTTACCCAGTCGCAGTTATTCAATATGAAAAAAACGTCTTTAATTAAATTAGTCTTGTGGAGCGTACTGTTCAAGTGACATCTGACAGAGAGAGGTCATTGACGTTCCTATTCTCATTTGAAACGCATAGTACAACATAGTTGGAAATAGGCGGGCAGATGATAATGCATTGACTAGTAGTTAGCCGCGAAATTGTGATTTCATGAATTAATTAGGAACAACCTCTTCATATCTGTCACGCACTAATCCGGTCGATAAACCACAAGCGCTAATTGCAGTGGTTTAGCGTATAACAGGTCATGGAATAATTATTGTTCATACATGAATGATGATAACAGTACAAGACAAGATATATAAGTATCTATATACCTACATATAATAAAGTCGTGCAAGTTACGCTTTTTATAACTCAAGTAAATCTGGAGCAATTTTTGAGATTTTTGTGTTTTTTGGATGTCTCTTTATCCGAAATAGGATAATAACTAACATGTACAGACGCCAGCACATCAAACTACCCTAATACCTATGGCAAATTTTCCCAATCGAACATGATTTTTGTTTGTTAAAGACTAGTAAAACTATCAAAGAAATTTGATACATTGGGGTTACTTGATGTGCTGGTCACTGTCCACCCATACAAAAAGGAAAAGAAAAAAGAAAGTCATTATTGTTTTGTATATTCATTTTGATTTCTTATGAAATACATTTTTAAATATTTAAATATAAAAAATATTATTAAACGTAGGTATCTACTTAACGTTTTGGGAAGACATTTATTGTGCGTACAACTAAGGAGTGAAATTCCCTGCCAGAGTCGGTGTTTCCTGATAGTTATATCCTAGAAGTCTTAAAGACAAGAGTGAAAAGGTCAATAAAAGATAAATTTGACAAAAATTAAATATGAAGAAAATACGCCATCTTGAATACCATAAAGGGCCTGTTATTACCGTATGCCGCTTTCCAAGCAGTATCAATTCCACACGAATAACACGAAACTAAGTCATAATTTCCATTTGATTAGCACAGTGTGAAATACACTCCTGCGCTGCTAGTTTAGTGAAAAACGTACATTAGACAAATATATCGGTCAAAACTCAGCTCGGTCGCTCGCAGATTTACCTAGTAGTGGCGGCGATGCAACCTTTTTTTGAGGGGCACCTCGCCATTATTCTAGAGAAGGATTTGAACTGCCTCACCGGGCGATCCTGTGGAAATGACTTAACTAAAAAAATAAATGAAGACCTCCATTCAAGGTGTAAAACTTAAACTAAGGGCACCCCCTGCGGGGTACAGGCCTGGGCTTAGGGCGTCTCAGGGAGAGGACAGCAAGGGACGGACTGGATCAAGTGATTATTATGTAGGGGGCGGCGATGGAGCGTGTGCGCCGTTTGATTTGACCGCGCGTGCCCCTCGCCCTGCTAGTAAGCGACCCCAATAATTACTCTATTGTCATCTTAAGATATATTTCTTCATTCTTTCAGACAAACGAAATGTTCCACCGCGAAATGGAAGCAGCTGGAGTCGCCGTCTCTCCATACGCTCCTCAGACGTACGACGCAGTTTGGGCTATAGCTCTGGCCCTCAGCAAAGCGGAACAGCTCTGGAGGTCCTTAGAAAACAGACCAAGTAATGGAACTAACAGCACGAAACTTGGACTTAGCCATTTTGATTATGATAGACAGGATATGGCTAAGGAATTCCTGGATCAGCTGGCGAATCTCAGCTTTGTCGGAGTTTCGGTAAGAAAATTATTATTGTAACTATAAAATGAGCTAAATAATACGCTCTCTATCACACATAAGTACGCGTAGTCCCTGCTGGGCGCCATTATTTTCGCTTCACAACATATTTTGGATATTCATAATTAAGCCTAATTTATATGTCTTTATTCTTAATTTTCGAGAATGTCTCAGATGTTGTATGAAAAAGGTATACTCCCATATATGTGTGTACTATTCGTCTCCTACACATTCGGTGGGTAATGATTTAGGTACACCTTTGTGTGCCTGTGTTAAGACGAAAACAACAAACATACCACTACAATTAGATGTTTACTAACTTCATAATACTATTTTTTTAAATTGTATTATTCCTTCCTGTGTTTAAATTAAATGATTAATAATCACAATAAAATTGTAAGATAGATGCTTCTGTACACATTTAATGACGTAACCTCAAACCGAAAAAAAATCAAGACCATGACTAAAAAAATAAATGCAATTGTGATACGCCTATTTCGCCCATAATTTACAACAAACATCACTTCCGGGTCTGCTAGTCAAATTAAAAAAACAATGCGTATCATTCACTAAACTAAACATGCCTGTGGGCTGTTGCCGCTTCAAACTAATTATTTACGCGCGTGGGTTGATTTAAATTAACATAGATTTGAATATTCACCCAAAACCGCACAAAACAGCTTGATAATTTAGTTGATTATGATGTTATTATGTGTATTTTACCTACCTGAATTATTAGTGTCACAGAAAATGGCTTACCGTCAATATGTACGTACACCATTGAATATCTTTTCTAATTCAATGACGTACACGTAACTTTAAACGTGTTAGCCGATTTTAAAATTCGATCACAAAATGGTGGCTACCGTCAACATTTAAAAGTCGGTTTTAAAGTTCGATCGCGATGATTCACGAATAAAAGAGCAGTGCTATTGTGTAAAAAATCTTCCCGTGAACCGTTGGTGAAGTGAAGACGAAGTGAGCTGTCGTCCTATAGAAATGATATTACCTACTTACTAATAGCACTGTTTTTAACAATGATATTTGTAAAAAGGTGTAGATAGGTTAGGTACCTACCTAAACAACATTCGATCTTCAAAAACGGCACACTAACGCACGCCCGCGTCCGTTGACGGCGCGACGCGACATTTTAACGTGTCACTTGCTGAGCACTTATAACCTAACCACACCTTTTTACTTATAATATCATTGCTTTTTAACATTTCTTTGGTATTGCCACTTGATTCACTTCACCCAAGTTTTCACGAAGTAATTTTTAAAGAATTACATTCATGTACCTATCGTGAACATTCCGATGTTAAATAGTCGCTTAATTTTTATATCAAATTTTTCAGGGTCCAGTCTCGTTCAATGGAGCAGATAGAATAGGCACATCAGCTTTCTATCAAATTCAAGGTAAGTGGAAAGCCTTTCAAGCTTTATTTTTAGTCTGTTTGTCAATTGAACCAAGCATTCATAAAATCGCCTGGCTCTGTGTTTTTTTTTTCAAAACCTCTAAATAAATCATGTTTATCCACCTTTTCTCACAGGATTTCTTGAGAAATGTGTATCAAATGTGGATGTATTAGCAAAGTATAAATATTAATACCTACATTATGACGACGCCTCTATCCTCTGGAAAAATGCCGACAACGTCTACACGCGTTAGCCCTGAATAATACCTCCCGAACTACGAACATCGTTTTGTTCGCAGTTCGGGAGAGGCTTTCCCGTCTCGCCCCTCACACCCCGCACGATTGCCCTGTCTAGACGGCTTCGTCGGACTACTGTAGGTTTTTAGACTGTGGTATTATTTAGTATACATTTCTAAAACATGACATGTTATGTAGCGTAAGTAATTTCTTTCTTGAGAATAGAATCTTTATCATAGCATGGAGTGAAGAAAAAATGGTTTGGTTAATATATTGCTTAAAATGGGTAGGTATCTGTAAAGTCGGTTAAAGGACGATAATTTTCCATCATGCTTCTCTATCGCTCGCTTGCACGCTCTGCTCAGGCTGAACGTGACAATGAGTCATGCTTTTTCGTGCGTACAGCCGGCGTTCATCTTATGATCTATACTAATATTATAAATAGGCAAAGTTTAATTGTTAGTTGGCATTGAATAGTCTCGGAACCTACTTGACCGATTTGAGATTTTTTTCAAATCGGTCCAGTAGGCCTTCACCTTTGTGAAGTTACACTATCCCCGGGTGAGATCTTGGCTACTTTTTATCCCTGTATTTCAACGGGATCGGGAACTACGCAGGTAAAACCACGTGACGTCTACTAGTCGATTATAAAACACAGATCACGTCAAAAAAAGCTAAAATTAAAAAAATGTTCGAACTTCTTCTAATTCCGAACTGATAATCCTAACTTTTTATAAACGCGTCTCATAGGTAACAAGTATTCAAATGATGAATGCCCCGCTTCTAGGTGGCAGACCTAAAACGGTAGCTCTGTACACCCACGGGCGAGAGATGTCGTGCACTGAGTGCGCCCGGCCGCAGTGGGCCGGCGGCGTGCCCGCGGCGCGGCGCGTGCTGGTGCTGCGCGTGGACTCGGTGTGGGCGCCGGCGCGGATGGCGGTGGCTGCGCTAGCGGCCTTAGGAGTCGCGTTGGCGCTCGCATTCTTAGTTTTCAACTTACATTATAGTAAACGAAGGTATTGATGTTCTTCTAGGATTTTTTTAAACTATCTTCATTACCATACAACCAAAGATATTATTATAAGTAAAAAGGTGTAAATAGGTTATAAGCGCTCAGCAAGCGACACGTTAAAATGTGGCTAACAAGCCACACTTGACTTCAGTGTCGCGTCGCGCCGTCAACGGACGCGTGCGTGCGTTAGTGTGCCGTTTTTAAATACCGAATGATGTTTAGGTAACCGATCTACACCTTTTTGCTTATAATATCATTGCAACCGGTTCGAATTCAAATAGGAGCGAAACTTTCTACATTCAGAAACTTTTGATTTGTCTGCCTCGTTGGTCTAGAAGGCTGATGCTGGATGAGGTAAGCTAAACACATGACGCTTTAGCGCTCATAAAGGGAGGCCTATGTCCAGTCGTAGACTACTGTGGCTGATGATGATGATGATGAATAAAGATCTTACTAATACCATATTTCCAGATCAATAAAACTGTCATCTCCCCGCCTGAACAACATGACGCTGATCGGCTGCGTGCTGGTGTACACGGCGGTGGCGCTGCTGGGCGTCGACAATGCCACGCTCCCGTCCTACGTGCCCTTCTCTGCTATGTGCACTGTATGTAACTATAGCTTTATAAAAGGACATAATAAAAATTTAAATATCTTCTTCAATTGATTAAGGCTGTGGACACAATAGAAAGACACTGACAGGCGGACACCGCCACACCGGTGTCCTTCCGGGGTTTAACGAAAGCCTTCGAACTTTGCGCTTTGTGGTAGATAAGTGTTAGTAGCTTAAAGGACACACAATTTCTTGTTAGTAAACATGGTTTTTGTCACATCACGTGAGAGCTCAGCCATTGGCCTGCTCATAGGCATTAACATTCCCCCCGCACCGTATACAGTTACCTACCCCGCACCGCACCGTTAGTTTATTCTTACACTGGATGAGATCGGTGTTTTGTAGCAGACTCCTTTGAGAAAAACACCGAAAGAATAATCGGTCACAGTCTCTATTCAAGTCCAGACATTTTTCTTGCTCAGATCGTATGAGAAACGTGCAAGTTCGTGGCTAGATAGATAAATTGTAAAGAAACTACTTGAAAGATTATTTGTTTGTTTTCAGGGTAGGGTGTACATCCTGTCTGCTGGCTTCTCACTGGCATTTGGCTCCATGTTTGCGAAGACATACCGAGTACACAGGATATTTATAAGGTGAGTTTTTCGTAATGCATTTTTTTAGTCGTCTTACATAGTTACTGCATTCTAAATGCTTTATTTCGTCTGAAAAGTCTAATGAGCAACAGCTTTGGAGAAGCAGGCTTGGTATTCTACATGCTCCCTTTTTGTATGTATGGGTCTTGTGTGGAAGGTACTAATGATATTAATGAAAATCAAACTTGCATTACGTAATTTAAGATTACACCTGTAATATTAACTTGCGGTAACTAAGAGCAGAGATCGGAATAGGTAGAACAGATTTACAAAAAATCCGAAGTAAATAACATAGAGTTAATAAAACCTCTTCTGAAATCCCTTAGTAATGAAAGACACATTTTCCGAACTGCACATTTTACGTCAAACGCAACGGTCCACATTATCTGGTTCTAATCTTCTTTTTTTTCTCTATCATTTCAGCAACCGCAGTGGAGTCTGCAAAACCAAATTACTTCAAGACACGCCACTAATCTCCCTTGTGTGTGCGCTACTGGTCATTGATGGGATGATAGTCACACTATGGACCATGCTGGATCCCATGGAACGACATCTGAAGAACTTGACCACGGAGATCAGCACTACAGATAGAAGTGTTATTTATCAGCCCCAGGTTTGACAGAGTTATTAGAATATCTACATAATATTAGTACTGTTATTCGAATTTTCTGGTAAATTTTCCATGAATAAAAAAAAACAAACAAACCTATTGAGCTGTTGCAAGTGCACAAAATAAAATGTCGCATGTATAACTGAATATAGTCATACATGCGACATTTTATTTTGTCGAGAAAATGTCCATTCATTTTTAAAATATTAAATATGTACTGAATAGGCCAGTGACATACACACAAGGACTAGAAAACCATATTTTACATCCCTATTGTTCCTAGTCTTTACCGACAGGATCTTTTAAGATCACATACGTTTAGACATAGCAGCTGGCACCCCGTAATCTAAAAAAAAAACAAATCATTATTGGCAATTAAAAAATAAACTTTAGATAGGTACTCGAAACTCCTAACTAAAACACACCATCAATCTTTCTTCCAGATAGAAGTATGCAAATCCCAGAACTCAACCGGCTGGCTCTGTGCCCTGTACGCTTACAAGGGTCTACTCCTCATCGTCGGTGTGTACATGGCCTGGGAGACCAGAAACGTCAAGATCTCAGCGCTCAACGACTCCAAGTACATCGGCATCAGCGTCTATTCTGTCGTCATAACCAGTGCGAGTGTGGTAGTCATCGGAACTATTATATCTGAACGAGCCACGCTGGCGTATATCTCAATAACAAGCTTGATATTGATAACTACCACATCGACGTTGTGTTTGCTGTTTTTACCGAAGATTGTGGCTATTAGGAGTAATGGTGAGTTGAGTAGTTTTTACCCGACTGCGCCAGATGGAGGGTTATGTTTTACTTGCGTTAGTTCTAGGCTCCAGATACGAGGCCAGGTTGCGAATCAGTTATGATCAGTCAGTGACAGTCAGTGTTAATTAATTAATTAAGTTAAGAATTACTTCAGGCGCATTTACCCCATTAGTATGAATTGTAAAGGTAAAATCATTGATTCTGATTAGGCTGAGAATTTGCATTTTTCGAACATCAAAAGCAACAAAAAAACAGTCCCTCAAAACACACGGTGCGCGGTGGCAAGAAGAAGTGGCGCAACAAACACAGATGAACTTAGATAACATTACAAAACTCGCAAATAGGTACTAGTCTAAAAATAATGAAAACTATCTCTCCTGTTTCAGCTGAAGAAGACCCAGTAATACAAAGCATGGGCCTAAGATTAGAATGTAAGACGAGAAGATTTGTGACCGACGAGACTCAAGAACTTCACTTCAGGATAGAGATCCAGAACAGAGTGTATAAAAGAGAAGTGGCAGCGTTAGACAAAGAGATTGGGAGGCTTGAGAAATTGTTGGCAGAACCGCTGGACTCCGCCAGCGGGTCTAATGCATCTCTATCACTGCACAAAAGAGTAAATATATTATATATACTACTGTCACCGCATATTATTCTATTAATTAAATCTATAAGAATACAGGACGAGTGAGCATCTTATCAAATCTTAACGCGGGGCTTTGCAATCATATACAGAACTCTTAGTTCAGATGCGCATTAATGTTCCTTCAACCATGGAAGAGAATAAAAATTTGAACGAGACATTAGAACCAAGCTTTTATTATCTAATTTATTAATCCAATTTTATTAAAGCATTTTATTAGGATCACTCATATTACAGCTTGCTTTATTTAACATGTTCAATTTCCAGACTGAGCTGAACACAGTGGAGGAAGAGGGTCTAGCGCACGCCGCGTCAGAGCGGCGCACGCCCAGCGTGAGCGGCGGCCTGCCCATGCTGCTGCTGTCGGTGCTGCCGCCGGTGATCCCGCGCGCCAGCTGGCCCTCCACCGACGTCTTCCGCGGACGCAACTCCGTCAGCTTCAGCTCACAACCGAAACTCAACTACAGAAAGTCACAACCAGCGATAGATCTATATAACCTCTGCCTGAGCAAGAGAGAAGAAAACACTGGATTTCTCAGCAGAATAAAGAGCTTCTTTGGTAGCAGTAGGCCTACTAGCAGAAAAGCCTCCACCATGTCAATAGCAGATCCTACTGGGGCCAGCATAGCAGCAGCACTCAAAATGCATGTAGGCATGATAGCAGGATTAGTTCCTGGGAATAGGAAACACTCAATGGTCCTATCCTGCAACACGCTCCATGTACCTCATCCCGAGCTGAAGTTAAGAAGAGAATCTTACGCGAAAAGTGGTCCTATTATACGTGTGACTGACGACGAGCCCTCGTGTTCCTACGACCCTGATCCTCCAAGACCTTTGCCGCAGAAATATATCGCGGAACCTGAGACCAAGGTGAACTTTGTATTGCCAGCTACGCATCAAAGGCCAGTGTCCCATCAGAATTCATGTGAGAAGATTAAAGGCTCTCCGAGATTTCCTCACAGAATAGCTCCTTCTGCCACGAACAGTCTGACAACTCTTGATACTCGGAGGAAAACCAGTGCTGACAGTGTGTTCAACATAACTGCAAGAGTGTTTGAGGAGCAGCGCCGATACAGCCATCAGAACGTAAACCAAGATTCCAAAGGAAAGGCTATTTTGGAAAGCAGGTGGAAGTCTACTGAAGACGCGAGGCCTGGTCCTTCGACCAGGGATTAGACGAAAATGCTGTGCCAATGAATATGCCAAAAAGGTTTTATTGTAGATGATATTAATAGGTTTCTGTTGTGATCACGCAAACAAAAGTTTTAGCCAGTCCTTTAGGTATACTAATTCTTAGTTTAAATTATCACAAAATTATTTAAATCAAAATTTGTAAAATTGTTGATTTGCTCAAATATATAGAAGTAGATGATATTTTCAGTTAAAAAAGCTGAGTAACTAAGTTCATTTTGAGTTTGAGATATTTGTAGCGATTTCTCAGTTACCAACTAGGTACTATTGGATTAGTTATCATAATAATTATTGAAGCGTAATTTTAAAATTGTATATGTGTAGATAATCAGATCATGATTAATCATGATGAAAAAAAAGGAATATTGACACCAAGAAATAGATTAGATTGTAAATATGCAACACGAGAAGGTAGTATTGTCTGAAATATTAGGCCAATGTAACTCAAAAATTGCATGCTAAATATCCGAGTTTATGGTCTTTTAAATATTGAGATGAAAACTTTTCGGTATGAACCTAAAACGTCAAGAAAATACTAAATCCAAAATAAAAAAATTGCCTTTTTTGTCGAGATATTCTTCTAATGATATTTAGTTCTAAGTCCAGGTTTCTGTGCGATGTTTAGGTACCTCAATTGATGTTAATGATGATTAGGATAAACCTTAAAACTACCTACATAAGAATGAAAAGAGGAACATTATTACTTGCCCGGATTAGAAACCAATAGGTAATTTACCTACGTAATTTGTTAATCCTTTTTTTAGTGTGGTGAACCAGTATTTAAATGACCACTAAACTGCCAATTTTATCCGAATTGTAAATACTCATTTTTTATAATATATGTGTGGAAAATCTGTGTTATTAATAATAGTCTATTTTGTAGAAATCATTAGAAAACTATTGTATAACTCAACCACTTACTGTAGATAATTGGAATTGCCAGATTTAAGTGAAATAAACAGTATTATTAAATAATTTATAAAGTCGTAAATAGGTTAAGAAGATAATTATATACAATTAATAAAAATGATATTAGAGTCAAACACTAAACGTAGGAAATAAATAAAAACTATTATTAAACTTGTAACGTAACGAAGTTTTTGATAAAATGCACAGTTATTTTTATCTAGAATTTACAAACTAACTTATATTGGTGTTCTCTACTAACAGATTTAGGTACTTAGCAAGCAAGCTACAGTTTTAAGTAGGTATCTAGATCAAATTTTGCCAAACCTACACACTAGGTACAGACGCCAGCACATCAAGTTACCCAAATATGTCAAATTTCTTCGAGCGTTTTTCAACTTTATGCCAAACAAAATAAGGTTCATATTGAATTGGGAAAGACACATTGGGGTATCTTGATGTGCTGGCGTCTGTACCTACTGTCAATTTGGCAAAATTCCGACTAAGAAGTTGAAGTTGAAGAAACATTTGAAGTTTTAATTCACTTAAACTTCACAGACGTGATGAATATTACATAATTATCCATCTACGAGAATAAAACAAAAAAGAAAATTTTCATATGCGAAAATTTAATTATTTTATGTACATGCCAGCACATCAACCTACTCCAAACTGTCAAATTTTCTCAATTGAACTTGAACCTTATGCTTCTTGTTATAAAGTTGAATAACGATCAAATTTGACAGGTTGGGGTAGATTGATGTGCTGGCAAAGACATTCAATACCTATAGACCAGACATCACGAACAAAATTTTCATCCAAAACTTGTGTTCTGCTGGGCACAAGTCTATGAGTTTTTTTTAGTACGCTCCGCTGCCGCTCCAATATTCATATATTATTCTAGATGGCGTTACTGAGACATGGGATCAAAGATTCGCATGTTCGCTCCATTGTATTTTAAATCTCTCTGGTGCTGGCCTCTGTACATTTTTACTGCGAAGTTTCGCTAGCTAATTTGACTTTGTATACCTTGCCTGTTATTTTTTTAAATATTCCGTCGTCTCTTTCTAGTTTCATCTCTTATGTCAAAACTGTAATAGTTTTATTCAGTTTGTGTTCAACTAAATCAGCACCAATATCCAGCATACCATTTAGTCTTACTTAATTTTAAGAATATACATAACTATGGTCAAATTAAATCAATTGGTGATACACTAGATGTGACAGCCCAACCAAGAATGATAATAGACAAAGTTGGCACAGAAAAAAAAAATTCACTCGAGCCACCAATTGTTGTTTTTTTTTTTAATTTGCGTTGTCAGCGTACAAGTACACAACAAAATAAAATGTATACTTTTGTAAAAGAGCGGAGACCTGGTGTCCTGAAATACAGGCCTAGAGCTTAGTTTAGGCACCAGTCTCCCACAATATTAAAAGTTGTCTAACTCTGATACCATGTAATATGTATTTTTTTGTAATATTGTGGTGAGAAAATAAATTTTTATTATATTTTATTATATTTATCATATTTAATGTTTACATAAATGTATATAAATAAACAATGTTTACTTCTCTTCAAATTTCTTACGGAATTGCACCCACCACTGTTTGTCTCTGCATGACCTAAAGGTTGACTGGTAGAAAATGCCTAAGGCATTTAGTCCGCCTATGTACATTAGTGTGCTTGAAGTATTAAATAAATAAATAATACCGCAGTTTGCAAAGACCCATACGATACTCAACGGCACAATACGGAGATATACAAAATAACAGGAAAAAAAGTGTGAACAACAGCCATGAATAGATGACAAACAAAAAGGTCTACTACATCCTAGGAGGGCTCCTAGGATGCAGTAGAGATCGTCCTAGGATAAACTGCAAGAAACCCTACAAAAAAAAAGCCACAACCTTGAAATGAGTTCTTACTGCTCCTGGAACTGGGAAACTTTATTTAAAAGTGGTTTCTTCAACTAAAGTTGCTCGATCTACAGAGCGCTTGAAGGACTCGATACTTTTAAACTCTGTGTAGTAATAACCTCATGCTCAGCAGCAGCGCTTGCGACCACTGTATCAATGAGGCAGTTCTGTGCAGTTCTACCATCTTATTTAATTTGACCATAGACACGGGTGGCCTCGCCCGTCACTACACAACTAACGTAGTCTTCATAATAAGCAATATAATTAGAACTTTAAACATTTAAGACTTTCGTTTTAAGTCGAGACATTTTATTTTTATATAGAAATTGTATTCTAGTATTTGCTCTTGTATTTAAGAACGGTCCCAAAGTGTTCAATTGTGTATAGTGGGATCTTTTGTGTGTTTATGTAAGTAGAGTTAGAATAAATTCTGTGTGAATATTATTAATAAAATTTTGATTGAGTTCTTTTGCTTTTCCTTTGGGTATGTTCATTTTGGTCGAACCTATATTTTATACAGGGTGTAACGGAAAGGGTATATACATACAAACAGGGTGAATAGAGTATTTAATAACGAGTCTTTCCTCAAAATTTCAGCTCCCAAATAATAACTTTGAAACTTCACGATATTATTTAATATCGACAGTTTATTAAATGCAAAATCATAACAAACGTGTCACCGCACTATGAGGGTCATAATCCTGTCCGGCAAGGTTCAAGTATATCTATCTCGGGTTCTGCGCGCCTAGTACAGACCTATCGGGCTCTGCCAGCCGACGAAGGCGCGACGGAGCGGGCGGGCTCAACTTTACAATTATGTATGTATATGTATAAAAACGTTGCCATGTCGTTTATTATCACCAAGAGAATCCGTGCCCTTCGTATGTATATACCCTTTCCGTTACACCCTGTATAGAGGTTCATAAATAAATAGGTTAATAAATAAATAAATAAATAAATAATTTTGGTGACCTGTGATATTGTCATTGCTGATAAACCTAGGTCCTGGGTCATCTTGATATGGGATGGTCATGCACAAATAGAGTACTTACATTAATTTTAACCTAGGACGTCCCGTTTCAGAGATATTAACTGAAAGGCGGATTTCTGAAACCAATGAGAATTGATTTTAAAATTGGACACAGCTTTCGTGGACACCATATTTTGGCGACCTGTGATGTTCTGATTGCGGAATAACCTGCTTCAAGGGTTATCTTGTTAGGCGATGTTTCAGAAAGTTAGCAGACTTTTTCATGAAATACGTATGGTTCTCACATGGCTCGACCAAGATAATGTCTGGCCTTTAGACGATCTTTGACGTTACGGGTGGTCAGAAGGCAAAAAAAATTGACAACTAGTTTAACCCTGGGTTTAATAACCCAGTAACTGGGTAACATGATACCCTTGGACCTCTGTCAGACAGTCGCTCCACGTAAAATATTTGAATTCAGCTGCATTCGGTTAAACTCATAGGTGACTCCATCCAACGTAACTCGGAAAAGACTAGATGATGATGATGAACAAGCTCCGGGAAAAATTATGGATTCTTAAATAAAATATCTCATCTAGGTAAATCAATAGCAACATTTTATTGTAACTTACATCTACATACTAATATTTACACAACAACTGCTAATCAATACCACAATAAAGTCCTGAGTTTGATTCCAAGCCGGTCAGAGTTGAGATTATCGAACAAGTATTGCTGGCAAGCTGCCCTGAATTCAGAAGTTGTGCCCAGTCGATGCCAATAGGTTTGCCCTTTATTACATGGGAGCCTAAATTGTATAACTGACAATATGTAGGTGTACTAAAGGTACACTTCTGCCTTACCCTATGGTAGAAAGCAGGCATGATGGTATAGTATATAAATTAGATACCAAGACGGCTAGCCACCCTTCGTTGAATATAGGCGTGATACTGTTTTGTTAATTATCCTTTTAACCGCCTGATTTAAAATCAATTGTCGTGCCCCTAGCGGCCAACTTATAAATCGTCAATAAATTTATCATGATAAATGAATTAGCCTATGTTTAGGTAGAATGTAAAGTAGAACCAAGAAGTAAATAGGATTCGGGCGGAATGGGCCCGAAATAATTGTCGGATAAATCCGACTTGGGCGGTTAATGGATATATATATAATTATACAGTCGTGTAGGTATACTTATTTTATTGGTAGTGTCAAGGCCACGACTTGCATCAAACCGACTATATAATATCTATCTATTCATCGCATATCTATAAAGCCTCAGTCATCTTAACAATTCTATTTTCAATGATTCTCCTAATATTTGCGTTGACACTGGGCAGTTCACTATGTTTCCGAACAGACATCTCGATCCTCTGAACCTGGAATAGCATTTAATAGATATTAATACAAAGGCAATAAAACCAAATATTACCTACGAGTTGTTGAGCTTCTTTAGTGCAGAGTTGAGCTACACGATTAACTGACACTTGTCAAATACCCATATACAGACGCCAGCACATCAAGTTACCGCAATGTGTCAAATTTCTTTGATCGTTTTTTAACTTTATATCAAACAGAATATGGTTCACATTCAATTGGGTAAATTTGACACATTGGGGTAACTTGATGTGCTGGCGTCTGTACATGTACTACATGCACTGACTGGATAGGTCCACTCAAAGACGTAACTGTATGTTTCTTACAGGATCTGACTGAAATAATCTGAACTTAAAAGACTGTGCCAACTGAATTTTTTTCGGTATTTTTTAGGAATAGTTTTATTAAATTTTTCGTTTATTAACACATAGCCGTGAAGCTTCGCCAGTTGAATTCTTTTAACCTTGTAAAGTCAAGTCAAATTTCACAAAAAAATTAAGAATAAGCTAGCTTCTAAGCTATGAATAACCATTTGATAAAGTTAAAAAAAAACTGATTGACTATGCTCGAGTTACTTTGTACTGAAGACCCATACATAAAACTGTTATAATTGAATACAGTATCCTATCTTTAGGTACCGATATATCATGTCACGATCGAGCAACAACCATTCCCAATTACATCTTTTTACAATGACATCAAATCACAATTTACAGTAACGTGATTACGTTACTGTGAATTGTGTTTTGCCTTAATTACCTGTTCTATCTCTCTGGGCCAGGCAACGAAGTTCGTAATATTACAGTTGTGAGGGGATCCGATGCGACCGGTGCGACCACAGCGGTGAATGTAATCCGCCGTGTACAGCGGAAAATCGTAGTTTATTATATGTTGTGTCTGTAAAAAACAGATAAATAATAATAATAATATGTAAAGATTTTGTGTAATTGCGAGTCTTGAGCTGCAAAAAATAGGATTGAGCTACACGATGACTGATGTGCATGTCGTCTGTAGAGACAGGTGAACTCAACGTGTTTCTAATCTTGTTTTTTTTTGTTTCGTATATTTCATTAATTTATTTGATTTTGTATATTTATTCTGTAATTTTAGTTACTTTAATTGGTTAAACGTAGTAATTAAATCGACGCTGAATACTGCAGCCGCAAACGTATTGATGCTTTTGAGATGTGGTGCTGGAGAAGGGTGCTCCGAATCCCTTGGACAGCATTTCGTAACAACGTATCCATATTGCGAGATCTCAAAATCTCCTCGCGGTTGTCGTCCGAGTGCCTACTTAAGATTCTTCAATACTTCGGTCACATAGCATGGAAAGACGGTGGTAATCTCGAAAGGCTCATCGTGACCGTCAAAGTGAATGGGAAAAGGCCTCGTGGACGCAGCCCAATACGTTGGTCCGACGCGATCCGCACAACTCTTGACTCTTCGGTATACGACGCCCTTCACACCGCCAGAGACAGAAGCAGATGGAAGAACATCGTGAAAAAAATGGTGATGAAGCAGGGAGGTCACGACCCTCAGGATTGAGAAATACGACGCAAGGAGGAGGTATAGTAATTAAATAAATAAACAAACGCTGTCTCTTTTTTTTGAGCTTTCCAGTCGTTACCCTGTATTGTCAGACTCACATTATCTTACTAATATTATAAACGTAAAAGTAAGTTTGGATGGATAGATGTTTGTTACTCTTTCATGCAAAAACTACTGATCGGATTTGGATAAAATTTGTACACAGGATAGTTTATAACCTAGATTAAAACATGAGATAGTATTTATCCCGATTATATCTTCCCGTGGGATATTTTTCGAGTTGTAGCGGGTGAAGCCGCTGGCAACAGCTAGTATCTTAATAAAATAATAATGTTTGGACTTTAAAAATAAGCATGACGTCTGAGTTGTTTCGGGCTCTGGGATCAGTCAATATGGAAATGTCGGTGGATTTTTAGATCAAAGACAATAGTTTGAGGTTATGGTTATAAAGATGGTGACTATTAATATGACGGCAAAGAGATACAAGGAAGATATGATGGGCCGCCCTCAATTCAAACTTATACTAACTATAGGCGGAAGTTTGTTAGGCTACTTCTCCCAGCAAAAACACTAGGAAATGGTGAAGACGGGCGTTTTGGGGGACTGTCTTATATGAATCTTGACGTTGAAAAAGTGTTGTAATGAAATTTTCAGCCTACTAAGAATAAAAGACTTGATTTTAAAAAATCCAGCTTTCCTCACAAGGTTTTCCTAAGATAAACTTGAAAGTTCATATGATTAGAAAAAGTCACATTGGTACTTGCCACCAGAAAATCGTACAATAATAATAATAATAATAAATATTCCACAACTTTTTCACACAATGCCATTTAGTCCCAAGTTAAGCTTGAGAGCTTGTGTTATGGGTACTAAACAGCTGATAAACATACTTATTTATTCTAAATACATACATATTATAGATAAATTACACCCAGACACAGAACAAATGATCGTGCTCATCACACAAACATTTGTCCTGGGTGGGAATCGAACCCACGACCTCCGGCATAGCAGTCAGGGTCACTAACTACTAGACCAACAGGCCAGTCAATGTCAAGTCAAGTCAGACAATGATGATGATAATCACGTAAACCTCAATACAGATAAACACTCACCCTCACAGTATCTAGTCCTCTAGACGCAATATCAGTACAGGACAACGCATTCACCTTCCCACTTTTGTACATCTCAAACTTGCCCATTTTCAGAGCCACGGCCATCTTGCCGTTGATATTGACACACTCGATATTGTTCTCATTCAAGAACATTGTCACGAAGTCACATGTCGACGTCTGGTTGGAGAATATCATCACTGGTCGGTTTTGATTCTTGTCGGCTAGAACTAGCTTGAGGAGTTCTAGTGGTTTTTGGGCCTTGCCCAGGCGCAGAAATCTGATAAAAAAAACAACTCATAATAATAGTTCTGTTCCTGTTTCTATCTACAAAGAATATGGCTGATATACAAGGTATCGCAAATGACATTGACGATGTCGTCAGTGTCGGCGATGCTATAGCTATAGACGTGCCGGAGCACTGCAACGCTGCCTTTAACCCAGGTGCAATAGGGTTTTCAATTCTAAATCAAAATATCAGAAGTCTAAACCGTAATCACGAGGGACTTGCTGTTCTCCTCAAGAGACCTAGACATTAATTACGATCTTATTATGCTTACAGAATCTTGGCTATCCGAAAATTCGATCATACCTGAAATGATGAATTATACTACTCACAGTACTAAATCCCACCTCAATCAAAATGACGGTGTCGTACTATACCTGAAAGATAACATACACGCGAATGTCTATGAACCAAATTACTGTCGAGAAGTAAATTGCCTCGTGACTACAATCAACAATGATTTAGCTATTGTATCATTGTACAGACCTCCAGCCTTCAAAAACCTAGATCCCTTTTTGAAGTCCTTAGATAAAATCTTATCTAGTGAGTTGAGTTGAGAGAGCCGCCGTATTGGTTTTTATTTACAGCCCTGAGTCGGGCCCGGCCCATTCCAATAGGCTCACAAATTAGCCTATTGGATTGAGCCGTTACATGGGATTTAAACATAACTGGCGAATTGTGATTGTATTACGTATACTTCGGGTAATTCAGGTGTGATAATATGATATGTTATGTCAGATTATTTATTTGTTCAGCAGCATCAATTTAGACTGGAAGCCACCCCCAACACAGTTGGGAAAAGCTAAAGAAGATGATAACACAAATTGTCAGCCCTAATAAGTTAATTATAGCCATGTTCGTTTACTGGTCAACAGATTGCTTTAAAATTTTAGCTAGAATTTCTAGTTCCCGTCAAAAGAACATAGACAATAATGGCATTGTGTGAGAACATGCCATGCAAATACAAAAGCGGTATATATTATTAAAATATAGCACAAAAAGTCTCAAGGATTCACATGCCACCAGTCTCACACATATATTCTGAGTTTTATGAACACGTGATGTTATTTAATTACTTAGGTACTTCAATAAATTATATAATCAAATCTTAGCTTGTCTTAACCAAGCACCTCATACTTCAGAAACAAAATATGTAGTTCCTAAACTACTAATAGATCATTTAAATAAAAATATCTAATGCTAATAACCAGATTTTTCACATAGTCAGTGCGATTGTTTTTTGATGTAAATTAAAGTAAATTATTCTATAAACCTATTATATTTTTTGCAACACTAAGTATAACACAATATGATTGCATTTATTCAAATCAGGCTGTTGACTGGCCTGTTGGTCTAGTAGTTAGTGACCCTGACTGCTATGCCGGAGGTCGTGGGTTCGATTCCCACCCAGAACATATGTTTGTGTGATGAGCACGATCATTTGTTCTGTGTCTGGGTGTAATTTATCTATAATATGTATTTATTTAAAAATATACAAGTATGTTTATCAGCTATTTAGTACCCATAACACAAGCTCTCAAGCTTAACTTGGGACTAAATGGCGTTGTGTGAAAAGTTGTCGAATATTTATTTACTTATTAATCATAACTTTTTCAGAGACAAAAATTACGTAAGACCGTCTCATATCATGCTCCATACTGCAGAAATCATTTTATACATATAAGAGTTAAATCATTTGTTTCACTGAGAAAATCTATGACATTGCAATTTATTTTAGAACACATTTAAGTAGACGGAAGATGTATCTAATTGACAAACTGTAGTAAAACAGTGCAAGTTTATACAAACTTAGCTTGTGTCGTGAAAAAACATCACCTGTAAATTTTTGCAAGTTCAGGGGTCCATAAAATAAAAGTTAGTCATAATGATGAATACCACCACCCCTTTATCGGCTTTTGTACATGTTAAAAATAATTTTGCACATTTATCCTGACAATGGAACCTTTCACTGTGCATATTCCATCACACATAACATAATATCATAAATGCCGGTAGTACACCCTTACTTCACCGCTTATGTTTAACTCCCATGTTATAGGGGGCGAGCCTATCCCCATCAATCGGGCACAAATCCAGAATCCCGGCAGCTGCTGAGAAATTTCAAATGGAAATCTTAAAAACGACCTGGAGATTGAACCTGAGGTCTCATGCGCAATAAACCATCCGAGTAGGTAGTTAACTAAAGGTGAACAATCTATTTTTACATGAACGCTTATTAATTAAATACAACTACTGTTTAAACAAATTGTTTAATTGATCACGTAATCGTTTTTGTTGTATCTAAATTTGTTTTCAGCTGCATTTTATTTTTAAACTGTGTTATTAACTAAAAATACATGTGAAAAGTGTTTACCTTTTGTTAACTACCTAATCGGATGGAGTATAGCAACCAACAAACTAAAATACACAAAATAGAACAACTAAAATACACAACATAGACAAACTAAAATACACAACATAGACAAACTAACATACACAACATAGACAAACTAAAATACACAACATAGAGAAACTAAAATACACAAAATAGACAAAATAAAATCTATAACTCACTTTTGAGGCACATGCGGTAGTAATCTATGAATGTTGCCGGTGGTGATTGACTTCAATGATTCCGGGTCCACAAAGGCACTGACTGCGGCAGGCAGCTCATGAGGCATTGTTGCACTCACTAAAGTTATCTGACAACCAACTGGAGGAGTCTGGATGTGGACTTTGTGTTGGATCTGAAAGCATTAGCAAGACGTGTAGTGTGTTTTAATATAAGATGTGATTCATTGGGATAGACGATAGGGGGCATCTAAATAAATGCCAGAATAAATAAACTTTTTGGCAAAAACAAACAACGGACTTCATTGAAAAACACTGACTGAGGTGTTAAATAACTCTCGTTTCGGAAGTCTGTGGCTTTGTTGCATTTATTTTATTGGCCACTGACTTTTTAATTTGCAATTTTAGTTTTTGAATGAAAAAAAAAACTATTTTTTTTTTTTTAGTGTCCATGGTAATGAAAATTGGATACCGATACAATTTCAACAACCACAAACACGGGTGGGGTACATTGTTTTACTATGGAGTACCGGTGCCTGTCTCTTGGCTTCATCAGGATCTGATGGCAGAATGGTTCTCAATGAACGCAAATGCTTCACTTGTAGACCAAAATAACCAAATCGCTGTATGTTTTTCTATAAAATTTGAAGAGTTCCCTCGATTTCGCAAGATTCCATCATCAGATCCCGATTTGGTGACTATGGGGCCATTTGGAAAGAATAAGGTATACTTTTCTAACAAAAAAATAAGAGTGTAGGCTACACCTACATATATTACACATCATACACAACAAATACATACATATTACATACAACACGTACATACATATAAACACAACACATACCATACCATAAATATTTGTAAACACTACAAATATAATAATATTATATAATTGAACACAACCATGCGCACACGGCCTAACAAACTTTAGCGTGTATACAGCCTTATCCACTGTGCGCCACCGCGCCTTTACTTACTTACTTACTTATTAATCCTTTACGGCGAACGCATGCCGAATTATTGTTACTCGCACCGCGCTTTTATTAAGTGTTCACTATTTACTGTGTTAATAAACTTTATATATTATTTAAAGTAGTGTTTGATTTGACTTTCCCACAGTCTACCCAAACAAGAGAGAATGCCTCCGGTGATAGTCAACGCTTCTGATGTTGAATCATTAAGGTAAGGCCATTAAGTTTGAACTTTCCTTTGCATTACAAGATAGCTTAGGTTTTTTTATAAAGTGTTGCCCAATGCTTAGAATTTCCCCTGTGTGGGGTGTGTTTTACACAAAGTCCTGTAGTCCATTCAAATATTTGTTCCAAGTGAGGATGGAACCCTTTTTAAACCAGCCTTTTATAACATAACTAGACCCGAGAGGACAGAACTCGAATTGCAGTCACAAGTATAAATAACAACACACATACACAAAACCAGAAAGCACTTTTCTTACATAGTATGTCAATAACAATCACTTCGAGAGAAGTCCTATTTCATAAGAGCATAATTATGTCCTATGATGTTAATAACACAATAAAATTTCTATCCTTACTTTGTTAGAATTGTTGGACTTGGCCAGTCATAATGCCTCGAAACTATACTCAATTTACAATAGCATTACACAGAAGTTAAAAAAGCTTAGTTTTAATGCACACTTTCAAACGAAAGTACAATTGGGCATGCTTTTGTAAACCGGTTCTATGTCTATTTAGGACCCCATTTATATAATAAGTTAAATAGGATACTTAATATATATAGTGCCACTTGCAAACATTTTAGTCTGAAGATATGCGAATATTTGGGTAAGCTTGATTACACAGACACAGAAAAACTTCTAGAAGTGCTTCAATAATTAGGTAGATATTAAATTGGTAATTTTTAATTAGTATTTAGTAATATATGTAGGATAGTAGTATTTCAATAATCAATTAACTATGTACAAATAATCAGCTTGATCGTTTAGTCTTGGGATGGCCTGAAACACAGGTTTTTATTAACCTAGCTCAGGCAGGTCGCCACACAAGTTATAATGTTAGTACCAAACCAATGACCTTTCATAGGTAACAACATGTGTAAATTAAATTTAACTACTTTGTTTATAAGTATTTAAGCTAATATGTTAAAGAACTTGGTTCTACTAAGTATTTATAAGTTTGTAAATGTTTTACTTTGTAAAAGGACGTAATAAATTTATTATTATATTTATTATTATTTTTATTTTTTTTTTTTTATAATTAAGCAAATTACATTACGATAGTCGCCAAATTAATCTTCTTATATATAAAATTCTCGTGTCACAATGTTCGTTCCCATACTCCTCCGAAACGACTTGACCGATTCTCATGAAATTTTTTATGCATATTCAGTAAGCCTGAGAATCGGCTATCTATTTTTCTAACCTGTAAGTGATAAGGGGTGTTAACCCCAATTTTTTTTTTTATTATTTTGATAATTACTTTTTTTTTATTTTTTTATTATGTAGCATCAAAAAATACATACAACTCTAAATTTGCACTTTTTTATCACCAACCCTTGCTTTTTAATAGTTATAGCAGAACTTTTAATGACTTTTTGAAATATCACGAGGAGAGGGAAGAGGGAGGAGGAGTAGGGGAGAGGGGGAGGGGAGTCGGAGTGGGGATCGTGAGAGGGGAGGGGGGATATTGTGAGAGGGGAGGGATGGGTAGGGGACTGGGGGAGGGATGGGGAGTGGGAGAGGAGGGAGGTCAGGAAAAAGGGAGGGGTTGGAGAAGGAGGGAATGAGGGGGAGGGGTCGAGGAAGGGTGAGGTGAGAGGGGAGGGGAAGAGGCAGGAGCCAGTTGGGGGAGGGAGGGGCGAGGGGAGGGGAATGGAGGAGTGAGGGGAGGGGCATGGGAGGTGTGGGGGAGAGGGAGGGAGAGAGGGGAAGGGAGGGGGAGAGGAATTTATAAAAAATGCTATGCAATAGCTTTACCGCGGCAGTCTCCGAGTGCCACACGTCATTTTCTCTTTTTTTTTAACCTTTCAATCACAATGTGCCACAGCGAAGCGTGGCAGGGTACAGCTAGTTATAATCTATTTTCACTGCAGCTGTCACACTTAGTTGTGACCATTGTAACAATTTATTTTAAGAAACGATGTGGATTTAACTTAGTTATAAATATATATTTTTTTTATATTATAAACCTAAAACCAGTGCTTGACCGCAATCCCACCTGATGGTAAGCAGTGATGCAACCAGTGATGGTGAAGCGCACTAGTTTATTAAGAGCCTATTCACTCTAGCCTTGAAGACACCTAAATTATCCTCATTTAATTTTAGTTGAAAATTACAGTGTCAATGATAAAAACCTAAAGGAAGCAGAGATGAACAAAACATGGACACATTCTTTGTTTCACTTTTATTCTTCTAAATTTGAAATAAAACAATGTGAATAAAAATTGTTTTCAACTATCTTTGTAATAAAATGTTCTGCATTCCTGCTTCTATGAGCCTCTTATTTCTAATGCTATTATAAATGGAGTATAGGCAAGGAGAAGACTATTGGATACAATCGCTTTTAAATCTTTATACAGGGTGTAAAAAGACCAATCACATAACCGATAACCACACATAGTACTTAACTTTAACCAAAAAATAATGCTGGGAAAATACTTTTTTTTTCATCTTTAAAAAGAGATGCTTTTTATTGCGCGCATTGCATAGCGCGACAACGCAACGCAACTTTAGATCAGCTGAGCGTATGGCCACTCGCGCTACTAGTATCCATTGCATTTTTGAAAATCAACGCAACTTTAGATCAGCTGAGCGTATGGCCACTAGCGCTACTAGTATCCATTGCTTTTTTGAAAAAATGCGTAATTTGTTTTGAAAAATCGATAATTTTGATAATGTTTGTTCGGAAGAAAGCTTACTAATGATACTTGAAATACAATTTTGAAAAAATAACGAAAAAAAATATTGCACTTTGACTTCCATATTCAGTGATGGGTAGAATATGTAGGTTTTGTTTACGTAAAGGGTCTTTTTACACCCTGTATAAATGTAAGATATTTTATCTTGCAACTGTTTTATAATATTATGGTAAGTTTTTGTATTTACTCCTTCAATTAAATAATTTAACATAAGCCATGCTCATTGCCTGTGGCTGTCATGTACATTTTTAGATTTTACTGTTGCTTCATAAGCCGATGAGTGTGGATGACTTGTATTTTCTACTTACCGGGTATTTCTTCAGCAAATGTGCCAACTTATCAATGAAACTGTCATCTAACAACGTATCTGCTTCATCCAAGACAATGTGATGTACATTATTGATCTTGAAAATTCCCGTTGTAACCAGTTTACTGTATGCTCCTAGGGTTGTCACGAGGATGTCACAGTATTCTATGGGTGGGTTCAGCATCTTCTGTTTAGTATGTCCTCCAACGAGAGTGGTTACGTTCAAGTTCAGACGTTGAGCTATGTTCTGAGCTACTTCACCAACTTGAGTAGCTGCAAAAATGTATGCATTTATTTTAAATTATTAATTGCCATATCATTTCATCGGTGAAGGAAATAATTGTGAGGAAACCTGAACTTTTAGTTGATATAAGTTTGAAATGGCCAGTTTTCACCTTGAGTAAGGCTGATCATCAGTACTTGAGCATTTTCTATATGAGAAACGGTCTTTACCTTACAGTGGGACAGTAACAGGCTGGTATTATTGTCATAAAGAAGAGTAACATATATTTAAAAGGAAAGAAAGAAACAAAGAAAGAAAGAAAATATGTTTATTTGGGACATGCACAGGAATTTAACAGTATAAAACGAATACTAAATTTAACACATTAAATAAATAGCAAAACTACCTGTGCGAGGCCAAAAAGGCCCCTATCTCAGCACACCAATAAACACCGCAGCGCTGTTATTCTGAAAAGGCGTAAACTTATTTAATTATTATGAACCATATGTTAGCTTACCTAATTCTCTACTAGGTGTTATAACAACAGCTAATGGACTGTTAAATTCCTCCTGAATACTAGGCTTCCACTCCAGAATATGTTGGAATATTGGTAGCAAATACGCCAACGTCTTCCCACAGCCAGTCTCTGCAGTTATCACTGTATTGTGACCAGCGAGTATAGAGGGGATTCCTTTTGCTTGAATTGCAGTTGGCAAAGACAAGCCCTGCTCAGACATAACCTCAATTAGACTCGGAGATACGCCGATTTCCTCAAAACTCTTCTTGTAAACTTTCTTTTCTTCCTTCTTATTCGCATCTCCGTAGACTACGAAGTAGTCCCCCTTAGATTTATTACTCAACCAGCCTTTAGAAGCCAGTGGAATACCATCAAACTTACTGTAACTTTGTCCATCGAAATGGTTGAATTCTGGACGTTTACAAGTTATTATAGGTAACTTTTTCTTCGCGTGTTTAACGCTGTAGTACCGGCAATACGACAAATTCAAAATAGGTCGTAATTTGGACATTTTTACGGATTTATAATTCAAATTTCATAAGTATTTCAAAATGTACGCTCACCTCACACAATCAAAACACATGTGACTGTGACAGATATGACACTGACTGATCGTGATGGATGACATATATAACATTGACAAAACCATTTGACACTGACACGACTTCAATAATAGATTATAAATATACTAAAATACATCATTTAATAATTTTACACTTACATTCAGCAAATCACACTTAATCTAGTTAATGCCACTATGCAATCTCTTCACTGTTTCTCAAACATTCTTACATTATCGTCTTTCATTCTTCTGCCAATAGGTCCAATCTAGGAAAAATATTCAATAGTGCTGTGCATTATTTATAATGCGTTTCAAATGAGAATAGGATCGACTTTGCGCAATGTTGTGACGTCATAGCTGTCAATTCGAATAAATTGGGTAAGATTAGCAAAACAAGGTATTTTCTAAATATAATTTATTTACGAATCACTACTACGAGTACTAGCGCCATATTATGCTACGAATTTTACATACTTCTTTTTTGCTTCGTAAGTATACATTTTTACATGTTGTTATGCACATTTCCCCACCATTAATAGTGTTAATACTGGACATTGAAGCCTTCCATGGTGTTTGCGTAGCATCCGACAGACAGAACCACCCACTTAGCTTTGGGATTATATAGGTGCCTACTAAAAAATAACAAGTATCAAACCTGTTAAGTCGTAGTATTCAGGGTGGCCACATGCGCGATACTAGCGACCTCATTTATTCCACACTCTTTTTTGCAAAGCTGTAGGTATGTACGGTCAGTGAGCTGCGTTCCCTGACCCTCCTTCCCCTTATATTTGTTTCTAAAATTGATCAGGTAATGCAGAGCACTGACCGTAAATCCATAGCACTTTTAAGTTACAAATTAATGATGTAATGATGATGTAAGAAGGCCAATTACAATAGTAATGGCCATGTATTGAGAACCACGTGACGAGACGATCCATGGAGACTGACGAGGGTAAGAGAGGCAGAGGTCATCTGCCATAGTCAGGACTAGAACCATCAATTAATGTTAATATTCTTAAATGTTAAGGGAAGAGGATGTATTTAATGGAATATTTCAGCCCTTTCCAGATTCCGGTACTTAAGCAGATTCTGAGAATTGCTGAAATTTTGCATTAAATGTATCCTCTTCCCTGAACATTTAAGAATATTAACCTTGCTCATCGAAAATCGTGTTGCTCTTTCAGCGACATTTAAGGGAAGGGGAGGTAATGAGGGCGGTTGGAACGTTCGAATATTCACCATCTGTACCTACTTATAGGTGTACCAGAAAGTCATGAAAAAATGGTAAATAAAAAATGATGTCAGCAACACTGGGGAGACTGGATTAAAACGTTTTGTTACTTGTATTTTTTTCCTTAAAAAATGTAGGTATTGTTGTTTATTCATTTATTCAGCTAAACAAAAAAAAACAAAAAGAAAATGAGATGACTGGTGCTTTCACGAAGGGTTTATGAAGTAATTGATGTAGGTATTTTATAGGTAGGTACTTATATTCATGACAGCACAACAGGGGGTCGAGTCTGCTATTGCAATCGTGTCTCACCGGTCATTGATCGAATATTTGACAACTTTGACATTTTTTTTGTATGGGAAATGTGTCATAAGTTTGACGTTATACGTCAAAAATCGATCATTGACCGGTCATTGAGACACGATTGCAATAGCAGACTCGACCCCCAGGAAAATGCAACCGTCGTCATCAGTCAAACCAATCAACATCGGTCACTCGGCGTTGGCCACATTCAATCAAAAAGGATTGAAGCAAATTGCATCATCAGTGTCGCGTATCCACACACGCAACTTGGGCGTAAGCATGAAAAGTGGAAGTATGCATACCTACACGGTTCAGATTACAGTACCTACATTCATTCATTGAGCGATGGTATATAAAGCGGCAATACCTCAATAGCTAAGACATCGAACTGGCAATCGAGAGGTTCTGAGTTCGATCGCCATCCAAATATTGTCGCTTAGTTGGAGTGGTTAACAAGACTACTAGTAATGTGCTACCGAAATTGCTAGTAAGCTTTACATATTACATAATGTGTCCTAATGCCCTCTGCATTTTCTGAAGGTCTAACCTCCATTTCCTGGATCATTCTTTTTTTTCACCGTGACTTCTTCTTGAGGGGAGGAATGGGGAGGGGGAGAGGAGAGGAGTTGATAAAAAATGATATGCAATAGCTTTACCGTGGCAGTCTCCGAGTGCCACACGTCATTTTTTTATTATTATTAAAACCCTCCGCCGCGCCCGGCCGCGCCGCCGCCGTGTCCCGCCAGTCTGCGCATGCCATTACCCTGATTGATTTATATAGGACCTCTGTCTAAATTAATCTTCTAATTACCTTCTTACCGATAAGGAAACTCAAAATTCGTCTTCATATAGGCGACTATCCCACTATGTATTCGTTATTGTTTAATGGTGCCCATGATCGGCTCTAGCACAATACACACGTCTCGTGTAATTACCACACTACCACTTTTGTCCTCATTACATGGCCTTAAATAAAAACAGTCTTTTATATGTACAGAATAGCAGACGTCACGCGGTTTCACCCACGAAGGTCCCGTTCCCGTGGGAATACAGGGATAAAAAGTAGCCTATGTGTTAATCCAGGGTGTTAGCTAACTCCACACCAAATTTTATTAAAATCGCTCCAGCCGTTTAGACGTGACGAAGTAACAAACATACCTACTCACTTACAAACTTTCGCCTTTATAATATTATTAGAGTGAAGGTGTAGTATGTAGTTTCTGTCTACCACCATGAAAAAGGCGTTGAAAAAAATTGTTATAGTGTTAATACATAATCATCAATAAATAAATGGTGTAGGTACAAGGTGTATTATTATCACGAGCCTAATTTTCACAGGGTGTTCTACCCATAAATATGAACAACTTTCACTAAGGAACCAACCCGAAAACGCGAAAAAAAGACAGCTTTTTCACACATTTTGGTCGAGCAGTTATCAAACTTTTGTATGCAACAGCAGATTTTTTAGTACAGCACAGAACTGTGAAAATTGGGCCCCGCATGTTTAAAAATACATCTTGTATACATACGCTAGCACATCAAGCTTGATGTTCCCTACTGGTCAGAATTTCCTAATGAAAAAACCTAATAAAACTGCACAATGGAATCGAACCCGGACCTCGCTTTTACCAACTAGAGGCATATTGGTCTAATTGGTAACAGCATTAATTGCTTGACTCTTTAGCCAGTCGTAATAAAATCGTACCTATATTCTAAAAACTGATGAAAACATAAAAAGGTTATTGTGCGATATAACAACATCAAATGCTTGGGCCACACTAACGAGAAATACCATTAATAATCGTGATAATGGACGTATAACTGTAGCTGTAGCAACAACTTAACGCCATAATTAATGGCATTTCTCGTTAGTGTGGCACCAGCATTAGACGCACTGATTTTTACCGCTCACGTACATGTAGGATGAAGTACCTACCTACCTAAATATGGTTTTAACCCCCGACGCAAAAAGAGGGGTGTTATAAGTTTGATCGCTATGTCTGTCTGTCTGTCTGTGGCACCGTAGCGCTTAAACTGATGAACCGATTTAGATGCGGTTTTTATTTGAAAGCAGGGTTTGGGATGGGATGGTTCTTAGGCATGATTCATCGAAATGGGTTCAGCCGTTTCAAGGTTATCAGCTTTTTTGTGTTAGCTACAGTTGCGATTTTAGACGTCTATGGGTATTAACTTTACTTACAAACATATGTGTAGCTTAAAATTGTAAACACCCATGTGTGTTATAATAATAAGCAAGATTATGGTATTTTTGGTCTGATGCAGCCAGGATATCGAGCACACTAAGACACTCTTGGGAAAATAATAGCAGATATGTCATGTTTGATTCATTTAAACCAGCATTTGATTCTGCACACATGCACTGATGGCAACAGGATGAGCTGATGCTGCAGCCAGGTTATCCAGCACACCAGTAGGTATAGACTCTTGACAAAAGAATCGCAGATATATCGTGTTTGGATACGTTTTAACCAGCATTTAACTCTTCATACAATACACTATAATAACTGTAAACTCTGTAAAACAAAACTAAGGCGTTGAAATTTTAAAATAAAAATAGTTAAAAATTTAAAAAACCCCCACCGCAAAAAGCAGTGGTTTTTAAATTTTATATTTTTTTATCATTGGATACTTAATTCTAAAATGGCAAACTATGAGCAAAGCACTGCTTATACAGTTGCCAGTACCACGCACGTATATTTATTTATAGGTAAGTACTTACTTATGTAGTTACTATAGGTATTTACACACATGACAAACAAATATGTTTTGTTATTCATAATTCGATCATTGTCGAGCTTAAAACCCGATATATCTACATAAAACGACATTAATATTTAGTAGTATACTGTCGGTCCACAGAACACTCGCATTACAGTCTTTAGACTCGCATCTTGCAACAGGCAGAACAGACAAAGTTAAGCCAAATAAATTAACGATTAAAAAAACAAAATGAAAGTTATTTTCCCGCGTATAAAATTGAATGTGATAGGTATAATTTGTGGAATTGTGATTGTTATTATTGGACATCAGCTAAAGTGAGTAATAATTTAGAAAATGCTGTTAAATCATATTAATATATGATTTAACAGCATCAATTTTAAAATACCTAGGTACCCTCGTAGTAATTTCGTCCTAATAGTTCTGTCTAATAATGTATTCAACATTTTAAAATAATATTGTGTGTCGTAAGTCGTAAGTAAATAGGTAATTATTTACTTTTCTATTTTAATTATAACTAAATAACAGAATGTCAGAAGTTCAAAAAATATGAGTTAGATAACACATTACCTACTTGTACCTATATTTTTTTTTTTAGGTTTGATCAAGCTTAGAGGTAGTAATCTGGTTCTTAAACGAGTTTACTAAGCTTAAATTGTATCAAAAAATAATTATTGTGCAGTCGATCGGTGAATCAAATAAGTACTTAGGTACTTACCTATATTTTGAAACACTGATCGACTCCTCAACAATTTACAAATACTTGCACATAGATAGTTGATATTATCACAACAGTAAGTTAAATAGGTAATACTATTTTTTAAGCAGGCATTTTATCAAAGTAGGTAGGCATTTTAATGGAAAAATTCATTTCATTAAATACCTATGTATTTATTAATAATCACTAAATCACCAACAAATATTATTCAGATAGAAGGCAAAAATAGTTTGGCTATGGTAACTAAATTAAGTACTAAACTACCATGCTAAATAAATCACAGCCAACTGTTGCTTTTGCAATTGTTTTCCATATTATTTTAATAATAGTGTTGGTCTTTCTTTCTATAAATAAATACTGTTATGTTACTTTACAGAAGAGCACACCACACGGATTAAAATTAAAGGATAAATAATATTATTAAAGGGTTACTTACGTTATTAAATAGGTAAAATGACATAGGTAAATAAGATTTTCGTACCACTTGCTCAAAAATGTGACATTCTATGCCACAAAAAGCGAACATAACAATAGTCATTTTTAATCTGTTAAAAACAGGGAAAGAATATTGTACTGGATTTCATTCATCCCCTAGGGAGAGAATGTGATTTAAATTTGGAATACTTACCGAAATTTATACTGAACTACATCTGTGTTTACACCATTGAGTTTGTATTTATAGCATTATACATCTTTTTGAAAAAGGAATACGCGTTTATTATGCAGTTATGATTATTAATTAAATAAAATTACGAAAACCGACGAGGCCGTATGAGGTTGATGCCTTTGCTTTTCCGACAAAAAAATATGAATCTAGGAATTTGCCGCGTTTTTGTTTTCTTCAAATCATGGAGCAAACAACCGGGTTGTTTGCTTCATGCTTCAAATATTTAAACGTTAAGTTTATTTTAATTTATTTTTATAAATAAGTTAATGTTCTAAAAATACGTCTACTTTTAATTGTCATTATTTTTAATGCTTACCTATCTCATATTATTATTGTGTTATTTTTTTCGCAAATGGTACGAAAAGTAGAGTATTTTCCTCGGTGATAAAGCTGTCTTAGTCTTGGGTGAAATTAAATCCCTCGCTACACTCAGGACTCGTCTTAAATCCCTCGCTTCGCTCATGATTTAAGTTTTTAACACCCTCGCTACGCTCGGGAGTAAGCCTCGAGTCCTTCGTTACGCTCGCGATTTAAATCGTCACCCGCGACAGAAGACACTGCTTTATCCCCTTGGTTAATAATCTACTATTTCTGTTTATTACATAAAAAGAATTTAAACATAACTTTAAAAAATGCTAAAGAAGAAAAACTCCCTTCGAATATGATAAGTATTATGTATAAAAGTTTGTAAGGATGTGTGTTGTTGTTTTACACAAAAACTGCAGAACATATTATTTTCATGACACTTTGCAGTAGGTACCTACCTAGTTAGGTACTGTTGTTTACAACCATAGATATAATAAAGAAGATTTCTATGGTACCAACGCTTCAGAATAAGACTTAACATGAAAAATGAAAAAAAAATGAAATGAAAAATAGTTTATTCACTTAAGCAACACAGACAACAATACAATTATTACCTCCGCCAAACTGCAAAAAAGTTTGTTGGAAGATGTAGCTCCCTTTGTCTATCACAAGCAATTAAATTTACTTACCTACGTATTTCATAAATAGCTATAAAAGTTATACACTTAAAAATATAAAATAACTAACTTTTGTTTACATACTTACATACCTACATAAATATACTTTCATAAACACAAAAATAAAATATATTAAACTAATAATACAATAATGCTAATTAACACACTACTTAATAAATAATTATGTATAAATATGAATATACAAGCAATTCCTAACGATTACCTACTCTCAATCAACATTTAATCAATTTTAAATTTTTCGAGGGTTTGAACAAATTCATTGAATAGGTACTTTTGTATTTTATTTTTAAATGACGCTTTTGTAACACAGCTGTTTATATCGACTGGAAAATTATTAAAAATGGTAGGAACTAAAAACTTTCGACATCTTCGACCATAATAGTTGTTACAAGTAGGCACGGCAAACCTTTTCATATTATTATTCCTTATAGATCTCGTACGTATTAATTAAAGTATTTTTAAATATATCACTATTATACTGCTCCAAAGCTATAGCCAACACTACCCCCTCATGAGCCGGCAGCATTTTGCATTCTAGAAATAATTTTTAAAGATACCTATGCTATTATTAAGTATAAATATATAGGGTGACTGGTAATTATTGACCGATAATTAAACACGTGATTGTACTCATGAATACGAATAACCTTTCCCAAAGAAACTTTTGGAGTATTCCCGTTTGAGCACCTATTTTTTGAGCACCTATGCATTTAGCACTAAAGGTATTCCCTTTTCCCATAGGTTAATGCATAGGTGCTCAATAAATAGGTGCTCAAACGGGAATACTCCAAACTTTTGATTATATTCTTTAACTTTCAATTAATTCGATTACGTCAGCAGGTACCTACTGCACAACGTTGATTCCCAGTCGCCCCCGCGGGGTTTGCCACCGGAGGCAAATGGAAATAAAACTTCCCAGTCGCCACCGGCAGTGACTGGGAACTCATTTCCCCTCACTTCAGTTTCGCTATACATTTCTTGTTGCTGTTTCTCGTGTAGAATAAAATAGTAAGAAAATTTATATCTGCATCTATCTAATTGATGATAACATTGAAATAAAGTTTCCAACATAGACTTTGTTATTTTACCTTTTAAATCATGCGTAGGTATCTAAGTAAATGTTAAACGAAAATATAAAAATATTATCTATACATATAATAAGACTGTAAAAAAACTGTGTCTGTACATTGAATATATTTAAAAAATAATAATTGAGGGGGGTTTAGAAACAGTAATAGAGCACGAATCCAAAAAAAAAAGTCTGTCTGTTTGTCTGTTTGTCTGTTTGTCTGTTTGTCTGTTTGTCTGTTTGTCTGTTTGTCTGTTTGTTTGCACACGCTAATCTTCGGAACTACTGGACGGATTTGAATGATTTTTTTTTGTTGTATAGATATTAAGTCTGGTCAACACATAGGCTATAATTTATCTTGGAAACTGGAACACCTGATGCAGAACCGCAACAGACCAGCTAAACTATAGGCGATACAAAAATGGTCCAATAGCAAAAATTGTTCCACGTGATGAGCATTTTCTGCTAAGAGAATAAATTTGAAGATCCGGAACACCTGATGCAGAACCGCAACAGACCAGCTAAACTATAGGCGATACAAAAATGGCCCCATAGCAAAAATTGTTCCACGTGATGAGCATTTTCTGCTGAGAGAATAAATTTGAAGATCCGGAACACCTGATGCAGAACCGCAACAGACCAGCTAAACTATAGGAGATACAAAAATGGTCCAATAGCAAAAATTGTTCCACGTGATGAGCATTTTCTGCTGAGAGAATAAATTTGAAGATCCGGAACACCTGATGCAGAACCGCAATAGACCAGCTAAACTATAGGAGTTACAAAAATGGCCCCATAGCAAAAATTGTTCCACGTGATGAGGATTTTCTGCTGAGAGAATAAATTTGAAGATCCGGAACACCTGATGCAGAACCGCAACAGACCAGCTAAACTATAGGAGATACAAAAATGGTCCAATAGCAAAAATTGTTCCACGTGATGAGCATTTTCTGCTGAGAGAATAAATTTGAAGATCCGGAACACCTGATGCAGAACCGCAACAGACCAGCTAAACTATAGGAGTTACAAAAATGATACCATAGCAAAAATTGTTCCACGTTATGAGCATTTTTTGCTGAGAGAATAAATTTGAAGATCCGGAACACCTGATGTGGAACTTCAAGAGCCCAGCTACACTATAACATATATTGGAATGACGTCTTAGCAAGAGTTGTTCAGCCTTATGAGCACTCGCTGTTGACGTATAAAAATCGAAGATCAGAAACATTTGATATAGAAATTAAAACTATCACTAATTTCATTGCATAATTATAAAATAACATAAGTAGGAGGTACTACGCGGTGAAGGCGGGAACAGTTCAGGACTGATTTTCGACGACGATGGTATATCGTTGAAAATTAGACTCTACTGGCTAAAACTCCCATTTTTTTATCGTATGCCTTCGGGCTTATGTTATTTGAGTGTATAATTTCCTTTTCCATTTATCTTCGTTACACGGTAGCTTACCCGGTAACGCAGGGGAGCAGCCACTTAGATTTTAATTGATCAGGTATCATCACAATAAAACTATAACCATGCCTAGAAAGAGGTCAAATTTTTCCCAATGTTCCAAAGGTGCTAAATGATTAAAGACCATAAGATCCCAACAATCTACCGAAGAGCGTTAGGAGAGACTTGATGCTGTTCGAGAACATGAGGCTGCAACTCGCTCCGTGGAAACTTCTTGGGATCGCGAAGCACGCCTGCATTCTCAGCGTATTTACGCATCTACATCAAGGTCTCTAGAGACCAGTGAAGAATATGTGCGCGACTGACCGCTGATCGTGAACATCATGCACTGTCTCGCGAGTTGGAGACGTTCACGGAAAAAGCATGACGCTTGAGTTTTCAGCGTATATATGCATCGACTCTAGAGATAAGTGGGGGAAGGAGATGCGCGACTGACCGCTGATCGTGAACGTCACGCAACATATTATAGGCTATAATTTATTTTGGAAAATGGAACACCAAAAGTAAAAGAAATATAAAAATGGTGCCATTGCAAAAACTATTCCACGTGAAGAGTGTTTTCTGCTGTGAGACTAAATTTGAAGATCTGGAGCACCTGTAGGGGAACTCCAAAGCCCAGAGACAATATAACATATACATAATAGAAATGGCGTCTTAGCAAAAGTTGTTAAGTCTGATGGCATTTCCTGTTGACCAACAAAAATAAAAAATTTGGAACATCTTGAATCGTCTCGCGCATCCCATTGTTTTCCCGTCCCCGGGCTTATAGAATTCGACATCAGATGTTTCAGATCTTCGATTTTGACGACCCCGTTGTCGCTGGCATAAGCAAAAGGATCCGCGTACGAAGTCGCGGGCAGAAGCTAGTGATGAATATAGTCGTGATCGATCTTAGGCGCGGGAATTTCAAACAGCGTTTTTGTTATTTTATTGTGTTATAAGTTATCGTGTATAAAAACAAAGTTTCTTTGGGAAAGTTTATTGAAATTATTAATACAATCACGAGTTTAAGTATCGGTCACTAATTACCAATCACCCCATAAACTAGTGCTTTGTGGCTAAATAATAATAGCAACTTAGATCAATCAAAGGTATGTGACCATTCGTAACAAAACCAGAACCCTCCGTTCCCGAGATTTCAGGATATAAGTACTTATATTTAAGCTCGTATCGTAATTGCGGCCGGATTTTGGAAAAATCAGGGTTTTTAGATTTTTCAATAAAATACATACCTACAGTAGGTAGATTTTTCATTTTTTTTTATTAGAAAGTTACAATCAAGATCATTCCCGACCCGTGGCATGCAATCTGCGTGAATAAGTGAATTTACCACAGAGTTATGAATTATCTTGCAACAAAAAGTAAAACATTTAAAAAGTTAAAAATAACACTTTAGCCATGAAATTTTACTTCACGTCGGGGTACCGGTACCGCTTAAGTAAGGAATGTTCCTAGTACTTGTAGGTATGAAGGTACTTATTTTAACGGTACCCCGACGTTACGTCAAATTTCATGGCTAAAGTGTTATTTTTAACTTTTTAAATGTTTTACTTTTTTGTGGTGGGGGTTTTTTAAATTTTTAATTTAATTTTTATTTTTAAATTTTTAAACGCATTAATTTTGTTTTCTACAGTATACTGTTATGAGATTTTTTCAGTGCATTATTTGTAGAGTCAAATACTGGTTAAAACGAATCCAAACACGACATATTATCTGCTATTATTTTGTCAAGAGTCTACCTACTGGTGTGCTGGATAGCCTTGCTTCAGCATCAGCTCATCCTGTTGCCATCAGTGCATTGTGCTTAAAATCAAATTCTGGTTGAAATGAATCCAAACACGACATATCTGCTATTATTTTGTCAAGAGTCTACCTACTGGTGTGCTGGATAGCCTGGCTGCAGCATCAGCTCATCCTGTTGCTATCAGTGTATTGTGTTTAGAATCAAATGCTGGTTGAAATGAATCCAAACACGACGTATCTGCTATTATTTTGTCAAGAGTCTACCTACTGGTGTGCTGCATAGCCTGGCTGCAGCATCAGCTCATCCTGTTGCCACCAGTGCATTGTGTGCAGAATCAAATGCTGGTTAAAATGAATCCAAACACGACATATCTGCTGTTATTTTCCCAAGAGTGTATTAGTCTGCTAGATATCCTGGCTCCATCAGACCAAATACACCATAATGTTGCTTATTAATATTACACACATGAGTGTTTGAAATTTTAAGACACACATACGTTTTAAATTAAAGTTAATACCCATAGACGTCTAAAATAGCAACGGTAGCTAATACAAAATATCTAATAACCTTAAACGGCTGAACCGATTTTGATGAATTATGTCTAAGAACCATCGCAAGAAACCCTGCTTTCAAATAAAAAAAACCGCATCTAAATCGGTTCACCCGTTTGGGCGCTACGGTGCCACAGACAGACAGACAGACAGACAGACAGACAGACACACAGCACACATAGCGGTGAAACTTATAACACCCCTCTTTTTGCGTCGGGGGTTAAAAATCTCAGGACTTTCTAGGGTATTCAGGCTATTTGTCGGGATTTTTCGATTTTCTATCTGGTAACCCTAGACTCATGTCGTTAAATGGTTGCTCGCAAATAATATTTTGTTCATCATAGAGTCGTTAAATTGCAAAAAAAAATATTGATTTCGCAGGCTACCTTGGCTACCCTGATCCTAAGCGTGTGGAGTATTGTTGTTATATCTACCATTAACCTTTTCATCAGTTTTTAGAATATAGGTACGATTTTATTACGACTGGTTAAAGAGCCATGCAACGCTGTTACCAATTAGACCAAAGGCTCTAGTTGGTAAAGGCACTACTGCAAAGCATCCGAGGTCTGGCTTCGATTCGGTTGTGCAGTTTTATTAGGTTGTTTCATTAGGAAATTCTGATAAATAGGCAACATCATGCTTGATGTGCTAGCGTCTGAGGTGTACTTTTAATCATGTACTAAATTTCCACAGGCTGTTCTAATCTGCTGTTGCAGTAAGACTCCTCCTTTGTGGTCGTTTCAGTACTTAGGTATAATTATCACTTAAAGATACAACGACATAATAAGATAACAGCACCAGCTAAGTAAATACCTGTTAAATACTCTAATTAAGTAAGTATATGTTTGCCTTTAATTGTTTTTACCTTACTCTGACAAATACTACCTACATTACCAGTTCAAGGCAACCTGCGTAGAGGATAACCACTCAGCAAAATGTTGTTACCCTAACCGATTTAAAAGATTCCGTACCTTACCTCAAAAGGTTAAGGACTAGTGCACATTTGGCGACGCTCAGCGCAGCGCGGTTTTTACCGATAAACAATTATCAACTCTGTTTTGGTTATAAAAGAGTTGAAAATAAATAAACTTTCATTAATCCGAGAGCGTCAGTGCCGATTGAAGGACGCGGTTTATTTCCGACTCAACAGTGAAATTGGTTAAGTATGGTAGAACGCGCGTTACTGCGCTTCGCCAGCTCTGCGCGCCGGCCCTAAAACGGAACCATTACCTATAGGATCATTTTGTGGTTCGTCCGTCCGTATGTCTGTCATAGCCCTTTATCTCGGACACGCGTGGAGATATCGAGTTGAAGTAAAAGCATGTAATTAGGTCAACAGTTAAAAAAAAAACATTTACGTAGGTAGTACCTAAGCTACCTGCAACGGACACCTCGATGCGCGAGAGAAAAATTATTTATCTTTTATTTTTATTTTAGTGTTTAATATTGTTATGGAGGTACCTACCTATTATTTTTTATTTTAATAAAATCAATTGTTGTTAAGTAGGTAGGTACTTATAAAACAAATGTTATTGATAATAATCAAAAATGTATAAATTACTTATTGCTAAATGAATTATAATAATACCTACTTATATGAAATTGAGCTCAGCAATAACTTATTATTATAATAAACTAGCTGCCCCGGCAAACTTCGTTGTGCCTTAGAGTCAATTTATTGCTCTTATCATTTTTTTTGTATTAGATATACATACGTTTAATAAGACGACAACAAATAGATCCAAACCAATAATAACTACTATAATAGTAATAATAATAGTTCTTTATTGACATAATGAATACAATTCGATTTAAAGGATTCCCTAACACCCGCGCTAGTAAGAACTGTGTTGCAGGTGTTAGCGTCTTCCCCTCAATAAAGTGACAATAATCTTAAGTCAGACAGAATAAATTATATAAAAAAAAAGATTTTTAAAATTTACAGATCTAGTTGAAATAATACTTATTTATTTAACAAACATGCTGCTATGTGTATGAATGTGTGAATGTGTGTTTGTGCAAATGTGGGTGTGTATATGTATATGTGTGTGCTTGTGTATATGTGGATGAATTGTATATAATTATGTGTATGTATAAAAATGTATATTATTATGTGAGTTTGTGTATGTGTACGTGTGTTTGCCTGTGATGAGCAGGATGGGTTATGATTTTATGAGATTTTCTACATCAGTATAGTCCATTGACTTGAGCAAAGTATTAAGCATTATCTTAAATTTATTGTTATTGAATTTGCTTATTTTCTGTTTTTGGATTTTAATTAATTTATTATAGGAATGCGGAGCTAGATAAGCGTAGTGCCTTCTAGCAAATGCCGATCTTGTACGAGGGACAGGGCATCTTTCCACGCGTTTTCCTGATATGGGCAGGTTGGGAACAACTTGTTTGTGGTATCTTCGTAGCATTTCGTAGGCGAAAATCTTTCTTACAGATAGTACTCCAGCCAGATCATACACTGCAGATGTGGGATGTCGATACGGTAGGTATAAAAGTACTTTAAGCACCATACGCTGTGCCCGCTCGACTCCAATCATATGAGTTTTTGCCGCACCTCCCCATGCGCAAATGCAATATCGGATAATGCATTCGCACAAAGCTCGGTAGGTTTGTACAAGTAAAGTTGTATTAGCCACTGTGCGCAAGTTTTTAAAAATGTAAACTAGTTTTCTAATTCTAGCTATTGTCAGCATGATATGATAAGTCCAGGTAAGTTGGTCATCCAGTGTTACACCCAAATACTTGATAGAAGCGACTCGTGAAAGCGTCGAACAGTTGCAGCTGGATTGAGTATTTCTTCTGTTACACGGGAAAGAATGTATTTTGATCGCGTACGACGCAGCTGGTTTTCCTACAGATGTTTTGCTGAAGCAAACATATTTCGTCTTACTGGTGTTCAAAGATAGAAGATTGTTTTCCAGCCAGGAGGTCACTTTTGCTAGGCCTGTCTCAGCCAGATTAAATACCATATCCCAGGTTTGAGCATGGAAGATCAGTACCGTGTCATCAGCGAACATTAGAAGATCTAAATATGGAAGGGTAGCAGCTGTCTCACACAGATTATTAATATAGATTAGGAATAGTGTGGGTCCTAGAGTGCTGCCCTGAGGAACGCCATATCTGCACAACGAATCAGAGCTTTCATAGCCGGCAACTCTAACTCGCTGGGACCTGTCGGTTAAATAATCTTTAAACCAGTCCAGAGCCACCCCTCTTACGCCAACGTTCTCCAAACGTGTTATGAGTATTTTAACGGATACTGTATCAAATGCCTTTTGGAGGTCTAAAAAGACCCCCAAACATTTATCCCCCCTATCTAGATAGGATACCAGAGACGAAGTACTACTACTACTACTTTTTAAGTAGCAAGTCTCTACTGTGATCTTATTTCAACATTTTGTGTTCGATAGAATTAAAATTACAACATGTACCTATACATAACCTAACCTAACTGACCATACCTATCCTATAGCTAACCTAACTACCTTACTAAAATGCATTGATTTAAAAAATACTAAATTCATCATTTTAATCTTAACTATTGCCTCTATGTTACATACAACTTATACCTATAGTTTTCCCGGTCTACTTTAATTAAAGTCCTAACAGTAAAATAAGTTCTATTTGCAAAGAATTATTAAAGTTTGTCTCTGTCGTCATTGTTAATTACGTAAATAGATTTCTGAAAGATAAGACTTTATTATGCTACATAAAACCTCTAAGTTTAGTAACAAAATAATTTTCAGAACGTAGGTAGTACGTATAAATTGACAACCTTACCTTCCTAGGTTTAGCTTAAGACTTGTCAATGTCAAATTGTCACTGATAATGAACTGGGAAGTTTGACTCCTGTCATGTCATCCAAGATGGCGCTGCGTTTGAAAAATGTTTGAGACAGCGAATATTCTCGATATTTATTTTTTCGAGGACTTTTCATGTTTTTTATTAATTATTATGCTATTCCGGACGAAGACAAATCCAAAAAGATCAAAATCATTCAAATTGATCCAGCCGTTCTTGAGTTATAAATGGTGTAACTAACACGACTTTCTTTTATATATACATATAAAAGATGTTACAAGATGTTAGTTAAATGTAATATCATCTCAAATCTCAAAATTTATCCGATTACACAATTATTTCATGCAGTAGATACTGCATGAAATAATTGTGTACTTAATCGGATACCTAAATTTTGTTACAATTTTGCTGTTATATCCAGTAATAAAAAAATATCTACTTAGTACCAAATGAGTTAAATAGGTAAGTATAATAGTATTTGCATGAGATATGTAGGTACCACATGAAATAATTTTAAAAAGTTTTTACTGCGTAACATTTTTAATTTTGAAATTATTTTATTTTATTTTTTGGAAAACCCTTTTTTTATCATTATAATAATTAATAATATTATTAAGGACGTTGTCACGAACACGCTGATTCGAAAAACTGTATGAATGGTACACTACTATGAAATTCTTGGCATTGAAATCCACTGTTACGAACAGCTCTTGTTTCCCAAACCCGATACAAAAATAAGGCAATCGGGGTCGCGAGTTCGATTCCCAAACAAATTCAGATTGGAATAATGCTATTCGCAACAGTGGATTTCAATGCCAAGACTAGGGAATGCAATCTCGTACGAGATTTCCGCCTAGCGAGATCTCGCGAGACTCAAAACCCAGTCTCGCGAGATCTCGCAAATTACGGGATCTCGCGAGATTGGGAGAATCGCAATTAAAACATATGCAAATGCTTGTTTTAAGAACTAGTAATTGACATGATATGTAATTAAATAGAAACTGCGTTGCTTAGTTATAAAAATAATGTAAGTTTTATTTTAAAAATCAACAGAGTACTTTTAATTTGTCTCTAACTCTAATAGGTAACATTTGTTTATAAATGTCTATAATTATTATACCTACTGTAGCTAATCAGTTCAAATTCTTACAATATTGGTGACATAACAATAATTATCTATATTTACGAGTAGTCTTTTGTAAATTATTACTTTAGTTTCAATAATTAAGAGTAATAGGAACATTACTTCTGGTAAATAAATACAACAAAACAAAAACTTAACTTCACAAGTTCTTAAATAAATGTTGTGAGATCGTATTAATCAAATAAAAGAAGTTTAAAGTAGAAGTCAGATGAAGTTATCAAGGTACGGAAAGGCAAGTTAGTTTGTCTGAAAATGGCTTCTCAAAAATCACATCATGTCGAGAGTATCATCTGACAGACGACTTCTGATTTTGCAGGGTATTTGGCATGCAAAATCAGAAGTCGTCTGTCAGATGCGCCAGGCGCGGCCGCACGGCCGGCCAGGATTCAGTTCGCGCGCAGCCGCGCTATGAAATACACATCGTCACGCTGCATTTGTCGATCTCGTTATCTCGCGAGATCTCGTACGAAATTTGACGAGATTCAATCTCGTAAAATATGGCCGAGATCTCGCGAGATCGGGATCTCGGCGAGACGAGATTGCATTCCCTAGCCAAGACTATCTTTCATGCTATCATACCATTCAAACATTTTTTTCGAATCAGCGTGTTAGCGACAACGTCCTTGACAGTCGTTGCGGGTGGTCCGAAGCCTGAAAGTCTGACAACCAGTTTAACTAACCCAGTAACTGGGTTGTGGAAGTCAGACAGGCAGTTGCGCCATGTAAAACTCTGGTAGTCAGCTGCATCCAGTTAAATTGGAAGGTGACCATATTGTATATACCGGTAATAGAGAATGTCTTAGTTTAGTAGATACTTTATTTAGGTATCTACTAAACTGGGCCGCAAGCTGCTCTTTCTACAAAGTAAACCCTAATACCTAAATAAATAATCTATCGGTAAATACCACACAGTCATTGGATTTACCCTAACTCTATTGAATTACATCACGGCTATTTTATGTATTGCACTTAGATAACACTAATTACTTAATAATATTTAAAATATACCTACCTACTACTACACAATGTCACAATGGCACAGAGGTTAAGCCCATTAATCTGACATTTTCCACTTTCTAAGTTCTGATCTTAGACATCACGGACATAAAAAAAAAATTATGTAAAAATGTTTAATTATCTATAACTGAATAAACGATATTTATTTATGTAAATAGGTTTACTACATACACTTTTACATGTCACTTTTTAACTGGAAGGTGAGGTCGGTATTTTACCCGACTACTCTGAGAAGCAGTGTTGGGTCAATCAACTAATTTTTTCAATCAATTGATTAGTCATGACTAATTTAGTCACAACTAATTTAGTCGTGATTGATTTAATCATGACTAAATTAGTTAATCATAATCATAACTAAATAGATTAGTCATTCAATCATTATTTTTGATTGATGACTAAACTAAAAATGCTAAGCTGGCTAACTCCATTTTTTGTTTCGTGAGACATCTATCGCGCTATTTAAATTATTCATCACTCTAAGTTGATTGATAGCGTTCTCCATTTTTGTATTTGTACAGACGCCAGCACATCAAGTTACCCCAATGTGTCAAATTTTCCTAATTGAACATGAACTTTATTCAGTTTGGCATAAAGTTGAAAAAAGATCAAAGAAATTTGACACATTGGGGTAACTTGATGTGCTGGCGTCTGTACATGTTTTTTTTTTATTATAACTGCTACTACGGTAAAAAGTTGAAAGTAGATAAAAGGCAAAAAAGGGTGAAGGAGATTCTTGCACATTGATCACATGACACACGCAATAGGTAGCGTCGTAGACCCATGCCCCCACCACTCGTGCGCCGCACACGCAACTGTTCGTGTAACTGGCAACGGCGTAATTTTAGATATTAAATTAGTCATGAGAAATTTAGTCATGATTAAATAACTAACACTATATAACACTAATCAATCTTCAATCACCGCACATGATTGAATTTGTTTAGTCATTATTCATTAGTCATGATTAAATAATTTAATCTTAGTTATCAATCATCAATCAAACTAAATTTTGCACAACACTGCTGAGAAGAAACTCGGAAAGAAACTCAGACGTCACTGTCTCTTTTAAAGTCTAGACATGATCATGGTCAGTTTATGTAAGAACCATGCAGGTTAGTATCTGAAATGGTCTTTTGAGGAAAAAACCACACAGATTCATATCTGTGTGGTTTTTTCCTCAAAAGAAACAAATGACTGACAAATGCTTGCACTGACTGATCTGGTATCCATGAGGATACCAGATCAGTCAGTGCAAGCATTTGTCAGTAATCGTGAGCTCAACTCGGAACTTGAGGAGCTTGCTGACGAAAAATACCAAAAAAACAACATTTGGGTTGGTCGTATTTGGAGCAGCATTTGGGTTTTACATGGGGTGACTGATCTGAACTCCACAACCCAGAGATTGGGTAACACGGTACCCGTTAGTTAAACTGGTTGTCAGATTATCGGGTTTCTGAATTCTAGATCTACAAACGACAGGCGGGACCAGTGGCTTAATTTATAAAACCCCGAGAGGACACCGGTGTCCACGCTATCATTGTCTTTCTATTGTGTCTCTAATTGACACGATTTAATATAATAAATAAATATTCCACAACTTTTCACACATCGCCATCTAGTCCCAAGCTAAGCTAAGAGCTTGTGTTATGGGTACTAAACAGCTGATAAACATACTTACCTATTTATTTCTAAATACATACATATTAAAGATAAATTACACCCAGACAATAGAACAAAATAATGATCGTGCTTAACACACAAACATTTGGCCCGGGTGGGAATCGAACCCAAGACCTCCGGCATAGGCAGTCAGGGTCACTAACTACTAGACCAACAGGCCAGTCATTGAATGGTTAAAGTGCTTACCGAGATGGAAGGGTCTTGTTACGCAATTAATGGTCACCCATCCACAGGCCGACCTCGTCAAGCGTAGCTGCTCTAACGTAGTTAATTTTAATCTGTCTTTTCAGAAACATCTTGCATGCCGTTTCCGTGACAGAAGTAAAGGTGCTGTTACCATTGATTAGGCTATTCCAGATAGCTGCTGTAAGTCTGTTCTCTCTGGGTTCAAGTGCATCGCTGTACCCACCACAAGCTATTGTCCAGGGTAAGTAATGTGATTATGAGACCCTTAAAATAAAAAAAAGAACCGCTGAATGAAATGACGGCACCTTTCTACACATTTTGAAAAAAAAAGTATTTAAATGAAAAATAACAGACAGTCTTCCAAAAGTGGCCCTTCATTTAACTCCATCGGGGCTTCTTCTTATATGGGCATTTCGAGAGCAGCGCTGGCCCAGTGGTGGCGGCCCCGACTTACGAACAGTAAGTCGTGGGTTCGCACCCAGGCAGGCGCACTACTTTTGTGTAATTTATTTCATCACCACTGCTCTCAAAAACGATGAAAGAAAATATCGTGAGGAAACCGGCAAGTCCTAGAACCAAAAATTCGAAAACATGTGACATCCACCAATTCGCACTGGGCCCCCGTGGTAGTTTATAGCCCATACGCAAAATACGCGCCTTGACGTGGAGTATCTATTTAATCTTTTTTTTATTGGCATTTCTCCACTTAACGGAAAATCGCTGTCCCAAGCTAATTTTATCTAGGTGATAAATCTTATTCTAAGTTTTTTTGTGTCAATAACGACATAGTATTAGGTATTCTTGGCACGCCATAGGTTATTTAGAAATTTAAGAATATAATATTTGTATAAATGAACCTCAAACACCTTAAAACACAGTCCCCTGGTATGCCCCTTTTCCAGAAGCACAAAGTACAGAAGTTTTTTGCCTTTGATAGCTGAATAATAAATATGTGAACACTTAAAAAAACATCCTAATTTTACAAAATAATTTTATTCAAAATATTTATGAGCGAGCTGAGTTCGACGGAACACAGCTTACTTCATGATGTGTCGCTAAATATGTATTTAAACAAATTACTTAAAACTTTTGCTGTGCCCCGGCAGGGTCTATAACATCGGGTCTTAGCTTTAAGCTCTTTTTGTGAACATTTTTTTACCTTGTGGGACGCAAAAAACAAATAATACATACCTACCTATATGAAATTTGAATGCTGTCCTCAAATTAGAACAGTCCCGGACCCTGTTATAATTTTCACTAGGATATTTTTACGTTAATTCATAACTACACTCTTTCTTGATAAACAAATGGTATATAAAATCCTCAGAACTTTTTTATTGGTCTGAGATAAAATCAAATACTTACTTACTTACCTATTGCTATAGAAATAACGTTATGCAATAGTAAATAGGGAAGGTACCTACCCACTTATATAATCGTTTACATAATTCATGTTTTAACAAGATGGGATTTTGTAATAATGGCTTATGTCACCTTTAACTTGTAAGTAGCATTATTATTGTAATTCGTTTGACGACAGTTGAATACACATGCATGTCTAACTAGTGGATAGGTGCTCGTCGTGTACAAAGACATTAAATACTATTAAATCTCTTTGGGTACGTACCTACTACGCTAAATAAGACAACTTTCATTACACATTTATGTTTAAACACATTTTTAAACATAAATGTTTAAAAATGAATAAAACTACATTCACATATATCTCAAGAAGTAGATATACCTGAACCGAGAATCGACCAAATTAAAATTCCTACAATACAAGACAGTTTAATTGTAGGTACAAATAAAATCTAGCATTTTTATTTTATCCGCCATCAACTACTTGGGTAGTTATAGACGCGCAATAAAAATAAACTGAAATTATTTTAAAATTTCCGTCAGAACGCCTCATGCGCATAAATTTGTTATAACCAAATAAAAGATGATCTTATCCACAGCTGATTTTTCAATAATCTGATAAAGTTAATCTCAAGAATATTTTTTAATATGATGCGATGGCGGTCTGACAGCGTGCAAGTTAGGTTTGCTCGAGTTCTTTTTTTTTTAATAATGTGTTTAATTCTTTTGCTTTGTCTTGTTGTTGTACCTACCTACCTACCTATGAACCATCGCGCACAACGGACCACGCGCATTTCCGAATTCTGCGATGCGCTACGGCTGTAAATAATGTTCCTATATCTCAAATCTTTTCTTTGCCCATTCCAGATGATCAAACGTTTGACTTCATAATAGTGGGTGCAGGATCAGCAGGCTGCGTGCTAGCTAATAGACTGACAGAAATATCCAACTGGAATGTTCTACTCATTGAGGCTGGGGACGACCCGCCAGGAGCTTCAATCGTGAGTTATTTATTTATTTACAATAAAATAAGCAACACAAAGGCTACATGTCCTCACGTGTACAGGTGATTACTAACAATCACGATAAAGAGCAGAAGAATTTTCACTTCTTACAGCGTGTCCGATTTCAATTTAGAGATGGTCTTTCCAAATTCGAAGATTATGTAGTATGCGAGGCTAGTTAATACTTGTTTTACCACCGTTTTGCCTAGTGAACACTACAAACAAGCTTGTCTTAAACTCGCATGGTCATATCTTTCTTTCGTAGCTGTTAAAGTATTGCGTCACAAATCAAAGTCAAATTAAATAAATAAATATTCCACAACTCTCACGCAGCGCCATTTAGCTTTTAGCGAGCTAAAAACCTATATATTTCTAAATACATGCATATTATAGATAACTTACACCCAGACACAACAAATGATCGTGCTCATCACACAAACATGTCCTGGATGGGAATCGATGCCACGACCTCCGGTATAGCAGTCAGGGCCACTAACCACTAGACCAACATGCCAGTCGAATCGTTATAACTCCTAAGTACCTACCTGTACTTTAGCGAGTTAAGTTAGCAAATTTTTCCTTCCAACACATTGCACATTATTTCCACATAAATATGCGCTACCCGTCTAAGTATAGCAAAAAAAAACAACAAATCCTTACCATGGCGTCTCAAAAAGGCCTTATTTAAGCTGGATTAGATTGATTAAATTGTAACACATTCCTTTCTTCACTCCAGATACCAGGATTATCAGTATTAGTATCAGCCGCCTTGCCAGACTGGAACTATTTCACGGTCGACGATGGCTTCTCCAGCCAAGGTCTTAAGACGAACAGCATCCAGAACCGTAGAGGTAAGATGCTTGGAGGATCCAGCGGGGTCAACTTCATGTTCTATGTCAGGGGAAATAAGGTAGACTATGACAACTGGGCCAAAGAGGGCAACGAAGGCTGGGATTGGAACAATGTGACCACATACTTCAAAAAAAGCGAACGACTTAACGACAAATGTATAATGAACAGTGAATCAGCAGATTTACACAGCACCAAAGGGTTTTTAGGCGTCACACAACCAAATTGGGATCATAAAACGAAGGATTACTTCAAAGCCTTCAAGGAACATGGCCACAAAATTCTTCTGGATTGCAATGGTCATCAGCAGTTAGGATATGGGCCTTCAAGTTTTACTGCTGATAAAAATACTCGCCAGAATACAGCCACCGCTTTTCTTAGCCCTGTAAAGGACAGGAAAAATCTGCATGTTCTTAAAAATACCCATGCCAGAAGAATTATATTCAACAAGGACAGAAGAACGATAGGTGTAGAGGTAAAACTTCCAGGAGGAAAAATTATTAAGCTTAGTGTAAAGAATGAAGTAATTTTATCTGCTGGAGCCATCAACACTCCGCAGTTACTTATGCTGTCTGGTGTCGGTCCTAAAGAACATTTAAAAAAATTGAACATAGATGTAGTATTAGATTCTCCAAACGTTGGCCAACGAATGCAAGACCACCCCTTAGTTCCCGTAATTCTTTCGGAAAAGCGAAGCCTTTCTTCAGTTCTGGACAACATTGAGCCTATAAGGAACCTGGATCGCTTTCCCATGCCAACAATTTTAGGGTTTGTAGCTTTGAACCAAACTCAGGGATTCCCAGACTACCAGATCACTGCTGTACCTACACCTACGGCTGCAATTCTTCCTCCTTTACTTTGTTCTGATACTTTTACACTAAAAGATGAATCTTGTATAGCTCTAGCAGACGCCACACAACGCAGAGGAGCCTTATTTACCCTTATAACACATCTACACCCAGAATCACGAGGCAAAATCAGGCTCAAAAGTTCAAATCCTGAAGACAGTCCTCTCATCTATTCTGGATATTTCAACCAAGAAGAAGATTTGAAAAACTTCGCCAAATACGTAGAAGATTATGTGACTGTGTTAAACACGAATTATTTTAAGGAAATGAAGTCGGAAGTTATAGATCTGAAAGTCAGGCAATGTGCAGGATTACATTTTGGGAGTCATGAGTACTGGAAGTGTTATGTTCTGAATCTGGCGAGTACTCAGTACCATGCTATTGGTACTTGTGCGATGGGGGTCGAAGGTAAAGGGGTGGTTGATGAGAAGTTAAAACTAAGGGGGGTGACAGGCCTAAGGGTTGTGGACGCCAGTGTGATGCCGACCATCACCAGCGGAAATATAAACGCACCAGTGATTATGATTGCGGAGAAAGCCGCTGATATGATCAAAATTGATCATGGAATACATGTGTAGCTGGAATGTTAAGTTAAGACACGCTTATTTGATGGTGAGCTGAACATCATTATGTTCAGCTCACCATCAAATAAGCGTGTGCACCATCAATAAGCAATTTGGCATTCCAAATTGTAATTCAACTCCGAATTTTAGACTGCAAATAAAGAATATAATATTATAAAAAGGTAAAATTTATTTGTTTGTATAATTATGTAGGCAGTACTTAATCTATATTAATTATATCGTCAAGTGCTAATACACGTTGGAAAAAACCAATATGCCCTAAAGGTAAACTACTTTTGACTCTCAAGCTATATTTATATTTCGTAAATGAAACATTCCTTATTTCTTTAAAGAATTAACACTGTCTTCACAGGTTTCTCAACAACCATATCTAAACCGGGATTCGAACCAGCTGCAATAACAAAAACTAAACACTCACTATTTTTTATACACTTCGATAGGTTTATTGTTCAGGCTAAAATCTCTCTAATAAACAATTCGACTAAAAAATAAAAAGATTATGTATGACATCTAATATTTGTTTAATTTCATCATCATTTGCTGCAAACTATATAACACGATATGACGTTCAAATTAGCGTTACGCTTATGTCAAGAATTCGTGCTAACTGCAACTTTACTCAGAGTTTAAGAGAGGGTTAGTGCTTATGGCATAACAAAGAGAATAAAAGATAAAATTTACTCCCATCATCCTCTTCCACATTTATTTCTTTATTTTAATGCCTTACAACAATTATAGCTTTAACTAACATTTAACGTAAAAATATTTAACATCGTTTATACAGGATATTTACAAAAGTTGTACAAATAAACTTATGGAAAATAATCACGAAGACTTATATAATAATCACGTTATTGAAATATAAATTAATATAACAGGGTAGAATGGACATAGTCGCCCATACTGACACCATGAGTTCCAGGTATACCAAACTGTCAAATTTTCCTAATTGAGCATGAACCTTACAATTTTGTAATAAAGTTGAAAATAGATCAAAGACATTTGACAGATTGGAGTAGCTTGTTGTGCATTATTCTGGATCCCTCGTGATAAAATTTTTCGTCGATTACAGCAGGCCTACCGTCAACTTTTAGTTAGCCATTCAATTCCGACGCAAACCAGTTTAGGTTCCTAAACTGATTCGCTAATATTCACACCATGAAGTGCCTATAACTGAGTGGTGTTTGATTCGCTCATGGAGGAATGAAAGAACGAAATTTGTCGGTGGTCCGCGGTGTGAGAAAGAGATGACGCTAGACAATTGTTGCATAAGTTTGTCTCTTTTACTCCAACATATGCGTTGCGTTCCGAAACCTAGTAGTAATAATTTTAGCGGTTTTATTTGTGTATAAAATTTCATCAAATATATTTTAAAATTGCGCTTATGAGTCAAATTATATACCATTAAGCCCAATTTTACTACTCATTAATGTAATAGTAATTTAAATAATTCTTTAAAATAAAAATTAAAGGTTTGCTTAGTGTCGTCGTAAAAGTAAAATGATTATGACGAGTTTAGAACGCAACACACGCGTTTTGAAATCTATACAAACTTTTTTGATAGAACCCAAGGAGTTCTTATTAGGTAGGTAGTATTCAAAAGAGTTTTTAGTTTTTAACGTTTAACTTGGATAAAGTAATTAGTAATACGAATAATGACGTACCTACATTTTACATTGTTACCTACGTAAGAACAGATATTTAAATGAAATACCTTGAATTTGGTACGTATATTTCCACATTTTTTCAAAGTTTATAACTAAACGATTCAGTTTACGCCACGAAACTAGAAACTTTTTTTGGATCGCTATTTTTGACACTATGCGAACCAATTTATGTTCAAATGTCACCTCATGGTACGAAAAATGAACGAACTAAAACAGCTTGCGATTCAAGTGCCGACTTGATTTGGCGTCAACCTAAACCGGATCGTTTTAATGACGTCTTAGTATGAAATTGCAAAGCAGTTCATTTTAGGTCGTCAATTGAATCGTAATAATAGTTCATAGTAAGCCTCCAGTTAAAAGAAACATGACAAAACCAACATTTGTATCTTAATCATCACTTTTTTACTTAAAAATTAACTAAGTCACTTACACTATCGAAAATCTTACCGGACCTTTAGCAATCATGATTTGGTACAGTTTAAAGTAAAAAGAATATATTATTCGAAAAGAGAGACTAAAAAAATCAACGCTAGGGGTCCAGGATTATGTACTTAACTCACAGTATTCAGATGTGTGACGAAATCTCATCTACCATGTTAAGATGAAACTATGAATCAGAATTTAAGCTCTCTGCGACTCTACGCAGATGACAAGAACTCCCGCGCAAGGTTTTGACCAAAAATATAAATAGATCGCACAGATTTTGCGCTGATACTAGATCAAGATTAAGACTCGATTAAGTCTGTCATCTGCGCAGGATCGTATTTGCGATGACAATGCGCGCTAGCATGCCACGTAAACCAACATATACAAATTATTCTACGTTTAAGACCTGTATTTTTTTTTATGGAGCAACACCGATTTGGAATTTCAGACAACAGCTAATTAATGTTCATAGAACATGGTCTATTTCTCAAAAAGAAAGTATTTTTACACACACTTTCGTAGTTTTCGAACCATGTAATTTAGTAATGGATTTTAGGCCTTAAATTAAAATTACTGTCGATTTACCATCTGCAAAAACTATGATGTATCTATCTAATTCAATTTGATTTCAGAGAGTTCATAGATTTATTCTGTTGTATTGTATAATATAAACATAAAATTGCATAGAATATTCAGTCGGTATTATTTTATCATTTATCAAAAGGATGACTTATGGAATAATGTCCTATTGAAGTGGCCTTCCGTAACTCAAGCACTCAATTGGTCTTGGAACTTCCCATAAAACTCCTGAACTACTCATTGACTTGCAAAATTATCTGCTTTCACGTCTAGCGTTGACGCCGCGTCGACACTGCGACTTACATGCGCGAACGCAGCGTTTACGTTACAGGAAGGCCTACACTAGATACGAAAGTGTTTTTATGAACGATTTATTCATTAGAAAACGTAATTGATTATGTGTATAATTACATCATCCATATTTACATGACCCATACACATTTAAACCGTAATACTTGCCATCACAGTATATTGATAGTCGCGCGTTAATGTATAAAGTAAAAAAAACTGAGGATACTTAAAACTTAATACTAAATGAAATGTGATACTAAAAATCAATAAGTTAAGAGACTTACAACTAAAATTAACTAATACTAATAAGTATCTGATTTAGATGGACGTTTTACTAAACTAGTGAATGTAAGTTTATGAGGGTAGTTTTAAATAAGTGCAATCGGTAACTTTCGGCTTTCTTCGAGATTCAAAATGTTATCTATACAACTTTTTAGATATTTGAAAAAAATAAGTGAAATAGTGATTATGTGGAAGGCACATTATTAAGACAAAATGTCATTTATTTATTTTCATGATATATTATGACGTAACATGCGGCGATCTTCAAGTAAATTACAAAAATAAGTAATACATTTATATACATTCGCTTACCTATGTGAATATTCAAAGAAAGTTTAAAAAAGAATGCACTGCTAACTTTATTGGAAATGTTAATATTTCATTTTTATTTTAATTGCCCAAACGCTTAACAGTAAAAATAAATAAACTTGCTTTATTTATTTTTGTTAACATAAATAACATTGCTGAAGACATATATGTAGTTGCATAAACTTGTTATGAGATTAATTAAAGTTTAAATGGATGAAATAAATAGTAACGGACACTAACAATGACCAAGAAAATAATATAAAATCCACATCAAACTATTAATTTAAACATTGTGAAAAGTATTACAATGAAAAGCAGGCGTCACACAGAGGGCTAGAAACGAACGACGACGCGCGCACTTGTTTCGGAAAGGTTTTATATCTCGCACGCTATTTTCAACTCTAATTAAAGTACCTTTAAGATCATTTTCAATTATTCAATAAAAACTGCTCGTGCATCTTGCAACTCTGTGTGAGATTCCACACTAGTAGTAATTAAAGAATATTTTTTGCGGCTCTAATTTGCCACACTTTTAAAACCCGTCGAGAAAATTGACACTGTGTCTTACAATCTGGCAAATCGAAATAAATACCTTGACAATACTGACATTTAACTAAATAAAACAATATTTTAGTTCAATTGAGAACAAAATATCGCACACCTTGACTTTTACACTTTACACTGACTGACCAATACAGACCAGACACAATAGAAATTCAATTTTTCGCGGCTCACCGGTGACCGTCGCCGCGTGGCGTACAAAGTATTAATGCTGTTAAAAAAATTATGCCGCATAAAACAGCATAATACCGAGAGTATTTTAACAATACAGAGGAACTGCGATAAAATAAAATTTTTTTTCATGGGTAACAATAATATAAGAAAAGCAGCCTACTAATAAAGTCGAGGTGTTTTATATCATTGCTCTCAAGTGTAAGTAGGCAAAAAATCATAATAAATCATGTTTTTCAGTACTTCTAGCGCAACCGATGATTTCTGTATGATAAAATTGACTAAAACAGTAGTAATTTAAACAAATTATAACAATGACAATTCATATAATATTTACCTAGTAACGGGAAACAAATTAGCTGTGTAAATATAAGTGAACAATCTGCGCAACAAGTTTGTATATAAATATTGAATAATATTTTGTTGATTTATTAATCAATTCATTTGTGGCACACTGGGTGTATATTCTATTTGCCATGTAGTCGCGTGGCGTGTTGAGCAAACACACCATGCGACACAATACGAGACAAATTTGAAGTATTAAGTCATAGCTTAGCGCCGTGAGCAAATTTTTGCTTTTTGACGTGACGACCAACAGGTTAATATCTAGTATTAAGATCAAGTTTTGTTAGATAATTAACAAGTTTAGTTATTTCCATTGCTAAGACAATACATACAGTCTATTGAGATAATAGGTCGGCAAACTGCGTCTCAAAAACATAAATCGATAGTAGATACATTTTCTTTTACAGAGTGGAAGTGGGCCATCAACGCTTACTAAAATCTGCGTTCTAAAATTATGTATAGATCTCATTTCTATTTATGATTTTAGACCCCAATTTCAATACTGGGGGCCCAGGATATTGCACTGAACTCCTTGTATCCGAATGTGCGTCGATATTGCTTTCACTCTATTTTACGCCGTCTCTTTCTATTATCATAATTACAGTTGCAAATTAACTATTTTAAACCAAAATCTATGCATCGCCCGATGTAAATTGGTTTAAAACCACGACATACTTCACATTAATCGCATTTTAATGAAATGCAAACAATGCAAAGTTTAACTAATTTAAAGCAGGTATTGGACCACATAAACGGTTTACTTGCAACAATAATCGTGCCAAGGCCTGGATTCTATTGTTCATCAAATAAACTTTAAATATTGCTATCCCTTTCTTGAAGATTAAACAAGAAAAAGATGGAAATAGTAATTAGTTTCAACTAGTACTTCCATGAAAGGGAGGGACAGTGAGTACCACTGGCCGGCAGTGAGTAGCATATAGAATAGACTAGAATGGTACCAAAAATAACACGCTAATTGTAGACAAGACTAGTTTGACAGTACTGAGTTACTACTGTCTCTTTCTCGCGTGGTCTGTCAGTGCGAGATAGCAATATTCTAATTCTAGAGGGTAGAAGTAAAGAAAAATGTCTCTGTGTGTGTGAAAAGTGTCCGTCCGTAATAGGCTAGTAAACTAAATTTTAGTTTTTAGTCCCTCTAGATTACTAGAAAATACTCGACGCATATTTTTTCTTTTTTCACGTACTTAATCAAAAAGTCGCATGACGTCACTATTCCATACAGTTTATACTGTAGCGACATCTATCTCGCCGCATACGAACTATCCTACATCGCGGTATCAAAGTTATCCGCGCAGTTGGAACGTATACAAGTTCCCGACAACAACCGTCGGGCAGTAGTTAGCCCACCAGACACAACACCCGTCTGGTCGGAGGATCCTCCCTTTTCAATGGTGGATGAGGAACTTTACACCCTGTTCCTCATACCTCCAAAATACTGAATAATGACGTCACAAACCCCTCTCCTCAATCTAAGTAGTCTTCCATCAATTTTAAAAAGCAAAAATATACATGGTGTATTATTTTTCGTAACTGATGGACTAGTTATATTTTGAAATTCATACATCGTCCGAATGCCTATTGCGTAAAAGTTGAAGGTGGCGCCGCAATAGCACTAGGGAAAACTTTAAAGCAAGCGCCAAAATGTAGATATATGGGAAGAACAGACTATTCAAAATGATCTCAACAACTAAAGAAGAAGTAAGCAGAATAAGAATCGTTTATTTGTAAACATAGGTGGTGTGTGAAGAAAATTAAACTTTATCTCAAATAGATAGAGTGCTTGTCAGAATGGCAGTTGTCTACTGTCTTCATTCTGAAACATTCCTCGTGTGAACTCGTGTCATTGAATTTGTATACAATGTACACATAAACTCACGCTTTTTACCCATAGGGGTAGGCAGAAACTACAGAGCGCCATCTGCTATTATTCTTACAGACTCCTATTGTTTCGTATACATGTTGCCATTTAAAATGTAGTTTACTGCTTCTACTACTAACACTGCTTCATTTATACCGTATCCTCCATCTACTCTAGCGTCATTCTATAAGGTTTTGAACTGTAATTTACTACCTACAACTGGACACTTTTAACTTTTTCCCATATGAGACGGTTCTTTATACTTCTATCCTCCATTATTATACTTGGACTTATAATCGACGTTGTTACTTGATAGTTGACAGTTCTAGTAAAATAATGTTGCCATGGTACAACTAATGGTGATGGGATGATGAACGAATTTGCAATAAGTATGAATGATAAAAATGATTCCTTAATACTGTATGGAAAAAATCGGAAGGAAAGCGGTATGGAATCAAAAAAAATCGAAGAATTTGACATCTACCAGTCCACACTGAGCCCTCATGGTAGATTACGGCCCACTCCTTCTGACAGGGGAGAGGATCAATCTCTTTTTTTTTTTATCACGAGCCTAATTAGGAACACTGCATAACAGCTTCGCTATATTAGTCTTTTAACCTTCTAATACAACAAAATAGACCTTTAATTTTGACCTTTACATCGTCAAGAGTTAAATTACTTTTGGTTAGGTAATTGACTTTTGCGCAGTTTTGAGAAAGGGTTATTACTCAATCTTTAAGTTATTAGAAACAAATATGTTTTAAAATTTCGAATTTTACAATAATTTACACTATTCATATAAGTAAATTCGATTTATGCCTTTGTGGCAGAGCAATTCTGTAAAAACCACCCTGTGATAATCTTCATCTAAGTCTACCTAACTTTCAAGTGCAATTGAATCAAACCATACTAATGCCATGGATCGAACGTTCAGTTTACGCTCGCTACACTTAACTTTTCGCGGTGAGTTTTTTATAGAATAAACCGGTTGGTTTTCCGGCCAACTGTCAAGTTACTTTATACGATTGCAAGTCCAAGGATAGCTAAGAGGTCTGACACACAAGCGGCATGTTGCCAACGGCAGGTGCCTGTTTTTAAGAGAATTGTTATCATTAAAACAATATTAATATAGGTACATTCAATCAATGTCGTGGGATAACTTGGTGCTTTTCCCTTAAAAGGAAAGTGTCAGGATTGCGAGCGATGTTTTTTTGCAATTTGTGCCCCAAGAAGGTTTTGAGCTATTTCAAAAGTTGTTCGCGACTGAAACACAGATGTATCTAACTAAACATAATTATTTTAATCATAAATACAGCGCAATTCTATGTAGGTAATAAATAAATATTCTTTGCGGTCATTATTATGTGTAAAATTAATTGTTCTTTACGAGTGATAAATAAAAAAAATAGCACAAAATAATTTCACTCGCTACCCTAACACTACCTTCTCAATAACACTAGAACCAAACCCAATGTTTAGCATGCCTACTCTATTTCTTTATTATTCTTTGCGTCCTAAGACGAAACTTGAAACAGCAATGACAGATGACATTTGAAAACGTCATCTAGTGTACACAGATAATATTATTTACAAATGTAACTACACAGATACCCGTAACACTGAAAATATTTTATGTTTTTCAAACAAATCGAAGGAAATGTTACAAAGAAATGCTCAATCGGGGTCGAATGTTTCATCAGGAAATTGTGTGATGAGTGTAAATTGTTATACGTTTCATACCAAATATGTATAAGAATAATGTTATTCCCGAACGGTTTGGCAGGGGCTTAAACATAATCCGCGACATGTAATGTACGTGGTAGAACGTATGTAGTAAAGGGCGAGCCTATTACCATCAATCGGGCACAAATCCTGGGAAATGTCAGTTGGTAAACCTAAATAACACTACCCGACCGGGAATTTGAGCCCAGGACCGCATGCTCAGCAAGTGTTTGTTATGACAAAACTAACGAGGCAGTCAATATTGTTTGTGTTGTACATTATAAAATTTACACATATCACAACAGTACCTATGTCTTCCTACACAGATGAACCACAAAAAAAAAAACAGTGAAGAATTGCACAACAACTAGATATGTTACTTTTCATACAATCAATGCCTAATATAATAAACGATTCGAATATCAATAATTACCGATATAATTTACTATATAAATATGAAAGTTCAAATAACATCAACAAGGTCCATTATGCAGAAAAAGAAACATCTTAACAAAATGTTGAAAATATAACGATTAATCAGTCTTGGAAGACACTGAAGTCCCTTTCGTACCAACATGGAAAATATTGCAACCAATGTATTATAGCTATTGACTGTGCAGAGTGTATTTTTAATCATAAGACAAATTTTCATAGGCTGCACATGAACAACTTTGACTATAAGACCACCGGAAATCAAGAACAAAAAATCGTGTTTTTGGTCGAGAAGGTACGTTAGGGTCTTCTAGGAACTTTTGTATGCAACACTTGATTTATTTTCACACGATTTCCCAGTTTGTCCCATAGTAAAAGGTGTTCATATTCATGAGTAGAACACTCTGTGAAAATTTAAAATTTGTCCTATGACTAAAAATACACCTTGTATTTAATCATTGAATTATACTGGCTATTTTTTTTAACACGAGCCTAACTTTCACAGGAACTACATAATCATATGAATATAAACAAAAGTCACTATGGGCCAAATAGAAAAGCTGCAAAATAATTCTGCTGTTGCATACTAGTTTAACAACTACTCGACTAAAATATAATTATGGAAAAAAAAATATCGAGATTTCCGAGTTGGTCCCATAGTGCAATTCGTTTATATTCATGGGTAGAACACCAAGTGAAAATTAGGCTCGTGATAAAAAACAACCTGTGAATTTTACAAGGAGACTAAGCCTCAAGCGAGAAAAAAATTGCCGTTCCCACTATTTTAAAAGTTATTCGAAAATGAATGTCAAACTCTACCTTTACACCAAAAACCAATAAAAAAACGTCAAATGCTCATTCTAAAGTAAATATCATGTGAAATACATTAATTTGATCTTAATGAGAACATTAATTTTTAAATGGGAGTAGTTTATTACATCATAGAAAATCTTACCGATAAAGATTTCAATCACATTTAGAGTCACCAAAAATAATTACTGAAAGGAACTTCTTTATAAAATTCTTAGATAGATCATTTTTTTATCTAATTGGTACATATTTGTACAATATGGACTAGATTGTACAGTCGTGGTCAAAAGCATTGCTAAATAATATTTTTACGCTATATAGGGTGACTGGTAATTAGTGACCGATACTTAAACACGTGATTGTATTCATGATTTCAAACAACTTTCCCAAAGAAACTTTTTTTTTATACACAATAACTTATAACACAATAAAATAACAATGAAATTCCCGCGCGCGCGCCTGTGATCAATCACAGTAGACACGAATCAGCACGATCTATCAGCTGATAGTCTGACCACGGAAAGGGCAAAATCTACTACTAGTAGCGTCACACGCTCCCCGCCACCCCCGCCGCTCCCGTTGTGCAGTACTGACGTAATTGAATTAATTGAAAGTTAATGAGTACAAAAAAAGTTTCTTTGGGAAAGTTATTCGTATTTATGAGTACAATCACGTGTTTAAGTATCGATCACTAATTACCAGTCACCCTATATCAATTATACGTCATAAAGCAAAAGATGTGTGGCCAACATTGAAGTACAAAGTCACAAATGTTCATTAATTAAAGAACTTTTACAATCGAAGCCAATGCCGCGCGGGACTAAGATGCGTTCGCTCGCGACGCAGGACATCACGTGACTAATTGAACTAATTTGAAATTCTCTGTACAAGTTTTTTGACAAAAACGGCGCGTGCGACGATCGTAGCTCCTCCAGCGCGGGATTCGCATCAATTTGACAAGAGTCTTAATAACTTAGTTCTAGGTACACAGTTTGGATTACATCATTTTGATCTCCTATACACATTTAGACTTTTAACACATGACAAGGCTCATGACCGCGGCTGTACATTGCAACATTTACGATTGATTAAGAGTGTTTTTACATACTTCAATTAGTTCCATTAGTTGTGAGAATTTTGTGTACGCCTCCTGCAGCATGTTTCTGGAAGGAAAAATATGACTTTATTAATAGTGAACTATGTTTCAAAAGTTACTAAGTTAAGGTAAACATCGTATGGAAACCTAAACTTTCAGTTAATATAAGTCTGAAATCGCCAATCCGCCTTGAGCAATCGTGGTGATCAATCATCGTACTTTATCTGCATGAGAAGAGGCTTCCTATGCAGTGGGATAGTAACTGGCTGGTTTTATTATTTTTCGAGCCAGACTCTCCGTTAATCGTGATAAAAATATTATTAGTTTTGGAGGTATTTCAAGCAGGGACGAAGAGTATAACTATATGGAAATTAAATATAGACTCAATTAGACAAATAATGTTTTAGAATGAAGTAATAACTGTTATTCTGACAAGAACTCTATCCAAACATATTGGTTTGTTATTTTCCACAATATTATAGGCCGCATCGCAAAGCCAAGTTTTAAATGGAGTGTGCTCTTAAAATCTATCAATTGATTAAATTAGACAGAACTAAGACATTGAACAGAATAGATAAATTAGATCTAAGACTTCAAAATCACGTTAAGTGTGTTGCAAATAGCTTTAACGATAATTATTTTATTTATCTGAGGAGACTTGTAATTGGCAGTATAGTTAAGTCAGTGTACTATTGACCGGAAGATGATATCGTGTGGCGGTTCGTTGAGCTCCCTAAAATGGAGTTGAGCTATACGATGAACAAAACATTTCATCTGTCGGGACTGTCAACTCAAAACTAAATTGGTTCTTTCTTTTTTTAGAAAGATTTACCAAACTTTGCCCTGCATCGTTAGACTTGCATAATATACAATCTTTTAATCTCGACTTTGAGAACTTTACTTAAAATAATAATAATTATAAACACCTTTTTTTTCAATAAAATGATGAAAAGTGTGTATGTGCTTCTTTTTATTCTTCATCTTTGTAAGGTGAGGTTTTCTATAATATTCTAGAACATACCTGCATTTAGTACAGAAGACGGCAAGCCTACTCTTGTTGATATACTCGTTGTCCATACAGATGAGTGATAAACTGTCTCTGAACGCTCGTTCGAGGTCCTCCACGCACGCGTCCGGAGTATCCGAACTTAACACCCTGTAAAAAACATACCAGTCTATTATTTATTGTAACACTAGCAAACGCCACGCGGCTTCACCCGCGTAGTTTCCGTTCCCGTGGGAATACAGGGACACAAAGCATGTGCCTATGTCATCCAGGGATAGTGTAGCTACCCAACGGTGAAATAAGTTTTCAAATCGGTCCAGTAGTTTCGAAGACTACTCAGTGCAAACAAACACACAATCAGATCTTTCCTCTTTATAATATTATATTATTAGTAAAGATAACACCACGCCAGTATTGCTGTAAGGATAGGCAGAAGTGTATCAAAACCAATGCACCCACATTACGGCAATTGCGTTTATTATTTATTTCTCTCAATCTTACATCTACCATTACAGTAGTAGTGTAAATTAGTCGGGTAGTTCACCACAATGTAATAACAGTAGTGTGTTTAATTCTTATGTTATAGTGGGCGAGCTTGTTTTCAGTATTGGGCAGGTATCTAGACTCCGGCAAGCGGGGATCCCCCGTTGTGGGAACCCTAATTGAGGTCAGACAGAACAAAATGAGTGTCCTCATCATACAAACATTTGTCTTGGGTGTAAATCGAACCCACAACCTCCGGCATAGCAGTCAGAGCCACTAACCACTAGATCACCAGGCCAGTCAAAGGAGTACTTTATTATTATTTATTTTTATTTATTAAATAAGTCATACACCATCCTAACAGGTTCACACCCAATGCGATGATGTCGTCATTAATCATACGTTACAATGTGTCCATAAATAAAATTAAGATCAATAAATAAACAATAATAATACACTAATAACATTCTACTAATCTAAATTCAATAACTCTCTACATTCTAATAACAGTCTACAATTAAAATCCACTATAATAATTAAAATAATAGTTAAAAAAGTCAGCTAGAACTGACTATGTCAGTAGTAACCTTCATGAATTCCGCCAATGAACAACTAAATACATCGATCTTTTGCCCAACACTGTTGATTGTTTTTACAGCTCTAGTAATGGGAGCATTTTTGCCTACGTTGGTGCGGGCCGCGGGGACCTCAAGTAGCCTCTGCCTTGCACTGAGTCTGAGTCTACTGTTTGGGACAATGTATGGATGATATACCAATCGAGTTAAATTATTACCTCCTACTACTACTACTTCAAATACTACTACCAACTCTAGTATTGTATGTAACATAGAGACACGCAGCACAGGAGTTCAGTTTAAAATCATGTATTTTGTATCTTTCAAAATCAATGCATTTCAGTAAGGTAGTTAGGTTCGGTAGTTAGGTTCGCTATATGATAAGTTTGGTCAGTTAGGTTAGGTTATATGTATATATATTGTCAGTCTAATTCTATTTGTCACAAAACATTTAGGTTTATCGGGAAGGTGATCGCAATTCCACGCCTAAGCGCTTATTTTGCGTCACACAAAAGATTTAAAGAGAATATTAGAAACTCGGTAAATAAAAAGGTATTAGTAGTTAGTATTGTTTTGGTTCAATTTGTTGTCATCTTATTTAAGGTATGTAATCTCTCATGTATAAAATTCTCATAGTGTTAGTAACCAAACTCCTCCGAAACGGCTTCACCGATTATTATGAAATTTTGCAGGTTGTATATTCAGCAGGTCGTAAATATTTTTTTAAAAGGCCGTCTTCATAAGGTCCAGAGTTTATTTGTGGGGCTCGGTATCCGCTTACTTTCCTATACTTTCTTTAATGAATTTGCCTTTTAATTGGTTTAAAGTTAAACAAAACCTTTGTTCGAAGGCATACTATTCAATCAACGACTATTTAGACGATAAGAGTTGTTGGTAGCTTTGTTGAAAGCAGGACAATGTTATAACGTTATTTTACTAGTCGCTGACGAGCTATAAATTGCAAATTTTAGTGTAACGACTGTCAAAGATCTACAAATGACAGCCGGGACCAACGGCTTAACGTGATTGCCGAGTTGCAGAGGAGCTTTTATATGTAATGCATTGTTGACCATCCAAGCAGGGCCATTTTAACCAATAGGCAATGTAGGCAACTGCCTAGGGGCCCCGCAACGTTTAGGGGCCCCGCGCTTCAAGAAAAGAATGGACAATATTTCTTAAACAGTAAATTCCAATGACAATTGTTTTGTCTGAGTGCAGAAGTACGCTTTCCCAATGTTTACCTGAGGAGTGCTAAAACTTTTCGAAATGGCTACGCTCGCTCTAATTCTTTTCGGTTGCCGCTGCAATTTACTTCTCCAAAACTATATAAATATGCAGTCATTTTGTCAGCAATTTTTTCTATGACAAGGATACACCAATAAGCAGGAACTGCGAGTGCGGGATATCGGGCAACTATTCTTCAAAACTCAGATTGGTACAAACAACAACAATATTAAAGATTTTCGAGTTCGCTTTTCACATTCTTCTGAATTGCCGTAACAATAAATTAATTCACTTGCGATGTCCCCAAAAATATTAAATTACACTTCAAATTATTGTGAAGGCCTGATTAGAGAAACGTGCCAACTTCAGGAATTCTGAGCAACTGGAACCGTCACTCGGAGCTCCTTATCCGTAAAGGTATCCCCAAACTTATATGAGGTATAATGCCAAGTCGAAATGGCACCTTTTTCTAAATCTATCTGAGCAGAAGTGCTGAAATACACGATAAAAATGGAAAATAAAATTAGCTAAACGAAATGTATTAGGAAGTTAGAAGAGGGTAGGGGGGCCCCGAGACGAGCATTTCCTAGGGGCCCCAGAATGCATAACCCGGCCCTGCATCCGAGGATCGACCCCGTCAAGCGTAGCTTAACCGGCTGTAATAATTTAGCCACAAGCTCCTACCACCTTATTGAAAAGTATGCTTACCCTTTAATAGCTAGTGTGAAGGCAGTGATCTGATTGGTGAACAGCATCAGTTTGCTGGTCAACGCTTCTAACGGCTCGTCGCCGGGCCACTTGTCTTCTATATTGTGGGGTACGCCGATGCGGGTGGATAGTTTGGCACTGGAAGGGTGAATATCGTTATTAATAAATGACAATGGACATAATTATATATATACGTACGTACAAAAAACTACGTACTAAAACATTACACCTAAATGTCACAAATAAATTTGATTGGATTTGAAAAACTCACCAAAAACTCGACATGACAGTCCACACGTTCTCGAAGGCATCTATGACCATCAGTTCTCCATGTTTCTCGTCTTCTGCGTCCACTGAGCGATCGTTCAGGAGACGGTCCACCGTGATCTTGGCAAGCTCCATGTATTCCGGTATTATCTGGCACTTCTTGGCAACTTCTAAACATAGATCTTTGAAGTTTGAGACCTCAGATTCTGTTAAGGATTTTGAATCTGCGGAAGAAGGAAATATTTCTTATAAAATAATACTAGCCTGTTACTGTTCAACTGCAGGGCAAAGGCCTCTTCTCATACAGAGAAGGCACGAGCATTGATCACCACGGTTGCTCAAGGCGGATTGACGATTTCAAACTTATATTTTACTATAGTCCTGACGATGTTTTCCTTCACGTCTTCACTTAGTACATATGAATGGAAAAAGTCACATTAGTACCTACTTGACCGGATTAGAACCACAACCTTGTCTGACTTATGACTAAACGTTAACAGCATTTTAATAAAAACATCGAGTTCTAAAGGATCAAAAGTTAAAACAACTATTTTGAGACTACTTACTGTTCTTACTGAATTGATTTTTGGCGTAGAGTATAGAGAAAAATGGTAGCTAGTGTAATCTGATATATTCTCAATTTTCACTTGAAATTCTTCAAGTAATTATTTATATCCTTACCTTTACTATCAACAGAAATCAACGCACTCTTCAAGTCGGTGATAACATGCTCTATCCTTGGAAAGACCTCATTGAACACCGCTATCCAATGTTTGAGCAAACATTGCAACACATCCGCCAACGTCCAAGGAGGCGCTTTAAACAGTACATGCTCCCATAAGTTGTTGTATTTCGCGCGCATTTCATTCTGAAACCAATAAAATTTTAGAACAGTTTTTACATTTAAATGTCCCGGAAATCTTCGTTCCGGCTTCGAATCAATTAATTACTTTACGTCCTATATTCAGACCTTGTGAATACACGCAAAGAATCTATACTTAAAGCCGTTTCGAAGGAATTTTGTAACACTGAGATGCGAAAATCTTGTTTTAAATTCTTGCACCACGATTTTTGGCCGGGGTAAACTACTTTGCTGTTTTTTTTTATGAATACTTGTCTTAGAGAGTAACCTCATTTTCAATTCCATTCAGTTTTTGTCCATAAAAAAACATCAATTTTGTGTGCGATGCGTACGCGTCCGTTTAGCTGAACGGACGCGTACGCATCACTGTAACAGAAAATTATATTAATAACCTACATTCTATGCAATATATCTATCTATTTATCCCTTAGTCTATCTATTTATTTATTAAAACTTTATGCACTAGTAAAATAAACTGTACAAAGGCGGACTTAATGCCTTAGGCATTTTCTACCAGTCTACAAGTGTAGAGTGTGTGCAGTGTATTTATCCTTTAGTCCCTTATCGTATGTGATTTGGAATTTTTATCTCGATTATTTGACTTCTATATTTTCTACTGCAAATTAAATGTAATAAGTTCCATTACTTTCTAACAAACGGCAGTGATGGTTAACTTCTGAGTCACAGCAACGGGGCCCAGTTTAACCTAACGGTGCCAAGCTGCCAAATTAATCCTTAAATTTGTCTTGTAGTCGTGACGCGTGGCGTGCTGGACACATTTTGATTTGTCTGAGGCGGTCAAATGTTAAAAAGCTCAAGCGTACAGACACGGAATATTAATTTCTTTTGATATTACGTAGAAGTGTGTACTTTTGGCAAACATATTTACATTTTTCTTTCTCTCATTCTCCTTACCTCTAAAATATTAGCCAGCAGTTGATAGATGGTAGCCTGATAATGTTTCAAGTTATCAAAGGCGTCAGGATCAGACTCTTGAGGAGTAGTCTCCAGTAGACCCTTCAGCTCTGACAGGTTTAAACTCTTGATGCTGTTTATACTTGCTTTGCTGCATAAGTTCTTGTCGTTCGACAATAGGATCTGAAAACAGATAGGTTATTTTGGTGAGAAATGTGTTCCTGGTGATGGTACATATCCTAATTAGGATCTCCGCAGTTTTCTTCAGTGTTTCTTCACATAATAGTCACATAAGGAAACCTTACTATACAGGGTGTCTCATTCAAATGGGTCAGTATGGGAAAGTCTGAAACTATAAGACATACGAAGATTTGTTCTGAGGAACCATGTCATCGATTTTAATAACAAGAAAAACTGCATTCATACATTTAAAAAAAAACATCTGTACTCCGTTCGGGAATCGAACCCGGTTATTTTGAAAAAAAAAACATACACTATTTCTATTTATATACCGATTGTGGAGGTCTTAAGCAGTAAATGTCTGTATAAAACATGATGTCTAAAATGAATAAAATGCATTGTTTCCATATACTTTAATTTATTTTAGTAGGTGGTCGAAGTGACCACGTTTACAATATTACTACAATTACAGATGTTTTTTAAAATGTATGAATGCAGTTTTTCGTGTTATTAAAATCGATGACATGGTTCCTCAGAACAGATCTTCGTATGTCTTATAGTTTCAGACTTTCCCATACTGACCCATTTGAATGAGACACCCTGTATAATACTAGCCTATTACTATCCCACAGTAGGACAAAGGCTTCCTCTCATGCTGAGAAGGTACGAGCATTGATCACTACACTTGATTACTAGACTTACCGACCCCGTTAGTTTACAAAAGTTAGAAGACTTTTGTACACTAACGAGGTCGGTAAGTATATAGTGTTAGACACAAGAAAAGTGATTTTAGAAATAATCATCATTTTTCATCTCAGGAATCTAACTGAAAAATCATTATTTAAATTACGATGCTTCCGATGCAACTATTCGAAGAATCTGTGTGCGGAATAGGACTGGCTGACTGTTCAAATATTAATAAAGTAATCGGGGAGTACCGAGGGGGCCGTTTACTCAATACACTTAAGAACACTGTCAGGGGATTGCAAAATAGGGAGAAAAAGTTAATATTCTGAATTTTTACTTGAAAAGGAACTTCGATGAAAGTTTGATTGAAAAACTTGCTGTACATACCTAATCTACATAAATATGGGGACCACACAAGACAGATTTTTTTAATCTTGGACGATGGTCTGAAAGCCTTCGTGTGCCTATCGAACTCCCACTTGGCCAGATTTTTTCAGATTGCTCACCCAGAAGACATAAATCCTCGCTGTTTTCCTAGGCTATGACGGCATCGGATTGTGATGACATCGGAGCGTGATGACATCAGAGTATGATAGGATCATCTTACCACTGACTTCCCCCTCTCGGCTTGCTGTAGCGCGCAGTTGAGGATCTCGTCGTCTGGAGACTCACAGGGGTATATGTGCGAGTTTGCATCGCGGAGTGGTTGACCTGTACAGAGTACAATCATATTTCATATAAAAATGTACATAATCGGCGTCAGGACTACCTCTATTACGTGACCAAACCATCTAAGTACAATACGTACTGTTTTCGATACTTTTTTATTACACTGAGCACTTCGCTCGCGACTTCTGCCGCGTGTATTTATTTATTTAATACTTCAAGCACACAAATGTACATAGGCGGACTTAATGCCTAAGGCATTTTCTACAAGTCAACCTTTGGGTCATGCAGAGACAAACAGTGGTAGTGGTGGTGGTGGTGCATTTCGTACTTTAACATCCCCCACTCCATCCTATCTTTGTTTTGACAATATGACACTCACAACTCACTCTGCGGCTTTCTATTGGTACAAGAATTTTCAAAATCGGTTCTGATGATCCAGAGATTACTACGTCACAGACTCCCAACTTTACCTTTAAAATAATCTAATATTGTAACATAGAACATTCTCGTGTTAGTGTTTGTTGCAAAACTCTTCTGAAAATTTGTGTGCATATTCAATAGGTCTGAGAGAAACTAAATAAAACTAATTAATTGATTCTAATAATAATAATAATATTAATAAATCATTTATTTGCGTAAAACATGGTATGAAAAGGTGTTAAACATAAAATAAAGTACAAACATGTTCAGCTAGCATGCAAAAATTTGAGGTTTGGACCAGAAATGTAAAGCTTCTTGTATTACACTAACATTTCTGATCCATAAATTCTTTTAAATTATAAAAACAACTATCACTTAACCACTTGTGTAATTTAATTTTTAACAATCTGCTATTTAATGTTTTGAAGTGGTTTGGTATCTTATTATAGATTCGCACACACAGAGCTAGGCAGTTTTTGTTGTATTTAGTAAGTCTCGGTAAATCATTAAGTACTAATTTATAAGGATCTCGCCTGCTTCGAGGGCATACATCGTTTGCTGTCTTAAATAGTTCCTTGTTCTTTGTTACAAACATACACGTTTCATAAATATATAGAGATGGTAGAGGTAGCAAACCAAGTTTTATGAACAATGGTCGACAAGAGTCGTCAGGTTGAAGTCCACACATTGCTCTTATGGACTTTTTTTGAGCGATAAATGCTCTATTCATATCGACACTATTGCCCCACATTACTAAACCATAGCGGAGGAGTGATTCTACATACGCATGGTACGATATAATGGCAGTTTTAATATTAGTTACATTTTTAACTTGTTTTAGTGCGTATACAAACTTATTGATTCTCGTGCTAATTCCATCCACGAACTAAGGTGGAACGAAGTTTCCCAGGGCAACTAGTATTCGGTGACAAACAGCGTGATTTTGATTAGGAGATGTAGTGACAAAAATCGAATAGTATGCTTTGATGGTTTTGTCACGTTAAGGGTCAATTTATACTAGCGCATCGAAGCGTCTAACCAAAACTGAACATAACAAATTCAACCTTAACTCCACAGCGTAACGCACACATTACTTCGCGAGAATGCGCGCGCACCAATAAGCGTTGATCATCAATTCCGAAATATGACCGCGCAGCGCGCTTTATGCGCGAGTCTTTTAAAAATCTCAGAAGAAATGTGTGGGTTACGCTGGGGAGTTACCCTTAGGGAATAGATGATAGGCGACTGGCAAAAGAAATATAAGACAGATGTAACTCGGAATGCCGGAAAGGGACACCCTAGAAGGACATACAGACCTCATTGGTGCTGTTCTTCGGTTTCTACCTACGCCATTAAAAAAAGTGAGTTTATGTATAATGTTACCATACCTACTTCGAGCACTCAAATGTATTTGGTAGAAAATAGCATTTTCTACCATTGTTTTTTCTACCATTGCCATTTCTACCATTTCAGAAACAAAGTGGTAATAAAATATGTTACCTCGTATCCTGCTGTTTTCAGGTAAGGACTTGTAAAGGTAGTCCATGGCTGCCTTAGCCCGCTTCCATATCGCACCATTGCAATTGTTGTTATCCTTCAGTCGATCCAGCTCGTTCACTACCCGCCATGGAACCAACAGAGTCGGCGGTTCCGTGTATCCTGAAGACAGGAGATTTTTGTTTTTTTTTTAAAAAACAATGTTTCCCATTATGAGGAATTTCTCCTGTATTGTTGGGGTTTTTGGTTAAGGTACGAAATACAAATTTTCTTTTTTTTTTGCAATTTACCGTTAAGTATCAGGCTGTATGTTGAATAAAATATGATTTGCGACCGTTACACGTGTGTTTACAGAATTACAATTACTCAAAATCATTTAGACAACCCTCTAAGTTCATATTATAATCCCATTGAATGATTATTTAATGTAAAAGTCATTTGGGATTAAATTAGTGGAGTGTGCTGGCCTCGGTACTCGTGGTATATGCGAAGATTAGTATGTGCGAAGATGTCCCTTATACCCTGTAGGTCTGGCCCAAAAGGCATGTGGACGGTGTATGAATATCGAAATTATATTTAGTTCATCAGTTAGATAATATAAAATTATAGGCAAGTACTTTTTGCTTTTTCAAATTGATAAAACATACTTCATTAAGTGAGGGAGATAATGACGTCATAATTCAGTATAAACTGTACGAAATCGTGACGTCATGCGACATTTTGACTCGATGTATCGCCGTTATTTTTGGATTACGTGAAAAAAAGAAAAAAAACGTGTTTAATAACATAACAAACAAACATAACGTCACGCCTGTAATCCCCGAAGGGCTAGGCAGTCTCAATAACACTTTGCCCGACCCGGATATCGAACCCGGGACCTCATGCTCAGCAGTAGCGCTTGCGACCACTAGACCAACGAGGCAGTCACGTGTTTAATATTTTCTAGTAATCTAGATGAGGGGCTGAAAACTAAAATTTAGTCATTTTCACGTGACCAGAAGGCTGGCCTTTATTTAGGTCAGAGAATCAGCATTACCATTCAACGTGGCAATACGGCCAGTCTTTTGGGCACGTTTCCCTTTGACAGCGATGCAGATGAATTTTTTGATACCCTTTAATATTTTTACCTTTTTCTTTGTTTTTATTATGTACTAGCAGACGTCCCGCGGTTTCACCCGCATAGGTCCCGTTCCCGTGATAAAAAGTAGCCTATGTGTTAATCCAGGGTGTCAGCTAACTCCATACCAAAGAACACCGGCGAACTCCTAAACAAATTTTTGTTGACATTTTTTTTTGCGTCTGCCTATGAAAAATATCTAAAAGCACAGTTTTTTCTTTGGTTATACTTTTATAGGAAGTCAGGAATAAAAGATATTTAATTTTTAAGTTTTAGAGGTTAAGACTCTAAAAAAGGTAATGTCCGCTATTTTCTTAGCACAAACAATCGTGTTTATTTTAACATTTTTATTTTGGTGCAGTGCAGACATGTATTTCCTAAGTATATTAATGCATTATGTAAAGCCAATAATTTTAAGCAACTTGACTAAGATTTATATTACATGGCAACATTAAAAATATAGCTAATCCAAAAGCCATGAAGTCAAGCCAGAAAGAAAAAACACAAAGCTATGATTATTTATTTCATCAATAATCTAGTCAATTAAGCTCTAAATTACGAAGATTTTTTTTCCAGACTTTGATAGGCCTTTTGATTGATTTGATAAAACTTAGTAAATTATTTCGTTGGTATCTATTACGGTGACATACGTAGACGCTTAATAATTTCATCAACAATTCCCTCGCCGGTGTTCTTTTATTTAAATCCATTCAGTAGTTTTTACGTGAAAGAGTAACAAATCCATCCATCCAACCTCACAAACTTTCGCGTTTATAATATTAGTAGGATGTTAGTAGAAATTTATTCCACACGCCTATTCCATTTTCGCGCCAAAGCCTTCAACTTAGTTACGTCACTACATAAATTGGCCAATCAACAGCAATGCACCGACGATCGATAGTGTCTCACGGTGAGGTTGCCATTATTTATTCAGCGATCGATGTAATATCGATTACGTATAAGGAGGTCAGAGAGATAATTGCCTATCTGCAGTGCGGTAGAAAGACATTACTTTCTTGCAAAGACGATTTGATGTTTTTGAAATTGATAGAGAAATCTTTGTTTCAAGTTATTATTTTGCGACACTTTGTAGGAAGGAGTCTTCGTGAAATAAACAAAATCGTTTATTAGCTGGGTTTTTTTTTTCGAAGACGAATTACACACAAACACAACATAACATGACGCCCGGGGATAACGGGCGTCATGTTATGTTGTGTTTACTACACACACACACTACAGTACACTCACATTTCGCTAGTTATGTTTAAGTCCCATGTAATAGGGGGCGAGCCTATTGCCAACAATCGGGCACACATCCAGGCTCAGGACTGGTACTGTGAAATTTTGGAAGGAAAAACTCTCTCTCTCCCTCTCTCTCCCTCTCTCTCTCTCTCTCACTCTCTCTCTCTTTCTCTCTCTCCCTCTCTCTCCCTCTCTCTCTCTCCCTCTCTCTTTCTCTATAAGACTAATAACTATGCCATAAAGGGCATACTATCATGAACTAAGATAGAAACCAAACAACAAAAGACTTTCTCAATGGGCTACTTGACAAAATTCTAGTTTTTAGTCCCTCATCTAGATTACAAGAAAATATTCGACACATATTTTTTTCTTTTTTCACGTTTAAAAAAAATAACGGCGATACATCGAGTCAAAATGTTGCATGACGTCACTAGCCAGTACAGTTTATACTAGATAATGACGTTACAAGCCCCCTCTCCTCAACTTTAATGCGCTTAATCTAAGCAATTTTCCATTTTTTTTTTTCATCAATTTGAAAAAGAAAAAAATATGTGTCGAATATTTTCTTGTAATCTAGATGAGGGGCTAAAATAAAAAAAAAACAAATAATAGAGAAATTAGTCAAAAACAATGTACAGAAACCAGCACTTCAAGCTACCCCAATGTGTAAAATCACTTTGATAGTTTTAAAACTTTATTCCAAACAGAATAAAGTTCATATTTAATCGGGAAAATTTTACCATGAATGAATGAATGAATGAATGAATGAATGAATGAATGATTTAGTGGTGGCACCATTTGGTGTAGCTGGCGCCCGTACTGTACTATCCTTAAATGTTAAAAAAGTTAATAATTACCTTTAATATTAGAATTGAGCACATTCTTTATCATGTCCAACTCGTGTATAAAAATATTTGTATCCACAACTAAAACCAGTTCGCTACTAATGTTATCTTTTGTACAATTCACTAGAGGTGCTACTTGCTTTATTATCTGAAAGAAAAAAGTTGTAAGATTAATATAACATAACATCACGCCTGTAAACCGCGAAGGGTTAAGCAGAAGTGTATCTGGTAGTACACCCACATTTCGCCAGTTATGTTTAAGTCCCATGTAATAAGGGGCGAGCCTATTGCCATCAATCGGGCCCAAATCTAGACTCTGGGCTGTTACTGGCAAAATACAGATGGAAAAACTCAATAGCAATTCAAAGATCAATACATTTAAACTCTTGTAGGTTATATAAACATTTGTTCCGACCGGGAATTGAACCCGTGACACACAACGCAGCAGCTAATCGAAAAGCTATCAAAACCTACCTATAAAACCATCATGATATTCTACCTAGATAGGTCTAACAATCCGCCATTTACAATTCATGCCCACTATTGACCTATATTCAGTCTTAAGGTTATAGTTCAAGTCTCGACGCTAACTATTCTTTTGTATGATTGAAGAGAACTTTGTTGAAGAATTAAACTGTGGAATAAGATAATCTTTGAGGATATAACTAAGTATGGAACTAAGTATGGAAATTTATGGAATTTTATATATTATGTGTTTGTTACCTCAACATTAATCTTGAAATAGGGTCTCGGAAACTGGGTTTCAGTCTCCTATTAGAATCTAACAACATTTTGAGGCATTCTGTGTACATAAATGTAGGACACACTTGATTTTTTTATATACAGTATAAGGGTTTATCCCATAGTAAAATTTGTTCAAAATAATATGTACAGAAGCCAGGCCATCAAATTTCTTTGATAGTGTTTCAAGCTTTATTACAAATAGAACAAGGTTCATGTTTAATTGGGAGGATTTTACAGTTTTGGGTAGTATGATGAGCTGGCGTCTGTACAACCGCTTTTCAGGTATTGTTAATACTAAAAATTTTGTAGTGTAATCTAATGTTAAAAACAAAAAAAAGGATGAAACAATAGATGACAAACCTCCTTACAATCCACATCCATGGCTTCAGTTGCACACTTTATAATTTCTTTGCTTACACTATTGCTTAATACTATGGGTACACTCTCAGTTTCCATCAAGTCATTACCCAAACTAGTCCGAAACGCCTCCATCCTATCACTCGCGGACGCAAAAATCATCACACTCCCTTCCCTTAGAGCCACTTTAGTCAATTTAGATTTAATAGCGGACACAAGCTTACTAGCCTCAGAAAACTGAGGTGGTGTAGCCGGATGCTTCATGTATGGATATTCAGAAGTCTGATTGCATATACCATGCTCTATATCCGCAAATGTGTCTTTTGGTTTGGTTTTATCACAGTATTCTTCAGGCAGTTGAGCTTTCATTGAGGAAATTATTTTGTTTGCTGCAAAGAACTGAGACGGAGAAGGCATAGATTGTAAGCTATCACTGCTCGGTGACTGCGATGTTGCACATCTGGTCTCGTTCAACGTTGGACTTTTGTTTTCTGGTCTACTCGTCTTCGTCTCTGTGGCGGCAGGTTTGGGGCTAATTTTCTGTTTCGGTTTGACCGGTGAACTGGTTCTGTCATTGCTGTTGCTGCTGTCATCATGAGCCTCTGCCGACAACCGTGTTCTCAGCTGTGAAAGTCTTTGATTTGCTGCGTTTTTAACTGGTGTCTGCTTCTCGGGTGTATCTTTTGGTACTGGGGTGGGTTTCTGTGGCGATTCAGTTTTAGGTTTCTGCTTCGATGGTGTGGCACATTCTGTATGGACATTATAAGTGTTAATTATATTATTTATTTATTTATTACAACTTTATGCACAGGTAAAAATAACTGTACAAAGGTGGACTTAATGCCTTATGCCTTATTATCATAATTATACCCATAAAAAGTAGACAAAAGAGACAATAAAATAGTCAGGACCTAAAGGCAAAAGTAGCAAATAAAAAAAGCAAAGCAAAGGAAGATAGCATAAACAATGGGCAGATCATGTGACTGAGGTAGCTGGTTATGGTTCAGGACAAAGAGCATGATGGAGGCTTTTATCTAAAAGGGATCCATATAGGCTAAGGTCTTAATGGTTAATGTGTTTAATAAGTTGTAAATTATGGAATAAATAAAGCTTTATTATTATTAACAATTTAAATTATTTTTATTCAGATCCAATGCCTGCTCTATTTATACTCAAACCACTTTAAAGTATAGGACATTAATAATGTTGTACCTAAGCTTATTTATGAAAAACATGAGCTGAGATTTGGGGTTAGTATTTAAGGTCTTATTACACTATTCAATTTGTAAGACCTTAAATCGGATCCAATTTTTTCTAACTGGGATTAAATCTAGTGATTTTCTAGCTAGGTTTCCTACAAATTTAATAGTGTAATAAGCCCTTTACGGAATCCATTGTTTTTAATGTTCACGTTCATGAGTATATTATAAACTCGGATCTTAGGAAGGGGAAGCTTTGTTGGCATGTCATGTTCAGGTAATTATTAGCAAATTAGCTTCTGTCACCATGATGATGGTAGACCATACAACATGAATATCCAATAGATACAACAACAATCATTAGATAATGTAGCTTCCCATTAGTAATAGAAATTAAAAAACAGATTAATAAATATTCCACAATATTCCACAACTTTTCACACAACGCCATTTAGTCCCAAGTTAAGCTTTAGAGCTTGTGTTATGGGTACTAAACAGCTGATAAACATACTTATATATTTCTAAATACATACAAAGATAGATAAATTACACCCAGACACAGAACAAATGATCATGCTCATTACACAAACATTTGTCCTGGGTGGGAATCAAACCCACCACCTCCGGCATAGCAGTCAGGGTCACTAACTACTAGACCAACAGGTCAGTCGAAATTAATAGTTTAGGTGAATGGACTCCTACATAAAAATAAACACCTATTTTTAATACATATTATAGAATTGTTTTTGAAGGCAAAAACCTATCATTTGCAAAGCATATAAAATGACAAAGGAGTAAAATTGTTAAACAAAACGTAAATATTACATTTGTATACTTTCAAATGGATTATTGTAGTAACATCTACAATACATTACATATGTATACTGGTAATAGATATTTCAATGCTATCATATGTATTACTGTAGAAAGAACTTTAACCAATTAGATAAGTATAATGGTAACATAAATATGTTACATTGTTTTACAGGTGATGGTTTTTATACTATCCCATATTTAAAGTCACAATATTGGTTAAATCAACCTCTAAGTTCACCAACAAACTCACACTAACACTCTTTATGGTACTCTATCTTCACAGAAATGTGCTATGATGATTTAGAATATGTTTAGCTGAACATCCAAATCCCTTGAGATATACCCTACAACCAAGCGCATATTTCACGTATGGATAAAACTGTGTATAACATCATATAAGGTAATTGACTTCTACCCTCTAGAACCTAATTAAATGTATTTTTTATCGAAAACTATTAATTGGCCTTAATCTTATTTATTCACTCAATCTTATTTTTGTACCTTGCTGTAAGTTTTCCGAATAAACAAAAATAAAATAAATAAATATAAGATAGAAAAAACATTTATTGTGTGCAAACACCAACACGCCAAGCTTGGCTAGTAAGCCATGAGGAGTAGAGACGGGTAATCACCCGGGTTAAAACCCATTTTTGGGTTATAGCCCTGTTATCACCCGTTTCATTCCCCTCACTAGGTGGTTTTGCGGCGTGAAAACAAAATATTTCTGATTCTTGAAAATATTTCTGGTTAAAACTGGGTTACAACCCAAATCACCCAGTTTTAACTTGAATGGGAAGATTTGGTTTTAACCCACTACCCATCTCTAAGTGAAGTGGTATTAATAATATTCCTATTTTTACAGTTATGATGAGGAGGTAATACCATCAGTGGCACTTATATCCTCTCAACAATAACAAAATTTAGCACAAACAATTGATGGATTGTTATTTATTTATCTATAACAATTATGTATGTATTTAGAAATATAGAAGTAGGTATATTTATCAGCTGTTTAGTACCCAAAACACAAGCTCTGCTTAGCTTTGGCGCTGTGTGAATGTAGTGGAATATTTATTTATTATTATTGTGTAAAAGTAATGGCTGAATGAGAAGTCATATAGATGATGGTAAATAGAGATGTCTATTTACTATCATCTATTGGAAACATTGTGAGGAAATCAGCGTGCCTGGGATATATTACTCAATGGCATGTGAAGCCGAGTCAGGCACCTATGGGTGGCTTAATCTCCGACTCCAGTTAAGTCACTGACTACATGAAAAGGAGAAGCTGTATAGAATAAGTTAACATTCTGAACAAACCACAAATGAACCTTTCAATCATGTCCATTATAGACACAATAGAAAGACAATGACAGCGCGGGTATAAATCGTGCTATATAAATCGTGCCCTCTTGGGGTTTAATGAATTAATTGAGATTATATATAAAATAGCAACGGCAGCTAACACAAAATCTAATAACCTTGAAACGGCTGAACCGATTTTGATTAATCATGTCTAAGAACCATTGCAAGAAACCCTGCTTTAAAATAAAAAAAAAACACATCTAAATTGGTTCACCCGTTTAAGCGCACGGTGCCACAGACAGACAGACAGACAGACAGACAGACAGACAGACAGACAAACAGACAGACACACATAGCCGTCAAACATATAACACCCCTATTTTGGCGTTGGGGGTAAAAAAAGCAGATATATTATGTTAATAGCTTGTTCATAATGAACTGCTAGAACAAACATAATTCTAGTCTTTACATATTAATATGAAATACTGCATTTATCAAGCACTTATATAAGCTTTTAAGTAGTTAAACAATCATTGCTCTTGTGATTTAAATTTGAATCGCAATATTAATGTACTCAGCCACACAATTTTTGAATATTACATGTTAGACAGGAAACTTCCATTCCCTATTTATATTTTTCAAGACTCTTGAATAACTAAAAGGTGATTTACTTAATGTTAGGATGTTACTATCCAACTTGGAGAAATGTGTAAATAACATGCCATACCCTTTTTATGTTTCTTCTTTGCAGAGTCTTGCTCCTCATGGCTGTCGCTTTTTCTCTTCAAAATACTCTTCTGTGTGTCCTCTTTTCTGCTCTTTTCTCTGTTTACTTTCTCTTTCCTGTTTTTGTGTTTCCTATCAGATTTTTCTGTAGCCTTGAATTATAAAGAATAAAAAGTTAAGATTAGGATCGAACTATGCTCTAAATTAACAATGGAAGCATCCTAAAAGTACCGACAATAGATTTATAAACCAGTTTTGTAGTAATAATGTATGAATGTTACAAAAAAGTACGAAATTCACCTGTGGTTGGGTCCATGACGATTTTCCTGTCCTCTTATTAAAATAATACTTTCTGCCGGGATTTGATTTAGATGTGCAAAGCACCCAGCCGTCGGATAATTTGACGACTCCCTTTTTATCAGAACTCATGACGAATTACTAAAGAAATTAAATAAATATCATTAACACATCACAAAACGAAAATATAGATATTTATTTGACAAATCAATTTGAGTTTTGTCTATGATTTTACTTGAAGACCAAACCTCAAAAGTATCAAGTCAATTTGCACTGTACAGTGTTGTGTCAAAGTTTATTTTAACTTGAAAATGTAACCTCTGGATACCAGAGAGACCTTCTGTTTACTTTTTTGCGAAATAGAAAAGATTGTTAATGTTATTACCAATTTGCCAAAAAAACCCACCATAAGGATGAGTATGGAGATTACCAACTCTATCTACGGATGTCGCAATCAACAATATCTGCTTAGCGTGTATACAAGAAATGTAACACAGCACACAGCATGTGGTAAGTGTTTGTATTGTTATTTAACACAAAACCGACAAAAAGTCGAGGATTAAGTTTTTATTTTGGAGGTGGAAGATCCATCTTTGAACTATCAGTTTCAAGTTATCGTTCTAATCTAATGTGTGATGTAATTGCTCCAAAAAAATCGAATGATAAATTACAAAAAATATAAATCATTGTCCTTAAAAACGCCCTTTTCCGGAACGAGTTTTTCTTAGGAATGTGGCGTATGTATACTAGAACAGATCCAGGGATTAAGTATTTAATGAGACTAGGACTATAACAACTTTTACTCAAAGACAAAATACTCCTTAGTACAATAGAAATAAAAGTAACTTAACACGCACTCGTGTCGTGCTGTGATATTGTCCAAGAATATATTTTTCTTTTTTAACTACACTTTTCCGAAGTCTTTTTATCTTTGTCTGTCAATACTGGACGCTAGTATTGAAATACGCTATAGGCATCGAGTCACTTGAATTATAGATTTGAACGGACGTGATCCCGGCTCGCCGCCGCCACGCCATATTGGTCGGATACGTGATCGTATCGAACTTATTTTGAAATCGCTTTTCATAACAAAGTTTTGTTGTGTGAACTCTGATTCTATTTTTTATTAAGACTTTCTGTTTTAGAAAATGACTCCCAAAGGAAGTAGTATCGCATGGGATCATCAAGTGTAATATTCGTAAAACACAATTGAATTTGGTCAGTAGATACGAAACGGGGCACTGAGCAAAAAATACTCGGAAAAAAATCACTCAATAAACAACGCCTGATCCAGCCTTCTGGATTCGGTGGGATGTGGGAGTAGAAGGGTGAGGGAACACCAGGAGACACTTCATGTGACCTTGACCTCAAGGTCAATGAATAACCCGAAGGCTTGATCAGGCGTTCTTTTTGGACGAATTTTTTTTCGAACTTTTTTTCGGACGAAAGTCTTTTTTGCAGCAAATTATACAAGTCTTTTTTCCTCAGTGCCCCGTTACGTACACTCCAACCTTGAATTTTAAAAGTTCTGCTGTTAGACAAAAAATATTGTAGATAAAAAGATGATATAAGAACAAACAAAACAAACAGAAGTACAAAAAAAAAGTTGATTAGACTGAAAATGAATTCAAATCTTTAAAACAATCTTCAATGTAGATAAACCTTTACGTTGACAGTCCTAAGCCTGTGTAAAGTATGAAGGGAAGATACAATGTTATTCATTCATATGAGACGTATCGGTGGCACGCAAAGGCTAAGCATACCTGAAGTATGCGTACTACGTGGACTAGGTGGAATAGGTTTTTGGATCGAGTATTCGGAAATGGACTGGGTGCACCTAGTATAAGATTCACCTAGGACGATCCATCACTTGTGTAGTTCTTACTTCGAATGACAGATCAGACAACAATTTCTACATTTTGGCAGTGACAACTTAACTTAAATTTGACTGTCAAACCGCAACAGCTGACTAACCTCAAATAATAAAATTCGTAAAGAAACCTGATTCCCTATTTTAAAAAGACAATCCATATTCCTTAATCATGATGGACAGAATTATAAAATTTCAGAAAGTCATCCGTAATAATTGGAAAAAGTCAGCATTCGGTGCCCTAGCCTTATTTTACGGCGCCAATAAAGCAAAAGAAAAATATGAGTGAGTACCAATTTTGAGGTCTATTATTTCAAATTGTATGCTAATCGTGAAAATTTGAAAAACTCAGAACAATAAAAAAATACTTTTTTATTGGTCTAAGCTCTAGAAGTAGCTTGATTTCGAAATTGAGTCATCATCTGTCTAGCCCTTTTCAAAATATGCTAAGGTCGGCTCCTTGTCTTACCAGCAGCTGAACACCATTGTTACAATTAGAGCAACTGCCTATCAGAAACATCCACAACCCAGTGACTGGGAAACACGATTTTTCACAGCAGCCCTTGGTTAGATTGTTAATCTTTTTAAGTTCTATCTCATCGGCTCTCCTCTGTTGCCAAAGAAAAAAAAAAAGTTGTAGCTACTTGTAATGTAACATAATTTAATTTCTAGCTTATGATGGTCTATCATAGTACCTACATGTTATTGGCAAAATTGAGGTGTCTTTTCTACAAATGCCTGTTAAGGCGCGTTTCCATAATGCAAGTGTTTGCATACATGTATGACGTCAGACATGTGTGCAAGTGCAGACATGTGTGCAAGTGATTTGAATTGGAAACACGATTTTGTTCAACTTGCAGCTTGCATACAAGATTTTAGTGGTATACAACTTAGTTCTAGTTGTACAGTGTTTATCATGGGTAGAAGACGTGCTGTGCTTGTTGCTGCATGCAGAGTTGTATACGCAATAATTATACACGTATTAAATAACAAAAAAAAGCATTGACGTCGACCAGTTCAGTGGGTTAGAAGGATTCACAGAAGAGATGCTTACGGTTATGCTTAGTTGCTTATGCTTGCTTGCAACTTGCATGCAAATGTGCCGACTTGATTATTGTGCGTACAAGTTTAAACCTAATTGCATACAAGTTGCAACTTGTTTGCAAGTTGTTGTTTCCACTATACAATTTGCATGCAACTTGCAACTAGTATGCAAATCACTTACATAATGGAAACGCGCCTTTAAAATAGACCAATTATTGTCAAAGACTATCAAATGACGGAATGAATTATTAGGTACTTCAGAGGCTTTCCGAGCCACAAGAGATTTACAAAATTGATTATAATCATGATTTCACTTATCTTTCAGTATTCATTTGTTGATGCAGGCTGCATGCAAAGAGGCTTCTAAATATGGAGATGATACAATTGATATGCTAGAGAACCCTACCCACGTTACTGTCATACTCAATCCTGTTGCGAATAAGAGAAGTGCAAAGCAGGACTTTGAGAAATACTGTGAACCACTTCTTCATCTGGCCGGGTTGCAGGTTGATGTTATTCAGACAACCAGCGAGGGGAATGCTAAGGAGTTGGTGGAGAACTTGAAGGGAACACAGGCTATTGTTGTTGCTGGAGGAGATGGCACAGTATCTGAAAGTGTTACAGGTAATTTATATTTACCTTTATATAATTATTAGGAGACGTCACGCGATTTTACCCAGCTAGTTCCCGTTCCTGGGGTAATACAGGAATAAAAAGCAGCCTATTTTGCAAGAAATTCATAACTGGATGTCCTTTTTATTTGCTAACAATAATTTGACTTACTTTACTTTTTTCCATTACACACACCATTTAGTTTAACCTTGTATAAAATTACAGGTCAAAAAATGACTTGCCTATTTTTAGCATTTATCTTTACTTTCTTGAAAATAGGGTATTAAAAATGGATTAATAGGAAAGGTAAATTAAAAATAAAATACTAATAAAAAAATTAAAATTTCAGGTTTATTACGCCGAAATGATGAAGCAAATCGCTTTCCACTGGGCATTCTACCACTCGGCCGCACAAACACTATTGGGAACACTCTATTTCCTAAAGGCGACGGTGTATTTAGAGTCAAGCAACTCATTGAAGCCTCCATGGCTATAATCAAAGGAAGTATAGTTTGGAAAGATGCCATGAAAATAGAACCATTGGAAGAGCCAGAAGATGCTGTGTTTGGCAAACCAATATTTGCACTGTGCTCACTAGAATGGGGAGCGTTCCGAGATGTTCTATCAAAACAACACAAGTACTGGATATACGGATCATTAAAAGAGTATGCAGCTTACATTTTCAATGGTTACAGGCAATCGCTGACCTGGAATTGCAAAGGTACAATGAAATATAGTCCTCCCTGCGATGGATGTAGCAATTGCCTCCAAAAACGGCCCCTAGTGAAACGGAAATGGTCATTCTTCATGCCCACCACATCTTACGCTCAGAGTGAGGATCCTGCTAACACAATCAACAGTGACTGTGAAACTACTCAGGAGATTTGCTTCCAAACAAGTGACTTCAGGATTGTAACTCCTAATGTGCAGAATATTCACAGCACACCTGCTTTAAGTATAGGTATTGGAAAGTTTAACTACAAATACACTGAATTTGTGAGTGAAGGCTGGGATCGTGTGCGTAACAATAGTATAAAAGATGCTATCCTCGCTAGAAGCGTGATGCTGACACCGCATGAGCACTTGGGTGTCATTGATATTGACAGGGAAGAGTATGATGCTAAGCCTATCAAAGTAACATTACTGCCGAAAGTTATAAAACTATTCTGTAAACACTATGATAAATAAACACAAACTCCTTGTTATAGTGGGTATTTCAATATGCCATTGCATTTTGGTTTTCTTTTTTGCTGTCCGATTTAGGGCCGAAACTACGTTAAAAGCGGGCGCCCGCGACATACTCCGTGGGAACGCGATGGGATTCCATTTTTTTTACAATATTCTAGCCATGCCGCTATTATTGAATTTGCTATTTTTGTATTTAAGCACTTTATTCGCCTAGTCCCATATGGCAGAATGAAATTGTGTGACCATGCATGTTACCGATGGCGGGTACCGTTCCACGGGCGCGGAGCTCGCCTCCCCACAACGGAGCACTTTTGTATATAGAAGCGCGCGGGCTTAACGCAATTTCGGCCCTTAGATTTATGCAGCTCCGGTTAGTCAAATCTGTCTGCAAAAGTAAAGGAGTCAAGAAATGAAATGTTTTATTTTATTTTTAACAATATTTATTTAATAATAAAAACAATTTAAGTTAAATTATCTAGTTTCACTAATCTATAGAATCTTCTTAAAAGATGCATTGGGCCTAATAAAGACTTAATTTAGTCCTGTAAAGATATAGGATGTAATTGTTTGATCACGAGGCGTGGTGCTCCAACATTTTATGGTTTAGAGATATGAGGAACAGAGTGTGAAGTTCCTCATCCTCCATAGAAAAGTGAGGAACCTCCGACCAGACGGGTGTTGTTTCTAGTTGGCTACTACTTCCCGACGGTTGTTGTCGGGATTAGGATGTCAGTTGTTAGTTCGTTTGTGGCGAGATAGATGTCGCTAAAATATCATTGAAATAAAGTTGAATGCAAGATATCGAAAGTATCGATAAAATTAAGTATGGGCAGCATTGACTTTTTCGAATCGTATTGAAATTACTTTCGAAATTAATAATACAGAATGGGAACAATCAATGTGCCCTAAAGGTAAACAACCGCGACTTTTTTACGCAAAGGACAAAATATTTCATTAATAAGCTTCGATCAATAATAGTACATTAAGTCAATTATCTATTCCAAGGATTTAAAGTGGTTTCACTTCAGAGCCAAATGACGTTTAGGTTGATACTCGTATCGTGGACAAACCTAGTAGAGAGAGTATTTTTTTATGGATCTGAACTGATCTGAGCAATGGCGAAATTATTTCGGGAGCTAGAAATATTATTCTAAATGATATGTTTGAGATACCTGTTACTTGCTCAAATAAATGTGAATGATTTCGAATACTACAAATATATTGTAAAGATTGCCGTGCGCTCGTAAAAACAACAAATATCAAGGGATTTGGTACAGATTATAAAACATTTTGTCTGGCATATTCCCAAACAAAGATGGCGGCAGTGACGTGTACGTTCAGTGATCTGACGTAGCCTTGCTGCGGGATCTCGACGCAGTGGTCCATGAGAGGCAGCAAGTCACACGGGACGCCCTCCTTTTCATGGCTGAAATTAAATAACATTTTTTTTTAACTGAAAACAAAGACAGACTATTGAAATAAATGATTCGATTTGACTTTGAATTTCACGTAGGGCGGTCCGTAGGGTGAAAAAATTACATTAATCTCTATATAATTACACGTCAGACAATTATTTTTTATTTTATTTTGTGAGAAGATTTCGGTGTTTCACTCTTTGACTATTCTGAGAAGAAACATCGCTTAAACAGAAATTGCAGTCTCTTTTAAAGCCCAGACATTATCTTGGTCTTACCCAAAGAGATTTAAGACACTATGATCCCATGTCTCAGTCACGCCCTCTAGAATAATATAGGAATATTGGAGCGGCAGCACAGCGCACTAAAGACTTATGTCCACTACGACACCAGTATCGAATGAAAATTTTGTTCGTGAATTCCCGTCTATAGTAATTTGACTGTCTTCGGTCTTACCCAAGCAACAGCAGGGTCTTCTTAGGGAATCTGAAGCCCTGCAGCTTGGAGCTGGTGGAGGTCTGTTCCGCGGCCACCACAGCGTAGCCCTCCTCTTTCTTCCGCATCAGGTACTCCTTGAGAGGGCGGCCTGGACGGACTTCCTCCACGTTAATCCATCTTTCTGCTGAGACGCTAGATTGAAAAGGTAGAAATATGCAGAGTATTAATTTTCATCATAATATTTTCAGTGTGTATAATGAAAGAATGAATTTAGTAACCTATTATTTAATAAGTATTATCTAGTGACTGCCACGTTGGTTCTAGTGGTCTAGAGGCTACTGCTGATCAAGAGGTCCCGAATTCGACCCCCAGGTCGAGCAGTGCTTTTGAGTTTTTCCATCTGGTATTTCTAAGTAGCAGCCCGGAGTCGGGATTTGTGTCCGATTGATGGCAATAGGCTCGCCCTCTATTACATGAGATATAAACATAACTGGCGAAATATGGGTGTATTACCAGGTATACACCTCTGCCTAGCTCTTAGGGGATTATAGACGCGACGTGATGTTTTTAGCTAGTGTAAGTACCAATTACCCATTGCACAAGAAAAAAATACAATTGGAGAGCTATAATCTCCGCTACAGTTCTCAGGATGCTGTTGCGACTATCTCTCACTGTCCTCAGAAGCGAGGCACTTTTTTTGCAAAAAAACGCGTGAAACCCGTCGGTACGAGCTAGCGCAAACATCCCCGACGCACTGCAGTAGCGAGGCAGTCTCGACAACATTTTGGAGGCATGGGGGGAGCGGAGACGAGAGGAGATGTCTTTTTATTAACCAATAGGATATTGTATTGTGCTGAAGCCAAGCACTGAGCGGTCAAAATGACGCAAGCTGATTGGTTGTAAGACACATCTATAGAATAGAATAGAAATAGAATAGAATAGAAAAATATTTACAGCACAGACACAAGCGCACAGCAACAAAGAAAACAGAAGTAATGCTATTTAGCAGGTACACAAATTGCGCTAATCATCTCGTGTCGTCTCCTCTTTGGTGAAGTCTCGCCCTTATACTGAAACTTTTGTTGTATATGACCCGTGTACAGACTCTGGCAGTAGGCCTTGAAAATAATGATTTTAACTAGGGCTGTACCTACACCGAGCAAACTTACGGATCAACACTTTGCGACAGACGGCTAGTGCACTGCGCTCCCTTTCAATATTTACTTCGTCTTTAAGGTCGTCAGACAGAAAATGACCGAAGTACTTTTCGGATTACTGACCCGTTTATAAGCTCGAAGCTCGGTTCCCACTCCCGACCAATACCAGCCTGTTACTGTCCCACTGCAAGGCAAAGGCCTCTTCTCATACAGAGAAGGTACGAGCATTGGTCACTTGCTCAAGGCGGATTGAAATTGACTTGCGTAAATACCTGAGTCCTTGGAACTGCTTGTCCTGTAAGTGTCTCAGACTGTCTACCACATACGTCTGGACCCCGAACACTTCGCTGGTTCGCGCCATCCCGCCCAAGTTCGGTAGCTTGTCGATTAGGGAAGCTACCACGATTAACTGGCTCGGACTTTCTCTCTGATTAGAAAATAATACAAAAGATTATATAACTTAACGACTGTAATCCACGAATGGTAAGTCAGATGAGTAGAGAATTTATTAATTTATTTTATACTAGCTTTTGCCCGCGGCTTCGCCTGCGTGGATGTCGAACGTCTGTCTCCTATTTTTTCTCTTTAGGGGTTGAATTTCCAAAAATCATTTCTTAGTGGATACTTACTCTTCACAAAGAACACCCGCTCCAGTTTCATGTCTCTAAGACCAGCTATCACCGATTTTCGAATATGATCTGTAATCAGTAGTGACAGCGTAGGTGAACCCACTTTTATATTTGTTGGCCCACGGTGGCCACGGTAGTAAATTTGTAGGTTCATCTAAATCCTCTGCATGTGCATCTAAGTTATTAAAAAATTGTCTAAATCTATACGCAGAAAGCCTGGCTTCACGCTGTTCGTCCGTTTCCTGCGATCGAATATTATCAATTCGTCGTCTTTCATTTGACAAACTTAGGTGTATCCTTTCAACTGCCAGACGGTCGTGATATTGAGTATATGTTTCGGACTCTCGAGACAAAACGTGCCTTTCACGGTCAGTTGTAAGTCTTAAGGGAAGGTTCGTATCTGACGGAACATGCGTCGCGTATTATCGGTCGCGTAACGCCAGAACAGACAAATGTATAGAAAAACTCTTGACCGTTCACACTCAACCGATGATACGTTAGTGCGTCGAGCGTACATTGTCGCTAACGCTCGGCGCATGTTCCATCAGATATGAACCTTCCCTATCTCACGCTCAGTATATGTTTCGGACTCTCGAGACAAAACGTGCATTTCGCGGTCAGCTGTAAATCTTAACTCACGCTCAGTATATGTTTCGGACTCTCGAGACAAAACGTGCCTTTTGCGGTCAGCTGTAAGTCTTAACTCACGCTCAGTATAATGTTTTGGACTCTCGAGACAAAACGTGCCTTTCGCGGTCAGCTGTAAGTCTTAACTCACGCTAAGTATATGTTTCGAACTCTCGAGACAAAACGTGCCTTACGCGGTCAGCTGTAAGTCTTAACTCGCGCTCAGTATATGTTTCGGACTCTCGAGACAAAACGTGCCTTTCGCGGTCAGCTGTAAGTCTTAACTCAAGCTCTGAGTACGTTTCGGACTCTCGAGATAACACATGCCTTTCGCGGTCACATGTAAGTCGTAATTCTCGGTAAGTACCTAGATCTTTCAGGTTCTCGAGATAGAATATGCCGTTCGCGATCAGCTGCAAGCCTTAAATGTCGCTCGGTGAACGTTTCCGACTCTCGGGAAGTCGGGATAAAGTTACATGCATTTTACGGTCAACTTTAAGACGCAGCTCTTGTTGAGAAAAGGTTTCAGATGCTCGTGATGCAGCTCTTCTTTCCCTATCAGAAGTTAATCGCATCTCTCTCTCAGGACTTCAGAAGTGCTTTCATGTGCTCGTGCAGTTGCGTTATTCACTCTCATAGAGTTTAAACTATGTGCTCTTTTCTTTGACGATTCCTGAGAACGCGCATCTCTCATTCTTTTGGCTTTATCGAATTTCGAAATAAAGAAGACCGTTTTCTAGGTGGCATCATAGCTACTTGAATTCAAATAAAAAAAACAGAAGCAACAGTTTATTTCCTAAGTCAAAAAGACGCTAATCGTCGAATAACTTAAATCAACTAATATCTTAACTAACTTAACTTTTAAATAACTAAAAAAAAATTACCATATAGGTACTTTTATCTTAAATATAAAAAAAAGAAAGTATGAATTACCTATGGAATAAAAAAAAACAAACTAATAATATTAGGTAGCTATACCTATTTAAAACGAATATCTCAAAGCTACGTACCTACTATATTTAAAATCTAAAAAAACAAATAAGGAATAATTATCGTAATTAAGTACCTACGGAATAAAAAGAGTTAAACAAATAAAAATAATAATTATATTTAGGTACTAAAAACTACTTCAAAATAATATCTAAGAACTACTATAATTTAAATCTAATTTATTGAAAAGGACGAATAAATTAATAAAAGTCTTGCTTATTCAATAAGAACGAACAATGCTTGGCATGTCCCTTCGCATCTACAGTCAAATAAGTGACGTTTTGGCGCGTGAACGCCCGCCAGGTGCCGCGGTGAGCCGCTTCGCGCGTTAAACAAATATCAACCGTATAGCACACGTAGGCTACCATACTGGCGCGGCGAGATTTGGAAGTTTAAGGTTTAAGTCACGGATATCTATGGTTTAAGTTCATCTATATCTTGTGTGTTCATAAACCAATGTCTATATTTTTTATTTTATTAATGGTATAAAAGTGTACGTTATTATTTAATATACTTTGAAGAAATGCCTAACTATTACGTAAACGTGTTATTGTGGATAATTTATAAGGTATAGATATATGTTACTGAGAACTTTTTTGTTGATATTTTAAAGATCAACATCTTTGTAATACATACTTTTTGTGTATGATCAACGTATGCGAGGATAGGAGCTTGAAAGCGCATATTTTCATCTGACTTGCTTCGAATTTATCGTCACTGCTCGGCTCCTATGTGTCTTAGTGTTATGTTATATAGCCTATAACCTGCCCAGGAGTATGGATTACAATCGTACCAAGTTTGGTTAAAATCCCTTCAGTAGTTTTTGACCCATGCGTGCACATACAGACAGACAGACAGACAGACAGACAGACAGACAAAAAATTTACTGATTGCATTTTTGGCATCAGTATCGATCACCAATCATCCTCCAATATTAATTTTGAATATATTTTCAATGTACAGAATTCACTTCTCTACAGTTTTATTATAAGTATAGATATAGATAAGGACAAAAGCTAAATTGAACTGAGTAACCCATAGAAATCTAAATAATAGGAGAAGTGGCATGGGGGCGTGTCGGTGTCTCCGCGACATGCTAAAATTGATCACGTCGTAAGCCGTCTGCGCGAACTTGTGTGCTTTCGACCGCGATTGTGACATTTTATAGCAATGCCGTGTTGTTCAGTGTTTTTTTGTAAAATCCGAAGCACAAATCAAAACTATGTAAATCACGGAATTTCTTATCACATGTAAGTACACGTATTTTACTATATTTGTCTATCTAATCATGCAAAACAACAAAACGTAATATATTTCTTGCTTTTACTATGTTATTTTTGTTTTTAAATATCACAGCGACTGTACTATTGTAGCAATAAATACATTGCTCCGTAACCACTACCTAAGTTTGTCGCTAAGTGGCTGGACGAGCAATGTAAAAATAACACAACGATACTTCATTGAGCGGATGCATCGCGTAGTACGGCCGCTGCTTCATGCGACGAAGTGATAGCGACCGTTGTTTTTGTGTGCGTAAGTTGTATGGTGCATGGTAAATACACGCTGTGTTTGACAGCATAAGGTTTATAATTGATTGTGTAGTACGTTCTGTTTTAAGAAATGCGGGTGTGTGAGCGACTGCGTATCTATTGCTTTTACTGAACTGCATGTGTAGTAGTTGCCGTGTGGTAGGGGCAAAGTGGAGACACATGGTTCCGATACATTTTCGTCTAACGGGCATATCTCCTTCTTTATTATATCTATGGAGTAACCACATTTACTCAGTTCAATTTAGCTTTTGTCCTTATATAAAATAAATTAATAAATTCTCTACTGCACCAAAAGCCATCACAGTACAAGAACCAAAAACTATGCATATAAGGCTCATAACTGCTTGCATAATAGCTGAATTGAGCTGTATAAATGTGGTTAATCCCTTACTAATAGTACATTTCACATTGTGCCTTGACTGCTATGCCGGAGGAGGTGGGTTGGTTTCCCACCCAGGACAAATGTTTGTGTGATGAGCATTATATTTGTTTTGTGTCGGGGTGTAATTTAATAAATAAATATCTCTCTCATGTCTATGATATGTATGTATTTAAGATATATAAGTATGATTAATTCTAATACAACGGGGCTACGTCGGAGGCCTCTTCTAAGCGTGCCTTCAGCCTCCACGAATTATAGGAGCAATGCTTATCTTATCAGAAGTGCTTGTTGCTTTAATGACATATCTCAAGAACATGATATTGACTTATTTTGTACTAAGGCGAAAGCAGCTAGAAAGCTTTTAGCCAAATCATTTTTCATGAATGAGGCACCGGCTGGTGGTACTCAAACTCATGTGTAATAACATAAAATTGTACTTAAAATTAAAAAACAAACCAACAACTTCAACTTTTCGGCTTTAGTTTAGTTTAGTTTACTTTTATGTTGCAAAATATCTGTGGAGGCTTGTTATTAGCAATCTGAATGTTTAATGTTGTTACCTAATAATGTGTAATTAGTCTGTAAGCCTTCTTAAAATTAATAAAATAAAATATTAAATTATCAGCTGTCTAGTACTCATAGCACAAGCTCTGCTTAGTTTGGGACTAGATAGCATTGGGTGGAAGTTATGGAATATTTATTTAATGTGGAGGCGAGCCTAATTAGTGGCATTAGGCTTGCCTCCACATTAAATACCAGACATAAATCCAAACTCTGGACTACTAGATGGAAAATCCCAACAACTGGATCTCTAAATTAGGACCAAATGGAACTGGGAACCGAAATAAGGACCTCATGCTCAGCGGTAGGGCTTGCGACCAACAGACCAATCAGGCAGTCTTAGTAGTCATACATTACTTTGAAAATAATAAAAAAAAACTTACCTTTTTCCCAACATCATACACATTGACATCGCTCATACTCCGCCAGGGAATGTATTTCTTCTGTATAGTACCCATCAACTCTGAATCTTCAGTAACCTTGATATTAACACCATTATCCATTTTCAATTCAATAAACTCATCATCTTGCCTCTTACAAGCCTTCCATTCATTTATAAACTCATTATTTGCATCTCTGCTTATGCTCTCATTTATGTTATTTATGATATTGCGAATAAAATCCAAATCAATCTTTTCATTGTTATCGATTTCACATAATCTCGGCAGTAAATGGTATACGAAATGAGGGGTAAGATTGGCGACAATGTCAAAATCGTTAGTGAAATAATCGCACCTGAGTTTTAAAAAATTCTTGTCACTGTTACTTTCAGCGAACGTTTTCTCAATAATACCAATCGTGTATTGGTATTTTGTTGTTCTATTCGCTAGTTTATACAAACTCGTGGCCAAGTATTGAGCGTTCAATCTAACGTTAAACAATTGGCCCATGGTGTGAGAAAGTAGAAATTCCATCACAAAGCTGTATTCCTCTTCCGTATAAGTCTTGTTAGATATTTTATGTTTTATCAGCCAATACAAAATAATAAACTGTGATGTTATTGGTATATTCTTTGATTTCAAAATCTGTGTCATTTCTTCGTTTATTTCGTTCTTCTGGAAATCAATAAAAATATGGTGGTAGATTTTTAGGTAGGTACTGTGCTAACTAAATATGTCTCGCAGTTTTGACATATATGATTATATTAAGTTTCCAGCTAGATCGAAAAATCAATGACGCGAGGGTGCTTCGCGGTTACCAATTTAGGGGTATGAGGAATTGGAAATATTTAACATCCAGCATTGAAAAGGGAGGACCAGACTCCGACCAGACGGGTGTTGTCTGTTGGGCTACTACTGCCCGAAAATTGTAGTCAGATCTTGAATATGTTCAATAGTGCGGATAATTTTAGCATCACGATGTAGGATGTGAGTCGTTAATTCGTACGTTGCGAGATAGATGTCGCTACAGCTGCAATAGAACATAGAAAAAAAATACCAAAACTAACCTGAATATAAAAATATAACGCAATAAACCACTCTAAGCAGACCCTGACACTTGGTTGATGGGGTAGCTTTACCAGCAAGTCCAAACACCAATCAAAAATATTTTTCAAATCGCCATTTTTTAACACCAGTACTAAGATATGTTGTAGGGCCGTTTGTAGTGTTCTGTGTAACGCCGAATTACCATGGTATCTCTTTTTGTTTTTAAAAGTATTGTCTATGCGAATCGTGATGAAATTCGTGATCATCCGAAGAGTTTCTGTATCATTGATGCTGCATAGGGTATCTATTGCCAAGTACTGGATTTCGTAGTTGAAATGAATGTCGATGCTGTAAAGAAAAGATTAATAATTATTGATACAAATATTTTATACAAAATCAAATCAATATCAGAAGTCATTTATACAAATTAGGCTGAGAATCAGCACTTTTTAAAAGAGTAAAAAATACACAAGCCAGAAGAGTTTTCATAGAGTTTTAGCTGGAAAGAAGAAGTGGCGGAACAAACTCCCCAGCACTCATATATCATACAGGTTGGAAGGAACGTAATTAAGTACAGACGCCAGCATATCAAGCTGCCCTAGACTGTCAAACTTTCCCAATTGAGGATGAACCTTATTCTAATTGTAATGAAGTTGAAAAACTATTAAATTTGACACAATGGGGTTGTTTAATGTTCCTCTGTGTAATGATTCTAAATAATAAAAAGTGGAAATTAGGAATGTGTCTGTGTGTTCAGAATCATATTCTGAAACCATGGTTTCCCTTACATCCTGTATAAATTCTTTGTTGATTGAAGGTCCAAAAAAAATAATTTCTCACCTTTCTTTATTTATTCCATACTTTGAGTTTTGTAGTACTTCCAAAGTCACATTTTCGACTATCCTGAAAAAGAGATGAAAGTTTTTTTTTTTAAATATCTCTAATTTGCACGCACTTACGCCGGCGGTCGCGTGAACGTACGATTCATCCGCAACCTCCGGAACGAAAGAACATCACCAATAAGATGTATGTCCTAAGAAAATAAGAACATAAGTCTATTCCTACCTTTGATCTTTCCTAGGCACAGGACAGTAAAGCAGTATCTCACATAAGACATAAATCAAATGCCCATAATCTTTAACATTTTTGCTATTCAGTCTCCTTATTAAATAAAACAAAGGGTTTGTTTTAACAGGACCATATTCTATGATCTTGTTGCAGTATGAAATAACTATGTTGTTATACATTGCGTTTTTTAGCAGAGCATCCTGAGTTATTAGCTCAACAAACTGTTCAATGCATGGTGAATATTGGTTGTTAGACTTCAGCTCTTCAATTTCTGTCCACACTCTATTGACAAATTGAATCATGTTGAAATTAGTTTCCCCATCAGTAAGAGGGGTAATAATTTTGTTCATTATTTTTAAGATCCACTTTAAACAGCCATATCCACCACATTCTAATACATTTTCAATGTAATTTATTAATTCTTTTAGACACAAATCTCTTTCTTTCTCTTCTTCAATTAAAAGGTATAATATTTCACAAGACTTTTCGTAAAATACATTCTTCAATCTACCCACACTTTCGTTTTGAGCATCTCTAATTTCTATTTTTGAAATTATTTCTATAAATCTTCTTAGATTAAGCATTTCATGCTCATATCTAGTCAACATCACAGGGTGTCTTAATAACATTCTTATGGTAAATATACTCAAGACAGCTTTATCTAATTTTGGACTGTCCTTTAAAAATAATACAGCTGTTTTATAAAGTTGAAGTAAAATATCTCCCAAGTCTTTCTGATCAAATTCAAAATGATGTTCTTCACATAATGCTGCCGTATCCTCTATGGTCAACTCCACTTCATTGCAAAACAAACTTAGAACATACTTATATATAGTCTTATTTTGCCTGGCAATCTGTTCATTAATAATGTGTAGAAAGGAGTCTTTATCTCTGGTTTTGACTAACAAATCTTTTAAAAATATTACATCATTTAAGTAATCTTTTTTATCTGAGTATTGCCTGTTTATACTTTCTTGTAATTTGTTTAGTTTTTCATTAATTATTTCAATGAATATATTTATGTCTGCTTTATGATTATATAAGTATAGCATAATCAAATCTACATTAATGTAATGGTCTGAAATTGTTTTTAGATGCATTAATTTGTCTTCATCTGCTAAAGAAACTGCTTTGACTAACGGACCAAATGGGTTGTTTTTCATATCTGCCACTGTTAGATGTAATGTGGAACAAATATTAGCCATGGTTTTCCAATTCAGGTTTTTACAACAGTTTTTCATAAAATATACCACATTTATCTGAAAAGCTTTTCTTAAAACCACATTATTGCAAGGTATTTTCAAAATATCTGCAACAATTTTTGACAAATCATCATTTCCATAAAATAATGATAATTCATTACTGTCTAAATTGGCCAGAATATCAGTTACATGATACAAAGGGACAGGAGACCATTTAACATTAGTAATTGTTTTAAATATAACAATAAATGTGTTACTATCAGTGAGAAATTCCACTATATTCCTTTTAAGTGCTTTATTACTTGAATTCTGGTCATAAATGTTTATGTCATTAAGAGCTTCTAGTAATATTTGAGCTTCTATTTGAGTCCTTATTTTAGTTTTAAGTTTATACTCTATACATTTAAGTCTCACTTGAGTATTCTCATGTTTAAGACCCATATTGAAAGCAGCGTTCATCCAACACTCTCCAATGTTAATACTTTCAAATAGTCTTAATGATGGCAACACTATATTCCCTTGCTTCTCTTCTAAACTGTCTATAAGAACAAAGAAACTGTCCCACATGGCTTTTAAAACATCTGCATTATTTCTTCTCCATTGAAATATGGTTTCATTAGCACAGTTTACATTGATATCCTTTTTGGTAGACATAGCACAATCCACAGCTTTTTTAGTAAGATAGATTGATATTTTTCTAATTGCTGTATCGTCAGATTTGATACCTGAAATTATCATGTCCCAAAAGTTGCTTTGAAATATAATATCGGACACAAACTTGCTATCTTCTTTTCCGTCTGGTGTGGGTAGGTAGTAGTCTGAGAGACAACTGAGCACTTTTAAAGAATTCTCTTGTTTATCAGGTTTTAATGACTGGATGTAGATCCATATTCTATCAAGGATGTTGTATCCAACAACTCCTTCAACTAGTCTAGGTACTGTGTTAGTTAAGAAATGTATCTTCAAAGCTTCCTCTGTAGATTCAAGAATCTTTTCTAATGGTGTCTCTAGAAATAGTAGAGAAACTTTTTCTTGGAAGACTATGGTAGCACTCAAAATACAGTCAGCTGCTTTTAAACATAGTAATGTGTTGTCTTTGTGTGATTCCGACCTAAATTCAATGTTAGATAGTATTTGTTGAAGCAAATGTTCGGCTTTACTAAGAATTTTGCTAGGTTGCAGACGAAGTACAATGTCAATAATTTTACATACGTATTCAACATTTTCACTGCATAGATTCTTTAACAGTTTGACGGCGAAATCAAATTCTTTATCGTTTTCACATTCTGTATGTTCTTGAATGTTTACAAGCAGTTTATATTGCAGTAATTGAATTGCACTCCTTAGATGCTTATTGGAATGTTTACTTTTTTCCATTAAATATTTCAAAGGTTTATCTATGTCTTCTTCGTTTAATTCCAGTAGATCGAAAAAGGAAAGTAACTGTTCTTGAGTATCCATGGTGTAAAGTTACTGTAAAAATCAGGTTATTTCATAAAGTTTAGTAAACATTTAAAATCGGCTGAGCGTCCGCACATGCATGCATGTGAATGACACTTATGACACTTGACTGACACTGACATGAGAGCAATACAAAATAATGTCAAGCCTGACCAACTTGACGTATTTTCTACGACATTCGGATGCATTCAATGGACGTCAAATATTTTATTCCATATTATTTAGCACTCTACGGGTAAAACGAAAAGACCCGAAAGTCCCAGCGTTAGTCATGTCATAACAATAAAACCCCGGTATATTAGCCGTACTTCGACGTGGCATAAAATTACATGGCTCAACGATAAGAAAATTTTATTTTTAACTTTTTGAATGTGAGTCACACGTTGGTCACCACGTCGGTCACACGTTGACCGCGAACAATTAAAATTCTATTGTGTCTGGTAGTTGGCAGTCAACGTGTTAATTTTAAAAATTTTAATTAAAAATAAATAACTTGTTTTACACAGTTTACAGTTATACGAATTTTTCAGTGCATTGCGCTGATCAAAACTAATCCAAACACGACCTATCTGCTATTATTTTGTCAATTGTGCACCTACTGGTGTGCTGGATAGCCTGGCTGCAGCATCAGCTCATCTTGTTGACATCAGTGCATAAGTAACATCAAACGCTGGTTAAAACAAATCCAAACACAACATACCTGCTAAAATTTCCTCAACAATGTATTAGTGTACTAGATATCCTGGCTGCTGCATCAGATTAAGAATACCATAATCTTATTTATTAATGAAAAATACATGGGTGTTTTAAACACACAGTTTGTAAGTAAAGTTAATACCCAAAAAAGACAGCTAACACAAAAGAGCTGAAACAGTTAAACTGATTTTGATGTCATCATGTCTAAGAACCATCGAGAAACTCTGCTTTCAAATGAAAAAAACCGCATCTAAATCGGTTCCACCGATTAAACACTCGGTTCTGAAGTTTTATAAAAGCATATTTTGCCGCCGACTTCCGCAACTAGGGTTATTTTACACCTCTTAGTTTTTTTATGAAGTCGGTTGTATTTTTATTTTATAACTTTTAGTTTTTTGTTTCTCTAGTTAATTTATTATTTTTCTTTTTCCTAAATCGATTTCGATAAAAGCGGTATGGGACACCGAAAGTATACTCTCCAAAAAAAAAGAACTTTAAGCGGTCCTTATGTCGAAGATAATATTGTTGTAATACACTTAAAAAAACACAGCTTAAATTGTAAATTTTGTAAGTCGGTTTAAAATCGCCGTTGACATTGGCTTTGTTAGGTGCCTAAAATAAAATAGAACAGAGCGATTGGCTGCTTACAAGTGTACTTTGCATGTCGGGGGTTTCGATTCCCGCTTGGATCAAATATTTGTGTAGCCTATAAGTATTTGTTACGGATCTGGCTATTTGAGTTTAAGTTTGTTTGTAAACGCACCCACTTTCCAAAGGCATGTGCATCGGAAAGCGTGGCGTCAGAGCACAATTTACAGTACAAACCACGTCTGAAATGGTTGAAGGTCTAAAGAAAGTTTAAAAAGCAAGTTTTTTTTATCATATATGTTTTTTTGCTTTCTATACTTTATTAATGATTTGAACACTAAAAAGAGTAAGAGGTTGTTTTTTCGGGCTAGCAACATCATTATTTTTGTCCTTGTTCTTGCTGCCAAAATCGCTAAAATTTACGAAAAAATCGTCCATTGAGTACCTAGCACAGTATCCGTTTCAGTTTATTCCTTAAAAACTCTTCAGATTTGCTGGAATTCTATTGCGTTGTAATTTTCCGTTTCTAGTTTTCCATAATTTCTCAGCAGGATATAATTTCAACGTAAGCGATGGAAGATAATTCTTCGACTGATGACGAAATTCCCTATTCTCCTTCAAGACCTCAATTTGGTGGAAAAAAGCTGAAAATGAATGATGGAAGTTTCATAGAAACAGGTAAACATTGGCTCCAATAACTACTACAAAAAATGTAACGTAAAAAACTTCGTGTCCATCTTGATGTTTTTTTTTAGTCGTGTCGTCGAATAAAGATGAAAATTTGGACAGTGGAGTGTCAGCTGATAAATCTGAGAGCACCAGTAGCGAGGACCGTGGTCAGGCAACGTTGGAGGGGCCTTCCAACGAGGAGGTGAACGTAGCTCCATCTGGCAGCAACGTTCGTGCGATCCTCTTGAACCTCAGACATCCCAGATGGACCAGAAACTATAGGAAACGAAGGACACCTGAGACGGACAGTAATGCATCCTCTAGGGATTCGGATGATTTATCTGCAGACGAAAATTCCCCAGCTTCAATAGCAAGTACTTCAGAAACGGAGAGTGATGATCTAAGAAGATTTGCCGACTTCCTTGCTCCTGCTGAAATCACTTGTAGTAGTGGGTGAGTATCCAAACGCCTGAATTTTAGAGTAGTATAACAACTGCCAGAAAATAATATAATTTTATTTTCAACAACATTAATTTGATGTAGTTAGCTTTTTTTTATAATTTGTGATTTTAAACAACTTTCCTGACTTGGTAGATAACCTACTGATTGGTAGATAACCTATGATGACCCCATCAGTAAATTAAACAAAGTATTTAAATAGGTACAATTCCTTGTGCATCTTCAATTAAAGGAGACCACAACTTACATTAAAATATCAAACAAACAATTATTAATTAAAATAAGGCACAAACAATTATTAATAAAACTAACAGAACAAACAATTATTAATTAAACTAAAAACATCCATAGGATTTTGGATTATATAAATTCAACCTGCTTGAGGTCAATATTTATAAAACTAGTACAGTCACTAATCTAGTGCTGTTAAAAACTAGGAGGTGCTGGATTATATATATTACAGCTCTAATTAACATCATCAATATCTTACATCACATCCTTACAAGCTGTATTGTCTTTACAACCCATCCGTTTATGATTGTTGTATGGTTTCAAATATTCCACAACTTTTTCACACAACGCCATCTAGTCCCAAGCTAAGCTCAGAGCTTGTGTTATGGGTACTAAACAACTGATAAACATACTTATATTGTTCTAAATACATACATATAATAGATAAATTACACCCAAATGTACTATAGATACGGATCATACAAACATAATCTCATGCCTTTAATCCCTGAAGGTTTAGGCAGAGATCTACATTTAGCACCCCCACATTTCGCCAATTATGTTAAAGTTCTAAGTTATTGATATGAATAAAATGCACACACAACGGCAGATAATGTTTTCTAATTTCAGGGTTCTTTCCCTAGTAAACATTGTTCATAATGATAATTACGACAAAGGCTTTTTGGGTTTTGCCATAACAAAAAATTAATAGAATAGAAATGTGGTATAGCCACATAAATAGGTACAAAACCCAAAAAGCCTTTGTTGTAATAAAATTATCATTATGAACAAAGTCAATGTTGACTATTCTGTCTAAATGTGTAAAAAAACAACTGAACTAAATACTTATATAAAAATCTTCAATTGATACTGTTAAACTCAATGTAGATCTTCATGGGTTAGTATGAGACTGAAATCAAACAAAAATTAATGAAAGTTAATATCAATTATACCACATTCAGACAGACAGAGCTTTAGTTTACCTAACTTACTGATAAAAAGTAAAAAAAAAATGATACAATCGTGACATATCCGGCCAATTGTAACTTAGAAATGGTGTAAAGTGATAATGGAAACTAATAAACCGAGGTTGCCGTACACTACAAACATACCAAGAGTACTTTTAGTAAGGCAATAGTTAAATGCCCAAAAACTGTTCAGTGAAAGTGTGTGTTTGAAACTTGTTTCATACAAACACACATAAAGTCACTCACTTTACCTATGGAGGTAGATAAAAAGTATGGAAAGCCACTTGCCATGACTCTAACATACTTATTTGTATTTATTTACATTGCATTCTGCCAGATGCAACATAAATAAATACAAATAAGTGGACAATGAAGGTTGGAAACCCCCTCCAACCTTCATTGTCCACTGCCAGATGCAATGTAAATAAATACAATAATAATACTTATATATTTCTAAATATATACATACTATAGATATAAATTACACCCAGACACAGAACAAATGATCGTGCTTATCACACAAACATTTGTCCTGGGTGGAAATCAAACCCACAACCTATCGACTGCTATGCCTAATATGTATGTATTTAGAAATATATAAGTATGTTTATCAGCTGTTTAGTACCCATAACACAAGCTCTCAAGCTTAACTTGGGACTTTTTTTTTTTTTTTTTTTTTTTTTTCATATTTATTTTCAAACATGCGATCGGTTCTTGAATCATAAGCAGTTGTTTATCAATGTGTTTGACATGTTAGGCGTGCCCTCCCATTGTTAGGCTGCCTTTGGATATTGCTTTACTCAAAGTATATTATCCCAAATGTGCAGTCTTTTAAGACGTCTTGTTGGCAGCGATTCACTTAGAGCCTGAGCAAGGCTGTTTTCGTGATTTATTATCCTCTCTCTGTAAGCTTTTATCATAATTTTGATTTCCTCTTTGATGGTAGGAACTTTTACATATTCGTGGATTTCATCCATTCTTGTGTACCATGGGGCACTCACTACGGCTTTAAGCACGCCATTTTGAAATCGCTGGAGTATTTCAGTGTTGGAGGTTTTTGCTGATCCCCACAGCTGTATGCCATAAGTCCAGACTGGTTTTATGACTGCTTTGTAAATCAAAACTTTATTGTTGACAGAGACTCGAGATTTTCTTCCCAATAACCACTCTAGTGTTCTCCATCTGTGATTGAGTTCATTACGCTTTGTTTGGATGTGGGTCTTCCACGTTTGTTTGCGATCGAGGTAAAATCCCAGGTACTTTACTACAGTGTTGTGTGGTAGCTGCTCATTACCCAGTTTCACAGCAGGGCAATCTCCTTGTTTGAGGGTAAATGTGATGTGGTTAGATTTAGCTGCACTAGCCTTGATTCGCCAGCTCTTCATCCAGGTATAAACCTTATCCAGGTGCGACTGTAGCTTACTGGAAGCTACTTCTGGGTTGGCGTCAGATGTCAGCACTGCAGTATCATCGGCAAAGGTGGCTGTCATTACAGTTTCCGATTCAGGAACATCTGCTGTGTATATCAGGTACAGGACGGGCCCCAGGACAGAGCCTTGTGGGACTCCAGCTCTTATGTCGTAAAAATCTGAAGTGGCATCATTAATTTTTACAAAGAAGATACGATTTTCTAGGTAAGATTTCAATATCAGGAACAGGTTGTATGGTAATGTTCTTTTCAGTTTATACAGCAGCCCAGGGTGCCAAACCTTATTAAAAGCTTGCTGTACGTCGAGAAACACCCCTGAGCAGTATTTTTTACTTTCGAGAGTATCTCTAATATGTTCACACACTCTATGGACTTGTTCTATGGTCGCATGTCGTCTTCGAAATCCGAACTGGTGCTCTGGGATAGTAGCGTTTTCGTATAGGTGCTTACTAAGCCGTGCTGAGACTATTTTTTCAAAGACCTTCGACAGTACAGGAAGCAGGCTTATTGGTCTGTATGAAGACGTAAGGTGCGGCGGCTTACCTGGTTTAGGGATCATAGTTATTTGAGAGACTTTCCAGATGTTGGGGTAGTACGAGGTTCTTAGAATAGCATTGAATAGCGAGGTGACGAACATTACTCCTTTTTTTGGCAGGTTTCGCAATATTTCCGCTGTCACAAGATCAAATCCTGGAGCTTTTTTAAGTTCCAAATCAAGGATAGTGCGACGCACTTCTGCAGGCGTGCAGCATTGGAGAGGGGGGCTCAGTTGGAGGTCACTTTCAAGATATGAGCTCACTTCACGGTCTATAATTTCTGTTCCTAGGTCCTCATTTGGGGTGAACACGCTGCTAAGAAACTCCCCGTATGCTTCTGCTCTCTCTTCATCCGTTTTAGCCCATTCACCATTTTCTTTTTTGAGCGGGTGCTGTGCTAGTTGTGGTTTTCTTTCTGATTTTGCCACTTTCCACAGTGAGTACTCGTTTTTAGCAGGGACTGATGGCGTTAAGTTTTCGAGATGTAGTTGTATTGTTTCATTCTCCATCTCAACCAGGTTCCTTTTTAGTTCAGCTGCTGCTTTGTTGAACGCTCTTTTGTCAGCAGGGTGTCGGCTACAGTGCCAAACCCTTCTAAGTCGTCTTTTTTCTAGAACTTGGCATTTTACTTTCTGCGGCAAGTTGCGATGAGTTTTAGTTTCAGTCGATTTTTGAACAGGTGGAGTACAAGCCCATGCCGCTTTCTGTATTAATTTAGTTATGTAGGAAGTAGCACTTTCGATGTCATCATCGGTTTTAAGAGGAATCTTCAGGTCTATATTATCATTGAGGTATTGCTGAAAGCTTCCCAGTCTGTACGGTTGTTATATAAGTATTGATTTCTTGACCGATTTATTACAGATGTGCTCATTGTAACAATTACTGGCGAGTGATCTGAAGAGCTGTCGTGACAGCTAGAAACTTCTAAGAAATAGGATGGTACCCCTTTGTAGACGAAGAAGTCTATAAGGTCGGGCAGTCTATTTGGGTCTGCGGGCCAATATGTTGGTTGACACGTTGTGAGGATATTTAGACGGTGTTTGTCGATGCTATTCTTAAGGTTACGGCCTCTAGTCAATGTAAGCCTTGATCTCCATTGAGAGTTTTTGGCGTTCCAGTCTCCACCAACAATAAATCTGTTGCCTAGAGTTTTGAACAAATCGTTGAAATCCTCCTCACTGGTTTCGTGTCCTCTTCTCTTTTTTGGCGGGCAATATATCGATGATATTAAGATAGAGCCTTGGCTATCATGCACCATTATTGTTGTAGCTTGTATTTTTGAGGTTCTGTATTCAGGAATTAGTTGATGCTTAATGCAATTTCTTACTATGACTGCAGTGCCAGCGTGCGCTGTGTTGTCCGGGTTATTTGTAACGTATGTACAGTATCCGTCTAGGTTGAATGTTTTTTCATCCGTAAGGTGTGTTTCGGATATAAGCACTACATCAAGGTTCTGCACTGTAAAGAGTATTTTAAGTTCTTGTTTTCTGTCCAGCAGACCATTTATGTTCCAACTTGCTATTCTTAGAGCCATTTTAACGAACAAGTTTATGGACGATTGTTGTCAATAGGGTCATAAGGGTACCCATTTGGTCAATTAGACGGTCTAGCTTTTCAGCTTGCTTTGACATAATTTTTTCTAGGTTAGTCGCGTCTCCTGTTAAAGCTTGTGCGTATGTTTTAGCTGATTCGGTGTTGGTAGATAGTTTTTCTGACAGGGTTGGTATGTTTCTGATAGTTGGAAGGTGTTTTTCTTCAACATGTTTCCATGGTCTTGTTTGCGCTCTTAAATTAGACTTCCTGTTTTGAATTTCTTGGAATACTTTGCATCCTTTGTAACTGGCCGCATGGTCCCCAAGGCACAATGCACATTTTGCTGGTTCATCTTTGGTCTTAGGACATTCTAGCGTGTTATGGTTTTCTGCGCACTTAACGCATCTATATGGACGCATGCAATAATTTTTTGTATGCCCATATTGCTGACACCTCTTGCATTGGGGGATGGTTTTCTTACGTTTGGGGTCTTCAATATTGACAGATGTGTGGTAGATGTATTTCAGGTTTTTTATTTCACTATTGTTGGGGCCCGGCTCAATATTAACGAACCAGGTTGACAGTGGTTCTTTTGTTTGTCCATGTCTGGCGTTTATAATTTCACCTTTCACTATATTTCCAGTACTTTCTATTGCCTCTTTTATAGCTTCCATGGGTGTCGAAGAATGAAGATTCTTGATGACGATGCGATATGGTCGTTCGTCTTTTGGGGTGAATGTGTGCCCTATCAATTTCTTCTCACGTACTAGTACCATGAGTTTTTTGTAAGCTTCAATGTTGTCAGCCGTCACACGAAGTTGATTCTTGGTTACAATTTTGAAGGAAAAGTGAGTTATATTTAGAACCTCTTCAATCAAATCTTTGAGCTTAGTAACATCTTTAATGCCATAAAGCATTAGTGGTGGAGGCTTGTTGGCTCTTGCTTTTGGTATTGATTTTTGTTTTTCATCTACTTCAAGTTCCGAGTATCTATTTTGAGTTGGTGTTACTTCCGGAGATGGAGTTTGGCCTAATCTCATTCTTTTGCGGCTATTTTGCATAGCCTCACCAGTCTGAGCAGTGTGTGCACTTAAGGGTTTCTTTCTATACTGTCGCAGTATAGGTACAGATTGCCACTCATTTTCATCATCCGAAGTTTGGTTAAGAGGATCTAGGTTGACTTTCACTGTCTTATGGTGTCTATCTTGATGATGATAAGACGAATTGATTTGGTTAATGTTGGTATTTTTTCCACCAGTAGCATTATTTTTACCGAGAGCCTGGTCAGCCATTCTCGTTATTTTATTTCCCTCGGGGGAGTTTATGATTTTGGTTTGGCAACACTGATCGAATTGTCAGCTGTCATACTGACAGCTTATTTTTATTCAAGATAAAAAAAAACAAAAAAGTTGGAGGTAGAAGAATAAAATCTCCGGAAATGTGGAATGTCATCCGCGGTTTTCATGCACTATTTTCGGTCGAAATCCAAAGATTTACGCACGAATAACACTATCACATGTTCCACAGGTGTTTATCTTCACTTTGGTAGTGTTTTTAGTTCACAATATCACTGATTAGTCACAAAAACTGCAAATTCTTTGGGAGCACTTTTGCTTCCTATCAGAGTTGGCAGATTATATAATAACTTGGGACTAAATGGCGTTGAGTAAAAAGTTGTGAAAATGAAAATATTATTTATTTATTTAACAACCTCCGGCATAGCAGTTGGGGTCACTAACTACTAGACCAACAGGCCAGTCAAAATTTAACTGACTATTTTACTACATACAAGGTGTTTTTTTTTATATCCCATAACTCTAGGGTTATATTCTGTAGGTAAAAATAATACTAAAACTCCTAGAATAGATGGTCCAAAAATGCATAGTTTCGGAGATATCATCAATCATAATTAAATTATCAGTTGTTTAGTACCCGTAACACAAGCTCTGCTTAGCTTGGGACTAGATAGCGTTGTGTGAATAGTCGTGGAATATTATTATTAAGTATTATTAATATTATTTTTATTACCTAATTAGTTAAAAAATTGTCACCAGTACGACGAATCTTCTTTCTAACGTCACTTTTCTTTCACGTAAGGGTGTTTTACATTAATCATCGTGACTTTGTCGAATTATTTTGTATGATAGTTAAAAAAAAAAAAAGGATGATTGAAACATAATTCATAAATGCCAGTTGATTCTTTGATATGGTCTCAATCATACCCTAGAGTTATGGGATATAAAAAAAAAAACACGTTGCATAGTCAAACAAACTAACTTCAATATAAATTTTTGCAGATCGCCAGGAAGTTACGAGACCAACGATAGCTACGAGTCTGACATGCTAGATCTTGATGTTGATGATATCGACTCGGACCAAGAAGGAGAGGCGCCAAGGCTTGGTATACCGAATTTACGTCCCGTTCCGAGCGATAAGTCCAAAGTACCACCCGTGCTGCTCAAGACGAGACCTAAACACAGCTATATGTTTCTTAGAGGTAATTATTGAGTACCCATAAAATGATGTTAGAATTATAAATTAGCACAGTTTTAATTTATTTTAATTAATAATGTTTTAAATGCCAATGAGACAGTTGAACATGTATATCTAGTATTATATGTATAATGTAAACATCTATCTACTTACCCATGTTTGCAAAGGAAATAAATGATTTGATTTGGTTTGACAACAACAACAACAAAATATTCAATAAGCGGCAACATCCCAATAGCTGAGGCGTTAGACTGCCAATCGAGAGATTGTGAGTTTGATTCCCACCCTTTGCACTATTGACGTGAACTCACTCTTGACACTTTAATCAATAGGCTAGTGGACTAAATTTTAGTTTTTAGTCTCTCATCTAGATTTCTAAAAATTTTCGACACAATTTTTGTCTTTTTTCACGTAATCATTATACAGGGTGTATTTTTTTACCGTGGGACAAACTTCCACAGGCTGTTCTACTCTTGAATATGAACAACTTTCGCTATAGGACCAGCTCTGAAATCGTTTTTTTGCGATTTCAGAGTTGGTCCTTTAGCGAAAGCTGAAATCAGCTGTTGCACTTGCTTGTTGACGAAAATGTATGAAACAGCAGCAGAATTTATGCATCTGTATAACGGCGATATATGTATATTATTGAGTTAAAGTGTCGCATGACGTCGTTATCCCGTACGGTTTATACTGAATAATGACGTCACAATCCCCCTCTCCTTAATTTTGGTACTTCTATGGAGGAAATATAATTTTAATATTCATAGGTACACCTTCCACATGTCTATTGTCAACAGAAATAATAAATCGTGAGATGGGGCTGACATTTCCTTGCGGCAAAGTTGCACAGGAGGACCTCGTATTCGAAAGGAGGTTCTACGGATCCTTGCACGTCGTTTACAGAATGAAGAGGCTTCACACTCTCAACAAACACAGAGGCTGCGTTAATTCCATAAATTTTCATCCACAAGGTAAGTCATTTTTTACCCACGACAGAACGGAGACAGAATATACATATGCGTTGCGGGTGAGAGGTTTGTTTGTGCAAATCGAAGTTACCATTTTTCTTCAAACCTACTACTCCGATTTTAAAGCAGTATTCGGTTATGGGTTTGATTGGTGCATGTTCTTAAATAAGTGTTACGGTGACAACAACTCACCAGGGAGCGCTGCAACAAAACTGCAGCAACCAAACGTTGCCATTATTCTCCAAAACTATTAGTCCGATTTTGATGCAGTTTTCAGTTATGGATTTAATTGTTGCATGTTCTAAGATAAGTGACACCTAGGGGCGCTGCAGAAAACATTGTTTGTGCAAATCTATGTTGCCATTGTGCCACTGTGAAAGTTGTAGATTATTATTTATTTTTAATATTTTGTGTAAGATGATAATATAATGTTAAACAGGGTAACTCGATAGTTACCCTGTCCTGCCATCTCAATAGATGGCGGATCTCAATCAGAGTTATCTGACTGAAAAAGATTTGCTGCCGGCCTGCAATAGCGGGGATAAGGCTAGGAGCCTGATGTTGGTTACGATTGACTTGTTCCCAGGGCACCTCCTAGCATCAGGTTCGGACGACACACACGTGGTGGTGTGGGACTGGGCCCGCAATTCAGTCAAACAGATGATCAAGACAGGCCACAAGTCCAATGTGTTCCAGAGCAAGTTCCTATTCCTAAATGCTGAGAGTCAGCTGAATATTGTCACATGTGCCCGAGATGGACAGGTAAGAAACTAATAAGTATATTGTTACGAATTACATGAGGAGTTGGTTTTGGTCGAATCTCTATTATTAAAGTATCGATCAAAGAGAAGTAGATTTATTGGAAAACTTCATTCGTCGACAAGATAGGTAGATGCCATTGAGGTTGGAACTTTGCAGGGAGATTGTCACAGAAGACCTTTTATTCCCAGTTATAGATGATAAAAAGAAAAACATTTGGGAAACGCACAAGTGATGTAATAATGAAACTTAAAATAAATCAATCCAGGTAAAATTAAAAAAAAATCTGTACCGTGGTTTAACGGCCCGTTCACGACCTTCAGGGCAGTTCAGGGGCAAGCTAAGCGTAGTGCGGCGAGCGTAAAGATTCAAAGTATGAAATCGCCACGAGATAAGGTGGTGGTGGTGTGGTTTGCATGGCATGAGCCTGAGTATGGCGATATATCTTAATTTTAACACCTGTATACCCACCCATATTCTGCAAATAAAGGATTTGAATTTGAAGTCTTTTGGCCTCACTCCAAAAGACTCCTATCTCAGCAAAATACTACTATAGTTACAAAAAAAAACACAGTAGCGCTGTTTTTCTAACGACGATCGGTCCTGTGTTGCTCTCTTCCATTGACTTCCCGCTCCAGCTCCCTAGTCTATGGACCTACGCTGCATGTTCTGGTGCGAGATCGCCACTGACACGCCATCGCTTCTACAATCTATGTGCCATGCCTGCTGCTACTTAGTTTGGCAATTCTTCGAGCTATTATGTCGTTACTTTGGTTTTCTTCATTTTTATTCGATCCTGCAAATAAGTATTATCTCTACAAGGCTCCTTGGGTGACCTGAAGCCTTCTTTTACCACTTCTCTCAAAAAAGGCCAATTTCCGCGGTTAAATCTATTCACAATCTCATCTCAGCGACAGTCAATGTCAAAAATGTATTTTTGACAGCAATCTGTGAAAAATACTTCTAATTTTACATAGTAAAAGACTGAAATTAGAATACGAACGTTCTTAATATGGGAACTGCCGACAGATTTTACCCTTTATCTTCAATTCCAAGGTCCGTCTCCTACAATGTCATCCCAGCGGCGGTTCCACAGTATCTCGGCGGAGACTCGCGTCCCACTCGCGCGCGGCGCACAAGCTGCACGTGTGCGAGGCGGAGCCCCACGTCGTCATCTCCGCGGGAGAGGACGGGCTGGTGATGCAGTGTGACGTCAGAGCTGAGCATGCGTCTAGGTAAGTTCATTAGGATTTTTCTTCCTTTGTGTGTTTATTATTCAGTCAGTCCTATGACTGCGCAGATGTGTCTACAATGTCTTTAAATGATAAAAAATATTTGTTTCTTCTGTAAATAGGTTCATACAAACACTTTTACTCACTCACGTTTCAAATGAGAATAAGAATGACTTGCGCCATCTTGTGACGTCATAGCTGTCAATTTGAATAAATTGGGTAAGATCAGCAAAACAAGGTATTTTCTAAATATATTTTATTTACGAATCATGAATGAATGACTTTCTAAATTGTGCTGTTTCTTCTTCTCAAAGTATTTGCCTATGTTGGAGATAATCTCTCCAGCCCTCCCATGCAAAACAGCACTTAATTTACTCATTTTCGAGCAGTCGACGAGACGAAAACAAAAACAAATAACAACAAACAACCGCGTAACAAACAAAGTTAATAAATAAAACGCAAGCACTCCACACGACTATAAATTAATTTCAGCCATTTTTACATTTTTAATAACTGCGACTCGGTAAAGCTAAAAAAAGAACATTATTGATACGCAAATAAGGTTTCGTTGGTGACCGTACTTTTCAAGTGCCATCTGGCAGATAGAGGTCATTGACGTTCCTATTCTTATTTGAAACGCATAGTACATGTCATTTTAACTAGAAGGTGAGGTCGGTGTTTCAGTATCTGACTACTCTGAGAAGAAACACGGAAATAAACTCAGAGGTCACAGTCTCTTTTTAAGTCCAGACATTTTCTTGGTCAGATTATGTAACAACCATGCAGATAAGTGTCTGAGATGGTCTTTTGAGGAAAGAACCACACAGATATGAGGGGACCAGATCACTTTGTCTTAAGTTCCTTTTATCTTTAATTAGAAGATGCCATTGCGGTTATCAGACTTTCTAAGTTGTGCTTGTGGGTCCCACAAATAGTTACAATTACTGCTTTTAAAATATTGACGTTTGGTTAATAATATCAGTTGATTAGTGATGTTCAAACCTGATTTTATTAATAAAAATAAACGTGTTGTAACAAAATCAAGGGGCAATCGAAATGTGGCGACGTTATCTTACGCGTAATTAAAAGTAATGATGATATACATAATTATTTATAATTTGTTATTTATTGTTGTAAGCAGATCTTTCCATAATTTTACATATAATTTTTTCTTTTAACTAATGGCGCCGGCATTTCTAAAATGACTGATCGCTGAGAAGAAATACCGAAAGAAACTTAAAAGTCATGGAGTTTCCGTTTAGTAAATGATAAATGATATTTATTTTGTAAATAGGTTTTTACAAACACTTTTACACGTCGCCTTTTTTAGTAAATGGGATCGGTATTTCACTATTTGACTACTCTGAGAAGAAACACCGAAAGAAAATCAGAGGTCATAGTCTCTTTTAAAGTCCAGACATTATCTTGGTCAAATCATGTAAGATCCATGCAGATTAGTGTCTGAGATGGTCTTTAGTAACTAGATGGCGTTGGCGTCGAGTTAGATCGCGCTATGGTTTCGTTCCCAAAAAGTGATGTTATTGGTGCCGATGTGCTGCTCTCATTACATATAGAAACGCGGGTTACCTTTGTTGTTACCTCAAGACATAATAAAATGATGGCTTTTGGCCGCTATGTTGTATAGATTATTTTTGTGGCGTTTCATTGTAATGCGAAAAGACATAATATGTAGCAAACACTATTCATTTAGTCAATATAGGGTGTAATAGTATAATTTAAGAACTTATTTTTCTTAGCAAATAAAGACTTATTCTATTCTATACCACGTTATATTAATCACTACATGGGGCACATGGTTTCGAGAGTTTTAGTAGTCTCGGTGGTTACCTATCCACGGATCGACCTCGGCAAGTCGATTGGTTTAAAAGTAAATGTAAAAACCTACAGTCGTCCGAGGAAGCCGTCTAAACAGGGCAATCGTGCGTGGTGTGAAGGGCGAGACGCGGGAAAGCCGCCTCAGAACTGGGAACCAAACGATGTTTTAGTTCGTGAGGTATTATTCAGGGCTAACGCGTGTAGACGTTGTCGGCATTTTTCCAGAGATCAAAGGCGTCGTCCTACTGTATTAATATTTATACTGTGTCAATACCAAATCAAATCAAAAGTCTTGAAATAAGGCTGAGAATCTGCACTTTTTGAACGTCAGAATTACATAAGAAAGTTCCCAAAGAACCTCCTTCGCCACTTCCTAATGTTTTTGCTGGGGAGAAGGAAGTGGCGGAACAAACTCCCCAGCAACACGTTTGTCTGATAAGTTATAAGAACGAATTTATGCAGTACAATTATTTAATACTAGCAGACGTCCCGCGGTTACACCCGCGTAGGTCCCGTTCCTGTGGGAATACAGGGATAAAAAGTAGCATATGTTTTAATCCAGGGTGTCAGCTAACTCCATACCAAATTGTATTGAAATCCATTCAGTAGTTTTTACGTGAAAGAGTAACAAACATCCATCCATCCATCTATCCATAATCACAAACTTTCGCGTTTATAATATTAGTAGGATTATCACCCTGCCGTCTCAATCGACTGGCCTGTTGGTCTAGTGGTTAGTGACCCTGAGTGCCATGCCGGAGGTCGTGGGTTCGATTCCCACCCAGGAAAAATGTTTGTGTGTTAAGCACGATCATTTGTTCTGTGTCTGAGTGTAATTTATCTATCTATAATACGTATGACCGACCTCTTGAATACACACTTAACTGATTTACTAAATCGTTTTCTATTTATTTATTTCTTTCCGTTACTGGGTACCCCTCAAGGTTCATTGGAAGACCAGCGTCAGACAGCATCACCTGTCTGGCATGAATGCTGAAATGGACCTTTTTGGCGCAGCCGTGAGGCACACAGCACATAATGTGTACCTACTAATGTATATTTTGTGTATGTGTGTTTTAATGACTGATGTCAATAAAATATTTTTCTTTCTTTCTTTCTTTCTTTCTTTCTTTGTATGTATTTAGAAATATATAAGTATGTTTATCAGTTGTTTAATACCCATAACACAAGCTCTGCTTAGCTCGGGACTAGATGGCGTTGTTTGAAAATTGTGGAATTTATTTAATTATTCAATTTCCAGATTGTTCCAAGTGAAAAACACCGGCATGATCATCCCCCTGTACAGCGTGACGGGCAATCCTCGCGAGCCGCGCGAGCTGATCGTGGCGGGGCGCGACAAGTTCGTGCGCCTGTACGACCGGCGCCAGCCCACCAAGCCCGTCAGCTTCTACTGTCCCACGATATTCCACGAAGATCCAGTAAGATCATTCATATTAATGCTACTGAAAAAAACTCCAATCTTAGTAGATAGTGCAATTCCGCGTAGTTATCACAGTCAGCGAAGGTGTATATTCGCAGTATTTAACAATTGTAGTTACGCGGAATTGCACTATCCACGCCGCAATATCATTTAAATCCAAAGGTTGTCTGTAAGAGATCGCTTTTAGCGGTAAGGCCGCCCATCGCAATATCTCTTAAACTAAGACCCCTAGCAAAGATCTGTTTTGTTGTAGCACACAAAGTTTTGATTGCGACCGGGGAATCGAACCCGGGACCTCATGCTCAGCAGTAGCTTGCGAGCACTAAACCAACAACTGCCAGCCTAGCCTTTTCCCAACTATGTTGGGTTCGGCTTCCAGTTTAACCGGATGCAGCTGAGTACCAGTATTTTACATGAAGCGACTGCCTGTCAGACCTCCACAACCCAGTAACTGGGTAACATCCTCTCTCCTACTCATCTTAATTTTTGATGTTGCTGTGCCCGACTGGGTCCATAATTGTTACTCGAATCGGTTTAACCTTCCACCTGTATGTTCATTATGGATTGCAATAAATACTTGAATACTTGAATACATGATACCCCTTGGTTAAACTGGTTGTCAGACTTTCAGGCTTCTGACTACAAGTAACTACTGTTAAAGATCTACAAATGATAGCCGGGACCAACGGCTTAACGTGCTTTCCGAGGCACGGAGGAGTCTTGATATGTAATAAATGGTCAACCATCCATGGACCGACCTCGTCAAGCGTAGCTTAACCTTCGATCAACCCATGCGGCTATTATAATTTAGCCACAAGCTCCGCACTAAACCAACGAGGTAGTAACTTTCATGTTTTTGTTTTAAAAGTTTTATCTCTCATTTCAGGCAGCCGCAAAGAAAACGCGATCGGTAATGCATCTGACTTGCGCAGTGTTCAACCACGACGGAACGGAGATACTCGGATCGTACAACGACAATGATATCTTTCTGTTTGATGTGAAAAACGATGCCTGTTCCAAGTGAGTTTTAAATAAGGCATGAATGTTTTAGTACAGTACCCCTGCCGATTTACTGTAGTGGAATTATCCAATCACAGCCCCGACGCGTGACGAGATGAGGAATTCAACCGTTATGATTGGTCGATTTCTGCACGTCTCCGCTCAGCTTCAGTGATAAATGATATTTATTTCTGTAAATGGGTTCATACAATACAAAAACTTGTAATACACTCAACAAAAATAATCGTCGCGAAAGCACACTGTTCAATGCGAAATAGAAAGACGAAACGAAAATAACTGGCTTGCTTTCTATGAGCGATAGAGAGAGAGAGAGACGGAGAAAAACGCGCACGCCGCACGGCTTAAAACTTTGGCAAAAAGCGTCGTTAACTTTTGGTCTTAATTTTTTCCGTCTAGCCCCCTTTCGCAACGCGCGATAAGGAACTTCGTTCCAATATTAGGTATCGTGTTCATCACACAAACATTTGTCCTGGGTGGGAATCGAATATACGGCCTCCAGCATAGCAGTCAGGGTCACTACATACATACTACATAACTACTAGACCAACAGGCCAGTCAAAACTCACTCAGTCAATTACTTACTTTACCATTATTCTGCTTTCAGAGAAGACCCAAATCAGAGCGACGGGTACACACACAGATACACCGGACATCGCAACAGCGCTACGTTCAAAGGAGTCGCCTTCTTCGGTCCGAAGAGCGAGTTTGTGGTTTCTGGTTCAGATTGTTCATACATCTACGTGTGGGACAAGAAGTCTGAGTCTATTGTGCAGTGGCTCCAGGGAGATATGAGTGGCGTTGTGAGTATTACTCGAATATTTCTGATTCTTCAAAGTAGCTGTTGTATTTATATTATTTTAATTGAAACAACAAACAATTGCAAAACAAACTAACATAGAAGTAATAATTATGCAATCAACCACGTTATCCACAGCATACAATAAAAATAATATAACGCGTTATAACGAGCTATTTAATATTAATAATAATTAACGCACGCATTTAACTATTTCCTAACTAATTTTAGTGTGGGTTCTAACTCACTTAAATTTTTAAATTCTAATAATAATTAATAAAAAAAAACTGTTAATTAATTGTGCCAATAAAGTGAAATAACAAAATAATATGTATTGCTATTCGTGTATGGTGGAACATTAGATGTTTCTGCTACATTCTATACCTTACGGCATGCAAAATGATAAAATGTAATTTAAAACAACCCGTAGAGCTGAATACCTTGTTATAAAACTAAATTAAACTTAGAGAATTGACATCTCGTACTGACTTACAGCTTTAGAAAAGGACAGAGAATGACAGTTATAGATCTTTTTTCTTTGTCGTGTGGCTAGTGACTAACCAACAGGGCTCTTGGCTAACTTTTTATTGCCAATGACTAACTGGCGTCCGCACAGCACAGCACAGTGATTGCACACTGAACTTCGATGACAACTGAGAATTTACAAAAAGTTGCTATTCCACTTTAAGTCGACTTCAAGTTACTATCAGTCGCTTCGTCACATCTCTGCGTGTGCGCATGACGTTATCCTAGATACACGCCGATGATACCCGATACGAAACTAGGTAGCTATTTGATTGTTTTTCGTTGAACACTGCCCTTTTTTGATACGCAAGAATCTTGCTGTTGTCATTATGTTTATGCCGCCCATGGGCCTCCTCATAAGCTTTATTATGATTCCAGGTCAATTGTATAGAAACTCATCCGCAGTCTCCAGTGTTGGCTACCAGCGGACTGGACAAAGATATCAAGATCTGGGTACCTAAAAGTGAAGAAGATCCCAACTTCGACGGAATAGAAAGGGTAAGAATACAGTTTATATACGAATAGTTACCACGTAACTAGATTACTAGACATATGTGAAGTCGTAATAAAATGGACATACATAAACTCACGCCTTTTTCCCGTGTAACTCTGACTGCTAAAATTCAATATTGATACTGGCTGCTCCGGATACTTAGTCTCGCTTTTTTTTTTTCAAAAATAAATCATTTACCTCAGATCCTATTCTCAGATCAACTGAATACACATACAAAATTTTTAAAACTCGAAAGTCAAAGTCAAGTCAAATCATTTATTTCAATTAGACCTGATAACAGGCACTTTTGAACGTTATACTTACAAATTAAATAAATTAATATGATTCTAGATGCACAGTTTCGTATGGAGAAGAATGTGCAAGAAACTCCATACTTACCTACTCTTTTAAAATAGATTTTACAATATTTGTTTACATTATCAGATTATATGTGAGGATGATGTACCTTGGAAAAAAAACTACTATACTGAGATAGGTACAAGGTGTTATAAAATATAAGAGTGTATTTAAAGATACATGGTGCTCACATATTGAAGTATTTAAACCAAAGATGATTATTAAAAAAGTAATAATCATGAAGTTACTAAAATAAAAATAAAATGAAAATCAAATTACAATGTGTGTGATGTAGAGAAAAAGAATCGATCAAGTCGTTTCGGAGGAGTTTGGTAACAAACTGACACGACAATTTTATATATTATTAGATATAGGTACTTCTTTTGATTTATTTACGTTCATACTGGTCATACATAAACGCCAAATGCGAGTACTACGTATTAGACCTTTCTGAAGAACATCACCAATAAATGTCTGTGTAGTTTCTTCTAAGGCCTTCTCGCGCGGCGTGTGAAGAAACTTGTACTTAAAATATAAATTTTCTTTTCACAACTACGAGTATGTACTATACTCGGCTTCTAGTCTAAACGGATGAAGCTAAATGCCAGTATTTTACACGGAGCGACCTTATCCGACTCCTACAACCCATTACTGGATACAACAAAAAACTTGCTAAGATGGGTTATCAGAGAATTCTGATTACCCGTAAAGACTGTCGAAGATCAACCATAAGACTGTCGGGACCATCAGCTTTACGTTCTTATCGAGTCATTGGGAGGTTTTCATATGTATCAAATGGGTAGCCATTCACGGATCAGCGACGTCGAACGTAGCTCTACCTCCTATCGACACGTGGGGCTATTTGTATAAATTTTAGGAAAGCAGTTGAACCACTTTTCTTATATGTAAAAGTCAAAGTAATCATTTATTTCATAAGCCATTTGAAAGGCACTTTTGAACGTTAAACTTACAACTTAAATAATAAATAATAATTCATTTATTTCAGGCCTCTGACCCATCTAAAATAACAATAAAATCATAAATAAAAATACAGACACATAAAATATTGCTCGGCTTGTTAAGTCATAAATGTCAGAATTACTTACATCAAAATAAAATACATTAGAAACATTACTGAATTTAAGTTATATGTCAAAAGTAAAATACAAAATCAATTCAAATTAAATAAATTAATGTCAAATTAAATGATCATATTATTAAAAAATAAAAATATGAATCATTAAATAAAATATAATGATTCTAATTGCCCCTTCCAAAAAGTAGTTTCGTATGAAGAAGAATTGGCAATAAACTATATAAAAGAATAGTCTTTGCCCGCGGATTCTCTCGCGTTAATTTATAAAATTACAACAATTTTTGTTGTACTCTCCTTGTAATAATATAATAATTAAATGATGATTCGGAAAACACGTAACGCCATCTATTATCATAAGAACGTTTTTGTTGTTTTTCTCGGGAACAGTGCTTCTTTTGGCTATGAAAGTTTCTGTGCCATACTTTATTAACAAACTCTCTTTTGGTTTAATAAAAAAATACAACTTTGCTTTGCATTTTAGCGTGTGCTAAACACGACAATTTATAATGCAAAAAATCAGAATGATCAGTTCAGTCGTTTAGGCGTAAAAAGGTTACAAACAAACTTACTTTCGAAGTAATAATGTTAGTTAGGTTTGCCGATGAATTTGTTCTTTACTTTTAAACGAGAGATACTAAGTTCGATAATAAGTCGTGTCCTCAACGCTTTTAGTCGTGATCTACCTCTATGGATAGATAGGTCGGCCATCAGGACTTATCGTAATCAGTCAATTCTAGATAACACCTTCGCATCAAGATTACAAGAGTGTTATTTGTCCTATGAATTTCAGCGCGCTATCATTTAACAACAATCGTAAGAGTTAACTGTAAGATAAGATAAAGTGTTGTTCCTGATAAATGTTATCTAGAGAATGGGAGTGACTTGTCATTGTATTTATCGTTTTGATAACTCAACCACTTTATATATTCCTAGGGTGTGTGGTGCGCAGTTTTGTGGACGCGCTTGCGCAGCTTTGGCTGATAATCATAATATGGATGTAGAATGATAAAAAGCACATGCCTACTTTTCACATCATGGTGAAACAACTTAATCATAGTACTGCGTAACAAATTTAATTAAAATAAATAACGGCTTGACTTGCTTGCTTGGCTTGCCTCTTCTGATACAGAGAAAGCTCGAGCATTGATCACCACATTCACCACGCTCGATCAAGGCGGATTGGCGATTTCAAACTAAGATTCATTTCATTCTATAAGTCCAGGTTTCCTTCACCAATGTCAATGATGTCTAAGATAAACTTAGAAAGTACATAATTAATTGAAAAATTCACGTGGCACGGAATTGATCCACAACCTCGTGCATGAGAGGTAGGCGTTAACCTCCAGGCCATCTGTAATTAATTGTTGTAAAAACTGCGGGGTGCCAAAGCCACTCCCGAACTGCAAACAAATCGATGTCTGTAGTTCGGGAGGTATTATTCAGGGCTAACGCGTGTAGACGTTGTCGGCATTTTTTCCAGAGATCAAAGGCGTCGTCCTACTGTATTAATATTTATATTGTGCTACTACTGACTTACTAAACTAACACAAAAATTCTACAATTCCAGGTAGTACGAGAAAACAGCGTGTCAGCGTTGAGAAGTCCCCTATTCAACGATTTTTTACCTACACTCTATAGTGCGTGGCGCGGAGAGAACAGACTGCTCTCCGACGACGAGTCGGCGCCCATCCCCGGCGGGAACATCGACTTCGACGGCAACGTGTGCACCACCTTCTAGCGCCCGGTCCGCGCCATCTCCCACTGTTGGGACTAGATTTAAACGCAGCTTCACGTTGATTTCAATTCTTTTGTTATTGTTATTTTGTTAAATTGGTTGGTTAGTGACGTAAGTGTTAGCTTTATAGTGAAAGTAAGACGGGTGCGGTTAAACATACAATCGTTGTTGCCTTACGGTTTTGGAAATTATGGTCGGATCGTGCATTTTAAATACTCATTGGGGTTACCCTACATGCTGATTTTGAATTACTCAATCAAGAGTTGATTTGGCCCTAATAACATTTTTTTTCTGGCCTCATAAGATGCATTATTTAATTGTAATGTAAATGTCTGAAATCGTTGTAGTTGCATTTGCAACAATTTCCGACATCACGGCGAACCAGAGTCTTTAGTTGAACGAAAATAGGCAAATTGAAAGATAAAGAAACGTCTAAGAGGATTCTTAAATTTAAATAAGACAGATTATTAAAAAAGATTAAACAGGTTGAAATTGTAATTATTGGCATTCTTCCAGGGGTTGAAAGTACTCTTAAATACAATCAACTTTTACCATGGGAACAAATCTGCAAGCTAGCTGTGCCAGCTGTTGCAATGAAAATCCAGAACAGAACTGCTGGATAGGTTTTTTGAGGGTTTTTTAGCAGTTCCCATCCCCTTGAAGATGGAATGAGGTCAAAGTCTACCGGAATAATCTCTTATGCGTTTAGTAAACTACATTGCTAATAATTATATATTTATACTGGCTTTGTGAATTACTGTATATGGAGAAGACAGACTAGTATATAAGAAATGGCACGATTAGCACTCGGAGTGTAGGCACGTCACTTCGCGTTTCGTTGTATGCCTGTTAGGGCTATTGGAGCGCCCTGTAGACGATCAAATTAATTTGTCGAATTTCACGTTTACGTCAAACGTTCAAACCGAGGATATGCGCCAGATTCGGTTTTTCTCTTTGTCAAGACTTGGTTAAGTTCGCGGTTAAACATGTTTGTTAGACACGAGGCCAATCAAGTTTGGCGTTTGACAAACGTTTCAGACGAAGCCGCTTGTTATCAAATTGTTTGACAAACACGTACAATTAGACAAACATTTAGATCGTTTACAGGGTATGTTATTGGTTATGTGAAATAAATGAATCACGCTGCATTTAAATCTAGACTTAACTAACTATTTAATTAGGAGTTAAAGTTTATGTCTTCGATAACTTTTTCACTCACGATTTAGTTAAAATATTGTAAATGTAATGCCAAACATACACGTCATGTTAATAATAAGTGTTTTTTTTTGTATAGTTCGAAGGACGCTTGTGGTTTTCGTAATATAAACGGGGTAGATAAAAAGGTGTTTTTTGTAATGTAATGTTATCTTTAGCATTCTAATTGTGGAAAACAAATTTATTTTAAAATATATACTTGCTGTCGACTCATAGCTGCATCCGGTTTTTGTGCTCGGTGAATTTGTCTATAATTAACACATTGTGGCAAATATTTTTACAGATATTAATTTAGGTTACATGATAGCAATAATCCTACTAATGGTTCTTAAACTGTTGAGGCTGCACGCGACATTGCCGGTCAATGCTCGACGTGGTCAGAAAGAGGCTTAACATTTTTACACTATGATAACCGCGCAGTCCGTTTGCGTCCGGTTGTAACGATAGTACATCCTGCTAGCTTGCGGAGAGCGGTCGTCCGTGGCCCAACAGACACACAATTAGTTATGCTAACTTCGTCAAGGGACTGCAACATTAAAATTAAAAAAAATATTGATTTGTCTTGAAATTTGCTCTACACGTGATAAGCCGTTGCATTAACGGATGAGCCAGGTGTCCTCTTGTCTATATACTACAATAATTTAAGGCAATACAAATTATTTCATCTTTGTCCATTGACTGCTCTCGGCGACGGCTAGCTGACACCTAGAATAGAAAATAAGTATGGGCTGCGCCGGTGCGAGTACGGCGATCGAGCCGGTGTCAATTCTGTCTAGGCAAGTGTCATTTTCTTGTCACAGAATAATAATTAAATTTCGCGCCTTATTGAAAAAGGTTGCCAGTAACAATATATCAAAAGATGGCAACAAAATCATCGTTGTGAATGATTGAATAAAGGTCATGTGTAATCTCAGCACGTTTTACGGGGAGCTGTGCTGACGTAACTATGACTGGCGTCTTAGTCACGATGTATTTAAAATATCTATTTACAAATGACCTGTACTATGTACTAGATTTAGTCGGTGTACGCGTGTCTACTTGCTTTCCGCTACAGGCATTATAAGCAATGCGTTTTGTCTGTACAATCTCAAGGCTAAGTGATGAAAGGTAGCAATTTTAGTAATATTTGTTTTTAGATCTATGTGAAAATATGTGCAATGTTTGCATCTAACTATTTTTTCTACTTATTGATTTCGTCGACAAAATACATTATCGTTTACTATGTTTATTTATTAATACGTGAAACGAGAATTTCGCATCCCTTTTTTAAGGATAGTACGCACTCTGAGGAGTGTTAGATTTGGCATAGTGCATAAAGCTAAACCGGTGCAATACGTCAACAGAACGACATTCGTTTTGATAATTTTGTTTGTAGATCACATATTTTATTCATAACAATAGAAAGTCTAAATGTATTTTGAATAGCTAGCGGTACATTATGAAGGAAACAAAACTTTAAAGTTTGGGTAAGTTCAACGAAAAACGTACTTGATTTCTGTTACTGCGAGTCCAATCGGCTATGTTTAAATAAAAATAATTCAAAATGTCTGTTTGCATAATCTATACCTATGCATAATATTAATTTCATAATGTTGATATTTATTCTCAAAAGAAATAAGTTGCTGTTTAAAGTTTGAAAAACCATAAGTGTCCTATAGTTTGGTAGTTTTGAAATTGTAAACGGTAAAACAATTTAATATTATATAAATAATATGTATATGCCTGTGATATACTGATTTGATGGATATTTTGATTCATAAATTAGAAAAAAAAACTATGTTTATAATTATAAGTTTCGAAAAGAAAATTAAAGCTACTCTGTTCGCGAAAGGAACTGTATTCTTGACATAATTATGCATGTTGATTGATAATTGCATGATGTGTGCAAATTAATAATATATATACATGTATATTTTTTTATTAAGTAACTGTATATAACTTGGGTTTGTTCTAAAAACTGTTCACAAATTGGTCATGTTGAATTCTGAGCAAGTATTCATAATTGCAAACCATTCCTACGCGAATGGACTAGTGGACGTAACGCGTAGTTAAATTGCGATTTGCATTTTATGTCAACAACAATAATCCAAAAAATGTCTCTCCTTTGTAAAAGCGTAAGTACGCGAAACTGTTTCTTAACACAAATAACATCAATAGAGATAATACTTGTATCTTATATGGAATGTTTTAGAATTAAATTATTGCAAGTTTCTTAATCCACTATGGCCGAATTATACGCTAGGGTCTGTATCTTATTCTACCTACCTGTATCTTCTTTTTATAATATTTTGTAGGAATGTGTTTGAATAGACATTTGCACACGCAACAGGATTTCCGCTTATTTAACTATATTTGCCCTGTAATCAAATTCTAGTGTTATTTCTCATCTCTTTAGGGTAGATAGCAGGGCGGTGTACTGTTTAAAATAATCAAATTAATAGTTTGTAGCAGGGTAATTCCCGGTCTTTATGAATCATTTGTATCATCGTGCTTTGTGCTAGGTATAAAATTACTCAAAATTAAGCAAAGGAATAAAGAACACTGCAATGTGCACCGCTGATGAATGCTGTCTGTCAAATTAAACATAGATAAATGCAGGTTATTGAAGGTATCAGCTACGAAAACTTACGAGTTTGTGCTGCTAACTTTTACGAGTTTGTGATGCTAAAACCCGCAAAATCAAAAAAAGATCTTGTTTCGTTTGTTGTGTCATGATAAAAAAAGATATAAATTGATAAACCTAGCATAATGTTTTTGCCGAATAATAGAATAAAATATTATCACTACAGTACAGTTCTACTTTTGGCAAAAAACTGAACAAAATTTGAATTTCGCGGGTTACCATGGAGCTTCCGGAACCACCCTTTACTAGCACAGGGCACGACCTCGGCTTCACTTGCATAAATAATAAAAAAGTAACACATTTCATGTCATTCTTGTTTTAATATTGTAATTTAAAACACTACAACAATATCTATTTTAGATGTGACGTAGGTACAGGTTTGCCATTGGGCATGTAAAAAACTCAAGACAAATTGCTTTGTCGAATAGATACAAAACAACTTGTTTGAGGTAGTAACAAATTGTTATTTGTTTACAAGACGAATTAGGTTACAGATAAATGTAAATAACAATTTTATCGTTACGTCTAAAATAAATATTTTTGCGGGATCTGTAAAGAATTCCTTTTTTTTCTTTTCTACGTTTGCCACCGCTCATCTAGGTCATACGATTATATTTTAGTTCGAGTGTATTTTATTTATCGTTAACTATGGCCTCCCAATGTGTGTGGAGTAAAAAATGTAAGGTTAGTCCCAATGTGTAAATAAATGATAATTTAAAATAAGTTTCCTCTTTATTTTTCATTAATAGGCATCAGCGCGGTATTTTAGTACGCAACGCACCAAAATTAATTACCCACCCATGCGTTTGTGATAACCAATTAGGTATTTCCGCAAATAACGGTTAAAAAAACAGTGTCGTAATCAATTTTCAATATGGCGGCAGATACAAAATAGTAAACCCACAAATATTCGTAAAAGGCCCAGGGGGTTTCAAATACGAGGAGCATTATAAGATAAACTTTCATCAATTTGTTTTAGTGTTGAGTATTTTATTTCTGCTAGTTTAAGAAGTAATTCATAAAATCAATAAGCCATCTTATTATCATGCATCGTGCTATTGCCGTTTTGCCGAACTGATAGTAAAGTACTTATTATCTGTGTTTAAATGAAAACTTGTAGTCGAAATGACACATTTTAAGAATCGTTGAATTTCTCGATTCTGTGACAGACAAGAGTGGCAAAACACATTCAATTCATCACTTCAGAGCAAGAGCAACACTTTGTTGTATCACAATGAACTTTTTATTTTCCCGCTTTTCTATGATTGATTGCAGCGCCTAGTTGCGTCGAAATTTGGAACTAACTGTAGCCGACGCGATCTTATTTTTAACAATTTCTTCGAATCAAAGTGCTCAGGACGACAATCAGTTCAAAAAACAAGATTAAAATTAGTTTTAACACCAATTAAACTCCTTACTTGGCAGCTGAACGGTAAAATAACGAAAATATATTTCAATATTTTTACCCACATGCTAGTCATAGCTTGTTAATGGCGGACGATTTAGACCAATCAGCGTCGAAGCGTGCAGAAGCCCGCGCCATCTTCGTTTTCAAACTGATCAGGCCGCTCGCTCACTCGCTCAGTCAGTCGCGCGTCGGATCCGGGCAGCCGTACAACTTAACTTACTAATTCTAGTAATTAACACCAAAATCAGAACAATCATGAGCACCAATGAAAATAACAGTGAAGTGGCCGTCGACAAGGTCGGCGATGAGAAGAAGGGTGACGCCAAAAGTGACCTAAAAGGAGCCAAAAGGGCAGCAGAGGTGAGTGCACATGTCAAACAAATTTATTCGTTATAATCGCTCGCCATTTTATTGAACGCTATTATAAAGGCTGTATTACACTAATTCTTTACATATCTAGTGCCCTCATACATCATTCCACGTGGTAAATAGAGATATATGTGTGTAGGCACCGAAACGATGCTGACTCTTACCGGCGTATTTTTGGATGTCATTTCTGTCGACCTAAGCATTTTAGCGTGTGTGGGGAAATCGATGTGCCAATAACATGATGCCCTCTGAAGAAATTAACATTACATTTTTATCAGAGGCGTGATACATTCTCTGGGAACAAATGTTTAACTTTTGTTTACTCGTTTTCAATACGAAGGCATGACCTTGGCGGAAAAAAAAACATGGCGCGGGAACGTACGCTGTCCTCATTGATGTGGTTATTATGGAAAATGTGTCGATTAAGGTGTCGATAGGCCTAGTCGTAGTTCACTATCGATTATAATACGTGAAGATAGTTATTTTAGACTTTCTCAGGGCTTGCGTTCATCGTAGCGTGACGCTAGATAGATGGGGTAACATGGCCGGCGCGAATATCAGTGTTTGAGTCGGATCATCGGATGGACTGTCACAACCGCCGCGCAAATGTGCCTTGCGTTATCTACTAGGAATATATTCTTATTATTATCTAATGCAATATTCAAGTCTGCCATGACTCAGTCACGCTCATGCCGTTTTCACAATTGTTATTTTATTTCGGCGCTTACACTGAAAAGTAGTCAATGACCCGGCATTATTTGCATGTAGGTGTACATAATGTATCCTTTGTTCTAGTAGCACTTGTTCATAGCACGCAGTCATGTGAACACTCATCCGAAAGCACAAACTGAGCGGGAAACTTGATCATTCTTTAATTTAACTAAAAATTGTAAATGTTTTTAAATCTTTCGTCCCGTTCACTCATGTTGTACGTATACGAGGACGCATGGCGTTTACGGCTTGATTCAAGACTAGCGTTTGTATAGGTTAGCTATGTCGTAATTCTACCATGTAAAACGTGTATGTTAATGAACGACGCTACGAGGCTCCGTATAATACAGTATCATTATTATTTTGACGGCTTTTAGTAGTTTCTTGTGCATACGGCGTCGCTTTGCGAACGGTTAGGTAGGTATGCGCGGTGACCGCGTTCCGCACAAATATGCCACGGGAAAAAGGGCCGTATGACGCCGGCCCCGCTTTACGTCGCTCTTTCCCCCACACAACAACTAATGACCCACGCTTCTTTATCGTTACGTATCTTTGTCACCTGCGTCTCATTATCATGCAGGTAACTTGCATCGTTTTCCCACAAAATCATCCATAAACAGATCTTTCGGTGCATTCAAAATTTAAATAATATTGGCTAATGGCCAATTATTACTTGTTTGATCTTGAGTACGTCAAGGCGCACCGTATACTGTCGTTTATAGTACGTAAACAATAAAAAATACAGGTTCTCCCGCCAATAATTTGTTACTTTTTTAGGAGAAAACAACAGAAGCGAAAAAGGCGCGAAAGGAGGAGAATGGCGGAGGTGGTGAGGACGAGCCACACAGTGATGAGGAAGACTTAGAAGGAGAAGGCGAGGGCGAAGAAGACGACGACGAAGAAGTGGAAGGAGAGGATGATGACGAAATCATCGGGGAGGGAGAGGACGACGATCTCGAGGGTGAGTAGAGAGCCTATTCGTGATGATTACTGCAATTTTTCTTCTACTTTCTTCTTCTACGCTCGCATTACGTTTAAGCGTGTAATCATAAGCTAAACACTACGCGTGCATAAACATACAAGAGCCATTTAGGTTATCAGTTACCTAATCGATCGTCTTTAAATTTAATTTAAAGACAGTGAGGTGTAACGGAACATTAATGTAAAGAAAATGTTAGAATTAAAAATAGATACATTCAACACCAGATATTTTTTCGTACTAGTTAATTACAATAAAATACAATTTGTACTTTCAATAAACAGCTTCGCATATAATCTAAATCGAGAGGTTGACAAGTTGTTGTCAAGTGTACAAAAGTTGCGTTCGACAGTGTTGTGGCGCGTGCGTGTGTCGCTAATTTCACGTGTTGGTTGTTACAGACGAGGAGGTGGAGGAGGAGCTGCTAGGCGAGGAGGAGGAGGAAGATGCGTAATACGCCTCGTGCCTCTTTATGGACAATGTCACAGTGATGTGTTAGTGCTCGTGACGCCCCGGACTGGCGCGGCCTCGCCTCGCCTCAACTGTCCACACACAGCGACAGCCCCAACTACAGGACACTAACAACAGTTGGGAACACGCGGGGCCGACAACGCTCCCACCTAAAACGGGTGCAGTTCTATTTAAATGACAAATGTAATTAATTAAGTCAAATTCAATGCAGATTTTCATTTTTTTACAATGTTTAAGTTCGGTACTGAAAGCTGTATCTTTACTTTTTCGGCTCGTTATCGAGCATGTAATTAATAAGACTAGTAGAATGCTGTTGAATTTTGTCATGAAATGTACAAATGTGTTTTTCGGAAGTAAACTTTATTCTAAGTGAAATCCGCTCTGTATTCTAGGTCTACCTGTGAGTCCGTTAAATGGTGAAGTTGTGATATTTTTCTATGCTGTAGGAATCTATCCGTTACTAAAACATAGAAGTAAGCCACATTTGGCGCGTAAATAGTAAATAAGCTATAAGTCACAAAGCTCAATCCTTCATTTTCGTGTTGTCGATGAGAGTTTGTGTGTACATATTTAGCATAAGTGAAGCCTGTGATTTTATAATCAATAATAATGTAACATAGTGTGAACGTTGCATTCAGGTTATAGTTTTCTTTTATACAGTAAAATCCAGTCGCGTTCAAATTACACAATCGTTTCCTCGTTCGACCCGATCGCGCATTGGATCGAGTGATAAAGTATGATAACGAAATAAAACTTATAAAATAGTCATTTAGCGATAGAATCGGTACAGATGGGTACCGTCCAGGGCTACCGAGTCAGGGCGAGGAAACGATACCTTAGGTCTACCGCCGATCGAGACGCGGTCGTATTCCACACGTCAGTTTACTAGAAAAACATCACAATTTTGCCATTATCTTGTGCCCATCGCCGCCGGTCGCCCGCTCTCTGTACGACCGATAAAGAGAGCGCGACGGTCGCCGCGGTGCGATAGCGAATAACAAAAATATATCAAACCGGCCTGTAATTTTTGTCCATAACTGTTAATTAGGATAGAACCTTCAGCTCGGTACTCCAGTGTCTCACGGTGTGGAATAAGAGATTCCTAGGTTAAAGTGATTTAGTATGTAGGATGTACGTCATTTTTATGAAAGGACGCCACGGGCGGGGCGGGGCGGCGGCGCGTGGCCTCGTTCGATTTGCCGACAGCGCTCCGCCGCTCCGCGCCCGCTCGCCGCACGCCCCGCACCACGACGCGGCGACGCGCTCTCTCGTGTGGAAAATCACCCGTTGTGCGCTATACATCGCTGCACGGGCGCACCACTGACCCGCGAGCTATGTATTCGCACCGCCCGCCTAGGCGCCAATCGTCACATGAGCGTTTTTGATACTTCTTGTTGAATCCGTTTTCACTCCGTTCAGTCTTGCGCGGGGCGTCGGTGTGCCGACACCTATTTGAGATGACTTATGAATTTCATGCAGCCGGCCCCCGGCAAAGGCGGCGAGATCGTTTGAGAAGCATTTAGCAAATAAATTGTTCCATTCGCGATCGAATACCAAAGGGAGCAAAGATGTTTTCATTAGAAAAAATTGACATGGAAATCAATAAAATTATCTTATGAGTAAATCTTATTGTCCCGCCTTTTCATTTTTTGTGGTAAGAATGAGCTGTCGCATATTTGTACTATGTACGACTTATGTGGATGAATACCTTAGTACGATTTTATTTATTTGTGATGTTGAACACTATTGATTTTCTACAATGGACGAAATGTAAATACAACCGATTTTAAGTAAAAAGTTATTTTGTTTTTAAGCTTATTTATTTGTCCCACAGTATCGGATTGAATATTCCCGAATGTGAAATTCTCAATTTCGAGAACCGATTATGATGACGATAAAGATAGCGTTATAAAAATAAATATGGCGCATGTCTTGAGAAGCGCAATTGATTGGGCAGTGTTCATACTGCAGCGAGTACATTTAGTTCAGGATATATCAATTTTGTTCTTCCAAGGCACATAAATTTACGAGGGGTGGCGGAATATTTAGTAACTCCCCTTTATAAAAAAAAAAACTAACCTTAGCGTACCCCACGCGGATAGCACATTTACTTCCGGCTGGTTGTTGTGCAATAGACGTTTAGATGATGAAATTTTATACTAATAGTAAGCCTACCTAAATCAAAATTCCTAACTTTAAAACTTGCTTTGAGAGAGTATCAAAATAATATAAATAGGTAGGTAAGTTTATTAACGTAAGTAGGTATCCCGCATAGAGATAACGGTAAGCTATTGTGTGAATGCAGCCTTGGAGCTGTGGGAACATCTTACTAGCGACATCTATCGCGCAGTATTTCTAACAAATTTCGAACAACGACTAATAGATGGCGACACTTGGTGCACAATCTATGAATCTATCAAGGTTATCAATTTTAGTACCGGCTAACAAAATAGATGGCGCTAAACAGACAAATTTGGCGCCATATTTGAACGTGTGTTAGGTTAGGTAGTATTACATTAATTAAAGTTAGTATTACATTAATTAGTATACATTAAATTAAAGTACATTATTTGACCTGCTAGCAAATGCTCGTGTCAGTGCAAACGGAGTTAAAAAAACAAAACAAATTTTCTCAAGTTTGACGTTAGTTAAATGCTGCATTTTACAGTACGTAAATAAGTAGGTACAGTGTACATGTGTCAAATTTCTTTGACAGATTTTCAACTTTATTCTAAACAATATAAGGTTCATGTTCAATTGGGAAAATTTTACAGTTTGGGGTAGGTTGATGTGCTGGCGTCTGAACATACCATTGGGAAGTCGATGTGCGTACTTACTGTAAGTACATATTTAGTAAATTATTTCGAAAAAGTAATATTAAACTTTGGCGAACCCTTCAGTTCTTTTTATTTACGTTGCTTGTCGGGACTTCTAAATCTTAGAACATGAACCCTAGGTATTAATAAATTAGTAAGAATGTGACTCGCGTTACAAAGATCTCCTTTACTCACAGATAATTATTAGCGTGTCTAAACTAATCGGCACACAGTAAGTATTAATACTTTCATTTTCAATAGCTACCTAATTCCTGAAAATATATTTACGGTTTATATGTGCTGATATAGGTACTAACGCTACCTTTATTGATCTCTATACGAGAAAAGGCATTTGCCCCGCAGCCGTGGAACCGTAAATTACTTGATATTAGTAAATTTTAGCTAAATTACGAAAGATATTTCATTTCTTACCTTGCAGACTTCATAACTATGTCGTATAAATGCACTTCTAAACACTGAGTTTCTCCATTACACCCGTTCACGAGAAATCCTGCATTGATAACTTTTAACGAAACAACTAAAAGAAAACAATTTGAAAATAGAAGAGCTAATCTTTAACGTGTTTCTCACTTTGAATGACGAAATGACATTTCAGAAAATGTAAATTTTATTTATGCAGTCAGCCACAGATTTAATATTAGGAAGGCAAAGGAATTGACCACACAGCCAAAATAATCAGGATAGGATCAATTCTTTTGCATTTCTAATTGTTTTTAGTAACATTGGTACCTTCTAAATTCATTTATTTTAAGTATTTTATTAATTAAGTTAAATACTGACAACTACTAACAAGAAATAAAGACTGACTAAGGCACATACCTATTACAGCACATAAATAAATGATTCAATTACCTACCGTTTTTTTATTTCTAACCAACATTATTTCAATACGGAATGCATAATATTAATCATTCTTAATTCATCAGCTAACTGTATCACTTTTGTCATAACTCATACTAAACAATAGTGTTGTCCCCAAATACGGGTCACACGCTGCAAGGTACACAACAAAGGATATATTATTACGCGGTTAAATGAAAAAAGAGTTTTGTAATATTAGATGTTTACTGAAAAGGTGACATCTGAAACAAGTCGAATATTATGTTGGTCCAAACATTTGTGTGTGACAGATACGTGTGTACGGATTTGGCTCTGATTCAGCGCAGTACAATAATTTAGTGCGTTTTACGCCGCGAGAGAGGGCTTACGTCTATTCAATTCGTCCTTGTGAGGTGCATTCACTTTGCGTGTTTACAATCATAAATTGAACTAACATGTGTTCCAAATAAAATATTGTAAATTCGTCTTAAAAAGAAGTTTTGTGTTTCTTTCTGAACGCGACCATAGAAAATCTATGAAAACTTTTAGCGGCAAAATGTGATAAACGGATGTTAAAAAAAATACAGTTTTTGGTTTTAAGGTGTCCCTAAAAAGGTAACTAAAAATTAAATTAACTGTGTAGGTATGTTTTGAAAGGGTACCTGCCTGTTAGGCTAAATTATATTAATTTAATTGATTAACTGTTTCAACTTGTTTGTATTTATGTTAAAGATAAAACAAACAAGTTGTTGAATAATGTGTGTAAAGTATTTCTTTAAAAATAATAGTAGGTTTAAACTAATTTATTTTTATTCAAAAATTTACATTTCCACACATTGTGAAAAGCTAAATGCATTATTAAAAACACCGAAAATAAACTATAGGTACTTATAGCAGGTCAATTTATGATTTATATCTAAATTATTTGTAGGATAGTATGTAGGTACTTACATTAAATATTTTTCTGGAAGAAGTGTAGGTAGGTAGGTACCTTTAACCTACCTAATTTTATTTAGGTATTTATTTGAAGTACAAATATATTATGTCCACTAGGATAAGGCATTTTTTACAAATGAAACTTTGGGTAGGTACATAAGTAAAAAAAAAATTAGATCTAAACTGTACTTAATGTAGGTACCTCGATATTGTATTATTTTGCTTTCAAGAATTCAAGATCATAAATCCTCGAGAACGACGCAAAAATACAATAGAACAATAAATTATTATTGCAATAGAGCGCATCTAATGAGATTGCAAACCAATCTAAGGGGGACATTACACAATCAATTTTCTTGGATTATATTACCTTTATTTATACGAAATGTGAGAAATATATTTCACGCGGAATCTCACATCACATATTATAAGTATGAGGTTTATGATCAAGGATACCTATCTGAGATAGACATACGCCGCTCAACCATCCCACACAATACGCGTTGACATCCACTTCACTCAAATTTTCTGCCACAAGCGGGAATCCACCGTTGTGGGCACTGTGGGCACTGTGGGCACTGTGGGTATGCCCACAATTTTAATTGAGGTCAGACAGAACAAATGGTAGTGCTCATCACCTCACACAAACATTTGTCTTGGGTGGGAGATCGAACCCACAACCTCCGGCATAGCAGTCATGGCAACTAACCACTAGATCAACGTACCAGTCAAAGTGGTACTTTATGTATGGATGATGTATCAATCGAGTTCAATTATTACCTCCTACTACTACTAATTTAAATACTACTACCTACTATAGTATTGTATGTAATATAGAGACACGCAGCGCAGTACTTCAGTTTAAAATGATGTATTTTGTGTCTTTCAAAATCAATGCATTTCAGTAAGGTAGTTAGGTTAGGTAGATAGGTTAGCTATATGATAGGTAAGGTAAGTTAGGTTAGGTTATATGTGTATATATACAAAAAATTTCGAGCTCGCTTCGCTCGCTCAAACTCTATTTTAAATATATCTGAAGACCTAATTACTATTTAAATTTAAATTTGGTTGATAATATTAAAGCCAATGTCGGCTTTAGGAGAACTAGGCGACCGGAACCATCAGGCAGGGTCCCAATCCGGTAATGGTAGGTACCCTTCTCTAAATCAATCTGAACTGAAGTGCTAAAAAACCGAGCTCGTTTCGTTCGCTCAGATTCTTATTCATACACTTCCAAGTTCCAGCTTTACTTTTTTTTTAATTTTAACTGTGATATATCACAATATCATGTTACATGTTGAGGAAAAGTGCTAAATAATTTCAAGCTCGCTTCGTTCACTATGTTTCTTCTGAATTACCTATGTAACTATTACCCCAAAAACACTAAATAAGATCTTAAATTATTGCAGAGCCATAATTAGAAAAAAAAATACTTTCCCCAATAGTGTCTGAGGTAAAGTGGTAACAAATTTCGAGCTCGCTTCGCTCGCTCTAATCATTGTTCGTTATCTTCTTCTGCGTTAACTTATGTGTGACATTAGTGAGTAATAAGTAAGTTAATGGCTTCCAATTAACATTGCGAAGTACAAAGGTGAACGCAAAACACGGATGAAAATGGAAAATATCTAAGCTGCCTCCCCCCTGGATCAAAAGCTGGGTACGCCATTGTTTATGTTCATGCCGTCGATTTTCCGCTTAGACGTCGGAATAATAATGTTATATATTTGCACTTGTGTATTATTGTATTTATGGGGGTTGCTCCATAATACTTAATTAACTGCCTGCTTTGGTTTGGAGAAGGCGCCTTGGTCCCAATAGGCTTGTAGACTAAATTTTAGTTTTTAGTCCCTCATCTAGCCTGCCTACCTTACCTACTAGAAAATATTCCGCACATATTTTTTCTTTTTTCACGTAGGTACTTAAACAAAAAATAACGGCGATACATCGAGTCAAAATGTCGCATGACGTCACTATCCTGTACAGTTTGTACTGAATAATGACGTCACGATACTTGTAAATAATTTGTAAGCAGATACATTCATGTAGGTACAGAATAATTAAGTGCCTTAATTCTTGTGGAGCCAAAACATTTTCTTTGTTCATACAAAGAAAATGAAGATTTTTGTATCAAATTCGTAAAATATTGTTGTGCAAAAAAAACCTGGATTCACTTTAAATTGGAGTTTGGAATCGCAGCCCGCCATGAGCGAGCGTGGTGATTGTTGCAGGTGCCTTCTCTGTTTGAGAAGAAACATTTGTCCTGCAGTGGGATAGTACACCACTGTTATTATATCGAGTGGTCTAATGTTGGTATTGTTGTTGTTATTGCCATATGATTCTAACGGCTCTTTGTCTTTGGCTTATCGAATTAACACTGTTATCGGATATTGACTAGATATCGAATACCCGTGACAAAGGAAAGCAAGTTTTATCGTACCTACTTACCTATATCACAAACACAATCAAATCAGTTGGTAGGTACCAAATGACTGTTATATTAAAAAGAATAGGGATTTTTTGTGTCAAAAAGTGAAAAATTTACCTCTTACATTGAAAAATCATTGGATAAATGTAACAACATCATTATCTGCCTAGCCTTTTAACAAATATGTTGTACCTAGTCGGCTTCCAGTTGAAGGGCGAGACTCCACCAAAGCGGAGACAAGCAGAGATGTACCTATCTTAAAATTAATCAGCATGCGTCAATTTGACCGCTCACCGCTTAGCTTCAGCGCAATAAAATATCCTATTGGTTAATTACGAGACATCTCCTCTCGTCTCCGCTTTGGTCGAGTCTCGCCCCAATTCATTAAATCCCAAGCGGACGCCGCCCGGGGCGACCGCGCTGTCATTGTCTTTCTATTGTGTCTCTAATTTTATTGACACGAATAAAAGGTTAACCTGATGCATCTGAATGCCAGAGCTTTACATAGAGCGACTGCCGGTCTGACCTCCACAACCCAGTTCTTGGGTAACACGATGCCCCTTTGTTAAACTGGTTGGCTTTCAGGCTTCTGACTACAAGTAACGATCGTCAAAGATCTACAAATGACAGCCAGGACCAACGGCTTAACGTGCTTTCCGAGGCACGGAGGAGTCTTGATAGGTATGTAGAATGGATCCACGGACCAACTTTGCCAAGCGTAGCCATAATCAGAAAAAAAATCTACCTATTTAACCTTCAATCAACCAGGGACTCGAGTCTGCTATTGCAATCGTGACCGGTCTTTGATCGAATATTTGACAACTTTGACAGTTTTTGTATGGGAAATGTGTCATAAGTTTGACGTTATACGTCAAAAATCAATCATTGACTGGTCATTGAGACACGATTGCAATAGCAGACTCGACCCCCTGAACGGCAGTTATTATTTAGCAACAAATCTCCATTTGATAAATGTAATAATTAAGTAAATATCGTAGAATTTTTTTAAGGTTAGTGTTATACTGAACTCATCAGTTTATTCGTCGATGCCCCTTCCACCCTCTAGAGTACACATGATGTTATATTCCCACGAGACACAACATTTCATATTTTGTGTGTACGTGTTTTGAATAGCTGCATTTGTAAGTACTTAGGTACCTACACAATAACAAATTATACTTATGACAAATTTTCCTATCATATTTTCCTTCCTCGTGTAAACTGTCACGGTAAAATCGAAAAAATATGGTCTTAAAACATAGGTACCTACTAACTATATTCCACGAATACGCAGATATTATGTTGAAAACCTATCAAAGAAATTTTACACATTGGGGTATCTCGATGTGCTGGCGTCTGTACAACCTCATTCCGCCAATTATGTTTAAATTCCATTTCTTCTTGGCGTGTCGATGGCAAACAAAGACATTAAATTACTAATTGGCTAAGGCCCGTGCAATCAGAAACTCCTGGATAATCGGAGATTTAAAAAAAAATCATTAGATAATAATAATTTACTTTGTGTACACAGATTGTTATAGATATTTCTCAATGATGGCTTAGGTTGATAACATCTCGGCTCTTATTTTACGCAGAGCGAACAAAATGTCAAGAATTGGCCTTGTCGCTTCGATAGCTGATTGCTACAGTGTTCATTTTCGAAATATCGATGGGTTGACCCTTAGATAACCTTGGTAAGCAAAAAGGTTCGCCAGTCGCCACCGGTTTTGTGTCGACTCCCAATTTTTTGTAGCTTAGGAAAACCGTTATTAAAATATTTGATTTCATTATTGATTGTGAAGTGAGATAGATAGACGTATGCAGATAGGGCCATAACTTACACTTAACTAGCTAATGCCCACGGATTCGCCCGCGTGGATATCGGTTATCGCGCCCAGCTCCCGGACGCCTTATATTTTTCCGACACCTCCAACAAATCTTTATTATTCTATGGATACAAAACTTGACAAATTATATAATACACACATCAAAAGAGTCTAGGGATCAACATATATTTTTGCAATAACTTTTCTCCTGATTGATATTAATTAAAATTTTCTTTAAGGATTCATCAAATAAAGTGTTTTCGTTTGTCACAGTAACGATAAACTAAGTCACCTTTGCATTAATAAAGAAATTTGCCATTTTCCTAATAAAGGGATTTTTGACATTTGAACCACTAACATTAAAGTTCGAAAAAAAGACTGAAATAACAGTTTTCTTTAAAATTTTATTGGGTAACTTAAACAATTAATAATCCGTGTTTCTACCGCGAACACTAACAACACAAGAACATCGGTTTGGCATACTCAAAATGAGTTCATCCAAATCACGCTGTGGAATGGCCGCCCATGTTCGTTGCAACAACAAAAAAAGGTCTTCTTGCGACTGGATACCCTCCATATTCGGCAGAGCTCTTCTCTGTAGCATATCCCATGCATGCTCAATCGGGTTCAAGTCTGGCGACTGAGCGGGCCAGGGCAGGACATTGATGTTAGCTGCGGCGAGAGTCTGTCTTACAACTCTTGCGGTGTGCGGTCGTGCATTATCATGCATTAACTGAAATAAGGGAGCGATTTGCACTTGTAGAGGAACGATGACGTCTGATACAATCGTCTCAGCATAAATTTGAGCGTTGAGGTTGCCTCTGATCCAAATCAACTCAGTTCTTCCGCCGCTCCAAATACCCGCCCATACCATGATGGTTCCACCACTATAAGGATGGACTTCCTGGCAGGATTTTAATCGCTGTTGGCGTCCAGGGGTTCTCCAGTGTCGTAAACGTCTTGTATCCGGTCTCATACCAAAACGAGACTCATCAGAAAAGCACACGAAACGCCATTGTTCTTCTGCCCAATTTCTGTGTTCAAGAGCCCATTGATATCGAATCCTACGATTGTGCATTGCTATAGGTGGTACCCGGTGGTAGCGGTCTTCGGGAATGAAGGTTCACTTCATGCAAGCGGTTTCTGACTGTTTGGTCGCTAATTAAGTTCCCTGAAGAGTGATGAAGCCTCACGGCTAACATCATGGCGGTTATTGTTGGAGCTCTTCGAGTTAAGATTTGAATGTATCGGTCTTGTCTCCGTGTGGTGCAGCGATACCGTCCTCCATGGCGCTCAGCCACGGTACCAGTGCTTCGGTAACGTGTCCAAAGTCGACTGATAACACTCTGACTTGTATTCAGAGCTAAAGCCACAGTACGTTGCCGGGAACCAGCTTCTATCATTCCCACGGCTCTGAGCATTTCTTCCCTGCTTAAATGACGTCGCCGCTCCATAATAACGTTGGTTTTAATCAGTAGTAGGGAAACAGTAGCACTAATAATGTCTTCAATGCGTTGTATGTTTTTATAGGGAAAATATTGACAGCTGATTTTCATCTTTTACTCGAATTTGATTCACAGTTCCTGATTCAAATTATGAAATGCACCAAAAAGGATCCATATAAATTTATAAAATCATAAATTTATTACAAAGCCACATCTCAATCTCAAGAAATCCGCATAAAAATGCTTGATCCCTAGACACTTTTGATGTGTGTATATTATACTAAAATCTTCCTCAAGAACCACTCTATCATATTGGTGAAAACGACATGGAAGTCTGAAGTACTTTTAGAATTTATCGCGAACAGACAGACTGACGCGGTGGAGGACTTTGTTGTCTAAAATGCAGTGACTTTAGAATTTTAAGATACAGATATTTAATTGAGATCAACAAATTCAGATATTCGAGTGTTGGTAAAAATCACCCGGGTTTTTTTTATACGAAGTGTTTTTGTATACTTTGAATACTATAGCATAATAAAGTCAGGTTCATAATAAAGATATTTCAAACTATCTAAATGCCTTTACCTCGTAAAGTGGTGAAGGGCGGGCGTTTTGTAATTTTTGACGTTAAAAAAGTGATGATCCTCAACCTAATTTGAAAAAATTAGGTTGAGGATCATCACTGATTTTGATTTTTACCCACATTTCGCCAGTTATGTTTTCAGTCCCACGTAATTGACGATCCAGGTTCAGGACTGAGAAATTCCAGATGGAAAACTCATTAACTCTCTGCCCGATCGGTCGAACCCGGGACCTCAAGCTCAGCAGTAGCGCTAAATTTTATGAGCAGGTCTTAAAAAATGGTTAAAAAAACATTGTCTTGTTTACATCTTTGGAAGCAAATTTTCGAACGTATTATGGACAAGGTATAAACTTGTAACCGGGTCAAAGTCATCTTGCATAATTTTGCAAAGTTGCCCATTGACAGTTTGGTCTAACGGCTGTCTAAAACTACTCTTCAAATCGGACTCTATTCAATGCAAACAAACAAACAATCAAATCTGCCTAAGGATTCCTGCCTAGGGGTCGGACTAATGAGACCTAATGACTAGTGACTAGGCAATCCACTCTAGGCTATCACCACTGCATCATTTACTACTGCATAATTATTAAATACTTCCTATTATGAAAAATGATTCACTCTTCAAATAGTTTACCTGATTTATTAGTATTTGGATAATCATGTACATACTTACAAGTTATCGTTAATATTATTTGGCTTGAATTGAAGATTTGATAAGTATGCTATCTGGCTTTCGATATTTTTTTTAGGTTATTAATGTATGTCACCGGTGTAGATGCCTATTTAGACAGTACTGCAATTCAAAAGAAGACTGAAATAAAAAACATACAGGTATACCTGCATGTACCTACCCACCTATTTACCTATGTTTAGATAGGACTTGTTCTACTGAACACTAAAGTGTTTGTGAAGGTCATGGCATTGAAATAAAAGGTCAAATTAGAACCATTTGCACATGTATGTAAATTTTACTTCATCTGGCAAAAGATGCATTAGTGTATAAACAACTCTAAGAAAAAATCCGAGTTCTTAAATTACATATTGTGCTCGCTCTGCGCACGCCGCACAATACGAATCTTCGTTTCTCCAATAATCGTCTTCTACGATGTCCTTCTCTCCGCTCTGGTTAAATTCTTCTCCACTAGACGGTCTTTCTTTGGAATGCGCTTGCTCTGGAACATTAGGATGGCAACCAGTCGGTTTATATTTAAAGTGAAGGCACGTGAATACATTCTTAGATGTTAGCGGATTCATCTCAGAGATTATAATTGTTGTGTTAGTTTTACTTCGTAATTTAAAGGTGATAATTTTTACATTATTTTTGCTTCCATGTCACTTATTTTTATTATTTACGTTGTTGCACTTACTACTACTATTAGTAGGTACTATTCTTTCTCTGCAGCACCTTAACATTGACCAGTTGGAAAAGCTTAAGGGATTAAGACCGCTTTTGTACAGTTATTTTTACTTTCCCATAAAGTATAAATAAGTAAAGCATTTGAAAATCTATATTGTGTAGGAATACACTATTTTATTCCGCAAAAATAGAGTGGTTGTTCTAGTTGTTGTTTGGAAAGACTAGGCTGATGGTATGATTCAGCTTCGCCCCTTTAATTAAAAAGAACTGCGAAAATCTTGGGTGACGTGGGCGATAGTGGCCAAGATGAGTGAGTGACACTAACAGCTCATTTCACCTATCATTTCACTCAAGTATAAAGTTCTGGAAGATTTTTACGGAACCAAGCGGCTAGTGTAAATGTTGGAAGTGATTTTGATGGTCTTTATTAAAACGCATTGGCCACTCACGATTTGTGTGCGGCCAATGTTGGACCAACCCATACTTGCTTTGAATTCTTTGTTTTTTGTATTTTATTTATACTCATTAGGATTGTATGGCATAGCAAAGCTCACGTCTCTTCTGCATTTCTAAATAGGTAACCGATTGAAGTCCTAAGCAAATGATTTTCGTTACGATTGCATGAATGATTAACAAACATTCATACATACCTATGCTCACATACTTTTACTAAAAATATTAGCCAGCCATACATTCAGCCAGTTATATTCAAGTCCCATGTTATAGGGGTCGAGCCTGTTGCCATTACTCGGGCGCAAATGCAGACTGTTTCTGATTTTTTTTTGCCATATATTTGTTTGTTAGGTTCTATGGTGTTTAACAAGGAGCAGGTATTAAAATTGGTTTATTCTATATGGTGGTAGGATTTAAAGTTTTGCAATTGTCAAACTCTTATTACAACGAAGGACTAAATAGAGCTCTGTAGTGCTTTGCGACTTGAGCTGCCATTCTGTACTAATGCTAGTCATTGACAATTAACCTCACTTAAGTTTTCATGAAATGAGTTTTACTGAATAAACTGTTAGGGCGCTTTCAATTTAGACGGTTGGTGCCGGACTGCTGCCGCACGGTTGTTACGACCATGAGCCGTACTGCTGCCGGACGACAGCAGTACGACGTAAATCGTCTTATTTGAAGAGATACGCGGCTGCAGTCCGATCGAATTTTAGTGATTTCCATCGAAACCCAACTTTAGTCGGTGCCATGGATTCTGACGAGGAAGTGTTATTGTTAGTTCTCTTGCTTCGGCAGAAACATAAACGACGTCGTACTAGGGCGTCGCCAATGTTTTCTTTAAAATATAAAACTGGTGATTTTTATACACTTTACCCTAGCTAGATTAAAAGAAAGCTCAGCTGATTTTTTTGAACTATTTTAGAATGTCTAGAGAATGTTTCTATGAATTATATCACTTTGTTAAAAATGGAATACAACGTCAAGAAACTAAATTCAAAAATACTATATCCGCCGAAGAGAGACTTCACAGCACTAGCGAACAACGACTGAGACAGGTTGTAGCCGTTCCGCCAACGGACGTGCGCCGCACTGCTGTCGCACGACTTTGCGTCGAGACATTTTGTATGAAAAATCATAACCGCCCGTGCGCAGTACGATACCCGGACTGCAGCAGTCCGGCACCAATCGTCTAAATTGAAAGCGCCCTTACAATTAACTGATTTCCGAAAGGATCAAGTTTTAAATCGTTGGCCTAGCTACCTACTTAGGTAACTTAGTTTTGCTTAGTCGTCCACGGAAGTGATGACTTTTTGTTAAACCCTGCAGTGCCAATAATATATTATTACTTACCAAGTTTCTCGTATTGCTGAGTCTCATGTTCATCTGTTCCAATTCTCAAGTACTAAGTCTAGGTAATAACTGTGAAATGCTAGTGATGTTACGCTCATGGTATCGATAATAATTGATTCGATAACATGTAGATTGTGGTGGATATTGTCTCAGGCTTTTTCACTTAATTTAATATGACATTGGACGAAATAGGCGATAGAATTATTATTGAGTGTGTATTTCGAAATCATAATTTGCAGAATCCTTGAAATTTTGAATAGAATTAATGCGTTACCATTTAAAATAATCTTCATTTTGATATATTAACGCTTGAGTTCGTATAGTAAGAATGTTCAGACGCCAGCACATCAAGCTACCCCACACTGTCAAATTTTCCCAACTGAACATGAACCTAACTCTGATTGAAATAAAGTTGAAAGACTGTCAAAGAAATTTGACACATTGGGGAAGCTAGATGTTCTGGCTTCTGTACGAGTATGTGAGTATGATCATTTGGTTTAACGACCACCTATGACCGCTTCGCCACTTGACGTGGCGTTGTTGAGTTTGCTGAACTTTAAAGCCATTAAAATAGTAATCTAAGGGCTTAAAAACAGTTTTTATGTTACTTAAGAAAAGTTATGACTTGAATGTTATGCAATATACAATTTGATTAGGTATTTAAATTTCTGGCGGTACTTCATTAATGAAACTGGGTCAATATATTTCAATAATTCAATGTCATTTACTAAAACGAATAATTAATTTGTTATTCAATGAATTATTTGAATTATTCATAAAGTGTAGCCGTAGCTTGTTAAATATTTTTCTCTGATTTTTTTGTGAAGTCTGTTTACGTAATTGAAACACAACGCTTTTAAATTCTAATTTACTACGGCTACGGATTTCGTCATTTGGTAAACTACGAGAGGGATTTACTTACATTTCATGTTTACAATCTGTAGTAATACACCTTAACTACAATATTAAACACATACTAACCCATAAAAAGTTAACTAAACTTAACAACAAATAATTATTATAGCTACGAGTCGTAGTAGTAAGTATATTTGCTAAATCATTTGCATCTAACTAGCTAACTCAATGGTCTCCTGGACACTCGGCCATAGGCCTAGGAATGGAAAGCGATCTTGTTCGGAATGTGTGAAGTAGTTTGAACGAGAATAAATGACAGGGTAACGAAATGCTCAAATTGATCTTCAGATCAATCTAGATTATTGGATTTTAATTTTATGAAAGTTTTAATTTCCTGTTTACAAAAAGTGGCAAATGTTTTACCGTAGACAACGTAAATAAATAAAATGATTAAATTGCTCTTAACGTAAAGCAATTTGGTGCACGCCACGTCTACACATGCAGCAGCTTCAGGCTTCGGCTACTTAACTACACGTGCCATGCCCTTTGACCCCACTTAACTAAATTTCCATGAATGGCTTCTATGAATAATTTATTGACTAACCTATTCTAAAATCGATAAAAACTTTCTCTCGTACGATGCTTGTGTTGGACATCACTAGTTGCGGTGTAGCAGCAATGGCCAATATTATGAAAGTGCACTAAAGTGCATCTAGTCTCGCCGGCTGATTGCTAAGCTAATGTTTTGTTTGTACATCTCGCTTTCGCTTAGGGAATAGACAGTATAGGTTGCATAGTATAAATCTTGCAGGGAGACTTGACTTGATCTGAGGGCTAGTGGGAGTGTTTACTCTTACTTGATCGCGTTAATGCTCATCATATCAACCAAAAGACGTCCACAGCTGGGCAAAGACCTACCCAAAGATCAGTCAGACTTTTAAAGCTTCGAGTATCATGCTGCCTAGCAACTGGATGGTGAAGGTCATAATGACAGTCGCTCCACTTATAAAGTTAATATCCATAGACGTCTAAAATATCAAAGGTAGCTAACACAAAAGAGCTGATAACCTTGAAACGGCAGAACCGATTTTGATTAATCATGTCTAAGAACCATCGCAAGAAACCCTGCTTTCAAATAAATAAACGCACCTAAATCGGTTCACCCGTTTAGGCGCTACGGTGCCACAGACAGACAGACAGACAAGACAGACAGACAAACAGACACACACACATAGCGGTCAAACTTATAACACCCCTCTTTTTGCGTCGGGGGTTAAAAACATTGGTCTGAATCCAGTTAGACTGGAAACCGACCCAGAAAAGTTGCGGTAAGGCCAGGCAAATGATGATCTAATAGCACTCAATTTTATATTTATCCAAAACTGCACTTTAATTTGAGACCATCAACAGACTTAAATTCCTGAACATGTCTCTAGAAATCAGATACCTACAGACTGCAGTACTTTTGTATTTACCTACATACTCTTGCGAAAAATCTTGCTTGTTTGACCTGCCTTGAAAAAGATTCAAGATAGCATGCAAGCATGTCAGTTGCAGTTTACAGTGTAGATACATTCAAATAATTTTAAGTCTGGTTACGACCCTGAACACAACTTGTTTTGTTAAAGGTACCTACTAAAGTTGCTAACTAAGTATGCCTTTTTTTGTGTGCATTGCATTCATCTGACCAAGTTTATCTAAGTGTAAGTACGAAATTATTTGTGAATACTGCAGATTTGGGTCTTTGTAAGATTCTCATTAGCAACCTTGGATTAACATTTGCGAAACATCAAGTTGTCACAAAATTTTATTATAATTATGTAGGTAATCTATACCTACTAATATTCGATTGATGGAAAGGTTCGATTGTTTCTTTGTTTGTTTGCATCGAATGGGCTCCGAAACCACTGGACCGATTTAAAAAAAAAATCACCGTTGGGAAGCTACACTACCCCCGGGTGACTTTTAATCCTGTATTCCTACGGGAACGGGAACTACGCGGGGGAAACAGCGTGACCTCTCGTCTGCTAGTTAATTTAATAATTTTGAATCTATGTAACGTTAAATCGAGAAACAGTTTCACTTGGAAATATTTCTAGTTGACGAATGTGTGACGTACTTAATTGTAACGTAATTTCCTAACTGGCATTTTGGGTTAAATGTATGCGGTACCAAAAATAAATATGGAACTTTTAGGATTGTGTACTGAACTACACTCGTCTCGACAAGAGCGACTGAGAAAAAAATGTAAAGATGTGTCTACAGAAACCTAAACCAACTGTCTTTATCTATTGCTATGCATCTTAGGTTTTGTTCCATTATTCTTGAGGAGTCCTCCTGTCTGCTATAGCCGTTTATTGATCGCCTTTAGTACCTACCCCAAGAAATTGCAATGTTCAAGAATTGTTTCATCATTTCATGAAACCAAGTATTCCCACATGAAATCCTCTTCTACAAACAAGTAAATAACAATGTAAAAATATTACTTGCGGTTAGTGACACCCGCGTATTGCGCTAATGTTCTTAGAAACTTAGCTCATTTCTCAGAAACTACCACTACTCTTACCGCTTACGACATGATTACGATAAGAAGATGTTGCACTATCAATTTCTTCTGGTTTTCTAGATAATACTTGTATAAATAGGACAAGAGATCTTAAGCTGATAGTATTTATGCTCAATTGTAATTCAAAGCTGTTATAAAGTTTAGTTTGTGATTCATCATCCGATTCAGAATATATTATTGGTAAGCTGAAGTCCCTAATCGTCGTACTTGAAAATTGTTTTTCCTGTTTTTCCTCCGATTCTGCATAATCAACCAATGTATACAACATATATTCAACATATATATATATATGATAATATACTATCGATTCTACATGAGGCCAGCTCGTCAAGCTACCCCAATGTGACAAATTTCTTTAATAGTTTTTCAATTTTATTGTAAAACTTATAAGGCTCATGTTCAATTGAGAAAGTTTGACGGTTTGGACTTTTGGAGCAGTTGTTGTGCTGGCTGGCGCCTGTACATTCTGCTTATGAATGTTCCACTGGTACTGCTCTTTCTTTAGTATTGACTCTTTTCGTTTGTAATATTTTATCAGTCCACTCGTTGACATTGTTTTCTATATAGACTGTCTCGTTAAGTTTTCTTGGCATGCTTTGGTAGCTGGTTCCTGCTACACGTCGCACTTATCATGTTACGCACACCTATTCAAACTTTGTTTCTTATTTAATCTATTACTGTCTAATTAATATGGTGAAAAACAAAGTGTTCCGCTGCAAATATTTCACTGCAGAAGTGCAGACACATTCATTTAGTTGTCACTGTTCCATCTACGACTTGTTGGGAAACAAAGTAAAAGAGCCACACTCAAGCAGGCGAAATTGTGAAACACTGCCATTTTGCACGGTAGTCGTAAAGATTGACATATCAATATTTGATGGATTTTACGACGAAACGTTTGCAATTGTAAATCCGAACTAACTAGATGGACTAACATTGACCTATTTTTAACACAGTGTGAGTGTGGATCCCTCTTTAAAGATGAAGAAGATGATGATAATGAAGATGCGGCATGCCGCATGTTCTTTTCAGCCTGTAATTTGCTTACAGATTACTACGGACTTGTAGGAAAGAGTGTGAGTCATCGATTGGTGAAGAAGAAGACTACGCTAGATGACCTCTTTCTATTCTTAATGATGTTCATGAAAATGAAAAGGCTTATAACCAAAATTCAATGGAATTGAAGGGCATGGATTGGCATTAAAAGAAAATTAGTGACGCAGTTATAATAAAACGTACAGAGTATCATGTTACCCAGAAACTGGGTTGTGGAGGTCCGAAAGGTATTCAGCTGCATACGGTTAAACTGGAAGCCGACCCCAACATAGTTAGGAAAAGGCTAGACAGATGATGAGTTACAATAAAAAGTAGATTTAAATTCAGAACAAATATTCAAACCAGTATTGAAGTAAAAGATCTGAATCATAATGACCGGAGCCATAAACACAAAAGAAATCAATTTAAACATGCACAGCACACAATCCGTGGATTAAATTAATGTCACTATCGTAGGTACAAGTCTCGTCGTTGTTTAATAATTGTCGTTTTTGAGTTCAAGTTCAAGGTTATCACCGGCTTTGTTGTGTGAATCAGAATATGCGCTACTTTTGGTTCTAATTATGATTTTATAGTAATTCAAGCGTTTGTTTTCGGAGTGTCTGCAATGGAAAGTTTGAAAGCTTTTGCTCTTAGTGTTCAGAGCTACAATTTACTATTTATTTCGTGTTTATTTGCATGATTCTTGCAAAAGGTTTCTACATAATTATATTTAAATTTAACAAACTCTAGTGATCTTCCGCTGTTATATCTTCGTCCAACAATTTGTGTCTCCTTCACATACCTACCTACAATTTGAAATTGGTACACTCACTAAATTCGTCGTATCCTCACCTCACACCTTCTATCAGATTCTATAGTGGAATATTTCCATAAAATAAAAGGAAATCAATACTTAAACGTATGTGACAGCTGTTTATTATTCCACGGAAGTAGGTCGGCCTTGATACTATTAGCCTGTCCCATTGGTCTACGTTCGTTCTTCTTTGAACGAAGCCGGAAAACACTGGCTTCTTCTAAATTGGAACCGTTTCTATGTAAATAGGATTGCTAGTGAGTGACCAGCAACTGACACTTCCTACTTGTGTTTTCACTTGACTGCCTTGCTGGTAGCTCCATCATGTAAGTCTTGCTCGATATCAGTCGATACTAATTATTTAGTTTTAGTAATGGTATTAGGAATTTTTTTAAAAAAAAACAGTAGTATTCTTGCCAGCCAGGATGTTGTTAGGCGAAAGAGATTAATGAGTTAGTTCAAGGAATGGGTAATTGTGGGTTTTATTTTCCAACGGTAACTAGGACCGACACGCGATGGTCTAGATCATAGTACTATACGTATTTGTGGTGTATTTTTATACTCTTTACCGAGGTCGTCAATGACGACTATATGCAGCGATTCAGTAGTGATACAATCGCAATAACACAGCGATACAGTCACTGGTCGAATAGCTTCGCACAAGTTAACACTATTCTTGCACAATACAGCGTCGATATTTTCACGATTCTAGACGGGAATGGACATTATCCTGTGTTCATCGACTTTATTGTATTAGTTTAGTAATCACGTCTTTTTTTCGATGCAGAAGTCATGGAATAGCTACAGAAGCGGCAAAACTAGTAAAAAAGATGTGCTTGCAACGGGCTTTTAGTGGGAATTGAGAGCGATACAATGCGATGCGTATATTTTCTAAGGTACTTTACAATCGAGGTGCCTATTCAAAGTTCTGTATCATCAAGACATTGACTGCCAACAACCTTATACCTGTAAAATTTAAGAAATAGAAAAATAGCATGTTTATGACAAGAACAAAGTGTAGTCCAACATGTTTCTACACAAACTTTAGATCTAAGACTATAAACTTCTTTATATTATTTCTAAACAGTTTTACAATCAAATTGTTTCTCAATCGTTGTTAGAAAGACACTAACATTAATGACGGCTTTGGTATCCAATAGCATTGTTTCGTATTAAATAGTGGGAATTTGTGGAAACATAGTAGTTGTCGAGTATTTCAATAAAATTTCAATGGGTGGCGTTGACATATACTTGAGTTTGAAAGGTAATCGTAAATGGCATGACCAAGTCAAGTGAATTGGCTACCTTGACAAGTTTTGCCGTGTTCTTTGGATAGGCGTCTTTAATTTTTCGACTCATAACAAGACAAAATCAAGTTGTTTTCTTAAAGATGGCTTTTAATTTGATTTTCTCGTTGTCCAGTGGTCGCAAATGCTACTGTTAAGCATTAGGTCCAAGGGACGATTTGTGGGTCGAGTTTATGTCATTGGCTTATTCTATCTGGACATATATCGGTCCCGGATTTGTGCCCGTTTAATGACAAGCTATAATAGCACATTACAACGGGGATCAGGTGATGCCTTTTTATTAGTGTGACGGTCTAAAGATACCTACCAAAGCTTTCGATATCTCTCATGATGTCTTCTTTAGAGATCCACTGAAAATGAAATTTCGGGCAGAGTATGGCATTAATTTGAAAACTGTTAAAAAAATTAATGCTTAATATAACAAAACCCAACGTATGAAGTTAAACAGATGGGCATTTCGCTTCATTTGAATAATTACGCCATGAATTCGGTCAGTGACCTTCTATGAATCATAATGATCTATCATGTCATATCTAGAGTGATTTCTAGCACGTTCTAAGATTTCAAAGGTCTTAGAACTAAGGTTGTCTAATAAAATGTATGTTTTACCTGTAGATATATAGTTCCGTATCTGAAAGGTCAATGATTCCTATGAGTATTGGGCTGTAACTCTACATTTGCGTGTCAATTTTCCTCATTGTCGTTAAATATCAAACTGATTATGAATTGGTGTGTGCTTGTTTTCGTTATTATATCAAATTTTTGTTGCGGGTGGTGAAGTGAGTAAAATTTTCTAAAGGTCGACAAAAAGTTTGGGTAAGTAACATCTTTATCTTTGTATTATATAGGTACCACGATTTTCTCTTGTTAGCAAGTTGATTCGCAAGCATGTTTCATATGCTGCATATGCTTATACTTCTTTGGGGGTCGTTGTTGGCCTTGTTGGTGCAATAGCACGACTCTGATGCGTACTGTGATATATCGTGAGTGAGCACTGCTTTGTCTGATTGTAGAAGGTTGCGGTGACTAAATCAAAGTCTAAAGATATTAAGAATACCCATATTTATTTCTTGAGAGATGATCATGGATCTGGGAAAGTAAAAAAGGACTATTCGATCGGGATCTGGATTTATCTGGTCTGGATTTGTACCCGATTGTTGGCAATAGGCTCGAACCCTATGAAATGGGACTTTAACATATTGGCGAAATGTGGGTGAAGGTACTTACTACTGGTATTCTGCCTAACCCTTCGGGGATTTGTGAGCGTGAAAATGTTTCAATCAGAAATTTCTCAAGTGAAGACCGTAGTGTGGATATTATGTGCCTAGTTGATGATGGCAACAGCTCCGCCCCTATTCCATAGGACATGCAGATAACTGACGTAATGTGGGTGCAGATAAATACACCTCTGCTTAACACTTCGGGGAATAAACGAATGTGATGTTGTGTTACGTTATCTTGGTGACATTAATTTCCAAAAAGATTTTCACTTTTCTATCTAACATTGTGGTTTGTTTACACGACTTATGTAGTCTCTTCACGTTTTTGTGATGTCAACAAACTCAATATATTACTACTGTCTGTGCCTCGTTGTCGTACGTTGGTTCATCATCATTCGTTTATTACCTATTCGTTTAAGATAATTGCTACTTATTATATTATACTACTACTTTAATTGTTATAAAAGAATACAATGTCTAACCGAGTGTGTCAGTTTATTAACATTCTATAAATTAACTGAATGTGAAGAAGGTGTTAATAACACACATACCATAACATCACGCCTGTAATCCCCGAAGGTTTAGGCAGAGGTGTAGGTACCCACATTTCGCTGGTTATGTCAAAGTCCCATTAAATTGGGAGCGATCCCATTGCCATCAATCTGCCACAAATCCAGACTCCGGGCTGCTACTGAAAAAATCCAGATGGAAAAACTCAATAACCTTTTTGGCCGACCCGGGGTTCAAACCCGGGACCTCATGCCCAGTAGTAGCACTTGCGAACACGAGACCAATGAGGGAAAAGTACTTACGTTATTTCCATTCAATACTTTACGGACTGTCTGTGTCCGCCTTAAAGGCGGACCTATCTGGGTCTTTCCCTTTTCAAAAGTCAGATTCCACATTCTAAATGGTTCAAGTGGGTCCAACGGAGCAACGGCCGTCTGACCTCCTACGTTGATCACAGGGAAAACAGGATTTCCGATAGCATTAACTGTGTCCTCGTGAATAGCTTGTGTATGCGCATTCGCGGTCTAAAAGTGATATTTTGGATAAAGGTCATTATTGCAGGCTTGTGTTAAATTCTTACTGTCTTCACCGTGATTCTTTTAACAGTCAGAGCTTTCTATAAAAAGTGATAGAAATCTAAGAAATCTTAATCCTGAGTAGGATTGGGATATGGCATTTGATACAAACTCGCCACATTACTATAAAACTACTGCATCTCCTGGATGCCAAAATCAACATAAGCAAACATTATATCAATGGAATTCGATGGCACTCGGAAAAAATATTCCACTGTCTTGAATCGAAGGAGATCCAAACAGCGAAAGAGTTAGAAAAAGACATTGCAAGGGGATGGCAGGGTCTAGTGAGCAGTCGCGGAATTTCTTCAAAAGAGTGACAATGGCCCTGGAACGCAAAGGCATTAGGAGAAACATGGATGGGTTTTAGTCAGTACGAGTCGGACCCTCCCTTCTGCTTCACCCAGAGCGGGAGGGGTCATTTGATGATTTCCAATCCTTAAAAAAAAGGTTCTAGAGAGCAAAATGTAAATAGGAAGGAAAAGAAAACTCAAAAGCAATTGAATACCTACTTGTTCCGTTTTATAAAATAACAGAAGACCCAAGAGTTCTAGTAGATCGTTATCCTCAAATTACTAGCCGACACAAATCACGTTGTACGGAAGATCCGATTGTCACTGACATTGATCTGAGCGACCATGCGCGTGGCTTGAATGCTGATTGATTTAGACAAACAATGAGTCAACCTTTTGCCATTCTATGCTTTGGTTTAACACATAAAATTAGTAACATTGATTGAGTAAAGCTTTATGAGTTTTTTATTAAGTGTATGCTTAGCCTGCTTGATTGTTTCTTCAGCGATGTTCGACTGTTTCTTAGATAAACATCTATGTATACTTACGACAAAAAATGTAGAGTCGCTTACGAAAATATAAAATATTCTGCGGTTAGTCTTTGTATTCTTTTATTTTTTCTTCTTCATCAACTATGGGTTTACGAAGCTTGATCAATTCACCATGTTTACTTATGTCAAGTATGTCCATAATTGTAAGAAATGCGTGCACGTTGAGAACCATATATTATTATGTACGTATTAATGACTCTATAATAATTTATGGCTGTAATTCAATCATATCAATATGTTTGGAATTATAATTTTATTCTAATTTAACCAACTTTGTATTTTTAATCAGTTTTAATGGCTTAACATGAGTAGTAGTTAATTGATTATATTAAGTAGATTTTATTCATGGTTTGGAGCCAGTTGATTCAGTAAAAGTCACAATGCCTAGCATTAGTTTGGAATGACAGTTGAGGAATCGAATTCAAGGCAGTATCTTCTGTTCTTGTACTAATATTTTATTAACTGTCAATTATTTAACTAAATTGAAACAAAATCTTATGACAGACCGACCAGATCTTATGATCTTATGTCTTGTCTTATGATGTTATGATATACTCGTTTCTAGTGTGGGACCCAGTCAAGGGAGTTACATGAACATTTTCAGATTGTACTTCTGTATGTTGTAAAGTAATATCTGAAAACATGTTGTCACTGTGTTTTTTTTGAAAAACATTTTTTGTTTAATGTCAAATTGCTTTCCTGTAGGTGGCTATACCTTGCCAAAATAACACTCACGAAGTCATTTTATTACAGAACTTTATTCTGTAATAAAATGACTTCGTGAGTGTTATTTTTGAAAATTATACCTTTTGGTTACATTATTAAAATCACCGATCCTACTGGGTAATTGTTAGACGACGATTCGATTTTATTATTAATTTTCAATCAATCACACTTCCCGTAACATATGTTGTAGAAAATAAATCGTTGATTATAGTGTTATACCAATGAATGAATAAAAATAACATAATTCTTAACGTGTCTATGTACCAGCATTACGCTTTCATGTCCTCAATGTCATTCACTTTCAGCTCAGCATGCTCGCCGTGTGGTTGGTAGTCGTGTGCGCCACCGCTGCGCACGCGCTGCGCGTCGGCGTCGGCATCGCTGACGTCACCGGTCCTCCTGCAGAGATCGCGTTTGTGAGTAGCTTCCTTTTTATTTAACCTTCACCTTTTAATAGTCTGATTTTAATCAGTTGCAGTGCTCGCAGCGCTTGGCTCATTAATAGTCAGTACCTATAATATGTATTATCTTGCCCAAAATGAGCAGTTTTTGCATAAGCAAATCTAAAATACTAGGAAATCTAATTGGATAAACAAGGGTGTACGGTTAGATAAGATGAAATGGAAACTAACATAGGTACTATACATTATGTATATTGTCAGCTAATGCCGACTTGGTTGGATAATAAGGTTCTGTTGTAGTTTTTATGATCTGCTTGTACCAGCTCTTAACTTACTGAGTACGTATTGAGGACTAAGTTGACCTTACCTTCCTAGCTGTGAGAGCTGATAAATGGCAATAAAAAGCATAAATATCATGATCTTCGCAGAACAATGCTCTTTAAGACTCGACGTAGTGGCACCCGACGTAAAGCCCACGTATCCTAAGACCATTTCTCTTGTGAATAGAGACTCTAAGTTGCTTTATAATCCTGCTTTGGTACACAGTTAAGAGTTTTTCATTGTTTTATAATACCTACTATTAAGTAAACGGAATATTGCATGATATTGTTCATAATTCCGTTTAGGCTGATGAAGATGATTGCGCAAAGCAAATAAATTTATGCTTTCACATTAATAGCATTGGAGTATTCGTAAACGTGACTGATTTTCCGTAAGCTTCCTCTTACTAATTACTGATTAATTAGTGGTATTGTCTTCTCTGTCATCATCATCATCATCAATGACTTTATTAAGGAAAAACTTAGGATTCCTTTTTAGGAATATTGCGCACACGAAGGAGTGTGAAACATGATAAAGTTAGGCTGGACTCACACATTCTGGAATTCGACTCTGAATTCAGAGCCGGAATTCATATTACTGATTAGGTAAGCTCTGAACAGCCTACATTATTCTGTTCACCATTAAGTAAAGACCTCACTAATTCCTTTGGAGTACCAATGGAAGTGACGTATTTACTAAATAGTCCTCTTTCTCTACGTATTGCTTGGAAGTAAGTAGGGAACAAAATAATGAAAAGCGAATGACGTGTAAGTATAAGAATCCTCCCATTGCATCGTCATCATCTTATCTACCGAAAGATATCCGTAGCAGAATTTTCCTCCCCAATTTACCGTTGAAATCCCTCTTGCTTCTCATGTCCAATGTTATTTCATTATACTTAAAACTTACGAATAACTCTGAGGTTGCCATTTATTCGGCCACTTGCTCATTTACTCGCATTTAGCAAATTAAATTGACTAGTTTCGCAAATGGCTCCTGATCCGTGCTAATTCACACCGTGACCTACACACATAATTAACAAGTTATTCATAGGTAATTATGAACTTTTGACATCCTTAAGTGCGTCGTTAATCATAAGATATGAGTTAAATACTGAATTTTTCGTTTAATGCCGAATATCGTATCGAATTCTTATTGAGCTCCTTTCCATTGCTGCTTTAACAAAGATAGTTAGACCATCAGTTATTTGACAACCAACCATACAGCTCACAACCTACCTTAGTCTTTTATCATCATTTTGTTTGCTGTTGGAGTCCGTTGTTCTTTAATTATAATTTTAAAGAAAGAGAAAGAGATATAATTGTCTCATAGATATAATTCTACACGTCATATTATTATAAATAGGCGTAAGTTTATGTATGTATCTTTGTGTTCATCTTTTAACGTCTATATTAAACAATACATGCGCTGTAAGTAGATTAACTAGCAAATGGTGTAAGACTGATTATAATTGCAATTAATGATAGGACTTATTGGCGAAGAGAGCCTTGAAATGTAATATGTACGTTTATATTGAACTTTTTGCAGCGAAATGCCGCAACAAATAAGCGCTCATTACTATTATATTACTTATTGGTGTTTGGAAAATAAATCTATGTCTTTCTAGAAGGTGGAAAGTAGCTCAAGGTTTTGATTTAATATCTCTATGTTGCAGAAGTGTAATTTCAGAACTTATTCAAGTCTAAGTTTGACTGGATTTTGATAGACGAAATATTTAATGACTAGGTAGCCGTTCTCAGCCGTGTCATCGGCATTTAGGGTTCATAGCATGATGTTAAATAACTTAAAAGCTTAGGGTCATTGCAGACAGAGAGAACCTAGTAAAGCGCAGAGGACTTTATAACGGCACTTGAAAAACAAAATAATACTTTAAATTACTGAAATTAAGTGCAAGGCCCGCTGTACAAAATTTACATTCTCTGGATTTTATTATTCTCATACATAAGCAGTTAGTTTCGAATGGAGAAGTATGGGCTGTAAGTAATTCAAATCAGTTTATATTAATGTTATGATAAAATTATGCGTAATAACCATATAGCCCGTGAAACAACTAGCCTATAATGGCTTAACACTAGCAATAACCGGCACGTAGTGCACTCGCTCATTAACCTGACGCGAGCATTGCGCCATGTACAGCGAAGGTCGGTAGGTAGAGGAAGCTTGCAATGCAGTGCGGCACACGTGGTCTTATAACTTATATGTATAGAGTGGAAGGAACATCAACACACAACCTTAATCTTAATAAAAAAAAAAACAAATATTCCAAAAAAATTTCACACAACGCCATCTTGTTCCAAACTAAGCTGAGCTTGTGCTATAGGAACTAGACAACTGGGGCTCGAATCTGCTATTGCAATCGTGTCTCAATGACCGGTCATTGATCGAATATTTGACAACTTTGACAGTTTTTGTATGGGAAATGTGTCAAAAGTTTGACGTTATACGTCAAAAATCGATCATTGCCGGTCATTGAGATACGATTGCAATAGCAGACTCGACCCCCTGATAAACATACACATATCTTTTATACATATCTACAAAACATTATAGATAAATTTCCTGGCGGCGCAAACCACAACCCTGGGAGATCCATAATCGTGCAATGAAGTCATGGAATCAGGTCGTCTGGCGATGTCCCTTCCACCCTGAATAGAAGTTGATATGAATAGAAGTTAGCCTTCACAAAACTAGTTACCTACTAGAAGAATTCCATGTCGTAGTCTTGTCATTCCTGCAGATGCTATAAAAGTGTTAGAAAGCACTACGTAGATCTATAAGTTAGTCAGTACAGTACTTCATCACTGTTTGTAGTGTTCAACTCATAAAATCCTTAATCGGGTCAGGCAATAACTAAAAGAGCGGCCACACTTTATTAACATAACACCGGCCTAATATTGTCCCACTGCAGAGCAAAGACATCATCTCTGAGAAAGCACAATGCTTGCTCGTGATTAGCCAGTTCAAAGTTTCCTTATAATGTGCCTTCGCCGGTCGTATCAGGTCTTCATTAAAAATAAACAGTAACAAAACCAGCCTATTACTATCTTCTTCTCATACAGAGAATATACAAGCATTAATCACCAGCACGCTTGCTCAAGACGAGACGGTGATTTCTAAATTATATTCATAAGAAGTCCAGATTTCCTTAGCCGCTGCGGTAGAGATCCAGTGTCTATTGTTATTACTGGCCTGCATGTTTCTTGCTTTCTACTCGTGTGTTTATTTAGATATCAGTATCTAAACTTCATAAATTAAAAACAATAGGTACTTAACAATTGTACAATCATTGTGTAATATAACAAACAAACATCCTGCAGAAGCAGCAATTAAAAAAGATAAAATTCGCCGACGTGGTAGTGGTACTGCTATCTGGGGCAGTGATCTCGATCAGACTCAAGGTCAAGCGTGACTCACACCGATTCATACTGGTCAGAGAGGAAGTGCGATGATTAAATATTTTATAGGAATTTTATTAGCTATTATTGTTGAGATACACATTGCTAGTGATTATTTATTGCAGGTTGTCAGATTAGTGTTTAGTTTTAATTGAATGGTATGCCTTTATTTATATATTTAAGCTTTATATTCCTCGAATTGTAAAGAGAAAGTAGACATGTTACTTATTTATTTATTGTTAGCAATAAAAACAATAAAAATATTTATAAAACTAGAGATGGCATGACGACATCTCTTAGAAATCTATGATAAATTCAACAAAACAGTTCAAAATTCATTTTGCAAACTAGTAGGTAATGTTAAATTAACTACCTACTTGTTAATATTTTTTTTTGGAATTAACCCTACACTGAAGATCCATGCTATGCTTATTGGTATTGAACAACATAAGATATTCGATAAACAAAAAGTGTCAGACATCATACGAACATTGGCATCGGAATATTATTGTAAAGACAAATTTAAATGGTTCCCCAAACGCACAAAGGCCGTGCCTTCTCCACAACACCACAATGCCATACAAAGTTATAAAGGGTTTCATTGACGGTGCGATCTATACAAAACAAATTAAATACGGTGCGTACCATCCAACTGCAATAAAAAAAAACCGTAATAATACATTCAACCCACCTCCCAGCAACACAAAAGATGCAGCGGGCCGAAGAAAATTCTGGAAGCTTTTAAAATGTTCCAACGTATCGCTCCGTATTATTTGAATTGTTCGAGAATTTGGAGGTCAAGGCAAACGTGGTGATTGGTCGGTTATGTTGTATTTTGAGCTGTGTGTGACCCGTCACCCGTCACATAATGCAGTCATTGTTACCATCGCGTTTGCGAGTACTCTTTATGATTTAATTATGTCATTGTTTATGGTGAATCTGACCGGAGTTACGGTCGTGTGCGTTCTTGTTTTATTAGTAGACTAGCTTTTGCCCGCGGCTTCGCCTGCGTGGATGTCGAACGTCGGTCTCCTATTTTTTTCTCTTTGGGGTTGAATTTCCAAAAATCGTTTCTTAGTGGATACTTACTCTTCACAAAGAACACCCGCTCCAGTTACATGTCTCTAAGACCAGCGGAGGCATTGCAAAAAGAACATACTACGTTCATATCACCGATTTTCGAATATGATCTGTAATCAATAGTGAAAGCATAAGTGAACCCACTTTTATATTTGTTGGCCCACGGTAGTAAATTTGTAGGTTCATCTAAATCCTCTGCATGTGCATCTAAGTTATCAAAAATATGTCTAAATCTATACGCGGAAAGCCTGGCTTCACGCTGCTCGTCCGTTTCCTGCGATCGAATATTATCAATTCGTCGTCTTTCATTTGACAAACTTAGGTGCATCCTTTCAACTGCCAGACGGTCGTGATATTGAGTATATGTTTCGTACTCTCGAGACAAAACGTGCCTTTCGTGGTCAGCTGTAAGTCTTCAAAACGTGCCTTTCGCGGTCAGCTGTAAGTCTTAACTCACGCTCAGAATATGTTTCGGACTCTCGAGACAAAACGTGCCTTTTGCGGTCAGCTGTAAGTCTTAACTCACGCTCAGTATAATGTTTCGGACTCTCAAGACAAAACGTGCCTTTCGCGGTCAGCTGTAAGTCTTAACTCATCAGTATATGTTTCGGACTCTCGAGACCAAACGTGCCTTTCGCGGTCAGCTGTAAGTCTTAACTCGCGCTCTGTATATGTTTCTGACTCTCGAGATAAAACGTGCCTTTCGCGGTCAGCTGTAAGTCTTAACTCACGCTCTGAGTACGTTTCGGACTCTCGAGATAACACATGCCTTTCGCGGTCACATGTAAGTCGTAATTCTCGTTAAGTACCTAGATCTTTCAGATTCTCGAGATATAATATATGCCGTTCGCGATCAGCTGTAAGCCTTAAATGTCGCTCGGTGAACGTTTCCGACTCTCGGGAAGTCGGGATAAAACATGCATTTTACGGTCAACTGTAAGACGCAGCTCTTGTTGAGAAAAGGTTTCTTTCCCTATCAGAAATTAATCGCATCTCTCTCTCAGAACTTCAGAAGTGCTTTCATGTGCTCGTGCAGTTGCATTATTCACTCTCAAAGAGTTTAAACTATGTGCTCTTTTTTTTGACGTATCCTGGGAACGCGCATCTCTCATTCTTTTAGCTTTATCGAATTTCGAAATAAAGAAGACCGTTACCTAGGTGGCATCGTACCTACTTGAATTCAAATAAAAAAAACAGAAGCAACAGTTTATTTCCTAAGTCAAAAAGACGCTAATCGTCGAATAACTTAAATCAACTAATATCTTAACTAACTTAACTTTTAAATATCTAAAAATAAATTATTACATAGGTACTTTTATTTTAAATATAAAAAAAAAGAAAGTATGAGTTACCTATGGAATAAAAAAAACAAACTAATTATATTAGGTAGCTATACCTACCTATTTATTAACGAACTAGCTTCTGCCCGCGACTTCGTACGCGGATCCTGTTGCTTATGCCAGCGACAACGGGGTCGTCAAAATCGAAGATCTGAAACATCTGATGTCGAATTCTATAAGCCCGGGGACGGGAAATCAATGGGATGCGCGAGACGATTCAAGATGTTCCAGATTTTTTATTTTTGTTGGTCAACAGGAAATGCCATCAGACTTAACAATTTTTGCTAAGACGCCATTTCTGTTAGGTATATGTTATATTGTCTCTGGGCTTTGGAGTTCCCCTACAGGTGCTCCAGATCTTCAAATTTAGTCTCACAGCAGAAAACACTCTTCACGTGGAATAGTTTTTGCAATGGCACCATTTTTATATCTCTTTCGCTTTAGGTGTTCCATTTTCCAAAATAAATTATAGCCTATAATATGTTGCGTGACGTTCACGATCAGCGGTCAGTCGCGCATCTCCTTCCCCCACTTATCTCTAGAGTCGATGCGTATATACGCTGAAAACTCAAGCGTCATGCTTTTTCCGTGAACGTCTCTAACTCGCGAGACAGTGCATGATGTTCACGATCAGCGGTCAGTCGCGCACATATTCTTCACTGGTCTCTAGAGACCTGGATGTAGATGCGTAAATACGAATAATTTCGAATTGCGTGATGCGTAAGATCTTGCATGCTTTTGTATGTATACTATGTTTAAACAAATAAATAATCTTTATCTTTATCTTTATCTTTACGCTGAGAATGCAGGCGTGCTTCGCGATCCCAAGAAGTTTCCACGGAGCGAGTTGCAGCCTCATGTTCTCGAACAGCATCAAGTCTCTCCTAACGCTCTTCGGTAGATTGTTGGGATCTTATGGTCTTTAATCATTTAGCACCTTTGGAACATTGGGAAAAATTTGACCTCTTTCTAGGCATGGTTATAGTTTTATTGTGATGATACCTGATCAATTAAAATCTAAGTGGCTGCTCCCCTGCGTTACCGGGTAAGCTACCGTGTAACGAAGATAAATGGAAAAGGAAATTAAACACTCAAATAACATAAGCCCGAAGGCATACGATAAAAAAATGGGAGTTTTAGCCAGTAGAGTCTAATTTTCAACGATATACCATCGTCATCGAAAATCAGTCCTGAACTGTTCCCGCCTTCACCGCGTAGTACCTCCTACTTATGTTATTTTATCATTATGCAATGAAATTAGTGATAGTTTTAATTTCTATATCAAATGTTTCTGATCTTCGATTTTTATAAGTCAACAGGAAATGCCTATCAGACCGAACAACTTTTGCTAAGACGTCATTCCTATTTGAGTTATGGTGTAGCTGGGCTCTTGCTCCACAACAGGTGTTCCAGATCTTCGATTTTTATACGTCAACAGCGAGTGCTCATAAGGCTGAACAACTCTTGCTAAGACGTCATTCCAATATATGTTATAGTGTAGCTGGGCTCTTGAAGTTCCACATCAGGTGTTCCGGATCTTCAAATTTATTCTCTCAGCAGAAAATGCTCATAACGTGGAACAATTTTTGCTATGGTACCATTTTTGTATCTCCTATAGTTTAGATGGTCTGTTGCGGTTCTGCATCAGGTGTTCCGGATCTTCAAATTTATTCTCTCAGCAGAAAATGCTCATCACGTGGAACAATTTTTGCTATGGGACCATTTTTGTATCTCCTATAGTTTAGCTGGTCTGTTGCGGTTCTGCATCAGGTGTTCCGGATCTTCAAATTTATTCTCTCAGCAAAAAATGCTCATCACGTGGAACAATTTTTGCTATGGGACCATTTTTGTATCGCCTATAGTTTAGCTGGTCTGTTGCGGTTCTGCATCAGGTGTTCCGGAACTTCAAATTTATTCTCTCAGCAGAAAATGCTCATAACGTGGAACAATTTTTGCTATGGTACCATTTTTGTATCTCCTATATTTAGATGGTCTGTTGCGGTTCTGCATCAGGTGTTCCGGATCTTCAAATTTATTCTCTCAGCAGAAAATGCTCATCACGTGGAACAATTTTTGCTATGGGACCATTTTTGTATCGCCTATAGTTTAGCTGGTCTGTTGCGGTTCTGCATCAGGTGTTCCAGTTTCCAAGATAAATTATAGCCTATGTGTTGCCCAGACTTAATATCTATACAACAAAAAAAAAATCATTCAAATCCGTCCAGTAGTTCCGAAGATTAGCGTGTGCAAACAAACAGACAAACAGACAAACAGACAAACAGACAGACTTTTTTTTTCGGATTCGTGCTCTATTACTGTTTCTAAACCCCCCTCAATTATTATTTTTTAAATATATTCAATGTACAGACACAGTTTTTTTACAGTCTTATTATATGTATAGATATCTCAAAACTACGTACCTACTATATTTAAAATCTAAAAAAACAAATAAGGAATAATAATCGTAATTAAGTATATTATACGGAATAAAAAGAGTTAAACAAATAAAAATAATAATTATATTTAGGTACTAAAAAACAACTACTTCAAAATAATATCTAAAAACTACTATAATTTAAATCTAATCTAATGAAAAGGGTGAATAAATTAATAAAAGTCTTGCTTATTCAATAAGAACGAACAATGCTTGGCATGTCCCTTCGCATCCACAGTCAAATAAGTGACGTTTTGGCGCGTGAACGCCCGCCAGGTGCCGCGGTGAGCCGCATCGCGCGTAAACAAATATCAACCGTATAGCAGACGTAGGCTACCATACTGGCGCGGCGAGATTTGGAAGTTAAAGGTTTAAGTTTATCTATATCTTCATCTTGTGTGTATATAAACCGATGTCTATATTTTTTATTTTATTAAATAGTCTAAAAGTGTACGTTATTATTTAATATACTTTGAAGAAATGCCTAACGATTAGGTAAACGTGTTATTGTTGATAATTTATACGATATACATATATGTTACTGAGAACTTTTTTGTTGATATTTTGAAGGTCAACATCTTTGTAATACATACTTTTTGTGTATGATCAACGTATGCGAGGATAGGAGCTCGAAAGCGCATATTTTCATCCGACTTGCTTCGAATTTATCGTCACTGCTCGGCTCCTATGTGTCTTAGTGTTATGTTATATAGCCTATAACCCGCCCAGGAGTATGGATTACAATCGTACCAAGTTTGGTTAAAATCCCTTCAGTAGTTTTTTATCCATGCGTGCACATACAGACAGACAGACAGACAGACAGACAGACAGACAGACAGACAGACAAAAAATTTACTGATTGCATTTTTGGCATCAGTATCGATCACCAATCATCCTCCAAATTTTGAATATATTTTCAATGTACAGAATTGACTTCTCTACAGATTTATTATAAGTATAGATATAGATATAGATAGATATAGATATAGATATAGATATTATAAGTATAGATATAGATAATATAATATCTTAATAGATCTTCAAGATTAATAAAAGAGAGCAGTATAAAAATATGTTAAATTACGTTCTTTTCTTCTTCTACTCACAGTACAACAAAGTATTAAGTTCTGCAATACCTATTTCAACGTCTTTATGATATATTTTTAACCCCCGACGCAAAAAGAGGGGTGTTATAAGTTTTGTCGTCTTTGATTGCTTCGTTACCATTTTTTACGTCAATTTCATTAGGTGTAGGTACCACTTACGATCTCTCGTTTTTCTTTAGTTATTATGTTTTCAATATCTTGCGTCAGGTTTGTGTGTTTCTTCTGCACATACTTATGTATCATTCATGTCCACTGGGAGATTACACTTTGCCATGAATAGAATGTACGGATACCTACTGAATTGTAATGATTTATCACAGTTATAAATATAACAGAAGGTAAATGGGTAAATAATCAAAAAAAAAAAATGGTAATGGGTAAAATAATAAGCGATCATTTATATTGATTTTAAAGTACAAGGCAATTTGAGAGAAACACAAACAGTAAAGTTAACAAAAAAATTACGTTTGTTTTTTGGAATTTTTTTAAGTGTCTCGGATCAATGAAACAAATATTTTTAGTACCTACAGACGCCAGCACACTATGCTACTCCAAACTGTCAAATTGTCCCAATTGAACACAACCTTATTCGGTTGGTTATAAAGTCGAAAAACTATAAAAAAAAGCATTGGAGTAGCTTGATGTGCTGGCCTCTGTACGATAAAGAAGATCTTATTGCATTGGGGGATTGAAAAATTGTTGTTATATATATTTTTTTCAAGACGTCGCAATACGTCACCAGATGAAGGTCGACTACACTGTTCACAATGAACTGACAGTAGCCCATAAAACTTTGTACTGCGGAAATTGTCTCCAACATCCTATTGAATGTTATTGTGCCTTTCAACCGTTACTTCAATATGTGACCTCAACAATTGTGATGTGCTGGCGTCTGTACATTACAACGTGTTTTTTTTTATATCCCATAACTCTAGGGTATGATTGAGACCATATCAAAGAATCTTATTGGCATATGAATTATTTTTCAATCATCCTTTTTTTTTACTATAATACAAAATAATTCGACAAAGTCACGAAGAATAACGTAAAACACCCTTACGTGAAAGAAAAGTGACGTTAGAAAGAAGATTCGTCGTACTGGTGACAATTTTTGAAATAATTAGGTAATAAAAATAATATTAATAATACTTAATAATAATATTCCACGACTATTCACACAACGCCATCTAGTCCCAAGCTAAGGAGAGCTTGTGTTACGGGTACTCTAAACAACTGATAATTTAATTATGATTGATGATATCTCCGAAACTATGCATTTTTTGACCATCTATTCTAGGAGTTTTAGTATTATTTTTACCTACAGAATATAACCCTAGAGTTATGGGATACCAAAAAAAACACCTTGTATATGAATATTTTGGTGATTCTCAATGTCATAATATCCTTCAATGATTTAATACAAAAAAACGAATCGTATTTGTTATCAAAGCAGTTTTCTTCCGTTGTTCAATCTGTCGTTTACAGAAGGGTTTTCGATACTTTTACACTTATATTTACTGTAAGTAAGAAATGCGTTGTTCGTAAATAGCTTCTGCTGAAGTTATATTGATAGTGTTTCTATCTGTATATTGATTCAATGTTTGTTTATATGATCCTGTACTTGAACTTTGTACCACGTTGTTTGTTTAGTCATAATATCCTACCAGAGCTGACACCTTTGTTCTGCGAATACGGTCTTGTATCCACTCTGTGTCATAACATAATTACGCATTAATATATCAGTTTATTGTATGTATATATTCTACGTTAAAATATTTTGAAGATAGCGTATTACTTCAATTGAAAAATTTGCTTTTTCATATTACCAACTTATTTTTATTGGGAAGAGAGACTATAGTTAATTGGTCAGAATTTCAGAATCCAATCTTTATTTTGTCAGCATTTCATTATAATATCAATATTGCCAATGTATGTATTCCTTTTAATGTATTTTGTGAGACAAAAAATTAAGAAGATTAATTTCACATGATGAATCCTTTACGGCTTGGATAAATTTATTAGTAGACACCGCTTCTCAGCTTTTTGTTTGATTTTTCATTACCTAGGCTGTGACTTTCCATCTTGACTATTATAATACAAAATAATTAGAGCGATAGAGGATAGTCAGACTAGCGAGAAACGACAAAAAGCAAAGAGATTTAAGGTGAATGTCTTTGATAAAAATCCACGAGGATGTATAATATATGTATTCATTTCAAATTTGTACTGTTCTATTGTGATTTATCTCTCTCGCACGCATTATTTGTATGTGAAAAGCAAATAGTCCTACTTTTTCCTACGGGTCCGGTGGCTTGACGTTTTTTATTCTTTCGGATGGAATATTTTAAGTGTCTCATTTCAATTAGGTTTTTAATAAGCTTAGGCTTTAAATTTTTTGTTCACAGTTCAGTGAATTGTTTTTAAGCTTTATCATGTATAAACATGTACCTATATTATACCTATGTTTTGAAATGAATGCCTTATTCTTGATATTCACGTTTCGAGTTTTGTAATAACAATGATCGGATTTTCATAACATTATAGGAAAACAAGCACCTAAGTACTTATGGAATATGCTATTCATACATCTTCTTTGTAATATTAATTACCAAATATCTTTTTGGAGTGGCTCTGAAGCCTTTTTTGTTTAACATTATAAATGATTACGGGGATGAAGTTATTTCAAGTAATTAACGTAAACCCATTGCATTATTCAAATCTAACTTATCCAGTTATCCTGATTTTGTTCTTAATTAGGTAATTTAGAACAAAACCAGGATTTTCCGCAATTCGTGGACAATTTATGCTGCGACAAAGATATAGGTATCAAGAGCTTCATTTACCTTTCAAAAAGTATCCGAATATAAAAAGTGTGCTGTATTATTTTGTTGTTAGTACATTTAAAGCCTTCTCGGGAAACAATACTTTGGGCATCAGCGTCTGTCGTAACTAACCTGACTGCTGATGTCCTTACTAGAGCACGACTCATTCTCATTTGCTTTTCTTATATCTTCTTGTCAATATGAAAACGCTTTCTACTTTCTGCCTTTCGTCTACTAATAACCTTCTGTTTTTCTTCTCCAGATGGGCTACGCGCAACTAGAACAGACAGGTCACGGCATTCATTTGAGACAGTTCTCCAGGGCTTTTGTGCTAGAAGATGGCAGTGGAGATACTACTCAGAGATTGGTCTTCGTCTCCGTTGATGCTGCCATGATGGGCCATGGTGTGAGGAAAGAGGTGAGATAGCTGATAGGTGTAAATTGTACGGAAGTAGTGGTTACTTACGGTGAAGGATAGGTTATAATGTCCGCATATACTAACACTAAGTTCAGGACATCAGGTAAAAATTCAAAATAAGGGAAACCCGTCCACTTTTTTTAACACTGAGTGTTTAGAATTAGGTACAGAATTCATGATGTCCGGATGTGCGTCGATGTTTCTTCCACCTTGTCATCATGCAGTAACTGAGGTGGCAAGTGGCAACAAAGATAAGGAAAAACTAGTACCGTTATTAACCTTTAATCTTAATCAAGGAAAAATTTTACGTTTTGTTAGTATATAGCTACGCTGGTTTTCCTACTATATTTTTTGCTAAATATGTATGTATAAGTGAAACTAGTTGTACAGTCACCAACCGTTCCAAGCATTTGAATTTGTCCTCGTTGTTTTGTTGATATAATTTGTTTTTAACGCGAACTACTTCATATCCTGACGTATCGTTTACTAATTTTAATCACCTTTTCCAGGTCATCAAACGTCTTCAAAAGCGCTATGGCGTACTTTACGGAGAGCACAATGTCATCATCAGCGGCACTCACACACACTCTACACCCGGAGGGTTCCTCATGGACTTCCTCTTTGATCTTCCGATCCTCGGCTTTGTCAGGGAGACGTATACGGCATATATTGTCGGAATTTATAAGGCAAGTGTAGATGAGAACTCATACATCTAATTTTTTTACATGAGCTCAGAGCCCAACTGTCTCTTTGTTACTTAAGATGACGCCAATATAAAAGAAAAAAGAAGAATAATGCTGCTCCGTCTCCAAATACATTGAGATAGGATAGAAGAAAGATAATGATATGTGTGAAATAAGTCCATAAATTATGTTAAGGAACAACATATTCTTTGATAGTCAACCCTTTTTAACCATATCATCTTTCACACAATATATCCATCGTTTCTCTAGTCTTTATCTACTCTTGTGATAATCAGTAATCTATATTTCACACATATAAAGTATCTAATGGAATTCTCACTCTCTTGAAAATAAAAGTTGATGGATAATTTTGTTTCCTATGCTTATTTTCCTATATTTATTCCTATGCTAATTTGAATATTTAATTCAAATTATGGATGCATCTAAATTAATATATGCACTGTTTTTCACTTAATTTACAGAGTATAGTTATAGCGCACAACAAATTAACCAAGGCCCGCGTGTTGTATGGCGAAGCAGAACTATTGGATGCCAACATAAACCGCTCCCCTTCATCGTACTTGAGAAATCCACCGGAAGAGAGGGCCAGGTAATACTCGAAACATAATATACATATACATAGTAGAGTTTTTGAAATGAAATAGATACCTACCTGGATAATTTAAAAAAAAACAAAAGTCTTCATATATACGACATTGCCGGTCGCGCCGCGGTGGGTACTGCGGCCGACTGCGGTGCGACTAGCAAGGCAACGTCCATAGATTAGTTCTCGACCATCACGGTAGATGGCGGTGTACAATTACGTCACGTTTCTGAACCGCGGTGTTAAGATTCTCCGCCGTTGAACGACCCTCCCGCCGTACTGTAGTAAATTCATACTTACCTGGCATAGGGGACACCGTGATCAAGACGGCGGTTCCCCCAGGGCGAGACTCTCCCATTGCACTGCGGTTGGGTTGACCCCTGCGATTATCCCTAATGTGGATAACTCGGATGCGTTATTTTTGGTAGTGGGGACTGCGTTCGCGCCGTCCCCCTTATAATTGCTTAGAAATAGCTATGATCTGGCTTACTAGATAAGATATTAATCAAAGTTTAGTGAGTAATAATTTTAGTTTTCATTACAAGGCCAATGGAGGTAATAAATTATTATTTCATGCTACGACTCTACTACTTGATAAAGATAATATATTATTATATTCTAAGTAGTTGTAGTGTAGTATTGTTTGTAAGTTTTTATGGTATACAAAGAATATTCTATTCTATTGATTAGAAGTCAAATTTACAGTATGGGTTGCACATTCTTGGAATACTCGTAGCAATATCGAATACAACTTTTTCTTTTAATTTTTGGTTCCTTGTACGATTAATTTACCTAAGTCTGGTCCCTCAGTTCACAGTTTCACACACACATTTAATTTGTTAACAAACATTTTCAGATATCAATTCGACACAGACAAGACATTGTCACAGATTCGCTTCGTGTCTCCTGACAACAAGGTCCTGGGTGTAATCAACTGGTTTGCTGTACATCCAACTAGTATGAACAATACTAATAAACTGATATCGTCAGACAATGTCGGGTATGCCTCTATTTTGATGGAGAAGGCGCTTAATGGGAATGCCACATTGCCTGGAAAGGTAAAGATCAATTTGGATACTCCTCTAGCTAGTTAGTTTCTAGATTGTAGTATATCTACCAGTGGCGAGAGGTAAATTTATTACAAGGGAAGCCGACAAACAAAAACACGTATCGCTACTAAAATTTGTTGTCTTTATTGAAGTCATGGGTCTACCTACCATTCTGTATAACTTTAGTATAAATAATATGGAAAATATGATAATATTATAGTCTGGCAGTCTGCAGTCTGACATTATTCAATAGTGGTACAGTTGCTCTTGGAATTCGAATTTCCAGAGGGAAAGAAGCCGATAGGAATCGAGTTGTATGGACACTTCGCCATTGACATCTCTTCAACATCGTAAGTCAAATATGCGTAGTCCTTAAAAGCCTTAATTATATTCAAGAATTCTTATAATCAGTTGTATCCAGTTAGACTGGAAACTGACCCTACCGTAGTTGGAAAAGGCTCGGCAGATGACGATGAAGAAGCTCAATCAAGAATTTCGGCATACAATTTTAAAATACTTACATCTAAATTAATACAGATAGTATGTTAAAAATTTTGTAATATATATTTTGGAAATGCGATACGTAGGTACTAACATAACATTTCATCTCGCCTGTATTCTCTAAAGAGTTAGAAGAGTTAGACAGAAGTGTATTTATTGTACACTGGTTCTATGTTTTAGCCCCAAGTAATAGTGGTTGAGCCTATTACCATCAACCGAGCACAAATACAGACTCCGGGTGGCTACTGAAAAATTCCAGATGGAAAACCCAAGAACACTTTACCAGGCCCTGAAGTATCACTTCCGATAAATAGACCAAACAGACAGTAAAAAGAATACATAACCTGTCCAATAAGTAAAAAATTATAGATATAAAAAAAATAATTAAATAGAAACCAAGAAACTTTGGTAAGCTTCAGGCTTTAACTGTGATGATAATGTTCTATTCTTAACTTTTCAACTTATTAAGAGTAATTTTCTACAAAACGACTACCTTAGATCACGATAAAGTATATTATCAGATTGTCATAGATCTTCCATTCTCATTCCAGGGCAACATAGTTTGCGCCTTCGCATCCACGAACCTTGGTGATGTGTCTCCGAACACGAAAGGTCCTCATTGTGAGTTCTCCGGCAAGGTGTGTGACCAGGAGAAGCTGCTGTGTAAGCTGCCCAAGGAGAAGTGCTTCGCTTCAGGACCTGGAAGGGACATGTTTGATAGTACCAGGATTATTGCCACTAAACTGTTCCAAACTGCTATGGTAAGTAGCTTATTATTACTGTTTTTCTTACGAAATAAAAGCCATTGACGATATAAGATGGAAGGGACTTTGAATCCTGCAGCATTGTAATTTTTTCCGTCGGTTTTTTCCTAATATTTATTTTCTCATGTCATTTGTTTATTGGCTTAACACTGTAAAGTACCATACAACACTATGAGATTTTCCTTAAAAGTAAGTAAGTCATTTCATTCATTAAAAATCTCGTCAGTTTGGAGACGTATTCAGAATTAAATATAGTTCAAAGTAAAAAGAATATCAGATAAAACTTGAAGATTAGAGAGAGCCGACGAAAAACTTTAAACGCAGCGAGTTTAAAATGATCTAGAGTACCTATGGTGTACGGATGTACGTTGATGTCCCATCCGTACGTGAAGCCAAAACTTCGGTTTTCATAATTAAAGTTTATATTGCAAAGGACTATGGAAAGCTGAAGAGGTTGAATCTAACCACTACTGGGCGAACACAAGCATTATTAAAATGGAATTTAAGAAATGACTGTCTACTGACGTCGTCGTGATGTTTTTATATGTTCATTTTTAAGACTCTACCACAAAGAGGACTACTCTGATTCCTTTTATGAAGTAATCAAAACACTGCAATCTGTAACGTAGTTTACTGGTTTGGCTTGATATTTGATAACCTGTCTTGGGAAGCTTATTAGCCGACAGCGATGCGGTTTACATTTTTCGACGCTTTATAATAATTTATTGGGTTTTTTTAGTTTTTATCGATTTGAATACTTATGTGTTTAATATTATTATACAAATTGTATAACTAATTTAATTTGGCTGTTTAATTAAAAATCTCTTACACACTTGAATCTTATTAGTTGTAAATCTTTCCAGAATGTCCTGAATGAGCCGGGCGAAGATATGACAGGCTCTTTGGGCATCAAACACCAGTACGTCAAGATGCCTGACCAAGAGGTCTCGCCGTTTGACCCAGTCACTGAGACTTTTAACACCGTAAGTACCTTTTTAACTCTGTACCTATTGATCACCAGGTGTGATTTTTATACAGAATGCAAGCTTGCTGTGGGGCTGCCTCACTCATGAACTGTAGCATTATGCTGAGCAATAACGGTATTGCGTGGGTGTGAGTGGTGGGACGCATATTTTCCGTTTGATGTTATTAAGTACCTATTCCAATAACTGGGTTGTAGAGGTCAGAGAAGCTGTTACTCCATGTAAAACACTGATATTAAGCTGCATCCTACATTATTGGAAAAAGGCTAGCCAGATGATGGTGAATGAATAGTACCTATTACTTGTTCAATAATTTGTATTGTAGGTAAGCGTCGTTTAAAGCGTAGGTACTTAGTTTTCTTTCTTCTTCCTACCAGAGCACCAAAGTATATGGCTGCCTGCCTGCGATGGGCTACAGCTTCGCAGCTGGAACCACTGACGGGCCAGGAGCCTTTGATTTCAAGCAAGGCACCACGACCTCGAACCCTCTCTGGAACGCTGTTAGAGACTTCATAGCTGAACCGTCTAAGGAGGATATTAAGTGTCAGGCGCCGAAACCAATCCTGCTGGCTACAGGACGGGTAAGAGAAACAGTTTAACAGTTTAACTTGCTTATTATTCAGCTATCAGGAACTAAGATTTTCCATTGCTCTGTGGGACACTGTCAGCATCTTCATGGCTCAGTTCACTTAGGAGTATATAAAAGGTCAGGCGCTTAACCGGTCCTTTTAGTTACAAGTGGTAAGATATTACATGATTTGGAATCCATCTATCATGAAACAACATATCCAACTCACTATGAAACTCTGTCAGAGATTTCCTAGATCAGCACACCATGAAATATATTATAGATACTGTCAGACGCTGAAGCCGATCTTACCGACGATGGAACCAGTATGATAAATGTATTAACCGCTTTATAATTTTCACTCCAAATAACATGGGACGCTTTTGGTAAAGGCCTCTCTGAAAAGATTCTTGGCTAACACTTTTAATAGGCTGCTCAAGTTCCAGGTCATCCTGAAAAGGATCTCTTGAACTAATGCAGAAACCTATAATAAAATGTATTGTAGTTTAAAAGGTGAAAATCTATTTTTAAATCTATGCTTGTACATAGCAATCCTTCTTCCAGGCGAAATTTCCATACGAATGGCAACCTAAAGTCGTGTCCTGTTCAGTCGCGAGGATTGGAAGCTTTTTCCTCGCAGCTGTCCCAGGGGAGTTCACCACTATGTCGGGCCGGAGACTGAGGAACATCATCGCGAAAACAGCTCCAGAAGCCAAGAAAGTGGTCATCGCTGGTCTATCTAATATTTATTCAGATTATATTGCGACGCCTGAAGAGTATCAGGTAATTCGGACTTTGCTACTTACATAAACTTGCCTTATTCCCATGGGTTGGCAGAAACTTCAGAGTGCCATCTGCTATGATTCTTACATACTTTTTTGCTTCGTTTACGTTCATACATGTAGTCTTACACGCACGCCGGTTGCGAGTAGGTACTACGCACCTGACCTTTCTGAAGAACTTTACTAAAAAAGTCTTACCATTATTAGTAACGTACCTTACAAGTATATTCTTGTCCACGAATGTTGTAGGATTTTTCTTCGTCTCTTTATGACCTTAGTAAATATAGAATGTTAAAAACTATAAGTTTGTATAAACGTTTACAGGCGCAGAGGTACGAAGCAGCGTCGACGATCTTCGGACCACATACACTAGACATCTATCTGAACAAATACGTGGAATTAACCGATGCACTCATCTCGGTAAGCAATAACTGCTGTGTGATATCGTTTTCTATTTAGGAAAAAATCTTGATTCATTCCTGAATTTACACACTTCCAAGGACTTGAAACAATAATTGCTTAACATTTTCCAGAGTAAAACCCTCCCGCTAGGCCCGGAACCTCCCGACCTAAGCAGTCAGCTGATCTCGCTGGTACCTCCAGTGCTATGGGACTCCGCTCCCTGGGGACACGAGTTCGGAGACTGTCTGAAGCAGCCCTTCAAGCAGTACAGCTATGGCGATGTCGTGATGACGCAGTTTGTGAGTATACCTGGTGCTCCCAGCATTTCGTTGGAGAATAGTCCAACACTGATTGACGGACTATATTCCAATGAGAAGAAGATCTGTAAGAGTCTCAAGAATGGGAATAATGGTATAGAAATGGTAAATGACCTAAATGAATAGACCGATTTCGATGCGGTTTCATTATATGAAAACTGGCTCGATTGAGATTGTTTTTTTAGCTATAATTTATTAAAATCTGTTCATGTCAAACGCATTCAATACTTACTATATGCTGGACATCACGAACATAATTGTCATCCGATACTTGTGTCATAAGGGACACAAATAAATTAGTCTAGTTTAATGCGCTCCGCTGTCGCTCTAATACCTATTGCTATATTATCCTAGATGAAATAACTGAGATTTGGAATCACAGTGTTGTTCTATGACATTTCTTTGCATGCTTTTTTGATAGTATCTTAAACATCTTTGGTTCAAGTGTTGAAGATCATCAGCTCATTTACGACTTTAAAAAGTAGTTTACCAATTTTTGAAGTGCCGGATTGATAAGAAAATCTTATGTTTATTAATTTTTACATCAAGTTCTTCTGATATCCAGGTGTCAGGTCACCCTCGCAACAGTATCCAACACGGTCGCTGGTACGCAACGGTGGAGCGCCTCGAGTCTGAGGACGATGATGCCTGGGTCACCGTGTTCACTGACGCTGACTGGGAGACCAAGTACGTATACTCGACATTGTAGTGTACAGCATGGGTCCTCTTGACAGACCTCCTCAAGCTTTGCATCAAGTGCATTTTTAATACAAATATGGTTGCCAATAAGAGTGTAGTCAGCACTTATCGCAACTTGAAAACAAAAGTGGCATTATGCAGAATATATATAATAAGAATCTGCCTAACACACGCCACGCGTAACGGCCACATGATTTGAAAGGATTAATTATTAGTTTGGCGCCGTGGGCACGTTATTGCTTTAATAACGTGGCGATGATCGTGTGTATGTGTGTTTAACTGCCCGTCTAGTGGAGGTTTTTTTAAACCTTCTCTAGTCACTGCATCTATCTCCGTCTCCAAGCTTTCTCTTCTTTCTACTACGTCTGATATCATTTTTATTTCAGGTTCGTCTGGATCCGCGACTCAAAAGTTATGGGCACGAGTCGCGCGGAGATCGAGTGGGAGATCCCAGTGGGAACTCCTAAAGGTACCTACAGGATCCACCACTTTGGAAGCTATAAGTATGTGCTGGGTGGCATATACCCTTACCATGGGTTCACTGACGGCTTCGAAGTGTCTTAGGACCTGGGTTACTAAACACGATCGTCACGTAAAAGATGTCTTCGTAGATAGCGAAGACTTCGAGAATTCGCAAGGAACTTACTTGTGACCAAGTATTTTTATATACCAACTTTAGTCTATTCAATCCCAGTTTGGACCATCCACTAGAACTTTTTAGTGTTAAAAGTATTACAGTGATCTATGGGACCAATTAAGAAAGTTGTTTATTGAAACTGTGGTTAGTCAATGAATAAATATGACAATGTAGTGCCAATTTTTTAAGATTTTCGTTGATTTATGTTTCTGTAACCGTTGGGTAATTGTTGCTTTTAATTTTAAGACAATATATTTTTGCTGGTTGTAATAACTATAGCCATTTTATTATGGGCCTTGGTTATAAAACATTGTAATGCTTAAAATTGCGCGGGCGCACTTTTTTTCCTTCTTGGAGATTTACAGTGAGATTAGACCTGGTTTCTGGAAAGAAATTATCGACCCATCACAAGATTAAACGAAAGCTAAATGAAGCCATTGGTTGTGAAAAAACATTCAGCCAATTTGACGATAATTTGAGATTTCTCCTTATTCATTTTTTTTTTTTTTTTTAAATATTATAAACTAGTACTTGACTGCAATCCCACCTGATGGTAAGCAGTGATGCAATCGTTGATGGTGAGGCGCACTAGTTTATTAGGAGCCTATTCACGATAATTTTCGTTCCGGAAACTGGACTCTAAAGAAACATTAGTTTAGATGATACTACACAAATACTCTTAATCCAGTTATAATTTTATATTTAATTATTACAATATTATACAATTAATATAGTATGAATGCGAATACCTATAGTTATTAGCTCGGGGCACCTCAAATCGGTGTCGGCAATTATATATTGAACTATGTAAAAAGCACTGACTGCCTAGTGCAATGATATATAGTTATGTAAAAAGGTATAATATCACTGACCTCGTGGTGATAGTAGTCAGAAATGCTACTGCGGAACACGAAGTCTTGGGGTCGATGTGCGGACCAGGTAAAGTGCTTTTAGATTTTTACATCTGGAATTGCTTAGTAGCAGCCTGGAGTCTGGATTTATGCCTGGTTGGTGGCAATAAACTCGCCTGCTTTTACATAGGACTTAAATGTAACTGTCCCACTGCAGCCACTGCAATGCAAAGGCCTTTTTTCATATAGAGAAGGCTTCATGGAAAGCATTAATCACCACGCTTGCTGAAGGCATATTGGCGATTTTCAACTTTTACTAACCGTAAGTCCAGGTTTCCTCACGAAGTTTTCCTTCACCGACATCAACGATGTCTCAGATAAACATGGAAAGTGGGTACATATGAATTAAAAAAGTAACATTGGTATTTGCCCGGATTTGAACCACAATCTCAATCTCTGGGCGACCACGACATGGTGTTATGGTGTTATATGCAACATTAATAATAACTTATCGTTTATCGTTTATTCTCTCTTCACAAAGCTGGCTTCAAACATTAGTGTGAACAAAAAAAGTCTAAGCTGAATTCCACCTTTGTGAGAGACTGGTGCCTGATATAGGTTTGGTATAAACCTGTGTTACAGGAGATTAATAAGGTCATAAGATGCCATGTTACTCGTAAGTTAAATGGATAAATTAATAACTCCCTACGTACATGCTTTGTATTAGTCATAATATTCTACTTTATTTTATTTTTTCGTCTTGTTACCATGGCCATACTTTAAATTATTTTTCCGAGGGCAAATTTTTCACTAGTCAGATAATTTTTATCTTAAGAATATAAACAGCGGTTTGACTTATAGTCTATGAAAAAGTTGTCAAACCGCCAATTTTATTCTGTGGATAAAAGATTTCTGATGATAAAAAATCTGCACTTAATGTAAATTAAGTAAGAAATTTCAATTCGCCACTTATTCGGGGTAGGAGGGATACTAACGCATAATTTTATACAACGGGGTGAGGTGAAGGTGAAGTGAGCTATCAACCCATCTAATGCAAGGTATTAACAGCTCACTTCGCTTTTATTTAGATTAAGAATTGCTCTGCAATTAATAATATTCTAGAGTGCGCCCCAGAGTTGAAATTTTTGTTGACTTTTTCCTAATGTCAACTCAAAAACAAGACATAGGTATCTATTAATGTAATTTCTTAAAAATAAGCTTTATGATATTTATAATGTAAACCAAAGTGAAATTGTTAGAAGAAGTTATTTATAAATTCTGTAGTGATTTTTATGTTTAAATATAGCTTATAGTCTAGTCGCTAATTCCATGAGAGTTTCCTATAGGTACTTTATTTCTCTAAATAAATATATGTAAGTATTATAATTTTAAATCACTTCAATACTGCTGCAAACTATAAAATACAACAAAACAAAACTAAGCCAATATTGAATACACAGAAGCCGCGTTTAGTACAAAACAACAGTGAGCAGAATGTGTTTACTCGCGAGCTGTGTGCGACAGAACGTGACTTTTAGTACCTACTGATACGGATCGCCGATCAAAGAAGCCAATTTTGGCTCAGTTTTAGTTGCCTTACTTTTTGAACTCGTACTAAGTTTCTGTGCGTTATTATTGTAAGCTTATTACCTTATTATTGTTTTGTTGTATTATTTTGTAACTGTATAGGGACAAGATTTGTATGAAGAGTTGTGGGGCCCACCAACCCACAAATAAATATTACTTGGGAGCCTCTTTTTTTTAAGTCACAATATTATTATCTATTTTTTTTTTTTTCGAATTTGAGTTGGAGAGCTGATTCACTAATACACTGTAAAACCTTTTAAAGCTAGTATTAGTGAAAGGAAATACATAGTTTAAGTGAAAAAATGCCTAATTTAACAAATCAATGAAGGCGTTCAGTGCATTAAGTGCAAAAACCAAACCGTTCACGCTGTGTAATAAATTTAAATAAAAAAACATCGCTTCATTTTAATCTTTTGGATTACCCCTTATCTTGTGTAAAAGGGGCTTATGTTTAGATAATACAATCATACAAATGACTATGTAAATTAAGTATGTCCTGGTATGTAAATAATTATGTATTTGTTAATCATCACTTAGTACCCTACTACTTATGTAAATTTTAATGAACTTATTTTTTTATTGAAATGGGACAGAATTTATACTTCTCCTAAACTTCCCGGTCAACCACCTTTCGTCATTATTGTTTTAGCCATAAGGTTGACAATTGATTGACTAGGAAATTTTGCTGAAGTAAGTATATAATGTGTTTTTTTAGTTAAAAGTATAAATGGAACTGATTTAGTAAAAACGTTAACCATGTAGTCTACGTACCTATAGATTTATGTAAAGTGCCAATGTTGTAGGTAATAAATATCGATGAAACATTAAAGTTGTGTTTTTCTTACAACGATAAACATGCAAAGCCAAATCCCAAAGACAATATTCAATACTAAGTATATCACGAATAAAATTTTCATCCGACACTTGTGCCCTAATGGACAAAGTCTATTAGTCGGATTTAGTACAATATATTAGGCTAGATGGCGCTACTGAGATCTTGGGATCACAGGTTTCTGTGACATTTCCTCGCATGCCTTATATATACAGGGTGTCCCAGAACTCAACGTCAAGCCGAAACGAGGTGACAAGATTGATTGTAAACATCATGAGAAAAATCAGAAAAAAAATCTCTCCTATGCAGTTTGAAAATTATGGGCATTTAAGAAAAACCCAAAAATTAGGTCAACTGTAACCATTTTTCGATTATTGTGGTTATTTTTTATTATTTTTTTTCATTTAAACTTTGTAACCGTTACCCTAAATAACATTTCTAAGAATTACAGTAAAAAATAATGACACAATTGCCCCAAGTTTCCTAGAATTAAGACTTTATTAAACTATGAACTAAAAATTTTCAAAATTTGTCGACTTTGAAAGGCCCTTTAAAAAATGTACTAGAGTGCCTTGGCAAGTGCCATTGAAAGTTGGCGCATTTAATCAGGATTGTAAAATGGTACTCTCCCCCCCGTTTCGGCTTGACGTTGAGTTCTGGGACACCCTGTATAGCATCTTCAATCTCTTTGCCAAAACTGATTTGTGTGGTTGTAACTGCCAGTGATAGTACCCCGTTGCAGCTTCATTAATCCATTCGTTGATTGCACGCACAACGGTATAACTACCCAATTTAAATTGTCACTGATAGGGGAATGATGCCCATGGGGGTAAGTGATATTTTATTCATATTCATATTCATATTATTTATTTGCATTCTACAATGTAAAAGAGATCTTAAAATAGTGCTTAAAGCTACGTACAATCATGGACCCTGTAGGGCACAGCAAAAATTTAATAAAATTGAGTAAAAACCATAACTATAAAATTACAAATAAATTATTAACAATAAGTATTTACTTGTTAATATTACAATATAATTATTTATTATTATTTAATTACAATATAAATAAATGAGATCATTATCAGTATGGTGGGACAGGATTTTTAAATTAATCTAAAGCGTCTATTTGTGTCATTGCAATTCCTTTGTCATTCATGTAATCATTCAATGTGTACTATGCTTTTTTAATTAATACTTGTTTAAGTCTGTTAATAAATATTGTATCTCTGGTTTCATTTTAGCAATAACTTGGCAACTTTCAATTTTATAAGGATGCCACTTTCTACACGTGTGTAGAAAGTGGCATCCTTATAAAATTAGGCTCGGTAGATGATGGAGATCCGCAAACAAGCGCGTGCGCTTGTTTGCGGATCTCCATCATCTACCGAGCCTTTTCAAAAAAACTCAGTCGGGGTCGGCTTCCAGTCCAACTAGATAAAGCTCAATATCAGTTTTTAACAGGGTATCACGAGACCCCCTTGGTTAAACTGGTTGTCAGGCTTCTGACCAACCATAACGACTGTCAAAGATCTACAAATGCTCTTGTTATAATGAATGGAAGGGTCACCCATCCATCGGCAATAGACCGAACTCGGCAGTCGTAAATTAACCTTCAATCGGTCCCTGAAGCTGTTATTGTTAAGCCACCAGCTCCATGTTTTGCAGAACTTCATTTGCATGCCTAATTACTTTCCATGATCTGTTGGCTGCCAAAACATTATCTTAAAGAAATGATTGGACAAGGACGTATCTGATTAGGATATCGGACAGAAAGGTAGATACGTCATTCATGTATTTCACTAATATTTAAATAACACATTACAGATAACAGGAATTACTTTAATTCATTATTCGATAACACCATTTCTATCAAATTGGAAGATAATGTCTTCTACAGTCCAACTTTTTTAAGCGTAAAGTGGCAGGGTGATTTTTTTAGGCGATCAATTAGCAGTAAGACTACTTGACATGCTTGACGTAAATAAATAAATAAATAATACCAATGCGTTACTTATTGGTTGAATAAACACTACACTAACAAGGCATACAAATTACCTTTAATCTAGACTATAAGGATTTTTTTGTAAACAGTAGTCGTGAACATTAATTACGAGTATCTTAAGTACTCGTATAAAGGTATTAAGTATTTTCCTTTTCGCGTGATAAGTGACTTCAAGTTGCTTCTGACTTGACTTCATATGCCGGTTTCCTCAAGACATTTTCTTCACAGTTTTTAACCCCCGACGCAAAAAGAGTGGCATTATAAGTTGGACCGCTATGTGTGTGTGTCTGATTGTCTGTCTGTCTGTGGCACTGTAGCGCTTAAACCGGTTAACCGGTTTTTTTATTGGAAAGCAGGGTTCTTACGATGGTCCTTGGACATGATTCATCAAAATCGGTTCAGCCGTTTCAAGGTTATCAGCTCTTTTGTGTTCGCTACCGATGCGATTTGAGACGTCCATGGGTATTAACTATACTTACAAACATATGTGTGGCTTAAAATTTCAAACACCCATGTGTGATAATATTAATAAGCAAGATCATGGTATATTAGCAGATATGTCGTGTTTGTATTCGTTTTAACCAATTTGACTCTACATATAATGCATTGAAAAAATCTCATAACTGTAAACTCTATATAAAACAAAAACAATGCGTTTTTTTTTTAAATAAAAATTAAATTAAAAATTAAAAAACACCACACAAACCACAAAAAAGTAAAACATTTAAAAAGTTAAAAAGTACACTTTCCTATCGTTGAGCCATGCAATTTTACGTCACGTCGAGGTACCGCTAAAATAAAAGTACCATATATACCTACTACATTCCTTGTACTTAAGCGGTACTCCAAGTTGATTGTTCAAAAATAATTTTAAAAAAATATTGCCAGAGCCCTTGAAATCTAGCCAATGCAGCAATGGTCTAAGTGTCTAACTCAACGGATTAGAGTAGATATAATGTATTGGTTTGTACCTTCACGATAACGTATCAAAGGTTGATAAAAATATTTCAATATCCTTCCGTTGATTACAGAATCTGCTGGTTCATGGGAGGCGAATTGTGTCAAGGAGATTAAAATTATTTCACCACAGTACAGTGCTTTCATTTCAGTTATTGTTTATTACCGGGGCATGCACGCCCTACTTTCTCATAATCCATTTTGTTTAATTATTTTTTATCTTCTTGTGTTTACATACCATTTAATAATCCCTTAGGTACACACACATAAATACTTATTTGCGCAGTGTTTTGAAATCTCCCGACACATAAAATTCTGTCATAGTGTTTGTAACAAAAGTCCTCCGAAACTGATCGACCGATTCTTATGAAATTTCGTGTGTATATTCAGTAGGTCTTATAATCCCCAATTTAAATTAATTCTAATACAGAGCAAAGTTTGCTGGGAGAGCTATATAGTTACTTTTATAATAGTCCCCAGTGACGAAAGATTGTTTTATCACGAATAGAAGAAATATTTTAGATAATTTTCTTGAACCGATTATTGGTTATCGGCTTATTTTGATCGATTAATTACTTAAATAATATAATAATGTATATGTTTTTTTTTAATTATTACGTTCATTCGATTTGAATGAGATGGTGCGTGTTTCTGTTGTCAATCTGTTTCGATAATTATTTTTAAAACTTTTAGTAAGTGCTGTGATTTTTAAGTTTTAAGATCTAGTTTGGTGTGGCTTTACTATTTATGTGAGTATTATATACTGTACATGTACTTATTAGAAAAAAAATGGAGCCTTTTTTTGGGAATAAAACTTTGGCAATAAAAGCAGTAAAACTCATGGAAATCGAACGCTAGGTACAGTTTTGATTCAGGGGGCAACTTGTCAAACTTCAGAATTGGGACAAGAGACCAATTCTACTTTTCTAATGTTAACTCGACCCATTTCAAAACGGGGACTAGGGACCAATTCCTTTACTAAAATATCAAAGTGTATACATTCAAATATTGGTTGAAGCGGTGATCTCTTAGGTACGGAAATCACGAAGTAATCTGTGTTTAGAAGAGTCTATATATATCCACCCACGACTTCGCCTGCGTATAAGCTAAAATACTGTAAAGTTTCATTCATTTCTGTTCTGTAATTTTAGCTTGAAAGTGTTTGCATAAACAAATCTCCTTCCAAGGGAGACTGTAAGAGATCGCTTTTAGCGATAAGTTTACTCATTGTTACACCTGTAGCTCTTTAAGTTATATTTTATCATATTTTATACGTTATTTTAGTGTACAATATAGTGAGTTCTATTCTAAACATCCGTATATCTCACAAACATCCACATTTAAAATCTGACGTTTGTACTAGGTACTTTGTCTAAGGTCAGTTTTCCCTATCCGATTACTCTGAGAAGAATAATAGAAACAAACTCAGACAACAGTCTCTTAATAAAAAAATAAGGAAGTCGAGAAAGAGGAGTAAGAGCGTCACAGAAAAGAGAGGGTGATGAGGTTGCTTCTTTGAATGCGCTACTTAATTACTGAAACTCCTAATCGGATTTGATAAAATCTTCTTGCATTTAATAAACCAACTACCCTACCTACCCTGCGAAGCGAATAAATTGCAGGGTAACGTTAAGGATCAAATAGTAAATCATAAATAGCTTTAAGGTAGATATTAAAACAGACATGAAAGTAGAATAAATGCTGTAGAAATGCGTTCCTTGCGAAGTATATGTGGTGTAACATTGAATGACAGATTGAGGAAATATGTGATAAAGCAACATTGTGGTTTAAAAGAAGATGTGGTAGCAAAAATTGAAAAGAGTGTGCTTAGATGGTTTGGTCACGTTGAAAGGATTAATGAAAGGTGACAAACGAAAGGTATACAAGGCAGATGTAAGTGGGACGGCGGGTGGTGACACCCTAGAAAGACATACATAGATCTTATTGGTGAGTAATGGTGAGGTTCTTCAGAAAGGTCAGGTGCTTAGTGCTCGCAACCGGCGTGTGTGTATGACAACATGTATGAATGTAAACGAAGCAAAATAAGTATGTAAGAATCGTAGCATATGGGGCTTTGTAGTTTCTCCCTACCCCCATGGGAAAAAGGCGTGAGTTTGTGTATGTATGTAGATATTCCCTTAGTGGAATAAGATTGAGTTATCGATTTTAAATTTTAATTTAACTAGATCCTTGGCCATTGTCATCCTATGTTTATTCCCTCATCCAGCCTGAGAGCTGTGTACTTACTTTAAAAATAGATAACATTATTAAATTAAAACCTTCATATAACAGCGTAAACAAATATAGAAGAGATACCTACATAGAAAAGAGGATTTGACTAAGTTCACATCCATTTAACTCTGATCTCTAAACTATGCGTCTCTGTATCTTAAAAAAATCCTACGTTCGTTTGTTTTTTAGGGATAATGTTAAATAGGTAAACTCTATCGCAAATGTAGGTACCAACTATCCACATATCTTTTCTCCTTCGCTATCAAGTCCATCCAAAGGAATGAAATCGGTTTTAGCGATAAAGTCACCTATTGTAACGCCCCATGTAGGTACCTACTCTTACAGTTATTATTTAAGAAGTTACGCAGTTTCACCCGCGTAGTTTCCGTTCCCGTGGGAATACGGGGATAAAAAGTAGCCTATGTCCACCGGGAATAGTGTAGCTTTCCACCAGTACAATAATTTTTAAAATTGGATCATTAGTTCCGAAGATTACCCCCTACATACAAACTTACAAACATACAAATTTTACCTCTTTATAATATTATTATTATATTATTATTATTATATTATTAAGTATATAAGTATAGAAGTATAGATAAGTTTTATGATGTACAATAAAGAGGCATTTAATTCTATGTTTCAATAAACTATAACACATTCACACTCATATTATAAAGAGATAAACTTTGTCAGTTTGTGACGTTGTAGGGGATAATCTCGGGATCTGCTAAACCGATTTTGAAAATTATTTTACCAATAGAAAGCCACATTATTTGTGTGTGTCATAAGTTATAATTTACTTTTAAAAAGGGGTGGAGGGGATGGTAATGTTCGAAAACCACGTGGACAAAGTCACGGCCAGAGTGTTAATTATATACATTTTCTTTTAATTTTTTTTTGGTTATTTTATGTAGAACTGCATGTGTGACTGAGCTAAATAATGGTTATTTTCTTTTATTATTTCTTTTTTTAAGAGATATAATCCCTCCATCCTTTCTGTTGCCATCCCATTTGGCATCTGACTGTATGCTCTTTTTATCTACAAAATTAAATAGGCTTAGTAAGTAGTATCAACCTAATTATTAAGCAAGTGATAAATGATATCTATGTAAACGAGTTTACTTGATTAATTTCGAATGTCATAATATGCCTGATGGCTAATATCCTAAGTCCGAGATGCTAAAATACTATACAGGGTGTCTCATTCAAATCGGTCAGTATGGGAAAGTCTGAAACTATAAGACATACGAAGATCTGTTCTGAGGAACCATGTCATCGATTTTAATAACAAGAAAAACTACATTCATACATTTTAAAAACATCTGTACTATTGTAGTAATATTGTAAACGTGGTCACTTCGAGCACCTACTAAAATAAATTAAAGTATGTGGAAACAATGCATTTTATTCATTTTAGACATCATGTTTCATACATACATTTACTTCTTAAGACCTACACAATCGATATCTAAATAGAAATAAGTAGTGTAGGTTTTTTTTTTTCAAAATAACCGGGTTCGATTCCCGAACGGAGTACAGATGTTTTTTAAGATGTATGAATGCAGTTTTTCTTATTATTAAAATCGATGACATGGTTCCTCAGAACAGATCTTCGTATGTCTTATAGTTTCAGACTTTCCCATACTGACCGATTTGAATGAGACATCCTGTAGATAGAACGTCCGAGATGCCAAGTACTATAGAAAGAATGTCCGAGATGCCAAAGTACTATAAGAAAGAAAGAAAAAAAGAAAGACAGAAGGAAAATGAAGTTCATGTTAACCTTTCAATCGTGTCAATTAGATCACAATAAAAATACCATTTTCTTTCTATTGTGTCTCTAGTGACACGAGTGATGACAGCGCGGACGCAGCACTGTGGTCTGAAAATCGAGCTCCATACTCATAGGAACTTAAAGTCACGGATTTCAAAAAAAAAAAATGTAATGTGTCTGGTATACATCCCCTTATGTAATATTATCGTATGGAAGGTATTAGTAACTCCACGCGTGAAAAAAAAAAGATTTAGGTTTTTTTTGTATGGGAGAAAACACTTAAAGTTACTTCATTTGAAACTGAGTGGAACTGCAGGGCTGGTGCTAACACGAGGTATTGTACCAACCACGGCGATCAAGATGACATCAAATTCATATACCTTTCAGTGCCGCTTTGCGCGTAGCAAATTTTTAAATTTTCGAATTTTCGATAGGTGATTTTTCTATTCTTTGACATGGTCTGAGGCAGTTGACCATCGATTTACTTGTGCCATCGTTAGTTAATAGCGTACTATTGCCTTTTTTGATGAGAATACTTAAAAATGTCATTGATTAAGTACTTTTTTTTTAAATTGCATAATCAGCCATAATCACGGTGATTATGGCTGAGTTATAATTAGATACTAATAATAAGAGCATTGATCAATTTAGACGTAGCAGGGCCAAATGAGCCTTAGTCACAAACAAAATCTATTATCTGTAATATTCTACCTAATTAGAGAAAAACGATCGTTAATGAGGTAGTTGTATAAAAATAGGACGTTTAATTTTACTTTTATCAGAAGCTCTATGCACTTGTGCGCGCTAAGTTATTACGTTATATTTGTTATTGTGTTGTGATGCAGGGTTTTGGTACCAATTTGGACAATTTCGTTTTTGTGGCAAACAACAGTTGTTTTTCAAAGCCTAAAATGTTATTTGAAGATTTTCTAAATATTGTTGATTGGTCAGAAAAGGAAAAGAAAGGAATTCAGACAATTCTGCCAGACTTAAGTGTGCTCGTTAAGGAACAAATGGATCTCGTGTAATCGCACGAGACGTACATTCATAAAAAGTATGATACGTGGCTGCAAGAGGACATAAAATGACCTCAGCTCGTGAGGGAAAAAACCCCTTCTGTAGTGTCAGAAGAACAGCAACCATGTTCTAGTTCTGACTACCCTATAAATGAGGATGCATCAACATCCTGTGGATCATAGACGTGCAGTGTTGGAACATCAACATCAGTTGTGAGTCCCAGAAAACCGTTTGTGGATCTAAGCCCGCTACAGAAGAGAAGGAGAGTGGAAGAGCTCCTAACGTACAGTACTGAAAGTCTTGCTCATGCAACTGGTTTAAAAGTACAAATCAAAAGTATCGCAGATAATATTATCAAACTAGTCTCGGAGCATCCCGACAAAGATAAAGGAATTGTCAAAGCCAAAGAAAACGATGCCAATTTATTCTTCTAAATATAAAGATTTATGTTTTTTGACCTCATTGAAGCTTTCGAAGTGGCAGTATATACCTTTATGATCTTGTGCAAAAGATGAAGGAATATCAGCCATCTTTCGACGCGAAGAAGAACTGCTTTCCGCCAAAAGATGACTTAGAAGTCACGGAATTAGGGGTTAAAGTAAAACTCCAAGCAATTTTGGACAAAACCTTGGCTAGACTTGGAAAATTCGCAGAATCTCCGCTGGATGGTAAAGAATTGACACTAATATGCGATGGGTTTTGATGGTGCTTCAGGGCAACGTTTGTATAAACAAACAATGGCAGAAGATAATGATTCCAGCATTTTTATGTGTTTATTCGCTTAGTTTGTGGCAAAGAAAACATATGAAATAATCCCAACCCATCTCCCACAATGTTGTGCAGACCAATATATTTTAAGTTTTTGAACGAAAACAACCTGAACATGGTTAAAGTGTTCTTCAACTACCTCATTAACGATCGTTTTTCTCTAATTAGGCAGGATATTACAGATAATAGATTTTGTTTGTGACTAAGGCTCATTTGGCCCTGCTACGTCTAAATTGATCAATGCTCATAATATTAGTATCTAATTATAACTCAGCCATAATCACCGTGATTATGGCTGATTATGCAATTTAAAAAAAAAGTACTTGATCAATGACATTTTTAAGTATTCTCATCAAAAAAGGCAATAGTACGCTATTAACTAACGATGGCACAAGTAAATCGATGGTCAACTGCCTCAGACCATGTCAAAGAATAGAAAAAATCACCTATCGAAAATTCGAAAATTTAAAAATTTGCTACGCGCAAAGCGGCACCGAAAGGTATATGAATTTGATGTCATCTTGATCGCCGTGGTTGGTACAATACCTCGTGTTAGCACCAGCCCTTCAGTTCCACTCAGTTTCAAATGAAGTAACTTTAAGTGTTTTCTCCCATACAAAAAAAATGGAAATATTTTTTTTTTCTCACGCGTGGAGTTACTAATACCTTCCATAAGATAATATTACATAAGGAGATGTATACCAGACACATTACATTTTTTTTTTTGAAATCCGTGACTTTAAGTTCCTATGAGTATGGAGCTCGATTTTCAGACCACTGTGCGCCGGCATCCGCTTGGGGTTTAATGAATTAAATTGGGAAAATTTTACCGTTTGGGGTAGTTCGAAGTGCTGGCGTCTGATTTTGAATAGTACCTACCTATACAGGTACCCATTAGATCGAGCGTCTGTCTTGCCGAAAAACCAAGGAATGTGTATGTGTGTGCTTGAAGTGTTAATAGGTAACTCATAAGCTATTATACATAATATATTCAGGAAGAGTAAAATAAGGAATGTGATCATATCGCACCATTTCCCTCTTACATCTCTTATCTTACCCAAAATCCATCTACATTTAAAATTATTGAATAATTTGCAGAAACAATGCCGCTCACACTGACGGCTAAGTTGGTGATCGGCGTAGTGGTTCTAGGCGTCATAGGTGGCATGACAGCAACCATAGTACTGCTAGTCAACGAAGATACTGAATATGATGAAACCACGGTTGTCCAGAGTTCGACTACCCCGGTTGCTCCCACGACTGAAGAAAGTGACTTACCGTACCGAGTGGGGGTCGGTATAGCTGACATGACGGGACCGATTGTGGACATTACTTTTGTAGGTATCTACGATAGACTTCAAGATATATTATATATTTTTAACTCCTGCCTTCGCAGTTCTTTTATGATCAATTTCATTGGGGAATGCAAGACATTTGCAACGTTTATCCGTGACTCGGCGATCGACTCGATACTTTACTGGTGGTCGTTAGTCGCTACATTACACGTGCATATTACGGAGAACTTGAACCATATATGCGTAACTTTTACTTTTGAATCGATTTTACTAAAGAAAAACCTGAATTGGAACCTTCGTAAAAAAGTTAACTCTTTCAGGGTTAGGGCTAGTTACGCTAGAGCTTTTTTGTTGATAATTGCTTATATGAATATGTGCAAGGGATTTTTTCTGGCTAACTTAGCTTGACTAAATAGCCAACATTTCCGAAGAAATAGTTTCGTTTTTATCAAACTCATGAAGATGATTATTGGTAATTTCAGATGGGTTACGCTGAAGTCGGTCAAAGTGGACGAGGACTGCACTTGCGTCAATTTGCCCGGTCTTTCATCTTCATGAAAGGTGACACTAGAATAGTGTTAGTCACCGCTGAAGTGCAGGCTGTCGGAATCGCTGTCAGGCGACAGGTAAGGAGTGCTGTTGAATAAACAGATGAATCTGCATAAAAACGGATACAAAGTATTTGATGAAACTTATAAATATACATTATTTTTTTAACGTATTTCCCGCTATTTTGGGGTCGGTTTCTAGTTTAACTTGATTCAGCTAAATACCCTAGTATTTTACATTGAGAGGCTGTCTATCAATAACCTTGTTAAGAATAGTTCTTAGACTTACGAGATTCTGACTACTACTATTCCGTAAAATGGGGTGGATATAAACTCAAGGATGAATAGAAACTAAACTTGGAGGAGGATTTTTACGCTCGTTTGATATTGTTTGATACTATCAAGGTGTCGAAGCTATTTATCTCAATTATTGAAAAGCATTAGAGCCCTCGTAAGACTCGTAAGTTACAAACGACTCTTAACTTACGTGAATATCCTCCACACAATTTTCTTTCTATTCACCCTGGAGTTTCTATCCACCCATTTTACCCGGTACTCAAAATGTTAGTAAAAGATCTTCAAATGTCAGTCAGAACTGACTGCTAAACCGGCTAGTCTCGGAAAGAGCTCGGTACGTAGATGAGGCCAACTTCGACAAGCTTATATTTTGGGACTAGCATAGAAAGGCAGAGCACATATGCCCCAAAATGGCCGCATCAATTAGCGATCAATGAGAGAACATGCTGTCTATTGGTATTTATGCCTAGTACCTACCCATCTTTGGAAAACTACTCTTAGTAGTTTATAATTTAGCTATATCTCTGTAGGCCTCATATCTATTCTTGTGGAGTTTTGTAACAGCAATACAACACCGGTTTTAAAATCTTGTAATTCAACTGATCACATCATTCAGGTGGTGAAGAATCTCCAAGAGCGCTATGGCGATATCTACTCTTTAAGAAACGTGATTCTGACCGGCACCCACACGCACAGCGGCCCTGGAGGTCACATGGTGGACTTCATCCTGGATATCAGTATCCTAGGCTTTTCCAGAGAGACTTTCGATGCTTATGTTAATGGAATAACCAGGGTAAGTACACATGTGACGATTCTAGAATTGTATTGTTACTACAATGTAAATAGTACTACTGCGTCAGTCGTCCATCATTTTATAGTTTATTATTTTTAATGCGTCATGCTGAGCGAAAACAAATCTTCAGTCTTTTTCCTTTCGTTCTCTTTCTCTTATAGCAAGAATTTCTTTCCCTGTTTTCTTACCTCAATACCCTGTAAGGGGTATAAAGAAATAGTCGTGAACACACAATCATACAGTCCTGAATATACCTTATTGGCCATGTGTATTAGTGTTTGTAGCTTGTAGTATTATCTGATTAGCAGCAGGAAAACGTTATTCTATTTTTCTCTTTCACTTCTTCCTTTGTGTTGACATAAATTGCAAGTGTATGCCTGTATATATTAGTATTAGCAGTATCTTCATTAGCAAGGACTTGTTCATTATTGCTTTTAAAGATGTTTTTTCAAAATAATGTAGTTACTATTACCTATTAAAGCGTTGCAAACATGTTCCAGAGTATAGTCCGCGCGCACGAGAACATGGTGCCTGCAAGACTGTTCTTCGCCCAGTCCCAAGTGACGGGCGCCCACAAAAACAGGTCTCCCTTCTCTTATGGAAAAAACCCTGAAGAGGAGAGGGCTGAGTAAGTAGAGAACTGCGGAGTAGATAAATGTGTGTTAGCTTGAAATAGAATAGACAAAAGTAGACCAGCATTTATCTCATTGCAGGATTTCTTACTTTCCTCGTTTTGTTACCGCCACGCCTGTCACTGGTGATCCGCGAACACTAAAATTTCTATTGTGTCTTGAAGTTTGGCAGTCAAAGTGTAATACTAGAGCGTATATAAAAAGTCCTTAATCAATTAACAAAGATAATATAACCCACATCATTGACCGCAAATTAAAAAATGAATAAAATAATTATAATAATAAATTTAACAGTGACACATTGCTTCATTTGACAGCATTTTTATGCTATAAGGTCATCAATCTTAAATCCCTTTCCAGGTATGGTGAGGGTAACGACACTGACGACACCCTAACTCAAGTTAGGATCGTAAAGGAAGATGGCAGCCTCCACGGCGTGATGAACTGGTTCGCGGTGCACACTACCAGCATGAACATGACCAACCGGCTCGTCTCCTCAGACAACTTGGGGTACGCGGCCCTGAAGATGGAGAAGGAACTTAACCCCAGGAGTATGGCTGGGAAGGTGGGTAGTTTTAGATAAGCCTTATTATTTTTATAGGTTCGTAGGAGTTTTTATGATTGTACAGCTATTGAACGAGTATTAGAAAGTTAGGTAAAGTGTGCAATGAAAGATTTGATAAATAATGCAGTCAGACTATTAATCCTGTTTCCCAATGCTGAGAACAAACCTCTTCTTTACAAACTTGCCCAAATGCAACCCTTTACGGACTATGATTAAAATGAGTACCAAAACGAGTAAAAAGTTTGAAACAAGAAAATATTTTCTTTGACTTACCGCTTCGCCCTACAACTTATGATCGCTTACTTAGAATGAACTGTTTTATTAGGGCAGCATCCAACGATACCTCATTTGTCAAATAAGTAATAGATAAGTAGTTTAGAAGTTTTGAGGGTTTAGATGAATATACTTCGTCTTAACCCTTTTGCTTCGCCTTAGTCGAGTATTTTCAATTTAAAAAATAATCATCACCAAGAAGTGATTCGAATACCAAAAGAATCTTTAAAGAATAAGTAATGTTTTTTTTCTTGCAGCCTGATATAGTCGCCGGATTCTTCTCATCTAACCAAGGCGACGTATCACCGAACACACGCGGCGCTCGCTGCGAGTTCTCCGGCGCCGAATGTGACAACCAGTTCAACATCTGCAACCATATGGAGAGATGCTTCTCCCAAGGGCCTGGCGAGGACATGTTCGAGAGCGCCAAGATCATTGGCACTGCTGTGTTTAAGGGAGCTTGGGTGAGTGTCCTTAAATTCAAACAATGTTTATTAGTTACTGTACTTTTGAGTTACCGGTTCGGTGTTGTGTCTGGTGTAGGGGCCAATGGTTGCAGGCACTGTACACTATCACTTTGTAGTATTTTGTTGAGTTGCGGAGTTAACAGAAAGAACCACAAGAGCTTAAAGTTATATTAAAAGGTTAACAAGTTAAAGTGGTAGCGATTCTTTCTCTTGACAAGTGTTTAGTTCCACAGTTATTGTCTAACTCGATTTGCATTAGTCGAAACGTTACAATTATAGCATGATATTTGTGACGCACGACATCTAAGTAGGTTGCTGCGTTTGCAAAGTAACTGTACGGTTGATGAGACCGTACATCTGGTGTGGGTTATTACTGCTCGATGGTTGTCGTCGCCTACGTTGGGATTTCAAATACGTTCAATCGCGCGGATAACTTTAACATCACGATGTAGGATATCAGTCTTTTAATTTTGGAATAGTGGGAATAATAATTTTGATGTGTATATTATTTTTAGAATAGGTTCAATCACGCATAACTTTAAAATCGCGATGTAGGATCAGTCTTTAGTTCGTGTGGAGCCAGATAGATGTCGCTGCACATATGTAGTTTAGGTATGTAGAACTTTATTTACAACAGTAATTCTGGTGGAATAGTGGTATTAACAACATTCGTAGCATTTTCTAGTACGACAACGCATTTTTTTTCTCGAAGTGTGGGGTAAACACACTATCTTTCCAAAAATTAGACATCTTCTTCTTTTAACCATTTTTAAGTTTTGTCATCTTCTTCTTTTTCTTTTCTTTTTTGCAAGCACAAAGTATGTTTGCAGTAGAATGAGCTAGATGGAAATGTTATCTGAAATAGCATCTGTCATCGTCGTCCACAGCTTTACATGATCTCCCACAAGGATCAATACTTATACCAGTGTTCAGCTCCCATTTATCTGATTCCTAAACATTAGGTCAGATGTCCAACAATGAAACAGTGGTACACAATAAAACACTGTAATATTTCTAAAATACTGCATTGCCAGATCGTGCATTATGTCGCGTTAGGACAGTCACGTGAACGTCCTGCCCTACCCCAGTTTGCACCGGTGCTGCGTGAGAGACCGAGTGTCTGCGGCGATTTTTTTAATTTTTGATAAAAATTTAAATATTTCCAACTTTATTTATTGTTTTTTCATTAAATTGTGGTTAGAAACATAATATTTTTTATTATTACCTAGCATTCAATATATTTCGTAGATTAACGTGGAATATATCGCAATTTAAAGTGTTACAATTTAGTGGATTTTTGTTTGAAGTTAATAAAATAAACCTGAGGTAGTCAACAATGAAACAGTTGCATAATGGACACAATGAAACAGTGTTTCATTGAGTGATTTTAAAATTCTGAGACTGACTAATAGCAGTGCTAGAAAAAATAAGTCATTATTGCCTAACTAGAGTTTAATTAATGAGTGCGATAAATAAATATGGATAATAAGTTACTTTTTCATATATTTTTTTATTGTGTGTCGTTATTACCTATTATAGGTGATCTGAATAGTCTGGTTAAAGTGAAATTAAGAATAAAACCGTTTATGATTAAACTCAAGTATTTTTTGTCATTCACCTACTCCTTATGTTATACAAAACATGAGACAGCCATTATTCAGTATTATGTTTCATTGTTGAATTTGTGGTGTTTCATTGTGTACCCGACAGTGGACACATTGAAACATAACCCATTTTTCAGTTTTTATTTTTTGCTGATTGATTACACTTTAATTTAAAAAAATTATAAACGACATCCGGTACCCAATTAAATTCCCTACATACCTGTAAAAAATTAGAGTTATATCTATAGAAACAAAAGGTGTATGAGACTATGAATTTTTAGTGTTTCATTGTTCGACACATGACCCTACTATATGTATCATGAATAACCAACAAGTATTTTGTAATATCTTCAGGAAGCCCTGAACTCCGAAGGTGAGGAGCTGACAGGTGAACTGGCAGTGGTTCACCAGTTTATGAGGATGTCTGAGCAAGTAGTCGCCAAGTACGATCCAGTGGCGAAGACATTTAACGAGGTGAGTCTACCGCTATAGGTGGAACAGAAACAAATTCTTCTGATGCCTTCTGTCGGCGCTTGAAGACAGCGATTATTCCTCAGATTAAAGGCTGAATTTTAACCTTTAATCTCCGAAGGGCAAGGCAGAGATGTACCTGTAGTACACTCTGATTTGGCCAGTTATGTTTAAGTCTCATGTAATAGGGGGCGAGCCTATTGCCATCAAATTGCCACAAAGCCAGACTCCAGGCTGCTATCAAGAAATTGCATATGGAAAAACTCAATAACACTTTTCCCGACTCGGGGATTAAACCTTGGACCTCATGCTCAGCAGTACTGCCTGCGACCACTAGACCAACAAGGCAGTCATAAGACATTTTTAAAGTATTTTTAATTCTTTTGCAGGAAAATACAGTGAACGGTTGTTTCCCGGCAATGGGCTACAGTTTCGCATCAGGAACTGTGGATGGAGCCAACACACTAAACATTACCCAGGTATGAGTTTACTTCTTATTGTCTTATTAAGTATGGAAATAAATTACTTTCAATTAAAAGACTGCGATTGAAACTACAGAAACGACATCCACTAAGTGGGATGTCACACCAAAATACATCGCAATCTAATATGCGTTCAATTTCGTATTTGCTCCGTATGACTTCGTATCCGACTCCGTATAACTCCATACCAGCTCCGCACGGGGACTCATTGTCAATGTGTCACATAATACGTGATTTCCCACTAACTTTACTTACTTACAAGTAACGCTAACCGTACAGAGGCCAGCTAATCAAGCTACCCCAGTGTGTCAAACTTCTTTGATAGTTCTTTCAACTTTATCGTAAACAGATACTTAAAGCAACGATAACACGTACATCTCTCAGAAGATCAGGTTAATAGGGAAACCGACAATAATACTTAGCATTCGTATCACTATTTGTTGTCTCTATTGAAGTCATCGGTCCATAGGTATACCTTTTGTGTACTTAAATGCCTTATATTTGGCCATATTAGAGCTTAGGCTGCCATATTATTAGCCCATAGCGCAATAGTTGTTCTTCCGAATATCCTAAGGGTAGCCGATAAAAATCGAGTTGTATGGACACTTCGCCTATGCAGAAGATGCCATCATGAAACCATGTAATACATATCCATTCAAAACTAGTTTATAGTTTTTGGGTGTAGTAAAAACATATTTTAAAGGGAATTGCCCATTTGCCGAGGTAACTTTGGTCAAGTGATGCACAAGAAAGAAACAAATGATAGGCATTAGGATTGACATCACAGATCAAGGAACAATAGCTGTTTTTCACATAAAACTTGGTGGGACTTTTTTATTAAGAATTGTAATCCCTATTTTGATAGTACTGAACTACTGACTACCAAACCGAAATACTAGAATGTAAAAAACAATTGAGTGTCATAAAATGACACTCAATTGTTTGTTACATTCTAGTATTTTATTATGAAAATCTGCTTTTGATACCTTTGTACTCATCACAAATTGGTAATAGCAAAATTTAAGTTACTAAATTAGTAGGTATATTTTTAGTATTTATTACATAGATGGAAAAACATGGCCAGAAATGGGCATTCCCCTTTCATGACTATGCTCTGCTATCAAAAAAGTACACAAAACAATCACCTGAAGCGTCCGCACGCTATATTATTAGTTCTTCATAAATAACTTCTGAACAGGGATCATGGCATATTTACCGAATGATGAACTGATAACTTTCCCCAGGGCACGCTGGTCGGTGATCCTTTTCTTGACTTCTTTAGTAGCCTGGTAGGAGCGGCTACTGATGAAGATATTGCATGCCACACGCCGAAGCCTATTCTTCTGGCTACTGGACGGGTTAGTATGTTTTGTTCTTAGTTTTAACTAGCCCTTTGCTCGCGACATCGTTCGCGTAAATTTTGTACTTTCCCCTTAGAACTTGAACATTCTCTCCAACCCTTTTAGTTATTGAAATAAAATGTGTGTGTGTGTATGTATGTGTGTAGTGTGTGTTAATTGTGAGTAGTGTGTGTGTTGTTGTGTAACCACCAAGTATCAAAATACTGTGTGATAATATAGCTTTGATTTGTTGAAAGAATTTAAAATCAGTTGAGTTGTTTTCGATTTAAGCTCCGATAAACTAACAAACAAAAAAAAAACTAATCTCAAAAATCAAACAGAATTATTAAATTACAGGTCCCACGTACGAAAAACAAGTTCGTAGTAGTTAGTTCAGTTTTTTATTTGATCGTAACAATCGCTGTATCTCTAGTGGTACGGAACCGTGATAAAATCATACTCGCATTTTACCAGTTTCATTTTCGCGGGAACCCTAACATATATTTTTTTCCTTAGGCTAACTTCCCAATTCCTTGGCACCCTCACATCGTATCTGCCAGCCTTATCTGGTTGGGAGAGCTGGCGATCCTCGGCGTGCCAGGAGAACCTACCACTATGTCCGGAAGGCGGATGAGATCCGTGGTCGGCAGCGTTATGGAGCAGAAGGGCCTCACACCCAGAGTAGTGGTGTCAGGATTGACTAATGAGTACATACACTACGTTGCTACTCCTGAGGAGTATCAGGTTAGTAGACACCTGAGAAAGCCAGCACATTAAGCAGTCCCTAATTGTCTAAGTATCCCAATTGATTATGGAGCTGATTCTTTTGAAATGAACTAACTCACCTGTTGGTCCAGTAGTAAGTGGCCCTGACTGCTATACCTTGGTAAACACCAAGGCATAGTGAAAGGTTGCAAAACACGCACGTTGCACACGAGTGCAGGGCGTACGAATCAGAGCACAAAAGAGAACCACGAATATATGAAACACTGTACAATGCTTCCCATGTCATTATTCCCACGTTAGATCATCTTATGAATTTATATATCTGTCTCTTTTTACTGTCGACTCATCTACTTTCAAATCATAACGATGCTTATGAAGTTTTCACGTCAATAATGAAGACAGTTTTCATAAAAGATCAATTGTGACTGCGTAGAATAAAAAAGACGTGCATTTGCAAATTCAAATGTGCTTTAGACTCGTTCATATGGTCCCCGCACTTGAGTTAGTTGCGAATTGCCTCAATTTAATATTCGTCCATATAGTAACTTACATTTTCGGTTCCTGTTACAACAGAATTAAGCTGTATTTGCCATATAAGTGGACAAGCTATGGTTATAACTTCTCTAGTCAAGTCTATGAAATCTATTTCAGAAAAAATATAAAAATAATGTTTTTTTGAAAATTACTCCTTTTAAATCATATTGGCATGGACCTCTAATATGTTTGTGATACTGCAAATACGCGCTCTTTTACTCATAATTCTATTTCATTTTCTAGGTGCAAAGATACGAAGCAGCGTCTACAATCTATGGACCGCACACACTGGACATATTCCTAAACAAATTCAGAGAGTTCGCCAACGCCGCTATTGAGGTACGACAATAAATTATTGCTTGTCTAGTGGAAATTCGTCTGTTTTAGACTTAACTCTTTCTCCCATATAAACTTGAATTAAGCCAAACCTGACACTCCTCCGTACCTTTAATATTCTTTTTTTTTCTTTAGTTCTATTCAATTATTAGTTCTTTCCTTCTTTTCAATTATTCGATTGAAAGCAGAAAACCCGTATATTGAAGTAAATAAACTTCACAATAGAGCACACATAAGTACTGCACATTCTTTATGTACTCAAGATCCACAACATCATGTTTCTCTTCCAGGGTACGGACGTGCCAGCAGGACCGGAGCCTCCAGAAACCAGCCGGCTCCTGTCCCTCATCACACCCGTGATATTCGACACGTCGCCCACCGGCATGAGTTTCGGACACTGTCTGCAGCAACCGGAGAAGAGAGTCAAGAGAGGAGGCCTCGTTTCTGCTACCTTTGTAAGTCATTATCTTCATATTTCCGCCGTGTCCATTGTTGTCATTGGCCTCCCCAGGTGTTGCCAAATAAACCAGCCTAGTGCTTTTGCATTCTTGCAGCCCTTACAAAGTCATTGGTTCTGTCTGTAGGGTTTATCCATATATGACTTTCTCAGATACAAAGCGCCATGGTTTTATAGTCTTTAACAACCTCTGTGACTTCTGAGTTAAACATCCGGAATCTCATCATCAACCGCTGGCGAGTCACTTATCAGAGAAGGTCAGGGAATCATCCCTTTTCGATGGAAGATGAGGAACTTTGCATCCTGTTTCTCAAACCCCTAATCAGTTTTGCCCCTTTTTTATAACTAGCCAAAGATTTGGCACCTACCAGGATGATATAACTGCTGAGCTGGTACCGGTTGGAATTTTCCAGGTGGCAGCTAACCCTCGGAATGATCTGAAACAGGAAGAAAGCCATGCCGTGGTGGAGAGGTTCGAGCTGACTCAGTGGGTAGTCGTCGCCAACGATGCTGAATGGGACACCAAGTGAGTTTACCTTGGCTAGTCTTTGATCATTGTAGCGACATCTATCTCGCCGCAAACTACAACTGACAGCCTACATCGCGATGTAAAAGTTATCCGCTTGATTTAACATCTACAAAGTCCCGACAGTGACCGTCGGGCAGCAGTAGCCCTCCAGATACAACACCCGTCTGGTCGGACGATCCACCCTTTTCTTAAGGGATGACGAACTTTATACCCTGTTCTTTAAATCCCTAAAATCATCACCATTTGCCCAGTGTCCGAAGCAACGGAAACCTGCGTTTTACAGGGAGTGACTGTCTTTTGTCTGACCTTAAAGAGGTCCCAGTAACTGAGTACTACAATACTCCTACGTAAGACTGGTTGTCAGATTATCGGGCTTCTGACTACCGCTTACGACTGTCAACCTCTGTCCACTGTCTGTCAATATTCCAATGATAACGGCTTCTTATGTTACTCAAGAGACAGTTAGCTCCCTGTTTAAACTTCTGACTACGGCATTAGATTCAAAATCTAAAAATCTAATTTGTAATACCTACTATAAGGAATCCAAAGATTTTGTTTACTGTTTTTATTCAATGATGATCCTAACTCCCAGGTTCATGTGGCAACGAGTATCAACGATCGCAGGCACAAGTCAGGTGACGTTTGAATGGAGAGTACCAGACAGCGTCATCTTTGCCCCCTACAGAATCGTGTACCACGGCGCTTCGAGGACACGGCAGGGTTATATCAGACCGTTCACAGGAGTCAGCGACAGTTTTCAAATTTACGATTGACGTCAAGAGTTATAGGTGTAACTATAGAAGACAGTGTTAATTGATAAGTTAGTGTTGTCGCCTCATCAAAGTTGAAATTAGTTCTTTTGTAACTGCAGTTAACCATTGTACAGACACGCACATCAATCTACCCTAAACCCAATTGAACATGAACCTTATACTGTGTGTTATAAAGTTGAAAAACTATTAAAGAAGTAGATTGAAGAAGTACAGACTACTTGGAATTAAGAGGCCCAGCAAACGTATGCCTTGGATTCAATTCGTGTGTAGGTTGCTGAACATTATTATTAATGGTACTTATTATATTATTTGTAAGTCTTAAGTCAGTAGTTCTTTGAAACAAAAAACTGCCTTATGATTCTTTTTCTCGCGACCTGACACATTTAATGTATATAAATGTATGTATTTATGTCCTTAGGTTAGTAAAGCATTTACTTAGTCCTTAATTTTATTGTACAGTGTTATATGTAACTATTATTATTCTACGTAAATTATTGCAAATCTCTGTTTATTATTTAATCATCCAACTCTGAGCTTCCTTAAACGTAACGTTTACACTAGTGTTACAATCACAAATAGTACCTGACTTCTCGGTTCTAACATTCTATATTAGGATGTAAGGCAGATCGACGAACAAAGCAATAAGTAGGTTTCTACGGTTTTTCCCATTTTCAATCGTCTTTTTCTTTCTACGTTTATTTTTTGGTTTAAATTATAAAAAAAAGCATTTAAATGTGTAAGTATATGTCATTTCAACCAAATAACATTATAAAAACTGTCTGATTGTGTTAGGTCATACCTACATACCTACTACTTAGGTACCTACATCTAAGAAAAAAACATTAGAAATACCTAATGTACAAAATAGGTAAAGCCGACGAAGAAAATAATGCTAAATCATGTTCTTGATCTTTGAATCTTCTTTGATCATTGTTCTTTAGTACATGATTTTGGGCCCTCATCTAAAATCTTTCTCTGAACTTATGGTATCAAGTTATTTATTTTTGGCAAACCAACAGCTTCTGTATACAGCATAACATAACAATTATAGTAACAAAGCATCAGACTTATACAGTCAACAACTAATAGGTCGACCAACATTCTAAGTGAGTGAAAAAACACTTTTAATTATTATTACTTATAAAAATCTTGATAAGGGAAAACTTAATTACGACATAGAATTACAAATATTCAAATTAAAGTTAAAAAGAAAACATAACCTTAATTACAAATAAGTACAGACGCCAGCGCATCAAGTTACCCTAATGTGTCAAATTTCTTTGATCATTTTTCATCTTTATGTCAAACAGAACAAGGTTCATATTCAATTGGGAAAATTTGACACATTGGGGTAACTTGATGTGCTGGCGTCTGTACATACACAATGAGAGCTAATGAGATCAAAACGACAACAAAATTAAAACAGAAACAAAACAAAAAAAAGTTATGCGTAGATGTCCTTTCAACCCTCGTTGAAGCCCAATCCCTATGTGGGATGGCTTTTCTGTACGATGTTGGAGTCAGCTTCTAGTATTAGGTACCGCATACTGCTATAATACCAATATTGCACAGGGAGCTACTGCCCATTTGACCACAACCCAGTAACTGGGGAAAGCCTCTTGCAAGATCAGTTGCCTTCTAGACTTCCAGGATTCTGACTACCCGTTACGACTGACAACGATCTAAGGATGACTGCTGAGACCTGCAACTGCAACTGCTCAACATCCTTTCCGAGGCACTGAGAGATATAGATGTGTAATGGTTCACCCCATCTACCGACCGACTTCGCCATGTGTAGTTTTAAACTTCGGGCGACCCGTGCGGGCTATTAGTTAGGTAGTACTCTATGGTAATAAAACTAAAATATCTACGTTGATTTTTCAAATACCTATATTTACGCATAGATACAATATTTAAATTTTATTATTGTCGTTTCCAGTTAAATAACTATCAACCTTATAGTAACGTAAAATAAGTGGATTTCCAAAATAATCTACTTAGTAAGTAATTAGTCTTACTATGAAAAAACTCAAAAGAAAATAAAGTTGTAGAGAAAACTGAGCCTTGCTGCTCGGATTTTAAAGTTATTTTTCCAAAAACACATGCTTGTTTACGTATCTTAAATTTGAATTGCAAATACCAGTTAGGTATATGGTGTTTCATAGTTTTTAACACTTGTATGCAATGTTACGGCTCGCTGAGTATTCTTTTGTTTCCAATGTCGCTTATCTACTTTACCTACCTACCTACCTACTTTTTGTAATGTTGTGGCAATTATCTTAAAATAGTTACATACAACTCTTTATCTAGCAGTATAAGCATCCCAGTGTTCGGTGGTGACTAGTAATGGCGTGGTAAATAAACCGCCATAAAATAAAATGTCAGTACGGCGTTTGAGATGGGTGACCAAAGACATTCAACAACTATAGACCGGACATCACGAACAAAATTTTCGTCCGAAAAAGTGTGTCCTGCTGGATACAAGTCTATGAGTTTTTCTTAGTACGCTCCGCTGCCGCTCCAATATTCATATATTATTCAAGATGGCGTTACTAAGACATGGGATCAAAGTTTTTCTATGACATTTCCTTGACATGCCCGCTCTATAGCATTTTAAATCTCTTTGGGTGGCACCATCTCACAGTCATCTCAACTCAACGTTAGCGCGCGCTTCCATTGTTACACATTTCTGTCCCTTTTCATGTACCTAATCACTCAGAAAAACAAACATGAAAACGGAACATGCTTTGCTGATTTAGGCAACGGTAAATCATTTTGTACTTTTTGTCATAGACTATAAGGGTTATTTCTATTTACAGCTATGATTAGTATTTGTGGTTAGCTAAACTAAATATAACAAGCTCCTTTTCTTTGCTTTACAACGACCGGTTTCCTTTTAGAGCAGGCCAGTCGTCCTGTTCAAGAAAAAAGCTAAATTAAAGTGCTCGCTCCTGTCTGCATAGTTTAGTAGACAAACTTGGACCTATTGACTTGAGCGTTTGAACTTTTAACCGCCTTGCTCTCTGCAATTTTTTTTACAGTGTTAACCTATAGCGGTGTGACCGGAGGACTAGCTACTCGGTAAGTAGGTCTTGGGTTAGAACCCAAGGGACACACTTCTGACTTTTCGGACTCGTGGTATGCATGTTGTTTATTTATCTATGTTTCAACACTGAGACATATTTCTCGACTGCGTTTCATGCCAAGTCAGAGAGTGGCGTAAAAACCTAGTTACTTACTATAAAAAAATACCAAAGTAAACAAAGTTTAGTCACTTACCTACTAAAAAAAAATATTGACCCCTAAGAATAATCCACGGTTTTCAATGCGGACTCCGTCACCATCAGTAGCCATCTTAGACTAATTATCTAAGGTAGCCATCAATCCTACCTTTTACGTCAATCATGACAATGTCAAACATGTATTTAATTCAAGTTGCATTGATATGTCATATCAATGCAACTTGAATTAAATACAAGTTTCAAGTACTTATCAATAAATGAATAGGTGCTGGGTGCCTCTATGTTTTCAATGCGGACCCCGTCACCATTCTGTAGCCATCAATCCTGCCTATTTACGTCTAGTATGCCGTACCTATGCTGCTCAGCACAACATGGTCTATCAATAAATGCTAATATTTGTTGTATCGTTTAGGAAATCGTGATAATAAAATGTGTAAACAATACTTCTTATCCTCCAGAATGCGTATTATGTTATTACACTGTAAGTGATAACTTTTATGACTTACAACAAGATAAACTTTACATTTTTGTTTGCGTATAGAATTGTGTAGGTAATGCTAAAAATAATTAAAACGGTATATTTAAGTGATCGTTCGTTACTGTCTGTCACACACCACTCACACGCGAGAGAATGCTTAACAGACGTGAAGACAGCGAAGCGATTTTGCAAATCCAAAAGTAATGCATAGCTTAGCCATGCAGTACAAAACAAGTTTAACAATTTAGCTAAGAGACGAACTAATTCAACCAATAGGATAATCGCAAAACACAAGTGAAGTTAGTAGTCGCTTCATACCGTCTACACACTGGCGGCACAAACAAAATAAATAAAATTCATTGCTGAATTCATTAGACGTTCTACACACCAGTTTGTACTGAGAACTAGCAATGGATGTGGTAGTTTTGTTGTGAAAAGACTTGGGGAGTGGAAAGCCAGTTGTAGCTTAGATATTTTCAAGATAAGTCAAGGGTCATAAACTTTGTGTTGATAATGATATTATCTGTTATGTAATTGTTTGGTTCGGTTCAGTCTGTTATCGTGAGTCGCTGGACGCAGTTCTTGAGGTAAGTCGTACTCTCTGTTAATTAGAAACGAGGATATAGTTGCAGGAAATATAGTTAGCGTACATTCAGCTGTTGCATGTTGTTAGGTACGCATTGTTGGCAAATCCTCATTATTACTTAGTCTATTGACAATTGTTTTAACCTTTGAATTTCAACAAATGATTGACGTATATTTCGTGGTCAGGGAACATATTGAGCTAATGTTAGCAGGTCGTCAGTAACTTACTTAATGTATTGATAATTAATTATTTGGGACTTTTATCTCCTCGGCGGCTCAGAGTTGCCGTATCCAACCATAGTGGGATTAAATGAGGATTAGTTTCAACAAACAGTGCGAGTTCTAATAATATGTACGTTGAAATAACTTAGTAGGTACATAAGAATTAGTTTTAACAAACAGTGCAACTTTTAAACAGAATCGTGTAAAGAACTCATGGGAAAACTCCTGGGGTCGAGTCTGCTATTGCAATCGTGTCTCAATGACCGGTCAATGATCGATTTTTGACGTATAAACTTATGACACATTTCCCATTCAAAAACTGTCATAAGTAGTTGTCAAATATTCGATCAATGACCGGTCATTGAGACATGATTGCAATAGCAGACTCGAGCCCCTGAATTAATGGATTTTAATTGAACTTTACAATAATATAGCTTACATCACAATAAAACATAGGCTGTAATATATTGAGATATTGAATGAACTACTTATCCAAAACATAACGATAAGTGTAAAGTTAGTTGTCCGAATAAAATCTGCCATGATCTGCAAGCTGATCATGCGCAGACGAAGTCGCGGGCACCAGCTAGTCTTACATAAATATATTGTTAAAACAGATGTCTGCAAACAAGCCAATAACGAAGAAGATCATAAACCTGCCGGAGACATGCGTGGATGACAACCTGAGGGGCGTGGTGGCCACCTACCCCTCGCTGCAGCTGCATCCCAAGCACAGGGTCATCACTGTCAGGCAGAAGGTATGTACCTAACCAGTTCTAGAGAAGACCACGCATCACAGCGGATAAAAACAACCTGTTTTTTCATATCCCAGGGTATGAATGAGACCTAATAAATTAATAATACCTAATAAATATTCCACAACTTTTACACAACGTCATCTAGTCCCAAACTAAGGTGAGTTTGTGTTATGGCCTACTTCACAACTGATAAACATACTTATATATTTTTAAATACCGACGCCAGCACATCAACCTACCCCAATGTGTCAAATTTCTTTGATAGGTTTTTAACTTTATTCGAAATGCAATAAGGTTCATGATCATTTAAGAAAATTTGGGGTAGATTGACGTGCTGGCGTCTGTACATATTATAGATAAATTACACCCAGACGCAGAACAAATGGTCGTGTTCATTACACAAACATTAATTTGTACTGGGTGGGAATGCAACCCATGATCTCCAGCATAGCAGTCAGGACCACTAACTTCTAGCTAGACCAACAGGCCAGTCAAACACAGAAATTCAATATTTAGCATCGATGGGACTTCACGTATAATAAATCTAAATTTATCCTGAAGTAAATCTCTATGTTTGCACAATCACATATTATTTGTGTGCTACCTTCTTCTTACAAATCTTTGTTTGATTTCAGAGCGACTCTGGCAGAGTGGCTATTCTTGGAGGTGGTGGTTCAGGACATGAGCCTTTCGCTTCAGGTAGGATATTGGACTTAAAATTATTGAATTAACTTACTTTTACCAAGAAATGGCGTACTCATAGCTTATTTCCAGAAGAGGTATACCTACTTATTTATAAGCAAATGTTTAGTAGGTAAGATAACATCACACCTGTATTACCGAAGGGATAGTCGGAGGCGAGGTATTTTTAAGCCCCAAGTAATAGGGAAAAAAAGTCTTGCTATCAATCAGGGCACAAATCCAAAAAAACATGTGTCTATTCTTCAGTCGACAAAACTCTACAATTTCGGGTAGATTTCTACGATAATAATTGGCTGAAATGTTTCTTACAATCTGTCACTTCATTGATTCCTTCGATTCTACTGGCCTGTTGGTCTAGTAGTTAGTGACCCTGACTGCTATGCCGGAGGTCGTGGGTTCGATTCCCACCCAGGACAAATGTTTGTGTGATGAGCACGATCATTTGTTCTGTGTCTGGGTGTAATTTATCTATAATATGTATGTATTTAGACATATATAAGTATGTTTATCAGTTATTTAGTACCCATGACACAAGCTCTCAAGCTTAACAAGCTTAAATAGCAATGTGTGAAAAGTGGTGGAATATTTATTATTTATTATTATTTATTTATTCCTCGCGCGGTCAGTCGTTAGTTCGTATGTGGCAAGATAGATATTGCTACATACCCAAAAACATTTGACTTTTGTAAGTTTATGTTTGCCATTTGAAAATTTATATTTGCCATTTGTAAATTTATGTTTGTATCTTCTAGGTTTCGTGGGCGTTGGTCTGCTAGACGGAGCAGTAGCTGGTGGTGTGTTTGCTTCGCCTCCTACAGGACACGTCCTTTACGCTATAGCACAGTTGTATAAATATAATTCAGGTAATATCATTTCCTCTTTCTATATACCTAAGTAATATTACTAGCAGACGTCCCGCGATTTCACCCGCGTAGGTCCCGTTTCCGTGGGAATACAGGGATAAAAAGCCTATGTGTTAATTTACAGGATGTCAGCTAACACCATACCTTGAAATCCATTCAGTAGTTTCTACGTGAAAGAGTAACAAACATCCATCCATCCATATATCCGTCTATCCATACCTACTCACAAACTTTCGCGTTTATAACATTAGTAGGAAGTAGGATTGCTATCATCTGCCGAGCCATTTCCTTTCTACTTTGGAGTAGACTTTTCATTATATTTTTGTAATCAAGCATAATCAGCAGTATTTGTTTGTTCATTTTATTTATTTTATTTGAGAAGACAAACAACTGTTTATTGTATATTGTGTTATCCACTAAGTTTCCCCATGTAACAAGTTATTCATTTTTAAACCCCAAGAGGGCACTGGTGTCCGCGCTGTCAATATCTTTCTATTGTGTCTTTAATGACACGATTGGTTAAATAAGATACAGTTTTGCAGATCACCTTTGATGAGCTTTGTAGCTTTGTGCACAAACTGTACGTCAGGGGTTCAATTTTCAATTATATAATCAATAAAATTTACCAGAGAGCCTATATCTGCTCTGTCTGCGTTTATCTACTCTAACAGGGAAATCAAGGAAAAATACGTTTTCATCCCACCATCTCGGAAAGAGTATTTTTAATCTTCAATATCTGAGTGGAAAAGCCGTTTTTATTCTCTAGAGGATAAAGTAAATTGAATTTAGAACATCGTGTGCACTAAGTTTGTGAATTAAAAAAAACATTAAACCTATTTACTGCTACCTCTATGGTGCCGAATATATCATACAACTTTTTTTTAATTTGTTAAAAACTCAGACTCGGAATCTTCTTGGTGTTCTTTTTTCAATTTGCTTTGTACGCGGTTCTTTACGCGGCATTTTTTCACGTCATTGTTAAACCCTAGATTAAAAACAAGAAACTTGAAAACAAGTGAAAAAACTAAAATGAGTGATTCTAGCGACGAGGAAGTTTGTTTGACGCCAACAGAATTGACTGAAACTGTTAATAATGCGCAAATGAGCTTTCTCCCTCAACAATCACGCGAGGAGTGTTTAAAACAGTACGATATGTTCAACACGTGGCGACTAGCAAAAGGAGCCAAAACTTTCTCAGAAAACGTTTTTTTTTGCATTTAGTCATTTCCTCGCTGAGGTGGAATGAAAAGTTACGTGTTGCACTCGAGTGCAAAGATTTTTCACCTCGTGCTCTTTTGATTCCCTCGCTAACGCTCAGGATTTTAATTTTGAATCACTCGCTGCGCTCGTGATTCAATTTTAGAATCCTTCGCTTGCTCGGTCTTCAAAATTGAACACGCGGTTAAAAAGCAACTTTGCACTCTTGTATAACAAATAACTATTGTATTCAAATCACCCGTATATTTTATTTTAGGTGGTGTTCTGGTAATTATCGGCAATTACACAGGAGACAGATTGAATTTTGGCAAAGCGATTGAAAAGGCCAAGATTTCCGGAATCAAGGTAGGTTTAACTGTATTTTATTATACTGTTCAACAAGTCACCTTTTTTCATCCTTTTTGCCCTAGTTCATAAAAGATATCTCAACATAAAAAATCAATATTCATTTATGCAAACTAGTCAAAACACACTAGAAAATGTTTCACTATTTTCTTCTGTTTTTCTTGAAGTCCATAATATGCCTTTCGCGCCAAATAAATGCTGTTTCTTTCTAGTAATTTTTATTTTTCTTTCCAAACAGGTTGAAGGTCTTATTGTTGGCGAGGATGTCGCATCCAGTCAAAATAAGACAGGTGGACGCAGCATGGTCGGAGAGGTGCTGTTTTATAAGGTAGTAAAATTATGTTTAATAGTTTCTGACATAATATATTAAGAACTATTTAATCAGGGCTATCCTAATAGTCCAATGTCCCACGGCTACCAGACCTTACTTATTATCTGCCGAACGTAGTGTTACTATGGCTGCACGCCTACCTGCTTTAGGTTAATAGGACCAATCGAGTGATTCAAGGCCATTTCGGTATTCTGACGAGATCCGTACCTAAAAGGGTAATCACGATGACAATCTACTACATACCGAGACCATACCAAGAACAATAATTGAATCATTGACATGCTTTTCGAGACAGGGAGTGGTCCTGTCTCAAAAAGCATGTCAATGGTTCGGGCTGTCATTCGTTATTGACAGACGGAAAACCTAAAGTCTGTTAACCAGCTTTACCTGACTTTACCAAATTCTATCGTGGAAATGTAATAGGCAATTATTCCATGTCAAATACTAGTATTCAGGTGCATAGCTTCGAAAAAAGCAAAACAGAAGATGAGGTGCTGGCATAAACTGGATCGAACATTTATCGGTGGCGTACCTACTATAGAGAATTTCTGGAAATAAGTGGGCTTACTTGCCCACTTTTCTTTCTATTTTTTTTTTCAATTCATAGGTACTTTCTAAGTTTATTTTGGACGTCAATCGTCCGTGAACTCGGTGCAGGAAAACCTGGACTTAATTAAAGTTAATATAAGGTTGAAATCACCAATCCGCCTTGAGTAAGCGTAGCACTGATCAATGCTCGTGCGTTCTCTGTAACACTCTGTTTGACACGGAGGTCAAACTCATCACTCGTAGGATCCAAAGTTTCGAACCCCAATTTCATGTCTTTTATTTCTTTCCAGCTAGCTGGTGCGTTGGCAGTGAAAGGCTATGACCTGGCAGCCATCCGTAAGGAAGCTGTGGAGTTTAACAAGTACATGGCTACCTTGGGTGTCTGTCTCAGTGCCTGCTCATTACCTGGTAGGCATAACGTCATATTCCATCACTGTATTAAAATCGAGAGACACAGACGTCGGTAGAATTATCAAAAGACGATCTTTGTGTCAATTTTCATAGGATTTCATTCGTAGTGGTTATGGCCTCTCCTCTCACACTCATGTGATTGTTGGTTTGAATCTGACAAGTGCCAGTGTAGTATAATTTATTGTACCTACCTACTTTTTAAGTTTGACTTGGATATCGTAAGGAACTCAAATAGTTGGCCGTCCCACATTGGCCGCGATTAATTTTATGAATGCTCAGGCCCTGTCTAACTTAATAGGCCTATCCTTAATTGTGAATAGTAATAAACTGGTAGATATTAATACTCTAGATTGTACGAGGCTGCAAATTTTTTTATTACTTTATTACGAAATTTGGTTCTCAAAAATTGAATACGTGCTTACTTGTAGCTTGTAGTAAACTCTGTTTCTGGAACTTTAAACTCTGCCTAGTAAAATAATTTGCCTAAGTTCCGAACTGATACCTACTGATAGCATGTTGCAGGGATTTCATATTTTCTTTCGTTCATTAGGTCAACCACCCCTATTTGAAATAGCCCATGACGAGATGGAGCTCGGCGCAGGAGTTCACGGAGAAGCTGGCATAGAGAAGATGAAGATGGGAACCGCTAAGGAAGTCGTAGCTATGATCCTTGAAAAGGTTCGATTTAACAGTCAATTAAAAAAAATACTTTTTATCACATCTATTCAAAAAGAGCTAGTTTATTCCTCGTAAACAGGGACCAAAATAGCTCATTAATCCCTAGGGACCAAAATTGATTTGAATTTGGAATGTGGATATTGTTAGTAAATGTAACAATCAGCAAAGAGGTGAATCACAAACCATGCGGGAACAATGTATTGAATATGTGACTGGCTGAAAAACTGCGAGCGCGCCAAATTTAAAAAAAGTTGATGAAAAATAAACAACGCGCGAAATTAAATGCATTCTGCTTTCGTTCGTAGTTGATTCATATTCAGATTTTAAAATTATAAAAAATGAGTGCGTCTTCCACAGGTGAAAGTATTATATTGACTCCAGAGAATATTGTATCGGACGCTAAAAATGTGATGGAAAGTCTTTTACCTACAAAATCCCGTGAACAATATGTCAAAGCATACAACAATTTCATCCTTTGGAAAAATGCAAGAAGAGCAAAATCTTTTTTGTTCAAATATAAACATCAGCCTCTAATTATTTATATTTTATGTCTTATGGTTCTGAGTTGTACGTAAATAAATTCTTGTTCATAAGTTGCACTTACTTATTTTCTCATAGAGGGTGATAAAAAGTAGAGTGTCCACCTCGGGAGCAACACTATTTTAAGCTTGAGTGACATACTTTTAATCCCTTGCTGCGCTCAGGATTCTAGTTAAGAATCCCTCGCTCCGCTCGGGATTCTACTCTAGAATCCTTCGCTCCGCTCTGGATTAAAAAAAACACTCTCGCCTTTAAAATAGTTGTTTGCTCCCTAGGTAAACAATCTACTATTTTACGCCTTGCCGTCTATACCAGTTAGTTATACCTTTAAAATATGTGTGTCCTTGCTGTTTTCTAGATTATATTACACCTGAAGCTGGTCGCTGGCAACAGGGTGGTTGTGACAGTAGACAACTTGGGAGGTACCTCCATCTTCGAAATGAACATCATCAGCGCCGAGATTAAAGATCAATTAGGTATATTTTATTCTTTACTGAAGAAGGAGCCCTTTTAGATTTTCCATATTTTATCTTGGCGAAGCTTGGTGTTCACCGCAGAAGATATAATTATTATTAAAAGGGATGCCTGAAACACTGTTTCCTTTAGATATCTTTGCCGTGTATTCTTTGCATTCATAACTACATCGAACACAATATGATCGTAATTATATATACCTTCTAGTATGTTCTGTAAAACTTCACCGCAAACATTTAGGTGAGATGAGCGTGAAGTCAACTGTCAATGTCTGGCATTAGTAAAGCATGACAGCTCACCTGGCCTTCACATTACCTACATTTTCACAGTGATATTTTTACAGAATTTCATTGTTGACCTATCTCTTTTTGGTACCAATTTCATATAATCTACCTTTCGTCTATTCCACAGAAAGTAAGAAAATCACCGTGGAGCGCATATTCTCCGGGCACTTCAAGACTTCTCTGGAGATGCAAGGCTTCCAGATCTGTCTGCTGCAACTGCCAAAAGAGAAGGGAGACTTTTGGTTGGAGCTGATGGATGCGCCCACCGGTGGCAGTGCGTGGACTGGAGGCCAGCTGTCCGTGAGGAATGACGGGCCACATGTGGACGATGATACGCTGCTGCAGGCTGATGGGAGGAAGGTAACTTTAATCTTATTGGAGATGCTGTACAATACTTATAAAGAAATAAGTACACGTGGCTTCCTTCTCTATTTTAATAACTAGCTGGTAAGATTTTCAATGATGATGGGTCTTTCAAAAATATGGCTGCAGCTCGTGGCATCCTGCTGTCGTTAAAAAGGTTGCCTTATCATTTAGTCGCGTCTCAACTCTCTTAAAGCTTCCTTCATTTTTTAAAGCAACTGAAAATTATACAAAATACACATAAATCCAGAAAGTCGGAGGTGCGTGCCTTGGGTGGGATCGAACTCGAGACCCAACTAAGCTCACTAACTGCTCAAAATAATTGACGTGCGCTGTCAAGTCCTTAGTGACCAGAGTATTTCTTGAATTAATTTGGAGAAGTTACTTACGCTATCTACCTGTACCTAATTCTCAGGGTGCTTCCGGGCCAGCACTTACACCTAAAGAGCAGGACCTAATTCGAGGCAGTCTATTGGCTGCAGCTGATGACCTGACAAACAGTGAAGCTCTGTTGAACAGACTGGACTCGGGATGCGGAGATGGAGACTGCGGGATCACGTTGAAGAATTTAGGTTTTGGTGAGTAGCTTGCTTAGGAATAGGTATCTACCTATGTGGACGAGTGATGTATCGCTGTTATTTTTTGAATATGTATGTGAAATAAGAAAAATATGTGTCGAAAATTTTCTAGTAGGTCATCTAGATGAGACACTAAAAACCAAAAATTTTGTCAACGAGCCAATTAGGTTCTTTGATTAAGTGCCTACTTTGCAGATGTATCTGGGTATCTTCTACAGGATTTAAGAACCCCTAAGGGACTTTCTCAAATTCATAACTTAGTCCCTTATTTGCTACTTTACGTAAGCAAGGAGTACCTATAGGACAAACCTTTCTTTTATATCCGTACGCATTCAATTAACTGTTGGTTTAACTTTGACTGGCCTGTTGGTCTAGTAGTTAGTGACCCTGACTTCTATGCCGAAGGTCGTGGGTTTGATTCCCACCCAGGAGAAATGTTTGTGTGATGAGCACGACCATTTGTTCTGTGTCTGGGTGTAATTTATCTATAATATGTATGTATTTAGAAATATATAAGTATGTTTATCAGCTGTTTAGTACCCATAACACAAGCTCTCAAGCTTAATTTGGGACTAAATGGCGTTGTGTGAAAGAGTTGTATGATATATTTATTTATTTATTACTTTTCCATTTCAGCAATTCAGACTTATTTGAAGACCGCTTCCGTACAGTATCCCTCCAATGTGTTGTGGGATCTGTCAGAGATTGCGGAGACTGACATGGGAGGTACTTCTGGAGGGATCTATAGCTTGGGGTTGTCGGCAGCTTCTCAGGCTATGGCTAGGTGAGTGCAGGTCATCAAAATAAAAAGAAATTTATTCAAATTAGGCTCTGAGGATCAGTACTTTTTTAACGTCCAGATTTACATACTTAAGACAGTTTTCCAAAACGCCTACCGTTCGCCATTTTCAATTGTGTTTGCTGGGAAGAAGAAGACAGTAGAACAAACTCCCAACTACACGTAGGTATGTCTGTTATTTTAGAAGAGATTGAGATTACACAATATAGCTGGTGACTGGGAATTAGTGACCGATTATTAAACACGTGATTGTACTCATGAATACGAATAACTTTCCCAAAGAAACTTTTTATTATAGGTACTCATTAACTTTCAATTAATTCAATTACCTACGTCAGTACTGCACAACGGGAGCGGTGGGGGTGGCGGGGGAGCGTGTGACACTACTACTAGTAGTAGATTTTGCCCTTCCCGAGGTCAGACTATCAGCTGATAGATCCTGCCGATTCGTGCCTATCGTGATCGATCTTAGGCGAGCGCGGGAATTTCAAACAGCGTTTTTTGTTATTTTATTGTGTTATAAGTTATTGTGTATAAAAAAAAAGTTCTTTGGGAAAGTTTATTGAAATCATGAATACAACCACGTGTTTACGTATCGGTCACTAATTGACAGTTACCCTATAAATTATATGTAAGTACCTAATAAATAAATATTGTTGTGTCTAGTAAAAGCCTGTAACAAATTGAATAAATCTATTCATCTATAGCATCCGAGTAAAAAGGGCGTGCCCGCTTACATGAGCAGTACTAGATTATACAATATAACATACCTAGATCACTTTGATAATCAATTGGGATGGCAAGAGTCCTTACCCCAAAGCATAAACTCAGGGCTTTTGCCCGTGTGATCGTGTCATGACAAAATGACGTAACTATATGCATATAATTTAGCTGTAACAGACTCTATTTCATTTACATAAGACTCATTATTGGAAATCAAGAAGATTTGAGTTAAATCTTTATGTCGTGACGCGGCCGCGTGGGTGCAGACAAAAACTACAGAACGCTACTTGTTACGATCCTTACATGCTCATTTAGTTTCGTTTACGGTCATATACGCAAGCCACTAGTGAGCACTTATAGGCGCCTGACCTTTCTGGAAAAAGTCACAAATAAGGTCAATTACTGAGGTTTGATTTTTCACGTGATAACGTCTTATAAAACGATGAATACCGGATATAGGTACCTACGCACGTAAAAGCATGACTCATTGTCACGTTCCGCCCGAGCCGAGCGTGCAAGCGAGAGCGCGCTACAAGCGTTAGAGAGGCACGAGTGCAACTTATCATTCTCTTTGTAAGTCTGACGTTCAAAAGTGCCTTTTCTGGGTCTAATTGAAATAAATGATTTGACTTTAATAACGTTAACACACGTAAAATTTTAATTTTTATTTGTATTTTAGTGCTAAATCAAACGACGTTGCTTCGTGGCTGGCTGCATGGGAAAGCGGTATTCAGGCGATTTCAAAATATGGAGGAGCGGAACCAGGCGACAGAACTATGGTAAATAAAATAGCCTTTATAAGCCACACATACGGATAGACAGTTCATGTGACTGACACTGGTATGGCCACCGTCAGGGATTTTAATTATTTTCATTCATGGGCAGACGTGACCAGTCCAGTCCCATTTTAATGTGATGATGTCAGGTTTTGGTCTTTATTGATTTAGATACACACTTATTGTAAAAAATCTTTTCTGTTGTCAGGGTTCCGTACCTCAAAAGGAAATAATGGAACCCTGAGATCACTTTATTTTCCGTCGGTCCGTCAGTCTGTCTGTCAAGACCTTTCATTTCGGGAAAGCGAAGGATATATGTCCACAGTCCCTTGAAGCTGTTAAGAAAAAAATAGATTTTAATATACCTACGGCGGATTATAAACGTACCTACCTAATACCCTATCTTCGTCTGCTTACAGTTAGACACATTACACAGTGCAGCTGAGGCATTTAAACAGAACCTAACTGCAGAATTCAAAGAGTTACTCAAGAAGACTATAGAAGCATCGGAAACTGGAGCCAAGGCCACAGCGAAAATGGTTGCGAGGTATACATACATTTTTAGTTTTATTTATTTATTTATTTATTGATAGGAGAACCAACAGCTGTAACAGATGGTTAACAATTAAATAAGCAACACAAAGCCAATTACAGGTTCTCACGAGAAAAAAACATAATAGGTTACAGAAATCTTAGGGTCACTAACAAGCACGCAAAATAAAAATAAAAAATGGTTAAATAAAAATAAAAAAATAAATATTCCACAACTTTTCACACAACGCCATATTTTAATCCCAAGCTAAGCTTGAGAGCTTGTGTTATGGGTACTAAACTGCTGATAAACATACTTATATATTTCTAAATACATACATAATATAGATAAATTACACCCAGACACAGAACTAATGAGAAAAATAATAAAATATAATAATAATATTTTTAAATAAAATATGGCTTAAATAGGTACCTACCCATCTTGTGAAGGCAGAGCTTGTGGCTCAATAATAACAGCCCCACGGATCGATCGAAGGTTAAGCTACCCTTGACGAGGTTAGTCCGTGGATGGGTAACCATTCATTACATATCAAGACTCGTCCGTGCCTCGGTAAGCCCGTTAAGACGTTGGTCCCGGCTGTCATTTTTAGATCTATGATAGTCGTTACAGATAGTAAGAAGCTTCCAAAGAAATCTGACAACCAGTTTAATCGCAAGGGGTATCGTTTTACCCAGTATCTGGGTCGTGGATGTCCAACAGGCAGTCGCTCCATGTAAAACACTGGTGTTCGACTGCAACCGGTTATACTAGAAGTCGACCCTAACATAGGAAAAGGCTAGACAGATGATGATGATAGATAGGTTACCTACCTTTAGTTATAGTAGTCGTAGTGCGTCATTCTCGTGTCTTCTCTGTATCATAAGAGGCCTTGGACAGGACAGTAAAATACTGGCGTTCATTCCCAGTCGCCCCCGCGGGGATGGACACCGGAAGCACAAGGGAATAAAAATTCCTAGTCACCACCGGCGGTGATTGGGAAGTGATTGCCCCCACTTCAGTTTCGCTATACATTGCTTTGTTTCTTGTGAAAAATTAAATACATATTAAGGAAATTTATTCCAAATCTGTATCTATTTAATTAATAATATAAAAATAAGATGATAACATTGAAATAAACTTTCCAACATGGCATGGACTTTGTTTAGAAACAAAGCATTATATAGCGAAACTGAAGTGGGGGCAATGACTTCCCAGTCACCGCTGGTCGCGACTGGGAATTTTTATTCCCAGTTGCCTCCGGTGGCAATCCTCGCGGGGGCGATTGGGAATGAACGTTACTGGTGATACTATATTTAGTAGCCGAACCATCCAGTTGAAAAGGAATTTTTCAGTACATTTTTTACCAACTGCAACGCTTGCTAAAAATACAATGCTTACTAAAAATTTGGGCGTGTTTATTGCCTTTTTTTCCTGACTTCCGACCTTCTATAAAGTAAAGGCGCTTGTGGTTAGCAGCCGAAGGGGTTTATCCAAGGTTAGGCTATCTATTTTATAGTGAGCCCCCCATAAGCCGTTGGGCTGTCATCCATAGATCTTTGACAGTCAGACACCCGAAGGTTTGTCAACCAGTTTTGTTACCCAGTACTGGAATGTGGAGGTCGGAAAGGCAGTTGCTCCATGTAAAATACTGGTTTTTCAGCTGCATTCGGTAATACAGGAAGCCGAACCCTACATCATTGGGAAGAGGCTAGGCTTGGGATGGTATCAACCAGAAAAAAATGTTCAATGAATTGTTCCCAGGGCGGGCCGAGCGTCATACGTAGCAAGTGGATACATACAGGACGAGGACGCGGGCGCACGCGCAGCTGCTATTTGGCTACAAGCTATACTCAACTATATTGTCAATAATAAATAATTATAGTTCATATTTAGTTGTTTATCTATGTAACAAACTGTGTAAGATAAAATTTCCAAAAGCTTCAAAGTATAATCAATAATTTTATACGTAGTCCTACTTCGGTGTTATCAATACTACGATTTGCAGTAACAGACACAGTAATGATTTCATTATTATCATACAGCAGCAGCAGTGATAGCCTAGTGGTGTGGCCGGTGGATTGTCAATTCATAGGTCTCGAGTTCGAACCCAAGGCACGCACCTCTGACTTTTCGGCTTCATGTGCGGATTGTATAATTAACACTTGCTTCAAAAACGGTGAAGGAAAACATCGTGAGGGATGCCTGAGAGATATATGTCTCGACGGCATGTGATGCCAAGACAGAGGCCCATGGGCGGCATTAAAACTCTGACACCAGGTTAGTTACTAACCACACGATAAGAAGATTATTATCATTATCATATTGGCTGACTATGACGTCATACATAGACCCCTATCACCACATTGACATCACCATCACCACATCATCATCTTCTTGTATCGAGAGGACTCCTATCGACATCACCGGTCAAAGTGTCTGCCTCCCATACTGACAAGCGTGGATCCACCGTTGTGGGCACTGTGGGCATGCCCACAACCTTAATTAAGGTTGTGGGCATGCCCACAACCTTAATTAAGGTCAGGCTGTACAAAATATTCATGCTCATCACACAAACCTTACATCACACAAACGCCTTAGGTGGGAATCGAACCCACGACCTCCGACATAGCAGCCAGTGCCACGAACTAATAGACCAACAGGCCAGTCATAGCAGTACTTTATGTATGGATGATTATACCAATGAAGTTGAATTATTGCCTCCTACTACTACTATATCAAATACTACTACCTACTCTAGTATTGTATGTAACATAGAGACACGCAGCGCAGTAGTTCAGTTTAAAATGAAGTATTTTGTATCTTTCAAAATCAATGCATTTCAGTCAAGGTAGTTAGGTTCGGTAGTTAGGTTCGCTATAGAATAGGTACGGTAAGTTAGGTTAGGTTATATGTATATATGTTGTCTTTCTAAAGAGCACATTAGAGACTCGCTAAATAAAAAGTAGTAGTTTCTAGTTATTGTTGCTAAGGTATTGTGGCGTACAGGCTGTACAGGTGTTGCCAAATAAAAAAAAAGGTGTAGGTAGGTACTTTAATTAACTAACCACTGAGTAGTATCCGTGCCTGCACACTGACCTTTCTCAATATAACATAAATGAATATTTCGCTGCCTACTGCCGTTATATCTAAAAGGGAGCTAATAAAATACTCAAATATAACAACAAATTGTTTTTTAATGATCACAGAGCCAACATCTGGTCTAATTCAACTAATTTTATATAATTTTAATTAACATTATAAATTCTTGTTAAAACACTCCACTAATATACGCCTCCTACCGCTCTCTAACGATTTATCTACATTTTTAACATTATTTATCTATGACAAACATTCACTAATGGCCATACATTTTGACGTTTCTGCATTTGGAGTTGCCATCTTATATAAAAAAAATAGTGTCATATTTTTTAAGTCAGTATAGTCGTCATATTAACATCAATTTTCTATGCAGTGATTATAACATCCTTTACTGTATAGAAACACGCATGAATTTATGCTATTGTCGTATTTTCTATTTATCCTATAGACAATTTGTTTGGGTTACATAACAGTCCTAGTATTATTCCTTGGCAAATAGTGCATATTTAAAGCGTATATTTTACGAAACACGAAACTTTATCTCAAATCGTCATATTCATAGCAATAAAAACAGCGCAACATTGATACAATGTCAGGGTTTTTTTTTGTTTCTGGCAACACTGCACGTATGCCTGTGTAACATGTTACCAGTAACAAAAAACTGTTGCTGCAACAATGTCGCGCAACTTTTATTAATCACGAATAAGACTTAATTCAGATCATTATATAGAATCAGATATTTTAAAATTTACATCTCGTACTTTTGTAAACTCGTTCTATTGAAAGATTTTTATCTAGCGACACTGACATTATTTTATTTAACATTAGTATATTTTGTACGTTAAGTAATAAAAATATATGGGTTTTATGTCAAATTCTAACTATTCTATCATTTAAATGTTGTGATGGCAGTTTAATATAATTCATAAGTTTCGGTTTAATAATAACATCAAATTTAACCTATTGTAATTATTTATTTTTGTATTCGGGAAGACTGGAATCTAAAACCGGTGCCCTTGTATCCGGTGTTGGTCTGACTTCGCCTGCGTTCTTTGAACGCGTGAACAGCGTAGATAGCGTGAAAGTGCGACGTATATGCAGCGTAGACGTCTACGCTAACGTGGGCCACACGCTCAGACGCGAACAAGACATTCACAATTCATATTAAATCTGCAGACGTAAATACTTTTGTTCTTCAAGACGATGGTTTTAAATCAAATGTATACGAATTCAACCTCTATTCCAGTGATAGAGAGAGATGAAGCTATAAAAGGCGAATAGCGCCGTCTCTTTCTCGCAACGGAGCAATGATTACACATAATCCTTTATCGTCCTCAGATCAAAAACCATATCATTCACACTCGTAGAACAGTCGCACGTCAGCACGCTGCGCGCGCGCAGGAGGCGTATGTGTGTGCGCACAGAGAGCTGCGCGAGTGCTAGAAGTCCCACTCCGTCGTCTTCTCGATGTCCATCTCTGATAGTTTCTCTTGCAGCAGGAGTGCTGACATGTCATCTGAAATTAAGAGTTTTTGAAGATCACCAATATTAATAATTGATTAGCAGAGAGACATAACTGCAGAGGGTGTATAGCCGTTAAAAAATATAAAAGAGGAATGATTTGATTGTTTGTTTGTTTGCATTGAATAAGCTCCGAAACTACCGGACCGATTTTAAAAATTCTTTTACCGTTGGGAACCTACACTATCCCGGGTGACATAGGCTACTTTTTATCCCTGTATTCCCACGGGAACGGGAACTACGCGGGTGAAACCGCGTGATGTCTGCTAGTATAAAATAAATTTAAACAATGGGGTACCTTGATGCGCTAACCTCTGTACAAAAAAAAAACCATAAACAATTGGAAATATGCCAGTAATTTAAAATTTGTTAAAGTATTATACTTACTAAACATTTTTTAAGCATATTCCATATTGAATCATTTTCAAGAAATACAAAATATAGTAGAAAAACACAGACCGGTTGTTTTGTTAGATTCATTTTCGTGCCTCTGACTTCCAAAACTTTAGTTATTTTACACTTTTAGTGTAGTTTTGAAGTCGGGTGGTTGTATCTTTAGAAGTCGGTTAATAAGCTTTCGCAAGTCTCACCTTTTTTTTGTCTTATCACACACGGAATTAGAAAGCATAGGTACTTGGATAAACAAGTAGAGTTTGACTCACTGAGATCAGGTTTAATAGGTTTGACCCGCCCGATGAGTCCGGGTAAGTAGTCCGTCTTCCGGATCTGCTTGAAGAACGGATGGTTCAGCAGCTGAGTCGCCGATGGCCGCTTATCCGGGTCCCTAGAAAAGTAAGTGGTCACTTTTAAGTATAACTTGCTATACAGGATAACTTTTTATGTAGAACATAAACTTTACCAGGATTTTTTTCATGAATTTGAACAATTTTCACTATGGGAAGTACTTGAAATCACGAAAAAAAATCTGCTGTTTCATAATTTTTTATTTATATTTATTTATTTAATACTTCAAGCACACTAATGTACAGAGGCGGACTTAATGCCATAGGCATTTTCTACCAGTCAACCTTAATTTTTTGTCGAATAGGTAGCTATTGAAGTTTTCTATGAACCCGCTGTTATTTTTTTTTCTTGATTTTAGAGCAAAAGATAACACAGGTAATGGTATTCACGGTCTAAATTTGAGCACAGTTAAAATCAGAATTTCGTGCTCATCACACGAACATTTGACTGGCCTGTTGGTCTAGTAGTTAGTGACCCTTATGCTGCTATGCCAGAGGTTGTGGGTTCGATTCACGGGAAGGGAAAAAGATTATTACAGGATTACTATACAGAATAGCACTGAGCTGATGAACTTAGCATGTGCTTGGATTCCACTTAGTATAATAGCCTCACCTCTGCAGCGCCATCTCGCTGAGATGATGGAAGGTGTCGGACAGCTTCCTGCCGGCGTACACCTGCCGCAGCCGACACACCGCGTCCGCACTGTCGCCCACGCCGCTGTCCGTGTTGTACATGCCTGGGGAGCGGGGGGACCGTTAGTAGCATCAGGCTGGCCTTGAGAGGGGACTCAACAGCCGCAAGGACTAGGTTGACCTATTGAGTGACCGAGACCACAAATCGAGATCCCGCGCCATCGAATTTAAGACTAAAGTCCGGTCGCGGAGCAGGAAGAATTTCGTACGTTAACCTATTATTACCTGTCACTGTCACTCCCGCGTAAATATCATGCGTCCTTACCTTACCTGCTCAGGTAAAGGTTTGTTTTTGTTTGCATATGGTTTTTTTGGCCTTGTGTCACGAATAATCTTTGACATAATATATAATTTTTAAATAACGAAGAACATTCCATCTATGGTTGCGTTAGTGATCGCTCAGTTTTCGGACAGCTATCTCAGTTATCTATTCTTAGTTTGTTGGTAATAAAATTGTTGTCTTGTTTTAATGGGCTATTAGACAAAATTGTAGTTTTTAGTCCCTCATCTAGATTACAAGAAAATATTCGACACATATTTTTCTTTTTTTTCAAATTGATGGAAAACTGCTTAGATTAAGCGCATTAGAGTTAAGAAGAGGGGGCTTGTAACGTCATTATTTAGTATAATCTGCAGGCCTAGCCATATTACAAACTAGCTGTGCCCGCGACTTCGTCCACGTGGAATAGTGACTTTTCGGGCAGCGTATTTTGAATTACATATACTGTCGTTTGGGTAGCTAAAATTTACTTCACAGTAATGCTTCTCTGTATACGATATTTGACGTATGGCCATCGGGGATGAAAGCATACAGGCTCCTAGGATTGCTAACCCGTGACAGAGCCACGTACCTACAATACAACTGACCGTGCGAGAAACAGCTGATAATTAGATCTACACCCACAACTTTCAGTGTCTGACCTTGGGCTTTATTAATTATCATCGCAAAACATAGGCTGACTGGAAACTGGACTCGTTTAAAAGTACATAAATGGAAAATTGTTTGGAATGAGAGCAATCCGAGGAATGAAAACACTTTCACCTTTTCCACACCCTGTTAAAATCTCTGCTTCTATCAGATTTCGTTGTAAATTGGTCACTTTTAACCTGGTGCCATTGCAAAGTTTTGGGGGGCTTAAATTTCTAAGAAGCATTATGGGTAGGTACGCCTACTTTTAATTTTATTTTATGTTTAGTCCAGGAGCATTCAGGGATTCTAAAAATTCTACTGGGTAGCTTGTAGATTCTCCTTCTTCCATGACTCTGCTAATGGAGATTTACTCAACATAATCCCCCGGAACATAGCTCAAAATTTCAGCGTTTATTGTTGCTGCTTGGACGTTTCGTGGCGTCAAAATAGCTCTTTCGCAAAGCCAGGAATTTTCGCAAGTTAGTATTTGCGTTGCGTTGATGATAATACTCTCCAGGATACGTGCGTTCGCTACGAATAACAGAATCCTTATGGCAGCGGCGCGTTTTTTTTTCATTTTTTTATTTGAGGGGCATCTCGCTGTCGTGTCGTAGAAGAGGACGTGTACAGCTTAACCGGGGATTCCTGTGGAGATGACTTAAAAAATTAAGACCTACAGCCAATGGCAGCGGTGCGGCTCTCAGCGCGCTTTATATAAATATATAGCCACGGACCCGCAGGCGCGAGGCTTGTACGTACTCTGATAGAATACCTTAACAAATGTTCGCCGTGATTCTTTAAATTGACATAACTTTTTTATTTATGAACCGATTAACATGAAATAAACACTAAATGTTAAGTAAAGCTTACAACAATATATTAGTGAAAACCGCATCTAAATCAAATAAGCCGTTTCTGATATTAGCGTGCACAAACATACCGACAAACAGACAAACAGACAAAAAAAAAATAATTACAATTTCGGGTTCGGCTCCGATATAATAACAACCCCTGCTACTTTTTTTAAATATATTTCCATTGTACTCTACAATTTTATTATATGTATAGATTCTATTTCTGTGATTGTAATCGATAAGGCGACAATAGAAAGAAAATGGCGTATATGGAATCAGCTGTTTGTCAACTGTCAAGTGTTAACGAGCAGAATTTGAAATATGTCTGAAAATGAAATTCACTTGACAGTTGACAAACAGCTGACTCCATATATACCTACGCCATTTTCTTTCTTTAGTAGAAATAGAATTTGTAATATGGCTAGGCTTGCTCTACTGGTCAGTGACGTCATGCGACATTTTAACTCGATATATCGCCGTTATTTTTTGATTACGTGAAGAAAGAAAAAATACGTGTCGAATTTTTTTTGTAATCTAGATGAGGCATTAAAAATTAAAATTTTGTCAAATAGCCAATAATAAAAATAATAATTTAATAATAATTTTGTGCAATAGTTTTGTATTTGTTTGTTTAGTGGTTTTGTTAAGTTTTGTTTACTGTTTTAAAATGGAACCAGTGGCGGTTACCAGTACCGGCGCACTTAATAATACAAAAATGTTTGTAACCACACTGTCAGTAGGTAAAGAGGTCATAACGAATACATACGAATGAATGAACGAATATGAATATTCCTATATTATGCTAGAAGGCGTTACTGAGACATGGGACCACAGTTTTTCTATGACATTTCGTCCTCTCAATAATATTTAAAATCTCTTTGCATTGCATTCACAGTCGGCTAACAATTTTTTTTTTGTTTTTGACATGTTACACTTAGTATCAAATCAAATCAATCTTTATTTGTGAACATAAGTAGAAAAAGGTGTTATTTATACATTTTAGCTGAATCTGTTCGGCCAATAATCGGCATACAAATATAATATTAGTAAGCAGGTTATTTTTACTATCATAATTAATAAAGTCTAGGATAAAAGAAATGAAGCAATTGAAAAATGTCATAAGCCGCATAAAATAAAGTAATTGAATTATATTATTAATTATTAAGAATGTCAAAGAAAATTAAATTTAGTCATAATTTGTCATTTAAAAAGTCTTCAATCGAGTAATACGTCTTTTCAACTAGAAACAGAAACAACTTTTTTTTAAATGGCTGATTTTCCTCACTTCTGATACACTTTGGCAATTTATTGTATAATTTTGGAGCCATTACGAAAATAGTACACATGCATACAAATATAAACTCACGCCGGCGTAGGCAGAAACTACAGAGCATCATATGCTACGATTAAATAAATAAATATTCCACAACTTTTCACACAACGCCATCTAGTCCCAAGTTAAGCTAAGAGCTTGTGTTATGGGTACTAAACAGCTGATAAACATACTTATATACTTCTAAATACATACATATTATAGATAAATTACACCCAGACACAGAACAAATTATCGTGCTCACCACACAAACATTTGTCCTGGGTGGGAATCGAACCCACAACCTCCGGCATAGCAGTCAGGGTCACTAACTACTAGACTAACAGGCCAGTCAAATTCCATAATTCTTACATAATTTCTTTTGTTTCGTTTACATTCATACATGTTGTCATACAGATACACACACGTCGTTTAAAAAGTTGCCTTAGTTTATTTTTAACCCCGGACGCAAAAAGAGGGGTGTTATAAGTTTCACCGCTATGTGTGTGTGTCTGTCTGTCTGTCTGTCTGTGGCACCGTAGCGCCCAAACGGGTGAACCGATTTAGATGCGGTATTTTTGTTTATTTAATTGTTTATTAAACCTTTATACACAAGTAAAAGGCTGCACAAAGTGGACAACAATGGGCAACAAACTCCATACTTACTCTTTTAAAATAGTTCTTACAAAAAAATAAATAGAATACATAATATTATGTGGATACGATGTGCAGACGCCAGCACATCAATCTACCCAAAAATTTCAAATTTCTCCAATCAATTTTGAGACTTAATCTGTAGCAATAAAGATGAAAATGTATTAAAAAAAAAATAATGTGCTGGCGTCTGTACCTAGAAAAAAACAAAAAATACATAGTATACTAAGATAGGTTCAAAGTATTTCAAAATAAGCATTGTAGGACATAATGATTTTGACTTTGACCACCTATAGTTACCCAAGCACTACTCCGTACTCACTCTTCATCTCAGAATCCTCGAGGCAGGGCTCGGGGAAGGTGGAGCAGTCCAGCAGCTGCGGGCGGCTGCCGCGCACCTTCTCCGTGAACATGAGCGTGCTGGGCACCTCCGCGAACGGCACGGCGCCGTTGGCCAGCTCGCAGCACAGGACTCCGAGCGAGTAGATGTCCGATTTCTCGTCGTAACCTTTTAAATTCTGAAAGAAATGGAATTTTCTATTGAGTTCTTGGAATATTTTGCACTTTCATTAGTTAAAAAGAACGTTAAACTAATAATAATACGGACCTATACACAAAGTATTAGTATTCATACGATAAAACTAATTAAAATAAATTAAATATGTCTACTTAAACTAACTACAATAAAATAGTAATAAAAAACCCCAAGGAAAACAAAATCGGAACACTCAAGCGTCGAAGTACTCCTCCCGTTCGCTGTGGTTTGGAAAAGTGCCCAGAAGACTGGCAGCATTGCCACGTTGGATGGCAATGCTAATTCTTTGGCCAAAGAATAAGCCAGCCTTCTGGTCAGTTGCGTGCACTCGGCCCTATGACCCGAACGTTTCGAAATGCTCAATACTGTAACGTCCAATGAGGTTACAGTATTTGCGCCGCTTGAGGGCCTCAGCACCTGCAGCAGCAGCTTCAACACAGCTCGCCGTACTTTGAATATGAGATGGCGCAAGAGTATCGACACAATTTGCGTCCCACACCAAAGGCCTTTACCCATCTTCCAAGGCAACAACGTAAGTATTAGTAGGTATACTGAACTTAAAAACGATGGCTATAAGTTTGTGGTATTGTTCGCGAAAGCTTTGAAATACCACATCCTGCATCCAAAACCTTTCTTCCAGCACCAAATGAAGGTTGGCATGTCTACCAGAAACGCTTTTAAATTGACATGTCGTGTGACTACAGCAGCTGCACCGTCAGCGTGTACTTCAGTCTTTAGCGGACATACTCCTCGACGTCTTCTCCCTCAGTGGTATGGTGTAGACCAGAGCTAACTAAGCTAGCTAAGCTTGCCTCTCCATGCGTCGAAAAGCACGTTAAGCAGTTCGTCCCGGCTATCATTTGTACTAATTTGTAGAACTTTGGCAATCTTAACGTATCGGTACCCTTATTATTGCGGGTATTATTGGTATTGCGTTACCCCATAATTGGGTTGTGGAGGTCAGCTTGGCAATCGCTCCATGTAAGATACTGAAACTCAGCTCTCGCAGCTGTTAAACTGGAAGCAGACCATCTCAAACGCTAACCTGCATGGTACTCACATGATCTGACCAAGATCATATCTGGACTTTTAAAGAGACTGTGTGACCTCTGTGTGTATGTGAGTTTCTTTCGGTATTTCTTCTCAGAGTAGTCAGATACTGAAACACTTCACCTACTAGTTAGAAAATAACGTGTAAAAGTGTTTGTATGAACCAATTTACATATTTAAATATCATTTAGCGTAGTCGGCTAAAGTTTTAGATGATGACTATAATTTAAATACTTACTAATTTAAATAAATAAGTCAGAAAGTAGCCCAGACCTGTTCCAAGAGCTCAGGGCTGAGCCACATGAGGTTGGTGTTGTCTCCGTCGGGCGGCGGCAGCTGGTGCAGGTGGCGCTGCCTGCGCCCGCGCACCATCAGCGACGCGGCGCTGCGCAGCCCCGACAGGCGCACGCCGCCGTTCGCGCCCACCAGCACGTGGCTCGCGCGGACACTCCTGAAGGTGGGAGACAAGAAACATTTCAATACACGCAATGATATCAAAGATGGCGGCCAAGATATAAATATTAACAAGCGTGGCCCTTTAAAAATAAAATAAAATAAATAAAATATCTTTATTTCAGACCTAAGCAGTCCATACGTAGTTAGTGGTTAGTAACAAACTGTGCTTACATGCTATGTTATTGTTGTTAGTACTTAATCCTATATAACATAAACCTATACCTAATTTTACCCAGTGCCTTTGGATTGGGCAGTCTACTCTGCTAACAATCATTTTCGGGATGCCGTTCCGAGTGCTACGCAAACGTTGCAGTAGGGAAGCCGCTTTCTTACGCATGATGGCGTGAAAACCATCCGTACGTGCTTCAGCAAACATTCCCTTTCTTTAGTAGGGTAGTGTGAGGCAAAATAAAAAAAACTGCAATGTTTTTTTTTGTTTTTTTTTTTTTTTACCACACGGTTACTCAATTCGGAGTGCAACACATGACCTCGTGGAAAATAGCGTGGGTTATGTGTTTCTAGTTTTATATCCGCTCATCTGAATATCATGGCTTCTAGACATGATTTTTTCATAATTTTTACGTTTATTTTAAATTTAAACTGTATAAAATCGTCATTTCTACTTCAGCTGATATCTATAAAGTTCGTTTGTGAGGTCAACTCCGAACTACCTACATTCCAATAGCACCGCAAACTTGCCTACAAAGCCTACATGCTATGGCAAAGGACACAGCCGCACCGCGCCGTATCTTAGGGGCTTATTACACACACCGTCCTAACTGCGATTACATCTTCCGATTTCCTAGTTAGGTTTCCTACAAATCGGATAGTGAAATAAGCCCTTTACCTACGGCTACTAGCCTTGTCGGGCTGAGTCGGGCACCGAAATTGTCAAACACATCTAATAGACGCGGCACACGGTCACAACTACAAGGTAATTTACAATTTTCTTATTTGAAAAAAAAAAACAGTTGTAAATACCTATCTAATGTAAATAAATAAAAAGTTGTTTATTGTGAATTTTAGAAAATAAAGTATCGGTTAATTTTCGTATCGGTTAAAGGGAGGGAGAGGGGGAGGGGAGGGGAGAATTAGCTTAGGTATTTTATGGTAATTTAGAAGAAAATATCGTGCACATATTTTTGAATGGTAGAAGTTAAGATATTTTAGAAAATGTGACAATGCATACATATTATTGCTCGTGACTGTACACCCACATTTCGACTGGTGTCATCATCTGCTTATACATATCGACGGTTAAAAGGTAATAGGGCATAAGCGACATTTTGGTCGGAAATGAGTTATGAATGCCATCCTACTTAAAAAAATTCGCTCTATCGAATCCACTTACTCCCTCGGCTCTACAATGACTTTTTTGTCACTTATGCCCAAGCAAAAAACTGCGTTTTCGAAGTGTCATTTCGGTGTAACCAACAGAATTTTAGGCCTTTTTTACCCTTAAGGCGCTTGTACCCCTGTAAAAATAGCATCACTTTTGGTTTATAGTCGGTAATGTATTTTTACTTCTTACTGGCGTAGGGATTCCGGGTGCTTACGCCTCTTTACAATTAGCACCTATTTTAAAAGCTGGCACTTATGTCTCTTTACCTTTGTCGCCATAAACATTAAGCGTCGGTTATACCTTACTACCATTTACAAGTTTACAATACAGTTGTCGCTTATACGCAATTACTTAAATGTAATTTGATATTGAACTGTCGGTTATACCTTACTACCATGTACAAGCTAACAATACATTTGTCGCTTATACACAATTACTAAAATCAAATTTGATATTGAAATGTCTGTTATACCTTATTACCATTTACTATTTTAATATAACTTTGCCGCTTACGCCGTATTATAATGTAAAATAGTAATGTAGGTAAGTAATCTAGTAATTTGGCATGTGTGAACAAATTTTACCTGACATATCGTAGGCCTAACCTAATTAAACCACAGCTATATCCCTAATCTTTTGAGCTATGTTAACTATAAGGACATTTAAACAAATAAGGCTTTAAAGCCTACATTATCATTAGCTTACTACCTAAATCCTACTCTAGTACTTTTCGTCTGAAAAGTACCTGCCTAATATCTGGAGACCAGCTATGTTAACTCTTATTTTAAAGGAGAATCATGTTGGTTGTGATTCTATTATTTTAAAAACTGACATTTAATCCTCGTTACCATTTGGCCAAATAATGCCGTATGTTGGATGTTCTCGTTTTCCTCTTGATATTGAAATCATGATGTGTGGAAGTATCATGTTACCTTTTTTTCCAATCCACTTATAGTGTCGCTAATGTCTAACACCCTGAAGATGTTTTTGCTAAGCATTGTTTCTTATGTTCCATTACCTTATATCATAATAATGTGAATCGTCACTTATCCTTCTTTACCCATTTAAATTATTCGACAGTCATGTGACATATTCCCTATTACCTCTTGGCATGAGGATATCAAATGTAGCTAAGTCTTCTATACTCTTCGTTTTTTTTTGTGTAGATGTAACTTATGCCTAATTACCTCATAAGGAAAATAAGATCAATTGATCTAAGCGACATAAAACCACATAAAACAACGTCGAATCAAATAAATAAAAGTGCTAATTAATGCCTTAATTTTTTTTTAATCTAGAGCTGTTTCCAGTTTCACAATATGACAATAAATAAAAAAGTTATGTCAATTTTTCTACAATTTCAAACTTTAAACTGCTCTCCTGAACAATTCGGTTTTTGTTGCTTATCCCCTATTACCTTTTAACCGTCGATATACATAATATATGCCTACTAAATTAATACTTATAATACGTGTTTAGACTTTTCCCCAACTACCTACATACCTAGGAAGTAAAAATCATCAATGCTATTGTATGACTCAGCCTCGGAAAACTGGCGTTGTGAGTGTGCATAATATGACAATGCACATTATAATATGTATTTTGTAGCTACTTTGTGTGTTTGTTATTCATTGTGATTTTGAAGTAGGTAACATAAAGGATTATCTCCTGAATAAGCATAAGTATCAATGCTTGAACATAATATTAATAGCTGCTCTGGGAAACTTTGTGCCCCTTTACAATATAATAGTTTATGAATTCATAAGAATCGGTCAAGCCCTTTCAAAGGGGTTTGGTAACAAACATATGTGACACGTGACACGAGATTGCCTTCCACCTATTTAATATTATACCTACATTAAGGCCTATTCAGACCTAAGCGGTATTCGCTACCGTCTGCGGCAGAGAAAACCAGTGGGTATGCGGTAATATTACTGTTCAGACCTAAGTGGTATTCGCTACCGTCTGCGGCAGTATGTACCTCTACCCACAGCGGCAGCGAATATCGCTCAGGTCGCTCTAGCCGCGGTACTTGATACTAAATAGGTACCTGAGCGAAACCCGCGCGGTATGTAGGTACCTCTACCCACAGCGGCAGCGAATATCGCTCAGGTTTGAATAGGCCTTTAATACTACAACTTGAAAAGTTGATGAATCCATGGGGTTATAAGGTTAACGGTGAAGGAAAACATCGTGAGGAAACCAACATTTGTGCTAGAACCAAAAATTCGAAGACCTGTGACATCTACCAATTCGCAATGGGCCCGCGTGGTAGATTATGGCACATAGGCAAAATACGCGCTTTGACGTTGAGTTGCGGTTTCCAGCCCGGTATCTTTATCTTTTATCCGTGGGGTACATACATCATGCTCATACTTAACGATAATAATAAATTTTTCACAATATAAACAATGTCTACCATAAAACATTACCATTTGTAGCAAGCATTCTCAGTAAACAAATCTCACACAATGATCCAAAAGCATTTTAAATAATTGTAAATAACCAAATAGGTATTTTTAAATAAGTTTTTAATTAATTGTTGGGTTTTGTTTTACCACCTTTTCATTTGATAACAATCAAGGTCTGATACAAAATTAATCATTCATGTCCCATTGTTGGCAAATTATTCAGAACTAGCAGACATCTCGCAGTTTCACCCGTGTAGGTCCCATTCCCATAGGAATACAGGGATAAAAAGTAGCCTATGTCACCCGGGGATAGTGTAGCTTTCCAACAGTGAGAGAAATTTTCTAGTAGTTTTTGAGTTTTTGTCTAGTAGTTTGTGAGCCTATTCAATGCAAACAAACAAACAATCAATTCTTTACTCTAAATAATATTTGTGTAGATAAAACTTACCTATGAATAAACAGTTGTTTGTGCAAATACTGTAAGGCTTGCAGTGCATCCCTCAACACAATGGCACAGGCCAACTCTGGCAGACCCTCCTGGAAGTACCGATCGAGGATATCCCGGCAGGAGCCGAATGTCATGAGCGGAGACACTACATACAGCTCTCGTCCATGAACAAATGACGTCAAGTATGGCAGTATGTTTACATGCTGCAGTTCTTTCCTTGTCAGAATGTCTTGCTGAAAGGTTTTAAATTTAAAGATAAAAAATAAAATAAATAAATATTCCACAACTTTCAAACAAAGCCATCTAGTCCCAAGCTAAGCAGAGCTTGTGTTGTGGGCACTAAACAGTTGATAAACATACTTATATATATTTAGATAATTATTAAAGATGATTTTAAAACTATTAAATAAAAATAGAGAAATAAAAATAAAGAGTATGCTTAGATGGTTTGGTCACGTTGAAAGGATGGATGAAAGGCGACTAAGGAAAGGTACAAGTTACAAAGTTACAAGGCAGATGTAAGTGGTACAAAGGTACAAAGTTACAAGGCAGATGTAAGTGGGAACGCCGGGAGGGGACGCCCTAGAAGGACATACATAGACCTTATTGGTTGAGGTTCTTCAGAAAGGTCAGGTGCGTAGCACTCGCAACCGGCGTGTGTGTATAACAATATGTATGAATGTAAACGAAGCAAAAGAAGTATGTAAGAATCGTAGCATATGGCGCTCTGTAGTTTCTGCATACCCCCATGGGAAAAAGGCGTGAGTTTATGTATGTATGTATGTATGTAAATAAAAATTACTATGTTGTAATTAGCTACCATTCTCACCAGAAGCAGCTAAATATTTGTAAGTTACATGGAGCATGTTTATCTGACTTCCATAAGTTAGTTAATGGGTAACATACCCCTTGGAATTACTAGTTGTCAGATTTTTGGGTTTCTGACTACCCAAAAAGTAGTATTAGTGTTAGGTGCATAATAAGACTGCAAAATGGATAGTGAGTGATGGTGGCATTGGTAGAACATGTTTAATATAAATTTGAACAGTTTTTATGACCACAATCATGTCCATTTGTTAAGGAGTGCCCTTTAGAAGCCCTTGACTGACCTACAAACTGAAAGTTCTTAAATATTTGGGAAAAAAAATGGAAATAATATAGGTACGCATATTTACTTTAAAATTAATTTAGAAGGGCGTCTATTAATAATTGCTATAAGTTTTAAAAGAGAATAAAGGAGAGAAAGTCTTTAAAATATACCTGTATCAAACTCGCGTTTTCTTTCGTTTTGTCAACAAAATACCTCTTGATGGCGACATTTTGATTGTTGGGCTTGTACAGCGCTGAATAAACAACTGCTACGCCTCCACAACACTCTGTTATTATTGAAGTAAGTTGGTAGTCATTAATATCAGGGTTGTACATTTTATTTCGATCACAAACACTTATCGAAAATTGTAAATATGTTTATCTTCTGTTTCCTTTGTCAACAACACATAATGGTAAGTTATTTTGTAAACTAAAATATTATTTATTAAAATGACAGTGTTAAAATTGAGTAAATATCTATCAAAATAAAATTGGTCAATGTTTTTATTGTTTGACATTAGCTGCGTTCCATGACAGTCATGTCAAGTAAACGTCGAATATGGAGCCTTCATTTCAGAAAATTTTGGGTTATCAAAACTTTTTTTTAAGTCACTTCTGCCTAATTTTAATTATAAAATAGCTTTAACAAGATAAGTAAAGTATTGACATAAGTAAGCTTTTACTAGCAGATAAGAATTTCAGTCCCTTTCGTTTAAAACATTTATCACGCTGCGCTGCAGTAAAGAAACATTCATGCTATGCTCACTATGCTTAAAGCCAAAACGGCCTACACTATGTTACTGGAACGCGTTCAAAGAAGAAAAATGACATAGGTATTTGAATGTTTTCAGATTTAATAAAAAATGACGTTGTTATATTTTATTTACCAAGTTAATAAATTCTCAGATGATGCCTTACTACAATAATTATGCTATAACTAAGTATTTAACTAGGTACTTATTATGTACTTGATAAACTTGTGAATTACGTAAAATATTGCATTTAAAACTTAACGTTGAGAAGGCTGGTAGCACTTTAATAAATCTGTTATCTGCAAAGAGATTTAAAAAATCTGTGACCAAATTTAAAATCGGAATTTCTTTAATTTTAGTTTAATGCTTGTAATAAAAAATCATGGAGGTTTTGCCGTTTTTTTGTAAAAAATAAAAGTGAAGTTTGCTCTAGAGGTGCCCAATGTGCGCCAAGTACAATACGGTCAGTGTGAAGATAAACTTTGTAAAATAAGTAAATAAAAACTTAAATTCAGCCTTTTCTCAAAACTATTAAGCGCCAGTTTCTAGTCTAACCGGATACCAGCTGAATACCAGTCAAGCGCGGATACACCGTTTGTAGGCTTGAGTTCAGACAGACCAAATGATGTGCTCATCATTGAATGGGAATTGAACCCCACGTAGGGCCACTAACCACTAGAAGAACAGGCCGGTCGGGTCAGTAGTAGGGTACCACTCGTATTGTATGTGACATAGAGACGCACAGCGCAGTAGTTCAGTTTGAAATTATGTATTTTACTTCTTTCATAATCAACTCATTGCAGTAAGGTAGTTAGGTTCGGTAGTTAGGTTAGCTATAGGATAGGTATGGTAAGTTAGGTTAGGTTATATGTATATATATTGCCATTCTAATTCTATCTAACCAAAGACATTTCTTCAATCTCTTTGTATCTAACACAAAAGGTATAAAGAGCACATTAGAGACTCACTAAATTAAATAAAAAGTAGTAGGTAGTAGTTGTTATTATAATTGCTTAGGATTAATTTGTTGTAATCTTTTTGAAGTTGGGTCCATATAGGTATCTCTTTTATTTACAAAATTCTATTCTCGTGTCACAGTCTTTGCTACCAAACTCCTCAGAAACGGCTTGACCGATTCGTATGTTTTGTGTGTATCTACAGTAATTCTCAAAAAAAAATCAGGTCGTAAACTATTTTTTTTAAAGGCGGATTGAAGCAAGCATGGATCCACTGTTGTGGGCACTGCTGTGGGGATGCCCACAACCCTAATATTGAGGTCGATAGGCCATTGTTTATATCCAATCTCTAAATTAATACGCAAGAGGACGAGTATGAGATTTAGCATAGTGAATGTTTATGTGGAGGTCAGTCGCCGAATCCAACTCGGCTGGGCAGCGTTCGGAAAATTGCGTTATGTCACAGCGTTATGTCTTCTCGTCCGACATAGGTACCTCAGTGTCTCAAGTCGAAGGTTTTCGACCAGTGTGTGTTGCCAGTGATGACTTATGGCACTGAAACGTGGTCCCTCACTATGAGCCTTATGAGTAAGCCCAAAGTAGCCCAACGAGCTATGGGGGGTAATTACTCGATAACCAAGGGGCGCATTTTGAAGCTGTTTTCAGCACGACAATTCCTAAATAGCCACCCCCTACCATATTGACTAAGTTAAATTGACAAAAACGCGAAAAATTTTTCCTTTACAGACACTTGTAAAATTTTACAAAAAGTTTTTATTGAATTAATTATTATTTTAAAATCCACTCGTTTAATAATTTATTAAAAAATCAAAATTGACACTAACCTACCTTACCCTCATTCTGGTGCTCGTTCCGCGACCCGGAGTTCTGGTTTGGTGTAAATTTCGGCCATTTTCAAAATTTTTCCTGTAAAAAACACGTTTTTTGACCAAAACTCAAAATTTTTCTTCTTGCGACAGTAAGTGTTTTTCATTGGTCGGATAGCCCGCGCCGAGACGCGTCTTTTGACACCTCGCGCGTGCTTCTAGCTAACAAAAAATTTCAAAAATTTTGCCCACCCACCCACCCTATAGTGGTAAGGTAGGTGAACACAAACTTTTGGCGAAAATTTTTTATTTTCAATTTAACACCCCCCGACAATTATCGCTTAGGAAATCCAAAAATTTTTAAAATATCGCGTTTCAAACTCCTTTTATAGTCAATTATTTATATTTTTTATTTTATTCTTGCTTTTATTTTTACTGACGACCCTTCTGGTATTTAATACATTGAACACGACGTTTATTAGACCTGACTATTATTTTAGTCTACATTCATCACTTTTATTTAATATTGTTGAACTGCCTGATCCCCCCTTTACAGGGATTCAGTACCAGTTAACTGCTACAGGTGTTTGATTGCTGCCCTTTCTCTCGCTTTAATACTCTCCCCTGTTTAGACATGTTTGGAGTAAGGACACCTATCCCAAGAAAGACGAAGGTTATAGAAGATTGTTTAGACGCGGGTAACACAAAACCAGCACAGGCGGGCCCATCAGTGAGGCGCAGCATTGGGGAGTGGGAAGCTGAAAGGTGCAAACCTATGCAGCCCTTTAAGACCCCTACCCCTCCTAAAAAGGCCTCCTTGAAAACGCCCCCTAAACTGATGACTAAGGCAAAACTATCCCAAGAGGCAAAAATGGATGGAGTGTCACAGGCAGGAGAACGAGATGAGACTCTGATGACCGAAGAGCCATCTGTGAAATATATTAGCCGAACCACTGAGGCAAAGGCCTGCCTCATGAAAGCCAAATTGCAGCTTCAGAGCTCCCGCAATCTCAAAAAAGAGATAAAAGATGAGATCATCAAAGCGGTCGAGCGGCTTTATGAGCTAGTAAAAGAGGCAGAGACTGAGAGGAAGGCTAGGGCAGTAAAAGGAAATGTGGTGGAAGTGCAGCGGGCACAGGGACCAACCTCAGATGTTCCGACAGAGCTAATGAAAACGCTTGCGGCAAACCTCCAGGAGCACAAACACGCTTTGGAGGACTGCAAGCAGCACACGCTGGCTCTGTCGGAGCAACTGAAACAGACTCCTAGCTTTCCTGCAAGCCAAGAGCCGACTTACGCCGAAATGGCTGCCATTCCGAGGGAGCATCCCCGAAAGCCCCTTCACTCAGTCGTCGTCTCATCTGTTGATGAGTTCGACACTAGTGAAGTGGTGATCGGAAAGCTTAGAATGGCAGTCAATGCCAAACAGGAAGGCACGCGGGTAGAGCGGCTGCGGAAAGCTAGGGACCAGAAGGTCATCGTAGGGTTCACGACAAGGGAAGAAATGACGGCCGTAAAGGAGAGGATCCGGAAGTCAGGAGGTCTCCGGGTTGAGGAGGTCCAAAATAAGGACCCCCTCATCATCCTTAAGGACGTCCTCTCCTGCCACGCTGATGATGAGGTTGTACACTACCTGAAGGTGCAGAATGCCCACTTGCTGGGGGATGTGGCCGCGGCGGACCTGAGGATGGTGGTTAAATACCGCCGTCGAACCAGGAACCCACATATGGGCCACATCGTTCTGCAGGTGTCGCCCCAAGTCTGGCAGAGACTGACGGTGGCGGGTCGGGTGCACGTAGACCTGCAAAGGTTGCGAGTATCCGACCAGTCACCGCTAGTCCAATGCTCCATCTGCCTGGGGTATGGGCACGGCAGGAAGCACTGCCAGGACACCGAGCCGTTGTGCAGTCACTGTGGAGACCCACACCTAAGGTCCGATTGCCCGGCGCACGCTGCAGGCGATGCGCCGGTTTGCCGGAACTGCAAAGCGGTAAAGGGTAGCAAATCGGACCATAGTGCGTTTAGCAGTGACTGCCCAATGCGGTTAAAATGGGACAGCCTCGCCAGATCCAGCGTGGCGTATTGTTAAGGTTCAACTGGTCAAAACTGAGCAAAGCGTAGACAAAATGACTTGCAGACCCAAGATGATGATCATCGGATGTGGCTGCCAAGCAGAAAGAACGATCGGAAACCGCAACTCGCTCCTTATTGCACTGACCGCTGAACCAAGACAACTATGGCCAAGTAATTTCCAGCAGCCTCTCATAGTGAATTGGAACCACTATCAGACGAAGTCATGCCTAAAAATTAATAAGATTAAAATTCAAGTTAAACATTTAATGAAAATAAATTAGTAAAAGTATATATTATTTGACAAATAGTAAATATTTAATTAAGTATATACAAAACTAACAAACAAAACAGGAATAGACGATGATATACTAATGTATAATAAGTATATATTTAGAAATGCCATTGTAAGAAACCTGTAATGTTAAATTATAATAAAAGTAATATTAAAATTAGAAGCAAACTAAAATGTAAATTAATAAAATCAAATAGAATCTCAAAGAATAAATTTAAAACTAGCTTAAAAACTAAACTACTTAAACAGTAAAATCAAATAGTATTTAAAATGTCTGCAAAGTTCCCAAATTCGTAAAAATCTTCCAAAAACTGCCAAAATCCTGAATAACTCACTTCAAACAAACCACTCATGATCGTAACCTCAACCACAGATTAACAAGGTTTCTGATCATGTCAGAAGGCACCTGTAGCAAGGGCAGGAGTGGGTTTTAGCCGGTAAGAGTCCGGCACTGCCCAGACCGACTCCCAGTGGGTCAGTGTGGGCGTCCATGAGGATTTCCCACTCCTGTCAACCCTAAAAAAAAAAAAAAAAAAAAAAAAAAAAAAAAACGAGCTATGGGGAGGGCTATGCTCGGAGTCTCTCTACGAGATCGAATCAGAAATGTGGAGATCCGTAGAAGAACCAAGGTTACCGACATAGCCCAGCGGATTAGCAGGTTGAAGTGGCAGTGGGCAGGGCACATAGCACGGAGGACTGATGACCGATGGGGTCGAAAGGTTCTCGAGTGGAGGCCACGTATCGCAAGCGCAGCGCAGGACGTCCACCCACAAGGTGGACAGACGACCACATCCGCCGCGGGAACACGCTGGATGCGAGCCGCTTCTAACCGGTCTTATTGGAGATCTATAGGGGAGGCCTAAGTCCAGCAGTGGACTTCCTATGGCTGAAATGATGATGATGATGATGATGATGTGGAGGACAAGTTTAGAAACCTAATAGCTTTAGACGTTTATGTTAGAAATATAATAAAAATAATATCATAAAACATTAAACACACAAGTCAATTGAAGGACGTGTCCATGTATTGTTCATCCCTGCTTCTTTTAGGTTTTTATCATTGACATTATAATTTTCAACTAAAATGAAATAATTTACAACTAAATGAAATCTACTTACTAAAATAAATTTTTGCAATGGTTAGGTACAACTTTACTAAGTGTGATAGCTGCCGTGAAAATAGATTATAGTAAATTAAGCGTCTATAATAATTTATTGTAACATGTTCAATGTATCTAGGTACTTTCGTTACAAAGTGTGCATTAAAAATAACCTTTTTAAACTTCTGATTAATGGTATTGTAAATGGAGTATAAATTTGAAACAAAACAATTAGTTTTCACTTATCTTTAAAATAAAATGTTCTACATTCCTGCTTCTACGAGCCTCTTTTTCTAATAGTATCTAAGTATACCTCACTATAGACGGGATATCACGAACAAAATGTTCCATCCGATACTTGTGTCCTAGTGGACACAAATCCATGAGTTTAATTTAGTACCGCTCCGCTGCCGCTCCGCTGCATTGCTATATTAATCTAGATGGCGTTACTGAGATATCTAAGAGATCACAGTTTTTCTATGACATTTCTTCGCATGTCCCCCTCTACAAGGTGTTTTTTTTTTATATCCCGTAACTCTAGGGTTATATTCTGTAGGTAAAAATAATACTAAAACTCCTAGAATAGATGGTCCAAAAATCCATAGTTTCGGAGATATCATCAATTATAATTAAATTATCAGTTGTTTAGTACCCGTAACACAAGCTCTGCTTAGCTTGGGACTAGATGGCGTTGTGTGAATAGTCGTGGAATATTATTATTAAGTATTATTAATATTATTTTTATTGGATACCTAATTAGTTCAAAAATTGTCACCAGTACGAAGAATCTTCTTTCTAACGTCACTTTTCTTTCACGTAAGGGTGTTTTACATTAATCATCGTGACATTGCCGAATTATTTTGTATGTTAAAAAAAAAATGGTATCTTAAATTTCTTTGCAGTGGAATTTCGACTACTAAACAAACAATAATACCTATACCTACTCCATTTAAAGGTAAGCGTCCACAGGTCCGCGTCGCACGTATCAGACGCATCGCACGTAACGGATTTTAGTTTGCCTTGTATAAAAAATCATACAACAGCGTCCACTGATCCGCACCGTACGGCCGCTCATCGGCAATGCCTACGTGCGATGCGTACCGATGACGTCATACGGAATGCCGATCAGTGGACGCGCTCCAAAAGTTATGCTTCCTTTTTCTAGTTTTTTTTCTTGTTCTTCCTCTTCTGCTAGTAAACAAGCAATGACGACTTCTTCATCGCTTTCCTCCATTCTCACAAACACTTTCCGCACGTACGATCACTACAAAAATCCGAATGAAGTGGCATCGGCAATCCGATTGCTGATATTCGCGTCGGCAATCCGATCGCTGCCGATACAGTGGACGCAGTCTAATTAATCCGTTACGTGCGATGCGTCCGATACGTGCGATGCAGACCTGTGGACGCTTACCTTTAAATAGCATTAGAAAAAAGAGGCTCGCAGAAGCAGGAATGCAGAACGTATCATTTTAAAGATAAGGGAAAACAATTTTTATTCAAATTGTTTTATTTCATTTTTTATAATATAGCTAAATGAAATATACATAATTTCTTAAAATAAATTGTTGCAGTGGTTAAAACTAAATGTGACATCTGCAGTAAAAATAGATTACCTAGAAGAATAAAAGTGAAACGAAGAACGTGCCCATGTATTGTTTATCCCTGCTTCTTTGAAGTTTTTATCATTGACACTACAATTTTCAACTAAATTGTAATTATAGCTAAATGAAATAGGTACACATAATTTCTTAAAATAAATTATTGCAGTGGTTAAAACTGTGACATCTGCAGTAAAAATAGATTACCTATAATAATTTCGGCGTCTATCTTAATTGTAACATGCTTAATTGTTCTTTCGATACAAAGTGTGCAAAAATAACTAATGCTATTGTAAATGGAGTAGGTACCTATACTTAGTTATAAAACGCGTTGTATGGGCCCACGCCCCAAACCCCAATTCCGCAGGATATAATACGCCAAATACTTTAGGTAACAGAAATTTAAGTTCGCAGCAAGACTGCATTGCGGCTAAACAAAAATGTCTACATATCCTTATACTACAGGATAACCAGTCTATGCGACGGCGTATTGGTGTGAGCACTTACTAGAAGATACGCAGACGTTTATATTGTTGGGTACATACGTGTTCAAAATACGTAAAATATCTGAAACTGTCTGAGTTTTAGCGAAAAGAAATGGACATAGACTTACGACTCTGTATGCCTCAGCGTTCACTACCTATACTGCCGTGCTAAACGCGAAAGCACTATCTAAGGGTCCCCGCACACGGGCCACCGGCCACAACCACAAAACGACGCCACCGGCATATTTTCTGCAGTTTTCATACATTTTATATGGACTCGCCGCACACGGTTGACGCCGGTGGCCGTCACACGATACAAATCCTCGCCCTTCGCTTTTTGTGGCCCGCACCGGCCGCTAAACGCCGACACAGAACGCCGCCACACGCCACTCGCGCGATTGTCGTCCCTCTCTACCTTACCTCAGTCAACCTGTTCATAGAATTATTCATATCAGAGTTTCAATCCCATCATGCGATTTGGGATTCAAAAAGTGATAGTTACGGTAATCAATATCCATTATGATACTGCATGCGTGAGTTCAAAAAAGTAGCAACCACCGACCGCTCCGCAAGTGTCGACCACCGGCCACAAGTGGCTGTCGCGCGCGTCAGCTTCTTTTGTGGCTGCTTCTGGCTTCTCGTGGCGGCGTTTGTGGCTGTGGCCGGTGGCCCGTGTGTGGCGGCCCTAAGGAAAAACTGGTTTCGAGATAATTGAAGTTTTGTAAATTAAATATACTTACTTAGTTTCCTCTTTACATTATAGATTGATTAATCTTTTTTAAGGTTTTTTTTACGAACGGAATTATTTAATTACGGAACGGAATTTACACCATTAGCTACAGGAGTTAGTAGCTAAACAATTTTAAGTAATGTTAAAACACGAAATAATACTAAAACATGAAGAATTAAAACCCAGGTCTTTCATCAGAAGCTGGTAATAATAAATTTCAAAACAAATGCCATACATTAACAATACCTTATTACCGCGACATCGGAATATCACATTTCTGTCTGACACCTCAAGGTTAGATATTATTGCTTATTTTTACCCTAAACCTAATGATTTAGGGTAAAAATAAGCAATATAAGCCTTGAGGTGTGTACCAATGTTAAAATTATGTGAACATAATTTTAACATTTCTCTCAGTACTATAGTGAGTTAAATATATTATAACGAAAGTTTAATGTCTATCATTGAAGCCAATCATATTATAAATAAAAAGGTGTAGATAGGTTTTAAGCGCTCAGAAAGCGACACGTTAAAATGTGGCTAACTAGCCACATTTTACCTCAGTGTCGCGTCGCGCGCGCCCCAACGGAAGCGTGCGTGTGTTACTGTGCCGTTTTTGAAGATCGAATGTTGTTTAGGTAACCTATCTACACCTTTTTACTTATAATATCATTGATTCACACTTTTCCCCAGTTATGTTTAAGTCCCAAATAATAGGGGACTAGCTTTTTACCACCAACTGGACACAAATCCAGACTCCCCATTGCAACTGAGCAATTTCAGACGTAAAAACCAAACAACACTGCCCGACCTGAGAATCGAACTTGCGCAACATTACCTACCTACTACCTATGTGTTCGATTTTACTTCTTGCGACCACTAGACCATATGCGGCAGTCGACTTAAGCCAATTATTTTTTTTTGACATTGCTGGAATTATTTGATAAAAGTTATCAATATCAAAAATCATTTATTCAAATTAGGCTGACGCTCAGCACTTTTTGAACGTCAAGATTTATTAAGTCAGTCTCCCGAAACGCTCGCCCGTCACCACCTATCCTAATCCTAACGCAGGCATTAAGTCCGCCTTTGTAGGTACAGTTTTATTCACTTGTGCACAAAGTTTTAATAAATAAATAATTAACTAACCATAGTTAGGCTAATTGTGTAATACTGTCATTTTCAACTTTGTAAAAGCTGTTTAGCAGTGTGTATTAAAGGCAGACTGATAAAAGGAAAAGTTAACACACTGAGCCTTCATAATTGCAATGTATGTTCTTCACACACTTATTATCACCTATTTAGTGGCTACGTCAGACTATTTATTAGACCTATTTTAGTAAAGAATCATAAGAATTCGTTTAATGCAGCGTGTGGGTGAACATTTTAGTTAACATTGCCAAAAAAATAGTCCCGAACGCCCAGAAATATCGGCCATCTCGTACCAACGGACGGCATGCAAAAATTTACAATCCACTCAATAAAAAGTCGTAATTCCTATATATACATATACCAGTTATACCTACATATACGTATACATCTCGGATACGCTTTATACGCGATGTACTCACTGCTATATAAAACCGGGGAGAGAGCCAAATTCTAAATATAAATGTGGCCGAATAGAGCCGAACGCGTCCGAATCCGCCCGCCCGCTTCAGTCCAACGCTAACTGCCGCTCCGACATTCCCAAACCATCGCAACCGAACGCGCGGTAACGAAACGTTCACTTGGTAAGGTCACACCGTATACGGCATTCGGCGGTACACACGAAAAATTTTCAAATTCCAAATTTGGAACGCGTCCGTGAAAAAATAAAAATAAAAAATCCAGTGAATTTGAATTCTCGATATCGGTGTTTGAAGTGACAGTGTAGTGGACCTTTGAACGTTGATTCCCTGTTACCGGTAACGTAGTGATTTTACGATAGTTTTTTTTACGATTTTTCATCTGTTCGAGATTTAACGCTTTACTAACTGCGGGTAAGCCGGCAACTCGCTTATCGCTCTGGAAGCGAGAGTATTGAGTTTCAATATGTCCGCCTGCCTGTTCCAAAATTATTTTCTCCGTCATTCCCTGTGTGCTGCATAGCGCTGTGATTTTTGCTTCATTTTTCGTTATTATTGCACCGGCCGCTTTCCTAACCTCTAAATGTATGTAACATATTGTTATTAAGTTTGTTGAATGCATGTGTAGAAGCATGGGGAGTATATAATGCATTTCCTGCATAATGGGTGCGTTCTTTCCCGCATTGCGCTTAACTTCCTTGTAGGTTACCCGGGACGCCGGTTCGTGACTTAAGTCTAGACACACCGGAGGCTGTCCGTATTGATTTTACTCTCCCAGTTTCTACTAGATTTGTTTTCTATCTTCTTCAAGATACGTTGATAAAGGAAACTTCCAATACTTATCTGTCGAATGATGGAAAATGAGATGGAATTTTCTTTCATCACGCCACATTATTTTGGGTTCGTGAAAGTTTGTTTTCAGTACGAGACAGTCTGTTTGTTTAACTTTTTTTTTTTGTAAATTGGTCACGGTGGTAGACTGCAGATATGCTTGGTTATGTGATTTTACGTCTGTGCTTATTTTGAATCGTGGTCTACGTGACTTTTTCAGTGTAAAGAAAAATATGAGAGAACTAGCCATGCCTGAGGTGTATAGTACAGACTCCATCACATCAAATTTTCCCATTTAAACATGAACCTTCTACTGTTTGTAAGAAAGTTGCTAAACTTTCAAAGAATTTTGAGACATTGGGGTAGCTAGATGTGTTGGCCTCTTTAGTTTCCCGTATATTTGGCCAGTAATGTTTTACAACAGCGCAAAATTGACCATGTTATATTCGCTTCTATTTACTATCTTTCGTATCCATTGGGTATTGTATAAACCCAGATTCCAGACAAAAAATGTTGTAATACCTATATTAATTTGAATTTGAACTAATTTGAATAATATTTAAAAACAATTCGGTGTATGAACATCAAAATTATATTAAGTCCAACCATCAGTTACAAAATAAAAAATAAAAAACAAGTATTTTTTTGCTTTTTTAAATTGATGGAAAACTACTTACGATTAGGCGCATTTAAGTTATGGAGAGGGGGCTTATGACGTCATAATTCACTATAAACTGTACGAAATCATGGCGTCATAGGATATTTTGACTCGATGCATTGCCGTTATTTTTTGATCAGGTACGTGAAAGGAGGAAATATTTGTGTCTAATGTTTTCAAATAATCTAAATGAGGGACTAAAACCTAAAATTTTGTGGACTAGCCTATTCTATCTATCGGCTGCTTGATATTCCAATATAATTAAGATGTGATTCAGAGGAACGGATTGTAGTAGAACTTAAATAGACATCACAGAAACTGAACTTGTCATAACATTGCGCAATTTCATCATATTTTTATTCCGCTACATTAATTGATTTTAAATTTATTCTTAAATAATTCCTACTTATCTTAAACGTCATAATCTAACGGATCGTTTTAAAATGAGAACTGACAGATTACAACTAAATGATTAGTAATCAAGGTTTTCCTTGCAAGTGTAGCAGTGGAAAGCGGTATTGGCGTGCATGGGATCCTGTGTTTGACTGTTAGGTCGGGTAAAGAGGTGTTCGGAATTTCTCAGTAGCAGCCTCAAGTCAGGATTTGTTCCCGTTGATGGCAATAGACTCGCCCCCTAAAATCTCTCGTCCAATTCTTCTGGGACAACAGGCGTCACGCTGCCAAAAATTGCTGAAAAATTCACGTTTCATGTATTTCTCTTCTTAATTTTTTACATGTCATGTTCGATCAAAAAACATCTGTAGTGTGTACGGTTTATAAAACACAATCTGCTGTCAAACGGACGGTCAATGGAGGCTTAGTAATAGGGCCATTGGTATCGTTTGGGGTACAAACTTGAAAAATTATATCGACGATAGAAAACTGCTTTCTGATGCAATATAAACTAAAGTACCAATGTGACTTTTTCCATTGATCATTGACATCGGTGATGGAAAAACATTGTGAGGAAACCTAGACTTGTAGGTATATAGTTAAAATAAGTTTGAAAACGCTAATCCGTCTTGAGCAGGCATGGTGATTAAAGCCTTTCTGTATAAGAAAAGGCCTTTGTCCTGTAGTGGAAGAGTACCTAACAGGCTGGTACTTATTATAACCAAAGTAATACACTATCTGTGAGAAGTAAACTATTAGTTTAGTTTATAGAACCGGAGCTTCCTGTTATTTTTGTTTTGTATTTTTAAAACATACAACGTTTGTTAAAAATTACACCTGACTGAAGTTTTGAAGATCCATTAGAATGTCGTAAAGTGGTCTTTGATCAGTTTATGTGCCTTTTAGTTCTACTTGAAGTTTATTTTGGTTCCCATACATTTGTTAGTGATGTCTTGTTGATAGGTTTGATGGAAACAATTTGAGATTTATTAAATCGTGTAGGTAGGTGTTTCCGTAAAAAATATAAAGTAAAACATTGATACGGAAAAAAAACAAAATAAGATTTATTTAGGTAGGTACTACACAATATTAAACAGAGAAAAAACAACCAAGTCTTGGTGAAAAAGTGTAACAATAAAAGCAATGTGCTGGCTAAATAATAACGACCTCACGGCTCGATCGAAGGTTAAGCTACGCTTGAAGTTGGTCGGATGGGTGACCATTTATTAGATACATATCTAGACTTCACCGTGCATCGGAATTCACGAAAATCGGTTGGTCCCCGCTGTTATTTGTAGATCAATGATAGTCGAAAATTTGACAACCAGTCTAACCTAGGGGTATCGTGATACCCAGTACCCAGCAGTAGTTCCATGTAAAACACTGGTATTCAGCTGCACACGGTTTAACTGGAAGGCGAACCCAACATAGTTGGGAAAAGGCTAGGCAGATGATGATGAATAAAAGAATCAAATATGTATAGTTCATCTTAAATGCTAGACAATAAGTGTCTGGCGCTAGTTTTCAACTAAATATAAAAACACAGAACAAATATAACCTCGGGTCTAGTTTTAAACTTCTGAGGTTGTCCGATGTCGCGGAAGTAAATCTGATTTTTAATATAGGTATGGTAATCGTAGTACTACATAAAATAAATGTCATTGAACGTTATGACATTATACCACCTACCAAAACTATATCCAAGAGTGTGAAATTTTCATAAAAAATACTCACATTACTAAGCATTTATTTAATTTAAAAATCCATAAATTGATAGTATAGACTTAAAACGATGTTAGTAAAACTTATCTAAAAGCTAGAACAGTAAGGCTGGAATTGGCTAGCTCCTAAGAAATCTATGATACTATTTGGTAGCTTTAAAGTTTAAATAAGTAATTTTATTAATTACACCATTACAGACGCACTTTTGAACATCAACATTAAAGGCAGCATAACCTAAATACAAAATTTTAGGTTCAAAGAATTTTATTATCATAAGAACAATTGTTACAGTTCACTTAAAATGAGATACATATCTTAACTATAAGTACAAAATTATTACTTTTACCCTTTCCAAAAGGTAGTTCCGTATAGAGAAGAATGGACAAGAAACTCCATAAGTACTCACTCTTTTGAAACATCCACAAGAAAATAATGAGCGTAAGTATTTTCTGTAAATTGCAGGGATATTTTTCCGGCAAGCACGTGCCTTTTCATTCTGATTTGCGTCGCCATGACAGTTGTCACGCGAATTTGCTATTACCGTCGCTTTTTTCAGCCTGTTTCTTTCATGTACGTCTTTTGTACGTCTGTCTCGATATGTTTTACTGAAAGTCCAGAAACTTCTTTAATATTTATGAAATTAGTCTGTAATAATTCATGGTTCGAAAATCTTTTCTATTTTGTGACTCCCCGTAAAAATTATGGTGTCGTGAAGGAGAATTGAGTTACCATTGTGTGCAACTAGAATCATTCTCTTAATTTATTTAATTTGTAAGTATAACCACAGTATAAACATTAATACAGTAGGACGAAGCCTTTGATCTTTGGAAAAATGCCGACAACTTCTACACGCGTTAGACTTGAATAATACCTCCCGCACTACGAACATCGATTTGTTCGCAGTGCGGGAGCGGCTTTCCCGCGTCTCGGCCCTCACACCCCGCACGATTGGCTTGTCTAGACAGCTTCGTCGGATGACTGTATGTTTTTAGACTGTGGTACAACGTTCAAAAGTGCCTGTTATGGGTGTAATTGAAATAAGCGATGTGACTTTGACTTTTACATTTTATTCTAAAGACATTCAATAAGTACTTAATAATTTTCACCCGATACTTCCACAAGTACCTATCGGGTGAAAATGATTAAGTATTGAATTAAATTCCTAGACTTGTGTCCACCACAAGAATTTAATTTAGTACGCTCAGCGGCCGCATCAATATTGCTATATTATTCTAGATGGCGTTACTGAGACATGGGATCACCATTTTTTCTATGACATTTCTTTGCATGTCCTGGCTAATAATAATACTAATAATCATTTATTTCAGGAAAGTTCCCATAAGAATAAAATTAGATTACAAATTACACGAAATATTAAAATACATTTGATTAAAATACAATAATACTTAGTTATTAAAATAAATTCATTCAAAAATACAATGTCATGATTTTGAAAAGGTCTGTCAATGAAATTATTAAAATTAGATATTAATACTAATAGATACTAATACTAATAGAAACTAATACTAATAGTAACACTACAACAAACTACGTAACTACGTACTACGTATACTAATAGTTTCTTAAATCAAGTTTGTTCTTCTTACTAAAGCTAGACATTGACAGTTCACTTCACTCTAGTTTTCACGTTTATTGAATCGATCGGCTGAAAGAAAATACAACCAGTTTCTAAATACCCGTGTGTGTTTTGAGTCTAATTTCGGAATGGAATTTTGGAAAGTTAACTCAGAAGTAGGAATGGTTTATTGACTCTAAAAATGTGAGGAAACTAACAGTTCAAGGATAATGTGAAAAGTTGATAACTTTTACGCGAGTGAATTCAAAGTTCAAGGTGAAAACCAGCAAGATTCGCTCCCGAAGGTCTCGCTCGTTGGTTGCAAACATTTAACCATCTCCAAGATTGAATATTTGTTTTTTCTAAAGACTTTATAGGTAACTGTTGTAAGTAGTAGGTAAGAGATTTGTACTCTGAGAAGAAACACGGAAACATAACCAGAGTTTAGTCTCTTTTGAAATCCAGACATAATCTTGGCCAGATCATGTAAGACCATGCAGATTAGTGTCTGAGATGGTCTTTTAAGGAAAGGACTATAAACATAGTGCGTGAACCTGTCCTGTCAGTGAATTAATAAATAAAATAAATAAATTAATATTCCACAACTTTCACACAACGCCACCTAGTCCCAAGCTAAGCAGAGCTTGTGTTATGGCTACACAGCTGATAAACATACTTATATAATTCTAAATACATATATTATATCATAGACTAGCAGAACTCACGCGGTTTCACCCGCGTAGTTCCCGTTTTCGAGGGAATACAGGGATAAAAAGTAACCTATGTCATCCGGGGATAGTGTAGCTTACCAACGGTGCAAGAATTTTTCAAATCGGTCCAGTATGTTCGGAGCCTATTCAATGCAAACAAACAAACAATCAAACCTTTCCTCTGTATAATATTAGTAAGATAAGATAAATTACACCCAGACAGAACAAATGACCGTGCTCATCACACAAACATATTTTGTCCTGGGTGGGAATTGACCCCACGACCTCCAGCACAGCAGTCAGGACCAACAAGTCAGTCAAATAACGTACAGTTAATAAAGTAGGTAACTACTTACCCTGCTTATTTCATTGCAGCATAGTAAAAAACTTTAGTTTTCGCAAAAGAATTTTCATTTCCGCGAAATATAATATTTTATTTCAAGTTTTTTGTTGGAGAATTCTTTTGGCAATCGTGAAGTTGCGTGACTCCTTTAAGTACTTTGGTATTGTGTGCCATTTAAACATTCCATTTTTTGCATAAACAGAAACCTTTCATTATGTTTTTATAATAACATCACGCCTGTATTTCGCGATGAAACAGGCAGAATTGTCAACTTATGGTTTATCTAGAATGGCACTGGCAGAATGCTGCCAGTCTTGATTAGGTTAGTCCCATGCAACAGGGATATTATAGCTATACATTTTAACTGTGTCTATATTTTGCTACGGTGGATCTCAAAAACGGTAAAACCAGGTTACACGCAAAAGCTCAAATCACCTTAATCAAAACTCCTTCAAATAAATCAGAACATGTCTTCATAAGGAAGTGTAAGATTCTTTGTATTAAATTAAGTAGTTTTTCTTAGGTACATTGCACGTATTTCTTCTTAAGCTCGAAAGTCTGACAACCAGTTTAACCAAAGGGTTTGGCCATACCCAGTACCTATCTGGGTTATGGACGTCAGACAGGCAGTCAATCCATGTATAAAATTGGTATTTAACCCTTAATCAAACATAGGGAAATTATTTCCCACCCGACAATGATCTACATTTTGGTATTTTATAATTAATCGATAATCGATACTTCAAATTATTTCGATCCATCAAAAACTATACCATATTTCTTTTAATTTCTGGCAACACTGTCTTAATAAATGTCACATGCCTTAAACGTCAAAGTCAATTCAAACTTCGAGGTCCGTTTTTTCCGTCAATTTAGCTCTAAATTAGGATTGTTGTTAAGTGTTTTTTGTCTGACGAGCAGAAAAATTCTTATAAGTACGTAAATGTCCTTATTTCTGTAAGTAGACTATATTTCTGATATATTGATGGTATAAACAGTGTATAAAAAGAAAACTCCGTGCTAGTTTTGTATGTCTAAACTAGGTGGGAAATAATTTCCCTATATCCATTTCGGTAAATACTAAGTGGGAAATTAATTCCCTATATCCCTTTCGCGTTCATTGTTTTATCAATATATATAAAATGTTGAATCTGTCTTTTTGTTCAAATTTTTTATTTTAAAATAAAAATAATAACAAAGAATATTGAAATCATTATTGTTATTTTTAGGAACGTAAAGAGTTTCAAAATGTCGTTGCAATCTAAAATGAAAAGAAAGAAGACTAATTTCTATGATTTTATTTATTTATTTATTTATTTAAACTTCATGTACAATAGTGGTACATAGGCGGACAATGATTATGATTTTGTTTTTTTCTTAATTATTCAAAAACCAAGTAAAGTCAAAGGCAACAACTAGTCATGCAGCACAACTAGGCATTGCAGTAAAGGATATAGGGAAATAATTTCCCACCATTGAAACAAAACATATCCTAACCAAACATAGGGAAATATATTCCCACCAGAAAAAAACATATATACTATGTTTTTTTTTATATTTAATTTATCATACATTAAAACTATTTCTAAATGTAAGCTAAATCCATTTTAACATCTTTGATAAGTCTTACACAGCGCCGCGTTTGTTTAAGGGTTAACTGCATCCTAACGAATTAAACTGAAAGTCGACCCCAACACCAGAATAGTAGATTATTAACCAAGGGGATAAAGCAGTGTCTTCTGTCGCGGGTGACGATTTAAATCGCGAGCGTAACGAAGGACTCGAGGTTTACTCCCGAGCGAAGCGAGGGTGTTAAAAACTTAAATCACGAGCGAAGCGAGGGATTTAAGACGAGTCCTGAGTGTAGCGAGGGATTTAATTTCACCCAAGACTAAGACAGCTTTATCACCGAGGAAAATACTCTACTTTTCGTACCAATTGCGAAAAAAATAACACAGTAATAATATGAGATAAGCATTAATTAAAAATAATGACAATTAAAAGTAGACGTATTTTTAGAACATTAACTTATTTATAGAAATAAATTACAATAAACTTAACGTTTAAATATTTGAAGCATGAAGCAAACAACCCGGTTGTTTGCTCCATGATTTGAAGAAAACAAAAACGCGGCAAATTCCTAGATTAATATTTTTTGTCGGAAAAGCAAAGGCATCAAGCTCATACGGCCTCGTCGGTTTTCGTAATTTTATTTAATTAATAATCATAACTGCATAATAAACGCGTATTTTTTTTCAAAAAGATGTATAATGCAGATGCTATAAATACAAACTCAATGGTGTAAACACAGATGTAGTTCAGTATAAATTTCGGTAAGTATTCCAAATTTAAATCACTTTCTCTCCCTAGGGGATGAATGAAATCCAGTACAATTTTCTTTCCCTGTTTTTAACAGATTAAAAATGACTATTGTTATGTTCGCTTTTTGTGGCATAGAATGTCACTTTTTTGAGCAAGTGGTACGAAAAAACTATTATAAATCGAGTTACCAGATCAAATGGAAAAATGAAAAATCCTGAGAAATAGACTGATTTCCAAAGAAAAGTCTTGAAATTTTATCGCAAAGGTAATTTCAAACAATATGGAAAATCAGTTATTCACACAGAGACGTAAGATGATGATGATATTGATCGTAACTTTCTATTAAAAAAACTGACATCTACTATATTTTATTGAAAAATCGTACAATCCTGAGATTTCCAAAATTCGGCCGCAGTCTTGATACGAGCTTATATATTCTGAGATCTCAGGTCAAATCCTGAGATATGGTAACCCTAACTATAAACGTATAAATTCAAATAAAATGAGCCCCTTTGATATCACAGAGTCCTTGTATTTAAATTAGTTTAGCAATGATCAGCGTGCGTCTGCCATGCCCGTTGCACCCTTATAATGGGAGCATTGTAGTGCCCGCGCCAAGTCTAACCAAATAACGCTACCTTTTTTTCAAAGTGATTTGATTAGAATGGTTATTTTCGATTTTGATTTTGCTAGAAATTTAAGGGCAAAGAGCTGATTTTTTCTGGATAATATGTCTTCGATAAACTAATCACACACAGCGAGTACTCGTATTTCCTTAGAACTATAACATTCAAGTTTAGAATAGATTTTGCGATAATCACAAAATGGTCAAGCTATTTTTTATTCAAAAGTTGGTTACGAAAGGGGTAACAGATTCAGATTCAGATATTTTAAAGCGTGAGGGGTAACCAGTTGATGACGTTGTCTGTACATCAATCGGAGCTCGGCTAGCCCCCTTAACTTGGTTAGAGATTTCATTACTTATTTACAATGGAAAGAAAGAGAGAAGGAAGAAAGAGTCTTTAAAATTAAACTAAAACAATATTTAACTGAAACAGATTAGTATAGACTGTGACCTTATAACTGTTAAGTGATTGTGGATATAACTAATCTAAATATTAATAAGTCATTCTTCCCGATGTTGCACTTTAAGTATTAAGAGTTTTCTTTTGTTTCTCTTCTAAGTGAATATTTTATATTCTTTATGGGTTGCAATATTTGATTATTGTCCCGATATTTTACCCTATTTTTATGCACAATATTTAATTAGAATTTAATAAAATTATTACAACCATTGCAGATTATTATTGTCAGGATATAAATTGATAATTTTTTGAAAGCAATTTGAATTTGTAAGTCTTGTCACCCAAGTTTACATAACATGTTTTTGGTGGGATATAGTTAAGCTGAGTAGTCAATCGATATTGCCGCTCGGCGCTTCCTGCAATTACTTACTGTGTTCATAGCCTGATGAAATGATGTGACTATGCAAATGGTATCAAGTTGCTGCTATGAAATGGAGGTAATTTCCATGTTGATGGCAATATATTGTTGCAAATTACTTTAGTGCTGTGTTGTCTCGTGAATTTAGTGATGCATGAACCTATGATATTTATCTATGGGTAGTCTTCTGGCATTGTCGCTTTCATCTTTTAGCATTTAATATTCTCTAGTTAGATAGAATAGACTTGCCCTTTATTATCTACATGGGACTTTATAATAAAATAATAATAATAATAAACCATTTATTTCAGGTAACAAAGACCCATAGATAAATACCTTAACCTAAAAATACATACTAATAACACTTTTGTTAGTAAAATCTTATATAACTATGTTAGTATCACTTCACTAGCACGAAATTATGTGCGTTCTTGTGGAATTTGTCCGCGGAAGCGACGGAACACCACATCCTGTGGCCAAAAACTTTCTTCCAGCACCAAATGGAGCATACACGTTGGGATGCGCACCACAAATGCCTTGAAATTGACGTTGCGGCGCGACTCCAGTAGCTGTGCTCTTGGCGTGTACTTTAATCTCTGGCGCACGTACTCCTCGATGTCCTTAGCCTCAGTGGTGTAATGCAGGCGAGAGATGTACACCGGGGTGTTCGGCTTCGCGGCACGCAGCTTAGCGTTGGGCTCAACAGGAGCCTTGCCGGAGCGGTTCTTACAGCTTCGATGACGGCGTTTCCTCCTTTGCACCGTCACAAAACCGTCATCATCAGCTCGGTCCGTTGCTTTTGTAGGCACGGGCTTTCATAACTGGCGAAATTTTGGTGTACTACAGGTACGCTTTGCCTACTGTGAACTAGAATTGTGTTTTATTGTATTCAATATAAGACCATCCAAGTTCATAAATACATGATCGACCTTTCTGTAAGATTTACCAAAATAATATTTCGAACAAAAATATAACCCAAATTTGTCAGGCCGTTAGACTCACACAAGACAAAAGAGTAAACACAAAAAAAAAGGATAAAAAACACTGTAAACAAATAAGTCCTGTACGAGGCTAAAATGCCCGTATCCCTTATACTTACGTAGAAAGAATAAGGCAAAATAAAACTGTTGGACGAAGTGATTCCACAAGTAGATACTGCATCATTTTTCAATTTTGGCACAGAACAGTAAAAAGACCAAAGTGCAGTATCCACACCTTGTTATTTCAGCTACTTCGTCATGCACACTCACAACAACCGAATTGCAAATGATCTAATGAATGATACAACCTTGACACACGCGATAACAAACGCTAATTGCATCTCCGGAGAAATATCCGCAATTCGGACGAATTGTGATTATTTTTCGTGCTGATCTCAGAGCGAAAGTTAAGCATGTGTTACGGTAAATTCCGGAAAAATTGAAATAACACGCTAAACAGGTGAAGCAAAATTAATTGAGGTGAGATTGGTATTTCCTTTCTGACTACTTAGAGAATATTTTATGAGTATTCAATACTAAACTCAAAAAAAACTCGGAAGTCCAGAAGAATAGATACAGATTTTAGTAAAAGAATGCCAATTAAAAGTTTTTACTGACAATATTAGGGTAGCACAAGAAACAGTGGAGAGGTAAAACAAAGTAAGAGCTGTTTTTTTTCTTTAGATATTGTTTTAGTCCGATCAGATTATTGTTTAGTTTATAAATATAAAAAGATATAATTAAATTTGAGACTTAGAAATATCAAAACGACAAAAGTTAACAACATTTTCTTGAATATCTCTCGTTATTAGGACAGTTTATAACATGCCAACAAGATATAAATTTTGTTGTGTACGGTAACCTCTCTTGTTAGTATTACTGCAGTCTCGCATTGGGATATACCTGTAAGGAAAGTGGCGAAGGAAACTTTTATCAATAAATAAATTCTTGCATTTAAATCCAGACCGATCGCCCTATCTGTCCTTAATAAGTCATAGCATAATATGACGCATATAAATACGTCAAAAACATTATTGATCTAAACGAGGCAGCAAATACTTCGGTTAGCTTTCGATCAAAACGACGGATGATCAAATCTAAATGCATATTCTTGCAGACACGCATGTTTGCTTACACTGTGAAAAGAGCATGTGCGCTTATTTGTGGGACTCCGCATATAGTATCACCGATGGTCCCATTTAGCTGGTTACGTAAAAACATTTGATTTAAAGCATACTAGCTGCCCCAGCAAAATTCGTTTCGCTTCGGAATCAATTTATGTATGTGTTTCCTACTTAGTTTTAGTTTAAAACTTGTCAAATGTCAAATTGTCACCTGATAATAGACTGGGAAGACATTTTTTACCGTCTGTCATGTCATCAAAGATGGCGCTGCATTTGAAAAATGTTTACCAATTTTCTTTACATTCAGTGATAAACATTATTAATTTAAATCTCTTTGGTTTTTTGAGACAAAAGATAGAACCTTTTAACGTCTCCAGGATAAGATCTATCTCCATGCCAAATTTCATTACGATCCGTTCAGCCGTTTAGTCGTGAAAGCCGACAAACAAACAAACAGAGTTACTTTTATTTTATTATTGATAGGCTCGCGTTTGATCACAGTTCAACCTGATGGTAAACAAAAATCAAAATCAAAAATCAAAATCAAAAGTCATTTATTCAAATTAGGCTGAGGATCGGCACTGTTTGAACGTCGAAATTACATAAGACAGTCCCCCAAAAAGCCCACCCGTCGCGATGATGTAGTCAACGATGAAGCACGATTGCCTAGAAGTAATCTATTCACTCTTGACTTAAAGACCCCTAGGTTGTAGCTCTCCGGCTGGGAATTCCACTCCTTAGCTATACGCACAATGAAGGCGTTCCCAAAACGTTTAGTACTACTTTCTTATTTAAAATACTAGTATGGATTTCTGGGCCGAGGACGAACTGTTTATCATTCTTCTTGAGTCGAAACAGTGCGTGTTTACGATGAATAAAGTCACCCTTTCATTTGTTTACTAACATAAGTTTAGTACGGGAGTATAATTTCGGATGGGTATTTTGGGCTTAGCTTCGTACCAGTTATATGTTTGGTTATGTAAAGGAGTTATTTCGAACTGGGTAGATATTTACTTGGTGAGTTTGTTTTGTAGCCGTGTAGGACGTTGAACTTATTGCTTATGCGTAAAGATAAACCAAAAGAAAGGAAGAAAAATAGAAAACGTGTGGGATTTATAATAATGCGACCACTCCAATTTCAATTTAGAACTGACATCAGAAGAGACCACTACTCCACTATCATTCCACTTTGGGATAGAATTCATGCTACCACGTTAGAAAAGAATTCGTGCTACCACTTTGGAATAGAATTCATGCTACCACTTTATAAAAGAATTCGTGCTACCACTATGGAATAGAATTCAACCTACCACTTTGGAATATGATTCATGCTACCACTTTGGAATAGAATTCAACGCTGAAATAAAAAAAAAAACAAAAATCAAAAGTCTTATTCAAATTAGGCTGAGACTCAACACTTTTAGAGCGTCAAAAACACGTAAGACTGTCTCCCACCCTTCACCATTTCCTAGTGTTTTTGCTGGGAAGGAGAAGTAGTGGAACAAACTCCCCAGCAACACGTTGTGAACTTCTAAAAGATGATGATTTATAACATAACATCACAACTGTAGTAATAATCCCCGACGGGTAAGGCAGAATTGTACCTGTAGGTGTATAGTAGCTGACCCACATTTCATCAGTTATAGTTTAGTCCCATGTAATAGGGGGCGAGCCTGTTCCCATCCAAAAGAAAAGATAAAGATGGTAGATGATGGCTGGTATCCGCAACTTCACGTCAAAGCGCATATTTTGTGTAAGGGCCATAATGTACCACGCGTGCCCAGTGCGAATTGGTAGATGTCACCATGTCTTCGAATTTTTGGTTCTAGGACTTGCCGGTTTCCTCACGATGTTTTCCTCTACCTTACCTCCTCCACCCTCTTCATATAAATTACACAAAGTAGACTTACTGTTCGTAAGTCGAGGCCGCCACCACTAGGCCACCGCTGCTCTTTCCCTTCAATCGGGCACAATTCCAGACTCCGGGCAGCTACTGAGAAATACAAGTTGAAAATGTCAATAACGTTTTTCCCCGACCCGTCGATCAAACCCAGGACTTTATTATTATGCTCGGCAGTAGCGCTTACGAACACTAGCCTAACGAGGCAGTCATGATGATTCATGTTTATTGATTTACAATCAATAGTCAATGTTCCTTTTAAATATTCCACACAACCGATTGATCGATCGATTAGTATATCGTCAGTCTTCCTCATACCGCTGGCATCGTCCACGCTTGATACTCAGAATTATTATATTGATCTCATTTTAGTACATCAAACGCTAAACTGAATTTGATCTGATGGTATATTTGTCCATCCAAACAAAACCACGCGGAATCAGGTCGAAGCAGGCGCGGATTCACCGTTGTGCGCATGCCTACAACCCTAAATTCAGATCAGCCAGAACAAAATGATCGTGCTAATCACGTTTGTCTTAGGTGAGAATCGAACCCACGACCTCCGGCATAGCAGTCAGGGCCACTAACCACGTGACCAATAGGCCAGTAATGCCAACCTTAAGAAAATCCCATGTCAGCATCAAACTCAAGGCCATTTATACATGTAATTGTAACAACTAGGTCAGTTTTGCTGAAATAACTTTAGAAATAATCAGGATTTACGTTAGATTTTAATTATTTGTGTTTTGATGGTTCACTATGTTTTAAAATGAAGTTCAGCGGTTCGGCTGGCGTTCAGCCAAAATACGACTAAATAATACCATTGGGTATCACACTGTCACGAATGAAAAATGTCTGGTCGAATCTTTTAATGTTGGGATTATGATGTATGTAATAATAATTATACTTTATTTCATCAAAAGAGGCAAAGTGAGAGGAGGAAAGTCAAAGTCAAACCTTTCAAAGTCAAAGTCAAACCATTTATTTCAATTAGGCGATTCTAAGGCACTTTTGAACGTCAAACAAAAGATAGCTTAAATAAAATATTGAAGATACCCCTTCCAAAATGTAGATTCGTATGGAGAAGAATGGGCCAGAAACTCCATACTTACTCTTTTAAGCTCCATTAGGCAAAAGTACTTTTAACTGTTATTTTAGTCAAAAGTATTATTGACTAAAGCATACGGTCAAAAGCACTTTTGACTGATTTTGCGAGTCAATAGTACTTTTGACTTGTTAAGAGATTTGACTGCAATATATACATTAATGAGGTTTTGTGTGAAGACGATGAATAAAATATACTGAGAATGGTTTAAGTTAATACAAAATTAAAAATTTAAAAATCCCTCATCGCAAAAAAGTAAAACATTTAAAAAGTTAAAAATAACACTTTAGCCATGAAATTTTACTTCACGTCGAGGTATCACTTAAGTAAGGAATGTTCCTAGTACTTGTAGGTATGTAGGTACTTATTTTAACGGTACCCCGACGTTACGTAAAATTTCATGGCTAAAGTGTTATTTTTAACTTTTAAAATGTTTTACTTTGGGGGTTTTTTAAATTTTTAATTTAATTTTTATTTTAAAATTTTTAAACGCATTAATTTTGTTTTATAGAGTTTACAGTTATGAGAATTTTTCAGTGCATTGTATGTATAGTCAAATGCTGGTTAAAACGAATCCAAACACGACTTATCTGCTATTATTTTGTCAAGAGTCTACTAATACTAACTTTACAACTGACAGTGCTGCCATCTTGCGGAGAAGGTTTATTGTGTAGTGCTACAATAGATCGACTACGAGTATTCGTAGCACGGCTTGAAGACCGCAGCGCATGGTTGGGAACTTCGTAGCCAGTTTCCGCGGAGTAATGCTACGAATATCCGAGAGCCAAGATATTGCAGCATAAATCCTGCAATATCTTGTTAAGTTGTAAGTTAGAGTTCTCAGAAACAAATAATAAAAAAATGCAGATGTAGACTTAGCTCATTAAAGAAACGGTATTTTTGTTTTAAGGTCGTGTCAATTTTGAAATAGGTATGTATTGTCAGTTAATTATTTAATGCTTTTGAAAGACAAGAATTCTTCTCGAAAGACGTAGCACCTCGGTAAGATAATTGCAAAGATAAAAGTTTGTAAAAGAAACTAGCAATAAGCCTTTGTTGCGGTGGTCTGGTTTGATTCCCGGGTGTTAATACTATGGATTATTTATTTGAGAATTCTCAGTAGTGGCTTGGAGTCTGAATTTGTACCCAGTTGTTGGCGTTAGGCCCGCTCTCTCTTAGATGCGACTTAAACATAACTGGCAAAATGTCGGCGAATACCCCTGTATATACCGACACGCCAGAAACAACAACAACCACACAAGCAAGAAGGCTAAGGCAAAAGTGTGCCTATCTCATTTAGATAGGCACACTTTCGCCTTAACCTTCGGGAAGTGCAGGCGCGATATTATGTTGTTTAAAGAAATCCCTGTAAGATACTTAATTGCAAAGAGAAAAGCTTGTTACATAAATTAGCAATAAATCTTCATTAACAAACCCAGTGGTGCCGAGCTCAAGTATCATAAAAATAAAATAAAAGCATTCTCCACGAAATCATTTTTCTCAGAATACGTGCGAAAATTATAACGTTATGCGTATGAAATTATTTTTACGCCTTTGAAGAGTGAAACTGGGTTTTGTGGAGTAGTTGGTGCAATAAAATGTGGAATATACGAATGGTTAAGTGTGTCAAGTCACTGACCTATAACTAACTCATCATCTTCGTGCCCTTATCCCAATTTCTTTCAATTGTTCCCGTCTAGTCACACTGTAACACGTTATGGTGTAACTGATCGGTGTGATTGGTTGGATTTTTCTTTCCCTAATGAGTCACACTGTTACACGTTGCGGTGTGACTCGTTAGGAACAATCAATTTGTTTTGGTGTCAGCTCAGTACACAGGGTGTAAAAAGACCGATCACATAGCAGATAACTACACATTCTGAACATTTAATTAAGTAATTTTGACCAAAAAATATTGCTGCCAAAAACTTTTTTCCATCTTTAAAAAAAAATGTTTTTTTATTGCGCGCAATGAAAAGCGCGCCACTGTCGATCAGTTGAGCATACGGGCGGGTACGGCCGCTCGCGCTTGGTCGTTGACTCGACTTAAAAATTATTATAAATATTTATTTATTTATTATTTATCTCCAGAACAATTGAATTCCCTGGTATGTTCTAGAAGAATGAAACTATCCCAATGATGGCTAGAATATGTAGTTTTCGTTTACGTTAAGGGTCTTTTTACAGCCTGTATATCTTCTTCTCCATTGAATTAGAAAAGCTATTCTTCTCCCATACATCTCCATTTGCAACATATAGTCATCTTTCTATCAATATCGTGTATCATACAATACATTCATCGTTTCTTTGTCCTTCCTTTCCTCTTGTGTTTGTTGTTGTCTCCTTCAAATTTTCACTCAAAGCTTTTCTCACATCATAATACTCATTCCTCTGCATCATATACCCATAAGCAAATGAATGAAATTGATGAGTGGAATTCCCTGCCTGTATCGGTGTTCCCAAGTTCATAATGACCCCAATCTGTTTAAGTCGCGAGTTAATAGGCTTCTTTTGGGTAAGCTCGTTCCATCGCCAACCACATCTCTGTCTGTGATAGTCGCCAATTTCTTTGGTTGAACTGCAAGATGTTCTTCCCTTAGAAACCTTTACCAGTTTCAGTATTCAAAACAGTTTTAGATAATGCTTAAAACCTTACCAGAAACTTATAATATTTCTATGTCCATATTTACCCCACACCAATTATCTCTGATACGTCGTACTATTTCATACTTAAAATTTGAACACTTAGTTACAAAAAATAATTTAAAAACCAAGAAAACTATCACACGCAGCCCCTTTTAAATTAGCTCTCACATTTTCAAGCTCTGACTGGTCTAACATCATTTTTTGCTACATATCACTATGTCAATCTCAGCTGGAGTCAATACACTGGTATTATTGGCATAGCTTACTGCAGCGATGTGCCAGTGATATAAACGACGGAATTAGAACCCAAAATCCTTTCCAGAGCATGATGTATGACTAATTTCGTAACTCTTCACGTGCCGCGGGATGATTTTCTCGGCCATTGTCGATTTATCAATATAGATTTACTGAAGTCTAAGAGGTTTAACTTGGCCTTGAAATTGATTTATTTACAGCCTTACTTACATCTATCTTTATTGGTTAAGCTTATGTGATAGAGAAGCTACTTAAGGATTTTAAATATATAAGTAATTTCAAACATAACAATTATTTTATTACTATTAATAATATTGCGTGTGAGGAGCATCCTTTACCAGACCTACATTTCACCAGATATATTTAAATTGCAAGACGGATAACTCATCAAATTGTCAATGAACTATCATTTTATATGGTTTTACTCGTTAAAGTTTGAGGCAAAAATTTTGGTCGTAATCTCTCGTATCAACATTAACCAGGTAGAAATCCAGGCGAGAACGTAAAAAATCCAAATAAAAAAATCCTATAGCACTAAGCTTGACCCTTGAAAAGAACCCAAGTAGTATCTTCTGTTCCCGTGACCTCCGTTGCACGTGTGACACTGGGTTGTTTTTATCAGTCAGAATCTGATAGACCCCTCCGCCCTCACCGGGGCATCCATAAGGATTTTCCACCCCGAACCCAAGCCCACAAACTCGACAGAAACGCTTTCGCCCACTAGTCCAACGTTGAATTCCTATGATATATCTCATGAACGCTATTGATTATATTTTTTGTAAATTTGATGGGTGCCCACGCGCACGCCCACTACATTTTTATTAATATTAACATTCGTGATTTACAGTTCTCCTGTTACACGTGTCAAATATTTATTTTAAAAGAATTCGTCAAGTTAATACATGCTATTACAAAATAAAATAATTTCTCAACGATCTGTTTGTATGCTAGAATTTAGAATCTCCTAACCTAGAGCCACCAATGTACTTCCGATCTTAGAATAAGAAAAGTAGGAATGAAAAAGTGAGGCAACTAAGGCCCGGCGAGCCGTGTTAGTAGGTACTAAAAGTCACGTTCCGTCGAACACAGCTCGCAAGTAAACACATTCGGCTCACGCACACAAAAATAATGAAGAGGACACACGATTCCACTCGTGTTTTGTACGAAACGCGGCTTTTATGTGTTATTATTCTAAGGTTCCGATTTATCGAGAAGTAAATTTCTACTAATACATTAACTTTAGATAACCCATGCAATTTAGCCCCCTTATTAATAAATGTGTAGTAAAGTTATGCCACACGCAATTCTCGAAAAAAATATGGTAAATCCGAAGGTTATATTGGAAGTAGCATCGCCTAACGTTTATCAATAAGGGGGTAACCCCGTTATTAATAAATGCGAAGTTTAAACTTTCAAGCACGGGTGACTACAAATTCAGATTGGTTTGGACATCTTCGGATTTTGGGTACCCCGTCCGGTGTTCGTTCGGCCTTGTCATTTGTCCGGACTAAAATAAAAGTAAAAGTATTTATTCTTTGCAAGCCCCCGGTTTTTGTCAGGACTTTTAAATTTCAAAATGTTTACCCTACTTCCAAGGCAAGCATATTTGAAATGGCTTTACTATCTTAAGGAGCCATTATTAAATATTACAAGTCATAAAGTATAATAGTTATTTATTTGAAGAGTTAATGGCCCATCTAAACAATGTTTACGCCACAGGGACTATTAATTCGGAGTCACCTGTCATCGTTGATCATTCATATTATTCCCAACATAACAATTTTAATGTTGGCAGATCAGTCTCCAGGTTCTTACATAAGGGGTCTTTACGCTGGCACGGTTGGAGACCGGCCAGACCCTGTGCATTGCCCAGTGTAATTTTTTTGACGTCTGGCTGACGGCCATATTTGACGCCATCTTTGTAAAAGTTCGTTGACTATTTTGATAAACGGAAAGTTGATGATTTTAAACTAACAACAACACACTTTTATTCTCCGGAGGTTAAGACAGAAGTTTATACAATTCCATTTCGCTAGTTAAAAGGCGAGCCTATTGGGACTAAACGGGTCCAAATCTGGCTCCGGGCTTTTACTGAAAGACTCTTTGGATAAAGTTCAAGGACATTCTTTCTGATTTTTTTTTCTGTTCTTAGTGTTTATTTGAAAGATCAGTAGTTTTTGAATGTGGATAATGTCAACAGGTTCTCTCAATAGGCTCATTGGTTTCCTGGCAGAAAACCAGATGTAATACAGTTTGAAGTGGAAAGAAGATCAGGAAATGGGGGAAATTGGAAATGAGGGAAGGCCGACAAAAAATTTCAACGTTGGGTGGTTCAGGATGATGTAGAAAGCTCATGATGTCCGGATGACTTGTTTCAGAATCTCACTGCTGATCTAGTTTTCCTGTCACTAACCACGTTGTTTCTAAACAATTTTTTCATTCCCCCTGACATTGGCTTGTGTCCAAAATAATTTATTTAACAGTTATGTCTTTCAATATATCGCCATTGCACTGTGCAGCCGACGTCAAGGCTCTATGATTAGACTATTTATACATAAAAATGAGCAGATATTATATTATTTTGATACGTCCATCTTGTTAGATTAATGGGAACTTTACACTAGGTATTTTTTTTAATTTGGTATAGGCATGTGATATGAAAGATTGAGGATTATGTAAAGCTCAAAGAATTACTGTTGATGAGGTTATAATAGTAGCGAAAGACCAAAGAAGATGGATGGATTGTGTAGAAGAGGTGACTATTCAAATGACGACAAATGGAGATGTATGGGAGAAGTATAGATGCTGCATCAATCATCAACTCAGCCTATTGCAGGTCACTACTATAGGTACAGCGGCCAGCACATTAAGCTACCCCAATGTCTCAAACTTATGTGGTAGTTTTACAACTTTATCACAAATAGGTTGAAGTTAAATTGGGAAATTTTACAGTTTAGGGTAGCTTGATGTGCTGGCGTCTGTACATGCTGCGCCAACTACAAATGAATTGGTATAAAAGTGGGACGGTTTTTAATTTATTATTCAATTTTAACGCTCGATATGGCTTTGGTAATGTAGTAGAATCGGTTGATTTATGTTCTTCATGGTAAGTTAGAATTATCGGGCAGGTGTCCGAAACTACACGACCAAGCGTGTATTTTGCGTACGGTCGTCCTTCTTAGTATCAACTAACTGACTGTCTCATTGGTCTTGTAGTCGCCAGCGCTTCTGCTTCATCTTCTTCTACAAAGTGTTATTAGTTTTCCTTCTGGATTTTTTCAGCAGCCTGGAGTCTGAATGTGTTCGTGGTTGATGGCAATGGGCTCACCTAATTTTACTTGAGACTAAAATTTAACAAACGAAATGTTAGGGTACTATAGTTACACATCTTTATTGTGGCTTTAAATACAATTATGATTTTTCACATCTGTAGCTCCAGAAATTAGCGTGTTCAAACAACATGACAATATAATGTCCATAGATAGTTTTAGTCAACAATACAATCCCATCATGGTAGGGAAATTGGAGGGGTTAAACATTTTTAACTTTCTCCCAAAAATAGAGACTTTGTCACCAATCCGATGTGTAACTGTTTCCTTTATTAGGCACTAAATTAACAAGTCACATTTATAAGTATTTGGGAAGTTACAAGCAGCCACCCGGGACTTCGTCTGCTGTGTAACTATACACAACTTGTCGTGAGAATAACAAATGTAAGAAGATGAAAATCGAAATAAGTGCAGCCGCTTTGGAGTGATCTGCGAAAAACCCATATGTTATTCGGAAATACAAGTTATACAGTTCTTTTTAATTGTTAACACACACTGTAAAAACATGGATACTGATAAAAAAAAATACCCTGTACGTATATACTTTACAGTTTCCTCAAAATCCGTCCAGTGTTTTTTGCGTAAAAGAGTAAGACACATTCGTACCTACAGCCTCACTAGCTTTCACATTTATGATAATAATTAATTGGATGTTAAAAATTTACTCACATCCAAATCCAAACTAATATTATAAATGCGAAAGTAACTCTGTCTGTCTGTCTGTCTGTCTTTGCTTCACGCCTAAACTACTGAACCGATTTGTGTGAAATTTGGTACAGACATAGTTTGTAACTTGAGAAAGGACATAGGATAGTTTTTATTACGAAAAATAAAATAAAAAATAAAATTTATTCCGGACATACAGCGCCATCTATTGGTCAAGAGTCTGCATCAATTCAGTACTGAAAATTCATCGGAAAATCCAAACTTCCAAACTAATAATATTATAAATGCGAAAGTAACTCTGTCTGTCTGTCTGTCTTTGCTTCACGCCTAAACTACTGAACCGATTTGTGTGAAATTTGGTACAGACATAGTTAGGAACTTGAGAGAGAACATAGGGCTCAAGAGTGTCAAAACCACAAGACCTATATATTTTTGCAAAGGATGGCAAAACTAAAAACGTGGTATACAGAAATGTCTTGGTGTTAGAAACTTTAATAATCTTTAAAGCCTAAAATAATAGAAAATTTGTCAAGGGAGAAACAGTATTTTTTCCTGAAATGGCAAATCAAAATATTTTTTTGAAAATAAGGGAAAAATAACATTTTCGCCTTTTTCGATCGGCAATAACGGCTTTAATGCCCTAAGTGAGTATACTTACATATCTTCAATTCAAACGCAGAGCTCATTATGTTGATTTTTGAAGAGTTCCCTAGAATATCTTCCACATTTCATTTTTGAAGAGATCCCGCGAGATCGGGAACTATGTGGGTAAAACCAAAAATCTGCCGGAAGTCACTATTCCACGCGAACGAAGTCGCGGGCAAAAGCTAGTTCATAATAATTGTTTGATTTTAGCACAAATGTGAGAGACGTGACAAATAACTAGATTTTAGGTATAACATGCCCATTGTCTTGTTGTCTAGCCAGTTCTAGCTTCATAAAAACTGAGTGATGGACACTTACATATGTTTTGTTTTTCACTTTGTTTTCTTCCCAAGCCTTGTATAATAGTCTTGTATAACATTTGGCAAGAGGTGAACTGATTCTCCCAAAATTCTCCCCGCGGCCTCCTACCTTCAATGCACAGACATTCCAACATTATCACTGTTCAATAAATACACTTAAGAAGCCATTTGTACATAATAAAAGTATTGGGGCATCTGTTCCGTGCGTATTGTATATAGCGGTGTAAATGTGGGTCGTAACCCTTTCTGGATACCTCGAAATAGACGGGAGAAAACGAACAGGAATAGATATCTACTGAGCCCTTTACGTCGCAGCATTTCGTAGTTTTATGCGCTTTTGGAATGGATTTGTAATGTGTGCATGCTTTTACTAGATTTGTAAAGAAGTTACAGAAAGCTAAATTCTATCTTCCAATTCTTAACGGTTATTTTGTATTGTTGCAGCGATGCTCATGGTGGCGTGACACCGGCTTGACGTGAATCAATCCGCGAGATGTCTCAGCCGCCGGGGCGCGGTCGCGCGCGGCCCCCGGGCCCCGCCTCCCCCTTAAACTACCGTCCACCCTCACCATGGGCCCCAAGCCCGCCTCCACTCATCTCAGGGCCCAGGCACTCCACAGCTATTGTGACACCACCACCAGTCCATCCGTCCCCAAAACCATTTCGACCCTTACACTCCCCTCATAATTTACGACAGCACTCTCCATCTCCTAGCTCCCATTTTTCCATCTCTCCTTATGCCATGTCCCCAATACTGGGGCAGAGTCCGGAGTACTATTACTCGTCACCTTACGAGCCTGTTCGGGAGTACGATTACGCGGGAGTGCCATTGGAGCCGCCTCCACCGCCGCGACCGATGATATATGAGGAGGATGAAGAGGACCGTGGTCCCTCCACGGCGGAGATCATTGCCCAGCAGTCGCAAGAGGGCTACGTGGACGAGAAGCTAGCAGAGTATCAGGCTACTATTCAGTTATTGCAAGGTGAGTGGTATACAATAGAAATTGTTTGAATGATGAGAGGGTAAAAACCGTATCATAAATTTAGATTCTTAACCATAATATGTTCAGGAAGTATTTTAGTTAGGTATTTAGACATAAACACACAACCAATATTTCTTTAAAATTACTTTGTTCCTGCTTTAAAATAGGTAGGTACGTTGTAATTAAAGAAATGCCCGGTGATGTGTTAATAATTATTGTTAACTGACTCTGGTTAATATGTCTTACAAATTATTTTCTGGGTTTATGGTCGTCAGCAGAAATGCATGGAAAACTTTCTTCTCGGATCATTTTTCCTTTTCAAATAAACAAAAGAGGAAGGCGTTTTAAGGGCAGGCAGGTGTTTTAAATAAACTAATTAGAACTCTATAACGAAAACCAGGTTATTTGTATCTCTGACTTGAATTATCCTTTTTGATTTGTACCAACATCTACATCGCACATATTACGAACTAAAATCCTAGATCGCGATATTAAGATTATCAACACGATGGAACTTATGTACAAGATACGATAAAATATAATAAAAAATATTCTACAAAAGGTGTTTCAGTAGGAATCAGTAGTTACATTGTAGGCTGTGGTAAAGAGAAGCAGTGCTGCTTCCCTCTTGAGTGAAGAAATCAAAAGATCCCAACAACAACCATCGGGCAGCCACCAGCCACAATACTTTAGAATGAGAAACTTTCCACCGTGTTCTTCATACCTTCTAGAATATCTAAGAACAGTTTAGCTTTTCTTAAAGCTAATGTAGTAAACTCATTACTCTTTTACGAGGTGGGTAGGAGCCAATTTACGGTTCGATGGTTTAGTTAAGATAAAGAAGAATTATTAGAGAGTAAAAAGGCAAAGGTCTGAGCGAAAACACTGATAGGAGATAGCCCTAGCAATACTTAAATGGAAATGTTCTTCAGAAAGGTCAGCTAGAATTCGCAGCCAGAGCGTGCGCGTTTAACCCGTAAATTAAGGAAAGGTTCGATTCATTCAAAAATCGCCTAAGATAAAAGTGCCTGTTTTACATTTTTCTTCATTATTCTCGTTTTTCGGGTAGCCTATCCAATTTTTTCTAGTGACCTTAAGTGCTTATTACACTATCCGATTTGTAGGAAACCTTACAAGAAATCGGAAGATGTAATCACAGTTAGGACAGTGTGGAACTAGGATGCCAATTAGGATCCTACAAATCGGATAGTGTAATAATCCCTTTATATTACAAAGACAATCAAGAATAATGAATAAAAGTACCATGCTATGCGTTTACTAACGAAAAGCATTTCATTTACGTAGATGAATACAAGTCGATTTCCACGAAACAAACAGTTTCAGTCTAGCTGTATATCCACGATCAAACTGCCCCATAGCAAATTTCACTAACCAGTTACGTAACTGAGGAGAATCGCTTGTTTTGTCGTTAATCTTGGCTCTTACAACCTTTATTACAGCATTAAAATTCAATACGTTGTTACCCTGCGTGACTTCAAACAAACTACCGTTTATAATGCCATTGGGAAAGAGATTTCTAGTGTAGGTATGTACGTGAACAAAGCTTGTCGAAAATATATCGATGATATTCATTCGACATATCGGACTTTATTGGCAATAAAAACTACATTTTAAATTTTAACCCAGCAAAAAAGTAAAACATTTAAAAAGTTAAAAACAATACTTTCCTGTCGGTGAGCCACGAAATTTTACGTTACGTCGGGGTACCGCTAAAAAAACGCTCCAAACACGACATATCTGCTAATATACCATAATCTTGCTTATTAATATAACACACATGGGTGTTTGAAATTTTAAGCCACACATATGTTTGTATGTAAAGTTAATACCCATAGACGTCTAAAATAGCAAAGGTAGCTAACACAAAAGAGCTGATAACCTTGAAACGGCTGAACCGATTTTGATGAATTAAGTCTAAGAACCATTGCAAGAATGCTGCCCTGCTTTCAAATAAAAAAAATTCCATCTAAATAGGTTCACCCGTTTAGGCGCTACGGTGCCACAGACAGACAGTCAGACAGACACACACACATAGCGGTCAAACTTATAACACCCCTCTTTTTGCGTCGGGGTTTAAAAATAAAACAAGATAACAGGCATCGGAAACGTATTTTAACAACCAACAATACATGTCCTACATCAATAGGCTGCAATTAAGATAGCTACTGTACTCTTGAGCTAGTCTTATAATGTAGATACATCGATGTGTAGGTATTTTATGGTTTTTGGACAGTTGTTCCGGGTCAGACTGTTTGTGTACACAGGAGAAATTCAAGCAAAACATACATTGATAGCAATTGATAGCCAATCTGATTAAGTTGTTTGGAGCCTTTTAACCCGCGCACGGGTCGTTTTTATAGTTAACTATTTTCATTCTTTTTTTTTGTGTTTCGCTTGAAACTTGAACTTTGTCCGATCACAGTATACTTATTGATCGGACAAGGTGGAAGGCACATAAGTGCACAACCTGTCTCCATGAGTTTAGAACATTATTTGTAACACTCCGGAAAGCTGACAAAACATTCAATTCAAATTAAGTATATACCTACTGAACTTATGGTATCAGTTTGGCCAACGATGTCCTTTTCAGCATGTATGGGTATCGATACTTTTTGTTACAACCAAACTACATGTACTTTAAAAACTGACATCACTGTAATAGAAAACCCACTATAGAACCCAGGTCTCGGTTCCTATTTCCAATCCATTCGCTAAGACGTCAGTCAGTTTTATCGTTTCTCGAATACAGGTGGGTCATGCATTGCCTATGTCTATAGGCGAATACATTTAGAACTAGGTCCTAAATTTAGAACAATAGCGATATTCGAGAGCGTGTGATTCAAAGCTTCACAACGTCTGGTCTGGTCTGGACTGGAATGTTAGATTGTATTCCTGAAATGAGTTGTGACGTGTTCTTTATCTTTATGATCCATGCTAGATAGGAAATGTGGCTGAGAATAAACACCTTTTGAACATCAAAAATTACATTGCGTTACTATTAAGATGTCAAAATGGTTGTTTCCAATTCATTTAAAACTTACACTCACAGTATTTTTAAATGACATGAAAATTCTCTACAAATTTTTGTTTCCATTGACCCCAGTTCAATCTTTCCCGGAATTTCTCGACGATATTCATACATACATACATAACCTCACGCCTTTTTCCCATGGGGGTAGGCAGAAACTACAGAGCGCCATATGCTACGATTCTTACATACTTCTTTGGCTTCGTTTACATTCATACATGTTGTCATACACACACGCCGGTTACGAGTACTACGTGCCTGACCTTTCTGAAAAACCTCACCAATAAGGTCTATGTATGTCCTTCTAGGGCGTCCCCTCCCGGCCCACTCCCACTCACATCTGCCCATCTCGACGATATTTTTTTACATAAACTTACATTGCTATTCTGTACAAGTGTTCCTGTAAAACCTTGAATGCAATGAACTCGCATTGTCACTTAACACTAGCGACTCACTTCACCGCTCATCATACGGTGAGCGGTGCTTTGTAGTAATTGTGCAGTTTTACATGGAGCGATTGCAAATCTGATCTCCATACCCTGGGTAACACGATACCCCTTGGTTAAACTGGTTGTCAGATTTTCGGGCTTCTGACTATCTGTAACGACTGTCATAGATCTAAAAATGACAGCCAGGAGCAATGGCTTCCATCCTCGGACCAACCTTGTAAGGCGTGGCTAAACCTTCGTTCGACCCGTGAGGCTTTATTATGTAACCACAAACTCCTCTTAACCAAGTGTTTACGAGGATTATTTTTACAAAATCGACCGACTTTTTTGTACACCTCAAATGCATCTAAAGTTAAGCATGCCAATAAAATAAGCAAACAGAAATCGGTTACAATATCCGTCTGGTGATTCTCTTACATTTTTGTAGATTTCATCACATCACAAAAATTTCAACGCTCCTTGCCAAAATGCAGGTTTGCAACTAATTGCAAGCAGTACACAAACAAACAGATTGAGCTAAATATACTGATTCGGACAGGTTCACTGTTCACGTTAGCCGTTTGGCGATGTAGGTACTTTGAGTCGTTGCTGGTGGTGACAGGGCTTATTGATAGCGTGATTATTTTGTGAGAAACTAAAAACATTTTGGCTTAATTCGGGCACATACTGTATCGTTAAGAAGTCAATTTGTGGATTAAATTCTGGTGAAAGGTTTTAATATCATTCCTACGGCTATTCTGTAAAAGTGACCTCGTGAAAATGTAGATGAAGTTAAAGCGAATTTAGCTGTCATTGTATTTAATTATTATTATTATTTTATTCGTTTTTATTTTTTTTATTTAGTACCTACTATAATTAATTGATTGGTTGACTGGTAAAAAATGCCTAAGGCAATAAGTCCGCCTATGTAGATTTGTGTGCTTGATGTATTAAATAAATAAATAATAACTAGTTAACTTTTACTGAATCTATCGACTGTATTATAAAGGAAAACTCAAAATAGTTGTTTGGGTGTTCACGTCACGTCTGATATATGATATATTGTTCAGTTTGAACAATCGACTTTAGAATTTTTCGGTTACTTAGTGTACGTAGCGTCTATTCCCCGAAGGGATAGGCTGAGTTGTTATTTTACAGTGCCTACATCCTCTTTTTGCTAGTAATGTCTTTAGTCTCGCGTAATAAGTGGACAAGGCGTCGGGCTAGGCAGCCACTGAGAAATTGCAGATGGAAATGCTTGCGACTATACTAGACCAACAAGGAATCTATTATGTAGTAGCAATATAAATTTAGTTTTGTATAGACTATTATAACAAAGCTCTACGTGAACTAGAATATATTGCAATGAAAATTTTTGTCAGAACACAAGATTCCACGTAACCGCCATTAACGTTTCGCCAACACGTCTGGTTAGGCGATCATGCGGAAAATTGAATACACAGATTACCTTTCATGTACCTACGTCACTACGCCCACCACCTACTCCGAGATAGGGAGCTCTTGATGACTTCCGATGCTGATGGCTTCTCATGGCCAAGAAAACGTTCGATGACGTGGAAAAGCTAAGGTGGTTATTGAATATTGTTGTTTATGTTGATTGCCTCGCTCCAGTTGTTACTGAGTGCGGTGTTATGGTACTTAGTATTTATGGCTTGTTGCCTCTTAATAGAATTGGTGGGTCTTTTGATAATAAAACTTATATATGTACAGTATGTCGAAGCGAAGTTAAAGTTTGCCGTACTAGTATTTAAGCCTTTGTATTGCCGTTGTAAAACCTATTTTAAGAGAGTATTTTGTTTCTTATCGTTTTAGTAAACACACAAGCTCGCAGGCTAGGCAGGCTGGCTCTTGTAACTCGGATCTGTCATAGGTGACAGATCTGAGTTACAAGAGCCAGCCTGCCTGCACAGGGATCAGGGACTTCACACAATCTTGTAACTACGTTCTTGTGTATTAAAGAATACACAAGAACTAATATTATAACTATTAATCTACAATTCCCTGCCGAAGTCGGTGTCGTGTTATGGTATGTGTTTAGGAGTGAATAGGTTACTTTTAGGCAAAGAGATTTAAAATACTATAGAGCGGGCATGTCAAGGAAATGTCATAGAAAAACTTTGACCCCATGTCTCAGCAACACCATCTAGAATAATATATGAACATTGGAGCGGCAGCGGAGCGTACTACAAAAAACTCATAGACTTGTATCCAGCAGGAAACACTTTTTCGGACGAAAATTTTGTTCGTGATGTCCGGTTTATACGTATTGAATGTCTTTGCTTTTAGGCAAGCTAGCTTCATCGTCGACCACATTATCGCTTACCATCAGGTGTGATGGTGGTCATACGAATCCTATCAATAATAATAGTAAAAAATATTCTATTTCATTATATTGTAATCGTAAGTAATATGTACTTCATAAAGTTTTGTTTACTGTTGTGGTTTTCAGTTTTACCAATCGTATGTTTTTATCTAAGACAAATTCACTTTACTGGTTATTACTTCGCATATCAGTACATTATCGAATTTCTTCGGAGCTTCTATTGACGACAGTCACGCTATGTTGGGGAATATGTTCGTTTCCCCTTTTATGTACAAATTGATTAATGTCTGTTTGTTATATTTATGATTATTTTGCTTTCCTTATGAGCGGGGAATAGTAGGAGGTAGTAGGTCAGAATTTAAACGTCAAATTATAGTCGAGTTTATGCAGTTGTTGTTAAAAGAATATTGTCCTCGATTATAATATCTTCTGTATTTTGGGTGCGTTTAAAAATACTTCATTGTTTAGTACCGTTTCCAATACCAATTCAGTTAAAAGATTTATGAGTTGGAAGATTTCTAGAAAAACGATTTACACAGACGGTAACCTCAAAGCTTTTGAAAGCAAATGTACTGACTGCTTTTTTAACTGAACTTGGCCATAAGTGGGCAACTAGTCAGATAAGTAGTAGTGTGGTTAGCTCTTTTCCTAACTATACGGAGGCGTCAGTTTTAGTTAAACCGAATGCAGCTGAATATCTACAAGTATTTTGCATGGAGCGACTTCCTTCTTAACTTCCACAACCCAGATACTGGCTAATGTGTAAGACTGGTTTTCAAACTTTCGGATTACTGATTAAATCCGTAACGACTGTCAAAGATCTACCAGTGACAGCTAGGATCGATGGCTTAGCGTGCTTTCCGTGCAATAGACTGACCTGGTTAAGCCTGATCAAGTAGCTGTTTTAATTTAGCAACCTTTTAACAGAGACGTATAATAAATACACAATTGTTGACACTAACACGTATGCAGCAGACAGACAGAATTAAATCTCTAGTCTATAACTACTAGTTAGCTACAGAAGTTAGAGCTTGGGGGCATGCCAAAAGTGATAATTTGTGAGGCGGTGTATGCATGGACACCACGTCAATCACTATCGGGGACATGTGTGTTACTGTCAGTCGTGATGCAGCTTTACTAAATGAGAAATAGGCACTTTTAGTTTCTTCATGGCTTGTACGCCAGTTGCCGTTATCGCTAACACATGAGTATAAAGTCATAATTGAGGTGACTCCAAACCTAACTTAGTTATTGTCATAAGTGATGAAATAAACATTTTTATATTTATTATTTTTTATTTAATTGAAGTTTGTAGCGTAGGTTTTTGTGTTATGGGTAATCAATGGCCTTCATTTTTTGCCTTATTTCATCGCCAACAAAGTTAAAAGAATGCATACATATACATCGCATAATAATTGTACCTACTTAGTGATAGATAATTTAATTACATAGATATAACATTTCACTTGATTCAGCAAAAAGTAAAAAAAAAATATAAAAACCTATCTTCCAATTACATTATCATATTTTTGTCTCATGTAAATTTGTGGAATCCAATGGACATTTTGGAATATACTGAATGAATTATTGTTAGCTTCATATTTTGTACTATCTTCGTGCCTTCGTTATTTGTTATGAGACCATGGTCATGGTTATTTATTTAGTGCGTTGTATTATTTATTGTGTTATGTTTTATTTGTTCGTAGGTTGTGGTGATCTTGGGATTCAATTAGTGGTTTAAAATGAAAACCTACTTTTAAACTCTAAATTCAATCGTCAATAAATCAATGCATTTTTTATTACCATAGTTCGTACGTAATGCATGTTACTTTTTGAGATTAACAAATTTGATACACGCTTTAATAAAATTACATTTCTAGATACAGTTAATTTTTATCAAACATTCTAGTCCCTGCTGCAATGATATCATTGTCCATTTCTATATAAAGTTTCAAAGAAGCTGTTACCAGTTGGCACTCTTGCAAGAGATTTCAAACACTTAATTCAACTGTTATAACATAACTGTTACACACAAATTTAACTGGAACACGTCTAAAATCACACACTCACTAAATTCCAACCACCTAACATCTTCATCATCACGTCTGTCAATGATAGTCAAATCTCTTAAAATAACTCACGAAATCCGACTGATGATGAGTATGAAAAGAATTAGTGTAGTCGCCAAAACAAACGTAGTTAATGTAACGTGCATATGCATGTAACAGTGAACCACTGAACCTGTGAGATCATCCACCTTGCCGGATCGGTAAGCGAATGACGAACGCTTCCCGTGTTACAACATTTCTATTCTAATTTACATATCGTTTTGAGTTGGTCTACTTTTGTTGGGTTGGCAAGGTCGCTGTCGGATGTTGTTTTCTTCTACTGGGTTAAGACGTGTTCCTGACTCGTATATCTTGATAGTTTCTACGGAAATGAACCAATATTTTGGTTACTCTCTCTCTTGGCAACACTTTGTTTAAAGTTTTGACCTGTCTGTCAGCTAAATTGCTGGTATTGTCACAACTTTCATGATGAACTATTGACTTATTTTTGCTGTCGTCACTTCTGTGATCCGATCATTCCTAATTTTGTTTGACTTTCAATGAGCTCACCTTCTATTGCAATTGTAGCACACTTGTTTGATGTCATCCCCTGAACAAGCTTGATTGCATTTCACATTTGGCACTTAGCGATCTTAAAGTTTCCGTTGTGTCAAAGTCTCTTTATTTTTGATATCATCTTCGAAACAGCCACCATCTGATATAACAATGACATTGGCGGGCTCTTTCATTACGTTCATGCGTTATTTTTAACTGAAGTGCAGTCGGAAGGCTGAACATTAATCATCGATGGTTCAGAGAACTGATTCATAATCACTTGTTTGTGCTTAATTAGCGGATGTGTGCCAGAATGTTGATGAGCGCCGAATAATTGGGATTATTTCAATGGATGGACTTGGGATTTATTCTTTTTGTGAGAGAGAAACTTTTCCAGACTGTAAAAGTTTCTTTGGACTTTTGTTTTGACTTTGCTGCCCAATGGTTTGCTCAATGAGGTTTTGTGTATTATGCTATCATTATTATGAACACATTACGTACTTGTAGGGTATTCAAATTAGTTTTGGTGGCAAGTAATTGTTTTGATCAGAAATAAGTTTACTGTCAATGGTAGTGCTTTGAGTTTCATTTATTACATTATAAACAAAATCTTCTTATAAAAAGTATCAGACACATTGAGCCGGGTTCGTTTTGAAATGGCTAGCCAGAGACGTCACAAGATAAGATGTAATCAGGTAAGATAAAAAGTTCCCAATGCCAACCGAATGAGTTCAGGTCCACGGTTACATCATCGGTCGAAATAAATAATCGTAAATCTGAAACATTTGGGCATAGCTTCGTGTAATATATACGTGGGCAACTTTGCACTAGATACAGTTTCAAACGATTTGGGTGTCACTACTAAAACTGTGCATGTTTGCTTCAAAATCAGTACGTTCAAAAACTTTTTGACCACCACTGTGTTTTGTGACAGCGTCTTATCATAGTTTTCTGGTGTTCCTATTGAGAATTAATCCGTCACTGTCAATTACAATTTTCAGAGATTTGTTTTTGCCCAGTTTCATTTTTCAATACATTTAACTGATTTCGCTAATTGGCTTCGGTTTCATCCAAAGTGGACTAAATTTGTTGATTTTTTTTTGTTCAATTTAAAGTGAAAGGCGATTCATTTGAATTACTTCCCTGTCTCGCCGGAGTCACGGCGCCGGCGCTCCCCAATTTTAAACGCTGCACTACCCTCCGTCTGCTGGCCGACAGCCAGCTCGTCTCCTCCTAGATCACTTCATTCAGAACTTACAGAGTTATTTGAAACTATCATAAATGATAAATTCTTGAGAAACGAACATTTGGATGGTTAGTAAGAAGTTGCAGTGAAATTCATTATTTTACGAGCCAGCCAGTTTGTGTTTGCTTCAAATCTTTGTCATGTACATTTTTCCTGTAATTTTCTTATGTTTTAACTTCGGATGCTTTTTGTTCTTCATCTTCTTACAACTTTGTATTCTTTATATTTATCATTCTGTAAATTAACACCACTTTGACGACTGTTACCTCATAGTTTAGCTTCATCAATCTTAAAGCTGAATTCTGTTACCTCTAGTATTATTTGTCATAAATTCGTATCGTCATCATAAATTATACACATGCGCAATTTGCCTTCAAATATATCGGTCTCACCATCTCTTACAGCTGATTTGAGTCTGGTCTTATCGTCATCCGCCCCCGCACTGATCTCGCTGACGTCATCAGATAATCGTGTATAAAATACACGGAAAGTGTTAGAAAATTCGAGGTCGATGCACGACTCGTTATTTTCCTTCGTCTCATTTCTATTATTGCATGTTTTACCTATCGTAAGATATTTCTAGCTATGCTGTCTGTGTGATTTGCTTGTTTGTCTTCAACGTCTCGTTTATATTGGTCTTTGTCTGCGCATTCATTCGGGTGATAAGTTTTTATTGCCTCTTAGATAATATGTGGACGTGGCTCTAAGCGAATGTTTTTACCTCAGACTCTGCACTGAAATTCCAATCCGTTATCATACGGTATGGTTGACTAATTCTAATGCACCCATTATGAATCACTACTGATTATGTTTCAGCGATACTTTCTAAAATATTGTCTATATTCTAGAAAGTATAGCTTTCAGTTAAATAGCAATGCTTTTAAGACCATTAGTTAACAATGGGGGCGAGTATATTAGTGCCAAAATCCAGCACAAGCTGCGGCACATTGTGGATGGTTAGTTCTATTTCAGTAGGCTTGTCACAACTTACAAATGAGAATTGTAGAGTTTAGTTTTAACAAAAACATTAGTGTGGTTAATTGACGTTGGCAGTACTAAAAGACGTTTCTACAAAAAACAGATCATCGTTGGAGACAAATTAATTTAATCTAACTAACGTAATTATTTGGGAATCTTAGAAAGAAGTTTACAATATTGAATCCCTACTAGACCTTTTTATTTCAAAATGCAACACGTTATCTTTAGTCCTCTCTTCACGCGATGATCTGAGAATGCCAATACCTACCTATAGTAGTAGTATAGTAGTGACCTATAGTATACTTAGTTAACACTTCGCTAATTATGCTTAAGTCCTATGTTGCCATCAATCGGGTACGAATTCAGACCCCAGGCTGTTATATAATGATGAAAAAGAAAAACAGTAGGAAACCGAACCCTACTCTCACAAGCCTAGCAGCAGAACTTGCGAACACTACCAACAATGTTAACGATTCATGTATTTTTACAATCTGACTAACTCAAAATAGTTTGTCATAATGCAAAAACGAAAACTATTTCCGTTACGAAGATGATACGTCTTATATTCATATTTCATCCATTCGCTTGATAAAAAAGAATAAAGAGTAAAACTTTTTACACTCCTAAAAAGAGGTTAAAAAAATAAATTTATTATAAAAGGAAACAAACAAAAAGTAACTTCTCAACAACAAACAAAAGTTTTACATACACTCACACACACATAGATTTTCATTTGTTTTTGGTGTTTCTTAGAGAATGGTTTTTCAAACATTTGGTTTCTCTTAGAAATAAGGTTTTCCAAACATTTCGTTTTTAAAAGAAATAAAAGTCCTTTTCACACAATATTTAGCATGCTTGTTTTGAATTTCGTAACAGCTTTAAAGCAGCTGTGGCATTCCAAGATTTCGACAATGTTTGAGTAACGTATGTCACGTGTTTCTTGCTATTTGCGACTGACCTGAATGCGAATCTGTGGCTATGAATGAGAGACTTCTCAGAACCTCTCACGACATTTATCATGTCCATGAGTTCTATTAAGAATTTGCCAGACGGTTTATTCTGTACAGATATTGCCTGCCAAAAGTGAACTGTCAAATTCAAGCATTAGTATGGGATCGGCTGTCATTTGGAGATCGTTGAAAGTCGTTGAGGTGGCCGCACACGCTCATATTTTTTCTTCATCTGCGCGCATTTCGTACTCTAACATTCTCTTAGTTTAGAAAATACACACAATTAAGTAGTGTGGCTTTCTATTGGTAAAAGAATTTTCGAAACCGGTTTAATAAATCCAGAGATTGCCTTCTACGACGTCACAAACTCACAAACATTATCCCTTTAAATAACATTAGTACAGACAGATAATAGACAAAGTATTTATTGTCATTAACGTTGTGTAAGGTTAGTCATAAGAGTAATCAGAACTTCGAAAGTCTTGCCAAGGGTTACTGTTGTACCCAGTGACTGGGTTGTTGAGGTTAAATAAGCAGTTATTCCATGCAAAATATTGGTATTCAAACCCCAACATAGTTGGAAAATGGCTAGGCAGATGAGATACATCGTTAAGATCAAAGAGATTTAAAAGACTATAGAGCGGACATGTCAAGGAAATGTCATAGAAAAACTTTGATTCCATGTCTCAGTAACGCCATCTAGAATAATATATGAATATTGGAGCGGCAGCGGAGCGTACTAAAAAAAACTCATAGACTTGTGTCCGGCAGGACACACTTTTTTGGACGAAGATTTTGTTTGTGATGTCCGGTCTATTAGGTATTGAATGTCTTTGGTTAAGATTAATGTCACCTAAATGTCACTGGCCGATTTTAACAGATTAGCCCTGCTGTAGGTAAGGTCATATATAACATTGTATCTGGCAAAGGTATATTGTATTCAGAGATGTGATTCTATTGTGAGTTCTATTATTCATGTTTTGACACTATAGGCTGAGGTGAGCTCTGAAAATAAATGTGTGGCGCTTGTAGCCGCTAATAAATTATATTCGATAATGTAATGCAGCAGGGGAATGTTCCGCCTACAGATTTCAGCCCACAATCTTCTGGAAACTATTTTTTTTTCATTCCTGGCTAAGAATATGTTGTAGGTAATTACTATCTGTAGAGATGTAAATATTTTGGGTTGACTGAGCGTGTAGATAACAGGTTTTATCTGTTGCTTTAATATTTTATCAAAATTAAGGAAACAATTGTTTGACCCCGCAGGATTCGATGCATTATGAATATTATGATAGACCTTTCTTCTGCTCTTTTGGAATACAGGCGTTATCGTTTTAAATAACAAATTGCATACCCGTTCTGTTTCAATCAAAGCTGTTAATCTAGCTCGGACAACAGTATCTAACATTTTTTAAATATTTTTTTGTTGTTCCAAGCTAGGAAGTTAATGTTCGTATTCATGAGTATGCTCTATTATATTTTTAATGATTGTACAGTCGATAGCTCCCCAGTAAGTAGTTACTTCTTTAATTCGATTTAATTTTAATAAATCAATTGTCTTTCAACTTTTACTAAAAAACACAACAAGGTATAAATCTTGACTATACGGCCCTGTAGGCGTTTACAACAGCTTCGCACCAATAAAGACAGTCTGGACGTCGTCAAGTCCGACATGAGAGCCAATGGCCTGACTGAAAAGGATGATGAAGATCGGGCAAAGTGGAAGAAGCTCAGTCGGAAGGCGGACCCTGGCAATAGCCGGGATTAACGCCAGGTGGAAGAAGAAGCACCAATAAAGACAGTCGTGAAGATATGCTCCACAACTCATTATAACGTTTTAGCCATTAACTTTGAAATCGGTTTAGCTATGCCAGTACATATTATGTTCTAAAGACGCAAATGCCGTGGTGTTACAAAACTTGAAGCTAATGAAGATTCGTAGTTTTATAAAATTGGTAGCAAAATTCTTCAATACATTTTGGGCAAGGGGTATTGTGGTACCCAGCCACTAGGTTGTGGTAGTCTGATATGCTATGGCTCCATGTAAAACACTGGTATTTAGCTGCATCAGGTCGGACTGGAAGTCAATCCCAACATAGTTGGAAAAAGCTAGGCAGATGATGGTAGGAAATGTAATCTGAAAGTTCGATACGAATAACTATAGTTACTGAGTGAAGGGGATTGATTTAAAGTCCTCTTCTTGGAATCTACTTATTAATTTCTCTTGCATTTACAAGTATTTTTTCTTGACACGCGTACATGTAAAACGTCGTGAAGTGCAGTGCTGTCTATCCATTCGTCTCATACGCCGGTTGTCGCAGAACCAATCAACGGCGGCGCGCAGTGTTGCCATAAGAAATGAATTTAGTAATAGTGCAGCGGGTACACACTGCGGCGTGCACACTGAGGATAATAACAACAACATACTTTTACAGAAATTACAGCAATTGGTTTTTCTATTTCCAGTATTGCGATACAGAAAAATCATAATTATTACACATAGTTAGAAGACGGATTTGGAGACGACTTCCGATGTTTCAAAGTTATTTTTCTATCAATACTGCAAAACAAAATATTGGCAGTAAATTAGATGAACATACCTATTTGAAAAGATCAAGAAAAAGTTAAAAATAAACAAAATGCCATATATTGAGACACGACAAAATCACTCCCCAGTCCTATATCCAAAACTAGAGCTAGAGGTTCTCGAATATATTCTTATTACTAATTAACAGATACGATAGCAAATTAGAATTAACAGTTTTAACAGCAATCAAAATAGAATAATCACCAATTATATTTGATCACCCCATTAGGAAATCCACACATCCCGCCGTAGACCAAGCATTTCTTCAAACGATAACAACATCTAAAACAAATGTTACAGAGCATAAATTCGTTTGCATGCGACATCATAATCCCATTGCACACGTCCAGACGAATTTGTATCTACTTAAAGACGTGGTTGTTTTATAAATAAAGTTATTTATACAGAAAAGTATCGTCAGCAACAACGCCTACGTCGCTTGATCTATTTATAAGAGTTACTATAATGTTGGTATCAAGAACGCGTTGTCGTAGCTTTGTGGAGTTGTTTGAGCTTGTTGATGTAATTTTTGCTGGGGAGTTTGTTTCACCACTTCTTCTTCCCAGCAAAGCACTTGGATGTTGTGAAGGATTTGGGTTTGGGGGACTATCTTATGTAATTTAGACGTTCAAAAAGTGCTTATTCTCAAACTAATTTTGAAAAATGAGTTTTATTTTTAAAACAAATAATTTCAAATTCATTTATAATCGGAGAAAATGCTGCAAACTAATTGAAACGTTTGAGCAATATTTAGTTATCAAATCATGTTGGAGTTCGGGTTTGACAAACTCTGAAACAAATTCATCCTACTTCAACACTCCTAGTCTATAGCTGTGTCTCAACTTAAAGAACTTGAAAACAAAATACAAATTTTTCGCAGTCTCTGTATTCCTTAATTCTTGCAAATGCACGTCTTACTAGTCGTAGTAATTTTTGTTCATAGTGATGGAAGGCATGTGCAATGATGTGAGCATAAATCATTTCATATGTTATCTTTGCTTATTGCATATATGTCAAGGGTTAATAATAATAATAATAATAATATTTTATTTTCAGACATAGTCCATACAATTGGGAAATTAAAATTAAAATTACAATATACAATAAAAATACCTTTCAATCAATAAAATAACTTAAAAATTAATTACATACATTAAAATAAATAATCCAAAATAAAATTAAACATGCACCATATAAACAATGTAAAACACATAATTAATCATAAAAAATTTAAACGAGGAGAAGCGCTAACATGAAGTTGCATCCACCTCTTTATTAGGGATAGATCCCACCGCTCGGACAACACCCTCAGGAGACTGTTTGAGCTGCTTCGCAGGCGACTTAGTAGTGAAGCGCTGCGCTTCCTTATGATTGCGAAAAAGTCATCGGTTCGCGCCTCGGCAAACATATTTGAAGCACTACAAAACCGCGGAAGCCCTAACAGTATCCTGAAAGCATTGTTGTACTGCACGCGCAGCGCGCTGTACGCCCGCTGCGTAAAGTTGGTCCACAGGCTGCACGTGTAAAACGACTGGCAATATGCTTTAAACAAAGTCAACTTCACTGGTCTAGTACAACGTGCAAACCTGCGAGCCAACATATTACACCGGACAGACAGCGCCCTGCGCTCCCTCTCAATGTCCAGATTATCACACAAGTCGTCAGAGACCCAGTGACCCAGGTACTTGAAATGCTGCACTCTTTTCAAAGGAGTACCGCAAAGAGTGACAGGAGGCACAGATGAGTAACATTTGGTACCGGCTTTAAAAATCATGAACTCACTCTTTCCAGCATTGTAACTGAGCCCATGGGCCTCCGCATAGCACTCACAAATGTGCAGAAGTTTCCGCAGCGCACCGATCGATGGGCTCAGCAGCACCATATCATCCGCGTAACTAATGTTGTTAAAACACACTCCGTCTATGGAACAACCAATATTAGTGCTGCTCAGCTCACCGATCAGCCGGTTCATGTACAGGTTAAAAAGGCGAGGAGAGGATAATCCTCCCTGTCTCACACCACATTCCAACCCATACACGTCCGACCGCGCACCCGCCCATCTAACGGTATTCTTCTGTTTACTGTACCAGTACCGCAGCAAAGACACAATCTCGCGTGGCACATCAGTTTCACTCTTTAGCTTCTGCCACAGCTTGTCATAACACACCAGGTCAAAAGCTTTTGAAAGATCTAAAAAACATGCATACACTGGTGTGTTTCTGTCTGTATAGTACTGCACAGTCTGCTTGAGACAGAGGATAGCACTCTCAGTTGACAAACCGGGTCTAAACCCAAACTGTGCATCATGCAGGTGGAGGTGCGTCTCCAACTGTCGATCAAGCAAACTATCCAGCACTTTAGCTATGGCAGTCGCAAGCGAGATCGGTCTGTAATTAGACATGTCCGATGAGTCACCCGTCCTATTCTTAACAATTGGCACCACAACTGTGTGCATCAAATCATCGGGTAAAAAAGCATGGCTAATGCACAAGTTAAACAGTAGTGCAAGGACTCTTGGAAGGTGTACGCCCGCGTACTTCAAATGCTCGATGCTAAGACTATCGTGGCCTGGGGACTTGCCTCTAACCATCTTCTTTATTATTCGGCCAACATCCTTGGCAGAGAATCTAATTTTAGGATGCCCAGGGTGATCCTCAGCCTCAAACTCCAATCAATAGATTTCCTCTCGAAGATTTTCACATTTCTTTCATCTATAAGGTAAACTTGATACATCAATCTTTACTATAGATTACTAATGAAGAACTTCTTTATTAGTGATCGATGGTCTTTACAAATAATTATTGTCTAATACTTATCAAATCAAAAGTAATAGAATTATTATAAGGCATCAAAAATACGTCCACATCGCTGTCAACGGGAAAAATGCTCAAAAGAATGGCGGCATTCTCACGTTTAATGGCAAAATCAGTCTTTAATTGACATTGGAAAAGATAGATTGCAGCAAAGCCACTCTTAGAGAAGAAAAACTTAATCCTTGAAAAGTGTAGGTGATCGGTATGAACTGATGGTTGACATTTTGCTAAAATAATATGTAAAAGTAAAAAAAGGAAAAGAAAGGGTACCTAAATGTTTAAAATCAAAACTAGTTTTATTTGTTACCATAACATAACAGCAGTTTCTTTAAATAGAATCAGGTTTAAATGCAAATCCTATGCGCAAATCGTGTAGTAGTTTTCGCCCTTGCAACTTACGCTGACCTCATCTCAAACATATTGATATTACTTCTGAGAATTGGTCTTGTCACCATTATTTATTTATAGATTAGTTCTTAACTCGTGCTTGGAGCTTGTCGCTAAATAATAACAGCCTTACGGGTTGATCAAACGTTAAGCTACGCTTGACGAGGTTGGCCGATGGATGGGTGACTGTTCCTTATTATCAAGACTATTGCGTGCATCGGGAGGCCGCACGTTAAGCCGTTGCTCCCGGCTGTCATTTGTGACAGTTCTCAATTTGGTTGCATGTTTTATTTTCTCCTACGTGTGTTAACCCATAACTCCTTCATTTATGGCCAGATGGACCGATTAAAAAACTCTAGTTTCGGAATTCGGTAGCCAATAAAGAAGAGTTATTTTACACCTTTAAGTGTTTTTATTTAATTCAGGCGGTGTTATTTTTCAAAAACCAAAATAGTAAAAAATCAATTTATAAAGTAGAGAAGAGAGAGAGTGAGAGAGAGAGAGAGGAGAGAGGAGGGAGGGAGTAGAGCGTAGAGTAGAGTAGTATCAATCTTTGTAAGTATATTGTTTTCACCATCGTTTGGTTTCGTTTCCTCTAATTTATAAAAGCTGTATTAATAGGGTTGTTTGTTTAGCAAAATTCTTTTTTAATCTTTAAAACATATACAAGCTGTAGAACTTGAAAATAAGATACAGTTACACAAGGTATTCAATTTAAAACTTTTACAGGCTAGGATCACCTTTTTAAGTACAGAAGCCAGCACATCAAGTTACTCCAATGTGTCAAATTTTCCCAATTGAATATGAACCTTATTCTGTTTGACACAAAGTTGAAAAACGATCAAAGAAATTTGACACATTGGGGTAACTTGATGTGCTGGCGTCTGTACAAAATAGTGATACTTACAAACTTATTAGGTACAACAGGTATTTAGTAATTTGAACTTACATTAACTAATGAAATTATTACATTAACTAATAAGTATTAATAGGGTGAAACAATCACCTAGTGTCTGAACTACTTTCGCTTAACCCCATAAACTTTATCTTAGGCTTTGTCTGCGCCGATCGTGAGTTTTGTTGGTTGGTGGTCAAATAATTATGATAAAGAAAGTGGTTCTATTATTATTGTCGTGTAACTTTATTTCATACTAGCTGTCAACCACCGCGGTGTCACTCGCTTTTTTGAAATCCGATTGGTTACTCTAAAGATTTTCATCGTTTAAAAAAAATTGCTCGTATCTCTCTCTCTCTTTCGCCCCTACAGTAATAAACGAAACGTTCTCTTTCTATCTTTACTAACTTATATCTGCCTCTCAACTTCTGTTCGCCTAGCCCGATCACACTTTTTGTAACGCTCTCGTCACGCGTTCACAAGCTTACTCCCCAGGTTAAGCTTGCTTAAAAAAGTTTTTCTTCAATGAAATTATGATCAGAGAGTATTAGACTACTTTAGGCTATATAGTCATTGATTATGGTGGACACTGGTCTCGGCAAGTCTTATATCCCTACATAAGTGTATCTCAAAGATCTTTTGTTATTCAAATGGTTCTTCATCAAGATTCGGTTGCTATCTGCAGGCTTGTCGTACATCCAAATTATTTATTTATTTTGAAACGCTAGGATATCGTAAACCAAGAGAAACAATAAACTGTGTAAAAATCTCAACGTCCCGCAAATATAAATAGGCGGACTGCCGATGCCGCCTACGTTTCTGCCTACGAACAACACACTAACCCATTTTTCATGGCCCAATCTTACAAGTTGTGTATGTTAGTAAGACTTTTTTTCTTTTATTTTCAATAGCAATACTCAGAATTGTTAGAATGTTATATCCTTGGCTTACTTCTTATGTCTCAGTGAAGTAGGATATGTTGCAGAGGTATAACTTTTAGCGTAAAGTAGCATTGTGAAAAGAAAATACCAAAATTTTGTAATAATTGTGCAATTAGATTGAAATCAGTACCTATTTTATAAAGACAAAAAATGGTGATCTATTCAACGGTGAAAAGAAAAAAAAAATTGTAAATTCTCAGTTGGCATCTAAACTCGGCTTACAACTCGACGCCAGTTAGTTTATCGCAATGAAATAGTCCTGCTGACCTCCATAACCAAGTAACGGGGTACCTAACTTATTTATAAGGGACTACCTGTCTCACCTTCATAAACGAGATACTGGATTGCTATAATTAAGAATCTACACCCATTTTACGTAGCGTTAACAACAAATAGAAGCAGCCATCGCATCACACCACACCTGACCTCTAAACCCAAATGTTTAAACCGCTCAACCCATCCACTATAGACATCAAATCATTCGCGTTTGCGTTTGTGTTTGTTCGTGAAACACCCGGCCTCAACCTTACTTCACTGACAAAAATAAACCATCACACGTCCGCGACTAATCAGTTGCTAATTCTTTGGTTTAGTCTTGCCAAATGTATTATTAGATCTATAACCTGTCTCCGTCAGCACCTGATTGGTTCACTTTCGTCTTTCCGAGCTGGGGATTAAGTCAAAAGTGTTTTAGATGGTTTTCTAGACATTCTATACTTATTCATATTCTTTTATTTGCATTCCATAATGTCAGATCAAGGTGTTACAAAGGCTTATTTATAGCTGTAGTACAGTTATGCACCCTGTAAGTAAGGGCACAGCAACATTAAGTTACAAGCAAGATTACCTACAATTGAATTTAAATTAACTCAAAAATAAATTGAATAACATCCTTAAACATAACAATACTTGCCTAATTACTTAAATATTTTTACATTACAAATTACAAAATTATACATTTTTTACTGACCAAGGCATAACTAACGTAATTCATCAAAATCGAAAAGTTTTTATTTAAATTAGTGTGAGAATCGACAGTTTTTGAACGTCAAAAATTCATAAGACTGTCTCCCGGAACGTCCACCCTTTAACACCTTATAGTTGCTGCGGGGAAGAAGAAGTGGTGGAACTTAAATACCAAGCATCACATCTGTCTTGTTCGTTTGAAAATCTTGAATCTTTACAAATCTGTTGTTGTTTTAAGGTTGTGTGTATACTTAATATACTACTGTTTGTTTTCCCAAATGAAATAAATAAATCTGTTACGAGACTTTAAATTGACATTGAAACCTAAATTCAAGCACAAACCGAAATAACTAGTTACCAGCCTCCAAGTATCTATTATAGGCAGCCTCGCTTACATGTGCAAACACTGGCTTACATTCATAAGGCTATGACTTGAAGTTTTCTATAAGCTCCTCCTGATCACATTCTGAACTAGCAAATAATGTCAATAACCACAATAGAGACGAGGTCAATGTCCCTGTCCTCAGTTATTCTAAAATAGCGCTTCCATAGGAAACTTCGGTAGAATGCGGTCACCGCGATGACTGACAAGCGACGGTCAAAACTCTTCGACCGTTTTATTACATTTCACAAAGATGAATGGCGAAAAACTTGGGCGTTCACCCTGATTGAAATTTTGGACTCTTTGAAGTTTTTGGCTAATTATCTAATTATTTAATATTTTGCTACTGTCGTTTTGATTCCATCTTTTGGTCTAGTGGTCGCAAATGCCGCACATGGGTTGGGCTAAAAGTTATTGAGTTTGGCCATCTTGTATTGGCTCACCCCCTTATAACATGGGACTTTCTGATGCACTATTTACACTTACAAACAATCCTTATGGAATCACAAACGTGATGTTATGTTATGCAATCTCCTTAAATTATTAAATAAATAATCTATCTTAAATTACCTAGTTAGTACCCTCTAAAATCTAGATCAGTGCTATTCTAGATATCTCCAGAAACCAAAACCCATCATTATACTTCTGCATAAAAGGAATATAGATATTTGTCATAATGCTAATAACTTATAAAGCTAATATTTACTGGCTAACTGTTCATCCTAAGCATAGTATTACAACAGCACACTGAACTTCCATTTGAGTTAGTTCCTGCCAATAAGAGGAGAAAGGACCTGGTCTGCGCAAATCCACAAAATAAACATGCGTTTGCTAACCGATTTTATGTATTTTTAGGACCATTTCTGTATAACAGAATAAACAAGGTACTATACATACATAGTTTAAGTTTTAGACAATGTAGTACGGTGTTATCAGAATATTTAACTTTGCTCAATTACACAGACATAGAACAACTTCTAGAAGTTTTGTCATGATAATTTGTGTATTTCCTTCGTAAGTTACTTATTTTTGTATATTTATATAAATTAGTTTTAGGTTTTAATGTTCCAATAGGTTTTTTCTCGTAGTTGTTAATAGTCTATTACTTACATCAGATTTACTTATAATTTATTTATAGCCCTATGTACGTTACTGCAATGTAAAGTGATAGCCTGAAACACAGGTTTGAATAAACCTAGTTCAGGTGGGTCGCTAATTAACGTATAACCTGATCCCTCTACTTCCACTTGTAGTAGAAATATTTTAGCTTTGGTTTATAATTAGAACTAAGTATAAATTGTGTAGGATAAATTAAATACTATTGTTTGGCTAAATGTAAACTTTTTGTAAACAATGTTTTCTTGAATAAATTATTATTATTATTATTATTTCACTCTCACAACGAAACGGAGCTTTAGCTTTTGTTATAATTATTAGTGGGTTTCCTTTAAAAGTATTAAATTTAATACTGTTTTATTTATTTTTACATTTAGCTAGCTTTATAGCTTATGGTTTAGTATATAAAGCGACCATTAGTATGTAGCTACATTCAGGGATGCTTTTGGTCCATTGAGAGTTAAGAACAGTGGCTACTCTGAAGAAGTTTACTTAAAACTCGGAATATGCATAAATTTTAATATAATAGTAAGTAACACAAATATTTTCGTTCATGGGTAGGTAACATTCGATATACAGACCATTACATACCACTAAAACAGTCAGGTTTTATGATACATGCGTACCTACCTGTATTGTATCTCTCAGACTTGGAACACAGTAAAGAATTTATCTATCTACAAACAGTTTTATAAGGTCTAGGTCATCTCGTTTACATACAAACTCACGACTAACCCTTTTACGAGCTTGTTAGCCTTGGTAGATGCAGGCACGCAGGTTGATGTCACCGGTGCAGGGATACCGTGTGCAGTTTCTATATCAATAATATTTTAGTGTGGCTACATTGTGGCTAATAGAGGTGAGATGAAGACAGTTTGTCGTCGTTTGAAATAAATTGCACGTCGTAAATGTTTACTCGTATTGTTAATAAATGTTTCTTCGATAGCTGCCATGTGCGTTTTGTGTCGTATATTGTTTGGGGAATGCATAATATTAATATAGTGTTCATTTTGTCTAAATCGTTTCGACTTACGTATTTGTATAAATTTAAAATTGCATCAGCTGGTGATATTTTAACTGAAGTACGGTTGCTTGCATATTTAACTACATTAAGATGCTAGGACACCCGAGGCTTACCTGATAAAAACTTCTTTAGCCTTAATCCTTTTGAAATCAAATAAGTATTGGAAAAAAAAAAGACGGAAATAATTATGTTTAAGCTTGTAAAGTAAGGGAATCGGCATTACGTTCCAGATATTTTTTGCTCTTATTTTTTTTATAAGGAGCCAGTTACAATTTTGTTTTCAACTTTGATAAGACTTCCCATCGTACACTTTCATAGCAGTAATAGCTTAGTGGTGTGACCGGCGGACTGCCAAATCATAGGTATCGAGTTCGAACCCAAGGCACGCTCCTCTGACTTTACGGATGCATGTGCGTCTAGTAGGTATACCTAATCATTACTTGCTATAACCTTTTGAAGGCCATTGTCACATATATGTGACAAACGAAATCTCACCCTGAACGCCAACGTCACAAATATATGACAAAATACACGTCGCACCATATTATGAACTAAACAATTTAGTCATTACTACAATTTAGTCACAACTAAACAATTTAGTCACTCGCAACCGGCGTGTGTGTATGACAACATGTATAAAAGAAGCAAAATAAAAATGTAAGAATCGTAGCATATGGCGCTCTGTAGTTTCTGCCTACCCCCATGGGAAAAAGGCGTGAGTTTATGTATGCAATTTAGTCATTACTTTTGTGTTTAAATTTTTATGAAGGTCATTTGAAAGAAAAAGTGGCCTGGCGTCAGGGGTACGGCGATACGTTTATACTCTGGCGTTCAAAAGGTTAAAACCAGTGAAGGAAATCAGCGTGAGGGAACCGGCATGTCAGAGAGATATTGCTTGACGGCATGTGAGGCCAAATCAGAGGCTTATGGGCGGCATAATAAAGTCTGACACCATGTTATTCACTAATCACACAAAAAGAAGATAGACACTTGATTTTTAGGGTTCCATAGTCAACTAGGAACCCTTATAGTTTCGCCATGTCTGTCTGTCCGTCCGTCCGTCCGACCTCGCTTAATATCTGTGACCGTTAGCACTAGAAAGCTGTTTTTGCCAATATATGTATTAATTACGCCAACAAAGTAGTAAAATAAAAATTGGAAAACAATGTTTTATAAGGGTAGCCCCCCTATATGTAAAGTGGGAAGTGTTTTTTTTTTATTTCAATCCTAACGTGTGATATATTGTTGGAACGGTATTTAAAAATGAATAGGGGTTTACTAAAATAATTTTTTGATAATGTCAATAATTTCGGAAATAATCGACTTTCTAGGAAAATTATTTTGAACTTGGATGGAAACAACAGTTTTTGTACAAAAAAGACAAAAAGTTGTACAAAATAATTTCTGGACTAAGTTTGTAGTACCTATAATAATCGTATATGCAAGCATTTTGAACACTTATTGTGACGGACGGGAAACTACGGAACCCTACACTGAGCGTGGCCCGACACGCTCTTGGCCGGTTTTTTTAAAAGTGTTCTGTGTTTTATTATTTAATGTGCCAGCAAGTATTAAATAGATAATTCAACAAATCAATCACCAACATCGTGTCTATAAACACTTACGATGGCGATGTATAGAATAGTGCAACGACATTAATATGTCGCGTGGCAGTTTATCGTATGATAATTGATACAAATACTTAAAGGGCTTATTCTAGACGGTCTTCTAATTATATTTGTAAAGTATCAATAAATAATATTCACAAACAGCAAAGTTATTAGCGTTTGTTTACTTATATCCCAAAAAGTCCCCAATTTATGGAAATATTGTACAGGCTATTCATGACGTAGTACAGTAGTATTCATTAATCGTCATCTCTCGCTCACGTTCGCGTGATCTCGCTCAAGCATGCCCCGCCTCTAAAAGCTGTTTTCGTTATTTAAGTATAACTAAATAGTAGCATATTTAAAAAAAAATATTAGTTTTTTTTTTACTTTTGATTACGCAAATATGACCAGTAACAGGTACGGATATAGCCAATTTTTTTTGTACTAATTAAAAAATAGTGGTGTTTAATTGATTCTAAAATATTATGGACATGTATGTTGTAGCATGAAGGTAAACAACAACATAATACTTAATACATAGGACCTTAGTCCATCAAATAAGAACCATTTGTTCAAGTTTTATTCCCCTAGGTATTAGAATTAGATATTATAAACACTACTCTAGTGTGATCCAAAATCCTATGGTTACAAAGGGTTGTGTAGGTATTTACTATGTCGTGGAAAAAGCGCCAAGAGAAAAACAATATAAAACCCTTTGACTCGTTAAAATTATATATTATGATAATTCAAAAACGAGCAGTTATATCACGTTATATCAAGAATAGAATCAGACACTTTGTTAAATTGCAACTGTTTTAGTAACGAGATGAAGCTCGCTGACTGACAGTTCGGACAACCTTTTTATAGTCTGTCGTTGGCACCTTTTGAGTCCGAAACCTCAAAAATTAATTATTGGGTAGGTACTCTATTTTTCATACTACGCTATTTTGACACACAATTTAGTCCATGAAGTTATTATGGAATGAAGGAGCTTGTGGGATTATGTTCACAAATAACAATTTCAAGGACTAAATTGGGTGTCAAAATAGCGAGCTGCAGTAAACTCACGTTTCCATGCAGACGTACGAAGAAATGTTTCAGCCTTTCCAAAAAAATTCATTGGTACAGGCCAAAATCCATCAAAACGTCGTTAAGCCAGCCAGACTAAACGTCTAGTCTATACACAAAACAGTACACTCCAGAGTTCATCGCAGTCGGTTAAAAATAACTTTTGTTTGTACCACAGACTATCTGAGTAACTACGTGACTGCTGTGTAGATACCTAGACATTGAGTCCGTTAGCTCATTGTCTGATGAAGAAGTTTCTTAAAATTTAAACTAAGTATGACGCATATAATTCCTGAAGAGTTTCACAGATTCATAATACACTGCAGACGTCACGTGATTTCACCCACGTAGCTCCCGTGGCCGTGGGAATACAGAGCTAAAAAGCCTATGTCATCCGGGGATAGTGTAGCTTTCTAACGGTTAAATATTTTTTTAAATCGGAATAGGTTGGAGTCCAGTCAATGCTAACAAACAAGCAATCAAATCATTCCATTGCCATAGCCTTCAATCGGGTTCGAACTGTAATATGGGCTATTTGACAAAATTTAAGTTTGTAGCCCCTCATCTAGATTACAAAAAAATATTCGACACATATTTTTTTCGTTTTTGGCGTAATCAAAAAATAACGGCGATACATCGGGTCAAAATTTCGCATGAAGCCACTAGCCAGTACAGTTTGTACTAGATAATGACGTTACAAGCCCCTTCTCCTCAACTTTAATGTGCTTAATCTAATCAGTTTGCCATCTATTTGAAAAATAAAAAAAAAATATCGAATGTGTTCTTATACTCTAGATGACGAACTAAAATCTAAAATTTTGTCAAATACCCCATTAATTTTCCAGGCACAAATTTCCAGGCCGCTACATGGAAAATTCCAGGTAGAAAAACCTCAATACATTACCAGCACGCCTAGCATGATCAACGTAGAAACGGTTATGTGGATGAAATAGTCAAATTGACATATGGTAGAAAGATTTCTGTTGATTATAAAATTAATAATACTCTATATTTTATAGACTATTGTCGACTGACAGATATTTTTACAATTTGTCACTTTGTTGATTATTCTGTGGACAAAATCCATTTCTTCGCTGCAGGCCTAGCCATATTACAAATTCTATTTCTATTCTATTGCGACAAAAGAACGAAAATGGCGTTACGCGTGCTGCTGCTAAGGAAATGCAATTGGACTGAAACATAACTGGCGAAATATTGTTGAAAACAAAGGTATAGGTACCTAGTAACTATTGTTCGAATCTCATTTAGATTTATTTACTATGTAAGGTGGAAGTGTATTTTTAGTACATTTTCACTTGTCATCGAGCCGTCTTACAATGTAGACGTTAATTAAATACAGACAAAAAATTAAAAAAAAAATTAAAAAAACAACTTAAAATTTCTTCATGTTCATCTTTTATTCTACACCAACACCCGAACACCTCTAAGTACTAGGTGCACCTCTGCTCAGCCCTACTAGGAATTCCGACGTGATGTACTGCACCATCTCCCTTACCACTGTCTTTTCCAATCCAGTAAACAAAACCTTTCATTCATTCGTTGCGCCGAATGAATGAATGATTTAACATCTAATTCCTACATTTAGTTTAACAAACGCTTCTCAATGAGTAGTTCCAGTTAATCCCAGCTATTTACCTAGGTATTGGTGGCCCGGTTCCTATGGAACGTGACTGCCGACCGTTCGATGATCACGCGTCGCTCTGAAAGGAAACACCCGTTGAGAACTTATGTTACTCCTATTTTCTGTTCCCGTTTTGTAGCAATATATTGTTGAGCTTCTATGAAAGATTTTGAATAGTACCTACTAAGGTACTTGAATAACAGTTTAAAGGTATTCACTTTTAACTAGAGCTGTAAAACATATGCAACATAAAAGAAGGGTAACAAGGTGGTCATTTCAAGTAAAATATTACAGAAAAACAAATTTAAATAAAATATTCATGATTGAGCTTTCACCCAGCGCCATCTAGTCCCAAACTAAGCTACACCCGAAACAAAAACGCTATGCCACAGGCTAAGTAAAATATAAGACCCAATAATATAACATAAAGAAAGGAAAGCGGCGAAAGGGAGGGGAGGGGAGGGGGCGAAAGGTATTAACAAGGCAGATGTAAGTAGGAACGCCGCCGGGAGGGGATGCCCTAGAAGGACATACATAGACCTTATTGGTGAGGTTCTTCAGAAAGGTCAGGTGCGTAGTACTCGCAACCGGCGTGTGTATGACAACATGTATGAATGTAAACGAAGCAAAAGAAGTATGTAAGAATCGTAGCATATGGCGCTCTGTAGTTTCTGCCTACCCCAATGGGAAAAAGCCGTGAGTTTATGTATGTAATATAACATGAGAAGCATCGATTGTAATTACTTACTCTATTTAAATGTGAACAAATGTTATAAATCACCGGAAATCGGCATAACACAAGAATCAACAATTTGATTCAAAATTCGTGACATTTATAGTAACTATAATTATGGTTATAACCTCATGTTATGAAATTGTATTATTCACATTTAATATAGGTATGCATTCATTAGACATCTAGAAATGTATAACTATGTACTCCGTTGAGCAATAAACATTTGAATTTGAATCAAAATTTCCTGAACAAAACTTAAAGGCTGTCTGTGTCAACTTCATTGAAATTTAAATTACACTATTGATAATTTAATAGAAGGACTGTGTTATATGAGTTACTCTCACATTTTACCACTACTTTTCCAAGTAGGGTACATCTGAATGAACGCCAATTTAGACCAGCTTGACGCACGCTGGCTTCCCTCGAGGCGACTGACCCCCCCATTCATATCTCCAAGTTTGGAATAATAGGATTACCGTTTACAATCATAATATGAATACAAACAAACTGATTGACACAACTTTCTGCTACACAGCGCACGAAGACATACATTTTACTACGTAGGTACATACAAAATCTTACTTGACCTAGCTCTAACAATGCTAGCTCAGATTTCTAGCCTAACCCGTCAGACAGGTTCGGTTATCTGCTTTGTCCAAGTCTGGATAGGTACACCTCTTATACACGTAGGCGCTAAGATATGTGGTGGTGCCCTTTACTATAAACTAGCTTCTACCCGCGGAATCACCCGCGAAAATGAAATTTTGTCAAAATCTGTACTCAGATTGGGTTTGATGGCGGAAAAAACATGCATACATTAAAGTAGTGTCAATTACTGATTAGTTACAGAACTAGAGGTTTGTTAAATAAAACATTAGAGTTGGACACATTACCGGGTTATAAAGTATCCTTTTTGTTAATACCAACTGGAAATGGTATATCTAAGTGCCAATTTTCAAAATAGTCTGTTTCAACGGTTTACGCGTGATTGAACTTGAAACTTTCAAACATTTATAACATTTAAGATATGAATGTAAATAATAAAAAAGAAGTAAAATATTTAAAATTCTCGACTATTTTACATTGTGTAGTCATTGAAAATACAATAGATCTAAAAAAAATGAAATGATTTTCCAGTTAGTCGTTTTATGAATTAATGAAAGGTGACTACACAAACGGTATTTATAAGGCAGATTTGAGGCCTTCGTCACGCTTGTATGTACCTTGATGATCTTGAATAAAAAATCAAATCAAAGTTAATTTACTCAAATTAAGCTGAGGATCAGCGCTTTAAGCTAAACGATAAAAACTTTAATTTAATTCAGTTTGTTAACTTTAATGCTTCTAGATTAAACGTAGGTACAAGTTTTCAAACGGCAACCGCAAACTGCACAGGTTTCTATGAATCTCTATAAAGTTGGCCTGTGGCCGCAGTGTCACCGTGATCGAAATCATTTTCATAGAGATGCATATAAACCCGTACCTACAGTTTGCAGTCTGCAGCCCATTTTTTAAATGGCAGGTATAAACTAGTGCTTGAATGCGATCCCATCTGTTGGTAAGAAGTGATGCAATCATCAATCATAGTGAAGCAGAATAGTTTATTACGAGCCCGCCTATTCACTCTAGCCTTGAATACACCTAAATTATAATAGGACTTGTGTCTTTAAACTAAAGGCCTCTAGTTCCTCTTACGCTACAAGCTTTAATTAGTACCCTTTAATTATGATAATAAAAGCAGTGAAAGGCAGCTCATCAGCAGGCAGAATAGCAACACGATCTTCCTTGCGGAATAATTCACATGTATGTATTAGAACAACTTAATGTGATCGGCTTTCCGGTTCCTATGCCGGGCGTTGATCTCACAAGACTTACATAACTACTGAATCCAGATGAAATTTTTCGTACAGACATAATCTGTAGCTACCAATATTATAAAAAGGTAAAGTTTATAAATGATTTTGCTAGGTTATAGGTTGTAATCAAAAGAATTTTCAAATGCGGTTCAGTAGATCCAGACTACTTAACCGAATTTGAACATTCTTTTTAGTAAGCCACCTTATTTGTGATTGACATATGCTATGTTTTATTTTCATAACTAAATACGGGAATGTTAAAGTACGAAATGCACGCGGACAAAGTCGCAAGCGAAGTGCTAGTTTAATATAGGTACCTACTTGTAGATAGAATATTGTTCAAGGAGGTGAGCATTGAAACGCTTTAAGCAAGTGGTAAAAATGTTTGTCTGTCACAGTCTGTGAGTTTTGTTTTTTTTGGGACTAACCCGCTGCTCTATTTGCAATCACTGGTACCTACTCCGGAAAGCCAGTGGCAACCATCAGAAAAGTGTGTAGGCAAATAAGCTCATCGAGTCCCGTAGAAACGATATTATAACTGGTTTGGATTCCGAAACAATATAACCAAAAAATAACAATGCTGATGTTAGAAAAATACTGCTACTTCACTACTCCGGGAACCTTCTATCGATAAGGTCCTCTTAGCTTGATATTTTGTATCTACAAATTTAATTCCACCTGATGTTTTTTACGCCTCCATAATATATTATCTGACCTATCCAGACACCGACCAAGATACGGCCCACCTCGGATACTACAGTGAATAAATAAATACATTAGCTACGCGTCTTAATCTGGTTTCAAGTTCTTCAGAGAGCGTTGATCTCGAACCAGTGCAAACTTTCGTCTCGCATTGTGTCGCCAAATCCGTTTGTAAGTATTGTGGTTGGATTTGTGCGAGCTTTGGGATTGTAAGCGTGGGTGACTTGGTGCGTTTGTGCGTGTGATTTGGTTAGGCTAGGAATTAATGGTTTATCGAGCAAGTCTTTTATTTATTTGACGAATTTAGATTATTTTAAAACTATGACATATTAATTTGAATTGTAATATTTATTCTGTGTTTTGTCTGCGACTCGTATGTGTAAAGCTGAACACCGCCCACTTTGGTTTACAATCCCCTCCACAACCTATTTTTGTCTCGGAAACATTGACATATAAGGCTCAACGGATATATTTTCTGGCACGACAGTTCCAAAAAGGAAATGGATATGATTTTTGTTGGACTTCTCACGGTATAATTTATCTCCGTAAATCTGTAGAATCTGCCCAAATACGCATAAACACTGACAGTGACTTAGATAAACTGAGAAATATCGCATGACTAATCTTGTATTGTATTAAAAACTCGATTATACTGTCAATTTTGCATGTATACCTGATTAATTTGGTTAAACCTACCTCACTTTTTTGTATTAATTTATTGTATCATGATAATCTAGCTTGCATGTTCGAACCGTATTTAAAACCATATATACTATTTACATACACACACATAATCACACTTCATTACACAATAACAAATACCTCACACAAACAACACATACTTGTACCTACCGGAAACCTAACCTCGTTTCTGCAATTTAAATGCTTTAAACTAATAAGATCCAACTTATTTGACATACATATACAATTATTTAAAATTCGATAATCTGATTGACTTAACAAAAAATATTGATAATTTGACTGTCTCTAAGGCTATATCTTGTGATCTGCACAATTGTTGTGAACTGTTAACAGCAGCAAAGAATGGGTTCACCGTCTTGACACAGAACATCCGCAGCATAAGTTGCAATTTTTTGGGTTTAGAAGCAATGTTACAAAGTCTAAAGGTTCAATGCGACGTGCTTGTGCTTACTGAGTGTTGGCTTCAAAACGTCAGCTTTGTACCTGTTTTAACAGGTTACCGATCATTTACTTCTACTAGAAACCGGAAACAAAACGATGGCGTCGTCGTCTACTACAGAGAAAAACTGACGTTTGTTGTCGAGGAGCCAAATTTCGAAGAGGGTAACTGCGTTGTGCTTAAAAGAGATCATGACTTAGCAATTGTTTCACTTTATCGATCTCCATCATACAAAAATATAGACATTTTTCTTGAAGGACTAAATAATATTTTGACAGATATAAAATCGTTTAATAATATAATTGTAATTGGTGACATGAATATTGCGATCAACGCTAACAAAATTGAGCTTCTTGGAGAGAAATACCTTACTTTGGCTGCTTCTCATGGTCTCTTGCCGGCACACACTGAGGTCACTCGTGATGCAAGTGGTACATGCCTTGATCACATTTTACTTAAAACCAAAAATTCATGTATTACTCTAGTACCACAAACGAATCTGACAGACCATCACCCAGTTCTTATACACATGGCTCTTAAGCAACTACGTCGTTACGTCCCATCTATAATAAAAAAGATAAATGCTGACAACCTTAGTGGAGACATCCTTAGTATTGATCTAGACCCAGTATTCAAAACACAAGACCCAGAAATTGCCATAAACTACCTTATAAGTAACATACAATCAGCGTTACAAAAGAACACGAGCTCAATAACTCAACCAAGGCGTAAAAAAATTATAAAACCGTGGATCACGCCGGGTTTACTGAGATGCATAAAAAATCGGGATAGGTTACATCAGAAATGCAAAAAGTCGCCGAGTAACGAGATCCTGAAAGTAACATATACCCGTTACAGAAATTATTGTAACCAAATTCTAAAAAAATTGAAAAGAGCTTACGAGAAAGCTCAAATTGAATTGGCTAGAAGCAACCCTAAAAAACTATGGGATGTGATAAAGACCGTCACTAATAGTAAAAAAGAAAATAATTCTCCAACCGAGTTATTAAACGTTTGTCCCTCTCCTCAGTTAACCGTAAATGAAATGAATAATCACTTCATAAGCGTAGGACGGTCACTGGCTGAAAAAATTATTAACTCACAGAGGCTAAATGATGACAAGCACATAGTGAGTAATCCAGAAAATAATCCCCCTTTGCACTCGTTCTATTTAATAGAAACCACAGAGGAAGAGGTAGCTAATCACATAAATAATCTAAAGAATGAATGTTCGATTGGATGGGACAACATCTCAAACAAATTACTAAAACAATTTAAGGACTTTCTTGTCCCACCACTAACATTTATTTATAATCGATGTCTTGAAACAGGCACCTTTCCTCAAGCCCTTAAAAAATCGGTTGTCCGTCCGATAGACAAAGGTGGCGATAAGAAAAGGTTCAGTAACTATAGACCAATATCGATACTGCCATCTTTGTCCAAAATTTTAGAAAAGATTATTAACACGAGACTAGTCAACTATCTCGAGACGAACAAACTGCTCTCAGAAAATCAATTTGGTTTTCGCGCGGGCAAATCAACTGATCAGGCTGTGCTTAGGCTCACTACTCATCTTACCACAAAATTGGATAAGGGACAGAAGTGTATATCGGTCTTTTTAGACCTCGCAAAAGCCTTTGACACAATTTCTGTTCCGATTCTAATACAGAAGCTAGAAAACATTGGGGTACGTGGTTGTCAGCTTGGGCTTTTTGTAAGTTACCTGTCTGAGCGTTACCAGAGTGTACGAGTCGACAATTATTGCAGCAACGAACTTCCTGTATCATTCGGAATCCCACAGGGCAGCATTTTAGGACCAACTCTCTTTCTCGTATACATCAATGACCTCTCAAATTTAAGTATACCAAGTTGTGAAGTAATCTCTTACGCGGATGACACCGCTCTACTTTTCTCCGCTGATACTTGGAATAAGGTCTTTGACGCAGCACAAAACGGTTTTGATGTGGTACAACAATGGTTGTTTAAAAATGTATTGACTTTAAACACTGAGAAAACCAAATATCTAACTTTATCTATTCGAAATAACCCGGACATTGACGAAACACTTCAAATCATTCCTCATAAGTGTAACAGTAAAAACAACTGCAGTTGTGAACCGCTGGAATGCGTGAAGACTATAAAATACCTCGGTATTACAGTGGACAGTCATCTTAGCTTTAAGGAACACATAAAAATACTGTCATCTAGAGTTCGCAAACTGATTTATATATTTAAAAGCCTAAGACACATAACAGATGCGGGTCTCTTGAAACAAATTTACTATGCAATGTGTCAGTCTATCATCGCTTACTGTATCTCCTCATGGGGGGGCGCCCCAAAAACTACTTTAAAGAGTTTGGAAATCGCTCAACGTGCCATTTTAAAAATTTCAACTTTTAAGCCTAGATTGTTTCGAACAAGAGAATTGTATCAATACTGTCAAGTGCCAACTGTAAGGCAATTGTTCCTTGAAACAATTCTCCTTAGGCAACACTGCTCACTGGTATACGACCCTAGTAAATTAAATAAGCGTAGGAACCATGAAGTGTGCTCCAGGTCGTACAAACCGAAAACAGCGTTTATAAAAAGATTCTATACTTTTATTGCCCCCCTCATGTACAATAAAATAAACAAAATTTTAAAGATATATTCACTAAATAAATTGCATTGTAAAAAGAAAGTTCATCACTATCTCCTTAGTCTTTCTTATGAGGAAACTGAAGCCCTTCTAAAAGTTCAAAATTAGTAGACGCTTCTTAGTCGGCTTTCGGTACATCACGCACAAATAAACACTACACGAACACAAATATACACATATACACACACACTCACACACACAGATACACATCCCACTCAGACACATATGCGGTTCTTATTCTGATTATTATTATTATTTAATTGTAAATCTTAAATCTTTCTAATAGTAATGATAATTCAATCCAATTTTTATTCATTTGTATAGGTTATAAATATTAATGTTAGTTTTATTTATTGTTATATAATATGAGCATTAATAGAAGTTAATTTCTGAATAATTATCATAAATAGATATAATTTGTATGTCTAGTTCGGCTTAATCATTGTAGTGAAATATGTTAGGGGATGGCGCTGTCTGCCGAGATACAGGATCGCTCCTAGTTCGGCAGCAGAGGATTCCATATTAAAAACTTGTATACTAAGCCTATCAAGTCATATAATATGTTATTGTATAATTTTTGTGGTGAAATAAATATTATTATTATTATTATTATTATTATTATTATTATTGTTTCTTTTATTGGTTTGACATTTTCACTATTTGACATTTGGAGAATAATGTTTTTTTGTTTTTTATTTATTTTACTTTTTTATTTGACTGCTATTTATTTGTTTCCTTTAACTGGTTTGACATCTTGGATTTGACATGTGTTTAATAATATAAGTAATGTAGTTTTTTAATAACTGTTTAATCTGTATATGACTTGTACTAACCCCGTGTCATTATAATACTATGACTACTAATGGCATTTGAATATTTGTACGGCCGAAATGCCGAATATAGTGCAACCCATAGATATTAGGAACTTAAAGAATGGCGCGATTTTTGGGGACAGTCTTAAGTAATTTTGACGTTCAAAAAGTGCTGATCCTCATTTTGATTGCTTATGTAACTTATATTCTTGCAAATAAATATATCATTCATTCAATTAAAATATAAAAAAAACACTAACAGATGAAAAATAACCTCAGTTTCGGAAGTCTGTGGCTTTGGTAGTTTTGTTTCGTCTTGGAACTCTTCAACGCATAACAGCAAATTATTCGCAATTGCTACAGTCAGATGTCTATGCAGAGTTTTTGTATTTCCGTAACATAAAATTACGCCTGTCTTTTTTAAAAGGAGCCCGGCAGAGATGTATAGATTATTGTTTAGAAAGAACTTCTTTAGCAATATTGTTAACCTATTGTTAACAGATTTCAGAACGGGAGTTATTTTTCACCTGTTAGTGTTATTTTAAGAAGTCGGTTGTTTTTCAAAACAGTAGGTAAGTATGGAGTTACTTGCCCAGTCTTACGAAACTAACTTTTTGAAGGAGCAACTAGAGTCATTATATATTATATAACTTGTAAGTTTTACGTTGAAAAGTGCCTTTTAAATAGCCTAATTTAAATAAATGATTATTTGACTTCAAGACTTATTCAGTCTCTATAAAAATTGGAGTTTGCGTTACCGCCAACGAGTTGGTACAAAAACTAAGAATAAGGCCATAGATACCTCCATAACTTTAGTGACATGCCCGTTTAGACCGCACCTACATACTGTTCGATAGGACACTATTGTAAGAAATACATAACATTATAAACACTGAAAAACATCTTTAGAGTTCGCCGAATAGAGTTCAAAATACTTTGAAGGCTTCGAAAGGAAACTTGGTCAAAATTAGCTTAGACTAAAATGGATCTTCCAGTGTAAGGAATACAGTTTTAAATGCTTTGCAGAAAGTAGAAGAAAAGTTGGCACAGGAAAAGTTCAAAGACCTTGAGTACTTGAAGCTTGCGTGCGGTCTGTATACGACGAATTTTATGCAACTTTCATGTTTTAAATTAAGCAAGTAGTTAGGTACTTATTTATAGAAGGTACTTAAATTCGTGGAACAGGACTTCCTACATTTCAACATTATTTCGTTGAAAATTCGCTTCGTTATTTTTATTTATGACTTCGAACTACTTTTTACCTTTATATTTATTGAAAGAAAAGAATGTTAACCTTCATGAAATTCAATTATATTATTAACTCGATCATTAAGGTTTTATGTATCATGATGTATCGATTATTATAACAAAGCATTTCACAAGATAAAATAATTATTTCCATTTAATAAGATTTAGGGTTCAGCATAACGAGCCCGCAACTCAGTATAAAATCTCAATTGCAAATACTTGGCTAATACATAGTATGCATATGTATTATTTTATTTACATCTTTTAGCTTAACATCTCCGATATCTATTAATAGCTGTACTATGAATAATCTAAACGGGATTCATATTTATTGCAAATAGATTGCAATATAATCTTATTGTAATCTATTTCCAATAAATATGAATTAAATATTCATGGCCTCCAGTAGTCTAGTGATCAAAACCGCTACAGCTGAGCATGAAGTCCCGGGTTTGGGTTCGGATCCGGCAAAACATTCTCGAGTAGCATCCCGGACTGAACAGGGAACTTGAACATAACTAACAAAAAATGGATATAGGTACTACACTCCTGCACAGTGGTAAACCTATGTTTATCCCTTCGGGGTTTACGAGCTATTGTTATCTATATCTATACTAATATATAAAGAGGAAATGTTTGATTGTTTGTTTGCATTGAATAGGCTCCGAAACTACTGGACCGATTTGAAAAATTCTTTCACCGTTGTGAAGCTACACTATTCCCGGGTGACATAGGCTACGTTTTTTTTTTCCTTTATTCTCACGGACCGGGAACTACGCGGGTGAAACCGCGGGACGTCTGCTAGTGTTTTATGAATTTAAAATATTGCAATAGAGTAAAACATCACGAGTATATTCCCAAAGGGTTAGGCAGAGCTGAATCTATTATAAATAATAATAATAATAAATATTCCACAACTTTTTCACACAACGCCATTTAGTCCCAAGTTAAGCTTATGAGCTTGTGTTATAAATAATACCTATTAATTAAATAGGTGTAAATATTATCTATTAATTAAATAGGTGTAAATAATATCTATTAATTATATAGGTGTAAATAATACCTATTAATAATACTTCGGTAATAATAATATTCCACGACTATTCACACAACGCCATCTATCTAGTCCCAAGCTAAGCAGAGCTTGTGTTACGGGTACTAAACAACTGATAATTTAATTATGATTGATGATATCTCCGAAACTATGCATTTTTGGACCATCTATTCTAGGAGTTGTAGTATTATTTTTACCTACAGAATATAACCCTAGAGTCATAAGTATACAAGATGTTTTTTTTTATATCCCATAGGATTTTAAAAAAAAACACCTTGTATACCTATGTAAGTATCTAGGTTTTAAATTATAATGTAAGCTTGCACACAACGCCATGATAGACGAGACCAACTGCTTTACGTGCTTTCCGAGGCATGGAGGGGTTTTGATATATAATGACTGGTCACCCATCCTCGGACTAACCTCGTCAAGCGTATCTTTACCTTCGATTGACCCGTGAAGCTATTATTATTTAGCTACAAGCTGAGGCATCATAGTTGCCGTTTCTTAATCTTCGCCAAGTTTTTTGCAGCATCTCATCTTGCAGCAGGTCAAGGCAAAACTGCTTTCTATAAAGTCTAGGAATTTATAGATAAATATTATTATGGCTCGTTACAAACTCGTATGGACCTATGTACCTATACTTATGTGCGTAAACGTAAACTGGTAGGTTATGTGTTTATACGTTACCTCTAACGAGTCTATAGTGGGTAGTAATGAGGCTTTGGAACCTATGCGGTATATACCTACTTAATGTTCCATGAAATTATACTCGTCTTTGTTTCATTCTCAATGAGATAGGTTTACTTGTAGTAGATCTTCTAGCCGCCACGGCGTCGGTACATACTTTTACAGCAAGCGTAAAATAGAGCGTAACCCTTCATGGAACGGACACCTGTCAAATATCTCATTAAGTTCACAGCAAATGATTGATTTTACAACATAGGGTCCAAGCTCAAAATTGTATTTAGAATTTTAGATAGCATGTATTGTTTGGGTCGGGTGGGACTCTTCTCATTTTCGAATGAAACAAAGACTTCGTATAATTACCGTCGAACTTCACTTACAGGTAAGTTCGTTTGACTATTCAATTATTCAAAGAAAAGGTGAAATAACTGTTTTTTGTGTAGGTATTTCACTATTTTTGCTGTCATATTATCCTACAAATATTATTATAAACGCGAAAGTTTGTGAGTATGGATATATAAATGGATGGATGGATGTTTGTTACTCTTTCACGTAAAAACTACTGAATGGATTTTAATAAAATTTAGTATGTAGTTAGCTGACGCACTGGATTGACACAAAGGCTACTTTTTATCCCTGTATTCCCACGGGAACGGGACCTACGCGGGACGTTTGCTAGTTCATTTTAAATTCTGATTACTGCATACACATTTAGACATAGATACAGAGGTGTACAATAGGTGATATTATTGTACACAGCGAAATCTTACACACAATCGTTGGAAAAGTGACAAGATACTTAAGTTGAAGAGAGATTTTAAGCATGACTATTTTTACATTTTTCGTATTTTCTGGTTTTGATTGTAATTTAGTCTCGTATATTCCTAAATGATTGATGTTTTCTTATTAACAACGGCCAACACTCTTCCTTCAGCGTGCTACACTTTCTCAAAGATTTTACAATCGTCTTACTTAATTTTATTATAAGTTCAGGTTGCGTCGCGATGTTTTTTCTCCACAGATTTTAGTAATGAAGAATTTATGGTGTAGTGTATGCAAATATACTTATGATTTGTCTCGGGCGCATACGTCACAACGGCACGTAGTGCGGACCATAGTCTATACAAAGTAGAGCGCACTGAGTGGGAGGCAGTCGCTGTCCGACCGTCAGTGAGGAAGCACGTGGTGGTGCGTAGGCGAGCCAAGTACAATTATAGTGTTAGTGATACTATGTGAACACTACAATGGCGACGAGGATGGGATAGGAAAAAAAACCGTAAGTAAAGTGATTTTATGAAAAAAGGTTACGAAAGGGAAGGAATCGATAAAATGTGAATAATAAAAGTATAAAACGTTAAATTCAAACGTTCACCGCGAAAGCAATTCGCGATATCTGTTACTTAGACATTACGAGACTTAAAAATACTATTATTGTTCCTTTCGTAATGACGCGATGAGACTTTTTAGATCGTATGCGTCTTCTTCCCTTGAAACGGTGGTAAATCTAATTTGTTAACGCTAAAATGCAGCTGCACTTAATTAATGGATTACAGAATATTGTTAAGACAGTTGAGAGCAAATGTTGTACTAGGTATGCTGTTTTATTTACAACTGGCGGTAGGTTGTAAATTACGGATAAAAATATTATTTTGAAATCTGAGTAAAATATTATAAAAACCTACCAGTGATCTTGAAACTATCATAGTTTTATGGTAGGTAAATCTACAGTTGAAGATTTTCTTTTATAAACAAATTGATTAGTGAATATGAAAAACAATCACCACACCTCTAAGACGTGGTCAAAAAATAGGGAGTTTTTGGTGATTTTGTTATTATAAGGGTAGCCGTACAAATATTAAGCTTTCACCCATCATATGAACAACAACAGTAAAATTTAAATGTTGCGGTGTTTACTTAGGAATATTTGAAAAATAGTGATTGACAGTCTAGTCGTATTCATGTAAGCTGGCGTAGTGCCTGGCCAATGCATAGAAAGAAAGGATAACTTTGGAGTTTTGCTTAGCAGTACCTATATGTAATTACACAATAATACTGATAATGAAATTGACACTAATATTATAAAGATGATGAGGAAGAAACAGGTCGTTAAACCTACTGTTTCACTATGTACAGAGGGTAATCTGAGAACATATTATAGATATAATAAAATTCCATTATTTTGATATTAGAATCAAGCTGCTGTGGCGGTTTACAATTAATTAGAAAGAAATAAGAGGGGTCAGTTGATATTTGATTTTCCGTTAAGTTTTGAGGTTGGTTATGTAACAAAACTTTCACATTAACTCAAAACTTTACAGCAAATGCCGAACAAATGATTTAGGGAGGTTAAATCGGCAACACTGCTTTCACTGAAGAACGCAAATTAGTGAGTGTGCAATACTATCGAAACTATAACTAATTAACCCCACATACTATTTTGATCAAGTGAACTAAGAAAAGTTGTAAAAAATATCTTATAATTATTTATTACTGTAATATAAACCAGTTTTGATAAAGATAAAGAGATAAGGATAAAGATCAATTTATTCGTTTAACATGAGTAGGTTACAATACAAATAGATACATGCAATGGTGAAAAAATGAGTATGTTAACGAGCACAGCTAATGGAACATAGAGCATAGGTACATTATAAATACAGGAACAAAATATTATATTAATTAATAACAGCCGTACCTACTGGTTCGACCAAACACGAAGCTACGTTGACAAGGTCGGTCCGTAATGGGTAGCCATTCGTAACATATCGTGTCTAAAAAGGCAAGTTAGTCCGTGGATCTCGGGCCTTGTTTTTGGACTTGGACTGGGTTTTGGACAACATGAGTCTGACAACCAGCTAGCCAAGGCATAAAGCATTGCCCGGTCACAGTGTTGTGGCAGTAAAATGGCAGGAATATTATTAGTATAATGGCCAATAAGGTTGGAAGGAAAATAAATCTAGTAGTGAATATAGTGAGCTATACTAGTACATTGGCAACTATTATCATTGTGACCACCTATGTATTTATATATATATATATATATATATGCAAATAAAATATTCTATTCTATTCTATAAATAGATTGTAGTATCAAGAAACTTGGTAGAAAGACTTAAATTTACTTGGCTTTAAGTATTAGCCTCTATTAAATTGGGAAACTTACTTGGCTTTAAGTATTAGCCTCCATTAAATTGGGAAATTTACTTGGCTTTAAGTATTAGCCTCTATTAAATTGGGAAACTTACTTGGCTTTAAGTATTAGCCTCCATTAAATTGGGAAACTTATTGGCTAGTAGTATGAGCCTCCATTATATTGGGAAACTTACTCCTTTCTTTTTTTTTTCTCTTTCTCGGAAGACCAATATGACAGGTCACTAGCAAATATAAGTGTTATGAAAGTCGACTGTGATTGTGAGTTTGTGAGGTCAATATGAGAATGGCCCTGTGTGAAAGGAAGTCAACGAGACAGACTTGCAACGAAGTGTTAAAAGATTATTGTTGAAAGGTCAATATGAGCGACATTGTCGTGAATAAATAGTCAATAAGAAAGACTACGATATAGTATTATTGAAGGATCTTGTCAATATGAGAGACATGGTCGTAAATAAATAGTCAATAAGAAAGGCTACGATATTGTATTATTGAAGGATCTTGTCAATATGAGAGACATGGTCGTGAATAAATAGTCAATAAGAAAGGTTACGATATTGTATTATTGAAGGATCTTGTCAATATGATAGACATGGTCGTGAATAAATAGTCAATAAGAAAGGCTACGATATTGTATTATTGAAGGATCTTGTCAATATGATAGACACGGTCGTGAATAAATAGTCAATAAGAAAGGCTACGATATTGTATTATTGAAGGATCTTGTCAATATGATAGACATGGTCGTGAATAAATAGTCAAAAAGAAAGGCTACGATATTGTATTATTGAAGGATCTTGTCAATATGATAGACATGGTCGTGAATAAATAGTCAATAAGAAAGGCTACGATATTGTATTATTGAAGGATCTTGTCAATATGATAGACATGGTCGTGAATAAATAGTCAATAAGAAAGGCTACGATATTGTATTATTGAAGGATCTTGTCAATATGATAGACATGGTCGTGAATAAATAGTCAATAAGAAAGGCTACGATATTGTATTATTCAAGGATCTTGTCAATATGATAGACATGGTCGTGAATAAATAGTCAATAAGAAAGGCTACGATATTGTATTAATGAAGGATCTTGTCAATATGATAGACATGGTCGTGAATAAATAGTCAATAAGAAAGGCTACGATATTGTATTATTGAAGGATCTTGTCAATATGATAGACATGGTCGTGAATAAATAGTCAATAAGAAAGGCTACGATATTGTTTTATTGAAGGATCTTGTCAATATGATAGACATGGTCGTGAATAAATAGTCAATAAGAAAGGCTACGATATTGTATTATTCAAGGATCTTGTCAATATGATAGACATGGTCGTGAATAAATAGTCAATAAGAAAGGCTACGATATTGTATTATTGAAGGATCTTGTCAATATGATAGACATGGTCGTGAATAAATAGTCAATAAGAAAGGCTACGATATTGTTTTATTGAAGGATCTTGTCAATATGATAGACATGGTCGTGAATAAATAGTCAATAAGAAAGGCTACGATATTGTTTTATTGAAGGATCTTTAAAAGATCGTTTTGGTTAATATAGTCAATATGAGAGACTGAGACGGTCAATAAGATAGATCGTACTGGTTGAGCAAAAGGTCGTGAATGCAGTAGTATATCTACTGGTCATTAAATTGAAAAGTCATCAATAAAATCAGTAGAATATGTCAACTAGTCATTTGGCATGTCATCAAAGAATAACACAAAATACAGAAGAAAATCCAGAAGAAAAGAAGAAATCCAGAAGAAAGTAAACAATAAGAAAAAGAAGAGTCAAAAATTAGAAAAAGATCATTAAAGAAGAAGAAAAAGAGGAACAGAAAAAGGAAAGAGTAAAGGGTATTCTTTTCTATTCTATATGCCTGCTGATAATTTAATTAACATATATTTTAATTTCACAGGTTTCACCTTGTAGTTGATTGGAAAACCAATTCGACTGAGTAGTTCTACGTTCCAAGTTATCTTATAAAAATAAATAACCAGCAGTTAATTCGAACACAAAGCCAAAATAGATTTCCATTACCGTGTACCTATAGACGATCGAATGGATAAACTAAATGACCACCTTAAGGTGGACTGATGGAGAATGCCTGGGGCATTGGGTCCGCCTTTTTACAGTGTCATTGAATAGTGCATAAAGTTTTAATAAATAAATAAATAAATGGCAGTCTACTTTCTTAGATTCGTGCAAATAGTTTTGAAATGTTTGGATATATTAATCAGCACCAAGTCCATAATTATTACAAATACAGTTTTGTAATCAATATTATCACATTAAATGTTTTCAGGATATTTAAACCCAGTAAACAACAATGTCCCGTAGCATCGTGGTTGGGTTTCCCCTGGACTCTGCTTAACAACGATACTGGTCGCTTATGCATGATGGCATGGAAGCCGTCGACCCTGGCCTTCACAAACATTACCAAAGTGTACCTAACCTAAATCTTCAAATTGGTAACATAATTATAATATATCTATAATGTGCGATTATAATACAAGATTTAAATTAGTGTTTCCTTGCAACATTAAACACAGTAGGTTGAAAATCATACATTGAAATAATTATAGTACCTTCCTGGGTATATTAAAAAAAAAATTAAGGTCAGCGGAAAGTTAATGATAAAGAAACCAAGTAACTCAATCCAGAAAACACGTCTACTTCAAGTAACAAACATTAAATTAAAATATGATTTAATTAAAAAGAGAAAGGGAAGAGAGGGACATAGACACAGCAATATATATTATATTTATATAAAAACCTATTAGATTGAATAAAAGAAAGTTAAAGAAAAATAATTATCTCACTCGTGATTATTCGAAAAATGTAGCACTTCATAATACACAATGATAAACAACAAATTTAATTAAACTATTTAGTGTAACTAAATGATAACAAAAAATGACAATTCATTAATGACCGTAAAATTGTAGTATCTTAGAACTATTTGTAATGTCATAAATACTTTCTAATAAATGCATACGTTTATAACGTATTAATACCTGGATCTATAACACGTAATAGTTACAGATTATTTACTTTTAAATAAAATAAATTAAAACAAGGAAGGGATGTAGTGTATGCAAATATACTTATGATTTGTCTCGGGCGCATACGTCACAACGGCACGTAGTGCGGACCATAGTCTATACAAAGTAGAGCGCACTGAGTGGGAGGCAGTCGCTGTCCGACCGTCAGTGAGGAAGCACGTGGTGGTGCGTAGGCGAGCCAAGTACAATTATAGTGTTAGTGATACTATGTGAACACTACATATGGATTGAAAATCACATTGGTACTTACTTACTTGGATTTTAAGCCATAATCTTACTTTGATCTTATTACGCCGTAACACGTTGCAAGTAGGATTTAACGCAGCCCTATAACGCAGCAAGAACGTGTGGCGTATTGTGTAGCGTGTTAGCTTTGTCCCAATCTTTACTTATGATAAGTATAATAAAGCTCAAACTCTCGCGTGAAGTCTTCAGGTGGAAGCTAACAGTCGGATTTCAAAAAATATTTTTGCATTTTATAGCCCAATTCTTGAGGAACATTTTAGGTTCTTAAACCTCACGCTATTCACAGTGGATTTGAGAAAATTTTCGCCATGATTAAAAATTACTCCGATTATACCCCGTATGAGCGGAAGAGCAGCGTAATAGATCGCAGGTAACAGCTAGTGTTTCAATAAGATTGCATTGGGGAGACCCCTACAGTTTACCTATAAACTAGAAAAACATATAGGTACACAGAAAGATACATTACTCATTCAGCGGTCAATTGGAACTAACACATTCACGAGTCACAATGAACCAATTTAACAATTTTAGTCAACAATTGGGTCACAGTCTGTTGCGTTAGGCGACAAGAATCAAGGGCACTGGGGCTTTGGCCCTTTGGCATTAGACAGAGACGCCTGATTGGCATGCTAGGAGGTGCGAATAGGATGGATGATCAGCTGATTTTGGTGGAAGTTTCTAACGGGATCATGTTATGGTTGGTGGTCTTGGTTGGGACACCCCTTTTGATTGTAGCATCATTGCGTTTAAAGTTTGTAATGTAAGTTAAGGTGCGGTAGACATACATAGTAATTTGCTCGAGGTCAAAGTAAAGTCAACCCATTTATTTCTATCAGGCCGTAATAAGGCACTATTGAACGTCAAACTGGAAAAAGGGCGTGGAAATTGGAACAGACGGCAGCACATCAAGTTACCTCAATGTGCCAAATTTTCCCAATTGAATATGAACCTTATTTTAATTGTAATAAAGTTGAAAAACGATCAAAGAAATTTGACACATTGGGGTAACTTGATGTGCTGGCGTCTGTACATGAAAAGAGAGGCCTATACCCAGCATTGGGTGAAGTTGGGCTGTGGATGATGATGATGATGATGAACGTCAAACTTAAGTTAAATTAAACAAGTACAGAAATTATTTTAGTTGCCCCTTCGGCCGGGTCCGGGTTGGACTCTAGGTTATTGAGTTTTTCTGATTAGAATTTCAGTGGCATTAATTTCACCCTTTTCTCAACTACGTTAGGGTTGACTTCCAGTTTGACCGGGGAAATGTGGATGTACTATAAGAAAACTTCTACGTAACCATTTGGAGTCAACAGTCGGTTAATAGTGGGTTCGTCTCTGTCCAAACCTACTAGGAATACAGGTCTTGATCATGAGTAGACTGCCTTTCTAATAATCTCCACAACAACACGACACACACACATCCCTAGTTAGAATGATTGTCAGACTTTCAGGGTTCTAACTACCCGTAACGACAGTCACAGATCATCTACAAATGACAACTGGCGTGATATTATGTTGGAAATAGATCAGGAACATATTTTACGTTTCATATTTAATGAAGTTGAGGGAGACCTATCTGTGAGAGGGGAGAGTGACGTCATATTTATTTATTTATTTATTAAAAACTAGTTCAATGTTCTTAAAATAAACAAGGCACACAATTTAGACCGCCGTCTTATTCCAAAACAAAATCTAAAGTTAGTACTGGGATTATTACTTGGGGTCTGTCTTAGCATGCCATGGCCTAGGATTTGATCAACGCGCTATTAACAGTTACATTAAAGTCGAGTTGATGTAGTACATTGTTTAAGTTTACTCCTTCCGTTTCTGCTGTTCATTGAGTTTCTGATATCTATAGGTATCCGGTTAAGTAGATTAGGTATTGTGAAAGATGCGGTTCGCCTGCCATAGAAGTTATTTTTGCGTGGCACTTGAAGTGATTTTGTTTTGGCTTGTCGTGTATTCACGTCATATCGGGAACTTGAACGTCACTGTTGTCAAAGTGTTCTATGAGAAACAAATACTCAGCGCGCGCTAGAACGGGTAATACTTTGCAATGTTTAAATAACCCAGTGTAATTGTCTTGATATTTATTTTTTACATAATTGAGGCACAACAGAAAAGTCCTTGATAGTGCGTTCAATTTCCGTATTGACACATTGTATGCCTTACTATAGATGTTGGTTAAATACGAATTTTGTTACCCATGTGTATTTTATCTTGGACATTAATGACATTCCGTCGCGTTCGTAGAGATGTGATGTGACGAAGCGAAGATAGTCAAAGTAACGTAAAGTAGTAAGTAAGTAAGTAGTAGTAAGTCTTTTTAAGGTGCAATACCATTTTTTTTTTGGAATTTCTTATTTATCATCAAAGTTAGTTGGGTGTGCAAGTGGACGCCAGTTAGACACTGGAAATAAAATATAGCCAATGCCCTCCTGGCGGATATACTGTTTGTCACTTTACATCTATTAATGTGATAGTTAATATAATTTCATTAAACTTTTTCATATTTATTTTACGAAATTTCCTAAGGGATATCGTGCTCAGTGTTGGGTTGATACAGTCATTCCGTGTAAAGTACTGAGACACAGCTGCATCTAGTAAGACTGGAAGCCGACCCTAACATAGAAGGAATACACTAAGCAGATGATTTGACTTGAATTGTACCAAATATGTTCTATACAGAATTTTGCTGCCTAAAATACAGGGTGTAAAAAGACCCTTAACGTAAACGAAAACTACATATTTTACCCATCACTGGGATAGTTTTTTTTCTTCTAGAACATACCTGGAAATTCACTGGTTTTGGAGATATTGAAGGTCAAAGTGCATTTTTTTGTATTCCAAGTCAGTTTTGTATTCAAAGTCAAAATTGTATTCCAAGTATCATTAGTAAACTTTCTTCTGAACAAACATTATCAAAATGATCGCATTTTCAAAATAAATTACGCATTTGAAGTTACAAAAACGCAATGGATACTAAACAAGCGGGCCGGTCGGGTCAACGACCAAGCGCAAGTGGCCATACGCTCAGCTGATCGAAAGTTGAGTTGCGTTGTCGCGCTATTCAATGCACGCAATAAAAAGCATCTCTTTTTTAAAGATGAAAAAAAAAGTATTTTCCCAGCATTCTTTTTTGGTTAAAGTTACTTAATTATAATATATGTACAGAATGTGTGGTTATCGGCTATGTGATCGGTCTTTTTACACCCTGTATAGTTTCCAATGCAAGTCAAGTTTGTTCCACAAACCTTTTGGAATTTAACTATGGAGAGCTATCCGAACTGTCTTCATGTCTTCGTGGAGCTGTCTTAGCGGAGGCTATAATAAATTGTAAGCCAATAACTGGGCCAAATGCATTAGAACGTAACTGTGTTATTGCTTTCGTCTTAATGAAGTTGTAGATTTTATTGTTTGTGTATTATTACTCATTTATTTAATAGGTTTGTCACAGACTGGAACTGTTGGGTTGACCTGCTTTACGGCATTTCAATATCGTCTGGTGCCGTCAATGTCTCTAGGTTATACTCTGGTTCTTACATCGTAAAGCTTTAATATCCACGCCAGCATATCAAACAACCCCAAACAGTATTTTTTTTCCAATTGAACATGAACTTTGATAGGTTTTTCAACTTTATTCTTAACAAAATAAGGATTTTGTTAAGAATAAAGTTGAAAAACCTATCAAAGACTTTCTCTGCACTTTGGTCAACCGAGTTCTTTCTAGCATATAGATTGGACCTGAGTAAGTTGGTTGAGTTTATAAGATAACAACTACAATCTAACTTATCGAACCTATGTGCATGTGCAAATTGAAAATCGAAACAGGAAAAAATATGCTTTGTACCTATATTACAATAGACAGTCTCCCAAAACGTTCGCCCTTCACCACTTCTTAGTGTTTCAACTGGGAAAGAAAAGTAGAACAACTACCTATCCAATAACACATTTTGTTTGTATAACATTATTTTGTATAATTCTAACACATCACACTTATGTTTGTATCTTCTAGATTAGGCAGTTATATTTAAGTCCCTGTACCAGGGGGCGAGCCTGTTGCTATCAATTGCAGACAGGCACAAATCCAGACTTAAGGCTACTACTGAGAAATTTCAGATAGAAAATAGCAATTACACTTTGCCAGATCCGTTAATAGAACCCGGGAACCTCATGAATAATACTTGCGACCACTAGCAGTCCTAATAATATAATGAACAGTAGGAAATTCCATTTATCTCTTTTTGACAGTGAAGTTGATGAATCTAAGAACATCAATCAGAAAGATCTTTAACACATCTAAAACTTACCTATCTATTAAAATAAATAAAATAACTATACACAACTTTCACACAACACCATCTAGTTTCACACTAAGCAGAGTATGCTATGAGAACTAGATAGCTTAACAAATATATTTATATATATTTCTAAATACATACAAAATTTATGTGACCTAGCTATCCCGACAAACTTTGTTCCGCCTTAGGGCGCTTGTGCACTACACGGAATTTTACCGGCTGCAAGTCCGATTATTTACAATAGTCAATGAATTTCAATGAATTGTCAATGAAAGTTGATGTAAATCTGACTGCCGGACGGTAAAATTCCGTTTAGTGCACAAGCGCCCTTAGAGTCGATATATTACTTTTTACTACTTTCTGTCCTATTCTCAGACCTACTGAATATACACACAACATTTTTACAAAAACCGTGACATGAGAATTTTATTTAAGAAGGTCACACCCAGATACAGAGCAAATGATTGTGCTCATCTGCTCATCACACAATCATTTCTTATCTTGGGTTCCACAGTCCACTTTCCACTCGACCTCCAGACCAATCAAAAGTTAGTAACTATTTTCTATGTGACGTAACTTTATCAGTTACGCCTTAAGCCCTTCCGATACGATCACGACACGGCCTGGAATCCCGTTCCGTACGCCCGTACATAAGCTTCCGCGACTTCACCACATAAGCGAGTTCTATGTACCACATTGCCGTCTTAAAGAACATGGGTTGCAGTCCTACCACTCAAATGCTTAAGCCGGTCAATTCAGAAAAAGTCACTTCGTGAAAACGTATGGAATGAAAGATCAATTTCGCCTTCACTTCATCTACATTTTTACGGGAGCAGTAAATAATAAATATTGCACAACTTTTCACACAACGCCATTTAGTCCCAGTTAAACTTGAGAGCTTGTGTCAAGGGTACTAAACAACTGATAAATGTTTGTAGATAAATAACACCCAGACACAGAACAAATGATCGTGACAAACTTTGGTCCTGGGGGAGAATCGGACGCACGCCCTCCGGTATAGCAGCCAGGGTCACTAACTACTAGACTAACAGGCCAGTCAAAACCTAATAACTAATAAATAGTAAATACCTAATAACTAGTAAATATCTAATATCAAACAATAACAACAATAATAATTGATTTCCTACGTTTAAAATGTAAGAAAAGAAATCATTATAGATTTAATATAGTTTAAATGAAAAGAACATTAGGAAAAATTTACAACTAGAATTTTTTACTAATTTTTAGGTTTAAGGAAACTTAAGTTTGATGGCCAAAAGTGAACAGTAATAACTAATTTGTTACGTTTAAATGTAAGAGGGAAATCATTACAGATTTAATATAGTTTAAATGAAAAGAACATTAGGAAAAACATACAACAAGAATCATTTTTAGATTGTAAACTTAAGTTTGATGTTCAATATCATTATAACGGCCTTATTAAAATAAATGGTTTGACTTTGACTTGGAAATTAGAAATGGCCGACTGCAAATGTCAACACTGGGGGTTTTAGGACCATGCACTGAACTTATGGTGTCTGGATGTGCATTTATGTTAGTTCTACCTTTTATTCATATTCATTTCATTTTTTTTTGCATTCCACAATATTTATATTGATCTTAAAATAAGGCTTAAAGATACTCACAATTATAGACCCTGCAGGGCACAGCAGAAAGTTATAAAATAAATTTAATCAATAATAATAAACTTAGATTTTTTTTGGTAAAATAGTATATATCTTATTAATATTCTTATCCCTGTATTACATGCATCGTTGAGACTCTGAAAATGTTTCTAACTTTATAGATTTTTTCAATCATTTTGTAGTTACGATGTTATCTGCGAATTGGAAAATTCTAGGCGTTTCATTAAGATCCAGCCACTACTACACAGATAGTTATGGCAAGAGACAATTACAGTCTTGTTAAGAAATATGTTGTTTTGTTATACTTAGTAGTTAGTTCTTTTAGTTGCAAAATAATCAATATCTTGTGTAACAATACAAAATTTGTCAAAATAAACGCGTTACGTTATCAGTAATAAAACAGAAGCCGTTGATAATGATAACATCTATAAATATATCTTGCATGAATTCTGAGTTAATTGCATTACGTCACCTTGTGTCGATAACGGCGAGATATTATGAACCTAAACAACAAAAAATTAGTGTCCATCAAAATTGTGTATTTACTATTTATAGTTACGTACAATTAGCTCCCACATTATGACCGGTGTATTATCATTGTTTTTCCTGTAGCTTGCCGACTAGTAGTCGCCATAAATTATGATTAAGTTGTAGCCGGCTTAGCTTCATATGTATTACGTCGAACTTTCTAAATACTTACGAATTTTTCTGTCATCAATTCATGAGTTGAAAGCACCCCGAAGCTCGCCGGTATCGTCTAGGCAATGTCTACAACCACACGTGGAAACACATAGCGCATGCGCCAAGTCAAACCTCTAACTTAACCGGCTAGTATTGAGCGAGCCTCCGTGCGGAGAGGTCATGTCGCAATGTCGGACGGTCGCGACTCCCCGTCGCAAAGCGGTCTTCGGGACCGTGTCCATTTCTTTGAAAAAGTATGGAGTGGACAATCAAGTAATGATACAGTAGATGCTACCACTGATGTTGTGGAAATAGAGCGACGTATAGAGCAGCGTAAGCGGCGCCCCGAGTCGCCGAAAATCGAAGTAAAACTTAAACACACTCGTGATGGAGAATCTCCTACAAAGACTTTTGAATCTTCTTTCCCTAACTTGAAACTTAGACATGTGGAGCCCGCTGAGGAACTGGAGAAGTTCGAGCATCAGGTCGAGGAGGGCGACCTGGCTGCTGGCGTCCGGTTCGTCAAGTTCGAACGGGTTGTTAAAAGGACTGTGACCGAGACCCGTAGTGAGGAGCGGGCGGAGTCGCCCCAGCACGAGTGGTACTCGGAGTACAAGCAGCAGACATGGCAATCTGCACCCAGGAAGGAATACTTACGAAGCAAATCGGAATACGACTCACACATCGCAGAAATACGCGGTAAGTTTACGTTCAGAAGTTGACGAAGACGTTATTTCGTTGGGAAACTTTTTAATTTAGTTGTAGTACGAAGTAAATGAGGGATAAGCCAGTGCGCATATATTTTATTTTTGTCTAAATATGAAAATGCACCTCATCGATAAAATCTAAGGTTTTATTATGCTCTTGAACAACCGGCAAATGTCAAAAGCACGTTCGGCCTTGGCAATCGACAGTAGTAAATAACTTAATTTGTTATTCTAATTTTAGTTTTGACTGTTCAGTTCTGCGAACAAAACGTGTAGTTTTTTTTCTTCAGACTGTAATGGCTTAAAATGACATCATTTCTAACGATTTTAAGGTTGAAAAATGAATAGTTTTTTCAAGTGGTCTTGACCAGTTACGCCTTCTTTGGCGTCTTAATGTATTTCGATTAGATTAGATTACACTGAGTGTTTTCAAGTAGCCTTTGTTATTATTTATTAAAGAAATGAGTGCTCTTCCTTACAAACATTTCTAAGCAGGTTACGTACCTTGTATTCTACACGAATCATCAATTTCATGGTGACCTATTCATTAGTTCATTACGTATTGCAACTTGATTCTTCTGTTAGACGTTTCTTAAGCCCGCTTCCTCAGATGTGTTTAAATTTTAAATATTTTTTGCTCATATTATCTATATAATAAATCATCATCATCTTCATTCCTGTAGTATCTACGTATTTATGAAGTTGCTACCGTACTTCTATATTCTCAACTAGATCCTATTTCCAATATTAAACAGCCATTAGTCCTTTTATCTGATAAATATTTCATATTTGATCTTCGTGACTGAAATACTTAGTAGTTTTATATGTTTATTCTGTTCGATGTACAATATATGCGTCATTTTGTTCGTTATTGGACAGCATTTATACACTGATCAGAATCGATTATCGGACGATGTAATGTAAAAGTCATTGACTGTGTGTGGTCCCCAAATTATTATCATGAATTTATTTTGTAAAATTGTTTAATATTCGAGACTATACTATTTAAATTTTTCATCTTGCTAATTTCGACGCGTGAATAAGCAATTTGTCTTGAAAAAAAAAGGCAACAATGCACTTGCTATGTGTGCCAGTGAGTCACCGCCCAAGACGGCTTTAAAATTAATTGTGTGTTTCAGTAAACGTTCGACTGAATCAAATTAGCTGTGAATATATTGAAGTTCAAGGTTGTTTCATCGGAGTGTGTTCAAAGTCATAAATTGTAAAAACATGTTTTGAATCTTTGAATGCTCGTGTATTTTTGGGCTACGTGTTACGAGGCTTTCGATTAGGTACTATTTGAATTTTGATCATAGATTTATTTGAAGTGAAGACCATGTAAGATCTATGCCTACATGTTGTTAATAGCTATCAACATTTTCGTCAAAAATACTAGACATATTAATGCTTTACCATATACGTTTATCTTTTTCTTAAGAATCTAGTCTTGCGCTCGCAATACCTATACCTGCGTGCGAAGTTACCTGCTATATCTCCTTTATTCGTAAGATGGCGATTTTCTGGTTTAACAAGAAGCGCTGGGTGTCTACCTACGCAAACTTTAGAATAGAAACCAGATTTTTGCTGTATGATGTTTCTTAGGTATATCAGTTTCTTGTTGTTCTTGTTATACCTATTTGATTTAACAAACCTTGGAACATTTGAAAAATTTCCTTCTAACAAAATAAAGTTTTCCAATAGTTATGATCTGCTTTGAAATGTAGGTAATTGTCTTTCAAATATATTTTCGCATCTGACTTAGTGCTTACTGCATCCGACCATCAGTTTCTCTCTTGTCGAATTCGTCTTGGATTAATGCAATTAGTTATACTTTTAACACATCAATCTTCATTGTTTGCGGTCCATTGTCTCGTTCTTGGAATGTTGAATTAATGTTTTGAGAAACTGTTAAGGCTGTTGTTAAGTTTTAACCTTATCTAAATGATGTTTTTGGTGATGACATACCTACATACATATTTTCTTAAACATTTCTAAAACAATGTTTAATGTAACGACGAGACGACTTACAAAAATCTGCATTTGAATGCCCACTGGGCCAATATTAAAGTTATTGATAATAGGTGGTCAACCATATTATGCGAACCTTTGATTTACTCGTGTGAATGTTATTATTAAGCCACTATTCCAGCTTCAGAAACTAACAATCATAACAATATATGGTATTTTGTTATTGCAACAATCCCTAGTACAACCTGTTGCATTACCATTCCTTCATTCAATGTTACTGTAACTTGTTGCTTTTGCATTTCTTTATTCACTGTTTTACAATAACCAACCAACAAGTAATGTTCTTTTCCATCTACTTTAGCACGTGCAACAAATAATTTTACAGTGCTAATATTTTTATAATCAGTGTCATAATTTCATGAATCAATCAATTTACTTCTTAATTCCGGTGTGTGAGATATTACATTCCTTTGCGATGCGTTGTTTCAAAATTCTAATCTAATCTTGCATTTCAATTATTAGCGCAGTGATAAATATTGCACTTGGACTCTAATTGATTTGTCCTTGGTTGAAAATACTTTAACTTTAAAGGTTTGCGTCGTAAATTTTTCTCTTATTTATATTTGAATTTTAATCTATCATCTTAAACATTACGTCAGTATTCCCGGAATAGTTAGACAAAGGTACGTATTAGTACACCCACATTTTTCACCAGTAGGTAATTTATAAGTCCCATGTAATAGAGGGTAAGCCAATTGCCTTTATCGCGGCACGTATATATTCTCTGTGCTGCTACTAAGAAATTCCAGCCGGAGTATCTCAATAACACTTTGCCCAACCTGGGAATCAAACACAGGGTTTCACGCACAGCGACCACGGGAACAATTTTAAATACGATGGCTTACCTTTGTAAAATCCTTTGCAAATATCATACACTAGCAGATGTCCCGCGGTTTCACCCGTAGGTCCCGTTCCCGTGGGAATACAGGGATAAAAAGCCTATGTGTTAATCCAGGGTCTCGGATAACTCCATACCAAATTTTATTAAAATCCATTCAGTAGTTTTTACGTGAAAGAGTAACAAACATCCTCACAAACTTTCGCATTTATAATATTAGTAGGATTTAGCTTCTCATAATATGGAAATCTAACCCAACTTGAGGCTGCATAGGTCAGATGGTAATCTCTCCTCGTAATACCAGAAACACAACTTGCATTTGCTAATGAAGTCACGACCGATACCATAAACAAGGCTCTCGGAATATTAGAACAGGAACAACAGGCTGACCAAGATTTTATCCGCTAAATATGTATATTTGTGATGTCATTTCTAACGAGGACCGATTTAGCAGATAGGTATATATTTTAAATTCTATCAATATCTACGTTTGTCTCCCTGAATAATTTATTCAATACTTCTGAGAAAATCGCCAATAAAATTCTTGCGGCTAAATGGTTTTCTGACGTCACATGCTATGTGTAATCGTGTATTATAATTGGCGTGATGTCACTACTACAGTAAATTAGCACTGAGCCGAATAACAACGACTATGTGATAGAAATTTTGAGTTAAAACATCCGCTTGTTGTCTGTTTATCATGCTAAAAATGACAGAAGTTAACTTTTAATTGAGTGAAACTAAGACGACCGCGACCCAGAATCCTGAATCGTATGGTGTAATAGGTGGTGAGTTCGAAATGTTTGATTTTGACGTATTTAGAACTGCTGCAAAGATAAGAAAAGAGAGTCAGCATATATGAAGAGTCAGCATATTATTATATGAAGGGCACATTCATGATGGATGAGCAACCACCCGTAATACTACTTATACCTTTCTAGCCTCGCAAAGCACGTTTAGGAATTGGTCCTGGCTGTCATTTTTAGATCTTTAACAGTTGTTACGGGTAGTGTGATGCCCGAAAGTATAGCAACGAGTCTTTTTAAAAAGCACCGTGTTGTTAAGGTTAGATTGGCAGTCGCGAGGCAACTGAATACTTATATATATTTATGTACATACAAACGTAAACAGTAAAAAAAAACTGGTAGAATCATGTAGGTAGGTACTAATCTTATGGTATCTTGTGCATTGATATATCCTTTTAACCTGTTTAAGCTATTCCTGTGACCAGAAATAAGATTGACATCTAGCAAAATTCGATAATACTTATACTCCTGGCATACAAAATTATTTACCCGCAATTGAAGGACTCGCCAACCTCATAAAGTTGAGTGTATCAACATTGTTGAGCTAAGATAACGGAATGCTAATTATATCCTCTTTTATAACTTTATTGATTACGAATCACGTAACCCTTGTATGCAACTTTGTAGATTGCATCTTCTTTACAAGGAAAATTTTCTTGGATATCATGATGGCCCAGTGACTAGTGGCTCTCTGATGTAAGTACCAATGCCACTTTATCAGTTCATAATTCTTCTCTAAGTTTACTCGACATCGATAATGACTAGCCTGTTTATTTAGTGGTTAGTTGCCCTGACTGTTGTGCCGGAGGTCGTGGCTACGAATCCCACCCAAGAAAAATATTTGTTTGATCAGCACGATAATAATTTCGTCTGTGTCTGGGTGTAATTTATGTGTAATATGTATGTATTTCAAATATTCAAGTATGTTTATCACTTGTCTAGCATTCATAACACAAGCTCTGCTTAGTTTGGGGCTAGATAGCGTTATGTGAATGTGGTGGAATATTTTTATATGGTTCTTGACATTTACGAAAATATTTCAAAAGTATGCAAAAGTTACCTATTTATCATATAAGTTAAAACAAAATATAACAATGTGATAATAAATCAGACAATTAATGAAGGAAATTTTAACATCTATTCTGATCTTTTGATGAATAATATTTATTTATTTAATACTTCAAGCACACTAATGTACAGGGGCGGACTTAATGCCAGAGCCATTTTCTACCAGTCAACCTTAAGGTGATGCAGAGAAAAGCAGTGGTAGGTGCAATTTTAAATGAAAATCAAAGAAATAATAATACATAATTTGAGTAAAAATACACACACAAAGAGATAGAAAGATGAGAAAACATGTGAAGATACCACTGCCAACTTCTTACGAATATGCTCGCGAACAATAACTTTGATAAAAGATAAACGGCAACATTATTGATTGAGCGAAAAATAAGAAATTGCAAGAAAATGGTAAATACTAAGATGATGACCAAACTCAAAAAGCATTTATTCAAATTTACATAGAACAGTCCCCCAAAACGCCTAGTGTTTTTGCTGGGCACAAGAAGTAGCGGAATAATACTCCCCAGCAACTTATATCACAGTTCCATTGAAAAATAAAAAGAAATAATCCATTTACCAACTTAAAACTCACTCTCAATTCAATTAGAACCTCACGAGATTAACTCAATTAAGTTAATTGAATGACCTACTAAAGTACCTAATATCTCTTTCAGTTAAGTTTATCTGTGTAGCTTTAAAAGTTAGTAAATGGTACTGTGTGTAATTAAGACCCAACTTTCTTTACTGTTTAATGGATGAACTAACTTTAGTGGCCCATTCATTGTCCTTTAAAGAGAACTACTGATAAAACTAGGGTCCTTCCTTCTTACTTTGTTCTTTTAGAATCTAGATGCATTTATACTCCATCCGATTAGGTAGTTAACAAAAGCTAAACAATTTTGACATGTATTTTTAGTTTATAACACAGTTTAAAAATAGAATGCAGCTGAAAACAAATTTAGATACAACAAAAACGATTACACGATCAATTAAACAATTTGTTTAAACAGTAGTTGTATTTAATTAATAAGCGTTTATGTAAAAAGACTTGTCAAGATTGTTTACCTTTAGTTAACTACCTACTCGGATGGAGTATAGGTACTCTGGATTCGTGGAATCGAAGAAAGTAAGGACTCTGTAATTTGAGGAAATAGTTCTTCTTTGATGATTTATTATCATCTGCCTAGCCTTTTCCCAACTATGTTGGAAAGCAAGCTCAAGCAAGCTCACAAGCTTAATTTGGGGCTGAATGGTGTTGTGTGAAAAAGTTGTGGAATATTTATTTATTTATTTATGTTGGGCTCGGCTTCCAGATTAACTTTATTCCGCTGAATACCAGTGTTTTACATAGACCGCCTGCCTGTCTGACCTTCACAATCCAGTCCCTGGATAACACGACATTCCTTGGCTAAACTGGTTGTCAGACTTTTGGCTTCTAAATACTCGTAACAGGATCCAGATCCACAAATGACAACCGAGATCAACGGCTCAACGTGCTTTTCGAGGCATGGAGGAGTCTTGATATGTATAAATGATTACCCATCCGCTGACCGACCTCGTAAAGACCTCGCTTAACCTTCAATCGACCCAAACTGAGACCCAAAAGACGATACATTATGATTCTTGACCTATTTGAAAAGGAACAGATAGAAAATATATAGGTGAATCATGAGCAGTCATATGAAGAGTGTGCCAGTGCCGGCGCATAACAGGTGTGAGATTCGGTTCATGGTTCTGGGTTACGAGTAGGTGCGCAATGAGTCAATTAAACAATCGGATACATTATTCACGGATGACAAGAGAACAAAAAAACGTGCGTAAGTTTAAAAGAGTAATGTATGTAACTGAAAACAAAATAATTTAAATGAGTGTTAATGGGTTAGAAAACTATCCGCTGTAAGCGATAGGCACTGAAATTGTAGCTTACCAGTCTTTTGACAGTAGAATCTCTAATGTTTCACCTGTTAATCTAAATGACGTTCACTGCTGGGCATAGACCTCGCTGTAGGATTCCACATCGACCAAACCTGCACTGCCCTCATCCATTCTGTCCTCCTCACCCGATAGTTGGCCGGTCGTCGGTCATCAGTAGTAGTTCGTCTAATGTTTAACATAGGTCTTTAATGAAGTTTAACTTTCAAATTTCCTCTTTGTATTTCATAGATCCTGTTGCTTCAATCATATCCCAAAGATTGATTGTAGGTATAGAACTATAGTGCCATCACATTCTGCGCGTGCAACAATATGCACATTTTCGCCTTTTATTTTTTAAAGAGCTTTTGTGTGACCTTGCATCGTGATTTCAGACGTTTTTATTGGACTGGTGAAAACCAGTTTTCTATCAATTTATGAATAGGATGTCGTTTGGTAAAATTTTGACTTCATCGGTCCAAAAAAATTCGGTGTTAATATTTTTCTTGTAATCCTTTTGTTGCCAAAATTAAATCTATACAGGAAGCATAATATATTTAATTACCGTCTGTGTTTAATGTTGTATTGAAAAGAAATATGTACCTATTACTAGCACTTAATATTGCTGGCAAAAAATTTCGTAGAAAGCATAATATAGTTAGGTTAGGTACTGCCAATTCTGAACTGAAGAGATATTCAAACTCTCAAAGTACTCAATCCTTTGAGACCCATAACCACACATAAACAGAGGTCCTTAAACCGAAGCACCCACTTAAATCCCACCAAGAGGATGCTATGACGACAACCACAAATTCGCCATCATTTATAATGTCCCATTTAGCTGTTCGAGGTGGGCATCGGCTATTGAAGTGTATCGCGTAACACTAAACCGCAACTATCAAAGTAATCTGTGCTATCGGTGCATTGGCTTCGTTCGCCCCTGTAAACTTGAACACGTGATGCGGTGTGACGTGGCTCGTGTTATGTTAATCGTGCAATAATTTAGATAATTATTTTAAACCTTAAATTAAAATCCTCTTATAAATCATGGCGTAAAATAAATCACATGTAATTAGTTTCATGGGACTGACTGAAATAGAACTGGCGAATAGCCTAACCCTATGGATACTAAAGGCGTACAGTTAAAATACATTATAACTACAGCTTCGATTCCGTAATCAGTCTATTAGAATAAATAAAACCCGTTGATGAGTAACGTGCAGAAAAATAAGCTACTGATAATAAAGCATTTTAAAACAAATGAATCACTGAATCTTGGTGATATTGTAAACTATACAACAGTTGTAAATATTGATATTCAATAAATTATCGGCACACGTTCTAAGAACGAAGCTGCCCTAGAAGCAATTCAAAACAATCTTATTCACAACAAATTATATCAAGTACATATAGCTATACTACTACATATGAAGTGTCTGTCTGTATGTCAAAATTACTCAATGCATATTATGAAAGTATATACTTACAGAGTTTATTTTTAATCATGGAGCAATTTTTACAGGCTGTTCTACCCATGAATATGAACAACTTTCTCTTTGGGACTAACCCGAAAATAGCAAAAAATAGTAGCTGCTGTATATTTTGGTTTTCGTATGCAATAGCTGTTTACTATAATAATATATCCTGTATTACGGTAGTAATATCAAACAGCATTTCTTTCTGTACGTCGGTCTTGTATGGGCTTATCTCCTAAACGTCTGGACTAGTTTTACCAGGACTTTCACTGCCATATTGCAGATAATATAAGAAGTTAGGTAAATATTAGGGTTCCTGCAAAAAAAAGCCATGAAATTCAACGCAGACAAAGCGACGAAGTTGTAGGCACAGCTAGTGCAGTCCGATGAAGTAGTACTAACCTAGAAGTATATTTAAATAAGTGTTAATAAAGTGATGTCATCCGCGCGTGATTAACCAACTCGCGGTTATCGCGCCGACCTTTATATCGTAATGGACGGCGAAAATAAAGGTGATGTGTCTTTACTTGGAAAAAATATTTATGTAATGTGTGTACTGTCATTCTGAGTATGTAAATCGAGGCGGTGATGTAGGTAATGCGATGGATGATAATTATCATGACACTTTGGTCGATAATTAAAGGGAATAAATTCATAATTTAATACTTTTAAGTAGAAGAAAACCCAAGAAACGGTGGATGGATTGTGTAAAAAATGATATGGCTAGAAAGTTAAGGAGTCACCACTTTTGAGGTGAAAAGCTAACTTAGCGAAATAATCGACATATCTATCGATGATCTTTCTATACGTAATTTAGGCTTGATTCAAAGTTAAGATTTTTAATGTGTATTAGTTTGGTTTATTATATTTACATCATAGATATTTACTACTGTTTTAACCCTTGGCGAAATAATTGCCATACCACTTTTCGAACATTGCGCCCAAATGTATAAAGTTTAATAGTATTGTCCAACTATAGACAGCTAACGCTACTTCTTAGAATATTGTTATAACCATTAACAACAAATAAAAAGTCACAAATGGGCATTGCAAAGATATCGCCGTAGCCCAAAAAAAAAGGGGCCCAAAAAATCGGAGATGTTAATAGTATTGCTCGCGAGAGGGTTAAAAAATAACTATATACCTTAGAAATCAAACTAAACACTACTTAATACATACATACATACTTATACTCACGCCTTTTTCCCATGGGGGTAGGCAGAAGCTACAAAGCGCCATATGCTACGATTCTTCCACTTAATATAGCTAAAATATAACGTTAAAAACACACCCGCATTGCTGTCCACTGGTAGTGTACCTAAAAGACTCGCATTGCCACGTTGTATTGCAATGCTTATCCTTTGATCAAAGTAAAAGCCAGCTGTTTGGTCACTCGGAGTGTCATCTAAGCGTCATGAATTAAACATTTCTCGAATTGAAATTAATAATTGCGTTAGTCGGAACAAAGTTGAAAATACATTAATTGGTGAGAAGGTCTACGCATGAACTTAAGTCTTTCCTATCTTGTAATGTTATCGAATAACTTTTATAAGTGCTCTGAAATTGTTATGATAACAGTTCCTAACGACGGTGTGTCTGTCTACACCTAAAGTAGGTGGCCACTGGTGCTAAAAAGATGAATAAACATGAGAACACCCGTAATAATCCTTAGTTTACATAAATGAAGTCATACAAGCTATTTACCGGAAAGTCATAACATTCCATGTATTCAAAGCAGAAATGAGAACTACATAATAATTGATGGGCAACATCGCGGTGAAAAGATGAACCTTACCACAGACGTGGATTGTGCAGGGTGAGCTGGAGATAACAGGCGTCTGCGTGTAAGTTACTGGCAAAGGCTTCTTTCATTCACCTATGCTGAATAACAGTTCGGACTTTTTATGCCGCCCACAGGCCTACTTGGTATCATATGCCGTCTAGAATTTCTCTCTAGCAAGCCGGTTTCCTTACGATGTTTTCCTTCACCGGTTTTGAAGCAAGTGATACATTTACACTACGCACTTGAATCCCAAAAGTTAGAGGTTGACCTAAGACTTGGTAGTCGGATGGTCATCACATTTTGCTATAACTGCTTTGTAATATATTTATTTGAAATTTTAACCATGGATACACTGAAAAGAACAAGAGGACCTGCAAACTGATTAAGCTTCCAAAAACGGAGTGGTCTTTAAAAATTCTATACTCCTGCATAAATAAGCAAGTCTTCCAAAGGCCGAGGCTACCAAAAACGAATGGCGCTCAATGTAAGGTGTTGATGCCTCCGTGAAATAGACCATTGTGACTTCTAAATATACCAATTACTTGCACCTTGTAACCTTCCTGTTTTTGCATGTAATTTATGGACTTTAGCGTGTTTACAAGCCGTTTAATTAAACACGTAAAGTCAAAACCGAGACTCACAAGCCCGTCACGGGTGTAGATCGTTGAATTACAATCTTGGTATGTGTCGCTTATGTAAATCCAGCTCTATAAAGTAACGCAAGTGTGTCTCTTGCTATTTCGTTTTATAAGGAAATCGGTTGTTTTGGTACAGATGGCAGCACATCAAGTAATACCCCAAAGTTACAAAAAAAAATCCAATTGAATATGAACCTTATTCTGTTAGCCATAGAGTTTAAAAACGATCCTAGAAATTTGACACAAAATTTGGGGTAACTTGATGTGCTGGCGTCTGTACGAACATGTGGTGTGGAGAACCGAGGATCATGGTGTGAGGAAAGTCGAAAGAAAGAAAAGAGAATTGCAGGAGCAAGAAAAGCAGAGCTATTGGTTATGTTTTTGTAGCGACATCTATCTCGCCACATACGAACTATCCTACATCGCGCTATTAAAGTTATCCGCGCAGTTTGAACGTATACAAGTTCCCGACAACAACCGTCGGGCAGTAGTTAGCCCACCAGACACAACACCCGTCTGGTCGGAGGATCCTCCCTTTTCAATGGTGGATGAGGAACTTTACACCCTGTTCCTCATGCCTCCAAATTTTCATTTGCACAGTCCAGCCGGTCCAGTTGCACTTCGAACTTGGATGACAACTAACAATTTACAAAAAATTGGTATCGCATTTTTAAGTAGACTTCAAGTTACGGTAACTGTCAGACGGGGTACGGTGCGCTTTTTCACATATCTGCGAGTACGCACGACGTCATCCACACATCCATGATAGCCAATACGAAACAAGCTGTTTGACCGACACTTAGTCTAGAGATTACTACTTGTACTATTGCATGCTATATCTTGGCCAAATGTGTGTTACTAAATATTATATATAAGAACTTCATATACCTACCATATTTGATGCAATAAATGAAATAAATAAATAAATAAATAAATTATCACTATAAACTTTACTGTCAACGGAGACGCACTAGCTCTGCAAGTAAAAAAACGATTGATGGATTGTGTTCAAGATGATATAGGTATGAAGGAGATGATTACTGCGATGACGATGAATAGAGCATTGAAAAGAAAATTTGTTTTCTGAGAAATTAGTAACGTTGGCAGAGCGCAAACAATGTAAAACATCTGTAGTCCGGTCTGCAAAGTCTGTAGTAAGACAATTTAGGCTAGATCATTGAGATTGATAATTCTTAAATTGTTTTTGTTTCCCTCACTTTTTAGCTAGTCTCTATTCAAAATAAGCATCTCCGCTCGCTCATTCTGTCCTGCTCATTTCATAGTTTCCTTTGTATCTAAGAGAAAAGGTAATTGAACATGCAATACTTGACTCGTGGTTTACCAAAGTGACGCCATTGTCTCACCCTCCGGAAAGCAGGCGCCTTAGCGTGACGGCTGTACATATGTATAAGTAAAAGTATATGTTAAGAAGTTTGTTTGGTAGCGTTATGTAATCCTATGAAAGCGGATATGGTTTGATGGATGGCTGTTTTATAGGGGAAAATGCTCTTTAATGATGGTGTGGTTGTAAAATTAGTATGTGCGATGCAGTGTCTACACTTAGAATCTTGTATTTTGATCTATTCCAAGCTACGAAGATGTTAAAAGCTAAGTTTGTTAAGGACCAAATTGGTCTGTCTTGTTGGTCATTTGCAAGCGATACTGCGAGGTTCTAGTTTCGATTCAAAGGTCGGGCAGAGTGTTATTGGGTTTATCATTTGGACTTTTTCAGTACCAAGCCGTAGTCTACAGTTGTTCCCCGTGTTAAATAGGCTCGCCTTCATCACATAGAGTATACATATAACTGTCAACATTTGTAAGTGCCATATATAACTCAAAATGTATTATGCCTAGGTCTTCGAAATATTTACCTATAAGCGTAATGTTCTCTTCTCTCTAAATTTTGGCAAAAATTATACCTACATAGAAATTATAGAAAACTAATTAAAATAAATTAAATATTTACACTAAAACTAACTACAAATAAAATACTCGTTATAATAAGAATAAAAACCCCTAAAGAAAAGCAAAGCCTCTCAGGCGTCAAAGTACTCCTCCTCATTGCTATCTTCTGGAAAGGAAACGTGCCCAGAAGACTGGCAGCATGGCCACGTTGGATGGCAATGCTTATTCTAGATAATGGATGGGATACGAGTAAAGCCACAGGAAACAACGATACCAGTATACAGGGTGACTTGTAATTAGAGCACAACCTTGTAAGGGGATATAGTACAGGTCATTTGCTACAACTTTTGTAGGAACACTCATATGCAAAAGTGCACCAACATTGAGTTATAATTTTTTTCGTGTTATTTTGAAAAACTCTTATGGGGTAACCTTAAAAAATTAATAAATAAAAAACTTGGCATAATTTTGTTAATTTTCTTTTTATTATTTAGTCTATAACGTTCCAGTTACATGTCAGCATCATCAAATGTACATTATTGACATTATTCTAGACACAGTGCTCCAAAATCCAAAAAACTTAAACAAATTTTACTGGCATTATTACACAAAACAGCTTGTTTAAAAAAAAATCACTATGACACTTACTCTGCGTATTATTAAAAAAACATCTACATTTCATAAGCTTTCAAATGAGATATAAAACCCTAACATAGCTAGTCCAATAGGGAAGATATTCACATAACAAAGGCGCACGGCCAAAAAAAGGTCTGTTTCTACCTGCTCTACTAAGCAGGTAATGTTGTGTTACACCCAAATTATTTAAAACAAATTTTGTGGACCGACGAATCAAAATTTGACAAAGATGGAATCACAAATTACCATAACACTCATTTCTGGGAAGAAAAGGCGGTGAAAAATCCAAAAAAAAAACGAACAAAAGGATCGCAACGAAGATTTTCACTAAATGTGTGGATGGGAATTATTAACAATAATTTGATTGGGCCCTTTTTTCTGCCAGACAACTTAAACGGTGAATATTATGAACACTTTTTAAGAAATGTTTTACCTGAATTACTGGAGGACATACCTTTAGCCACCTTGGGTGCTATCAGGTTTCAACACGACGGGTGTCCAGCTCACTACAGACGACAAATCAGAGACTGGCTAGACGAAAATTATACCAATAATTGGATCGGTAGAGGAGGGCCCATACCTTGGCCAGCAAGAAGCCCAGATCTGACGCCAATGGACTATTACGTCTGGGGACATATGAAAACGTTGGTTTATGTCGATAATCAGCCTGTCCCAGATATTGACGAGTTAAGACGGCGAATCATTTTGGGAGCTGACCAAATTCGAGCAAATCTCAGCACTGCGGTGGTGAAAAGGAACGAATTGAGGAAAAGGATGCGAATTTGCGTGCGTAACGGTGGGAGTCATTTCGAAAATGAGATTTAAGTGAATGACTGAGGATGACTAGAGAACGTCAATTCTACAACACACTTTTAAAATTTCCTAATCTTAGATCTTTTTGTCTCTTATAATAAGAGAAGTTTGAAGTAAGGACCAGCTACCCTAAAAATTTTAAAATTAAAATCAAGTTAAAATGTGTTGTAAAATTGTCACCACTAAGTGCGTGGATCACATTCTACTTAAATTTGTATTTATTGTGTTTTATACATTATGGCCATTAATTTGCGAAACTTTCGATATTCCAGCCTGTTCTATTCTTTGGCTAATATCTTTAATGTTAAACTAGCTATGTCAGACTTTTACACCTCATTTGAAAGCTTATGAAATGTAGATGTTTTTTTAATAATACGCAGAGCAAGTGCCATAGTGAGTTTTTTTTAAACAGGCTGTTTTGTGTAATAATGCCAGTAAAATTTGTTGAAGGTTTTTGGATTTTGGAGCACTGTGTCTAGAATAATGTCAATAATGTACATTTGATGATGCTAACAAGTAACTGGAACGTTATAGACTAAATAATAAAAAGAAAATTAACAAAATTATGTCAAGTTTTTTATTTATTAATTTTTTAAGGTTACCCCATAAGAGTTTTTCAAAATAACACGAAAAAAATTATAACTCAATGTTGGTGCACTTTTGCATATGAGTGTTCCTACAAAAGTTGTTGCAAATGACCTGTACTATATCCCCTTACAAGGTTGTGCTCTAATTACAAGTCACCCTGTATATATCAACCAAGACAAGCTTACAAAGTCTATAATCCAACTTGGGTGGTCCCACAACCTACATACTAAAGTAGGACAGACTTATAGTTTCTTGTCCATTTCTATCGACAACGTAAGGTTTCACTGTCAAACTACTGTATTTATTGGCCATCTAGACAGACATATACAAGCAGATGTCTGGCGCATGACTTGTTATAGTTGGGCCTGAATAAGGTTATATCAGCAACATTACTCGTTTACAAGCAACGAGAGAAAATTGTTTAGGTGCTTTCAAGTATAAGAAAAGCGCTATTTTCTAGGTCGTTTATCTTGTGTTATGATGGTGTTAAAGATACGAGAAATGATAAATTTGTTTTATAAGAAGTTTATGCTTTGCTGAATGGTTTGATTTTCGCTCTAGCTAAGACTGTCTAGTTATTACCTGATGTATAAACTTACGGCTTTTTTCTTTGGAGAAAGGGAGATACTACCGAACGTCACCTGCTACAATCTTTTACATACTCCTTTTGTTTCGTTTATGTTTATATATCCTGTCAATGCCTAACAGTAGTATGGCAAAATATCGTGGTAACAGAGTCGCAGTGCTGGTTGTACACGCATGCCAGTTGCCAGCAAAGTTTTGGAGACCATAACTGTTATTGCTGATTTATTGAACAGTGTAAGTCTCTTTTGGATGTCATTTGCTGGGCTGTCCGTTACTTGCGGACTTGTTCCACAACTTCTTCTTTCTAGATAATACACTAGGAATTGGTGAAGGGCTTTTTGGGAGACGGTCTTACGTAGTTTTTGACGATCAAAAATAACTTAATTCAGCTTAATTTGACTGTGTCAATTTGGATTATAATCTTTTAGCGTCGTCTCCAGTACCATGAGTTGCACACTGTTAATTTTTTATTGACTTACAAAAAAGAAATGGACCTCAATTTGGTTGTGCCTATACCTTAGAACTCGGTCATTTTAGGAACAGATTTGGAAAATTCGTTTTTATGTTTGACATTTTTTGATCAAGCATTATAAAGTCATCTGCCCCGAATTAAAAATTTTCTGTTTGAGAAGCAGATTAAAAAATCTCTGATCATAAAAAATACCATTTCAAAGAACAAAACAACTATCAAACTAAGCATTCTTATCACCATGTAAATAAATATTTAGTTCAGACGTAACGAGTTCCCGCGCGTTATGCTCGTAAATGTTACAAGGACATGGTCTAGCAAACATTGTTTTGTTTTGGAAAACTAATGTGTTTCTTTGTTTACGTTTACAAATAATAGAGGAGTGAAGTTGTTAAGTGGGCTTTGGTAGTGTTTATTTTTTTTACTAGCGTCTCGCCCCGGCCTCGTGTGGGTACTTTTTTATTGAGATTTTCATATGAAAATACTGACGAAATCTCCAATCAGTCCAGTAGATTTTCCAAAATTTTACTTTCGTGCAACCAAATTCTCTGCAAAATACATAGCGTATTCTAAGTGATGAACTATACCGTACCTATTACCCATGTTTGCAAAGTAATAAATGATTTGATTCGACTTGATTTGATTTGAACTATCAATATTGCGTGAGAATTACATACATTTATGCCATGTAATGCACTGTTCATAATTTATGACTTTTTACTATGAAACTTATGTTCAATTTAACATGAACTTTACCTTATTTGAACCTGACCATATAAGATTTTCCTTTATTATAAATGTAAATATAAAAAAAATAAAAGTAAGTACTTATTTAATTTTTTGTAAGAATGGTGTTTTAATAGTCGTCCTTATTTTTGACCTGAATGATGTTAAGTATGTGCACACACTACTTAGTGATTGATTAATTTCAATTAACACTAGAGCTTTAGTATTTGAGATTTGAAATTACCTAATTATAGAAATTGAAAACAAACTCACAATAGTAGATATTTCAATGTAGAACCTAATTGCTAATAACCCGTAAGATGATCAATCAGATATGAAAATATGGTTTATTTAAGGTTCGATTAAATAAGACAAAAATAATTTACAGGTCGACAAATTTACGCATAAATATTTTTACCAAGATCTACCCACGCTAGATGTGTAAACCTTTCAATACCTATTTATTATTTACAGCCAAGGTAGACAGTACACGTATGTATATTAGTATACATAAAGATGGCCGTAAAAACCCTTCGAAAGAAACCATGAGTCATTTGATCAATACTGAAACAAATTAGGGCTGACAGGAATGTTTTACTATAATTTAAAGGTGTTTTTTGTCACGCCATGAACGAATCGTACCACCTGTAGGGTTTTTCCCTCCTTGCCCTTTCCCTGTTTCTAGTGAATGTTTCAGTATTATTTTCTTAATTAGGTTTACACTTCCCGTGGACAGCGATGCGGATGAGTTTTTTGACGCCATATTTTTAGATTTAGTTTTTAGTTTTTAGATTTTATTTTAATTTCTGTATAAAGTTAAGTATTCAATTTACAAAAATAAATTTACTGTCCATTTTACTAGTAAATTTTACAACATTTGGGCATTACTGAAAAGTTTATATTTTGTTCAAACTAACACTGTATCTGATCAAATAACATTCACTAGCACTTGACTTCTCTCGCGACTTTGTCAGCGTGCATTTACTGTACTTTAACATCCCCTCTATCCCTCCTTAGTTTAAAAAATAAAATCTCAAGCTCACAAATACGTAGCTTTCCATTGATAAAAGAATTTTAAAACTCGGTTCCGTAGATCTAGAGATTACCTTCTACAACCTCACAATTAGGGCTTGCAATATCCGTTCGTTTTTACTATCCGGATAATACGGATTTTAAAAAATTGCTATCCGGATTATCCGGATATTTCGGATAATACGGATATTTTTTTGTTTTTATTATAAATTAAATTAATAAGCTTTTGTAACATGTTCTAATTAGTCTCTCAGGCAAAATGACAAGAAATATTAAACTATACCAATATTTCAACTTACAATTACAAAATTGTTAACTTTCTAAAATTTTGCTTTAAAACACCGATATCGCACTATACAATCGAATTTACTTTTCTCATACTAACAATTCTAATTAAACATGAGATCTTACATTTATTACAAATCATAACATCGCAATCCAATCGACCTGTATAAAACATTATAATGTGAGTGCTTTTTGTATTTTTTTCTATTTTTTTTCTGTTATTACCGTGCTTGTTAGTAATCCTAAGATTTCTGTAACATACTTTGTTTCTACCTGTAATTGGCTATGCGTTGCTTATTTAGTTGTTAACCATCTATTACAGCTGTTGCGTACACTTGGATTGTGGAATGAGCTCCCTGCCGAGGTTTTCTCAGAGGGCTACAGTATAGGGTTCTTCAAAAGGGGAGTAGATAGGTTTTTAAAGGGTCGGCAACGCGCCCCTGGTGTTGAAAGAAAGAAAGAAGAAAGATAATAATATATTTTTAAATGATGCTAATGTTTGATCTTGTCTCCCTGACACAGGCAAAGCATTCCATAACCGTATAGCCTCCACTGAGAACAATTTTCCGTAGAAATTAGTGGTATGCATGGGCCTAAAGATTCAAGTTTCTTCTTCATGTGTGTCATGAAGAAACTTGAATATGTTTTGATTGATACGTTTTCAGTTGAAGAAGAGCAACCTTCTTTATATCGTGTATTGTCCGTAGAAGTTATGACTGTTTGATTTGGTTGTTGTGTGTTAAACGTGGATATAATTTTAATAATCGCTAGTCTCACAGATTCGTTGGAAGTTTTTTTGTTCTTAATAAAAATGTGAGAGGTTTTGTAAATGCCACTATAGCGATTGATTTTGAAACTCTGGTCCAGTCTTCTTTTACCGTGCGTGCCGTAAAATACAACACAATCTTGAAAATGCGTGCAGTATGGATGTGTGTCATTTGTTTGATTTAATAAATGAATTGATTGATTGATAAAGTTGGCCAGTGGTCATTAATTTTAATAATAATGTTTGTTAAAAGAAAACTCAGGCATAATATTTGTACAAGCTAAGTTAGGTCGGTCTAATTGGTGTGGAGTGTCCATCTGTAGCCAAGCAGAGCTAAGCAAAGCCTGTATTTTGGCTATGTATATAGAATGTTGGAATTAATTATAATCTCTGCCACTAAATTGACTCAATATTATGATGTGTATGACAGCATGTATGAATGTAAACGAAGCAAAAGAATTATGTCAGAATCGTAGCACATGGCACTCTGTACTTTCTCATTTCAACCTACCCTCATGAAAAAAGGCGTGCGTTTATGTATTTATGTATGATTTGGGAAGTAAAAAAACAAAAGCGAGAGTGATTAACTATATTGAAATAATAAATAACGTAATAACAGTAATGCTCATTACAGATGACAGCTTTTTATTTAATATTTCAAAGTGAAATAGAACTATCCGTAATATCCGAAAAAACCGGATTGTCATGCAAATAAAATCCGGATTTTAAAATCGGCGGATATCCGGATAATACGGATATCCGGATATCCGGATTGCAAGCCCTACTCACAATCTCACAAGAAGACTATTATTTCGTACCTACCTGGGAAAGGTCGTTTATTCCCTAAGGTCGTTTATAATAATAATCATTTTAATTAAGTAATTATAAACCATACATTGTTAGTAAACATTGAAACTTATAAAACTATGTTAGTAAACATGTAAACACGACAACCCATTTAAAATTGGACAATCAAATTTGCCCGCTATGACATTCAGGAGACTGTTGGCGCTGCCCCGAACCCTCTGCAGCAACGAAGCGGCACGTTTACGTCTGATCGCTGCGAAACCATCAGTGCCCGAATCAGCAAACATGGCCGAAGCACTGCAGAAACGTGGCAGCCCCAACAGCATCCTGAACGCATTATTACGCGTTTATCCCGGCTGTAATTTTTTTTTAAATATAATTTTATAGATTTTATATATTTTGATTTTTTGAGAATGAGACATTTAATAAGTCGAAATAAATTTCAGTTATGACTAACATAGTTTTAAGAACTTTTTTTAATCAATTCTAGACATTTTTAAAAAAACATGCAGCTGTTGCCTTCCTGCTTTTGCGGTTTTTCCTCTCTCCTACGCTTTTGCTGTGGCCTACAAGATCTATAATGGTCTCAATTATAAAGTTACAACCTAAGAATATATTATATATGTTCATGAATAGATTCATGGTAGATTAATTACTTGTCTATTTTTATACCTGTTAACTAAACCTGCTGCTGTTTATGGACTCAGGCCATAATTTAAAACTTGACGCGATTTAGAACTCTACTGGTGGGAAAAAATTATAACCATTAAATAGTTTAAAACGTAAAAGCTGTGCTTTTAAACTGCGCAAGTTATTTTTAAAATTAAAATAATCATATTGTTAAAATCATGTGAGATCCATGCAGATTAGTGTCTGAGATGGTCTTTTGAGGAAAGAAGCACACAGATATGAGGGGACCGGATCAGTCAGTGCAAGCATTTGTCAGTAATCGTGAGCCCAACTCGGAACTTGAGGAGCTCCACGTGCTAACGAACAATACCAAAGAAAGAACATTTGGGTTGGATGGTTGGGTTGGATACAAGTAAGCTTTAGTTCAATTTAATCTGGCAGGTCTTAAATACGTCCATCCCTTTCTTGTATTATAAGAGTAAAACAAATGAAAGTAGTTTTAATCAAGTTTGAACAAGGGAATCCGCAATATTCAACACTTGAATGTCATATTGTTGTATACAAAATATGTTGTATGTGTGTTATCAAATTTGTATAGGTACCTTGAGCAATATCTTTGTATTACAATTAAATTAATTGCAAGTTAGTGATAAGATACGAATCAAGCGATAACTATCAAATGTCAATCACTTGACGTGTCCTTGTCGCGCCTTGTCTATCAATGTTTTAGTCGTTAATTTAGAGCTTGTGCTCACGGTGTAAGGATTATTGAACTAATGTAAGCAATGTAGTCACTATCCTAGTGTATTATTGATTTATTCTTTTAAAAATACTATAGGTACGGATTTTTCTAACAACAAAAATAAATCACTTTATTCAAAAATAAGTCATCGGTAGGATGGCTGTCGAATACATAAATACGTACCAAGATGTTATAAATACACATACACAAGCCTCCTTCATTGAACCCTAAGAGGACACCCCGGTGTCCGCGCTGTCATTGTCTTTCTATTCTATTGTCCGTCACGCGTCCCAAAGGTTCATTTGAAAATCAGCGTCAGGCAGGATCTCAGCATCTGTCTGGCATTACCGCTGAAATGAACCTTTTGGCGCAGCCGTGAGACATGCCATTTTTTATCTTTTTTTTTGTGTATTTGTGTTTTTACTGTGCGTGTATCCAGCTGTTGCCAATAAATGTATTTTCTCTCTTTCTTTCTTTCTTTCTTTAAATCGTGTCTCTAACTGACACGATTGAAAGGTTAAATTTAAAAGAATGTTTATTGCGACCACTTATATTTCAATTTACATTTGAATTAGTAGACGGTTGCCTGTGATAGGGCACACGCCTTCCTTTGTTACATTTAAAAAAATGTAAGGTATTAAGCACCAAGTCTGAGTTATAAGTCATATAATTATTGTGCCCGTGGTTTAGCTTATCCAATTCTAGTTTGTGTATGTGAGTTAAATTTTTTGTCAATGCACCCACACGATACGAAAAGAATTGCCTACATCGTTTCTCAAAAATTGACCCATCAAAATTTGATATTTTTTCAACTTTATAACGAACATTATATGGTTCATGTTCAATTGAAAAAAAATACAGTTTGGGGTAACTTGATGTGCTGGCATCTGCATAATCGTAGACTTTTAACTGGAAGATTTGAGGATCTGTCATCCATCAGAATACAGTGGAAACACTCTTTACTAGGGACAGGTTGTTCATGGTCTATGAACACCATAGCCAATAGGTACCTACTCCATACAGCTGATGAGTCATACAACCGCAGAAGCATTAGTACCTGCTTGTACCCATTGTTATTCAAGCTCAGATCTGATTACAGGTTTGATACACCAATTTAGAATAATAAAATGGCAAGTGACTCCGACTGTGTCGTTGAAAGGATCTGACATCTTAGTGTTTATAGTAAAGAGGTATTTATTATGCTCTATACGAGTAACTTGGTGATCAAAAAATTACCACCTAAAATAATTTGATTTTTGTTTGAAGTCAGAACTGGATAGTATTGCATTGGACTGTTTTGCTGAGACGAAAGCGTGAAAATATTTACGCTTTCGTCCTTTAAAGCAATAAGACCCGACACTTCAATCGTCAAATAACTTTTATCGGAAGACTAAAAATGGCAGTTTGACTGATTCTGTATGGATAATGTATTAAATAGCCATTCTTATTCTTCTGATAATAAGTTATCTCACTATTGAAAAATCAGCTCCAAAATTGAATAACAAGACAGTCCGATTTTTTTTCTAAAAATTTTTTTTTTTAGAAAATAGTTTCAACAAACATGCCCAATGACGATCCGTTCACTACGCAAACATCCCAAATAATATATTTGAATAGTTGAACTTTGATTTTGAATAAAGTATCATAAAAACTGACCTTAATACGTTTTAAATGCTCTATAAATACCCCAAAAATGGAACTTTTTGGGGTATTTATGGCTGAATCACACTCGACTAAACTCTATCACCATGGTAACATACAGAACCAAACACATTTTGTAATATCTTTATTATTTACATTACATTTATAAATAGAACAGTTGCTTGCCCTATTTACCTACTGCTGATTGTGATAAGCCGTGAACTTTAAGAAACGTTGTGCAGTCATCAACTATTAATATTTATAGAGCATTTAACACGAAAATATGGTTAAGTTGTTTTGTGATACTTAATTCAAAATCATACTTCAATTATTCAAGTACATTATTTACAAAATCATGTAACGAAAATTCATCCACATCGCTGTCAACGGTAAAGGCGCCCCAATGACTGGCGGCATTGCCTCGTTGAATAGCAATGCACGGTGTGTTTGGATAATATTTTCACAATAAAATTACTAGTCACTAAATCTTATAGATATCTAAATATCTGCAGTACGTACGATAAACCCATGTCTTTTGCTACTGGAGGCAGCTTGGCCAATACTGAGCGCTCCTTTGGATACGTACGTAGAAATATTGTGGAGGTACTTCCCTACATTAGGCACACACAAGAAGAAACCAACTCGCCTTCCTAAGATACAACAACTAACTATATTATCTCATTATCAATCAACGTAATTTCAATGGCGCCATTTTGACAATGATCTAGCCAAACATGTTAGGTAAGAATAGATAAAAGGACAACGCAATTAAACTGCATAGAGTCCATGACCTTGTGTTCCGCGTCGCTTGTTCGTGTTTTAATAGTTGTTGTAACTATTATAAAGCCAGACGTGCGTGGGAGTTGATCTATAGAAGATAAAAGGGATTCGTTCGACATGAATTTACATAGATGCCTCGCTATGGTAAATTGAGCATAGAAAGGCGTCTGTAATGTGGTTAGACTAGAAAATGGTGTTAAAAGCATTTTAATAATAATGTTTTTATTAATATTTACTGCAAAAAACCTTAAGATGGTATTAGAGAGAATGCACATACAATACAAAATACATAGGTTTTAAAAGTATGAGGAACGGGATGTAAAGTTTCTCATCCCCCATAGGAAGGGAGGGTCCTCCGACCAGACGACTGTTTTGTCTGGTAGGCTTTTATGTTACTGCTCGACGGTTCTTATCGGGAACTTGTATGCGTTCAATCGCGCGGAGAACTTTAACATCGCGATTTAGGATGTCAATCTTTTGTTGATTTAGTTTGTATGTGGCAAGATAGATTTTATTATTGTTTTTTATAGTTACAATACGGATCGTAGTCTAGCATCTTAGCTAGGTTTCTTAGCAACCTGTGTTAAAGATACCAGTTCCATTCTCCAATTAGTTGTAATAAATTCCGCTCGAAAGAATAATAAAATCAAGGCAACATCTTTATGAATAGTAGAAACGCTGAAAGGTGATGCTCTAAAAGGACATTCTATTAACAAGAACATGACCTTTTCATTGTTGATGTTCTTCAGTAAGGTCAGTTACGTAGTAGGTACCCTCAAAAGGCGTGCGCGTGCGTGTTACATGACCAGCCGGTTGATTCAGTAAAAGTTTCCCGTTGGAAACTTGACTATAGTAACTATCAATGCCTAGCTAATGCTAATAATGCATTCCGCATTATCGCGAATGAAGCGGTCATTCCAAAGTAATGTATGGAATGACCACACAATTTGCCTCCACTCCACTCCATATCTTTTATCTTTATCTTTTCACCTCCACGTAGATTTTTACAAACTGTTGCATGGATCGTGAAAATATTCCAAGCGGTATTGAAGGCGCTGAACGTAAACAATTCGATTTGATCGATTTTAAATTAATGTCAATTGCTTATATAACTCCACGTTTCAGATTACAAGGTTTACGAATTCCGAATGTGAAAAATGTAAATTGTAGGTTACTAGGAAAAACAATAAAATGTACGGTTGGTTCTGTTATTGATGCAATTAGCAACAGTGATAGCAAGGTGCTCCGAGTCTTATTAATACCTATTTCATGTGGTGGAATCGTTTTTTTTACTAGATGTGCTGTGACCACTTTCTCGTGGGTTATTCAGTCATGCACGCATTCAGTATGAGTATATGTATAGATAGATATTGCTTGTATGATGACCCTGACACGGTTAACAGGATTTCATTTTATGTGCCTGGTCTGATTGGTGCCCGGTGAATGGCAATAGGTTTACCCCGATGTCATGTTACTTAAACATAACTGGCAAAATATGGGGGTAGGTACTATAGGTACACCTCTACCTTACCCTTTGGAGAATACAGGCGTGATGTTTGTAATATTTTAAAACGTAACCAGAGTATCTTGATTTTTCTTCAATTAAATAGTCAAGTAAAAGTTCTATAAAAATAACGTAGGTCCAAGTAAACACCCTTGCGAAACCCAACATTACAAATATAAGAATGCAAACTGCAAGCAACGCACTTGACGCATCAATGTAACTTTTGAAACTCACCAGATAACACCCTAAATTCTTCACATTTTCGTGCTTGCCATTTCACTCTCTCTTATAGTTTTTCCTTGTCGTTCGTTGGGGGTGACCTCATCGCGCTTGCGCAACCAACCAGTCAAAGGCTGATGATGATCTAATGACATTTTATACACGACGTAGTTTTTGTGCGACTTATTTTATGTCAAACTTAATGGTTCTGCATATTTTATGCGGTGATTATATTTTTTTTTTGTTTTAGCATATATTTTGACTCTTTTGTCTGCTAAAACAGGTTCAGAAAAATGTGGGGTCAATTTAGACTGACTAAATACAGCTCATATGTGTCTTAACATTTAAATCTATTGTTAATTTCAACACTGGAGTTCTATTAGACTGCCCATTTTAGTGAGATAGTTTCAAAATGCAACAGACTTTATTAACAAAATCTTTGCGTCACTTAAATGACATGACTGCACTTGTATGTTTTAAAACCAACTTCGCTGTGGATCTCTAAAAATTTGGTGTCGCACTGAAGTATCTACATTTTTTATTGCCGGCGCTACAAAACACGTGAAGCACCAAACATTAACTGTAATCGACGCTCGTTAGTATAGCGCACTTAAGATAACTCTACCTGTTCATTACTATAAGAAAAAGTAATCCTAGAAAATTGCAAACTAATGTCAATCGAGTATTCGTATAAGTGTTTGTAATATCTGCTTTACTCAATAGATCGTGAGCAATTAAAATGCAGACGCTAGGCATTACCTATTACTAAGCGTTGACCGGAATAACTAGATTTAGATAAACCCTAGCCACTCTAGAAATAGCTTTAAAAAACTTACTAATCACGGTTCAGAATCAATAATATTGCGTGCACCTACAACAAGCTTTGTTTTAAAAATAGGTACACCAAGGAAAGTGTAACTTTTACTAAATTAAGCTTTATTTTGAGAGGGTAAGGTAGTTTTTGGTGTGATTCCGAAATTTCGACCTTAAAAGTCCAGACGCTCTGTGGGTGGAATTCAAAATGGAAGATAAAAGTGGAATGTTGCGCTATCTGTGCTCTTACGCATTGTGCATAATGTTGTTTAAGGATAATGTGACTATTTGTACAATCGATTGGTGTAATGAAATGTTAACGAGCCATTGTATGTAAGCGCTTATGTTAAATGTCTTTATAGGGTCTGTGTTGAGAATTTATTTATTTGATTATTGGATAAAATAGACCATGGGTCCAGTTCTTATGGTGTACAATAAAGTGTATTCTATTCTTATCTTTTTAGTACAATAGGAAATATAATTACGATAACAATATAATGTCTATTTCTGTTAATAATATTAGTACCAACAACATGTTTACACATTAAACAATAAAAAAAAACTAGATAACCGAGTAATCTGAAAAGAAACACCGAATGAAAACCGGAGGTTACAGTTTCTTTTCAAGTCCAAACATTATTGACTTGAAGAGACTCAGTGTCTGAAAGGGCTTATGTGGGAAGAACCACACAAAAATTATCATTTCCGAATTAAACAAGTTGATATTTTACTTGTCGTATCGAAGCACGTGACGGCAAAGACTGAGCTGAGTTCGCGTAATTTTGGGCCAAATTAATTTCAACTTTTTGATGATAAGCGCCAGGCAAAACCATATTTTAAATTAACAACAAACAATTTTATTATTTTAAAAGTTAAATATTGCTTGCAGCACCTACTAACATTTAAAAGAACATGACTGTAAAGAATATAAATGAGACTGGTTTTATTGAGGTCCTCCTGAGAAAATAACTCTTCTTGTTATGATGATACGACATTGATGGAAACAGTATGTTTTTAGATCACACTATGTTAGTGTTCAAATACATTGACATTTAAAACAACTACTTCTAGAATCATTCTTTTATTTATGTAATTTGTAAGTGTGATGGTCAAAAGTGCCTTTTAAGGGTCTAATTGAAATAAATGATTTAACTTTGACTTTGACATCGTCTTCACATATCATAAATATCCAAGTATTGAGCGTTATGTCCCTTTATAGGTATCTACAAAGAAGAAAGGAAGGAAAACCTTTCGAATCGGACAACTTTATTTTTACTGTCTTAACTTTGGTTTTCAATCCCACAGCAACAAACCACTTATTGAGATGACATCGGTACAAGGGCATGCGCTATTAAGGAAGGGGTTAGTCATAGAAATACCTCACTTATATTTGTCGGTACCTACTTTAGATAGGAACGCAGTTCTTGTCACGTAGACATTTGAATGTTTAAAGTATCATAAAAGGTGTTGTTTGGAGTATAATATATATTAGTGACCGACCCGTGATACGACTGCGATGTCCAACAGGTTGTACTACGGAGAAGTAAATTTACCCATGGTTCAACTCTTTTTTCTGATATTTATGATTATGATCCGTGGTACAACGGTGGAATTATGTCCAACTGGTTGGACCACGGGGATAGGATGATCGTGTAAAACAAATGAACGTCTAAAACACAGGACTTGGGGCATCCCGACGATAGGTTAGTTAGGTTCCTTTAAACCCTGACTGCAGACGTCTACGCTTTTTAAATTTCTTCGTTGTTATGGCACTTCAGCATTGATTGATAACCTTTACCTGTTTATTACCAGTAGTTGTTCCATAGATACATTCAATTCCCAGAAGTACAACTAGTTGGACCTAGTAAAGAACAACTCACTCGACTTGAACCATTGGTAAAGATATTTCCCTATAGAACAACAACCAGTTGAACCATGGGTAAATTTACTTCTCCGTAGTACTACCAGTTGGACATCGCATTTGTACCACTGGTCGGGAGTGTATATTATTAAGTACAGTTTTGAAGCAGCAAACTAAAAATTTCATTTTTTTTTATTTGAGTCAATAAATACATTGATAAACTAAGCGTCCCTTGGCATATTGCAAAGACCTATGAAATATTTTCACATTTAATTTTTTTTTCTTTTTTTACTAGTTTAAGGGATCATCATCCCGTTTAACCTCTACAACCCAGTAAAAAGGTAACACGTTTCTCCTTAAATAAAACTGATTGTTGGATTTTCGGGATTCTGAATACTTCTGTCTAATACCTAAATGATCTGAATGGTCTGACCTGAATGAGTAGAACGGTCCAACTGCTTAATGTTATGTTCGAAACATGGACCAACCTCCTCAAGCGTAAGTATAAGATAAATTTTGAGGGTTTTTTTTTTTAAGTTAGAAAAAATGCCAGAGTGATGTTTCTCAAACACACATGACATTTGAAGCCAAATCAAGCGGCATAAAAGGCCAGCACATCAAGTTACCCCAATGTGTCAAATTTCTTTGATCGTTTTTCAACTTTATACTAAACAGAATAAGGTTCATATTAAATTGGGAAAATTTTACACATTGGGGTAACTTGATGTGCTGGCGTCTGTACCATCTTATTCCTGTTCCTAAATACTTAGAAAATGAATAAATTAAATGAAATGAAAAGTATTGAAATAAAACATGTCAAAGATATAATAAGTACCAAATATATTTCGTTTTCCTACACCTCCCTTTAATGAAACAAGATGCAACGGAATTACCAAGATTAGTTTTCCTTACATGGTTTGCGCTTATAATTATCGTACCTACGCGCTACATCTCAATAAATCGCATAATATAATAAGTCTCGGTCAGTTATGACATTTGGCGTGCTTCCTTTAATTTATATTATATGATTTCTTTTTTAGGAATCCTTGTACACATAAATTAAACACCACCTAAGTTTACTAAACTGATAAAAAAATCAACAAACTTAGCACATCTTTTCCAATTCTTTGTCAGTCTTCCCAAGTATTGCAGTACCAACAGCCTAAATAAATTTTTCCTTGTTTGAAGTTCTGGTGGCAGTGTGGCCGGCCTGTTCCATTAATAAGTAGAAAACTATTACATTCCCTTAATCATTTCACTGAGATACAACCTGACTTTCTGATGATAAAAAACACTAAAATAAAATTACTCTAATTTCAAACATTTGTGCGTCTAGTATTAGTGTAGTAGTTTTGTTTAATTAATTATTTACAATATCAACAGCCTTTTGCGTTTGCAGATTTTTTCTTGTATGGTCTATATAGGAAAAAAAACGGCTAGATTGACCTGGTTCCCAGGACTCAAGTTTTATAAGGCACCAACCTATTCCATTGTGACCTAGACAAGGAGTCGTGTGTCGGTTATTTTATACTATGTTAATGCATTACGTAAATGTCCACTTACCTTGATGACCTCATGGCAGCCGTCACTCAAATTCTTACTGACAACCGAATTTGGACTCTATTCTGAAATACTCACAGTGCGTTTTGAATAGTGTCTTGTCATTTATTTGGTTGTCTGTCATTCAAATTCTTCCTAACAACCGAATTAGGACTCTATTTTAAAATACTTACGCTGGGATTTGGATTGTGTCGAGTGATACGCAGAGCGGAATTTAGAATTGAAATTTGCAATATATCCCAACAAATTGATTTGATTAGCGTTATTAAAATGATCTTTGTCTGACATTTTTTATTGGCAAGAAATATAAAAACGTAATTCAAATATGATTTATTTGTGCTCAAATTTATATAATATTGCTCTGTTGTGCTCCACAGTTTTACCTGCTCTTAATCGTCGTAGAGTGATGTTAAATAACCTATAAAGAACCTTCCTCAAGAATTGAGCTATCTGTATTGCTGTTCTTTTGTTTTATGTTCTGTGCATCCAAATAAAATATTTTCTTTCTTTCTTTCTTTCTTTCTTTCTATACCATCTATCACTACTACAAAAACTGTCTATCAAATGCAAACATATTATATCTCCCCAGCCGTGATGTTTCTCGTCGTGTTTTCCAAACTTTTACGATTCTTCTGCTGTTAATTTAGCTTAAAACTGCAAAACACTTCCAAAATTTCTTAGTTTTTTATCATTATTTTTTACTTTGTTTTGTGCACTTGTGGCATGTGCCAAATAAATATGTTTTCTTTCTTTCTTTCTATCTTTCTTTCTTTCTTTTTCTTTCAAAATACACAATTTATATTTAATCCAACGAGAAAATCTCATCGGGTTAGATATACCTACATCATGATTCAACAATCGAAAAACCTGGATATTAGGAACAGCCGATGAATAATTTCAACCTTGGATGGTCCAGGTTAATGTACTTTTGGTGTCCGGATGTGCTACGATGTCCCTTCGATCCTGTAGATACATATGATATAATAATATGTTATCATTTATTGTGTCTTTCGTTCTCTTGGGCGTGCTGCGTGCTCTTCGCATTGTGTCTAATACAATCGTACTACCGTTAAAAGCGTGGGTGTCATTCGTAGCTATAACTTGCTCCTTTTACTTGCAACTGTCAAGAAATCCCGTTGGGAACAATTATTTTACAATAGACAGATTAGAATGCATGACTAACGCATTTAACTTAACAGAGCCGACCCTTTTACGAATCTGTTTGAATTTTAGTGTAGGTAAGCCTAGATCCAATCAGGCTTCGAAGTATATAAACGTTACTAATAATATAAACTCAGATATATTGTGTCGTAAATGTTCTGAAAATCTTGTTGAAATTAATTAAAGAAAGAATAACATTTTTTGGCTTTTGTGTAAAAATTAAATTCACTGTAAAAACATGTGAATTTAACAAAAAAAATGGGTAACTGCGAGATGTACCTACATTTAAAAAAAACTATTGCAATCTAGCAAGTATGATCTATTTCACAAGATTGTGAACAAGTTTGTGTATATCTAGTTCATATTAACTCTACTACACATTAAATCCAATATTATATTAGACATTAATATTATCTAACGTACGACCCTTCCCCCCGGACAGCCGTTGCGCACGGACGCGTTTACTCAAATAATCTATTTAATTATATCAATTTTTAAAATTTTAATTTAAAAAATCAATATAAATTGGCAAGTTTAATTCTCGGAAGTACCAGGCGCGCAAAGTGTTGCAAGATATCGAGTCCTGCGGCGAGCGAGAGAGAAAGCAAGCTGGTGTCTACACTACCCATCTCTGTCGTCGGCGCGTGAGTCATTACCATCTGGCTCCGCCCTCTACTCTGACTACGGTCCGCCGCTAGCGCCTAACATATTACTCCGAGCAACGTGTGTCAACGCTTCAGCACAGCACCTTGTCAACTCCACCAGTAAGGTGCATATTTTTAACTTTACAAAATGATAAAGCGGACGCCACCTAAACCTGGCACTGAACCCCCACTGCACCACAGTTCCGAACCCGACCTGACAACACCAGTCTCGGATCAAAAATTGGACAGAATCACTTTGCGTCAGAAACGCAAACATGATTCTGAACAATCATTGGAAATAAAATCCCTCCGGGAGGATATTATGGCATCCCTTGATAGCTTGAGAAAGGAACAACAGGAGAAATTTAGTACTATGCAATGCAACTTAGACCAAATTAAGGCTCAAAATGCGGAATTAAAGGATACGGTTGAGTTCCTAAGTGGTAAATATGACGATCTCATGACTAAATTGGCCCTATTGGAAAAGGATAAGAGGAGCACTTTGGAGTATGTGGGTTTTTTAGAGGAAAAACTAGAGATTATGGAACGCAATTCCAAATCCTCAAGTCTAGAAATTCGCAATGTGCCTAAAAAGCCTAACGAGTCTAAAGAGGACCTATTAACTATTGTGAAGAATCTGGGAGCCTCGGTGAGCACCGAAATTGAATCTAGTGAGTTCAGAGACGTTTATCGTGTTACCAGCAATAGAAAACCCCAAGCCGTTGGGCCTATAACAGTCGAATTCACGTCAACCATAACTAAGGATAAACTTCTATTAAGCATTAAAAAGTACAACCGTGACCACAAGACCAACCGGCTTAATAGCTCACACCTTAAAATGCCAGGTAATAGTCCAGTATTCATCTCTGAGAGCCTTACCACTAAAGCCAGGAAGCTATTCTATCAAGCAAGAGAGTTTTCAAAGCTAAACGCCTATGCATATCACTGGACGTCACATGGTAAAGTTTACATTAAAAAGACAGACGGAGCTCCAGCAAAGAGAATAACACAAGAATCCGACTTTGAAGGTCTGCAACAACAACTAAAATGACTAGATACACGTTCTAACAACCTTGGCCTGAGTATTGCATGCCTTGTTAACGTTCCTGTATTTTTGAGTTTTTTTCTTTTCTTTTTTATGTTTTTATCTGTGAATGCCAACGCACTAAAATCAAAGTATATTAGTTCCCTATTTACCCATCACTTTCAATCACTACACACTACAAAAAATAACATACACAGTTCATTTATTGCACTTTTTCAGTGTTTAATATACACACTCACACTTATATCACTGTATTTTCCACATTACATACTCACATCAATTAATACCTATTGCCCGCGGCTTCACCCGCATGGTACCAGGATAACCGGTAGCTCATGTGTTGTTCCAGGTTATAGGATACCTGTATCCCAGGATGCCTTAAGGACCATAAAGCCGTGTTTGCGTGAAGGGGTAGCAACCATCCATCCATCTATTCATCCACTCATCTTTACATGCATTATCATGTGTAGTAGTTTTAACATTACTTCACGATACTATACATGCTTATTTTTATTGTCTTTGCTTGAACTCGTCATCGATATTATAGTTAAACTATGTACAAAATACCTTATGACACCCCAATTTGGTACATCTATAAAAAAAGAATTTAACTGTGGATAGCATGAACGAAATTATTAGCAATATAGACCAGCTCTCAGTCTCTACTACTCTTAACTGTGACCCTGAAGAATGCTCTGGCTATGTCACCAACCCGTCCAAGCAATTAAAAATAATTACTCAGAACATTCGCTCTATTCACGCAAACTTCGACTCATTCTTAGCTCTCCTTCACAGAATAAACCTTGACTGCGATATACTAGTACTGACTGAGTGCTGGCTGAAACGATATAATGACTCAATTCCAACTATCGATGACTATTGTTATTTTCAAACAAAAAACCACGTCAACCAGAACGATGGTGTAGTTCTTTATGTTAAAAATATAGGTAACTTCACAATTGAAGAACCCGACTTTTTGGATGCCAGTTGTCTGGTACTAAAAATCGGGACTGACAAGGCAATAATATGTATCTATAGATCCCCGTCTTTTAGAGACGTAAGTAACTTTCTACAATCTCTGAGCTCTCTTTTAACAAGCCTGACTTCATATAAAAACATAGCTATAGTTGGAGACATTAACCTTGACATCGCATCTACTATATGTTCAAACCAAACCTCGGACTATTTAGATATCACAGCTTCTTATGGCCTGTTACCTGCTCACTCACTCCCCACCCGAGAAAAGGCCTGTCTTGACCACGTCATGCTTAAATCTAACTTGACTGCTCTTACTATAGTTTTACACGCCTCTGTCACTGACCATAACCCGGTAATGCTGTGTCTTAATCTAAAACGAGATCTCAACACACGGTCATACACTATTTTGAAGACAAATTACGAATCTCTTGATAGTGACATGAACAATACAAATTTTCAAGCTATTTACGAATATTCCGATGCTAATGAAGCGACAATAAGTCTAGTCACCACCCTCGCTAAGCTCATTAATACTCACACTTCTATAATTAAGCTTCCAAATAGTAAACGCCTAATTAAACCCTGGATGACCGTTGGTATGCTCCGCTGCTTGCGTAATAAAGATACTATGCACAAAAAACTCAAGTTATCTCCGAACAATATTATATTAAGCACTACATACAAAAGATACAGGAATTACTGCACAAAAATTCTAAAAAAACTAAAAAGAGATTTTGACAGGAGAGAATTGAGTGAGGCCTCAAAGGACAATAAAAAGATTTGGAAAGTGATAAAGAGAGTAACCAACACAAACAAGCCAAACATACCCAACACCGATTTATTGGCTTCTTGTTCTTCACCCCAGCTCTCGGTGGACAATGTAAACGAGTTCTTTGCCAATATTGGCAAGGAACTTGCCGATAACTTTTCATGTCCACCTGATAGACATAAAATCCCTCCGGACGGTACCCTTACATCCCCACCTTTACATTCATTCGTCATGTTAGACACTGATGAGACGGAGGTTGGGGAATTACTAATGACACTCAAAACAGACTCTGCTATGGGCTGGGACAATATTCCAACAAAGTTTTTAAAACGGTATTCTTTGATACTGGTCCCTATACTCACACATATTTTTAATCTCTGTTTCCACACAGGCACTTTCCCCCTGTATTTCAAGAAGGCCATCATACTCCCGATTCACAAAAGTGGGAACAAAAAGGTAGTAAATAATTATCGCCCGATTGCAGTACTGCCTTCTATTTCTAAAATTCTGGAACGCCTAATCAATAAAAGACTAGTATCATATATGGAAGATAAAAAGCTTTTTTCCCCCAACCAATTCGGTTTTAGACGCAACAAATCTACAGGCAGCGCCGTAATTGACCTAGTTAACTATGTAACCGAAAATATTGATAAGAAAAATAAAGTATTATCAGTCTTTTTGGACTTAAAAAAGGCGTTCGATACAGTTTCGATTTCCTTCTTGTTAATAAAGCTGGAGGAACTCGGGGTTCGCGACCAATCACTTAACATCTTCAGGGACTACCTTCAAAACCGCACGCAGTGTGTAAAAATACAAAATTACCTCAGCAAAGAAGAACCGGTGACGTTCGGCGTACCCCAAGGCAGTGTAATTGCCCCAACCCTATTTCTAATCTACGTCAACCAACTATGTGACCTTAGCCTGGAAAGTGGAAAAATCGTGGCGTTTGCTGATGACACTGTCCTTACCTTCACCGGCGACACTTGGGATGATACCTTTGATACCGCTCAAAAAGGACTTACTAGTGTTCTGCAATGGCTCAAGAGGCACACTCTCACAATCAACACCGACAAAACTAAGATTCTTACGTTCAGTTTACGAAATTCCACACAACCCTCAAACTCCTACGCCTTAGTAGCGCACTCATGTTTACTCTCTGGCACGGTGTCATGTACATGCCCAAAATTAGAACGTTGTCGAACCATCAAATATCTAGGTGTAACTCTTGATGATACAATGAGCTTTGCACCACATATAGAGCTACTGACAAAAAGAATCAGAAAACTAATTTTTGTCTTTAGTACTCTTCGCCATATTGCAGAACCGCAAACTATTAGGTGTACATACTTTGCTCTTTGTCAGTCTCTTTTAACGTACTGTATATGTGCTTGGGGCGGTGCACCTAAAACGGTGATGCTGAAACTAGAACGAGCTCAGAGAGCCGTGCTGAAAGTTAGTACCTTTCGGTCCTTTCTTTTCCCAACCGAACAACTATACAAACACTGTAAAGTTCTTACAGTCAGACAACTATTTGTGTTGAACATAGTACTGTATCAGCACCAAAGGACCGCCTATGAGACTATCACCACAAGACGCAAAGACAAAGTATGTCAACCCTTCCGCTGTAAATACGCTTTTACAAGAAGATTTCCCTGTTTCCAAGGACCCCATCTCTACAATAGTCTTAACAAAACATTAAACTTCTACTCACTACCTAAATTGTCCCTTAAAAATAATATAAATAATTGGCTACTTACCCTTAACTACAACAACACAGAAAATCTATTATTGACGCAGTACTACCATTACTCATAATTACATATAATAAAAACAAACACCCACACAGGTACACATACACGCACACACACTCGCACACACACGCACACACACACACACACACACACACACACACACACACACACACACACACACACACATGTACAAATACCCACACTACACTACTCCACTCATACAATATTTTTCGCTTTTGCATTCTTGTATTCTAGTTTATTTTTCCTTAGTACTTTATTTGTTCGTTTACCAATATAATAAACGGGTCTTATATTTAGTAAATGGCATACATGTATGTAAATAATTATAGTTAAGATAAGTCCACTATAGGGTCGGGCCCAGCATCTTTAACACAAGTTGTCTCAGCAACTTAGCAAGGATGCTGGTGTCACCACATTATTGTTTAGTCTCTTTAAATTGTATGTACTACCATGTATTTTTTATAAAATGTTAAACTTGATGCAAATAAATTATTATTATTATTATTATTATTATTATTAACGTATATATCTGATACCAAAATAAACAGATAGAGTAGCGACCTTTCCAAACTTAGCGATTTCGAATCTAATCTTTATTGTTTATGAATAAAGATATACACACTTATTAGTGTTATAATTTCTTATCTCGATGTGAAATATAGATTACGTTTTGATTGGTCTAAGTTATTCATTTTCTGAGGATTTCTGTCTTGTATTGGCGTAAACTACAGCATTAGAGAAGCTTCTGTTGTGATTAATATGGCCCCATTTAAGAGTAAAGAGAAAATAATTTCTCAACCTTTGGTGTGTAAAGGAACGCAAGTGAGATTTAAAAAAAGTGATTTTAGTGTTCTGTAGATAACTCAAACCCATTTAGAATCATTCTCTTAATTTATTTTATTTGTAAGTTAACGTTCAAAAGTGCCTGTCATGGGTCTAATTGAAATAAACGATTTGACTTTGACTTTGACTTTTGACCATTCTTAGCTTGTTACTGATCTGCCGGTTTTATAAACGAGTGCTTGACTGAGATCCCACCTATTGATGTTAAACAGTATTGCAATCAATGATGGTGAAGCTCACTTGTTTTTCAAGAGCCTATTCACTCTAGCCTTGAAGACACCAAAATTACAATCGGATGGGAAGACCGCAGAAGACAAGTTGTTCTAGCAATTTTTCTTTACACCCAGCCTTAAGTAGGTATCACAACATAGGAGGGCAACTTCAGTACAATTCTGTATTTCCTCATGCAGTAATTATGTAGGTACTTATCAAAGGTTATGAAAAATAATGGTATACATTGATTACATGTTCAGTGAGATAAACTTTAACGAGAATATATAATATAAAATGAGAAATCCGTACATGTACTAACAGGTAAATGATGAGATGACGGCAAATATTTCAATGATTATGGTTAAAATTTTCCTTTCTACTAAACGAATTTTTAACATAATGTTGCCTACTAAAGAGTAGGAGAAAATTATGTTTAAAAAATCGTTTAGTTCTATCTCAATTTCTAACGTGTTTTTGGGTGCTATCTTTTTCTTCGAACTGAAATCTTTCTCTCGTGACCATAAAATTTGTTTTTTTGAAAACCCGGCCTTTTAAAATTTGTTTTTTTCTGTCTTTTCGTAATGTAACTATTTAAGCCTAATCGCCATTACTATTTAAAAACTATTTCCAGCAGTCATAAGGATGTTTTAATGAAGATTGTTATTTGAATCCTATTTTGTTTGCTTGCCTAAAAATATTCGGTTTATTCCCATCTCGGCACCTTCCCATCTCGGCACCCATGAATTTATTTATCTTGTCTACGAAAAAATCCCATTTCGGCACCCTCTCATGAATCATTTTAAGGTACACAAAAAGAAACGGAAACACAGTATCAGTATAGTAAGTAAATAAACTTTATTATTTATTCAATAATTTATGTTTCTTTTTCAATTACCATTTTCACAGACAAGCCCTTGAATCGCTTTAGAGGCTCCATTATCTCTGCCTTGGCAGTAACATAACAATTTTAAAATATATGAAAAAATCACGGTTCGTAGGAATAATTGTTTATTTATTTATTTAATACTTCAAGCACACTAATGTACAGAGGCGGACTTAATGCCATAGGCATTTTCTACCAGTCAACCTTTAGGTGATGCAGAGAAAAACAGTGGTAGGTGCAATTAAAAATGAAAAAATAAAAGGAATCAAAGAATAATACATAATATGAGTATAAATACATAAATATTTGCACTATAAATATAATATATATATAATAAATTAAATTACGAAGAGATAGAAAGAAGAGAAAACATTAGCGCTGTGAAGATACTACTGACAACTTCTTACGAATATGCTTGCGAACCTTAACCTTAAAAGATAAACGGTTGGTTGCCATCCTGATTTCCAGCAATTATGTAAAAACATATTACAAAAATCAATAGTTATTATGTACAATTAACGTTTAATCAGTATAACCGGGACGTAGGCAAAAGGGCGTCCATACTTTAAGGACTTTCATACTGGTACTAAATGTTACGAGTAGGCTTGATTACGCGTTCACTGTACAGTCATAGCAATTAGCTGATCCCCCTTTGCAATTTGTTTTATTTACTTCGCTCAAATAAATAAAATCTAAAATAATTGCAAAAGGGGTCAGCTAATTGCTATAACTCGCTGTATATTCATTTTCAGTCTTAATTATCCCAAAAATCGGAATTGTATATTTTCATATCTACTTATAAGGTAAAAATTCTAAATATAAAAAAATGTTAGTCTTAAGAATATCTGAAATAATAAAATCACCGCAAGTTGTTACTCTTCATACAAAAAACAAACTAATAAAAAAATATTACACTAGTAAACAGTTGTAAATAGACTATTTTTTAATCTTCTATATTATTATCACAGAGAAATCAACATTGTACATAATTTTCTTACAATAATAGCAATATTTTTAAACATTACTTATCAAAAATAAATAAAATCACAGTTACTTTGTCGTCGTCCACGAAACAAATAATTATGGCAATTATTGCAAACAGTTGTTCTGTGCAGCTTTTTAAATTTATCGAACCATTTTCATAATTTGCTACAATTTGGTTGATTTCGGAATGGGACTTTACGTAATTATCTTTTTTCTTGGAAATAGGAATGACTTATTTTATAGGTACTTTTTTTTACATTTATTAGTTTTGAGTCAATTTGATTTACTCACTATACTGATACAGTGTATCCATTTTTTGATGACTGTACTTAGCAACGACTAATGACGGAGTGCCGAGATGGGAATTTTTCGTAAAGATGATAAATTAATTCATGGGTGCCGAGATGGGAAGGTGCCGAGATGGGACTAAACCAAATATTCATGGCAACGATGAAGAAGTTATTAAGCGTAGAAAAAATAAAAATCAGCTTCATTTTGATCCACTGTAATTACAATAAAAACAAATAAAATCCAAATAATAAAGGCGGTCGTGTACAGGCAATCACTAAGTATAAAATCGGAAGCGATCAGTAATAACTAAATTCTTAAAGTTTTATGAACTCAATTTTTTTAATACGAATCAATGGATCAATATTTTAGTCCAAGATCCGATAGCGATAAGACATAACTTTTTTTCTCAAAGATCAAACCTTAAGCACTCAGCAATATCTCATGTGCTCTGAATTAAGCGCGTGTTTGTGGGATTCGCCTCGTGACACTTGGGCAAGTACCAAGTGAGAAAGGTAGAATATTACTCTGTAATACTACAAACAGTAAATCTAAGGCTTATTTATTTAAAATGGCGGCCATCATTTGTGGCACACAGGCATTTCGAGGTTCAGTTAAATATTTCCCCATTGAAGCCAGCAAATAGCTTAAGAATATAGGAAAATAATAATGATTTTATCTTCGTACAAATGTGTTGCAACCACAACGCACAGAACAATAGTGTGATTCATTATAAAAACGATGTTTTGTCTGCTACGAATAATAAGAGACTGAACATTTGTAGTAAGTACTACACACGTTTGTACGTGGTGTAATATCAGTTTTTTTACCGTATTTCGATTTCTAGTAAGAATCACCGTGATTAATAGTTTATGAAATACACGCAGACACGGATCTATCATTAAAGGTTACCAATCTATCGATCAATGAGCTTCTATTACAACCTCTTCTTTTCTGTGAGTTCACCAAAGAATTAAAAACTATTTAGTGTACACCATTTAAACTTTAAAATAAAAACATTCACGGTTAGACATAGGCTTTCGCCAAAGGTTTCCACAACCATTGCTCCTACGCTTCTCCTAACCATTGGCTGGAAATGATAAGTTGGTGAAATAAAATAATTCAAGAATATCAAAAACAAGTTAAGTACTTATTTGACAAACACATCCTTGTTTACATGCTTGGATAATAAATTGAAAACGCAGTAAGTAAAGCACTGGCATAAAACTTCAACTCTTAAACGTCAATTAAATCAATCTAGGATTATGGGCTTCCGACCGACGTCGCTGCGTCGCGCGTCGTTCGCTATTATAGAAGGGTTTAACCGATTGAAGTTAATTGTTAAAACTCCTATAGGTACTCCATCCGAGTATTTTTTTTATTTTTTTTTTATTACTGATTGGCACGCGTTTGACCACTATCTCACCTGATGGTAAGCGATGATGTGGTCGACGATGAAGCACGCTTGCCTAGAAGCAACCTGTTCACTCTTGACTTGAAGACCCCTAGGTTGTAGATATCAGGAAACACCGACACCGGCAGGGGATTCCAGTAGGTAGTTAACTAAAGGTAAACAATCTTGACAGAATATACTCGGGTGGAACCTCGTGACGTCTGCTAGTCTTTATATAATTTGTTGAAACATCAACATCACCAAACTCCTTCTAAATGTACCGTAGCTTAGTTCAGTGGTTACAAAACCAGTATATGCTGGCCTTGCATTTTATTGAAACTTCATACTGCGCTAGACCACCTAAACATCAAACTGACTTACAACCATCAAGTTGACGACATGGTTCCATAAATGGTTTGAGATCCAAATAGTTGTATTTGTAAGAAATCCACATTATCTTTTAAGTTAATCTACAGCTAAAGCTCTTACTTACACAACGTTAATCAAATCGGGCACATATATCCTAAAGCTATTGAAATTAAGTCTTAGTCAATCGAAAAACGGGTTTTTGTTAAATTTTTTTTTATTAGCTATCCATGTAGTAACCTTGGAGTTGCGCTCCAAGATACAAATTGTCGAAGTCAGCTAAACCGTGGCAAAATTAAAGTGAAACTTTGTTCATATATCGGATGCATTGTGTACTGAAAACTATGTGAAAGTCAGTCTAGTATTTGTCTAATAGTGGGACAACACAGGCTAAGTTCAAAATTCGACTGTAATTGATCATTATACTTGGAAGCGTTCAATTTTTTAACTTCTTGTTTTAAAATGCCAAAGAGATTTGAAATACTATATAGCGGGGTCAAGGAAATGTCATAGAAAAACTTTGATCCCATGTCTCAGTAACGCCATCTAGAATAATATATGAATATTGAAGCGGCAGCGGAGCGTACTACAAAAAACTCATAGACTTGTATCCAGCAGGACACACTTTTTCGGACGAAAATTTTGTTCGTGATGTCCGGTCTATAGGTATTGAATGTCTTTGTAAAATGCATAGTTTAATTTTCTACAAATTTACATACGCATAAATTCACGGCTTTGGTGGACCATGGTGGAAAGCAAAAGCTATAGAAATCCGTCTGCAACGATTGTTACCAATATACTATTAACGTTCTACTTTGCTTTGTTAATTACTATAAATATTTATATTTTTGTAGATCCATCTGAATAATATCTCTCTCAAATTATCATTTAAATCCAATAAACGATTATCTCTTGACTAATAAAAATAATTTGCTATCAGCAATAATGATATCGATTATGATCGAGGTGAAACCTGTAAGTGGACATGTTGTACTAACCGCTAACCTAATTTTTGGGTCAACCGCGTAATCTTTGGACAAGGTTAAAGTGTTGGTAATGGATAAATACTTCGTAGACTACTTAGTTAGGGAATTTGTGATAAATTAAGTTCGCAATATTCAGTTTTTTTTTCTTGTGAAAACTATATTATATTACATCTAAGTATTCAAGCTTTCCACACCTAGACATATCTCAGTAGATATATCATATGTACCTAAGGCAAAGATACTGGTTAAAATTTTGACTTAAGGAAAGTTATTCCAATGGATGTATTGTGTGAAAAATATGATATGGCTAAAAGGAAGGTGCCTATAGAGATGACGGCAAACAGAGACGTAAAGAAGAGCAATACATATTGCATTGTCTACTGCATTCACACTCATACACGTGTTTGTATGAGCGTGAACGCAGTTCTCACACGCTCATGAATTCACATGCACGTTAACTATTTCTATTTGTGATGTAATGGGGGGCCTGGAGTTCTAAAACGCAGGCCTAGGCTTAGTTAAGACTACAGATCTCTCACAAATTACTTAGGTACTTATTATTTTTGTTTTGCAATAATACTGATAGTATTGAGTATTGAGTATTGAGTACTAGCCAACTAAAAAACCTAACGTTTTGGTTATTTGTTGAAGATCAATAAACATATTAAATAAATCTTAGATGAAGAAGAGTAAGGGCAAAAAAATGATGATGATAATTGTTCTGTCTAGCGTAAATCATGTTATTCATTCTGTCTACACTAGCATCTCGAAATCACTACAAACATCGGCTTTCAAAGACAACTGCTACCACAACATGCATATATCACATATTTTTAAAATTCTCTAGAACTACAATCCATCAACACCAATTAAAAGAAACTAGAGGAAGATTCAATTGAGCCTGTGTGTGACTGTTTAAGATGTTCCTAGAACCACTCAGACAAATGAAATAGTGCAAGATATTATTGGCAATGTAAACAAATCGTTCTTGCTAAGAGTCGATGACAGGATAGTTATAAATTTATCTTTTGACTACCTGATGGCCGATGCTTCTTGTGTTTATGTCTTGGCAAAAGTTAGAAACGTATTTAGTAATGCATGTGAAGATGATTTGTATGTTTCAAAGGTTAAACTTAGGTACTATCATGTTTTATACTCGGGAAAAGAGAACTGAAATTACAACAAGGTAAATAGAAAGACAATAAGAACAATGATGATATAGCTAGCGTCAGTAATCGGAACTGCATAGCAATGATGGGATACATTCTCATTCAAGATAATCCTTTTGGAAAATAGTAGTTAGAGGTTAGAAAACGCCTTGTTTTAACTTTAATTTTTCGTCTTCATTTCTGTCTTTATTTTGTCTATTTTTATTTTGTTTGTTTAACTAGTTATATGTTCATGCTATGGTCTCCTTTAATGGAGCACACGTAAGAGGATCTTTTGTTTTAATGTTATTTTAATTGTATTTGTGTAGGTATCTTTTGTTGGAGATTATCCTAAATAAATAAATACCAAAGAACATAATCTCTATCTCCAACGTCTTGTAGTAAATTCGATTGAAACAATTACAATGAGCGTAAATTAGGCACAGATCAAACTGAAGCTTAAACAATCAAAAAGTATACAATAGAAAGTTTCAACAATGAAAGTCAATCACCAGTGAGTAGTTTCTCTAAAGATATCTAGTACTATGTGTATTAAGAGCTATTTAAACTGAACTAAGATTAATAGCTGATAGACTTTCTGGCTCAGCTGTCGCTGTCATCAATCTTTGGGAGGCAGTTCTGTTTCTCTTACAGTTATGACTGGGCAGTGTTTTTTGTTGCTTACAAATATAAGTTTTTTTTTATGAATTAATTGTTTGACTTTTGTTTAGGATTCATCGCTACAATTATTTGATTTATTGGCGACATCATCCCATTATAGAAAAGTTCTAACTTAGTGTGGTTTAGAACGGAAATTAATGTGCCTTATACTATTATTTCCACTATGCTAAATCAGTATTACCGGTGTTGTGTAGTAACCTAAGCTTATGATCATTGTAGTAGAGAGTAGAGATATAAATATATGTAAAAATCTACATTAGGTAAACAAATAATAGAATAGTTTAAAGCTAACACAATTGTGCATGTGTGAAAGGGACGTAGGAATTACAGGGAAAGTATACATTATATTCGTTCTCTTCAGACACCGCTACAAAAAAAGCACCCAAAAAGCCACGTTGAACGAAAATTCTGACTATTTGGCCAAAAATAGGTAAACACTAAATAAAATAAAGACTAAATAAGCGGATCTTTAACATTTTACAGTCACAGGAAAACGATTAAAAAAAAAACAAAATACAACAACATGCTCGTAAAATATTAAAACCGGTTTCTCAATTTAAAATCACAAAATTCTGCATCGCAAAAACTTGACCTTGGCACTACCAAACCTGTTGCAACATTTATATACAGGTTCCGAGACAATAGTTTATTCAATATTATTCGGATCACCAGACAAATACAATCAGGAGAATTTAATCAAACTACATGTGAAAATATCTATTTATTTATTTATTTATTTATTTATTTATTTATTTATTTATGGCACTCCAACGACTTATTCACTAATACATTTTAGGGGTACAGTTACAGTGAAACTTAAAAACTAGAGTGAATTTGTCACTTACAGGTGTGCACAGCACTTACTTATCGATATTGTTTGAGAGTTAATTGAATATTATATGCTTTATAACAATTAATCTAAAAATAAAAGTGTGGAAACCAAAGTGTAAACTTAAAAAATTGGTAAATAATGTATATAAAAATATTGAAAAGTAGCAGAATCTTTTTTGTTAATGTAAAGATATTAACTGTGGCCACTGTGGATCAGTAACAATAATTTGCGAAACAGCGATAGCTTGTTGGCAAAGATGTCAATGCTATTGGAACGTGTATGGAGCTCATTGTATGTCCTCATCAACCTGTTCATTGGTGCCGAATGTCCAAGGTTAGTTTTTGTTGGGCGTAGAGTGAACGTATTTAAGATACGCTTAGATCTAGGCGCAGCGTGGCGAGGGACAGATATTCCTATTTCGACGAGAAGCTTCGGAACTTGTATAGATCCATTAATTATCTTATGAAGCAAAATCAGGTCGTTAGTATGCCTTCGTTGCTTTAAAGTTATCATTTTGAAATGACTTAGCCTTTGCGAATAGTCAGCGTTTCGAGAACAGCTCTCAGATTTATACCGCAGATACCGCGTAAAACTTTTTTGAACCCGCTCAATGCGATTCTCATGTATACCATAAATAGGATTCCAAACAGGTGATGCATATTCCAAAACAGTTCGTACAAGTGAATTATAGAGTACTGTTAAGGATTGGACAGATTTAAAGTCATGAGAGGTTCTTTTGACGAATCCCAGCATTTTAGCGGCCCTAGAGACAATAGTGTCAATGTGAGGTATGAAGGTGAGCTTGCTGTCCAAGAGGACACCTAAGTCTCGGATTTTGTCAACCTTTTGAAGAACCTTTCCATTGAGCGAATACGAAGAACTAAACGTAAGGTGTTTTTTTGTAAATGTAATATGGTAGCACTTATCAGGGTTAAGTAGCATGTGATTTTTAGAACACCAACTATGCAGAGAGTTAAGATCTTCCTGGAGTAGGCCAATGTCTGCACTTGTGTCGATGACCCTATATAGTTTCAAGTCATCAGCGAAGATAGAGCAAGTGCTATGTTGGATACTGTTTACTATATCATTGACGAATATAATAAACAGCACAGGGCCCAAATGGGAGCCTTGCGGGACTCCGGATGTTGAAGGGTAAGGTAGAGACTGATGACCCTTTACTACAACTCTCTGTTTTCTTTCGATCAAGTAAGATTTAAACCACAGTAAGAGCTGACCAAATATGCCTAGGCATGACAACTTGTACAGTAATATTTTGTGGTCTACTTTGTCGAACGCACTGCTGAAATCAGTGTAAATAGAGTCTACTTGCTTACGTGAGTCCACTGACATGGAAAGATCATTAACATATTGAACTAGGTTGGTCGTTGTAGATCGTTGAGCGCAGAAACCATGTTGTTGTGGTGCTATTTCTATTTTAGAATGAGCGGTTAAAATGGGACACATGAGAGACTCGAAAACTTTCGAAAAAACGGACAGAATAGAGATAGGTCGGTAATTTTTTACATCATCGGCCTCTCCCTTTTTAAAGATAGGCACCACATGCGCTAACTTCCACTTGTCAGGAAATTGGAAGGATTTTATAGAGTAGTTAAATATTGTTTTGAGTGGAAGAGATAAACTAGCTGCACATTTTTTGACAAATATAGGTGGTAGACCGTCAGGACCTGGACCCTTGCATACATTAAGCTTTCTTAATGCTCGGAGTACGTCTTTTTCCGAGAAAGTTACGCTGCCCAACGTGTTGCAAGAGTAGATCCGCGTATCATCAGACCGATGTTCGGAGTGTAAGGCGCCTGGTTGAGTAAATGTCGACGAAAAGTGACGCGCAAAAAGATCGCAAATGCCGACACCAGAAGTGGCCACCACATTTCCCAACTTTAATTCCGATGGCATTTCATTTGTGCCTGATTTTTTCGCTTTAACAAAGGACCAGAAGAGTTTTGGATTATGGGTTATGCCCTTCTCCATCTTCCCACAAAAGTTATCATAGCTACTTTTGATAACTTGATTAGCTCTCTGGCTCAACAGTTTATATTCATAGTCATCACGCGGATTCTTGTAAATTTTATAACGTCTTCTGAGTTTCTCCTTTTCATTGAGAATGTTTATAAGACTTTTAGGGAACCATAAGGGGTATTTATTGCTTTTTATTTTGGATTTTGGCACAAATGAACCTATGATGTTGTCCAATATTTTATAGAGCTCTTCTATCATGGCGTTGACATCCTGACATTGGGCAAAATTTTCAATCCAATTAACCTGATTTATTCTGCCGTTAATAATTTGATAGTTTGCTTTACGAAAGTTAAACTTTGCAGTGAGCTTACATTTTAGAAATCTAGGTGATACACTGATAATCTCTATACACAGAGGGGGATGGTAAGGGTCTATTGTTGACAGTGGTTCAGTACATTCATGGACAAGTACTCCCTGGAAGTTTGACAATACTAGGTCTAGAGATTTACATTGGTGATTTTTTACATGGTTTAACTGGTGTAAGCCGTTAAGAGACATACAATCTACAAGGGAGTAGCCCAACGAGTTGTTATAATTACTTGCGGTCATACTTGCAGACTGAGTGATAGTGCGATCAAGGTCCCACTTGATGAATCCCAGATTAAAATCTCCAGCAATGAGTGTGTGGCTATCCGGTAAATCAATTACAGAGGTAACCATATCCAGGAAAGTGTCGAGTGTTTGTAGTTGTACAGGTGGGGGCAAGTATACTGCACAGATGTTTAAGTATTGCGTCCTTTTTTCTTCCGTAATCATTAGTCTTAGCCATAAGTTTTCAGAGTCTGTTTCCCATTTTGACATGCGAATACTACCAATTGTCTTCAATACTGCGATTAGCACACCTCCGCCCTTTTTATGGCCCAAAACAGTTGAGGATCTATCTCTTCGATAGACCGTGTATCTAGAATCCAATATTTCGCCGTCATTTATTGCATCATCGAGCCACGTTTCTGTAGCAATAATAACGTCATATTGATGACGTTGTATTGCAAGCATAATGTTTCTCAGTTTGGTTCTGACTCCTCTAAAGTTTTGGTAATAGACCTTGAATGGAAGTTTTGAGATCAAAGGTATTGGATTAGATGTTTCTTAATACAGCCAGTTGTTAGAGCAGCTCAACAGCTTCGAGGCTCCGTATTTGTTTAGCTTGAATACCATCAGCTTTTCTTACAAGGATTCGACCATCACGGACCCACACGTACTTGTAATCTTTGACACGGGCTGCTTTCCGAGTAGCTGCATGGATCTGTTTGTTGAGTGGCGAGAGGTGTTCGGACACAAATACTGGTTTTTTTGCGCCACCATATCCCAATAGATGGGAGTTCAGCTTGTTATCCCGATGTTTTTTGTTATAGTTCATAACAGACGCCAAGATTTCATCGCGAGATGAAGTACTATTCATCTTGACAATTATTGCCCGGGGAGAAGGGTTTTGCGGGTCAAGTTTCCTGACACGAACGGCAGAAATAATGCAACTGTCATTAAGTTTGCTTGAGACTGCTTTTCCCAGTTGCACTACAGTACTGATCAAATTCTCGGATTTGTTTTCGGGCACGCCATTAATTTCAATGTTCTGTTGACGGGTATTTTGTTCCAGGAGGTTAACTCTAATTGACAAATCCGACACCGTGTGCTTAAGGAACTCATTTTCTTTAAGAGTGCGTTGATTTACTTGCTTATAGTCTCGAAGTTCGTTTTTCACTTGATCGAACTCGTCACTTATAAATTGAACCGAGGCTTCAAGATTGCGGATGAGAGATATAGCCTCCTTTAGGTCCCGTAGTTCCTCCGCAAAGTAAGATTTTATAGATTTAGAAATTTCAGTTGACATTACATCTCTTATTTCGCGGCGAATAGTATGTAGAATTTCCTCAGTCAACGGCTTAACTGTATTCTCAATGTCGGGGGAAATGTCTATGCGTGGACGTTTCTGACGAATTGAAGCGTTGGCGACACCAGGCGAATCAGACAGTGCTTTTTGCATGTTAGGTTCGGACTGTTTCTGAGTGGTTAGAACGCTTGTAATACCAGGCGAGTCAGACAGTGCTTTTTGTATGTCAGGTTCAGACTGAGCATGGCTAAAATTAATATTAGTTATTGGAGAGGTTACACTATTGCGAGACATTGATTTCCAATAACAATGTAGCAACAAAAAGACAAAAAAAAAAATACAAAAAGAATATCGGTCTCTCAGTATTGAACTCGAATCATGCGCCACTGCAGTCGCGTCTACTTAACATACGCTACAAGTACTACTGATGGCACTTCTAAAAAAAGTAGCCGTATGGCGAGTATTAGTCCAGCTTAACGTCAGCGAGTATAAGTGTTAATGAGTCCAAAGTCCAGTCCTTTGTTCGCCGTGCGCGCTGCCGCTAAGAAACTTGAGTAGTAACTGATTTGTTATGAAGTTTTTGTGTGATTTTATGCACTTATTTTCACATGACAAAGTTAATATCCACATCAATCAATTAGGCGTGAAACTCTGAATGTCACTATGTAAGTTTATAGCTGTTTTATGCACTTTTTGCTCACTTTTGCAAATTTATTTACGGAACGTTAAATAACACGACCGACTTCAACAAGTACGTACGACGGTTACGAGTACGTACGACGGTTACAAAAAAATATCGTAAATAATAAGTTCAAATATATCAACTTATAACAAAAAATATCACTTGGGATGTCACAAATAATAATTGCTGTGATATCAAAGTATACCATACTAGATGGACTTCACGCGGTTTCCTGTTCTCGTAAGAATACAGGGATAAAAAGTAGCCTGCTTAGCCTAAGCCACCCGGGGAAAGTGTAGTTTCCCAACGGTGAATTGAATATTAGTAAAAATCTGTCGGTCAATTCACGTTAAAACTTGAGTGAAGTAAATTGTTAACCACTAGAACGTCCAACCTAAATACCTAAAGAGACCTAGAACGTCCTAGCCCGCGATAGGTCTTGCCCCCCGTCGGGCCCCCCCTGCCATTAATGATTAAAAATGTATTTTCTAGCAAACTATTGCAGCTACAGCAAAGAAAAAAATACCAGTATAAAGCTGAATTATTAAGGAATTAAAATATGAAATAATAAAAGTACGACACTTAATTAGAAGTTCATAAAAAAAAAATATGAACTTAAAAAAACGAATTAAATTTAAGTAAAATATTTTTTTTGACGAGTTATAACGAAACTTTTTTTTTTACTTTTCTCAATGTTTTTACTAATTATTAATCTAGATTAAATAAGCTTTTTTTTGACACCAACATATCATTACTTACAATAAACAGTGTAGCACATTAAACCAAAACAAACAACACGGCATCAAATTACAGGCGGCCGTGTCACCCGCCCGTAACAATGTAAACGTGTTTTTCTAGCACACTGTTGCAGCTATAGCAAAGTAAAAAACACCAGCATAAAGCTCAATTATTAAGGAATTCAATTAAGAAATAATTATAGTACAACAATCAATTAGAAGTTCATAAAAAAAAAACATGAATTTAGCAAAATGGGTTAAATTTAAGTAAAATATTTCTTTCGACAAGTTTTAACGAAACTTTTTTGTTTACCTTTCTCAATGTTTTTACTAATTATTAAACTAGATTAAATAAGCTTTTTTTTGACACCAACACATATCATTACTTAAAATAAACAGTGTATCACATTAAACCAAAACAAACAACAAGGTATCAAATTACAGGCGGCCATGTCACCCGCCCGTAAACAATAGAAATGAGTCATCGTAATAATTTTCGTCGTATTTGTTTAACCTAAGTCTACTTAAATATGAATAATGACCTGTTTTTTGAATTTTAGGAAGTATTTTGCTGAAATATGTATAATATCACAAAAAAACTTGACAAAAAACCGATTCTTATTGGAAAATTTTTGGCCGGTCGACTTTAACACATGTTCGTACATCTTATTAGAATATGGATGCTTAAAATATGTAGATAATCTGAAATAATAGACTTACAGCATTCTTTTAAATATGTAACACTTACACATTGGTTTAATAAATTAAAAGTTAACTTTCATTAAAAAAGCGGATCTCACAAACACTTAAAACACTTGACACACCACTTGTAAACATTTTTTTTGTTCAATACTTGCCGTCACTCGAAATGATGTTTTATACACCATAGACGCGTTATTTAATATAGAGCCATCTAGTAGCAGGCCTGTGAAGCTCTTTGAAAAGTTTCATTGATGATTTCGCGTTTTTTTAGTACAAATCAGTTGGGCTGCCATAGTAGCCTGAACGTTCAACGGTAAAAAGTTTTAGGCTGCTCTAGTAGCCTGGACGTTTGAAGGTTAGCGTTACTATGGAATGACAGCTCAATTAATTTTCACAATAACCACATTCACACGAGGTGATTTTTACAAAAAAAGGACTGTTAGAAAATAAATTTATTAAATAACAAATTGGTCATGAAAAAAAATCCCAACATAAAGCTTACAGTATAACATCAAGAATCCACTAAGCAATCAAAATATTAATGTAAAAATTAAATTGACTAAGATTCATATCCGTACCAATGATGTAACGAGCGTCAACGACCGTCAAGGGCCGCGGAGCCAAGGTTCGCTTGACAAAAAAATAATTGTGCCAGCGTGCCAACGCATGATAAACAGTAGTATCCAGACAATATTGTTAATTATACGGCTGTGGGCCTCATTACTGCTATAAGTACATTCAATTATGTTTATGATTTTGATCGAGCGGGTTGAATTAAAATTAGATACGAAGGATTAATGTGGTTGATTTCTGACATTATTAATTGATAACTATAACACCAACACTATTAGTTATAAGTTAACAAACGTGGATTTCCCTTGAAGCACCGTCAAGTTCTATTCTACTCCTAGACTATCTTTTATTACCTACTCTATACCACTATTTTGGATCATGTTGAACTTACTAAAATACACTATTTTTCCTCTTTCTAAGCTTAAGATGATGTCAACTGAAAGGAAGGAAGATCCTTCACTTCAATAACAAGGATGTGCTTGCGATTTGCAACCTTAACCTACTGCAGCGTTCGTATAATGTTGTATAACTTTCCTTATCAGTAGTGGCTGTCCTCTATGGCGCATAACATGTTGCATCGTTATAGCAATCTATGGTGCTAACCACTAATGTTTCTTTGTAGAAATGTCTTGTTATACCGGCTATATTATTCTGCACTTCTCCCAAGTTAGTACTCGACCAAAAAGCAGACATTTTACAGCGCTAACATTTCTAAACGACGTTGCTACTACCCATTGACTCATTTTCTTTTGTAACAACTTGCACAGAGCTCGGTCGGTTAAAGCCTAATGGAACAAACAAATTTTCAATAGAACGAGTGTCGTAAATACCAGTTTTAGATAATGATAGAGAATTTCAGACAGAATAGAAGTCATAGCTATAATATGATGTACAGACGCTAGCACATCGACCTACCCCAATGTGTCAAATGACTGATAGGTTTTCAACTTTATTCTAAACACAATAAGTTTCATGTTGAATTGGGGCATGTGTAATTCGACAGTTTGGGGTAGGTGGGTGTGCTGGTGCCTGTACCTAATTGTCTTGATTGCACAAATTATCAGTATGCATAGATTCCCTAGTGGTTTTTAAAGAAATGAAAAGGAAAATTTTTAAGTATAAAAATGACAATTATTAAGTATTCTACCTAGACTGATGTTCTGGAATTTTACATTTCTTCTTTACGATAATTTTATTTATTATTTATAAAGGTTTCGTAATTCAATAAAATTGATCGTGAAAACACAGTTGAGTGCAGCATAATATTATTAATAAGTCCTGTCAAGCCGTTACGTGCCAAGGCTGCCATTAGATCACCGTCTTGTGGTCGGCTTGTTTACTTGTATTTTTTATTTATTACCTACATCAGAAGGTCCAGTGAGATATGAAAGGTCTTTTTATTTAATTAAGATGTTTCAAGATGATTGGCCTTAAAGTCTCTCTTTATAATAATTTATAACATCTGTTGCTACGAGCTGATATTCGGATCTGTAAATCATATTATTCTTTCCACTTTTGCTTGACATTGGTATATTATTAATATTATTACTGAAGATACTGTTCATAGTTTTGAATATATTATAAGAATTATCGAAATTGTAAAACGCAACTTATTTCTCTTGTTTTTTTTTCATATTAACTAGTCAATTACCGCAATCCAGACACAATTAAATTACTATTGTTTGCGGACACCGGTGTCCACGCGGAGCCTAATGAGTTAAGCTTCAAAGCATAAACATTGTGTTTTAAATGTAGCTTCAGCTTCAATTTTTAACCTACTTGTGAGTTTCTATTTTTTTTTTTGTTAGCCTCTACTTCTTCCACTTTTTGCGATTTTGCGTTTCGTCTTTCCAGTTCTGTAGAAATTGTATCTAGTTCGTCCCGCCAACACTTTCTTCGTGGTCTGCCGCGAACCGATATGTCTTCCTGTCTCAGGCTACCAGTTCTAGGCTAATCGAACCCACAGTTTTCAATATCAAAGTTTAAATCAAAATTATTTACTTTATTTAGACCGTTAAAAAGGCACTTTTGAAGTGAAGGCTTCAAAGTTAATACAATTAAAAAATATATTCTATTTGGTCCTTCCAAAAGGTAGTTTCGTTTAGAGAAGAATGGGTAAGAAACTCCATACTTAATGTAAGGTCTCAACGCTAATGCTGACCTCAAGCCACCTGTCACCATCACTACAGAGAGAGACATAGAAATAGAATCATCTCGCGGCGTGTTTACATCGTGTGACCTTGGCATCGATTCGTTTTCGTCTGTTAGTAAACGTGTAGACACATCATGCGACTTTTCATTTTCATTTCGAGCTGATTTTTTTTCTTTTTCTTCTAAAGAAATGTTAGTCGTTCACAGTTTACGTATCAAAGACGTTGGTTGGTTTCATATTTAAAATTAAACTTTTTGTGAAAGTTTAGATGAAAAGATTCACGGTTGCTGTGATATATTTTTAACGTGTGATGATTTGAATGTGATGAAAAGTTTTTTTGGAAGTTGAAGATATGAAAGCTTTATAAATAGGTGTTAATAACAGCCTAGTATCATTTGATAATCTCACATGCTTATTCACTTTTTTCATTCGTTTTGTTTTTGAGCTACATCATCCAATTCGACAAGCTTTAGTTTTAAGGCGATCACATATTTAATAAAACACTAGCGGACGTCCCGCGGTTTCACACGCGTAGGTCTCGTTCCCGTGGGAATACAGGGATAAAAAGTATATCACCCGGGGATAGTGTAGCTTCCCAACAGTGAATGAATTTTCCAAATCGGTCCAGTAGCCTATGTGTTAATCCAGGATCTCGGCTAACTCCATTCCAAATTTTATTAAAATCCATTCAGTAGTTTTTACGTGAAAGAGTAACAAACATCCTTACAAACTTTCGCGTTTATAATATTAATAGGATTAGTAGGATGACGCCTGTAATGAATGAAGTGAATCAGAGGTGTACTATGATTTACTCTTCGGGCAAAATGTGAATGTAATATTTCGCCAGTTATGTTTAAGTCCCATGTAATAGGGTACGACCCTATTGCCATCAATCGGAAACAAATACACACTTTGGGGTGCTACTGTAAGATTCTAGATAGAAAAACTCAATAACGCTTAGGTGATTTACTGAATTATTCATGTTACGAATAATAAAAGACCACCTGTTTTAATATCTTCTTCGTAAGTTGGATCACATTGTAGACGTGATCTTACACTATGTAGCGTTCAATTACCACGTTCACCTTGTCGGAGATATACCTACGAGTACATTGCGGATCAGTCTGGACTTAATACGATTTTTTGAATACTAACCTTGTTCATTCGTATTTGAGATCGTAAAATGAGAGACAATAATTAATCATTTGAAGGTTGATTTTAATGTTAGATAAATAATTTTAGAGTCATCCCAATTATCGATACTTGATTCAATATAAATGACTTATAATGAGAAAAAGTTTGTAAGTACCTATGTTTGGATACCTACAGGAAGTAATCTTTGAAACTATGTAACGCAGATGAAGCCACTTTACAACCAGTAGGTATTTCATTCTATAGATTTTTAGATGTTTGTTGCTCAATCACAAGTAAAACGTTGAACAGATTTGGATAAAAATTTGCTCATTAAGTCGCAGGCCGCAAAGTAATAATTAAAAAAAGAGAGAGCAAACGATATAGTTGTAAGAAGCAAAGAGATACCCATCACGCTAGATGGGCGCCATAACCACGATAATGGCTTCGGAAGAGTCACCCTTTTGTCCAAAATATTTTAATGTTACGGCTACATTACGTCATAAAGAAATTCTTCGCATTTAACATGTGTACAAAAAACACTTTTAAACTCATTATCTATCTGTGTAGTTTACTCAAACAGTCTATCTACTAAGGTCGGTGTGTCAGGGCCAACCATATCTGCCCATAGATAGTGTGACGACTATTTTAATGGTAAATGACGTCATTGGCGCCGGTACAATGTCAAATGAGGCTTACGTGTGTAGGGTGCATAGTTTGTCTTTGAAACGGGTGATAGGTGGTGCCCTGTTTTGCTTAACGATTGTTCAAAAAGTAATGAGTATAGGCACTCTTTTGACTAGAAGCTTTAACTTTTTCCTAAGATTTGAGGTATAGTTTTTTAATTTAATCCATGAAATATTTACTATTTTAAGATTTTGCAATAATATTCATACAATTAGATTTACAATTACGCCTTTTTCAAAATGAGGTATTCCACGAAGCACACCCAAACAAAGCACACCCAGAAGAAGCACACCCAAAGTATTCCACTTAGCACACCCGTAGGTGGGCTTCAAATAAAAGATTAAAATAATTAATTTCCTATTCCACGAAGCACACCTACGATTATCACTCGCATAGTGCGGAGACTAAGAAATAAAAATGTCTATTTAGAAGAAAATATTTATTACTTAAAAGACTAGCTTACTAACATCTTTCAGTTTCATAATAGTAATGATCACGTTACTAATAATAGGTCTTTACCTATGAAATTGCCGTTTTGGATGAAAAAAATTAAACGATTTTTTTTTCATGAATTTTTTATTTGTATTAATCGAAGTAATCACCCATGCAATCAATGCATATTTGCCAACGCAGTGGCAGTTTATTGATGCCCTTCTTAAAAAAATCAGCTGGATGGGAGGCAACAAACTCTTCAAAGGCATTTTGTACTGCCTCTAGGATATTGATTTTTTTTCCCGCCAAGAAGTTATCCAAATTCTGGAAAAAGTAGTAGTCTGTAGGCGCAAGGTCTGGTGAGTAGGGCGGATGACGGAGAGCTTCCAACCCCAGTTCTTGCAACTTGTGGACCGTTTGCTGTGCAGTATGAGGTCGCGCGTTGTCGTGCAGGAGCAGTGGAGACGAGCGATTGACCAATGCTGGTTGGAGATGTGCCAGCTTCTCCATCATTGTGTTCAGTTCTTCACAGTCCACATCTGCAGTAATGCTCACCCCGTTTGGTAAGAAGCTGTGATGAAACACACCGGCGCTAGACCACCAAACAGTGACCATCACTTTTCTAGGGGTAAGTTTTCGTTTAGGGCATTGTTTAGGTGCTGAACCAGGATCCAACCAACTTGTTGAGCGCTTGCGGTTATCAAACAGAATCCATTTTTCATCGCAGGTAACAATGCGGTTCAAAATTCCTTTATTTGTGTGTCTGTTGAGCAGTGCAAGGCACGTCTCGACGCGTACTTCGCGCTGGCGATCATTGAGTTCGTGGGGCACCCATTTGTCAAGCTTTTTTACCTTGCCAATTTGACGCAAATGGACCAATATTGTTTTGACGCTAACGTCGAAAACTGCTGCTAATTCAGCCGTAGATTGTGTATTATCAGCTTCCACAATCGCTTTTAATTCGTCGTTGTCGACCAAAGTCTTCGGACGACCGCGAGGTTCATTTTTCAGGTCGAAATTTACAGAACGGAAGCGAGCAAACCAATAAAAGGTGGTGCGTTGGTTTGTAGTGTTAGCTCCGTAAACGTCGTTGATGTTGCGTGCCACTTGTGCCGCGTTGCTGCCACGACGGTACTAATATTCCATAATTACTCGAATTTTTAACGTATTCATGATGACGAAAAAGATTGAAATGCGATGAAAATGTAACACTAATCAATAAACAAATGACTACTTTTGGAAAAAAAAACATGTTTTTAAAATAGATTTAATTTGAAACTAGAATTCTTAGCCAAACAAAAATTATTTTGATTTGAAATGGCCAGTACTGCAGAACGGCAATTTCATAGTTAAATACACTGAAGACCTAATATTAATTTATTTAATTGATAAGTTGAGAAACTAATTTGCCTATTTCTTCAAGATTATTTAAAAATCTGTAATATTGTGATTTGAGATTCAGTAAGTGTGATACAGTCTGTGATTTTACATAAAACAAGAGTATTTTTAATATTAGTTAAAAGAAAACATTAACATAGATCTCTATAGAAAACAATATTCATAATGTTTTTTATATTTGTCCAAGTTTTTATTGCATAATTATGAAACAATATGTGATTTTATTAAGATAACAAAAAAGGAAAATAATAGAAAAATAGTTAAAAAATAATATCTTTTTTGGAAAGATAATTATGAAACAATCTATGATTTTAATTAGTAAGATTAGAAAAATGACAAATATTGTGTCACATTATTTTAATGAAAATGAATGATGTTAGAAATTTAAGTTAGTCTTTTAAATAATAAATATTATCTTCTATCGACATTTTTATTTCTTAGTCTACGCACTATGCGAGTGATAATCGTAGGTGTGCTTCGTGGAATAGGAAATTAATTCTTTTATTTTTTTATTTGAAGCCCACCTACGGGTGTGCTAAGTGGAATACTTTGGGTGTGCTTCTTCTGGGTGTGCTTTGTTTGGGTGTGCTTCGTGGAATACCTCTTCAAAATCATAATCAAAAGTCATTTATTCTATTATATTAGGCTGAGGATCAGCACTTTTTGAACGTCTAAAATTACATAAGACAGTCCTCCAAAACGCCCGCCCTTCGCCACTTCTTAGTGTTTTTCCTATGAGAGAAGGCAAAAATAAAGCAACCATCCATTACGATCCTCACATATAGGTATTCTTTTTGCTTCATTTATGTTCATATGAGTACATCTGGTCACTGATCATGGCCATATATGTGCTGATTGTGTATGCACCTGACCTTTCTTCAGATAGGTACCATTAAAGTCAATGTCTGTCCTTCTAAGATGTTCTTCCCGCCGTTTTCACGGTCGTCATTCTTCGTAAAACCTTAAAAATTAACAGTTTATTACTACCATTTTTTTTTAATTTATGTCTGAGACTCTGCATTTATACACAAAAGTACGTTGTACTTCGTGAAATTGACACAATTAGTGTTAAATTGTTAGTTTCCAAAAACAACTGTTAACAACGAACTTTCACTTGAAATTTAACAGCTCCCAAAATGTAATCGTACTATAATTATGTCTGGTTGGTTGGCCATTAGGCTGTGCCCGTTAGGAATTAGGCCAGATCTGATTGGAATGATATGGCTACTCTTTCCGTACCTAGCTACGAATTAAGGGTTTAAATAAGATAGTTCTAATTTATAAACTAATCAACAGATAGCTTGGACTAGATGATCCTCGGCAAAGAAATTAAAATAAAATGTATTAGTAAATAATGGTCATCATTTATGTTCAGAGGTAATGCCATCAGCCATTGGCTTTCATCACGATACTCTAGGACATATAACTTATCTTATCAATCATATATTATACGACATAGTGGAGAGAGTGATGGCACTGGTATTTTTATTACAATATATAAATGGACGGGAAATGCTCCCCCAAAGCATAAAGGGCATAATGGCATGCAGTATGAAAATGACGAGCTCATGTTTAGCCATAAAGAAGAAATAATTCCTACCGATAATATCGTTGACAAAAATAAAAAAATATGCATCCAGATAACGATTCACTCATAGAATTATCAGGCACGCGATCACTGTTATGAAATTGATCGTAAAAATGTAGGGCTGCTTCAACATAAGGGAAAAGAAATATGGAAAAAGTCAATACCTAATATTGTTATTGAAAACTTGTTGAAGGATAAACAAAGCACATGACTTCAAAATTAAGTTATGAAATTCTCGTCATAAGTGATTTTTAAATGGTGGCGGAAGGAAAAGTAATTGAAAACTGAATGAGGCTGATGCTAAGCCAACAACTTATATCCAGTCAATGCTGTACCTTTAAAAATGACTGTCAAACAAGTAGATTCTTCAAATTATGCTGATATGACATTGAATGATAACGATGCAACATTGAACACAAAAGTAAATGGACCTAGAGTTTTGAAGACGAATTTCAAGGCAAGTTATAGAACTCCAAAGGTTATCAACCCTGCTCTAGCTTCGAAGATAGGCCATTGTCCGTGTCTGGTTGTGCCATGCGTGCGCTTCGTCTGTTTCGGAGTTACAAGTGACAGACAGATATGCGTGACTGATAATTGACAGAAAGCCTACGGGAACTCCATGGAAACAATGCGTTTGCGGGAAATTCTTCGGATCCGTTATGACATTTTACTACTTTCTTATGGGTAGTAGAAGTATTTAATTTTATGAAACGTTTCGTTTATTTCTTGGTTTGCTTTATTGGATTGTTTACTCGTTAAGATTTTAACGTCATCCTTAGTTGTGCAAAAATACAATACACGCTTGGGTCGTGGGGTCCGAGTGCTCATAGCTTGTACAAAGATCTTGCAAGACGCTTAATTGACACTTCGCGTGATCCAAGGGCTGGTTTTTACCTTGGTCAAAGGATAAGCATTGCCATACAACGTGGCAATGCTGCCAGTCTTTTGGGTACACTTCCCGTGGACAGCGATGCGGATGAGTTTTTTGACGCCATATTTTAGATTTAGTTTTTAGTTTTTAGATTGTATTTTCATTTCTAGTGTATGAAGTTAAGTATTGTGAATAAAATTAAACCCTTGGGTTGTTAGTTCCTGATAAGTTTCATCTTACAATCTGTATCAGTGACCCTGTAAGGTAAATGTCTCTACTAATACTAATAAAGCACTTATTACCCGCAGAAATAATAACCATGCTTGCTCTAGGTTAGTTGGCGATTTCAGACTTTAAATCTAGAGTTCTAAAGTTCAGGTTTCCTCACAATGTTTTCCTTCACTTATAAATTGAAAAAGCCACATTGGTTATTGCTCAGATTTCAACACAATCTCGTGAAAAAAAATGGGTTCCAACCACTAGGCCATCACAACACAATTGAGACTAATTACTTCCAGAACCGATACATTTCAAAACTATTTCCATCAAGTCCGTTAACCGACTCAACATACTAGTGCAACAATGCAAATAAATGGTTCTTCATTAACCTCAGTACCTCAGTACCTGCTCCAGTTAAAAATACACTCATACGTTTAGCCAACACTGTAACAATCTATCAACATCCTTATAACGCAATCTCCAAATATTTGTTCTGCAGGGAAACAGAGTCTATGAACTCATTAACTACAAATAGAATTCTGATAAAATTACTGTATATATGTTTAAGATTGGCTTTATTTCCGTTCTAAACTTCTGTTAATAATTTATCCTGAAGTCGGTCATTATTATATCATCAACTGAGAATTTCGGATCTTGTTTAAAGAAAGCTTAAGGTTAGAAAATACGAATTGTATCTACTTTGTCTCTAAAAATGCTGTCATTATATCATACAAATAAAAGGTATAGCAAACATATCAAATACAATAATCCATATTATATAATTATGATCTACGAGAGTAAAACACACCGATTTAAAAAAAAGAACGATCGATCGAACATCAAAACACAACCAAATCAACCAACGACTTAGACAAAAGCAGACAATATACATCCTATAATAACGCAACGCAACTATTCATAGTCAAAACAACAATATTATATGAAAATTAATGTTTACTCTTATCGTACGTAACCGTATCCTTACTCCTAGTGCACTGAACTTAGCGAGTAGTAGTCTCGTCTACAGAAGAGAAAGTGACTCATGCCTTTGTGATTTAGTTGGGCAGTCTTTCCGTGCCAAATCTGGCGTTGAGTCTCATTAGATATCGTGCCAAAAAGGTTTTATGGCTGTCTCCGCTATTCCTGATACACACTTCATTACATTTATGGTTTTGTTTTGTGTTTGGATACTAGTTTAATGGATACAATTTATATTTATATGGCGATTTGGGGGAATATAAATTAGCGAAGAGCAATTTCAAGTCGAATTTGTGTTTGATTTAGTACACAAATGTATAGCCGCTTTTTTATTGTTTTTTAATAGGTACATTATTACTGTAACCTTTGCGTATTAAAGGGGCTAAACATAGACAAACTTTCATTAACGATAACGAAGTTCAATAAATCCGATATGTGTGGAATTCAGCATTTTCTAACTTTACGCCTATTTCCTTAATTTTTGATTTACTAAACTTCTTTATCGTTAATGCAATGTGACTCTGTCTAGGCCCGAGGCCTTTGCCTAGTTTTGTCTTACCACACCATAACCTAACATTAAACGTATTTTTTACCTTGTTACAGATGAACAAGAAAGAGTACAGAAAAAAACGTTTGTCAATTGGATCAATTCACATTTATCAAAGGTAAGAAACTATTTAAGTTAACTTTAGTAACCCATAGAGATTTACAACAGATTTGTCGTGAGGAAAACGTGTAAAGATTTTTTGGAGAGTAAGAGCTGCCGCGGTATTCTCCAAAGTATTCGGTACAGCCCAGTACCTAAAGCAATAGACTAGTACCAGAATAAGTTGTAAAATAATTTCATTTGATTTAAGTATTTCGTGAAAAAGAAAACATAAGAAAATACATAATTATTAAGGATGTCGAAAAGCTTGCTATTACAACAATATTGCGTGGAGTCAGTCGAGTGATGTGACATGTTTGTAAATCAACATTAGATATCGAGTCAAATCAAGCGATGAGAGATGTGTTTTTAAACAAGTGACGTAAAATAACATAAAATAAGCCTGTACTGTCCAACTGCAGGACAAAAGCCTCTTCTCATACAAAGAAAGCACGAGCATTGATCACCACACTTGCTCAAGGTGGATAGGCGATTTCAAACTTATTTTAGCTTTAAGTCCATGTTTCGAACATACAGGTCACGTAACAGTTAATTAAGATCATCAAAACCGTTTCCAACCAATCTTTTTATAGGTTTTCTTCGACAACATTCTTCGATTTCTTTCAAGATAATCACTGTCTTCACTTGTCTCTTGTAGCGTATACCACCACTGCGCATCGATGATCTTATCTACGACCTACGCGATGGAACCAAACTGTTGGCGCTGCTCGAAGTGTTGTCCGGGGAGAAGCTAGTAAGTACAAATCGAATATAGAATTATTATTGTAGTAATATCATAATATAATATAACATTTCATCGAGCCTGGGTCGATCGAAGATGAAGCTACGCTTGGCAAGATTGGTCCGTGGTTGGGTGACCATTCATACATATCAAAGAACGTAAATCCGTTGGTCTCGGCTGTCGGTTGTAGACCTGTGACAATCGATACAGATAGTCAAAAGACCGAAAGTCTGACTACCAGTTTAATCAAGGGGTATCGTGTAACTGCTGCTACAGTAACTGAGTTGTGGAGGTCCGACGGGCAGTCGCTCCGGATAAACAGATGATGATGAATTTATCATTTGTTTACCCTCTTCCCAATTATGATACGGCTTCCAGTCTAATCAACCAGATACTAGCGTTTATCATGAATAGACTGCCTAACCGGCAATTGAGATCTTGAATAAATTTTAGGATTTCAAAGAACTGAAAGAATTTGATTTAATTTCGAGTTCCCTTAGTCGAGTCTCACGAATCAATTTAGTAACGTGTTTTAAGTTTCAGTTATTATTTTGATAAACGTAGATTTAGTGATTTCAGATTCAAGATTAACAACTAAGTAGGTACCTATTTCAGTTTTATTTTATTTTGTTTACGGTTTTTAAGACCGTTAACTAACCTTTGCTTTAAAAATTACGATAGTTAAGAAGAATTTATAGTAGCTAAATCAAGGTTTATGATTGTTTATGCTAAATCAATCTATGTTTCTTGTTGAAGTATTCAGACAAAGTAAAGATTTAACACAAACAAAATCGCACTAAGTATTATAATTATTTTAGGGGTCCTGATTTAGGCATTTAATATATTCCACGGTATTAGGCGTGAAGATTACATGCCATCATATATGTAAGGAACATGTTTCTCTCCCATCTAAAGCATATAGTATAGTTTAAGGGTAGGGGTTAGTGGTATACTTTATAATATAGTTTTAACTTACAATATACCAGTCTGTGTAATGAGCAATTTCCCAACAGCCCATGGAACGTGGTCGCGTCCTCAGACGCCCGCACTTCTTATCGAACGCGAACACTGCGCTGCGTTTCCTTGCCGGCAAAAGGATCAAGCTGGTGAACATCAATGCCGCTGACCTCGTAGACGGCCGGCCTGCAGTCGTGCTCGGCCTCATTTGGACCATCATCCTCTACTTCCAGGTAGGAACGCGATCTTCTTGGCTTGTGTTTAAACAGAGAGCTGCAATAATCTACCTAAAATGCGATATATAGTGAATTTTAAAATGGGAGATATATTGAACTGATTTTCTTATAGTGGCAAAGAAAGTTTTAAAATTTGTTCAAAGTAATTGTAATATGAATCAAACTTTTTAGATTCCGAATATTAGGTTGCCGAAACAATCAAATGGCTTTCTTAAGCGTATTGTATTACTGGTACACCTTAAAAAATCTCAAGTTACAATAAAAAGTAAAACTGTATTGTATTTCTTAAATATCACTATATATTGTGGCTCACTGTTCACTGACTCAGCACCGTGTGGTACGGAAATAGATTTCAATTAGGATAGAACTTCCACAGTATTGCGTAGGTAGTATATCTCTTCACTTACATAAAGTTTTACTATAATTGTAAATCTACTTAGATCATTAATGTTCATGCGATCTAAATCGATGATCGTATCTGTTTTTGTACAGTCACTATGTTCATTAACATTATAGATGTTTACTTTGGGTATATTTAGATAAAGTATCACAGTCTGCTTCATTGGAACTTTTTGTGATACTTTTATTCCCATATTTGGTTTTTCTTCATCGCCATACATTGTCATTCTTATTATGGAAATAAATTACTCTTCCAAATTTTTACTTTTTATAAAATTAACAGCCAATAGCAGACCTTGAGCCTTGTAAGTTAGCATTATTATCTTTATTACCCTTGTATTTCAGTTCTATATTTGTTGTAACTACCCCTTGTGTATTTATTAATTCCAATCTCTCTAACTAATCTGTCCCTTTTACTGATGTAGTTGCACTATTCAGTAACTTATGATATCTTATATTATTTCTATATCTACCATTAAAATGAGGATTTACTGTACTTACAAACAGTTCAATAAGATGTTTGATTAGTGACTTGTTGGCGACTTATAAAATAATTAGTTGATTTGAATTCTCAGTCTGTTCTCATTTTAATTGGCTTGAACTAATTTTGTTTGCGCAAGCTTCGCTCAATGTATTGGACCCACAGGATAGAGGACATAAGGTGGGTAATGGCATCACTGCTTTTGTAGTAGTCGGGTCTTTTGGCAATATGTTACCTTTTTATACAAGATGGAAGCGACATCAACGTATAAACTAATGCTATGTAAAGGATTTAAGACCTCCCAATGTTTGAATTTTGTCTCTTCCACTATGTATTATTGGAGTTTATCTAAGTGTGTCAAGAGTTGAATATATAACAATTATTTTAGCTGTTTTATACATAATTATGTGTACAAGATTTTGTGAATATTTTTTGCATTTCCCATATTTATATGTATTATATATATAAGGTGAAAAAATCAATGGGCACTTCAGGTGAATAGATCATCAACTGTATTCCCTTATTTTTTAAAATAAATATTTCTGCATTAACAGATTTCTTAACAAGCACACCTAAACCGGGAATCAAACCAACAAAACGTTGCTCGTTCAAAAAATAGAGCAAGTAAATTGATTTATCTTATGGATTATGGAAGTGGTTCCATTAAGGGCCTATTAATTTTTTCCAGCCTTTTTACAGCTTTCAAAGCGTACCTACAGCATGTTCTGCAATAAAAGTATTTTTATTATCGCCCATATATTAATTAGTAAAGCCAGAGACCGTAGACTACACAGTACTGCTATTGGTTGAACAAATTGATATTGTAATTGGATTAGAATCACTAAGATCACTATCAGACTCACATCACATTCACATCACCTTTAGAGTAATACACTTTAAATCACTTAAAAGTAGCTCGAGAGTGGGTGGAGTGAATTGGCAGAATTTTGTTGATAATTACGTAATGAGAATAGTCACCGGCGCTAATGCTTTGTATTAATGTGCATTGTTACTATATTTTCTACTGTTTACATGCATTTTTGAATTACACTCGGTCAAACAAGCTATATAGCAGCGTACTATGATCATATTGATCATTGTGACTCACTGCCAAAATTAAATAAATAAATTTTGGTTTGACTTAAGATAGCTTACTGTTTGATATTAGAAAACGGTCCATAATCAGTCCTTGCTGCCCATTTATTTCTGCAAACACATTAAAATAATGAAACCTTGGTAGTATTAGCGCCAGTTAAACTATTCATTTGTGTAAATCAGCATTTTGTTAATGTACTGGCAGTCATATCTGTCAATAACTCGTATTTCATCAAAACAGGTTATGTATCCAGGGTCAGGACATGGTATGCCTTCATCTTACGGTCTTCAGGTTAGCTTTGAACTTCAGAGTATTGGTTTTGTGGTGTCTTCGCTTATTTACAAGTTGTTTGAAATCGGCTTGCTCGGGAACAAACATTATTGATGGGCAAAACCATACTGGTGTCCTAAAACTCCTCTTCTGTGTCCTAGAAATCCTTGTTTAGATTTTTTATTATTTTATAAAGCCTTAAATTGGAACACTGATACAGAATCTTTATTAGTGTGTTTCAGGAACACTGTATAATATTTATTACTGCACCGGATTGTTTTTATCCCAAAATCAACACAAACTGCAGTGCTATTCTGTAAAAACCACCCCATTTAAATGCAAGCGAAGTGATGGTGAAGTGAACTGTCATCCCATTTTGATACAAAGGACTAACAGTTCACTTTATGCTTACTTCACCCAAGTTTCCACAGGGGAGAATTTTCACAGACTTCACCAGTTGGTAAACTTGATGAATTCCACAATGCTATTATTAAGACCAAAGAACGTTTTACCCATGCTTTTAAATCCAAGATTACCAAACACAACATACAATGGTTCCTTAAAAGCACATGCCGTTTTGAACCCTATACTCACAGACCGTCGAGACGTTTTCGTACTCTATGCCAATCTAATTCCACCATATTTTAATTAACTTCCTTCCCATCAGATCGAGGAGAACAGCCGGGCTCTAGAGTACCTTGGAGGATCACGATGTGCGTCAGTCATGTCCCATGAGTCGGGTGCCGCCACCCCGACTCAGAGGGCGGAGGACAAGTGGAAACAAGGTGCCAAGAAGACCCTGTTGCAGTGGGTCGCCAATGCTTTACCGAAGTAAGTGGAACATGGAATATATTTCATATTGAGGTCGATGTTTGGGAGTGATGACGTACTGGCCAGAGATGGATAAATGAGAAGGGTTGGAATGCTACTTGTCCTACGGTTGCACCAGCTCTTTGGGGTGGAATGGATGGGTAAGGAAAGTCCAAAGTCTGACAACCAGTTTAACCAAGGGTACGTGTTACTAGTCACTAGTATGCGGGAGTCTGCTAAACAGTCGCTTCATGTAACACTAGTATTCAGGTGTCTCCGTTAAACAGGAAGCCGATCCCAACATAGTTGAGAAAAGGCTTAGCTGATGGTGGAGCTATAAAACCCAAAATATATTTTTGGAAATCCGACTGGAGTTTTTAGAAATTAGTGAGTTTATACCAAAAACGAAACAACTCCATAATATTGGCGTAAATGTAACATGATCTTTTTTGTTTTAAAAATTTCGTTAACGATTCGAAATTAATCAAGACTTCCAAAAAAGGCAAAAAGTCCAATGGGTCCCTTGAACAATTGATAATAAATTCAATCTCACGTAGTTCGTCAATTCGTTTGCTATGAATTCATCGAATAGTGACGTTTCAATAAAAAAAGCGATGCTCTAGTGTAAGCAACAGCGGCCATTGAACAAACAAAAGTTGAAAGCTTTTTAAAACAGACCATTTTGTGGTAAAAACGATGACATTCATCAACAAATTGTGATGATTAACATCGATTTGTTTATTTACGTATACTCCGTTATAAATTCAGCCTCCGAAAATATAAACAAATATTTATATATTTTTAGTTTCAAATTTAGTTTTCGCAACGACTTCAATTAAATTTTATGGCTTATTCGGTAGTCTTATAAAATAAAACCGACTTCATTATTACTACCACATAGTTGATATTTGCCTTAGAAGAAGGAACATCAATATTGGAAATGTAGACTTGAACATAGAATACATGTGTGGGTATCGGGAAACCCACTGACCCATATAAACTTTGACGGCTATGACGTCATTGGTAATGACGGCTGTTACAGTTATTAATTCCATCATTAATTTTGCCTAATGCTGCCAAGTACTTTGAGATATCCGTTGACCTAATTTTATTGCAGTTATTACGATTTGACCTCATCATTTGAGATCAAATGCACCTTATTGTTTTTAATTAAATATTCTTTTTTGCAAACGTAGGTATATGGAAAGGGCAGCATTATCAATGTGACAGGATTTGAAAATGTTTCTAGACTTCCTATAGGTACCTACCCTTAATAGCAGGAATACCAATTTACTATTTCACATGGCAAAAGCCTTGGATAATTTGTCTGCATGATTGGCGCTCTGCCTGAAGGATTAGATGCTGCGCTGCGTGTCACGGATTAATACCTAATAAAAAACTTATGGCTTACAAGTCTGGTTGTGAGTGTATGTGAGTTTAATTATTTTGTTTGTAAATGCACCCACGACATAGAAAATAATCTTTTGAAAAATTACATTGGTCCAGAACTTTGTGTATTAACTGCGAGGATTTACCCACTGGCCCAACACAATATTCTTAAATCGACTTTGGCTTTAAAATTTTGTCCTCTTCCAGGGATTCAAACATCCAAGTAACAGACTTCGGTCCATCATGGCGCGATGGTATCGCATTCCTGGCCATTATAGACGCCATCAAAGCGAACCTGATCAACCTGGCCGAGATGAAGAGGAAGACCAATAGACAACGTTTGGAACACGCGTTCGACGTCGCGGAAACCGCACTCGGCATCGCAAGGCTACTGGATGCTGAAGATGTGGACGTGGACAAGCCTGATGAGAGGTCCATCATGACATACGTAGCCCAGTTCCTGCATAAATATCCTGAACCCAAGGTAATGAACAATAGGGTAGTCAAATGATGATAATGTTAGGAGAAAATTTTATGACAGTCCTAATACAGAGTGATTTTAAATTCCTCAGCATTATCTCAGACAGTGAAAGTGATAAAGTGAGTGAGAACTTCTACATCCATGGGATCAACACTGTATTCGTGAAAATATATAAATATAAAATATAAATAATAATAATAATAATAATAATACAAAATGCAGTTTTTTTAGTTCTGTGTCGGTGCCATCGTAAAATTTGTGTATAATCATAAGTATTTTTACTTCCGTCCCTTTGTGTCTACTTTGTGGACAACTAAGTAACTCGTACATACATATTGGGTACTAAGTGCGATAACTGGATGTTATTCAAAACAAACTTTAAAGTTCATTGAAAACGATACATTGCCTCCACTTTCTCTCTAAACTCTTTTTCAATAAAGTCATCTAATTAACTTTTACACTTTTGGTTCTTGTGTAATCGTATCAAGATGAACTACAATTCAATCATACCGATAATACTCTCAAGTAGGTGCAAGTAGATTGCGTATATTGAGGCACTTGCGCAGGTTGTATGCATCGTAAACTTTAGGGTGCTTCTACACGGTGCAAGTAGCTTGCGCATATTGAGGCACTTGCGCAGGTTGTATGCATCGTTACCTTTACGTTTAAAAACATGTGCGGGTCTAGCGACTCGAGTATGTACCAAAGCGAGCCACCCGCGCAACTAACCCGCGTACTGTGGCGCGAGCGGGTCACTGGCGCATTTAGCTCTTGACCACGAGCAAATAGCTTGTTCGTACTGCTTACGTAATTAGCCCTGGTCTTAACTTGCTCCAGCTACATGCACCATGTAGGAGCACCCTTAGAATCACCGTAAAATGTCATTGATCAACTCACCATTGTTCCTTTTACATCTGCATTGTTTCAACAAGTGTTCGTCCTTATATGATATTGATGATATGTTTTTTAAACAGACGACAGGACCGGATGCCGTAGCGGCAGTACAAGAGGAGTACGAATCTCTTAGAATGTGGCTGACGGAGCGCGTCACCACAGTTCAAAGGCAATACGACTCGCGAACTCTCTCGCGACACTACGAAGATTACGTGCGAGCCGAAAACGATCGGCTCGCCCGCGAACCCATCTACCAGAAACTAGAGAAGCTTATGTACACACAGAGCCTCGTAGCCATCGCGCCAAAGTCCTGGCGTGAACTAGTCTCCCTTTGGATAGAATTAGAAAGACTGCACAGAAGATGGCTGTGGCTGCTAGATTCAGAACTCCCCGGAGATTTTAGAAATGTCGGCGAGTGGTTAGCGAGGGCGGAATACCTTTTATACTTTGACGAAATCCCCACTAGCTTAGACGAGAGGACCGCTGCCATAATCAGCGAGAAATTAGAGGAACACAGCGGCTTTTTCGCTGGATTACCAGAAGTTATCGACAGATTCGAAGCGGCATTAAGATCACCTGATGCCGCAAGAATACCTGGTGAAAGGCTTCAAGATATGAAGGAGCGCCTCGAGACTGTAAGTCGAAGAGCGCCACAGAGGAAGGCCAGATTAAAGTACTTGGAGCACAAATGTTGTATTGTCGCCTTCACAGAGCTGACTAAAGCTAAGCTTGCCGCGTGGACCGGCAAATACGGTCGCATCGACCACGTCCGTGCCTTATTAGAAGATTATGATAATTTCGTGACTAAGAATAAGATTTTCCAGGAGTTTGATAGAGCTTACGTCGATATTAAGCAAGTAGCGGAGGAGTACAAGAGGGTTTGTGAGGTAGACAGGACTGAAGCGAGAGATATTGACACGTTCTTGAAAGATGTCGCTGAAACGTGGAGAAGAGTCGCTTCTGACGTACGCTGTGCGAGGAGTGTGCTTGAGGAGGTCATCGCTCACTGGGAGCGTTGGAACACATTAGCTGATGACTTCACGACTTGGTTAGATAAGGCACAGCATATGCTCAGAGTGTCAGAAGATGAGAGACTAGAGTTCTTCCAAGACTTGACGGTATGGAAGGAGAAGCACCAACTGTTGGGTGATGCAGCCGGGTTCCTGGCTGCCACTTCCTCAGAAGAGATCAGCCAGGAAGTGAAGAGGAAATACGTAGAGATTACTGAACGTTGGGAACGTGTATGGGAGGAAGCAGAAAGGTGAGTGACCAAAATTTCATATTAATTTTTATTATCATTGATGTATTTTAGTTTAAGTGTCACACAAATATTTCAAAAGTTTCATAATGTGATGATAATGTTATTTAATCGTATTCATTTCAAGAAGTGATCATTAGTTAATATTTTCATAGAATTTTTGATATCTACTTCTCAGGATTAGCAGTTTTAATATCATAAGTCACAGTTGATAAAATGTGACCTTGCATTTGAACAAGTCGACATAAAATTATAGCAAACCTTTCAATTTGGATCCATGAAGTCACATGGCAAAGTAGGCAGTCATACAAATTATGTGGTTCAATTTATTTCCCACTCAAAACTACTTCTAGAATTAATAATAATATGCTTGTGAATTAAGCCTTAGGTAGTACAAGCTGATGGCACAGTGTGAAAGTTATGGGATATTTATTTATTGATTTATTAAATAAGACTGCCTCATTGGTCTAGTGATATCAGGTACTGCTGCTGAGGTACCGGGTTCGAGCCTCGGGTCGGGCACTTCACAAATTTTTCCATCTGTAATTTTTCAGTAGCAGCTCGCTCAATCTGAATTTGTGCTCGATTGACGGCAATAGGCTCGCCCCCTTTTCCATAGAACTTAAACGTAACTGGGGAAAAGTGAGAGTACAGGTGTAATTTATTTACCCAGATACGTCCGCGGCGGCGATGCTCTGCGCAACCGTCGCGAGCTAGCCAACGGTGTGCGTGCACTAGACTCCTGGCTATCATCAGCAGAAAACTTGCTGAACAGACAGCCCAGGGCCAACACCGTGGACATACAGGCTTACATCGACCAGCTGCTCCAGCTCAACTCTGAGATAGAGCACCATGAAGAACTGTTCAAGACGATAAGCAGGTTAGTACTAGATAAATAAGTTAAACTAGCAATGAGATGGCCATTAGACGTGTTTTTAAGCATAGGAATAAGTAATGATTCGCTTAAGGAGATCAAGCGGTGATAAGAGCAAGGTGGCTGTAGCTCTCGACTGAGTCTCTGGATCAAATTAAATGACGTTCCATGGAGAGGCTCTCATGATGTAGATTTAACATAAGCGTACTAGATTTATAGCTGCAAGGAGGAAACCTGAACGGACTGAATATTGAGAAAAAACAACTCAAGAAACTGTTCTAAGACTTACCAGTTTGGTTTGTTACCACTGATGGCACAATTGACACATTTATCCTGAGCTTCATTGTGGCAAGGTTAAAAATATGCCTTCAAGATTCTCATAATTCGTAAAGAATTCCATGAATTACTGACCATTATAAAATCTTTGTGAGCTCTTATTTTTTTTTGTAGAAACGAAACTATTAACCTGCTTATAATACAAAAAGGTAATATCATTGTCATTACTTTTCTAGAACTTTCCAAAATGCGATCGCCGAGATGCCCCGCGACGAAGTGGAAGCCAATATGGCGAAGCTCAAGCAACAGAAAGAAGCACTGGTCCGCGTGCGAGCCACCGTGCCGGTCAAGTTGCACCAGTACAGGCAACTGCTGGTGCAGCACGAGTCGCTGGAGAGCGGACAGAAGGAAATCGGATCCTGGCTGGATAAGGCTGAGGAGGCCTTGAGGACTGGTGGAGAAACTAGACGGTAAGCCAAAACCCATCATCAATTCTATCGTAACTCAACGTTTATGTGCTAAATTAGTAGGTTTATATCTACGATTTTGTGCAGTATTTCGTTGTTCGCTACTAGTTTGCTTACTATAAGTTAAACAAACTTGAGAGTATAAAATAAGACTATCTTTTAACTATTTTGGGTGATTATATAAAAATATATTAACAGTTTTGGGTACTTAGACCATTGTCTTCCTTTTTTGCTTCAAAGCGGTGAAGGAAAATAGCATGAGAAAACCGGCGACATGTCCTAGAACAAAAATTCAAAGTCATATGTCATTAAGCAACTCGCACTGGGGCGCGTGCCCGCGGTTTCTCCTTCTCTATGAAGCCTGTGTCCTAACAGTGGGAAGTACTGTCCTAGCAGTGCTGATTATGGTATGCTACTTCCCTTTAAGAAAACAGTGTCCACAGCATGTTTTCCAATTGACAAAACTGACAATAAACTTTTCAAAGCTGCATCAACACCCTTGTACCTTCAACTTTAACTACCTTTAGTGGGATCATACTTAGTTGTTCTACTCTTTAGTGTTACCAATAATCAGCTCAACGTAAGAAAAAACTGCATTAAAATCAGCTCGTTCGTTTTGGAACTATAATACTACAGATAAACGCACAGATACTTACGACAATCTTGCACCCATCTTCTTGCCTCGGGGTTAATAAAATAATAACTGAGACCTTTCTTCCCCTCAGTGAGATAATCTCCGAACGCTACGAGATCCACCGCACATTCTTCTCACGCACCACGTACTACCGCTCCATGTTGGAGAGCAAGAACAAGGTTTTCCAGAACATTGTCAAGTCAGCTGATACAGACAGGAGTGCGGACGTGACAGAACAAGTCAGGCTTATGAGGGATCTTAATGAGAGGTAAGCATCTTCACAATAAACTACTATTACGATTCTCCCGTGTAGAAAACACTGGAATGATCGGCAGCGCTGTTCTGCAAAAATCACCCAGTGAACATGTGTACGTGAAGTGATGACGATTTGAGCTGTCAATACTAAACAAAAGGCATTGACCGTTTACTTCAATCATGTTTTTGAGGAGTTACTTTTACTGGAGAGACCAGCAGCTGGAGAATGATTTTGAATATCGCCAAAAATTTCCATCAACTCCGACTGAACATCGAATCGATTCAAAAGAATCAAGAATTAAATCAGTGTACAATCGGACAATGTTTTAATTTATAGTGTGTGTCCAATTTTATCAGAACCAATATTGATACATTTATTCCATAAATCGCTAGGATTATTGTTCTAGATAAATAATTTCTATAGTGAACATTTATTTTGGTCTTCAGAGATTTCGTTTATTTAAAATTATACAACAACAAAAGACTTTTGAAATCGCCACGCTGTGGCTCACCATCATGGACCACAAGCTCTTCGCCTGATTCTACTTTCAACCCCTCAGATTCGCTCACGTATCATCAGAAGCCACTCGTCGCGAGGCCGACCTGCAGCGCTTAGTGCGCGCGTGGGAGGACTTTGACTCCAAGAAGAGAGTAGTAGAAGAATGGGCCTCCAGAGCTGAAGCCTTACTGGCCGACAATAGAGTCGACTCTAAGCAAGCCGTCGACTTCCACAAGAGATTCTTCCAAGGAGCTGATGAAAGGGCTGTTTCGGAGCTGGTTAGGTCCGGACGGGAGCTTATTGAGGTGAGTTTCAACTTTTTGCCCGATAGACGTGAGGTGCGACATGCTATGGTGCTGCTTTGTTAGTCTGTCCGTCTCAGCAGCTTAGTATAGGAAGGACTACGAAATTTAGCTACTAAATAATGCTTCCAATGAGGGCTAGTGTATCATATGAAAGGACTGTGTTTTGGGTAAAAGTCAAAAGTCAAATTCAACTGGTTTATTTCAATTAGACCCATAAAAGGCACTTTTGAACATCAGACTTACAAATTAAATTAATTAAGATAATGATTCTAGTTGCACATATAACGTAGCTAGGTTGTTGGTATTATAAAATATCATATTATTTTTATAGAAAAAAAAACACCTACTTTAACAACCTTTCTACGTATAAGTTCGATTAAAGACGTATCCGCGGACGACGATTAGCTTCTGGCGGCCGTTATTGCCGTACTAAAGTCCAGCAGGCACGGCGACAAAAAGCTTTGACTTTTGCCTTTAGTGGCAACAGGGCTAGAACATTGGGCAAAATATACACCTACGACCTGTCGATCACAGTCTTGACGTTAGAAGCTGCTCTTATATTATTATACCTATGCATGATATGATTTATGAACCGTACATGACATTAGCCAGTTAAAAATGAGCTAAGAACCACAGTACCTTACTAAAATATATTGAAAGGAGTAGGTTATGCTAGAACATCATTTGTTGTCAATCACTACTCACATTTCCTGAATATTCCTCTTATTGTAACTCGGAAGTTTAACGTAAGACTATAAAATACTAGCAATTCTCACGTAAAAGTTTCTGAAGGTTGATGAGCACACATAAAAGACCAAATGAATACTCTAATCACCTTCTTTTTCTAGCTGGTCAGCGAAGAAGACCGTCCCCGTGTGGTTCAGACAGTGGAACAGCTGCAGCAGCGCTGGCGCTCGCTCCTGGACAAGGCTCCTCCACACCTCATGCGCCTGGAGTTCCGTCTGGACGAAGCCGTGTTCCAGCACTGCATTAAGGATATTGAGAAGGAGATAGTATATGAGGAACAGGTAATGTGATACTTACCAATGTTTATACTATAAACGGCGTGCGCATAAACTTTATAGGGCTAAAGTTTTTGTATTAAGTCATAGTAATCTGGATCAAAAAGCTTTGATGTCATTTTGAACGAAATTGAACATAAAAAAAAACGTCTTGTATTCCCCAAAAGATTGGCCAGATATGTATGGCATCCTAAACATATCATAATTTCCTCGAGAATTGGAGAAAGAAAATAAACTCTTCATTTTTATTATGTTAAATAACTAGCGGACCCGACAAACGTTTTGCCCGAAAGTAGAACCTGATTGTAGCGCCACCTAATTGTAAATCTAAGCCATACAAGGACTAAAAAAGAATAAATATAACAAAAAAAGAATGATCCAATTTGGTGCAGTCATTTGGATTACGCGCGTTAGCGTACGTACATTTCAACGATTCACTTACATTTAAATAAAAATAAAATAATTTATATACGTAAAGATATATAGATAGATATTAGACGGAACCGTAATAACATACACACTAAATAACCAATATTGTAAATTATCCTGGAAAATATTTTGCACAACCTAGCTAGACAGTGCATGACTAATTATTACCACTCGTACAGACCTACATGCCATCTAGTTAAGAAAACAAAACGGGTGACCTGGACCTAATAAAACCTAACATAAAAGTGTTATCGGTTCTTGGATCTCAAATTGATCCATTAGTGACGTAGTACTTTCACTACTTTCATTTCAAGATAGAACCTAACCTCAAATATCACTTTCCTCCCCCAGGCATACAACCAAAGCGATGACGCCGATGGCATTCTCATACGAAACGAGGAATACTTCCGCAACCAGGGCAAGATCATGCAAGTGGAGCACTGTCTCCAGAACCTCCACAAGATAGCAACGAGCTACACTCACCAGACCACAGATACAACTTTGGAAGAATCCGTCAGAAAATGCGAACAAATGTGGGAATCCACCGTACAACGAGTGGAACATTTCAGACAGCAACTCCAGAGGATCCCTGCGAAGTGGGATGCCTATAGAGAGAAGTTCCGGGAAATGGAAAGATGGATGGACCATGTGGATAAGACCATGGACAGCATTGTACGGGAGGTTGACTCGGCTGAGGCGTTTGAGAGGGAGAAAACTATCTTCCAGGTATGATTAAACTAAGTGACTTTAATTAAGGTTAAGTTAACGTATTATGTCAAAATTAAAGTTTGAAGACAGTGGCGCCAGTTCCCTTGTTCAAAAACTAAACTAAAATTAGAAATTTTATATCTCCATGCGACGCACAGTTTTAGAAAAGGACGGAGACTGAATGACACTGACGGATAAGAATCAAGATAGAGTTTTCTAATAAACCGTGAACTTCGCTTTGTTTTCGATAATGTTTGGGTTGAAAATTTAGTTCAACTAATGTTAACAGCTTGTAGATTTCCTTTCTTGTTCATGATTGAAATTTAGTGTAGCTTGTACATAAGGGAATCGGCGTCATTCTATTATATTTAATTGATTAATTTGTTTTACTTTTCCCAATGCCTACTTTGGAAACAAATAGTTGAGGGAACTTATGGTAAATATTCGTTGTAACTGGTGTTGTGTTGTCCATAGTGTTAAATACAACCTTAGTTTTTGTTTACAAAATTCTGTTAAGAGTTCATCGTATCTTCCATCATAAAATAAACTTTTCTATAGGCCTACAAACAAAACTAAATTAACTGCTCCATATACTTAATATATTTTGATGACCTAATCGCAAATGTTCTGAACAGCAGATTTTTTTTACGAATTCGGCTATTGACATCTTATAATGATGTAAACAGTACAATGACTCCAAGATATTTCAAAATAAACATAGACTAAGTTTGTATTACACAGTTACTTTGCATATGTCTCTTTATGTAATAAAACTAATGATTTGTTCATCATAAATTATTTCTAGAATATCTGCCGTGAAGCCGACAAAAAACGCGAGGACATGAAGTGGCTTGTCCAAACTCTGGACATGCTCACAAACCACTGTTCAGATGGAGAGGCTCAAGAGGAACAAATCAGACTTGAGAATCTCATTGCGAGGTACAAGAACTTGATACCGACCATCGAAATCACGATGATCAAGACTGAAACATACACACGATGCTATACATACCGCCGAGAGGTACACGAAGTTATCTGTGTACTTGAGAACGCTAAGGAACAAGCGATGGTCGCACCTGAGCCTCAGTCTCTCCAACACGTCGAGCAATTAATGCTTGAGCAACAGGCTGCAGTACAAAAACTCGATCGTCACCGACCTTCAGTTATGTCTATGCTCCAAAGAGGCAAGGACCTTATCAAGGATGCCAACGCACCTGCTTTTGTCAGGGAAGACGTTAGGAACCTTGAGACTGGTTGGAACACTGCCTATGAAACTTCCACCGACCGTCTGCACAAGCTACGCGACACACAAAAAGTCTGGTCAAATTATGAGTACCAAAAAGATGAGTTACTCTCTGACCTTGACAAATACGAGAGCTATATCGTCCACCCAGGTCTTGAACTTGGTGTCACCAACATCGGTCGTGAGCTTCAAGAAACGAAGACGATTAAGACTGACATTGAAAAGGCCAAGGCTGAAAGATTGCCTCAATTGCAACAAGCGTACACTGAATTACGTACATTAACTTCGGACAAACCCAAACCTGTAATTGAAAAAGATCTAGAAACCATCGAGCGCAAATTAGTAAGAGTGCAAGATGAAGTCGATTCTAAAGTCGTACATTTAGAACAGTTCAACGAGGAATGGGTCAAAATTGAACACAAGTTAGAACATGTTAGAGAATGGATTAAGAAGGAAAGCCCGGTGTTGATTCAACAGATCCGTTCAGAAAACATCACGCCAGAAGAAAGGGTTATAAAGTCACAGTCGTTACAGAAAGTTATTGCTGAGAAGCTTGAGACAATCCGAGGTGTGGCTGATCAAGGATCCAAGCTAGCTGTAGAACACAGAGTCCAAGATGCAAACAGACTTAAAGGCGAAGTCGCTTTACTGGAGAAAATGATGGCAGACCTACAGCGTTCAACGGAACACCAGACTAAGGTAGTAGAACACGACTTAGCTACTTACCAGAAGTACCAGAAGGGTGTTGTTGAAATCAAACCCTGGATTGAAGAGGCTGAGCTAAAGCTAGGCAACGTACCTAAACCAACAACTTTGCCAGAAGCACAGCAATTACAACAGCAATCCAGAGCTCTAATCACCGATTGTGAGAAGCAGTTGATGAACTTACAAATCCTGTCCAGTGTCAGTCACCAACTGTCAGGAAAGACAAGTGCCCCTGATGAAGTTGACGCCATCCACTCAAGATGGGCTGTGGTCCACGACTTAGCTGACCAATGGAACAATAAACTAGACAAACTTGTCACCAACTGGGAGAACTTTGAACGTGAAGCCGAGAAACTTGAATCTTGGATTGAAAATGGTGAAAAGTTATTAAGCAGTAGAAACGTTTCTATCGATTCACCTCAAGTTGAGAAGTTAGATAGGGAACTAAATAAACTAAAATCCTTCGGAAACGAAATTTCACAACAGCAAGCCAAAATTATCAGTCTATCACAGACTTGTGACAATATCTGCCATAACATACAACCCGAAGGTGCAACCTTACTCAAGAACAAAGTGTCAGACATCAAACAACGCACAAACGATCTGGCTGAGACTGTGAGGTCTAGGGTCAATGAACTTTCTGACAAGATTATTGTTAGACAGGAGTTTATGACTAAACTACACAACTTTGACAACTGGATAACTGATTTCAGAAGGAAGACTGAAAGCTACGACCAGATTGGTGCAGACAAAGTTGAACCTACTTTACAGTCGATGCATGTTCTTTTGCAAGAACACGCAGCGAAAGCACCTGAATTTACTGATATTTACAACGAAATCAAGAACATGACTCTCGCTTCACACCCAGATGAATCACGTTCGTTGAGTGAAACTTACTCCAATATCGCTGAACACTACCAAATCATTGAGAATAATATACAACAAAACAAAGGAATCCTCCAAAAATGGTCTGATTTACTTAACTGGTATGATGAATCTAAACAACAACTGAACCACATACAATACCAGATTGAAGGTCCGAAACTTACACCGGAAAGCTACGAAATTCTTAGACAAGAACTTGTGAATGTCATCACTAAGATACCGGAATGGAAGAGCAATGTTGCTCTTTTAGATGGCCCATCAAAGGTCAAGGTGACTGATCAGAATACCGGCAGAATTATGTCTCCTACCAGCATAGTGAAAGAGATTGAAGTAAAGGCAGAAACTTTGCTGAACCAAGTAACAAACAAGAGAGATTTAGTGCAGAAAGTTGGTGCGAGATGGGACAAGTTTAACGTACAACATCATGCTCTGGGAGAAGTGTTACATAACGTGCAAACTGTCCTTAATGAAATGGCTCAGAAACCTGTACCTTTAACTGAAGCTACAATTCAAGATATGACGGACCAACTGGACAAATTAGATGCTGAAATGAAAGAGAAACAATCGATTCGAAAGGAACTAAGAGAGGAAGGTCTTCACTTAATGCGGGAAGATCAACCCAATATGGGAACTATCCAAAACGCCTTATCTACTGCTGATAATAACTGGGACCAAGTCGTGAATGCCGTTCGTGACACTAAGAATAAGTACATCTTATTGTCTTCGACACTTCATGAATTAAAGAACTTCACCGTAGCGTTTGATAGAGAAATGAGTAGGGCTGAGCAACTTTACAACGATTGCAAAGACGCTCCTAATGATTATGTGCAAACAGGCCAGGCTTTGGAAAAAGCAAAGAAATCTTATGAGATTCTGAAGAGATCTAAAGGCTTGTTAGACCAAATGGATGTCATCAAGCAATCCGTGCTAAAACAGGCATCAACTTTAGGTGGATTTGATACAAGTCCACTAGAAGAAGCATTCTTAACATCTCAAACACACTGGGAAAAAGTTAACGACGCTGTCATCAAGAGAATACAGGACCTAGAATCTCAACTAATTGTCTGGAGACAGATTGATGACACGAAGAACCAAGTTATCACCTGGTTGAGTGAAACTGGTCAGAACTTGGCTAATGCTTGTGACAATCTAGAGATCAGATTTGGACAAAGTCATCTTACAAAATACAAAGAAGAACTTCCTATATACACTGGCCTTAAGAACAGTATCAAGGCCAAATGCGAACAGATAACTAATTTGAATAAAAGCATACCAGTAGGTCAAGTATCTTCAATCATTGATTATTTAGACCATGAGTTTGCCGCTCTTCAGTCGCTAGCAGATAACTTAGAAAGCGCAGTATCGTCACTTGGTACCAAGGAAACAAAATTGAAGGATCACATTAAACGCCTTTCCGATAACGTCAGTAAAATTCGCGATGACATTATTAAGTGTGACGATATGACAGGAGATAACGCTAAGATTCTCGATCGTCTAAAGAAATGTCAGGCCTGCAAAGCTGAGCTGCAGAACTTGAGCGACGAGATTGATAACTTGTCGCAAAGTGTATCGGAGATGAACGACAATTACCCCGGATTCTACGAATCGTTAGTGCCAAAAGAACTAAGCACTCTGCAAAAGCGATTCGAGAGCGTTTTAGTGCACGCAAACAAAACGGAAATCACTCTGCTTACCTTCCTGCAGAAACTCTTTACCGACAAGTTGGCAATGTTCAACAGAAATCTAAAAATATTAGACGACAAAACAAGATGGTGCATGCCTGACGTCACCAGTGATAAATACAACTTAGAGGTTAAAAGCGCTGCACTTGCTGACGTCGAAAACGGTATTGCTGACTGCAAGAGCAAGATCACTGAGTTAAAAGAAGCTCGTGATATTCTTAAAGTAGTCGCAGAACCTGCGTGTGCTCAAGAAGCGGCCCAACAAACTGAAAAAGCACAGAAGAACTTAGAAGTCTTAAATGCCAACTATGAGGAAATCAGTGCCCGGCTTAAAGAAAACATCGACGCATGGCAAGAATACGAAGTATTGTTGGAAAACATCTCAGAATGGCTAAAAGAAAAAGAAAACAAAGTCAGACAAGAAGCCGCTAACCTTCTCAGCCTGGACGAAATTGACGCAAAAATTGTCGAAGTCGAGCACCTCAATCAAGAAATCAAAGAATATGGTGGAGAGGTCAGCAAACTTACGGAAATTGGAGAGAAAATCTTATCCCGCAACCCAGATTCTCGCGTTCTCCAACATATTAATCATTTGGTATCCAGATATCAAACCGTAGGCAAGTTTATGGAGAGCCATCTCAAGAGACTCCAGGAATTGAGAGATAACAAATCTAAGTATGATAAATCAATCTCTGAATTTAAGAACTGGCTTCAGGATGCTAATGGCAAAATTAAAGATCTGGCTGTGATGAGCAAACACGCTAAACCATCAGCAGCTGATCTAGCACAAGTAAAAAAACTTAACGAGAACAAGGATGTTGGTCAGAAACTCCTCAACAACGCCATCGGATCTGGTGAAGCACTATTCAGTGGTATCACGCCTGAATGCCGAGAACAGGTCAGAAATGAACTCAGAGCGCTCAGAGACTACTTTGAAGACTCCGTGGACTCATTAAACAACGTAATTAAAGACATCGAGACGACTATTAACAAGAGATCGTCCTTTGACGACACATTCAATCAAGTTCAGAAATGGATCAGTGACAAAGAACAAGAACTGGGCGATTTCAAGCTCTGCCCAACATTACCCGAAAAGAAGGCTCAGCTTCACGCAAACAAGATCCTACACCAAGAAGTTGAATTACATCAATCAATGCTTTCACAATTGACTGAGAAGATCAAGCTAATGCCAGACGAAGAAGCTGAAAAGAGCCTTTCCAAAACTATTGAAAGATATAGAAACATGATGAAAGAACTTGAAAAGAGAATAGCTACTAGCGAATCTCAAGTCGCCGACCATGAGAAATACGTTAATATGTTTGAAGACGTTCGCGATCGCCTTAATCACATCGTTGCTGAGAACAGCATGCTCAACTATGGATCTGTCACTCAGAAAGATGATGTCGATGCTAAGATTACTGCCATTGAAAAAGTAACATTAAAGGCTAAAGACATCCAGAACAATTTGGCTGGCCTTAAATCACAATTAGAAACAGTAATAGAAACAACAAGCCCTAACGGACACCCAGTGCTCATCAGTGAGTACGAACAGCTCAAGGTAATATGGGACCAATTAGCAACACAATGTAAAGAACAGGACAAGAAACTTAAAGATACTCTAAAGCAATGGACCGAAAGTCAGAAGACTTTGGATGAGCTAGAAGAATGGTTGAAGGTCAAAGAAAACCAGGTCAGAGACCAAAGCCTTAAGAGTAATCTCGAGGCTAAGATTGCTCACCTTCAGAAAGTCAAGGAGATTCAGAGCGAACTCGCTTCTAGAAGCGCTGATTTTGCTGCATTGACCGATACTAAACAGAATGTAGCTACTGAATCTGAACTTACGAATAAAACTTCCAAATTGGCGACAAGATATCACACTCTAAATAACCTTGTTAATGAAATCATTTCCAAGTATGAAGTATTCGTATCAGAACACCAAACATTTGAAAATGAATACAACAACATGGAGAACTGGCTCATGGGAATGCTCGGCGAGCTCGGAGATCTCAACGAAATCGTAGGAGACTATGCAGTCCTACAGGAAAAACAAAACAAAGCTAAAGAATTGTACGAAACTAGAAACAAGAAAACACCTGCCTTTGAAGAGTTCTTAAGTTTGGGTGAGAAATTGTACACACATACTAGTCCAGACGGTAGGGAAGTGATTCGTCAAAAGATACGTAAAATACGGACACTGTGGGACAGTTTTGGAGACAGCTTCCAAGAAACTGTCAACAAGTTAGATCAATGTCTATTACAGTTCTCAGACTTCAGTCTTGCTCAAGAACAACTCACTAAATGGCTCAAGGATGTAGAAAGAGCTATGCAGCGACACACCGAGCTTAAGGCTTCTCTTGAAGAGAAGAAGGCCCAGTTACAAAACCATAAGATTATGCACCAAGAGATTATGACACATCAACAATTAGTTGAATCTGTTTGTGATAAGGCTCAACAGCTAGTAGACCAAACACATGACGCTTCTTTGAATGTGTATTTACAATCCATCAAGCAACTGTTCCAAAACATAGTAACAAAGTCACAAAATCTTCAAGATAACTTGGAGGACTGTGTAAAGCGACACGAAGATCTTGTTCGTCTTATTCAACAGTACAAAGAATGGCTCGGATCACAGTCAGAAAAACTTCTTGATATTGAAAACGCAACCGGCGAGAAACCTGAAATTATTAGGAAACTGCACTCAGCCATTGCTTTGAAGGACATTGAAAAAGTTGGTTCAAGCAAGCTGGATGAAATTAGAGCAGTCTTCTCGAATGTGAGCAAGAGTACATCGGAAGCTGGTAACACTGCCATTAAAGCCGAAATTGACAACTTGCATGATCAGCTGCGTAATGCTGTTGAGAACATTGCCACCTCAGAACAAAAACTCAAACATACATTGGAGATCTGGAACAAGTTCGATTCTTCAATAGAATCTATCACTGAATGGTTAAAAGACATGGAATCAAAATGCCGTGACCAAAGCCTTTGCTCTACTCTAAAAGACAAAGAAGCTCAGTTGCAAAGGTACGTTGATTTGCGCAATAACATCAACGCTAAAGAGAAGGAAATCGATGCATTCGTCGATGAATCTCACAATCTTATCCAACTAAGTGGCACGGAGCGATTAAAACCTCTGGTCACTCAAGTGAGCAGTCGTTACCAACAGTTGCATCTCATTTCAAAAGAAATTGTCAATCACTGGTCGGAACTAGTCGCAGATCACAGGAAATATGTGCAACTGCGTAGTGAATTTGATGCTTGGCTGAAGCCATTAGAAGAACAACTATCGCAAATGGTAACTAAAGAAGACAAGCTAAGCATTGAAAGCAAAGGCAACAAACTTCAAGTATTCTTAATGGAAAGAGAAAATGGTGAACACAAGATCGGAATACTCACTACTGCTGGAGACAAAGTATTACCCGAGACTGCTGCGAATGGCAGGGAAAATATTCGTGCGGAAATCAGAGCACTTAGAGAAAGATGGGATAAACTAAACGATACTATTCTACAACAACAGAAAGAATTCGAGTCTCAGACATTGCAATGGTCAAGCTACCAAGACGTTCTACAACAAACACTGTCTTGGTTGGATGAGAAAGAAAAAAATGTTGATGGCGAAGAGAAGGCTGTACTAAACTCTGCTCAAGAAATTAAGTCCAAGTTGCTAAAGAACAAGACGCTATTACAAGAAATTTATTCACACAAGCGTGTCATAGAAACCGTCACCGAAAAAGCCAAGAGCGTATCAGCTACTCTTCATTCAGGAAAGGGTGAGAGTGATGAAATGACTGCTATAATCAAATCAGTGTGGGACAGATACAATGCTTTGACAAACAGGCTATCCGGTATCATAGACAAGCACGAAAGCACATTTGATATCTACCAACAATTCGCCGACCAACAGAAGTCACTGCAAGATTACCAAAAGCACCTATGGGACCGCCTTCATCTTCTATCAGATTTCAGTGGCAACAAAGCAGCGTTGCAAAGCAAATTAGCTAAGATTCAAGAGCTATTAGATGCAATTCCAACTGGAAATAACAAGTTGAAGATGTTATCGGACCTGATTGAGAAGAATAACGCCAGACTTTCGCCACGAGGCAGTGACGGTATGTCGCGAGAGTTAAGTCTTCTACGAGCCGATTTGGAGAAGTTTACCGCGACAGTTCACGATGTTAAACGTGGCATTGAAGACAAGATACAGCAATGGATTGAGTTCGACAGTGCCAACGATCGCCTTCAACACTGGTTAAGCGATACCGAGATGAGTTTGAAGACCTACACTCCCAAAGCTACCTTAGAAGAGAAGGTGGATCAACTGAACAAATATCAGGTATGATTGTTTGAGTATTTATTTTTTTTGTTCCACTTTATTTTTACTTTTTATTTAAATTATGCATTTTGAAACAGGATTTATGTAAAGCGATTGATAATCACGACAATGATTTGAGTGCAGTCATAACTTTGGGCGAAGCCTTGGACCAAGTAAGAGTTGATGAAAGAAAAAATCTTTTGTCGTCCGCACCGTAGGACATAGCCTAATTTTCAGTAGAAACCTAATTTCACGAACTCAATAATTATAGAAATCTAACAACAGAATTATATTTTTACTTACGTATTCGTATGTTTTCTATAAATCAAATACTTCAAGTTTTTTCCTATATTTTTATTTATATTTATACTAATATAGAAGCATTGGTGATTGGTACTTCTAATGCTGAACAAGATTAAATACAATTAAAAGTCTAACTATCTCGATGATGGTACTAATGGTAGTTGTCGTAGTTCAGTTTAAACGTAATCCTCCTTTGAAACTTGAACATTAAACTAACTGAGGTTAATTTTCAGGCTATCTTGGCTAACCTGAAGAAGACGGAGAATGATGTCGATAAACTAACTGATGAGTTCAGTGACCTAATTGAGAACTGTAACGATACTCGAATCACTATGAACTTGCAACAAATGACGTCACGATTCCAGTCTATACAGTCGACTGCGAAGGAGCTTGTTAAGAAATGCGAACAAGCTGTCAATGACCACAACGCCTACCAAGAGAAGTACAACCAGTGCACTGATTGGTTGAAAGCAGCGCAACATAAGTTTGATGAATGCAAAGAAAACTTGTCTAACACCCCTGAAGGTATTAACGCTAAACGAGAAAGCCTCAACGACTTGCTTAGCCAAAGACGCAATGCTACACTTCTTGTTAATAATACGTTTGAATTGGGAGAGAAACTGTATCCTTCTACCTCACCTGAAGGCAAAGAAATTGTTGAACAACAGCTCCATGAAATTCAACAAGCTATTGACAACCTTTACGACAATATCACTAAAGCTGAGAGAGACCTTGATTCAGAACTGAATAAATGGTCCTCGTTTGAAGACAACCTTAAAACCGTCCAAAAATGGTTGACGTCAGCTGAGAAGACTCTTCCAAAAGAAATTGAATTGAAGGCTACTTTAGATGAGAAGCGCAATCAACTAAATGTATACAGGACGTTCTTGCAAGATGCCATAACTCACCAACAAGACATCGCTGATTTGGAATCTCGTGCGCAAACTTTGCCTGATGTTAGCAAAGATATAGCTAAGGAAATAAAACAACTCAAAAAAAGGCATGAAACTATATTGACAAGAGCAAAATCATTCGTCGAGCAATATGAAGCTATCGTCAACAACCACCAACAGTACACTAAGGCCGTTAAAGAATTAGAAGAATGGGTAGAAGCCACACACAACACAGCCCAACTGTGGGGTGATGTTAACCTTGAACGTGTAGCACTAAGCAGCAACTGTGAGAAACTTAAGTCTTTACAACTCAACTTACCCGAAGAAAAGAACCGCATTGACAAAATACGTTCCTTAGGTGAAAAGGTGCTTCCAGGAACCATAAGCACAGGCCAAGCCAACATCAGAAACCAAATTGATGCGTCCCACCAAGAATGGGAGGGTCTGGTTTCGTTCATCAATAAGACAATCGAAGCAATGGAGAATAATATTCAACAGTGGAATGAGTACGAGAACATGAAAGATCAGTGTTTGGCGTGGATCAGGAATACCGATAATCAAATTCATGCTGTGGATTTAAAGGCAACTTTACCTGAAAAACAAGAACAGTTCAAGAAGTTCCAGGAGCTTCAAGGTGAGGTTCGCGCTAAAGAACTCGAGATTGACAACATTACCGAAAAAGCGCAGCACTTACATACTGGTGTGTTTGGACCACGTGCGTCACAGATCTCAGATCTGTCCGTGAAATATCAAACACTTTCCCAGAAAGTGAAAGATCTGACAAACAGATGGCAACAATACGTCAAAACTCACCAAGAATTTGCAAGCAATGTCACTGAATGTTCGCAATGGATCGAAGAGCTCAGAGACAAACTGGACTTCTGTGCAGACTTAAGCTCTTGCTCACAGGATGACTTGGAAACCAAATTAGTACTAATCCAAAACTTGTTACTTACAAAGGACGAAGGATTCACAAAGGTCCAGTCGCTGGTAGAACTGGCACAAAATGTTATGGCTAATACTGCACCAGCAGGTCACGAAGCTATCAATAACTCATTAGTTGCCTTGCAAGAACAATGGTCGGCATTGTTGTCAAGAATGATTGAGACAAAGAATATGCTGGATGATTCTGTCACCAAATGGGCTGGATTCTTGGAACAGATACAACTAATTGAAAAGAGTAACACTTATCTTGAGAATATGTTAGCTGAACTAACGCCTTATGAAGCCTCCATGACAGACAAGAGAGCACAACTTGAGAAACTAAAGGAAGTAGAAGAGAAAGCTCGGTGTGACCGCCTGGACGTAGATACGCTAAAGGCTAAGGCAGCTGAAATGATTGCTAGTGGGCAACAAAACCAAGCCGCGTCTAAAGCGCAAGAAACCTTGAGCAAATTCGACAATTTGTACGACAAAATCAAGAAACTTCTAGCTGACCGAGAGGAACAGTATAAAGACCATAGGCTGTACAAGGAAGCTCATGATGAGCTAATTCAGTGGCTGGGCAGAGCTCGTGAAAAGGTGCCTTCTCTAAAATCCAAACCATTGAGTGATAAACTTGCAATTGAAAATTCAGTAGCTCCTCTTGATGCTTTGATTAACAAACAGGCTCAAGGAGAATTATTGCTAGAACATCTTCAACACACTGGTGAGGTCGTCCTTGCTAGCACATCACCTGAAGGTCAGATAATCATCAAGAACGAAATGAAGGCATTGAAGGAAAGCTTTGACGATTTGTTTAATGAAATCAAGCAACAGAAGAATCAACTGGAAGATACCCTCAACCAATGGCGAGAATACAAAGATGAATATGAAAGGCTATCCGATTGGTTACAACAAAAAGAAATCCTTATTAAGAACCAAAAACTGGCTCTGCTGGGAACTGCAAAGGAAAAGGGTGCTCAAGTCAATGAAGTGAAAGAAATAGTCGACCAGCTAAACAAAGGCAAAGCAGACATTGAGAAGTTCAACAATTCAGCTTCTGGTCTTCTTGCTTCACACCTCGACACTTATGTCAACAACCAGCTGCGTCACCTGAACTCCAGGTATCAAGTATTAGTTAACATGGCTAATGACGTCCTCAAGAAGGTTGAGACCAACTACGAACAACATCAGACCTATGATGATAACTATGCGAAGACCAAGAAATGGATCGATGACGCTTGGGAAATCACTCGCAGTGGCAGTGAAGCTGGTAGCAACAGCAGCAAAGAAGCTTTGCAAAAGCGTCTCGAGCAAATCGAGGACCTACTTAAACGTCGTGAAGAAGGTCAAAACCTAGTTCACGCAACCGTTAACAGTGGAGAGAAGGTCCTCAGAAACACAAGGTCTGATGGTAAAGACAAGATAAACACCGAACTCAAAGAACTGCAAAATGAATGGGACCGTCTCGTAAAGAAGATGAGTACCGCTAAGGTTCATTTGGAGACAGCTTTGCTCCAATGGGCCGACTACAGCTCCAGCTATTCACAACTGCAACAATGGATATCCGATAGAGAAGCAAAACTCCAAGAAGTGTGTGAGCAAAAGGTCGCCAAATCGAAAAAGGGCCAAGATCGCCTTGCCGGACTTACGGCGGGTCTTAGCCTAGGCGAGAGAAAAGCCACACTCCGTCAAACAAACAATATTGTGCAAGATATCGTTTCGTTTGAACCCATGATTCAGTCTGTAACTTCTAAGGCTTCAGAACTTATGCAACAGGCTCCGGCGTCTGAGATCACCAGCAAATACGAGACTCTATCTAAGCAAGCTAAGGACTTGTATGAGAAACAGAGAGAAACCGTGGAACAACACCAAGCGTTTATAGATGCTGGCTCAGACTTCGTCCAATGGATTAGGGCTGCTAAAGAAAGGTTAGGAAAGTGCTCTGATGCAACCGGAGACAAGGAATCGTTGAGTAGCAAAATATCTCAACTCAAGGTATTGGAAAGTGAACTGCCTGAAGGTCAAGCGAAGCTGCAGAAGGCTCTGGAACAGGGCGAGATATCCTGTGGCTTGGCTGATCTTGAAGACAGAGAGGACATTGAAGAAGAAGTAGCTCTAATGCAAGAAGAGTACGATACCTATGTGTAAGTAAAATTGTTTTTATAATTAAAAACTGAGATCACAAAGCATGGTGTCGCTGCACAAATAGCAGCTAGAGAAGTCATTACTAGTAATATTTGTGCCCGTACAATTTTAGACTGTGAGAACTACCACAGCCAAAACAAACATTGATATGCTTGGTTACTATAAAAGTTTTACCAATGCCATTTCTAGTAACGGCTACCGATGCGTCTCTGTAGTCTATGGCTGTTTTATTTGTTGATATTTACACAACTTGATTCATCTACTCCGATCATGTTTAGATTTACAATAAATATCGACTTTGTGCCATTTAATACAATTTGTATTGATACTGCTTACCCAGCAATTAAAAAAAGTCTGCGCAGATGATTTTCAAACTTCAATAGTGGAACGAAGTCTTTCCACTAATAATTTTTACTGTACACCGCGCCTATATTTCCCAAAGGGTTAAGCTGTGATGTAACGAGGACCCTATTAACATCAACCAGTCATAGGTCACACATCCAGTCTCGGAAAATAAACCTTATACCTTGCAGCTTCAAACTAACGAAATTATATACATGCACAAGTGTTGTGTTGTTACATACACAAGTCTTGTGTTGTTGTTATGTACTTATTGTTTTAAATTCAACAGTGAACAGCTTAACAACACCAAGGCTTTGATCGAGGGAGGTATCGTGAAGTGGACGGAGTACGAAGAGCAGTACAAGGAAGCCTTAGACTGGTTGTCCAAGACTGAGAAATTAGTGCAATCCTTCAACAAGCTGCAGAATAACTTGGAACAGAAGAAGGTTGTTCTTGAGGAGTTCCAGGTAAGAATCATACGTTTCTTGAAAACTATTATTAACACATTCACTGTCCACACAGTGTAGACACAATAGTTAAACAATCAACGCTATGTGACTCGAGGGACAGGTAAGTGGTTAAGACAAATGCTTTAGAACGATTATTCGAAACCTTTGCATCACATTCTCCCTTGACGACCGGTTAAAGTCTAGATTGACGGAACCACCGGATGAAGGTAATTGTTAGCATCTAGGCCAAAGAAGAAACCAACTTAATCAAAGGTTTTAAAGCCGGACATGTTCATTTATTTTTTAACTATTTGCTATTTTATAAAACCCTTACCTGATGCCTCGTAAGCCAATAGGATAACATTTCTCAGTATAGGAAAATAAATATTGTCACCTTGGTGGAACTTCTGGCTTATGTGGGTTCGATCCACATAGAATGTACTAGAAATATATGTAGTAACTCCGGGTCTTTAAGTGTTTTATGTTTGCAGAAATCATGGTGTAGGGACAAAAAAATCTGTGGATCCTTTTGATCATCAACTTTTATTTCTTTCAGGGACACCTCCAAATGCTATTTGACTGGCAAGCGGAGCTGGACAAACTGAACGTCCGCGCCCAGACCCTACTGGAGACCTGCGCAGACACCAGGATCTCCAACGGCATCACGCAACTGACCACCAAGTACAACGCGCTGCTGTCCTTGGCTAAGGAGGTTATGAAGAGGCTTGAACTCCATTATCAAGTAAGATAATTTTGGTTGCATTTAGAACTAATCAGCGGGGCCATATTACGCATCTCCGTTAACAGTTCCTAGTGATGATCACGGGGCAAAGTGTTCAACGATCAAATGTCATACAGCTAGTTTTTTATTGTGCAACTGTGCATCTATGATGACGTCATGCGCAGTCGCAGAGATGTGACAAAGCGCACAGTACCCCGTCTGAAAGGTACCGTTACTTGGAAGTGCAGTTAAAATGCAATACCTACCAGTTTTTTGTAAATTATCAAAGTTCGGTATGCAACAGACTGGGCGCCAGTAAGTCACTGGTAATTAAAAGTTTTTTTACAAAAAAAACAACCGACTTCTTAAAAAAACACTAACACTGCAGGGCTAGCATGGCCGGAGATATTCTATCCACGGGGAGAGGATAAAATACCATTCCCCTCTGTCAATTTTATCCACCCTCCGAGCATAGCGAAATGGGTGGATAAACTATTCACGGGGATAAACCAGGGGAAACGCTTGTCCTCGAAATAATTGCCATTCTAAGAAAACTTTTATGAAATTACACAATAGTCGAGAATGTCATGTAAACCAAAGTACTTTCATCGTTTTATTACATCTGTACTGGATATTTATTTTGTTTTGTTGTCAATTGGGATTGCTCGAAACGCGAAATCTTTCACTAGTCGCCATGCTAAGCCGTGGATGAGTATCCACGTCTAATGTCATAAAGTGATATAATTCTCTTTCCCCCTGTTGCCGTGCTTTGGCAGGTGGATAAGATAATTGTATCCCTTGTCAGTGGAAATAACCGGTGGATAAAAGTTATATCCCCTGCCCATGCTAGCCCTGCAGGTGAAAAATAACTCCAAGTTCGGAAGTCTGTGGCTTTGGTGGTTTTGTTTCGTTCATTATTGGCCACCGACTTCCGAACCTGGAGTTTGTGAACCTGAATTTTTAGTTTCTTCGTATGCAAAGAAACATTGAAATTGGTTAACCATTGCTAAAGAAGTTCTTTCCAAACATTAATCAGTACATCTCTGCCGGGACCCTTTTTAAATAGAAGGGCGTAATGATATGTTATGGAAATACAAAAAAAACTCTGCATAGACATCTGACTATAGCAATCGCGAATAATTTGCTGTTATGCGTTGACGAGTTCCGTCGCCTGTCTTCGTCATCAGATTTTCTTTACAAAATGATACTTTCTAAATAAAAAGGCTTGATTTTTTACTAGAAATGTAAAAATCGGTACTTACGTGTCTACCTATATTTTTTCAGGAGTTCCCTCAATTACTCGAGGGTTCCGTCATCAGATATGAGTTTTGATACAAATGGGACCAATCTGCTAGCCAACACCCAATACCCAATGAAATAAAAAAAGAAATTGAGCTATCATTCTATATTAACGCTAAGGCTTTGGCAGTTGACGTCATTAAAGTTTTCATGAGGTAATATTTGCTTAATCGACCGGCTGTTTTATATGTCGCGAAATTGTGTCACATCACGCCTTTACGGCACCACTGATGTGAGGTTGATTTTCCAATATCTATGTAGGTACTAGCCCGGAGTCTGGCTATGAGACCGGTTGATGGTAATAAGCTCACCCTTTCTTACATGATACTTAAACATAAAGTAGACTGGTAGAAAATGCCTAAGGTGCCTAGACCATCTTTATGTTTACTTGTGTATAAAGTTTTATTAAATAAATAAATTAAAAAAGACGCTGTACACAGCTTTTCTTACAAATTACTTCTTCAACAGGAACACCAACAACACAATGCTCTGTACGGCGAATGCCAGGACTGGCTGGACAGGACCCGAGAGAAGCTCAACCAATGTGCGGAGATACCCAACAACTTGGCCGAAGTCAATAGCAAATTGAACACGGTCAAACTGCTCCGTCAATCTTTGGAGCAAGGGCAGAACAAACTGAGGTAAGCTTGTGGTACTTTTTTACATTAGCCGTCTTTTTAGACATCCAGCATTTCTTTTTAGTTCCGAACCGCCAGCCTATTACAGGCATACAAACATAATTACATTTTGACACTTAAATAAAAACATAGGTACTTACTCGTAAAATAATAAATTAATTACTTAGACATTATAATTTTAAATACTAGTAGTCATTTCAGTAATGATTTTAGTAATGTGCCAAGACATAATTATGCCAATTTTATTTATCTCTGACCAGCAGACGTCACGCGGTTTCAGTCGCGTAGTGCCGTTCCCGTGGGAATACAGAGACAAAAAGTAGCCTAAGTCACCCGGGAATAGTGTAGCTTGCCAACGATGAAAGAATTTCTCAATTTGGTTCAGTAGTTTCGGAGCCTATTGAATGCAAATAAACGAATGAAAATAATTCCTTTTTAAAATATTTGCGCCTATAGATATATCGAACTTCGTATTCTGCTTTGAAAATGTGATTTTGTCTAGGTCCATACATATTCCACTGCTCTTGCGTTTGGTATTCCATATGTAATTAAACGTATTTTCTGCCTTTCTAGGTACCTTCTGGAACTTAAAGAGAAGGTGATCATGAACACAGAACAGACCGGAGCAGCCAAGATACAGGAGGACACTGATAACTTGAAACAGGAGTTTGATAAGTTAATAGCAGACTTGCAAGACGTGAGGAATAAGTTGACGAGTAGAGCGTCGCAGTTTGATGATATTTCTAAGGTAAGCCTTTTCTATCTAAGAATCCAAATAATAGATAAAGAAAAGTAACTGCCTCGGTTACTTCCCTTTGTCGTTCGAACTAAGGTTCCACCTCAGAATCAATATTATATTATAAAAGTGGTGTTACATTTTTACTTTTAGCTTAGGACTTCCAAAGTAATGATCAGAAACAAAAGTCACTTGTCTTGTCATCTAAGATGGCGCTGCATTTAGAAAATGGTTTAAGAAAAATAATATTCTTCATATAATTTTTTGTGACAAAAGATAACCTATGTCCGTCTATAGGGTGTGATCTATATTCTTGCTGAATTTCATTTTCACGATTCGTTCAGCCGTTTAGTTGTGTAAAGCCAACAAACAAAATAACTAACCGAGTGACTTTTACATTTCTGATAGTAGTATGAATATAACTTCCAAACGACTACACAAAATCGGATATATCTTTACTATTGTATTTTGGGCGCTGGATAGTTTAAATTTACAAAGGAATCCGGAAGGTGGCGCTGCTAATAGTTTCTAATTCTATGCTTGGCTGGACAACGCTTGTTATGGTGGATAGGTATATTGTACAAAGTAATTATGCATACCGTAAGTCAAAATGTATCGGAAGTAATCGGGACTATCTAAAAATTGATTATCAATTTTGTACCTACATTTTTGTAGATAAACAAATCATTTCTGATATCTGAGAACAATTGCAAAGTTTTGCGCCAGAATTAAACATCAATTAGTGTAAGGTAAATCGAGAGCTAATTTTGGTTATCAATAAAACAACGAGTTATGTAGGGAAAAAGATAATAGAGGACAACTACACTACCTACTATTGAAATAACCAGCGTACTTTATCCCGATTGATGGCAATATGCAGAGATTTCGAAATAATTGATGAAATGTATGTGTACTAACAGGTACACCTTTGCTTTGGCCCTTTGGGAATATCAAATCTCATGTTATGTTGTGTGTGTTAAAAGGCCATTTATTACTATTAGATATTGTATGTTAACGACTTCCAATATTTCCAGATCCACAAGCTCCTAGTAGAATGGCTAGATGACATTGACCAGAAGATCCAATCAGACGACTCCCTTCTCCAAGACCTATCAGAGAAGAAGGCGAAACTGGAGAAGTTCAAGACCTTCAATAGAGATATTGACTCACACAACGACTTAGTGAAGAGATTAAATGAGAAACTGAAAGAGGATGCGTCTCTTAAGTCCAAGGGCATCGAGGATACTCTGAAGAGGTATGATGATATCAGGAAGACTGTCAATGAAATGATTGCGGTGAGTATTTTTAAATCTTGGTTGTTATTTAAAAAAAATATATATTCTATTTGATTTGAAACAGTTATAAGTAGCTAGCAGTTTTAAAGCGGTGTATCATTATCATTCATTTCGAAAAAAGATAGAGTACTTAGGAGGTCAATAGAAACAATTTTTTTTAGGGAATTTAAACGAATGTTTCTGATTAAGCATTTAAAATTAATAATTTCGAACTCACGTGAAAATTCTCTGCAAAGTGCTTGTTGCTATTCACACTTTATTAGGTGGGATTGCAGTCAAACACAAAGTCAGTCAGTTGATAAAAAATAACAAAAAAAAAACGTCTCTCTCGCTCCAAAATCATGGTGGCATGAAGTAGTCATAGTCCAAATAGTCACCAGATCCTACGTTATTCTTATAGCAATATTAAAATGCATCAAATATTGCGAAGACCTCATAACCGGCAGTAGTCTAATATTAACTTAATCCCCTATGTATTAATAAAAGGATAAGCAATGCATTATATTATTCTTATTTTAAAATTCTAAACAACAACTTCGATTCCAGAAACTGGAAGACTACGTAAACTCCCACATTCAATACAAAGAGTCGTACGACAACTTCTACGACTGGATCAGAAACTGCAAGATCGAAATACAGCAGTGTTCCGACTCCCACGGAGAAAAGGACTCCGTACAGAAGAAACTTCAGAAGGTCAACAAAATCATCGAATCTTTGCCTAAAGGCGAAGCTTTACTCAAAAAAGCAATTAGCCTTAGCAATGCAGTGCTAGACACTACTGGCAACGAAGGCAAAGATAACATAAACCAAGACATTAAACAGTTGAAGATTGAATGGGAGAACCTGCAACAGATTTGCAAAGATACGAAGAAGTTGCTGGAGAAGTGTCTGTCGGCCTGGTCAGATTACTTGGAGACTTCGGAAAAGATGAGCAAGTGGGTGAAGGAGTTCGATAATAAACTGAAGACCGTACAGAAGGTGGACAAGATCACGCCTGAGCATCTTGATAAGTGCCGCGTGAGTATTTGTTTGCTTATAATCTAAATACTGAATTCAAATATCACACAATACCTACATCAAGCGGAAGGCAATTTTATACATTTTTTAATACAAAGTAAAGTACCTACACACGATTGTCGATAAGCCTTAATGCTTTAACTTATCTTGCTTATGTGTCAAGGTTCACCATATTTTGCTAAACCTTTTGGGTTCCATGGTGTGTTACGTTAGCTTTTAGTATAATATCAATCCAATTGCGTACTTATTTATACTAATAATGATATAATTTTACAGGAACTTCTATCAGAAGCATTAGGACACAAACATGTCCTAGAAGAACTAAACGACAGATGTGAAAACCTAATGGAACAAAGCGCATGCGCATGGGTCCGTGATAAAACCGTCAACCTGCAAACTGAATACACAACCTTACTCACCAAGATTCAAGGTTTAGTTTCCAATGGCGAGAAGAACTTGTCTGATCATACCGAGTTTATCAAAGCCAAGGAAGATCTCCAACAATGGCTAGAAACAGCCCATGGAACAGTTCAGGATTCCATCGGAGTTGGTGATATTGACACTACTAAAGACAAACTAGAGACAGTCAAACTAGTAAATAACAGAATGACTGAAGGACATCACTTACTCGTTGTCTTACAAGAAGCCTTCAAGAAGGCTCTCAACAACACACCACCTGAAGAACAAGATGGTCTGCGCAACGATGTGAAAGTTTTACAAGAAAGCTGGGATCAGCTCAAGATAGACCTCAACTCTATCACAGCCCAACTTAAAGCAGCCATTGGCAAATGGGAGGACTTTGAAGAATCCAAGAAGAAGATGGACCAATGGATTAAGGAAACAGAACAGAATTTGGACAAAGTTCCTCCTACAGGTGGTGAATTAGGAGAAATGAAGACTCTTCTAGAGAAATACAAGCACATTGAAGACGAAATTGATAATAAGAAGCCAGAATTAGAAAGACTTAAGAGCGAAGCTGCAGAACTAAGCTCTTGGGCAAAGAAACCAGCCATAAAGGAATCTGTAACAGAAATCGAAAAGAAATGCAAAGCGTTACGTGCTAAGTGCGCCGCTAAGAAAGCCGATCTCGAATCCGAAATCAAAGATTACAACAACTATCATCAATCTTTACAGGACACTGAGAAATGGCTGCTGCAGATCTCCTTCCAACTAATGGCGCATAATTCCTTATATATCGCTAATAGGGAGCAGACAGAAGAACAGTTAGCTCAACATGCAGTACTATTAGATGATATTCAAAAATACAGGTCAACATTAGATGAACTGGAAGGCAAAGGACAAGCCCAAATTGAGCGCTACGAGAAAACAACGCCATCTATCCGCGAAACTGTAGGAAAGCAATTGAAAAATGTCAATGACAGCCACAAGAGTCTATTAGCAACTGCCCTACAAATTGAACGTCGCTTGAGAGAAGGTTTAGCCAAGTTTAAGGAGTATGAAGACACGCTTGAAAGTATCTTGAATAATTTGGATGAGATGGAGCCGGCGATTACAGAGCTCGACGTGCCGGTTGATGGACTATCACATGGACGAGAACTGCTTGATAAGGCTAGGGTAAGTGAACATGACTTTTTGTATTTGTATGATAAAATTAAGCAGAATTTAAAGATCATTACAAGTCGCTGCTGGACCATCGATCACTAATAAAAACTTATTAGTGATCGATGTGCTGGTCACGTTACTCATTACACTTTCCATACATACTACACGTGTCAGTATCACCGGTTAGTAGGCTGGGGTCTGGTATAAAAATCAAAATTGTTTAGTAGTTTTTTTTAGTCAACACGTTTTGACGGATTTGCATTAGTAAGTATAGCTATTTATGAGTGACTAATAATTCAAATCAATTCATCTAGCATATTCTAACTATGCTCGTGACAGCTGAAATAAAATTCATCATAAACATACTTTAGATTAATGAAATAACATCACGAATAAATACCTAGTATGGCTATTTGCAAACAGGTTTAACCCAACATTGAGTAGGTAATGATTGCATAATTAAACATTTTTGCTTTTGAAGTAAAGTATTGACCAGACTCATTGTAATAATAAATTCATTGGCAATTGTTCAATATTTGCTTTATCATGACTTGGGCTTGTTAGTGCTTTTCAGTGCAACAATAATAAAAACACGAAATATTGTCTTGGTTTTCTATAAAACGTAAGATAGGAAGCTCATGTAATTGACTGGTCTTCTGTCTGTTAACGTAATTTGAACAAATAAATTTTGAACAATTCTAAATTATAAGCATACTATAAAACGGTTTTTCACGAATTACAACATTTATATTTTAAGTGCCTGTCGGCGTAGTGGTTAGTGGCACTGACTGCTATGTCGGAAGTCGTTTTGATTCTCACCCAAGACCAATGTATGTGTGATGAGCACGTTGATTATTTTGTTCTGTATCTGAGTGTAATTTATCTATAACTAATATGTATATTTATCAGTTGTCTAGAACTCATAGTACAACTTCTGATCAGTTTGAGCTTTGTGTGATAGTTGTGGGCCATTATTATTATCTTAACCTTTACCAGGGTCTCCACAACCGCCTGCAAACTGAGAAGAGCCGTCTATCGGCTGCTGTAGCCGCCTGTTCAGCTGCAGCTGCATCAGTCTCACGTCCATCTTCCCCAGCTGACACGGCACCGCTGCCCATCCCGCCGAGGGAACTGCACGTGCGAGCCAGACTCGAAGACCTTATAGACCAGGTATTGAAAGCTTTCACCAATATACTCGCTTCGGAAGTCTTGACGTCTTTCTAAATGTGAATTGACTTGAGTTGATTTTGAGTGTGATTTCCGGGTGAATCTTGTTGCATTGGTTATAATTTATCATGATAATTTAGTAATAAGTACCTACTACTACCAACCAAATCAAATACAATATTGTATTGGTAGGTACTATAGATGTCTGTGGTAGGTACCTACTGGAGTTCTAAGGTAAGAAAATTGGCCTTATAAAAAGTTGATTACGTTTAAGTAGGTAATTGGTAGAATAAATAAATTTTAAAGGCCTTACTAACTGTAATTGGTAAAATAAATAAATGAAACAATATAACTCTCGTTATTAGTCTTGAAGTGTGATTTTGTGCAAGAGTTCCGTCTGGAAATTATTTATCTTGTAGTTGTATTTTAAAAAGCAAGAAGTTTTCGACAGAATATTAAAGTGTTCAAATAGTATAAGATTTTAATTAAGTAACACTAAATGTTCAACTTTAGCTAGATGTATTTAGTGCAGTAGCAGTATAGGTTTAAAGTTAATTCTAATGTTCTTACTGTTTATGGCACAATCTTCTGTAGGTAATATTAAAACCATGTTTCTTATAAATGTTATACTTAATCCACATATAAAAGTATTAACAATGTAGAAAGTCAAAATAAGAGCCATTATGCACTGACTATCTGTTAAAATAAACACACCAAGGTACTTACTGGAGAACTTTACGAGGGAGCGTTAATTTTTTTTTCCAAAATCTATTCGTTTACATTTTTGGAAACTAACTGAAAATATAAATATAGAATAGATATTAAGAACAGGAGGACTCATTAATTAAATATACAGCTGTGTTATTCTGTAAAGATTACTCCGTGAAGATGTAAGGGAAGCCAAGGAAAATTGAGCTTTAATGCCTTCACTTAAGTTTACACATGGTGATTTTTACTTAATCAACCCACTGTAATATAAATCGATCTATAGTCCAATAGACCAATGCAATGTGATTCCCCTCATAGCTTATAAAAACTGAATGATCAGCAAATTAAATTTATAATAATAATATCTCTATGCTTATAAGTTCGCCAGGTCGACAAAACGAACAGAACCAACGTTTTTGATGTAAGATAAGATCTCTTATTAATAATTTTATTAAAAATAATAATTACAAAATAGTTAACAATGTCGTAGATAGACTGTAGTTAGAAAAATAATAATGTAAAGGCTTTATCGTTGGCAATGTAACTTTTGTGCACCTGGTTTTGTCTGAATCGAGATTATTATGAAATAATAAATAGAGAATGAACTTCCCAATTTATTGAATCATGCTATGCATATCGATTGTAAGATGGAAATACATACAGGAAACAACAATTATTGCAAAATAGAAAATTTGGAATAAAACAATAATGTTATGTATGTAGGTATAAAAATTTTGAAATCAAAATAAAGAGCCGTTACCAAAAAATGTGTGTATATTGTCATGATGAAGACTAAAATGTATATTAAAATAAATAATTTCGAATCGATTTCATGCTGAAATAATTTGCGACATAATCCGCAGAGCAATCAAATGTCCTGCGTACAATTTTATGGATAATTTCCTGCAGGCGTTTAAAAGGTATCAGAAATATTGTAAACATATTACATCTTACACGTGTGGGAAGAAAATATTTATGATTTTGTATTTTTAAATAATAATAATCTCAAGCCAGACAATAAGAAGCGAGCACTGTTTGTTTTAAATACAACGGGCACGTAATAAAATGATTCACATAGTACCTACCTACTTCACCATTACATGACCACATAATACCACCTCTACAATGTCGAATTGAATGCTTCTGCTGTATGTCACGTTTATACTAAGAAATCGCAGAGAAAATATTCAGAAAACATTGTCGTCTTACTTCCAGTTAAGATAATAAACTAACAAAGAATATTGTTTTTAGCAGAATTCTCCGAAAAAGACCGCAAAATAAAAAACTCAGTATTTCATTAAATCGAAAAACATTTAAGGCTTGTTCTAACTTAGACAGTTGTACTACCTTGTAGTTGGTTACAATGATATTCCATTGTCGCGAATAACTTTATTTAGTAGTCAAATGCAAAGACGTAAGAAATTGGGGTAAATTACATTTTTGTCAAACTAAACCTGATTTAGATTATTTTCATATTTTCCTTTACGATAAGATCCAATACGAAAAGACCTACGGAGATATTACAAGAGCAGCCAATAAATTTTCAGTTCAATTTACATTTTTATATTGACATTGATGACATTTTAAACGTAGGTACCTATCAAGCGAAAATATGGCGAAGTTCAGTCAAGAAATATTGCGATCACTTAATGAATTCGTTCTCTCGAATATTTTCTCTGTCTACCCTAAATTAATCTGTTTTTACATAACTACTAACCCGCACTGTTTTGATGTCTGTGTGTGATGCATGGTTTGTTTATAGAAACAAGTGAGCGAAGTAGGGAGCGCACCACGAATTGACCTTATTCTAAGGACTCTTGAGACTCCCGAGTTTGTTCAAAAGCTTTCGACTTTCGAAACCAAGGTGAGGATGCTTGTCTGTGAAATTACCATAAGTATATATCAAAATACAGCGTTGTATATTATCTTTATACGTCTTAATCAAGGTTGGAGCAGGCATATTCTTTTAATAAAGTTTGGAGATGGAGACCCCTCGAAAGTCTGACTACCTACCCGTTTAACCAAGGGATACTGTGTTACTATGTAACTGGGTTGTAGAGGTCTGACAGGCAGTCGCTAGCTACATCTAGTTAAACTGGAAGCCGACCCCAATATAGTTGGGTAAAGACTTGGCAGATAATGAATCATGAAGCTATACATTGAGCTTGCAAGACCTTTTGTTAAAGATAAAAAAATATATTAGATGAATTCTACAAATTAATGTCAGCCGCATTGAAATACAGAATCTCGTAGTTTCTAGTTGTTTTATTCGTAGCCTTTAAAGACCCAAACAATCTCAGAATTCACATAGCAACAAGCTTTTCAGCAGCCAGTTTAGAATCCATTTGATGTTATACTCACCAGCACTATCATTCTAGATACTCCTTACAGAGTGATTTAACACGTTAACTTACTCCTCTAGGTACAAAGTCACTTGGAAGAATTAGGAGATGCAGTCCACGGCATGGAAGAAGCCATGAAGCAGGTCCTAGAGATCCAAGAATGGATCGCGGTCCACACTGCGCTGGCCCGCGATTGGCTTGCCAACCCATCCAAGTTGAGACCAGAGGCGGCTAAACAGGATATGGCTGCGATGAATGATGCATTGGCTTCTCTTAGTGAGAAGAGGAATAGGCTGCTCACTGAGATTCCTACTGAAGGTTAGTTGAATACACAATTTTTTAAGTCTAAGGGTTTGAATGAATTTAGCTCTGCATTTTCATATCCAATTATAATTTCAATATCTTCTTCCCTTTAATCATACTCTTTTACTTCTTAGGACTTGAAGACGAAATCAATCTAGAAGAAGAATTAGACAACCTAGAACAGGCTATATTGAAGGCGATTGAAAGAGAGAAAGGTAACCAAGCCATCATCGACGCTTTCCGCAACAAATGCCAGGAAATCCACGATTTCTTCGATTCCACACTTAAAAAGATGTGTGTAGCTGACAAGGGATCTGGTCTCCCATGTCCCCAGAAGCTCAGCGCTCTCAAGGAACTGTCTTCTGAATTTGGACAAGCTGGCAAAGACAAGGTTGACAGCATCAAGTCTGTTGGCTCCCAAGTTATCAACATCGTCAGCAATTTGGAGTCCCAGCAGGTTGAAGAGCAAGTAAGTAGTCCTAATTATATAGTATAAATGCGAAAGATTGGTGCGAAAGATTGGTAAGATTGGAAATCAAACGCTACATTTACCCTTAAATGTAGCGATGGATGTTTGTTACTCACACAAAAACTGTAAAATGTATTTTGCCTTACAGTAATACAGTTTAATATTTTTGAATGCAGGTATAATTTATGAAGTTATTGTGTAAGTTTGCCAGAATGTAACAAAAAATATTAAATAAGCCTGATAAAATTCTGCCATTTTGGCGTGATATTAGGTCGTGCACTTCGAAAACTGTACAAGTTAAATGAATTAGCAAGTGAAACCACGGAAAACAGTTTTAGATAAACAAATTACAAACGTGACCGAAACAAATATTAGAGGTAGTATCTAGTGGCCTCACCGTGAAATGACACATTAAAGTATTGTTAACCCGGAAATTATAGTATATTTACATACAAATGTCCTGATATTTTTTTGCTAAATTAAATCTTTTTTCCAGATGAAGTCAGTGGAACGAAGGTACAATGATATAGCCAAGCGTATCCAACGCAAGTTACAAATGCTCGAGATCACCTACAAGGCTATCGATGGTACCAAGAGCGAGGTCAACGCCCAGAACGAATGGATGCAGAAAGAAATCGACAACATCCTACATCCCGAACCTCTTGGCTATGAGAGCAAATCTGTCAAAGAAAGGCAAAAGAAGGTAGCCAATCTACTTAAAGAAACTGATGGTAAGAAGACAGTCATCGACTCCTTAGAAAAGAAGGTAAGCAACATCCAAGCTGAACTTGAACCTTCTGAACAGATGCAATTAGAGTCCGAGCTGTCTGAACTGTCCTCCAAACAAAAACAGCTAGCCTCACTTATCAAACAAGAAATCGAAAGATTGGGCACGTGTGCTGAAGATAGAAAGAAACTTGAAAATGACATAGAAAAGGCCAAAAACTGGCTTAAATCTAAACTAGCAGAGATTAAGAAACTTGGCGGTCCAGTACCTTTAGAAGCCGCTAAGGTTGAGAAAGAGATTGCAGTACACAAGAAACATCAAAGTGAGTTGTCTGACTTCCACAATGATACTCTAGCTGAGGTGATGCGTCAGGGAAACGCTGTATCTAAAGACTGTTCTCCTGAAGATAGGGCTAAGCTACAAGCCATTCTCGAAGACCTGAACAAGTCTTACACTTCAGCAAAGGTAGATATCGATGATAAACTCGCGGCACTTAACAAACGCTTACAAGGCAGGAATGAATTCGAATCTGAAGTTACTAAGTGCCAGAGCTGGTTGAATGAAGCCGAAGTAGCCGCTACTCCTGAGCTACGTACTACCAGCCTTCAACTCTTGGAAGAACAACTCGCCAAGTTCGAAAAACTCAGCAAAGAAGCAGATGATGTCGAAAAGAACATTGGCAAAATTAAGGATAAGTCCAAAGAACTCATGGACTCGTTATCAGATTCCAACAAACTGCAATTGAAAGAACAAGTGAACGTTCTGTCCGATAGGTTTGTGAGAATCAAAGCAATTATCAATGATAAGAAGAACATCCTACTTAAACACATCAAGGAGTACAAGGATGCTGCAGCCAAGATCGCTGCTGCCCTTGAATTCTTGAACGAGATTCAAAACAAACTTAAGGCTTTGAACAAACCAATCGGAAGCAAAGTAGAGGATGTGCAACCAATCATACAAGCATACGAATCTATCTTAGCTGACCTTAAGAAGAATAAATCAATGTTGAATGAATTGCAAGGTGGTAATTTACACGATCTTCAAGATATACTTACGCAACAGGATGACTTGATGAGCACTATTGAAGACCAAATATCAAAGTTGAAACAGCTCCTACTTTTACGCGAGCAATTCTTCGCACTGGTAAAGGAAATCGAAGAATTTATCTCCAAATACACTGACCTTACATCTGAAATCGAAAAATCCAACGATTCGTTGGAGGATAAGATCAAGCGTTACGATGACATTATCGTCAAAATCCAAGGATGTGAAGCTTTGCTTGCTACAGCCACAGACAAAGGTCAACAGATAGCTGCTGAAGGCACAGTTATCGATAGAAATAACATAACAGAACTTCTGCAGTCTTTGAAACAACAGCTTCTGACATTGAGAAGAACTGTAGAAGCGAAGCGTCAAGAACACGAAAGAGCGGCAGCAGAACACAAGAAACTTGGCTCGGATCTGTCAGACATTCTTCAATGGCTTCACGACAATGAAGCTGCTGTACACTCTCGACCATTACTTAATAGAGATGTCGCTAGTGTCGACAAGAAACTTACAGAACACGCCACACTTGTTAAAAACATTCAGTCATATCTAGACAAGCTAACGAAAATTACTGATGTTATCAAAAACGATGATGGAGTACCAAGCACGTTACTGGAAATGATGTCTGAAGCCAACTCACTTAAGACATCCTTACCAGCAGAGTTGACCAATAGAGAGAAATACTTACAAGACAACAAGAAACACAGACAGCAATACCTACAACTGGTCGAAAAATTGAACATCTGGGTCAACGAAGCAAGCATACGCTTAGACATGGGCAAGAATGGAACTGACTTTGAGAACATCGAATCTGATTTGGAAGAGCACAAATCCTTCTTTAACACATCAGAACCTTCAATGAAAGATCTTGTTGGAAAGCGAATGCAAGATATTGTTGATAAAATTTGGCCATCACTAGCAGCTACTGAACAAGAAGAGCTATCCAAAGACCATCAGAAACACAACCAGCTTTTGAAGAACACCCTCAACTCGGCCAAGTCACGTCAAGCCCAGCTTGAGCAGGATTTGGAGATATGGAAAGACTTCTGTCAGCTTGTGAACAAAATCAAGGCGATTTTAGACAAGAATGACATTCAAGACGAACCGGTGACGTCAGTGGACGCGCTAAGGCTGCATTTGGAGAAGCTGAATCATGCCAAGAATGATCTTGAGGTGAGTGACTATTTCTGAGTATTTTCAGACTTTTATAGCATCGTGTTGCAAACCGAATTTAATTAGAAATGCTAATGGATCTCGAGGAACATCCTTTAAATGTCTGACTAAATAAGTACACACGCTTTTCAGTGTTTTGAGTCAGTCATTCACCAAATATGGAAGTCCATTTTTGGTTTTTTATCACGCAGTTGCTATAGAAATCTGAATATTTATTATTTTTCATTTAATGAGAGATCTCATACGTTTGCACATCGGCTGGCTGATTTATCCACTTTTTTTAAAATAAAATTGCATATAAATCGGTCTATTCGTTTGCGAGTTAAGATGCCACAGATAAACACACAGAAACACAGTTAAAACTCCTAACACTGCTGTTATTAGTATACATTAAAACCAGGATATTGTGCGTTATGAATGTAAATTGCGTTGACGTGTTAACTTTTTCTAAATTTTTATATAAAATAATGTGAGAATTTATGGATAATTAAGATCGCTTCCAACTTCCTTATTGAGGAAACTCCATTTTATTGCTCACACAATACATTGTCAATTTTAAAGTGCAATTCAACACGATCGTTCGCCGTGATTAAATCATTCAATTTCTATCAATTGGTTCTTCAATTGGTATTATGACTCACTGTCTGAAAATGTAAGAGAGAGGAAGCCCAGTCTAATTAACTAAAATTTGCACTATTATCGGGGAAGTCCCAGATATTATGATATCCGAGCGTCGAAGAGATATTCTTATATCTTCGCTTCTACAGTTCTTCTCAATGTCAGAAGCTGTTAGATAATAGGTTAGATTTTAGTTCTATTATAAGTTATTAGATGTAAGTATGTCACTACACTATCGAATTGGGTGACTGTAATGATAGTTGTATGTTTTTTCGAAATAAATAAATAAATAAATAAATAAATAAGAATAGAACTAGGTAAATCGCCTAGAAACACGTGCGTTCTCAGACAAGAATAAAATTATCCTCGTGTACTATTAATAGCAATGATTTCCATAATTCGTTCAGTCGGCAACCGGTAGATGTCCTCACAAGTAGCACAGACAACGGTAGTTTAAGCGATCAATATCTCGTGATAAACTTAACAATAGCTGATAAAAAATGAACTATTAACCAATAATACTATACTGTATGCCCGGGCACACCGTAAACTGAATAAATTCCCATATTATTAGCGATATTAGAATTTCAAATGGAGTCGGAACCGTTGAAAATAATGTAATGGCTCCGCTCTTTAGTTTCTTACTGGATGTCAATGTTTATTTTTTAAAGCAAATATGTGTGCAAATATTTGTTTTCTGGTATCTTGAAGAGAGCTGCCATAGAAATGAAAACATCTCAATATAGGAGCTTGAGATGTTTGTGACAACAAAGAAAATTTTTGCACTTAATTTTGGGGAAATTTCAGTTGAACTTAAATAAACTTTTTTCCCTTTTTGCCTTTTTTCCCATGGGAGTAGGCAGAAACATCACCTGCTATGATCCTAACATACTCCTTTCGCATCGTTTGCGTTCAATACATCTAGCCACACTTTGCATGCCGGTTGCGATTATTACATAGGTACCTACCTGTCCTTTGTCACATCACTATTTATATCTAAACAGTTTAAATAAAAAAAATACACTAAATAGATTATTCATAATTATTTTGGAGAAATTGTACCTCGTCATATTGTGGTATGATTTTATCAGTTTAAATCGTAGGAACATAATATATACACTATAATTCGTATTGTCGATATCTTGTACCTACAGAATATCGGTGCAATGATAAAGCAGATTACGATTACTAATAAATGGATCCAATAAACAGTTATTACAAGTCACAGTTATGTAGCCAATTACGCCAATCTTACCTAAATAAAATTTAACTTCGTTTCAATACTCAATACCAAAGACATTCAATACCTATAGACCGGACATCACGAACAAAATTTTCGTCCGAAAAAGTGTGTCCTGCTGGGTACAAGTCTATGAGTGTTTTGTAGTACGCTCCGCTGCTGCTCCAATATTCATATATTATTCTAGATGGCGTTACTGAGACATGGGATCAAAGTTTTTCTATGACATTTCCTTGACATGTCCGCTCTATAGTATTTTAAATCTCTTTGCTCAATACCTAATTCATTAAAATAAAACCGGATCTTAAAATATTCGCAAGAAAGCTGTGCGACTAAAATTGTTGCCAAACAAAAGTAGCAGAACGGATGTCCAAAATACTAAAAGGATTGCGAAAAAAAAACAAATAAATATAATATAATAAACATCAACTCGCTAGGTGGCGCTGTGAATGTGTTGACCTAAGTTTTTTGCTCTCTGTAAACTTTATTTTCTAAAAATAGAAAAAGTTGTAAATACTGTGTTTATTCGTCATAGTCAATCTCAACAAGTCCTCAAACAAGTGCAGAGTTGAAGTGAACCAAATTAAATCGGTGTAAACTGTGTTTGTCTTCGGTGTTAAAAACATTGGACTTTGCCCGGTCAAGTGTCATTAAACCTAAACTTTACTCTTCATCCCTTTGGTCCAGCGAGTGCTACGTTTAAACATTGGTTTATTACCTATTGCAAGTGATGAGACTTCAACTCAGTGATTAACATAACTTCAATTCAATTATTTGCAATACTTCGATTTTGCATTGTCATTTTACATTCCATACAAACTAACGCCATCTATGAGTAAACATTAGAACTTCGGTGATATCTCATTAGCTTCCTCATTGTCACCTTGCAGCTAATTTATGCGCAAGCGACGTATCAACTGAGTGACAGTGACCTATGTTAATCTTCTATTACGTCGTAAGGTGGCGCTACCAGTTGCTTTGTAACCAGTTGCTTTGTAAACAGACTCGGAACGAAACTCACTCAACATGAACTGTGCTGGCTGTAACACACTCTTTGTGATCGGAGCTGGGCTTCTGAAATGTAATGCCTGCGAAGGGAGCTACCATTTTGAATGCCTAAATATACAGCCTCGACAATACGAGGCTCTAACAGAAGCATTTAAGGCGACCTGGAAATGCCCGTCATGCAATAATGTCACCCGCCGTACTAAATCTAACTTACTTACGCCTGTACGGTCCGCGCAAATTCCAACAAATGAAGATAGTTTGAATATGTCATGCGATATCATAGAAAATTGTCCCGCCTCATCGTGTAATCCTACAAGCGGTAATGAATCAGTCGCTCAGGACACAGCTAATACTTTCCAAGCATTTTCAAATGAGTTACACATTACACTGCAGGGGTGGAGGGGTGACATAAACAATACGCTTTCTACTTTTAGGGAGGACATTAAGAAAACATTAAATGACTGGCGCGATGAAATGGACACGCGTATAAATAAATTGAATAGCGATTTGAGATGCGCCCTGGATGAAATAAGGGTTGAAATGAGCAGTATGCTTAGAGAACAAAATACTTTAAAGCAAAATGTATCGGATTTATCGCAGCAAGTAACTGAACTCAAAACCTCATTGCAGTTTCATTCAGAGGAACAGGATGAACTCAAGACACACTTAGCTGATGTGAGTCGACAATGTGCTGAGCAATCTAGCCAATCTATTATTCTCCTCGAGTCCAAACTTGATCATCTTGAACAGCAAGCGAGACAGTGCAATGTGGAGATTCTTAACGTACCCGAGACTCGTAGTGAAAACCTGATTCACGTAATGGAGTCAATTGGTATTGCTGTTAATCTTCCTGTCGCACAAAGAGATATCATATCCATTCACAGAGTTCCTCATGCTCACCAGCAAACAAATAGGCCAAAGAACGTAATTGTTAAGCTGTCGTCAAGAATCATGCGGGACAATTTACTTGCTGCTTTCCGCAAAGTGAAAACCTTTAAAACTGACCAACTGGGTTTTACAGGTTCACCGTCGACTATTTACATGAACGAGCACTTGACACTCAAGAAGAAACATTTATTTCGCAAAGTTAAGGAAGTGGCCACACAGCTTAACTTTAAGTATGTCTGGATTCGGAACGCCACTATTCTCGTACGCGAAAGGGATGGTGATACTGCATTTGCGATACATAAAGAAGACGATATTCGCAAAATTAAAAACAACCCGTCAAACAACAACTTTGATGGTGCCCCCCCCTCGTCGAAAGCACTTTAATTGGTATTTTTTTAATGTTTTAGTCTTTTTATTGTTGTTTGTTTATAATTTAACTACCGAATATGTGTATACATTTTTTGTATCTGACTGCACGTGTTTGTCTAAATTGTTCTGCCTTTATGTGGTAATAACCTGCTTTTCATGCTGGGACGAATCTAACGATTTTATTATTTATTGTTCTCTACACATGTTATACTTTTTAAAGGGTCTCTATGACAAACCTGTTATTTTTGCTAATAATCTTTTACTGCTGCAATTCTTGATTTTTGTAACACAACGCATTAATATTGTTGCAAGCTATTGTTGTAAGTTTTATTTAGAGATCTGTTTTACAAACTATTTTTGTTGTTGTATCGTCGGGGTTCATTCTTGTTGTGTGATTGGTATCATATACGTAACTGAGAAATATTATTTTTACTTCTATTTAACTTCTGATCTTGCTGTTGAGCATTGCACGAGCGGGTACCTGTTACCAACTTACACGTACATTGGTGGCAATTATTATTTAGAACACTTCATATCTCGTGATGAGTAACACAAATTTATCCATATATTACCAAAACTGCAGAGGTATCCGTACAAAATTACACACACTATACATGAACATTCTGAATGGTAACCACGACATCATCATACTCACAGAGACGTGGTTGATTCCTGAGATTAGCAATAATGAGTTTATCGATCAGCGCTACATTGTGTACAGGTGTGATCGTGATCGTATTAGCACTAAAAAAATGGATGGCGGCGGGGTTTTGGTTGCCTTGTTGCGAACACTTAAGTCCTCGGAATGTGATGTTCCTATGACTCCGACCAACTCACTATTTCGCAACCTTGTTGAACATGTTCTTATAGAGGTGCCTAGTACACGACCTTCCAAGAAGCATATCATTAGTGCCGCTTATATACCTCCAAAAACGGCTCCCCTTTTATTTGAACAACATTTTGAAACCTTACAGCAGGTGATGGGTGACCCTTCCGTTGATTATTTTTACATAATAGGCGACTACAATCTCCCAGAAATAACTTGGAACATATCGAGTCCTGTGGTATCTCTAGTCGGCGGCGGTGGGCTTGGAATCGGCTCGTCCACGACTTGTACCCAGTTAAATAATTTAATGGCTTTACTTGATGCTGTGCAATATAATTTCGTGGCGAACGCCAATGGTAAAATCCTTGACCTACTTATATCGAATCACCCATGTCGGGTATCAAGTGCATTATTGCCTCTACTTCCAATAGACACGTATCACCCACCTTTTGTCTGTGATATAATTTTAAATATAGATGCTGTTCCTATGAAAAGGAGACCACTACAAAAGTATAACTTTTATAAATCTGACTATGAACACATCAACCATAAAATTGAGAATACTTCTTGGACAGAACTTCTTACCCCCTTAGGGCCCGAAGAGGCACTTTGCTTGTTCTACAACAAGATTGATGAAATTATTAAACAACACACACCACTATCTGCACCTAGAACGGTTGGCTTTCCAGTCTGGTTCACAAAATCATTAGTTAGAACATTTAGAAAAAAACAAAAGTCGTGGGTCAAATGGAAAAAATACGGGAACATTGCAGACTACGAAATTTTCTCTCAGTACAGAGCCTTATTTAAAGAAAATTGTAACAAAAGTTTCTCTAAATACATTCAGTCGATTGAGGACAGCATTCATAAAAATATTAAAGATTTTTGGGTCTATGTTTCCAAACGCAAAGATAAACCCGGTATACCGGCAAAAGTACAGTACAACAACATAGTATCCAATGATCCTCTATCGATTTGCAATATGTTTTCCGATTTCTTTGCTTCTGTATATGAGCCTGCTTCACCTGGCCTTTCTCAATGGGAACCACTTTCCGAAACAATGTCTAATGATATAGTCATTTCTGACCTGTACTTTAAAGAGGAATCAATAATGACAGAACTTAAATCACTGGATCCCACTAAAGGCCCAGGTTCAGATGGCCTGTCACCGTATTTTCTCAAAAATACTGCGACTGTTATATGTAGACCCTTAGCTATAATCTATAATAAATGCATCACTGATGGTGTCATGCCCACGGTATGGAAACATGCTTATATTACACCTGTACACAAGGCCGGATCTAAGCGTAGTGTTGAGCAATACCGACCAATTTCTATTCTGTCTACCTTGTCGAAGCTCTTCGAAAGACTTGTTCATAACGAAATATACCCCATTCTTCATCACGCTATCATACAACAACAGCACGGGTTCGTTAAAAAGCGATCAACGACAACCAACTTATTGGCTTTTTCTAGTGATCTGTTTGACGAGATGGATAATCGTATACAGGTTGATGCGGTGTACACGGACTTTCAGAAGGCTTTCGACAAGGTGGATCATGAATTACTACTGAGCCGAATTGCCTTCAATGGCATTCGAGGTAACTTGTTGCGATGGTTTATATCTTACATCACTAATCGCTGTCAACGGGTTGTAATAAACGGTTTCCACTCTGATGCTGTTCAGGTTACCTCTGGTGTCCCTCAAGGCTCTATTCTTGGTCCTCTGTTATTCATTATCTTTATAAATAACATTGGTAACTGCTTTCGCAACTCAAAATTTTTGTTATATGCAGATGACCTTAAGGTATACAGACCGGTTCGAAATATCCAGGACTGCTATCTCCTCCAAGAGGACTTAGACAGACTGACGGAGTATTGTTACTCAAGTAAACTTTTTCTAAGCATTCCCAAGTGCAACTATATAAATTTCACTAAAAATAGAAACATTATTGGATTTGTATACTGTTTGTGTGGCATTGCATTAAATAAAGCAAATTCTGTACGTGATCTGGGTATATTGCTTGATGCTAAACTCTGCTTGGATTTACATGTCGAACAAATAATTAATAAAGCATATAAGATGTATGGATTTATAATGAGATCAACTCATGATTTTAAGCGGACCTCTTCTTACCTCTGCCTATATAAAACTCTTGTCCGGTCACAGCTTGAATACGCTGTCCCCATCTGGAACCCTTATTATAACAAATATATTGATATGTTAGAGAATGTACAACGCAGGTTCCTTCGTGCAATGCATTATAGATGTCACAGAGCGTATCTGCCGTATGACCAGTTGCTCAATAGGTATAAACTCCTGACACTCAGCTCCAGACGCAAACAATTAGAAGCAATGACCCTGTTCAACATAGTAAATGGCAAATTTGACTGTATCGACCTGAACAATGTACTGTGTTATGCAGTCCCCAGAACTGTTCATAGACGGCTGGTGCGTGCAGGTACGCTATTTGCAATAGGTACCTGCCGATCCAATACCGGCGAACGTTCGCCAATTCGGCGAATGGCTGCATCTTACAATAACGAACTCCAACACATAGACATATTTACATGCTCCATGCACAAATTTCGAAAATTGTTGTATGAGACACTTAGGTCCTTTGATTGATTAATTTATAATTTAGATTTTTATTTATATCTATATATTTTAGCATTTACATAATTTAGAATGCATAGTTAGATATTTCTTCTTTTTTGATTTTTTATGTTTTAACTGTCTTGCATGAACAGCTTCTTTCCTAGCAATTTAAGTTTTAGTCATTAATGGTAATCTGTGAACAGCGCTGTGGGCTACATTATTATTCAAGTTATTTTTTATCATGGTGTAATATTTCATAATGTAGCTGTTTGTTGTTCCTATTTGATAAAATAAAAAATAAAAAAATAAAATAAAAATACTAATAATACGTGCTTGGGGGAGGCCTATGCCCTATAGGACGTCATTCATCTAGATTAAAAACGATGACGATTTCCCAAAAAAATGCAATTAAAATTACACACACAGGCTCAAAGAATGATTAATCTTTCAACTGAGGTAATTAGAGACACAATAGAAAGACAACGACAGGCGGACACCGGTGTCCTCTCGGGGTTTAATGAATTAAATTTATCTGCAAAACTATAATCTTCTTTTTCCTAATTTAGCTATATATTATTATTTCGTAGACATAAGTAACCTGAGTTACTTAGCACTTAGCCGGTTCTTATTTTTATTTACGAACGACTGGGTTAATGCACTTGATTTCAAGGCCCATTGTTGTTAAGTTAAGGCAACGTTGCTAAACTACCTAACTGCGAAAGATAAAATTATGGTTTTTCGCATTTTTAGTTTTATTTACCTTATCCGTATAAACCAAGTGGAATTTTATTATATATTCTAACTTAAAAGTATTGGCTTCCAGTTTAAATTCAAAGATTTGATGAAAAAAAGCAGAAATTTTAGAATCGTTTGAACAATTTTTGACCATTACATATTTTGATATTTATTTACCTTTTTTTATCTACGTAAAAGAAAAAAATAGACATTTTTTTTATTTACGAGTTGTGAACCACCTAAAAGCTCCGTGTTAAATATTCAGCTGCGTCCAATTAGACTAAGCAGATGATGATGACTTTGTTTCGTTCATTTGTAGCTTTTAAGGATATGGATATAATATATATTTCTGTAAATTAAAACTGTACAGTGTACACTAAAACTAACACTGGTTTTTCATGAATTTAATGTCATGTTACAAATGTACAGACGCCAGCACGTCAAGTTACCCCAATGTGTCAATTTTTTTTATCGTTTTTCAACTTTGTGTCAAACAGAATAAGGTTCATATTCATTGGGAAAATTTGACACATTGAGGTAACTTAATGTGCTGGCGTTTGTTCAAAGGCAGACTTACCATTGCGTCTCTACCATTCTACCTAAGTTTGGGAGGGAGATAAAGCAAATGTGAGGTCTAAGGCGCTCAGAATGGGTCTGACGTGATCGTATCCATTGCGAAAACCCGATCTGAATTCATAATACGAACTTGACTTTTAAGGAGAGCTATAAAAATGTATGACCTACGACATCTGAATTGTTGATGGTTTTATACGAGTAACTTAAATAAGACCTATGGGAAGATTTAGTTAGATTGAAATAGGTAGGTAATTAAATAACGCTAGGATTAGTATCAAGGAACAAAGTATCAAAGAAGTAGGAATCTGTTTAGTTATTTTTGATATAAAATCAAATATCTCGACTTAGCACGCGAGGTTGTCGACAAGTGGGATGTGGACTCGGCTGTCATTGTACCGATAGTCGTAACAGCCAATGGCCTTATGGGTAAAAGCCGCGATGAGTATCTTTCGAGGCTTTCGTTGCACGGTTGGGTCAATCCAGAAGGCAGTACTTCTTGATACGGCCCGCATCGTGAGGAGGTTCCTGTCTCTGGAGCCCTAACCACTGGTAGCTTGGACCCTGCTCCCGCCATCGGTGGTTCACTATTTTTTATATTTTTATATTTTTTATATCAATATTTAAAAATGTAATTTATATGTATGTACAAATAATAAATGAGAATAATAATAATATAACTTTATTTCAAGCCAAAGGCTCATTTTTGTACCTATTACATTTAGGTACTGTCATGTGTATTTTACATTAAGTTTATTCAAAATTAGAGCTAGCTTCCGCCAAACAAACCTCATTGAATTGCTTTTCTCGATAATTCATGAACCGTCTGAACGTGATTCCAGACGGCTACAAGTTATTATTTAGGAAAAAGTAGGTCCATTTTCCTTTTGGCAACAAGAACTTTATACGCGTTGTAGTGTTTTTCTTTTTTAATGCTTTACCAAAGATACTGTTGCTTCTGTATTTTTGTAAATGTAAGAAATAATTTATATGTCTGCTTCATTGAGGTAGTTGTCGCAAGCGCGTTTGCTTAGCATGAGGTCCAGGGTTCGATTCCCAGGTCGTTCAGTGTTTTTTTTTTTTCATCTCAATTTTTTCAGTCGTAGTTCATATTACGGATTTGTACCCGGTTGGTGACAATAGGCCTCTTATTTAATCACCGGAGACTTAAACAACACTGACGGAAAACGGTATTTCTATTATTCCCATCTGCCGATAAATCTCCTAAGGTAGAATAGAATATTCTTTACTTTACACTATAAAAAAACTACAGACAACAATATAAAGAGCTACATAGCAAATAGTTGGACGCACAGGAAATAAAACATATCAACCAAAAAAAAAAATACATAAAACCAAGTATTCAAATAAATTTAATAATACATCATTTGGGAAATAAAAAAGACTGCTGGGCCACGTCTCAAGCCTAACCCTTTCTGGATATACAGACGTGATGGTCAGAAGGACTGAAGTTACTAGGTAGATATTACCATTCTACTATTATTATAATTCAACGAAATAAACGAAAAAAAAATAAACGATATGAGTGTAGAACAAGTGAATGACTTTGTATATCTGGGAAGTCTGTTAACAAGCGATGGAAAGATTGATGCGGATGTGGAAAGGAGAGTAAATGCAGGAAATAAAGTGAATGGCGCTATACATGGCGTTGTGACCAGCCAGTCGATGTTCAAAAAAGCACGGCTGTTCACAATGGTGTGCTGGTGCCTACACTAATGTATGGAAGTGGAAGTGAATGTTGGGCGTGGCAAAAAAGACATGAAAGTAGAATAAATGCTGTAGAAATGCGTTCCTTGCGAAGTATGTGTGGTGTAACAATGAATGACAGATTGAGGAATGATGTGATAAAGCTGCGTTGTCGTTTAAAAGAAGATGTAGTAACCAAAATTGAAAAGAGTATGCTTAGATGGTTTGGTCACGTTGAAAGGATGGATGAAAGGTGACTAACGAAAGGTATTTACAAGGTAGATGTAAGTGGTAACGCCGGTAGGGGACGCCCTAGAAGGACATACATAGACATTATTGATGAGATTCTTCAGAAAGGTCAGGTGCGTAGTACTCGCAACCGGCGTGTGTGTATGACAACATGTATGAATGTAAACGAAGCAAAAGAAGTATGAAAAAATCGTAGCATAAGGCGCTCTGTAGTTTCTGCCTACCCCAATGAGAAAAAGGCGTGAGTTTATGTATGTATGTATTATTACAACTTATTTCCGATTTAAATTCATTTTTATCTAAAGATTACAAAATCGCTTATAGAGAAATAAATACTTTACTTGATAACTTAACTTAATTTGATTTTAAGAACCCTTTAAATATTCTTTGTTTCGATTCGGTTTTCCCGTTGTAATGCTTATCGTACCTAACTAGTAGGTAGGTACGATAAGCAACACGGGGAAGTCCGGTTAATCTTGAATTATTTTCACTCAATTTTCAGTGTTACCAGTTTCTTAATTGAGTCTGCGATTTGACAGGTGTAGCCACTACCCGCCATTTCTTATCTAACACAAACCATTTCTTATTAGATTCAATTGTATTTATTTATTATTCATTTTACAAGTACTTATACTTACTAGTTTTCTTTAACAAACCTACATAAGGAAAATAAATCACGTATTGTAATTCACCTATAGTAAATAAAACCTCTAAGTACACGTCACGCGTCACGCTTGTCTATGACTATTTTACACCCTTCATCTATCGCACAATCATCATCAACTTATCCGCCAATCAAAAACTTGTCAATGAAGTATTGCACAACACTTATGACTTCACCGTATTCGCCTTAACTGAGTGACGTCACGGAGCTCCGCCGGCCGCGCGCGCGCCAGTCTGTGACTGCATAGCATCGCAATGAGAACTGTACACAAACACTCCAATTATTGCCTTGCTTTCACATCGTGCAAGTGTTATATCCACGTGCCTACATAGTTATCTAAACCCTAAATAGTTTTTTTTCAATATTTCAATTCTAGTCAGTAAGTAGGTATTAAAAATTCCGCGAAAAAGGAAGGTAAGTTTGTGATATCGCGAAAAGTTTAACGGTTTTCGCACTTGTGTTGTTGTTTTTAATGTTAAGTTCAAGGTCACGCTCAAAGAGTTCGTGTTAGACAATGTTTTCACTTTCCTAATGTTGATTTGTGTACATAGACGGTGTTGTTTGGTTGAATTACGTGCCTCAAGGCCAAAACGCCGGTGTAAAAAATGTGCTTGCGATTTTTTGTGATCTTGAAACATGATCTCACGGCTATTATCATTTACATGGCAAGTTTAAACACCAACGCATCACTTGGAGTAGTTTTCAGTAAGAGCATACCTATAGTTAAAATGTTGAAGTTACCGGTTATTTTACCGTTTACAGAGACTACTTACAGTTAACTTTCTTAAAGGTTTGGCTGTTTATTTCTGATTTCTGCTTACCTAAGTGTATAAGCCGCCATTTTTTTTTGTTTCGGTCTGTTGAACCCGAAATTAAAAATTGGAAATGAGCACTTAAATATAAAATGAAACCAGTGGTTCCATAAGCAGCCATAAAAATAACAAATATTGTTTGTATGATAGGGGTAAGTAGTGCTAAACACGCGATGACCTTGAAGGTCAAGGTCGCGTTATCGAGGCCGCTGTGTAATCTATCGATTGATAGCGCCATGGAAATCAACATGACATGCTATTTAAATGCTAATCAATACCGAAGGTAAACATGTCCGTACAAAAAAACCTTGAGTTCTTTTTCTTTTGCTCACATAATTTAACGAAGATGATACCTACTTCCGTGAAGCCATATCCTAGTGCTACAAAAAACTCTAATAGTGTAACTTCAAATATTATGTTACGCTCAGCTCCAAATAGTGTCACATTTTAAGTCTTAAGACACGAGAACCATCCCATAATTGGTAAGGTCGACTGACTCATAATATGATTATTATCCCACGTTTTCGTCCATACGGCCATGGAAGTCAGAGTTAATATTATAAACGCAACTCATTACGTCACTGTTTAAAATTCAAGGGAAGTTACTTTTGGGCCATCAAAAGGCGGCGAATCTTATTCAATGACTGACAAAGACCCTGAATTTTGCAAGCAAAATCCTAGTGAGGTTGAAGCTAGAGCTTATAATTTAAATCATTACCACAAACGTACTACTGAATGCAAATAGTAGTAATTAATTGATCAATAAATTACCATACAAATTAAAATTATAATACCAAAGAATTTAATTTAAGGAACGTGAGATATACATATAAGACACAGTAAGCGTTAAGCAAGGCGAGTCAATGACCTCTGCAAAGATTGCACGCTTGCAGAATCAATTGAATCAGAACCATTGTGTCCATAAACGATGCATAAAAGAGCTCACAGCATCATTTAAATTGGTAAATATACTGCAACAGTAAAGATATTGTGAAAGTAGGTAATTTGCTTTCTTTGAAGGTATTATCGTCTGGAAGGACATTACGTGTGTCATGTCTGTGCTCGCAACTTTCGTAATGCCTACTCCAGCCAAAGGTTGTCTGAAAGACATCGCCAAATTGAAATTATACAACTGCACTCATTTACAATCGTATTGCCAGTTTAAAAGTAGGTTCTTACTTACATATTGTAACTGTTCGTTGTTCGGTCCAATTTGTTCAGCCTACATCCACTTATTGTTGATCATAGTCGTAGGTTTAGGCTTTATTACTCCAGCATCTTTGGTTCTAGACCGGTGTGCATAGGCTTGACACATATTTACTTAGTACTGGGCTAAAAATAGCCTTGCTTTTGCTAAAACACCTATGCCCGTTTCCAATAATAACAAAAGCGCACCGTTGGATTTTCGTCGCTCAGTTCTACGCGGAGAGTTCAAAATCCCACATTGCAATTATTTCATTAAAACGTTTGAATAGGTGTTAGTGAAACCGAGCGTTATAGGCCTTAGCGATTTGCGAATTACTTCTTTAGCTATCGGTGCAACATAAATTCAAAACTATATATTGTTCCATACACCTTTAATATTCGTAATCTAATCTTTAATCAATTAAATGTAAACTGGCAACACAGAATGCAGGCTGGAGACTCAGGCGCTGCAATCTCTTGGTTAATATTTTTTCCCAGCGGCTATAAATAGACACAATGAATCGAGGTGTCAAGGCCAGCGCCTGCTGAAGCCACCATGGGTTACTTTTTTAAATAATGACAATTGAAATAGGTACACACTATGAAGTCTTAAAACTTTCTGTTAGGTTTGTGGATATTTAGATAATTGAGATCATTAACTGGACTGAACGGTAAAATCTGCAGCGTGATTTGTTTAAAACAAAAAACCATAAATTAGTTTATTTAATGACGATATTTTAGAAATTGAGAAAAGTTATCTAAATATCTGGGTTAAAGATATAGCTTTGATTCGTTTACAAACAGTATATATATATTATTTAATGAGCCTTGTCAGGTGGTATATTGATATTTACGAATATGAACTCCAACTCCAAAAAAATAAATTTCGAGATGAAAAATGCGCCCTAAAATGATAAATGGTTAATGATATCTATTTCTGTAAATGGGTTCATACAAACACTTAAAGGATAACGGCAATATTTTTGCTACTGTACTGTACTTTTGATTATATTCGCAAGTATAAAATAAGAAATTTTCTCATAAACGATTTGACTGGCGTTTAACATGGTTCTTATCAATTTCGTCTTATCAGTCATCAGTACCTTTACAGTCGCGATAACATTGTAAACACTCATGCGGCGTTCTCAGACGCTATTTCAATAGAATCTTTACTATTCGAGCGATCACTTTCAATTTTAATTAAATGAAAATATAGAATTTATACATAAGTTAATCAAGTATTCATCTGAGATACTGTGCAAGTTAACGCGGTCAAGTTCAAGATAGTAACTTTCCTAGATATGGATTATAGAAGGCATTTAAATAACTTACTAGATTCCGCAAATACTTGAGAAATTATGAAGACAAGTAGTGGATAACGATAACATACTATCAGTACTTATTGGGATCACCCAATAAGTACACAAGAAACAGCTATTTATATTTATAATATCAATTATAAATAGCTGTTTTTGTGAACCACGATAAAACCATCAGATTTTTTTAAATAGCTATAACATGTCATGAAGACATGAAGACTTTGAAACAGGTGTCTAAAGAACCAATTGAACTTGATCAGCCATTTGATTTTATAAAAACCTTTCTATAAAAATTATGTGAAACATCTTACTTAACCTACATTTTTACTGAGGAGTTATTTTACAGAATATTATATCGTTTGTAACGATATATTCTGTAAAAAATTCTCCGCATAAAATAAGGTGATCTAAACTGTCAATACCTAGGTTTATGCTAGGGAATGACAGCTCTCTTCGTTTTCACTTCACCTTTATCTTTACGGGAAGATGTTTGCAGAATAGCAGGAATGAGAGATTGTAAATTTAAAAAAATCGACAAGAGAGACATCAATTTCTCCATAATACATAGCAAAATTCCCCTTCCCAGAATTTGTAAACAAGAATCTAAAAGTAAGATACAAAGATACATTTAAGAATAGGCAGCGATTTGAAGTAAATATGGAGGTTTTTTTAAAGTTGCAAATCACAAACCAACCGGTAGTAGTAAACATTAGGAGTGTATTTGTAATAGGTACAGTTAATGACTTCGGAATGTGGATTCATGATCGCAATAAGTGTGGGTTTGACTGACACCACAATAGTGCAGCGGATGTGATATGAACTCACGACCTCTCAATTGCAAGTCAATGCCTTGTTAAGCCCATTGTCGGTGTAACATCATCATCGTATATGGCGCTATATTTTCGCAAACCTTGGTAAACAAATGCGCCTCTTTTAACTAGATCTAACTAAGTTGTATTATTTGTAGGAATTAATGACATGGTATCAATTAAGGCACTTTTTAGAAGTAATACAAACACAATATTGTAAAATCTTAAACCTATTAGTGAACAAATATTGATTTACATGCAAAATAATCATAAACTGAGTACAGACGACTAAACGAACATTCAGATTGAGGCCTGAATAAAATTGAAGCTAATTCTGAAAATAAAAATTTAACCAAACTAAAATACAAAATAGTCAAGTACATAACAATATTACGTATAGTTAATAGTGCCTACAGCCTACATTTTACATTTTAAAAGCATAGTGATGTCAGATCCGGTGGCTCTAGCAAGCACAATGAGACCATTAATTTTCTTGGTCAGCTTAAATTGGGGGCCAAGGTTAGACGGAACAAAGTTGCATATAAAAGAATTATTGACTGTTGCTTAGCTTGAAGCTCTAAACACTTGGACAGAGTCTAGAGGAACGTTGTTGGAGTACTTAACAATATTCTCGTTGACTTTCAAAAGTTTGCAAACTTGGTACAAAAATTTCTTTGTAAGCATTGGAATAGTTTGTGTCTTAAATGCTCCTGTATGGAACCTTTGTTGCTGGAAGGAAGTCAAAAAGTATTGAAATAGTATTGCGTCGTTATTTTTTAATGTAATATATATCGCTACTTTTATGTACGTACCGGTATCACTTTTTGATTGATAAATTCCATGAAAACTATTGATATATCCATGTAACATTGATTCAGAGACACTGAATCCTAACTGGTTTTCAACAAGTCAAGTTGTGGAAACTTTCAGATTAACTTAAAATAAAGCAGCTGAAATAATATTTGATTTAATTTCCTAAAATTCGATACCAAAACACTAGAACTTATATTAGCACTATATCTTAGGTACACAGTAATTCCAAATATTTTTTGTTTACTTTAAATTGTCTTAACTAACATTAGTCGACAATGTTGCCGGATATCGTAATTTACCAAGCATGGCGTCATGATATTCTGAACAATGATTAGTCATTACTATTTGTAGTAATTTTCTTTTTGTGACAAATCTATTACACGACCAATTACTTGCGGTTTTATTGTATTTGTGTTATTCAATAATGATGTCATAGCTCACCAACCTCATACCTCGCACTCCGATGGTCACATTCAATAATTTCTGGGTTTTAAATCCAACAAGTAATCTGTTTGCGAATGAAGATTTCGATGACTTTGTGGGTTCGGTTCTTACACGGAACGAACATATTTGTATATCCTACAAGTAGCTGTCCCGGTTCTGGTTGTTGTGTATGCGAGTCAAAAATTTAAAAAAACTCTCACTCACGACTCTGGAAAATTCCTAGTCTGAGGCGACCTTTCCAAAAGTACTTTTAGAAAGATTTATAAATTGTTTTAGGTTTTATAACTTGAACTATCATTCTCTTGTACCTATTTCTTGTAGGTTTTAAATGACCGTAAAATGAAGAAATTAAATTTCAAGTTGCGTATTTAAAATCCGAAGATACTTCACAACATGTTGTAAAAACTCGATTATCATATACAAAACTGCATAATTACTTCGAAAGGTATTGCAAAATACTCACTTTACATGTAATGCGTAAACGATTCTTCCTTTTTATATGCATTCAGGTTTCGAACCGGATCGTAAGTATGAAAGCAATTATATTGGATAATCAGCCAGTCGACTGTAGAAGCAGTAAATTCTAGATGTCAGTTTAATCAACGTGGAACATATGTATCAGTTTCTGATCGACTACTTCCTGAATGAAACCATAAACTAGAGCATACCGTGGCGAATCGCTGCCGACTTCCCGTTGAGGGATTCTCATTTCTATCTATATTGTCATACACATATTCTTTATCTACAATATTTTCTCATTTGTGTTCCTACCATCAAGCTTAATTTTGCTCATAGGATTCGCTTTGCGCAAACTAATAATCCTTTCATCAAGTCCTTCCTTCATTTTGAATATATGTCTGGAAATATCGATAGAGCAACCGTCAGTGTACGAACCTTTTCCGTCATCGTCACAACCATGGTTTCATTTAGGAATTTACCGATCAGTATTTTTGGAAGTTTTTTTTGTCACTTTAATAAATATCAAAGTTAGCTAGCAATACTTTACATACTCTTTGATGTACAAGAAATTCGGTAATAGCTTATCCTAGCTTATATAGATTGGCTTGAAGAGCTTGTCAGTCTGACAACCAGTCATTGTGTTTTGTTGATTAGTTTAACAAAAACCAGCCGGCCTAGCCATATTACAAATTAAATTTCTATTATAAAAAGAAAATGGTGTATATGGAATCAGCTGTTTGTCAACTGTCAAGTGTATTTAATTTTCAGCCATATACAAATTCTACTCGTTAACACTTGACAGTTGACAAACAGCTGATCCAATATACGCCATTTTCTTCTTATTGTCGCCATAACGATTACGATAATAGAAATAGAATTTGTAATATGGCTACGCTGCAGGCTACTGCAACGATTTATATCATCGTAGTGATTTTGGCTAAAACAAATATGTTACCACTTAGATTTGACTGAATACCTAGGTTGTTTTATCAAGTACCTACCGTCTACGTTTTGCCCTTAGTAATCTGTTATGCCTTATATCTTCAGAACCAGCAGCCGCTCTTGGACGTGGTCCGGGAGCGGGCACGCGAGCTCAGCTCCGGGGCTGACGCAGCCAGCGGAGAGAGGGTTGAGCAGAGGACCAGGGAGCTTGCTGACAGATGGAATGTAGCCTGCGAAGGTATGTACTGACTAACTGGTGGTGGTGATTAAATTACTGGTATTCTAAGTTTTTTTATATCAGCTTTTAAGGACTTACCATTCATGAACGTTAAAGTTGAGTAGATAATTAATAATAAATATTGATTTCGTCATTGATAGTCTAGACTACTACAACTGCGAAATTTAATTTTTGTTTTTTTCATTAATTCCTGGTTTTGACTAATGTTAGTTTCTTCATAAACATAAAATCAAAGGAAAACGCCCAAAAAATGCCTGAAATAGACAGAAACTACTAATAGTCCTTAATTCTATCAAGAATAAAATATATATAACGAAATGTATCTCAAGTTTGTTTACCTAGGGTGAAAATATAACGATAATTAAAATATTTATTTTGATATCCGTCATAGTCATTCTTAATTTATAATGGCGGTCAGTGTTTATTTGATATGAGTAATCGACATTCAGCCTAAACAGATATCGTCAAATAATCCTTAACGAACTATTTTATGGAATTATTGCATAGTTATCTTTCATTTAATATTATTCGACCTATTAATAAATATAATTAAAATAGTTTAAGCGTATGAATATTTATCAAAATAAAAAAACTCGAATTATAAATCGTATCGTAGGCTGTATGCATCACATGTCCTTTGCCTTATTGACAATTTGACTTGAATGCATTTTCATTTTTTCGATCCATGGTTTTGCGGACTTTTGCGTTTGCGGCTCGAGTAAATTCAGGATATTATATTATAACGACGACTGTGGCTATTTTTTGTGACTGTGGGATTTTGATTTTACTTCTGCACACGTTACTCATTTTTGAACACGACTTAGATTAGACCCGCCTAAACGTCAACTCGGCTTTTTGACGACGAATACGCCTCTGCTGTTGTTTTGGACTTGTGCAGCGTGTACATTTAAAAGAATGGATAGAAACATACACTGTATTCATTGCTATCTCGATATTGCAACGTTGAGATGTAATCTCATATCAGTGCTAAATGATGAAGTACGTAGTATCCTTAACCTTGACTTAACCTATATTTTAGAAAAAATGTTTGGAACTGGCTTCTACCAAGTTTTTTGATAATTATTGAAATTGTCATGGGTTCCCTACGATTTATAGTGCAATTTGGCGTATATTTCATTGTTGTTCATTTCAGGCATTTTTTTGTGTGGCCGATGGGCATTCCCCTTTATAGATTGACTGAAATGACTGCAGTATCTGCAAAAATATCTGATACAGAAAACCACAAACTTCTTGAGGCTAAGTGTGGTCGAACTCTAACTAAGGGGGAGTAAATTTATGAATAAAAGCCAACTGAGTAATCGGAAATAATGATTGTCGATGGGAGGGTTAGCGGCGCGTGATGTTATGTAAATTCTGTTTCCATAGCAACAGCATCACCATAGCGATAGTAATTAGGGGAAAGATAATAATTATGTAATACTAGCAGACGTCTCGCCTCGTAGGTCCCGTTCCAGTAGGAATACAGGGATAAAAAGTAGCCTATGTGTTAATCCAGAGTCTCGGCTAACTCTATACCAAATTTTATTAAAATCCATTCAGTAGTTTTTACGTGAAAGTGAACAAACATCTTCACAAACTTTCGCGAATATAATATTAGTAGGATTATTACTAACACTTCGCTCGCGACATCGTCCGATTGCATTTTGTACTTAAAAATCCCCTCGACCCCGTCTTAGTTTTGAAAGTGGCCTCCCATTGTAACACCCTATGTAACCCTTAAAGTTATAATTTGTAAGTTATTATGGTGTACAATAAAGAGTATTCTATTCTATTCTAGTCCGTGACAATCACAAATAATGTGGCTTTGTATTGGTGAAAGAATTTTGAAAATCGGTTCAGTAAGTCCAGAGATTATAACCTACAACGTCACAAACTTACAAAGTTTACCTCTTTATAATATTAAAAAAAAAATCTTTAATCCGAAAGTTTGAGAACCAGTCTTGCACATGAGTATCACATTAGTCAGTAAATAAATAATAAATATTCCACAACTTTTCACACAACGCCATTTAGTCTCAAGTTAAGCTTGAGAGCTTGAGTTATGGGTACTAAATAGCTGATAAACATACTTATATATTTCAAAATACATACATATTATAGATAAATTTCACCCAGACACAGAACAAATGATCGTGCTCATCACACAAACATTTTGTCCTGGGTGGGAATCGAACCCACGACCTCCGGCTTAGCAGTCAGGGTCACTTACTACTAGACCAACAGGCCAGTCAAAAATTTGAATAGATTATGTAGTAGATCACAAATGTTCATGTTACATGAAGTTAACTGAGACCTAAAAGTGTTAAGTTGAAAGACCTATACCACTTTCTACCAAGATAACACCTCGCCTGTTATTTCTCTAAGGGTTAGGCTGGGGTTAACCTGAAGTAGTAGTGTTTCGGCTAATTTTAGATTCGAGTATTTCCAGCAGAAATTTCTGTGCTAGGCCCGAAGCCTGAATTTGTGCCCAATTGATGACAATAGGTCCAAACATTATTATTATTAGAAGGGGGTAATAATAATAATGTTTATTTACCACCATACATAGATACCTACAAGAAAAGAAGAACCAGACAAACTGTGTAGCATAGCTCTATAATACATCAATTTATGTGCAGACGATGTAAACCCTGCCTCTAATGAACAAATTTATTGTAAGTGACAGTGATTGGGCCAATTAATGGTTTATGAGATATAAAAATAAAAAAGTCACGAATGTATATGAGGGCTTACTTTTTGAGAGAGAAATCAAATGAATGTTCATATCTGTATGTGCGATCATGTTTTACATGGGACTACCAAGATAAATATAGTTAAACTCAAGATTGATTCCTCTGTTTCCATCCTAGGCTTAGCCAAACGCGCAGCGACAGCAGACCAGCAGTTCCTTCGCTGGAACCAGCTTCTAGACGTACAGAGGAGCCTGGGAGCCGCCATCACCGCGGCGTCTGACCGCCTGCGACAACTGGACGCGAACCCCAGCACCCGGAGACGGGCTGTGGACACCCGGCATGCTTTACAGGTGAGATATTAGAAATCATACATTACAGATCCAGATAATATATTTATTTGCATACAATTAAACATATAGATAAAGTGCATTCAAGGTGTTACAGGTGAAGTTGTGCAAACATGTTTACCATAATTTTCCTAGTGCGCAAATATTAGGTACTTAGGTAAAAAAGTTGTCCAACATACACAAAATACAAATTATATATTTTTTTTCTAATTTAATTAAACCCCAAGAGGACACCGGTGTCCGCGCTGTCATTGTCTTTCTATTGTGTCTCTAATTGACACGATTTAAAGGTTAATAGATGCTTAAACTGGCAAGGACCATGAAAAAATTCACAGCATTCCTATTTAACCAAAAGAGGTATTTCCTTATAAAAGTAAATAAGCTTCTTGTTTCATTCAAAAATCTCACTGATTTCGAGACACGATTTTGTCAGAATTTGAACTTTATTTGATGTGAATGTAGGTACGTATAACATGTTGTTCATAAATAAATATGTAGAGAATTTCATATGGTGTCAGGGGAAAATAAACTCCAGTTTCGGAAGTCTGTGGCTTTTGTGGCATTGTCTCGTTCATTATTGGCCACCGACTTCCGAAACTGGAGTTATGTTTCACCTGTTAGTGTTTATTTGTAGTGTGTGTTAACAATACATGTCATGGTAATAGGGTTATCCACTTATCCCTAATAAATGAAACTTAACATACCTAACTGTCGAAATCTAGATATATTGTACACATCTGCGTACCCCTCAGAGCATACAGGCGTGATGATACGTCATGATGTTGTATAAACAATAAATATCCAAGCGATTCCAGTTATCACAACAGATTTGCCGTCTATTTTTGAAGAGTTCCATTGTATATCTCCGAAGATCAGCACCAGATCTTCACCAAAATGGGACCACCTCGGGAGTATACTCTTTCAAAGAAAAAAAGAATTTTGAGAATCGGTCCACAAATGGGGGAGAAATCGCGTAACAAACACACAAAAAAAAAAAAAAACATACCGTCGAATTGAGAACCTCCTCGTCGGTTAAAAAAGAATTGAAAATATTTTTGTTATTTACCAGTTTCTTTTTTCACTATCCCAGGAGTTACAAAGCGAAGTCTCCAGTCTTGAAGACAGTCGTGACGAACTCCTAGAGCATGCAGACTTCGTGATCAGTATCCTTAAGCCACACTCTAAAGACGCAGCTAACGAAACGGAGAAGAACGTCAAGGAACTTGTAGAAGCATATGAGAAGTAAGTGGTGTGACATGTTTGTTTTTATACTGGCAATGGCTTGCTGGAAGCAGATATGTTTTGTGTGCTGGTTTGGAGATTACTTGCATTTGTATTGAAAGATAATTCAAAATTAGATTGAGATAGGTTTTCTGTATTTAATAACGGTCCTATAATACAACCCATAGGAATACCATCTTAACATGGGTCTGTAAGAAAGTTACTTATTACTTACTGTCTATCAAATGCCTATAAAAAGTAAATACTTAGCGTTATGATGATTTGAAAATGTATTCTTTACAGTCACTGAACTTTTAATATTAGTACCAATGATATTTCAAGTAAAAAGGTGTAGAGTGGTTACCTAAACAACATTCGATCTTCAAAACTTGCTGAGCGCTTATAACTTATTTACTTACTTGACTGGCCTGTTGGTCTAGTAGTTAGTGACCCTGACTGCTATGCCGAAGGTCGTAGGTTCGATTCCCACCCAAGACAAAATGTTTGTGTGATGAGCACGATCATTTGTTCTGTGTCTGGGTGTTATTTATCTATAATATGTATGTATTTAGAAATATATAAGTATGTTTAACAGTTGTTTAGTACCCATAACACAAGCTCTGCTTAGCTTGGGACTAGATGGCGTTGTGTAAGAGTTGTGGAATATTTATTATTATTTATTATTATTACTTACACCTTTTTACTTATAATATCATTGATTAGTACCTACTATAATAAAGATGACGATGATATTGGAATTGAAATAGATAATTAGTTATATTTCAAATATCCAATTCTGGGTTTATTTTAACCATACACGTTTTGCTGACTTATTGTAATACGGAGTCATGTACCTGGATTAAAATATATATATATCGACGCATCATAAATTTAAACTCACTTCAAGTGATGCAAGTGACATTTGGGTAATTTTGCCATAACTCTTGTTGATAAAACTGGGCCTAAAGTTCTTGAATAATGCAAGTAAACTTGAAATCAATTATTATGCTAGTGTCTCTTTACAGAATTACATCATCAGAAGGTAAGTCGTTTTCTTTGTCCATCCGTATTATTCCAATTAATTCGATATGTCCACGTGAGGTGCCAAAACCAACAGTCTATGCATTAAACGGTTGGCAGATATTTACCGACAGCGCACGAAATTAATGACCAAACTGTGATTTTGAAACTCGTCGGATTCGCAGGGAAGCATTAAAAACTAATCGTTTGGATAGCCTTGGGATAGAAATAGTGTTCAGTTAAACTGTGGAACAATGAATTTGGTTAAAAAAATAAGCAATAGATCGTATTAAATCAGGACTAAAAAAGCTTCGCTAATATGTTGTTCTTGTGTATCAAACGCTGTAGCTAAATCAATCAATATCAGTAGGATACCTTACGGTGTTTAAGTGGGACTGGATACGAATGTATTCAAATGAAGACTATGAGGTTGATGATGAAGTACATTCGCCTAGAAGTAACTTATTCACTCTTGACTAAAAGACCCTTAGGTTTATTTATTTATTTGGGACAAACAAACAGTAACACATTATATCTGCGCAAATAATATAAACAAAGATATTATATAAATGTGAAACTCACACCGTTATCCAAAGGTAATAATATAGGTTATTAGTATCGGGAAAAAAGCTGTAACGGCTGTAGGTATTACTTATGCCCGCGACTTCATTCGCATAGTGGTCTATAACATACCATATAATATACACCCGTCAATAGTAGCTTTCTAATAATTGTTGAAATCGAATGAAGTGTTTTGGAGATTACCCCTTAAATGCATACAAATTACAAACGAATTTTAACTCTTTGTAATGTCCTTTATCCGTCGAGTAACCATTTTTAAGGTCGGTATATTATTAGTATTTTTATTAGTATAGATTTAGTTATTAGTATAGATTTGTTTAAGTGGGTATTGAACGTACCAGTAACGAGTATCAAAACAACTCGATTCCTACCGGCTTTGTTTTGGAGATACGAAAGAGCAGCTCTACTTTAGTGAGGTGTAGTGTCTACTATTATCAATTTTAATGATAAAGTTACATTAAAGGTACCAGGTATATCAAAGAAAAGTGATAATAATTAAACGTAAAACTAAAAAAAAATATTCTTCAGCTTCCCTATAACGAAAAGTGACGCCTCGTCACTGGTACTTATCTAAAAAACGGCATAGGTACTCGTACGTCTTTCCACAGCTAGGGTTATAAGTAGCTTGAAGGAATTACCAGCATCGGCTGATAATATCACTTAACTGGCTTTCAGCCGGTCGATTGACGAGCCAATTGAGCCAAATAGGTTAAGTTATTACGCTGCTAGCGATGCGTTTATTGGATTACAAGTCTAGTCATAAACAAATACCTAAGTTTATGCGTATATTATTGACTTTAGGTTTTAAACCTTGTTCATTTTCTGTACTTAATTGCTAACTACTTTAAAATTCTTGATTGTGGCAATATATTCCATTCTCAAATACATATTTTTAATAAATTATGTCGTATTTTCTACTAAAACAAATTTAGTAATATGTATAGTGGCTAAGACGCACTCGTTTTGCTGCTTAGTTCAACAATAGTAACATAGCTTTGAACATTCAAGATCACTATCAGCTCCAACGTTCTGATTATATTAAAATTACATCTATTACGACATTCTACAGTAAACTTTCCATCTTAGAAACAGTGAAAATAAAACTCTAAAAATAAATTTTAAATAGGTCATTGGCACTACGTTAAGACAACTAAAATATTATTCGATTTCTGCTTTCACCTACCAACTTTTATAAAGAACTCTGTGGCTGGTATTTTACTGAATATTACATAAAATTGTTATGTCGGTAAGTAGGCCAGTTTGTTGACGATCTCTGCCAATGAATTCCGGAAGAAAACTTCTGGCATAACGTCAAGTAGCTGACAGCGGCGCTCTCTAGATTCAAAACAAAAATATTTGTTTTATTTGCGAAAATCACTTTTCATTTTAAACCTGCCCGCTTCAGCTTAAAGTTTGGAATCGTTTGCTTCTCTTTCGTCATCAACAGATGTAGTTGGTAGAAAAAATCTTGGCGTCACACGGTATGGTTGCTTGGTTTTATATTTGGCCACTTTTTTTCGGATTTGCTTTCTGGCGTTGATTTTATGATTGATAGCTTAGGAAATAGATGGCAGTTTTGGCCCATATTATTATTTAAATGGTTTTAGTTTCTTCGTCGTAAACAAATAATGACAAACTTTAAAAGCTGGCAACAAATAATTTAAACAATGAGTTCGTTGTTTCTTGTCAAAGTTCAGAAGATCTGATCGATACAGATGATGTTGTCATACTACTTACAGGGCATAGGTCAATATCATCTCGGATGCTTAAGTATGATCTTCTCATAAGGACTAAGACACTCGACAAGACTAAGTACTTACGATTTAAAGGACTCTATGACGAGCAGTGAAAGTGTAGGAGTTATACAGATATAAGTACTATGATAGATTGATAGGTGATAATAAAATTCAATCTAAAGTTCATATACTATATAAAATGTGCAGTATTATTGGTAAAAAAACTAAATCAGGTCAGTCTCAACTCTCAAAGTATATTTTTATATAACAAGCCTAATTGTCCAACTGTAAGGAAAAGGCATTTTCTCATACAGACCCCTCATACATGAGAGGCGAAGCCTTAGAGACTGGACTTTTAAAATAGTTGACACTAAATTCTTCGCCACCAATTTTGCCGTTGACAGTAATGATTACGTATACTTATCCGTAATTACATTAAAATGGGTTTAAAAACAGAATCTTCACAATTTCTGCCCTCACGACACTTAATTTTGTTTTCCCAACATTAAAATTCTTAACCAAACGCGCGTCGCACGCCGAACATGCAACCGCCCCCGACTGAATCGCCAAACTATAATAACAGTTTAAACATGCTCAAATAGACTTTACTAAACACAAATAAGAGAAAAAATAAAAGCAAATTAAAGTTGTCTTAAATCATGAAGAACGGGCTGCCAAATATATATTCTGCTGCCAGTAAAAATAAATTCAAACGAAAGTGGACTCTACTCTCAACTAAAAAGATTCGTTTTATTCCTTTGGTAATGTTATTGGCCAAGTTGATACGTAATTGGTAATGCCACTATTATGAGACATCCAAGGGCGATAGTACATTAATCGAGTCAGTCTTAATTGGCAACCAGTTCGATACATTTACAACGCAATAAGGTAGAAGACGAGAATATATTTTTTTATGGAAGCATTGCAGATGACTAGAAGAGTAATTAATATATATTAATGTTAATTAATGAAGAGGGAAGAATTCCAAAGAAAAGATGATTGGGTTGGTGAAACAAATATTTTGATATATATTTTTTTGAAAACATACAACTATAAAATAGATAATTAGATTTTAACTTGATGAAAGTGATCTTTTCACGAATTCAATAAGAATAAATAAAAAACTAGGTAGAAGACAGTTTCACATTTTTGTTTTAAATAAACAAGGGCTATGTTAGAATGTCGCAGCAGTCAAAAAGTCAAAAAGTCTTCTGTACTTAGGCAAACACACTAGTGAGACAGAAAAAGACCTATATTAACGATTTGACAAGTTTCATTATACACGGAATGCCCTAATCGGGTCTGTATTTTTATCTGTAAGAAAATAAATTGGCTCGTTGGTATGTGTGATTGTGCAAAACATGGTTCGTCCCAAAAATATGTATTGGAAAATTATGAAAAAGAAGTGAATAGTACCCTAACGATGACTGGAAAGAAAAAGTTTTGTGTCAACCACATTTAGCCTGGGACAAGCCCGGGCATGTTACATTGGTCATGATGATGATAGGAAGAAAACTGTTGGTATACAATCGCAAAACAATGTCGTGTTATCTTATCATACCAAATAATCTTCATGCAGGATTACCCAATACAATTTTGTATGCTCTTATCTAAAACTGCAAAAGTATGATATAAACGACCTTATTCATAATTTGAGAGCTGTTATAGATAATATAGATGTTTGTCAAACGCCTGATCAAGAAAATGAAAAGGCGTCGTAAGAGCAATAACGTGAAAGAATGCAAGAAAAATTCAAGTAACATGCTATTTATTAAAAATACTAATTGAGTGCGGCTAAGGGTAATCACACTTAAAACCTTAAAAAACCAATTATAATTCCTCAAATATTTTTCAACATCATAAAAATTAAAAATGTAGAGAAATACAGACACGTTGGTCTTAAATATCTCGCGACTTGGGCCTTGGCAATGTTTTTATTACGGAAATTCTCGTAATATATTATATTATATTTAACGTTTATTTAGCAAAATGCATATTATTCTACCAATAAAATCAAGCCCTGCCTAAAAACCTGATACAACGGCTTTATAAATAAGTAAGGACGCAAAGAATAACTTTAGTAACATATATTATGTAGGTAAACTTGGTTCTTAATATGTCGCAAGATTCAAGTTATTCTGCAATAGATTTAGTGATAGTATAAAAATCTGAGAGCCCCAGACAGCTTAAAAATAAAAAAGATTTTATTAGCACAAACAAAATAAAACCATGTCGCCCATACCACATGTTGGTTGCATGAGCACCAATAATAAACCGCTGATTAAACGACGAGGAATTTGTACGGATACTAAAAGAAAAAATATATAAATATAAATGACTACTTAGATTTTATTTTAAAAATGGTGGTGGGATTGAAATATTTGATAGGTAATTTGCCAATTTACAAAATTACCGTCTTGTTCATGACATAGTCAATACGATAGGTATAACAATGATGAAAATATTCACAGTTATATAAACGACAATCCAAAAGAATATTGAAAATTGTCAGTTTAAAGAATCTGTAGAATTTGAATAAGCCACCTCATGCTATACCAATAGCTAAGCCTAATTCAATTTCGTTCTAAATTTGTTGTCATCAATAAGATAAAATCAGCTAAATGAATTGTGTCAACTGTTTAACTCATAATTGTAAAGTTAAAATCGTTTGGATCATTAAATATCAGCACCGTGCACACAAAAATCCTGTTGATAACATTGTGTTAACATTATCCTCAGCCTATCTTCAATGAAACTGTTCAAGTCGCAATGAAAACACGGAACATTCAATAAAATTTGTTAAAAAATACCGGCCCCATACAAAAATTTACGTTACGCAACCAATGACACAGGATCTTAAAATGATTTCGCTTTTTCGTAAATTATATTCAGACTATCGTAGACTTTGTGCTTCTGAGATTAGAGTACACTTTGCATATTCTAATGCTGCGTCCTCCGCTATGATATCATCGCTTGCTAAGAAATCTCGTAGTTTATTAAAATAACCCTTAGAACTAAGTGAAGTGACGTCAGCTGCTTATTTACTAGCTGACACGATTAGCAACTATCTATACTTAGGACACATTTGATCGAAATCATTGAAACTGGTATTCTTAAATATATAATTTGCAGTTTCTAATTATACTTACAGAAGGCTATTTTCAACACAATACATTTACCAGTTGATGGAACTATTTGTTGAGACCACCACCTCTTATATCCCTAGGTACGTCTATTTTCATAAGTATTCACAGGTGGTTCGGCTTATGAGGATATACGCATTACAGTGTAGCCCCTATCGCCACCATTTCAACTAGAAAATTACGGCAGCGCAATTTCCGTAACACTGTCCAGAATCTTATTCCCCATATGATCTTGACCTTGGACCTACAAATACCGAGATTCACTGAGCAGAACGTCTTGATGTATCACGTAAACCAAGCAACCTTGATTCTCGAACACCATGTGACTTTGTAGCCAATGAAGTCATGATTTAATTATGACTAGACGAGAATTTGTGTCTCTTTGATATATTATACTATTCGTAATCGCTTTGTTAATATGGCCAAAAGGGTTAGGGGGACCCTTTGCATAAATTGTATCTAGTTATAAACGTGTTTTAATGTTGAAAGGGGGTGATGTCCATGACGTGTAGAATGTGCAATTAATTTTGATGATTCACTCTTTCTTCATTATTTATGCGAATAACTGTGCCTCGTCACCCCGTGGTATCGCTCGCTCCTCCTTCTTTTAAAATTGGACTATCTAATTTAATACTTAAGAAGATTTATTAAATCCGACTAGTAGTTCCAGAGGTTAGCGTGTTCAAGCAAACAAACTGTTCAGCGTTATAATATTAGTAAAAATAGTCAATAACAAAGTGGCGAAAACTTAAACGCCATCGCTATCAGCTGGTGAAGAGCCCATAATATCAATTATTGATTTAGGAAATCCATAGCAATTGAATTCAGACTAACCGTCGTCAATCTCAGTGAGTGCTCTTAATATTTAACATACCATCTTAGGTACCATAACATACATAAATGAGATTTTTATTTACGTAACAAAAATCTCATTTAAATATGTCCTCCAAGGTTTAGAAGTTCAAGTTGTTAATAAATATTCAAATATAATCACTTAAGTTACGCTTTGCATTTCACAGCTCAGCTGTGTCTCTAGTGTTCTTCACACGGCATGGATTTTTACCTCGTTATCAAGTGCATTAAAAACATTGCTTATTGCATTAATAAAATAAAGACTAGAGTATAAGGAGTAACAAGTCTATAGACCATGGCCTAGTATAACCTGGTCCAATAAATATCAATTTATTATAAATTGAATCGAATCTTGCCGCCACATGGGATCTAATAAAACTAGGAGAATTGAAGAGAATTGAATTTGCCATCTAACACATGGGACTAAATAGCACTGTACTCGTATATTTGTGAACTGTGTCCTCGAATACGTTTGGTAGATGTCTATAGGTGTGTCAGTGACATCACAGTGGATTCGATCAGAATATTAAGCACTGCTGTACATTTTTTTAAATATATATCAACATAATGTTGAGATAGGCCTTTTGGCCTCGCACAGGTCCTTTTATTCCAATTGTAAACTCATCGCTTTGGTTTTCTTCTTCGTTTGTTTCTTTACCTACTTTTTTTAAGGAAACAACCGTATCGTGTGTCTATTATAGATACTTGTGTTTGCATAGTGATTGGAATTGAACCGTTTTACCTATCTACACTCTACTATATAAAATTGAACTTTGCCCAATCTTCTTCTTCTTATCTTCATGCGTGCAATATTTTTTGTGGTTTTAGTATGATTAAATAGATTTCTTAATAAAATGTCCCTTCTTCTGTCGTGAGGTTAGTAACTAGGTTTTGTGTCGGTTTCCGGCGTTCCGGCGTTTTCTTCACGATATGCACACTCGCACATTTTTCCTGTACCTAATATTAAATTCTATGGCATTATAATTTCAACTCCCCCTTGACAGTTATAAGGTATGGAAACCGCAACAGCTGTTAACCGTTTGCTGTATGAGGTCCCCTTCTAATAGACGGTTTTGAATGTCTTGTATTGTATTATTCTTTCACTACTACGTTATGCACATGAACATATCATAATTTCTAAGTTATTACTGTCCCAGAAAGACTCGTAGGTGTACTGAAGTCTAGGGTGAAATGTGTTAAAACTCCGTTAGCTATTATTCTACGCGAATGCATTATTAGGATAAAAAGTATTCTATGTCTCACATCCAACACAACACATTAGTCCATACTTGAATCTCTTTGTGAAGTTGTCAATAATATTTTATTATTTTTGTTTTGCTTACTTTAATTTTGAAAAAAAATAACAAATTGTGAATATTAAAATTCATCCCCGGAGTATGTAAACAATTAACGTCGACATTAAGGCTACGTTTCCCATACCGAAGCCGTTCTCAAATTTCCAAACATATATTTCTATAAATTAGTCTAGGAAAATTGATATTGAACCTTAACTTTTGAACATATCTTCGCTTAAACTAATCCTTATTTGAAAGACAAAACAACTGAAGTATCGACCTTACTTTAGGGTTCGTTTTCCCATAAAGGCGTCTCCAGTCGAGTGCATATGGATGCCGTTAAGCGTTCCTGCGAGATATGGTCTGCCGCCGTCGCGTGCCAATCTCCGGCCACACTGCCAACGAACAGTTTGGCAACATTGCCATTTGCTGGGTCGTTGACTTCTTATCGACGTGTCCGTTTATCAACTGTATTTATATATCGTTGTATATAAGTGAGAACTTCCTTGCTGTTTATTTTGGGATTTGAAAATATTGTTCGTTTGTTTTCTGATACATTTTGGCCTTGATCTACTTTAGTGTTGAGTGCGTTAGAGTCTAAATTCTATACGTATTGGTAATGGGCGCCCTAAAAACCCGGTTGAAAGTCAACCGTCTTAACTTTCTACACATAAACATAAATAATACACATTTATGTGCAGAAAGTAATTCAGTTCATTATTATTTAAAAGGGATCTGAAGTGTACGCTTCTCGTATTTCTATCAACAACTGAATCCTTTATGATAGCAAACATCAAAAATCCGACAACAATCGTAGGGCAGTAGTCCACCAGACACCTGTCCCTTCTGGTCGAAGAATCCTACCTTTTCTCTAATAGACTTTCTTATTAATTGTACTTACTGTCATGTGCTAGAAGAAATTTATTTTATGTCAAACTCAAGGTTTTTTTGTCTTTATTGTTAATGCTACCAGTAGTAGACCAAAGAAATATTTGTTCCAAGCGGGAACCAAATCCATGACTCGCAGCTTAGCAGGTAATGGCTCAGCCAAATTGTGTTTTTCTGTAAAATTGGTGTCGGCTCCAAATAAAACACTTAGTAAAATATTCTATGTTCACTATTGAAGGTCACATATCAATGAGGATAAATACTTTAAACTGAGTGAACTTGAAACTGAATATACAAGGTAAATCACTTTGTTCCAACAGGATACACAATGTTTATCATAGCAATAGCTCTATCTAAACGTACAGAAAACGGACGTCGCGTTTGGAAACACATTCATTGTGCGTATAGCTAAGGAGTGGAATTCCCTGCCGGAGTCAGTGTTTCCGGATAGCTACAACCTAGGGTTTTTTAAGTCTAGAGAGAACAGGTTGCTTCTAGGCAGGCGTGTTTCATCGTCAACCACATCATCGCTTGCCATCAGGTGAGATAGTGATCAAACGCGTGCTCCAAACTGTTGAATTTTCCCAATGCCAGCACAACAAGCTGCTCTAAACTGTCAAATTACCCCAATGCCAGCATAACAAGCTGCTCCAAACTCTCAAATTTTCCCAATGCCAGCACAAGCTGCTCCAAACTGTCAAATTACCCCAATGCCAGCATAACAAGCTGCTCCAAACTCTCAAATTTTCCCAATGCCAGCACAACAAGCTGCTCCAAACTCTCAAATTTTCCCAATGCCAGCACAACAAGCTGCTCCAAACTGTCAAATTACCCCAATGCCAGCATAACAAGCTGCTCCAAACTCTCAAATTTTCCCAATGCCAGCACTACAAGCTGGTCCAAACTGTCAAATTACCCCAATGCCAGCATAACAAGCTGCTCCAAACTCTCAAATTTTCCCAATGCCAGCACAACAAGCTGCTCCAAACTGTCAAATTACCCCAATGCCAGCATAACAAGCTGCTCCAAACTCTCAAATTTTCCCAATGCCAGCACTACAAGCTGGTCCAAACTGTCAAATTACCCCAATGCCAGCATAACAAGCTGGTCCAAACTGTCAAACTTTCCCAATGCCAGCACGTCAAGCTGCCTCAAACTGTAATATTTTTCCAATTAAACATGAACCTTATTCTGTTTGTAATAAAGTTGAAAAACTATGAAAGAAATTTGACACATTCAGGTAGCTCGATGTTCTAGCTTTTGTGCGTACGTAATACTATAGTTATATTTAACAACAGTATAAAACAGTCAATTTGTAACAATGTGTTTGTGACCGCGAAGAGCTTCCTGCTCGTGAAATATCGATGACATACTAAGTAGGTATAAAAAATTGACGGATTTTGTGTGAATACTTACGTTTGTTTAACACGAACTATTTATCTTCTGCTTAGCCTTTTCCCAACTATGTTGGGCTCGGATTCCAGTTTAACCTGATGCAGCTAAACACAGCGACTTTTACATTTTACATTATTCATATATTTAAGCACAGATAATTTGCCATTAATTCTATATCAAGTGCCTTTTTTTTCAATCGCTTAGTCTTCTCACAATACCGAAATATCTTCTATTATACCTATTAAGCTTTTTAAATTATGTTTCTTTTTTTTTTAAATCGTTTCATATAGGGCTGGGTTCTGAGGCTACACACACTTAAAACTCAATTAAATTCAGAACCACCTTGTCTTTTGTAAATCGGTTAAAAAGCAGCAAACAAATTCAATCCAGGATGACTCTCCGCTCGTCGAGCTTCTTCAACATAGACACGAGATGATATACTCGATGATATACTAATCCTTGGACGACTTTTCTAGATCTAGACCTAACAGAATGACTGTCTGTCTGAATATAAAATCGTATTTTTAGGGACTGACTGATCCTAGCTATGCGAGATAGACAGAGAAGAAATATTATAGTATTGACCGATCCTCCAGCTCTTTATTATAAGCTGCGCACAGATCAATAATCAACGCTTTGATTGCAATGAAGCTGTCTTTTTTTGGTGGCAGCAAGGTGCTGAATGCCCTTCTTGCTGCCAACCCTGATTGTGATATGTGCTTGCGGATGAATGGGTTAAAATTATGCGTATAAGTATGTCTGGTGTTCTGTAAGACTTATGCCAGGGAGTCTAACTGTTCCATGTTAGTTTAAAGATTTTTATTTTTGATTTAGTTTTCATCGTTATTGTTATTGCAATTGTCTATGTTGCTTAGTGTCATTGGTGATGTGCCGTATTAACTAAAAAAATAATAATAAACAAATTTGCGCAGTCCTTTTCATGCCATTGGCAAGAGAATCAGACAATAAACGAATAAATTTGTGGCTTGACGATTGTATATTAAAAATAACTGCATTTCATTTGTTTGAAAAGGGGTATTGTGGGAAGCCTCATGCAATATTCTCCCCTCGAAGCTAGTCTTAATTATACCGAAGGTATTGTGCTAAGATTACTAACACATTGACATGCATGTGTTTGCCATTTGTTGGGGAAACACATTGACTAAATTTAAGGGTTGACCTTGGCCTTATAGAGCGATTAGGGAAGGGTTCAGTGAAAACAGATGGAGGATTTATAAAACTTCTTTAAATTATTAAGTTGCCTAATAAGCAGCGTGGCGAGAAAAAAAATATGTTTAGTTTTACTTCAGCCGTACCTACTTATCGATCGACTTTGCCGTATAGTATTGGTGCGTGTTATCTCTAGAAGCGAGCCTCAACTAGAAATTTCACGTGTCCAACTGTTTCTCCGCACTTACAGACTAGAATAGAATCAATCAGAAGACAAGATTTGCGTTCGCAAAGCCCTACGTCATGCCCTTTTTTACAAGCCAATGTAATACTTATACCACAGCAACAACGTTCATATTTCGCTGAAAGAAAAGCCAGACAATCGACAGGGCATGGGGGAGACGTGGGAGACGTGTAATCGTTATTCAAACTGGCAGACTAGTATTTCCGAGCTTAGTGCGCATGCGTGCGATCGCAGCGCTTAATAGGTCACGGCCTCACAGTCTGCACTGGAAGCCGGCTACAGGGATATACTTAGAACGACACGCAATTCTAGCAACAAGAAAATACATTTGCTTCAAGATTAAAGTTAAAATAACGCTATGAAAGTGTACCTCTGTGAAACTGTGCGCTGTGAAACGAGTGGCCGAGACAATCGCACGGTCCCCTTCCGCGGGCCAGCGTGCCTCCGACCGGTCCGTAAATAAGCGACGACAACTGTTTTTACAGTATCGAAACGAATTTTTATACTATAAGGAGACTGGGACGTGCCTACGTCGCAGTGTGGCTGCCACATACTCGCTTTTATCTGAATTATGTGATACAAATGTGACCTGCCTACGTGGACCGGCGGCGATGACTCACGCTTACAATAGTGTTTCGGTGGACTGGGGACACAGTCCCACGGGATCTTTTGTATAATTGTGTACGTATTCCCATTTAGAGGTTACTTATTTGTGTATTTGCTCGTGTACAATATAGCCGGCGGTGCGTCAGCCGGCCTTGCTGCATGCGATTGCGGTCGTCATTCATTGCGATTTTTGTTGCGTTACATTGAGGACCGCTTCCGTTCCGCGAGTGGAGTCCGCCGTGCGTTCGACACTAACGATCTACCTCGCAGTTAGTTAACATATGGCAACCGGGCGGCTGAAGGTCGAGCGGCTCGCGTCACCCTAAGGTAAACGCGGTCGGGTGTGTGCGCGCAAAACGTAAACACTGGCCGGCGAATGCACTGAAAATTCTCGCGCGCTATGATGTCATCGTGCAAACATTAGAACGTGGAATTTATAATTAGATGCGTCCAGCGAATCTATCGAGATCGGTTCATTGAGCGACGGGCGGGCGACGCGAGCGGAGCGCCGCGAGCGAACGAGCACGAACGACGAGGTAGCGTAGCGCCTCGCCACGACCTTGCACCGTCACGGGCGCAGCGTCATGCCGCGCCGGATTATTTTCGTCGCGTTTTGGCACCTACACTACACGCGCGGTCTCTAAACCACAATCCCGTGCCGTTCGGTGCGAACTGTACGCTTAAATATTGCTTTTATTTTGCAGATTGCGACAAACCCTTGCGGCGCGGCTCGCGGAGATCGACGACATTGTGTCCGAATTCGATCGTGTGTCGGAGAGAATCGACGAGCTCCGGCAGCAAATAGAAGTGTTGACAGCGAAAGTCAGGACTTTCTACGTGTTTGGCGAAGACGAAGCCGACAGTGTGCGCGCGCTGACTAAAGAAGTATCGGACTTAGTGGAGCGCACGAAGAACTTTACGGAGGAGAGCAGGAAACGATACGGAGGATCGGCCCCGGCGGACGTCGCACAGGAGCTGTCCTCCCTAGAACTATCCTCTGAGGCGCTGGCAGCAGCCATGGAAGAAAAAGAAAGGGAATGGAAGCGTGCGCGTACGGCGCGCTCTGAATACGCGAGTGACGTAGAGGATGTGCAAGCTTGGGTTCGCGCTGCCGAACTCACAGCGAGGGACCGCACCTTGGCGCCCGAGCCCTACAGGGAGCGCCTGGTCGCCACCAGGGCCGAAGTGCCCAATGTAGCCGACAGGGTGGAGAGGCTGACGCGCAACGCTCGCGCGATAGTGGAGGGCAGCCGCGACGCGACGGAGCGACAACTGGTGCAGTCGACTGTGACGGCACTGTCCGAACAGTTCGCGGCAGTGTGCAGCGAGCTAGACGCGCGGCAGGGTGCCGTGGAGGACGCCTGTGATGCTGTCGCGCGCTTCCTTACACTACTCGAGAAAGTCCTACTTTGGGTTGAAACACAGCGTGCATTCCTTGCGCGGCCACTCCCATTGGCCGACTTGCAGGAGGCGCAACAGAAACAGACTGAATATGGGGTATGTGCCGATAGTCAACGATCATAGTGTCATGTGCGAATGTTTACTTATATGTATTTATTTTTTCAGAATGCGCTCAAGAGCTGTAAGCAGCAAGCCAAGAATTTAGCAGATATGGCTAAGGAGATAGAGGCAATCGAACGGGTAACCAGCCCGGGAGACTTACCTTCTAGGCTAGAGGCAGCAGAGAACGCGACCGTTGACGTCGAGAAGAGATTAGCGAAGACAGTCAGTACATCTCCTGACATTGATACGGGATTCTCCTTAAATTTAAAAACAATAAATTTTATTTATATTTACAGAACGGTCTACTACAAGAACTAGCTGAAGAATGGGAGCGATGCGAAAGAAAATTAAAAGATGTCGGGCACTGGCTCGAAGCAACCGCAAGGACGCTAGAGACACCTCAGAATGCAAAGAAACCGCTTAGGGATCGTCTTGCCCTGAGGGAGAAATTGATAAATGATATCTCCACGCAAAAGACGAAGATCTCATATGCAGTGGAAAAACTCAACGTGAGTCCACATCGTCGAATTTGTTCTGTTATGGTTCTGTCGTTTAATTGTAGGTGCAGCACTGCGAGTAGGTGATGACTCGTGTTGACAGATGTTGTATGTGGACAGGTACACTTCGGTCCGGACGGCGTGGCGGCGCAGTCTGTGGGGCCGGAGGGCGTGGAGGCAGCGGCGCGCGGCCTGGCGTCGGGCCTGGACGCGCTGGCGCAGGAGACAGGCGTGCAGGCCGCGCAGCTGGCGCGCGCGCTGGCGCAGGTGGAGGCGTACTGCGCGGACGTGGCCCGCCTGCGCGCGCAGCTGCTGCAAGCCGAGCAGCAGCTGCGCCACGCCGCGCAGCCCAACTACAGCCCGCGCGAGCCCGAGCGCGCACATCGCCAGCAGCAGGTAAGCTCACGCGACCCGCACAGACCCCCGCGAGTAGGTGGCTAGCGAGTATTCTAGTTTTGTTTATCCGACCTGGAGGCTCTCAGGGCGACCGGGCAGGTGGCGGGCACGCTTCATCTCACCTGCGAGCCCCAAAAGCTCGATCATCTTTTATTTATCTTTTGTTTTCTTTTTGTCACCCTTCTCCTTACCCTCCCCGCTACTAACACGTCGAACTGATATCCTCCGCTAGGAGTGTCGTGAGCGCGTCAAGTCGCTCCAGAGCAAGATTCAGGCGCGTAACGAGAGAGTCAAGCTTCTGGTGCAGCGCGGCAGTCCCGATGCTGAACCGCTGCGAGACGCGTAGTCCGCGATCTACCGCGTTTAGTTCATAAGTCGATTCCTTGTCATCTCGTCCCTGTAATTTTTATAAGCTTATAATACGAAACGTTAAATATACGAGACGCATCGCTGCCACCGTCGTTTCCTTTCGCTCAACCTCTCATCACGTCCGTCCGCTCGTCTGAGAGACACCCTTGTAAAACATGTGTTTGTCCGTACTTGCGTATCAGGAGGTCGCCCGGCGAATCGAAGAGCTGACCGGAGCGATCTACGCGCTGGACCCGTACTTCGTGATGCCGTCGACCGACGAGCAAGCCGCCACTCTGAGCATGCTCGCCTCGAGCGCGGCGCACGCGCGCTCTAACAGGCGCGCGCGCTCGCCCGCGCGCCGAGAGCGAGCTCGCCTGGCCCCGCAAGCCGCCCCGGGCCCCGCCGCGCGGGCCCGCTCGCCCTGCTGGGCCCCGGGCGGCATCACCTACGCCGAGATAGTCAAGGGCTCCGGCTCCCGCTCTAGCTCACGCGGATCCCGCGCTCGCGACGATCCCGCCTCGCCCGAAGACGTGGAAGTGCTCGTGGAAACGTGTGTGCTCAGTGAGAGAGTCGATGACGACGCAGTGTCGCGCAGTGACACCCGTGCTAGCGAGTCTATCAGTGTCAGTGAGCCTTATGGCGGTGACGTAATCGTTTACTATGATGACTTTGTGCCGCGTGTAGAACCGGAACCGGTTTCTGAATATTATGCCGAACCCCCAGTGGAATACCGGGAGATGCCCATTGATGTTCCGGCAACTTTATATCGGGAATCACCCGAACCTCTGAAGAAGTTGTCAGATCAACCAATCAGGGAACTACAGCCCAAAGAATCGGAAACATTGGATAGGACTATCAGCCCTACACCGAAACAGCGCTCGCATGAATTATCTTATGCGGAAATATTAGCACTCGGGCTACGTAAACAGCCGCGTACTCACAGCGTTATATCTTTACCGAAACCACAAGTGGCACACGTAGATCTGGTAAAGGAAATTGTAGTAGAATGCGTTGAAAGATCTCCACCGATTCAGCAATATGAATCGAAAGATGAGAAGATTGAACCGCCAAGGTTCAAACCCGATAGACCCGAAAGAATAGAAAAACCGGGTCGACTAGAAAGACCTGAAAGGCCCGAGCGACCGCCTACTAGAAGTAGGTCAAGAGAAATGCCAAGACAGAGGCGTGGGCCAGAAAAAAGGCCTACAAAGGCACATGACGTCCAAGCCATGAAGAAGAAAAAGACGATGAAAAAGGTCATCGAAGTTCAAGACTTCGACGAACCTGAACAACCTGTAGAAGTAGAATTAACACCTGTAAAGGAAACACTGTTAAAATCTGCAACCATTTATCCAACTATAGAAATTGGTTACAAAGAAGTCACTAAAAAGCTACAACATAGTCCAACAGTCGTAGAAACTGTGACAGAACTGGTAGCAGACGACTCACAGTCTGAAACTGTCGGAGAGGTTGAACAAAAGAAATCCAAGAAGAAACAAAAGCCTAAAAAACCTAAATCGCCTGAAGATGAAATAATTAGAGCCCTCAAAGAAATTGAAGAACAAGAAAGAAACAAAAAGAAAAAGACAAAAGAACCTCGGGATAAAAGCAAGGACAGCGTCAGTGAGGCCATAACAGTGGAAACTCTGAATGAACTCGAAGAAGTTGATTTGAAAAAGCACATTAAAGAATCAGATGCCCAAATTAAGTCTAAGAAAAAGAAAAGTAACAAAGAATCACCTGTTAAAAATACTGATGTAAATACTGAGTTCATAACTGTTGAGTCGACTGCTCCAGTTGAACTAGTAACGAAGGAAACTAAACCCAAGAAAAAGAAGAGTCATAAGCAGATTTCTTTGGATAAGTCTGAAAAATCAGAATGTAGCTCTGTTGGTAGTACCACTGATATAATCTCTGCTGTTGACTCTAGCAAGAGCACAGAAACAACCGTTGATGCAAAATCTGTAGAAACTGAAATGCTTTCACAAGTCGTAAAAAACATTACTCACCCAGAAGCAACAAAACAAAAACCACAGGTTTTCTTGGTTGACAACCAGCCTAAAGAGAATATAATTCTAGACAAAATACAGAAAGAACGTTTTGAAACTTTTTCCACAATAACATCCAATGTAACCTACCACGTTGAAAACACAAATATATTTGAAACTGTTACCGAAACAACATCTGTAAAAACAACACAGGGTAGTGATTATAAAAGTAAACCATCGCTTAGTGAGAAAGTGATAGAAGTAGAAACAAAGCTGAAAAAAGAGCCAACTCTTGAGAAAGAAGATAAAGCCAATGCAGTCACTGACATAGTTACCTCCGTAGCTGAAATAATTGACGTCCCAGATAAACAAAATATTGGTGAAACTAAAGAAACTGCTTTATTCATAGTCCAAGATCAAATTCCTAGACAAGAAGACCAAACGAACAAGAAAGCATCAAAAAATAAAAAAAAGAAAAGTAAAGCAACACCAGAAGCTGAAGTGGTTTCAACATTTATCTCTAAAGAGTCTGAACAGACACAACAGGAGCAACAAGAAAAAGTACAGTTAGAAAGGGTTCAACTGAAACCTGATAAACCGATACAAAAACAACTGGAAACAGAAGTAGAGCAGTCTAAGATAGAGGAACCACGGTTAGAAAAAAATGATGTAGCTTTAAAGCAACCGCAACAAGTTCAACAAGAATCAAAACAGCCCGAAACGATTCCACTGATCCAATCAGAACAAACAGTAACTGCTCTGTTAGATGATTTACAGAAAGAAGAACAGCAAATGTTGATAGTACAACCAGAACCTTACAAGCAGGAGACTATGCAGGATGGTTCTCTAATCATGGAATCTGATCAACTAGAGCAAACACAGGTAGAGTTTGTGCAACCAGAACTAGCACACATAAAAACAGTTCCCTCAGGGCCTATACAAGATGAGGCCAAAGCAGATGATATTTTATCTAAAAATAAAAAGAAAAAGAAACAAAAGAAACATGAAAAAACATCAGAAACTACTGGAATTTTTGAAGCTACAGAAACAGTTGAAGTTATTGAAGAAGACGTCAAAACGACACCAATTGAGCCTGTTGTTGTTGAAATACCAAACTTAGTAGAACAAGTTGAAGACCCAAAACCATCAAAGAAAAAGAAATCTAAAAAGAGCAAACATACTGGAATCAAAGAAGATATAGCTGAAACGATTGTTGAACAAAAATATATTGAGCAGCCCACAGAAATAATTGAAAATAGTCCATCTATAGAAATTGAGAAACCACAACCCCTGGAAGAGGCAAAACGATCCAAAAAGAAGTCTAAATCTAAACCAGAAAGTAATGTTCGAGAAATTCTATCAGAATCAGTTTCTGAGAAGAAGTTACCAGCTATCGAACCTGAACTGCATTTAGAAGAAATAAAACTTGATGAACCTGCTTTTGAAGAAGTTAAATCACATAAAAAGAGGAAATCTAAAAAACAAAAGATTGACGATGATGATATTGAAAAAGCTCTCAAAGAGATTAAACGCACTGAAGAACATAAGAAGAAACCCAAGGAAAAGACAGTTAAACCTAAAAGCAAACAAGATCAGCCTAAGTCTAAATTAGTTGAATATGAAATGCACAAGGAAGTTACCTCAAAGAAGGTTGAACATGATTTGTCACCTGAGGAAGACGTTGACGATAATATTCAACCAATAGAGCATATAGACTGGAACGCTATGCTCGAAGAAGAAGAAGGCGTTATTGAAACCACTTTAGAACCAATCAGCAAACCAGAATCAGACTTAAATATTACTAAAACTACATATGTGGCCAACCAAGTAACCATACTGCAAGAGACGACTAATTCATTACTAGAAAAAGAACGTACAGTTAGCAAAGTAGATTCTTCAGTTGATGAAGCTGTTCTCTCTGAAAAGAATACTCAAAATCTTTCAGCTGACGACAGAGATAAAAAAACGGCTAATGAAGAAGAAAACATACTTGTAACATCCATCACAAGTCCAGCTAACGAGCAAAATAATAATGATAAGTTTTTCTCACCTGATGTGCTGAAAGAAGGATCCTACAATATTGTTGAAGAGATAACTCATTATGAACCTATCAGTCAAGATGTTGAAACTCGGACTATATACCTGATAACACATGAAGAGAAGAAATTGCCTCCTATCAGAACTGTAAAAGTATTTAGTAGTAAGAGTAACTCATTAGAAGAACCTCAAACTACTGAAGCAGACGTAGTAAGTTTAAGTGATGAAACCATTGAAAACAAAATCACTGATGAAAAGTCTTCCATGAATGTTAGTGATAATGTTTTAGACAGTAAGGTTATAACGGATAAGTTCATTGATCAAGAAAAAATATCCGGTTCAGAAACAATAAGTAACGTTACTGAAGTTGAAGACAATACAACTGTATTTGAATCTAAACAAACATCTGAGAAAGTAATAGGCACTGATATCACAAGTGTAACTTTGACAAGTTCAGAACAAGTACCAACACAAGTTGCATCAAATGTTGTCGCTGAAGCTTTGACGGAAACTGTTGACAAAGCTGGTGGTCACGAAGTTCAATTTGAAAATCTTACGGCCTCAAAATCAACGAATCCTGAAGAAGTTGATTCAAACAAATCTGAAAACCCACTGACTGAAGAAGATTTCTCTAATATACTGGAAGAAGCAATTTTCGGATCAGTACAAGATCGGAATAAAACGCCAGCTGAAAAGAAAAATAAGGAAAAATATTCTAATATTCCTTATCAAGAGCTAATTAATGACGTTAAGTCATACTCAGAAAATTTGGACACCTCTACGTTAGGTTATGATTATTCTAAATTAATTTTAAGTCAGCGGGATTCTGAAAATTCACGAGAAAATGACGTGATAATTGGACAAGAAGAAACAATACCTGAAACTATCCAGCCTAATAATTCTGTTTTAGAAATAGAACATAACAAGGTGTCTCCAGTGAGAAAAGAAACACCAAAAGCTAACTACCAAGAAATCAAAGACGCTGAGATACTATTAGCATCACAAGTAACTGAAATACCAAGAATAGTAAGTGAAATTTTACCGACGACTCAAACGCCAGGAGATGTACTTCAAGAAGTATTATTTAAAACCTTTGCTGAAGAGACGCCCACACAAACTGATGCTCAACAAACTATTGACTTTATCATATCAGAGGGCTACATACTACAACCTATTGACGAAGTTAGTGCTCTAGTGCTTAATTCTGAGACAAACGTTCTAACGAATATTGTAGCGGAATCCGATCAACTTATTTTGGAGTTTCAAGAACAAGTCTTAGATGAGCAACCACTTAATACTAAACCAGCAAATGTCAATCTACCCGGTGAAGTTAAAGGAACTTCACTTGTAACTTTAGTACACGAAGATGCACCAAGAAATAGTTACCATGAAATAAGAGACGCTGAAGTAATTTTAGCGTCTCAGATTTCAAACGTTTCTAAGCAAACGACTGAAATAGCATCAATTGAAAATACTGAAACAGTTTCGTCTTTGCGTGTCTCTGAAACTGTTTTAAAAACTAAAGATGCTAGTGAGGATACACAACCTGAACCGCCAAACACAGAACAAGTGGTTGCTGAATTGGAACTATTTAATAAAGTGTCTCCCGTAAAAGAAGAAGCACCTAGATTAAGCTATCAAGAAATCAACGATGCTGAATTAATCTTTGCATCACAATTTAAACCCAATGAAGAGTCAAACACCACAAATGTTTTAAATCCTCTTGTAACTCCAGCAAGTCCAGTTCAAGTGCCAAGAAAAGAGGAAATTGAAAACGCAAAGGTAATTGAGGTTAAACAAGCAGTTGTAAAAGATAAACCAGTTTCAGCTCAAGATAGTCTCCTTCAAGCTCTTGATAAAACGACTACTACTACAACCAAAACCGTCACTGAGCATGCTATTGATTTTATTACTGCTGAAAATATTGTTTTGAAGCCTGTAGTACCAATGGCGCACACGTTTACCAATAAAGAGCCTATTTGTAGCATTGACAGTAAACCGTCGAAGAGTGAAAAACGACCTTTGCCACATGAAGATACACCTCGACATAGCTATTACGAAATTGTTGACGCTGAAAAACGTTTTGCTCACTCAAAGAGTAAACAATCTTGCACCGTGGACCCTGTCAGTGAAATCATTGATGAAAACAAACAAAGAGCTCTGATTAAAACAAAAATGGATAGCGTGACTTCTAAAACAATTGAAACTACTCAAACTGAAAAACCTAAAACGCCAGTTGCTAAAACACCTAAACCCATACTACCTGAGCTTTTAAGCGAAATATCAACTGTAAGCTGTCAGGAAATATCTGATGCTGAAAAACAATCAACTAGCAAGATCGAGATAACAGAAGCTACGGGAACTGAAGTATTGCCGAAAACGTTTGCTAATGAAAAGGTCGTCTCTGAAAGTAATGTTTCTGTTAAACCGAAGATATTTGAAAAGCCACGGGCCAGTTATCACGAGATCACTGATGCTGAATATTTGCTGGCTACAATAATTGATAACAGAAGTAGAGAAACCAGTAAAGAACCTTCTCAAGCCAAAGAAGTTGAAGAAAATGAAGAGCCAGTTATTGAAGGAGACATGAAAGAACTACAAAACATTCTTGATGTTCCTGTCCATGTCGAATCAAAAACAGAAATAGAGCAAAACGTCAAAAATCACGTTACATACAATGATGCATCAATTACTAATAATAGATTAGAAAGTTTGATAATCGAAAACGTTCCACAAGTAGTTCCAGAGCCTGAATCGGTTAGACAATCCATTTATGAAGTACCAAGATTCAGTTATTACGAAATGAATGATGCTGAGCGTCTATTCGCATCTTCAAGAAATTCCATACAAAAACTTGAAGTATCTGCTGAAATAATTCATTCAACTCCAATAGAAACTGTGCCGAGCAGCACCATTACGCCAGTTGTCAAAAAAGTAACTGATCTCACAAAAGATTTTGAAGAAGAACAAAAGCCAACTGACACTGAAACTATCTTTGAACCGCTACCTCATAGTTATCATGAAATTAAAGATGCTGAACGTATTTTAGCGTCTACCAAATTGAATGAGGTGGCAGACATTTCTTTAGAAAAACTTAAATTACCTGTTGAAGGAATTCCATCTGAACAAGAAGAAAGTCGAGGAAAATGGAAATCACCGGTAGCACAAATAACTTCCACACATGTTGAAGACATTTTACTTCAAACCGTTAGTAGTCAACAAAGTGCATCGACTAAAACGTACAATACTACTTTTGACTTTATTACTAATGAAAGAATTGTCACGGACTCTGGTAAAGATATACACGAACGTGTAGAGATCCCGTCTCCACTTCAAAAAGCTTTATTGGAAAAGATTGAACAGTCGTTTGAAGTTGACGATCTCAGTAATACTCCTATATCAGTAGTTTATGGCAATACTGATGTTGGAACACCTACGCTGGAAGTTAAAGTTCCAGCATTTGATTGTCTTGTAAAAGAACCTATCCCAGCCGATCTTTTGGAAGGTTTCGGTGCAGATAATACCCAAGTAGCTGACGTTACTACAACGGAACTTCAGGCTGCTCAAGATGAAGGTTCAATTGAAGACGATCCGTTTGAAATCATAGATCCCAGTGAAATTACAGAGATTGTGACTGATGTTAATATTACTGAACCAAAAAATAATGAACTGTGTGGTTCTAATGTTGACTCAAAAGTAATAGAAATATCAACACATGTTTCAGAAAGTGATACAAATATAACTTTATCTCAAAGTACCGTGACTACGGAACCTCCACGTTCTATAACTCCTAAAACGAATGACGACCAAACAATAGTTCAAGATCTTATTAAAGAAGCTCTTCAAGAACCGGAAACAGCCAGTATTGGTACTACTACACTTCTAATAAGGACCAAACCAGCCTACGAAACTTTTGTTATTGACGACATTAATGAAAGTCTTGTGCCTGTGGTATTCGGTGATATTAAAGACATTGAACGTTCTATCAAATACAAAAAGCAAGAACTATTGTTACAAACTGAACCTATTCAACCTGCATGTAATGAAAGTGAAATTATCGACGATGTTATTGTGGCACAAGAGTCTCCGTCACCTTTAGAAGATATTGAAATCGTTGAAACAATAGAAGATTTTACCATCCCACATCCAAGTGAATATGTAGAGTTAGATCCTACGACGGGTCTAGAGCTCGATGCTAAGCCTGATACTATCTCGGCGGACACGCATACTGAAGTTTTAGAATCGGTTATAAACGTACCGGAACCCAAAACTAAAACACATCTTGATGTAGATTTACATAAATCTACGGACATAAAAACGGAAAACGTAGTTTCAGACGATATTAGGGAAACCGAACTAACCAAAACTGAAACTGTTAGCCGTGTAGAGAAATCTCCTATACATAGCTTGCATGACCTCCTTCCCGAAATTGACTCCATTCCTGAATTTAAACCCTCTTATTCGAACACTGTATTGTATTCAAAATTATCGGCTGATGCACCTGAATTTACACCCTCTTACATGTATCAGACTGTAACTACTGTGTCTGAAAGTAGATCTGATGTAGTCGAAGATGCACCTGCACCTATTATTATGGAAGAAAATACTATCAAAGTCAAGACAGAAGAGACACCAGCAGTACCACAAATTTCGTATTCAACAGTATTGCAAAATAAAAAAGATAAAGCTGAAATCGTGGCTCAAACATCAATTGAAAAAGTATCCGAAACTGAAATATTATTTGAAGATGCGCACGAAGACCACGTTGAAACCAAAAGTAAAAAGAGTAAAAAGAAGAAAAAGAAGGAACGCGACGACAAAAAGGAGATTTTGGTAGCCAAACCGGCTGAAATTACGCAGTCAACAGCAACTGCATACTCAGTACCCGATGTAACTTCCGTTTTAACAGAACCAGTTAATGTGTGGGCTAAAGCTTCCGAGGACGGCAAGTCATACGCTGATGTCCTAGCTGAAGGTTTGGTACAAGAACATAAGGAATTTGTACAGTTAGTTAAGGAGAAACCAAAAGACAAAGAAATATCAGAACAAAAGAAAACTAGGATTGAAAAGCCACATGAATTCGAAAAAGTAGAAAGAGTGCCAGTGGTGCCACCTGTTTATGAAATTCAAGAAGTGGTTGAGACAACACATACTTCACAAATGGATCATAATATTGGGTCCTGGGCTAAGATAGTAGCTCAACGATCATCACCTGAAAGATTACAGAAATATGAAGAAACTCATAAACACTCGCAAGCACCTGTGCATGTTTCAGCTAAAACTCCTGTGATTCTTGTGGATGAATCGGATAACGACCATCAAAAACCCGACGTCGAGGTTGATGCTGAAGGGTTTATTACCGTTGACAGAAGTAGACGATCTAGGTCCAAATCTAGAGAAGCCCGTTCACAATCAAGCGTTACACAAAAACGTGAAACTCGTGAAAAGTCCGAAAATAGGTTTGAACCATTGACTACCACACTCAAGCCAGATGATGCTGAATCCACACAGAGCCCCTCAGAGGATGAAAAACCAGCCAAAAAACTAAGCAGAAAAAGCCGCAGTTCTAAATCAAAGGAAAAGGAAAATACACCAAAACTTACTGTAGTAGCTCCAAGCACTTCCGATGAAGATAAGCAACCACCTAAAAAAGACAAAAAGAAACGCTCTTCTAAATCAAAAGATAAGGTTATTAAACCTGTTCAGGAAAAGATAGAAACACCAGAAGCGGTTGAAATCCCAGAACCACCTAAAACGGTCGATAAAATAGAAGAAAAAGAAAGTTCTCTACCTGTCCAATCGGAACCTAAAAAGAAAAGTAAGAAAAAGAAAAGAGATAATAAAAAATCAGTCGAACTTAGTGAGACTACCGAGACTGCGTCTCCTGTTGAAGTTACTTCCTCTGAACAAGAAATCGAAACAGTATCTAAAGTGCTACCAAAATCAAAGCAAAACAAAATCGATACTCCTGTTTCTACCCCAGAATCCATTCCTACACCTATAAAAGATAGAGTCTTTTCCGAAGCTCAGTTCTGGAAAATGGATCCTGGTTATCCATCTGAAGTTATTTCAGTAGAAATACAGCACACACCCATGGAAACATTTAAAATAGAAATTAAAGATGATGTGCCAGCTGAAAAATCACTAACCAAATCTGGCAAAATATCTGAAAGTTCTACACCAATTGAATCTACGAAACAGTTCATTACTGACGAAATATCGTCCGTTGAGACCCAGGTACAAGAATTTGAGGATACGATTGCTGAAGATCAGTCACTCGAGAGCAAAATGGCTGACCTGCAACGAGAAATTGAAGAAATGTTACTACCGGAAAACGATTCTTCACTCAGCGATGAATCACCCAAGGAACTGACTGATACCCAAACTTCCATTGAATATCAGTACGATGAGCTACTGGATAACATGTCTCCATCACTGGCTAGTCCTGAACCGGATGGTTTCGAATCTAAACCAGTTGAAGAACCAGTTCCTGAAGCACAATCAGGAGTTAAAATCTCTGCACACGATGAAGAACTTGACGATAAACATATTAGTATGAGTATGATTGACTCACTCCTTGACGACACTGAACCCTTATCTATGACTGAAACTCATTCCTTGGAGCACTCAGACAATCTTTTGGTAACGCAAGAAGAAGATATTACTCCTAGAGACATAAGTACACTGGATACACAAGTAGTGGCTAGTGTTGCTTCGCTAGAGAAATGTAAAGTTGTATCAAACAAAGTTCTGGACGAGATGATTAAGCTAACGATGGTTAAACAAGATGTAGTTGTTACTGAAGCTGAAGAAAATTCAACTATTAAAACGGTGCCAGGAATCATATCGGAAAAACCTATCCAACCTCTATCAGAAAAACCAAAAACATCAGTGCAGGTTTCCTCATTTATTGAATCAGAGAAAACAAACGAAAATTTCGACTTAAAAAAGGAAGTAACTGAAAAAGTTACTCAGAAAGATGATACACTGAAGAAAACGGTGATTTCCTTTATTGAAACAGAAAAGGTACGAGATGAATCAGTCCCTACAGAAGTAACAAAAGCAACTGCGGGAGAAGAAATAGTTAAAGACGTTTTGAAGTTTACAGAAGATAGCATTATCAAAACGGAAACTGTTAGAGCCGATCTTGTATCTAATGTCCCACTTTCTAACATTGATATCATTACTAACAATCTCACAAACCTAAAAGCTGATAACTTTTGGACGGACAAACACAATATTGATGATGCGGAATTACTACTAATAGAACGTAAATCTGTTAAAAATACCAATACACCTGTAAACACTGATGAACTTCACGTTGACGAAGGTATTATCGTCAAAGAAAACATTATTAATGATAATTCCTTCTGGCTTGAAAAACACTTATACCATGACGCCGAATGCCAATACTTCCTTTCATTGGCTCGTAAAACTAAAACACCCACTAATGACACCACGGAAATAGAAATTAAAGATGAAAATGATAAAGATAGAGATCAGGGTGGTAACTCTGGTCACTCTTCTGAAGGTGAAGAGCCAAAAGACTCGCCTGGTTCATCTTATGACCCCGATTACATATCCATGGACCTACCCGGTGGCATATGTAGTTGGAAAGATAAATCTTCATACTTGAGCGTCGAAACACCTGTTGTTGATGACGTTTTGGACGAACCTATGTCTAGGGAGGATATACTAACCACCCTGCCCATAGCACCAGCCCCATCCTCATCCACACAGGAGCCGGAGGAGACACCACTGAGGACAGCAAAGGTGACTGACTCACAGTCGTATTGTACGATTTTTAAATATCTTCTCTATGTTTGGCATGATATAATTACTAAATTCTTAATTTCACATATTACGAAGCTCTGTATTGTGATGTATTTAGCCACGCCGCAGCTCGTCTTGTAGTGCCACATTTTGGCGTGCACTGTAAATTATTACAGTAGTATAGTTACGCATTTTATTAGTCGTTAATTTTTGTATTGTGTGAATTATAAAATTCTAGTCATCTCTAGTCAGATTTTAACATTTTCTAGTCTTTGTCAGTCATCTGATATTTTATTGTAATAAATCTTCAAAATAACGTGCATTGTTTTATTTACAAATGATAATAGTTTTATTTTTATGATTTTTAATCGATCAGTGTTTACCCCTGTCAAAATTTGGCTACTACGAGACGATAGACTGTTGCCGCTTAAATGGGAAAAGTTTTTATAGAGAGTCTAATTTGGGCATTAAAGTTGATGACAACTGCAACCCAGAACAAGCAAGACTCAAAAGTCTGCAATCTTAGTATTTTACAAAGAACTTTTACAAAGTCTGCAATTAAATTTGAAAGTTGTGCTAAGGTCAGTCATATTATTTGCTACATTTTGAATGTGAGTAGTTTAGCTTGCAAGACCTCTCATTCCAAAACTTTAATGAATGGTACTTTTCAAGTTATTTTATGTGAATTTTTATGTCTTGTTCAAAGTATTTTAAAGCATCGAGTTATTCTAAAATTAGATCAGAATTGATTACTGATTTTCCTTATTTAAAGTGTTCCGTACCGAATCAGCTACAAACACTTGTTGGTGTAATGCCTCACGCTTCACCACGCCGCTATTGACAATCAGAACTAACGTTGATTATAATAAATTGGTAGTTTAGAGGAGATAATCTTCCTGTTTTTAATTTTGAAGAGAAAAAAATACATGCTCGTAAAAATTTTTAGTACAGTGAATGCTTTAGTCAAATTAAATCCTTCATAACTACCATTTTTTTTTTCAAAATTGGATGTCAAAAACTTCCCTTTGAGAATGCGAAAACACAAGCTATTTCTGCTATAATTTGGAATGTTATTCCTTAATATCACGCGGCTGCGGTACAGGACACTTGATTAGACTGACTTTTGTTTTATCGATAGTCTAGTAACAGTCCCAGTTTGCAGACTTCTAAAATTAGCATGTCATGCCAACATTGTTATGAACTAAATCGAGTTTTTTTGTTGTATTTTTTGTTGTTGTATTGTGCTCCTAACATCATAGTCCATCGGAATGACCACGTGGACTGTTTGAACCTACAAAATATGTTTAGACGATATGGAATCAAAAGTTTCGAAAAGTTTAGAATTAATCTTTCCAAAACTATCATCTCTAGGAATAATAGGGCCTTGGCTTTAAAAAAAATGGAAATTAAACCATTAAATAATTCCAATTTCGTTTCAAATGAAATAATAACGTACTGTTTATGAAATAAGGTTAATTTTACTTTTGCGCTCATTCTGCAATGTATAGCCGAACATAAATTTTAGCTTTATTCGTAATGAATGTATAAATTTGTTTCCTCGAGTATGCGTACCCATAATTTATGATTTGGCCGTTTTCCAAAACTATTGCTCCAGAGATGTATTTAATCTTGATTTATATCCACACGTGAACTGATAGTGCATGTTGTTTTACATTTACAAATACAATAGGATGCTTGTTAATTGAAGATTGAATGCTGAATAACGTATTTTGAACCTCATTAAAAAATGGGCGAACGTTAATGAATCCAAATCCTTATTTTGTTTTAAATAATAATAATAATAATAAATATTCCACTACTTTTTCACACAGCGCCATTTAGTCCCAAGCTAAGCTAAGAGCTTGTGTTATGGGTACTAAACACCTGATAAACATACTTATATATTTCTAAATACATACGTAATATAGATAAATTACACCCAGACACAGAACAAATGATCGTGCTCATCACACAAACATTTGTCCTGGGTAGGAATCGAACCCACGACCTCCGGCATAGCAGTCAGGGTTACTAACCACTAGACCAACAGGCCAGTCAAATGACTGTTTATTCCTGAAGCCCGTTTATGTCTTGAAGCTTGATATAAACAAAACAATTTAAACTGAAACTTTTGATTTCATCTCGCTATTTTACAAGAGTGTTTTGCTAATAAAAGCGTGTGTTCTCAGGACGAATTATCTAACGATATAGAAACTCTGCTAGAAGAAATAAGAGATGTACAAACGCGGTTATCGGACCTGCCTGATGAAAGTCTGGAAGCCATGGAGGAAGGGCTCAGGGTAAGTCTCACTGTATATACGCCATTGATCAAAAATAACAGACCCAAATTCCTACTGACGTAGACGATGCTAAACATAGACTCACTATCTCGTAATACAAATTGGTTTAGAACAGACTTCAAATGAATCTTCATTCAAAATTGCCCAGATAGCTGTCTTATAAACAAAACTAGAATTCAATTACATGACGTACGGAGTTGGGAGTTCATGCAACATCAGCTGTTTATTTCTCGCTGCAAGTAGGAGGTGAGTGAAAGATATAGGTGCACTGTAATGTAATTTGTCACTATTTTCTTTATACGACATGAGTTGCTTCTTACTATTGAGCTTGGGAATGATATCAAAAACGAAATAAATAATACCAGCCCGTTACTGCTCCACTGCTGGGTAAAAGGCACCTTCTCATGCAAAGAAGGCGAGAGTGTTAATCATCACACTTGTTAAACGCAGGTTGACGATTCATAGTATGAGTTCAGATTTCCTTACGATGTTTTTCTTTACCGGTGTAAGTGATGTTTAAGATAAACTTAGAAAATAAATGTTATGCAAAAGTCAACTCGTTACTTACGAATTTTGAACCCCAATCTCGTTCGTGAGATAAAGTTTTGGACCACCTCCTGACTAATGGTGTTCTAAAATAGCTGTAGTGATAGTGTTACAATTATTATTGTCCCTATTGAAAGTTAAATCACTGTTGACATAAATTTAACTAAACGTGGCGTTGTTTCTGCTATCAGAATTTAAGACGTGACTGACAGTTGCATACATTTTCATGTCAGTCAACAAAATACTTGAGTTCTGTCATCTTTTAACAATGCTGCAACCTTGACAGTGAGTTAGTCCCATATATTGTGATGTTTCACAAAATGATGTCACCTGCGTTACGACATAGAGTTAATAATAATGTTAGTGTTTGGCTTCTCACAGGGCACTAGTAAGTGAACGAACGCAGTGCAGTCGATACGAATACGAATTATTCGAATGAACATTAAATTTACGATGGAATCGATTTAATCGATTGTTTTTCGTGAAGTGGTGTTTGTAGTGATTGTGGTTTTATTTTAGACAGGTATTTTTTTTTTTGTTTTATCTAGTGGTTTATTTTTTTACTTATTGATTAGAAGTACACAACTCAGTCTTGACTAAAAATAAATTGAGGAAAATTATTACCTATAAGGGCTCATAATATCAGGTCAAATATTATAATACATTTAATTTCGTAGTAAGTTCGTTTTGGTTGATACCAGGCTACCCTAAAATAAATCGAATATAGCTATTTGTATAATTTTTTACATCGGATACGACAGTATCCACACTCCACAGTCTTTTCAAAACCCACTGTGCTATTGAAGTCCTTTATTGTCGTCATTGTTAGTTAATCAAGTATAACGATCTCGGTACATACAACATATTGTGATGACCGGAACCACTGTCCATTGTGATCACAAGGCTTTAACTCAATGACCAGTCTCTAAACTTTGACCCAAATCACTATCAACTGTGTCCATCATCTGCCAAGCCTTTTCCCTAACTGTGTTGAGGTTGGCTTCCAATCTTAGCAGATTCAGATTAATGCCAGTATCTAACATGGGGTCGACCATCTGACTTTTACTACCCAGTAAGTGAGTAATCTGGATCAACCTCGGTAAACGTATTTATACTTTGGATTGCTTAGTGCGGCTATTATTTTATATCTCAAAGACATGTGGAATAGAATCACTTATCTATGAATAACGATAGGTTACAAATATACTAATAGATTTGCATAGTCTTTCACTTTAGTACTGTGAGTAAAACGAAAAATTAAATCTTTTAATACATATCGCCTGAAGGCCAGTCAAAAGTAAAATCAAAAGTTATTTGGTCAAATTAGGCTGTGGATCAGCACTTTTGAAACGTCAAGGTTACATTAGACAGTGTCTAGAAAAGCCTGACCTTCGTCTATAGAAAAACCAACCAAGCCCAATGGCTTTGAAAATTAAAAATCTAATGACCAGAATTTGACACTTACCCGGCACTAGCACAGATATCCTATGATCAAAGATCCTGATTGGACAATAACATTACCAGGATTTGCCCATTAGGAATCAACATTCAATTATTTGCACTATGCTAATGTTAGGACAGCATAGAGCTAACAAATGTCGTTGACATTACTATATTCGAGTAGGTGTCTTGTTTACCATCCCACGCAAGTAAAGTTGTAAGAGTGTTAGTAGTAAACAAGAATTGCTATTTAAATAGGTATTATATTCCTCGCACAGTGATAATAGAAGATTATAAAAGAAGATGTTATGATAAAAAGTTAGAAGAGTACCTATGCTTAGATGGTTGGGCCACGTTGCCTTGGATGAATGGGGACTAAGAAAAGGTATTTTTAGGGCCAACTGAAGAGTAAAGGCGTATAGGGAACGTCCTATAGAGACACACACTGACCTTTTTGATGAAATGATGTTCTTCAGCAAGGTCGAAGGGGTGTAGTACTTGCAACTGACGTGCAAGTCTGATCAGTTCCGTGAATATAAAAGGGGTATGTAAGGATTGTAGCAGATAGCCATTAGTTTCTTTCAAACTCATGGGAAAAAGGTTAGACTTTATACATATCTTAGTGATTTATTAGGAGCTTACAATCAATCCCAACACCTACAATTTTTAAACAGCTTCTATATAACCAAATGACATTGGCATTTAAGCATCGTAAATACAATCTAGACAATGTTTACTTTGGCCACTGAATATATTTGTCCAAGAAACAGTGTTATTCCGTAGTTTTGGCATTTTCAATGCGTCTTGGTACAGACACCAGCACATCAAGTTACCCCAATGTGTCAAATTTTCCCAATTGAATATGAACCTTATTTTGTTTGCCATAAAGTTGAAAAACGATCAAAGAAATTTGACACATTGGGGTAACTTGATGTGCTGGCGTCTGTACATAAACATACGTTTACATACTTCATACATTATGTGTGAAACGTCCAAGTTTCTACACACTTGTTATATTTTATGTCCATGTGTAGCTGAAGTGAAGGTGAAGTGAGGTGCCAGTTGATTCAGAAAAAGTCACCCCGTAATAAATTTAGTCAAGTAAACTGTTCATGACGAGTATTAGAATGGAATCACAGTGATTTTAACAAAAAACACTGCAGGCCAAACTAATAGAATTGACAGTTTACTTCACCAAACTATTCGCACTTTGACAGACACAGGTCAGCACATCAAGCCATTTCAAACTATCAAATTGACCCTTTTGTAATAAAGTTAAAAACTATCAGAGACATTCGACAGATTGGGGTAGCATCTGTACGTGGTGTTAAATTAATGGATATTGAAGCGATTCCAAGACTAGTCATGTAATCAGCTGTTGATTTTAGCAATGACGGCATGGCAGCGATCATTTCCAAAAACAAAGTTACGAATTTGATTATAAGCGGCCACGGTCTGTTTAATGACATCAGATTCTAATCTATTGTTGCTCATTTGTATTTTGGGAGGAAGTGGCATATGGCGTTTGATCATGTACAGACGCCAGCACGTCAAGTTACCCCAATGACTCAAATTTCTTTGATCGTTTTTCAACTTTATGTCAAACAGAATAAGGTAATAAATAATTCAATTGGGAAAATTTGACACATTGGGGTAACTTCATATGCTGGCGCGTCTGTAATGAGCATTATTAGCTTAAAGTGATCTCGCTGAATCCCTCCTATCTTTGCATAGAAGTTTCGTAAAGTTACCACGTTTGTGCAGTCCTGCCATTGTTAGATGACCCATATTATGTTTGTTCCTGGAGATCTTCTTCTTCTTATCGCGTGGCTTATGACGATGTCAAAGTTTCTCTGACTTAGCATCACATGCCGTCTTGAAATGTCTCTCAGCCATGCCGAATTTGCCACGATGTTTACCTTTACCGGTTATGAAGCTATTGATAATTTTATAATAAGTATTTGAATCAGTTAAGCTCACCGGTCTCAGCACTAGGTTATCACTCCTACTTCTAGGAGATTATTTTATTGTTTCCAAATAAAATATAACCCTGTATTCCCTGAAGTGTTAGGCGTACACGTACTTAAAGTACACCCAGATTTTGCCAGTTATGAACTCCCATGGAATAGGGAGAGAGCCTACTGCTATCAACCTCTGAAGCGTATCTACCCCAAATTTTCTTGGTCACCTAATAATAATCCACTTTAAAATTCACATTCTATTTTGTCTACTGTACCATCCATGTTTGTTTATTGGCCTTCAACCTTAGTCAACAAAGTATGCATATCTAAAGATACTCGTAAAACGATAATTTTTACTGGATCGTTAAAACTAATACGCTCTATAAACGTAGTCGTATAAAATTTACTAGTTCCGTAAGTACTTTACTACAAATAGCAAATAGTTCGGTAGGCACATAGGTGGATGAATCATCTTTAAGTGTATTTCTAGGAATTAGCATTTCTACTAAGGTGATGACTCCATCACTGCATCATCAAATAACCTTTATTTGTCCTGTTTTAGTTGTAACTTTGTACCTGTATGAGTTATATTTAGTAAAACATATAGTATTGTTTTCCTCATAATCGCGGTAGAACGGTAACTTTAATTTTATAGTCGTGTTTTGCCTTTTGCTTCATCGAAATGTTGACTGATAAAATTCATTAGTATTGTAAGATCGCCTTTGGCTGTCATTTGTTGATTATTGACATTCGTTACATTCCCCACATAAAACACTGGTGTTAAGTTGCATCCGGTTAAACTAGATGCCGATCACAACTTAAATAGGAAAGGAATCGGCAGATGATGAACTTTCCTAAACAAATTTTGACAACTGCCTTTTCCAAATGTTAGTATTTTAAAATAAAGAAAAAAACAAACCCCTGACTTCATTATTTTTGTACAAATCAAACAATTCTCCTTTTAAAATTCGCAGTGCAATCATTAAAACTAATGGAGTATTGCTATGCATATCAAAAAGGCTCCATGATGACATTGTACCATTGATGACTCTGCCGGCTCCACCGGGATAGACGTGACAATGATAGTGGATTAAACAAACATTGTGTGTTTAATTTTTATTAGCCAATGACATAATTGGAATGAGCAATAGCAAGTTTTCCAGCTCACATCACGTTTATATTTAGATTTTTCTAAGAAATTGTGACGCCATGTTTATTTTTGGTTTATCTCTATCAATTATAGTGTGTGCGATGCATTTTAGTGAGATAATAATGCGACAGTGTTTTTCACACCTCAAGTGTCTTCTTGAAAATATCATATTTACTTCAATAATAAGTTTCTACATAAACATAAATGAAATAAAGTTATATTTATTTCTGTAATCAGTTAATTAAACAAGACAATATTTTTTTTAAACTATAATAATACCAGCCTGTTACTATCCCACTGCAGGGCAAAGGCCTCTTCTCATACAGAGAAGGCTCGAGCATTGATCACCACGCTTGCTCAAGGCGGATTGGCGATTTCAAACTAACATTAACTATAAGTCCAGGTTTCCTCACGATGTTTTCCTTCACCGATGTCAATTATGTCTAAGATAAACTTAGAAAGTACATATGAATTGAAAAAGTCACATTGGTACTTGCCCGGATTTGAACCACAACCTCTTGCATGAGAGGTAGGCTCCTTAACCTCTGGGCCATCACGACATTTTTTTTAAACTAAGTGACGCAATTATTTCCAAAAACATTGATCTCTAAAAAAAAATTCCCGAGAATAACTCAAGGGTCACTGTCAATATCAAGTCCAGACATAAGATTTTATTAATATAGCTTGCGAGTCTAACGATGCAAGGCTAAGTCTGGAACAGCCTTCTAAATAAAGAACCAACTAATTTATAATTATTATCTTGTTTTCTTGATGAACTTACTCTTCGAAGTAGTCACAAAAACTAGACCAGCATTTGTAACACTTTATTATTTGTAAGTAGTTTGGCTGATATTTTTTTACATATCAAGACCTGCCGTGCCTCAGAAGGGACGCTAAGCCGTCGGTTCCGGCATTCATTTTGTAGACAGTCGTTACAAGTAGTCCGAAGCCAAAAAGTCTAACAACCAGTTTAACCGAGGGGTATGTGTTACCTAGCCACTAGATTGTGGAGATCAGATTGGCAGTTGCTTCCTGTAAAACAATAGTGTTAGTTAACACTGGTATAGACTGGAAGCCGACCCAATATCCCAATATAGTTGGAAAAGGCTAGGCAGATGATAATGGGTTATGGAGTACAATAAAGTGTACATTAATATTATTATTATTTACGTATGGCACTCTATAGGGTTGCAGCTAAAAATCTACGTCAGTTTGTACACCCTGTGTTCTCATCTGACTTTATGTTGAGCTGAGGCCTTTTTGGCATCTTTGTATTCTGTATATTAGTTTTAAAGTGTTTTTATTTTGCTGTAATGCCAATGGCAACCGCATTTTTCTTTCCTTCTTTCTTTACATTTTCAATTCTAATCTCCCTTCGTTAGGTAGGTCCCTAACGTCAGGTGGTGCCATCTGCCGTAACTGCTAGGCCACTAAACACATTTAGATTTTTACTGCTCACATGATTTCTTTACTGTTCAGTGTTTATCTTGAGTAAAACCCAGCAATAAATTCTGTAAAACGTTAATGCTTTGCAAAACAACATTGTTATGTGTTTTTCTATGGTTCACGTTACTGCCCTAAATCTTCGGTTCTTGTAAGCTTTTGTGTGTTATTTATAATGAATATTTAACTTTTGGGATTGGTTATAACCTGTAATTATTTATAGAAATGTTTTAGATTAACTTCAAGAACCTTCTTTCTTACCTTCTCTTATTCCCTGTCTGCATTGGTGTTTCCAAGTTCATTATGACCCCAATTTATAGATGTAAGTCGCGAGTTAATAGGCTACTTTTGTCGTTCGTTCATCGACCTCTACGACCTATTAGGAAACGGTATTCGAAAATTCTTTATTAGGGACGTAAGATACAATTCCCATTAACAAACGACCTACAACTAACCAGTTCTGTTCATACCTTTCAGGAGGGCATCACAATTCTAGTCAAGTGCGAAGAAGCAGCCGAGATACTGGAGACGAAGATCATGGAGTACCGGCAGGAGTCGGAGGTGCAGTCCCTCATCAAGGAGCTGGTGGTCATGAAGGCCAGGATAGTGAAGCTGCTGACCCAGGCACGGGACGGCATTAACATCATCCAGGTAAGAAAGGTAACTAAATCTTTCAACTGTACGCTCTGTGAATGGGTCTAACTGGTATGATGCATCTTTTATACTAACATTAATTTATTTACTTATAAATGGTTAATATATATACTAACTATAAAGAGAGGAGCTTGAGGCTATATAATAGCCGCAGGGATCGATCCTAAGTGAAGCTATGCTTGACGAGGTCGATCCGTGGATGTGTTCATTACGTATCGAGACTCCCCCGTACCTCGAAAATCACGTTAAACTGTCGTTTCTGGCAGTCATTTGAAGATCTTTGACTTTCGTTACGAGTTGTTAGAACCCCAAAATTCTGACAAAAGTTTAACCAAAGGGTAATGTGTTTCCCAGTAACTGGGTTGTGGACAGACAGGCAGTCGCTCCATGCAAAACACTGGTATTTAGCTGCGTACGGTTAAACTTGAAGCCGACCCCAACGTATTTGGGTAAAAACTTTAAAATTAACCTAATACCTGCTTACTTTGCACGTTGTAATATGGTATAACAATGTAGATCTTTAATATAATTCTATTTTACTAATTCTAACAGCCCTACTTTAGTTTAATCTTGTTCAGTGTTAACAAAAGTAACCATAAAGTTTACTGCTATTATTTTAATACTAGACAATAATCTAGTACGTAAACCACATATTATTTATCATTAAAATTAAACATTTCAGGACGCCAAAGTAGAGGTGGCTCGCCAAGCGAAAGAAGTTGAAGAACACAAGGAGAAAATCACCAAGCTGGACAAGTGGCTGGAAACCATTAACAACGGCCTCAAGGAAACCACTGTACAGTCGGAAGTTCTCACTGAAGACGATATTATTAGATATATTGAGGTGTATGAGCGCTACATAAGGGAGTACGAAGAGTATGAGATTATACTGAAGTCAATAACTGTGATAAGTCAAGATGAATCTAGTCAGTCTTTGAGGGTGAGGTTGAATGCGACGCAGAAGGCGTTAGAAGAAACAAAACGTCTAGTCATTATAGAGATAGAGAGGTTACGGCAAGTTTTGCTGCACATGAGAACGGCACCAGAAGTGGTCGAAGACGACATCTCGCAGACTGATAGGACGATCGACTCAACGTCGATGCCTGAAGAAGTCGTTTCACCAAGAGAAACGGAGCCATCAGAGCAAGTGCCATCAAAACAAGCCTCTATTGAAGAAAGTGTAAAAGTTACGGTACAAGAAAGTAAACCTAGTCATGAGAAGCCCGAACCAGCCTCAATTCAGGTTGTGAAAGAAACAGTTGCAATTGAAACTCAGACTGGAAAGAGTCTCATGTCAGAGCCTCCGTCTATGTCTGATAAGAGTGTGATATGCCATCCTGATGCAATTGTCACCCACGACGTTGCCATCACCTGCGCTCCCCCCACAGAAATAGCAGTACAAACGAGCGAACCGCATTCTGAAACTAAAGAGATTCTTGAAAATATCCAAGTCAGACAAACCATTTCTGACGGTCATGAAACCATCGAAATTGCCAGTCGACCTGTGATTAGAGAACAAAGGCTCGACGAAAAGTCTCTTCTTGTTGATGCTAACTACAGAGATGACAACTTCAGAAAAGATTCGCAATTGAACATCACACATAGCTTGCCTCAGTCATTCGAGACGGTTATGGTAGAACCTGATGAAACAACCACAGAAGTCGTAGTAGACGCTGACGGTACAAGAAGAATTATCGTAAAGAAAGTCAGAAAGACCCTGGTCACAAGGCAGCATATAATGCAGAGCCAGCAACATGAATCTCATATTTTATCAAGTGATCTCCCGCTGGACCAAGCATACTCTCAAGTAGTCATCAGGGATGAGAAAGCTGGAACATCTACAACTTTAAAAGATGGTGAAGTACAGCACATGGAATACCAGACCTACGGAGGCCAGGTTTTAACTCGTTTACCTGGAGGTGAAGTTACTATTCAAGAGTTCACATCTAAGCCTGATATGACAATTACTATGGAGAAAGATATGGACCCCGAGCAAATTCTTCTATTAGCCGAGGGCCAAGAGCTACCTCAAGTTCAGACATCTACTTCTAGTGTGACTGCTGTTGTTCAACAAGTAACTAAGCGGATCGTCAAGACTCGAAGGCGTATTATTCGCCGCGTCGTCATCATTGATGGCAAAGAACACGTGACAGAAGAAATAGTCGAAGAACCTGACAACGTTGAAGTTGTTGAGGAGCAGATTCCAAGGGTTTCTATTAATGTGAGGGAAAGAGGCGATGTTCCACCCGCAGTAGATGAAGATGATGGCGATGATAAAGGCGATCACCCCGCACTTCCAACTCGCAAAGATGATGAATCTTCACGGGGTGACAAGCCAGCAAAAGACACATCTGATGATTCTGAGCCAAAAGATGACAAGCCCGATGATAAACTCGAAGATGAAAAAGATCAAGGTCAACAAGTCGACGCGCCAAGTAAACTAACACAGGCGCAACAACTTGAAAAAATGATGCAAGACTTCATTGAAAAGGAAGGTACCAGTCATCGTACTCACATTACAAAATCCACTACCGTGCGTTCCTCTCAAGAACGAGAAAGAACTCCGGTGAAAACTGTGACAGTCTCGGAATCTTTCGAAATTCTTCCTGACGATGACGTCTATATCCAAGAACCTGACGAAACTACTTACATTGTTCAAGAACCACATGAAGGTCAAACTACAATCATAACTGGAGGTGTGCATCATTCAACCTTTGAATCTTCTTCCACAAACGTGGCTACCGTTGTACAAAAGGTCACAAGAAAAATCACAAGAACGAGAAGGCGTATCATAAAGCACATCCAAATCATTGACGGCAAAGAACATGTGACAGAGGAAGTGATTGAGGAACCCGATGACGTTGAAGTCATTGAAGAAGAACCTAAAGTATCACATAATATACAGACTGAAGGTGTTAAGACTAAACGGATCAGAGTTATTAAACAAGTTCAAATAATTGATGGCAAGGAACATGTTACTGAACAAATCGTCGAAGAACCAGACGATGAGTACATTCCAGATTCTACTATAACTACAGAAATAGACGTAAAATTAGGCAAACCTGATATATTAGAAGCTATACAAGAAGATGTTAAAGGAGAATACCCTACGGTCTCAAAATCAACTACTGTTAGCGTAACACAAAAGAATACAGACATTGTTGATGTAACAAAGAGCTTAATTGGCAGTGAAACTGATATTTTTTCTGACACAAAGCCTGTACTTAAACAAATTGTTGAGACAGTAACTGAAGAACAAGTTCCGGCCACAGAAGCCAGAATTGTCAAAGAAACAGCCCAGTTTACTTATCCTGAGGAAACTTCTATTACAACATCTGAACAACCAGATATGTTCACAACTACGACAAGAACAAAACATTTTACATCCCAGTTCACTACAGTGACTTCTACTGATTCACAGAAAGATACTAGTTTGGTTGACGTCACTAAGAGTTTAATTGGCAGTGAAATGGAGCACTCCTTTGTTCCTGAAGATTTTTCAAAGAAACCAGTGGATGACAAGAGACATAGTATTCGAACTAGCCCTGACGCCACAGTGACAACTAAAACAGTTACAGTAACTGGACCAACTGAACAATCCCAGACGATAACAACTATTACAACTTCTGAAACATCGGAACCTAAATACACTCAAAAAGAAACTGTCACAATTCTTAGCTCGACTGAAACAGTACCATCTGTAAAGCCAAGCGAAGGAGACAAACCACAAGTTGTATCACACGTACCAAAAGACAAAAGTCAGCAACCACATACAGTGATGCAAATGATTCAGGAAACTGTTAAATCTACAGAACCTCAAATTACTGTTACAAAGGAAACAACTAAAACAAGCAAAATTACTGAAATCGGCAGTAGTCAACCAATAACTGAATCTGTATCTGAGACTGTGGTAACCAAAACTTCTGAAACAAATGGATTTAAAGATATGACTCTAATTGATGTGACCAAGAGCCTAATTGGTAGTGAAATGGATCACTCTGCGATTTCTAAAATACCTGCTAAAGTACCACAAAAGCCTGAAGAAGTCCAAGAAGTATCTCAAACGCCAAAACGGATCAAAGATTTACCACAGAAACCGGAAGAAGTTAAAAAAGTACCGCAAACGCCAGAAGTCATCAAAGAGGTACCACTACAACCGGAAGAAATTCAAGAAGTACCACAGAAGCCTGAAAAAAGTAAAGAGGTACCACAGATACCGGAAAAACTCAAAGAGGTTCCACGGAAACCAGAAGAAATTAAGAATGATTCAGGAAAAGATTCTAAAAAAGTTCCTCAAGACGATCTGGTTAAACCGGTCAAAGAAAAATCATCAAAGGCAGACGAATTAAAACCAAAAGTAACAGTAGAAATGAAATTGACTCAACAACGTTTACCGGCCAAAGATGTTTCTTTGGAACCGAAAGTTATTGAAACCATACCTAAACAACTGTTGACTGAAACTACAATTCAAACTCAGAAAGACACTTCTCTGTTCGATATTACAAAGAGTTTTATTGGAATTGAAATTGACCATTCATCTATCCACAAAACACCAGAAAAACCTAAAAAAGAAGAAATTATTCCTGAAATACCGAGCAAGGATAAAAATCTTGAAAAACTAAAAACGGATGAGGTGACTCCTAAAAAAACAAAAAAAGGTAAGACACTTAAACCTGAAGAGATAGCCAAAGTTAAAACCAGCAAAACAGTCACCACTACAACTCAAGAAAATATAACTACAGCAACTAGTATAGAAGAAAGTAAACCGACAGTTGAAACAACAGTTTCCAAAGTACCTGACACAGTTACTATCGTCAAGGAAACTATCCAAACTGAACCCGTTAGTACTATTACTACGGAAGAAATCTTGCTACCTGAACCTGAAATGGCTCAAGCTGTAGAAGTGACTGATGTTAGTCCTGCAACTCAAGCACCCAAAAATATAGGTCTCCTTGATCTTAATAAGAGCTTCATAGGCAGTGAAATGGATCACACAGTAGTTTCTAAAATACCTGCTGTACCCGTAACGAGAGACGAGCTACTTGAAATTGCCGTGGAAGTGACAGAAGATCCAAATTTACCTGATACTTTGTCTCAACTTAAAGAAACTGTACAAATAACACCTGTAGCTCTATCCACGACTGATGTGACTGAACAAGCTGATGCCACTAAAACGGTTGAAAAAGAATTAATATCCAAACTTGAACCTGAAAAACTAATATCTGTGGAAGATATGAAACTTACATTAGAAACCAAAACTCTTGAAAAGCAAATAGAACATGAGCAGAAACCTAAAGATGCTAGTGTCCAATTTATCACACAAGAAATAACAAAACAAACAGGTATTACACAGTTAAATATTTCAGAACGTACCAAAGAACTATTGGAGAAAGAAAGCATTCAATCAGAAACAATTCACTCTTCAGTCGAAACTGAACAGAAACCATCAGAAATAATAGTATCTGATGTTCCCAAAGTTGTTTCTCAGACTATCAAAGATGTATCTCTAGAATCTACAGAAACTGCTACAGAACCTAAGGATCCAAGTCATCCTGGTGAAAAATCATCATCGGTTTATATTTCCGTCAAAGAACAGTCAATACCAGAAAAGAAAGAAGCTGTACCTTTAGAATCAAAAGATCTAAAACCTGAAGAACCAATCGTAAAGGAACCTAAAACGGAAATTGTAAAACCTCAAGTAATTGAGCAACAACCTATCTTTGTTTCCGAGAAAAACAAACCCATTTCTATAGAAGATGATTTCCTGCAAACGAAAACTGACGAACAACCTCAGATGGATATTGGCAAATTGACTGAAAAACTTATTTTCCAAGAAAGTTCTGAAAAGTATGAACAAATTCTTGAAATCCCCCAAATATCAAAAACTGATGTTGAAAAACGTCAAAGTACTACAGCTAAAGCACCATCACAGTCTACAGTCGAAGTAGAGACATTGAAAGTAGGAACAACTATCTCTGAATCTGACGTCACTGAAGTTCCTGCGTCACCAGAAATGTCCTATATAAGACAGTACGAGCCCCAAGTCCAAGGTTCATCTGACAGTGTCAATAAACTTTTGATGACCTTCGGCCAGCCAGAAAAACAAGATGTCCCATCTCAAACAACTGAATTTGTTTGTCCCGCGCAATCATTGCCTGATAGATCTGGTACTAAATATGATGTTTCTATGTTATTGCAATCAGAACGCCTAGATACAGATCTGAAGGCTTTTAAACCAGAATTTCCAGTTACACAGACTGAGATACCAGAGCAAACAGTTGATATTTCGTTGTCTTTGACTAAATCTCGAGAAGTAAACAAAGTTAAACCTAAAGTCGAATATGATCTAAAGGTTGAGACTTTTGAAGCTGAACCTATCATTGTAAAGAAAGATATAGAAGTAATCCTGCCAAGCGAAGTCAAAATTACAAAAGAAAAGGTTAAAATTCCTATTACTGATGTGGTCGCTGAACAATCTAAAGTAGAAGTTACACCACCAGAATCAGTTAAAGAACATAAAAAGAGTAAAAAGAAGAAAAAGCACAAGGCAGGTTCCACAACCAGTGAGTCGACTGAAATTGAAACTGACAAGAGTATTGCGGCTTCTAATAGTTCATCTCTCAGTCACTACGTAGAACTTCCAACTTCTCCACCACGTGAATCTCCAACACCAACAGAAGAGATATTAGAACCAGTTGTAGTAAAAGAAGTCATACCTGTACCCGTCATTAAAACAAAAGAACCTTCACCAGAATCTTTTGTAGAATCGCCGGAGAAACCAGTTATTGAGGAACCTCAATTACCCCAAAAAATCGAAACACCCGAGGAACCGATACTTAAAGAACCAGAAATACCTGTTTTTGAAGACTCCTATGTTGAATCTGAATCTCTAACTATCTCAGATCAGCAAGGTTACGATGCTGAAGATATATCTTTAGGACCAGTGGCAACTCCGGATAAAAAGAAGAAACAAAAGAAACGAAAGCCACATGGAGTCAGTGAGGAAACAGCGTATCCAATAATTACTACGACTGAAACTGATGATACGACTGTGACAACGCCAGTGGAAATGCTAGAACCTACTAAGAAGGGCAGGGATAAAAAACGTAAGAAGAAAACTCCTGTCGACCCAGTAAAATCTCCTTCAGAACCTGAACTTGAACCTGCTGTGGAACCAGAGCTGATCCCGGAAGTTAAACAAGAAAGTCCGAAACTTGGAACAGAAGTCGAAGCTTTGTCACCGAAAGAAGAATCATACCACACTATAAGTGAAACTTCTGATATCACTACAGTGAAAATCGTTGAAGAATGTGTTCAAAGCAGCCCAGAGACAGCTGAAAGGGAAGTTGGAACGATTCTCAAATTCCCTGTTCCAGTTGTCGAAGAAATTTCCACCCAAGAATACTCTATTCAAACATCTCCCGAGGAAACTGAACCTATTGAAGAAGTGCCAAGACCAGAAACGTCTGATATTGAATTACAAACAACACCTACATCTGTGAGCGAAGTGATTACACAAACAACCCCAGTAGAAGATAAAGAAGTTCATACACAGACGATTGAAGAAATTACTACTGTAGTACAAAAGCTTATGTCAGACACCGAAATACAAACTAGCAGGTCTGAAACTCCTGAACAAATCGTACAGCTCGAAGCAACAACTCAAGTTATTCCACATGATATCAGCATACCTGAAGAGAAGTTCTCACAGACTTCACCAGTCGAGGAGCCTGTTGTTACAGAAAAGTCAATAACACCCGAGGTCATTCGGGAATCGCGAGAAATTCAAACATCTCCATTACCTGTGGTACAGAAAGATGAAAAGAGTACCGAAGTGGTTGTAGAAACGACTGAAACTGATATTCAAACTGTTCAACAAGAAATATCCGAACAAGGAACTTCTACTACTCCAATAAAAGAGAAAGAGTTAACTGAGATGGGTATGCAAACGCCTGAGATCCCACTTATCAGTACTTTCACGCAGTCTGATACACCTGAACCTGAGCCGGTTATACAAGAACCTGTGCCTATACCTTCACTACCTTTACTTGAAATCAAGAAAGAAATCATCACAGTTGACAGCATACAGCAAACCACGCCAAGGGAAGAGGTTGAAGCTCCAAAACTTGAACTAAAAGAAGTTGAAACTGTTGAAACTTCTCAGCAGACTTCTCCTCGGGAAGAACCAGCCTTGCAGGAGGAAGTAAAAATTCTGGAGGAACCAAAGGTATCGTCACCACCAACGGAACCTGAACCAATACCAGTCGTTGAAGCAGTGGTTGAATCCATTATTGAATCCGTTATTGTACCTGTATTAGAACCTGTAGTTGAACCACCAAAGAAGGAAGTCATAACAGTTGACAGCACACAACAGACTTCACCAAGATCACCACCAGTGGAACTGGCTCCATTACCAATTCTAGACCTGGAAAGAAAAGAAGTTATCACAATTGACAGCACCCAACAAACATCACCCCGGGTCTATTCTGAAGATTCCATCTCTACATCTACAGATGAGCCCTACGAAGTTCATCTAAGAGCTCAAATCTCCATTCCTCAAGCTACCACCGACTTTATCGAAAGTGAAAGATCATTTGAAGAACCTCCTCAGTCCATTCTGGGTGACAAATACAAACAGAGAAAACGAAAGTCAAAGAAAAAGACGGAATCTCCTCTCTTGCAATCACCAGAGAGTTTATCAGATCTTATCAACACTGAACTTTCATTGTCAATTACACCGACAAGCGAAGATATATCATTAAGAGACTCCTCATCTATAGATGAGGGTATCTCCCAACTAGCCAGTCCTACGATGCCGAAGCAAACTCAACACAAACTAACATATTCGGATGTTGTACAAAGATCAAAATCCAAATCACCATCTCCCAGCAAGACAATCATCCCACAAAAATCAGAAAAAGCACGATTACTTGATACCCTTGAAAAGCGAACACAGTCAGTTACAGAGCCACAGAAAACAATTCCAGATGATTCTATGACTCTTGCGTTATTTGAACCGTCTGTAGAGCATTCTTACAATCTTGTCGTCAACAAAGAGTTAGATGAAGTTAAGAATTCAATTGAAAGCAATGATCCGACCAAGACAGAAAGAAGCGTTATCATAGTCATAGAAACAATTTCCATTTGGTTAGAAGAAATTCAATACAAAATCCAAAGACAAACTGTGAACGGTGTTGAGTCTACGGAAGAAACTGAACGCCTGAAGTCACTTAAAAAGCACATTCAAAATCTAAAGCATATTATAGAAGTGACGGAAGTGAACGAAGAAATTATTACTTTGATCGAAACGTTAACGCGTCAAGTGGACGCAGTTAATACTTTGAATAGTCAAAGCTCGGTCAAAGTGATAGAAGTGGAAAGGGAATGGATCAAATTCTTAGACGACACGGACAAACTCAGTGACTCTGTAGAGGCAGTAAAGAATAGACTAGACGATATCATATTATCGGAAATACCAACCCAACAGAAATTGGAAAAGTTAGATGCTATCGAAACTAGCAATTTGGATAATTTTGTAACTATCAGAAAAATGTTTAAGAGATGTCGCAGTCTCGTTGAAGTCAACCCCAAAATAGAATGCCCAACTAAACTGTACAACGCTGATGATGACACAAAACAAGTTGAAAACACCATCAATACAGAAAGAGATAGATTGCTACAACTAGCATCTTTAGCCGAAGAATATGAACAAACTCTACAAGATTTTGGACAAATCACTGATGTAGCAGAAGCCTTGCTGGACGGAAAAATTATTGTCTCAGATTTAGACCATCTCCACGAGGAAATACAAAAGCACAGAAAATTCTTCGTTAACCTGAGTCATTGTAGAGCTATCCTTGAATCTCTAGAAGACAACCTAGATAGTGAAACAAGAGCAAAGTATTCGTCACTACACAATTCTTTACATGATAGAGCGACAGTAATTATCGATAGAGCTGCAAGCCGAGCTCAACAAATGACTTTGGCAGCATCAAGATGGTCACTACTGCAACATGGTATGAAGGAGGAACGTCAATGGTTAGTAGTAGCTCAACAGAGAGTACCAGACCTAAGCAATGTGACTTCAAGAGATCACGAGCAGTACATCAATCTTTATCAATCTATAAGTCTGGATGTGTCCCATCACTATGCCAAAATGTTGCGTCTACTATCCATAACAGAGAGCCTACAAAACTTAATAGTATGTTCTGGTTTAGAAACAGAATGTTCCGTAGCACTAGACACATTGTTGAAGCTTCAGGAGGATGTAGACTCTCGGCTAACGAGACTGACTGCTTTCAAAGAAAACTGGGTGACGTATGACCTTCTAATAGACAGGATTGAGGGATGGATGAAGATTGCCAACAGAGAACTAGAGTTTATCACCCCAGAAAATATAACAACCACAGGCAACCTCAGAAGGTTCTGGGAGCTGAAGGCACAACATGAAGTACATAACAACTTGAAGAACGAATCGGGAGTCCAATTCGAGAAGGCACTGGAAATCTTACCAGTCTCTGACGAAATGGTACAACGGCAGTTCTTCTCTAAGATCGAAGACAAGTGGAGTGATTTAGCATCCAAGATCGATAACATCCATTCAACAGCTATTCAAAACATCTCAGATCGCGACGTATCCTCAGGAGAAAAACTCAATATTCTCGAAGAGGAACTAAGAGAACTTCGCGCATCATTAGACAGCCTCAAAGGCGTGATCAAAAGCGAAGACGAACTTAACCTGTACATAGAGAGACTACAAGTCATGACGGGTCGTATAGACAGGATACAGAACGAATTAGGAAGACTTAGTCTTTTACCTACCGCTGAATCAGAACGCATGGGAGCCTTGTTGACACAGTCTGGTATGCTCGACGATCAGATAGCCGAAGAGCTCGAACGCAGCATGTTGTTGAAGGAGAAGATAATGCAAGTTCAAGCTGGTATTCTGAGATGTCAGAAATCACAGCGTAGAGCTAGATTAACGCTGGAGGAGTGTGAGACAGCTGAAAGGTTAGGAAGTGATGTGGTGGAGAGGGCTTCGGAGAACTGTGATAAGCTGATTGAGGAACTGGCGTCACAATGGCGGGATATTCTGGTGTTGAGACAATCGCTGCACACGCTGCCGACCAGCTTGCGAGTCGTCGTGTCGCCTACGGGTGTCGAGAGGGATATCTCTGCTTTGCAGGTAAATATTTCTAGTTTTTTCCTTTTAACGCAGAATTTGACAGCACGATTGGCGCAGTGGCCGAGCGACTGTGTGTTGCGGGTTCGATTCCCGAAACAGATATTTGTAAGGCCTACAGTTGGTCGATCTGGGTCTGACTGTTTGTGTATGTAAGTTTTAATGTTTGCAAACAGACTCACGATACAAGAGAAATTCGTAGTGTGACATAGTTATTGTAAAAAAAAAACTTTTGTGTTGTAGAAAAAACTCACATAATTACAATTTATTTTTTACTTAATTGGAGTTACTCAATAATACAATACCTTTTCAATAGGGTAGACAACCACATTAGTTTTTCTATCTTCTAATACCTCTCTCTCTTACCAGGAAACTCACGCTGAACTGGAAGCGGCTTGCAGCGACTTAAGCGCTCGTCTGCGCGCTAAACTACATCTGTGGCGTCGCTTTGAACGTCAGCTGGAACTGGTACAGGGCGCCGTCAGGGAAGCCGATTACATGGTAGAACTGCTGACTGTACAGGGCCAAGTGGACTATGACAGACTACTGAAGGCCACTGAGAAACTTGAGGTGAGTGACTGAGAGAAGAATTAGGCCCTGCGCTAACTGGTGGCATGGCAAGGTTTTAATAATACAAATTACTTTAAATCCTATTTTAACACAGTTAGGATTCTAACGCCTCACTTTCTCCTTCAGACCCTAAGCGAGTCCCTCTCGCGTCGTAGCGGCGAGTTGGTCGGCGAGCTGACAGCCGCGGCCGCGCCTCTGGAGGCCTCCACCGAGCCCTCTGTGGCCGCCAGCCTGCGCAGGGAGCTCGACGATGCCGCTACAGCTTACGAGCACACTTGCACCAACCTCAACCAGCTGTGTGACAAGTAAGTACCCAAACTTGAGAAGAAATGAACAGGCAGATAAGCTTAATCGAAGAGTTGGTTCTTTATTTTGTGTGCAATGAATTTAACTAACCGACTTACCAAAAAAGGATATCGTAAGTTGGTCGCAAATCATATTTTAGGTAATCAACACACAACCTGACGCTGAGCGGCTAATTTCCAAAAAAAAAACAAGAAAAGAATAATTTGGGGTGTACCTTAACGAGGACTATGTTTTAAGTTGTCATAAAAGTGTTTGCAAAGAGTTTTTTTTTATTTAGGCCTCTTTCTAAACTTCCAAACTGCAAAAAAAAAACTCAATTTCTTTTGTAGGTCGCCAGCACATCAACCTATCAAATTTTCCCAATTGAACATGAACATGTGCTAGCGTCTGTACTTCAAAATAAAATGTTGAAAGGCTCGCGTTTGACCAATATCTCACGTGATGGTAAGAGATGAAGCGGTCGGCGATTAAGCACACTAGCTTAGAAGTGCCTACCTATTCACGCTTGACTTAAGTCCCCTAGGTTGTAGCCATCAGGAAACACCGACTCCGGAAGGGAATTAGTATTAATAGTACTGCCAAATATTATAGCTTTCCTCGTCTTTACAAGGTACCACAAAGCCGTGGAACTCTGGAAGCGATACCGGGACGCGGCGGCTGCAGTGCGCGCCTTCGCTGACTTCCAGGAGGCCAGGATGCATGCACTCAGGCCAGATGACGCGCCTAACACTGCCCAAGTAAGTACTAGCTTTAGATATGACTTGGTTCACCGTTTCTGGTAACCCTGGTTGACTGTTCTGGGGGATAACAATTATGACAAGATGCCTATTTCCTTTCTATTTTCATACGTATCGGCATAGGATATGGTGAAACAGGTCTTGGAGTACTCTTTACAGCGAACGTGTGTAATTGTTTTAGGTTCTTAAAGCATTCTAGGTGGTGTTAACGAAGTTTAGGTAATTCATTAAACCCCAAGCGGACGCCGGTGCCCACGCTGTCATTGTCTTTCTATTGTGTCTCTAATTGACACGATTGAAAGGTTACGATAGTAGCAAGAAATGTAAAGATAAAATATTGGAAGTGTCAATAAATATCGATATTTTTTTAAATGACACTAGTCATATTAGGTCGTATAAAGGAAAATACCTCTAGTGTAGCTACTCTTTATTTTACACCAGAAAAAAGGTCTAAAATAAGGTTAGTTACATTACTGCGATTGAAGTTTATCGTGATACTCAATAACCAATGACAAATCTTAATATTCTTATTAATCATGAACGACATAGTGGAAATAGTCGACTAATATTTTTATTACAACACAAAATTGTTATAATTAAGCCCCCCCCCCCAAAGGATATAAATTATTATATCCACACCACAAAACAAGTTATTTAACGAAAATTTTATTTTAAGCACTTATTCTAACACTACTAGGTCCCCGTCAAGCACTTAACTTAGGATACATCCAAAGATCAATAAGTGAAGTAAAGGCAAGCCAAAAACTCGCGACCACCACGGCCGTGACTCACACCACTGACCGCACCTAACTAAATGTATTAAGGTCAATGCTCTTCACAACCTTTCAGTTGTAAAATACTATCACGCTAACGTCTCTCATGGGGTTGGGCATACTAATATGTTTGAAAAACAAGTAGCAATTTTCTAAATGTAATGGGTATTTTACTCTTTTGCTTTTTTCACTTTATTAATATCTATAACGTTACGCCGTTCAATCCCTAAAAGGTAGGCAGAAGTATACCTCAAATAAAGGTATAATTGCCATTCCCACGTAATAGCATTCTGAGTTTTTTGCTCGATGAAAACTCTAATTAGGTACACTATGTTCGACTTTGAATTCGAACACAAGACATGTCAAAAATGTTTTTAATTAAATGGTTTCCTAAAAGTTACATTCTGTTTTAATAGATGGCAGTGTAAGGTAACTTTAGCAACATTTTTATTATAAACCTACACACTGCACAACATAATGATTGGCCAGTAGGTAAATTTATCCAAACATTTATTCCCCTAATTCCGTCTAATATTTAATATTCTAGTATCCCATCTTAATAAATGGGGAAAAGGCAGATGATACTTAATGTTCAACCCAAATGTTCTTTCTTTGGTATTGTTCGTCAGCACGTGGAGCTCCTCAAGTTCCGAGTTGAGCTCACGATTACTGACAAATGCTTGCACTGACTGATCTGGTCCCCTCATTCTGTGTGGTTCTTTCCTCAAAAGACAATCTCAGACACTAATCTGCATGGATCTTACATGATTTGACCAAGATAATGTCTGGACTTTAAAAGAGACTATGATGACCTCTGAGTTTCTTTCGGTGTTTCTTCTCAGAGTAGTCTAATAATGAAACTCCGATCTCATTTACTAAAAAAAATGACGTGTAAAAGTGTTTGTGAAAACCTATTTAAAAAAATAAAAATAAATATCATTTATCTATACTAATACATTATTATAAAGAGGAAAGGTTTGATTGTTTGTTTGTTTCCATTTAATAGACTCCGAAACTACTGGACCGATTTGAAAAATTCTTTCACCGTTGTGAAGCTACACTATCCCCGGGTGACATAGGCTACTTTTTATCACTGTATTCCCACGGGAACGGGAACTACACGGGTGAAACCGCGTGACGTCTGCTAGTCATTTATAATGATGATGGCTAAACATTATCTTAATGAATATAACGTCTAAAAAACACGTCTAAATAATTTCCTAAAACACCGCGCACGAGCAACAATAAGCCATATTTGTGTAACAGACGCCTTCCAGCAGTTTTTTGCACACTTTATTACACAATTTTATTAGTGCTTGGGCGTGGTGGTCGCACGTTTTTTATAAGAACTTAGAGGTCTACGCACTTAACACTAGATACGCGTTTTTTCTTTGTTTAAAGTACTATAGTTCCTCAGGTATCGGATTTGTAATAAAAAGCGTATTTAAATATTACTTTTAGCATTTATTCGTGATAACAAACAGTAGCACATCGGGAGTGCCGCTACCGACAAATGTGAAAACTTATCATCAGGATATAAAAAAATTGCACTCTGTAGCTTAAAACGTAAATTTACGTATACACCAATAATGTTTAATTAGTACAAATACTTAAAAAGCTTATTCAAGACGGTCTTCTCATTATATTTCTTAAGTATCAATTAATAATTTTCATAAGTGCAAAGTAATTAGCGTTTGTTGATATCCCAAAAAGTCACCCAATTTGTGGAAATACTGTACAGGCTATTCATGACATAGTAGTATTTATTAATAGTCATCTCTCGCTCACGTTCGCGTGATCTCGTTCAAGCATGCCTCGCCACCAACAGCTGTTTTCGTTATTTAAGTTTAACTAAATAATGGTATGTTTAAAAATTTAATTTCGTTTTTTTATTTCTACTTACGCAAATATGATCAGTAACAGGTACGAATACAGCCCAATTTTTTTGTACTAATTAAAAATAGTGGCGTATACAGAGGTGTCGGTAACGGTTACACTGTTGCGAGTTCAATGATTTATACAATCTCAAAAATGCCCAACGTGACTAAAGAAGTTTTCACTTCAAAAAGTTAATATACCTAGCATGTTAACACAATTTAAATTTAATTTTTTAACGAAGCATACATATGGCAGGGCAAGCTTCGATATAAAAAAATGCAATTCTTATTTATTTATACATATACATACCTATCTACTACCATACATAACATCACGCCTGTCGCCTATAATCCCCGAAAGGTTAGGCAGTACCTGGAAGTACCTACACCCATATTTCGCCAGTTATGTTAAATTTTATTTATATCGAAATGAATCATTAACTAATATCCTAAAAAAAATCCAAAAATGAAAGGTTTACGAGGATATTGTGTGGATGTCTGCTACCTTCTACGAAAAAAATACTGGACGGATTGTGATAAAACTTTACATTATCAATGGGAAAATGAAAGGTCTATTTTGCACATTTTGTTATTACTACACCACCAGCACAGCTATAATGACGTTTATTATAACAGGTGCAAAAATATTGTTTACTTACAGGCAGTAATAACACCAACCAGATTATTGATTTCAAGGGGGCCTTGTAGATTTTAATGATTAAACAAACATTTGATTTCATATTTTTCTTTCATAATTTCAGTTGTTGTTGTTTCATTTAAGAAATGTGGCAGAAGTTTACTTAGACAGTACAACTTACATTTACATTAAACTCCATGCAATCTGGAGTGAACCTATACTTAGTTATCAACTGGTTATACACGTGGTCACACAACTGTTACTAAGATATTAAATAAACAGTAATAAGTAGGTGTAAGAAGGCAGAACCTTTAAACTCTAGTTATTAACTAAAAATCCCATTTTAAAATGCCTACAGTAATGTTATACATAGTATAAAGTATTGTATGGAACGTAGGTACACAGCGTGTATTTCCAACCATTGGACAAATTTTCACAGGCTGCTCAAACCATAAAAATAAATAACTTTAAAGGTTTCCAACTTTTGTATGCAAAAGCAGTTTTTTTTTAGCGATTTTCGAGTTAGTCTTATAGTGAAAGTTAATCATTTTCAGGGATAGAACATCCTTCGAAATTTTTTCGAATGAATAAAAATCACCTAGTATATTACGCGTATCTTGATACAAATGATAGATAATATCGGATAGGTAGTTAATGACTAAACCGTCTGATAAGTTGATAAATACCAATTGAGATAACACACCATTTGCTTTAATCGATATTTGCAAACCACATCACTTATTAGTGTTGGGGTACACGACCGCCATACTTGACGGGCCATATCGACAGTTTGTCAGCGGCTGCCAAATATGACAGCGATTTATAACGAGTGCGCGCGTGCAATGATGTCATTAGCCACGCCAATGACATTGAGCGTTCAAGTGCGATAGTGCACCCATGTTCTGTAAGTGCTGTGAAGTAAGTGCGAATGTTTATTTTGAATCTAGACTTTTAGCATTCCGTGCGAATTAACAACGGTTATGTTTTTTTTTTTCAAAATGGAAATTGATTACATTATTGATCAATAAGTTATTTTTTTTAAATAGAAAACAGTCGGTTCTTTGAAAATCACCCCGTGTAAACTTGAGTGAAGTGAACTGTTAGTCAATGCCTAGCTTTAGTAGGTACAGAGTGACAAATCAATTCGCCTACATTTCACCAACGCTGGGTGATTTTTGCAGAATACCTACCTAGTTATGCAGCTTACAAACTTGGATAGTGATCTTGTTTTGATGTTGAATTATTATTTGTCCGAAAACAAAAGCAGCAATATTTCTACCTGTTAATTTGTTGTTATTGTTTTATGCAGTTTACAACAACCCGACTCGTGTGAACTGCAGTAATTATAATATTATTACCTATGAAGTATTATAATGAATCTGTTGTTGTCACAATCTTCTTGTGATAAACCAAAGCGATACTTTCCCAGAATACATAGGTTCCTTATTTATCTATTGTTGAATATGAAAACAATGTGAAAGTTGAGAAATTTAGAGAAATCACCATCGGAACAATTATTTTTATCACGGGTCAATATTTACACTATTTCTAATTGGTCCCCACGTTGTTCTAACTAGAGATGGGTAGTGGGTTAAAACCCAATCTTTCCATTCGATTTAAAACTGGGTGATTTGGGTTTTAACCCAGTTTTAACCAGAAATATTTTCAAGAATCAGTTCAAATATTTTGTTTTCACCCCGCCACACCACCCAGTGAGTGGAATGAAACGGGTGATAACTGGGTTTTAACTCGGGTGATTACCCATCTCTAGTTATAACATCTATTCTATAAATAAATAAATAAATATTCCACAACTTTTCACACAACGCCATTTAGTCCCAAGTTAAGCTTGAGAGCTTGTGTTATGGGTACTAAACAGCTGATAAACACACCTTACTTATATGTATATTTCTAAATTCATACATATATTATAGATAAATTACACCCAGACACAGAACAAAATGATCGTGCTCATCACACAAACATTTGTCGAAGGTGGGAATCGAACCCACGACCTCCGGCATAGCAGTCAGGGTCACTAACTACTTGACCAACAGGCCAGTTAAATCGCGATCTGTAATCGGTAAATTTTAATATAAAGCTGGGTAGAATACATTATTATACGTACAGATGGCAGCACATCAAGTTACCCCAAACTGTCAAATTTCCCCAATGAAACATAGTATTTTGTAATAAAGATGAGAAATTAACAAAGAAATTTGACACATGGGGAAGCTTGGTCTACCTACATAAATATGTGAAATTAACAAAGAAATTTGACACATGGGGAAGCTTGGTCTACCTACATAAATATGTGAAATTAACAAAGAAATTTGACACATGGGGAAGCTTGGTCTACCTACATAAATATGTGAAATTAACAAAGAAATTTGACACATGGGGAAGCTTGGTCTACCAACATAAATATGTGAAATTAACAAAGAAATTTGACACATGGGGAAGCTTGGTCTACCTACATAAATATGTGAAATTAACAAAGAAATTTGACACATGGGGAAGCTTGGTCTACCTACATAAATATGTGAAATTAACAAAGAAAGGGGAATGCCCATCGGCCACACAAAAAAATGCCTGAAATGAACAACAATGAAATATACGTTAAATTGCACTATAAATCGTAGGGAACCCATGACAATTTCAATAATTATCAAAAAACTTGGTAGAAGCCAGTTCCAAACATTTTTTCTAAAATAAAGGTTAAGTCAAGGTTAAGGATACTACGTACTTCATCATTTTGCACTGATGTGAGATTACATCTCATCGTTGCAATATCGAGATAGCAATGAATACAGTGTATGTTTCTATCCATTCTTAAATGTACACGGTGCACAAGTCCAAAACAACAGCAGAGTCGTATCCGTCGTCAAAAAGCCGAGTTGACGTTTAGGCGGGTCTAATCTAAGTCGTGTTCAAAAATGGGTAACGTGTGCAGAAATAAAATCAAAATCCTTAAAAAATAGCCACAGTCGTCGTTATAATTATAATATCCTGAATTTACTCGAGCCGCAAACGCAAAAATCCGCAAAACCATGAATCGAAAAAATGAAAATGCATTCAAGTCAAATTGTCAATAAGGCAAAGGACACGTGATTCATACAGCCTACGATACGATTTATAATTCGAGTTTTTTTATTTTGATAAATATTCATACGCTTATACTATTTTAATTATATTTATGGTATTAATAGGTCGAATAATATTAAATGAATGATAACTATGCAATAATTCCTTAAAATAGTTCGTTAAGGATTATTTGACGATATCTGTTTAGGCTGAATGTCGATTACTCATGTCAAATAAACACTGACCGCCATTATAAATTAAGAATGACTATGATAATGATAATGATAAATATTTTAATTATCGTTATATTTTCACCCTAGGTAAACAAACTTGAGATACATTTCGTTATATATATTTTATTCTTGATAGAATTAAGGACTATTAGTAGTTTCTGTCTATTTCAGGCATTTTTTGGGCGTTTTCCTTTGACACATGGGGAAGCTTGGTCCACCTACATAAATATGTGAAATTAACAAAGAAATTTGACACATGGGGAAGCTTGGTCTACCTACAAAAATGTAAATATGTAGGTATACAATGCAAGAGAATATTTTCTATGTTGTATAGGTACATATACAGTCTCTTAATTTATTAAAAAGTTTTTTTTTTAAATACTAGTAGGTATGTAAGTACTGCTAAGTTTGAACAGCTTAGCAATACTAACCTACTTATTTTTTGACATAGCACAGTAGTTACGTAGAGGTACACTGCGTGGAACAAGACCAACGGTGTTTTATTTCACCGCTAAAATTTCGTCAAACAGTTAGAAACCGTAGAGATATTTTTTATGAATTTTGGTTAAAGAATAAACTAAAGTTATGGTAGTAGAGAATTTGCCAAAATACACTCAACGAGGCAATCTACTTAGGTACATTGCTATCGAGGTAATCCAGTAGTCGCTAAATGCGCCTGCTAAACGTCAGTTCTTAAGTTTGATTGCCGAGTCGGAGGTAGTGTTTTTGGCTTGAAATTAAAAAAGGCTTAGTAGAGGCCGAAGTCGGATTTGTAGTTGTAGCTCATCCCTTTTACGTTAGACGTAACTTGCAAAATGTACCTAAATGTACCATACCTACCTCGTCTGCCTTACCCTTCGGAAAATACAGGCGTTATAATGTACCTATGTTATTCTATTTATTAGGTTACAAGCTTGTTTGAATGCATAAGTAATTATTTTGTCTGACAACTAAAAGACATTATTAGGTTGTTTTACACTTCAAACAAATAGTTTAACATTTTTAAAAACAATCGCGTGTTAAAAAGAAATCCAATGACTAAGTTATTGAAAGCACTCTAAAGTTTTAAGTAAAACAACTTTGAAAAAAAGTTGAGTCTGATAGAAATTCACTGTCAACGGCTATTAACTTAAATATAAAGTAAAAGTAGGTAGGTACCAGAATTTCAGTTCAATCGACTGAAAAGTATTCAGCGGAATCCGGTTATTATAATGAGTTGGCATCGCATCACTTCGTAGTGCGAAAACACTATGATAAGGCGAGTTAATGAAGTGAAACTTAGTGAACAGTCACAATAAAATCGCGCTGATAACGTGTATGTGATAATGCGTTCAGCCAACCGCGGGCCAGTCGCTTCGCGGGCGTCCACCACGAAGGACGTCTGCACTAAACACGGGCGAAAAACAAACGAAAAAACTCGAAAACATAACTCGAATAATCGAAATCCGAAGTGTCAAAATCGATAACATCCAAGGTCACAAACTCGCCTAGTGAAACAATGCTCAAGTTGTTGACTATGCATAATTTCATTTGATCATTAGGCGATAAAAGCACCAACTGCATACAATGTCGACCTTGGAATGCGGCCGTGACTCCATTGTGAGCGATGTTCCAAATTTGTAAAATTTGAATTCCGTATTCAAATTGAATTTAACAGTGATGCCAGTGACGGCGCAGTGTTATGGCGGGAGTCGTATGTTTATTTCGAAAAATAAATATTCACGAAACTAAAATTTACCTATAAGTAAAAATATACTACCCTCAAATGTAAAAATAAAAGTAATTAACTTAAATACCTATTTATTATAATCACGGGCTTATCGAATAGTTAAACATTCGATTTTTAATTATTGTTTTTAACTTTTGATCGTTAGTGGGTACGTAAACAAAATATTTAATGAGTTCATTAACGATTTAATATTATAAGTGTATTTAAATAACCAGTGCAGTGAATCAGTGATACATCATTCATTGGTGCCATGATATTGTCAAATGTGAGATAATGATTTATAGTGATGTGATAAGGAATATATGTCACGGGATCACTTTGTGATAAATCGGCTAATATGTCACTTCAGGAGGTAAGATTATGAATATCAATCTGTGTTTACCCAACTTACAAAGTATTATTGATGTCTTTGCGAAAATATTCAAATTTTTTGCAATATTTTTTTGCCAATGTGCATCTGCCCAATTTCCACGATTACTGACAAATGGTTGCACTGACTGATCTGGTCCCCTCATTCTGTGTGGTTCTTTCCTCAAAAGACCATTTCAGACACTAATCGGCATGGATCTTACATGATTTGACCAAGATAATGTCTGGACTTTAAAAGAGACTATGACCTCTGAGTTTCTTTCGGTGTTTCTTCTCAGAGTAGTCAGGTAGTGAAACTCCGATCTTATCTACTAGTTAAAAAAAAAGACGTGTAAAAGTGTTTGTGAAAACCTATTTACAGAAATAAATATCATTTATCATTTATCCTTTAGTAATATTTTACGATCGGCACTACTAATGTGAAAATATTAGTGATATCATATAGGACTTTAAGCATGATCCTCTCATAGGTATTATAGGTAATATATGTTTTAGGTACCTACATTGAATTAAGAATTGTTAGATTGGGGGGTCTTATGTTAAGTACCTAAGTAGGCTATTACTATTGTTTCAGCGCCAAACAGTCTAGTCCTTTTAATCATAAAATCGAACAGATCATCACGCCTTTCTTTCTTGAAGGCTTAAGCAGAGCTTATTAGTTTACGCACATTTTGATTAAAATTAATTCAATTCTTTCATCAAAATCTTATGTACCTGCATGATAGGCATCATACCTTCTACTGCTGCTACTGAGAAACTTCCAACAACACTATATTCGACCTAGGAATCAAACCCAAGACCGTATCCTCAGCAGACTTGCATATACCTACTACACCAACAAAAATACATTATAGTATCTCAATAACAAAGACATTCAATACCTATAGACCGGACATCACAAACAAAATTTTCGTCCGAAAAAGTGTGTCCTGCCGGACACAAGTCTATGAGTTTTTTTAGTACGCTCCGCTGCCGCTCCAATATTCATATATTATTCTAGATGGCGTTACTGAGACATGGGAACAAAGTTTTTCTCTGACATTTCCTTGACATGCCCGCTCTAGTCTTTTAAATCTCTTTGCTCAATAAGCGCTCCCAAGTTAATACACACGTTGCAAAACGCCAAGTTCATTGAAATCTGAGCAAATATTCAGTAGTGACTAGTGAGATCATCGCTCGATCATGCCGGAGGAAATACGCGACAGAAATACACACTGCTTATTTCATATTATTTTTCCGTATAACGTTATAATATTAAAATTAAAAACGTTACACGGAAAAATAACATGCACAAGGCAGATCTAAGTAGGAATGCCGGGAGTGGACGCTCTTAAAGGGCATACATAGACCTTATTGGTGAGGTTCTTTAGAAAGGTCAGGTGCGTAGTACTCGCAACCGGCGTGTATGTATAACATTACATGTTTGAAAGTAAACGAAGCAAAGGAAGTTTGTAAGAATCGTAGCATATGACGCTCTGTAGTTTCTGCCTACCCCCATGGAAAAATGCGTGAGTTTATGTATGTATGTTATGTAATATTAGTATTAAATATGGTTAGGAGTGCCTAGAGGACATGCAGAGGAAGTGATGCCAAAAGGGGAACGATAATATCCGCTGTATAACTAAGTTTGGGCCATCCAATTTGGATGGCTGTGTCGCGATCCGGTGAAGGGACTATATTTTAGTCATACGTAGGTTCATAAAGTCACGATTTTTCTCATGGAGGTAGGCACAAACAACATAACGCAACCAATTACGATTGTAACACACTTCTTTTGCTTCGTTTATGTTCATACATCTAGTCATACACGCATGCCGCGCCGGTTGATCCTAGATATAGTTTTGTGATAGACATATTTTAAAAATCACTTAAATATCTTTGAAATTCGTTATGGGTGAGAAGCTCAAAATTGTCTGACAACCAAGACAGGTTGTCACTTTTTCAAACCTTTCACTTGACTTGTCAGGTTGAGAATAAATCAATTGTCGATGTTAATAGGCATTCGCTCCTGACTATTACTAAACCCTGTAGTCAGCAGTGTTCGGTTAGATTAGAAGCTGATCCTAAAGTAGTTGAGAAAAGGTTGATTAAACAGATGATGGTCAAACAGATGATGATGATGGTGATTTAGGCGATTATTACATAAATAAATAAAAAATAAATATTCCACAACTTTTCACACAACGCCAGTTAGTCCCAACTGTCCCAAGCTAAGCTAAGAGCTTGTGTTATGAGTACCTACTAAACAGCTGATACACATACTTATACATATATTTCTAAATACATACATTTTATAGATAAATTACACCCAGACAAAGAACAAACGATTGTGCTCATCACACAAACATTTGTCCAAGGTGGGAATCGAACCCACGACCTCCGGCATAGTAGTCAGGGTCACTAACTACTTGACCATCAGACCAGTCAATGATTGATTTCATTTACACCATAGAGTATAACAGTGTCAATAATGGTGTAAGGCATAGAGAGGTAGGTTCTCTTGAACACATATTTTGCGCTAAATACAATCACGAAAAGCTATTGACTAAATCCTTTTTCGTCATGTCAGAGTAGCCCGAAGTTCCGAGTTGGTCCCATGATGAAAGTTGTTCATATTAGCCTGTGCAAATGTTGCCCACGATTTAAAAAAAAAACTCTTGTAGAGGTTAACTTTGTGAGGTTAGTAAGGGGAAATCTCTGGATTTACTAACCGATTTCGAATTCAAATTCAAATTCTAGATTACTAAATGTACAGAAACATAAAATTTCTTGGTGTTAACAATTTAGATAGTACTTAGTACTTAGTAATTTAGTTGCCTGTTAGGGTTTTGCAGTTTAAATAGATTTAATTAATATTTATTTCTGTAAGTATTAAAAATTGGGCACGTTTCCTGTTGGCAGCGATGCGGATGAATTTTCGATGCCTTATAATTATTTTAATTTTCTTTCTGTTTTTAATTGTAGTAGTATTTTTAATACTTACAGAAATAAATATTATTTATTTTCGATAAATAAAAAAAAGATATAATTAGATTTTATGTAGGTATTATCAAAGATTCTTTTACCAAAAGATAGCCCCTTTATTTGAGGTTGCGGGGAGGATGTTAAAGTTTAAAGTGAAAAGTATGAAATTTAGTCGGACGAAGTCGAAGAAGAGCCTAGTTATTGATATAATTTCACATTTACCTATGGCTTACCTACTGCCTCTTCAATTTCGCCTGCCTAAATTATTTTTGTAATGAACAACAATGCAGGTACAATGATACCCACCAAAAAACTTAGCTTACTACTGCTCATTAACGCCACTTTAGTTTAGATTTAACAAATTGGTTCATTCTAAAATTCAACAGAAAATCGTCTTAGAAATAATTTACCCATCATTTGTACGTATTAGAGTAAGTTTGACTTATTTGTCAGTAGCGACACACAAGGCCATGTGGATTGTGGTTCTAAATTATATTTGTAGTTGTAATTAGCATGTCTTCGTGGTCGCAGTCTGGCTCGGGGTAAAGTTTGTTCAAAAAACTAATTGAATTTTAAGGCGGCTTTGTAATTAGCCTGGCAGAGTGACAAGAAAATTTAGAAATTGTGTAGGTTATATGAGCTTTGTTTCAGTTAATTTTGGTTAATAATTAAGAGCGCAATATCACGCCTGTATTCCCCGAAGGGTAAGGCAGAGTAGTGCCTAATAAATGATAAATAAAATTAAATATAAGTAGGTACACCGTCAAATGTCTAATAAAATACTTTTTCTATGAGAAATATTCCTAAATATTAAAACAAATATAAAATACAATATTTACCAAATGAAAATGTATGAAACGGCTGATAAATATTTTTTTTTATATCCAGGAGTTTTCTAACAAGCTCTGTGACACGAGAATTAAATAAATTAAGTAAGTAGATAATATTCAAGACTTTATTATAGCTTCGTTTACCAAATGCGTAAACTAGTACAAAGTTGCCACGAAAACTAAAGAACGCCTGTCAGAGAAATTGCAAACTAGTTAATGTGAATATAAATGATACCGCAATTACCTAGTTTTATTTATAGGCAAATAATATTGTTCAAATAGATCTTTAAAATTGACTTTCCGACCCCTACCCTTTCTAAAATGTAAGGTAACTCCAAACTTTTTAAATCAATTCCCATGTAATATTTCACTGAAGTAAAATGATAAATAAACATCTAAGTAATCGAATAATAAATACAAGCTTGCCTATCACTACCCCCCAGCTAAACTATTCAAAATGAAGTTTTCAAAGTCAAACAAATATAACATAATTAAAAACAAACATTTGTAGCGATGCCATTGTGATTATCGTGCTGTTAACTTGTCAAGGACGAACTCTCCAAGCCGAGGATAGACCCAAAAACGTATAGACGCACCATAACAATTAACATTTCGCTGTACCAGTGACATATTGAACTATAGAAAGAGAGGGAAGATATGAGTGACAGAGCCGACGCTCTACAAATCCGAATCTGTCCTAAAAATGCTAAAAGTCTCTCCACGTACCTACTCCAGTAGGTACCTATTTATAATATACTAGCACTTCGCTCGTGACTTCTTTCGCGTGAATTTTGTACTTTTTTTCCTATATACTTTAACAGCCCTTCCACCCCCTTGTAGTTTTGAAACAAAAATATAGCCTATGTTATTCAGTGCTAATTTAGCTGTTTATTAGTGAAAGTATTTTTTAAATCGGTAGGTAGTTGTTTTTTAATTAAAACCCTGCAAACAAACAAACGAAAAGAAAATCAAATATTATTATTATCTCCATTCAAATATTAGTTTTAAGATACAGATTATCGTAAAAAATTGGTTTTGGCCTAATTTTAAAGGAATATAGCAGCCCTTGGGGTGCGAGTAAAATCACGGGATACGGCTAGATACAGATTATGTAATAGGTATAATATCGAAATTGTTTAACTACTGTTGCGCTTCAGTTGTTGATTGTTGAAATTGTGAAATGGTTGATTGTTTTGTATGGACAGCAAATAACTAATCGATTTAGTAAGGTTATTTTTTTACGAATGAAATAGCTGCAATGTTATGTCATAGAAATAATTATTGGTTGCGAATATTTATTGGTTGTTTTAAGATGTTTAAATTGGTATTACTTAAATTGAGAGTTTTTGATTCCTCGTGTTTAATGTTGCAATCTTTAAAAATCTTCTTAAATCAATCTTATTCCGAAGGTTAGGTGTATTTAATTTTAGCCTAGTCTAGCTTAAATATTTCCCACTATTTACTTACACAATTTATTTGCATATTGCTAAATCACGCACATAATATTAAAATTACTAAATTAAAGTTCATTACAAAGTTTGTCGGTATTTCATGCTGGAACAACTAAATGAATTTAGATGGAACTTGTTTTAGGGGTAGCTGATACCCCCAAGTTTAACACAAGAGACTTTTTACCTTAAAAATGTGGAGATTTGGGTGCGTCTCATATTGGTTTCTTAGTGCGAGTAACATCGCGGGACGCAGACAGTTTTTACATTACTTAATTGGTATTAATTTAGCTAAAACTAAATTCTGTTAAAAGATATCTGGAATTGATAAGGTGAGGAACAAAAAACTGATTAACCAGTTCCGGTTTTGATAAGAATTTAGTTAATATTTTCCTAATTAAATACTTTTATCAATAGCAATTTATTTCGACCAAGTCACTTGCTAGTAGCTTATTCTGTGTTGTAGGTACGTTTATTTCTTTACGCTCAATGTAGGTCGATTTTACCATTTTGAATAGTTAGCATATTAATTAGACATGACGTGTGAATGTTAGGTGCACTATTGAGTACATAGAACGTCCTACAAAGACGCTGTTTTTAACTTTTCAATACCTACCTGCAAAATGTGTTACGAAATAGCATTGTCTTGCAAATAAGACATTGTTTGAGAAAAATAGAAGCATTGTTAAACACATTAAAGTCATTGACTATACGAAGTCTAACCTTGTCATATTGATTTACAGTTTTGGAAGTAAGGACCTAGTTGAACAACTACGTATTAGGTATATCTATTTTAAACCTATCTAACCACTTATTTTAGCTTTGTAACATCCAATATTATTTAAACATTTAAACTGATGCATAATCGCAGTCATTATAAAGTAGCGCGATTAAATTCATCTGCCTACGCGCAATCGAATTATATCTTGACAGTGAATCGTCTGCAAGATGACGCAAGAGGCGCTAAAAGTAACGCTTCGCCATTGGTTAGCGTCTTAGCGATGCGTTCTAATTTTGAAACTTTATAAATAAGCTTCGAAATCCTCCGAAGGTTATTCGAAAACCAGTGGCAGTAAACACCAAATAAACGTGGGATAAGCAGGAAAATAAAAATAGCAGGAAAATATTATTTACAATTTTTTTATGGCTTTTTAAACACAACTATACATATAAACTACACACTTGCACTCAAGCTTTTTTCTGGTAGGGTTAGGTTAGGCCTCTTATAACTACAAATCTGGTGAAATGTGGGTTACAAGCACTAGTTTGGATTCAAACCTATCGGTAGTTACTTGCTCTGAAGCTGAAAAGCAAGAAAGGCCTATAACACACGAACTACATAGCTTTTAGGCAAATAGCCAGGATTGTCCACCTGTGCACTCTTTTCATCTTCATACTAAATGTATTGGAGTAGGTATCTGTCATTATAAACCGTGCCAACGTGATTAGTACTAGGAACAGCTAAGATTTCTCAATGCCGTATCAGGAAGATGCGTCGACGATCAATATGTATTGCCTGATAGATTGTGCAAAAACTTCACTGTAACACGTTTTTGATACTAGAAATGGTTTATTAATTTATCACTTCGTAATAGATAGTTGTCATCCATGTTTGGATCTATCTAGAAACTTGCTTCTTAACCAAACTATTATACAAACAACTCCAATCAAACGTGGCATACATTTTATAGGAGTTAAGTTTTACAACTTAAGTACACTTCTGCCTAATCCTTTAAGGAATACAATTGTGAACAAAATTTTTTTCACTTCTTTTGAAAGACAGAAATCTAATACCTACCAGTTTTTAAATATGGTAGTACACGATTGCATTTGGTTCCTTTATCCAAATTCGACAAAAACGTAGGTTTCAAGACTGGTGAGGTTCATTATATTCTTATTTATAAACTGACTCATCGCTAGTTCAGACCGACTGCTAATTACATTACAAGGACCCACAAAAACTCTTCACAACAAGATGTAAAACCGTTATGTTTATGGAACCTTGAGAAATTACAGTTTATAGCCGAAACTACCTCGTATCAAGTTAAAGTAAGCTATAAATAACCAGTCCTGAGCATTAAGTATCTAAATAAACCTACATTTGTACTGAATTTCTTGGAAACAACGCATTTTATCTTAACAATTGTGCTTGTGACATTATTACTACTGCTGGCCTTCAAAAGGTACCTTACGTCGTTTTAACTTACCAAATGTAACAATTAAATAAAATAAATTATTGAAACTTTCAAAATTTAAACTAACAAAAGCGTAGGCATGACCTAAAAGTTGCAATAAAACATAATAGTAACATAGTAGTAGTAAGGCAGATTTACATCGGAACGCTTCTTTCCAGCGTTTGACTTGGTCCACAAATGTGTATGATGAGTGTTTTCATAACATTGTTTTATACGGAGATGGCGTAAAATGCACTTACAAGTACCATTAAAACCGCCCCGCATTACGCTGCGTGTGCGTTTTAATGTGACAAACGCCTAAGGCCGGGTTCAGAAACCCCGCGCCGACCACGCAAATGCGTAGTGCCAGACTTTCATCCGACTAAAATCAGCGTATGCATTCCGCACGATGATGGATGCAATGCGTGTGCGGAATGATCGTGGAATAGGCGCCAGGCGAGTGCATGGCGTGTACGGATGGACTTCGATAAATTAGTCCGGTCTATTTAGACATTCGAAGTTACATAAAGTCCCAACAAGCTGAATTTCTGTGAAGTTGTTCAAAACATAATTATAAACAATGTCTAGAAGTTCCCCATCATTCCCCTGTAAGGAAAAAATTTAATTCAAGGTCAAAGGTAAAAAAAATGAGTTTTTCGCGATTTTCAGCAAAACGGTAAGTTTTATCATAAAAGTACCTCAGACAAAAATTGTAGATCATAAAATTATCTATAAAAAATGTATCAATATTTTTTTTCTTACGAGCCACCGTTTCTGAGATATAACGATTCAAAGTTATGAAAGTCGTTATCGTCATAATATGCACACATTTCCACGCCACCTATGAGGTAGTGTACTTAGCGCGGTTTTTTTAACATGGTTTCCCCAGTAGGCCTACTCCACGGGTCAGTTGTGATCCTGTTTAATGTAAAACTATTGCAAAATAACGGAAATTTTCAAAGATTGGGAAAGATAAAAGCGATGTAAATGAAAAAAAAGTGTTGAAGTTTATTCGTCTTATTCGTAAGTTTCAAATTCTTGTTCTTCTTCTTGATCTTCTTCTTGTTCTTCTTCTCCTGCTTCTTCTTCATCTTCATTTTGGATGCAAGTAAATTGCGTCAATAGCGATGTATCGCATGATACTTCGTCGGAGTCAAACGAATCCTCCATTGTTTGTGATTCAATATTAGAGCACGACCGGCCTTGAAAATTTTCGCATGCCAAAGAACAAGACAGTCCGACTTTTTTGCAACCACATTTAGCACTGCATCCCTTTTTGCAGTTGCAAAAAATAGTGTTCAGCAGTTTTTCCGGCGCAGGTGGAAGTAAAGTTTGAACTGGCTCTAATATATTGTTGACCAACTTCCAACCCCAGTCTGTAGGGTCTTGCTGATAACCAAGCCACACTTGAACTTGGTAATATACTCGAAAAAGATGTTGGTGAGAAATATAAAACTCAAAACAGCACAATATAGGTTAGGATAAATACGTGTTTTCACTACAGCGTGACGCTCAAGACTAACAGTATTTCATTTATTATAGCAGGTATAAGACCCTAGCCACGCACACAATAGAACAAGAGACAGATGTCTCGAAGTTACACTGGCTTAAAGATTAAGGGACTGGGTTTCATTTTACCTGATATTCTTGTAGTTAAAACTTACGTATATTTTATATTGTAAGTATAAGTTACAATGACCGATAGAAAAATATTTAAACATTTAATATATAATACATATATGTATATATATATATACATACATATATATATTATATAAAATATTATACAACCAACTCTAGATGTATATACGTGGCGTACTCATGCATATTATGACGATAACAACTTTTATAACTTTTTGAATCGTTATATCTCAGAAACGGTGGCTCGTAAGAAAAAAAGTAATGACACATTTTTATAGATAATTTTATGAACTACAATTTTTGTCTGAGGTACTTTTATGATAAAACTTACCGTTTTGCTGAAAATCGCGAAAAACACACTTTTTTGACCTTTGACCTTGAATTATTTTTTTTCCTTACAGGGGAATGATGGGGAACTTCTAGACATTGTTTATAATTATATTTTGAACAATTTCACTGAAATTCAGCTTGTTGGGACTTTATGTAACTTCACTCTCATTTTTTGGTCTAAATAGACCGGACTAAAATGCAATTTGAGATCTATTTATTGTGTAATAAGACTCAAATTATGTACAAAATATTTCAAAACGAGTTAGACGCGGGTGTTGACGCGCGTGGCGTTTGCTAAGCGGATGAGTGTTGTCTGAACACAGCCTAAAGTCTTATTAAAATCTATGTTAGAATATCTTTCAATAGAAACACTCTTTTAATAATACCAACTTGCAACTTGCATCATCCAAACTTCTAACAACCCAAGAGGATAATTAGTAATTGAGCTATAAACTTGAGGATTATTTGTGTGTGCATACAAATTAATTCAATTAAAACAAGTCTCACCCAGAAACCGGTTTTAAGGATGCCATCATCGTTCAGTTAATTAAAATTGCAATGCATTGTCGGATTTCCGTCAGCGAAGCGATAAAAAGCATATACACAGTTTTACGTGCATACAGATCTTCCTAATGTTTTTATGGTAGCACGTAGGTATTCAAAGTGATCGATTTATTACCTGAAAATAATAGGGAAGCTTGTGCAATCAAATGAGCGTAATATCTATATTTATACGGACACAATATGCGCGGCCAAGCCTAGCTTATCCAACGTTATACTGTTCTAGTTGACATCATCCAGTTAACGTGGCTGGAAACTACCGCTGGTGTTTTATCATGAGATGTAGCATTATGCTGAGCTAAGGCGGGTACGGCGCTTTTTTTCCTCATTTGCATTTATATTATTATTATACTATTAGTTACCTTAAATGCAACTCAATTTATTTTCATTCTTTCTAAAACTTGATTCTCTTCTTTTTTGACTTAGATATCCTTTCCTTTCCTTTCTTGATTCTTAGATATCCTAAATACGACTGCGTCTTACCTGCAAACTATTCCTATTTTAATAATCTTCTACATTCAAATTATGCTCCTGGAATTTGCCGAAATCCATGTATTAACATTGCCCCAGTCTATAATATTCCTGGTTCTATGGTAGAACACTGGAACGTCTTAATTGCGGGCGTGATACGGCGCCCTTGCGTTGTACAAACTTTGTGGGGAGAAGCACGCCGCGCGGTCATCAATCAATATCACTTACCCACGGGTGGAAATTGTGGAAACCCACAGATTAGCGTTGAACGTTTCAGGGTAGGTGGTGGAATCGGCGTGAGAAATTCAGGGCAAATACGTATTAATTTGTTATTAGACTGTTGAAAAATTATTAGTCGACTCCTAGTTAGGTTTCCTACAAATTGAATAGTATTAATGAGCCTTTTATAGGAATACAAACATGATGGAATAGGCGTTTAATACCTACATACTTATGTATAGTACAGCAGTTTAGTACACTAGTAGTGCAAGAGTAACTGGACAGTGGCAAACCTATTGCCTTCCATTGGCCGCAAATCCAGACCGAAAATAAAACTTATTGGAAATAATAAAACGACTCTTTACTTTTTTCCTAAATAAGTATTTAATTAAGTATCAGTATGAACTGAGTTGTGAGTCTGTGTGTTTGACAAAATTGAACTCTAAAGTAGACACAAATTTCTTTTCTCATTATAGGAGTTTTACAAAATCTAAAGTAACGTATTCAAATTAAGCTGAGGAACAACACTTTGAACGTCAAAATTCCATAAGACAAGACTCCAAATAGCCCGCCGTTCGCCACTTCCTAGTGTTTTTGCTAGGAATCTATCTTTAACCTCTCTCGAGTTACCAGGTAGGTAAGTAAGTTTTTCTTTTCAAGTACTTACCCATATCATCATAATTAAATAACTAAAATAATTTTAAAAGCTTTCGAGACCATTGCCCCAAGTTTTTCAGTAGTCACAAATATCAGCATCGCATGTCTGGCTTGTTTCAACCTGCCCACCATTAACCGAATTGGCTGCATATGCTACAGACACGCCCGTTCCATTAATATATCGTGATACTCTTTAATGTAAATTAGGACGAAACGATTACTCATTAGTAATGACTAAGGCAGATGATTAAAAGTTCAGTTATTTTTAGTTCGGTTTAGATTTGTAAGAGTCCCTTTTTTAACTGTACAGTCATGATCTTTGAAATGTCTCGTTAAAGGCTAACTCAAATTGCTGCGGTTAACAAGTTTTTTTCTTTTATTTTCTTTTATATAGTAAGAAGAAACACTTCGCTTACGACTTTGTCGGCGATATTTCATACTTTTCCAACTACAAAGTTTTAATAATAAAATATAACCTCGTTATAAAATGTTACTCGCTGATAATCGGGCTTTTATAAGGGGTTTTTTTTTAAATCAGTTCAATTGATTTTCTTGAATACTTACATACAAAAAATATCAAATCTTTTCTCTTTGCCATATTATTTTAGATTTTCACTCAAGAGCACTGCTACTTGTAACCGGGTCGAGAGCCAAGAACTAATAATTATGGAGATTTTTTAACTTTATTTATTTAGCGTACCTAAGTCTGTAATGCATAGCGCGACTTATAGAAATCTCTTATGTCTTAAACTATCGCGTTTTAAATTTTATGCGATTCTAAAATACGTATAAGTTCTGGCGGACAGGATCGAAATCGAATATTATTCCAGTCATTTAGTATACAAAAGTCACAGCACTTGTACCTATACTTGTTCAGTAGATACATATGACACAACTTCACTATCAGCCGGATGTCAAGTCGGTTTGATGAGAATTTATTGCAAGGCGTCATCCGTTGTATGAATCGAATGACCATGCAAAAATTGACAATGTAATTAGGTAAACTTTCATTTCCAGCTGTCGTTTTTGTCGATTCTGACTAGGTATGTTTTGTCGATTCTGACTAGGTATATTATGCTTGTCATTTCTTACCTTTTAACCCAGACCATAATAATATCTCGTGCATTATGCAACACGTGTTTAAGTCTCATAGTACTGTCTCGTAGTAGTATCCTGTCTCTCTTGTGTGTCAGGCGGCATCTCAGCATATGTCTGGCATTACCGCTGAAATGAACCTTTTGGCGCAGCCGTGAGACATAGGTACCATTTTTGTATCTCTTTTTTGTGTTATTATGTAGTTCCTGTGCGTAACGTGTTAACAGCTGTTGCTAATATATATTTTTTTTTTCTTTCTCTCTTTCTTTCTTTCTTTCTTTCTTTACTATAACATCGATGTTGCCTTCTTATTCTCGCGTGATTAGTGACTAACCTGGTGAGAGATTTCATACCGCCTATGAGTCTCTGACATTCCATCGAGAAGTATCTCTCAGGCCAGTCCTCACGACGTATTTCTTCACCGTTTTAGAAGCAAGTGATAATTATACAAAACTAGTCTGAATCCGAAAACTCAGTGGTGCGCCCAATTTGCCCCAGCCCATTTTGTTGTCATTAACTAAATAAAAACTTCGTGCTTTCGAAAAATACACGTCGCGCCAATAAAACATACACATATGCATAGGAGTATAATTTTGGCCATTATTACGATGATTCTCACGTTCGTCTCCTAATAATATCGTGGTGAAAGTAAGAAATGTATTGTAAAGAAAGTGATGCAACGGGCAGCGAAGATCACTTTTACTAATATAACGTGTGAAATTGTTTGCCAATCATGTACAGTCGCCAGCACGTCAAGTTACTACACTTTGACCTTGAGCGCGTTATGAGCAACAACAGCGAGAATCGTGCGAAAGAGATAAATAGCGTTTCATTAGTTCTTACTCATAATGTTTCGTGCTGCAGTGCGTACGTATGGATGTGTGCGTTTGCGCGCCGTGGTGTAGAATAAAACATTATGCGAAAAGAAATAGCGTAGCAGGTTGAGTTCTTGAATGGAATCTTATAATGCGATCGTAATAAAAACAGGTGGCCCGGACAATGCATGAAAATACTTGTTGTTCCTAAATATTTCTTTGTATTACCTATTTAATAAAACACAATAAAGCCAAGGAGCACGTGGTTAAATGTTAATATAGGTATAAATAATAGATACCCACATAATTTTCTAACTGAGTTTCCCCCGTGCCTCGGAAAGCAAGTTAAGTCGTTGGTTTCGGCTGGCATTTATAGATCTTTGATAATCTTTGACAGTCGTTACAGGTAGTCAGTGGCCCGATAGTCTGACAACCAGTCTTACCAAGGGGTATCGTTTTACCTAGCACTAACTGGGTAGTGAAGCTCAGATAGGCGGTTGCTTTATGTAAAATACTGGTATTCAGCTGCATCCGGTTAGACTGGAAGCCGACCCTAACATAGCAGGAAAAAGGCAGGTAGATAATGACCTAGTCGTCACTTGAAACACATTCACTAGTTCACTACTAGTATTTTAAATCTCTGCGTGATGCATGGTGATAAGTTACGCTTTGTTGAAGCAGCCTTAAAATAATAATACTAACATTATTACAATTTTTGTTGGTTTTATAAAGTCATCCCTTTTTAATATTTTTTTCTCGTTGTGAAATCGTCGATCACTAGTTTTTTATTAGTGAATTTAATTAAGTGTGTAAGAAAGTAGTGTTTGTGGCTACTGCGCGAAACTTTCACTTGCACTATCGGTAGTTTTGTGAGGGTAGGTATAATATAATATGTATCTGTTTATCCGAATAACATTAGTTGCTTGCGAAGCATGTAATATGGTGTAACTTTGATAAATAAATTGAGTAGGGTTAAGGCCGAGTCACACCGGAATGGTAGTGAAGCGGCGAGGAATTTCAGTGTCAAATAATTTTAGACTTTATCTTTATTAATAATTTAACCACAGTCTAAAAACCTACAGTCGTCCGACGATGCCGTCTAGACAGGGCAATCGTGCGGGGGTGAGGGGCGAGACGCGGGAAAGCCGCTCCCGAACTGCGAACAAAACGATGTTCGTAGTTCGGGAGGTATTACCTATTCAGGGCTAACGCGTGTAGACGTTGTCGGCATTTTTCCAGAGATCAAAGGCGTCGTCCTACTGTATTAATATTTATACTGTTATATGACATAGGTAGTAGGTATAGCTTGAGAAAATTTTGCGCGGGAGTAATCGGAGTGCTCGCATGACCGCGGGCGGCTGCGCCATTTTTTCGCTTTTTTCAAGCGATACTATGTATTATGATAATCAAGATTACCTACGTTTGAAACTATATATATACTATATAACTATAACTATAACTATATATATACTCGCTAATGCTGGAACGCGTACAGAACAAGTTCGCTCGCTTCTTGTACAACAAATTATATGGGGTATATCCGTTTTACCCGTTGATGTACCCCACTCTGTTTGTTCTCGGTATGGTCGGGTACAACCAATTGAGCGTGAGACGGGAATTCGCGCTGGTTTCATATCTGGTGAGGTTGCTTCGAGGCATTGAGCATAACCCAGGAGTACTGCAGCGCCTGAGTCTCTGTGTCCCTGACCGCTATGTGTGGAAGCGGCGCCGTCCGCCACTGCTGGCCGTGCCGGTGGCCAGGACCAACCTTCTCGCCAGAACTCCATTGGCTCGCGCAATTCGGGTTATTAACGATCTTCAAGTAAGGATCGATGTGTTTGCTTGTTACTCGAGTGAATTCGCCAAAGCATTATTGTTTAATTTATGCTATAATAATGTAGATTAGAATAGGCTATAAGATTGTTTTTTTTATATTTTAAGTGTAGAGTATATCTTCTTCTAATTCTCTTTTGTAAATAAGTTAATTTTAAGGCTGCACTATCGCATTAGGTACATACCTGTAAAGATAGCTGTAAGGGAGATTTTAATAAATAAATAAATAAATAAATAGGTATAACACTGAAACTGTTCGCCGCTTCACTGCCATTACGATGTGACTCAGCCTTTATACGAACAAAACTATGGACTGTAGTCTGAAATAAAGTTATTTATATATTTAAGTATGGTTTGGTCATGGAATAGGTGGATAGAGGAGGAGTGAAAGCAGATTATAAAAGGTAGATATTTACAAGATAGACGTGAGTGGCAACGCCGGGAGGGAAAGCTCTAGAAGAACATGTAACTGATCTTATTTGTGAGTTTATTCAGAAAGGTCAGGTGCGTAGGTAGTAGGTAGATACTCGCAACCGGCGCGGCGTGCTTGTTTGACCAGAGTTCCTAGTGCGAGTTTGTTTTACGTTAACGCGATCGACACGTTAAGACGTTCGGCGCTCCGATTGGCTCGCTCCCAGCTTTTAACCAAACAGAGAGCCAAACACGGTTTAGAGAACGTTTCGATCGCGTTAGCGTAAAAACAACTCGCACTTAGCGCACAGATGAATGAACGTGGACGAGGAGTACCTACCCATGTAAGGATCGAAGCGGGTGGCGTTCAGTGGTTTCTGCCTATTCCCATGGCAAAAAGGCTTGATTATTATTTTTTTTATACCTACCACGACGCCGACGGTGGCAAACAAGCTTACGGCCCGCCTGATAGCCTATGGACACTTGCAACACCAGGGGCGCCATACGCGCGTTGCCGACCCTTTAAAACCCCATTTACTCCCCTTTTGAAGAACCCCATATTGTAGCCCTCTGAGAAAACCTCGGCAGAGAGCTCATTCCACAATCCAAGTGTACGCGGGAGAAAAGAATGATTTTATGTATTTAAGTAATAAATATTAAACAGGGGGGAACGGGGTTAAAAAGACTTTAAGATAAATAAAAAAAGGTAGGTAACAATAAGACCTGGATAGGCTCCTCTAAGAATGCGTGTGGAACTGTGGGAAAAAGATGAAAATAAAATGCGGAATAACCATCTTTATCTTTTTATTTTTAAACATTAGTGTAGGTAATTAAAAGTATAAAATAAATACTCTGAAATATACAGTTTACAACAAAATATATTTATAAAACTAAACTAAGCAATAGATTAAATACAAGTAGGTAAGTAACTAGGTTATATTTATTTTTTACAAGCTTTTATAAACCTATATTTAAATTTGTAACAGAATAATTACCTATATTACCTATATACAAGTTCATCTACCAATGATTGAATTGATTGCACAGGATTAAATGCTGCCGCCAAACAAAAGTAAGTTTTTGCCTAGATTAGGTAAGTAGTATAATTTGACTGGGATGTAATGCGGCACAGTACGACAAGGGATTTTTGTAATACTAACAGATGATTCTGAATTTTATTTCAACACACAGTTAACACTAGTTTACGTTTATACGTGACACGGTGACAGCCTGCTTCTGATCTTTCGGCACGGTCGGCGGTCTGGCATGCCGTGACTTCCCGAAATGTGAACGCTAAGTGTGAGAAAATAAGATTTTAAATCATTTGCGCTTACTAAAATCCCTTGTCGTGCCGTTCCGCCAGTAAGCGACCCTAACTTAAATTATCGCCAAAAAAATTCTGTATAGAAAATATTATACTCAATACTGTTAATGCATCATTATACATATTTTCTATAGCACAAAAATTGAGTATCTATACTTATATTAAAAATGAGAAAGTAACTTTGCCTATCATGTTACTCCTACTTGGCCAAACCGCTTGGCAATTGTGATAAACAATATGCGGCAGGACATGGAGGAAGCCATTTTATTATGACACAACATCAACAAGCGACATGTCTAGCGTCTTTTCCAAATCGAGCAAAGGAAGAATAAGCTTTTGAGAAACAAACAGTGGTTGGTAATACGTTAATATGTAGTTGGTAATACCTTTATTACCTGGACCTGGACTAGAATAGCCCAAGACAGACAGGAATGGCATAGGATGGAGGAGGCCTTCGCCCTCAAATGGGCTTCCAATTAAATTTGTTGACGAATATAATAATATAATAAATAATAATAATCTAATATATCAATCTATTTATTTAAAGTTATATTTTTGTTAATTTAATTATTGTTAAAATGCATGATCAATTTTATTACAAATGAATGAATTTATTAGTTACAATCAAATTAATTATTAAATAAGATTTTATATTATGTAATGAACTTTGTATTTTTTTTGGGAAATAAATGGCTTAAATAATAATAATAATAATAATACCTTTATTTTGATAAATAAAACAGTAACAATATTAAAATACTACTTAGGTATGTATTGTAAAACTGTGCTACTAGTAGAATGTGAAACTTTGTAAAAAGGGCTGATAGGTATTTGTTACTTTTCTCGCCACGGCTAAAAGGATTATAAGAAAACTTGGCATATAAATAGACCATGACTTGGATTAGGATTAACACATGGGTTGGGTTCTTACGGAAACGCGGGTGGATGAAGTGCGTTATTTACCATTGCCATAGAGTCGGAGTTCGTTATCTGAAGCTAAATTCAGGCTACGACACTATACGACGTCCACTCGATTTCCGACACCGAGTGTCTACCTACGTGTCAGAACAAGTTTACTAATGTTTGTCGTAATTTAAAATGGCATAATTATAATAATTATAATTACCTTAAATTGTATTTGCCATAATTTCATTAGAAATAACGCATTTCAAATGAATTAATTATAAAATATTACAATATTGATCAACCATATTAACATTTATGAAAACTCAGTAGGTAAGTAGGGTTTGGGATACAAATATCAATTTCTCTTTGGAACTTACTACAATAGAACCCATCTAGCTTAAACTGCGAAGAATAAAAAGTAGTCTTTAGATACTAAGCTCGTTTTCACTTTAAACTTTTTTTAATAATCGTATTGGTAATGTTTTTCACTGTCTTATTTTAAACCAGCCTATACCCAGCCGACATTTGGGAAAAACACGACTGACTATGGGGCGTAAATGGCCGAGTTTAAAGTTTTTTCGTTCTGGATGCATTTAACCCTTAGTACTCTTTGCTTTTAGTAGAAAAGTAAACCTATCTAAAACTACATCACCAGGCATGCTTCGTTGCAAACTGATGGAGCCAGAGCGATCCAAAGTTAGAAAATTCGTTAGGGGGCCGACATTTAGCGTATTTATCCTATGACGGGGAACGATTATGGAAAACAAGACAATACCAAAGAATATGCCATGACCTCAAAGAACCCTAACTTTACCTCAGAAATACGCAACAAGATTGGCTTTTTTGTTGATAAGAAATATTTACAGAGCGTAACGCGTTGTCAAAACTTATTACTAAACACAAATTAAACTATAGATACCTACTGTGAAATTGTAATAACAGACAAATAAATGCTATTAAAGGAACTTAAAGGAATGACAGTCATTCCTTTAGGTTCCTTTAATAGCATTTATTTGTCTGTTATTACAATTTCACAAGTGATTTAATATTTGGTCGGACCACCTTGCGCATCTAATATGGCGTCCTGCCTGCCTTTCATGCCGGCCACCATATTCCAGCAGGTGTCCGACCCTCTAAAATTCTCCCACGTAATATTTGCTTCTCGCCGCAAGTTTTCATTGTTGCGAATTTCTGAGGCATCCTAGTCGAGAACCATGAGACCCCATAGATTCTCGATGGGATTTAGGTCAGGGCTCTTTGCAGGCCATGGCAGGCAGACAACGTCGTCCTGTGCCGCGAACCACTCCTGCACCACTCTGCAGGTGTGCACGCGGCAGTTATCTTGGCAAAGGTAAATAACGCCCTCTGGATAGTGCAGGAGCACGGTGGGGATCATTACATCGCGCAAAATTTCGAGGTACTGATCCCCAGTCATGCGCCCACTAACTTCCACCAGCTCACCCGGTCCCATTGAACTCATCCATCCCCAAAAATTTAATGAAATTCTTCCGCTTGCCCGATTTGGCAAAGTATTAACCTCCACATATCGTTCGTTGCTATTGCGCCATAATATTTTTCTTCCGTCCATATCCGACCGGAAACTCTTCTCATCCACAAAAATGACGATGTTGTTTTCCCAGTCAAAATTATAATACTCCAGGCAAAAACTTACTCTTGCCTCCTTATGCCCCTGGTTCATAAGAATTTTCTTGGCAGGGCGGCAGCATTTCTTTCCAGCGTCCTTTAAGCGCCTTCTCACGGTGTCCATTGATATCTAAAACAAAGAAAATTTTGTCAATTTCAATATGATTCTTTGTTGACCATACTTAATTCCGATTGATTCTTTTTTGACAGGCCTGTTGGTCTAGTAGGTAGGTAGTTAGTGGCCCTGACTTCTATGCCGGAGATCATGGGTTCGATGTCTACCCAGGACAGAGGTTTGTGTGATGAACACGATCATTTGTTTTGTCTGGGTGTAATTTACCTGCACCTAATTTATGATATTTAGAAATAAGTAGGTGTATAAGTATGTTTATCGGCTGGCTGTTTAGTAGGGTCATTGCGCCGGTTAGCGACCAGTTAGCTGAGTTGCCCACTTCAGATGAGTGAAAGAAAATGTTACTTACACGCCACATAGTATGTGTCAATGGAAAATATTTTAAAATGCTGAAAAAGTGAAAATATAGCGAAAACGTTAGTTTGCGACGACTTTCATTAGTTAACGTCCGCCAGTAAGCTAGTTTGCGGCCACTATTTTAATATTAAAAATGTGGCATTAAAATAATTATAATTGATTTTAAAATGTTCTTAATTTTGGTTTTTAATTGAATACAATTATAGAAAAAATAATTGTTCACAAAAGTTAATTTCCTAACCCTCTTTTCGCCTTCTTTGGCTAGCAGAGGATCTGGTCCCTTTGTCTCGATAGCATCACATGTCTTACCACTAAACCGATCTTAAATTGTAGTTAGAGGGATCTGATACAGTCTACACGTTTCAATATCCTGACTGTCCCCCAAAAAACCAGCCCTATGTCGTTTCCCAGTGTTTATATTAGAAATAAAAAATGGCAGAACGAACTCCCCAAAAACACGCCTGTTTATAAGATAGAAGAACTGAGTTTTAAAATAATTAGTGAAAAACCTTATGTTCCAATCTGTGGTCATTCTTGTTGAATAGTAGAGATGTGTAGCTCGCGAATGAGAGATAAAATTGAACTAGCTCTTTAATAATAATCTAGCTCTCAGTCGCTCAGTCGTTCACGGAATAGCTCACTAGCTCATTTAGCTCAATGGCTCAGTGACTTGACTCTATACTCTATACTACTCATCACTCTGTGGCTTTGCGAGTTACGACGAGTGATACCGACGAAACGCCGACATTAGCGACCAACATCCGACAATGCCCGAACAGGGCCCGAACTTACCCGACGAACTGGTGAACGATTTCGCATGTCGCTCACTGACTGACTCTTCGGCTTAATACGTCATTATAAAATAACTCTTATCGTCATTGTTTTAAAAGAAAAATGCTTTATTGCCTAATGGCTTTCATAATTTTATTTATTTGTAATAAGAACAAAACAACCCAATGAATGTAGGTAATTTTATTTGTGGCTCGCAAGAGTCGCCACTAAGTTAAATGAACTAAAGAACTCGAAAGATTTGAAAGAGCCATTGAGCTATTTGTCTCGTTTGACTTGCATAAAGTGGCGCGGCTCAATTTGATCTGTAGCTCGCAAGTAAATCAATTGAGCCGAAGAGTTAATAGAGTTATTCGGTGAGCTAAAGAGCTAGAAGAGTGATAAAGCTCTTTTGATCAAAAGAGCCGTATCTCTCTTCTCTTTTCAGTGAGCTACATTTCGCATCTCTAAATGAATAGTCATCTGACAAACGAGTGAATTTTTTTTTTCATTAATTTTTCATCTAGGAGGCTGCTATTATCACGATTTCAAGAAACTTAGTCCGTCAAATGGTCGCATACTGGAGGTGGTCGCGTAACCGGCGCAATGACCCTACCCATAACAAAAGCTCTTCTTAGATTGGATTGGAACTAGATGGCGTTGTGTGATAGGTGTGGAATATTATTATTATTATTCTTTAATTGTGCGTCTGAACCGACTTTGATAAAACATGTCTAGCACCACCGCTAGAAAACCTAATTACACATAAAAAAACATCGCACCTTTATCGGTTCACCCATTTATCAGACCAGCTACAGATACATTTAATACCTACAACAAGTAAGTAATAATAACTTATTCACCGAGTCCCATACGACTATACCTACCTACCTACTTAATTTGAAATGAGGTAAGTGATTGTTACAAGTAAGTAAGTAGGTATTAGTATTTTTACAAAACGTTCAACCGACTTTGAGTTCTATATTGATGGCATTATACCTAATTAAGCAAAAACAATAGGCATCCACTGTTTACTGTCGCTGTCGTTTGTTTGTCATGCCACCATCGTAACATAATTCAAAATAGGCAGGATATACCTACCTAATATTAGAACGAACTGTAAAAAGATTTATTTGAACAACAGAGTGTAAGTAGCACAGCGCGCGTAAAACTATGACTCTAACTAGGACTCTCTGATAATGATGAATAGGTAAGTTACGGCGTTGTGTGATAAGTGTAATATCAAGCTCAACGTCACAAAAACAGGGACTCACACTGTACGAAGTTGAGGAAACTCTTGTGCTTAGGAACGGATCCGCAGAGTGTGCAGCAACCATAGCCGCATCGTCTGCCGCCGTCGTGGCTCTCGCGAAGAGTTGGCGGCGGTGGGCTTCAAGTGTTCCGCTTCCGAAGCCAAAAGTAAACAGTTTTTTTCTGGAACCAAAATAAAAGCTTAAGATAACTTGCACATCAATAGGCAAAGCCTAATAATACTTTTAGGATTCCCTACAATAATTTTATTGCTAGCTAATTAATATTAAATCAGATATGTATTTATTTACACATAGTCATCACTGAAAAGGCCTTATCCCTGCAATGTTTCAACAGACAGAAAGAAAGTGCGTACTAATTTGCGTAGGTAAAAAAACAACAATTGCGCTTGGAACAGCACGCAGCGTTACAAACTTACATTAGCGAAACAATACAAGGAAGATTTACCTACCTATCCTTTGTGACAAGATAACCTACGTAATGGTTTATTTTAATGTTGAATTGTTGACTAAATGATCTTTTTACTTTGAACGCTTTTAAATTTCACACGTTTTTCTAAATCGTTCTCACTTTATCTATAAACTAGGTATACTATCTCTAAAAAATCTATAGTAAAACATGAATGACGTAATCAAGGTTTTGTAACAATATAGGTATTGATATGAAAGAATTTCCATGGTATGGTTCAGGAAATATCCGCCGCTAGAAGCAGCATACGATTATTAAAATAAATTGGTTACAGATAGAGCACTAAACTAGGATCCAGAGATCCCGCCGAGCATTCTACTATCACATACAACATAAATCTGTTTACTTAATTCCCAAAATCAATAGAAAACACCATTGGCACTAAACTTTTAATAATAGCCTGTGTTTTTAAACCTATTCCTAATGAAAAATTAAAATTAAAATATTACTCACCGTTATGCCCGTCTGTCGACAAATATCAATAACTCTGCATCCACTCTGTCGAAGCGCTACGATGCGTTCCCTCTCAATTTGAGATAAGTGTGGCGGCATATTAAATAAGATACTATCACAACACAATTAACAACACAATCAACAGTTAAACGTCACGTCTATCCGGCCTACTCCACGAATTTACGATGACTGACGCAATAGAAAAATCGATTTCAATCGAAGTGACGAGTGACGTTCGTTAAATATCGTTAAAGGTCGGAAAAACTCGGGAGCGGTAGTTGACGTGCAGCGGCATGGAGGTGTGGCCTATTCCTAGTGAGACATGATTCATTGGTTCCTCATTATTAGTTTGTGCAACCATTGGGCAATTTTAAAAACGTTGAAAACTCCACCAATCATGCCAACGATACTTTCTTTCTAACACTCTATACCGCGTCGTAGTTATAGATATGTATAGAGTTTACCGTGATGTGCTGTCGTCTGTACATGTAGGTACGATAACCGTGTGAACCAGTCTTTGTTATAGTTGGCCAGTCTAGGAAGTGTATCATTGACATGATATGGCTTAGGTAATACAGCGTTTTGTAAGTCAAGGAGTTACGTCCTCAGTTGTTTTTTTTTTATTGATTTCGTTGCGGGATCCAAGATGGTTGAATAGTTCTTATTGACTTGACGCTTTTCTGGTGTTCGCCACTGTTGATTCTGGCTTTTAGAAGTCGCAGTGGTTTTGAAATAGAGAGATCTATCTTAGAGTACCTAGATATTTTTATTACACAAGAAAGAGGTTAAGTACGAGATTGTGTTGTACGCAAAATACGCGCTTGGTCGTGGAGTTGCGGACACCTGCCCGTTAAACCTAACCTAACCTAAGCTTGTGTTAAGTCCCTGACTCCTGTGCTAGGTGTTAAACATAGATATAGAGAATGGATTGAGTGTTCCTTATCCAGCTGCGAAGTAAATATTGGTAAGAAAGAGAGATAAAGCGATCGTGTGGCCAATTATTGTCTTTTTCTTTCTTTAACCACGGACCTACAGAAAAGAGACAGGTATAGACCGCACAGTCCCTCTGTTTTTTAACCCCCGACGCAAAACGAGGGGTGTTATAAGTTTCACCGCTATGTGTGTGTGTCTGTCTGTCTGTCTGTCTGTCTGTCTGTCTGTCTGTGGCACCGTAGCGCCCAAACGGGTGAACCGATTTAGATGCAGTTTTTTTTATTTGAAAGCAGGGTTTCTTGTGATGGTTCTTAGACATATTTCATCAAAATCGGTTCAGCCGTTTCAAGGTTATCAGCTCTTTTGTGGTAGCTACCGTTGCTATTTTAGACGTCTATGGGTATTAACTTTACTTACAAACATATGTGTGTCTTAAAATTTCAAACACCTATGTGTGTAATATTAATAAGCAACATCGTGGTGTATTTGGTCTGATGCAGCCAGGATATCTAGCAGACTAATACACTCTTGGAAAAATAACAGCAGATATGTCGTGTTTGGATTCATTTCAACCAGCATTTGATTCTGCAGACAATGCCTTGATGGCAACAGGATGAGCTGATGCTGCAGCCAGGCTATCCAACACACCAGTAGGTAGACTCTTGACAAAATAATAGCAGATATGTCGTGTTTGGATTCATTTCAACCAGCATTTGATTCTTAACACAATGCACTGATGACAACAGGATGAGCTGATGCTGCAGCCAGGCTATCCAGCACACCAGTAGGTAAACTCTTGACAAAATAATAGCAGATATGTCGTGTTTGGATTCGTTTTAACCAGCATTTGACTCTACGTACAATGCACTGAAAAATTCTCATAACTGTAAACTCTATAAAACAAAAAATTAAATTTAAAATTTAAAAAACCCCCACCGCAAAAAAGTAAAACATTTAAAAAGTTAAAAATAACACTTTAGCCATGAAATTTTACTTCACGTCGGGGTACCGCTTAAGTAAGGAATGTTCCTATTATTGTAGGTATGTAGGTACTTATTTTAACGGTACCCCGACGTTGCGTAAAATTTCATGGCTAAAGTGTTATTTTTAACTTTTTAAATGTTTTACTTTTTTGCGGTGGGGGTTTTTTAAATTTTAAATTTAATTTTTATTTGAAAATTTTTAAACGCATTAATTTTGTTTTATAGAGTTTACAGTTATGAGAATTATTCAGTGCATTGTATGTAGAGTCAAATGCTGGTTAAAACGAATCCAAACACGACATATCTGTGGCATATCTTACTTCACGTCGGGGTACCGCTTAAGTAAGGAATGTTCCTATTATTGTAGGTATGTAGGTACTTATTTTAACGGTACCCCGACGTTGCGTAAAATTTCATGGCTAAAGTGTTATTTTTAACTTTTTAAATGTTTTACTTTTTTGCGGTGGGGGTTTTTTAAATTTTAAATTTAATTTTTATTTGAAAATTTTTAAACGCATTAATTTTGTTTTATAGAGTTTACAGTTATGAGAATTATTCAGTGCATTGTATGTAGAGTCAAATGCTGGTTAAAACGAATCCAAACACGACATTTCTGCTATTATTTTGTCAAGAGTCTACCTACTGGTGTGCTGGATAGCCTGGCTGCAGCATCAGCTCATCCTGTTGCCATCAATGCATTGTGTTTAGAATCAAATGCTGGTTGAAATGAATCCAAATACGACATATCTGCTATTATTTTGTCAAGAGTCTACCTACTGATGTGCTGAATAGCCTGGCTGCAGCATCAGCTCATCCTGTTGCCATCAGGGCATTGTGTGCAGAATCAAATGCTGGTTGAAATGAATCCAAACACGACATATCTGCTATTATTTTGTCAAGAGTCTACCTACTGGTGTGCTGGATAGCCTGGCTGCAGCATCAGCACATCCAGTTGCCATCAGTGCATTGTGTGCAGAATCAAATGCTGGTTAAAATGAATCCAAACACGACATATCTGCTGTTATTTTCCCAAGAGTGCATTAGTCTGCTAAATATCCTGGCTGCATCAGACCAAATACACCATAATGTTGCTTATTAATATTACATACATGGGTGTTTGAAATTTTAAGACACACATATGTTTGTAAGTACCTAAAGTTAATACCCATAGACGTCTAAAATAGCAACGTTAGCTAACACAAAAGAGCTGATAACCTTGAAACGGCTAAACCGATTTTGATGAATTATGTCTAAGAACCATCGCAGGAAGCCCTACTTTCAAATAAAAAAAACCGCATCTAAATCGGTTCACCCGTTTGGGCGCTACGGTGCCACAGACAGACAGACAGACAGACAGACAGACACACACACATAGCGGTGAAACTTATAACACCCCTCTTTTTGCGTCGGGGGTTAAAAATTAATGCGTTTAAAAAATACAAAATAAAAATTAAATTAAAAATTTTAAAAACCCCCACCGCAAAAAAGTAAAACATTTAAAAAGTTAAAAATAACACTTTAGCCATGAAATTTTACGTAACGTCGGGGTACCGTTAAAATAAGTACCTACATACCTACAAGTACTAGGAACATTCCTTGCTTAAGCGGTACCCCGACGTGAAGTAAAATTTCATGGCTAAAGTGTTATTTTTAACTTTTTAAATGTTTTACTTTTTTGCGGTGGGGGTTTTTAAAATTTTTAATTTAATTTTTTAAGGAGTGGTTAATTTTGTACGGGTATTGCTCAGTCCATTCTCTATGTCTATGGTGGTAAACTTGTGTTACAAGAGCCAGTGGCCTCTCCCAGGAGATATTATTAATTATTTATTAATAAGCCTAAGCAATAAGAAAAATAATTTACACCATATACATTATGTAAACACATAATTGTCTTTGACCACAGATTTTGTTTACATTAGAAGTATTTAAACGTGTGGTTAGTAATTAAAAGATCAATGACACATATAAAAATAATATTGAACCTCTGAACATACACATTTACGTCATGAGTCGACATAAATGAAATGTCAAGAAAAAGCAACAGTGCACTTTTACCGCGAAATTGATAAATCGCACTTTTTCAATTACAATTATTCACAAATCGATGAGGTATCATTATTTAGGCTAATGACACATGCACGGTTTTCCGATTTTAAGTTGCAAAATTAGGTATTTATTTTCAGAAAAATAGGTAGGTTTGGTATGCAAGAGCCCTCTGTAAGAAATGCGCACCCGAATGCACATTTAATATATAAAGTGCTCAAATAAAAATTAAATTAAAAATTTAAAAACCCCCATCGCAAAAAAGTAAAACATTTAAAAAGTTAAAAATAACACTTTAGCCATGAAATTTTACTTCACGTCGGGGTACCGCTTAAGTAAGGAATGTTCCTAGTACTTGTAGGTATGTAAGTACTTATTTTAACGGTACCCCGACGTTACGTAAAATTTCATGGCTAAAGTGTTATTTTTAACTTTTTAAATGTTTTACTTTTTTGCGATGGGGGTTTTTAAATTTTTAATTTAATTTTTATTTTAAATTTTTTAAACGCATTAATTTTGTTTTATAGAGCTACAGTTATGAGATTTTTTCAGTGCATTGTATGTAGAATTAAATGCTGGTTAAAACGAATCCAAACACGACATATAATCTGCTACTATTTTGTCAAGAGTCTAACCTACTGGTTTGCTGGATAGCCTGGCTGCAGCATCTGCTCAGCCTGTTGCCATCAGTGCATTGTGTTTAGAATCCAATGCTGGTTGAAATGAATCCAAACACGAGATGTCTGCTATTATTTTATCAAGAGTCTACCTACTGGTGCGCTGGATAGCCTGGCTGCAGCATCAGCTCATCCAATTGCCATCAATGCATTGTGTGCAGAATCAAATGCAGGTTTAAATGAATCCAAACACGACATATCTGCTGTTATTTTCCCAAGAGTGTATTAGTCTGCTAGATATCCTGGCTGCATCAGACCAAATACACCATAATGTTGCTTATTAATATTACACACATGGGTGTTTGAAATTTTAAGATACACATATGTTTGTAAGTAAAGTTAATACCCATAGACGTCTAAAATAGCAACGGTAGCTAACACAAAAGAGCTGATAACCTTGAAACGGCTGAACCGATTTTGATGAATTATGTTTAAGAACCATCGCAAGAAACCCTGCTTTCAAATAAAAAAAACCGCATCTAAATCGGTTCACCCGTTCGGGCGCTACGGTGCCACAGACAGACAGACAGACAGACAGACAGACAGACAGACAGACAGACAGACAGACACACACACATAGCGGTGAAACTTATAACACCCCTCTTTTTGCGTCGGGGGTTAAAAATAGAATCGAATACTTAAAATAATTATGTATTATTTTGTGCCTCGGAAGCAAGTGGGTAACATTATAAAATAGTGTTTGTCGTTTGGTTCAGAGTATATATAGTACATTCTACCTTTTGACATGCAACGAATAATAAGTAGGTAGGTACCTACTTACTTAAAAGTAATAAAAATTCAATCCAATTGATACCTAACAAATTTACAACTTTTGACATTTAATTTAAATTCTCGGTTCCTTAAAACCAAAGTTAATACAAATTAAATCCTCTTGCTAGATACCTAACCAATCACCATAATTTAAATTCTTAGTTCAAAGGTAAGCAGGTATTTGAATTTTATAAAAAACAGAGGTTAGTATTTGAAAATAATACCAGAGCAAATCTAAATTCATATACAACATTCACCTGCTAAGTGTAATGTCGAATTTAATCAATTAAAACTTTTTTACAAAAAATAAAACCGACTTCAAAAATAACACTAAACGGTGTAAAATAACTCTAAATTAGGAAGTCTGTGGCTTTGGTACTTTTGTCTTATTCTTGATGGGCCACCGACTTCCGAATTTAGAGTTATTTTACACCGTTTAGTGTTATTTTTGAGAGGAGCTTGTGGCTAAATTATAACAGCCGCATGGGTCGATCGAAGGTTAAGCTACGCTTGACGAGGTCGGTCCGTGGATGGGTGACCATTTATTACATACCAAGACTCCTCCGTGCCTCGGAAAGCACGTTAAGCCGTTGGTCCCGGCTGTCATTTGTAGATCTTTGACAGTCGTTACTTGTAGTCAGAAGCCCGAAAGTCTGACAACCAGTTTAACCAAGGGGTATCATGTTACCCAGTTACTGGGTTGTGGAGGTCAGACAGGCAGTCGCTCCATGTAAAACACTGGTATTCAGCTGCATCCGGTTAAACTGGAAGCCGACCCCAACATAGTTGGGAAAAGGCTAGGCAGATGATGAGTGTTATTTTTGAAGTCGGTTTTATTTTTTGTAAAAAAGTTTTTTATTTTTCCATTTTTAGTTGTTCCCATACAAACATTTGCCATGAATTCATTTTATATTGTTAATTGTTAACATTACATGTCATTATAATAGGGTTATCCACCTAACCCTAATAAATGAAACTTAACATACCTAACTGTCGAAATCTAGGTATGTTGCACACATCTGCCTACCCCTCTGAGCATACAGGCTTGATGATACGTCATGATGTTGTATAAACAATAAACATCCAAGCGATTCCAGCAATCACGATAGATTTGCCGTCTATTTTTGAAGAGTTCCGTGGTATATCTCCGAAGATCAGCACCAGATCTTCACCAAATTAAAATGGGACCACCTCAGGAGTCCACACTTTCAAACAAAAAAAGAATTTCGAGAATCGGTCCACAAATGGCGGAGAAATCAGGTAACATACATAAAAAAAAAAAAAAAAAAAAAAAAAATACATACACACGAACATAGAACCTCCTCCTTTTTTTGAAGTCGGTTAAAAATTAAACTAACGCAAAAGAAACGATTTACATAAATCTAATCTGAAAACCGCACGTGTAAGACCAACCTTATTGACAATTTGTAATTTAACACAAAGGGTGTGTTTTACAAATTACACGTGTTGTTGTCTGCGGACGTTTAAGTACACATGAAGTACCTACATTACTAATTACTTACGTACAAATGAATCCCGTGTGTTTTGCCGCGAGATCCGTTAAGGTACCTATATGAACCCAGGGGTCACTCCCTGTGTTTTCCTTATTTAATAATTATATAGGTATTCTTTATGGCTAATGTTGCCATCCGCACAGCAAACTGGGCGGTAGAATACGTCATTTATTTATTCTTAAAACAGTAACTTTATGATTTATCGAGTGACATAATAATAATTATGCTTTCATTTCCAAGATGCAAAGAGATTTAGAATACTATAGAGCGGGCATGTCAAGGAAATGTTATAGAAAAACTTTGATCCCATGTCTCAGTAACGCCATCTAGAATAATATATGAAAATTGGAGCGGCAGCGCAGCGTACTACAAAAAACTCATAGACTTGTATCCAGCAGGACACACTTTTTCGGACGAAAATTTTGTTCGTGATGTCCGGTCTATAGGTATTGAATGTCTTTGCCAAGATGTTATTACCATAGTGCCTTTACACTTTCCGTTATGCGCAACTCAAACTGCTGTAGTTTCTTCTTACTGACACCTTTTTCCATGTGTTTTGGTAAAAACTAAGGCATATCACATAGATTCATATCTAATAAGAGCTCGTAAAAATTGATGATTCTCTTGATCATTGAACTCATTATTTTAATCAAAGGAAAAAACATCAATCGCTTCATACGTTTAATCTTTCAAGAGGCCAATGCCCATAATTTAAAAACGTGCAAAATTTCAGTGACTTTACAATGCTAGGGAAATGAGACACATTTTCTGACAGATAAACTAAGATTAAAATTAGTTTTTTCTTGAATATACGAGAATAAATCTGTGGCCCTAGTGAAAAGGGGTATAAGTCCAATTTTGTCGAAAATGAGTTAAGTGTACCAAAGTGATCAGAAAAAGATGCTCTATCGTTTGATGAAGACAGATCTAAGCTATCTCTAAAAATAAGAAAGTTACTTTGTGTAAAGGGTCCAACTGACACCAAAAAAACTGTAAAAGTCGGTTTTCTGATCACTTTGGTACACTTTAACTCATTTTCGACAAAATTGGACTTATACCCCTTTTCACTAGGACCACAGAAATACAGCTGCTACCCTATCTTATATCTAGACAAATGTGCTGATTAGCCGATTTGTTTTAAGAAAGTAAGAAGGTAAAATGATCTTAGCTGCCTTTGCATACTCGTAGGTACTTATTGTACGTTATAATAAATTCCGGGTTTAACAATATTTCTCGCAGGCAGACAGCACAATGACGTAATAAGTCGATAACTTAATACCCCAGACATTCTATTTTACATGCCTGATACTATGTAACATACTCACATATTATATTAAATGGTTGGTTGTTATAATCTACCTTAAAATGAGAATATTTCGAGACAACATAATTATGCGTGCTAAAAATAGGAAATAAACAATTTAACTCCTTTGATAAGATAATTATAAGATTTTCCGGCTTCTCGACTGTCTCGTGTATTTACTCTCATGTATTAAACTACTAGGTATTTCTATTACTGTATGAAACCTGCCATATTCAATATATCCATACACATTTTCAACCGGATCTTTCAACTATTAATATCCGAGAGAAAATACACTAAATGCATCTATTTCTATAAGTATCGTGAAACATCGCAGATCAGATGCGGTGCGGATATGATCTAACGCGCAAGAATGCGATGCGCACGCGCCGGTCGAGAATTTCTAACCGAATTAACTGTGTACAGTCAAGGGCAAGAATATAGGTATATTCAGTAATAATCGGTTTAATGCTATTAAATGGTAAACAATTTATTACCCTTAGTTATTGTAGGTACTCTTTAAGTTTAATATGTTGTGTTTAAACAATTTACAAAAGTAGTAGACATTCGCTGTTGTATCAGATCAAGATATGAAATATACTAAGTGTGGGGGTCGAGTCTGCTATTGCAATCGTGTCTCAATGACCGGTCAATGATTGATTTTTGACGTATAACGTCAAACTTAGGACACATTTCCCATACAAAAACTGTCAAAGTTGTCAAATATTCGATTCGACACGATTGCAATAGCAGACTCGAGCCCCTGATTGAATGCGTAATATTAGTGCCCGTGCGTTAGTTATTGACCCGACAAAACAAAATATTATGAAGCGCGTCTTATACGCGTGAGATGAGAGGACAGTTTTTTTTTTTCTTTGGTAAAAAGTAATTGGATATTTTACATACAATTTTAATAGAAGAGTCCTCCACTACAGTGTAGTTTTTTTTTCTATAAATAAGTACTTATTGCCATTTTTAATCAACCTTAGTGTTTGAAGAACGTCAAGATATAAAGAGAGTAATTTCTCAGTAATTAACGAATTTTCCGTAAACTGTTTTGTCTGCCCCCAGTAGTCACCTGTTATAATAATTAGCTTACACAATTGTCATCTCTACCAACCCTTTGAGAGGTACAAGCGTGATACCAAGCGTGTTTGTGTATAACTAAAAACTTTTAAAATACAAGTTTGTCGATTACTTAATATAATATTTACTGTTGCGACACAATCTAGCCCAAGGTCTTGATTACACAATATTATCTATCGCTTCCTTGTTGATAGACAGATTTCTTTAAATAACCACAGTATTAAGTATACGTATACGGATATTTTTTTGGTAAATTTTCAACCCAAGGGGGATCTGGTGATGTCATTGGTACTTAAACTTGAAATTAACATCATAATGACTGGCCTGTTGGTCTAGTAGTTAGTGATCCTGACTGCTATGCCGGAGGCCGTGGGTTCGATTCCTACCCAGGACAAATGTTTGTACGTATGTACGTTTTTCGAAATATATAAGTATGTTTATCAGCTATTTAGTACCCATACATAACACAAGCTCTTAAGCTTAACTTGGGACTAAATGGCGTTGTGTGAGTGGAATATTTATTTTATTTTATTTATAATGTGAGTTCATTCCTGTAATCCACAATGGGTTAGGCAGATTAACACTCACATCCGACAGTTATGTTTAAGTCCCATGTAATACAGGGTGAGCCTATTGCCATCAATCGGGCACTATTCCAGACACCGGGGTGCTACTGAGTAAGTAATTCCTGAAGGAAAACTCAATAACACTTTACCCGACTCGAGTATCGAACCCGGGACCTTTTGCTCAGCAGCAGCACTTGCGACTATAATGTTATAATAATTATATTTTATTGTTTAATTAAATTGTTGGGATATGGAAAAGTAACAAACCCTCGTTTTTTTATTTTCGGTTAAATACGGTAAGTATCCGGATAGTTACTATCCGGATACTGTAAAACAAGCCCTACCGCTCGTATTAGCCTACATTCCGTCTGGCATAATTACGATTAAAACAAGTCTAGAAGAAACTTAGTACCTAATTAGTATCCAATTTCTTTTCGTCTAATCACATTACCAAGCGGAAGCAAGCCGGAAGCGGTCCGGTTTATACCGGTTTTCTACCAGAACTCTCCAATCCAGTAGATAATTTTCTTCGGAAAATTTTTGTCCGTTCTATTTTGTTTACCAGAACAATCAAGACTTTAGTGAAGATCTTGAGTTTCTGAGAAGATACACTCAATACATGACTACATTACATTATAAAATGGTAAAATTTGTAGGTTCGTGAATTTGTAAGGTTATAGAATTTCTGGATCTATAGAACTGATTTTGAAATTCACCAGTAGAAAGCCAAATTACTTGAGTTGTGAGTGCCAAGGGCTATATTTTATTTTCAAAACTATTAAGGGGTGGCATGTTAAAGTACAAAATGCACATGAAGGGAGTCGCGAGCCAGGTGCTAGTAGTAGATAACTAAAGATTTATCTAATTTTATCTATCACTAAATATTCAAAACTGGACTTTGTCGATGCCCACATTCACCAATTTCCTACCTACTCCTACTCCTTAGGTAGTTTTGTTTGAACAAACACAAATTGGAATATCAAATTTGTTACTTCCCTTTCCCAAATGGCGTGCTTCCTTGATCAAAATGCAATATCTAAGTATATCATAGCTCATTCCATAAATACAATGGCCGCCGAATGCATTACATGCTCCATTGGATAGCTCTCTAAACGAAGTAATGCCGACCGTATGAGTGGTTTCCGTTCGGTGCAAGTTGCGAATGATAAGCGATCACCGCTTATCATTCGCAACTTGCACCGAACGGAAACCACTCATACGGTCGACATGCGAAAATATCAATATATTCTTGTTAAAAGGTTATCTGGTAAAATGGAACGAACAATAATTGCTGCCAGTCTAAAATACTAGGTTTTGAAAGGCTCTTTCAACGCCGGAGAGAGTTCATAAAAGAACATACACATTGGATTGGATAGGTATTTAACCTGTCAAATACGGAATATGGTATATGCTGGCATTAGTTTATTTGGAATAACGTATCTGATAAAAGTATATTCGTCAAAGAATGCTAAACAGAATCTCAAATATTTCGCAACAACTGCGATAATACGTGTAAATACCCAGATTTAAGCGCCTCGTATAGATAAAGGCACTTTGTTCAAATAAATAGATAACCTTCCATCTAACCCGTCTTCCCAAAATACTTCTTAAATATAAGTAAATACAATTTTAGCTCTAAACACCTGCGTCTATTCACTTAAACCACCTATTGTGCAACTGACAAATTAAAAGCACTCATTGAGCAAGCAGGTCACGAGGACTAATGCTCGTCCTATGAACCGACACATACTAATGTGCTAATTATGTATATTGATCACCGAATAACACGACGAGGAATGTGACAAGCTAATTTTAAAATTTGTCAATCGATAATATTATGGTTTGAGCGGTTCCTATCTAATAAGATCTTTTGTTACACGGAAAAAAAAAATTGTTTCAAACTAAGAATATTTCACTTGGTCAAGACATTGCGTGATTCATATATGGGGAAAACATTATATTCTTAAAATTAGTAAATATTTGTCTTGTTAATCATTTTTCTTCCAAATATATAAATTCTCTAACCAAGGCTATTTTCTAGTTTTGTAATGAGAAAGCAACGTTTTCTTTGCTTAAGTAAGTTTTTTTTCTTAAGTCTAGAATCTTAAATTCTCAAATTGAAGACAATGTTGTCTTGAATCTAGAATGTACTCTTCGAAGTAACGCTTGATTACTCCGATTACTCCTCCGAGTGAGAAGAGTAATATCTTCTACCAAGAATATATTTATTGGACAAGAAATGTCACTGTTTCTGATCAAGAATATATCTATTGGTCAAGAATTTCCGTGATTCATATATGGGGAAAACAAGAAATGGTTGTATCAAAACACAATTATTCTCAATGCAAGTAAATGAATAGTTAAGTCAAGATATTTGTCTTCCTTCTAGAATATACGTACTTGTGATTAAACAATATATTTGAGAATAATGCTTTTCTCAGTTGAAAACTTTGTCAATCGGATCCCGGAGTTTTCTTGGAAGAAAATAAATTCTCAGTATGAAAAATAAATGACTTGTAAGAAGAATTGTATTTACTCATCTGTATGCTTCGGCATATTTCAGTGAAGCAGCTTTAACTCTTGCATCAATTAATTATTTTTTCACACTGAGAACATTATTTATCTTTAGTGAAGAATACCAACAATCTTAGTTACTAGTTGATGCTCTTCAGTGAAGAAGTTTTAGCTATTAGTTCAACAACAATAAGTTATTCTCTGGAGATCACGTTGTTTTAAAAAGATAGTGTCAATGTTCTTAGTTCAATAATAATGCGTTTTTATTGAAAAAGTTTTATTTCTTAGTTTAATAATATTATCGAATTTAAACGGAGATCACATGGTCTAGAAAGAATAATATCAATGTTCTTAGTTCGACATTTATGCGTATTTCAATTAAGAAACCCAGTTCTTAATTCAAAAACAATAAGCAATTGGTATGGAGATCAGATTGTCTCCAACCAATAATGTTATATTGTTGATTTAAGAACGTGCAGGTACTTAACTAAAGAAGTTTTAGTTCTTGATCTAATTCATTGAATGTTTCATTCGGAGATTAGAAATCTCTTAGGTCGATAATAGTGTATTTCACTGCAAGCAATCTTGGTTCTTGGCTCAATGCATGTCATGTTTCATACGAAGATCAGATTGTTTCCAACGAATAATGTCAGTATTATTGATCTAAAAACCCTGTACTTCAGTAAAGAAGTTTTAGTTCTTTATCTAATTCATTGCATGTTTCAAATGAAGATAAAAAATCTCTTGTCTCAATAATAACGTACAAAGGTAGGTATTTCACTTTAAGAATTTCAATTCTTGATTCAAATCATGGCATGTTTCATACGAAGGTCAGATTGTCTTATTTGAAGAATTACAACAGTATTGGTTCAATGGTTAAAATGCGTTTCAGTAAATATTTTTCAGTTCATCGTTTGATTTATTCAAGTAAAGTTTAGTGAAACAAAATGTTAGCACAAATATTTCATACAATAAGATGGTAAATAAAAAAATATTTGTTTTGTCACATTTTGACTAAACTTTAGCTTGTATAAATTGAATGATGTATTGAAAAATATTTACCGAAACGCATATTAACCATTGAACCAAGACTATTGTAATTCAAAGAAAACAATCTTAACTCCGTATATAACAAAGCTCTTGAATCTGTACAGAGAACTGAAACAACTTCACTAAAATCCCATGATTAATAAGTACCATTTGAAACATGAAATGAACAAGAAAAAGCACTAAAACTCACGAGTTACAGAATTTCGAGCCTGATGCACCGTCACATCTTTCAATCTGATCTCCGCGTGCCATGTCATGCCTGAAATTAGAGGTAAGTAAATAAGTGGGAGGTACTCAAATTAATAATAGATGAAATAATACAATGGATTCAATTCTATGAAATCATTTATTAAAAAATAAACTTCCCAAAACAACAGTAGGTATTGATAATTGTATTTAAATATATCCTAGGTACATATTACATAATAATAATACTTTATTGATACAAACCCTTACAATATGCTTCATATCTAGCTAAAGTTCACAATATTTAAGGCGTACAAAAGCTGAAACCCTGACTCCTAAACTCAGAAAACCTGTGACTTAGGAGTCAGTATTATGTTATTACTGTGTAGGTACAGACGCCAGCACATCAAGTTACCCCAATGTGTCAAATTTCTTTGATCGTTTTTCAACTTTATGTCAAACAGAATAAGGTTCATATTCAATTGGGAAAATTTGACACATTGGGGTAACTTGATGTGCTGGCGTCTGTACATAAGGGGTATCGCAAATTATTGCAAGCTTTGTCCAATCTTTGAGCACAGTTTTTTTAGGATATTGTCTTTGATTTCCTTTAATTGATTCACAGATACATCATTTCCTGAAACAAAAATTTCCATAATCACTAGACAAGTTTAAACAAAATATTATTTACCAAAATTTTATAACATTCGAACAAATCGGAAGATGCTGATCTATTTTGGTATACCAACTGGTTATGCAACCTAAAGTTCATTAACACATTAAAGTTGTGTTCAAATGAATTTATGACACTTATGAATGTTATAATTTACAACTTTGCACATTTTTTTATAAATTAATATTATTGGTACAGTGTAGGTACTCACTAGATGGCCTTTTCCAGACAAAATGTATAACTAAAGAATACTAAATATTCATCTTGAAATTTGTAATTATATCCTGTGGGATTTTCCAATCCGTAAGAAGCAACTCCATAACATTGTTAACCTCTCTATGTTATTATAGATAGGTATGCTGAGATTTTGATTAAAATCTGTAAATAGACAGAAAATAAATTAATGATTATAATTATTCAAGTTTAAACTATATAAAAAAAAACAGCCAGGAACAGTGGGATAAACATTCAGCAGGTTTAGCATTATAGATATGGTAGGTAGGTACCGCAGGTAACAAGAACCTCATGCTCATTACGGTAAGTAGTGATTACATATTTCCATCACCCAGAGACTTATCGTGAAAGGCAGTCCAGCAGCCTTTTCCACCATGTTTGGTGAAGTTCACCGAGCTTAGACACCTCTGATTCTGACCTAAGTACCGGCTTCCTGCCTTGGCGGCCTTGCTACAAAGATCTGAAGCTAATTGATTGGAATCAGAAATTGCTTAAGCTCGGTGAACTTCAAAAAATATGGCGGTCAGGCGGCTGGTGGTATTTCACCAGCTAGATACTTACATCTACCGGCTGGGTCTGCCTCGATTAATTAGACTTCAATCTGTCTTAATTAGATCTATATTCCATTCAATTGCAATTAAACACTTACCTTAGCAAACACAACACAATCTTTAAAAGGTAACCCAACAACGCAAAAGAATCACCACGAACTGACTCTTGTATATGACATAAGTATACGTAATGAATGCGATATGCGGTGCACTGTGCCGTCGTATCCAAGCAAGACAAAAAGGGTGTTGCAAGCTACGAAATGTTAATTACCAAAAATAAGGCAGAATCTTTCACGTCTCCACTATTTTTGCTGACATTGACATAATAGGTTCAAAATTAATTATTATTTGTTTATTTATTTTTATAGGGGTTGGCCATCCTTTCGATCGACACCCGCCCCACCCCGCGGAGATGCGTGTTTTTTTTTTACACGTGTTTGAAGTTACGTGTAACGGAATGTTATCTAGCGTTACAAAGACTACTTTTAGTTTGTTTTAGATGAGTATTTATTATAAACCTTGCAGAAGTAGGAGCCCCGCTCGGGCCTCCCTCAACTGCGCCATGTTGAGTGGCTATACTTCCCGCAGCGCCCAAGCAGTGGCGAATTCAAATTTGAAAGGTTGACAGCTGGTAAAATAAACAAACCTCACCTCAAACTTCAAAAAATATATTAAAATCCTACAGGTTTCCACGCCTCGAGGGATGGGGGGGGGAGGGTTCCCCCCTCCCCATTCTTCCCCCCATAAATCGCAATTTGAATTACTAATGCAACCCCGGTACTTACCTATACCTATGTTTGTACCTACTGAGATGCACGTCAAAACTCAAACGTCACATTTTATGTGTTCTGTTTTTAGCTTCCGTGACAATAGACCGATTATGTGATAGGGCCTCCCGTGTGTATGATATCAATTATTTTCCCTACACTTTTGGAGAAATACAATTGCAACACCGGATACAAGCATAGCCTATAGTTTATTTTGTTTCCAAACTAAATCCAAGAAACGTGAATTTGGTTCAAAACTCATTTATTGAATCATAGTTTGAATTCAAGAATATTATTGTTATAGACTCAAGACATCTTTTAATATTATTTCAAGATTTTCATGCTAAAATCAAGAAACGTGAATTTGGTTTAAAACACTCATTTGTATCATAGTTTTTATTCAAGAAATTTTTTACACAAGTACATTCAAAACTGTTGTTCTTAAATATTTTTTTCAAGATTTCAAAACCAAGAAATCTCAACTTAGTCTAGGGCCCGGTTTCACGAATTGCTAAAATCAACCAATCAAATAGGTATAAATTGACCATTGTCTAAAAATTCGAGATAATAGACCATCACTTGTCAAATATTATCCGAAGGTGGTGGTGGGTGGTGGATTTGATTCTAGGGCATAATCAATGGATTCTTAATGGGAAAAAATAGGCGCGCGAAACCATCAGCGCTTTGCCAACCTAATAGTCGAGGCGTGTCCCATTGGTTATTATGTAGCTGTAGGTAGGTAGGTATTCCAATAGACGGGAATGGGCTTGCATCCTGTCACATGGAATTATGACACGTGAGGCTTGACATCTGTGTGTCTCAAGGCTTGTGGACCTAAGCATCAAGTAGGTGCCTACTTTAACAAATTGCCTATTGACATTATAAACCTGTCTGCAATTCCTAGAAGTTTTGTTGGCAATGCCTTATTCTTCGGCTACAATTGGAAGCCCCTACTTTGGGCCCTATCAGAATACCAGAGCTGTGACGTTTTTTTAATGTTACAACTCCATGCTGAGATTCTTTTGGCCTACCCCAAAGTGTCAAATTCCTCTGATAGGTTTTTAACTTTATTCCAAACAAGATAAGGTTCATGTTCAATTGGGAAAATTTAACAGTTAGGAGTAGATTGATGTGCTGGCGTCTGTACCTACTGATATTTTAACCATTTATAAATAAAATAAATAAATATTCCACAACTTTTTCACACAACGCCATTTAGTCCCAAGTTAAACTTAAGAGCTTGTGTTATGGGTACTTTACAGCTGATAAACATACTTATATATTTCTAAATACATACAACATATTATTATAGATAAATTACACCCAGATACAGAACAAATGATCGTGCTCATCACACAAAAATTTGCCCTGGGTGGGAATCGAACCCACGACCTCCGGCATAGCAGTCAGGGTCACTAACTACTAGACCGACAGGTCAGTCAATTTATTTTATGTGTTTTGTCCTGTGCGGGCTAATAAATGCATTTTCTTTCTTTCTATAGGTCATTCAGTACGCTCATACGCGTAAAGATGATGGAAAACACATTATGTGGGCTTTCTTTGCTCACTGCTTTATTAATAAATGTTGTGTAGCGGGATGAATAGTGACAAACCGATTTCTCTCTTTCAGTCGTAAGTAATTTGATATCCCACAGAAGAAGACAAAGCGTACTATACAGACGCAATACAACGTTTATTACTACGGCTGTTAGTGTAAAAACTTGCTAACAACAAGACAAGTGACCCGGATTTAAAAATAATCTGATCCAAACATATACTATCTAGCATATATTTTCTTACTAAAAAACGTTAGTTTATCTTATATTGAAACAATTTGGATTCCTAGTTCAACACCATAACATATTTCCACAAAACAAAAATGTCTTGTTCGAACATTAATTTGATTACCTACCATTACTTGAATAACTTATATTCTTACGTCAATGCAACTATTGACTTAACTAAAAACAAACTTTTCTTAAACCAAGCATATATTTATATCTTATTTTGAAACAATTTAGATTCCTACTTCAACACCATTACTTCTTTCCACAAAACAAAAATGTCTCGTTTAAAAACATTTGACTACCTTCACCAGAATAATTAATATTCTTACGTCAATGCACTAATTACTTACCCAAAAACAAACTTTACTTGAACCAAGCATTTAATGTCTTACTAAAACACATTAGTTTAGCTTATTTTGAAACAATTAAGATTCCTATTTCGACACCGTAACTTTTTTGAACAAAACAAAAATGTCTCGTTTAAAAACATTTGACTACCGTTACTAGAATAATTTAGATTCTTACGTCAATGCTACTATTTACTTACCCAAAAGCAAACTTTTCTTAAACCAAGCATATATTTTCTTACTAAAAAATGTTAGTATATCTTATTTCGAAACAATTTAGATTTCTACTTCAACACCATTTCTTCTTTCCGCAAAACAAAAATGTCTCGTTTGTAAACATTTGACTACCTTTACTTGAATAAGTTAGGTTCTTGCGTCATTGCAACTATTTACTTACCCAAAAAAAAACTTTTCTTAAACCAAGCATAAATTATCTTACTAAAAATTTTTAGTATATCTTATTTTGAAACAATTAAGATTCCTATTTCAACACCGTAATTTTTTTCCACAAATCAAAAATGTCTTGTTCGAAATCATTTGACTATCTTTACTTGAACAATTTAGATTCTCACGACAATGCAGGTATTTACTTACCGAGAAACAAACTTTTCTTATACCAAGCATATATTTTCTTACTAATACACATTAGTTTATCTTATTTTGAAACAATTTAGATCCTACTTCAACACCATTTCTTCTTTCCACAAAACAAAAATGTCTCGTCTGTAAACATTTGACTACCTTTACTTGAATAAGTTAGGTTCTTGCGTCAATGCAACTATTTACTTCACCCAAAAAATACTTTTCTTAAACCAAGCATATATTGTCTTACTAAAACAAGTTAGTATATCTTATTTTGAAACAATTTAGATTCTTAGATCAACGCCGTAACTTTTTTCACAAAACAAAAATGTCTTGTTCGAAATCATTTGACTATATTTATTTGATCAATTTTGATTCTTACGTCAATGCAACTATATTCTTACCCAAAAACAAACTTTTATTAAACCAAATATTTATTGTATTATGACAAAATGTAAGTATGTATTATTTTGAATCGTTTTATATTCTTCTTTCAAATCCATTATTTTCTCACACTTCTTAGAACAAATAATACTTTTCTTCATCGAAAACGTTCCTGCTTTCTGATTATAAGAATCGTCAGTTACTTACAGGAAGAAAATGGGATTTTGTTTTAATGATGTTTTGTTTTTAGTTTAAGTAAATGGTACAACTTTTGGTTCAAAATATTAAAGGATCTTGAACTTACAATATGTTGTTTTATATTGAAACACATAAAACTCTTAGTTCAAAAAAGGAACTTATTGTTCAGACAAAAGTCAAAACATCTTAAAAAGAAAATAATTGTTTTGATTCTAGTAAATAGAAGGAGAATAATATTGTTTTTCGTGGAGAATATCATTTCGGTTGGACTAAGACATTATTTTTAGTTCAAGTAAATATGCATTTGACATTAAACAATATTCCTGAGAATAAAAATATTCTTGGAAGAAAACTTTTTCCGAGAGCATTTTTTTCCGTGTACATCATCAAATGTTTAAATTACCATGATTTCACACCAAGATTGAAAACACTGGAGAAACATTTATAAATGGAGTGCAATGTAAGTTTTTGGGTTGTCAGCGCAAAAAGGTAATAATACCATTAAAAAACGGAATATTCTAATAAAATATAAACTACAAAGCAATAAAACATTTTTTTTAAAGTTTATATTATACTAATAATAAATATCAAATAATACCTAATCGAACAAAAGTTTCAAATAAACAACGTATTTTATCGAAGATTTAAAATTAAGTTTGTGTAAATGACGCGAAGACGGGTTAATAGGCACGTCAAAATTACTTTGTTAACTGAATTGAACCTCAGGCTGATTAACAAATGCAATTACATTGTCCTTGTTTGATGGTGATCCGCTTGCCTTTCCCAACTACGTTTGGGTTGGGTCCAAGTCTAAACGAATCGCTGTTCAGTATCACCTTTTTAATAGTATAACCGCCCGTTTGATCTCACCCAGACACTGGGTACGCTTTGGTAAACTGGCTGTCAGATTTTAGGGCTTCTATCTTCGATCTAAGAATGACAGCTGGGTGTGCCACTGGTTTTCGAGGCAGAGGCTCCTCTGTATATAACGGAAACAACATACAAACAAACTTTCATAGAAGAAGCTAGATTAGGCACAAAATGGCCCGTAAACACCACCTAGGATGCTATAAAACTGAATTGTTACCTATCTAAAACACTGCTTACTTATTGCAGTTTTATCAAATACACCAACTGACCTGCCAATGCTTATTCTATCTTTTTTCTCCCCAGGCATGTCTAGAACAAGAAGCCCGCGTGGCAGAACTACGCTCTCTGGCTGCTCGCGTGGCTGCCGAGACCGGTTCCCGAGCGCTGCAAGCTGATGCCGATGCGCTGGCTCGGCGACTTCAGCTGGTGGCCGGCGCTGTGCAGGCTCTCGCAGACCTTGGAGAGGCTAGACAACTGGCCAGAGCCAAGGCGCAGTGTGCGAAAGAGAAGCTGTGTGATATGAGACAGGTGCGTCTGCTTATGTTTAATTACAATTCGTAACTGATTATGACATCACAGAAAGGTTTTAAGTGCTAGCTTACAAGGGCAGCACTGATAACCTGGTGTTTATAATAGAGCAGCCCTGTAATTAAGTGCCTTATTCAGTACGCTGTGTAATGTATGATAGTGTAATAAATGTGTTAATTACCGTCAATATTCTTAATTATCGATAAAGATTTCATTATTACATTATATTAGCCTAAGATGTATTGATTCATTTTATAAAATTGTGAGACGCAGTAGTGTGATCATGTCGTGATGGATGAGTCAGAGGCACACTTGTAAGACGTCGACAGCCGGTCGATTCAGTAAAAGTCACGCCGTGAAAACTTAAGTGAAGTGAACTGTCAATGCCTATCATCAGTATGTAATGACAGCTCAATTCGCCATCACTACGTCTACATTTTCACGCGGTGATTTGACCAGAATCGCACTGCAGGTCAATTATTGTAACAGTTAGCAGATACCTGACTAAGTCAAGACAAGGTAATTCTGGCATGGCTGAAGCAGCAAATGTGATTGACAGTCACAATTGCTTCTTATCAAGAAAGGGATGTCAACATTCGTCCTGTATTTAACTAATTGGACGCTATTATATCCAGCTGCAGTGCTACTTTGCTAACTAAAATTATTTTCTGGGTGGCAAGACAAGCTATTAAAACTTAAAATGGCGAAGTACCTAAGCAATGCTGGCATGCCATAGGTACTAATGCCAAGAATTGACAGTGTACTTTACTCCCTCTTTTTCACTCTCTCTCATTCACTTCTTATAACTTTTCAAGGCATGATTTTTACTTAGCAGACATCAGTTCCTCTCCTGTACCTTCCTTGGTACCTTTACAAGGACACCGTTATACTGATCAGCATAATGCAACATTTCCTAAACGGCTTGCATTCGGCCCATATTCGCCATCAACACAATCTAACGGATAAGAAGAGTGCCTTCTTGAATGTATTATAAACATAACGGCAGTTTTGATTGCTCTGTACTTTGTACCAGCGCACAATATATAATAAGATACGTTGATTGATTTGTTATTTGATGCTTTAATTTAAACGCACAAGCTTTGCTTGTTCAAAAATATACGTCTTTTCTTGTGATTATTTGTTTTTCGTACAGTCTGTACTCCTTCTAATAGTTACAAACACATCATCTTTCATTTTTGCGATTTTAGGTATATGAATTTTATAATTGAAAAGGTCATCAGATATTTTTAGAATCTATTGAGATTATTTTTCAACTTGCAAAAGGCCATAGTATACAGATTATTAGATCTATTAATTGGATTTTAATCCAGACTAAAAAATTTGTTGAGCGGGTTGCTCAAATCAGAGCTCTGAAAAATACAAACAATACGAAAAAATCCGCAAAAAAACATCTTTGCGGATAACAACATTAGGCAAGTAGGTCAATGACCGGCATAATAGTCAAGTGGTCGAGATCTTATTGATAAATTTGTAGCCACCAGAAATCAATTGTCACGCACAGCTGCCTAGATTCACAACCGATTGATCACGAGACAGTGTAATGCAACGATTAGAAATCAGTTTCTTTCGTATAATTTTATGTGTAATATCAATCAGTTTCTTGAGTAAATCTTCCAATCGTCTGTTATATCCTGTCTTATACTAACGTTTTGGTCATAAAACAATAAAGAAACATTTACTCAATTATATTTTCTATTTACAGGACCTAACCCCCGTGCACGAAGATGGTGAAATAGTCGAAGATAAATTGATCGCCCTTCGTGACAACTTAATAGCCCTCGGCAAGAGCGAAGCAGACATCGCCCCGGCGAAGGCTGAGCTCCCAGACATCGACCGAGACGTTTCAGACGAACACTCGATAGTAAGAATCCTCGAATTATGGCAGGCCATGTTCCGAGACACCTTTCTCCACTACCATCGGTTATCCACGGCACTAGTCAGGTCTGGAGACGCGGCGACAGCGCTGAGACTATGGCACGAATATTTAATAGATCTGCAATCCTTCTTATCTGGCTCGGTACCGGCTGACTACGAAAACCTCACAGAACATAGACGACTCTGCAGGGTGCACAAAAACCTGCTAGCGTCACAGAGGTCAGTGCTCATGAACGAGAATAGAGAAACAAGGAACAGAGACTTAGCTGACAAATTCGACACGCTGACGAACCTACACAATGAGACATTAGCCCGAATCGTTGAAAGACACGATGAAGTATGTACGAGGATCGCTGCGTGGGATGACTACAGAGAAGTGTACACGGAACTACTCAGGTGGCTCAAAGAAATGGAACGCGAAAAGGAAAAGCTCCAACTTAGATACGTTCACATTAAGAGAATACAAAAAATACTGGCAAAGATTCAGAATCTCTCAGACAAGGTCCCTGAAGGTAGGAGACAAACTGACAAATTAGTTAAGGACCTGAAGAAAGTTCTCGAATTCACTGAAGAAGCCTACGGAACATCTGTGAGGATGGAATACGCAGGTATCGTCAAAAGAGTCGACAACTTACAAGCAAGCCTTGATACCTGGAGAGACTTCCTTAGTAGGATACTAGGCTTGATCAATGAATATGAAAATCTATCGAACAATGAACTTCACAAACTATACTCAAAGACACAAGATGAAATTATGTCATACTCTGATGAAGAAAGATTATCAAGACCACAATTAAAAAAGACAATCGACAAGTACTCAGAATTAAGAACAAAAATAGTAAAGACTGAAACTCAAATTGAAGCACTTAGCGTCATTCAAGAACAGCTGAAGGAATGTCTGAGTCCTCAGGACATAAGGCTAGTGAACCAGAGAGTGTGGCAGCTGCGACAACAGCGCGCTGACTTAGAACATCAACTGTCCATCATCATCCACAGACTACAGGAGAGGTTAGAGGTTTACACAATATTCGACTCACGTCTGACACGATTTGTTGAATGGATCAGTACTCTCGAAACACGTCTAGAGGCTTCAAGCCAAAGCACAGAAATCGGAGCTATTGACCCTCAGGATCTCATCAGAAGGATAAACTCCGAAGTACAAGCAGAAACCGCCTTGAAAGAACGGGAATTCGAATGGCTCACTGAAACCGGATCTACTCTAGTCGACCTTTCTAAGAAAGATGAAAAGTCTTACAGTAAAACTACATCTAAACAACTGAAAGACGTTCAGGAACGTTGGCATAAGATGCAAGAGACCGGCAGGTCAAGAATAGCCAAGATCAACGAGCTTCTGGAAACGATATCTCAACTTGAAGAACGGCTTACTGAAATTAGGTTAAAACTACATTCCATAGAATCTAACTTATCTACATCTGTTGTATTAGAATACCTAACGACCAGGGCTGTTGACGAGAAGTTTAAGCATCGTGATGACATTCATAAGAACATAGAAAACGAGAGTGGAGAAGTGGGAGAGACCCTGAATCTCTGCGAGCTTGTTTTCAATGATCCTGACGTTCTCAAAGGCAACTTTGACCTCCGCAACCTTCACACTGGCGTGGACATCGTTGAAAAGAAGTGGAAGAACATTTGCGAGATGTCCGAACAACGGAAGAACGCACTTAAAGAATTTCGCAAATCCGCAGAACTAGCCAACTCACTACTACCTAAAGTTGAGAAGAAACTCGATTCTATTGAAAGGAGAGTGGAAAAGATTGAGACAAGGAAGCAACGCGGTGAACCGGAAGATGAAACTGTATCTAAAGCTGTGATAAAAGACTTGGAGAGTATAGAGGGAGATGTGAAAAGATTAGAAGATGCTTACAGCAGGATAGCTTCAGCCCGGGGAGTGGAGTTACGTGGGTCTGGGGCAGATGAAGCTGCAAGGCTGAGGGCCGCTGTGCGTCGCTGGCAGCAGCTGCGCGGGCGCGTGGACGCGGCCGGAGCCGACGCGCACCGCCAGTTCGTGGCGGCGCACGGGACGGCCGTGGTGGCGCTCGCTGAAGCGGATGTGCGGCTGACGAGAGCGCTGCATCTAGCGCCCACGCCACTTGACAAACTTAGCACTTTAAAGGAACTAGACGTAAGTACCTATTTATTATTAAATCCTTGTTTTCAATTGACGATGCACAAAAACAGTTTCCGCTGTATGCAATGTACCATGTGTAAATTAAATGACCATTAATTTCTAAATGTCGTTAAAATATTAAAGTTGCAGTAGAAACTCAACTTTATGTGTAGTGTAGCCAACAAGTAATATTTTAAATTGTACCTAATCCCCAGGGCGTCGAACAAGAACTCCTTGAATGCCAAGCGCTAGTAGAAGACGCAGACCGACTGGCGGCCGCAGTGTCCACGGTGTCGGGAGTGTCGGACATGGTGTCCGAGTACCGCGCACTGTTTGCGGACGTGCGGACGCGACTGGACCTAGCCAGAGCTGAGATCGTCGGCGATGTAGACTCTGCTGTACAAGTAAGAGTTCTGATACACTTTCTTTACCAATATTATCTTTATGTATCTATCAAGTGGCAAAACTTCACAGAAATCCTCTGGCATGTGTGATGTTTCTCAAACGTTATGTTAACTTACAAAAATCAAAGATATTGGCAACTACTGAAATTATTTGTGCAACATCCTAATAAAGCCTTGTGTTAAAATCTGTAAGTCCAGCAGTAACCAGTAATTAAAACTAAAATAAACTAACAGAAACTATTTATTTTTAACACAGGTGGACACCCTCAGGTGGGAAACAGACGCTGCACTCCAAGTAGACACTCTCACGTCCAAGGAGACCTACAGAGCAGAACTTTCGACCGCCGTGAAAGAGACCTCGGAGGCCTTAGAGGCCCTCCGACTGTCCCTCAATTCACAACCAAACGAGAAGGCGAGCAGTGACGAACTGGCCACTGCCGCCAAAGATATAGCCAAAGCTGGTGCCAAACCTGGACAAACATTGGAGCTGGCCAAACATTTATCTGAACTCCTACTCACCGAATGCGACGCGACAGAAGACGAGGCCATGCTCAAAGAAGTAGAATCTCTATCCCTGACTTACGAAGACTTACTCAGTCAAGCGAAGAAACGGGAACTCCAAATTAACAATTTGAGGTGAGTTTTATTTCAGCCAGTCAGACTGCACGCAATTATAGATCTTCTGCATCTGTAATTATGTGCGACTTTGATAGTTGGTTTAATTTAAGATTTGAATCTAACGGTTTTGTTCGGACATTTCATGTAGTTGGCAGTGTATAGAAATGCTAAATGCTTTGTGTGATGAGTCTTTTACGCTGGAATACTCTTATTTCTGCCCCTTAAAATTGATTTTCCAACATCTGGCGAATTAGATCAAAGTATTATTATTCTTCTTCTGTTCTCTACCTGATGATTATGCTCTAAACCATCTTTGCTTTGGACCTTCCAATTACCAACCCCATGTTAAGTTCCCATGCTGAAATGAGCTCTAGATCTATTTATAACTCTGCACTGTTTTTAAAGCCATATGTTACTTTTTTTAGTAGATTCCAATCAAGCTTAACTTTATCTTGTCTTGCATCGTGCATACCCTACTCCTACTTCAGTTATGCATCGAAAAACCCTCTATTTTTCTTGCATTTAAAGGATGGTCCTTTTAGACATGACTCCTGCATTATCACCATTATCACTTTGTTTGTTTAGTCTGCCTGCCTACAGCCCCATTAGTGCTAGTGTCACTACATGAAATGTCCCTGTATTTAAGATTTCAATGTTGTTACTTGATGATTGTTATATGGTAGCACTTATAGCACTGTTTGGCAACTGGTGACGGGGCTTAAAGCTGTTTTTAAAACAGTGGATACTGTATTGGTGACGTACAGTTGGCGACACAGTCCTAAATATAAAAGGATCAAGGACCAAAAAAAATCAATGGAAAATTGAAATGGAAAGGATATTTTGTTTTTAATTTGTGTGGCTGACTGTACACTATTTTCTTGCATCATATACAAATATAAACGGTATATTATTTCTATCACTGATTCGATTTCATGATTAGAAACTAAGATGGTAAATTCAGTAGTTGTAAATAAAACAAAAGACTGATATTTCTAAGGTATACTCAAAAAATGCCGTGGAGTGCACAGACTAAATGATAAAAACTAGATACGCCATATTTTTACAGTCAAACATTACCTACACCTGTCATATGGAAATTACCCTTAAGAGTTTTTTTTAAGCACACGCAGTCTGATCTCTATTTCCACCAACCTTTTTTTCTTTTTTTTTTCACTATAAACTTAACAGTCAATGTCTCACGCCGTAAGGCATCTTTCACACTGGCGTATCAGTTTTATCTCGGGTCGTGCGTGACACGTGTGTAACAGCTTCCTAACCCGGCATGCTCTAAACACATGCGTTTTTGATCCTATAGGTTGCCCCACTCAGCGTCGTACGCGCTCACGTGCGAACAGTGAGTACTGCTTACCTAATATTTGTAGTTTTTATATATTCGATACGTTTCTGCTACAATGTTTGAGGTTTTGTTTAGTTTGGTAGTTGGTCCTTTTAGTAGGATTATATTTTTGTGTAGATTTTTAGCAGTAGTTTTGTATCTATAAATGTTGGTGTTTTGAAACCAAACATTATTTTGTATCCAGTTGAAGTAACACGTTGATCTGTCTATTTTATTTCTTATTCACTGACACAGTGTAGCAGAAATGCATACGACATTGCATGTTATGTTATTAATGAATATTATAGTAGTTTTGAAATAATTACACTTATTATTTATTGGTGTATCTGCACTGCACTTTACACAGTTTTATATTATTAGCTTTATATTTTGGGAACATTTATTTTTTGTATTTTTATGTTTGTCTGTTTGAATACAATTATTATTGTATGGCCAAAATATATAATTAGTTTATTTGGTGAAGATTTGTAGTGTTGCAATTCTTAGTTTAAATCCTAACAAGAAGTATTTTATCGGTTTGGCCTCTTGTTATAATCTAATATAGTTTTAAAACATATATTATTAATGAGTAATACGTCATCTAATAAAATTTTCTAATCTAATCGTATCTTAACTGAAGTTTTTGGTCCTAAGTGGCGTTAATATGATTCCAAATTAAAGTGTCTGGTCCTAAGTGGCGAAACAACAAATCTAAACTGTTTTGTTCTGGTCCTAAGTGGCGCTAATACGATTCTAAATTAAAATGTTTGGTCCTTAGTGGCGAAAACACAAATCCAAACTGTTTTTTCTGGTCCTAAGTGGCGCTAATACGATTCTAAATTAAAATGTTTGGTCCTTAGTGGCGAAAACACAAATCTAAACTGTTTTTTCTGGTCCTAAGTGGCGAAAACACAAAGCTAAACCGAAGTTCTGGTCCTAAGTGGCGCTAATACGATTCTAAATTAAAAAGTTTGGTCCTTAGTGGCGAAAACACAAAGCTAAACCGAAGTTCTGGTCCTAAGTGGCGCTAATACGAACCTTAACTGAAGTTTTTGGTCCTAAGTGGCGAAAACTCAAATCCAAACTGTTTTTTTCTGGTCCTAAGTGGCGCTAATACGATTCTAAATTAAAATGTTTGGTCCTTAGTGGCGAAAACACAAATCTAAACTGTTTTTTCTGGTCCTAAGTGGCGAAAACACAAAGCTAAACCGAAGTTCTGGTCCTAAGTGGCGCTAATACGATTCTAAATTAAAATGTTTGGTCCTTAGTGGCGAAAACACAAATCCAAACTGTTTTTTTCTGGTCCTAAGTGGCGCTAATACGATTCTAAATTAAAATGTTTGGTCCTTAGTGGCGAAAACACAAATTTAAACTGTTTTTTCTGGTCCTAAGTGGCGCTAATACGATTTTAAATTAAAAAGTTTGGTCCTTAGTGGCGAAAACACAAAGCTAAACCGAAGTTCTGGTCCTAAGTGGCGCTAATACGAACCTTAACTGAAGTTTTTGGTCCTAAGTGGCGCTAATACGAACCTTAACTGAAGTTTTTGGTCCTAAGTGGCGAAAACTCAAATCTAAACTAAAATTTCTGGTCCTAAGTGTCGTTCATTGAAATCTAAACTAATGTTTCTGGTCCTGAATGGCGCCACTAAGGCTGAGGTTTTTAGGGCTCAGTGGCGCTGAGACAAACCTAACAAAGTTTCTGGTCCTTAGCAATGCTGTTACCTTAATACATCATCTACACGTTATACGTCTCCCACTCTAGTGAATCTGGTCGCCTGACGTGTCCGCTGTGCTCGGAGCGCAACTGGAAGCAGCTCGACAATGACCTTTGGCGGCTGGAGCAGTGGCTACAGTTTGCTGAAGCTACTGACGACGCACGCACCGGGCCGCCTGAGCAGTACGATGCCTTGGAGGATGTTATACAGGTAATACAAAATACATTACTAGTAGGCTTATCAATGACGCAAGTAAGAGCCGGAAAGTCCAACAACTGGACTTACTAAGTGGTGTCGTTATCTAGTTACTAGGTTTGGAGATTAGTATTACTTGTTAGTCTACATACAAGATGTTTAATTCGTCTTCCAGGACCATCGTGAATTCCTTTTGGACCTGGACTCGCACAAATCGATCGTAGTGTCCCTAAACGTGGTGGGGTCACACGTGGCGGCGCATGCGCGCTCGGCGTCGGCCGCGAGCGCCGTGCGCGCGCGCCTGGCCGCCGCCAACGCGCGCTGGGACACCGCGTGCGGCCGCGCGCACGCCTGGCAGGCGCAGCTGCAGCGCGCGCTGCTGCACAACCGGCAGTTCCACGACATCGTGGTGGAGCTGGTGGCCCAGCTGGCCGCCGCGGAGAGGACCGTCCGAGCTCGCGAGCCGCTTCGCCTGGGGCGGGCGCCGAACGAGTTACAGCGTGATTTCCGTCGGTTTGCCGAATTGAGAGACGAGCTACGAAGAGCGGAACCGAGAGTGCTCGCGCTGCACGAAGCGGCCGCCCTCCTGGCGCCGGGCGCGGGCCCGCACACGCGCCTGGCCGAGCTGCGCCTGCGCCTGCAGTCGCTGCGCAAGCTGTGCTCGGTGTACGCGCTGAAGCTGGGCGCGGCCCTCGCGCGGCGCCCGGCGCCCGGCGGCAGCGCGCTCGTGCTGGCGGGCGCCGCCGCCACGCTGGCGCCACAGGTAACTGTCACCACTTGCTATGTATTATTGTACTGCACAAAGCCTCACACTGTGCTCGATTCAACAAACTTTGACAGAACAAGAAATAAATTTCAATTATTATTTAGCATCACTAAATACCAACAGTGATAATAAACAGTCTTTGTGTACTACAGCAACAAATTAATTACACCTACACCACATGTAATGACAAAAAAAAATTAAAACAAAGAAAAATAAAAGTCCAGAAAATAAACAAGTAGGTAATTTAATGAAAACCTTACTAGTTTTACCTCACTCACGCTTCACCTGCCACAGCACAGTATCGGCAGACACTGAGCAAGCTTTGATTTTGTTAGATACATGACATGTAACACGAACTGTAATACGTAATGTAATTGTAACAGGTTTATTGACAACTTACATAGATTATGGAAAAGAAACACCAGTTCAAATAGATTTGATGAGACATTTTGTTTATACATAGTTGTACCTAAACTTATTTGAATTTGAATGCAAGCACTTCACTGAAAAGGGTTGCTCTCAATTAAAAACCCATGTTTGAACTGAAATACAATTTGAAAACAGTTAAAAATATAATAATTTTAATATTAGATTCTAATTACAGTCATTATCAATAAAGTTGCTAAAAACCAAAAGCGTAAATTAACATTATCCTACAGTAAAAGTAAAACCTTTAACATATAAATCTAGCTGAAGCCCCCAGTATTCCGTGCAGCGCTTGCAACACGTAGGTCCTACCACGACGTAGTCGCTTTGCACAGTATGTTGACGTATTTTGTTATTCGTAGCTTATGGAGGACGACGAGGATGAACTGTCGAGCTTGCACCTGCCGCCGCTCGACGAGTCACAGTAAGTACAAGAGCATAGATACAGTGACTGATACACTTTTGAGACTATTTTTTCTTTTACAAGACACCAACATTAGTAACGACTAAGATATTTCAAAAACGGTACATTTAACTTCTTTTGCGCTCTTCAATTTCTGCTGTTTTCATTTTAAGCAACATAATGCCTTTCTCTAAGAAACATTTTCAGCCTTTTATTTCTAAACAAAAGTGTATATCGCTATAACATTGTTTTGAACGCCTAACCACCTCATATTTTGCGCAATTAACAGTTTTTCTTTGTAGTTTAGTCTTGGTTTTTCTATTAATTTTATTTTCCAACTACCTAAATTTTACTCTCTTTACTGTGTCATTTTACTCCGTCTTTACTACCCACTTCAGTTTCATTATAAAAGAATTGTCGATTTTTCGCAGTTGAAGTTGATAAATGCATCATTTAAATGTCATTCGCTTGACTATCCCAAATACCTACTCAACTTTAGCCACATTCGACTTTAGCCAGAAATTTACAAGGACATAAGGACCAATTTTTTATTTCTTGATCAAATTTCAAATTTCGACTGCGAAAGAGTCATAATTTTTTCAAGCATAAAGGTATTAATGGCGGTATTTATTTACCTTTACAGACCGGTAGTGGATGAAGAAGACACGAGCGAGGAGGGCGCGTTGTTCGGCATGGGCCGCGGGCTGCGCTTCGTGTGCCGCGTGGCGCGCGCGTCGCTGCCCTTCCAGGCGCTGCTGCTGCTGCTGCTGGGCGCCGCCGCGCTGGCGCCGCACGCCAGCTCCGACTGCCGCCGCAGCCCGCTGGCGCTCGACCCCGTGCTGCGCTACCCCGACGGGCCGCCCCCGCTGTGAGCCCGCTGCGACCCCCGCTGTGACCCCGCGTGCCGCCCGCTCTCCGCCCGCAGCGCCCCTCACGTCCTGCGCTACGAGCGGAGCGCCGTGACGTCACGACCGCGCCAACGAACACATTCCATCGAGCCGCCCCGCGCCCCGACATAATGTATCATTCGCATCAGCGCTACGTTACTTAATTATTAGCTAGTAAGGACTGTTTATAAAACGTCGAAAATAAAGCCTTTGCATTGATTCAATTTGTATTTTTATTTTACATATAGCTACTTTCATATGTACACATCTTACATAAAAAAATAACTGACACGATAATAGTTCATCTACAAACCTGTCCTTTGCACATTCACTGTGTGAAGCTCGAAAACCGGCCATCCTGTATTTTTGTAATTAGCTAGCAACTTTCTATCACATTTTATAAATTACACACACCACAGTTTTCTCCTTTGAACTTTCAAAATGCCTGAAACAAAGAATTAAGTAGATACAACTTTATAAACAAAACATTTGATTAGAATAGGTAACCAAAGTATAAATAAAACGTTTATTTGTCACACAAATCTTGAATCATCTGTTATCAATATCCGGATAGATCATAAACGCTAAATATCCGTATATTTATCTAGAAAAATTATAAAAAAAATAACTGTGACAAAGGTAAACGCGAATTAAACAGACCACGCGAGAAACACTGATAAAAAAGAAAAATAATAGTTACAATATTACAGCATATTTTTAAATGACCAGCTAAATTCTACCTAAACAAGGGGTTCATCATCTGCCTAGCCTTTTCCCAACTATGTTGGGGTCGGCTTCCAGTTTAACCGGATGCAGCTGAATACCAGTGTTTTACATGGAGCGACTGCCTGTCTGACCTCCACAACCCAGTAACTGGGTAACATGATACCCCTTGGTTAAACTGGTTGTCAGACTTTCGGGCTTCTGACTACAAGTAACGACTGTCAAAGATCTACAAATGACAGCCGGGACCAACGGCTTAACGTGCTTTCCGAGGCACGGAGGAGTCTTGGTATGTAATAAATGGTCACCCATCCACGGACCGACCTCGTCAAGCGTAGCTTAACCTTCGATCGACCCATGCGGCTCCAAGAATATGAAAACTTTTCATTACATTTTGGTTGAATAGGTACTTTGATATAGGATTTTCTTTCTAGATTTCCCAGTTAGATCCATAGTGAATGCTGTTCATATTCATGAGTAGAAAATATCCAAGTTTGGCTGGTAATAAAAAAAATCCTTGTAGGTATAGGTTCTTAGAATAGGGCGTTTGTTACGCGGTGTCCTGCGTGAGCGACGAACGCGACGGGATGCGACGTTGGGAACGCGACGAACGCGATCAACTCAACGGCATACCCTACTTGCGGCCTATATGACAGCCTGCGACGAGACGCGACGTAGGTAACGCGGACTTGTTTTGAGAGCTACCAGATGCGACACCACATTAAATATTAACTTTCAAGCAAAATTGAACTGTACTTCTCCATGATTCGAGAAGTAATAACCAAAACCACGTAGGACATTTGTCGCGTGTAGCATCGCGTCGCATTACGTCGCGTCGTGTTGCGTCGCGTCGCGTCATGTTCGTCGCTCACGCAGGACATCCATCAGTTAGATTAAAAAAAAATACACAAGTATTTCTTTTCGTATTCAAATTGATGGAAAACTGCTTAGATTAAGCGCATTAAAGTTGAAGTTAAGGTGCTTGTAACGTCATTATCTAGTATAAACTGTACTGGCTAGTGACGTGTGTGTAATCTAGATGAGGGACTAAATACTAGATTTTTGTCAAGTAGGTATCCCATTTGTAAAGATGATGCATTTCGCTGTGCACGTGTTTCTGTCCATAAATATTTATTTTTACTATTATTCTGACAGATAACCTGCCCCCCTAGCCAAGTTACAAACGATTCGTATCTATTCTTTTTCTACAATCGAGAACACCTCAAATCCCTTTGTTTTGACCACGTGACTTAGCGAAAAGTGATAAGTCACGTGGTCAAAACAAAGGGATTTGAGGCGTTCTCGATTGTAGAAAGAGAATAGATACGAATCGTTTGTAACTTGGCTAGGGGGGCAGTATAATATAAACACTTAAATGAATAGCTTAGCCATAGTTGGCTGCCAAGGTCTATACCCAACAATAAAACTATAAAACTTACTAAGACAAATAAGGGTAGCTGGTCCTAGCCCTTATGTACGAATGTCTCCGTCGAGTGCGGCGGTGTGACCAGTTCGCGCAGTAGCTGGCTCCAGCCGCCACGCCAGTGCTTGTACTGGAGCCAACCTGGAGCTCTTCATGGCTCGAGTCGAGTCGCGGCTGAAAAAAAAAAAACATAATTTTACGTTCAGCAGTAGGTATTTTAGATTTTGCTAGTCAATAGTACTTTTGATTGTTTAAGAGTTTTGACTGCAACATATACACCTCTGCGTAATGCCTTTACAGAATACAGGCGTGATGAATAGCGTCAATGTGATGAAGTGCTTAAGAGCCGTTTTAAAAGTGATATAAGTAGGTAATTATTCAAAAAAATCCACTATGATGAATGGCCTGCCTTATCTGTATGAGAAGAGGTAATAAAACGATGGTTTTGTTTTTATTACCTACTTATAAATACTATAAAGAAACATGATTTGTGTAGCAAAAATAATTGTCATTTGATTTAAATTAATGTGTTGTTTCAACAAATTTGAGTCCTATCTCGAATACCTAATATGTATCACACAGCTACACAAACATAAAACATACTATTAGTACCTACAGTGACGATGTTTCAGCAGAAAATGATTTCAGGAAACCTTGAATGAAGTAGGTAGGTACAAATAAAAACAAATTGCAGGGAGTCAAAAGCAATTCAACTTACGTACAATTTGTTTCTATATTACTCTGCTGATTTTCCATTCTTTTGTTTCTACCACAAATATTTGATACTAAATACCGTAATAACACTGACTACAGATAAAAGTAGGAACCTAATAAAAAAAATTACACAAGAGGAGTCATAGTTTAGTACAGTTTCAAGTCAATAGATGGCGGTGTACGAATACGATCACTTTGGTACACTTAACTCATTTTCGACAAAATTGGACCTATACCCCTTTTCACTAGGGCCACAGAATTAGGGTTGTGGGTTGTGGGCATGCCCACAGTGCCCACATCGGTGGATCTGCGCATGTTCAGCTGTATCCGGTTACACTTAAGCAAAACGGTAGCTGATCTCATTTATAATATCAGAACTTATATTTATTTTTATTAAAGATTAGAAACTTTTTCTTACACACCTAGGTACATACATACATAAAATTATGCCTTTTTCACTAATAAAGCCTGTGTTTTTACTTATAGCGTGTCCTAGAGCGTTTTTAATTTCATTTACCTTTTATAAATACCCCATCCATTGATACAGTATATTTTTTCTATCGGAGATTCGGAGTGTTAAGCATTACAACTGTTATTATAGAGGTATGTTGCAAAATGGCACGACACGAGAGGTGTCATAGTTTAGTACAGTTTCTAGTCAATAGATGGCGGTGTACGAATACGTCACGTTTCTGAACCGCGGTGTTAAGATTCTCCGCCGTTGAACGACCCTCCCGCCGTACTGTAGTAAACTCATACTTACCTGGCATAGGGGACACCGTGATCAAGACGGCGGTTCCCCCAGGGCGAGACTCTCCCATTGCACTGCGGTTGGGTTGACCCCTGCGATTATCCCTAATGTGGATAACTCGGATGCGTTATTTTTGGTAGTGGGGACTGCGTTCGCGCCGTCCCCCTCAGGAATTCCATGACCACGATAGCAGGTTATGAACGAGTCGCACAATGATTGAAAGTGACACTGCGATAAAGCCCATCTGACCTGAGCCTTATGAGGCCTTATCGCTATAATGTCACTCGTTCATTCATCATCGAAGACAGTGAGACGATCATCACGTTTGACACTATTCACGAAGGTTCAAGGAAGAAACCAAATTATTTGTAGGGCACAAGATGATAGCGTAATTTTGCGCGTACCTACCTATTCTGCCAATTGCTTAAAACCGGTAATGTAATGTAAATCATACCGGTGCGCGGTGGTATGGAGTTAGCTCCTTTGCACAACAAAGTTAGGTACCATAGTTTCCACGTGTGTAAACAATATATACAATTTAGTCTCAGTCAGTTTTAACTTTTTCATTATTTGGTTTTTGCACACATGAATCTGTAATAAATAAAAAAAAAAGTTTAATCTTGTAGTGTAACTAAATTTTAATAAGTAACTGTTAAACGCTAAATTGTTTTACTTTTTTACGGTAAAACAATTTAGCGTTTCATTTAGGAGTCTTACGAATGCGCCATCTAGTAGGTATACATATATACCTACTCGTTGAACTTTTAACAATTCACACGTATGGCAGTGTGATTGTATGTGACAAACCTTAAACAGCTATAATGACCAACGCCTGTTTGTTTGTGGCAACTTGTTTTCAGTTAAGTTTAGAAACTTGCCGCTAGGTGGTGTTATTGATGCTTTATTATGGAAAAGCACAATGAAGCGGTAGGTAAATTTTAGCAAGTAATAACAATTACCTATCTCATAAATTAATTTAATATAAAATGATCAATCTGATAAATAATGGATGTTTAAAGTTTTATACTTTTTTGAGGAAACAAAATTAAGTTGTTGCAAACAATTCATAACCACAACTTGTAGCATGTAGCCTATACATATAAGTTTGTAACTTAAAAATGGAGACAAAAACAAGAACGCCTACAAAGTATTGTTTCTTCAGTAAAGTACCAGTAACGCCACCTAATTGCAAGGATAAAAATTTGCAACTTGATACAAAACAAAATAGGAGTATAGGAGTGAGTTGGGCATAGTCATAATAAAATTGCAGTTTAGGGTTTGTCACACACAGTCACATTGCCAGAAGTTCTACGAGTACATACTAGATGGCGCATTTGCAAGAGGCCTAATAATTGAAACACTAAATGGGCTACTAAGCAAAAAAATGGTTTTTAGTCCCTCATCTAGATTAGGTGCTAGAAAATATTCGACACAAATTGTTTTCTTTGTTCACGTAATCAAAAAATAACGGCGATACATCGAGTCAAAATATCGTGACCGTCAGAATGACTGGACCAAGTGAGATATGTCCTTAAGACCATGTGCACTATTTAATACCTATTTGCTACTATTTAGTACCTAAAGTGAAATATTTAGTACCTTTGCACAAAGAAATATATCAATGAAATAAAGTGGTCAGCCATCCTGACGTCAGGTTGGTTGGCCACTTCCAAGTTCTCGTAGTTTTAGAGTTATGTCAACCGTGTTGTTAATGTTAATATTTACTACCTATTTGCTACCTTAACATATATTTTTTTCACAACTTTAAAAAGCTCCATAAGCTCTTTCTAAGTTTATCTTAGACATCATTGACATCGGTGAAGGAAACAATCGTGAGGAAACCTGGACTTATAGTTAATATAAGTTTGAAATCGCCGCTCCGCCTTGAGCAAGCGTGGTGATCAATGCTCAAGCCTTCTCTGTATGAGAAGAGGCCTTTGCCCTGCAGTGGGACAGTAACAGGCTGGTATAATTTTTTAAAAAGCTCCTATAAAAAATAAAAGGTTATTGTAATCAAAGACATTAAAACGCCTGCACTAAAATTAATAACGCCTTATTACGTAACATTGCTAATAACGGTTTTTCAGGCGTTCCCTAAGCTTAACTTTAAAGCTTTCATAACTTTTGATAGGGGCTCTTAAAGTTGTGTAAAAAATATATGTTAGGGTAGCAAATAGGTAGTAAATATTAACATTAACAACGCGGTTAATACAACTCTAAAACTACGAGAACTTGGAAGTGGCCAGCCAGCCTGACGTCAAGATGGCTGGCAACTTTATTTCATTGATATATTTCTTTGTGCAAAGGTACCAAATATTTCACTTTAGGTACTAAATAGTAGCAAATAGGTATTAAATAGTGCACATGGTCTTAAGGATATATCTCACTTGGTCCAGCCATTCTGACGGTCACAAAATATCGCATGACATTACAAGCCCTCTCTCCTCAACTTTAATGCGCTTAAACCAAAGACATTCAATAACCTACAGACATCAAGAACAAAATGTTCATCCGTAACTTCTGTCCAATCGGACAGAAGCTAAACTAAGCAGTTTTTCATCAATTTGAAAAAAATTATAATAATCGTGTATTATTTTTTACAATCTAATTACGTCTTAAACTTTTTGTTTGGCAGTGTGAGGACTTAATGCAACCAACCCAAATGTTCTTTTTTTGGTATTGTTCAACAGGACGTGGAGCTCCAAAAGATCCAAGTGATTCATAATTATAAAAAAAAAATCCTACTATAAAATATTCATGCCATTATGTAGGATTAAAAAAGAATGACAAAAAGTACTTAGGTACTAACTTTTTCCCTATTCTTATTTTGTAGTCAGTTTCGTAGGTGGCTTACGGGACATAGGGTAAGTAGTTAAGTACTTACTCCTTCGTAACCAGTTACGTAGAAGTATAAAAAAGCCGTTTTGGAAACCGGTTACGAAACCACGGTTTCCTAGACGGCCGAAGCGTGTCAAACACCCTATTGGTTTAGCTCTTTTCTCAACAGGTATTTTTTTTTTATTTGGACTATTAAATACCTTGAGTACTCACTCGGAGATTTCAAATGTGAACAAAAACCAAATATATAAATAAATTCAAACTGACTGAGACTATTGTGCTAAACACACGTGGAAACTATGGCGTCTTTGTTATGCAAAGAGGCTAACTCCGTCCCGATTGATACCTACAGAAAAATCATCACTCAGCCCATCTCTGCTCAAAGTCATAACCTTCTATCGTCAATCGTTGTCATGGAATATCTGAGGGGGACGGCGCGAACGCAGTCCCCACTACCAAAAATAACGCATCCGAGTTATCCACATTAGGGATAATCGCAGGGGTCAACCCAACCGCAGTGCAATGGGAGAGTCTCGCCCTGGGGGAACCGCCGTCTTGATCACGGTGTCCCCTATGCCAGGTAAGTATGAGTTTACTACAGTACGGCGGGAGGGTCGTTCAACGGCGGAGAATCTTAACACCGCGGTTCAGAAACGTGACGTATTCGTACACCGCCATCTATTGACTAGAAACTGTACTAAACTATGCCTCCTCTCGTGTCGTGCCATTTTGTAACATAGCTCTATAGTAACAGTTGTAATGCATCTCCGATAGAAAATATACTGTATCAATGGATGGGATATTTATAAAAGGTAAATGAAATTAAAAACGCTCTAGGACACGCTATAAGTAAAAACACAGGCTTTATTAGTGAAAAAGGCATAATTTTATGTATGTACTAGCAGACGTCACGCAGTTTCACCCGCGAAGTTTCCGTTCCCGTGGGAATACGGGGATAAAAAGTAGCCTATGTCCACCGGGAATAGTGTAGCTTTCCACCAGTACAATAATTTTTAAAATTGGATCATTAGTTCCGAACATTACCCCCTACATACAAACTTACAAACATACAAACTTACAAATTTTTCCTCTTTATAATATTAGTATAGAAGTATAGATGTAGGTGTGTAAGAAAAAGTTTCTAATCTTTAATAAAAATAAATATAAGCTCTGATATTATAAATGAGATCAGCTACCGTTTTGCTTAAGTGTAACCGGATACAGCTGAACATGCTCAGATCCACCGATGTGGGCACTGTGGGCATGCCTACAACCCACAACCCTAATTCTGTGGCCCTAGTGAAAAGGGGTATAAGTCCAATTTTGTCGAAAATGAGTTAAGTGGACCAAAGTGATCAGAAAAAAATGCTCTATCGTTTGGTGAAGACGGATCTAAGCTATCTCTAAAAATAAGAAAGTTACTTTGTGAAAAGGGTCCAACTGACACCAAAAAAAACTGTAAAAGTCGGTTTTCTGATCTCTTTGGTACACTTTACTCATTTTCGACAAAATTGGACTTATACCCCTTTTCACTAGGGCCACAGAATTAAGGTCAGACAGAACAACCGACAATCGAACCGAACAATTGACCACATTACCACATGCACGCGTAGCTTTTTTCTTTCTTTCTTTGTTAGGATAAAGTTTCCCCGTAATGGTCCCTACCTGTCTGGGCGCCGGCAGGGCGCGGCCCCCCCACAGCGCAGCGCGTCCGGCGCCCGCGCAGTCCCCGCGCAGCACGGCGTCGCGCGCGCTCGTGCGCAGGAGTTGCGTCAGCACCACTATCAGGATCTGAAAACGAGAAAGTACAGTGTTTCTCTTGGATTTTCGTGAAGTAAAAGTATAACCTACCTATGCAAAAAATCAATTACCTACCTCAGAGTATTTATTGGGACAATTTTGTCATATTTTTTACAAGAATACCTATAATAGTTTGAAGGCGATGTTGAGATGGCGTTAAGATTTAAAACTGTAATTCTAATATAACAATGATATGGTCGTTTTTTAATAGATCTACTTAATTTAATAAAATGTTTAAAAATAATCGTGCGAAGATACGTTACTAAACTCTGAAACGATGTGAGCGTTTCAAATGTAGGTAGGTAGGTACTAGGTACTAGGCCTCTGAGGTGCGAGGATGCTTATAAACACGTCTAACTGATAGCAGTTCCGCGCTTGCGTCCTTTCCTGGCACTTTTCCCTAACAAACATTTATCTCTCTCACACATTTTTAGCACACATACCTTGCACCTCACTTATATTGTACGTATTAGAACCTCGCTATACGCTAAGCAGTTTCCATAAGAGCCGCGTTGATCGACACTAGGTAAATTAAGCAATACTATTGATACTTAACAATGAGATTTTAGATAGAATTTATAAATAAAATAAAATATTACCTTAATAAATAATAATTTTCACACAACGCCATTTAATCCCGAGGTAAGCAGAGCTTGTGTTATGGGTACTAAACAGCTGATAAACATAGGTACTTACTTAAATATTTCATTTAAATAATACTTTTTATCGATAAATTACACCCAGACCCAGAACAATTGATCGTGCTCATCACACAAACATTTTTGGTCCTTGGTGGGAATCGAACCCACGACTTCCGGCATAGCAGTCAGGGTCACGAACTACTAGACCAACAGGGCAGTCAAAATTAATGATCTAAGTATCAGCGATCGCGCATCTCTGATGAAAAGGCAGCCATACAGCACAACTTACTTGGAATAACAAGACGAGCATGTTGAAGAACTGCAGCGCGAGCAGCGCCCTTGTGAGCGGCGCACGCACAGCCTCCACGCAGCCGCGCGTGTGCAGCGACGCGGACAGAAGCGGCGACGCCTCCGACCACACCTCACGCCATTCCGACTAAAACAATCATGGAAAATGGTCTGCAGGGCACAGTATAAATATTAATACAGTAGGACGACGCCTTTCTCTCTGGAAAAATGCCGACAACTTCTAGACGCGTAAGACTTCAATAAATAAATAATACCTCCCGCACTATACGAACATCGTTTTGTTCGCAGTGCGAGCGGCTTTCCCGCGTCTCGCCCCTCACACCCCGCACGATTGCCCAGTCTAGACAGCTTCGTCGGACGACTTTTTTTTTTTTTTTTTTTTTTTAAATATTATAAACTAGTACTTGACTGCAATCCCACCTGATGGTAAGCAGTGATGCAATCGTTGATGGTGAGGCGCACTAGTTTATTAGGAGCCTATTCACTCTTGCCTTGAAGACACCCAAATTATAATCGGACGGGAAGACTGTAGGTTTTTAGACTGTGGCTATTGTGTCTCCGTTGACAGTTCATAATTATAGTGGTGATAACTGGGCAACGTGTTTAACGATTACCATTGGCTCCTAAAACACCAGGCTTTCGGCCTAGTTTAGGAGGCATCAGTTCGCCCCTGTAATGTGACTCTATTGTACAACATTTATTTAATTCTTGTGTACTAATGTATGTTTCTCTGTGTACAATTAAACAATTATTACGTATATTATAAAACAATTATTATTATTAACTGTCAAACAGCTTCATATTGGCTATATTCAGCGTGTACCTATCTAGAATGACGTTATGCGCACCCTCGGAGATGTGACGAAGCTTACAGTTGGGTCGTCTGATAAGTAGTGATAGCCTAGTGGTGTGACCAATGGATTGCCAATTCATAGGTCTCGAGTTCGAAACCAAGGCACGCACCTCTGACTTTTCGGATTCATGTGCGAATTGTATAATTATCACTTGCTTCAAAAACGGTGAAGGAAAACATCGTGAGGAGACCAGCATGCCTGAAAGATATAGGTAATATGTCTCGACGACATGACACGTGATGCCAAGTCAGAGGCCCATGGGCGGCATTAAAATTCTGACATCAGCAAAACAAGGTGTTTTCGAAATATAGTTTATTTACGAATTATGAACGAATAGTTTTCTAAATTGAACTGTTTCTCGCTCTCGGAGTATTTGCCTATATTGGAGATAATCTCTCGAGCCCTACCATAGAAAACAGCGCCTCGTTCACACATTTTCAAGCAATCAGGGAGATGAAAATAAAAACAAATATCAACAATAACAACAAACAACCGTTTTACAAACATAATTAATAAATAAAACGTAAACACTCCACAAGACTAATTCATTTAAGACGTTTTTTCATTTTGAATAACTGCGACTCGGTAAAACAAAAAAAAAGAAAATAATTGATACGCGATTAAGGTTTCGTTGCAGGCCGTACTTTTCAAGCGACATTTTTGACAGATAGAGGTCATTGACTTTCCTATTCTTATTTGAAACGCATAATAAATGTTACCTACCTGTTGCAAGGGGTCGTGGTAGCAGGGCGCGAGGACGCGTGGTGTGCAGCACGAGTATGGCGACACAGGAGGCAGTACCTTGCCGTCTGCACCCGCTAATCTACAACAAATCGTAATTTTAGGAATAGAGACTAATTGCGGATACCTTTCGTGTGCTATAGATACTGCGTTAATCTCTGGGTGCTAGCTTCCCCAGTATACCTACGCTAGACAGACGTAACAGGGTCGGAGAGTGGGCCAGCACATCAAGCTAAGTACCTACCTTTTTCAACTTTATCACAAACTAGCAGACATCCCGCGGTTTCACCCGCGTAGGAACCGTTCCCGTGGGAAAAAAAAGTAGCCTATGTCACCCGGGAATAGTGTGGCCTCCCAACGGTGAAATAATTTTTCAAATCGGTCCAGTAGATTCGGAGTCTATTCAATGCAAACAAACAATCAAACATTTCCTCTTTATAATATTAGTATAGACTAGCACTTTGGCCGCGTCTTCGTCCGCGTGGATTCCACAAATCAATTTATTTTTCGCAGCGCAACGCGATGTAAAGAATAAATATTCTTATTCTTTCTTATTTTTATTATTCTTTCTTTATGTACGCGATTGTGTTAACACAATCGCTTACATTACTAGAGTTTTACTAGGGATCCTTATTTTTTGATAAATATAATACAACCTATGTCACACGGGGATAGTGTAGCTTCTCAACGGTGAAAGAATTGTTCAAATCGGTCCAATACTTTCGGAGCTTATTGAATGCAAACAAACAAACAACCAAATATTTTCTCTTTTTACTTATTTTTGTATAGACATTAGACAGAGTAAGGATCATGTTCAATTAGAAAAAAATGTCAGTTTGAGGTAGCTCAATTTGCTGGATCTCTGTTCGTGGCTCGGGGAGGCTGCTTCCAAGCACTTCGAAACCAAGATTTTACTTTGAGAAGGTAAGTTTTCGATTGTATGATCTTATTGATGACTAGCAGACATCACGCGGTTCCACCCACGCAGTTCCCGTTCCCGTGGGAATACAGGGATACATAGTAACCTATGTTACTCAGGGTGAATGTATAGCTTTAAAATCGTGAAAGTATTTTTGAAATCGGCACAGTAGTTTTTGAGTTTATTCATTACAAACATACACACACACAAATTTGTCCTCATTATATTATTATTGTAGATATAGTATAGAAATATAGCCTTCCTCGATAAATGGGCTAAGTACTTATCTAACAGTGACAGAATTTTTCAAATCGGTCCAGCCGTTCCTGAGTTTAGCGCGTTCAAGCAAACAAACAAACTTGAAGTCTTCAGCTTTATAATATTAGTATAAATTATTTCATTGCTTCTAAGCACTGGCCACCCTTAATCCAGCCCAGTAAAAACTTCAAGTAGAAGAAAAACTAACTTACTTCATGACTAGATCTGATCCCTCGTTGAGGAAATCCATGTTGATCCAGGGGATCTCGTGCCAGTCTGTCGGTTTGTCTGCACCACAGCAACTGAGTTCTACCTGCATTACAGAAAAACAGGAATCTAATGATTTACGAAAATAATTTTGTTACCTACCTTACCTATTAAATTACCTACAACAACACTTTATTATTATTTTATTTTTATTGGAACAAATAAACAAAATAAAACAAAGAAACAAAAGTAATAAATTATGCAATCAACAACGTTATCCACACAGCACAGCTACCCTACAATAAAAATAATAATATTATAACGCGGTAAAATACCTATTATAAGTACCTAACGAAAAAAATACAAAAACAATAACAAAATGCATTAAGGACTCCTTGATGTTCAAAAATAAAAGGGATAGGTAAACAAATCAGCTAAATCTTATGAAGAGGAAACGTGAAAACTTTAACTCTAAGTACTTTACTTTCGTACCTGCATCGTATCCATTAGCGCCTTCCATGTCGGCTCTGTCAAATACTGTGAGATTCCGATGCGCAATGACGAAGACAGCTCCTTCATCAGAGCCTGCAAATAACCACATGCATTTGTGCTATTATTTTTACATCAAAGTCAAAGTCAGATCATTAAATTTATTTCAATTAGGCCATTTAAAAGGCGCTTTACTAATCTTACAGGTAAACATTACAGACACTTACGTAATTACTGTAATCCCACAATGGCTTACTATCTAGGTACCTACATCAACTTTTGTATTTTTGTGTGTAATAAAATTAATAACTCCATTTTGTTAAATTCTTTCACTGTTGGGAAGGTGACTTAGGCTACTTTTTAACCGACTTCAGGAGGAGGTTCTCAATTCGATCGGTAATTGTTTTTTATCCTTGTAAACCCGTAATAATTCAGAACCCAGGAAATAATAAAAAGTTTTAGTTAGTAAGAAAGAAAGAAAGAAAGAAAGCCTTTATTTGGCACGACACAAGCACACGTTAATAAATAAAAATAGGTACAAAAAAAAGAAAGAAAACTAAAAAAACAATAGAAAAAAATAAAATAAAGAATTATGTGCCTTGCGGCTGCGCCAAATAGGTCCAGTTCAGCAAAAATATCAGGCAAACGAAACATCCGCTTCAAATACAAAAAATAAATCGGAAAAAAATTTGTCTGCAAACCTTCAAGGTACCCCGACACGCGAGGTACACCAGCATGCCATTAGCTGCCACCAGACTACCACTGACCAGCCACACGCTGCTGACCAGGGTGGCTCGATGCCAATGAGGACACTTGAGGAGTACGGCGATGAGGCGCAGACCACCAGTGTAGTGCAGCTTCATGCCATAGGCTTGAAAGAGGATCAAGCCGTAAAGGAGAACCACTGTCACCTGCAAATTGCAATTCGTCCCATTAGAAGAATAATGTTTTATGTGCAAAATGTCTACTTTTCAGTAGAACGATTTGAAACTTAGCACGCACTATAGGTATTTGCTTATGACTATTTAATTAAATACACTAGCCATTTAACATTTTTACAGTATGTTAAGAAGTCAAAGTCTAAGTCAAAGTCAAAGTCAAAGTAGAAGAAGAAGAAGTTCTTACGGATTATGTTGTTATCACTATTCTCATTACTTATCCTAAAAACTATGCTTGTGCATAATTATATAGTGCGTCGCATACCTATACATAATATATGTAACGTTATACTGCCAACGAAATGGTAGGTAAACGTAGTATTTGCACCTGCGATACAAACTTTAATTAAATATTTTTTAATGAATTAATGTTATAAGTAGTTATAAGTACAATGCCAAAATTATACATGGTAAAATGTACCTACTGCGTGCATAAGAAACCACAAAACCAGGGAAATAAAGCAAATAAGCTTTATTGTATACGTTTTGAAGCTTATAAATAAACTATTTAATTTTATTTCGAGTTAAAAAAGTTAATAACTCAATATACTTACCTACTTTAGAAGCCACGTTTAGTACAAAATACGGGCAAATTCGTCTGTGCACTTTATTATCTTTGTGTGCGTGATCCGAATTTGTTTACTTGAGAGCTGTGTTCGACGGAACGTGACTTTTGGTAACTACTGACACAACACGCCTAGCAAAGAAGACAATTTTGACTCAGTCTTGATTGCCTCACTTTTTGCACTCGTATGTACTTGGTTTCTATGCGTCTGACTGCGTCTGACCTTATGTATATGCTTGAGCAGCATCATCACTCTGAGGCTGGTGTTGTAGCAGAAGATGACCATGCACAAGGAGACCACGAGCTGCGCGATCAGCAGCGCGCGCAGCACGCCCGCGAGCCGCGCGCGCCCATCTCTACTGAACGTGAACACGCCCCACGCCATCCAACATTTTGTTGGAGCATACTAGCTGCTTCTGCAAAAGTAACTAATTAATTTGATTTTCATTAAATTTGCTTAATTTTTATTTTTTTATGATGATTTTTTATTTATATAATTGATTAAGTAATTAGGAACGGTACGCTCGACTTTCACCTCGAATCTCGCCTCGTCAGTATTTATTTGTGACATGTTATAGAAGCCGCGCCTAGTACGAAACACGAGCGAAAACGTGTGTCCACTTAGTGTTGAGTGAGCCGTGTTCGACGGAACGTGACTTTGGGTACCAACTGTCGGCTCGCCGAGCAAATAATGGGCTCAGTTTTAGTTGCCTTACCTTTTGAACTCGTACTAGGTTTCTAAGCAATATTTTTCGAAGGCTTGCGACTAACTAAAATAAATAAATAAATATTCCACAACTTTCAAAGTCAAATCATTTATTTCAACTAGTTGCCCCTTCCAAAAGGTAGTTTCGTATGGAGAAGAATGGGCAAGAAACTCCATACTTACTCTTTTAAAATAGTTTTTACAATATTTGTATACAATAAAAATACATTATAAGTATGTGAATACGATGTACCTGGAATAAACAAAGTAAAATAAAAAAATAAATAAAAAATAACATACAATTCTAAGATAGATTAATTAGTAGATAAGTACCTACATAATTATGTGGATAGATACATGGTACTCTCACATTTACAAATATTAAAATCACGGAAAATCGAGAAAATCTATACTAATATTATAAAGAGGTAAAATTTGTAAGTTTGTATGTAGGGGGTAATCTTCTGAAGTAATGATCCAATTTTAAAAGTTATTGTACTGGTGGAAAGCTACACTATTCCCGGTGGACATAGGATACTTTTTATCCCCGTATTCCCACGGTAACGGAAACTACGCGGGTGAAACTGCGTGACGTCTGCTAGTATTAAATAAATAATAATAAAAAAAAATACACAGCAGAATAAGCGTGAGTGTTGAGAGCAAAATAAAGCAAATTAAATCATTAGAAATGTAACAAGTTTGATTTTGTCAAGTTCCTTGATTGCCCTATGGAGCTGGACCAGCATGTTGCCATTTCATGCGACGACGCCATCTAGTCCCAAACTAAGGAAAGCTTGTGCTATGAGTACTAGATCTAACTGATAAACATAACTTATATATATTTCTAAATACATACGTATTGTAGATAAATAACACCCAAACACAGGACAAATGATCTTGCTATCACACAAACATTTGTCTTGGGTAAGAATAGAACCCACAACCTCCGGCACAGCACCACCACTAGACCCACAGGCCAGTAAAGGTAGTACTTTATGTATTGATGATAATACCGATTGATTTCAATTATTACCTACTACCACAGGTTCTTCAAAAATGCATAATACTACCTCTTTCTTAGTATTGTATGTAACATAGAGACGCGCCGCGCAGTAGTTCAGTTTAAAATTATGTATTTTGTATCTTTCAAAAACAATGCATTCCAGTAAGGTAGTTAGGTTCAGTAGTTAGGTTAGCTATAGGATAGGTATGGTAAGTTAGGTTAGGTTATAGGTATGTTGTCATTCAAATTCTGTCTACCTCACAAACTTATTCACCTTTGATAGAACATTGCACTGTTATGACGGATTCTTGCACCAAGATCAATAAAACAGTCCGTTGAAATAGTCCTGTTTTAGCGTTGGAATTGGAGAGTTTAACTTGAAATGAATTAGTTAACAAATATACCTAAAGTAAGCTTTAGAACTTAGGAACAAGCTTCCAACAAACAAGCGGCTGTTCAACGCTTTGCAGTTAAAATAACATAGCGAGCAGGCAAGCAATAAATACTGGTATCGCCAGAAAATGACAGTTTGACGCACTTTGACGTAAACCATACATACACAGGTTGTAAGTACATATTTGAAAAAAGTTTTCTGATAAATAGGTTCGTAGTTTGAATCAAGTTAGCTTTGGAAGATAGGTAGGCCTTTAGTGTGGGACGCAGGACGCTACAAGTGTCGATACTCTTGCACCACCCCAACTTCCCAGCCTTCTTCATGAGCCTGCGGAGAACCTCAAGCGACAGAAATATAAGAACCTCGTTGGGAATTATATTTTCGAGCCGTTTGGGGTTGAAACTCTCGGATCGTGGGGCCCGAGTGCTCACAACTTGTAGAAAGACCTTTAAGACGCTTAATTGATACTTTGCGTGACCCGGGGTCTGGTTTTTACCTTGGTCAAAAGATAAGCATTGCCATACAACGTGGCAATACTGTCTGTCTTTTGGGTGTAGTACACTTCCAGTGGACAGCGATGCGGATGAGTTTTTTAACGCCATATTTTAGAGTTAGTTTTTAGATTTTATTTTCATATCCAGTGTATAAAGTTAGCTAGGTGTGAATTGTAAATATAAGTTAGCTTTTAGATTTGTTGCGTGAATCACATTTTGATCAAGATACTGAGCGGAAAATTGCAATAAAACAAGACAATTTACAACTATTTTTACTTAGCCTAAACAGAAATACAAAAAAAAATATATGAACAAAAATTTACATTAAATGAAAACTACTAGGCCAAACTATATAATTTTTTTATGAGACCAAAAAGGAACTAGTCCGCATCAAATTAAAAAAGAATCACGTAAATCGGTTCATAAATCTCAGCGTAATCGGTGAACATACATTCAAAAAATGTTTAAAAAATAAATTAAATTTTCAAATAATTGTTCATAAAATGAAAACTACCGGGTCAAACTATGTTATATTTTTATGGGACCAAATGGCAGCTATTCCACATCGAACTAAAAATAAATCCCGTAAATCGGATCATTAGTCTCGGAGTAATCGGTATACATACATAAAAAAAAAAATACCGATCGAATTGAAACCTCCTCCTGAAGTCGGTTAACAAACGCCTGTGCCTTCTTGTAAGCTTGCGCTATTTGAGCTGATCCGCTTAGGTAGTCAATGGTGGTCGATGCCTGTTCAGCAAGAAGTTTCAAGACTTGGTACCCACTGTTTGCCGAGCCTGACACCGACCAACGCTGACCATCTTCACGGATTAGCTGCGACTAGCGCTAGGTATTTGCCTTCTTTCTACCCGAATGTCGTGTTAGACGAAATAGGAGACCTTTTCGTTAAGTCCTACGTCCTACCTAATAAAAACCGAACTGAAAAGAAGCACCGGCTACCTAACATCAAGTTTTTTTTTTAAAGCGTTGTCGACACTAGGAATTCCGCCTCTGTCGTGGGTGCGTTTACTAACATTTGAATTCAAGTAACAAGTAACAATTAACATTAGGTACACGTATAACAACCAGTTACTACTACATGTAGGCCATATAAATATTTGTTCCGTGCGGGAATCGAACCTGAGACACGCGGTGCAGCAGCAAATCGCTTAATCGTTGCGCCAACCGTGACGGTTAAATTTAAGTCGTTTTAGACCTCTTCAGGGGTCATTGTAGGTACCTACTCATCATTGCCGCACTTAGGTGGTAAAACGATTCGGCAATCAATATAGGTCGGAAATCACTTCGCTTAGCGAGTCTCCTTTCATGCACCCCACGTTTATCCAGCGATACACCTAAACGTTACCATGCAACGTTACATCGATATTACAATCGGACTCCTTACCAACAAAGCTACTGGCCGCATAAAAACACCTTAAACCGTAAAATAAAAAAGAAAACAATACAAAAAAGGCGGGAACCTTTAAAAAACTGTGTCATTCTATTGTTTTCCTCGGAAGACATTACAGATTGTCAATAAAGTGAAAAACATACATTTTTAGCTAATTTGTTGTCTTAATTAAGTTAACGATTAGTGAGGTTGAATTTAAGTGTCGGCAAGATGGCGGATGAGGAGCAAGACGCCGTGGAAGACGCCACACAAGATGCCAGTGACGCGCAAGACGAGGAGAAGGCGGAACCAACGGCTGAGGAGCCAATCAAAGCCGTTGCGAAGAAACGGGTCAAGATAGCGTGGAGTGATGACTTGAGTCATGATTCTGAAGAAGACAGAGGTACGTACTCAATACACAATATATTTATTGCTTTCCATGTGTATTCTTAGGTGAGTGTATATATGAGATCATTATGGACCCTGGAAGGACACACAGCAAAACGAGAAAGTCTTGCTTCACTAATTTTTAATATAAATAATGCGTACATTTAAAAGAATAATCAAAATTTGGAGATCAAGGAAATATTAACTTAACTTTATCAATTTAATACTTACCTACAATCTTCTCTTAAACACCTTGACGATGGGGTAAGTAGTTACTGATCTTCGCATTATGATCTGGTGCGCCTCGTGTAACACTGATCCTCTAACTTTTACATCTCTACAAAATCACAAGCCACACTTTAACTAAAATAATCTAAAAAAGGTAGTCTCTTATTATATTCTATTTTTTTATTATGGCAAACAAAGTATTTGTCGACCATTCAGCCAATGTCCAAAGCAAGTGCGCAAACAAAAACGAAACAACTGAGAAAAAAATAAGAATCTTCAATTGATACAGTACTTTCCTATCATTTGTTATAATAATTTTTCTACCTACCCACACTACAACTTTACCGACAGCCTGCGGGTACGCAAAGAAAAAATAAACTAATGAACACACTACCCGTATTCATTAGTCTATTTATTTACTCACATACAAGAAAGGAAAAGGTTCTTAATTCGATGGTTTAAAAAAACAGAACTCCGAACTCCAGAGATTTGATTTGGGTTTTTTTTTTTATTAAATACTTTTGTTTGTTTCTTTGTGGTGTTAAAGTCAAAACAAGGCTGATTTTGACGAAATGTATCAATTTAATATGTTGTTTTATTTATTACTTACTTATTTATTCACAAAACCCATTGCTATTTTATTAGAAATTTTACATAATTAATGAAAATCTAATGTAACAGCCAATTATGGATTTACAAAGACATTCAATACTTAGATACGACGAGACGGGACAACACGAACAAAATTTTCATCCGATACTTGTGTCCGAGTGGAACTAAGTCTATGAGTTTAATTCACAGGTTTTCTATTGTATTTTAAATCTCTTTGTGGACTTAAATTACAATTTATTAACCTGACAATTATGCATCAGAAACAAACATAATGACATGCTAGCTAGCAGCACCTTCTAAGCTATATTTACTATCTTTTTAGAACGAGAACGCCTTGCCCAACTCGAACGAGAATTGGCAGAAACGCCTGTTAAACCAAAATACGAGCCGGAAGAACTAGATAAGCTGGTGGGCTTCATCATGAGGATGACAACACTATATGACCTCCGCCCTGAAGACTGGACCGAAAAGGCAAAAGAAGCCATTGCGACATGGGTCCTCGAACCGAAGATCCTAGTCCTATGCATCTATTTCAAAGGAGACAAGCTTAAAGCTAGTCACAAGATCCCTTCAACACCAGTTTTTGACTTATCATTTTTCTTAAGGCCCCTAGACTTTGTCTTTACGGTTGAAAAGTTCCATGATGAGATCGTATTTGGGACCTTCAGAGATTCTATTGAGTCGAATGTGATTCAAATTATGGAGTTTGTGTACGCTCCATATTTTTTTGCGGTTACTGCGTGGCCTGACAGTAAGTATTCATTACGTATTGAGCTAGTTTTAAACTTGGTTATAGTTTAATATCTCCGATATTTTTTATCTTTTGATAATGGTAAATGAAGGATGCATAGATATCCGGAGATATGCCTTCACTCAATATTTGTTCAAGTTCATGTGTCGCCACCGTGTCCCCCCTCCTAAAACTCACACTAAAACGAAACAAATAGATACGCCACACATGCTTCTTATCTTAATGCACACATGATCAAAAGGGGCGGGCACTAGTATAGGAGCCCAAACCACAAAAAATAAAATTACCGGTAATTATCAATCTAAGGTGATGATGATTGTGAACACTGATGAGTCCGGCAGTGATTAAAACGATTTATTTTTGCGTTATCCCACAATAGGAAATTGTCCTGTATGATCGGTGCGTTCACAAACTTCAAAGAAATCAAACCCGAGACACGCGGACACGCCGCGCAGCAATCAATCGCTCATCCACGGCGCAAAACGTGGAAGCTCTTTATAAATGACTTCTGAGGATTAGGAATATGCAAACTGTAATTATATTGATTAGCATTATACATAGATGTTAACCCCACGATACGATTTTGTAATTATTTACCGTCATGACTAGATGGTACTACCTACGCTGAATTAGTCTAATATATTATTGTTTTCTACATTATGGGCCACTTCTGTCATCATGTCAATATTTTCATGTTTTCAGGCGCTGTGATGCTGCATATCGGTTATTTTTTGAGACCACTGGTTTAATTTTTAATTTTCCCTAGGTGTGTCACGCTTCTGGTATTCTAAGTTGAGTACTTAGTGCGAATCTAAAATCTATCATTCAACGACATTCTCAAAAATCACATGAGTAATTTTTTTTTTAATATGCGATCACAAAAAGGGTTCACGTCGCGTCGGTCGCAGGAATAGCAATGTTTTTTTTTTAATTAGTGGTTTTGGAATGAGAAGTACCTAATTTATCTATTTACTGAATACGGTTTAGCCGTATAAAGATGTGGCGACGAAATTTGGCCACGGGCTCTCGTACTTATAGGAACGCCCACTCAATGCATAGGGCTTGGTATTTTGTTACATCTATAAAAATATCGATGAAAACCGAATGTAAAAAAGAGGTTGTCTATGAGCGTAGTTTGTATCGTTTATTATGATTACTGATTATGGTATATTGTAATTAATATTAAAAAATAAGTGACGATAGTAGGTACCTACACACGGCTGCACATCAAGCTATGTAAAGATAAAGATAAAGATACCGGGCTGGTATCCGCAACTCCACGTCAAAGCGCGTATTTTGCGTATGGGCTATAATCCACCACGCACGTGGGCCCAGTGCGAATTGGTAGATGTCACATGTCTTCGAATTTTTGGTTCTAGGACATGACGGTCGATGTTTTCCTTCACCGTTTTTGAGAGCAGTGGTGATGAAATAAATTGCACAAAGTAATGCGCCTGCTTCGGTTCGAACCTACGACTTACTGTTCGTAAGTCGTGGGTTCCACCGAGGCAGGCCACCACTGGGCCACCTCAGTGGTGGCGGCCCCGACTTACGGCTGCTCTCATCAAGCTATGTATATCCAGTATAAGCTCATCTCGCATGTTATAGGATTTCCGTACAATGCGAGGTCAGTGTAAACTGTAATTGTATAGCTTGTTGTGTAGCTGTGTGTGTACGTGGTCTACTTTAATAAATCATTTTCTTTTGTTTCTAGTTTCAAATTACCTCATATCATCGTCATTTTTGTTTCATTTTCGAGTGATCCCATACTCTTTATTTCCCATTCGAAATCGCTTTAGTAATTTGGTTTATCATCAAAATAACTGGAAAAACTAAATCATCTACATAAACAAAAACTAAAAATTGAAAAATAATAAGTTCCCACTACCTAAACTACCATTCACATACAATAACACTAAAAAAATAAAATAGTTGTAGTGTCAGAAGCCAGTGGCAATATGTAGAGTGAAGTTGGTGGTATTTTTGTAAAAAGTTTTTAATCAAATGATATGACTTGTAAAATATAAAAATTAATAATGAAATCATTTTATTTACAAATTAATATTAAATTGCAAATATTACTACCTAATAAGGAAATTATTTTGTAAGAATTTCTATAAATTATCGATATCTAGAGAAAAGCGCTACGCACCACTAATGTTTTGTTGTGACATGCGTCAGTCACGCAAAAATATTTCTCAATGAGATATTTGTAAAATCTATTAATATTGTAATTATTGCAGTGATTTTTATTAACCGGTGGTAGGACACGCCACTTTTCTTAAGGTTTCTTGTAGTTACCCTATTTTTGCAAAATAAAATTGAAAAATTCGGCATTTCGTAAAAATACGAAATGACACGACTCATTCCGATGCTAATTTAGTACTAGACAATGTTCTCGGCTGTCACGTGTTACTTTGGCCAAACTGACCAGACTTAAGGCACACTTACCACGCCTACATGCCATATCCCTCGATATCCGTGGAAGGATGACATCCACTTTGGGCCAGTTAAGCATGAGGTTTTGGGTTCGAGTCACGGATCTGCAAGAGTCCTGGTTCTGGATTTATACCTGGTTGATTACGATAGGCCGATCTTTTTATATGGGACTTAAACCTACCTGGCGGATCAAGGTTGTATTATGGTTACTCCTTTGCCTAAGCCTTCGTGGAATATGGTGTTATGTTTATGTAGTTTTAAACAAGGGAATTATTTCTGTAGTTAAGCATTTATAATGATCTTTCTTTTTCCAGGTGTTAAGAGTGAATTCTGCACCCACATCCATACATTTCTAGCTAAATTAACAGATATGTACTATAAAATGTTAGGCTTAACAGTACTTTACATACCCCGGGAGGGCCAAAACCTGTCCTTTGAAAAGGCCAGTGCTGACCGAGAGCTGGTGAAGAGACTCGAAGGTGTAGTGGTCTACTGGACCCATCAGATCAAATCGTGTTTGGAAGACACGGCTTTCGTGGCTTCTCAAAAGGAGTTGCTGTGTCCTAGCGATGAATATGACTTCTGGGTTTATAGACGTGAGTAGTAGTAGTAGTAGTAGAGTAGTAGTAGTAGTAAAAGTACTATATTACTAGGTACAGTCAAATGGGAAACAACAAAAGAATATTCACGTTAGCTAAAGGTTTTTTGTTATGAAGACCTCAGCCCCCCTAGCCAAGTTACAAACGATTCGTATCTATTCTCTTTCTACAATCTAAAACGCCTCAAATCCCTTTGTTTTGACCACGTGACTAGCCTTGCTCTCGCTAAGTCACGTGGTCAAAACAAAGGGATTTGAGGCGTTTTCGATTGTAGAAAGAGAATAGATACGAATCGTTTGTAACTTGGCTAGGGAGGCTGGTCTATTTTACCTCATTTGACGGTACGAAACTCAGTTTAACCTTTAATTCGTGTCAATTAGGGACACAATAGAAAGACAATGACAGTACGGACACCGGTGTCCTTGGGGTTTCATGAATTAAATAATATATGTTTATAAATTCCTAAAAAAGACACAAAGTCGCTTACTTACTTGAGAATAATGTATTCCTTATGCTTTAAAAAAGGCGTAAGCAGTGTTTATCCTCTGCATTTTATCATGGTCTAAAAGTTCGTAAAATACGTAACCACGAGCAGTATAAAATAAGCAGCAGCGAGCAGTATATAATTTAAAAAACGATGATTGGATGGAGTAAACAACATTAGAGAAATTGTCCTAATTGAATAAGGAACACGTGTTAAAAATAACATATTAAGTAATTATTCTTTATACACGACAATTTGAGGTATCAGAAATACCTATTGTTGAAAAAAACTTGATTTTTTTACTGTTTAATGGTACTAAGATCATAAGATCAAATGCTAAATAGATATACCGGACCAAACAGATTTTTTGCTATCCCTCCTATCAGCTATCCTTGTCACACTGGATGCGATTTATTATTAACAATTGAAATTAAGTCAGCAGCATTAACTTGCCAATAGGTAATTCACATTACTAATACTCATTTTAATCAAATTCCAGACGAAAACCTTAACGCGTTACTGCACCAGCTCAAGAACCCAGCAGTGAAGCATATAACGAAGATCCTGGTCACCACCCACTCTACATTCATCCACCAGTTCCAGTCTCTCTGCGAAGAAATCGTTCAGAAGGTTGGGGAGGCCACCTCCAATATAGAATACTTGCAGGTAATCAAGCAACCGTGCGCAGTACTCGAATGTGTCGTTGAACCTGACGAGATATCGAAACATGTCCCGAACATAATAAATCTATTTCGTTTCATATGGATGGAATCTCCTACCTACAATTCTGAAACTAGAATCACTAATTTGTTCAAAGCTCTCAGTAACCAAATTATAATTTTATGTCGGAATTATATCAAGCTAGAGGAACTCTTTGAAGGCAGTACGGTAAAGGCTATAGGGGAATTTAGTAAGTGCATAGACTGCTGCAAGAAATACAGGGAGATCTATGACGTGATGGTAGAAGCTCATAATGAGGTGAACCCTGGAAGCTGGGAGCTGGACACTGGAGCGATATTCAACTATATTGACTCGTTTATCCAGAGGTGCTTCGATATGCTTGACGTTTGTAACTGCATGATAATATTTGGGAGGTAAGTGTTTATTATCCTAGCTTTTTTATTACTACTCAGTCACTTTGGAAATGCCATTTGGTTTTAAAAAAAATTACATGTAAAAGTAAGGAAGATCTACTTACAGAAATAAATATCATTTAATTTCATCATTTCATTTTATTTCATTTACTGTACCTACAAATCACTGCAAATACCATATCGTTTCGATCCGTGTTTTCTGTGTATGCCTCTTTTCTGATAACCATTACTTACTTACTTACTTACAATAAATACTTGTCCTATCACATGCTTCGCATTCTTCCACACTCTTTTCTCTATGCTATCACATTCGGTTTCTCCTCAGTGTTTTTTAAACAAGTAACTCAACGTCAATAAAATATCCAATCCGTATATTTAGTAGCTATAATGGCACATCCAGGTGTATATGGCAGATTTTAGTGGAAACTTCCGGAAGGGGACTCCCTAGAAGGACATAGGTACATAGACCTTATTGGTGAGGTTCTTCAGGACGGTCAGGTGCGTAGACCCTACGCGCAACCGGCGCCGGCGTGTGTGTATGAATGAATGTAAACGAAAGAAGTATGTAAGAATCGTAGCATATGGCGCTCTGTAGTTTCTGCCTACGTCCATCACTTCCATGTGAGAATGGCGTGAGTCTTTGTGTGTATATACCATAATTATTTACTAACCTACTATTTGGCCGCAAGATCTAACCAGACTGTTAATTAAATAAATTTCAGAATCAACGAGCTGGAAAAAATATCCAAGCCGTACTTTGGAGGTGCCAAAGGCGATCAGTTCGAAGCTAAATGTGAGAAGATAGAGCAAATGTTCTCTATGGCCCTTCACGATATCACTGCAGTGTCCAACTCCATCCTGGATGTGCAGGCGCCATCGTGGTACGACGACATACTAGCCTTCAGGATCATCATTAAAGATATTGAGGTGAGAAGACATAGTTGTTCTTCGTGATCAGTAAAACAATAACCATGTACAGACGCCAGGACATCAACCTACCCCAATGTGTCAAATTTCTTTGATAGGTTTCCAACTTTAATCTGAACACAACAAGGTTCATGTTCAATTGGGAAAATTTTACAGTTTGGGGTAGGTTTATGTGCTGGCGTCTGTACATAGATTTTGTTGAATCTTTGCTGGAAAGAAAATTGATAGAAAGTATTTTAAAAGACGAAAGTTTGTAGTAGATTGTTGGTAGTTGTTAGTCTGTAGTGTCTTTATGTGTTTGGTTTTAGTTTTTTTTATGTATATATATATATATATATAATGGGTCTACTCTTGACCTCAATCTTGTCCTGCGGTCAGAGATGAGGTCAACGATGGAACGAGCTTACCCAATAATATAAAAATTAAAAATTTAAAAAACCCCCACCGCAAAAAATTAAAACATTTAAAAAGTTAAAAATAACACTTTAGCCACTAAATTTTACTTCACGTCGGGGTACCGCTTAAGTAAGGAATGTTTCTAGTACATGTAGGTACTTAATTCAACGGTACCCCGACGTTACGTAAAATTTCGTGGCTAAAGTGTTATTTTTAACTTTTTAAATGTTTTAATTTTTTGCGGTGGGGGTTTTTTAAATTTTTAATTTAATTTTTATTTAAAATTTTTTAAACGCATTAATTTTGTTTTATCGAGTATACAGTTATGAGTTTTTTTCAGTGCATTGTATGAAGAGTCAAATGCTGGTTAAGACGAATCCATACACGACATATCTGCTATTATTTTGTCAAGAGTCTACCTACTGGTGTGATGGATAGCCTGGCACAGCATAAGCTCATCCTGTTGCCAACAGTGCATTGTGTTTAGAATCAAATGCTCGTTAAAATGAATCCAAACACGACATGTCTGCTATTATTTTGTCAAGAGTCTACCTACTGGTGTGCTGTCTAGCCTGGCTGCAGCATCAGCTCATCCTGTTGCCATCAGAGCATTGTGTGCAGAATCAAATGCTGGTTAAATTGAATCCAAACACGACATATCTGCTATTATTTTGTCAAGAGTCTACCTACTGGTGTGCTGGATAGCCTGGCTGCAGCGTCAGCACATCCAGTTGCCACCAGTACATTGTGTGCAGAATAAAATGCTGGTTAAAATGAATCCAAACACGACATATCTGCTGTTATTTTCCCAAGAGTGTTTTAGTCTGCTAGATATCCTGGCTGCATCAGACCAAATACACCATAATGTTGCTTATTATTATTACACACATAGGTGTTTGAAATTTTAAGACACACAAATGTTTTTTAGTAAAGTTAATACCCATAGACGTCTAAAATAGCAACAGTAGCTAACACAAAAGAGCTAATAACCTTGAAACGGCTGAACCGATTTTGATGAATTATGTCTAAGAACCATCGCAAGAAACCCTGCTTTCAAATAAAAAAAACCGCATCTAAATCGGTTCACCCGTTTGGGCGCTACGGTGCCACAGACAGACAGACAGACAGACAGACAGACAGACAGACAGACAGACAGACAGACAGACAGACAGACACACACACATAGCGGTGAAACTTATAACACCCCTCTTTTTGCGTCGGGGGTTAATAAAATAGTTTGCGTGTATCTTCAAGTGCCAAAGCGTTAATTTTTATTTCTTTTTAACCCCCGACGCAAAAAGAGGGGTGTTATAAGTTTCACCGCTATGTGTGTGTGTCTGTCTGTCTGTCTGTCTGTCTGTCTGTCTGTCTGTCTGTCTGTCTGTCTGTCTGTGGCACCGTAGCGCCCAAACGGGTGAACCGATTTAGTTGCGGTTTTTTTTATTTGAAAGCAGGGTTTCTTGCAATGGTTCTTAGATATAATTCATCAAAATCGGTTCAGCCGTTTCAAGGTTAACAGCACTTTTGTGTTAGCTACCGTTGCTATTTTAGACGTCTATGGGTATTAACTTTACTTACAAACATATGTGTGTCTTAAAATTTCAAACACCTGTACAATGTATGTTATATTAATAAGCAACATTATGATGTATTTGGTCTGATGCAGCCAGGATATCTAGCAGACTAATACACTCTTGGGAAAATAACAGCAGATATGTCGTGTTTGGATTAATTTTAACCTGCATTTGATTCTGCACACAATGCACTGATGGCAGCTGGATGAGCTGATGCTGCAGCCAGGCTATCCAGCACACCAGCAGGTAGACTCTTGACAAAATAATAGCAGATATGTCGTGTTTGGATTCATTTCAACCAGCATTTGATTCTGCACACAATTGCCTGATGGCAACAGGATGAGCTGATGCTGCAGCCAGGCTATCCAGCACACCAGTAGGTAGACTCTTGACAAAATAAAAGCAGATATGTCGTGTTTGGATTCGTTTTAACCAGCATTTGCTTCTAAACACAATGCACTGATGGCAACAGGATGAGCTGATGCTGCAGCCAGGCTATCCAGCACACCAGTAGGTAGACTCTTGACAAAATAATAGCAGAAATGTCGTGTTTGGATTCGTTTTAACCAGCATTTGATTTGATAAACAATGCACTGAAAAATTCTCATAACTGTAAGCTCTATAAAACAAAATTAATGCGTTTAAAAATTTTCAAATAAAAATTAAATTAAAAATTTAAAAAACCCCCACCGCAAAAAAGTAAAACGTTTAAAAAGTTAAAAATAACACTTTAGCCATGAAATTTTACGTAACGTCGGGGTACCGTTAAAATAAGTGCCTACATACCTACAAGTACTAGGAACATTCCTTACTTATGCGGTACCCTGACGTGAAGTAAAATTTCATGGCTAAAGTGTTATTTTTAACTTTTTAAACGTTTTACTTTTTTGCGGTGGGGGTTTTTTAAATTTTTAATTTAATTTTTTTTTCTTTCTATACATCATCTACATAATTATCTTCTAAATAATAAATCAAAATTTAAGCGTCGCGTCTGTTTGTCTAGTCTAGTGTTATATTTGGTAGTATTTGTTAGTGGGCTAATCTTTAAAACAGCTGGACTGTACTTGACGGGACTTTCATTGGCATATGGCTGATGATTTACGGAGTAACTAAGTCTACTTTTATTTTAAAATAAAAAATCGGTTCTGCGCATAAAAATAAAATCGCTCGGTCGAACTCGTGGGCAACAGCTAGGAGGTCCATACTATAAGAAATAGAAACAGAAAATAGTCTCTTATGTTGCTTTCCAAACCTATCGCTTTTGTCTACTAGGTATTGTCAATTTACCATCAGCATGTCGCCTGACTTCCAACCGGTCTGTCCATTCTAGTCACGACAACTTTTTTTGCTAGATTATCATTGAGAACTTGGTGGATACGGTGTTCGAAGGCGTCAATCACGTGGAAGAAGCTGTGCTCGCTTTCTACTCTCTCAACAATTACTCGAAGAGGAAGAATCTTAAACGTGTGTTCAAAAGGAAAACTGCTGAGGTACCTATGCTTTGAGTCATATATTTTAGTCATTAATAATTGCCTATGATCACACAACATAACATTCTGCTTGAGGCTTGAACGTCCCGTAAATCACTCTTAGTACGCAAATAGACTGAAAGTCGAGACTCCAACGTAGTAAACAGGTGATTATGTCGGTATGTTCCTTATGGACTATAAAACAGCTGGACCGACTTTAATGTTTTTTTCAGGTAGGACTCTCCAGATTTAAGCACAGTGGCTAATCCTGAAGAGTTTAATAATAAATAAGTAAATAATAATATTCCACAACTTTTTCACACAACGCCATTTAGTCCCAAGCTAAGCTAAGAGCTTGTGGTATGGGTACTAAACAGCTGATAAACATACTTATATATTTCTAAATATATACTTACATAGTATAGATAAACTACACCCAGACCCAGATCAAATGATCGTGCTCATCACACAAACATATTTGTTTTGGGTGGGAATCGAACCCACGACCTCCGGCATAGCAGTCAGGGTAACTAAATAAATAAATAACTAACTACTAGACCAACAGGTCATAGAAATTAGGTAGTGCTACTCGTATGGGTCCTACTTCTCATACCTACACCTGTACTAATTATATTTTTCTTGGAAAGTATAAAGTGATGTGATAAAATGACTTTTATCAGATGTGGGCAATGTTCAGCGAAGAAGTGCAGGAGGCTAAGAAGGATATGGTGTCAACGCGCACCATGGCGCCGGCTGACATGCCGAACTACGCGGGCAGAGCCGCCGTGCTGCGGATGCGGAAGTATAGACTTCTGTATCTCAAGAATGTAAGTGTGGTATTTAAGATTCTTCTATACCTACATATCACTATAATGAGGTCTCTTAGTCCCGAGGATCGTGATCTTAAGTGTTTTTTATAGTCATGGCTACCTAGCCGTGACTATAAAAAAAAATTAATCTCAGGCCTCAGGGCCAAGGGCCAAGGCCAGAGGACCCGGCCTGTCAGGATTCAAGTTTCATCTCAAAGTCAAAGTCGAAGTCAAATCGTTTATTTCAATTAGACCCATTACAGGCACTTTTGAACGTTATACTTACAAATTTAAAAAAAATAAGAGAATGATTCTAGTTGCACATTCCAAATGGTAGTTTCGTATGGAGAAGAAGGTTTACAATACTTCGTATGTAGGTACAATAATCATATTATATGTGAGGACGATGCACCTAGAGTAATAGGAACTATACTGAGATAGGTTTATAAAAACAACCGACTTCTTAAAAAAAAACTAACAGGTGAAAAATAACTCCAGTTTCGGAAGTCTGTGGCTTTTGTGGTTTTGTTTTGTTCATTATTGGCCACCGACTTCCGAAACTGGAGTTATTTTTCACCTGTTAGTTTTTTTTTAAGAAGTCGGTTGTTTTTTTTTGTAAAAAAGTTTTTATTTTGTAATTTTTAGTTTCTTTGTATGTAAAGAAAGTCTTTCAAAACTTGAAAGAATCATTGAAATTGGATAACAATTGCTAAAGAAGTTCTATCTCTAAACATTAATCTGTACATCTCTACCGGCCCCTTTTGAAATAGAATGACGTAATGTTATGTTGTGGAAATACAAAAGCTCAGCATAGACATCTGACTATAGCAATCGCGAATAATTTGCTGTTATGCGCTGAAGAGTTCCGTTGCCTGTCTTCTTCATCAGTTTTTCTTCACCAAATGATACTTTCTATATGAAAATGCTTGATTTGTTACTAAAAATGTTGAAACCGGTGCATGGGTGCCTATATTTTTTGAGGAGTTCCCTCAATTCCTCGAAGATCCCTCATCAGATATGAGTTTTGATAGAAATGGGACCAATCTGTTAGTATACCCTATCAAACAAAAAAATAATGTTGAAAATCGGTCCATAAATGACGGAGTACTGAGGTAACAAACCCTAAAAAAAAATAAAAACACGGTATGTCTGGTGGGTTTATCAGATCCGGATTTTTTAATTATAATTTCTCAAATAATTATTCATAAATAAGTTATTCAAATGTTCTAATATTTTTACTAGGGGTGTATGTTACACAATAAATTTAAAAAACATTGTAAATCAACAACTTTTAATAATTATTCATCAATAAAATCGATCATTGACCGGTCATTGAGACACGATTGCAATAGCAGGCTCGACCCCGGAGTCGATTTTTTCAATGGCGTGTCATCTTGGGATCCCAAATGACTACCTATTCGTTTGCGAAGATCTGTAGATTGTTGTTTTTTCTTGACTGCAAATGTTGTTCAATCAGTGCAAAGCAAGTACCTATAGTCGAAGAAGTTTCATAAAATACTTGGCCTTTATGAAACTTTTTCGACTATACTTGTTTTCTGTACTGTTGAGCATTTAAATTATTTTGCCATTGATGCCAGCAGTATTGAGCATCCAGAAGAACAGTGTCAATGGCCACCTTCTGGAGTTTCGTGTGAAGCTAGCGTAGACAACGGCACGTCCATTTCAGAATCTGATGAACTTTCTTCCGCAACATCCCCATCAAAATCATTGGTTTTTAAGTTCACCAGTCTTTATAATAAACTATTCAAATCCGAACACAGCAAAGCCAGGCCAAAATGGTGCGGTGGACACAGTGGTAGTAAAGTGCTTTCCAGGACGCGACCTCCTTCACAAAGTGCCGAACTACTTTTCGCAAATAAGATGACTGGTAAAACTCTGTACACGATGTTTTCCATCAGGTAATGACAGATGCCTCAGCATGGCTACTACCGTGCAGCAACTCTGAGGATGTGATCATGCACGTGAACAGGCTGATGGGAGCTATCGATGTCGCCGTCAGGGAGCTCTGGATCTCATGGACGGTATGTCGTCAGTGACGTAGTGGCAGCCTAGTACGTAGGGAACCCATTTCGAAAAAAAATTTGGTTCTATTTGACGGGAATTTAGTTGACGGAGCACGCCCTTATGAGTAGGAGCATTATGTTTTTTTTTTATAAAGGTAGGTAGGTACTTCTCTCTCTTCTACGGCAAACTTAGTTCCTACCTACTACTGTACATTGCCACCGTTGACCATTTCAGACACTTTTATCGGCATGGTTTCTAATGATCTGAACAATTATTGATGGCTGGACTTTAAAAGAGACTGACCTCTGGGTTTCTTCTCAGAGTAGTCACATAGTGAAACGTCGACCTCACCTAGGTACCTAAAAAAATGACGTGTTTGTAAAAGTGTTTTTATTAACCTATTTACAGAAATGAATATCATTATAAACACAAAATTTCGTAGAGTCTGTCGTTTCGGAGGAGTGTTACATAGGAAGAACAACATACGAGTATTTAGCCTAGAAGACTAATAAGCAATTTAATTCTAACGTCGCGGCGACGCCTGAGCTATTATGCTATTGCCGCTTGGCGCTTTCTTACCTTGTGTATTTATTGCTTACTGCAGACGACCCGCGGGTTCACCCGCGGAGGTCCCGTTCCCGTGGGAATACATGGATAAAAAGTAGCTTAAGTGTTAATCTAGGGTGTCAGCTAACTTCATACGTATGAAGTTTATTTTTCTCCACAATATTACTCTTAATGCTAGTCTTATTTCTAAAGTCACATAAAGGTGGGCATTATATTGTGGGAGACTGGTGCCTAAACTAGGCTCAAGTCCTGTATTTCAGGTCACCAGGACTCCTCCATTTAAATTTAACAAACTATGTTATGTACTCGTACAAATGGAATGCAATAAGGAAATGTTAACATTTAGGCATAGGGAATCAATTATTATTTTATAGTAATAATAAAAATAAAATAGTTAGTATTGTTAGTATCAGGATGGGAGTACGGTTGAGTGTGTACTGCGTGTTTGTGAAGTTTGTGTAGTTAGAGAAGTGTGTGCAGTGGCTGTGTGTGTGGGGGTCGTGTGTGTGGGGAGTGAGTGTGTGACTGTTTTTTTTTTTTGATCGTAGCATATTTGCTTAGAGATGTTTATGTCAAAACTGTAAGTAAGTTTTCAGTGTGATCGTACCTAATTGAGTTTGAGTTCCTTAGACGTTAGCTGACAAACTACTGAATGCAGTAGTTTTTATGTGAAAGAGTAAAAACCATCCATCCATCTATCCATATCTACTCTATCTACTGTTTTTGGGAAATATTTGTCATTCTAAGTGGCTGTTATCCTTGGGTAAACGCAGCATTTAAAGTTACTCCACCTGGCTTTATTGAAACAAGAATAGCCTAATAGCCTAAAGGGGCTCAAATGGCTAAGTAATAAGAGAGAGGACCAGCGAGGCAGAAACCTTGATAGCAGGCGAGATTATATCAAGAGCACACTACCCTCCTACATCACGTTTATAATATTAGTAGGATTAGTATGCGTGGATGCATTGCTTGTGCGCTGGTTGTGTGCGAGAGAACTTAAAAAACTTACTTTTATGTCCAACAGCACAACGTAGACGAGAAATGTGGTGCTGGACTCAACAAGACACTGATGAGGAAGAGCGTGGAGAATCCTGGACTCTTAGAATGTAACATTGATTCGTAAGTTGCTACTGACATTTTCTTGGGTAATCATAATTCAATTATCGGTCTCGCGTCCCCACTGATGGGCGGAGACACTTTTCCAGTATTGTTGTTTCCCCTTAGTCCGGGAGACATAAGAACTTGAATAGGAAATTTTATTTTGAGTAGGTTCTGGTACATATCCGCGTCGTATATGTCAAGCGTTGAGGTATTCCTCGAAGCGCTCCTATTTTAAGAATAAAATAGGAGCGCCTCATTAGGAGCGCCTCAAAATAGTAGCGCTTCGAGGAATACCTCCAAGCGTTGCAGAAAAATACGTGTCCGTGTCCAGCATGACGCTCGTAGAGTTTTTTGTCTATGAGATCATAGACGATATTACATGAATACCTATTTATTTATTTGCCAGTATGTCCAAAGGAACTGTGTAGACCAAAGAGAAGAAAAAATAAAATGTCATACAAATACTTTGATCCCATATCTCATTAACGCCATCTAGAATTATATTTGAATATTGGAGCGGCAGCGGAGCGTACTAAAAAAAACTCATAGACTTGTGTCCAGTAGGACACGAGTTTTGGACGAAATTTTTTTTCGTGATGTCCGGTCTATAAGTAATTATTGAATGTCTTTGGTGTAGACGGTACCTTTAATTTTCTTCAAAAAATAATTACAAAATCAAATTTTGATGTCTCCCTGACCAAGGCGAGACAACAAGGCAGAAAACCCTGATGTCTCCCCGAGGGGGGCCATCAGGTGAGACTCCTGTCGTGTGAGACCGAGACCGCAATTATCATCAGACTATGAAAGAGCCCTTGAAAGTTGTAAATCAAATGACTTATTGCGTCTTAGATCTATTCTGGAACTGTGCCAGGAAGCAGCCCACTGGGAGAACTTAGCAATGGATATACCGGTGCATGCTTATCAGGTAATACGTACACTTCAAATTTAATAAGTATTTTACGAGGGTTTCTTACTCTCGTAAAACTGCCTCGTTGGTCTAGTGGTCGCAAGCGCTACTGCTAAGAACGTGGTCCCAGGTTCAATCCCCGGGTCAGGCTAAGTGTTATTGAGTTTTTTTATCAGAAATTTCTCAGTAGCAGCCCTGAGTCTGGATCAGCAATGCGATTCACTAACAGACTCATCACAGATGTTAACAACGGCGAGTTCACAGATGTTTCATCGTAAACATAGCCTTTAAGAACAACGTTGACAAAAACCGTATTCGCTAAGCTAGTAATGCTCGTCGACGATCTGCCGAACAACGATGATGGGTACGATGTTAGCAGTGTTGCTATGTTTAATCTAGAGTATAGTCGAGATAATCTCGACTAACCAATTTTTAAGTTATTTCGTCATTTTAAATTAATACAAATTCACAATACGTATGTATAAAACACATTATATTTATTATGCAACAAATATTTAATTTATTATATCGTCTTCGGCTTGGAAAATAATTATTTGTTAAAATTTTTGACATTGGTAATTATTTATAGGTTATGAGTTTCAAAACAAATTAAAAACAAACAACTTGATCTCTTGATTAGTTTTTATCAAAATACGAAATTCCAAAGTTCCAAGTGGTTTTAAGAATCCGTACACGAAATTTTACCGATTTTGCTGATTTACGTGATCTTACAGTCGTGATTTTACAGTTAAAATACTGTATTTCTATAATTTTTAATGCACAGTATGAAAGATCATTTCAATTATGATCTTTTACGTCAGCTACTTTTTTATTTTTATTATTTAATTTTGATTAATCGACCTCAAACCGGCTAACGTGAAGAGAAATTTAGCTGTAAGCGGTTTAGAATATGACATATTAACGAATTGTTTTGACGGTGAAACGGTATGGAAAAAATACAATGTATTGTTGTGAAAGTCATCTATAAGATGTATGGATCACTTTTTACCACTTTCATATAAAAATGTTGAGTAAAAAAATGTTGAACTTAGTGCAATTTTAGAGAAAATGGGTAACGAATTGCTTATGATTTCGGCTACTTAGAACTCTCGTTCATAAAATTAAAAAAAACATAAATAAACTTCAGAAAAAAAGCAATCCATTTCCCGAAAAAAAAATGCAAAAAAAAAAAAAAATTTGGCAATTAAAAATCTTTTAAAACAACCTAAATCTCGCGTTATAATACTCGACGCAAATCTGGACTCAGCAGTCCGCGCCGAGCGCTTCCAGTGAGTGGACGTATCGCTCTGCGCTCCGAAAATCGCACCGGGTGAATACGAAACACGACGCGCCGGTGCCGCTGGCTACAGACGAATATAGCGCGACGTGAGTTTTCGATACTTTGGTAAGTTATTATTTTTTAATATTTTGTGTTGATTTAAACATGCGTTTGAAATACAATAAGTGATAGTGTAGATAAGTGTTTTGTTATTATAATTTTGAGTACCTTATTTCGTTTCATGTATTTTAATATAAGTAGGTACCTACAAAACGTACGTACAATTTGTCAATAATAATACTATAAATGCCACCGTATTTCTGTTTGTGTGTTACGTTTCCACGCAAGGGGGCGTTCATAAAATACGTGAGATGTTAAAGGGGGGGTCGAGTCAAATCTCATCTAATCTTACGTTGGAGAGAGGGGGAGTATCGCCGATACTCCCTCTCTCTCCAACGTAAGATTAAAATATCACGCAATTTTTTTTCTGATATAACAAAAAAAAAATACGTTTTTGGTCCATTTAATCCAGAATGTACAGTCAGCATCAAAAGTTGATGACCACATTTAGATTTTCACGCTTGCTATTAATTGAAGGTGGACATTTTTGGGTTTTTCGTCATTGGTGTCGTTTTCATGGATTTCGGGGTCGCTGATTATGAAAATGAGGTCTAAATGAAAATCGAAGATGGCGCCGAGTAACATTTGTGGTTTATTCATCATGGGTGTCGTTATCGTGGTTCTTGGGGTCGCTGATAATATACCTCTTTAGCTTAGACTATATACCTAAGGTTCTGTGCGTCCAAATAAAATATTTTCTTTCTTTCTTTTCTTTCTGATTACGAAAATGAGCTCAAAATGAAAATCCAAGATGGCGCCGAGGGCAATTTTTGGTTTTTCCGTCATGGGTGTCGTTTTCATGGTTTCAGGGGTCGCCGATTACGAAAATTAGGTTAAAATGCAACTCATAGATGGCGCCGACGAAAATTTTTGGTATTTACGTCATGGGTGTTGTTTTCGTAGTTTTCGGTATCGCTGATTACGAAAATGAGCTTATAATGAGAATTCAAGATGGCGCCGAGGCAAATTTTTAGTTTTTCCGCCACGGGTATCGTTTTCATGGTTTTCGGGGTCGCTGATTACAAAAATGAGGTCAAAATGAAAATCCAAGATGGCGCCGAAGGCAATTTTTGGTTTTTCCGTCATGGGTGTCGTTTTCATGGTTTCAGGGGTCGCCGATTACGAAAATTAGGTTAAAATGCAACTCATAGATGGCGCCGACGAAAATTTTTGGTATTTACGTCATGGGTGTCGTTTTCGTAGTTTTCGGTATCGCTGATTACGAAAATGAGCTTATAATGAGAATTCAAGATGGCGCCGAGGCAAATTTTTAGTTTTTCCGTCACGGGTATCGTTTTCATAGTTTTCGGGGTCGCTGATTACAAAAATGAGGTCAAAATGAAAATCCAAGATGGCGCCGAGGGCAATTTTTGGTTTTTCCGTCATGGGTGTCGTTTTCATGGTTTCAGGGGTCGCCGATTACGAAAATTAGGTTAAAATGCAACTCATAGATGGCGCCGACGAAAATTTTTGGTATTTACGTCATGGGTGTCGTTTTCGTAGTTTTCGGTATCGCTGATTACGAAAATGAGCTTATAATGAGAATTCAAGATGGCGCCGAGGCAAATTTTTAGTTTTTCCGTCACGGGTATCGTTTTCATGGTTTTCGGGGTCGCTGATTACAAAAATGAGGTCAAAATGAAAATTTAAGATTTAATCTTAAGCCTAAAAATCGTAATACAATTATGATCATTCACTATTTCGTTCGAAAGAAAAATAATTTCATTCATACTTTGACGTTATAAATCTACTGACTGTCAAACCACCATATTTGTTTTATACCAAATCATATGGACATGTTGGTTCCAATAATCTCTCTTGAGACCGCGCATGGTTCTCCGTGAACTGAATTAGAGTAGATATTCTTGTTTTAATCACAGCAGTTACGATTTAAGTATTCTATTGTTAAATTTTTATTACACTTATAATTAACCTCTCAGCAATATTGATTACTAGTCTTAACTAGTCGTAAATAAAAGCACGAAGCAATTTGTTTTTCTTTTTACAATAACAATCCAATGCTTTTACGTAAGAAACACACATTTTGAAAAATCTCACGTGCGATTGGGGGATGGGGGTGGGGGTTGAATAAAATCATATGACATCTCACCAGGGGGGAGGGAGGGACAGAAAATTTAAATAAACACCTCACGTAATTAATGGACGCCCCCCAACAAGTGTTATCATTTATTATTAGGATATTTTTTAAACTATTATGCTTACTAATCCTATCTGAATATGTATTGTGCAATTGGCATGTGCGGTTTGTCGGACTGAAAGAGATCTCTCTATACAGGGTGTTTTTGAAATCGTGGGCATCATTTTCACAGGTTGTTTTACCCATGAATATGATCAACTTTCATTATGGGACCAACTCGGAAATAGAGAAAAAAAATTATCAGCTGTTTCATACATTTTAGTCGATTAGGTATTAAGCTGTTGTATGCAAAAGCTAATTTTTTTTCGCAATTTCCGCGTTGGTCCCATAATGAAAGTTGATCATATTCATGGGTAAAACATGCCTGTGAAAATGTTGCCCACGATTTCAAAAACACCCTGTAGAATTAAGCTCGCCGTTGCAAAGATGTTTTTGTAACATTTTTATGATTGTCTAAAATTAAGAATTTCATATTTACAGATTCAAGTATGGGCGGAAAAAGCAAGAATTTTAGATATTTGTTTGTTTGCTGTGTGGACGGGCCCAGACTTTCCACTGAAAACTGCAATTATCAAGAGGGACGACAATTTCTGGGAAACCAAAATAAAAAATCGGCTTGTTGATTTTTACTACAAGTGCATGCTTCCAGAAATTATCGACCGTTGAAAATGCCGTTCTATGGATCTCAAAACTTGTACATTTTAATAAATAAATGCTTTATTTTATACTACCAGACTTTTTATTTTAATTAACAAAACTACGAGACTAAAAGACATGTAAAAAATATCAAAGGATCAAAAACGTTTAATCGCCGTACTGGCCAGCAACGACTCTGGCTTCACGCACACATGCGACCGAGCGCTCCCGCATGTGTGCGTGAGCGAGTCAAATACCTAATTCAGTCCGTTTGGATTTCGTATACGGCGTCTTAAGTGGTTAAGTGGACTTTTAAAAAATCCTGCGCCCTTCCCAATGGCGTTCTACTTATTCAGTGTTTTTGTGTTAGTTTGGTTCCAAATCTATCGAAAGTAAGTATCTCCACAGTAACATTTCTATTTAATTAAACAACACAGTTTCTGAAAATACTATCTGTTTAATTAACCAAAATATTTATCTTTTAGTGTCTCGCAACGCAGCTCCATCCTTAAATCAGCTGGAAAAGCAAGTAAGCTTTTTGGAAAGCAAACCATGGTTGGCTAGGGGCCATGCTCGTACTGCAAATGCTCGCAGTCACAGTCTGAAATAACAACAGCCCTAAACAGTGATGGTAGTGGGTGTATGAAAACATCTGAACAGTGGTGTAAGGTTAGTAATAAATTACATTTATTATGTGTGTATATTGTTGCATTGAGTAGGTGTTATAGTATCCATTTACATTGAGAGCCCCCTGTGCATCTACAGGCATGTACTGTAACTTTAGGCTAGGCTTCAAATTGCAATTAGAAAGGCATTTAAAATTGCAACGGAAAGTTAAACCAAACCAAGCAAATTTATTTACTTAATACATCAAATTAAATAATCATACTTGTGTTGCAGTACTGGAAGGACAAAAAAGGAGCAGTTAAGAAGTCCAGCTTAATTGCCTCTGCGAGGCGGCGTACTGGTGGTGGCATAGAGAATTTGCCAGAAATAACTGAAATTGAAATTAAAATCCAAACCAGGGAGGAAAAAGTTTTGGTTGCAAGGATCAATAAAAAAAAAAAACAGAACTTATAAATTATTAATCCTTTTGAGGTTTGTAATTCTCAAGGCTATATAGCTCTTTATAAATTCAATGTTTTGTTTTCTATACTTATACCAATTTATTGATTTGATTGAAATTAATAAGTAATACAATACTCACCCGAATGCAAAGCACAAGCAGAACTCTTGATTGCCCAAGCTATTACTAAACAAGTAGAGGGCCATCAGGCAATGGTTCAGGCTCTGGATAGAATTAGCAGTGCTATTAGAGAGTTAATAAATAAATAAAAATAAAATGTACCTGTGTTAAAAGATTGTTTTATTTATGAATTAATTATATTAAAATTACTTTTCCAAGGTACAGACACCAGCACATCAATCTACCCCAAATTGACAAATTTTCCCAATTGAACAAGAACCTTTTAGTGTTTAGAGTAAAGTTGAAAACCTATCAAAGAAATTTAACACATTGGGGTAGGTTGATGTGCTGGCGTCTGTAGATACTATTTTGTTCAAATACATACCATATAATTATATACACACTATATTAATTTTATCTAAAGGTAAAACATTACATAAGTTTTAAAACATTCACTTTCTTTATTTTATTATACATTACTATTTAACATACACTACAGTTTTTAATTAACAAACTGTCCCTGAATTATTAATATCTTAAGTCTATTGTTAGTGTTTATATAATAGTATTTATTTATCTATTTTTTTATATTTACTTTTGTTATTAACTATTTTGTCCACGCCTCAGTCTATTTATAAATTAGATGACCCCTAGCAAGACATCCACTGTCCAAATCACTGAGGGTGTTCTGGCTTCCTTGTTGTAGTAGCTGGATCACCCTTACTTCTTGTCTCAGTAAATGAGCTGGTAATTCTACTGGAGGAACCCCGGCTTGATTGCAAATGTTATGCAACACACAACAAGCCTTAATAATTTTTCCCACCATCTCTGGGTCATAGTGAAGAACAAGATGAACCAAAAGGCACCTAAAACGGCCTTTAAGTATGCCAATGGTTCGTTCTGCAGTATTCCTTGCACTGGCATGCAGATTATTATAGTATTCTTCTCTTGACCCAGGTTCAGGGTTGTTACATGGAACCATCATGAATGGCCTAAGAGCGAAACCAGAGTCTCCTGAAATAAATTAAATAGGAATTTAGTTTAATTTTACAATAATAAAAATAACTGAATTTATTGTTAATATTAAAATAAGTAGGTACCGAAACCTGGTGAGTACAATTATTTATGATGGATAAAGTAAAAAAAAAACATTTTAAAATACATACCAAGCAGATACACTGTTTGTCCTCTATTATTTAGCTGCTCCAAATGCGGTTTTATGACAGAATGATTAAATATAAAGCTGTCGTGAGTTGCACCTCCAAAAGTTACATCCACATGCATTATATTTAAGTCCAGATCATTTATCTGAAAAGGCAAGAATAAAAGATTTAAATATGGTTCAGAATACAGAAAGAACCATAGGTTCCTATTCAAGACAATTTAAAAATATTATTTAAATATGTAACATAAAATTAAATAAGTACCGTAGCCATATGGTTTGATTCATGAAAGTATCTACTTAGTAAATAAAAACTTAAGTATGAAACTTAAGAAATACCCAGGTACTTACTTTTCCTTGAGAATTTGCCTTTCAAATGAATTTTGAGGAAATTTTATGTACTTATTAATAATAACTGGGTGGTTGATGGCATCTACTACGGTCCTTATAGGCCTCGAGGCAGATGCTTGCGATAGGTAGGTATATGGGTTCTTGCTTCTTGCATTCTCACATAATATTTTTTGGTAACTCCCACTAGCTAAAAATGCAAGAGTGAAACCTGGAATAAGAGGTAAGTTTTAGACATTTTTCCACTGTAGGTACTTAAGGTGATTTATGTTTTAATAATTTAGTAGTAATACCTTGGTTCGGTAGCTAATTCCTCCCCGACGTTTTGCCTTTGCTAATGGGGAATTATCTTCTTCCAATTGAATAATTAGTTCTTCAGTCAACCTGAATACCTTAATATAGTTAATATCAGTTGTTAGAAGATCCATAATACGTATCACTTTGGCCTGACGTCTTTTTTCTACATTATCTTGACGATTAGCTTCTTCCAACAAAAAAAATCATAAGTAGGTACAGGAAAGACGAACTGCCATCTAAAACATTACAAATAGGCGTAAACGTTTCAGGAATTAAAGTACCTACGATAAACAAAACAATATTAAGTATTTTAATTTTAAAAATAACTTGTTTTACTTACACTTTAATCGTCTACAACCAAGGGAACATCTACAATTTACAAGCTTTACGGTTTGACAGTTAAAAAACCCCCATCGCAAAAAAGTAAAACATTCAAAAAGTTAAAAATAACACTAGCCATGAAATTTTACTTCACTTCGGGGTACCGCTTAAGTAAGGAATGTTCCTAGTACTTGTAGGTATGTAGGTAGGTACTTATTTTAACGGTACCCCGACGTTACGTAAAATTTCATGGCTAGTGTTATTTTTAACTTTTTGAATGTTTTACTTTTTTGCGATGGGGGTTTTTTAAATTTTAATTTAATTTTTATTTTTAAATTTTTAAACGCATTAATTTTGTTTTATAGAGTTTATAGTTATGAGAATTTTTCAGTGCATTGTATGTAGAGTCAAATGCTGGTTAAAACGAATCTAAACACGACATATCTGCTATTATTTTGTCAAGAGTCTACCTACTGGTGTGCTGGATAGCCTGGCTGCAGCATCAGGTCATCCTGTTGCCATCAGTGCATTGTGTTTAGAATCAAATGCTGGTTGAAATGAATCCAAACACGACATATCTGCTATTATTTTGTCAAGAGTCTACCTACTGGTATGCAGGATAGCCTGGCTGCAGCATCAGCTCATCCAGTTGCCATCAGTGCATTGTGTGCAGAATCAAATGCAGGTTAAAATGAATCCAAACACGACATATCTGCTGTTATTTTCCCAAGAGTGTATTAGTCTGCTAGATATCCTGGCTGCATCAGACCAAATACACCATAATGTTACTTATTAATATTACACACATGGGTATTTGAAATTTTAAGACACATATATGTTTGTAAGTAAAGTAAATACCCATAGACGTCTAAAACAGCAACGGTAGCTAACTCAAAAGAGCTGATAACCTTGAAACGGCTGAACCGATTTTGATGAATCATGTCTAAGAACCATCGCAAGAAACCCTGTTTTCAAATAAAAAAAACCGCATCTAAATCGGTTCACCCGTTTGGGCGCTACGGTGCCACAGACAGACAGACAGACAGACAGACAGACACACACACATAGCGGTGAAACTTATAACACCCCTCTTTTTGCGTCGGGGGTTAAAAATCGAAGGCGAAGGCACCGTTGTCGTCGAAGGCGAGGATGTTTGGTGTTTCTGAATACCGTTTTTCATACATTGGGAACCAAATTTTAGTTCCATGTCGCGCCGTCGACATCGTTGAGGCGCTATGATCGCTTAGTTTTAACTAAAGAATACCGATATGTTTACATCGGATGTTTCAACGATGATTTCTTGGTTGTAAAGATGTTTTGCCTTAGTGAATCGCACTCCAGTGCCCAATTGGCTATTACATGGACTTTAACATAATGCCGAAATGTGGGTGTATTACCAGGTACACCTCTGCCTAACCATTTGGAGGTCGTGACGTTATGTTTATATTACGAATATTTAAAAAATACCAGGTTTTTACTGTCCCACTGCAGTGCAAAGTCCTCTTCTCATATAGAGAAGTAAGAATATTTATTTATTTAAAAAAAATCAAGCTAATTCATAAAACATCTTAACACCACTACCATCTTTTCGGATCCCAGGTATACGCAAAGGGTGTAACAGTGAATTACGTGTACGAGAGCGTACTAGCTGTCGTGAAGGGGTACAACAAGATACTGGACTCGCTCTCAGAGGAGGAGAGATTGCTGTTCAAACCTTTGATCGTAGTAAGTTATTCATTACCATTTCTGTCAAAAGACGTCTAATGGACAGGCAGGACATAGACATTTTTCTTCGCTTACAAAAGAGGCCTTACGCATACCACGCTCTCTGGGGAGACGACGTGGTTATGTGGGACTTGCACTCGCTAAAACCTTCTTCGAGAGCTGCGAGAACCTGCTTCGTATGACATACGCGACCCGTTCAGCGTGGCCCACTCCTGGGCTCCTCCTTCAAGAATTGTGCTGTCTCAGTGCATCCGTATATCGCATACGGATGCACTGAGACAGCACAATTCTAGAGAATTAACACAGGCATCTATTTGACTGGCCTGTTGAGTGTTGGTCTAGTAGTTAGTAACTCTGACTGCTATGCCGGAGGTCGTGGGTTCGAATCCCACCCAGGACAAATGTTTGTGTGATGAGCACGATCATTTGTTGTGTCTGGGTGTAATTCATCTATAATATGTATGTATTTAGAAATATATAAGTATGTTTATCAGCTGTTTAGTTCCCATAACACAAGCTCTCAAGCTTAACTTGGGACTAAATGGCGTTGTGTGAAAAAGTTGTGGAATATTTTATCCCTGAAGCCGTGATTCTATAAGAATAGAATAAAATACTCCTTATTTATTGTACACCATAAAAACTTTCAAAATAATAATAACTTGCTGGCTTGGCTACTTTGGGTGCTACAATGGGCGGATCGTTAAAAGCGATCTCTTACAGTCAACCATTAACGCTGGATATTAATAATCTATCTCGGTTGCTATCTTGATCCCGATCTTTGTCTGTAACCAATCAACGACCGAATTCGCCTATCCGAGTCTTAAAGATGTCCAATCAGAAACAGCCGTCGAAAACAAAGGTTCGGGATTTGGATTGAGATAGAATATTAATATCGGGCGTAAATGAACTTGATAGTCTAGGAGAAAAGATCAGGTTTGCATTGGTTGGTGGCCTTTAGGCAAGTCTTGCATACAACGACTCGCCTATTGGAATCGCACTTTTAAGTACCGCCAAGTCCATGGATTGTGTTTAAGTTATTACGAATATCTTTATATCAAATCTGTTTCGTTAGCCATAATGACCTAATAGACTTAAGACTCTATTTTTATAGACTAATTTGAAAAAGCACTGAAATTCTAAGCAGTCAATCTGACTTAGAATTTTACTTTTAACAGATTGTAAATGAATTTGTGGTGCTACGTGATATCATTGGTAAACAAGAGCTCAATCACTGCAATTTAATAATGTCACTGTTTTAAAAGTCACGCTCACAAACTGCATGGATTATTTACCAACGGGAATTACTTAACTGCTGACAAAATTGTGATTTATATAACTTTGGTAGAGACTATACTTCCTGCTTTTAGGTTTTTAGCAAGAAAAACTATTTTTTTTACAAATTAACATTATTATTATTTTATTCTAATATCACATGATCAAGTACAATTTAAATGCATTACATAATAATCGAATCATAACTTGGTATAGGATTTTGAATTATAACATCAATAACAGAGTGAAAATAAATAACCAATTGGCACCAATTTCAATTTCAGTGCCAATAATTACTAGGAAATAAGTTAGCTAACAAAACAATTATTTCTATGAAAACAAACACACATCCAAATGCCCATTCATATCATCCTGTTCCACCATTTTCATGCAACACGGACAAGGGGTCTTTGTTCCAGTTGCATTGAAAACCTGGGACTCATCAAATTTATCATCTTCTTCATCTTCTATTAGTACATTTGTATTACTATAACTTGTACTGGCCCCTTCATCAGATATTGTACTGTCTTCAAAGAACACCAGGCATTCATCCAAGTGTTCTTCTACTGGTTTGTCGAACTTCTTTCCGCAGCACGGACAGACTCGGCCAAAGTCCTCTTCCTTGCTGGAACCCGCTTTCACTTCATTTGTTTCTTTCACACCTGATAAATAATCTCCTCTATTCATTGTAATTGAACTGGCTGTATTTCTTCTTTTCCTATCTACAGAAACTTTTATTTCTTCATCCATTACATTAACTAAATTTACCATTTTATTGATAAATTTTTCATTTTGTAATGTAGTTTCTGATTCAGTTTTTCTTTTGCCTTTGTCTGAATTTGTGTAACTAGTGTCGAAATCTATATCAGTCAAGTCTACAAGATCTGACGTTTCTGGAAGTGATGGTATTGGTCTATATGCAGGAATTGGTGTAAAGCTTAGTATACTGTTTCTTCCTTTTGATGTAGTTCTATCTAGTTTATCTTTATTTATGTTATTAGTAGCAATGTTCATATTAGTTAAATCTATGTGGTTATTATTAGTACTCTCTGGTAGTGGCGTTGATGAAATTTTAGGTTTAAATGCTGGTATTTGTGGTATTACACCTATTATTTCTTTCAGTTTAGGTTTGTGAACACTATGTGTATCTGCTTCCCTAAGACTTGGTTGCGTTTCCTCAACACTTGGAATACCATCTTTACTTAGTTTTTCAATGATGTCCTTATTCAAACATTCATCCAAATGTCTATTAATTTCTTCAGTACTGAACTTACCACTACATATTGGGCAATCAACTAATTCTGCTTTAACATTAACTGCAACTAACTTTGTACTATTACTGGATTGCGTTAACTTGTAATCGTCTCCATATAAATCTTTTAATATTGTTGTAGCATTAAAGTAGTCTTCGATTTTCTTCATTTTTGTGGGAGGAGATTGTATATCAGGGGATCCTATTTTATGTTTTTTGGCATTGGAAACTCCTACTACTTTTACTGGTTCTTTCACAGGACCTGTCTCTTTACTTTTAATAGGTTTCTTAAGACTAGTATCAACCCTTCTTTCAGGCTCCTTGGTGGTACCAATTTGTTTATTAGCCCATATATTTCTCACTGTTTCTGTTACATCTACAGTATAATGTTTACTTCCTGCATTTAAAGTATGGCCACTTCCAGTGAAGACTGCTATTGGCTTTGGAGAAGGTTTAGTTGCTGTAATTTCTCCCTTTTTATTATTAACTACAACAGTACTTGAACTATTTGTCTTCGTTTTATTTGTGGCTTTGACATTAGTAGAATCTTTTAACACAGGATTTGTACAATTACTGCTGTTAGCTATATTGTTAACGGTCTTAATGTTATTAGTTAGATATTTTGTGATATCAGTGTTTGGTTTTGTAGCAGTATTTTTCTTGCCTTTAGACGTTTGTTGCTTTTCTGGCTCTTTAATTTTGATGAACTTGCCTCCACATCCTCTGAGGTGACTTTTCCACCAATAGTCAGAGGGCCCTGGTGCCCGGTTCGTGGGACGTCGAACTATGCCAAAGTGAGGCCTCCTGGTCTGACAGGGGCCATTGCACCTCCACCAGTGAGTTTGATATAGTTCTACCTGAAATTGTAAAATAAAACATTTAAGGTACCTGATTTATTGCTCACCGAATTTGTATATTCAATCAATGTCTCAATCTGAAATCCACATTCAAATGTATGAATTAAATACCCCCAAATAGTTTTATTTCCATTATATCTTGAGTCAGTGAACCACACTGAGGTAAGGTAAAGTATTTGCATGCCTAATTTAGCTCTTAGGGCGCCTTCAAATTAGCCATAAAGAGATAGATAGATTCTATATTTAGGTTCTTCCACATGGATTTTGTAATATCCATTATGAACTTCAACACCCTCTCCTCTATCTTTCAAGATAAATTTAGTATAAAGTCTTTATATTTTTACATTTGGAAGTAATTCTGCCAAGTTTCAGTTCACTTACCTAAACTAAATAGGTATAGGTAGTTTTATTTTTTTGAATGCTTGGAAAATTAGATGAAAGTTAGCACATACCTAGACCATTACCTGGATAAAGACATGGTATCCATTTTATCCCAGTAACATGTTCTTTTGATTGAATAATAGGAAAGTTACTTTACATTGGCAGAAGCTAGTTTAATATTATAATCCTTTGTTAATAGCAGTTTTGTTTAAACTAGAGAATACTTAGTATATTGATTTCAAATAACTTACCTCATCGTGAAAACTGTGGTATATACTAATATTCAAGCCAGCAGACTTATTGATTCTATGCATATGTGCCTTGAAGTTGGGTCCGTGGCCGTCTCTATCTTGGTCCCTATTTGTCACAAACAGGAATGCATGTATCATCTCATGGAGTAGGGTCTCTATGAGGTCCTTACGGGGTCGCAACTTCAGTAGAGGTTCACTCAATGCAATATCACAGAGACCAGCTGAGCCTTCATAGCTGAAGATATAAAAGTCAAAGAAAAGTTACACTCAAGCGGAATACGATGATTGGGTTATAAATGTGACGACTTATAGAGTATTCTGTACTTTTCTAACAACAAATATACTTACGAGCATACGCCAGCACAGGAATACATTCTTTTACTCCATCTCACAACGGCTCTGCTTGCCAGTTTTGTCCAGAAAAACGTTTTATCAAAATGTATAAACAACGAATGCACATTGGGTGTTGGGTCAATCAGTTCTAACTCGGGATCCGCTAGATTCATTTTTAATAAAGAATTTCAGAAATTCTAATAAGATGGGAGATTATTATAAGTAAATTATTCACGTAAATCCACTCTCTCAGCTTTCTGTTGCATTGTAGTGTTTTTTTGACAAATTGAACATTTTTTGAAAACTTTGAAATTGTTATTGACATTCTTTCGAACAATTTTTTGACAGATACGTTTCGTTTTACGCACAATAATTGAAGACAATGTGTATTCGTAATTAATTTAACAACTAATATTTTAAGAGATATTTATTCATTGTTTTATTAAATCTTGTATTTGACTTTGCAATATTACACAATTTTAATTGTTTAACGTTCTTGTTATTTTGCGATACGATTATCCCTTCGCTTCGTCGGTCACACGATTATACGAAACTCTCGTTGGTTTCCCAAGGGAAATGTGATATTGCCAAGTAATAAATGGTTCTACTAAATGGTACAATTTCAATTCCAGGCTTGTGAAAAAAAAGTGCAACCAGGAATAACGAAGCTTACGTGGACTTCTACAATGTCTGATGCTTATATTGCAGATTGTGTTGTGCAAATCGGAGAAGTAAGTAATTTTGATTCAAATTACATTTCTTATATTTTTCTTTGGAAAATTAATAACATACCTACCTACTTGTATCTATTTTTTTTTTAATTTTTCAGCTTCAGGATTTCTTAACCACATACAAAAACTGCAATATTAACTTGGTGAAAATAATGGAAAACATCTGTGACACTCCATTCATAGAATTTGATATTTATAACGTATTCGATATAAAAGTTTTACGAACTACAATAAGGAAAATGGAAAATTCAGCTATGGAAGCTGTCCTAGACATGTATAAAGTTATAGTGATTTATCTTATCATTGTTTACGAGGGGTTTGAAGCCTATATTCCTCAGGTTTGAATAAATATACTATTTTAGTATTAAAAAGCTGTGTTAGAGAACAAACGGTCCATATATAAAGTAAATATTTTTAGATGGCAGAACATTGGATTAAATACGTTAGGAGGTTTGATATGCTTTTAGAAGATGCTTTAAGATTGAGCATCAAGTCAACTATGCAAAATATGTACAAGTGTGTTCATGGCGATGGTAAGTTTTGAAAAAAAAAAAAAAAAAAAATAAGTAAGTATTTAGGTAAGTAATTATTCACAGCAGCATTCCATTGGTATCTGAAATGGGATCTATTTCTTATCGTCTTAGCAAAAAGAATTCGTTCTAACAGAACGCGCGGTATCCAGTGTACCGTTATTACTTCTTTCTGTAACAAGCCCAGAGTTCAGTTACTAAAAAAATCTAAATTTGTAATTTATTCAAATCAGCCATTTATTTGCGTCAAAGTGAAGTAGAGAATTTATTCAAATATTTGCCTTTCACCAGTTCCCTAGCATTTGGGATAGCTTTCTTGGAAAAAATTATTAACTTAAAATCAATCAAATCAAGATAATGATTTGATTGATTTTATAATTATTTACAATGTATCAGATAGGTACTAACACTAGCTTCGATTTATAACTAACAGGTACAATGGCACCATCTCCTCTACTAAAAATGAACCTCTATCTTTCCGGAAAAGATATATTATATGTTCCTCCAAAATTTGAGATCCAAGATACATTTACGACAGTTCTAGAAGAAATTATCCAAATAATGTCTACAATTCCTCGTCTTTATGAAAAGTTTGCTCTACCTGCGGGAGGATTGATAAGGTTCTACGAAGCAATAGCTGGAGATCAAGATTGTAATAAGCTGCAGAAGTATATCAGTGAAGGTAAACTAACACAAATAGGTTAAACTCTACAGTTCCCGTAGCTGATGCACCATCGTGAGGTATTGTTAAACATCGGAATAGTTAGTGATATTGTGATATAACATACTAACCAAATAGCATGCAGTGCGAGTGAATTGTGCTCTAAAATTTAGCTTCTAATCTCAGATACTATATTATATAATAAAAGTGACGTTGACTGTCCACAGATGAAAACAACTGATGGTTTAGCTTCCAAATAAAACAAAAAAATATTAGAATCGATAATGCAGCAATTACTTTGTAGAAATATAAATAAAAATATTGGTAGTTCCTTGCTACTGTAAAAGTAATAAAATTATAATCATTATAATTTTTAGAAGTTGAATTCAATATTAAACTAGTACATGAGCATATGGAAATGTGGAATCCTTACATGCATATTTGGACCGTGGATAAAGATGAATTTCTGGAAAAATATAGAGAAGAGAGGCATTCTGCAGAGGAATTTGATTATCTTATTATTAATTACAGCAATCTTGCAAATTCAGTCCAAGTGCAGGAAACAGTCAATCAGGTAATTTAAAATTACTTGGTTTGTTATTTTCTATTGGTTTCTTCTATAGATTCTCTTTCATTATCGTCATGCGCAAAGAAAACTTTTTTCAGATTCATTTTATTACTCTTAATTCAAGCGAACTGAAGAAATCCATCATTGCACACTGTATAATTTGGCAATCCAAATTAGGAGAACTATTAAGAACCATTACAGAGGCTGACATTGATGTTATTTATGCTTATGTTGAAAAGAGTAGTGAAGACGCTATGAAGGTTTGTAAACCATTTGACGTTATAATGTTGTCTTAGATCCACCTAGTTTGAGAAGTGATAACTAGGGCAAAATCAAAAGGAAGGAATAGACAAACTCATGAACTACTATGATTGGATAGAGAAAATTAGTCAACGGCATCACTAAATTTGTGTTTAACTTCTAATGCATCGTTAAATTAATTCCAAAAATCAGAACAGTATTAGATTTTAAAATTCCGACAGTATTTTCACATCAAACCGTAGAAGGTATTAATTAAGCAACGTCATCTTTTGTCACTTTTTATGGCACCATTTTAATAACATCATTTTAATTTTACAGACGCCAATCGATTTAAGTGCCCTCCAAGAAGCCATGGATACTTACGATCGTTTAATATCGGAAATAGACAAGATGGAGAAAACTTTCCCTCCTATAACCGATCAAATGAACACATTGGGTAAGAAATTGATCTTTCTGAGGGGTGTAAAATATACTCAAATATTCAAGGTCAACAACAATTAAACCGAAATCGATTGGAAGGCTACTTAAACTGTTCAAGTTAATAATAATTGAGTATTAACTATTTTTTCAGTTAAATTTGAAGTCGAACTCAGCTCTGATATGACCACTCGTCATGAGAACATACCTATTTTGTGGTCAGAATATTTAGGAGTTTTAGAAGAAGCTAAAAAAAATCTTGAAATTTGCAAAGATAGATTCAAAACTGGATTGTTAGATCAAGCAGAGGTAAGATAAAATATGATGCATGCAAATTATTATACTTACCACTCTTATGGTGCTAAAAATACATAGTGAAATTGACACGAACTTTGTACTCCCACAACAACATGCGTTCAAAACTATGTACTGGCTGCGTTTTGGTGATTACAAGGAATTCAAATGTTTCAAATTACTGGGATATTAATGTTTATACTCTCTATTTATACATTAAAGTACGAAAACCTAAGAATGTAGGGCCGAACACAAAACCAACGATCAAAAGTTATTTAGCAGTATAGTGCTTTATAAATTTTCTTGTTAGTCATTCAAACAAATTAACACCCCGTTTCATACATATGTATATGACAAAATCATTGAGCTTGCTCAAGGTTATTTTTCACACAAAAAAAAATGTTGATCTTTGACTTTTAGAGTCTTATTAATAATAATAATAATAACTTTATTGATCAAAACATTTGAGTACAAAATAACTTATACACTACAGCGATACATAAAAACAGATACATAGGCATGTTATAGTAGAGAGCAGGGCAAGGCCCAGTCCTGTGCTAGGAATTAACCTGTATTACAAGAACTAGGCAAATGCTCCGCTCTCACACCAAAAACAGGCGCAGCTATTAGCGCAGCTTAAAATTATTCTACAAGTTGTTAAATTCGTAAATCCTCTCAGGTATTCAAAGAAGCCGCAAAAGAATTTTGTGAAGATTTCTATAAGACTGCACCAGTTTCTGCCGAAGTATCTGCCAAAGATGCCCTGTCTCAACTGAAAGCTTTCAGAGATCAGCTTAATGCCTTACGCGAACAGGAACAACTCATACGCGATGGTCTTGCTGTATTCAATCTAACGTAAATAGTTTTTATTTAGTTAGCCGTACCGTATTCGTAGTTACAATAATAAGGGAGCTCCCTCAGAAATGGAAGATGCCTCTTCGACAAGATTTCTTCCGAGTTCTCTTTTCCAATCTAGTGACTGCGATGAATTTTATGTGGCGTTAGCCTTGTTAGCCCTGCAGTTGTCATGTTCAAAGATAAAAGAAAATGTACCTGAATTGAAACGAATATTTTAGAACAATAGCCTTTTTTTTATAGTACACCAGTGAATCTGGATCTTCAGAAGATGGAGAAGGAGCTAGAGAAGTTAGAGGAAGTTTGGGGCTTGGTAAATCAATGGGAAGAGTCCTGGGAGAAATACAAAACTCAAACGTTTTGGGAAATGGAGACTGACGAGATGGAAGAGAATGTTATGTTCTTGTTCAGGTAAATTGACAGAGATTTTTTATATAAAATATGTGCACTTAGCTACTAAAGCTGAGTGACGTAATCACACATCACATAATACATTTTTTCAGAAATTTCAATCGGCTTTCTCGGCAACTAAAGGAAAAAAATTGGGATATTATAGATACAACCAGAGTCAAGGTCGATGCGTTTAGACGAACACTGCCTCTAATAGGTGATTTAAAAAATCCATGTATGAGGGAGAGGCACTGGGACAGAATAAAGGTGCTTATGAACGTGTAAGTGGAGAATGTTTAAACTATAATGTATTTTAGCTTTTTTCTTTGTCTGGGTATGATTTAGCTACATATTTTCAAGCTTATTTAAAAAAATAAAGTACCGAACTAAAGAACCGAAGTATTTTTTTAATGCCTAACCCTCATCATTTTTAAATTTATTTGATATTAACAGAGAATTTGATCAGAACTCTGAAGACTTTAAATTAGACTTGATAATGCAACTAAACTTTCAAGCGTATGCGGAAGACATAGCTGAAATATCAAATGCTGCTACTATGGAACTGAACATTGAAAATGGCTTAAAAGCTATTAGAGAGGTGTGGAAGGCAACGACCTATGAGATGGTTCACCACAAGGGAGATATTTATAAGATTAAAACTGTAGACGAAGTGATGCAGGTTGGTTTAAAGAGGATTACCAAAGTTGTGAATTAGGCTTTTGAAAAAAGGTAGATTAAACTTTATTACTTTATCTACTTAGTTTCTTGAAGATCATCAAGTGCAACTCTCATCAATGAAATCGACAAAATATGTAGAGCCATTCATAAAAGAAGTTGACTACTGGGAAAAATCATTAGGATATGTTGCAGAATGCATTGAAGTAAGCAACTGATTATTTATCTTTATACCAACTTCATTATTACATTGTCTATATATTTTTGGGTTTAATTATACTAAATTTTCCTCTTGTACAGATCTCTTTACAAGTTCAAAGGCGCTATCTATACTTAGAAACCATTTTTACTGGTGATGACATTAGAAAGCAATTGCCAGCTGAAGTTCTGATATTTGATTCACTGACCGCCGTTTGGACAGAAGTGACTTCCAAGTGAGCTCTACTACTTAATTCCTAATCACATTTGGAGTGCCGCCCCAACTGGCACTGGCTGCCGATTTAGGCACGCCCTCGTATTTGTAAGACATATTCAACGCGTTTGGCGGAAATAATGTTACTATGGGCATTAGGAAATCAGGAGCGAGCATAGCTATTGTTTATAGCATGAATTGGAGGTCCGCAGAGTAAGCCTGGTGAATAAGTAGTTCTAAATAAAGTCGGGATAGCTCGACTCTGCCAGGAAGTTTTATTGAAACCTTGCTGGTAAACATAGAGCCAGTCTCTCATTAAAAGAATGAGTGCCAGGCTGCCTAGATATTTGTAATTGTTTTAATTAGGGAATTATGTTACTGTAATGCCATTTTGTACTTGAAGAAATCTTTTTTAACAGCATGCATGCCGGGAAAAATGCAATAGAAGCTTGCATCTACAAGCCGGCGCCGTACCTTTTTAATAAGTTGAACCAAATGGTGGATAATTTAGACAGCATCCTTCGAGCTCTTGAAAAATATCTAGAGACGAAACGACAACTATTCCCAAGATTTTACTTTATATCTAATGATGATTTACTGGAAATCCTTGGCAATTCCAAGAAACCGTCGTTGATACAAGTGCATCTGAAGAAATTATTTGATAATGTTAATAGAATCAGAATTGATAAGGTAATATTTTAACTTTTAACTCTTATAGAACAGTATTTATAATATAATAGTAGCAGACATCACGCGGTTTTACCCGCTTAGTTCCCGTTCCCTTAGGAATACGGGGATAAAAAGCCTATGCTACTCAGGGTGAATGTAGCTTTCCAATGGTGAAAGAAGCTTTGAAATCGGCACAGTAGTTTTTGAGGTTATTCATTACAAACATACACACACACACACACACACACCGATTTATCTTAAAAATGTATGCTCTCATTCGGAGCCGAAGAGGGGTTGCATTAGTGCTACGTGAATATTTGTTTAAAATAATTGATAAAAGACGTTACGGTCATTGTCAGTGGGCAAACTGGTTACTACAGAATCATAATATATTATAGCCGCTAATATTCAGAAATACGCACGTTGAAGTAAGTAAAGTAATTTATTAATTTCTATGCAGTTCTCGAGAAAAGAATAAAAGCCATACAAATAAGCATTGCGTTACCTGTTTCAGGACGCGTACATTTGTTTATGCCCGAATAAACAACTATAACCGACCTGAAACAGTATACATTACGCTATGTCTGTGTGCATGGGTATCCTCATAATATTTATGCCACTACAATTAAATGATTATTGCAAGAATTTTAAATCTTGGGTAGATTTTTTGTTAAATTACTACCAACACTGTTAATGTCAAATATAAAAGTAAACAAATACAATAAACAAAAAGTCGGGTTAGACTTTCCGCGCAAAAGATTTAAATAAATGATTTTATTATTTTAAAATATCGTTAACTATCAGTGTCTTATTAAAAAAATGGAAGAAATTCTGGATAAATGTCATTTTGTACCCATGAGTACGATGGTAGGTATTGTTTACGTGTATTATTAATGTAACTCACGCTTTATTATTGTGTCCCTTTGTTGACTGATATTCATACACACACAGACTGTGATCCTTGTCTTTTTATTTGTTATTTATTCAATGTCAATTTATTTTATGAGTCAGACAAGTGTATTTTCCATAATTGCAGTATTTTGGGAGAAGGGTAATTTAACCTCAAACTTTTTCAAAACAATATTTAGATAATGTAGAGCAGCTATCTTTGTATAATATAATTTTAACCATGTTCAACAGTTAGCAGTCTATTAATAATTACCGTACCTACTTCTAATTTTTGCCTCCAAAAGGAATCCAACACAGTAAAATGCTTTTAGGAACCATAATATAGTGAATCAAGATTTCATACTTTTTTTATATACTTAGCATAGGCTGTCTGACTAAACTGCCCAATAGTGGTGTGAAATAATATATTAATAATTATTTACTTTTTTAAATGTTGACAGACAAAAGTAATTGAATTGATGGAGACTCCACAAAATTTTGATCCAGTCAAAATATACTGCAAAAGAAATTTGCTGAAACTACAACAGAGCAGGACTAACATGAAATACCAGGACATTGATCTTAGGAGCTTCAAGTCTGTGTACCGGAGAGCGTGCTGTAAGGCCATATACTCACATGATTGGAACAAACTGTTGTACCTGTTGAAAAAGTGCCCGCCCTGGGAACATAATTGGAAGGATAGTAATGAAGCTGCTTTGTATGTTAGAGTAAGTATAAAGAGAAAATTGAACAAAAAATATTTAACCTTTTACAATTTAACATTAACATCATGTAAAACCTTACCCTTTGCATTCCAGGCATTAGTAATTCTTCTCATGTACCATCCAACATCGCAAGCTAAAGGCTTATTGAATGAATATCTACATCTAGTCTGGGCATGTCGCTCTGATGAGGTGAAGAAAGCGGTTCTGAAGATCTTGTTAACGCTGCCGGAGAAGATACATGGTGTTGCACATGGGCAATTTGTTAATTCTTATATAAAGGGTGACTAATATCTGACAGTTGAGAGTGACCTGACATTTTGAGGTCTTGTGATATTTAAATGAACCATTTGTACCTGTTGTAAACACAACTACACAACATGCTATACATTTTCCAGTTTATGCTGACTTCGCAAAGTACCGAAATCCTAATCAATGGGAGATCAGCTTATTCTGGAAGTGTATAGCTTTGTGTGTATCCGTGTGTACAGAGAAGAGTTGTTATTTAATTGTAAAATATTGATAAGTGTATTTGAGTAATTATATTTATGACGACTAGTGAGGGTTTTATTCTAATGAGTCGTTGTTGAATAAGTGTAAGTAGTCCTTTACCATGAGTAAGGGACTACTTACACTTATTGAGCTCCATCAATGGACATCACACAAACAATTGTCCTACGCTGGATATTAAAAATCTATCTCGGTTGCTATCTTGATCCCGATCTTTGTCTGTAACCAATCAACGACCGAATTCGCCTATCCGAGTCTTAAAGATGTCCAATCAGAAGCAGCCATCAAAAACAAAGGATCGGGATTTGGATTGAGATAGAATATTAATATCGGGCGCTAGTGGACACAAGTCAGTCTAGTTAAGTATGCTCCGCTGCCGCTTCAATATTGATTTTTTATGCTAGATAGCGTTACTGAGGCATGGGATCGCATGTGCTCTCCATAGTATAACAGTCTAAAAACCTACAGTCGTCCGACGAAGCCGTCTAGACAGGGCAATCGTGCGGTGTGAAGGGCGAGACGCGGGAAATCCACTCCCGAACTGCGAACAAAACGATGTTCGCAGTTCGGGAGGTATTATGCAGACGTTGTCGGCATTTTTCCAGAGATCAAAGGCGTCGTCCTACTGTATTAATATTTATACTGTGATAGTATTTTAAATTTTGCTAGTACTTACAACTTTTACCAAATTATCTTGTTTACAGAACCCCTTGGGTCTTCCTGTGGCTAAGGCCATGACGTCGGAAGATGGAGAATGTGTTGAGTGGAAGTATAACCTGATATTGGAAGGACCCGCCGAAGTGTGGTTATGTGGACTTGAACATACCATGAGGGTTGTGCTGAGAGATGTAAGCTTTTGAATCTTTGGTGCCCACTGGCGGCAAGATACGGCAAGCGATTTGCTGATGACGAATATAATGAAATGACTGAAAATTATTCTTTCAAAATCAACTCCTTTCAGTAAGGTACTTAGGTTCGGTAGTTAGGTTCGCTATAGGATAGGTATGATGAGTTAGGTTAGGTTATATTATATGTATATTATGTCGTCATTCAATTTATATCTAACACAAAGGGTTTAGAGTATGATAATACATATTACCGTGGTAGAGGTTTAGAGGTTAAGAGCTCATTAGATACTCGCTAAATAATGAAGTAGTAGGTAACGTCAATTCGTCGTGGAGGATGCCATCTTGGCAGCCTTCGGAATGCTTTGGGGATTCTCGGGATGCTTCGTCAGACTTCGGAAAGCCGAAGCAACACTCGGCATAAGTTGGTAGGGCTTGAGATTGCGAGGGAGGATAGGCACGGCTAGGCAGCGCACATGACTCATTAGGCGTATGGACGCCGTAGCATACCTGTAGGTACGCCGATGAAAGTACCTAGACTTTAGGTAGGTATAATTTCGAACTATAGCACCTGAGTAGGTACTAAACTGTGGTCCGGCCACAGAGGAACACACCTCTGATGATAGTGTTTTTGGGAAACTTCAAGCATTTATGATAAGCTGACGACAAAGATCAATCATAAAAGTTGCAACTTACATTTATCCCGCCACATACGAACTAAATGACCAAAGAGTACCTAGGTATTACCTAGGTAAGTCATTGTAAACGACAGACATCCACCATCGGGGGTGTAATTTATCTATAATAGGTATGTATGTATTTAGAAATATATAAGTATGTTTATCAGCTGTTTAGTACCCATAACACAAGCTCTCAAGCTTAACTTGGGACTAAATGGCGTTGTGTGAAAAAAGTTGTGGAATATTTGTTGTGGAATATTTATCGCGATATAGGTAAACGTTATCCGCGCAATTTGAACGTAGGTAGGTATAAGTTATCGACAACAACCGTCGGGTAGTAGGTAGTTAGCCCACCAAACACATCACCCGTCTGGTCGGATAATCCTACCTTTTTTTATGAGGGATGATGAACTTTACACCCTGTTCCTCATAGATAGGTACACTACCCCTAAAAAGTTATCAAAACAGGAAAACTTTTATTAACACTACATATTGTGTTTCTAGCAATTGATATTGACTCGAGCGGCTTTGAGGAAATGTAAGTATCAAAGAGAAACTTGGATCAACGACTGGCCGGGACAACTTGGGATCACTTCCAGCAAGGTTAGAACACCTCCATTAACTTGAAGTAGGCCTCAAATAAGTAGTCTCTGGAGTAGGCAGTGACTTGTCGCTGCCGGCCGTGGTCGAGAAGATGGTCGGCAGCGTCGAGTCCTGGGACGCGGTGGTGTCCTTCTGCGAAACAGTCATCTCGCAGAAGGAGGCTGCGGAAAGGGAGAGGGAGATCACTTCCACTCACCCGGCCCGCAGCAGACGCACCGGGCGCAGGCGGAGGGCTGACAACGCCCTCTTCCAGCCCCCCTCCCCGGGCGGGGCACATCCATGAGGATTTTCCACCCCTCAAAAAAAAAAAGGCCTCAAATAAGTAGGAAAAATTATCGCCAAGTGTCAACTAACAAGACACTACTACTAATGCTCTCCCTGAGTATCAAATAACGTCAGTTTTACATAACATAACATCACGCCTGCTATTCCCGAAGGGTTAGGCAGAGGTGTACCTACCAGTAGGTAGAAGATACACCCACATTTCGCCAGTTATGTTTAAGTCCCATGTAATAGGGGACGAGCCTATTGCTATCAAGCCGGCACCATATCAGGACTCCAGACTGGTAACTCCAAAATAAAATAAATAATTAAAATCTAACCGACATTTGTGATTGAAACATAACTGTCGAAATATGTTGTACCTAGTTACTATAGGTCTATTGATATCTCTCTGCCTATCCTTTCTGGAATAACTGGCATGATGTTACGTTACATTGTCTAGATCCAATGGACGTCAGACTGCACGCGCACACTATGCCGCTGTGAGATAATGAAAGAGAAGAAACCATTGAAGAAGCTGCGCAAGAAGCAGAACTTGATTCTGACCACTCTTCAGATGATGTCCAGGAAGGAGATCAGCAAGATTCTGCGCGCCAAAGTCAACGCGCTCTGCGTTATTGAGATACATTCTCGGGATACCGTCGATAGGATGTACAAGATGGGTTAGTTAAGTCTATTTCACCATCTGCCAAGCCCTTTCTACGGGAAAGCTTCGCTTGGATATCGGATTGATGATTGCCAGATGAAGCGTGAAGCTCAAGACCGATCGCGATGGAAGATATCTGTGGACGCCCTCTGTCCCATCTAGGGGACATAGGACATTAAGTCAAGTAAGTTATGTTCGTAAATTTGTATGCCTGAAAGGCTAAACGTTACAGATTTTCGTTAAACTAACCGTCTTGCGTGGTATGTATACCTACACACTCATGTTTTAACAAATATAAATATCTTGAATCTTGGCAAAGTCTGTGGATGGGTGTGACCATTCATTAAAATCACGTTAAGCTGTCGGTCCCGGGTTACCAAGGTCAAATAGGTAAACGCTCTTTGAAAAACGCTGGTATTCAGATGCATCCAGTTATACTGGAATAAGCTGGATATAGTTGAGAGAAGGATATGCAAGTCATGATGGCTGGGGTTAAAGTCAAAGCCAAAGTCAAATCATTTATTTCAATTAGGCCTGAAAACAGGCACTTTTGAACGTTACACTTACAAATAAATTAAATTAATATGATTCTAGTTGCACATTCCAAAAGGTAGTTTCGTATGGAGAAGAATGTGCAAGAAACTCCATACTTACTCTTTTAAAATAGATTTTACAGTGTTTGTATATACATAATCAGATTATATGTGAGGACGATGTACCATGAGAAAAAAAAACAGCTATCCTGAGATAGGTGATATAAAATAAGCAACGCGGCTGGTAATTGTATGAGCGTATTGAAAGATACATGGTGCTCACATATTTACATAATATTTAATCCAAAGTTGATTATTAAAAAAAAAGTAATAATCATGAAGTTAATACTTAAAATAAAAATAACTACGTTGGACTAACTACGGATTTACGGATTTTACGCAGTTTAAATGAAATTAAATCGTGAGCACAATTCTACAGTCTATGTTACCAAGAGCAATGGAGGGGGCTATGCCTGGAGTTACCTTGGGTGAGCTAATCAGAAATAACGATATCCGGGCCGCTAGAGAACCATGGTCACCGACATAACCCGAAGAATCGCTGAACTTAAATAGGAGTGAGCAAGATAAATCGCTCGCAGAACAGTTGGTTGTTGGGGCTGTACCTAGTTCTGAAGTGGCGACCACGTACCGGAAGACGCAACGTTGGAAGGTCTCCCACAAGTGCCGATGACATAATATGGTGAGAGTCGCGGGAATCCAAAGATGTGAGACGCACCGACCGGTCGTTGTGGCGATACTTCGGGAGGCCTATGTCCAGCAGTGCACGTCTTTCGGCTGAAATGATGATGATAATGATAACCAAGCCGCGCATAGCAGCCCAACCGCAGGCGATTTCCGCGACACGCGATTCGTTTCCATTTCAACTATCATATCTGCACCTTTTAACTATTCTTCTTACAACCCCCAGGCTGCATGAACGTCACCGCATTCGAGTGGTTCTCACAGCTGAAGTTCTACTGGGACCGCGAGAGGGAAGACTGCTACATCAAACAGACGAACACTAGTTCTATCTATACGTACGAGTACATAGGGAACTCGGGACGACTCGTCATCACGCCACTTACTGACAGGTGACAAAAGCAATAGCACTAGAAAACACGCAGTAGAAACACTAGGCAGTAGTGAATGCGACGGGCTTTTTGGGGACAGTTTAATGTAACTTTGACGTTCGAAAACTGCTGATCCTCGTAAATGTTTCTGATTCGATTTTAAGGCAAAAATTTGCAGGGCTATTATTGCGTAGGTATCTACGTTGACAGTTCATAGTGGTGATCACTGGGCAACGTGTTCAACGATTAACTGTCAAGCAGCTAGTTTCCTTTTGGCTATCATTAGGCTTCCTGTAGGTATACGCCGGAACCGCACCGGCGCCGGACCGCAATACTGTTTATTCACATTAAAATTGCATCACCATTCACCACCATGCCGTAGCCGCGTCGCAGACGCACCGTCGCCGCGTAAAAATCGTATTGTCTCTGCGTTAATTACTAAGCAGCGATCACAGTTCAGTAGTATAACATTGTCGGTGTAACTGTACATACTTCACTGTTAATAGTTGTTTCGTATCTATACAGGGTGTTTCATTCAAATGGGTCAGTATGGGAAAGTCTGAAACTATAAGACATACGAAGATCGGTTCTGAGGAACCATGTCATCGATTTTAATAAAAAGAGAAACTGCATTCATACATTTAAAAAAAAATCTGTACTCTGTTCGGGAATCGAACCCGGTTATTTTGAAAAAAAAAAACCTACACTATTTCTATTTAGATATCGATTATGTAGGTCTTAAGCAGTAAATGTCTGTATGAAACATGATGTCTAAAATGAATAAAATGCATTGTTTCCACATACTTTAATTTACTTTAGTAGGTGCTCGAAGTGACCACCGCCTTTTTCAATACAATATTCAATACGTTTAGGTAACGATCTTACAATTGCATTTTGTATCTTCATGTGGTGAATTTGCGTTAAAATTGTCTCTATGGCTACTTTAGGTCTACAACGGTGTCCATAGCTTGTTTTGTACACTTCATCCTTAACGTAACCCCATAAGAAATAGTCCAGAGGCGGTTTTGAAAAAGGCGGTGGTCACTTCGAGCACCTACTAAAATAAATTAAAGTATGTGGAAACAATGCATTTTATTCATTTTAGGCATCATGTTTCATACAGACATTTACTGCTTAAGACCTACACAGTCGATATCTAAATAGAAATAGTGTAGGTTTTTTTTTTTCAAAATAACCGGGTTCGATTCCCGAACGGAGTACAGATGTTTTTTAAAATGTATGAATGCAGTTTTTCTTGTTATTAAAATCGATGACATGGTTCCTCAGAACAGATCTTCGTATGTCTTATAGTTTCAGACTTTCCCATACTGACCGATTTGAATGAAACACCCTGTATAATGTTAACATTAAGTAAAAAAAAGAAAGTGTTACCTCACTTATTTAGTCTACAAGCAACGGCAAGACTTGAGCAAATTAATAAACGCAGAAGAAGATTTTGGGTACACCCTGTTTTATCCTTTACGGAGGACAAGGGTTTCATGTACTTTTGAGAAATTATGAAGAAAAATTTTATGAATATCTCCGCGGCGACACGGTGCGGCTGCGACGCGGCGGTGGTGATGCGATTTTGATGTGAATACATACCTAGTATTGCGGTCCGGCGCCGGTGCGGTTCCGGCGTCGTATATGCAGGAAGCCTTATATATAGGGTGTATCTAGAATGACGTAATGCGCACTCGCAGAGACGTGCGAAGTGCACTGTACCCCGTCTGACAGTCACCGTAACTTGAAGTTCATTTAAGGTGCAATAGCATTTTTTTGTGAATGCTCAGTTATCATCTAAGTTCGGTGAAACTGGACGCCATCGTGGCGTGGGTGGTTTCGTGACTGGCAGTGAAAAAATGGCCAATAGCCCTGCTGATCTTCTAGACCCTGTTGTGTCATTGTTTGTTGTATTTCTGCAATCTGTCACTGTGTCGATTTTTCCGTAGACATTTAATAACTTACTTCTATTATTATTATTTTTTATTATTGTTTTTTTTTAATAATTTTTTTTATAATTTTAGTATTTTTTTATCTTACTGTATTTATTGCATTATTGCATATCTATCGTTTTTTAATACTTTGTTTTCTTGGGTGTGTCCGTGGCATCAGAACGGGCCCTATCAGAATAACAGCGCTGCGATATTTAGGTATATCTTTAAATGTCGCAGCTAATGCTGAGATAGTCGCCTTTTTGGTCTCGCACAGGTCATTATTTTATTTTATTTATTTTTTTGTCTTTAGTTTTTTAATCTTTTCTTGTTTCTTTTTCATTATCTGTATTGTTGTTCTTTTGTTTTATGTTCTGTGCGTCCAAATAAAATATTTTCTTTCTTTCTTTATTACGGTGATCATGCTACTCGTGATGTCTTTCCTCCTATCCCTGCACTTCCCCTTCAGATGCTACATAACCCTGACGACGGCCTTACACCTGTTCCGCGGCGGTAGTCCTCAAGGCCCGGCCGGCACCGGCAAGACGGAGACCACTAAGGACCTGGGCCGCGCGCTGGCACGCTGGGTCGTCGTCACCAACTGCTCCGACGGACTCGACTATAAGTCTATGGCTAAGTGCTTTGCAGGTGCGTGTTAGCATACCATCACGCCTGGAATTCCCGAAGGGTAAGGCAGAGGTATAATGTAGTATACCTACCCACATTTTGCTAGTTACGTTTAAGTTCTCTGTAATAAGGGGCGAGCTTATTGTCATCAATCATAAAACGGGAGAGGCTGAATGCCCTCCTAGAAAAATAGCGGAACACAGATACATTAACTATGTCGACTATGAGGGCACGTAGTGCGTCCTATTCTTGGCCTGAATTCCGTTGATTTTAGTCTGCAGTCTAAGCAAATTGTCGCCCGCAACAACAATGTCTCGACGATATTATTTTTGCATTACTTATTAATTTGTTTATTACCTACTGCTGACAATCGTAATATTAGTATGTTAAAGTATGTGCTACAAATTGTTTTTCCTTTTATTTATCTGTTTAGACTATAATTATTTTTTGTTCATATCTTACATTAGCGTTTAAGTACATTAAGGTATATCATAATATTATATTAACTTATACAAACTTATTCCATTTTTGCTATATTGTTGTTATCAAATCTATTGTCCATATAGTAATTAGTAGAAACTTGCCGCCTGTGATACAGGTCTAACCTAGTACCTAGTACAGGCATCGAATTTTGTTATACCTACATTTTTTATTGAAGATTTAAATTTTACTCATTTGTGCCAATTCTAATTTTTGAATAAATATTATTATTATTATTATTATTTAATCGGGCACAAATCCAGGGGAGAAAGATGAGAAATTCTAGGTGGTAAAAGGGTATCAGATCTTTTATCCTTTCTAACATATCTGAACAAAGAAGTGATTGTCGACCTGTCTTAAATGTTTTTCTTTCAAAAAGAAACGTAACCTTACACTTGGAATTTATCGTGGGTCATCATTATTTCAGCCATAGGAAGTCCACTGCTGGATATAGGCCTCCCCTATAGATCTCCAGTAAGACCGGTTGGAAGCGGCTCGCATCCAGCGCGTTCCCGCGGCCTTAATGAGGTCGTCTGTCCACCTTGTGGGTGGACGTCCTACGCTGCGCTTGCCGATACGTGGCCTCCACTCGAGAACCTTTCGACCCCATCCCTCATCAGTCCTCCGTGCTATGTGCCCTGCCCACTGCCACTTCAACCTGCTAATCCGTTGGGCTATGTCGGTAACCTTGGTTCTTCTACGGATCTCCTCATTTCTGATTCGATCTCGCAGAGAGACTCCGAGCATATCGTGGGTGCGTTTAAAATATTTACTTACATTCACACATACTAACAGTTGGACCCGGAATATGTAAAATGCCAAATGTTGAGGAAATAGGAGACTACTAGTAAAGGTGAATATGCAAATAAGTGATGGATGATTGCGTGAAGATGATTTACAGCTTCAACACGTCATTGGCCATCTGGCATTCTGACATCTGTCAATGACATGGCGGTAGCTGGGCCCCTGTCAGGCTCTCACCCTGCCTCATGTCTCCAGGTATTGCCCAGAGCGGTTGCTGGGGTTGCTTCGACGAGTTCAACCGCATCAACATCGAGGTGTTGTCGGTGGTGGCGCAGCAGATCCTGGCGGTGCTGCAGGCGCTGTCGCTGTTCCAGAAGAGGTTCATGTTCGAGGGAGCCGACATCAAGCTGGATCCTAACTGCGGGATTTTTATTACTATGAATCCTGGGTGAGTTAATCTCGTTTATGCAATGCCAGCATGCATTCCGATCTTATTACCTTTGCCAGGTGATTGATCAGTGACATATTTTGTTTTTTTCGCTGAGTGCTCTCAAAATCGTTTTGGATATTCATGAGTATACTTTACGCCCTTAAATAGTAAGGTATGTGAGAAAAGTTAGTTCCAATGTAACCCAAAAATCTTAAGCTACTGACCTATTCATTAGTATACTAATACGCCCTAAAATAGTAAGGTATGTGAGGAAAATTAATTCCGAAGTAGCCCCAAAAGTCTAAAGCTACCCGTTACAAATAGAAGTCAGATGTTCATAAGATGCCCAGGGTATTACAGAATTTAAAAATACAATCATTAGGTAGCCATAAACTGGTGGTGGTACTTGTAGCTAAAAATATGATTAGAGAGTTATCATATTTTTTTTGATGAAATGGCTTCAAGTTATGATCGCATTGTCCTTGAAGCCAATTGATTTATTCCTTTCTCAAGACTCAGCGAGTCTTCAGCTTCTCAATACGGTGTTGTTGATTCTTTAGATAATTACTCTCTTCACATTCTCTCATTATAGTTACGCGGGCCGGACAGAGTTGCCGGATAATCTGAAGTCGATGTTCCGTCCGATTGCGATGTGTGTGCCCGACTCGCTCATCATTGCAGAAAACACACTCTTCTCTGATGGCTTCACCGCTTACAAAGTTAACGCTAAGAAGGTAAAGCTTACATTATTTTGTGTATTCTAAATAACAGTTATATACGGCTATATTTTTTAGTAAGGTATGGGTGTATTTATATTATAGTACACAAAAAAGTTTTTCTCTTCTGTGGTGTAGCACAGAAGAGAAAAACTTTTTTACATTAAAAACAACCGACTTCTTAAAAAACACTAACAGGTGAAAAATAACTCCAGTTTCGGAAGTCGGTGGCCAATAATGAACGAAACAAAACCACCAAAGACACACATAGAAACTTGTGTCTTTGGTATTTTGCAATTTTTAGCTTCGTATGTAAAGAAAGTTCCTCGGGGATCCCTCATCAGATATGAGTTTTGATACAAATGGGACCAATCTGTTAGTATACCCTATGAGTAAATAGAAAAAATTTGAATCGGTCCATAAATGACGGAGTCCCTAGTCAAACCCTAAAAAAAAACAAAGGAATTGAGAACCTCCTCCTTTTGTTGATGTCGTTAATAACCGGCGCTATTAAGACGCGCGGCGGTACGCAATTGCGAATTCAACAAGTATTTTTACATCGATAAAACGCGTTAAATTAAGTAAGTCTCAAAAAGAATAGACTGAAACTAAAGAATCGGCTGTTGCTTACATTTTGGTCGAGTAGGTATTAAACTTTTGCATGCAACAGTTAATTTCTTTTCAAATGTTACCTACCCACGTCGTCCCATAGTAAAAGTTGCTCATATTTATAAGTAGAAAGTTTATTTAGGAAGAAAAACTCAGGACAATAGGTAAAATAAGTAAAACGATGATAGCTGCAAAAGTATTATAAACTGAAGCGCAGCTACCAACGCCCTTCTCTAGATACAGAATGGAAGAAGTACCCCGAATATCCCGTATAAATGAAAGACTTTTTAACCATCTTCAATAAAGAAGTCATAGAAGGGAATTTAAGCGAGCAAGAGATTTTTCTGGGTTTTGGAATCCTTCAATCATTGTTTTGAAAATTGCTGGTGAAAAAAATTTTATGAGAGTTCAAAAGTCAACAATTCGTGTGGCATTTCGGCAAAAACCAGCGGTCTGTGCCACCGGCGTAGTGTGTAGTAGGAGTAATTTGACATTATCGTCTCATTATTAATTCAATAGCTTTCATTCGACCAGCTTACTCCTGTCATTCGATTGCAGGTGTTCACCTTATATCAGTTGGCGATGCAGCAGCTGTCCAAGCAGGAACATTACGACTTTGGTCTGCGGTCTATGGTTGCGTTACTGCGGTACGCTGGCATCAAGCGGAGGGCCTACCCTCTATTGCCTGAACAAGAGGTTAGTAAGATCTTCTTTTTAGCGTGTCGATGGCAAACATTGACACTTCATTCATCGAGTGTACTTCGATTCTAAACACCGACAGACACGACGCCGACTGACTGAACACCGACAAGACTTTACTTCGGCGGGACTCTTCGCTGACAAGACACTTCGCCGACAGAGCATAATATTTAATCAGATACTTACTTTGAAAATCGATTTATACAATCTATTAGTTTCTGGCACTCGCCGGCCGCTGCCACGGTAGGGCAACAAAAATTGCTAGGCTTGAAGTACCCATTGTTGGAGTATTCAAATGTGTTCTCTTTGGTATTGTTCGTCAGGTCGTTTAAGTTCCCAAGTTCTAAATTGAGCTCACGACTACTGACAAATAAGTACACTGACTAGATAATCCTCTCATATCTGTGTGGTTTTTCCTCAAATCCCTTCTCAGACAATAATCTGCATAACTCTCACGTTTTGATGTGACCAAGATAATGTCTGGACATCAAAAAAGACCGAGACCTCTGAGTTTCTTTAGGGGTTTCTTCTCAGCATAAGACATAATAGTGAAACACCGACCAGAGCTCACTAAACTTTATGACGCGTAATAGTGTTTGTAAAAACCGATAGTCGAAAATAAATATAAGATATATATATATCTTTATATATCATGATAAAGACATTTTTATTTAACGATAAAAAAATCCAACGTACTCCAAATTTTCTCGCAGATGGTAATCCTAGCCATGCGGGATATGAACGTGGCGCGTCTGACTGCCAAGGACGTCCCCCTGTTCGACGGCATCATGCAGGACATCTTCCCTGACGTCACGATCCCCACCCTGGACTACGACCTGCTGGAGACTGCCATCACAGCTGAGATGAGGATAGCTGGGTTGCAGCCCGTCAAGGCAGCGCTGCATAAAGTTATACAGACTTACGAGACAAAGGTCAGTCTTAGTTGTTTATCTATTTTAACAATTTTATTAAGATGTTTGTTTGCATTGAATATGCTCCGAAACTTCTGGACCGATTTGAAAAATTCTTTCACCGTTGGGAAGCTTCACTGTTCCCGGGTGATACAGGCTACTTTTTTATCCCTATATTCCACGGGAACGGGGATTACGCGAGTGAAACCGCGTGACGTTTGCTAGTTTCAAATATTGTAAAGTGAAAACTTATATATGTGCGTTGGGCATTTTTGAAAAAACCTTTGAACTCGTGACACTGTTACCGTTACCGTAACCGTAATGTGTCTAAAAGTAAATTTATGTTTTAACAATATATTGCATTTTTAACCGACTTTCAAAAAAGGAGGAGGTTCTATGTTCGTGTGTATGTATTTTTTTTTTTTTTTTATGTATGTTACCTGATTTCTCCCCCATTTGTGGACCGATTTTCAAAATTCTTTTTTTGTTTGAAAGAGTAGACTCCTAGGTGGTCCCATTTTAATTTGGTGAAGATCTGGTGCTGATCTTCGGAGATATACAACGGAACTCTTCAAAAATAGACGGCAAATCTGTCGTGATTGCTGGAATCGCTTGGATGTTTATTGTTTATACAACATCATGACGTATTATCACGCCTGTATGCTCTGTGGGGTAAGCAGGTGGGTACAATTAGGGAATGCAATCTCGTACGAGATTTCCGCCTAGCGAGATCTCGCGAGACTCAAAACCCAGTCTCGCGAGATCTCGCAAATTACGGGATCTCGCGAGATTGGGAGAATCGCAATTAAAACATATGCAAATGCTTGTTTTAAGAACTAGTAATTGACATGATATGTAAATAAATAGAAACTGCGTTGCTTAGTTATAAAAATAATGTAAGTTTTATTTTAAAAATTAACAGAGTACTTTTAATTTGTCTCTAACTCTTATAGGTAACATTTGTATATGTCTATAAGTATTATACCTACTGTAGCTAATCAGTTCAAATTCTTACAATATTGGTGACATAACAATAATTATCTATATTTACGAGTAGTCTTTTGTAAATTATTACTTTAGTTTCAATAATTAAGAGTAATAGGAACATTACTTCTGGTAAATAAATACAACAAAACAAAAACTTAACTTCACAAGTTCTTAAATAAATGTTGTGAGATCGTATTAATCAAATAAAAGAAGTTTAAAGTAGAAGTCAGATGAAGTTATTAAGGTACGGAAAGGCAAGTTAGTTTGTCTGAAAATGGCTTCTCAAAAATCACATCATGTCGAGAGTATCATCTGACAGACGACTTCTGATTTTGCAGGGTATTTGGCATGCAAAATCAGAAGTCGTCTGTCAGATGCGCCAGGCGCGGCCGCACGGCCGGCCAGGAGTCAGTTCGCGCGCAGCCGCGCTATGAAATACACATCGTCACGCTGCATTTGTCGATCTCGTTATCTCGCGAGATCTCGTACGAAATTTGACGAGATTCAATCTCGTAAAATATGGCCGAGATCTCGCGAGATCGGGATCTCGGCGAGACGAGATTGCATTCCCTAGGTACAATTTACCTAGATTTCGTCAGTTAGGTATGTTAATTTTAATTTATCAGGGATTAGTGGAAAACCTTATTATCATGACATGTATTGTTAACAATTAAGAATATAAAATAAATTCATGGCAAATATTTTTATGGCAACAACTAAAAATGGAAAAATAAAAAACTTTTTTGCAAAAAATAAAACCGACTTCAAAAAAAACACTAAACGGTGTAAAATAACTCTAAATTCGGAAGTCGGTGGCCCATCATGAGTAAGACAAACCCACCAAAGCCACAGACTTCCGAATTTAAAGTTATTTTACACCGTTTAGTGTTTTTTTTGAAGTCGGTTTTATTTTTTGCAAAAAAGTTTTTTATTTATTTCCTGTCGATCAGTTTTCATTTCTGTCAGCCCGGTTTATTTTATCTATATTTTAGCGTGTGATTGCTACGCTGATTGTTGCAGGTTCGATTCAGTAAAAGGCACCCCGTACACAAAGTCACAGCTTTTTAATTTGAACCTTAAGTCAATAACATAAAAGTCACTCTTAGATTGCTTCACCTTTACCGTAATTCGACTAAGTATAATAACAACATTAATAACTCACCCAGAACTCGCGCCATTCAAGCATTCTTCTTGGCGACACCAACTCAGCCAAGTCTACATCCTGGAGAATGCTAGCCAACACTCTGTCGCGTCTGAACCGGGAGAAGCAGCCAGGGTTTGAACTAGTCCAGACATTTCCTATAAACCCGAAGGCTCTGACCCTGGGAGAACTGTACGGGGAGTATAACCTGGCTACCGGAGAATGGAAGGATGGAGTTCTGTCCTCGATTATGAGGGCCACTTGTCAAGGTAAAACGCATTTGAATGAATATATCTCTGACGATGGAGTGTTTACAAGTTATTGGTAATAATTGCATATGAAAATAATTATAAACGTTGGACTGCCTCTTTGCTCGAGTGAGCATGAGGTCCCGGGTTCGATGTCCGGGTCGGGTAAAGTGTTATTCAGTTTTTCTATCAGGAACTTCTCAGTAGCAGTCCGGAGTCAGGATTTCTGTTCGATTAATGGCAATGGGATCGCCCCCTATTATATAGGACTTAAACATAACTGGCGAAATGTGGGTGTAATACCAGGTACACCTCTGCCAAACCCTTTGGAGATTACAGGCGTTATGTTATGTTGACAATATAAAAACTAAAAAAATGTATGTCACAATAAATAGCTTTAAGACGAATGAGGAACATGGTGTAAAGTTCCTCATCCTCCATTGAAAAGGGAGGATCCTCCGACCAGGCCGGTGTTGTGTCTGGTGGGCTAACTACTACCTTTTTTTTTTTTTTTGAGAGGTGGTATATCCTCATGGATGTCCCCCGCCCGAGGAGGTGGAGGGGTCTGTCAGACTCTTAGGTACTGACTTAAACCACCCCGTGTTCCTTCTCACACCTGCGCCGGGGGTCACGGGAACAGAAGATACTTCCGCGACCCCCGACTGGTGCCTGCCCCGCGGGCCTCGCCAAGTCAGCGAGGGGAGTGAGGTGTTAGACTCCCCTCGCGACGTCCAAGAGGGGCGCGCGTGAACACGACGCGCCGCCACCTCGGGTCCATGTACGTGGGGGCGGCGGACATCCCCGCGTCCGTCGCCCTGGACCCATTCAGGGGGGCTGGAAGAGGGCGTTGTCCGCCCTCCGCCTGCGCCCGGTGCGTCTGCTGCGGGCAGGGTGAGTGGAGGTGATCTCCCTCTCCCTTTCCGCAGCCTCCTTCTGCGGGATGACCGTTTCGCATGCGGACACCACCGCGTCCCAGGACTCGACGCTGCCTCTGATCCTCTCGACCACGGCCGGCAGCGACAGGTCACTGCCTACTCCAGAGACGAGGGCACGGCGCGGCTCCTCCCAAGCGGCACACTCTGCCAGCGTATGCCGCGCCGTGTCCTCCCGGGCTAACTACTACCTGCTGCAACAGTTGTGGCTGTCGAAAAAGCGATGGTCCAAAAAAAACCCAGAGTCGATTCAGACAAATTAGGTATCAATAGCTTTATTAAAATGCACAATTTACTCCACCGAAAAAAAATTGCCTATATCCATGGGGTATATGAGTTATAGACGAACAAAGTATATATGGAAAAATCGTGAATAACTTGTTATTTTTACCAGTTTTTTCAACAGCATTATATTAATAATAATAATCATAGGACAATAATAAATATAACTAGCGATCATATGCAACTATCAAGTCAATTGAAGTTTTTAGACACCCCGAAAGGATAAATACCTATTAATAACGAAGAAAGTACATTAATTAGGTGTCGAATCCATTCCAGGCACGTCGGGACAAGAACATAATTATTACTGTTATGTTTTATATAACACGAATAGGATTTCGGAATACTGTTGCAGCTGTATACATGGTCGCCGCACATTGGGCAGTTGTGCCCACATAATAAGCATTATATCTGTGGCCCTAGTGAAAAGGGGTATAAGTCCAATTTTGTCGAAAATGAGTTAAGTGTACCAAAGTGATCAGAAAAAAATGATCTAACGTTTGGTGAAGACAGATCTAAGCTATCTCTAAAAATAAGAAAGTTACTTTGTGTAAAAGGGTCCAACTGACACCAAAAAAAACTGTAAAAGTCGGTTTTCTGATCACTGAGTTAAGTGTACCTAACTCATTTTCGACAAAATTGGACTTATACCCCTTTTCACTAGGGCCACAGATATATTATCTGGCCTGGGCCAGGTACCAAGACAACCTTATGCAACCTGCTGGGTTCTTAAATGATATATTAATAGACATTGAAAATAATTGAAATAAATATTTTTCCCACAGTATTTGTTTTTTTTAAATAAGCGACTGAAAAAATAAATAATCTGGGACAAAATAGGCACATTCAACTGTAAAAAGATTTCACGACAAAAGTATCTTGAAATAATGATTTACAAGCTGTGAAATATAAGATTTCAACTTGATAGGTTCATATAATCGCTACTTATATTTATTACTAGCTTCTGCCCGCGACTTCGTACGCGGATCCTGTTGCTTATGCCAGCGATAACGGGGTCGTCAAAATCGAAGATCTGAAACATCTGATGTCGAATTCTATAAGCCCGGGGACGGGAAATCAATGGGATGCGCGAGACGATTCAAGATGTTCCAGATTTTTTATTTTTGTTGGTCAACAGGAAATGCCATCAGACTTAACAACTTTTGCTAAGACGCCATTTCTATTATGTATATGTTATATTGTCTCTGGGCTTTGGAGTTCCCCTACAGGTGCTCCAGATCTTCAAATTTAGTCCCACAGCAGAAAACACTCTTCACGTGGAATAGTTTTTTCAATGGCACCATTTTTATATCTCTTTTACTTTAGGTGTTCCATTTTTCAAAATAAATTATAGCCTATAATATGTTGCGTAACGTTCACGATCAGCGGTCAGTCGCGCATCTCCTTCCCCCACTTATCTCTAGAGTCGATGCGTATATACGCTGAAAACTCAAGCGTCATGCTTTTTCCGTGAACGTCTCCAACTCGCGAGACAGTGCATGATGTTCACGATCAGCGGTCAGTCGCGCACATATTCTTCACTGGTCTCTAGAGACCTGGATGTAGATGCGTAAATACGCTGAGAATGCAGGCGTGCTTCGCGATCCCAAGAAGTTTCCACGGAGCGAGTTGCAGCCTCATGTTCTCGAACAGCATCAAGTCTCTCCTAACGCTCTTCGGTAGATTGTTGGGATCTTATGGTCTTTAATCATTTAGCACCTTTGGAACATTGGGAAAAATTTGACCTCTTTCTAGGCATGGTTATAGTTTTATTGTGATGATACCTGATCAATTAAAATCTAAGTGGCTGCTCCCCTGCGTTACCGGGTAAGCTACCGTGTAACGAAGATAAATGGAAAAGGAAATTAAACACTCAAATAACATAAGCCCGAAGGCAAACGATAAAAAAATGGGAGTTTTAGCCAGTAGAGTCTAATTTTCAACGATATACCATCGTCATCGAAAATAAATCCTGAACTGTTCCCGCCTTCCCCGCGTAAAACCTCCTACTTATGTTATTTTATAATTATGCAATGAAATTAGTGATAGTTTTAATTTCCAGACCAAATGTTTCTGATCTATGATTTTTATAAGTCAACAGGAAATGCCTATCAGACCGAACAACTTTTGCTAAGACGTCATTCCTATTTGAGTTATGGTGTAGCTGGGCTCTTGGAGTTCCACAACAGGTGTTCCAGATCTTCGATTTTTATACGTCAACAGCGAGTGCTCATAAGGCTGAACAACTCTTGCTAAGACGTCATTCCAATATATGTTATAGTGTAGCTGGACTCTTGAAGTTCCACATCAGGAGTTCCGGATCTTCAAATTTATTCTCTCAGCAGAAAATGCTTATAACGTGGAACAATTTTTGCTATGGGACCATGTTTGTATCTCCTATAGTTTAGATGGTCTGTTGCGGTTCTGCATCAGGTGTTCCGGATCTTCAAATTTGTTCTCTCAGCAGAAAATGCTCATCACGTGGAACAATTTTTGCTATGGGACCATTTTTGTATCTCCTATAGTTTAGCTGGTCTGTTGCGGTTCTGCATCAGGTGTTCCGGATCTTCAAATTTATTCTCTCAGCAGAAAATGCTCATCACGTGGAACAATTTTTGCTATGGGGTCATTTTTGTATCGCCTATAGTTTAGCTGGTCTGTTGCGGTTCTGCATCAGGTGTTCCGGATCTTCAAATTTATTCTCTCAGCAGAAAATGCTCATCACGTGGAACAATTTTTGCTATGGGACCATTTTTGTATCGCCTATAGTTTAGCTGGTCTGTTGCGGTTCTGCATCAGGTGTTCCAGTTTCCAAGATAAATTATAGCCTATGTGTTGACCAGACTTAATATCTATACAACAAAAAAAAAATCATTCAAATCCGTCCAGTAGTTCCGAAGATTAGCGTGTGCAAACAAACAGACAAACAGACAAACAGACAAACAGACAAACAGACAAACAGACAGACTTTTTTTTTTGGATTCGTGCTCTATTACTGTTTCTAAACCCCCCTCAATTATTATTTTTTAAATATATTCAATGTACAGACACAGTTTTTTTACAGTCTTATTATATGTATAGATTGTCCTCTGATTATTATTATTAATATATTGCTGTTGAAAAAACTGATAAAAATAACAAGTTATTCATTATTAATATATTGCTGTTGCAAAAACTGATAAAAATAACAAGTTATTCATTATTAATATATTGCTGTTGCAAAAACTGATAAAAATAACAAGTTATTCATTATTAATATATTGCTGTTGCAAAAACTGATAAAAATAACAAGTTATTCATTATTAATATATTGCTGTTGCAAAAACTGGTAAAAATAACCAGTTATTCATGATTTTTCCAATACACTTTGTTAGCCTATAACTTTTATATCCCATGGATATGGGCATATTTTTTTTGGTGGGGTAAATTGTGCATTTTAATAAAGCTATTGATACCAGATTTGTCTAAATCGACTCTGGGTTTTTGGTCCATACATTTTTGGACCATTACCTTTGCATAAGTTTAAATCGCACGGATAATTTTAATATATATCGCGATGTAGGATATCAGTCATTAGTTCGTATGTGGCGACATAGATTTCGCTACAAGCTTTTATATGTTGATCCGCAGACGAGTCCCCGGATATGAAGTGGATAATATTTGATGGTCCCGTGGACGCGATATGGATAGAAAACCTCAACTCTGTGATGGATGATAATAAACTACTCACTCTGGTTAACAGTGAGAGAATATCTATGCCTGCGCAGGTTTGTACAGTGCTTGCATTTTTTCATAGTTCCGAGAAATTTCTAGCTCTGAGCTTGGGCGAGTTTGTGCACGCGTTGCGATTGAATCGTCCGTTCCCGCGACCGACGGAGGTGGTGTGTGACAGAACACCAGGGCCAGCTAAAATTTTGACAGAACTCGTTCTTCTCACATGATCTGACCAAGATAATATCTGGACCTCAAAAGATACTGTGACCTCTGAGTTTATTTCGGCGTTTTTTCTCAGAGTAAATAATGATATGTAAACGTTTGTATGTAATTTTTTGTAGAAATAAATATCATTGATCATTTGTCAACCCATGAAAAATAGAATAAAAAACGAGTGTGTTTTAAACAACAGGAATAAAGCATCTTCTTTAAAGAAATTGTGCGCGTGCGCTGCTGTCTCTTGCTTCTACAGTGTGATACTGACAGACAATAGGTGCACTGTGTCTTAGATATACGAAACGTGACTATGAGACAAAGAAAGGAAGAAAATTTGTGTTCGCACCCGTCTTATTTACTCCTACAGTAATATGTAAAAAGTAACTCGAGTTCCGTTCGCCTTGCTCGATCACACTTTTCGTAACGACCTCGTCACGCATTCAACAGCTAATTCCATAAGTCAAGCTTGCGTAAAGAAGTTTTCTTGTTTACAATAAAAGGCTTTTTTGTAAGTCGTTTAACGCTGGATATTAATAATCTATCTCGGTTGCTATCTTGATCTCGATCTTTGTAACCAATCAACGACCGAATTCGCCTATCCGAGACTTAAAGATGTCCAATCAGAAGCAGCCGTCCAAAACAAAGGATCGGGATTTGGATTGAGATAGAATATTAATATCGGGCGTTAAACAGCAACTTAACCGTAGTTCAATTTATATTACATCGGACTTTAACTTTACCGTCTAGGTAACACTTCTGATCGAGACGCTGGACCTGGCAGTGGCGTCACCAGCCACCGTATCTCGTAACGGAATGGTTTACAACGACTACAAGGACTGGGGCTGGTGGCCCTTTGTCAACTCCTGGCTGGACACCATAGAAAATCCTGACTACAGGGAGATTGTGAGTACAATATACAGAATAGCCATGTCCGTAAGGATTGGAAAAATCTGATGTGGCTACATCAGATTTTTTAAATCTGATTTCACCTTTATTTAGCAGCAATGTAGCTTATTTTGCAGCACGAATTCTAGATTTCGAGAATCTAAACGTTTGAATGAAAAAAAAAATAACTCTGTTTACTATTTTTAACCGACTTTCAAAAAAGGAGGAGGTTCTATGTTCGTGAGTATGTATTTTTTTTTTTTTTTTTTTTTTTTTTTTTTTTTTTTTTTTTTTATGTATGTTACCTGATTTCTCCCCCATTTGTGGACCGATTCTCAAAATTCTTTTTTTGTTTGAAAGAGTATACTCCTGAGGTGGTCCCATTTTAATTTGGTGAAGATCTGGTGCTGATCTTCGGAGATATACAACGGAACTCTTCAAAAATAGACGGCAAATCTGTCGTGATTGCTGGAATCGCTTGGATGTTTATTGTTTATACAACATCATGACGTATCATCACGCCTGTATGCTCTGAGGGGTACGCAGGTGGGTACAATATACCTAGATTTCGTCAGTTAGGTATGTTAATTTTAATTTATTAGGGATTAGTGGAAAACCCTATTATCATGACATGTATTGTTAACAATTAAGAATATAAAATAAATTCATGGCAAATATTTTTATGGCAACAACTAAAAATGGAAAAATAAAAAACTTTTTTGCATAAAATAAAACCGACTTCAAAAAAAACACTAAACGGTGTAAAATAACTCTAAATTCGGAAGTCGGTGGCCCATCATGAGCAAGACAAACCCACCAAAGCCACAGAATTCCGAATTTAGAGTTATTTTACACCGTTTAGTGTTTTTTTTGAAGTCGGTTTTATTTTATTCTGAGTTTTTGAAAAATGTAATGACTGCAGTTGATAAAACTACCCCTGTTTGCTCGATTTTTTGCGACATGACACAAGCCTTCGACTACGTCGATCATAAAATATTGGCAAGTAAATTGGAGGCATATGGATTAAGAGGAAATGTTTTAGAACTGTTTAAATCTTATTTATCCGATCGGAAACAAACTACACAAATAACAAAATTTAACATTGAAACTAAAAAAAAAGAACAATATCAATCCAAGATAAGATATGTCAGATATGGTGTCCCCAAGGTAGCGTACTAGGACCTACGCTATTCATTACTTACATCAATGATCTCCCTTATGCAACAGTACAACCAATGATATTATTTGCAGACGACAGCACTATTAATATTACATGTAATGATAAAAATCAATTTGAAACTGACATAAATAAATCAATAACATCAGTAATAACATGGCTAATCAATAATAATCTTAAAATAAATATTAATAAAACAAATGTAATGAATTACAGTCAAAGACCTTAAAATTCAATAAAATTTAAAGTAATATATGAAAATAATATAATAAAACAAGTAGATACCGCCAAATTTCTTGGCTTAAAAATTGACAATAGAATTAATTGGAAATCCCATACCGAAGATCTCTGTGTGAGAATAAGTAGTTTGTCTTTTGCGTTGTATAAACTGGCATCGACGGTTAGCAGAGACGCACTGTTGACTGCATATTATGGACTTATTGAATCGGTACTTAGATACGGTCTAATCTTTTGGGGAAACTCGTCAAACACCGACATGGTATTTAAAATGCAAAAGCGCTGTATCAGAGCTATGTCTGGAATCAAAACTACTGACAGCTGTCAACCACTGTTTAAAGAATACCTTAAACTGACACTTCCGTCACTATACATCCTAGAAACAGCCTTATTTGTCAGAAATAACCCTCACTGGTTTCCTCTTTTGTCAGATAATGTAATTAGAAGTAGACGTAATAAATATAAACATTATTTACAGCCTCACTCTTCGAAAACAGCACTTCTTCATAAAAGTGTATTTTGTATGGAACCGATCATATATGTATAATAAAATTCCAGAGAACTTAAAAAATATAAATAATACAAATAATGTCAAAAGAGATTTGAAGAAGCTACTAACTAAAAAATGTTACTACTGCGTTAAAGACTTTTTAAATGATACCTTGTAACTTGATTGTTTTGTATTATAATTTTGTTGTTTCTTTTTTTTTTCACTCAATGGTTTTATATTTTAAATGTCTGTATTTTTTTTTTCTCTCTCTTTTTTTGTACGCTAAATATGGCAAAACATGTTGAAACCTACCTGTTTTCAAATTTCCATCCACATTTGCATCTATATGTATTGTGTTACACATGTTTAAGCAAATAAATATATCTTTATCTTTATCTTTATCTTTATCTTCCTATATTGCAAATCAAGCACAACACCTGCTAAATGACCTTATGTCGAATATATTAATTGATCGTTCACATCCAATAGAAATTCACCTCTTGAGTTTAGATTGAGGAGCCATATTAAAAGTATTGTATTTTCTTTCATTTTAGCGCTACAGAAGCAAAATTTTTAGACGGTAATATGCAAAATTGCCACTAAATGATACAAAATTTTCATTAATATTCATATATTACTTAACGAGTTTGGTGGCTCATCAATTCAGACGTTAAGATTGAGGAGCTACCTTTGCATAAAATAACTAGTGATATATTTTGCTGTTAAATCTAGAATTCGTGCTGCAAAATAAGTAACATTGTTGCTAAATAATGGTGAGATCAGATTTCAAAAACCTGATGTGGCTCTTCAATCCTTACAGACATAATATACCTTAGTCTAAAACTGCCAAACCATCAGAGTGCCTAGTGCGAGTTTGTTTTACGTTAACGCGATCGACACGTTCATGACGTTCGGCGCTCCGATTGGCCCATTCCAAGCTTTTAACCAATCAGAGAGCCAAACGCGGTGAACGTTTCGATCGCGTTAACGTAAAAACAACTCGCACTTAAGGCACAGATCAACCATTTTAGTCCTTCGTAGACTGACGTCTTAATCATGGTCTTAACCCATCCTTCCAGCGTTTCCACCAAGGTATTCTTAAGTATAGATATTACACCAAACCTTGCCAAACCCTGCAACACAACATCAAGCCAATGTCACCCACTATTGTTGATATATGCTTATTCTTTTGGGCACTTCCGTTTATCAGCGATGCGGACGAATTCTCGTTTTTACTTTTTTTACATTACACACAGGTTGATTTATCCCACTAAAAATGTTAACAGGATATTCTATCCATGATTATGGACAACTTTACTATGGGACCAAGAAGGAAATCTCTAAAAACTATACCTATCTGCTAAATCATACAGAAGTTTTATACGTACTCGACCGAAATGAATGGTGACATTCGTTTTGGCTTAACAGCCGAGTTGGTTTTATAGTGAAAGTTGTCCATAAAAAAACATAGAAGATAAGGTGTGCACGGTGACCACTAAACGAGCCCCTGATCTGTGCCTAGTGCAACAGTTATTATGCATCACATCAAGCTACGCTACCCCAGTGTCAATATTTCCCAATGGAACATGAACCTTAACCTTTTGAAATAAAGTTGAAAACCTATCAACGTTTCGATCGCGTTAGCGTAAAAACAACTCGCACTTAAGGCACAGATCAATCCTCGTGCCTTCTCTGTATGGGAGGAAGCTTCTGCCCTGCAGTGGGACAGTAACAGACTGCAACGCCTGCATTGTGTCGTCAGCTGCGTCGCCTGTTCCAATCCATCCTGACGCCGGTGCTGGAGCTGAAGCGCGCGCAGCTGGCGGAGGGCGCGAGTGTGCGCGGGCAGGAGCTCACGGGCGTCAAGTGCTTGTGTCGCCTGCTGGCCCGAGCGCCCGAGCCCGCGCCTTCCGCGCCCGACGACCAGGCCGACGGCGAGAACTTCGCCAAGATGAGGTTCCTTTTCGCGTACGTTACTTGTTTTATTTCATCTTAAATCATAGTACGACCCGAGCTCCCGAATTCAATACCCGGGTCGGGCAAAACGTTCTTGAGTTATTTTAATATGGAATTTCTCGATAGCTACTCGGAGTCTGGATTTGTACCCGATTGATGGGAATAGGCTCGCCCCCTATTACATAGGAGTTAAACTTACCTGGAGAAATGTGGATGTACTTACTACTGATACACCTCTGCCTTCTCCGTATTCGAGGATAGCAGGCATGTTATGATGTTGTTGTTGAAATAAACATTTTTTAAAGATTTGTGCCGGCATTATAGATGCAGCGTCCATCACAAAAGCATGTTGCAGAAACAATATCCCGCCATTTTTTCTTTAAATAAATACAAAGTTCTACTGTATTAAGTTTTTCGCAATACAGCATGATCTGGTCAGTCTGCGCGACCTTGGAAGAGGAACCTCGTCGGAAGCTGGACAACTGGATCCGAGAGCACGAGGGTATCTTCCCTCTCAAGGACACTGTCTACGACTACTATGTGGACGAAAGGCTCCAGGTCTTCAAACTCTGGGAGGAAAAGCTCCCAGATAACTGGAGATTTAATCCCAAGTCAGTACATTCCGTAGGGCTTCCAAACTTGGTGGCTTTTTTTGAAATAACTTTGACCATGTTTAAATAAACTGTTTGAATAGGTACCATTTTAGTCCGGCGTACAGCTGGACGTCTTACGCCCGATATTAATATTCTATCTCAATCCAAATCCCGATCCTTTGTTTTTGACGGCTGCTTCTGATTGGACATCTTTAAGACTCGGATAGGCGAATTCGGTCGTTGATTGGTTACAGACAAAGATCGGGATCAAGATAGCAACCGAGATAGATTATTAATATCCAGCGTTAATCATGGTCTTAACCCATCCTTCCAGCGTTTTCAACAAGGTATTCTTAAGTATAGATATTACACCAAACCTTGCCAAACCCTGCAACACAACATCAAGCCAATGTCACCCACTATTGTTGATATATGCTTATTCTTTTTAACCGACTTTCAAAAAAGGAGGAGGTTCTATGTTCGTGTGTATGTATTTTTTTTTTTTTTTTTTTTTTTTTTTTTTTTTTTTTTATGTATGTTACCTGATTTCTCGCCCATTTGTGGACCGATTCTCAAAATTCTTTTTTTATTTGAAAGAGTATACTCCTGAGGTGGTCCCATTTTAATTTGGTGAAGACTCTCTTCAAAAATAGACGGCAAATCTGTCGTGATTGCTGGAATCGCTTGGATGTTTAGTGTTTATACAACATAATGACGTATCATCACGCCTGTATGCTCTGAGGGGTACGCAGGTGGGTACAATATACCTAGATTTCGCCAGTTAGGTACTTAAGTTAATTTTAATTTATTAGGGATTAGTGGAAAACCCTATTATGATGACATGTATTGTTAACAATTAACAATATAAAATAAATTCATGGCAAATATTTTGAGGGTAACAACTAAAAATGGAAAAATAAAAATTTTTTTGCAAAAAATAAAACCGACTTCAAAAAAACACTAAACGGTGTAAAATAACTCTAAATTCGGAAGTCGGTGGCCCATCATGAGTAAGACAAACCCACCAAAGCCACAGACTTCCGAATTTAGAGTTATTTTACACCGTTTAGTGTTTTTTTGAAGTCGGTTTTATTTTTTGCAAAAAAATTTTTTGGGCATTTCCGTTTATCAGCGATGCGGACGAATTCTCCTTTTTCCTTTTTTTACATTAACATTTTTAGTGGGTTAAATCAACCTGCGTGGTTGATTTATCCCACTAAAAATGTTAACAGGATATTCTATGCATGATTATGGCCAACTTTACTATGGGACCTAGAAGGAAATCTCTAAAAACATATCTGCTTTTCCATACAGAAGTTTGATACATACAAATGAATGTTGACATTCATTTCAGCTTAACAGCCGAGTTGGTTTATAGTGAGAGTTGTCCATAAAAAAACATAGAAGATAAGGTGTGCACAGTGACCACCAAACGAGCCCCTGATCTGTGCCTAGGGCAACAGTTATTATGCATCACATCAAGCACATCAAGTTACGCTACCCCAAAGTGTCAATATTTCCCAATGGAACATGAACGTTAACCTTTTGAAATAAAGTTGAAAACCTATCAAAGAAATTTGCCAGATTCAGTAGGTAGATGTGCTGGATGTACAGACGCCAGCACATCAAGTTACCCCAATGTGTAAAATTTTCCCAATTGAATATGAACCTTTTCTGTTTGACATAAAGTTGAAAAAAGATCAAAGAAATATGACACAATGGGGTAACTTGACGTGCTGGCGTCTGTACCAACTCGTAATACCACATCACCAGATCCTTTCCCTCCTTAGCGCCGGTTTCCACATGATCTTGGTGCCCACAATGGAGTTTCTCCGCGTGCAGATCATTGCGTTGGACATGCTGAAGGCAGGGTATGGAGTTCTGATTGGAGGACCCACCGGCACTGGCAAGACATTCCTTATACAAGGGACACTGGCCAGCTTGGATACTAGCAAGTAAGTAATACGAGAAGTCATCATGGCCTGTGTGTCATTTCCTAAGTACTCTCTACTAGGGTCTACTTTCAGTCGAACATCCAACCAAAATCAGTATTTGCAACTCTGAACACCGACATTTTACATGGAGCGATTTCCTGTCTTTCAAGAAATCTTATTTCCTCTTTTACTTCCACAACCAAAGTATATTGACACTACGTCAAATGGCGTAGTCACGAATATTTAGATAGAAATAACTGCCTGATGTAGAAAAGTAAGGGTCGCCGCACACGGGCCACCGGCCACAGCCACAAACGCCGCCACGAGAAGCCAGAAGCGGCCACAAAAGAAACTGCAGTGCGATTCTGGTCAAATCACCGCGTGAAAATGTAGGCGTAGTGAGGGCGAATTGAGCTGTCATTCCATACTAATGCTAGGCATTGACAGTTCACTTCACTCAAGTTTTCACGGCGTGACTTTTACTGAATCGGCCGGCTGACGCGCGCGGCAGCCACTTGTGGCCGGTGGTCGACACTTGCGGTCGGTGGTTGCTACTTTTTTTAACTCATGCATGCAGTATCATAATGGATATTGACTACCGTAACTATCACTTTTTGAATCCCAAATCGCAGGATGGGATTGAAACTCTGATATGAATAATTCTATGAACAGGTTGACTAAGGTAAGGTAGAGAGGGACGAAAATCGCGCGAGTGGCGTGTGGCGGCGTTCCGTGTCGGCGTTTAGTGGCCGGTGCGGGCCACAAAAAGCGAGGGGCGACGATTTGTAGCGTGTGGCGGCCACCGGCGTCAACCGTGTGCGGCGAGTCCATATAAAATGTATGAAAACTGCAGAAAATATGCCGGTGGCGTCGTTTTGTGGTTGTGGCCGGTGGCCCGTGTGCGGGGACCCTAAATGTGAAAAAACTATTTTAAATCTGACTGGAATTGTAATCCGGATTGATTGCGCCTCGTCATTTATAACGCGTACATCGAAGGACTGTAACAACTTGCCTGCTGCGGTCTTCCCGTCCGATTATAATTTAGGTGTCTTCAAGGCTAGAGTAAATAGGGTCTTAATTAATTAGTGCGCTTTTCCATCACTGAATGCATCACTGGTACTATAAGGTGAGACAGCATTCAAGCACTTGTTTATACTATAAAATATCTCTGAAGATTTGCATTCAATATGAACTTTATCATAAAAGCATTTAATTAATTGTACCACAGATACAGTACTCAGGTCATCAATATGTCTGCGCAAACGACGGCTGCCAACGTCCAGGATATCATAGAGTCCCGTCTCGAGAAGAGGACCAAGGGGAACTATGTGCCTGCAGGAGGTTAGGACCTCTTCTATCTATGGGATAGCACTCGGGGGTTGCGGAAGGGTCGTAGGTTCCTCAGTCGGGGGTCGCGGAAGTATCTTCTGTTCCCGTGACCCTCGGCGCAAGTGTGAGAAGGAACACGGGGTGGTTTTTAGTCAGTAAGAGTCTGACAGACCCCTCCGCCTCCCCGGGCGGGGGACATCCATAAGGATTTTCCGCCCCTCAAAAAAAAAAATGGTCGTTGGTTCCTGCGACCACTGGCGTAGGTGTGAGGGATAGTAGACGGGGGTTGCGGAATTGTCGTAGGTTCCTGCGACCCTCGGCGCAGGTGTGAGGGATAGTAGTCGGGGGTTGCCGAAGTCACGTAGGTTCCTACGACCCCCGGCGCAAGTGTGAGGGATAGTAGTCGGGGGTCGCGGAAGTGTCGTAGGTTCCTGCGACCCCCAGCGCAAGTGTGAGGGATAGTAGTCGGGGGTTGCGGAAGTGTCGTAGGTTCCTGCGACCCTCGGCGCAGGTGTGAAGTCGTCATCACGTGACGTCACCAAAGAGCGTCGTGCCGATTTTTGCCACGGTTCATTGCAATTCAACCAACTGGCGTCCAGTTGCACGCCGAACTTAAATTACTACTGAGAATTTACAAAAAATGGTATTGCACTTTAAGAGGACTTCAAGTTACGGTGACTATCAGACGGGGTAACTGTGTGCTTCGTTGCATCTCTGTGAGTGCGCATGACGTCATCCTAGATACACACTGATGATAGCCAATACGAACATGTTGTTTGACAGTTCATCCTTGAACAATTTACTTAGTGTTCATCACTTTGAACTTTCAACAGAGATGTACAGACGCCAGTACATCAAGTTACTCCAATGTGTCAAATTTTCCCAATTGAATATGAACCTTATTCTGTTTAACATAAAGTTGAAAAACGATCAAAGAAATTTGACACATTGGGGTAACTTGATGTGCTGGCGTCTGTACAATAGCTCTGCAGGTTGATTCGTCTACAAAAAGGGCGCATATAAATTCACAGAAATAAAATGCTGAGTGTTGCGACTTGTCGAGTTTTTTCTAGGCAAGAAGATGATAGCGTTTATGGATGACATAAACATGCCAGTGCGGGACTACTACGGCTCCCAGCCGCCACTAGAGCTGGTGCGACTGTGGCACGACTACGGATACTGGTTCGACAGGGCTAAGCAGTGGCGCAAGAATGTCAAGGTACTATTGACTGGCCTGTTGGTACAGTAGTTAGTGGCCCTGTCTGCTATGCTGGAGGTCGTGGGTTCAATTTCCACACAGGACAAATGTTGGTGTGATGAGCACGATCATTTGTTCTGTGTCTGGTTGTAATTTATCTCTAACTAGCAGAGGTCACGCGGTATCACCCGCGTAGTTCCCGCGTTCCCGCGGGAATTCAGGGCCAAAAGTAGCCTTTATTACTCAGGGTGAATGTAGCTTTCCAATAGTGCTTGCTAGCTTTCCACGCGTTCTATTATTGTACTGTAACGTAGAACATGGTCCTGTGCGGCGCGGCGGGTCCGCCGGGCGGCGCGCGCTCCAGCCTGCCGGCGCGCCTGCTGTCGTGCTTCCACGCGTTCTACCTGGCAGCGCCCACGCAGCAGCAGCTCGTAAAGATCTTCGGCACCATGCTCGGACAGCATCTGCAGGACTTCGACGAGGAGACCAAGTCTGTCGGTGAGCGGATTTGATCATTATTCGGACATCCTGCAACTGTCTGTTACTGCCCTACTGTAGGACAACAATATCTTTATACGAAGGAAGCTCGAGCATTGATCACCACTTTTCCTAAAAGGGGTGATTGTTAAACGGGTTGTCAGATTTTCGGGCTTCTGTCTATCTGTAACGACTGTCATACATCTTCAAGTCCGAGACACGGAAGATGTACGGTCAGCAACCGCACATTGCACTTTAGTTAGCCTAGTTAAAATACTGCAAATTTTGTTAATTTATAAAATGTAGTATCGTCACGTACACAAGTACGTCAGTCTTCGATATAGTATCGAGCTCGCGCAACATCTAACATTTTTGTGACCTTTTTGTAACATTTTCTATTATTTTCTTATTACATAATTTTAGTGCAATTTCGTATTAAATACTTTTTAAACATAACATTTATTTTATTAAACATTTAACATTAAGTGTAAAGGCTCTTGCCCTTACATTTTGGTCCTTCGAGCCGTTAAGAGTAAATTCAGTGCCGTGGTACGTTTTCACTCGCGGGAACAGTTGAACATTGAACATTAAGCAGAACATTCAACAGAACGTTAGAAACAGTGTGAACAGTGATATTGAGTGAGAACTACACAGATCGAGGTTGGGGCGTAAGCAGCGAATCCGGTGAGCACGTTCCATATTACCTACTTTTCTGATATTTTGGATTTATTGTCTGCACTAAGCACCGGATAACAACAATGACTTCTTACGATGCGTTACTTAACTCTCAATCTACAAATCTTGAGGCTATCAAACGAATAAGTGAAAACTTTAAGAAAGATAGTCCTACACGTAGAACCACTCTTGAGTATCATGATGACAGACTTGGGAAGCTGGAGGAGTATTGGAGCGATTTTAAAAAGAACGACATCCAATTAGCCTTGTTTGAAGGCGAGAAGTCGGGACCTTACTATGAGAATCGCATTTACGAGCGTTTAGAACAAATATACGAGGAAACGAAGTGTATGTTAAACAAGTCGAAACAAAGATTACTGGCTAAATTCGAAGACGAAAAATTTACGTCGTTTGGTCGGTTGCAAAAAGAGAAAGAAAGGCCGTGTGTTGAAGAGAATGTTCCAGAAGAAGAGGAGGGCGATGAGATTGCGAACCATGAGAAGAACACGTCAAATGAAGAGTTAGTCGTGGACCAACGGACTAAGGATATGATGAATGAGCAGCGGTCGAATATCAAGGCTTTTGAGAGAACAGTACGAAACATGGACATTGAAAATTTAAAAGAAAAGTGGCAACTTGAAGATAAGTTGAGGACAGTTACGCAACGTTGGGAAAAGGTCGATAGCACTTATTGGAAGCTCGATAACATGTTGGTCAACACACAAGCATTTGAAAGTGATTATAATAGGTTAGAGAGGCTGTATGAATTCAGCAAGGAACAGATTAACAAGAAGATTTGGGATAACAAACACCAGGAGAAATCTACGCCAAAAATAGAACTACCAATTTTCAGTGGTAGCTATGCACAGTGGACAACATTTAAGGACTTGTTCGTGGAAATCGTACATCGCAACACATTTATCTCTAATGCTCAGAAAATGCAACATTTAAAGGCTAAATTAAGGGGAGAGCCCGAGCGATTAATACAGCACCTGAACATTAGTGCTGATAATTACGAAGCTAGTTGGCAGATACTTCAACAGAGGTACGATAATAAAAGACTGTTGTTTACCTACCAAGCAAACATTTTACTGAGTCTACCCAACATACAAACTCCAACAGCATCTCTCCTGAAAAGAATGCATGATACGACCATTGAGTCCCTGCAGGCTATTAAAAACCTGCAATACGATACTTCAAGTTGGGACCCTTTAGTGGTTCACATTTTGATGCAAAAGCTGGACGCAGACACACGCCAGGCCTTCAAAGAATCCATGGAAAACCCAAGAGAAATGCCATCTTTAAACGAGTTCCTGAAATTCATCGAAACCAAGTTCATGTCAATGGAATCGGGTACAAACCCGAACCGCCCACGAAACTTTAACAGTCAACAGCAAAATATTCAGCCAAAAACAGTTCATAATGCAACGTACAGCAAGCCTAAGGTGCAGCAACAGACCGTTCAAGGTGGAACTAAGAACATGCCGAGAACATTCCTTAACAAGCAAACATTTCATAACTCCATAACTTGTCCAAAATGTAATAACCAACACGGACTCTATAATTGTAGAGAATTTTTAAGTATGTCACCGGAGGAAAGGTTGAAGACCGCTAACAACCTACATGTATGTCTAAATTGCCTGTTCAGTCATAACGGCGAAAAATGTACGTCAACAAAAAAATGCAAGCACTGCGATGCGCCGCATAACAGCATTTTGCATGAGGCGATTGTAGTTGCAAAATCGAGACCTGGCAGGGCTAATGTAGGTCAACAATTGAACACGCACTTAGCACATGACAACTTAAATGAGGTACTGCTAGCCACGGCCCAGGTCAAAACAATGGCCAATGATGGAACTACGATCGTGTTACGCGCTCTATTAGACCAAGGTTCTCAGGTCAGCCTAATTACAGAAAATGCTGCACAAAAATTGCAGTTAAAACGAAACAATATGAGCGCGGTGGTGTCAGGTGTTGGTGCTTCAGCCACCACCAAGTGTAAAGGAGTGCTCCATCTTAGATGCCAAGCGATACATAATGACTTCAACATTAACATTAAAGCACTTATTATGAAGAAAATAACATGCAAACTGCCAAGTAAAACAGTGAATAAAGATAGTTTTGAACATATACAACATTTACAACTCGCCGACCCTGACTTTAACATTTCTCAGGATATAGATTTACTATTGGGAGCCGATGTATATTCCGAAATATTGTTAGAGGGGTTAATAAAAACAAACACGTCATCCATCATAGCACAACAAACGCATTTAGGCTGGGTGGTATGTGGTAATTACAAAACATTCAATTGCCATGTAATTGTCAACAACATTCAGGATCTAGCCCAATTTTGGGAACAGGAATCTTTGCAAGAAAACAAAGAAGATGTGGACCCTGACAACAAGTGCGAACAGCTGTACAAAGAGACAACAACACGACTTCCTGATGGGCGATATCAAGTTCGTCTCCCACTCAAGGACAATTATATTGAACACTTAGGAACATCGAAACCACAGGCCATCGCTCAATTTCAACAACTAGAGCGAAAGATGGCTAAAAACCATGCGTTCGCAAAGGATTATAAAGCATTTATAAATGAATATGAAGAAATGGGTCACATGGAGCAAGTCGAAAGCAACACTAGGAACAAAAACATTGAATACTTTCTCCCGCACCACGGAGTAATGCGACCAGGTGCCATCACAACGAAACTTAGAGTTGTGTTCAACGCATCGGCAAAAACTAGCTCTAAACACAGTCTTAATGACTTAATGGAGGCGGGACCAAATCTACAAAAAGATATCCTTAGCATTTTGCTGAAGTGGAGACAGTATAAATATGTCTTATCATCAGACATTGAGAAAATGTACCGATTTATAGCGGTACATCCGGAACATCAACCCTTACAGAAAATAGTGTGGAGGTATTGCCCACGGCAACTACTAAGAGAATATCAACTACGTACAGTCACCTATGGTACTAAGGCCGCTCCATTCTTAGCACTCCGAACACTTCAACAGCTAGCGATGGACGAAGGTGACAAGTACCCGGAAGCTAAAAACATCTTACTCAACCAATTTTTTGTAGATGATGCGTTGTTCGGAAAGGATACCATTAACGAGGCGCGAGATACAAGAGACCAACTTATACAGCTATTGAAAGAAGGAGGGTTCAACCTCAGAAAGTGGTCGAGTAACGAACATCAACTGCTAGAAGATCTGCCAGAACATATGATTAGCCCAGTCAACTTAAGTTTCACAGAAGCATCAGCTTCCAAAGCATTAGGTTTGGCATGGGACCCGAAACAAGATGAGTTCATATTTTCAACCACGTTAAAAAACAAAAACAACATTGGCCTTGACAAAAATTCGTCAAAACGGCAAATCTTAAGCGACATATCAACAATTTTTGATCCTTTGGGATGGCTATCCCCAATAACAATAAAGGCAAAAATTTTATTCCAACAGATCTGGAATTACAAAATCGAATGGGATGATACTGTTCCGGATGGAATAGAAAAGGAATGGAGAATACTTAAAACTGAATTAACAAATATGCAACCTTTCAAAATTAACCGATGGCTTGGTTTAGAAGCAAACAAGGATTGGGAATTACACGCATTCTGTGACGCATCGGAAAAAGCGTTTTCGTGCGTGGTGTACAGTAAAGTTACAGAGGGAAAACAGCAACAAATTGCATTGGTAGCGGCAAAAACAAAGGTCGCACCAATACAAAAGCAACAAACACTTCCCAGACTTGAGTTATGCGGTGCTCAGCTGTTAGCTCAACTGGTCAAGAAAATAAAACATTGCTTCGATAAACCTAACATAAAAGTAACAGCTTGGACAGATTCAATGATCGTGCTTGGCTGGCTGAAGGGCGACGCCTCGAGATGGAAGGCCTATGTCGGACACCGAGTACAAGAGATAACATCTGTAGTGCCCGCCGGGTGTTGGAAGCACGTAAGATCGGAGCAAAACCCGGCTGACTGCGCGTCACGTGGGCTTCTACCGTCTCAGTTACACAACTTTCCTCTGTGGTTTGACGGACCCGAATGGCTCAATAGAGATGAAATCCCGGAAACATACGACACGGTTACAATACCTGAAATAGAAGTTAAAAAGGTGCATGCAGTTACGTCACGATCTACCGAAAACAAAAACATGAACATTGTAACTGAACTCCTCACCAAGTACAGCTGTTTGATGATTATAACACGCATCGTAGCTTGGGTGTCGCGTTTCATAACAAACACGTCAAAAAATAATCGTCATAGGGAAGACGCAGCTATGAATCATACAAACATGAATGAACCGCTTGCGTCAAAACAATGTAATTTAACACTCGCTGATATTCGACGCGCTACTACCATTATCATAAAACATGTACAAAACGAACATTACGCACAAGAAATCCAAGATTTAAAAACTAAAGGAAGGGTAAGCAACAATAGAGGACTTCAGAAACTTAACCCTTACCTAGACGAAAATAACATACTACGCGTCGGAGGCAGATTACAAAATTCAAACTTGCCTGAAGAAACAAAACACCCCGTTGTCATTCCGAAAAACAGCAAGCTGGCATACCTTCTCATTACCCGTGCGCATGTTACAACACTACACGGTGGAGCGAGACTAACTATGGCTACATTAAGACAAAAATTTTGGATAACAGGAGGAAACAACACAGTTAAAAAATACCTACAAGACTGCGTAAAATGTTGTCGCTTCAAACCATCGAAACAATACCAATTAATGGCCGACCTGCCCAGTGAGAGGATAACGCAATCACCGCCATTCTATCACACAGGGGTGGACTTCACAGGGTTTGTTAGTGTCAAACTAAACAAGGGGCGAGGCGTCAGAACGAGTAAAGGTTACGTCGTTGTCTTCGTATGCATGGCAACAAAAGCGGTGCATTTAGAACTTGCATCAGATTTATCGTCACAAACATTTATACTGGCTCTCAATCGCATGATTGGGCGACGAGGCTGTCCAAAACATATTTACTCCGACAACGGAACAAACTTCGTTGGAGCCGAAAGGGAGTTAGCCAAACAACTGCATATCTCACGTACATTTAACAACGACACTTTATCGAGAAGGAACACCGAGATGGGCATAGAGTGGCATTTCAATGCCCCAAGCTGGCCGACTGCGGGAGGACTTTGGGAGGCTGCAGTTAAGTCAATGAAATATCACCTAAAGCGTGTCCTAGGAGAGCAAAAGTTGACATACGAAGAGTTTTTAACACTGCTTACTCAAATCGAAGCCTGTATGAACTCTAGACCACTTTGCCCTTTAACGGAAGACGTAGACGATATTGATTACCTTACTCCTGCACATTTTTTAATTGGCCGACCAGTAACATTTTTACCAACGGAAAATATCGAAAAGCAAAACATCAACATTAGACATAGGTGGCAGTTACTAAACAAAATGAAGCAAGGGTTTTGGAACAGATGGTCGTCAGAATACCTGCAACAACTTCAAGTTCGTAGTAAATGGCTTAACAAAACAAATAATTTATCCATAGGGGATGTTGTCTTAATCAAAGAAGACAATCTCCCTCCGGCGAAATGGGCACTTGGCAGAATACAGGAAGTTCATCCCGGGAGAGACAATCTAGTCAGAGTTGTGACTATGAAAACAAAAACAGGAGTACTAACAAGACCAATAACAAAATTAGTTAAACTCCCAATATCAGAATCTCATATAGAAATATCTGACACCACCACATTCAATGAAAAAACCCGCACTGAAAAACAAAAATCTACAACAAACAACACAGATAGAAAACAACGATTTAAATCAAGAAACATAAGTTCCAGCCTGCTATTTATACTCTTAACATTACTAGCATTATTTCAACCCACAAAACAAAGCAGTGACGATATAAATATAACACCTTTTGAACCAAACAGAGCAGTGTACTTTGACAAAATCGGCAATTTGCAAAGCGTACACGATGACTGGAAGATTGTTACTTACTATAACATGACATCTTACTGGCAGGGCATGGAAAACATACATAGAGTTGTGAAACACCTAAGAGAAAAGTGTGAGCAATTTGCATACCAAACAATGTGCAAAACTATTATGACCGAATTTGACCAGGAACTTAACGAACTTGATCATAACAATTACATGTTGGAAACACATCATGGGCAGACAAGGGGGCGCGTTCGCCGAGGTCTTGTCAACGGAATAGGTTACCTTGCAAACAGCCTATTCGGCGTGTTAGATGAAAGGTTCGCAATACAATATAAAAAGGACATAGAAACATTGCAGAATAACAGAGACCATTTATTGAACCTGATCAAAGGTCAAACATCAATTATAGAAGCACATAATAACATTCTAAAGAGAAATGAAGAATCGATGAACACTCAGTTCAATCTCTTAGATCAACATCTTAACGCTACAGAGAACTATTTACAGAAATTGGGAAAGGAGGTTGAGCAAGAGGAAGCTTTGAACTACTTTAACATCATGGCTCTGACTAGTTCAACAATTCTGTCTAAATTGCGCCACATCCAACACATGCTTTTAGACACAGCCATTAACATTCACCATGGTCATGTAGACACCAGACTTTTACCGCAGAACCAGCTCTTTCAGGAGCTCAACATTATCTCTGGACAATTGCCACAACAATTATCGATACCCGTTGACAATATTCAAAACCAATTAGCTGACATATACAAACTACTAGAGGTAAAATCAAGATTGTTTGATAAATATTTTATCATCGAAATTACATTACCATTAACAGGCGATACTCCATTCACCATCTATAAAACAGTACCTATACCGATAATAAAAAATAACAAACACTCACTTACAATGAAAACAAATTCAGAATATGTTGCCATCAATATAAGAAAAGAGACATATATGCAACTCACAGACAATGACCTGGAACATTGCATTAAAATGGAACCAAGTACATTTGTATGTTCACTAAACAAACCAACACGTAACATGAGAAATCATCAAATTTCATGCGAAATCGGCGCAATAACAAACATTACATTATCAAAATGTATCTACACATCCGAATCTTGCAATAACAAATGGACACCATTACAAAAACCTAACACCTGGCTCTATGTCTGCTGCACGGATTGCCAACTGCAAATAATCTGCGAAGGTCGTATGACTACTAAAGCAATACATTCAACAGGAATTCTAGAAGCCAAAGAAGGATGCATAATTAGAAACAACGAAGAAACATATTACACACAAGTTTACTACACAAACAATATTTATGTCAGCCCTGAAATACCACTGATAGATCTGGATGACATCAACAATTTAACATCTGTCCAGCCGCTTGATTTATCAACTGGACAACAGAACACGCAATTTGTAAGAAACGATTATGAAAAGCTTCATAATTCGTTGAAAGAATTGGAAGATCAAACGAAACAGGCTGAAATGTCGCAACACGATGTTCACCAATACATTGTTTCATACTCTACGATGGGACTTCTGATCTTGTCAATAGTCGTCGCGGGAGGAGCCTACGTGTACTGCAAACGCAGCGGCAAGGTCACTGTCAGTGACGTCGGCGCGTCGACCAGAGTACCGCCACGGAAGCCACCAAGAGCTGCAGCACCCACTGAAAACATAGAACTTACCTACGCGACACCACATTCTTTTAACATCTAACTTTTTAGTCACATTGTTTTCATTTCATGAATTTTATTTATTTTGTTAAATTACTCTTTATTAAAATATTACTTTTTGCCCCGCCAAGATGTACGGTCAGCAACCGCACATTGCACTTTAGTTAGCCTAGTTAAAATACTGCAAATTTTGTTAATTTATAAAATGTAGTATCGTCACGTACACAAGTACGTCAGTCTTCGATATAGTATCGAGCTCGCGCAACATCTAACATTTTTGTGACCTTTTTGTAACATTTTCTATTATTTTCTTATTACATAATTTTAGTGCAATTTCGTATTAAATACTTTTTAAACATAACATTTATTTTATTAAACATTTAACATTAAGTGTAAAGGCTCTTGCCCTTACAGAAGAATCTTGACATATGATTGAGGGTGACCATTTCACCCTCATCCTCGGGCCAACCTCGTTAATCATAGCTTAACCTTCGATCAACAGGCTGTTATTATCTATCCACAAGCTCCAGTATATACTTAAATATTATATGGAAATAGTCATGCTTTTCTAGGTAAAACCGTGCTGATAGCGACCATAGACATGTTCAACAACATCGTAGCTAAGCTACTGCCGACCCCCAGCAAGATGCACTATCTCTTCAACCTGAGAGACATCTCCAAGATATTCCAGGTACATTGCACACATAAACTTACGTACAACGTGTTATTTGCATATTTTCTTAAAGGGTATGCAGTCGGGTGCAGTTTTTTTTAATGATATAGTCAAAGTCAAATCATTTATTTCAATTAGGCCTGAAAACAGGCACTTTTTAACGTTATAATTACAAATAAATTAAATTAATATGATTCTAGTTGCAGATTCCAAAAGGTAGTTTTGTATGGAGAAGAATGTAAACTAGTACTTGACTAGGATCTCATGGTATCAGTGATGCAATTATTGGCAATGTTTATGTATGTCCTTCATAGGCGTCCCCCTCCGGTTTTTATCTGCCTCATGCAATTGTATTTGCTAACGTGCAATGGAGCGCAGTATTCTTGGCGTCAAACTGACAGACCACATTCGCAACACCACACTGCGCTCTAAAACACAGATCACTGACACTGCTCAAAAAGGCGCCAAACTTAAATGTGTCTGTGCTGGCCACGTCTGTCGTATGCCCAATGACCTGTGGGTCAAAATGTCCACCTCCTAGAGCCCTGACACAGCTAAAAAGTGTCGCGGCAGACCCTGATGAAGATGGCGGGACAACCTGGACAAATTGAACGACCAGTGGCCCATTTTAGCCCCGGATCGAAAAAACTGGAAGTCGTGGGGAGAGGCCTTTGCCCACCAGTGGGATGATGCAGGCTAGCAGTATCAGTATCTGCCTTACAAAAACCTTAACAAATACTGGCTTACTAATAAATACAGGGTCTGCTGCGTAGCAACAAAGACTACACGAACACCAAGTCGCGGTTCTTACGACTGTGGATACACGAATGTTTTCGAGTCTTTGGCGACCGTCTGACTGAAGATAAGTGAGTGACATGCTTTGATTCTCTCTACTTTTACAAAACTGTGTGATTGTTTTTGAAAAAATAAACAGCTTTTTACTTACTTTAGCTTATAAAGAAATATTCAAAATATTCGCCATATTCGGAATAACCATTTATTAATTTTTGTGTGTCTGTTTATTCAAGCTAATCTTCGAAACGGGTGGCTCGATTTTTAAGGGATTTTCACAGTCAGATAGCTGATGTTACAAGAAATAACTCTATACAATTGGGCCTGTTTGTAACGTCAAAATAACAGCTTTTCGACAATATATTTTATTATATTTGGTAGTGTATGACTACCAAATATAATAAAATATATTGTCGAAAATAACCATATTCAAAATTTTTTATTTGTCTGTCTGTTTGTTTGTGCGTGCTAATCTCCGAAACGGGTACACCGATTTTTATAGGATTATTAATCCCTTAAAATTTGGAGTCGTATAAACTTGGAAACACTAAAGCAGGCAGGGAATTCCACTCCTTGGCTGTGCGCATAATGGAGGAACAGACAAAGCGCTTCGTGTGAATGTGTGGAACATCTACAAGGTATGGGTGGTAACCTACATTACGTTTGGATTCCCGATGGAAGAAAGGAGATGGATGCATGATGATGCTGCACCTATGATACACAAATAATTTTGATAATCTTGTCTTCTATCGTCAGAGACCGTGATTGGTTCATGAACCACATCAGCGACATGTTGGGCAAGCACTTCGAGCTTACGTTCCACGCGCTCTGCCCTTCCAAGAGTCCGCCGCTCTTTGGTCACTTCCTAAATCCGTACGAGGTGTACGATGACATGAATGATCCAGAGGCACTGCGCAAGTAAGGCCTTTCATTATATGTAATTTTAAAGACTTACAAAAAATTAGGAGGTTTTCAATTTGGTTGTGTTTTCTTGGGGAAACTCTAAATTTCGTAATAATTACGGAGTTTAGAGTTTCCACAAAAAAAAGGTTTTTTTCCAAATCGGTGTATAAATAATTTGTAGACCGATTTGGAAAAATCTATTTTTTTTGTTTGAAAAGGGTATACTTTTAGTATGGTCCCATATGAATATTATCCAATTAAGTTTAGTTGTTTGGTTGTCAATTTTGAATTTTGTTCCTATTCTTATTAGTCGAAATACATGTTTGAACTAATTATTTCGTCCTAGATTCATAATGAACCAACTGGAGGAGTACAACAGCTGTCCAGGAGTCGTGAAAATGGACTTGGTCCTGTTCAAGGACGCTATAGAGCACATCTGCCGTATAGTGCGCGTCATCTCACAACCACGGGGCAACTTACTCTGTGTTGGGATAGGTCAGTATTCGTCAGTCATCTGCGCGGCTGATCAGCCGGCAGCATAGCAGAGAGCGATGGGCGTCAGAGTCATCAGGGGTCCGATCTCCTACGAGGCGGCCGGAGTACTGGCCGGATCCCCGCCCTGGGACCTGGAGGCGAAAGTACTCGCGTCACTGTACCGGTGGCGCGAGGAAATGCAGGCGCGCGGCGAGCGACCGATGCAGCAACACATAGAGTTGCGTCGGTCGCAGCTGCGCGAGGTCCTGGTGGCGGCATGGCGGGACAGGCTTTCGAGCCCTACCGCCGGCCTCGTCACTATCGAGGCGGTGAATTGTTTTGTAACTGCGCAATTCAGTTCTTAACCTGATTTTTTTTTATGTGTGTTGGTTGGGGTAGTCAGAAGCCCGAGTATGACAACCAGTTTATCCAAGGGGTAGTGTGTTACCCAAGAACTGGATTGTGGAGTTCAGATAGGCAGCCGCTCCATGTAAAATACTGCCGTGATTCTTTAAAAAGCAGTCATCTGACAATTTACCGATTTTGAGTTTAAACATTGAGCGACATCAGGAAAAAAATGCGCGTCGACCTATCTAACCCCTTTTTCTGAAACTTATTTAGCTTTTGAGATATTTTTTTTTTAAAAAGCAGTAAAGAGGTTTTGATATCAGTGCCAAATCCTGATGTCGCTCAATGTTTAAACTCAAAATCGGTAAATTGTCAGATCACTGCTTTTTAAATAATCACGGCAGAATACCCCCAACATCGTTGGGGAAATGCCTTTGCAGATGATCACTATGTGTGTATTTGAGCGAATACCTGGATGTTTTAAACACACAATTAGATCCGTAAATAAAAAAATGCTTTTAGATTTTTTTCTACTAAAGTGTTTGGTGTGTTTTTTTAAGCGGTGTTAGTGTTAAGTTACTTACCAAACATCTGCATACCTTTCACAGTGAAACCATAGATAGTGTTGCATGGATAACTTTGTATTTACACTAAGTTTGTAACTTTTTACTTTTGTTATACTAATTAATTACTTTGATTTGCAGGCCATCGCTAGTCCTATCAATATTACAATGTAATCTTGTCCTAAACTATAACTTATGTCCAGGTGGGTCTGGGCGGACGTGCCTAACTCGGCTTGCGACCTACATCTGCGAGTACAACTCTTTCACAGTCGTCGTCACCAAGACGTACGGCCTTAAGGACTTTCGGGAGGACTTGAAGGTAGAACGGAATAGAACAGCCGCCTAGCCGATCGATTCAGTAAAGGTTACCCCGTGAACACTTGAGTGAATTGAACTATCAGTGCTTAGCAATTTGTAAGGAAAGACTGCTCAATTCGCCTTCAAAATAAGTGTCAAAATTCATTTATATGTGTAATTGTGTAGGCGCGCGCTATTTGGTTTTACCAATGAGCGCGAGCAGTGGCGGAGAGATGATGGTGAGATGCTAACGCATTTTGCGTGAAGTTCGTACCAAGTCGTACTGTAATTTTATTTAATGGCGGTGTGTTTACTCGATAATATATGGTAGAAAATATTATGTTACACATCATATGCGACTACTCAAAGACTCGCTCGTGTTTTTACCCACAACCAGACCCTGTACACGGGCTGCGGCGTGGACCAGAAGAAGACCACGTTCATATTCTCGGACACGCAAATCGCAGATGAGGCCTTCACAGAGATCATGAACAACCTGCTCAGCAGCGGAGAGATCACCAACCTCTACAAGCCTGATGAGTTTGAAGACGTAAGTAAATGACGGTAGTAACTCTAATCCGCGTATAATAATCAGTCCGGCAGATACATTGATTTGACTGGCCTGTGGGTGTAGTTGTATTAGTAAGTGGCCCCGACTGTTATGCCGGAGGTTGTGGTGTTGATCCCCATCCAAGACAAAATTAAATGTTTGTGTGATGAGCACGATAATTTAGGTTATTCGCACTTCGTCCCATTCGCACTTCGTACCGCGTTCGCAGTTGGTCCTATTCGCATTTGGTCCCATGCCAGTAGTTTGCAAGGGAAGAGGTAGGTTTGTGGACCAAAGTGTGTTGGGTTCGCATGCTTGAGAGACATTTCTGGACGGCATTTGAAGCCAAGTCAGAGGCTCATGGGCGTCATAAAACACAGACACCAAGTCAGTAACTAACCAAACGAAAATAAAATTAATAAAAGGGGTTCTATCTTAGTCTATTAATCTTAGCTATGCTTATTGTTGTGAATACGCTTTCGCATTGTAAACTTGAACTTGTTTCATTTGCAACAGATAAAAACTAACCTTGAGAAGCCGATGAAGGCCGCTGGCCTGATGCAGACCAACGAAGTGGTGTACCTGTTCCTGGTAGACCGGGTTAGGAGCAACCTGCATATCGTGCTGTGCTTCAGTCCTATTGGAGAGGAGTTCAGGTATTGCCTTCTAACGTGGAATCACATAATTTCTTTAACTATGCTTATGCCATGATGTTGTAGATCTCCTCAACTAAATTCCATTCCTCATCGAATAGAAAGTATATTAATTAAAACTTACACACACACACGCGCATAAACACACGCACGCACACGCAAAATCATACTTAAACAACTCACGTAAACACGCACACGCGCGAACCTTCATACACATAAACACACACGCACAAACGATTTTGTACAGTGAGGATTTAATTTTTCAATAAAAAGACAACTTTTATTTACCAAATCAAAATAACAACCTTGCACAATTCAAATAGTTAACAAAATAAGCATTAGAGATGTACTGTGTTTTACTTACATGTATAGTCAGTTCCAGTTTTTCGATTGGAATGAAATCCGCACATAGTCTGATTCTATTACTGTTGGCTTGGGAATTCCAACAATATTGAATATCTTGTTTGTCTCAGGAACCGCATCCGCCAGTACCCTGCTCTGATCAATGCTACTACTACGAACTGGTTCCTGGAGTGGCCGCGAGAGGCGCTGCTAGAGGTCGCCTACAAGTTCCTGCAGGGCGTCGAACTGCTCGCTTCTATCACTGGGCCCAGGGTAAAAGAATCTTGGAAAAATGTATTAAAAAAAAATGTTTTTAAGGTCTCGAAGTCAAACGGAAGTCGAGGATATTTCCAATCGACACGACGGTCACTTGGTATCACATTTATTATTTGTTCACATATTAACTAGTATGTCTGTCCATCACCCTTCTGTAGCTTATTGAAAAGAAAACCGATCTGAGGACTTCCTCAGAAAAGAAGGCTTTTATCATTTTTTTTTTTCCTATTACTGTTTCTTACGGAATTGCCGCTACCACTGTTTGTCTCAAATGCCTATGGCATTAAGTCCGCTTCTGTATATTAGTGTGCTTAACCACTTTTTACAGCAGAAGATTGATTAGCTACGATTCGTACAGACAGACACACGAGTAATAACGCTTCCGTTTTTTTTTTTCATTAACATAACTTAACAAAACATAATGACGCCTGTGATCCCATCAATCGGGCACACGTCCAGGCTCCGCGCTGCTACTGAAAAATTCCAGGTAGAAAAACTCAATAGAATGTTGTCCGACCTGGGGATCGAACCCGGGACCTCATGCTCAGCAGTAGCGTAGTAGCTTTCATTTAATCGTACGGATTTATAAGAAACCTCCTCTCTGTCCAGGTCCGCAGAAAGGAGTCAGTGATCGAGAGTCGTGAGGACATCCTCCGCGCGTCCGTGGCGTCCATCATGTCGCTGATCCACTCGTCCGTGGGGCGCTACAGCGTGCGCATGTGGCGCGAGATGCGCCGCACCAACTACGTCACGCCCACCAACTACCTCGAGCTCGTGGCCGGATATCAAGAGTAAATTATCTTGTATAATTATTATAAGTGTCACTCGACGTTTTAATAACGCGTCGAACGCAATCAGTGCGCACAGCAGACGCAAGCAGGTCGGTCTGTTGAAACGATACATACGTGAACTATCTGCTTATACGCCTCGACACGGTGCTTTTTAATCAGGGGACAAAATTTTTAAAGGCAGGTGTAAGTGGAAACGCCGGGTAGGGACGCGCTAAAAGGACATACATAGACCTTACTACTAACGAACTTCATAGTAGAAAACAAACAAAGAAGGTGATTGCCGTATTTCTTGATCTCGCTAAAGCCTTCGACACCGTTCCAATCCCTACCCTTTTACTTAAACTTGAGAAAGCAGGCGTCGGAGGACTACAGCTTGAATTGTTTAAAAACTACCTGACAAATAGGGTGCAAATCGTGAAAATTGGTGATCACTTTAGCGACGAAGTCCCGATTTACTACGGCTTGCCGCAGGGTAGTATACTTGGTCCGACGCTGTTTCTCATCTTTTTAAATGGAATTTGCAGTCTCAACTTAACAAATGCAAAAGTTGTGTCTTTTGCTGATGATACAGCTCTTACATTCTTCGCTGAATCGTGGTCGGAACTTCAGATTATTGCACAATCTGGTTTTAATTCTGCCTTGAATTGGCTTCGATCCCATGCTCTAACGCTTAACACATCTAAAGACAAAATTGATGACGTTCTCTATTTCACCGACCTCGCAACCACAAGGCTCACTCCTGTAACAGTACACATTTACATTTATTTCAATGTTCATCTATTACCACTGTTAATTATATCAAGTACCTAGGTATAACTTTAGCTAAACTCATATTAATTTGGTAACAGGCAGGGTCAGAATACTTGATATATTTTTAAAACCCTTGACTCGTCGCCAAGCAGTCTGTTGACTGTTTGGAATGTTTATTACGCGTTATAATAATAATTATTATTATTTATTTGCAGACATTGAAGTCCATAGAATTATATGAGTAGGCAATAATTACCTACATAATAACATCATCAAAATACAATACACACACATAAAAATCACAAATAGGCATAATAATAATAAATAAACTAATACACCGGCCTCTGAGTCATTTGATTGTTTGTCATTACATTGATCATAAAGCAATGAATAACGACAATCAAACCTGTTCGCAAACACGCTCAGGATAGTGTTGGAGGTGGTCCGGAGCCTGCGCCCCAGAGATATGCACCGCTTCCGCATCGTCGTGTAGAAACAGTCGACACGGGCGTCGGCGAACATCCCGATGCGCTGCAGTGCCGGGCCAGCCCCAACAGCTCCCTGAACGCATTATTATACTGAACGCGGAGAGCTTTGTACTGCTTTTGAGTATATGACCCCCACAAGCTGGCTGTGTACAGGGACGTAAAAACGCTCTAAAAAGAATTATCTTGACAGACCCCGAGCAACGCGCAATCCTGCGGGCGATCGTATTGGCCCTCACAGACTCCCCGCCCCTCCGTATCGATGTCCGCATCATCCTTCAGGTCAGAGGTCACGATATGCCCGAGATATTTAAATTCTTGAACTCTTTTGAATCAAACAAAAAATCTCAACACCGTTCAGTTTAATAGGTGGAACCGACTTCGGACAGCTTCGACCCCTGGCCCGAAAGATCATGCATTCACTCTTCTTTCTTTGTTATGCCAGTCAATAATCACTTATTGTATTAGCTGCTGGGGTGGTGCCACAAAAACTGCTTTTAAACCTTTGTCAGTGTCTCACAGGGCTATATTGAAGGTTGCAACACTTCGACCTTTACTTTTTCCAACCTCAGAACTTTACAAAAAATGTGGGGTCCTCAACATAAGGCAGCATTTCATTCTGCAAACTGTTCGTCTGCAACATTTCAAAACCCTCCTTATTAATGTTATCAAACGACGGAAGGATATAATTTGTACTGCTCCACAAACTCAGTTTAAATACACAAAGAGATTTTTCTAGTATCTTGGCCCTTGCTTGTACAATAAAATTAACGCGTCCTTCTTCATCTAAAATTTACCACACAGCAAATGCAAACTTGCCCTCCGTACATTCCTCCTAAACAAAACCTACGACGAGACTGAAAAGTCCTTAGTGACACTTACCTACGAGAGACAACAAAGACTGTCTAAAAGCTATCTCTTCGAGGGGAATTTCAGGGGAGGTACGAGATGGAGACCTCATCATATTGTGTTGTGGCAGGATGCTGAAAGCGAAACGTATTGAGATAGCTCTGCAAGCCAACAAGCTTCGCAACGGACTCGGCAAAGTGGAGGAGACCACCAAACTTGTCGGGCAGATGTCAGAAGAACTAGCGGAAGCTAAGGTAACGAAAGAAACGTAGCTATAAAAATATATATTATGTACATAGTCCAGGCATTTAAGCTAAAAAAAAACTTTTTTACAAAAAATACAACCGACTTCAAAAAACACTAACCGGTGTAAATTAACTCTAGATTAGGAAGTCTGTGGCTTTGGTGGTTTTGTCTCATTCATGATTGGCCACCGACTTCCGAATTTAGAGTTATTTTACACCGGTTAGTGTTTTTTGAAGTCGGTTGTATTTTTTGTAAAAAAGTTTTTATTTAACAATTTTTAGTTTTTATTTTTATATACCTAGATGATAAATTATTATCCATTTCTACAACACATATTTACATATTACAATCAAACAAATAAACAACAACTGCTCGCGATGAAATCAAAAAGTAAAATACATGAACAAAAATTTTCATAAAATGAAAACTACCAAACCAAACTATGTATTTTTTTAATGAGACCAAAAAGAAATTAGTCCGCATCAAGTTAAAAAATCTCAGCGTAATCGGTGAACATACATACAAAAAAGTGTTCAAAAATAAATTAAATTTTCATAAAATTGTTCATAAAATGAAAACTACGAGGTCAAACTATGTTATATTTTTATGGGACCAAATGGCAGCTAATTCCGCATCGAACTCAAAAAGAATCACGTAAATCGGATCATTAGTCTCGGAGTAATCGGTGTACATACATAAGAAAAAAAAAAAAAAAAATACCGATCGAATTGAGAACCTCCTCCTGAAGTCGGTTAATGAAGTCGGTTAAAAAAGAAGGTAGTTTCTAATAGAGAAGAATGGGCAAGGAACTCCATATTTACTCTTTTAAAATAGGTTTCACAATACTAAAGGTCAAAGGTCACAAAAAAAGGTAAAAAAAAACTATTTACAGGTTCAAGTTGGCTTGTACACGGAACAGTGCATCGAGTACATGGGCGTGATCAACGTGCAACAGCGGAACGCTGACGAACAGCAGCGGAGTGTGGCCGCCAGGAGCAAGAAGACCATGGAGGAGGAGGTGCAGTGCAAGAGGCTGGCCGATGCCGCCATGCGGGACCTGGCCAGTGCCATGCCGGCTTTAGAGGAGGCCATCAAGGTATGTGTCTGCTTGTAAGACATAAGTGCAGCCGCGGAGTGTGGCCGCCAGGAGCAAGAAGACCATGGAGGAGGAGGTGCAGTGCAAGAGGCTGGCCGATGCCGCCATGCGGGACCTGGCCAGTGCCATGCCGGCTTTAGAGGAGGCCATCAAGGTATGTGTCTGCTTGTAAGACATAAGTGCAGCCGCGGAGTGTGGCCGCCAGGAGCAAGAAGACCATGGAGGAGGAGGTGCAGTGCAAGAGGCTGGCCGATGCCGCCATGCGGGACCTGGCCAGTGCCATGCCGGCTTTAGAGGAGGCCATCAAGGTATGTGTCTGCTTGTAAGACATAAGTGCAGCCGCGGAGTGTGGCCGCCAGGAGCAAGAAGACCATGGAGGAGGAGGTGCAGTGCAAGAGGCTGGCCGATGCCGCCATGCGGGACCTGGCCAGTGCCATGCCGGCTTTAGAGGAGGCCATCAAGGTATGTGTCTGCTTGTAAGACATAAGTGCAGCAGCGGAGTGTGGCCGCCAGGAGCAAGAAGACCATGGAGGAGGAGGTGCAGTGCAAGAGGCTGGCCGATGCCGCCATGCGGGACCTGGCCAGTGCCATGCCGGCTTTAGAGGAGGCCATCAAGGTATGTGTCTGCTTGTAAGACATAAGTGCAGCAGCGGAGTGTGGCCGCCAGGAGCAAGAAGACCATGGAGGAGGAGGTGCAGTGCAAGAGGCTGGCCGATGCCGCCATGCGGGACCTGGCCAGTGCCATGCCGGCTTTAGAGGAGGCCATCAAGGTATGTGTCTGCTTGTAAGACATAAGTGCAGCAGCGGAGTGTGGCCGCCAGGAGCAAGAAGACCATGGAGGAGGAGGTGCAGTGCAAGAGGCTGGCCGATGCCGCCATGCGGGACCTGGCCAGTGCCATGCCGGCTTTAGAGGAGGCCATCAAGGTATGTGTCTGCTTGTAAGACATAAGTGCAGCAGCGGAGTGTGGCCGCCAGGAGCAAGAAGACCATGGAGGAGGAGGTGCAGTGCAAGAGGCTGGCCGATGCCGCCATGCGGGACCTGGCCAGTGCCATGCCGGCTTTAGAGGAGGCCATCAAGGTATGTGTCTGCTTGTAAGACATAAGTGCAGCAGCGGAGTGTGGCCGCCAGGAGCAAGAAGACCATGGAGGAGGAGGTGCAGTGCAAGAGGCTGGCCGATGCCGCCATGCGGGACCTGGCCAGTGCCATGCCGGCTTTAGAGGAGGCCATCAAGGTATGTGTCTGCTTGTAAGACATAAGTGCAGCAGCGGAGTGTGGCCGCCAGGAGCAAGAAGACCATGGAGGAGGAGGTGCAGTGCAAGAGGCTGGCCGATGCCGCCATGCGGGACCTGGCCAGTGCCATGCCGGCTTTAGAGGAGGCCCTCAAGGTATGTGTCTGCTTGTAAGACATAAGTGCAGCAGCGGAGTGTGGCCGCCAGGAGCAAGAAGACCATGGAGGAGGAGGTGCAGTGCAAGAGGCTGGCCGATGCCGCCATGCGGGACCTGGCCAGTGCCATGCCGGCTTTAGAGGAGGCCATCAAGGTATGTGTCTGCTTGTAAGACATAAGTGCAGCAGCGGAGTGTGGCCGCCAGGAGCAAGAAGACCATGGAGGAGGAGGTGCAGTGCAAGAGGCTGGCCGATGCCGCCATGCGGGACCTGGCCAGTGCCATGCCGGCTTTAGAGGAGGCCATCAAGGTATGTGTCTGCTTGTAAGACATAAGTGCAGCAGCGGAGTGTGGCCGCCAGGAGCAAGAAGACCATGGAGGAGGAGGTGCAGTGCAAGAGGCTGGCCGATGCCGCCATGCGGGACCTGGCCAGTGCCATGCCGGCTTTAGAGGAGGCCATCAAGGTATGTGTCTGCTTGTAAGACATAAGTGCAGCAGCGGAAGCTGGTTGGGACACTGGCCTCTACTATGTGAGAAGAAGTGAGCCACGCTGGCCAAGTGCGGATTGGTAGATGTCACGTGACTTACAATGTTGGGTTCAAAAATAGTTCATGTCTCAAAAATTTAAAATCTGAGGTAGGTATCTAAAATAAAAACTAATAATTTAGGTATAAAACTTTTGTGTGTTCTTATGTTTTTCTTTTACTTTGTAACAGATACCAGTGTTAATTAAGTTATGAGAGCTAAAAAGCCTCAGCAACTCGTGGCCGTCAGCTAGTAATTTATGTCTGTTTTGTCATAGGCTTTGGATGCTTTGAACAAGAAGGACATCACAGAAGTAAAGTCTTACGCGAAGCCGCCATATAAAGTAGAAATGGTTTTGGAAGCTGTGCTTATATTACTTCAGGTAATAATTATTTAGTCCAAATAAACTTATTATTATTATTATTTTTTTATCAATCACCATTGATAATAATTTTATTTATGGCTGCCAAGCTTTCATTTCACAGCTACACTAGACTCGTAAGAATAGTATAAATTCATAAACATAAACATTACTAATCTATCTGCGACTTCGTACGCATGTAAATTTATGGGTTTTTATTTTTCTAGCACGGATCCCTAATGTTAAAAGTATTTATTTATTAAAATCTTTAAGCACACTAATGTACAGAAGCGGGCTTATTGCCAAAAAAGCCAAGTAAAAATAAAAGCAATAAAAGGCAAAGTATCCTAAGTTATACCTTCTAAAGTCAGCTTTCTGACAGTAAAAATAACAATGTTTCAACATCATCTTCATAACAGAAAGAGCCGACATGGGCCGAAGCTAAGCGTCAGCTCGGCGACCAGTATTTCCTGGACCGACTGCGAGACTTCGACAAGGACAACATCAGTGACAGGATTCTGAAGAAGATCGGCACTTATACTGTGAAGCCGGACTTCGACCCCGAGATCGTGGGCATGGTGTCTGCGGCTGCGAAGTCGCTATGTCTGTGGGTGCGGGCCATGGAGAAATATGGCAAGATCTACAAGTGAGTCTACTTTTTGTAAACAAGTGGAATAGACATCAACGCCGGATCTGCGTTGATGTCGTAACGAGGAAGTTAATCCACATAATACTGAAATGAACCGTTTTTAATTAACTTTATTTTTTTTCTGATGTTACCTACATCTATTTTGCGAATAAGCAATAAATAAACACAAACAAACAAATTCTATCTGGACAAGAGAGTGGTCTAGTTCTAACGGCATCCTAAGTATGTTGTTAGAGAAGTTTAACGTACCTTGGCTGTTGCCAGCTTTGGAGGTGCTGGTCAGAAGACAGTGAAGACACCTAACATTATCATTTATTTGTGTTTTAATGTTTGTTACTACTTCAGTTTTTGAAAACAATATTACCAACAATTGGGCCTAGTTGCCATAAATAAATAATCATTTATTGTAATGCATAATAATCGATCAGTATTATGCCGATCAGCTGTGTTTGGATCAGGTGCAAAACTGCAAAAAGCATTCCTAAAAAACACGATTTTCCTTCCTTTTCTTTCTTTTTTTCTTATTTTTAATATGAAAACTCCTAAGGAATAGTTTGTGCAACTTTTCAATAGCTTACATACACGCCAGCACATCTAGATACACCAATCTGTCAAATATCTTTGATCTATTTCAACTTTATTACAAAAGCATAAGGTTCATATTCAATTAGGAAAATTTGACAGTTTGTGTAGCCTAATGTGGTGGCCTCTGTACATTGTACCAAACCAATATTTTTATATTTTACCCAACTAGGATAGTGAAACCAAAGAAGGAACGTCTCGCAGAAGCCCTGGAATCCTTACGCATGAAGCAGCAGATCTTGGCTGAAGCTCGTGCGAAGTTGCGTGAACTTAGCGAGATGATAGCGCGTCTGCAGAAAGAGTATGATGAGAAGCTGGCACAGAAAGAAGAACTGGAACGAAAGTCTAGAATGCTACAGCTAAAGTTGGAGAGAGCCGAAGCCTTGATCACCGGACTGTCTGGTAAGTATCCTGTAGATATGATATAAAAGGCTAGTGGGTTTTTTTTTAGTTTTTAGTCCATCATCGAGATTACTAGAAAGTATACCTACGACACATTTTTTTTTTCACGTATCAAAAAAAAAAACGGTGATACACGGAGTCAAATGTCGCATGGCGTAACTAGCCCGTACAGTTTATACTGAATAATGACGTCATAAGACCCCTCTCCTCAATTTTTTTGCGCTTAATCTAAGTAGTTTTCCATCATTTTGGAAAAGCAAAAAAATCTTTTATGATTAAACTGATCGACTTAATACAAGTTGATATTCATACACCGTCCATATGCCTATTAAAATATTCGTAAATATGTGTATTTAATAACGTTAATTAGTAATTTTTACAGTTTCCATTTTGCAATTTTTAGCCCTAAACAATAGCCTTTCAAAAGTTAAGTAGTTGAATTTCGCTTAATGATTACTAAAGAAGACCTGTCTCTGCCTGCATTACGACTGTCTATTTTAAAAGGGTCCCCCTTTTAAAATAGACAGTCGTAATGTTATGTTATAGAAATACATAAAACATGCATAGACATGTGACTGTATCAATCGCGAGTATATTGTTGTTATGCGTTAAAGAGTTCCGTTGCTTCTCCTTAAACCCTCATCAGATCAGAAACCACCTCACAGGGAGCACACCTTTAGAGGGTCACTGGTAATTAGTGACCGATACTTAAACACGTGATTGTACTCGTGAATACGATAACTTTCCCAAAGTAACTTTGGGGTGACTCACGGATGACTATTTTATTATTACGTTCAGTACTGCACAACGGGAGCGGTGGGGGTGGCGGGGGAGCGTGTGACGCTACTACTAGTAGATTTTTCCTTCCCGAGGTCAGACTATCAGCTGATTGATCACGGGCGCGCGCGCGGGAATTGCAAACAGCGTTTTGTTGTTTATTGCGTTTATAAGTTTTTGTGAATTAAAAAAAAGTTTCTTTGAGAAAGTTTATTGAAATCATGAATGCAATCACGTGTTTAAGTATCGGTTACTAATTACCAGTCACCCTGTATAATAACTTATACATTTAGTATCAAATAATATTAAACTATCGTGAAAATCCTCTTCAAAGCTTTGTTTCTATTTACTCTTGAGTTTCTCTTCGCCCCATTTTACATAATATATTGCAGCACGCGTAGCATAACCACAGTAGAAACGGATGTGGACGGAAGAATCGCCAAACTGACTGAGATAGAAACATTTATGCATATTATAGAAGAAATAATGCTCGATATTGTTGATAAGGCCATATAAATGAAAGATGGTAACTTTGAGTGGACTGTATATTATAAAAGTAAAGGCTTCACAACAGTGCAATGTAGTAATACGACGATACGAATGGCGAACCGACAAGCCCTTGTATGCGAGAGCCGAGCGTGCGTTCTTCTTGGAGTTCTGAAAGTCAGTCCCGGAGCGCGCCCGGGCGATTGGTGACAACGCGGGCCGCGGGCTCCCCTGATTGGCCAGCGCCGTGAGTCGCGCGGATCTCTGGTTCCTCTGATTGGCTGGCGCGGGGCGGACGCTCGTGCGTTGTCTGTGGTGTGTTTGTCTATGATGCGATTGTTTATGATGGGTTTGTCTATGATTGTCATAGACAATTGTAGACTATTTTGTCGACTGAAGAATCTTCACATTTCTTCTGACATTGTCGTGCTCAACACAAAAGAAATGTTTCTACAATCTTAAATATATATATATATTCCACAACTTTCACACAACGCCATCTAGTCCCAAGCTAAGCAGAGCTTGTGTTATGGGTACTAAACAACTGATAAACATACTTATATATTTCTAAATACATACATACTATAGATAAATAACACCCAGACACAGAACAAATGATCGTGCTCATCACACAAACATTTGTCCTGGGTGGGAATCGAACCCACAACCTCCGGCATAGCAGTCAGGGTCACTAACTACTAGACCAACAGGCCAGTCAAATCTTGTCACGTTGTCGATTCTTCTGTAGACAAGATCCGTTTCTAGGGTAATCAGACTGATTGATTGACTGATTTCTCCCCCATTTGTGGACCGATTCTCGAAATTATTTTTTTATTTGAAAGAGTATACTCCTGAGGTGATCCCATTTTAATTAGGTAAAGATCTGGTGCTGATCTTCGGAGATATGGAATGGAACTCTTCAAAAATAGTCGGCCAATCTGTCGTGATTGCTGGAATCGGTTGGATGTTTATTGTTGTAACATCACGACGTATCATCACGCCTGTATGGTCTGAGGGGTACGCAGATGTGTGCAATATAGGTACCTAGATTTCGACAGTTAGGTATGTTAAGTTTAATTTATTAGGGATAAGTGGATAACCCTATTACCATGAGATGTATTGTTAACAATTAACAATATAAAATAAATTCGTGGCAAATATTTGTATGGGAACAACTAAAAATGGAAAAATAAAATATTATATTTTACACCGGTTAGTGTTTTTTTTGGAGTCGGTTTTATTTTGTTGCAAAAAAGGTTTTACTTAATTCTCATTCTTCAACGCAACTTTCAGGTGAGAAGGAGCGCTGGGAACTGACAGTGGAACGTTTGGATAAGGAGTTTGAGAACCTGCCGGGGGATTGTCTGATCGCCACCGGCTTCGTGGCCTACCTGGGGCCCTTCGTGTCCGAGTACCGCGAGGCACTTATGGCGGACTGGTTCACGGAGGTGAGGTCAAAACGGTTCTGAGCCTATTCAATGCAAACAAACAAACAAACAATCAAATATTTCCTCTTTATTTTATTTATTTAGGAAAAACAAACAGTAACATATTACGTATTCGTAACAAGGCTTAAATACTAAAATATGACAAATATGCTACCCACTACGTTTTCCACAGATTACTTTAAATGTTTAATAACTAGAGAGACATCTATGTATATAATATATACTAAAATAACAGTTACAATAAGTGATGCATAATATACAAAAAGTTACTTAATCATCACAATGCTCGACTGCCGATCCTTTAGAACTGCGTGGATTTGCTTCCTGAATACGTTTTTACTGAGGAATAGTATGTCGATTAAGCTAAACATTGTTATAAGTCTCAACCAAGCCGTGAAGACAACGGATTACAATATTAGAATAGATTTGTTTAATTTGCGTGTACCTAATTTAAATTTGTATGTTCTGTGTGTGTAATGTCATGATAGCCCAGAGGCTAAGACGCCTACCTCTCATGCACGAGGTTGTGGGGCAAGTACCAATGTGACTTTTTCAATTCATATGTACTTTCTAAGTTTATCTTAGACATCATTGACATCGGTGAAGGAAAAACATCGTAAGGAAGCCTGGACTTATAGTTAATATAAGTTTGAAATCGCCAATCCGCCTTGAGCAAGCGTGGTGATCAATGCTCGAGCCTTCTCTGTATGATAAGAGGCCTCTGTCCTGTAGTGGGACAGTAACAGGCTGGTATTTTTTTTTATAAGTTTTCGTGTTATTATAAATCCATGACTCGTTAAGCGGCCCCGTAATTGTTGAAACATTTTCAGTGATCTCCACGAGCGAATGCGCACGGACGCATAATTAATCGCTTCTTCCTAACCTAACCATAAACCAAGTGTTTCTATGTGCAAACCCACGTCCTCTACAGCTAATATGCTACTTACAGCAACACCTACTTAGTAATAATGATATTGTGCTTGGCTCGCCTACGCACCACCACATGCTTCCCAACTGACGGTCGGATAGCGACTGACTTCACAGTTCACTCGGTGCGCACAAATATTTATATAGACTATGGTCCGCACCTTGTGATAATTGTGACGTATGCGCTAGAGACAAATCTTAAGTATCCACCATAGACATAGAGAATGGACTGAGCAATATCCGCACAAAATTGACCACTCCCTAGAAAAAGACAGAGGGACTGTGGCTGACTGGGCCAATACTTATGTCTTTTTTTTTCTTTTAATAAGAATTCTAGAAAGAGACAAGTACGTTGCCCGTTCGCTTATCTCTCTCACACTTTCTTACCAGTATTCACTTCACAGCTGGATAAGGAACACTCAGTCCATTCTCTATATATTATGTCTATGGTATCTACAATCATTACACTAACTAAATGCACTTATAGGTCTGCAACGAAAGCCTGCCCGTGACTTTGGATCTAAGCATGCAAAAGTTCTTGCTCGACGATGCCACGCTAAGAGATTGGAACTACATGGGATTGCCCGGTTAGCACAAAGTAACATAGCCCCCTTTTCTTTCCGATAGGGTGGGCAGAGTAGAGTAGAATACAGGTTTGATACGACAGATGGGCTTTCTGTAACATCTCAATTATCAGATACCATTTTCAAGTTCTAAACTTACCAGTAGTTTAGTCTCAATACCGTCTTTGTGTTTTGCTTCGTTTGAACACGCTGTATCTTTCCTTACAGCTGTTTACGTATATTCATAAATCAGTGAACCTGGATTGACAGAACTAGCAGTCATGTTGCGAGGCCTTTGGCCAGCAGTGATGCTGCGGATGATGCAAGCTAACTGTATAATAAATTCACGCCTTTTATTGGGTGTAGGGTGATGATAGAAAAACTTGATGGGCTATTAAAATTTTGTCAAATATCCCGTTAGCATTCTTTCATTGAGCTCTTAATACAATTTGTGTATATTGCCTCAATATGTAACAGACGACAACTTCAGTGCGGAGAATGGGATCATAGTAGTGCGCGCGACGCGATGGCCGCTTGCCGTGGACCCGCAGGGACAAGCGCTCATCTGGATCTCGCGCCTCGAGGAGGCCAACGGCATACGGGTTAGGCATTACTTGTTTGTTGCGTAATTTGTTTTGAAAAATCGATAATTTTGATAATGTTTGTGCGGAAGAAAGTTTATTAATGATACTTGGAATACGATTTTGAAAAAAAGATGAAAAAAATATTGATTTATTTAAACTTTATGCACTCAAAAAATACACTGCACAAAGGCGCACTTCTCCCAGTCTACCTTAAAGTGATGCAGAGACAGAACATGGTAGGCGCAAGAAGATAACAAAAAGTAGATCAAATCAATAATAATTATATATATTTCACTTTGACCTTCAATATCTCCAGAACCGGTGGATTCCCAGGTATGTTCTAGAAGAAAATAACTATCCCAGTGATGGGGAGAACATGTAGTTTACGTTTACGTTAAGGGTATTTTTATACCCTGTATATTTTCATAAGTCTGTAGGTAGGTACCTAGCGATATCTGTCTCGCTACATACGAACTACCGACTTACAGCCCACATCGCGATACCTGTTAATGTTATCCGCGCGATTGAACGCATACAATTATGAACTATTCTGACAATTATCAAGATTTCTATGAGGGATGAAGAACTTACTATTGTCATTTCGTGTTACTCTTTATCTTGTTGCACCTGGTGTTCTTTTTGCTTTGAACTGTTTACCATCATGATTTCTATGTAACCCAATGAGAGAATAAATGAAAAAGGGGCTTATTTTATGGAGAAAAATGTACAGACGCCAGCACGTCAAATTACCCCAATGTGTTAAATTTCTTTATCGTTTTTAACTTTATGTCAAACTGGATAAGGTTCATATTCAATTGGGAAAATTTGACACATTGGGGTAACTTGATGTGCTGGCGTCTGTACGTCAAAATTACACAAGCCCGCCCTTCGTTTCTTCGTTCCTTCGTAGTGTTTTTGCTGGGAAGAAGAAATGGCGGTAGGTACAAACTCTTGATGAGTTCGTCTAAAAATTAATATGATGCGATGTGATGCCGCTTTTATCAGGCTTAATCAAGCTGCATAGTTGTAACAAAAATAACATCTCCAGATTTGCGACTTCGGCCAGCCGAATTACTTGAAGATTATGGAGACCTGCCTCTCTACCGGCACACCCATTATAATCCAGAATGTGGGCGAAGTCCTGGACCCGTCCATCGCACCCATCCTGCAGAAGGCCGTCGTGACCATCGGCAACTCCAAGGTCATCAAGTTTAACGACAAGATGGTGTCTTACCATCCTGACTTCCATCTGTACTTGACGACTAAGCTTGGTGAGTCAACTGTAAAGTAGGTAAGCACAATGTAATTAAAACAAAAAAATCGTACTAGTGCGAATCGGACTCGCCTACCGAGTGTTCCGTACGTGGGATAAATAAAAAAAATCGCGTTTGTTGTATGAAAGTCTCCCTTAAATATATATTTTATTTTGTTTTTAAGATTTGTTATTATAGTGGCAACAGAAGTACTTAAAAGAATCACGTAAATCGGATCATTAATCTCAGAGTAATCGGTGTACATACATAAATAAAAGAAAAAAAACTCCTCCTGAAGTCGGTTAAAAATAGTCATGTTTACATAAATAAAGTACACGAGGGTGATATAACTTTCAATTCAATTCAATTCAATTCAATCATTTATTGCATATCACATGTGTTGCCTGCCTGTGTGGTTGTCTTTACCTGCCACCTGTATACATAATGGAATGCAATCAAGTTTTGAGGTTTTAATTCAACCGGCCCGGAGCAGACGCACCGGGCGTAGGCGGAGAGCCAAGTTCTCCTCCAGCCGCCCTAACTGGGTTCAGGGGCTACGGACGCGCCCTTACGTATCTGGACCCGAGGTGGCGACGTGTTCCACGTGTGTCTTCTCTCTCACACGTCGCGGGGGTTGCGGAAGTATTTTCTGTTCCCGTGACCTCGGGTGCAGGTGTGAGACCGAACCGTTTTTAGTCAACAAACTTCTGACAGCCCTGCGCCCAACCTGAAGCATTCACCTTTTGACCCCCACAGTCGTGTATAGACGACAAACCAAAATGTACTCAGCACGCCACGGTCGCGACTGAGTGACAGAATTTTAAACGTAAATAAATGTCATTAAACGGCATTGTTTTGTTTATTTACCTAGTTAATTATGTACCTTAACTCTGCTTGCTACGATGTTTTTCAACACACTTTCGAGGAAAAAAAGTGACTCGTATTGTTAAATTTTAATATTAACTTGAATGGTATTGACATGGTTCTATGGATTTTTTTGTTTCTGTTTATGAATTTAATGCTAATAAAGGCCGTATCTGTGACACAGATTACTACATTTATCTCATAACGAACAAAGCGGGATTAAATAAAGCCCAACACGAGGAAGGTATAATTATCTTTATTGAAATTAAAACCCATATTAAAAAATATTGTCAGTTTTCCATGAGCTTTATCGATATAATTTCGACCTCACTAGTATTTTATAGGTGTTAAAGAATAAATTCGGTGTTTGGCGCTGAGGGCATGCTTTTTCTTTTTTGACGTGGTGGTCAAAAGGTTAAAAAGATTTTGTACTTTGGCTCTGCATCTATAAGGGCCATTTTGGTATGAGCAGGTAATCCAGTGTACACCCCGGAGAGCCTGACGAAGACGACGATGGTGAACTTCGCGGTGAAGCAGCAGGGCCTCACCGCGCAGCTGCTGGGCACCGTGGTGCGGCGCGAGCGGCCGCAGCTCGAGCACATGAAGGACACGCTCGTGCTGGCCATCGCGCACAACAAGAAAGTGCTTGTGAGTCTACCTCCACCACTACACACACCAGCCGGGCACCGTGGTGCGGCGCGAGCGGCCGCAGCTCGAGCACATGAAGGACACGCTCGTGCTGGCCATCGCGCACAACAAGAAAGTGCTTGTGAGTCTACCTCCACCACTACACACACCAGCCGGGCACCGTGGTGCGGCGCGAGCGGCCGCAGCTCGAGCACATGAAGGACACGCTCGTGCTGGCCATCGCGCACAACAAGAAAGTGCTTGTGAGTCTACCTCCACCACTACACACACCAGCCGGGCACCGTGGTGCGGCGCGAGCGGCCGCAGCTCGAGCACATGAAGGACACGCTCGTGCTGGCCATCGCGCACAACAAGAAAGTGCTTGTGAGTCTACCTCCACCACTACACACACCAGCCGGGCACCGTGGTGCGGCGCGAGCGGCCGCAGCTCGAGCACATGAAGGACACGCTCGTGCTGGCCATCGCGCACAACAAGAAAGTGCTTGTGAGTCTACCTCCACCACTACACACACCAGCCGGGCACCGTGGTGCGGCGCGAGCGGCCGCAGCTCGAGCACATGAAGGACACGCTCGTGCTGGCCATCGCGCACAACAAGAAAGTGCTTGTGAGTCTACCTCCACCACTACACACACCAGCCGGGCACCGTGGTGCGGCGCGAGCGGCCGCAGCTCGAGCACATGAAGGACACGCTCGTGCTGGCCATCGCGCACAACAAGAAAGTGCTTGTGAGTCTACCTCCACCACTACACACACACCAGCCACCACTACCTCTTCGTCTTAGTGAATAGCTCGTAACAAACTAGTTCGCATCACCATCAACGACTGCATCACCGCTTAGGATCAGGTGGGATCTCAGTCAAGCACTAGTTTATATCTTTTTAACTTCAACTGCCATATTTTCCTCATCACAAGTCTTCTCTCATTAGATGGACCTTGAGAACGACCTCCTCCGCATAATGTACGAGTCACAGGTTCCGCTGCTGGAGAATGAGGAGCTGTTCGTGACGCTGCAGACCTCGCAGCGCACTTCGCTGGAAGTCAAGGAGGCCCTCATCACTTCGCAGGTCACGGAGAAGGAGATCGACATGGCTCGAGCGGTCAGTACAGGAATAATATTGTGTACTAGCCGCGGTTTCACCCGCGTAGCTCCCGTTCCCTTGAGAAAACAGGAATAAAAAGTAGCCTATGTCACCCGGGGATAGTGTAGCTTTCCAACGGTGAAAGATTTTTTTAAATCGGTCCAGTAGTTTCGGAGCATATTGCAAAAAACGAACAATCTAATTTTTGGTCTTTATAATATTAGTATAGCCTAGCTGTTACCCAACATCCGTGCCAATTTATTGTTCTGAATGACCGTGCTCATCACTCAACTCACGACCTCCAACATAGCAGTCAGGGTCACAAACTCAGATTTGGTTAGAACCAATCTGCAAAGCCTTGAGCACAGGCGTAGGGTAGCTAGCCTTTCGGTAGTATATAGGATACATTTTGGAGAGTGTGCACGCGAATTACATGACTTGATTCCGCCATCACATTTCTACCATCGAACAACCGACATACGGCGAGTGTCCATCTTTACATCGTTGGCACTTCCACGCTGCTGCTGCGGTCTTCCCGTCCGATAATAATGTAGGTGTCTTCAAGGCTAGAGTGAATAGGCTTTTAATAAACTAGTGCGCTTCACCATCACTGATTGCATCACTGCTTACCATCAGGTGGGAATGCAGTCAAGCACTGGTTTACGACATTAAAAAAAAAACTACTAGACCAATAGGCCAGATAAAGCATATATAAGATTCTGATTATATTCGCCAGGGTTACGTCCCGACGGCGGTGCGGGCTTCAGTGCTGTTCTTCGCACTGAACGACCTCTCCCGCATTGACCCCATGTACCAGTTCTCCCTGGACGCCTACATCGACCTGTTCACCTACTCCATAGACCGCAGCCCGAAGGCCGGCGAGCTCGAAGACAGGATCAATAATCTTAACGAGTTTCATACTTATGCTGTTTATAAGTGAGTAACTTTTATCTGTTGCGACTGCTGTTCGTCCTCATATAGTAATTTATTCATCTAAATATATAAAAAATAAATGACGTTCGTTAGTATCATGTTAGTAAATCATGATTCAATTAACATACAACTACTAGACCAACAGGCCATGACTTTAATCAACGTTGTTTCTTCCACCTTTTATAAGATTTAATGAATCGACGTGTGTAGAATTATTTATTTAATACTTCAAGTACACAAATAGGCGGACTTAATGCCTTAAGCATTTTCTACCAGTCAACCTTCAGGTTATGAATGGTTAGGAATTATTGTAGTTTGTAGTTGTTGTTGTCACTGATGTTGTAGTTGTTGTTGTTGTTTGCTATACGCTTTTCCCTTCTTTAGGAACACCTGCCGCGCCTTGTTTGAGCGGCACAAGCTGTTGCTATCTTTCCACATCGTGTCGCGGATCCTGTTCCAAGCTGGCAAGATGAACATGGGGGAGTACATCTTCCTGCTCAAGGGTGGGGTGGTTCTAGACCGCTCTGAAACGCCGGACAATCCTACTAGTAAGTTTATTTGTCGGAGCAGCAAAGAGAAAAGCTAGTTACGAGTAGCGCCATTTTTTTATCAACAGCAAAAACATGTGTGTTCTGTATTCAATCGTTGTGCCATCTTTTATACCATGTTTTCACGCAAAACAAAGTTTTTCTATTTCATTCTAAAAAAACAACCGACTTCATGAAAAAACATCAACGGTCTGGTGTAGAATAACTCTAGTTTCGAAAGTCTGTGGCTTAGGTGGTTAAGTACTCTCACTCATTATTGGCCACCGACTTCCGAAACTAGTATTTTACCTCTGTTGGTGTTTGTTCTTTGAAGTCGGTTGTATTTTTTTGTTATTTTGAAGCTTTTTCTGAATGCTTTAGTTTTTTTTTTTTGCACCCTCGGTTATTTTTCTTTCCAGACTGGATGCCGGATGAGTGCTGGGACAACATAACGGAGCTGGACAAGCTGCCGGGGTTCCACGGCGTGGTGGATTCCTTTGAAACCTTCAGCAAGGAGTGGAAGGAGTGGTACCTGCATCCTGAGCCCGAGTCGCAGCCTCTTATCGGTAATAATTGGCCCTTGAAACATGACTAGAGGAGACCATACAAAATACTTGAAACATTAATTCTATGATTTTAACCCCCGACGCAAAAAGAGGGGTGAACTGATTTAGATGCGGTTTTTTTTATTTGAAAGCAGGCTTTCTTGGAAACCTACATTCTCCCTGAGTAATATAGGCTACTGTTTGTCCCTGAATTCCCACGGGAACGGGACCTACGCGGGAGAAACTGCGTGACGTCTTCCAGTAAATCTATATAATTTTAGGTTACTTACGTTGGCCAAATTGCAGCGATTATCGCGTGTAAAATATTATGACTGTTTAAAGCTTAAATAAGTACTGATTAAAAAAAAATACATTAAATATAAGGTGCTTTCTAAATATCTGCCATCCTCTTAAGGGGTCATTGTACTCATCATTATAAACATCATATAAAATAAAATCGGCTGTTCCCTACATTTCGACGAGTCACGTGACCAAAAATGTAGGGAACAGCTGATTTTATTTTATATGATGATTATAATGATGAGTACAATGACCCCTTAAGAGGATGGCAGATATTTAGAATGCATCGTGCAAAATCAGATTCAAAAACTATCTATGATTTTCACCAATATACACACCGCCAGGCGACTGGAACGACGTGTGCAGCGACTTCCAGAAGATCCTGTTCGTGCGCTCGCTGCGCGTGGACCGCGTGTCGGCGTGCGTGTGCAGCTTCATCGTCAGCGTGCTGGGCCCGCGCTACGTGGAGCCGCCTGTGCTGGACATTAAGGTGACACTATATAATTATTTACCTATACCAAAGTGTAAAAAGATCTATCACATAGCCGATAACATATAATTAAGTACCTAACATTGACCAAAAAATATTGCTGGGAGAAAACTTTTTTTCCATCTTTAGAAAAAGATGTTTTTTGTTGCGCGCAATGAACACGCACGGAACTTTCGATCAGCTGAGCGTACGGTCGGTAGTGGTAGTATAATGACAAAATAATAGCAAATATGTCGTGTTTGGATTCGTTTTAACCAGCATTTGACTCGACAAACAATGCACTAAAAAGTTCACATAACTGTAAACTCTATAAAACAAAATTAATGCGTTGAAAAATTATAAAATAAAAAATTAAATTAATAATTTAAAAAACCCCCACCGCAAAAAAGTAAACAGTTAAAAATAACACTTTAGCCATGAAATTTTACTTCACGTCGGGGTACCGCTTAAGTAAGGAATGTTCCTGGGTGATTTTCAAAATTTTTGTACAGTTACAAAAATGAAACAAAAATGAATATCGTTACAAAAGTGATCAATGTTACAAAAAAGAAACAAAAAGGAAATATTAGGGCTATTTCACAACACTATTAAAACAATGAAATTAGAGCTTAATCATTTATTGATAACATAAGCAGTATCTTTAATTATAAAATCAGTCTCAGAATAAATTGTGCATTCCGTTTGGTCATTAAGTATTTAGTAAAATGTTTAGCTTACAAAAAATTAACCATTGGTGATAGAACTTACGGTTAAAAATGATTAATTACTTTTAATACGTAATTGCAAAAATAATAGTAAAGTTATTATTTATCAGCATTTTTTATTAAGAATGAACTAGTAATAAACCAAATAAAAAATACTCATGAGTGACGTAACGCAACGCAAATGACGTAACGCAAATTTCAGTATGTTAAACATGATAAAATAAAAAAATAAAAAAGTTATTCGTGGAAATATGTTCTACTGCTGATACTGAAATACAGAAAAAAAATTGCGCATTAGTTAAAACATTACCGTGTATGTAGGTACGCATAATTAAAAAAGTAATTCCATTATGAAATCGGCTTTGCTTCATATTTGTTACATCCTTTTTGTTACGTAACAAAAATATGAAACAAATCGTTACGAAAATGAAAATCAACGGTTTGTTAAATAACGACCTTCAACATTTGAAGGTTCAAAATAATGTTGTTGGACTTGTCTATCACCTTAATCAAATTGAATCAATATTATTCTTTAAATTTATGCAAAAATAATAAGACAGAGACTTACCGTTGTTTTTATAGCTGATCAACTAAAATGAAAACTTTATTGTGGAAAAAACACTTCACCGCAAGAAACACACTTTTCACAACAATGACACCTGCAGACAAAATGGCGGAGTTATATTTTGTTGTCATCTGATTGGACGTCTTTGACAAGAATGTGTTGCCCATAAAAAACCTCAAATATCTACTAATATTTGTGTTACAATAATGATCAACAAAATTGAATGAAATAGAAGACACATTTTGAAAGGCTTTTATTATAATTATTACATAAAGTTTTTATTACAATTTTGTATACTTTACATAATAAATACCCATTAAGGTATTGCGCAAAGAGAACTTACAATAAAATGAGTGGTTTAATCTTTATGATGGTTTTTGTAACGCGCTCTCGCTTAGGGACACGAGGTAGATGTATGGAAATATTATGACACTAAGAACATTAATGTCATATATTTCAGACTACTTTTTTTTTTTCGAACTGAAATGTTGAAATCCTTCTCAATAAACTTTTATTCAATAATAATAACAATAATTTGATCGTTTATTATGTTATGCCTGGACAATATTCCGGCGGACGTTTTCACGACCCACAATGTACATAAATTTTGAAAATCACCCTCCTAGTACTTGTAGGTTAGTTATAACGGTGGTTTATTTTTGTCGGCTTCCCTCTTGAAAAATTGATCCCCGTCACTGTTAAGTGTTAGGTATGCAATCCTCTGCCTATAACCTTTCTAGGAATATAGGCGTGATGTGTATGTTTTCGCCCTAGGCTGCATGGGAGGAGTCAACATGGAAGACTTCCCTCCTGTTCGTGCTGTCTCCGGGCGTAGACCCGACCGCGTCGCTGATCCAACTGGCCCAGGATGTGAAGATGTTCGACCGCTTCCAGTCGCTCAGCCTGGGACAGGGTCAGGCTCCCACGGCCGCCAGGTATGTACCTACTACTTTTTATTTATTTATTTATTTAATTTAAATAGAACGGCCGAAGCCAATTACACTATTTAACATAATTAAAATTTATTAAATCATTTACTTCACACTCATGTATTCTTCTCACAAAAATTCAAGCATTCTGACATTATCATCTTCCATTCATCCGCAAACATATCAAGACCTGTGCCTGAGTCCAGGAGAGCGTTAATAGACGCTACAGTCCGAGGAATAGGTGACTTAGAGTGCGCAATAGTACGGCTAGTTGGAACAGCCAGTAATCGGTGCTTTCTGCCACGACAGTAATTGTCTGGGACAAATAGATTGCAGATTTCGTTATGCAGATCAGGATCATCGATAATCCCCCTAAGAATTTTGAATACTACAGCCATCTGATCACGCGACCGCCTTACTTCTAGAGAGTACTACACTATGGCTGGTCTATTCTGCTAAAATCACCTCGCCGAAAGTTAGCCGTCAGTTCCTATTCCAAAGTCAAATACCTAGTTTATTTCAATTATGCCATTTAAGACACGTTGAACGTCAAACTTACAAGTTGAATAAAATGTTATGATTCTAGTTTCCCCTTCTAAAAGGTAGTTTTGTATGGAAAAGAATGGGCAAAAAACTTCTTTTAAAATAGTTTTGTTTTTGCAATAGCTTGTATGCAATATAAAACTACATTGTATACCATATTTAGAAAGGTTCAAGGTATTTTAAATAAAGCGTTGTAGGAGATAAGTAAATAATTAAGTATTAAGTGGGCACTCACTCACATATTTCAATAAATAAATAATAAATAAATTTACAAATATTGAAATTGTATATATATTGTATTAAATTGTATTTTTGTTTGTATTGTATTTGTTGTGTAGGTATTGTATTGTTGTTTTGAAATTGTAGATTAATTAACGAAAAAAAAAGAAAATTTATAAAATCATAATCAACAACACAGCAGTGTGTGTGCTAAGAGAAAAAGAAAGCAAATTATATAATTAGATTAGTAACCAGTTTGATTTTGTCAAATTTATAAGGAGAAGAACCAGCATGTTTCCAAGCATTATTATCTTGAACATAATCCATCGTGAGTTTTAAATTTGTATCCCATCAACACAAAACAAACAGCAATACAACAATTTTCTTTCATCGGTGTCGTACCAGGAAGCGCTCTGTAGTTTCTGCCTATCCCCATGAGAAAAAGGCGTGAGTTTAAGGTCTGTGTATGTAGTATCCTTCACACTGCTGGCTGGTCGCAGTAACCTAACAATTTAACAACAACAACACATACATACAAAAACTCACGCCTTGTTCCCATGAGGGTAGGCAGAAACTACAGAGTGCCATATGCTACAATTCTTTAACAACAACAAACATTTATTTATTTAATAGTTACTTAATACGGTACAATACCAATTACACTGAGTAACATAGAGACTATTGCAGTTACAATTACGATAAAAACGAAATCAAAAATAAAAATCTTCTAACATGGAACAGTTAGAGTCCCTGGCATACTTACTCTTGCAGAACACCAGGCCAACACGCCTAATTTTAATCCGCAAACAAATCACAATCTGGGTTGGCAGCAAGAAAGGCATTCATCACCTTTAGACTACGACAAATTGGGGATTTGGCTCTGGCTTCGGTTTATGAGAATTCTTTAACACAGGATGCTATCCAACGGCATGAAGGAAGGCGGCTGGGTGTTCCTAGCCAACTGTCACCTGGCCTGCGAGTGGCTGGGGTCCCTCAGGGGCCTGGACAACCCCAAGATACACCCACGCTTCAGGCTCTGGCTGTCCTCCATGCCGGACGACAAGTTCCCGCTCAGCGTGCTGCAGAGGAGCATCAAGATGACCACGGAGCCGCCACAGGTATGGAACCAAGAACCTATCTATACAATTTCTGTTTTTTTATATCCCAAAAGTCTAGGGTATGAATAAGACAATATTAAAGATTCAACTGACATTAAAATAATTCGATTTAGTCACGATTATTAATGTATCACTACCAATGCATATAACACCATTGTAGGTACCTACGATTTTTTTACTGCTACTAACAATGATATTATGAAAAAAAGGTGTAGATAGGTTATAAGCGCTCAGCAAGCGACACGTTAAAATGTGGCTAACTAGCCACACTTACCTCAGAAGCAGCCGCGAGTGCCGACACAGATGCCGGCGAGCTCGCCCCAGAGGCAGCCAGGAAGAAGCAGTTCACAACCTGCGCCATCCAACTCTTGATGGACCTGATGAAGGCCATCAGGCAGGGACAGGATCCGGAGCTGATCATCCTCGACGGTCTGACCGCTCTACTAGCCCTGTACAGTGGCCAGGCCGCCGAGGGGGACCCGCTAGAACGGCCGCGGCCTTAGGAACAAGGTCGCCCCACTCCGCCTCCTCCTCAATCAGTGAAGACTCCGACGTGATGCCTGATGTGGGACGCCTGCCCTGCGACTTGGACGCGGGCGCGGCGTCCCACCCCCACCGGATTGACGCCCGAGTAAGTCGTACCACCCAACACACGGCTTACTCACACATTAAGACTCCACTCCTACTCGCACCCGGTAATGTGACGCGTACTAAGTTAATATAGGCGTGTCACATAACCACACATACAATCGCCTCTTTTACATACACGTAAACTCACGCGTCGGACAGCTGGTGCGAGCTCGCTGTTTCGACGAAAAACACGGGCGGTGTTACACAACACAATACCGCCCACACACACACGACGGCGTCTTAGTCTGAAACGTGACCGGCTAGACCTGGAAGCGGGACGGACGGACGCCACTCACCTCTCTTTCCGCAGGAGCGCCCCAAGTCGACGCCTCTGTCGCTGGTCGTGCTCGCTGGGCCTCCCCCGGGTAACCGGGGGTCTCACCTGGCGGGTACCGACCGCCGAGGTGTCGTGAAGATATGGCACTTCACCGCGGCGCTGCTAGACAGCGTCGTGCGATGACAGCGCCATGGCGCACCTGCGGATAAACACATGCAACTACTCACAGGCGCGTTGTTTACAACGCGCCATCACGCTTCTAGCCCTGTGAGGCAGCCCAGTGACGGGTCCGTTTCAGCGGGCCAAGGTATAGCCTCTGCGATGGGGGGCTTATGCCCCGAGTTCGCTTGCCACGCCCCCTGACGGGGGCGTAGCGATTGCTTTACGGTACTTACCTCAGTGTCGCGTCGCGCCGTCAACGGACGCGTGCGTGCGTTAGTGTGCCGTTGGTGAAGATCGAATGTTGTTTAGGTAACCTATCTACGCCTTTTTTTATCTTTGGCTATTAAAATACATTGTGTAATAAGAAGCAAAAAAAATCCGTTGCTTTAAAATCTGATTTTTTAGTCATATGTATTTAAAATAATTGAGAGTTTGTAATCGAGAATGCATAGTGTTAAAAGTTTATAAGTACAGACGCCAGCACATCAAGTTACCCCAATGTTTACCCCAAATTTTCCCAATTGAATATGAACCTTATTCTGTTTGACATAAAGTTGAAAAACGATCAAAGAAATTTGACACATTGGGGTAACTTGATGTGCTGGCGTCTGTATATACATAATTATGATTATCAGTTATTTAGTACCCATAACACAAGCTCTGCTCATCTTGGGACTAGGTGGCGTTGTGTGAAAATTGTGGAATATTATTTTATTTATTTATCCTAACTGCCTCGATGGTCTAATGGTCGCAAGCGCTACAACTAAGCATGAGGTCCCGAGTTCGATCCCCGGCTGGGACAAAGTGTTAATGAGTTTTTCCATCTGAAATTTCTCAGTATTAGCCCGGAGTCTAGATTTATGTCCGTTTCAACCGCGCGGCCACCTCATAGTATTTGATGAAACTTTGCCAGGAATTAGTGTTAATTTGTTACTTTACACACTTCTTTTCGTGAATTTGTTACAAAAAAAACTAAGACGCTATGACAAAAAATAGTTGGCCGCTAGAACCGCCACTTGCCGTAATCATCGCCCGTGATTACACAGAAACTATATAATGCAGATAGACGAATGATGGATCAAAAGAAAGGCCATAATTTGTTCAATTTGTTACAAAAATAAAAAACGTCAAAACGTAAATAAACAAAAAGTTATGCAATATTTAGTTTTCAGGTTATGAGTAGGTAGTTATGTCACCATAAATATCAAATTAATAGAGGCTAATGTGTATGGACAATTAGTTACTAATTTGTTACAGCGAATAAACAGAAAAAATATATTAGAAAGTAGGTTCAATAATTTGTTAGAGTCGATTTTAGTTGGCCGCTCGGACGGCAATATGCCTAAAATACAATGGCGTTTATCTCGTTATTAAAAGTAGGTTTAAGCTTAGTTAAAGTACTAAGCGACAGGTAACGTAACCTAGTTTGGATAAATACGGCGAATATAACTGCAGCATTCATATTTTAAAAGATATTTACAAAAAACAGTAGTATGAAACCTTAAGAGAGTAGGGTGACCATGATCACATTAGTACAAAGGCATGTTTTTAATGTTGTACTCTGTTTGAACGAATATGCGGTACGTTTTGCGGCCATATTGATGTCTATTGTTCTTAATTCTTTGAAGTATTTACTGATAAGATTTTCGTTTCATTGACTTTCCGCAGGTGTTTTATGATGGGAACGATTCCAGAAAAAGGATCTCTTTTGTTCCCAAACTATTGTTAAAAATATTTGTCGCACGGGGTTTAAAAAGCCATAATTTTTTGTTGTGAATATTGTCATTACTGTGCTGAATTTTGAAGTGTGTGCTCGTACGTATTTAATTCCCGTGATTTTCATACTACTAAGTTACTGAGACAATTAAAACTAAATTCAGAAGTGTCTAAAACTGCTTAGCTATGAGTTGTGCCCACTTATATATTGGATTTGTTAATGTAGAACTCACCACCAAAAAGTGTATTGCAGACTCAGAGGGATCGAAATCGACTGCGGTAAGTTTAATTTTTACAATTTTATGATGAGATCACGAAGAAGTCTTAAAAATATTCTTAGCTTAATAACTTACATTAATTTACCTGTATAATATAATTGTGGTAACCACACTCCTTTCGTTATTTAAAAAGTAATATTCGGCGCCAATTTCAAATCGGATAATATAGAACAGGATAAATCACGGCTTTTAAGTATTCTTTTTTTTAAACCAATGGCAGAGCTCTATTTAAAGGGCTCTTAAGTTCTGTCCAATCGCAAGCCTGCTTTTATATATGCGTTTCCCGCCAATTGTCTAGGTATAGTAAAAGAGTGACAATTCAGCCCACCCACGTTTCGTGTTTTCAAACAGTGAATACGTAAAATTTAAATTAACAAACTTATTAACTGCTATAGTGATTCCCTAGGGAAGAATTAACTGATAATTCACTTAACTGTGAACATTCTGTGTGAAAGTGCATCAACGTGCATCTTGAATCTTGAGACCTAGATCCAGGCAACCCCTAGTGACGAGCGTAATATCCAATGTAAGGATTTCTGTCTTAGGGACAGATTCTTAAGCGCTATAACTGGTCTCTACAACAATCCGGTGGCTGCTCCCAAATGAAAAAAATCTCCTTTTAAAATTTTTATTAATGTATTGTCGCTGTTAAATGACTATGGGGAATAAAAAATGATATCGTTAATATTTACAAACATCAAAGAAATCTTTTTAAAATAACTCGCTGCATCAGTAACGTCGACTTTTCTTAATTATAGAAAGTTCTTGCCCTTAGTATGTACTTACATAGCAGTAATTGGTAGTACCTATGTATATTTTGTGTGTGATGCAGTCAACGGATGTTTGACCTTTGTATTCATATTATCAATTGTTTTATTGGTGCAAAAATGGGTAAAGCTGGACGAAAACCTATTGTTGAGAAATCAAAACAGAGAGAAGTTTTTATGAAATATGCCGACAAACTACTGGATGTTAAATTGAGAGACCCTATATTTGATACAATTGCAAGTGATTTGGATAATCTTATGACACCGGCAGCCCTTTACATGTCACTGAAAAGGAATTTCAGGGAGTTTCTAAACACTGAATGTAAGCAGCAAACTGTATGTCTGTCCTCGTCATCTTTATCATCATCCTCAAGCAATAGCCCGAGAACCTCATCCAAAATATCACATTCTCATGTCGAGTCCAACCAGCATCATAGTGAAAACGACACAAAGAACTTCAAGTTTGAATTAGATATCTATGACTGGAAAAAACTGCAACCATTAAATGTCTTGTATAAAAGAAATGACTTGAGAACATGTACTCCATTTAAAAAATATAAAATACTGCCTAAGTACAAATGGGTGGATATTTTAAGAGAAAAGATTTGGCTTATTTCTAGATTACCATGCACATGGAATTTCAAAAGTTACAAAGTGGAGTCTGAGCATCATATTTTAGTAAAAGGTCAATGCAGTCAATGTAGCGCTTTTACAAAAATAGCGTGTCAAAAAATAACAGATAATATTATTGAAGGACAATGCCAAATCACAGTCGGAGAAAAAAATAAAAAACATGATCCGAGAAAAAAATATAGAATGAATGCATTGGTCAGACGAAAATTAGCTAAAAAGCTCAAACACGATTCAGCTTCTGTGGTTCATAAACAACTGGCAGCAAAAATGTCTAAACAAGGAATTACAGATACAGCACCAGTAATCCCAACACTCAATGCATTGCGAAAAATTAAGTACGAAGAACGAAAAAGAATGTGGTTACACAATAACGTTATTCTGAGCATTCTTACGATGGCTGTGACCAAACCAATTTTTTTACGTGATATACACTTTTTTCCTCGAATTCACATTTATTACTGGACTGATGAACAACAACAATACTGCCGTGAATATCAATCTTGTTTTCAAAGATTAACTATCACATTGGATGCTACAGGTTCAATCTTTCAACCTCTTAAATTACCAAATGGTTATGAATTGAGTAAGAGACTTTTCTTATACGTAATAATATTAATAAATCAATTCGATGTGTGTGTACCTTTATGTCAGATGATAACCGATTCACATGACACTGCGTCTGTTTCTGCATGGTTATTACAGTGGTTGAAAAATGTTCGTTGTCATCCTGACGAAGTTATAACAGACGATTCTTCTGCGTTAGTAGCAGCAAATGTTAGAACATTCAGTGATTTTACATGTGTGAAAGACTATTTACTTCGTTGTTTTAGTATTTTGAATGGAAATAAAGAAGAACTACCAAAAACATTTATTAGATTAGATACCAGTCATTTTATAAAGACTCTGTATAATTTGAATTGCTTCGAAAATGTTGACACAAAAATTAAAATGTATTATATTCATTGTATCCGCTACATTAAAGAATGTCAAGACTTTGCACTTGTAAAGGAAATCATTACAAAAATGATAAAACTTTGCCTACATCAAAATGATTTTGAAAACGATGATTCAGGTTTGAAGGAGAGCAAGCAAAACCTTGACAATTTGTTAAACAGTCATAAGTATGCTGATTTTAAAAATGTGGATCAAAATGAAGAATTTGAATATGATCAAATTGTCATTGATGATGCCGGCGTTCGAGACATTGTCGCATGGTTCGATCTGTTGGTAGATAATGAAAAAAAAAGTAACCCTGCAAATTCCTATGTTGGTAAAAGTAGTTCATATTATTTACCACTTTTCATCCCTACTTTAAAAAGATTATTTATAAAACTTCCTTTGTGGAGCAACGTAATGTGCTCTTATTTCAAATCGGAAACCTTAAACGCATCGTCTTCATGTGTAGAAAGCTATTTTCGCACTTTAAAACAGTTAGTTTTTAAAACAAAAATAGCGAGACAACGAATTGACGAATATTTGCAGCATCATTACGATTATATCAAAGGAGAATTGCATTTAGCATTAAATCAATTAAAAAACTTAGGTTCCACTACTTTACTAAAATCTAAATCACGCCGAACTAGGCGTGCCATGACTAAAAATATTTATAAAAAAGAAAAGGTAAATCCTAAAAAACAAATCCAACAAAAACAAAAAGAATTATATTTTTCCAGTGATTCTATATTTAGTGATAGACCATCCTATTTGGAGAACTGGCGAGGAGAATCGAATACACATAATCGCCTGAAAAAAGATGATGAAATAGTAATTATAAGAAACGGGAATTTAGCTTTGAAGGAAAGCTCGGGTTATTTCAATACATGTGCCTTCGATTCGGCATTTTATTTAATAGGTCAAGCCTGTATTAGAAGTTCTGCTTTCAAAAGCTTTTTGAGTGAATTAAAAGGAGATTGTGTTATTAATTACATTTTTATGCTTTTGAACGGAGCACATGATATAGAGCAAATTTACAATTGTAGATCAGAAATAACAAAAACTTTTTTCCAAAATAAAGACTGCAGTTGCAATGTGGCTTACATATTTGAAAAAATATTTATAAAATATTTTACAAGTGCTCAATACTTGAAAACCTGTACAAATTGTAATTACATACAATTGAAAAGAGACCATGTATTTATTTTAATTAACCTTGATATTTTAAAGTTATTTGGAATATCAAGTTTAGAAGAAGCAATTTGTTTCGATGAAAAAATTAACACAATGTGTCAGAAATGTGACACACAGTTGAAAGGAGAACTTAAGTTAGGCGAGATCATAACATTTGATTTAAACGGAGCTGCAGACTCAGTCTTACTCACTGAGCTGCCGATTACTATTAACATTAAGGATAATTACTATTTCTTAGTTGGTACTATAGAATTTATACCAGGCACAAAAATAGGCCACTATAAATGTCATTTTTTAAATAACAATACATATTTTTGTTACGACGACAATTCTTTTAAAATCGACATAAGTACCTCTAAGAAAATTTGTCTACATTCTGTGTCATATATTCGAGTCAGTTAATTTATAAATATTATGTTAGTTTATAAAGTTTTTATATTTATCTTGTTGACTTTAATTACTTGATTGTTTTGCCTTTGTGTTGATTTTGAATAAAGAAATTTTAATCGATAACTGACTTTTACTTTTATGAAGTATGCTACAGGATGCCTTAACTTAAAATGTATTTATATAAGCACTCGCCCTAAAAAAATAAGATATAAATATCGAACATTACAACAGTCACTATTCAGTCTCACTTCATTGTGAAAATGCATGGTCACCCTACTCTCTTAAGGTTTCATACTACTGTTTTTTGTAAATATCTTTTAAAATATGAATGCTGCAGTTATATTCGCCGTATTTATCCAAACTAGGTTACGTTACCCGTCGCTTAGTACTTTAACTAAGCTTAAACCTACTTTTAATAACGAGATAAACGCCATTGTATTTTAGGCATATTGCCGTCCGAGCGGCCAACTAAAATCGACTCTAACAAATTATTGAACCTACTTTCTAATATATTTTTTCTGTTTATTCGCTGTAACAAATTAGTAACTAATTGTCCATACACATTAGCCTCTATTAATTTGATATTTATGGTGACATAACTACCTACTCATAACCTGAAAACTAAATATTGCATAACTTTTTGTTTATTTACGTTTTGACGTTTTTTATTTTTGTAACAAATTGAACAAATTATGGCCTTTCTTTTGATCCATCATTCGTCTATCTGCATTATATAGTTTCTGTGTAATCACGGGCGATGATTACGGCAAGTGGCGGTTCTAGCGGCCAACTATTTTTTGTCATAGCGTCTTAGTTTTTTTTGTAACAAATTCACGAAAAGAAGTGTGTAAAGTAACAAATTAACACTAATTCCTGGCAAAGTTTCATCAAATACTATGAGGTGGCCGCGCGGTTGAAACGGACATCTAGATTTGTGCCCGAATGATGGCAATAGGCTCTCCCCCTATTACATGGGACTTAAACATAACTGGCGAAATGTGACTGTACTACCAGGTAGGTACATCTCTACCTAACTCTTCGGGGATTACAGGCTTGATGTTATGTTATGTTAATTATCCTACTTCCTACTAATATTATAAACTCGAACGTTTGTGAGTATGGATGGATGGATGGATGAATGAATGGATGGATGTTTGTTACTCTTTCACGTAAAAACTACTGAATGGATTTTAATAAAGTTTGGTACGGAGTTAGCTGACACTCTGGATTAACACATAGGCTATTTTTTTATTCCAGTATTCCCACGGGAACGGGACCTACGCGGGTAAAACTACGGGACGTGTGCTAGTATAATTATATTTCTACCGCAGGGTTTGAAAGGCAACCTGGTTCGTCTGTTCGCGAACATAAACGAGGACCGGTTCGATGAGGAGACTCCTAAGTACCGGCGTCTTTTGTACTGTGTGTCGTTTTTCCACTGCACGTTAATCGCACGCAAACGCTTCCGACAGCTCGGCTACAACGCGGTATATAGCTTCAACGACGCCGACTTTGACGTAAGTCTTTTTAGTTAGTCTTAGTCTTCTTTAGTCTTCTTTTTGTTAGCGAGTGACTTATTAGCACGCATAACATGTTCACCGTAAAACGGACATGTTGACGTGGTCACTTTTTGATTGACCTGTCTGTTGGTCTAGTAGTTAGTGAGCCTGACTGCTATGCCGGAGGTCGTGGGTTCGATTCCCACCCAGGAAAGAGGACGATAATTTGTTCTGTGTCTGGGTGTAATTTATCTATAATATGTAGGTATGTATTTAGAAATATATAAGTATGTTTATCAGCTGTTTTAGTACCCATTACACAAGCTCTCAAGTTTAACTTGGGACTAAATGGCGTTGTGTGAAAAGTAGTGGAATATTTATTTATTATTATTTATTTATTATTCTTCATTAGACAAAATCCGCTTCTACGGTGACGATGTCAACTAAAATACTATTTTCGAGAATTATTATTGTTTATTTTTAAAATGTTGATCACCTTGTCTTTTTAATTTACGAAAACATGTAAATCAATTTAATTTAATTTTAAATATTTTTTAAATAAATGTAAATAGTAGATTATTAACTAAGGGCTGTATGACATCAATTGCATACGAGGTTTTTGGCGCCTGAGCGAAGCGAAGGCGCTAATTAACCCGAGTAATTAATCGATACCGAGAAAAAAAAAAATAACTTTTTAAAAATATTCTTCGTGCAGTATGAGTATGACAGTTCTTTTTTCAAATTCCAAAACCTATGCTGTAATGATAGTCATACACCCCGGCATTCAGGGGTGTAAGGGTGTACTTACAGAGCAAGAGATATGTAAATAATATTAGTTTTCTGCACTTTTCCTTCACATAAACTTTCACTATGCCATTTTGCACTCTTCTTTGCTTCCAGTTTTCTTAATAAAAAGAGACCAAACGATTTAAATAAAAAAATCTATCCTTAATATAGACGAGGGACATCACGAACAAAATTTAATCCGATACTTGTGTCCTATGTCTTTAATTTAGTACGCTCCGCTGCCGCTCCAATATTACTAATATTATTCTAGATGGCGCTACCGAGATATAGGATTACAGTTTTTCTATGACATTTCTTAGCATGGCCTCTACTTATAGTATCTTAAATCTTTTTGGTATATAGATTGTTTCCTTACGCATCTCTAGGTATCAGATAACCTGCTAGCCAACTACCTTGAGGAGTACGAAGAAGTGCCGTGGGACGCGCTGCGGTACCTATTCGCGATCATCAACTACGGCGGACACATCACCGACGACTGGGACAAGAGAGTTCTCATCGCTTATATCAACCAGTTCTTCAACGAAGACGCGCTCGAGACTCCCTTCTATAGGTCAGTAGTATTTCCATTAGATATTCAACTGCGGGTAGACTAGAAACCAACTCCCAAGTTATTTTAATAAACAAATAATAATAATAATTCATTTATTTCAGACAACAATCCATATCACTCAGTAAAAGTATGCACAACAAAAATGTTAGTAGCCCTACTTAAAAACTATGTTAGTAAAGGGTTTTTTGAGCCAACCACGTGTAGTTGACTCAAAAGATAATTTTTTAAATTTCTCAAAAGAGATTTTAATATAAAAAAAAGTCCTTATACCTTGAACTTGAGCAGTAAAGCAGTACGGTTTCACCAAAGGGCGCAGTACAACTGACGCCGGTGTTACCCTAATCAAGAATATTTTTAACGCCTGGGAGGAAGCACAAGATGCCATTGGAATCTTTTGCGACCTTTCGAAGGCTTTTGATTGCGTTAGCCACGAGACACTCTTGCTGAAACTTGATCACTATGGAATTAGAAATAAATCTCTTGAATTAATGAGATCCTAACTAAAAGAACGTCAGGTTAAAGTTCAGGTTAATGGCGTGAACTCATTAGGGTCTGAAATGATCATGGGTGTTCCCCAAGGTTCCATTCTAGGGCCGTTCCTCTTCTTAGTTTACATAAATGATTTGCCCCAATTAGTTCAGAACCAAGCAAAGATGGTGTTATTTGCAGATGACACATCATTAATATTTAAAATAGACCGTCGGTCACAAAATCTTGACGGCGTAAATAATTCAATTATTCAGGTCCGAAATTGGTTTACTGTAAATAATTTGGTGCTAAATGAAAAAAAAACGAAATGGATTAGATTTACGTTACCAAATGTTAGAAGTAGCGAATGTGATATCATATTGAATGGAGAAAAACTGGAATTTATTAATCAAACAGTTTTCCTAGACATAACACTGATGAAATGATTGATGAAAAATTACAATGGGGACCTCACCTAACATCTCTTGCAGGGCGGTTAAGCTCAGCTGCTTATGCGGTTAGAAAAATAAGACAGTTGACAGATGTACAAACCGCGCGTTTGGTATATTTTAGCTACTTCCACAGCATAATGTCTTATGGCATTTTACTGTGGGGTAGGGCTGCTGATATCGAATCCATTTTTATTTTGCAAAAGAGAGCGGTCAGAGCCATTTACGGTTTACCGAATCGCGAATCTCTTAGGGAACTTTTTAAGAAAATTAATGTTATGACAGTGCCTTGTCAATTTATTTATGAAGATATAATGTATGTTAGAAAGAATCTGCATCTTTTTAGCAAAATAAGTGATAGGCATAATTATAACACTAGAAATAAAAATAAAATAGCTCAACCAGCTTTCAGACTGGCCAAAGTACAATCATCTTTTATGGGGTACTGCGTTAAATGCTACAACAAAATACCTAATGATATATTAAAACTAAATAAAAGAAACTTTAAAACTTATGTTAAAAAAACACTTTGCAAACAAGCTTAATATACATTAATGGATTATATTGAAGATAAAAATGCTTGGAAACATGCTGGTCCTGCTCCATAGTACAACTTAATGTCTGGACAGGAATGTTTGCTTTTTCTCTACATCACACATTGTAATTTGATTTTTTATTTTAATTTTATTTTAAGTAGGTATTAACTTCATGATTATTACTTTTTTTTTAATAATCAACTTTGGATTAAATATTGTGTAAATATGTAAGCAGCATGTATCTTTCAATACGCTCATACAATTACCAGCCGCGTTGCTTATTTTATATCACCTATCTCAGGATAGCTGTTTTTTTTTCTCATGATACATCGTCCTCACATATAATCTGATTATGTATACAAATATTGTAAAATCTATTTTAAAAGAGTAAGTATGGAGTTTCTTGCACATTCTTCTCCATACAAAACTACCTTTTGGAATGTGCAACTAGAATCATATTAATTTAATTTATTTGTAAGTATAACGTTCAAAGGTGCCTGTTTTCAGGCCTAATTGAAATAAATGATTTGACTTTGACTTTGACTTTGACTTCACCAAAGACATTCAATAATAATATTTTCATCCGATACTTGTGTCTTAATGGACCCAAGTCTATTAGTTTTATCTGTGTGGCATCACCGCTGAGATTAACCTTTTGGCGCAGCCGTGAGACATGCCATTTTTGTGTCTCTTTTTTTGTGTAATTATGTTTTTACTGTGCGTGTATCCAGCTGATGCCAATAAATGTATTTTCTTTCTCTCTTTCTTCTTCCTTTCTTTCTATCTTTAGTACTCTTCGCTGCCGCTCCAATATTGCTATATTATTCTAGATGGCATTACTGAGACATGGATTAAAGTTTTCGACGATGCACGATATCGAAAACTTTAAATAAATGTATTTGATAGTAAATAATGGAGTACTGAGGTAACAAACCCTAAAAAAAAATACAACCGAATTGAGTTTTTTTTTAAAGTCTCTCAAAAATCAGCTTTTATACTATTTAATTTAATTTCATTAACATTAAGGGAGTCTCTGGCAATGAATAACGTGAGTTTTAATACTATTCTGAAGATAATACCCAAAAATCCCATTTTATTCTTTGACGAAGTTAGATCGGTATGCGTGTTTGTGTGTGTGTGTGTGCGGTGTCTCTGTGTGTGTGTGTGTGGTTCATGTTAATTTAGGAAAATTTAACAGTTTGGGGTATGTGTATATGTGCTGGCGTCTGTACCTACCTACCATCTATCTACCAACAGCTGTGCTTAACCCTTTCGACCCTTGACCCCTTGGTTTGCAGACTGTCAACAATCCCGGCGTACCACATCCCGCGGGACGGCTCGCTGGAGTCGTACCGCGACTTCCTGGACCTGCTGCCCGGCTACGAGCGCGCCGAGTCTGTCGGACAACACGCGTCCGCCGACGTAGCCACGCTCGCGCAGGTACAGTCTCAAAAGTCGATGACCGTATCCATATATTTCCTAAACTCATAAACACCTTAGCTTATACAAATTGCTTAACAAGGTTAGTGCCAGAATTGGATGAACATCTTAAAAGTTCAAAATTAGCTGAGCATTCTTTGCATGAATTTACTTAATAATATTTTTTTTAAAGTAGCTGAACATTAATATTACGTCCAAAACATCTCAATATTGCACATTAAAAATTGTCATTTAAGCGATGTAGGTACATTCATTGTGATTCAAGTGGAAAAAAATGCAAAATGTTGTTCAGCTAATTCTGAACTATTTATTATTTATTTATTTATTATTATTAATTACAACGGTTGTAAACCAGTTACAGTAATGAATTAATTTCTTATGTATTATATAAACTTAAATTTCATCTGGATAGGTACAGCATTAATATTATAAAACACATTTTGTTGGGTTACAAATCATTAAGACATACCTACAATAATATTCACGTACAATATCTTTCACAAAATCTCGAGCACAATAACATGATTTGGTTGAATCTGTCATTCAACACGTCACAATCGGGTGGGTCAAAAATTAGGGCATTGATTAAGATATTATTATTATTAAGATGTTAATTTAATCCTGGTACTAGTCTTGTTAAGTTATTTCTGTAAGCTAATCTGTTCATGAGTTTAGGAAATATGGATATTACCTACCTTCGAATAATGTCATAATCATAATCATAATCGTTTATTTATTTGTTAAACATAGGTATCATTATTATGGATCTTAACAGTCATCTGCCTAGCCTTTTCCCAAGTATGTTGGGGTCGCCTTCCAGTTTAATCGAATGCAGCTGAATACACCAGTGTTCTACATGGAGCGACTGCCTGTCTTACTTCCACAACCCAGTTACTGGGTAACACGATACCCCGTGATTGAACTGATTGTAAGATTTTCTGACTGTAGTCCATTTTTTTATAAGAATAGAAATTTAAATAATCCTCTTTCACAGTCCCTTCAACCGATGTTGACTTCTATTACGTTGGTAGCATGACAAATGGCAGCTGAAGCAAACAATTGGTATTGTATCCGCGTTTTTGCTTATAATGCCATCCTCTTAACTACGAAATAGAAGTTAAAATCGGTTGTTCAGATTGTAAAACGAAGGAAGGGCGAAAGGTGGGCCGTATTTTTTTGACGTTCAAAAAGTGCTGATTCTCAGCCTAGTTTGAATAAAGACTTTTGATTTTGATTTTTTAGATTTCTTTTCTTATTTCAAATGGACTAAGTATAATATCTGAAACGACTGTCTTAGATCTACAAATGATGGCCAGGACCAACGGCTTTAAGTGTTTTCTGAGGCACAGAGGAGTCTTGATTTATGTAATGAATAGTCACCCATCCATAGACCGACCTCGTCAAGTAGATTAACCTACGATCGACCCGTGAGGCTATTATTGTTATTATGTTTTTAATTTTGTTGTTTTGCGATGTAAGCTTTTAATTATTGATTTATTTATTTTTTATTTTTCATAATTTCAATTTTTTTTTTCTGCAATTACCATTAAAGATATACTAACATAGTTGTAAGCAAATATTGTTACTAACCCATATGAGTGCAAACTTGAAATAAATAATAATTATTATTATTATTATTTTCTTTATTTCACTATCTTACATATAAATTATATTTTTAAATATTCAAATACAAAAATAAAAAACATTTAAAAATATAAAAAATAGTAGCCCACCGGTATCGGGAACAGGGTCCAAGCTACCGGCGGTCAGGGCTACTGAGAGAGGAAACGCCTAACAATGCGCGCCGTGTCCAGGAGTACTGCTTATTAATATTATTATTATTTATTTATTTATTAAAACTTTATGCACAAGTAAAAAAAACTGTACAAAGGCGGACTTAATGCCTTAATGCCTTTATTATTTAGCTACGAGCACCTCATCCAACCTTCGAATAACGTATTTTTTTTTTCTTGTATAATCTCTGATCAGTCCTCGGACTTTAAGCTGATGGGTTCTAGGTGGTTTTCTTTCGGAGTGTGCACTCCATCAAGTGCACTATTCTTGTTTTAGTTAGTTACACTCTCTCATGCAACTTCAAATTGTCATGCCTTTTGAGGCGCTTAGGGTAATCCTGGTTGTTTAATTGCAGTGCCAACTCATTTGGATGCACCGCAAGTCTTTGCTGGTAGTTTTCAGAATTCAATCGTATGACTTCCTTGACTGTGTTCATTTTCAGATTTTCATGAATTTCAGTATTGGTGACAAACCAAGGGGCATCAGATATAGTGCGTAAGATGATATTTTGCATTCTTTGGATGGTGTTGATATTGGTGTTGCTGGCACTACCCCAGAGCTGTAAACCGTACGTCCTTAGAGGAATAACGTATTAGTTAATTATTTGTTATCACAAGTGTTTCGGTGTGACGACAGCCATACCTACATACAATATTAAAATGATTATTTCCTTTGTATGTAGATTGGCACATAATTTTCTACAAGGAATTACCAGTTTACCAGTTATTATTATTTGTTATTATTTTTTTTACTTTTTGCATTTTTTTCGGGCCTGACGGTCTAGTAGTTAGTGATCCTGACTGCTATGCCGGAGGTTGTGGGTTCGATTCCCACCCACTAGAAATGTTTGTGTGATGAGTACGATCATTTGTTCTGTGTCTGGGTGTAATTTATCTATAGTAATATTTTTTGTTTTTAGAAATATATAAGTATGTTTATCAGCTGTTTAGTACCCATAACATAAGCTCTCAAGCTTAACTTGGGACTAAATGGCGTTGTGTGTAAAGTTGTGGAATATTTATTTATTTTATTTATTTCGTCAAATCCTGTAATGCTGCTATTCTGTAAAAAACATCCCGTGAAAATGCAGGTGAAGTGAAGACGAATTAAGCTGTTTTTCCATATTGAAGACAGTTAACTTCGTGAAATTTTCAGGGTTTGATTTTTACTGAGTCGACTGGCAGTTCTTCTCAACTTTCCTTCGTGTGCGCAATATTCGTAGCGTTTTGAAATTCAATTTAACTATCGCAATGGTTCAGTGATTGTAAGCCATGAGGTCCTGGGTAAGATTATAACTAGGTCGTGCAAGTCATATGGAATTTCTTGGATGCAGCTCGGAGTCTTAATGTGTGTCCAAATGATGGCAAAAGGCTATCCCCTTATTATATAAAAAGTAAAATGCGGGTGTACTACTTATAGTACACCTCCGCCGTACTTTTTGGCATACAAGTGCGTTTAAAAGTCTTTGTGAAGACGTGTTTTATTTATTTATTTTAATTCTTAAGAAAATTTACAGCTAGGAGATACATTGACAGTTAGTAAAAGAAGGCCAATTAAAAGTTTTACTCAATACTCAATATATTTATTTCATTCCACAATGTGAACTTAGGTGGTAGGTACATAAGAATATAATAATAATATACATCATTGTAGGCCCTGTCGGGCATATCTAACAATATAAAAATTAGGAGAATTACGAGGAGGGTTATTATAAATATTTCAAATTTTTATATTAATCTCTGCCATAGGGTAGCACAAGAAACAGTTGACAGGCAGGAGAAAGTGAGAAGTAAACACTTGGAGAGAATTAAGAAGGCTTTAGTTGTTCAAAGAAACTTTTCCACAGTATATTTTTGTAAGCTTAGGAACTCTACTAAAACAGTTTACATTCACAAATAAGTTTAATTTGATTTGATTTTTCAGGACGCGTTGATTATGTGTTCGACGCTGTTTGCTCTGGCCACTACGGGGGGTGGGGGTGCGGGGGGCGGGGAGGATCAGAAGGTACGTCACGGCGTCAGCGCTGACAGAAATGCAAAGCGCCTGAACTGTTTTGAAATCACCGCGCAAAATATATCATTCCGTGTTGTAACAGCTGCGTGCGCGCGCGCAAATCAAACTAGTACACCCTCTGTATCAACCGACGTCACTGCTATTGCTGAAACAATATTGATGAACGTTCTTCACATTTAATAAAATGTTAATTTAAAAATAAATAAAATAAATGTCGGTTGTGAAGTGGGATACCTACTCAATGTGCCGTTCCACGTAATTATTGTTACATATCCCTTGCCCAAAGGCGCCATAAAGATTCAAAGTCGTAATTAGTTTATTTAAAATTAGGTTGCCGCACTTTTTAAACGGCAACGATTTACAAAATACAGTATTTCGTTTCGGGAGTAATTTCGTGAATAAGGGTGGAGATGTGTAACAGGAAACCGCGCGCTATTTGATTTGACCAATGGGCGCGCGCGGTGGTGGCGGAGAGAAAACCATGAGATGGTAACAACTCACTTTAAGTGACGAGGTGATGATGACCATGTCGTACTGTCATTTTATTTTATGGCGGTGTATTTACCATAGTAACATGTCATCATATGCGACTGGGTGAATTTTAAAGCGTTTAACCGCTGTCATTACCCCTAAATGTTAATGAAAGAGACATGCAGGGTGACTGGTAATTAGTGACCGATACTTAAACACGTGATTGTACTCATTAATACGAATAACTTTCCCAAAGTAACTTTTTTATACTCATTAACTTTCAATTAATTCAATTACGTCAGTACTGCACAACGGGAGCGGTGGGGGTGGCGGGGGAGCGTGTGACAATACTACTAGTAGATTTTGCCCTTCCCGAGGTCAGACTATCAGCTGATAGATCGTGCTGATTCGTGCCTACTGTGATCGATCACAGACGCGCTCGCGGGAATTTCAAACAACTTTTTTGTTATTTTATTGTGGTATAAGTTATTGTGTATAAAAAATAAGTTACTTTGGTAAAGTTTATTGAAATCATAATACAATCACGTGTTTAAATATCGGTCACTAATTACGAATCATCCTATATATTTAACGCAATATATTCCAGCAATTCTCAGAATCTGCTTAACACCTCTTTACTGTCTGAATCTTATTTATTTTTTATTTTATTTTATTATTTCGTTTCTTATCTCCTTGGCGTCCGTACGCCACTGCACGGATCCAGCAGAATATCAGCGCCAGGTACATTAGCCTGGCACATGCTGAGCTGGACTCCCAATTGGTGCAGCCTTGAGACGCACACCGCACACTGTATCATTCATCGTTCATTGTTTTAAATCACTTTTGATTTTGTATTGTGTGTTTGTCTGTGTCTTTTGTGTGTACTAAATAAATGTTTTATCTATCTATCTGTCTAAGTACTAGAATCTGGAAATGGCTGCTATATTTCATTAAATACATTCTCTTCCCTTTTCATTTATAGAAAGGTAATTGCGGCGGTTGAAAATTCACCCGACTACTGTAACACCCGCTAGATTTTTCAGACTGTGAACTGTTCTTGGGTCTAGGTTGACGAGCTAGCCAATGAGATGCTTAATAAGCTGCCAGGGAAGATCGACATGGAGACGACGGAGCGGATGATGGGCCCGGAGATCGTGATGCCCATGTGTGTGTCGCTGCTGCAGGAGATCGGTTACTACAATGCACTCATCAGCACTATCATAGCGGGGCTTAAGGTAACATCATCATCATCATCTGCCTAGCTTTTTCCCAACTTTTTCTTTTCCTAATAATTATAGGCTTTAGTTAAATTTTCTTTTTGCAACTCTGTTGGGGTCGACTCCCAGTTTAACGAATGCAAAGTCTACCACTACTACCACGCCTTTACTACTTTTGACTACCTACTAGTTGTTGAGATAATTTTGAACGTTCAGTAAGTTCCTTCCGATATTTGAGACGCTGACAATAATTAAAGTAAAATAAGATGTAACTTTTCAAATGGCTCTTAATAATGTTACGCACTGGAAATTAAATTAAATTATAACACTTTCGGTGCAAAAACGTCACATATGAAAATGATGTCATTTTTAAGGAGAAGCTCAACTTGACTAAAGAAATGAATTACTTATATAATATTTAAACTACAGCAGACTTTGAACTTGATATTAAAGTAAAAATAAAGATCTCATAATTTGTAATCGCTGAAAGAAAGAAATGCAGAATCAAAGGAAGGAAGAAATAAACAAAGAAAGAAAGAAGAATCATTTATTAGCTAATAATGTAACAGTATTTTATGTTCTACAATTTTTGTCTGCTGTACTTGTATGATAAAAATTACCGTTTTACTAAAAATGGCGAAAAACCCATTTTTGTTCCCTTTGACCTCGAGTAAATTTTTTTCATACACGGGAATGATAGGGAATTAAAATTTTGATTTGTTTATTATTGTTTTAAACAATTTTACTGATTTTAAGCTTGTAGTGAATTTATGCACCCTTGAATGTCTAGATTGACCGGCCTATATAATTATATAGGTATAAAGGTAAATGTATGTACGCGCATAATTTCCAAAGGACTGCACCAAAATAGGTTTTTTTTTGTTATAATTGTATTGGTCCCTGAATTGTTCAACTTTACAATTGGACCCGGTAGATGGCGCTGCTATCGGGTTCAAAGTCAACGTTCGGGCAGGACAACGTTTGTCGGGTTCACTAGTATCTAATAATAAAACTTGGATAAATTTTAACAAAAAATGCATTAGTGACGTTTTTGCACCGTAACGTAAGTGCGTTATTTAGTTTAAAACAAGATCACTTTTAAATCACTCTGATGCAGGTCGTGGATCTCATCTTAGATTAATCTCAGATTTGATGCAGACACTTTCATCAGACTGATTGAAGAGTGATCTTGTTTAGAAGTTTTTGACCTTGGGGTCTTTGAAACAGGAACTACGTCGCGCTATCGAAGGTCTGGTCGTGATGTCAGAGATGCTAGAGACCATGTACCTGTGCATCTTTGAAGGCAGGACCCCTGAATTCTGGCTAAGAGGTACAAATTGTAAAGTAAAGTAAAAAAGTTTATTGACAAAAACTGAACACTGATCACTCACCGACTCACTGATTGTACTTTTAGGCACTTTTAGGATAAACTGTAGCTGTGAAGAGTTGAACACACAGAATAGACGTAAGACGAGTATGGGGTAGACGGTGCGCCTTTGAGATTTTTTTAAAACATTTAGGAAAGACGAGGCACAAACCTGACACAGGGCACCCGCGCCCCACCCCGCACGCACCCCCATTCTCGCCTCCCCCCTCGTCCGCTCGCGCCCTTGTCCGTCCTATCTATATGTTTTACAACAGTGCGCATACTACTAACCGTCGTGTTCCAACCCTGTTTTTAATATGCCGTGCGTCGCCATGCGTCTATACATTTTGTATGAAAAGGACGCAAGGAGACATTATGTCCGCTCCCCACGCCCCTTTTGCTTACGTCTTTTTTGTGTGTCCTAAGGGATAAACATAATTAAATGTTCTCCTTTAGATCAGGTTTGATCAGACTGTCACACACATTTACCGGAACGATAAATATATCAGAAGGTTGTAAAATCATGCCTGTATTCCCCGAGAGGAGAAAAGAGGCAGAGCTCTCCACATCCACATTTCACCAGTTAATTACCGGGACTAATAACATTTACACCACTCGATTCAGCTTTTGTCCATGTAAAATACCAGTTTGTATGAGATGCGTGCGCGTACGTTCAGCCTAAGCTCTAAGCTAAATCGAGAACCTACCAGTGATCCTTCCAACCATTTCCAAAGGAAAATTGTCACTATTTTTTTTGTGCCAACTCTTGTTTGATAAAAATAATTGTAAGCAATTGTCCGGTTTTACGGACGTTTACAGACGTTGCGAGGTATGCGTAGCGCACGCCTTTTTATGAATTTGTATAAAGTAGCACATCATGACTTTGAATGACATTACGAAGCACGCGATGACCGCTGTGCGCTGGCTACGCAATGTCTATCTCCGCCTTTAAGTTATATGGCGGGTGCAGGTCGTCCGTCTATGAAGCCGCTGGGCGCGTGGTGCCGCGAACTGTTCCTACGCGGTGCGCACTTGCAGGCGTGGGCCAACGCGCCGCGCGCGCCCCCCACGCTGTGCTGGCTGCCCGCCTTCGTGGCGCCCACCGGCTTCCTCACCGCCGTCATGCAGGTCCCCGCACACCATACTATACTACGTCATCATACCACGCTGTGCTGGCTGCCCGCCTTCGTGGCGCCCACCGGCTTCCTCACCGCCGTCATGCAGGTCCCCGCACACCATACTATACTACGTCATCATACCACGCTGTGCTGGCTGCCCGCCTTCGTGGCGCCCACCGGCTTCCTCACCGCCGTCATGCAGGTCCCCGCACACCATACTATACTACGTCATCATACCACGCTGTGCTGGCTGCCCGCCTTCGTGGCGCCCACCGGCTTCCTCACCGCCGTCATGCAGGTCCCCGCACACCATACTATACTACGTCATCATACCACGCTGTGCTGGCTGCCCGCCTTCGTGGCGCCCACCGGCTTCCTCACCGCCGTCATGCAGGTCCCCGCACACCATACTATACTACGTCATCATACCACGCTGTGCTGGCTGCCCGCCTTCGTGGCGCCCACCGGCTTCCTCACCGCCGTCATGCAGGTCCCCGCACACCATACTATACTACGTCATCATACCACGCTGTGCTGGCTGCCCGCCTTCGTGGCGCCCACCGGCTTCCTCACCGCCGTCATGCAGGTCCCCGCACACCATACTATACTACGTCATCATACCACGCTGTGCTGGCTGCCCGCCTTCGTGGCGCCCACCGGCTTCCTCACCGCCGTCATGCAGGTCCCCGCACACCATACTATACTACGTCATCATACCACGCTGTGCTGGCTGCCCGCCTTCGTGGCGCCCACCGGCTTCCTCACCGCCGTCATGCAGGTCCCCGCACACCATACTATACTACGTCATCATACCACGCTGTGCTGGCTGCCCGCCTTCGTGGCGCCCACCGGCTTCCTCACCGCCGTCATGCAGGTCCCCGCACACCATACTATACTACGTCATCATACCACGCTGTGCTGGCTGCCCGCCTTCGTGGCGCCCACCGGCTTCCTCACCGCCGTCATGCAGGTCCCCGCACACCATACTATACTACGTCATCATACCACGCTGTGCTGGCTGCCCGCCTTCGTGGCGCCCACCGGCTTCCTCACCGCCGTCATGCAGGTCCCCGCACACCATACTATACTACGTCATCATACCACGCTGTGCTGGCTGCCCGCCTTCGTGGCGCCCACCGGCTTCCTCACCGCCGTCATGCAGGTCCCCGCACACCATACTATACTACGTCATCATACCACGCTGTGCTGGCTGCCCGCCTTCGTGGCGCCCACCGGCTTCCTCACCGCCGTCATGCAGGTCCCCGCACACCATACTATACTACGTCATCATACCACGCTGTGCTGGCTGCCCGCCTTCGTGGCGCCCACCGGCTTCCTCACCGCCGTCATGCAGGTCCCCGCACACCATACTATACTACGTCATCATACCACGCTGTGCTGGCTGCCCGCCTTCGTGGCGCCCACCGGCTTCCTCACCGCCGTCATGCAGGTCCCCGCACACCATACTATACTACGTCATCATACCACGCTGTGCTGGCTGCCCGCCTTCGTGGCGCCCACCGGCTTCCTCACCGCCGTCATGCAGGTCCCCGCACACCATACTATACTACGTCATCATACCACGCTGTGCTGGCTGCCCGCCTTCGTGGCGCCCACCGGCTTCCTCACCGCCGTCATGCAGGTCCCCGCACACCATACTATACTACGTCATCATACCACGCTGTGCTGGCTGCCCGCCTTCGTGGCGCCCACCGGCTTCCTCACCGCCGTCATGCAGGTCCCCGCACACCATACTATACTACGTCATCATACCACGCTGTGCTGGCTGCCCGCCTTCGTGGCGCCCACCGGCTTCCTCACCGCCGTCATGCAGGTCCCCGCACACCATACTATACTACGTCATCATACCACGCTGTGCTGGCTGCCCGCCTTCGTGGCGCCCACCGGCTTCCTCGTACTCTTTTTGAGAGCTGTAACTGTAACTAAACAGATACAGTAACGAGGTTCTAGTGTGTACGTGAAGGCCACTGACAAGCTACGCAGAGCAGTATTGGTTTGTAGGTCCCCGAGCGCACTGCGAGCGCCCTTTGATTCGCGGCAAAAACCGGCAATCGCCGGCTAGCTGCAAGTCGCTCGTATAGCATTCCTTGCAGGCTCTCGAACTATGTACAAACTATAGTTTTGGTAAGAATAACGGTTACAGTTACGTGCAACGTTACGGGTTCAGAAATAGCTACGTTGTAAACGTCGGCTCACTGCAAACCGCACGCGTACCTCTCGCAGCAGGTAAGCGAACCACGTACACACTATGTTTTTTGGTTACAGTGCATGTAACGGTTACGGTTACAGCTCGCTAATGAGTACCCGGCTTAATGCTAAATGGATTTGGTATAGTTGTTTCGGTCTAGCTCGAGACACATCACAGATGAATAATGGAGTGATCTTGCAGACCACGGCCCGCGGCGAGAGCTGGCCTATTGACACGCTGTGCTGGGAGTTCACCGTCATGCCACTTGAAGAGGCAGGCTTCGTGCGCCCGCCGCGAGATGGAGGGGTCTACATAAGGTACGGACTTTTTCACCTGTTAGTGTTATTTTAAGAAGTCAGTTACTTTTTTGCAAAAAAGTTTTTATTCTGCTATTCCATTCGGTTAACAATTGCTAAAGAAGTTCTTACTAAACATTAATCTGTACATCTCTGCCAACATAACATTACGCCCATCTATTTTCAATGGGGCCCCCTTTTAAAATAGTCAGGCATTATGTTATGTTAGGGAAATACAAAAACTCTTTTTTAACAAAATCCTCTCTTTACAGTTTTTTAGGTAATGAGTTGTATAGCAATATGTGGTGAACTAGCGACCTCGACGGTTCTTTATTATTATCTTTATTTTTGCGTAACCAGAGCAAGTTCGTCATGCTCCGTTAGACGTCACTGCTTGCGGTAGCGTCGAGGATCGGGTTACCCCTTCCCTCAAATATGGCGAGGGCGGTAATGGCTGATCTTTGCGTTATGCTCGTGAACGGGTGCTGCTTGTGACTGGTCGACTTGCTTACTAATGGTTTTTTTTTGTTATAATAGTTAAAACTGCTTATTGGTTTCACTTCAATGGTCCTAGATTATCATTTTAAACTTAGAGTCACAGCATTATGAAAATAAGCCAGCATTGCACATGTAAGCGGGTACACCTTTTTTACCTGGAGGCTGTTATTTTTCAGTTTTAGTGTGCTAGCTAACACGTGACAATAATTCTGAAATGTAATTCCCTAGTTCTTCAAACGAATCAGACAGATGTGTTGCTGGGGAGTTTGTTCTGCCACTTCTTCTTCCCAGCAAAAACACTAGGAAGTGGCGAAGGGTGGGTTCGTTTTTGGGGCACTGTCTTTATGTATATTTTTTGACGTTCAAAAAGTGCTGATTTTCAGCCTAGTTTAAATAAAGACTTTTGTTTTTTTTTCTGCATAGATCTAACTGACTAAGTATAGCAATCGAGAATAATTTGCTGTTATGCGCTGAAGAGTTCCGTTGCCTGTTTTCTTCATCAGCTTTTCATTACCAAATGATACTTTCTAATTGAAAATGCTTGATTTGTTACTAAAACGTAAAAATTGGTGCTTGTGTACCTATATTATTTAAGGAGTTCCTACAATTCCGTATACCCTATCAAATAAAAAAATAATTTTGATAATCGGTCCATACATGACGGAGAAATGAGGTAACAAGCCCTAAAAAAAATGGATTGAGAACCTCCTCCTTTTTTTGAAGTCGGTTAAAAAGAAATACGTTCACTTTATTCAGAAAAAAAAAAGATATTTTTAATTAGAAATTATGCGACGCGGTGACGCGACGGTTACAGAACAGAGATAGGGCTTATAATAGTTAGTTCAGGACTAAAGGTCATGGCACATTATACCGGTACGGGTCCAAACAGCCATCGACTTGTCATTCAATTTAGAGCATTCAATCGTGTGTAGTATGATATATTTCACAATGTCAATATGAAAAAGCCAACGGCGAGCAGACAGCGCGCTTGCCACTAGCACACAACTGGACTCGCAGCCGCGTGCCGATAGCCAGCGGAACATGTGCTTACAGCGCGTCGACCGCACGCTTACAGCACGCCGATCGCATGCTTACTACTCGCCGACTCCCGAGTCGCCAACAACGTCATTGCGCTGTCGTAAACCGATACATTATGAAAACGTGCAAGTCCTAGGCGTGTTCAATGATAAATGCCATATAACAATTGTGTTCGCGGTGACAGCTAACTTGCACCTCGCGGGCGGCGTGCGGACTGCAAGCTGGCACCTTGCCGACGATGCGTTATTACCGCACTAGCAGCTAGCCGTAGCCTAAATTCGAGGCGACGCCGTGTGGCAGCTGTACAGTTACGGTGCCGTTATAATGTGCCATGACCTTTAAACGAAGATAACTTCTTATAATTGAAAATCCGCTAAAATGTGTTTCTTTATAGATCTCTTAAGAATACATGGACTTTTGATCTTTAACATTTCGAGGTTTTCTGTTTCTTTATAACAGAGGCCAGTACCTGGAGGGAGCTTCGTGGTACCGTAAAGACGGCTGCTTGCAGGAGCCGTTGCCCATGCAGCTCGTGTTTCCCATGTCCCCCATACACTTCAAGCCGGTGCGCATCACCGGAAAGCGGCTGCGCAGTAAGTACACTTTAATGCGCCATTGCAAGTGTCCATACAACTGGATTCCTATCGGTTGTTTTTTTTTTTCACGATTTCCGAGTTGGTCCCATAGAAATAGTTGTTCAGATGTAGAACACGCGAAAAAAATTCAGATGTGGTATAGGTACATTTTGATCGAGTACGTATTTAACTTTTGTATGCAACAGTTGATGTTTTTTTGCGATTTCCGAGTTGGTCTCATAGTGAAAGTTGTTCATATTCATGTGTGACTAAATATACCTTGTATAAATATTCAACAACTTTCACACAACGCCATCTAGTCCCAAAAGTAGCAGAGCTTGCACTATGAGTTCTAGACAACCTACACATTATAGATAAATAACACCCAGACACAGAACAAATGATCGTGCTCATCACTCAAACATTTATCTTGGGTGGGAATTGTACCAACCACCTCCGGCGTAGCAATTACGGCCACTAACTACTAAACCAACTGGCTAGTAAATACAGGGTGGACAACAAGGCGCATCCGGGCATAATGAACGCTGTACGTGATTTTGCACTCCTAAAGTAGGAACTTTTCATTGATTTTGTCCTAATTTTTTATGTTATTTTTGCTAAATACTGTAAAAATCCCTGAAAAACAACACATACGAGTATATCTAATAAAAAGTTTCTCCTAGAAAAGAAAATAAGACAGGTAAGATAAAAATCGTGGGAACTGAGTTGTCGAGGAGAGACATGACATTCAGCTGCAGCTACATTTTGACTGGCATGTTGGTCGAGTAGTTAGTGACCCTAAATGCTATGCCGGAGGTCGTGGGTTCGATTCCCACCCAGGACAAATGTTTGTGTGATGAGCACGATAATTTGTTCTGTTTTTTTTTCAGAGTTCGTTTTTATTTATTTTTTTCGTAAAATAGATTAACTGCTTCTTGATTGATGAGTGTATGACTGGTCCCGCAGACCGCTACGTGTGCCCGTGCTACTACTACCCGCTGCGCACGGGCGCGTTCGTGGTGGCGTGCGAGCTGGCGGCCGGCAGGGAGGCGCCCGACTTCTGGGTCAAGCGCGGCACCGCCATGCTCTGCACGCTCGCCGCCTAGCTGCCGCAGACCGCTCGACATTTTTAATTATAATATTTTATTGTAATTATTCGGCTTTCATTTTCATTTCCCTAAGAATTTCTCCCTCTTATTAATTCATTAAACCCCAAGAGGACACCCGGCGTCCGCGCTGTCATTGTGTTTCTATTGTGTCTCTAATTAACACTATTGAAAGGTTAATAAAATTAATAAACTGTACGGTGCAACCGCACATTCTTCAATTGAGCAGTTTACGCCACACATTTATTTCGACTCACAATAATTTCAGTTCGCGTTGGACTATCAAGTCAGCCAGGCGTTGTCGTTACAGCCAGCCAACAAGGGGCGCGTCACTCGTGTGTTGCGACGCAGCCCAGCCACAGTCGATTTCTTAATTTATAGACGTATCAATTATATGTTATTTTATTGTTCTTGCAGTACCAACGAATTGATTAAATGTGCCTACCTCTAATATTTCACAAACGCACTTGGCTAGTTTTTTAACATTATTTTGTTTTTCCGGCATGCATTTGTTATTTGTTTGTTTGTTATAGAAAGAAAAAGAATACCTACCTAACAAATATAGTCATCTTGGTTCGTACCTATATGATAAATGAACCACGGGCAATATATTTTAAAAAGTAAATACATAAGTGGACCACGGCCAAAAATAATTGCCCGCGGTACACCAGGTGGACCAACGTTGGTAGATCATGGGCAACACCTGGCTTTCGCCTGTTTCGCCTTTTTTTCGTGCGGTTAGTGACTTACATGTTTTGGAGTTTATAATAATAATAAGAATATCGTTGTAGACAGGGTCGTTTCCTCACGATTCTTTTAAATAGAATAATGATATGTATTGTTATAAAATTTCTGAAATTTAAACTTACCTACCCATCGGCCATCCGATCTTCCTTTGTGACATTGAATTTTAGTATTGTATGGCATTCAATTCTTTAACTATGTAGGTAAGTGCTAACAATTTTCATTTTAGGTAAGTACCTACTACAATAGCTACCTTTGTCCTACCTACCTATAGGTAAGTAGGTCAAAGGTATATCTGTGCCTAACCCTTCGAAGACTACAGGCGTGGTGTTACGAACAGTATATTTATTACGCTATCAATATTACTAATTACGCACAAAAGTGTCTGGCTTAACTTTTATTTATACAGGTTTGTGGCTCGATACCTACACGTGACAAGGTAAAGCAACATACTTCGCGGTAATAACAGAAACAGAATATTAATTTGTGAAACAAATGTAGGTATTTTTATTTAGTTGGACTCGCACTGGGCTAGCGCAGGCGCAGGCGCAGGCGCAGGATGGGTTACGTAAGTGCAAAATTAGTGATTAAGGTAGAACGAAAACGCGGAAAAATCACATGTCTCATGTAGGTATTACTTTATTTATTTTATACCTACACACAGACGTAGAACGTCGCGTACCGCTCGGTTATGGCATTTTAATCTTTATCGGATCGGACTGTATAGTCGCCGTCAGATATATTGTAGCGTCCTTTAAATCGCCAGTAACGAATTAGGCAGAATTAGGTAAGCTCAGTGTTTGTCTGCGTAGGTGAAACTACGCAGACAAACACTGAGCTTGACGTTGGAATTTTCCAGATATTTTTGGTTAGTTGTGACAAGATATAGAAATTACTGACAAGCATCTGCTCAGATATTAAAGAAGTACCTAATGAATGTTCTGTTATTAATGGTAACTTTAGTTGGACTAGTCATTAGGTATCTATTTTATAATTTGAATATTAATTTATCGCTCATATCAACCTTATTTAATACAATTTAATTTAATTTAATCATTTAAAATCTTATTTTTTTATCCAATAATAATTCAATTCAACTAAATTTATAAATATTTATTTGTATGGAATGTATTGTCATATTGTATAAGCTGAGTACGCCTTTAACTGCCATACTTACACAGAATTGGATGTCTAAATAATTTGTACCTGTATAAGATCTTGTAATTATGTCGTTGGTGTTACTTTAAAATAAATAGATAAATAAACTTGTAGTGTATGGAACTTATTGACATTTTAAATTGTTCAGAAGTATTTGGACACCTTGTTTGCTTCAATATGTCTGACGGCGACTGTACTGTACAACTAGGTGATAAGTTCACCACGGGAATAAAAACTGCTCGCTATTATGTACACCGGTGGACCACCGCGGTCCACGGGCAACTCCCGGCGAAAACTAGCCTAATTGGTTTAATTTAATTACTTCGTGTAAGTATTTTTGGTCCCGTGTTTGTACAGGTGCAAACTAAAATCGACTAGTATTTGAATATAAAAGGCTGCAATCTGTGGCAGAACTTATATACAAAGTGCTTATCGTGGTGGTAAAAATACATTGTTGGCGAACATTGTGACAAATCACTGTTTCAAAATGAAGACAGTTTTGTATTTGGTGGTTCTCGTAAGTACCTACCTACCTACATTTTTATTGTTTTGTTATAAACTTGCGTCTCGTTGCTGACGTTTCACCGTTGGGAAGCTACTCTATCACCGGGTGACATGGGCTACTTTTTTCCCTGTATTCCCGCGGGAACGGGAACTACGCGGGTGAAAGTGCGTGACGATTGCTAGTGCATAAATAAAATCTGCCATTAAATACCTACAGGTCGTTCACACACAGCCTTTATTTATGGACAAGGTGTCGAATTGGGTACCATGCCACCAATTTACCGTAAATATTCCTCTCGTCGATCAATGTTGCAAAAAATTTGACACATTTGAATAGTCCCAACAAATGGACGCAGTTTTACCTAAAGGTAATAAATATTCAACCATTAGTGTTTACATCTTAGACTATATACCTTTAGACGTAGCCCAATTTACAGTGTGAAGTGTGGAAGTGATACGCATTAATACAAAGTTCGTAGGAAAATTGAGACAAAGCATCGTATCTTCTGTCCCTTACGGCGTGCCGTATTTTTGCATGGCGAACTTTTGAATGTTAGCCAAACAAAGTGCTGTCACTGTCACGTATATTATTATGCTACATTTAATTTCAGTTTTCGGATGGTTTTTGCAATTGTTGTAATAGTTTGAGTAATTTAATGAGAAATGGACTCCATTAGTTAAGTGTTTAATGTATGGTGTATGCTCCACGATGGGAGAATGCAGTTTATTAGGCTGTAAAAGCCGCACAGAAAAGGATATTATCGAAATCACTTTTCATTCGAAAGTTTTCAATACTGTTAGTGTTATAGTATGATTATTGAATTTATACATTTGTGCGCTTTTATTGTCATGGGTTTCAGACCAAAATATGGAAGATTTCTTAAAGTAAACTTAATTTCTTATACCACATAACCAAAGAATACTTACTTACTGTGTTGCTACACGTTTCAAATCTTTTCCCCTAACTGTCAGGCCTAATGTTAAAAAGGTAGGCATAATAATCAAATAAATCTATGGTGGCTAAACACACACAAATTTGTGGGCGAACCCTTATTTTCCAGTTTATGTGAACATGTGTACGAACGAACAGAGCCCTTTTTCGACAATCATTAAGTTTTAATCTTGAAGGCAATTGCGTAGGTTAAATAATAAATAAAACGCGAAAAAATAATGTTGTTTTCTTTTAAAGAGTTCCTTCTATGTACCTACACACATCAAGCTTCACTTGGTAGTACCTAGTGTATATTATTTGTGAGAATCAAGGTAAGATTGAAAGTAGGTATTTTACGTGAAATGATATTTTCCCACACATTGATACTTCTACACTCATATTACCACGTTAAATACGTAAATTATAATTTATAATAGTGCTAAAATTGGAACCTGCTGTTAAGTAGAATTTTGGTCGTATTTTGGGACTTTTTAAAGGAATAGCAACACTGAACTTTTATATTGCTGTCTCATGTGCGGCCACGCGGTGGCTCGATCTAGAGGTATATTATCTAAGGTATACATAATATGTACACAGATGTTCAAATTTATTACAATCAGGGTTACCAGGCCAAACAATTGAAAGGCCAGGCACAGATTCACTACGTATTCAGCCTGATATTTTGATCGTTAAGCCTGACTGGATTTTATCAAATAAAATAAAATGTGAAACTTTTATTTGTGTATTTTGCTGTTATTTAAGTAGGTAGGTACTTGCCTACCACCTAGTCAAGCGACCGTTGAAGTCGTGCGTTCATTCGGTATAGTTGGGCGGGGCGGTGTTGACCAAAAGCCTAACAAAAGCCGAACTTCAATTTATTTGGCCAGACTCCAATTTAAAAGTCGGACATCGGGCAACTATTGTTGCGATGTTTAATAGATCCTCTTATCTCTTGTCGTCACTGTAGAATGAATACCTCGGAAGTTCAAAAAGCATATTTATTACTTATTTTTGTGTAAAACGTTTATAGCCAAGTATTTCATTTCAAATACGGTAAACCGGGAACCCACGGATATGCGTTAAATGAATATGTATCTGATTATTACAGGTATCTTTGAAGTAACGGAAATTAAATACATATTCAATAAAAATAATGTATTTGTTCCATGGCAAAAAACCACACTGACAAAAAAAAAAAACAAAAAATCTTGAAAAGGATACTTACGTCGTGTATTTTCACAAATATTATAAAATATGCTTTAATTGGCATAAAGGGTATTTATTCTCGGACGGCGTTATGCAGAATGCACACTATACATCACTGGTTACTATGTGACGCGTGCACTTAGAGCTCTACACGATAAATATGTAGTTGACACTGCACTCGGCACACAATATACGTAGTTGACACTGCACTCGTCACACAATATTATGTAGTTGACACTACACTGGGTACGCGATAAATATGTAGTTGACCACTACACTTGGTGCACACTATTATGTAGTTGACACTACACTCGGTACACAATATTATGTAGTTGACACTGCACTCGGCACACAATATTATGTAGTTGATACTGCACTCTGTACACAATATTATGTGGTTGACCCTGCACTCGGCACACAATATTATATAGTTGAAACTGCATTCGGCACACAATATTATTTAGTTGACATTACACTGGGTACACGATAAATATGTAGTTGACACTGCACTCGGCACACAATATATGTAGTTGACACTGCACTTGGCACACAATATTATGTAGTTGACACTACACTGGGTACACGATAAATATGTAATTGACCACTACACTTGGTACACAATATCACGTAGTTGACACTACACTCGGCACACAATATTATGTAGTTGAAACTGCACTCGGCACACAATATTATGTAGTTGACACTACAATGGGTACACGATAAATATGTAGTTGACACTGCACTCGGCACACGATATTATGTAGTTGACACTACACTTGGTACTCAATATTATGTAGTTGACACTACACTGGGTACACGATAAATATGTAGTTGACACTACACTCGGCACACAATATTATGTAGTTGACACTACACTGGGTACACAATATTATGTAGTTGACACTGCACTCGGCACACAATATTATGTAGTTGACACTGCACTGGGTACACAATATTATGTAGTTGACACTGCACTCGTCACACTCGTCACATAATAATCGGTACCTACACGATAAATATGTAATTGGCAGTTAATTGTTGCAGGCGGCCTTAATCTTCACTGAGGTGGCAAGTCAGAACACAAGTAAGTAATCGTAGCAGGAGACGACAGTGTTTGAATCACCCGAATCTGGCCAATCATCCTCATCCAACAACTACGCTCGCTGGCAAATTTTTCAATAGTCGGATAATATCTAAAGAATAAATAGGGGAAATTGACATATTGTCCTATACCTACCCATTTATGTTCCTGAGATACAATAGAATAGTTTATTTTAGCACTTCAAATTATAGTTCTCTCTTATAACTAAAATACAAAATCATGGCAGTACGCTCCACTCCATAGTCATCCAGTATGAAACTGTCAGTTACCTATTTTTTTTTTTTTTTTTTTTTAATATTAGAAACCAGTGCTTGACTGCAATTCCACCTGATGGTAAGCAGAGATGCAATCAGTGATGGTGAAGCGCACTAGTTTATTATGAGCCTATTCACTCTAGCCTTGAAGACACCTAAATTATAATCGGACGGGAAGACCGCAGCAGGCAAGTTGTTCCAGTCCTACGATGTACGCGGTATAAAAGACGAAGCGAAACGCTTTGTCCGAATCGTGGAAGTGCCAACGATTTAAAGGTGGACACTCGCCATACGGGTTGTCCGATGGTAGAAAGGTGATGGCGGAATCAAGTCATGTAATTCCCGTGCACACTCTCCAAAATGTATCCTATAGAAAACCGAAAGGCTAGCTATCCTACGCCTATGCTCAAGGCTTATTGAGGCTTATTGGCTTATTTGAGTTATGTATTGTGATTACGAATGTTAAGTGAGGTTATTATTTATTTATTTATTTATTTATTTAATACTTCAAGCACACAAACACATAGGCGGACTTAATGCCTTAGGCATTTTCTACCAGTCAACCTTTAGGTCATGCAGAGACAAACAGTGGTAGGTGCAATTCCGTAAGAAATTTGGAGAGAAGTAAATTTAATTTATTTATATATATGTGAACAATAAATATGATAAATATCATAAAATATAATAAAATATAATAAATATATACACAAAAACTTAAACACATGAACATGATATTCATGCCAAGGGAAAACATTAGCGCTGTGACGAAACTACAGCCGTTTTTTGTGAATGTGCTCACGAACCTTCAATTTAAAAGCAAATCGGTTGGTAGCCATCCTGATTTCCTGGGGAAGCGCCTTCCACAAAGATATAGCCTGAACGAAGAAGGAACAGTGAATGAAGTCAGTACGGGCATTGGAGAAGACTGTTATTTGATGATCGTAAATTTCTATTGTGGTTGGCGCAAATGTACTGAAAGTGAGGGGCTAAGTAAGTTGGAAAATTGGGACTGTTAAGAAACGAAAACAAAGTGGTTAGTGCCCTTTGCTCTCTGCGTTGACGAATGGGCAACCACTTTAGAAGCGATCGATGCATAGAGACATGGTCATATTTACGGAGATTGAAAACAAATCGAATGCAGTTATTTAGAAGACGGTCAAGTTTATTGAGGAGATCTGCATTCAGGTCATAGTAGCACACATCAGCATAATCGATGATAGGAAAAATTAAGGTCTGCACAAGCATTGTCTTTGTCTTGGATGGCAAAACATTCTTGAGTCGATACAGAGCCCGCAGCGTTCCAGTAACCTTCCGGCTGACATTAGCAACTTGGGTCCGCCAGTTTAGGGTACAGTCAAAATGCAAGCCGAGGTTCTTCACATTTTTGCTGAATGATTACTGCAATAAAGATTGTTATTCTACGTTATGAACTCGGTACCACGAAACCCCCATCGGTGTCAGCTCATCGCTCAGCCATCGCTGACGCCGACATGTATAAAATGTATTGTTTTCAAATATATTAAAAGATAAAGATTAAAGATACCGGGCTGGTATCCGCAACTCCACGTCAATGCGCGTATTTTGCGTATGGTACGTACATACGTACCTACCACGCGGGTCCAGTGCGAATTGGTACGAGTAGATGTCACATGTATTCGAATTTTTGGTTCTAGGATATGCCGGTTTCCTCACGATGTTTTCCTTCACCGTTTTTGAGAGTAGTGGTGATGAAATAAATTACACAAAGTACCTAATGCGCCTGCCTGGGTTCGAACCTACAACTTACTGTTCGTAAGTCCGGGCCGCCACCACTGGGCCACCGCTGCTCTCAAATATGTTTTTTTAAATAATATTATAAATTACTTATTGTTATCACTTCATTATTAATTTAAATTATTATTCGATGGGTTTAGTTGAGTAGGTACTACATTAACACAAGCCGTCAAAATTTAAATAATATGATCTACAATGTTGATTTAACGGAATTTTAGTTAGTCAAAAATTTAATATTTGTATATTTTCTAATTCAATGATTATTTGACTAACTAAAATGTGTATACAAAAGAATAAATAATTATATATCACCACACTATGTTCAATTTTATAGGACCAAATGGCAACTATTTCGCATCAAACTAAAAAAGATTGGCGTAAATCGGATCATAAATCTCAGAGAAATCAGTAAACATACAAAAAAAATACTAATAGAATTGAGAACCTGCTCCTGAAGTCTGTAAAAATAGTAAATTGTTTATCTAGGGAGCAAACAACTATTTTAAAAGCGAGAGTATTTTTTTAATCCAGAGCGGAGCGAAGGATTCTAGAGTAGAATCCTTATTTTTTTCTTAACTAGAATCCTGAGCGCAGCAAGGGATTAAAAGTATGTCACTCGAGCTTAAAATAGTGTTGCTCCCGAGGTGGACACTCTACTTTTATCACCCTATAAGAGAAAATAAGTGCAACTTGTGAACAAGAATTTATTTACGTACAATTCAGAACCATAAGACATAAAATACTTTCGTAATGTGAAAAAAAGTAGCCTATATCACCCGGGGATAGTGTAGCTTCACAACGGTGAAAGAATTTTCAAATCGGTCCAGTAGTTTTGGAGCCTATTCAATGCAAACAAACAATCAAACATTTCTTCTTTATACATATACTAGCTGACCCGGCAGACTTCGTACTGCCTAATTAAATTGCAATAAATTCCTGTCAAAATGATTTATAATGTGACATTTTTTTGTTCCTACATATTTTACAGTCGGGGCAAAAAAATATCCTGAACAGAACTGTCACCCTGGTGATAGGGTGTTGTGAATAAGAAATACAATTAAATAAAACATATGTAAGCATTTAAAAATAAGTAATCCCTTTACTGTTAATCATGTGAATCATAATTATTTACAAAAATCAGTTTTATTTTCATTGTAGTGCTTTGTGATATACGATGTTTTTTGTTTGATTATCTGGCGCATAGACAAACAAATCTGATGGTTTTCCAACACGGGAACAGGCAACATACAATTGACCATGTGAGAAACATGGGTTTTCCAGATTAATACCACAAACACATAATTATTGCCCCTGGGACTTGTTTATGGTCATAGCAAAAGCAAGCCGAACTGGAAACTGTAGTCGTTTAAAGTCAAACGGCACATCATTTCGAATAATTGAGATGTGCGGTATAACAACGTCTTCTCCTTTATACTTTCCTTTCAGTATAGTTGCTTCTATCACGTTGTTCAATATTTTTTTTATCGCTAACCGTGTGCCGTTGCAAAGACGCGGTTGGTTGATATTTCGCAACATTATAACTACCGATCCAACCTTTAATTGAAGATTGTGAGGTGGTAATCCTGGCAAATCCAGCGAGTTTAAAAATTCTGGTGGATAGTTCACATCTTGGTTAGTGGCCGAATCAACTGATTTATATTATCCTCGATTCGCCTGTAATTTGTTCTTGCATTTTTAAATTTAATTAATTTACATCTATGTTTTTTGCAGCCAATATAGCTCGTTCGCTCAACCAATCATGGTTCCTGTAATTTTGAGAAACATCTGGAAACACCTTCTGGATAAGTTCATCTTTTGATCGAGTTAACTGACAAAAACTTTGAGAAATGTTAATGCAGGCAGTCAACATGTCTATAAGAAATTTGCCACTACCAATGTCAATGAGTTGTTTAGAGAATATGTTTCCAGATTGGTCATTTTGCAATTCGACATGCATATTCTTGCTTAAATGAAGTACTTTAACATGTTTCCACAATTGGAGGACTTTAGACATGCATTGAGTTCATCAGCTGGTGTTGATCGTGGAATCACTGGCAATGTTTGACGAAAATCTCCTGCTAATAAAACCATTGCACCACCAAATTGGTTATGATTGCTCCGTATATCTTTTAATGTGCAAATTGACTTTTTGACGTTAGGAACATACCTACATTGTTTAAACAACAGTGAGTACTTGTAATTCAATATGAACTTTATGTAATAGCAATAAAGCTCATTTTAGTTAGAAAACGTTTGTATGGGAAAAAGAAAAGGGCTGTTTTAGGGGTTTTCCGGCAATTATTCGAATTTTTGTCGGCGTAAAAACCATCTTTGAACTTCAACGAACATTTAAAAAAAAGAATTGGCCAAATTTGTCCAGGCGTTGATGAGTTATGCGCTTACCAACACATTTTGCGATTCATTTTTATATTATAGACAGGCATTTTCTCTTATTATATTTTGTCTTTCTTCGCTTAAGTTCTGTGAATACACTTGTTGCTGGCTTGCATGTCTTGTGCGGCGGCCGATGTTCTCTAGACATTTTGGACTATGGACAGAGTGGTGAATTTAACTTCGTCCTCTAGACATTTTGGACTATGGACAGAGTGGTGAATTTAACCTCAAATGCTCGTGCATTTGAGGTTAAATTATGTGGATCGTTCCACATAATTTACACAGTTCAACTTACCACCTTAACTAAAGACAAATGCCTGCTGTTGAAATTCAATAAAAAATTGCACAATAGGTACACGTTATTGATTTGATGGTTTCCAATTGAAATGTTAGGAAACGAATAACTCATTTTTTTTACTTTTTTTTCACAATTTCACAGTGAACACAATACTTTTCAATATTTACTTTTTGCCTGACATTATGTCAGTTGTCAATCTGTCATTTACTTTTCTCTAATTTTGTGTCTTAGTTTTTCGTAGTGACTATGAAGGTTGCATCTGATTTATGTAATTTAATTTATTTTTATTAGTATGTTAGCTCTAATAATGTAATGTATTGTTTTTTTTTCCTGAATTTTCTTTGCTATAAACCTCACGGAGCTCGAGACCTTTCCAACGAATGCAAAACCGTGGAAATCGGTTCGTGCGTTCTGGAGTTATAGCGTCAGGAAGGAAAACCCGACTTATTTTTATATAGTAGACTAGCTGACCCGGCAGACTTCGTACTGCCTAATTAAATTGCAATAAATTCCTGTCAAAATGATTTGTAATGTGACATTTTTTTGTTCCTACATATTTTATAGTCGGGGCAAATAAACCTCCTGAACAGAACCGTCACCCTGGTGATAGGGCGTAGTGATTAAGAAATATAATTAAATAAAACATATATAAGCATTTAAAAATAAGTAATCCCTTTCTTGTTAATCATGTGAATCATAATTATTAACAAAAATCAGTTTTATTTTCATTGTAGTGCTTTGTGATATACGATGTTTTTTGTTTGATATCTGGCGCATATAGACAAACAAATCTGATGGTTTTCCAACACCGGCACAGGCAACATACAATTGACCATGTGAGAAACATGGGTTTTCCAGATTAATACCACAAACACTTAATGATTGCTCCTGGGACTTGTTTATGGTCATAGCAAAAGCAAGCCGAACTGGAAATTGTAGTCGTTTAGAGTCAAACGGCACATCATTCGGAATAATTGAGATGTGCGGTATGAGAACGTCTTCTTCTTTATACTTTCCTTTCAGTATAGTTGCTTCTATCACGTTGTTTAGTAATTTTTTTATCGCTAACCGTGTGCCGTTGCAAAGACGCGGTTGGTTGATATTTCGCAACATTATAACTACCGATCCAACCTTTAATTGAAGATTGAGATGGCAATCCTGGCAAATCCAGCGAGTTTAAAAATTCTGGTGGATAGTTCACAACATCATCTTGGTTAGTAGCCGAATCAACTGATTTATATATCCTCGATTCGCCTGTAATTTGTTTTACATTGCACTTGCATTTTTAAATTTAATTCATTTACATCTATGTTTTTTGCAGCCAATATAGCTCGTTCGCTCAACCAATCATGGTTCCTGTAATTTTGAGAAACATCTGGAAACACCTTCTGGATAAGTTCATCTTTTGATCGAGTTAACTGACAAAAACTTTGAGAAATGTTAATGCAGCCAGTCAACATGTCTATAGGAAATTTGCCACTACCAATGTCAATGAGTTGTTTAGAGAATATGTTTCCAGATTGGTCATTTTGCAATTTGACATGCATATTCTTGCTTAAATGAAGTACTTTGACATGTTTCCACAATTGGAGGACTTTAGACATGCATTGAGTTCATCAGCTGGCAATGTTTGACAAAAATCTTTTTAGGGGATATCCGGCAACTATTCGAATTTTTCTCGCCGTAAAAACCATCTTTGAACTTCAACGAACATTTAAAAAAAAGAATTGGCCAAATTTGTCCAGGCGTTGTTGAGTTTTGCGCTTCGCAACACATTTTGCGATTCATTTTTATATTATAGATTAATAAATAAATAATAAAGTTACTCGAGAATATATTTGATATGAGAGTTACACTGAGATAGTAAAAATGATTAACTACTACGCTTGAAGCATAAACACTAATAATAGCCGAAAACTGTAGAGGTAACATCCCTACTGCTTGCTGTTTACAGGGTGAGAAGTGACACCGGTAGACACATGGAGGGGATAACTTACCAAGTGATAATAATTGATGTTATCGAGCGGGACTATTAAAAAGGAAGGGTTGGTGATAAAAAAGTGCAAATATAGAGTTGTATGTATTTTTTGATGCCACATAATAAAAAAATAAAAAACTTTTTTACAAAAAAAACAACCGACTTCTTAAAAAAAACTAACAGGTGAAAAATAACTCCAGTTTCGGAAGTCTGTGGCTTTGGTGGTTTTGTTTTGTTCATTATTGGCCACCGACTTCCGAAACTGGAGTTATTTTTCACCTGTTAGTTTTTTTTTAAGAAGTCGCTTGTTTTATTTTGTAATTTTTAGTTTCTTTGTACGTAAAGAAAGTCTTTCAAAACTTGAAAGAATCATTGAAATTAAATAACAGTTGCTAAAGAAGTTCTATCTCTAAACATTAATCATACATCTCTGCCGGCCCCTTTTAAAATAGAATGGCGTAATGTTATGTTGTGGAAATACAAAAGCTCAGCATAGACATCTGACTATAGCAATTGCGAATAATTTGCTGTTATGCGTTAAAGAGTTCCGTTGCCTGTCTTCTTCATCAGTTTTTCTTCACCAAATGATACTTTCTAAATGAAAATGCTTGATTTGTTACTAAAAATGTTGAAATCGGTGCATGTGTGCCTATATTTTTTGAGGAGTTCCCTCAATTCCTCGAAGATCCCTCATCAGGTATGAGTTTTGATACAAATGGGACCAATCTGTTAGTATACCCTATCAAACAAAAAAAGAATTTTGAAAATCGGTCCATAAATGACGCAGAACTGAGGTAACAAACCTTAAAAAAAAAAATACAACCGAATTGAGAACCTCCTGCTTTTCTTGAAAACGGTTAAAAAAAAAATAAACATGTCCAAAAAATAAAAATTTGGGGTGAACACCCCCTTATCACTTAGAGGTTAGAAAAATAGATAGTAGCCGATTCTCAGGCTTACTGAATATGCATAAAAAATTTCATGAGAATCGGTCAAGCCGTTTCGGAGGAGCATGGGAACGAACATTGTGACACGAAAATTTTATAACCTAACTATGCACGATCCACATAATTTACACAGTTCAACTTACCACCTTAAAGACAAATGCCTGCTGTTGAAATTCAATAAAAATTTGCACAATACACGTTATTGATTTGATGGTTTCCAATTTAAATGTTAGGAAACGAAAAACTTATTTTTTTTTACTTTTTTTTCACAATTTCACAGTAAACACAATACCTTTCAATATTTACTTTTTGCCTGACATTATGTCAGTTGTCAATCTGTCATTTACTTTTTTCTTTTTGTGTCTTAGTTTTTCATAGTGACTATGAAGGTTGCATCTGATTTACGTAATTTAATTTATTTTTATTAGCTCTAATAATGTAATTTATTGTTATTTTTCCTGAATTTTCTTTGCTATAAACCTCACGGAGCCCGAGACCTTTCCAACGAATGCAAAACCGTGCAAATCGGTTCGTGCGTTCTGGAGTTATATCGTCAGGAAGGAAAACCCGACTTATTTTTATATAGTAGATTAGTATAGAGTACCTATAGGTAACCTTCTTAGTTTTAGCTTAAGACTTGTCAAATGTCAAATTGTCACCTGAAATGGACTGAGAAGTCATTTGTCACGACATCAAGACGGCGCTGCATTTGGAAAATGTATTTATTTTATTTATTTATTTAAAATAAATACATTTTTCAAATGCAGCGCCGTCTAAATGTATAATAATTGTCGTTCAGTTTTCTTACATTTTCGGCTCAACTTTCTTACCGTCCGTCCGTCCGTGGTACCGTCTCCTGATAATAAGAAAACACAACAAAAAAGAATTACGAAAACCGGCCAAGAGCGTGTCGGGCCACGCTCAGTGTAGGGTTCCGTAGCTTCCCGTCCGTCACAATAAGTGTTTCCACCTATGAGTATAAAGGTTTTTCATTATGTTCGCGCTCCAGCAGCGCTCCGCGCTCCTGAAACTTGAATTACGAATATGTTTAAGTGCAACTTTCTTTACCACGGTAGGTCATGAAAGCACGGAATATCTTATCTTAAAATCTCATCGACTTTTAAAAAAATGACGTCATTACGCAACGCCATTTATCGAACCATTTAATAACTGGTTTTGTAACCTTAACAGTTTGATGGCGTAAAAAAAATGAATTTTAGTTTTGTTCTAAATTACCTTAGCATGTTCCTGATAGAAGTTTTATGTAGTTATAAGATACCGTCAATGCCAAGGAGAGACCAACCGAACAATTCGATAATACCCGACCCAATGTAATAAGAACTTACAGCGCCATCTCTCGGGGAATTGTGAATACATAGAAGTTTTCGGTGGTAATTATGGATTACGAGAACCGATTTTAATCATTATTTTTTTGTTTGAAAAAAGATACGTTCAGTATAGTAAATATGTAAACTAAGTTAAAAAAAAATGCTTGCATATACGATTATATTTAACTTAGTCCAGAAATTATTTTGTACTTCTTTTTGTCTTTTTTGTACAAAACTGTTGTTTCCATCCAAGTTCAAAATAATTTTCCTAGAAAGTCCTTATAAAATTCTACATTTCAGATTTATGGTTATTTTCTAAACTTATGGTTCAAAAGTTAGAGGGGGGGACACATTGTTTTTTACTTACGAACTTTTTTATTTACGAAATTATTGACATTATCAAAAAATGATATAAGTTAAACCCCTATTCATTTTTAAATACCTTTCCAAAAATATATCTCACGTTAGGGAGGAAATAAAAAAAAAAACACTTCCCACTTTACATATAGGGGGGCTACCCTAATAAATCATTTTTTTCCAATTTTTATTTTACCACTGTGTTGGCGTGATTGATACACATATTGGTACCAAATGTCAGCTTTCTAGTGCTAACGGTCACAGAGATTAAGCGAGGACGGACGGACGGACGGACAGGCAGACATGGCGAATCTATAAGGGTTCCTAGTTGACTACGGAACCCTAAAAATTGGTCCAGCCGTTCACGCGTGATGCCGTGACCTACGATAATAGGGATTCATTTTTCAATAACTGAAGTCTAATTTTAGGATGAAGTCCTACGATTATCGATATCTTTTTCTAAAAGCTTCAAAGACTACGACCGTGCTAAACTATAGTACTAAAGGTTAAAATATCGTCACTGATCGTGTCAATCACGAATGAAATCACGAATGACAGATAATGTCCAGTAAGCTAGCTCTCACAAACAGTCACTTTGATACCTCAGGTACCCTCCAATCTGCTAATATGATATAACTTCTACATACTTTCCACAGACATGCAACAAGCAGTCGCGGGAGACCTGGACTTTAAGATGCTGATGGTGGAGGACGGGACACCGAAAGGAAAATGCTACTGCTCATGCAATCTCAACAACCAGCCGGTGTTCATGGAGATAGACCCTACCAACTTGTCCGCAGCTTATGCCATTGTTTAGATACGTCGTTTTTTTGACGTAATGTGGATTTCACTCAATTAAGAAAGATTTCTAAACAGTGTCTAGACTAAAGTTGTACAGAAATAACATGTACTTGTATTTAAATCGTATAAATTCTAAGTCCTTTCTAAAATAAACGTAAAACTTGCATTGTTATAACGGGGAGTGTTTTTGTTATGAACCTTACAAGGTCCCTGAATGCTGATCGAAACAGATTGAGTTTTTAACTCGAGCATCAACGAGTTCTGTTATTTTCAACTTGTCGCTCTTACCTCATGATGTTTTACTTATTATGATGTGCCTGCAAAACTATGATTAGCAATCTTACGAAAATAAGACTTCTAGCAGGCACTTTCTCAATTTATAAGACCTTTGAAATTGTATGTCGCGTCGGGGTACCGCTTTAGTAAGGAATCTTCCTAGTAGGTGGTGCCTATGTACTTATGTTAGCGGTACCCCAACGTGACATGTTCATAGCTCAGCGATAGGAAAGTATTATTTTTAACTTTTTAAATGTGAGTTTTACTTTTTTCAGTTAGGGGTTTAACATGTTTTTTTTGAACTTGCAATAATTTTGTTCGCATCAGCTCATCCTGTTACCATCAGTGCATCATTATCTCTTGGTATGGAATATCCTGTAATAACTTTTTTAACATCCTTTTATCACAACGACTTTGTATTTTACTATCTGACCATTCTCACGTGTTTTAGTTTTAATAACCCATTTGCATGGTATTTGATGTTTATTTGCTGGTAGGGTAGAACGCCCACGTTTCATTTTCATAAAAATTTGTAGGTACTCTCCATCCATTGCTGTTATCCATTCTTTAGCATTGGTGCCTAATAGTGCTTCTTTTATAGTTAATGGATCTGAAATTATTGCCTTCCATAATACGAAATATTTAGTGGGCTGTCTTTAACAATAGTATTTTGCAATGTGTCAGTGTTAGAACTTAGTGTGATTGAAGCAAGCGGTGGCACTGATAGAGGTTCCTGTGCGATATTTTTTGCAATCTCTGTATCTATACTAATATTATAAAGAGGTAAAATTTGTAAGTTTGTAAGTTTGTATGTAGGGGGTAATCTTCGGAACTAATGATCTAATTTTAAAAATTATTGTACTGGTGGAAAGCTACTCTATTCCCGGTGGACATAGGCTACTTTTTATCCCCGTATTCCCACGGGAACGGAAACTACGCGGGTGAAACTGCGTGACGTCTGCTAGTTCTCAATAAAAATCACATTCCTGCAAATTGCCATCTTTTTACTAACCGGATCATACACTCTGTATCCCTTTGTGTTTTCACAGTAACCCATAAACAATAATTCATGTGATTTGCAATCCCATTTTAAACGATTCTGCTAAGGAACATGTATAAATGTGAAATGTTTGGTTTCTTACCGGACCATTTTTAGGGTTCCGTTACCGTAGTCAACTAGGAACCTTATAGTTTTGCCATGTCTGTCTGTCCGTCCGTCCGTCCTCGCTTAATCTCTGTGACCGTTAGCATTAGAAAGCTGAAATTTGGTACCAATATGTGTATCAATCAAGCAGACAAAGTGGTAAAATAAAAATTGGAAAATAGTTATTTGTTATACAAGAGTGCAAAGTTGATTTTTAACCGCGTGTTTTATTTTGATGACCGAGCAAGCGAAGGATTCTAAAATTGAATCACGAGCGCAGCGAGTGATTCAAAATTAGAATCCTGAGCGTTAGCGAGGGAATCAAAAGAGCACAAGGTGAAAAATCTTTGCACTCGAGTGCAACACGTAACTTTTCATTCCACCTCAGCGAGGAAATGACTAAATGCAAAAAAAAAACGTTTTCTGAGAAAGTTTTGGCTCCTTTTGCTAGTCGCCACAATGTTGAACATATCGTTCTGTTTTAAATACTTCTCGCGTGATTGTTGAGGGAGAAAGCTCATTTGCGCATTATTAACAGTTTCAGTCAATTCTGTTGGCGTCAAACAAACTTCCTCGTCGCTAGAATCACTCATTTTATTTTTTTCACTTGTTTTCAAGTTTCTTGTTTTTAATCTAAAGTCTGTTTTTTAATCCCAGAGACTAAATTGACACATGCAAATGTCAAACTTACAAATAATGTTGTCAACTCTTTTGTTTAGTGTTGTACCTACGATACCGGTTTGTTGAATCGTAACTTTTTATATTTCTTTTACGATTTCAAAACTGTACATTGAGAATTTTCGAGAAAAATTACTGGCTTTTGTTAGAAAAACGTAACTGGTGACAAAAAGTGACTTTTTATAATTTTTGTCGGTTTGTCTGCATGTGTGTCCGGGGTAAACTCAAAAAGCACTGCATGGATTTACTTCAAATGTTGTGTGAATATTATAGAGAGGTCGGGTCAACACATAGGCTACATATTATCATGCTATCACCTACGGGAGAGGAGTGTGTGACAGCGTGTAATCTAAGGAAGGACGCATATTTAAATGTTGTTTTTGAGTAAGCCATGCTATTATCTAGCTTTACACTATAAAAGCTACGCTATTTAAATAACTTGGGCAGAGCAACATAGTTTAATGAATGTTAGGAGTATAAAGGCAAATCAAACTGCGCCATCTATTGAGTTTTCATAAAAATCAAATCAAGTTACATGTTAACACTTTTTGGAATTAATAATAATTAGATCATGTTGGCGAGGTCAGTAGTTAGTTATTTTTATAATTCATAGATGGTGATGTGCAATTTCTTCATAAAAGTTGTATCGTATAGTTCGTTTTGACTTATTCAAGTTCCAACAAACCCTCAAAATCTTGAGCAGAGTTGAGGAAGACAATTTAAAAAAAATATGGTGTGAAGTAGGTATTACAAAAAAGTTGTGTTCATTGAAGATCGTCAATTTCATGTTGTTGGTACAAAATAAACGTTGACTGTTAATACTTTTGTTCGGTATTTATCTGTGTGATTATTGCTCTCGAAACTCAAGGGTTTCTAAGATATGTAGGTTAGTTTGATCTCACGAAACCGAGGCAAAGCGTGAACAAGGGCTAGGTGCTAACCGTGAGAGTAATGCACTAAGTTTTTCCGCAGAAACTCTCACGCACCGCCAATTACAACTAGAATTAAACGAGTCCGCACTACTGCTTCTCAATATCAGGAATTGTGGGACAACGAGAAATGCATTTAGCTATCGACCGGGATCGTCATTCTTTGTCTCGCGCATTTGAACGGTTACACAGAGGATGAGTCTTCAGAATATCCGCTCTGACACTGCTCGATTACCTGAGAGCAGTCAGGAGCGTGGGATACGACTTGCGCGTGACCGAGAGCGTGATTCTTTATCTCGCGCTTCCAAAACGGATACAGAGAGAGAGTAGATATTAAGTCTTTAGCTTTTCCGCACTGAGACTGCTCGGTCCCTCGAGAATAGTCAGAAGCGCGATACACGCCAAGCAAGCAATCGCGAGCGCATTGATTTTGAAAGATCCAAAATATATAATTTTAAACTGAACTACTGCGCTGCGTGTCTCTATTTTGTTTGCAATACTAGAGTAGGTAGTAGTATTTGAAGTAGTAGTAATAATTTAACTCGATTGGTATAATGTCCATACTTAAAGTACAAGGTACTTTGATTGGTTGATCGAGTGGATCCGCACTTGCGTCGCGGTCGTCTGTCTGTCTGTCTGTCTGTTCGCGATAGACTCAAACATGACTACGCTGGCATGGCTACGATGCTGTTTTCACCTATAGATAGAGTTTTTCTCAAGAAAGTTATTATTATATAATTTGTCAAGATTTTGTATACCTACATTGGCAAAATGTAATAGTATTTATTGGAGGTAAAAAATAAGCCTTCTGGGAGCTGGGTGCGATGACCGACATCCATGAGGGCAAAGCCGCGAGCATCAGCTAGTTATAAATAAAAAACGATACTACTTGATTTTACTAACGGCAATTTACGGTAGTGGCACATCACTATTTAAGAATTGCAAAAAACTGGTCACACATGAAATGTCATTTTAGTCTCCGTGATTAAAAAACAGACTTTAGGGTTTAACAATGACGTGAAAAAATGCCGCGTAAAGAACCGCGTACAAAGCAAATTGAAAAAAGAACACCAAGAAGGTTCCGAGTCTGAGTTTTTAACAAATTAAATAAAAGTTGTATGATATATTCGACACCATAGAGGTAGAAGTAAATAGGTATAATGTTTTTTTTTAATTCACAAACTTAGTGCACACGATGTTCTAAATTCAATTTACTTTATCCTCTATGTCAATAATTTCAGAAATAATCGCTCCAAAAGTAAAAAACAATGAGTCCCCCCCCCTCCCTCTAACTTTTGAACCATAAGTTTAGAAAATATGACAAAAATCTGAAAAGTAGAACTTTATAAGGACTTTCTAGAAAAAATATTTTGAACTTGGATGGAAACAGTTTTTGTACAAAAAAGACAAAAAGTTATCCGTAGTTTCAGACCTAAGTAGTAAATAGTAGATTATTAACCAAGGGGATAAAGCAGTGTCTTCTGTCGCGGGTGACGATTTATATAGCGAGCGTAACGAAGGACTCGAGGTTTACTCCCGAGCGTAGCGAGGGTGTTAAAAACTTAAATCACGAGCGAAGCGAGGGATTTAAGACGAGTCCTGAGTGTAGCGAGGGATTTAATTAAGTTCACCCAAGACTAAGACAGCTTTATCACCGAGGAAAATACTCTACTTTTCGTGGTACCTACCATTTGCAAAAAAAAACACAATAATAATATGAGATAAGCATTTATTAAAAATAATGACAATTAAAAGTAAACGCATTTTTAGAACATTAACTTATTTATAAAAATAAATTAAAATAAACTTAACGTTTATATATTTAAAGTAAACAAAAACGCGGCAAATTCCTGGATTAATATTTTTTTGTCGGAAAAGCAAAGGCATCAAGCTCATACGGCCTCGTCGGTTTTAGTACCTAATTTTATTTAATTAATAATCGTAACTGCATATTAAATTCGTATTCCTTTTTCAAAAAGATGTTTAATGGTGGTAACTCAATGGTGTAAACCTTAGATAATATACCTCTAGATCGAGCCACCGCGTGGCCGCACATGAGACAGCAATATAAAAGTTCAGTGTTGCTATTCCTTAAAAAAGTCCCAAAATACGACCAAAATTCTACTTAACTGCGGGTTCCAATTTTAGCACTATTGTAAATTATAATTTACGTATTCAACGTGGTAATATGAGTGTAGAAGTATCCATGTGTGGGAAAATATAATTTCACTTAAAATACCTACTTTCAATCTTACCTTGATTCTCACAAATAAAATACACTACTACCAGGTGAAGCTTGATGTGTGTACATAGAAGTAACTCTTTAGAGGAACACAACATTATTTTTTCGCGTGTTATTTATCATTAAAATACATTGAGGTGTGGCTGACATCCAGTGTGACATTGACATTGCTGTATAATAACTATTGTCCTTTAGACAAAACCAACTTATTTTGAAAATATCTAATTTTTTGTTTATACTTAACATTTATTTATAAAATGAATTCTTACTTCCAAATATCTACTACACGATTGCCTTCTTGAGTAAAACTTAATGATTGTCGAAAGGGTTCTGTTCGTTTGTACACATGTTCACATAAACTGGAAAATAACCCAAGTAACATGCTCACGTGATAAATGACGATAAACTGACGTCATCTTTGAAACAATGACGTCCTTCGCCATATATGACGTAATAAAAAGACGTGATTCGGAGCTATATGTCGTCATTTGCTTTTTAAGACGTCATCAAGTAACGTGATTCGGAGCCATAAGTCGCCGTTTGCTTTTTAAGACGTCATCAAGTAACGTGATTCGGAGCTATATGTCATCGTTTGCTTTTTAAGACGTCATCAAGTAACGTGATTCGGAGCTATAAGTCATCGTTTGCTTTTTAAGACGTCATCAAGTAACGTGATTCGGAGCTATAAGTCATCGTTTGCTTTTTAAGACGTCATCAAGTAACGTGATTCGGAGCTATAAGTCATCGTTTGCTTTTTAAGACGTCATCAAGTAACGTGATTCGGAGCTATAAGTCATCGTTTGCTTTTTAAGACGTCATCAAGTAACGTGATTCGGAGCTATAAGTCATCGTTTGCTTTTTAAGACGTCATCAAGTAACGTGATTCGGAGCTATAAGTCATCGTTTGCTTTTTAAGACGTCATCAAGTAACGTGATTCGGAGCTATAAGTCATCGTTTGCTTTTTAAGACGTCATCAAGTAACGTTATTCGGAGCTATAAGTCATCGTTTGCTTTTTAAGACGTCATCAAGTAACGTGATTCGGAGCTATAAGTCATCGTTTGCTTTTTAAGACGTCATCAAGTAACGTTATTCGGAGCTATAAGTCATCGTTTGCTTTTTAAGACGTCATCAAGTAACGTTATTCGGAGCTATACATCGTCTTTCGCCTAATAAAACGTCATCACATGACGTTAACCTGCGCTGTGTACCTATCGTCATTCGCCTGAATAACTTCAAAAAAAGGCTTTATTGGCATAATATTGGCTTTATCGCAATGGGTATGGTGACTGTCAAGACAAATCAGTGCCTTTTTACTTTTAATTACACGTCAGAACGGCATGTTCGGTACATTTTTGTATGAAATACTAAAGTATGACGTCACGTCTAGCCTCAGAATAATAACTACGTCTAGCTGTTGTCAAATCATTCACTTTTAATGTTGATTTCAGGTTAATAAAAAAAGCTAGAACATAAAAATAAAAATTGAGGTAATTTTTCGCATACATTGCATGGCGCTCAAACGAAATAATTTATTTTAATCATAGCATCTACCCAATACGCCGAAAGAAAATAAAAAAAAAATGCTTTTGACATTTTCTAAGGCGGGCATTTTTATGAAACGTCAAACGACCGGCTAGGCAAAAGCTAACTCCTTGCTAACTCTGTTGGCGGCTGAGACGGATTACAATTTTAAATAAATTAGGTATCTACAGACGCCAGGACTTCCAAGTTACCCCAATGTGTCAACCTTTTGCTACCCAGAATCATCCGGCCAGTTAAGCTCAAACGTCCTAGTAAAACATGTTTTAAAATGTATCGCGTTACATAAACCGGTCAGCCATGAGTTTCTACTGAAATTTCATTGCCATACCCATCCATCCATTAAACACCACCGGCTTAAAACCCAAACTTGCGTCGAGTAGACAAGAAAAACAGTTCTTCGTAGGTTAAACTGGGCTTGGCACCATAGTAATTAAGATTTGTTAATTCCACAATTAATAAAAACTTATTGCCCTACATGTTTGTTTTTTAATAGGTATTTACCTAAGTCCAAACTCTATTTAGCCATTTATGACGTGATTATCACGACATGGTAGACGTTATAATTGACGTCGAAATCACGTAAGTAATCACGACATTTAGTTAGACGTTGTTAAACACGTCATTAATGACGCACTAATTTGTGACATCCTCACGTCAAAATTGACGTCTATAATGACGTGACGCGACGTCTGTCGATGCCTTAAAATTGACGTCATTATTCACGTGAGCATGTTGCTTGGGAAGGGTTCGCCCACAAATTTGAGTGTGTTTAGCCAACATAGATTTATTTGATTACTAGCTTCTGCCCGCGACTTCGTACGCGGATCCTGTTGCTTATGCCAGCGACTACGGGGTCGTCAAAATCGAAGATCTGAAACATCTGATGTCGAATTCTATAAGCCCGGGGACGGGAAATCAATGGGATGCGCGAGACGATTCAAGATGTTCCAGATTTTTTATTTTTGTTGGTCAACAGGAAATTCCATCAGACTTAACAACTTTTGCTAAGACGCCATTTCTATTATGTATATGTTATATTGTCTCTGGGCTTTGGAGTTCCCCCACAGGTGCTCCAGATCTTCAAATTTGGTCTCAAAGCAGAAAACACTCTTCACGTGGAATAGTTTTTGCAATGGCACCATTTTTATATCTCTTTCACTTTAGGTGTTCCATTTTCCAAAATAAATTATAGCCTATAATATGTTGCGTGACGTTCACGATCAGCGGTCAGTCGCGCATCTCCTTCCCCCATTTATCTCTAGAGTCGATGCGTATATACGCTGAAAACTCAAGCGTCATGCTTTTTCCGTGAACGTCTCCAACTCGCGAGACAGTGCATGATGTTCACGATCAGCGGTCAGTCGCGCACATATTCTTCACTGGTCTCTAGAGACCTGGATGTAGATGCGTAAATACGCTGAGAATGCAAGCGTGCTTCGCGATCCCAAGAAGTTTCCACGGAGCGAGTTGCAGTCTCATGTTCTCGAACAGCATCAAGTCTCTCTTAACGCTCTTCGGTAGATTGTTGGGATCTTATGGTCTTTAATCATTTAGCACCTTTGGAACATTGGGAAAAATTTGACCTCTTTCTAGGCATGGTTATAGTTTTATTGTGATGATACCTGATCAATTAAAATCTAAGTGGCTGCTCCCCTGCGTTACCGTGTAAGCTACCGTGTAACGAAGATAAATGGAAAAGGAAATTAAACACTCAAATAACATAAGCCCGAAGGCATACGATAAAAAAATGAGAGTTTTAGCCAGTAGAGTCTAATTTTCAACGATATACCATCGTCATCGAAAATCAGTCCTGAACTGTTCCCGCCTTCACCGCGTAGTACCTCCTACTTATGTTATTTTATAATTATGCAATGAAATTAGTGATAGTTTTCATTTCTATATCAAATGTTTCTGATCTTCGATTTTTATAAGTCAACAGGAAATGCCTATCAGACCGAATAACTTTTGCTAAGACGTCATTCCTATTTGAGTTATGGTGTAGCTGGGCTCTTGGAGTTCCACAACAGGTGTTCCAGATCTTCAAATTTATTCTCTCAGCAGAAAATGCTCATAACGTGGAACAATTTTTGCTATGGTACCATTTTTGTATCTCCTATAGTTTAGATGGTCTGTTGCGGTTCTGCATCAGGTGTTCCGGATCTTCAAATTTATTCTCTCAGCAGAAAATGCTCATCACGTGGAACAATTTTTGCTATGGGACCATTTTTGTATCGCCTATAGTTTAGCTGGTCTGTTGCGGTTCTGCATCAGGTGTTCCGGATCTTCAAATTTATTCTCTTAGCAGAAAATGCTCATCACGTGGAACAATTTTTGCTATGGGACCATTTTTGTATCGCCTATAGTTTAGCTGGTCTGTTGCGGTTCTGCATCAGGTGTTCCAGTTTCCAAGATAAATTATAGCCTATGTGTTGCCTAGATTTAATATCTATACAACAAAAAAAAATCATTCAAATCCGTCCAGTAGTTCCGAAGATTAGCGTGTGCAAACAAACAGACAAACAGACTAACAGACAAACAGACTAACAGACAAACAGACAAACAGACAAACAGATAGACTTTTTTTTTTGGATTCGTGCTCTATTACTGTTTCTAAACCCCCCTCAATTATTATTTTTTAAATATATTCAATGTACAGACACAGTTTTTTTACAGTCTTATTATATGTATAGATTAAGCCTACCTTTTGAACATTAGGCCTGACAGTTAAGGGAAAAGATTTGAAACGTGTAGCAACACTGTAAGTTAGTATTCCTAGGTTATGTGATATAGGAAATCAAGTTTACATTAAGAAATCTTCCATATTTTAGTCTGAAACCCATGACAATAAAAGCGCACAAATGTATAAATTCAATAATCATACTATAACACGAACAGTATTGAAAACTTTCGAATGAAAAGTGATTTCGTTATTATCCTTTTCTGTGCGGCTTTTACAGCCTATTATACTGCATCCTCCCATCGTAGAGCATACACCATACGTTAAACACTTAACTAATGGAGTCCATTTCTCATTAAATCACTCAAACTATTACAACAATTGCAAAAACCATCCGAAAACTTAAATTAAATCGACCATAATAATATACGTGACAGTGACAGCACTTTGTTTGGCTAACATTCAAAAGTTAGCCATGCAAAAATACGGCACGCCGTAAGGGACAGAAGATACGATGCTTTGTCTCAATTTTCCTACGAACTTTTTATTAATGCGTCTCACTTCCACACTTCACACTGTAAATTGGGCTACGTCTAGAGGTATATAGTCTAAGGTGTAAACACAGATGTAGTTCAGTATAAATTTCGGTAAGTATTCCAATATTAAATCACATTCTCTCCCTAGGGGATAAATGAAATCCAGTACAATTTTCTTTCCCTGTTTTTAACAGATTAAAAATTACTATTGTTATGTTCGCTTTTTGTGGCATAGAATGTCACTTTTTTGAGCAAGTGGTACGAAAAACATCTTTTTGTAAATGATGTGCGCACACATGGAACTGTGGTTAGATTTCTATGCATGGAACAGTACAAATTAGATCTTTCCTACGCTTTGTAGCTATTTTACGGGGGTTTTACGGTGCTGAAGGAGAGCTATTTGGAGGATGAAATGTTGCCGAACGTTAAGAACATTACAACTACCACTTCAGTGTGACCTGAACGCACTGCAGTCCTGGTGTGACGCAAATAGGATGGTACTGAACGCGAAAAAGTGCCAATATATCACATTTACGCGCAAAAAACACAAAATACCAGCTTGTTATTCACTGGTGGGTGTTGCGCTGCGGGAGGTGGATACCAACATATTGATAAAGTGGTTGCAAAGGCAGCTAAGTTGACGGCATTAACGGCGAAAACAAAACCGCGACCGCAGTCAGAATCCTATATAACTGCCTCGTGCGTAGCACTTTGGAATATGCTTCCCCTGTCTGGAACCCAACCTATAATGTCCATGTGAACCGTATTGAAAGAGTCCAAAAATACTTTACGCTTTACCTGCGGTTTGAAGATCATAGTTGTCCCTTTAGAGCTGACTACTCACAGCGTGTGGGTCACCTCAAATTGACCTCCCTGCAAGATCGTAGAACCATAGCCGACATGGTTTTCTTAAACAAAATCACAAACAACATTACACTCCTGGACTACCTACTCAAAAATATCAACCTCGACGTACCTCGTCGGAGTCATGTTAGATCAGTGAGAACAGGTAGGACATTTTGTAGGTAGCAGTTCTCGTACTAAACTAGGACGTTCTGCTCCCTTGAACAAGTTCATAACCACCTATAATAAGATCTGTTCTAACAATGAGGGCATTGGCATTTTTTTTATTCTTTGGCCCAGTTTAGGTCTAAGGTCATACGGATCGATCCATAGTCCCACCTATCTTGCCTACCCACGTTGTGCTGATACATGACCTGGTATGTTAAATAATAATAATTATTCCTATTTTGATTTTAATATTTGAATTTCTACTCGTAACATTGGGTTTATTGTGTTAACTAACTAATAACACATTCATTACATCTATATATATAAAAGAAAGTCGTGTTAGTTACACCACTTATAACTCAAGAATGGCTGGATCATTTTCAATGATTTTGGTATTTTTGGGTTTTTCTTTGTCCGGAATAGCATAATAATTAATAAAAAACATGAAAAGTCCTCGAAAAAATAAATATCAAGAATATTCGTTGTCTCAAACATTTTTCAAACGCAGCGCCATCTTGGATGACAAACTCAACAGGAGTCAAACTTCCCAGTTCATTAACAGGTGACAATTTGACATTGACAAGTCTTAAGCTAAACCTAAGAATCTTAGACTATATACCTCTAGACGTAGCCCAATTTACAGTGTGAAGTGTGGAAGTGAGACGCATTAATAAAAAGTTCGTAGGAAAATTGAGACAAAGCATCGTATCTTCTGTCCCTTACGGCGTGCCGTATTTTTGCATGGCTAACTTTTGAATGTTAGCCAAACAAAGTGCTGTCACTGTCACGTATATTATTATGGTCGATTTAATTTAAGTTTTCGGATGGTTTTGCAATTGTTGTAATAGTTTGAGTAATTTAATGAGAAATGGACTCCATTAGTGAAGTGTTTAATGTATGGTGTATGCTCTACGATGGGAGGATGCAGTATAATAGGCTGTAAAAGCCGCACAGAAAAGGATACTAACGAAATCAATTTTCATTCGAAAGTTTTCAATACTGTTAGTGTTATAGTATGATTATTGAATTTATACATTTGTGCGCTTTTATTGTCATGGCTTTCAGACCAAAATATGGAAGATTTCTTAAAATAAACTTGATTTCTTATATCACATAACCTAGGAATACCTACTTACTTACAGTGTTGCTACACGTTTCAAATCTTTTCCCTTAACTGTCAGGCCTAATGTTCAAAAGGTAGGCATAATAATCAAATAAATCTATGGTGGCTAAACACACAAATTTGTGGGCGAACCCTTATTTTTAAGTTTAAGTGAACATGTGTACGACCGAACAGAGCCCTTTCGACAATCATTAAGTTTTACTCTTGAAGGCAATCGCGTAGGTACTTATAGATATTTGGAAGTAAGAATTCATTTTATAAATAAAAGTTAAGTATAAACAAAAAATTAGATATTTTCAAAATAAGTTGGTTTTGTCTAAAGGACAATAGTTATTATACAGCAATGTCAATGTCACACTGGATGTCAGCCATACCTCAATATATTTTAATGATAAATAACACGCGAAAAAATAATGTTGTGTTCTTCTAAAGAGTTACTTCTATGTACACACAATGACATCAAGCTTCACCTGGTAGTAGTGTATTTTATTTGTGAGAATCAAGGTAAGATTGAAAGTAGGTATTTTTCGTGAAATTATATTTTCTCACACATGGATACTTCTAAACTCTTATTACCACGTTGAATACGTAAATTATAATTTACAATAGTGCTAAAATTGGAACCCGCAGTTAAGTAGAATTTTGGTCGTATTTTGGGGCTTTTTTAAGGAATAGCAACACTGAACTTTTATATTGCTGTCGCATGTGCGGCCACGCGGTGGCTCTATCTAGAGGTATATTATCTAAGCTAAGAATAGAAAAGAATGTAAGGTTGTTAATTTATACGTACCTACGTTCTAAAATTTATTTTGTTACTAAACTTAGAGGTTTTATGTAGCATAAAAAGTCTTATATTTCAGAAATCAATTTACGTTATTAACAATGACGACAGAGACAAACTTTAATAATTCTTTGCAAATAGAACTTATTTTACTGTTAAGACTTTAATTAAAGTAGACCGGGAAAACTATAAGTACCTATAAATTGTATGTAACATAGAGGCAACAGTTCAGATTAAAAGTATGAATTTAGTATTTAATAAATCAATGCATTTTAGTATGGTAGTTAGGTTAGGTAGTTAGGTTAGCTATAGGATATGTATGGTCAGTTAGGTTAGGTTATATACATATACATGTTGTAATTTTATTGAACACAAAATGTTTTAATAAGATCACAGTAGAGACTCGCTACATAAAAAGTAAGTAGTAGTAGTTATTATTGGTTTGGATCTATTTGTTGTCATCTTATTAAACGTATGTATATCTAATATTAAAAAAAATTACAAGAGCAATAAATTGACTCTAAGGCACAACGAAGTTTGCCGGGTCAGCTAGTACTTAATAAAAACTAAAAGAAAAGAAAATTCTAAGGCATCCAAAAATTCATCCGCATCGCTCTCAACGGGAAACGTGCCCAAAAGACTAGCCGCATTGCGACGTTGCATGGCAATGCTGATTCTCTGACTTATTAATTTCTACTTGATTACAATTCTTGATTTTGAATTAGGTTTTAAGTTTATTTCATGTTCTTTAATTAGTAGGTATGTATTGTTTGTTTTAATTTAATTAATGTTTGTATTAATATTTGTTTATCTGTGTATAACATTCACGATTTCAATTTATAAAATAAGTTTATTACTATTTTAACTAGCATCCCTATTTTGTGAACGATGTGCATTCCTGTAATTGATTTACTTTCACAGGACTTTTTTGTTGATGTTTTACTAATTTTTCATCAGATTCAGATTCAGATTCAGATTCAGATTCATTTATTTGCCTGAAATATGGTATTTTACAGATGTTGAGAAGGCATAGGTAAACATTTGAACTTCATATTCCGCCTCCTAAATTAGGCATGCAAATTTTGTAACAAAAGCAATGATTTAAAATACTATAACAAAAAAATTCAACACAATTATTAAATTGCTATGTACATAAAGAAAAAAAGAAAGTACGATTTCAATAAATGTCCCAATATTAAATTACAAATGTCAAATAAAAATAATAATTAAATTTCAAATACTTAATAATAACAATTAAATTAGATTACTAATGTCAAATAATAGTACTTAGTCATTAAATTACAAACATCTTATGACCACAATAATTAAGCTTTCTTAAATATAATTTTCAAAATTCTCATGTCATCTTTCTCATGTCATCGGCAACTTTTCCATTTTTCTTATAATTCATATATTCCTTAACAGTATAAAAACAATTTTCTATAAGCCATCTGCTCTGAGTTGCTTTTGAAATAAGTTTATTCGCAGTTCTCTAATAACCTTCGGTATCTTATTAAAAATCTCTATTGCCATTCTACCAGTGTTTTTATGGCAGTACGCTGTTCTACATCTTGGCATTGCTAATTCCGTTGGATCTCTTGACATTTTGCCCACCTTATAAACATTGACGCTATCGGCTTTACTAAATAAGTGAGGATTTTTTTTAACAAATAATCCTATTTCCAGAATATACAAGCACACTAATGTTAATAATTTATGCTTTTTAAATATAGGTCTACACGATTCTAATGGTTCTACACCAAACACAGCTCTTAAACATTTTTTTTGCACGATGAATGCCTTGTTGCTATCAGTGGAATTACCCCATATAATTAAGCCGTATCTTAGCACAGATGAGACATATCCATGATAAGCCAAAAGCGCGGCATTACTTCCAACAGTCTTCCTGAGATTTCTTAATGCAAATGCAAAACTGTTGAGCCTATTACATAAATTTTCAATATGTTTTTTCCAGTTACAATATTTATCAATTACTATGCCTAAAAACTTCGTATGGTCAACTTCTTCAATTTCATTATCACATCCAATAATTTTCATTGCGTCATTTGTCATTTTATAATTAGAAAAATTAATATATTTGGTTTCGGTCACATTCACACATAAATTATTTTGTTCAAGCCATTCTATTATAGCTTCTACGGCCGCATTAATTTTACTCTCAAAATTTTCATTTTTATTTTCATTATTTATTATCAATGAAATGTCGTCTGCAAATAGCACGCACTTATTCTTCGTTACTGTTGGCAAATCATTTATGTATAGAAGAAAAAGCAGTGGCCCCAGAATACTACCTTGAGGCACACCGTACGCATTAGTCCTGTACTGAGATTTATACTTCATCACTTCTCTGTCTTTGTTCACGCCTAAGATTTCAACCTGTTGTTGTCTATTAGATAGGTAATCTTTTAGCCAGTTTATCGTTTTTCCTCATATGCCGTATCTCTCACATTTTTCTAATAGTACATTATGTTTAACGAAGTCAAATGCTTTGCTCATGTCAAAAAATATTGCAGTAACCGGTATCTTCTTGTCTATAATTCTCAGTAATTGATTTTATTAACTGATAACAAGCTAGTGCGGTTGACTTTCCTCTTTGAAATCCATTTTGTTCCGTAGTTATAATATTGTATTTTGATATAAATGAGATAATTCGGTTATACATTGCTTTTTCATATATTTTTGAAATTATAGGTATTAAGGTCACAGGACGATAATTGTCTAAATCAAGTTTATTATTTTTTTTATACAATGGTTTTGCAATGGAGAACTTTAATTTGTCGGGGTATGTTCTTCCCAGAAGCTTAAATTAATAAGATGTGCTATAATGGGAGATAATATATCGGCACATGATTTTATTATGTGAGTGGAAATTTCATCATATCCCACTGCGTTGGTATTATTTAGAGATGTAATTATTTTACTGATTTCATTGAGCGTGCAAGGTTCGAGATATAGGTAAACTATTACTTACGTTATGAGTGTTCTTTGTGATATTCTTTTTATTATTGGTAATGTCAATATTTGTAGTATCAATAAAGTGATTATTAAAAGCTTCGGCTATTTCTTCAGGCTTTTCTATCATAGCTCCATTCAGTTTGATGCCCTCTATATATTGTGAAGTTGTTCGGTTAGGTTTATTTTTAATTAATTTCCATGTCACATTTGTTTTTTGCTTTCAAAATAAATTTGTTAGAAGATTACTTTCTGGCCAAATTAATACATTTTTTCAATATTTTTACGTATTTATTATAAACCAATTTATTTTCCTTAGATTTATTTTCATGATATTTCGCTTTTAAATATCTTTTAGAGAGGCAAGACCTTTTTATACCTTTAGTTAACCATCTCAAAGGACGTGTTTGATTATTAACTTTTAATCGTTGCAAAGGGAAATTAAATTTATACAGTAGACAAAAAATCTCGTGGAAGTTGTTGAACGCCGTATTTGCATCTATTTCATCATAAATCTCCCGCCATTTCAGGCTCAAGAGACATTCTCGAAATTTTTCTATGTACTCTTCGTCATAATTCCTTTTGTAAATAAACAAATGCGATGGAGCACCGGGCTTATTACATGGTACTAATTTAGATGTGAATGTCAGTATCTGAGCTGTGTTATGGTCCGATAGATGTAATTCACATGTTTCTCCTGACGAGTCTGATATATTAGTGATGATGTGGTCTATGCAAGAAGTATGTCGAGTCGGAGTGTTTATCTTCAAAGTCATATTGCAATTTAAAAGTATTTCTTTTAGTGTAGTGGCATTTTTGTTAGTATTGAGGGTATTTATGTTTAGATCTCCGACCAGTATAATTCTTTTGTTTGTTCTGTCACTTAGTTTATGCAATAGAGACTCGAGTTTATTAAAAAATATTGCAATGTTCGAATTGGGTGTCCTATAAACACATACAACAATGCAGTTGTAAAGTGGTATTTCTATTCCACAACACTCGAATACCTTCTCAACTGCCATTTCGTTACATAATTGAATAATTTTGTATTCTAAAAACTGTTTAATCAAAATACACACACCACCCCTTTTTCCGTATTTCGTGAGTATGAAGTTGTAAGTTTGAACTCGTTAATACTTATATTTACTTCATTATTATTACTTATAAACGTTTCTGAAAAACATAATATGTTAACCTCTTTAAGACTGTCTTTCAACTCGGTTAAACATATTTCAATCATAGAAAGTTTATTCAATAACCCTGCAATATTTTGGTGCAGGAGTCGTATGTTATATTTAGGAGTTTTAACCTTACAATTATGTTTTTTCCTACTATTCTTATTGTTGGGGACGAAAAAACTATTCCTGTCTTAAATTTGTATGTATTTCCGAATTTGGTTCGTCAATATATATAGGGCAAGGGTCCGCATAAATGCCGAGATAGTACTTGAGATTGTCAAAAATATTCTTCATACCATAGTTACTGAGAACTCCACGGCGCTTATAAAACATTGTTTCATCATATATTATGTCAGATTTAAATTCGAATCAAATAACATCGCATATTCATGAGTACAAATATCTTGGTATAATAAGTTACTAAATGTTTCTATTCTGGAGTTAAACATAGAACAACATCCATCAAATTTATAAGTTGGTAAACAGAGTATAATGTTTGTGTGTTTTATTGTCATTAATACCTGTCTTATGCTTATAATTAATTTAAAGTAATTGTCAGTTTTCCTAAAATCTTTCTCGCCTATAAAAATCAAACAATAGTCATTCATTGTATAGTTTGACAATTTTTGTTCCAGATTTTCTAGCAATTGCATAATTCCACAATTCGTTGATATCGTCACCTTTATGGTAAACTTACGAAACTGCAAAAACCAAATTTTACAGGGGAGCGTTTTGAAACTTTAGATTGACGATATTTATTTTTAGGAAAGGGATGTAATAAATTCTGCGATGAATTTCAGTTTCAAAATCCGCCTGTTTTTATTTACCATGAATGGATTGTACATATATAACACGCATCACAAATAAATGCATATTCGTTACTTTACACCTTCATACACGAGAGTTCAAAGGTATTATATTACGCTTTAGCAAACTTACGAAAGTGGTAGTTTCGTACTTTCATAAGAAAACTATTGAATAAATATTTTGGTAAACTTACGAAAGTGCCAATTTCGTAAGTTTGCTAAAGCGTAATATAATACATTTGAACTCTAATGTATGAAGGTGTAAAGTAATGAAAATGCATTTATTTGTTATTCTTGTAGTATTAGAATAATATATTCACGATATTATAATAAAATTATACTAATTATTCCTTTAAAAGACGTGATTTATCTCATAAGATAAATAATAGTAATAACACGTTTAATAATAAAATACGTACCTATACAAATAATCGTAACTATTTATTTAAGACAAAAACAATATAGTCGCGACTTTCACAAAACAATCAAAGTAAGAGGAAGTCGTAGAAAAAAGATGAGAAACTGTAGGTACTCCTACATTCGTATGTTCTCTCAAAGTCACAGTCAAAGTATCAGTGGCCTAAACACATTAGCACCACTGACGTCACTTTCCCGAAGATAGCTGAGCACGCAACCGGCGTTCACTCGCCTCGCCACAACGTCACGTCATGTTCTGCCGTAGCTTGGGTCTTCTTCCCACAAGAACCAGCCGGTAACTCGTAGCGGTGGCACGGTAGCGTGAACAATCTTGTAAGGTCCACGCGAGTCCAGTTTGTCGGTGATATTATTATGTGCAGTCTAGCTCACACACACGACACACACGAAGTCCCCGACGACAACGATGCATGGCTGCCGTCGACATTCACAAACGTAGACAAACGATACTGGTTGTCTGCGAAGAGTTAATCGAGGTTAGAGTTTTATCAAGTGCCATATCTCGAACCAAAGATCTGATAACCGGAGTGGCTGCATCAATACCAACCAATAGTTACAGCACGTAAGACAGCTAACATCTCCAACTCGTAGATGTGATACCTCGTCTCAGCACACTAAGTGGATCTACTAAAATTCCCAACAAACCTCTATCTCCTACAAGTTTATAACAAAATGGCACCAAGCCCATTAGCACTGGCATCAAAGTGAAGTTCCGTAGGCAACTGGGGATTGAATAATACTAAAAACGGATTATTAGTCAAACAGTAAACCACACCACAGTCGCAAGCAGTATCCTGCTCAGCACTGCACAAGAAATATTCTTTTTCTCAATAATTTTGCTGTTCACGTGGTCTCAAAAGCATAGCCTGGTATATAACGACGAATAAATGCCGCTAAACCCAAACACTGTCTAACCTCCTTGATATTTTTTTTTCACCGACTCGGCCGTACCTGACCATAACTAATCAATTGCCCCATTCAAAAAATAATTCATTATTGCTGGTAATCGATCTTTATCAGTCCCAAATATGGAGTCCTAACACTCTCATCGTTCAACGCAACCACATGCTGCACAGTTGCTAAAATGTCAGATCTTGAAAGTCACTGCTGTCCATTAGGTCGGAATTTCGGGTTTAATTATGGCAAACCAAACCAGTACATCGATACCGATCAAAAGAGGTCCATTTATGAACTCAGTAGGTACAACATAATACTTCAAGGAACTCTATGAGTGAGGTCACTGAATAGGTCAACTCAATTTCATGACACATTAAATGATAAGCTGGCACTTTATTAAAACACTTCAATGCTGATTCTGAAATCAAAGAATAATCAGTCCAAATATAAATCAAAAGATCAACTGGTACCTTTTGAACTACTGCTAGCATTACGTTACTTTGTTTTGGCTCGAGTCTAAGCCAAAATTTACCTCTTTGGTTTTTTGACATCACCCTTTCCAACGCTGTTTTTGGAAACATGAATCTATCAAGTACTCATAAGGACTCATGCTGTTGCTTACAAAAAGGTGCAATATTTAACTGCTCAATTTATGTTATCGCTTGATATAACTGGATTTGGCTTAGTAGAACTGTCACCCTAGGTAGAAGTTATCACCTCATTTTTAAAACCTGTAACTGCAACTCCACTTCTTATGGCCTAATTTTCCTAAAGTGTGACAAGTAACCTTGCTATCACCTGATCTAGGCACCTCGCATTTTTGAAAGTAAGACATACTTGAACTATCAGAAGGATGAACAGCATTGTTGACGGAAATCATATTTAGGTTTGATTTAAACAAATAAAAATTCAACTAAATCCTTTGAGAGTAACTAGGCGTTGGTTGCTGTCGCCTATATGTATTTAAGGATCATCGATGCTTTGAACAACAATGACAGCTTTTAGTTCATCAGACAAACCTATAACATCGCCAAGACGTAGCAATTATTAACGCGCACATTGCATTAGTTGAGTACCTTTTGGAGTTTATACTCATTACATCAAACGAAACGGAAGCAATATCAATGTCACGTGGGCGTAATGATCTAAATTCGTGACCCAATCATTCAGCCATCTCCCTGCAAACAACCACCTATTCATCCTAGGCATTCGCGATTATTCCAATAATTTACTAGTCGGGCGCGGTCAGTTGCTACTGATACTGGTAAATGGTAATCTTGCCTCCTCCTCCTAATCTAAAATCCACTAAAAGGCTATATCGCAGCAGCTACCACGGCACAAGCCCAAGTCTCAAATGTGTTTACGAGAACTACGAGGGCTGTGCGATCCATTACGACGTCTAGAAGTCCGGTGACGACGGTCAGACGGACTAATATAACGGTTGCTACCAGACGGCGGCGTATGACAACTATTTTCGCACTATCGCGACGCAATTCGCAAGAACTACCACTGTTACGTATTTAACGAGAATACCCCGTCCTTTGGATCAAGAGGAACAGCTTTTTATAAGAAATAAAACTTACGGTAGAGATGTAATTTTACAAACCACTCATACAATAAACACTAAATTGTGGATGGCAAACGGTCTCGAACGCGTGGTGATCCCACTTCTGATGTTAGAAATCAGAAGCAGGTAATATTAAAAAGCTAAAGAACACGCAACCTAGGAAGTTTTATTCCTTACAAAATAATTTTACTTAACAAGAAAATTATCAAAAGACAACCATTGATCCAACACCGAACAAAACGTCAAGAGTCAAACGAAGAATGAATGCAATAAAAAGGTTGTAACCGACTTGTACAGAGGTTTTATCTAAGAGTATTGTATTGACCGTTGCCCGATACTATTGAATTCAATGACGATAATAAAATACTCTGTCTCGCTTTCACCAATACAACGTTCGGCAGTTGCGTTCCCGATTATGCATAACTTCGAACTAATATCGTTACTTTTTTATTTTGTTTGCTATGTTGTGATATTAATATTTCCTTGTATTTAGTATTACTTAAAACCTTGATTAATGTAAAGCTACTAAAAATAATTTATTTCTTTCTTAATCAAATTACCAATGTAAATTTACGAAAATGCCCAATTCGTAAGTTTGCTATGGGGCATTATAGACTCTTTTTAAAAAACTCCCAATGCGGACTTACGAAAATGCCCGATTCAGAAGTTTACTATGGGATATTTGAACCTCTTTGTCAAACAAGGTACCAATGTAAATTAACGAAACTGCTTGATTCGTAAGTTTGCTATGGGTTACTTGAGTCTCTTAAAGAATATATTCTACCAATGTGAACTTACGAATCTTACATATTCGTATGTTTGCTGTGAGTCGCTAGATCGATTTATTAAAGTGTGCTATGATCTCAACTCACGAATATGACAGATTCGTAGGTTGACCATGGTGCATTTTTTTCGGACTTCACGTTTTCAACTACGCCAAAACAACTGATATCAGTTTCGTAAGTTTAGTATGGGTGTATCAACAAAAAAGTTAGATTCGGCCTATGACATTTCTGTAACCGTTAGTGATAGAATTTTGAAAATTTTACACCATGTGTAGGACAACATAAGGTGTAGTTTTTAATGAAAATGTCAAATTTACAAAAACTGCAGATTCGTAAGTTTGCCGTAGAGGTGACGATATGTAGTGACAAATTTTGTAATTTGGGAATGTACTCCGTGCTATATCTAATACCTTGTTTGTTTTATTACTACTTATTATGCGAAGTTTGCGTTGTTGACATACCGATAAAGTTCGTTCAAATAAGTTACTGGTAACGCCATCTACTTGCTGATTTTCCTCTTCAAGGTCTACTGTTAAAGTGTTGCTGGTGGCGCCATCTATTATCGCTTCACTAGTTTCATTAAGCCCAAGACCTATCCAACTATTATTGATTGTTTCATTAGAAGATAGCTCGATGTTTCTTGAGATCCTTTTTTTTCTTTTGCTTTGACTATTTTTACTGTTTATTCCTTTAATTTTTGTTTCAGAGCATATTTCTCCTAACTTTTTAGATTTGTTTCTTTCTTTGTTCAAAGCAATTTTTAGCGTCATGTTCTCGGTGTTAAGGTTTTCTATTTCCTTGTGTGCACTTTCTAACTCGCTTTTAAGCTGGTTTATTTTTCCTTTTAATTCTTCTATGTCACTATCATAATAAGCCGTTGACAAGTCCGTCAAGGTAAACTATATCTTCTTATAATTCCAGAATTTGTTGACTCGAAGGAAGTGTCTATTGAGTTATTTTCAGTAGTTTTATGTCGACGAAATGTAACATTATCTTCTTCCATTGTTAAATCAGAATAATAATTTTCTTGCAGAGTCGAAGATACTATAAGAAAGCTCCCTCTGTTGGTATAATTTGGAAGTAATATGACAGATTCTATCGATATCGTCAATTTCTATAAGTGATTCTACTCGCCGCTAGAGGGCATTAAAGAATCGTTAGTGTCGCTGCTGTCCACAGGGATGTGATATTCAAATCTCGATGGAAAAAAACGGTCACTGATTTCTGACCTTTTGTCAAAATTGGTATCTATTCACTTGTCGTGGTTTTATTGTTTTGGCATTGTTCTTCTAGCACTTTGTTTCATAAAGTTAATTTGCTCACCAGTATGATATTTTGTACTATTCACTTTATTTTACACTTTCACTGGTCCTGGGTCTTTGAAGAATTTCGTAGAATACTCTTCACCGTTTTCATGGATAACACTTGATGTGGTATTACAGCTATCTATCTTCACTTTAATGTATAATTTGGTAATCTTTACTCGTATTTAGAATTAAAAACAACATTATTAAATTTACTGACAGGAGCTCAATGTTATGATGACGACAGCGCCATCTACGATCATTTGTAAATAAGTCGTTGGTGTGCCTATTAAATCTATAATTATCTATCTATCTATACATATATCTATACATATAATAAAATTGAGGGGGGTTTAGAAACAGTAATAGAGCACGAATCCAAAAAAAAAGTCTGTCTGTTTGTCTGTTTGTTTGTACACGCTAATCTTCGGAACTACTGGATGGATTTGAATGATTTTTTTTTTGTTGTATAGATATTAAGTCTGGGCAACACATAGGCTTTAATTTATCTTGGAAACTTGAACACCTGATGCAGAACCGCAACAGACCAGCTATAATAATAATAATAATAATAAAACGAAATACTATTCAACAAAAATATATCCAGAACTCCGGGCTTTATAAAATATTCGACATGAAATTTTATGGAAAATCAGTTAGAACAATGACAAGGACGGGTGACACATGTCACATACTAACAAGAAGAAATTTACAATAAAAATGAGGAAATAAATATGATCACTAGAGCAGCTTCAAGACGCGCACGCCTACCACCTCCGGACTCGCCGCTCAGCTCCGCCTCGCCGCCGCCGGACATCGGGTCACCTGTGTCATCGGCGGTTGCAGTAGCGTCGAGCTCCAGCAGCGACGAGTATTTTTCCCCGCCGACGTCGCCAACACCTGTACGTCGGCCGGGGAGAGGCCGGCCACCGAAGAGCTTAGGACCCAGGAGCCAACCAGCCCCGAGCCAGGTCCCCGCTATCGGTGGTTGTGTGCAGCGCATGAGATGGACTCAGTCTATGAACGAGAACGTCATGCGCGCATACTACGGGTCTACAGAGGGGGGAACTAACCTCACTGCGTACCGTGTTAGGATGCTGTCTCTGTTTCAGGAATTGGAACCAACCGTAAACGTCTCGGCCCAACGACTGTCGGATCAGGTGCGGGTTATCCAACGTAACCACAGGTTGGACGAAGCCGCACTTGATAGGCTGCGCTCAGACGTACTGAACAACCATATCGTCTCGACTTTGACACAGACCGTGGTACCAGCTGTAAATGCAACCCCACCACGGTCCAATCCTATTAGTGACGAAGTGGATGATAGGGTTGTCACAGTAAGTAGCCAGTGCAATAACCAACTGAGGAGAGCACTGGAGGATGCGCTTCGTGAGTATAGGTCAACACCAACCGAACTTGGACCGCGTTTACCGCGGTTGCCGATGCACAAAAAAAATAGGGCGCTGGTGTGTGCCCTGGATAATAAAGTTAATAACTTACGACTATGCAGAGCGGTGGGATGGTCCAAATTGTTAGTTCGGTCGGCAACACAACACAAATTTAACACGAGTAATTTTACACAAATATATTATTTTTCACATCATTAAAAGTCAGACACCTTTTGTTTTCTTCACACTGCACACTGACATTCATTTTCTTTTTATTGTTTATTTAGTCTTTGAATATAGAGGTAGCTATACAAACTCCTACACTTTCCCTTATTCAACAGATCTAAGACCCATTGCATGATTAAGAGATGCAAAGCTCGAACGTGGCAGTGCCTTGGTAAGAATGTCAGCCACTTGATTTGCTGTACCGATTCTTATAACTTCAATAGCACCTTCAGCCACTAGTTCTCTTACATAGAAGTGACGAATGCGTATGTGCTTTGTCCTCTTGTGAAATTCCGGGTTGTGGGCAAGTCGAACAGCTGCTTCGTTGTCCACACTGAGCGTCGGTGTATGCGTAAGCTTAGTAAGGTCTCGCAGAATTCTCGTTAGCCAAACAAGTTCTCTAGCTGCTTCACTAGCTGCTACAAGCTCAGCTTCAGTCGTAGAGATAGCGACAGAGACTTGTCGCTGACTCAGCCATGAAATAATTCCACCAGAATAACGACAGACCACTCCTGTAGTAGATCGTCCGGTATCTCGATCTCCACCATGATCTGCATCGCTAAAACCTTCTAGCACGCCTGGTAAATGATGCGCTTCATACACAATTCCATAAGAGCTGGTGCCCTTGATGTAGCGCATAATGCGTTTTACTCGAAGCCAATCTTCTTTGGACGGTGATTCCAGTTTTCGAGATGCAACTCCTACAGCGTAAGCAATGTCCGGACGTGTTCCGACCATGAGATACGCAAGAGCGCCAACAGCTTCACGGTATGGAAAGTCTTCCACTTCTGTAGCTTCAGCTTTCCCTGATTGTGAAGGTTCCTTCTCTATAGGTGTAGCAACAGGGTTACAGTTAGTCATCCCGAAACGCTCCAAAATTCTTTTTGCGTAGGCTTCCTGATTGATGAAAACAGAGCCATCTTCTTTTCTGGTTAATTGAAGACCTAGGTAATGAGACGCAGGTTTTGTTGTAATCCGTAGTCTTTCTTTAAGATCATTCAAAAAAGAATTAGCCAAAGCTTCATCCGAGGCAGCTACCAATCCATCATCTACATATAATGTAATGAGTAGCTTCTTGCCATTCACATTCTTGGTGTATAGACAACAGTCAGATTCACACTGCTTGAAGTCCATGTCTAATAAAATTTCTTGGAAACAGGCGTTCCAGCACCTTGGAGCTTGCTTCAGTCCATACAGGCTTCGATTCAGCTTCAAAACATTAGCTTTATTATCAGCGTAATAGCCTTCTGGTTGTTGTACATAAATTTCCTCCTTCAGGGTTCCATTGAGGAACGCAGTACACACATCAAACTGCACTAAGTGAAGGTTTTCCTGTGCGCTGACACTCAACAGAGCTCTGATTGTTGCAAGGCGGGCAACAGGACTAAAAGTCTGATCATAATCCTGTCCCTTTCTCTGCTTATAGCCTTTGACGACAAGACGAGCTTTATATTTGTCAACAGAGCCATCAGGATTCCTTTTAATACGTAGAACCCATTTGCAGGGAAGAGCTTTCTTTCCTTTAGGCAAATTACAGGGCGTCCAAACATTGAGGTCCTCTAGAGATTTTAATTCACTATGCATAGCCTTTTGCCACTCTATACAATCGTCTCGCTTCATTGCATCCGCGAAGTTTGACGGATAAGCTTCTGTGACACATACGTAGTCATCAAATCTTTTTGGACGTCTTAGTTGATTACGGTCACGGAGATTGTATCGCGGCAGAGCCTCTTCTACAGCGTCATGAAATTCCTCTGAATTGTGATCATCGTGATCTTGAAGCTCATGTTCATGGACAAAGTCTTCCACTTGGACGTCTTCCAGGTTTTCTCCCTCAAGACTTTGTTCTTGATTAATGGAGGCTTCAGGCTCTTCCATAACATGGTCTCCCTCGTGCTGAATTGTTTCTTGATGTATATCTAACGAAACCGGTGCCTCACTGTCGTTCGTGCTATTAATCGGCAGCTTAAAGGAATATTCCTTCGAACTAGAAACGGTTTCTTCATGTTCGTTGATGGGAAGTGGTTGTTCGTTAAAGATAACATCTCGCGAACGGACTAGCCTGTTTTTCTTTCCGTCCGTTATCCATATACGGTAGCAATCTTCGTCATATCCGATGAGTCTGCCTTTGATTGCTTTCTTATCTAATTTCTTCCGCTTTTGCTTTGGAATGTGGGCGTAAGCTTGACATCCTATAATTCGTAGGTGTTTTATTATAGGCTTCTTCCCACACCAAAGTTCGTACGGAGACTTATTGTGTAAGCTGGTAGGACCCGTTTTGTTCAGGATGTATGCTGCAGTGTTTATAAGTTCTGCCCATAGTTCTTGAGGCATTACTTCGTGTGCGTACATCATGGATCTTGCAGTTTCAACCAACGTTCTGTTTTCTCGTTCGCTTACTCCATTTTGTTCCGGTGTGTACGGTGTGACGAGTCTTTGTTGAATTCCATTGGAATCAAGTATACTTCGAATGGACTTATTATCAAATTCACCACCGTTGTCGCTAAGTAGGCACTTTATGGTATGGCCGACAGTTTTAGCCTGAGCGAGCATCAAAGCGAGTTTATCCTTGACCTCAGACTTCCTGCGTAAAAAGTATACCATACGGTAACCTGTGTAATCATCTTTAAACAAAACGTAGTACTGATACTTTGCGTAACTCGGTTGAAATGGTCCACATACATCTGTATGTACGAGTTCTCCTGGTGCGTTAGCTCGAGTCCTAGTACCGAATTTAAGTCTATGTGCTTTCCCGTAAATGCAACCTTCGCATGTATCCTTGTCAAGAGGAAGATCTAGTCCCAATGCGTGTTTAATGGTTGCTTTTACATGCCTTTTGTTTTGATGCGCAAGCCTCTCATGATAGAGCTGCATCGTTCCAGTTGTTGCATAGACTTCGGGGGTGTTCATAGGTGTAGGTGGAATATTTATAACGTCAAGTCTGTATAAACCACCCTGATGCTGACGTTTTCCTATTAAGCTTGCTTCTCCATTGACAAAGACGATGCATTCTTTTGTCGATGATGTGAACGTGCTTTTCGGAACTTTGTCGTGAAGTGCGAGAACTGAGAATAAATTCTTATTTATGGCTGGAACGTACCAGACGTCTGTCAGGGTAACACGTAATTGTTTCCCTTTCACAGTTGCTTCGAGTATTACGGAACCTTTACCTTTAGCATGGATCGTGTTTCCATTGGCAGTTGTTACCGTACGTAACTCATCAAAACGCTCATAATTCTGGAACAAATCAGCCCGATTGGTGACATGGCTAGTAGCGCCATTGTCTACAAACCAGCTCTCGTTGTCTCTTTCAATGTGAAAAACGTCTGTGTTCTCTATAGACATTAGAATCATGTTAGCTGTTTTAGAAGTAGAAGGTGCTGTATTGCTGCTCTTTGGAGGCTTGCCATCTTTGATCCACTTGTGGCAATGTTTTACTCGATGACCTATAGCCTGACAGTAATTGCATTTTATTTTTTTATCCTTCTTCTCTTTTGCAGAGGTGCTAGAATTTGTAAACAGGGCTTCTTGCTGTAGTACGACATTATTACTCAGCAGTGCCCGTTCAAATGAACATAAATGGCTTGTTAGACTGTCGATGTTTCTGTTCGCTTTCGGGAGTAACAGCCAACTGCTTCTAAACGTAAAGAAAGATTCATCAAGTGTATCCAGGATTTTGCAAATGAGCATTAATTCTGGTAGCTCCTGGTTGTCGTCTTTCTTGAGTTCCTGATTCAGCTGTGTCCATATGTTCTTAAGTTTCGACATATGTGTGGCTATATCGTCAGCAGAGTCCTTTTTAAAACTAAAAAAGTCCATGCACAGATTGTATGCCTTATCTTCATTAGTACCATCAAAAAGTCTATGTAATTCAAGCCATACCTCTCGAGCTTCAGCAAATCTCATGACTTTCCTAAGTGTCTCTTCGTGCATATTGGTCGTCAAAATAAGAAGGGCATTCGCGTCAGCTTTAACAAACAACGCTTTTTCGGTTTTGTATGCGGTGACGGCGGCATCTCCAGCTCCGTTGGCTGGCGGTGTGGGTTCATGGAACGTGCCCTCAACTACCTCTAGCGCCTTCGGTACGGTGCGTAGAAGGCATTTTGCTTTGTATTTCCATGTATCCCAGTTCGACTTGCCCTCTAGTAGACCAATTTTCAATTTGAGTGTTTCCGATTCCATCTTGCAAGCGGGCCCTCAACCTAATAAAGTTAATAACTTACGACTATGCAGAGCGGTGGGATGGTCCAAATTGTTAGTTCGGTCGGCAACACAACACAAATTTAACACGAGTAATTTTACACAAATATATTATTTTTCACATCATTAAAAGTCAGACACCTTTTGTTTTCTTCACACTGCACACTGACATTCATTTTCTTTTTATTGTTTATTTAGTCTTTGAATATAGAGGTAGCTATACAAACTCCTACACTGGATTCGCTGCTTGAGAATTTCTTCGAAAGCAGCGAGGACCTCATTGATACGCACTCAATCCTGTATTGCGCGGCTGTTGCAGCATGTCGTTTAGCTAACGTCAAGTTCCCAAATGTTGGCGTAGCTATCCGACCGAAGCCAGCTGTACCAGCCTGGCAGGGCAGGATTGAGCGCCGTATCGATGATGCCAGGGTACTCATCGGAAAACTATACTGCTTCAGGGAGGGTAATACACGGCCACGAGTGATGCGCTTTGTGAGGCGGGCGTTCTCGGGGACTGAAATTAGTCCTCGCGAATACATGTCCCGTACCACAGAGCGCATCGACTTCCTGAAGCAGAAAGTTTGTGCATGGGCAAACCGTATTCGGCGGTATAAACGGCGGGTTGACCGGTACTCACAGAATCGCATGTTCCAGAGCGATGAGAGGTGGGTATACAGAGCTTGGGAGCGACCTGAACAAAATGTGACGGACGTCCGCCGTCCGGATGATGCCGCCACGAGTGAATTCTGGCGTGGCATCTGGTCGAAGCCCGTCCGTCGTGTTGAGGCTCGCTGGATATGCGATGTCGAGCGCGCGTATATCCTTAGAGTCTGGGTCGCTACCACAGTTTCTTACTACTGGCGTTACTCACCTGCTTCATAAGTCAGGTAGTGCCACGGAACCCAAGAATTATAGACCGATCACATGCTTGTCGACGGTATATAAACTTCTTACATCCATTTTGAGAACTAAAATTACTGAGCATATAGAGAGTAACTCTATTATGTCTGCTTCTCAAAATGGATGTAGGGTGGAATGGGTCCCGTGGCACTAAGGAGCTACTCCTCATAGACATGGCCATAAGCCAACAGGTTCGTCGATCCCACAAAGATCTGTCGACATGCTGGATAGATTACAAGAAGGCCTACGACTCCGTGCCACATTCATGGCTCGTGAGGGTGCTGGAGTTGTACAAAATAGATGCAACTCTACGCACCTTCCTTGAGTCTTGTATGAGGCAGTGGAGGACGGTCCTTCGCTATCCAGGATGTCGACAAATCCAAGGGAATGATGAACCTATTTGGATTAAGCGGGGAATATTTCAGGGTGACAGTTTGAGCCCCTTATGATTCTGCTTAGCCCTGAATCCTCTAAGCACTTTGCTCGAGGATTCGGGTCTAGGCTATCGACTGAGAAGAGATGGTCCGGTATATCTCACCTACTTTACATGGATGACCTAAAACTCTTTGCCCCCAACAATTTACGACTGATGGAGCTACTGAGGGTAACTGAAACTTTCAGTAGCGCCATCAGGATGGAATTTGGTGTGGACAAATGTGCGGTCATGCATGTAAAGCGAGGGGAGATTATGGAATCCCATGAAATTCAACTCTCGGATTCCATACACCTTAGGTCCCTCTCCTCATCCGAGAGCTATAAGTATTTAGGTATGTCGGAAGCGTTAGGTATCAATAGTACTGACATGAAGCAATCGTTGAGGGAACGCTTCTTTGGTCGCCTGAAAAAAGTGTTAAACAGTCTTCTTTCAGGTGGAAACAAGGTGCGCGCCTTCAACGGTTGGGTCATGCCGGTTTTGATGTACTCTTTCGGCATACTTAAATGGACTCAAACTGAACTTGACACCCTGGATAGGAGAGTCCGTACACTGCTGACCGCAAATCGGATGCATCACCCACGCTCTTCGGTTATGAGGTTGTACATCCCGCGGAAGTGTGGGGGTCGAGGCTTTCTAAATGCTAAGACTCTCCACAACCGCGAAGTGTACAGCGTCAGGGAATATTTCTTAAAAACCGAAGTGGGTATGCACCGAGATGTGGTCGCCGTGGATAAAGGGCTCACCCCGCTTTCCATGGCTAACGAGAACTGGCGCAAACCTGTAGTGCTTAGTACAGATGACCGCAGGCGGGTATGGCAAAGCAAAGAGCTTCACAGCCGCTTCTACCGGGCTCTTCATGGGCCCGATGTAGATTTACTAGCGTCGGTATCCTGGCTACGTTTTGGTGACCTTTTTGGGGAAACTGAAGGTTTTGTATGTGCAATTATGGACGAAGTTATCCTAACGAATAACTACCGGAGACATATTATGAAGGACGGGACGGTTGACGTGTGTCGGGCATGTCATCGTCCTGGTGAATCCATCAGACATATAATCTCTGGTTGTTCTTGTCTGGCTAACGGCGAATACTTGCACAGGCATAATCAAGTAGCCAGGATTATTCACCAGCAACTTGCTTTGAGATACCAGCTTGTGGACATTGAGGTACCGTACTACAAGTATGTGCCCGACCCAGTTCTCGAAAATGACCATGTCACTTTGTACTGGGATCGGTCTATCATTACTGATAGGACTATTGTCGCCAATAAGCCAGATATAGTAGTGATAGACCGATTAGCGCGCCGCGCAATGATAGTTGATATTACCATCCCACATGACGAAAATCTCGTGAAAGCTGAGAAAGATAAACAAATAAAATATCTTGACCTAGCCCACGAGATTGTCGACATGTGGGATGTGGATTCTGCTGTCATTGTGCCGATTGTTGTGACGGCCAATGGTCTTATTGCCAAAAGCCTCGACGACCATCTGTCGAGGCTATCGTTACGCGGTTGGGTCAAAGGACTGATACAGAAGGCAGTACTCCTCGATACGGCTCGCATTGTGAGGAGGTTCCTGTCTCTGAGACCCTAACCACCGGTAGCTTGGACCCTGCTCCCGCTATCGGTGGCCTACTATTTTTTATATTTTTAAATGTTCTTATTTTTATATTGATATTTAAAAATGTAATTTATAAGATATTTTAATGAATACACGATAATAATAATATTTATTTTATTTCGGACATACATCCATAAAGTGTTAGTAACAATATTAAATAGCTTATTATCTAGTGTTAGTACAAATTACCCTATTGACAATACAAACTACAATTGGAGAGCTATAACTCTCCGCTACAGTTCTCAGGATGCTGTTGCGACTATCTCTTACTCTCCTGAGTAACGAGGCACTTTTCTTGCGAAGAATCGCGTGAAAACCGTCGGTACGAGCTTGCGCAAACATTCCCCACGCACTGCAGTAGCGAGGCAGTCCCAACAACATCCTGAAGGCATTATTATACTGAACGCGCAGGACATCCAGCGACCTTTTGTTGAAATTGACCCATAGATTACCAGTGTACAGACTCTGGCAGTAGGCCTTAAAAAGAGTAATTTTAACTAGGTCGGTACACCGAGCAAATCTACGGATCAACATGTTACACCGGACGGCTAGTGCCCTGCGCTCCCTTTCAATATCTGCATCGTCTTTAAGGTCGTCGGACAGATAATGACCCAAGTATTTAAAAGTTGAGACTCTTTGGATCACTGATCCGTTTATAAGAAGCTCGGGTCCCTCTTCTCGACTTTTGCCGGCGACCTTAAAGACCATGTACTCACACTTTTTCACATTATAAGATAAACCATGTGCGGCAGCGTAGGCTTCACAAGTCCCAAGAAGTTTCCCTACAGCCCCAGCAGTCGGACCCAGCAGCACCATATCATCCGCGTAGCTGATGTTGTTAATGCTCACACCACCAACACTGCATCCGACACGCATGCTGCTGAGTCCCTCGATGAGGTCATCTACGTAGAGGTTGAAGAGCCTTGGAGAAGTAAGACCACCTTGTCTCACGCCACACTCCAATCTATACGGCTCAGAGAACGTACCATCCCACTTCACATGATTGGTCTGATTGCTATACCAATACTGGAAAAGCCCACATATTTCCACTATACTATAGGAGATACAAAAATGGTACCATAGCAAAAATTGTTTTTTTTTTTTAATATTATAAACCAGTGTTTGACTGCAATCCCACCTGATGGTAAGCAGTGATGTAATCAGTGCAAGCAGTGTTGTTCCACGTGTTGAGCATTTTCTGTTGAGAGAACAAATTTAAAGATCTGGAACACCTGTTGTGGAGCCCAGCTACACCATAACACACATAGGAATGACGTCTTCAAAAGCAAAAGTTGTTCGGTCTGATAGGCATTTCCTGTTGACTTATAAAAATCGAAGATCAGAAACATTTGATATGGAAATCAAAGCTATCACTAATTTCACTGTATAGTTAAATAACATAAGCTGGGATTACCTCCACGCGGTGAAGGCGGAAACAGTTCAGGGCTGATTTTCGATGACGATGGTGTATCATTGAAAATTAGACTCTACTGGCCAAAACTCCCATTTTTTTTATTTGCCTTCGGGCATATGTTATTTGAGTGTTTAATTTCCTTTTCGATTTATCTTCGGGACACGGTAACGCAGGAGAGCAGTCACTTAGATTTTAATTGATATCTTCACAATAAAACTATAACAATGCCTTGAAAGAGGTCAAATCTTTCCCAATATTCCAAAGGTGCTAAATGATTAAAGATCATAAGATCCCAACAATCTACCGAAGAGCGTTCGGAGAGATTTGATGCTGTTCGAGAACATGAGGCTGCAACTCGCTCCGTGGAAACTTCTTCAGATCGCGAAGCACGCCTGCATTCTCAGCGTATTTACGCATCTACATCCAGGTCTCTAGAGACCAGTGAAGAATATGTGCGCGACTGACCGTTGATCGTGAACATCATGCACTGTCTCGCGAGTTAGAGACGTTCACGGAAAGAGCCTGACGATTGAGTTTTCAGCGAATATACGCATTGACTCTAGAGATAAGTGTGGGAAGAAGATGCGCGACTGACCGCTGATCGTGAACGTCACGCAACATATAAGCTATAATTTATTTTGTAAAATGGAACACCTGAAGTAAAAGAGATATAAAAATGGTGCCGTTGCAAAAACTATTCCACGTGAAGAGCGTTTTCTGCTGTGAGACTAAATTTGAAGATCTGGAGCACCTGTTGTGGAACTCCAAAGCCCAGCGACAATATAACATATTTATTTATAAAAATGGCGTCTTAGCAAAAGTTGTTAAGTCTGATGGCATTTCCTGTTGACCAACAAAAATAAAAAATCTGGATCGTCTTGAATCGTCTCGCGCATCTCATTGTTTTCCCGTCCCCGGGCTTTTAGAATTCAACATCAGACGTTTCAGATCTTCGATTTTGACGACCCTGTTGTCACTGGCATAAGCAACAGGATCCGCGTACGAAGTCGCGGGCAGAAGCTAGTGAATAAATAAATAAACCACTGTACAATAGATCAGTAGGGGGAACAAGATAGATCTCGAAGTAGCCACTTTCAGTATCGCTCGGTGGGCGATCTTAAGTGGTTTAAGAATAGTTTTCGCTGTACGAGTACCACCCCAGCATGTGACACAGTATGTAACAATAAATAAGCATAGGATTAATTAAAAAAAAAAAAAAAAAAAAAAATACGGACTCAACTGGTAAGTTGATTTGGGTTTCGAAATTGAGATTTTTATCTAGAAATATCTTCTAATCTTATACAACGTGGCGCTACAATGGTGACATGAACTTAACACACGTATACGTTATCCCAGTTTCGTTTAAAGAAGTAATTTTATTTCCATAAAACGTCATTATTTACTGATTAAATTAAAAAAATAAAAAAAATATAGAAATAAGCATTTTGGTGCATCCTGTACAAAAATAATCATAGTGCAGCGGTCATTTGCCGGGGTCAGGGATCATAACATCGCGTCAAAGAAATTGAAACGAATAAGCAATACCTCTATCCTTTTGTCGGCGCGCGCGCTCTCCCTCCCACCCCCGCCGCCAATTTAGTTTTGTGTAATTAGAATAGTAAATAGATTATAGCACTGCGATAAAGACGCTTTGCTTTGTTTTCGTTAGTTTTCCGATCTACATAGTACCTACCTACGTACGCGATTAAGGACGTTATTATTTGTGAATTTGTGATGGCAAATACACATCCGAATTGAGAGGAATGGCTGTAAGTGACAATTTATTTTCAAATGTGCGGGAAAATATGAAACGCCGTTCGGCCCTTTGTAATCGTCAACAAGGTGGACTCATTGAAAATAAGAAAATTTAAAATAAAGACAATTAAATAAAAGTACCTAGTGATAATAGTGGTAATAACTCATAGTAATAAGAGAGCGTGATATGATAAGTGTTTGACTAAACAGCTCCGCTGTAGGTAGGTAGGTACTTTTGTGTCGGACGGATTCTTTGATAGAATGCCGTCAAAGGATCGCAGGAGTACTAGGCGCGTTGCGCGGTTGCCAGCGCGCGAAGCGACGCGTTGCCGCTCTGAGTAAACGTAAACGAGTAACGTGCATCTAGGTAAGTAATTTCATGAATGAATTTTTGCACAGAGTGATCCCAATTGTAGTCACTTTTTTATTATTTAGTTTATTTGAAAAATGTTTTTGTTCAAATTACCAATTATTTTAACCTATCATAATTTATGTGGTTAATGGCCACTAGCCCTACCCGTGTGTTAAATTAATGTCACCATTGTAGCGCCACGTTGTATATAAAATTCTCGTGTCACAATGTTCGTTCCCATACTCCTCCGAAACGGCTTGACCGATTCTCATGAAATTTTGTATGCATATTCAGTAAGCCTGAGAATCGGCTACTATCTATTTTTCTAACCTGTAAGTGATAAGGGGTGTTCACCCCAAATTTTATTTTTTAATTTTTTAGATAATTTAAATTTTTTTTATTTTTTTACTATGTGGCATCAAAAAATACATACAACTCTAAATTTGCGCTTTTTTATCACCAACCCTTGCTTTTTAATAGTCATATCAGAACTTTTAATGACTTTTTGAAATATCACGAGGAGAGGGAAAAGGGAGGGGAGTGGGAGGGCGAAGGGAGTAAGAGTGGGGATCGTGAGAGGGGGAGGGGGGAGATTGTGAGAGGGGAGGTGTGAGATTGTGTGAGTGGAGGGAGGGGAAGGGGGAGGGGAGGAAGGAGAGGGTGGGGAGGGGGAGTGGGGGGAGGGATGGTAGGGGAGTGGGGGGAGGGATTGGTATGGGAGTGGGGAGGGATGGGGAGTGGGAGAGGAGGGAGGTCAGGACAAAGGGAGGGGGTGGAGAAGGAGGGAATGAGAGGGGGAGGGGAGGGGGAGAGGAGTTGATAAAAAATGCTATGCAATAGTTTTACCGCGGCAGTCTCCGAGTGCCACACGTCATTTTCTTTTTTTTTTTTAACCATTCAATCACAATGTGCCACAGCGAAGCGTGGTAGGGTACAGCTAGTCTAATATATAAAATTTTCGTGTCACAATGTTCGTTCCCATTCTCCTCCGAAACGGCTTGACCGATTCTCATGAAATTTTTTATGCATATTCAGTAAGCCTGAGAATCGGCTACTATCTATTTTTCTAACCTCTAAGTGATAAGGGGTGTTCGCCCCAATTTTTTTTTTTTGAAATTTTCGTTCACAATGTTCGTTCCCATACTCCTCCGAAACGGCTTGACCGATTCTCATGAAATTTTTTATGCATATTCAGTAAGCCTGAGAATCGGCTATTATCTATTTTTCTAACCTCTAAGTGATAAGGGGTGTTCACCCCATTTTTTTTTTTTTGTGGATATTTTTTTTATTTTTTATTATGTGGCATCAAAAAATACATACAACTCTAAATTTACACTTTTTATCACCAACCCTTGCTTTTTATAGTCATGCGTTTATAGTTAGGGGTGGGAGGGGGGGGGAATGGGGAGGGTAGAGGAGAGGAGTTGATAAAAAATGCTATGCAATAGCTTTACCGCGGCAGTCTCCGAGTGCCACACGTCATTTTTTCTTTTTTTTTAACCATTCAATCACAATGTGCCACAGCGAAGCGTGGCAGGGTACAGCTAGTAATAATACAATATATATACTCCTTAGTAGGTATTTGATATGATCGACTACATTTAGGGAATTAATAAAAAAAACGGATAGTTTGAATGAATCCCTCATACTATCTATTTTTCATCATGGTTGCACTTTTATTATATAAAATAATATTTTTAATTTGTGTGTGTGTAAAACTATAGGTACTCATATGAGTAAAATTAAGAAAAATATATCGAGGTGGGTACTACTCGGGTGTGATGTATTATTGAAATATTCATTAATTAAGTAGGTTAGTATTGAGATATTTTAGTCACTATCGTGTTGGGTAAAATAGTATTTTAAATATAAATAGGTAGGTACTTCATGTTTTTGTCTAGCGGTATCTACTATACATAAAGGGAAAAAAGCATAAATATCATGATCGATTGATCATCATCGTAAAACAATGGTCTTTGAATTTTATGGTTTAAAATTGCCAATCTCTTTCGACCAGCATTGAGGGAACTCATAAGAGTCATGAGGTTTAAAACAAAAAAAAACTCCCCGATATAACAATGCAAGTTTTATGTTTATTTTAGAATAGACTAAGAATTTATACGATTTTAAATACAAGTACATATTTCTGTATAACCTAAGCGCAGACATAGTTAAGAAATATTTTCAAAGTGAGTGAAGAGAAATGATTGAAGTAGGTACACATTACACGGAACACGCGACTTTTCTGAACGACTGTATGGGCCTGTGGCACTGCGGGCGGGTTGGAAGAGCAGTACCATTTTCCTTCATCTTCCATCATCAGTATCTTAAGGTCCAGGTCTCCCGCGACTGCATGTTTCATGTCTGTGGAAAGGAATTGGTAGTTAGATCATTTTCGCACATTGGAGGGTACATTCAGTGAACTTAAATTGACACTGGTTACTGAATATAATCTGTCATTCGTGATTGATTTTATCAGTATCAGCATTTTAGTCTTAGTACTTCCTCAGCTTGGTCTTAGTCTTTTATACTTTTAGGATAAGACATCATCGACATCGGTGGTCGAAAACACCGTGAGGACATAATATAAGTTTGAAATCGTCAATCTGCCTTATTTATTATTAAAAAGCCCTAAAAAGCGCTAAAGCGCTTTTTTTTTTATTAGGCCTTGTTAAGTATATTAATCTTTTAACCGCTTGTGTCGCATATATGCGACACATATTTCCGTGTAGGGTACCGCTCGCTCGTGTCGTATTTCTGCGACCGAGAACATGCACGATTTACGGGTACAGCTTACACCATTATCGAATTGAGATATTATTTATGTATTAAAAACTTAAAATCGATACAACAATTTGTTTCTTCTTATTTACTGTAGGCATTATTTTATTGATTTGTAGCAATTTTGGCCCGGCGCTCGGGGCACGGCAACTAATATTTAGCCGAGCGCCTAAAAGGCTTATGCCTTCTCTTTATGAGAAGAGGCCTTGCAATGGGATAGTAACAGACTGAAAATATTATAATAGGAAATTATGGCCAACCCGAAATAAATACATTATTTTTGTTGGTTGTTCACGTACCTTCTAGTTTAAAATGAAGACGCCGTCAAGAATCCTGTTTCTATCTTCCTAGCATGTTAGAGAACTGGTTTCTTGACTTTATATTCCTTTGTCTTATGCTTTGTAGTCTTTTTCCTCCACAAAGTATTCTGACATCGGAGTCGGCTCGATCGAGTGATTCATTGCCACAGTATTTAGGATCTGGAGGTTTTACTGAGTATAACGCTGACTTAGAAGCACTCGGAAGTGGAAAGACCGGTATCACCACCAGTCGGGGACGGTACATGTCCATGGTGTGGTATTCCATTGATACTGTTAACGCTTACCTATTTGTTTGCGAGGGTAATGATAGTGTCAGCTCTTATTTGTTCTGACTTGTTGGAATCGTATGTGTACTGTTATTAATTATTATCATAAGCAATCATTTTCCAAACGCTCGGAATAATAAACATGAATTGCGCTTAGTATACATAATCGAGATATAGAGATAGCGAATACATTAAGCCAAAATATTTATATATGTATAACAAAGCCATGACTTTTGTTACACCCAGCATGCCACCATAAGTTTAATGATTTTGTGATTCCTGCAACACCCTGTTGTTTTGAAAACTGTCTATGTGGTGTTGGCGACGCTTTTAGTATTAAGGCAACAAACTATAGTAGCATACACAGGTCTTTTTATCTGATTCATTTGTCCTAGGTTATCGTTGTTTCATTTAGAGTAAACTGATTTATTTCAAGCACTATCAGTATTAGAAGTATCATTTTCGCTTGAAACTGCAGAAGTATCATTTTCGCTTGAAACTGCAGAAGTATCACTTTCGTCTGAAGCTGCAGAAGTATCACTTCCGCTTGAAACTGCAGAAGTATCATTTTTGCTTGAAACTGCAGAAGTATCACTTTCGTCTGAAACTGCAGAAGTATCACTTTCGCTTGAAACTGCAGAAGTATCATTTTCGCTTGAAACTGCAGAAGTATCACTTTCGTCTGAAACTGCAGAAGTATCACTTTCGCTTGAAACTGCAGAAGTATCATTTTCGCTTGAAACTGCAGAAGTATCACTTTCGTCTGAATCTGCAGAAGTATCACTTTCGTCTGAAACTGCAGAAGTATCACTTTCGCTTGAAACTGCAGAAGTATCATTTTTGCTTGAAACTGCAGAAGTATCTGCGTCGCTTAAATTTTCAGAACTATCAGAAATAACATCGTCGCTTGTACCTTCAGAACTACAAAAAGTACGATCTAGATGTTTGGAAACCTCTTTCCATAAATCTTTGTTCAGTTCTTGGAAATCACTTTTCAGTTTGTTGCAAAAAGCGAACAAGGCGGCTTTGATTTCGGCGGAAAATTCTCCTTTTTTGTTGCGAAAATCTTGAATGGCATCAATTATAATGTCCACAATTTTTTTCTTGATGTCCTCCAGTTCGCTTTGATTACTTTGCAATATGTCTTTAATTTTTTCCTTGATCTCTTCCAGTTTTTGTTTGAACTGTTCCAGTTTGTCTTTAGCATCATCTAATCTTTCCTCAAATGCGTCCTTGATATCTTCTATTTTGTCTTTAACATCTTCTAGTCTTCCCCTTGTTTCACTTATGCTTTTGAAAACGATGAAACGCTTTTGTCTGGAGGAACCTGTAAAAACAAAACGATTAATATCAACGTGGCGTGAAATGCTTCGTGCACATTATTATTATGTCAGAACTGTGTGGGTTTTTTATTCTTTCCAAAACACTTGTATATACTGGACCATTGATAACACAGAAATTGATAACAGTCTTTTTGTTACGAATATAGGTATTGAGGGTTAGATTTTTTTTCGTTTTTTTTACGAAATCCCTTGAATCAAATTTTTTATCATATAACTAAACATTAAGTACCCGACCAACGCCTGTATCGATGCACGCATCCATAAGCACAATATTATAAGTTCACGGTTTCACGCTATAGAAATTTCACTGTTGCTACTAGTTATATTTGTGCAACTTTACCTAACTTTACATTCTGAAAGCATGGGTGACATTTTCGCGACAGATATAGTGTACAGTGAATTGTTGTTAAAAAATATGAAATATAGCTTTCTTTCAACTCTACGAATTATGATAATAGTACATTCAAAGCGTATTTAGAATTAAACCGTTTTGTTTTGGACAGAGTACCAACACCAAAATTTAAAGTACCCTAAAATGATTGGAATATTTTTCATGAATGACTTACCAAGAATCGAGAGGACATCGTCGACTTTGCTTACTAGATGTGCTACTAAACCTCCGTCTGTTTTTTTTACATCTGTTTCTACATCTTTGACTGCGCTTCCGCTTGATTGGGTTGAATCAGTCACATTGGATGTCTCTGATGTAGTGTCGGAAACTGTTGCCTCTGTATTAATTTGGGCGTATGCTAGTGAGGCCTGTAAAAATTAACTGCCAATTAGATTATCATCGTACTTACAGTATTACCAACTTGTCATTGACTGCGCTTCTGCGCCACAGCAAGCCTGCGCGTGTTACGTAGTAACCAGTGACGAGCATTTCACAACAAAATCTATGTAATACCTCGATATATAATTTCATCGCAACAAATATCAACTGATATCAATATCATCCAGTTGAGAGGACTTAAGAATTGAATTGAAATGAATTTACATAAAATCACGCTAGTATAAGAGTAAGGCAGCGTGTATGCCTGTATTTTGTCAAAAACATATTATAATATGTTTAAGTCCCATGTGATGGGTGGTGAGCATTTTGCCATCAACTGGGCACAATTCAGGACTTCGGTCCGAGAAAGGGAAATTTAATTTTTTCAAATGTGCTCGGAACTAGGAACTGTCCTTAAAAGTGGGTGAATTATAAACATTAAAACTCATATACATAAATAGCCAGACACATGCAACTGCTTGTTAGGACATGCAAATATTTGTTCATTACGAAATTAAAAGTTTTCTTGATTTACGCGATAGTACTGAATAGCGAATGTAAACAAATAACAGTAACGTTATTTGTATAGCTAAGTTTCATTCGGACATACACATTATTACGAAATACTTTATCAGATACGCTAACTAATACCTATGATTATAAACAAAATTTAAATTATTATAAACGCTTAAGCGAAAGGCCAATATTTCAGTAATCAGATGATTTTTATCTGAAGAAAACATGGCGGTTTGAAAAAGTCTAACACTTTTTTTTTCTCTTTAAGGATAGGATTTGGTTGACAATTGAAAAATCAGCGCTTAGAAAAGTGTAGTAAATGGGCGATAAGTGAATTTTGCCTTTAGCAGTATGTTGCTAAGCAGTAACAAATAAGCTAGGAGACTCGTTTACAATAAAAAAGTACTTACGAGAACGACAACCAAGTACAGAGCTGTCTTCATTTTGGAAGAGGACTATTTGATTCAATATAGTTGGAACACTTCTCTGTCACCGAACGATGAGGAAGATGTAACTTCTGCCACAAAACCTAGTCTTTTATATGATCCGAATATTAGTTTAGTTTTCATCTGTGCATACATGGGACCAAAAAACAAATTACATATGAATAATTATCTTTTTGATGCATCTTAACACTTCCTATAGACTCAGATGGTTTAAGGATATTTGCAATGCATAGTAATGAGCGCTGTAGAGAGCTACTGCACTTGCTAGTAGTTAATTAATCAGCCTAGAATGTTCCCAGCCCAGAATTAAATAAAATACATTATTAGGGGGACACACTGGAATTTTATAAAACATTGGAAACTAAATCAATAGAACAAAAAGAAACAAAAGACCTATGCGAGGCTAAAAATTAGTCTATCTCAGCACTGTGCCACGACGTTTAAGAAAAAGATGTCACATATCTCCGATTTTTGTTCCCCACGATATTTTTTATTCACCGTTTTGAGATAGTGGTGATGAAATAATTTACAGAAAGTAAAGCGCCTCTCTTGAATTTACCTAAATATGTCATATATTCACGGCAGTTACCACTGGGACACTACTAATTGCACAGCTTAAACATATTGTCTGGTTATTTTGGAATATATCTGCACGCTGAGCATGATCATTGTACAGGACATCAAGTTACCCCAAACCCCAATGAGTCAAATTTCTTTGATCGTCTTTCAACTTTACGGCAAACAGAATAAGGTTCATATTCCATTAGGAAAATTTGACACATTGGGGTAACTTGATGTGCTGGCGTCTGTACATTGATCATCGTAGACTCAGAAGAATCAACAAAGTGAAAGACAGATTGTAGAAACATTTCTGCCGATTATTGCCAAACTACCGAAGAAAAAAATCTTGAGAGGTGTCAAGGGACCGGATGGAAGGAAGTTTTTTTATTATTTACTAGCAGACGTTCCACTGTTTCACCCGCGTAGGTCCCGTTCCCGTGGGAATACTGGGATAAAAAGTAGCCCGTGTGTTAATCCAGGGTCTTGGTTAACTCCATACCTATTTTATAACCGACTTCATAAAAAGGAGGAGGTTCTCAATTCGGTTGTATTTTTTTTTTTAGGGTTTGATACCTCAGTACTTACTCCGCCATTAATGGACCGATCAAAACTCATAACTGTTGAGGGATCTTCATAGAATTGAGGGAACTCTTAAAAAAATATAGGCACACACGCACCGATTTCAACATTTTTAGTAACAAATCAAGCATTTTCATTTAGAAAGTAACATTTGGTGAAGAAAAACTGATGAAGGAGACAGGCAACGGAACTCTTCAACGCATAATAGCAAATTATTTGCGATTGCTATAGTCAGATGTCTATGCTGAGCTTTTGTATTTCCACAACATAACATTACGCCATTCTATTTTAAAAGGGGCCGGCAGTGATGAACAGATTAATGTTTAGATAGAACTTCTTTAGCAATTGTTATCCAATTTTAATGATTCTTTCAAGTTTTGTAAGACTTTCTTTACATACAAATAAACTAAAAATTACAAAATAAAAACTTAAAAAAACTTTTTTACAAAAAAACAACCGACTTCTTAAAAAAAAACTAATAGGTGAAAAATAACTCCAGTTTCGGAAGTCTGTGGCTTTGGTGGTTTTGTTTTGTTCATTATTGGCCACCGACTTCCGAAACTGGAGTTATTTTTCACCTATTAGTTTTTTTTTAAGAAGTCGGTTGTTTTTTTGTAAAAAAGTTTTTATTTTGTAATTTTTAGTTTCTTTGTATGTAAAGAAAGTCTTTCGAAACTTGAAACAATCATTGAAATTGGATAACAATTGCTAAAGAAGTTCTATCTCTAAACATTAATCTGTACATCTCTACCGGCCCCTTTTAAAATAGAATGGCATAATGTTATGTTGTGGAAATACAAAAGCTCAGCATAGACATCTCACTATAGCAATCGCGAATAATTTGCTGTTATGCGTTGAAGAGTTCCGTTGCTTGTCTTCTTCATCAGTTTTTCTTCACCAAATGATACTTTCTAAATGAAAATGCTTGATTTGTTACTAAAAATGTTGAAATCGGTGCATGTGTGCCTATATTTTTTGAGGAGTTCCCTCAATTCCTCGAAGATCCCTCATCAGGTATGAGTTTTGATACAAATGGGACCAATCTGTTAGTATACCCTATCAAACAAAAAAATAATTTTGAAAATCGGTCCATAAATGACGGAGTACTGAGGTAACAAACCCTAAAGAAAAAAAAAAAAAAAAAAAAAAAAAACATACAACCGAATTGAGAACCTCCTCCTTTTTTTGAAGTCGGTTAAAAAAAAAAATAACCGACTTCTTAAAAAAAACTTCTTTTACTGTCTCATAGTCTTGTATGTATTTAGCCATGTTACTTAAAAGTACCAGTACATAGAGACTTGGTACTGTAAGTATGCCTAAACTGACAAAATGTTGTCGCCAACTTTCCCTTTGTGAAATGCGGACCATAGTACGAATTGCACGTTTTTGAAGTATGAAAGCTCTTCTACTATTATATTCATAGCTGTTTCCCCAAAAAAATTATACTAAAATATACCATTTTCAGCTGTTATGCTATGCTGATTTCATTTCTCAGGGCTCTCAGAGCGTAACATGCAGACGATACCGATGCATCAATATAGCTTTTAATTCTGGTTTCCAGTTTAACAGGAACGAGCTCAATTTCTACCTCATTTAGGGCAACAATTAAATTATCTTTGTTTCGGGCTGTAGTCTTAAATAACATTATTTGAGTCTTTTTACTATTAATAATCAATTTATTTGCCGTGAACCACACATGAAAAGCTTGTAGCGTAGCATTCACTCTTTCTGTCTTCGTGTGAAAGTGTGTTTGGGTAACATTTTTAATTATTTCGGGTAATTATTTTAAGAATAAGACACATACTTACTTTACTTTACGTATAAATACTTACTTTATGGAGCTTTTAGCAGTTATGCATGCAAAGAGGTGTCACTGGTGAGCCGCGAACAAAATTTAATGTCTATTGTGTCTGGTAGTCTGGCAGTCAACATGTTAAAGTATTAAGCTTAATAAAATATGAGGCTATAATTTAAGTACAGATGCCAGCACGTCAAGTTACCCCAATGTGTCAAATTTTCCCAATTGAATATGAACTTTATTCTGTTTGATATAAAGATGAAAAACGATCAAAGAAATTTGACACATTGGGGTAACTTGATGTACTGGCGTCTGAACATTATTAGGTATCAATAAACTACGTTTTTTGTTTTACCACTTAGACAAAATTTTCATCTTTCTATCTTCAACATTATTCGTTTTTTTTTTCATTTCAAATTCAAATTCAAATTCAAATTCAAATTCATTTATTAGTGTGATTAATGGTACGTGAGATCTTATTTACTAAAAAAATGTTCCTTAAGTAATCTACCTTTTTTTTTTTAATAATAATAAAAAAAAAAAACATTAACAATTGCAGATTGCATTGCAAATGTCTCTATGTTTATTTTACACCCGTAAGGATAACATTTTGACAAACTTTGAGTGCCATACTTATTTATATTTAATCAACAGCCTAAAATATAAGTTTCATGCTTTTAGCGTTGAAAATGACAATTTTTTCATACAACCTTTCATTCCCCTTTTACAACACTTTTTTTTCGAATTGAAAAGTAGCCCATGTCCTTTTTCTAGTCTAGAGGCTATCTGTGTACCTACTTAATTTAATTAAATCCGGTTCAGTAGTTTTGGCGTGAAAATAAGACAGATAGACAGACAGAGTTACTTTCGCATTTATAATATTACTATGGATATATTTATAACTATGTTTAACAGTTGCCTAGTACGGGGCAGCTCGTTTAACTGTAATTGGCACATTTTTCGTGGCTTTTTCCTAGTGGATTTCACAGTTTAACATCCACGCCATTCCCTTTTAGTTTTGTAAATAAAGTTCAGCAGGTCCAGAGATTACCACCAACAACGTCACAAACTTACAAACTTTACTTCTTTATACTATTAGTATAGATAGTTAAGTAATCTTATTATTAATATTATGAAGAGAAAGAAAAATCATTATTGGACACAGGCACGCGATAATAAATAAAATAACAAAAGAATTAAACTAAAAACATTAACAATAAAAAAAACTATACTTAATAAAGATAATGTACCCTGCGGCTGCGCAAAATAGGTAAAGAGTGGTAATGTTTGTGAGCTAGTTAGTTAGTTTGTTTTAGGTATATAAACTAGCCGCCCGATGTTCAAATCAATTTATTACTTTATGCTTAGTTTACATCCTAATTTCAGACTTACTGAATGTACAGACGCCAGCACATCAAGTTACCCCAAAGTGTAAAATTTTCCCAATTGAATTGAAACCTTATTCTGTTAACATAAAGTTAAAAACGATCAAAGAAATTTGACACATTGGGGTAACTTGACGTGCTGGCGTCTGTACAACAACAATAATTTTATAACAATCGGTCAAGCCGTCAAGAGTTTTGACACCGACATTGTGACGAGAGAATCCTACTAATATTATAAACGCGAAAGTTTGTGAGTATGGATAGATGGATGGATGGATGTTTGTTACTCTTCCACGTAAAAACTATTGAATGGGATTTTAATGAAACTTTACAATAATATAGTTTAAATGGATCAGAATAACACATAGGCTACAATTTATAAAGATATTGTGTGAATTGTCCAAAATATGACAAAAGTGTCGAGTAAGTAAGTAGGAAAAAATCTACCATCCGCGAGCTATTCTGGCGTGCGCTGCCAAAACCGCTTGAATTTAAAATATGTAATGTATGATGGAAATGTTTATTTTAAAATCCGACGCACGAGGCGGGTGAGGTGGGGGAAGAAGTCGCTCATCGCTGAGTGCGCGACCAGAACGCGGCAGACGCGTAAGGGCAGACGTCATTGACGGTTGTGTCCGTTTTGAGGCCCAAGGTTAGGTATTGGCAGTTTATTTTTTTAATATGAGTTACTGCCTGCGTAGCATGAACTCATTGAACACCGAAGAAACGGCCTTTGTCTACAGACGAATCGGCAAAGTGACAGATTATAATACATATATATATATAGACATTTCTTTCGTCTCGTGCATGACAATGTCAAGAAAGATGAGAAGTTATATGCCGAAGAATGCCGAGCATGAAGTGCGTACCTATTTTCTCCACTTTTGACAGTTCTTTTCGAAACATTTCCTGTCAACAAGTCAGTGTCAAACAGTCTACATCAAATGAGACCTAGGCAAGAGCAACTTGACAGTTGCCATAGACAGCATGTAAATTTCTTTCTCTACGTACAAACGCTTTGTCAACGAGTCGCCTCATGCTCGGGTAGAATAAATGTCAAGTTGGACAGAAAGAAATTTGTCGTGTCTCGGAAGAAAGAAATTAAGTGTTCATGCTACGCATCATAATCATCATCATCATCTGCCTAGCCTTTTCCCAACTATGTTGGGGTCGGCTTCCAGTTTAACCGGATGCAGCTGAATACCAGTGTTTTACATGGAGCGACTGCCTGTCTGACCTCCACAACCCAGTAACTGGGTAACATGATACCCCTTGGTTAAACTGGTTGTCAGACTTTCGGGCTTCTGACTACAAGTAACGACTGTCAAAGATCTACAAATGACAGCCGGGACCAACGGCTTAACGTGCTTTCCGAGGCACGGAGGAGTCTTGGTATGTAATAAATGGTCACCCATCCACGGACCGACCTCGTCAAGCGTAGCTTAACCTTCGATCGACCCATGCGGCTGTTATAATTTAGCCACAAGCTCCTCAAGTGTTCATGCTACGCAGGCAGGTTTATTGAAAGAAATTTGACAGATTGAGGTTCCTGTCTATATAATCTGTCACTTTGCCGATTCGTCTATAGACAAAGGCCGTTTTTCGGTGTTCAATGTGTTCATGCTACGCAGGCTGGAAATACTAATCCTGCGCAGACGAAGTCGCGGGCACCAGCTAGATACACTGGGGATCCGTCCGAGTGCCCGTCTATGTACCTATAATAGTTTTTAGTTGGTCAACTTCTCAAATGACCTGACATCAGTTCGTCTTTTTTGACTATTAGGTAAGTACTCAGTACTCAATATCTTTATTGCTTTCCATGTGTATTCTTAGGTGGTAGGTATATAAATGAGATCATTATGGACCCTGTAGGGCACAGCAAAAAATGGTAGGAGAGAGGAAGCCTTGCTTCACGTGATCATTTCATTGTAATATAAGAATTATTTAAATTTTGAGATCATGAACAAATTAACTATCCTCAAATATTTTGTGTTTATTATAATTCCATTTATTTATTTGACATTACCCTCGATATTATTAAGTCTTTGAGCGCCACGTCGGTCACACGGTGACCGCGAACAATTAAATTTCTATTGTGTCTGGTAGTTGGCAGTCAACGTGTTAATTTATTGTTACCTACATTATTTACTGATTATTAGTATTATTGTTATATTTAATAGATATTAATTGTATTATTGTTATTTATTAGTATCAACGTGTCTTCTTCTGCCAGCCTGATGGACACTATCTTGTCCAATTGTTTTCGATCAATACTAATTTGTTACCTTCTCTTTTTGTATAAAAACTCTAAGGTCAACAATTATAGGCTAGTTAAATATTCCACAACTTTTCACACAACGCCATTTAGTCCCAAGTTAAGCTTGAGAGCTTGTGTTATGGGTACTAAACAGCTGATAAACATACTTAAGTATATATTTCTAAATACATACATATTATAGATAAATTACACCCAGACACAGAACAAATGATCGTGCTCATCACACAAACATTTGTCCTAGGTGGGAATCGAACCCACGACCTCCGGCATAGCAGTCAGGGTCACTAACTACTAGACCAACAGGCCAGTCGAGTCCAGTTGACTAAATTGTAGTTTTTAGTCTCTCATCTAGTCCCTCTATTACAACACAATATTCGACACTAATTTTTTTTAGCACCACACTGATATGAGTGAACCTCTCTTGTACGTGTACAGAGTACGCATTTTTCAAAATAATAATTTATTTTAACATGTGCATTTTACTATTTTTAATAAATTCATCCTATTTGTAAACTGCGTGATAGAATAAAAAAACAGGAATAATTTATTTATTTATTTATTTAAAACTCTTAAACTATCATTACAGGTTTTGAAACCTAATTCGATAGCTAAGACTACTTATAATATTGACTATTTTAAATAACATCTATTTACACAATACAATAAAACAAAATTACATAAAACTAAAACGATACATTTTTATAATAACAATGTAATGTTCAAAAATAAAAAATAAAAAATATAACAACAAAAAAACAATAGACATAAAATTACAAATTGGTGCTTTCGTAACATATATTATTTTATAGAGTTACTTTTGCAAGTTCACTAAAGTAACACGAAAAAATAATGTCCAACCTATTCTGAATTTCGTTAACAGTACGAATTGCTCGCGAGAGAGGTGCTTTGGCCAGCAGGTTGGTTCTGGCAGTTGGCACAGCCAGCAGTGGCGGGCGCCGCCGCCTCCACACGTAGCGGTCAGGAACAGTCATAATGCGAGTTGAACCCCTGTAAAAATATAGACCCCCTATCTTTCTTAACGTTTTAAAACCCTAGAGTACTAATCATCGCCTGAGAGGCCGCCCGCGGTCGGATTTTTCTGGTTATTTTGAAAATGCGGGGACGTGTCGCGCCCAGCTTTCGCGCCAACTCAGGGTAGCCCACGACGCGGCGGGGACAGCTTGCGCGCTCGGCGGGGATACGCTGTATCCCGAGATATTGCCAACGTGATCGCCTGGAAGGCGATCATTAGTAGTAAAAAAAATAGAAGTCTGAGTTCGACTTAGTCTGCAGTAAGCTATGTGATGATTAGACTAGTTTTTTGTTATGTTTTACATACTTTATATATTATATTGTAGTTTTTATACCAAAACAGTGGTCCAATGTCAACATTTTTTTTTAAATAAAATATCCCTTAAGGCTGTGTTAGAAAGTTAAGTATTATGTGTAAGTCTGATTTTAAGACAAATAAGAGTTTCTCAGATACATATTTTTTTGCATTTCATAAAGGCAGAGGTATGCCTGTTATTTTGTTATAAATTTTGTTACATTTTAATATAAGTTTAGTACTAAAATTTTGCTTTATAACATAGCCATATATAAAGTAGCCTCCCAGGCGATAATTAGTATTAAGCAGTAATAAATTTATATTAGTACTCTAGGGTTAATTACAAATTTGAAGTTTCAAAATTGTTTGTTGTACTTGTGATTAGTACGTTAATTAGTTAAGTTTATATTGTTCTTGACAAATATCATAGTTCTAGGTCAACGGCAAGTATATTAAATGATTATGAATGAATTTGATTCCCTTGAGAGCAATGATATTATAAGTAAAAAGGTGTAGATAGGTTACCTAAACAACATTCGATCTTCAAAAACACTAACTCACACAAATTGTTTTATTTAAATTTATACTCCATATAAAATAGCATTAGAAAAAAGAGGCTGGTAGAAGCAGGAACTCAGAATATTTTATTTTAAAGATAAGTGAAAACTATTTTAATTCAAATTGTTTTATTTTGAATTCAGAAGAAAAAAAGTGAAACGAAGAACGTGTCCATGTATTGTTCCCTGCTTCTTTGAGGTTTTTATCATTGACACTACAATTTTCAACTAAAACGAAAAATATAAATAAATTAAAACCACATCATTTCTTAAAAAAAAAATTGTTGTAATGGTTACAACTCAGTTACATACATATCTCTTATATATAAAATTCTCGTGTCACAATGTTCGTTCCCATACTCCTCCGAAACGGCTTGACCGATTCTCATGAAATTTTGTATACATATTCAGTAAGCCTGAGAATCGGCTACTATCTATTTTTCAAACCTCTAAGTGGTAAGGGGTGTTCACCCCAATTTTTTTTTTATGTTTTTGTTAATTTTTTTTTTTACTATTTTTTTATTAAGTGGCATCAAAAAATACATACAACTCTAAATTTGCACTTTTTTATCACCAACCCAGAGAAGAGGAGTTGATAAAAAATGCTATGCAATAGCTTTACCGCAGCATTCTCCGAGTGCCACACGTCATTTTTTTTTTTCTTTAACCATTCAATCACAATGTGCCACAGCGAAGCGTGGCAGGGTACAGCTAGTAATATTATAGATAAATTACATCCAGACACAGAATAAATGACCGTGCTCATCACACAAACATTTGTCCTGGATGGGAATTGATCTCACGAGACCTGTCATAGCAGTCAGGACCACTAACTACTAGACCAACAGGCCAGTTAAAATTATTATTCTAAATAAATTATTGTTATAAATATATAAATTATATAAAATGACTAAATTATTATTATTTTAGCAAAGATAAGCAACTTGCATGTTCAATGCTTCCTTATTTGTCTTTAATATTTAATTAAATTTAATTCTAATTTCTTTTTAACACTTGGATACATACAATATGCGTTCAGTAAGAGTACCTATATTTACATAAGTATATTATCATATTTGTCTCCTGAGAAGAAAAATACAATAACGAACGACACTTGTGCACATAACAATATGACATTAACAAAGTGAGTATACAATTACCTACGTTTGTATATCAACCGGAACCAAAATTTAATTTATTTTAATTTCATATGTGTGCTCATAGCTTGTATAAAGATCTTTCTAGACGCTTAATTGACACTTCGCGTGACCCAAAGGCTGGTTTTTACCTTGGTCAAAGGATAAGCTTGCCATACAACGTGGCAATGCTGCCAGTCTTTTGGGTACACTTCCCGTGGACAGCGATGCGGATGAGTTTTTTGACGCCATATTTTAGATTTAGTTTTTAGTTTTAGATTTTATTTTAATTTCTGTATAAAGTTAAGTATTCAAATAAAGTAGACATTATTCTAAACAAAAAAACCTTTTTAATTTCACAGAAAACCTTCGAACTCATCGTTTAACGCATCGATTGCAATATGAACTGTCTGAAAAATCGGGAAACATTATTTGATAGTTCTCCAAGTAACATAATCTATACTTCTATACTAATATGATAAAGAGGAAATGTTTGATTGTTTGTTTGCATTGAATAGGCTCCGAAACTACTGGACCGATTTGAAAAATTCTTTTACTGTTGGGAAGCTACACTATCCCCGGGTGACACAGGCTACTTTTTTGTTTTATTTTTTCTCCCACGGGAACGGGACCTACGCGGGTGAAACCGCGGGATGTCTGCTAAGTTTATACAAGACTTATAACTAGTTGCCCAGGCAAACTTCGTTCCGCCTTAGAATCAATTTATGTCGTGTAATAATGGACCGGGAAGACATTGTCACCTGTCATATCATGAAAGATGGCGCTGCATTTTAAAATGTTCAATAGGGTATATGCATGTATTTTTTTTATATTTTTAATTCACTGTTTACAACGTTTTAACATTGGAAAAAAATATTAACATATTTAAAAATTGCTGTAATGAAGCTTAAATAAATATTTAAAATACAGAATAAATTTGAGCTGTTTATACGCTGCCATTTTCGCGCGCCATTTCGTTTACGTCATTTACTATGATCCCATTACTATTACTATGGGTGTTTTCGTTCTTCTAACCATTTCACCATGAAAAAAGCTCAAAAAGCAGATTACCGATATTGTTTGTACCCGAATGCAATAAACATTATCAGATTGTGCTTTTACAAAACCACTTTCAGTAATTTTCTTAAATGTTTTATAACCTCACTATGAAGCTAAAATTAGACTTGAACATTAAATTAGTTCACAACACACACGGCAATAATTATATTTTCCAATAAAAAGTCCATTCCAATACTTAAAGTCATATTTACACAATATATTATGTTTTGTAGGCGTTGAGTTGTTGTCATAGTATTTGACGTCAAGTTTCGTTATAACCAATGGTGATGCGTTTCACAAATTTGAATTTCCCGCGCTTAATTCACACTTTTATTTTTAATTTTAAATAATTATGACGCTATTAAAAAGTAAAATAATGATTTAGTTCATATTTTCTGCCATTAAAGATTCAGAAAAAAAAATTCAAACCATATTTAAATTACATGCATATTCCCTATTGTCGTCAAGTTTTCAACGAAAAATTGCAAAAAAAAAGCATAGAAAATTTGAACTTCACAGTCTACTACGGGCGCTATAATTTATAAAAAAGTTTATGAAATGCCTAAGTATATTGGTAATAGTAATAATATTTCACAACTTTCACACAACGCCATATAGTCCCAAGCTAAACAGAGCTTGTGTTATGGGTACTAAACAGCTATAAATGATATTTATTTTTGTAAATAGGTTTTTACAAACACTTTTACACGTCGCCTTTTTTTAGTACTTAAATGAGATCGGTATTTCACTATTTGACTACTCTGAGAAGAAACACCGAAAGAAACTCAGAGGTCATAGTCTCTTTTAAAGTCCAGACATTATCTAGGTCAAATCATGTAAGATCCATGCAGATTAGTGTCTGAGATGGTCTTTTGAGGAAAGAACCACACAGAATGAAGGGACCAGATCAGTCAGTGCAAGCATTTGTCAGTAATCGTGAGCTCAACACGGAACTTGAGGAGCTCCACGTGCCAATAACATACTTACATATTTCTAAATACGTACAATGTACCTACATATTATAGATAAATTAAGCCCAGACACAGACAAAAGATCATGCTCATCACACAAACATTTGTCCTGTGTGAGAATCAAACCCACGACCTCCGGCATTTTCAGGCGTCAGGGTCACTAACTTCTAGACCAACAGGCATTGTCATTAACTTTTAATGGGATCAAATGGAAACTACTCCCCATCGAACTAAAAAGAATCACGTAGGTAAATCGGATTATAAATATCGGTACTATAAGTAGGTGCTACTTACAAAATATAAACTGTAGGTAATCCCATTACTAATTAACGCCATCGAGCATAATACCTATAGCTATATTGGAGCGGCAGAAGAGCGTACTAGACTAGACTAATTGACTTGTGTCCACTATACCCCCTTCTCCCCGCAAAGCCCGTGCCTACAAAAGCAACGGACCGAGCTGATGATGACGGTTTTGTGACGGTGCAAAGGAGGAAACGCCGTCAGCGAAGCTGTAAGAACCGCTCCGGCAAGGCTCCTGTTGAGCCCAACGCTAAAAGCGTGCCGCGAAGCCGAACACCCCGGTGTACATCTCTCGCCTGCATTACACCACTGAGGCTAAGGACATCGAGGAGTACGTGCGCCAGAGATTAAAGTACACGCCAAGAGCACAGCTACTGGAGTCGCGCCGCAACGTCAATTTCAAGGCGTTTGTGGTGCGCATCCCAACGCGTATGCTTCATTTGGTGCTGGAAGAAAGTTTTTGGCCACAGGATGTGGTGTTCCGTCGCTTCCGCGGACAAATTCCACATAATTTCGTGCTAGTGAAGTGATACTAACATAGTTTATATAAGATTTTACTAACAAAAGTGTTATTAGTATGTATTTTTAGGTTAAGGTATTTATCAATGGGTCTTTGTTACCTGAAATAAATGGTTTATTATTATTATTATTATTATACTGTGTACTATAGTGTGTACTGATAGGACACAAGTATCGGAAGGAAATTTTGTTCGTGATGTGCCGTTTACAGTAGGTACCTTAGTATTGAATGTCTTTGATCGGAGACATAGACGAAGAAACTTTCAGCTTTTATAAAGTAACGAACACTTGGTCGTTGCGGGCTCTGTTTCTATAACACAAATAAAATACAACCTAGTTAAGAACCCCTCCTTTTTGGTTAGTCGGTTAAAAAGAAAACAAGTCTAATTTTAAAATCTTGTTTATTTACAACTTAAAAATAATAATCTTACAAACAATCGAGTTGACAATAGACCTTGTAGAAAATATTATGCGATACAATTATTATCACCTCGTGTGTACACCGAAGGGTTCTGGTACAGGCGCCGGCACATCAACATACCCCTAACTGTCAAAATTTCCCAATTGAACATGAACCTTATTGTGTTTAAAATAAAGTTGAAAGCCTATCAAAGAAATTGGGCACATTGGGGTAGGTTGATGTGCTGGCGTCTGTACATTTACATACATTTTGCAAGTTACGTTTAGGCCCATACTGATACCGATGCTGCTAGCCTGCATAATCCCACGGTTGGGCAAAGGCCTCAAAGCCTATCTATAAATAACAGTTGACTTTTAAGTTTAACCAGCCTCTCAGATGCTTTACCAATTTTTGATAATAACAAATGCAGGTAAAGTTCGACTTTTAAATTGTATTCAGTAACATGATAGCTTTAGGGTTGCCAGGATAGGACAAAAAAAAAGATAGTGAGGTGGGGTAAGAATGAACGAAATTGAATGAACTCATACTTATAATGTATCTACTTTTATGCAAACTTTTTTATTTTAAATTCAGTAACTGCATACTTTAAAAAACAAAAAAAAAAAACACAACAAAAAATGCAAAATTCGTTATTTTTCTTTCCATTCCAGGAAATTATTTCTTATTAATTATAAGCTCATCTAATGAGACACAATAATTTGGTCTATTGTTGCCGATTTTTAGGTGAGACCTTAGTATATTTAGCTAGTTATGTAATAGGGAGCGAGACTGTTGCCATCGACCGGATTTTAGTCACCGGGCTGCTACATTCCAGATAGAAAAACCTGATAATAATTTGCCAGACCTAAAAATATAACGAACAACGTATCCATTTATTGTTAATCCCTGCTTCTTCTAGGTTTTTATCATTAACACTGTAATTTTCAACTTAAATGAAATAATATAACTGTATGAACTCCACGTCATTTCTTAAAAAAAAATGCTCTATTCTATTCTATTTTTTATATATGGCAAACAAAGCCGATGTCGACTATGCTGCCAATGTCAAATGTCGATTACACAGAAAGTGCATGAAAAAAAAATGCTGTTTAGTTACAGCTAAGGGCTTTATCAGACTAGCGAGTTGCGGGCGAGTGGACAGCGGGGCGAGTAGGCAGCGCGTGCGTGGCGAACACAGAGCAAAGGCGCCGCGGGTGCGCAGCGTGCTCGCGGCTAGCATTGCACTTGGCACTGAATGCACAAGCCGCGGTCGTGCAACGCGAACTCGCTGCTCACACGCGGCGCGTTCGCTGCGCACACGATGTAAACTCGTGGCGGGATCGCTGCGCACTCGCCCCGCTTTGCACTCGCTCGCAACTCGCTAGTGTGATAAAGCCCTAAGGGTGACAGCTACTGGTAAATGGTAAACCTTAAAGAGGAGCGCTGATGTCTGAGATACAGATATTTTCTTATCTAGGTCAGACACACCTTCGTTATTTTAATTAAAAAGTCAAATGTAATCTTGCCATATAAAAAATAACACATTTGGGTAGCTTAGTGTGCTTAGTGTGGCCTCTGTACTACAATTTACCCAACACAGCTTTGCAAAAAGTAACTAAATATACGATACTGACTCAATTCAGTAATACATCGTTGAAGAGAAATCATCGCTTATACTGACACCATTGGAATTTTTCGTCGTTTTTCCTAATTTCTACGTTTGTTTTTTTGTAAAGTTAATTTCGTTGAAGATTGTAGAGAACCATGAAAAAAAATCATTATTCCTGTCCAACCCTCTTAGATTTTTCCTTTTAAAGTAAAAAGTCACTTGTTTAATTCAAAACAAACATTAGTTCTGGACAAAAAACTTGATTTTATACAGTCTAAAGTCAAAAGAACATGGAGGTAATCATGGACATTGCGGAAAACCGGTACAGAATGACGTAAAGAATTCCACCCTTTATTACTTATGGCACGATTTACAACTCTTAATTAAAAAAAACACAGTCTGACCCAAAGTGAGTATCTTAAGATAGCATAGAGAGGATATGCCAAGAAATGTCATAGAAAATCTGCGATCCTATGTTTCAATAACAGGCAGGCTGGCCTGAGCTCACCTATAGGTACGAACTTCAATTTGTACATGAATAAGCACATTGTCGCGCTCATCAGCCGCCATATTGGATGCCATGTCGATGATGTTTGTTTTAATAACATCAGCTATGCGGACGATATGGTGCTGCTGAGTGCGTCTGTAGGTGGTCTCAGGGAGCTCATGAGCATAACCGAGACGTACGCTCATTCACATGGTCTCAAATGTGCGAAGAGTGTGCTTATGATCTTCCGAGCTGGGACCAAAGGTCTGACGGACGTTCTTCTGGTCAAGTTGTGCGGTGTGCCCTTGGAGCGCGTGCAATTTTTTAAATACTTGGGCCATAATGTGACGTCTGACTTGAAAGATGACGACGATATTGAACGAGAGTGGAGGGCGCTGTCGGTGAGGGCGAATATGATAGCTCGCAGGTTTGCTCGTAGTTCCAAGGAAGTCGAAAGTCACCTTGTTTCGAGCCTACTGTACCTCGTTTTATACGAGCAGCCTATGGGTGTCATTCTCGCAGAAAGCCTACGGAGCCCTCCGAGTTCAATATAATAACGCGCTGAGGGCATTGCTGCGGCTGCCTCGCTTCTGCAGCGCGTCGGGGATGTTCGCCAATGTGCGCGTAGACTGTTTTAGCCACTATGCGCAGAAGGGCGGCCTCGATAGCGGGCAGAGTGAGGGCCAGCGGTAACAGCCTCCTCGCCGTCGTCGCTGACTGGTTAGACGGGTCACTCATGCGGCATTAGTTGACCCTGCATGCACCCATATTTAGGGCATGGGGGAGATAATGCTTTTTTTTATTATTTATTGTGACTTAAAATTGCAAAAAAAACAAGCTAATTTTAATTTCGCGGACTTTCTTGGTACTTCCCTAATAAAGATTGTAGGCAATAGGAATATACCTACACAGACAAAATTGTAATATTTGAAATGAATACAATGAGGGTTTTCTGAAATGTTCTACGTGAGATGGCAGCACTGTGGCGTCAGGTCCAACCACCTGTCAAAAAGCATAGGTAGGTACAGACGCCAGCACATCAAGTTACTCCATTGTGTCAAATTTTCCCAATTGAAAATGAACCTTATTCTGTTTGACATAAAGTTGAAAAACGATCAAAGAAATTTGACACATTGGGGTAACTTGACGTGCTGGCGTCTCTACCTACACGATTTGTGTTTTTCGACCTTTTTTGGTTTATTTGTTGTTAAAAACGTTACAAAAGGTTTATTTACAACAGTTTCATTTGCACACATATGTGTGCAAATAAAACTGGCACTAGTGACTTTCGGGCCTCTGTTTTTGAGTTCAATCTTCAGTTCGGAAACCTTTCTCTGGCCGTAATCCATAATAAAATCAATAACACTTCCAAATACGTAAAATTTCTCTAAAACACTATAGTTTCGGTAGGAATCTGTGCCATCTGACAGCTGTTTGGACCTGACGCATACGAAGCGCCGCCTGGTGGCAGAAAAAATATCGAAAACCCTCATTGAATCGGTTTCGTGTTGCTTGCAACCAAAATGGGTCAGACAAGGTATTTTTCTCATAATGTATCTACATAACATTAATATTTAAATACATAGTAGACAATTAATATATGCAATAGGCAGTCTCATTTATTAGTCCAATTGCACAAATACATTTCAGACATTGTACCTAATATGAAAATGGCATATGGAAATGGCGAAAACATCCAATGTCAATACTGTATTATATATTTACACTTAAACATAACTTATGCGTTATTTTTCTCTTTAAATTATTTTATATTTGAATACCTACAAAGTGCAAAGGTATACTCCACATACCCGATTCGCTTCGGATTAAAATCACCATCATCAATGTTTGAGTAATCGAGAACAAACATAAAAAAGTAACGAATTGAAAATCCTTTTTTTTTTTTAAGTCGGATAAAAATCTACCACATTTCCCAAAAAAAATTTCACAAGCTAAGGATTGACACTTAAAGTGGATTAAAGAAGGAGAGAATACTTGGAGAATTCGGGGGAGTAGCAATAGCATCCTGAAAGTCGTGGCTGAGGACCCGGTAGCTCCTGTGCTGAGGCATTTCATGCGGCTTCATTGTCCGCATGAAGTGTCTCGTAAGTACATGACTCATTAGTTTTAATATAGGTCTACTAAAGTTTTTCAACTTTATGCTGAACAGAATGAGGTTCATATTCAATTGGGAAAACTTGACACATTGGGGTAACTTGATGTGCTGGCGTCTGTACATACACTATTTCTATAGGCCTAAAACTTTCCTGAATATCTCTACAAAGTAATATAAGAAAACCCATTACATGTCCCATTTAAGTTTTGAACCATAGAAAAGTTAAACTGTTTAAAAATAGGATGGAATAAGTACCTATATTGTACGACGAGCAGTGTTGCCACGCGCCCACTATCAAACAAATAACCATGACTGCATAAAAAAGTAAAAAATTAAAACCCGCGCATCAAAGTAGAGACTTTAAACAAAGTTTTTAAGGTTCAATTTATTGTGAACCAATTTGACATGTCAATATCAAATTGATTGACGACGATTAGATTTTTTTTAGTTAGACGTAGGTATCTTAATAGATACGTCGTGTCGGCTCATTGTCAAGTCAAGTCTCCTAAATTTGTCTATGGTTTGAACCATCAGAAAGTCTAACTACAGTCAGGCACGACTATGTTTCTGACGGCAACATTCTGTATTTCTGAAGTTTACTCCTTAAGAATCGTTTTCATAAAAGACCTCCAGTTATAAGGAGGACTAGTGAAATTAACCCAAGCGAAAACTCATAGGCGTTTTTAAGGAATCATAACTGAGAGTCTCGTTGAAATAAGACGCAGACACATTGAATGACGCCAAAAAGAAACGAAGATAATCGTACTTTAGGAGTAAACTCCAGTTGCGTGGAGGAGCTAACACACACTTTAAATTACAAAACTCTAGTCAAATTGAATTCAAGCCAGATCCGAGAGACTGCTCCATTGCATAATACCATAAAATACCTACAAAGAAACTGCTCCATTTGCTCACACCACCATAGTCTTATCTTGGTATCTGCCTCGAGAGTGGTACCTCATTCTCCGATACCTTCGCAGAGGGCACTTGCCGATTGTTCTGTCGTAGGCTCCGTACTCGCAGGAGGGAGGGGTGCAGTCACCTCTGGCCACGCAGACCCTGTCCCGAAGACCAAAGTGCTCTCTACCTTTGGCGAGGTACTGGCAGTCTCGGCGGCGGCCTGAGTCATGCCAGTCGCAAACACACGAACAGGGCTCGTTGTCTGTCATGCTTGCCAGGAACAGACCTGGGCATGTGCATCTGCAATTTGAGAATTATTATTTATTATTTGGACTGGCCTGTTGGTTTAGTAGTTAGTGTCCCTGACTGCTATGCCGGAGGTTGTAGGTTCCGTTCCCGCCCAGGACCCAGTGTAATGAGCACGATCATTTGTTCTGTGTCTGGGTGTAATTTATCTCTAAGATGTTTGTATTTAGAAATATATCAGAATGTTAATCGGTTGTTTAGTACCCATAACACAAGGTCTGCTTCACACAAGTCAGGCCCACTAACTACTAGATCAATAGGCTAATCAGACAATTGCCATGAATTGGGCACCAGTCCAAGCTCTAGGCTGGTACTAAGAAATTCAAGATGGAAAAAGATTAAAGATACCAGGCTGGTATCCGCAACTCCACGTAAAAGCGCGTATTTTGCGCATGGGCTATAATCTACCACGCGGGCCCAGTGCAAATTGGTAGATGTCACATGTCTACGAACTTTTTCGGTTCTAGGACATGCCGGTTTCCTTCCGATGTTTTCTCTCACCGTTTTTGAGGGCAGTGGTGATGAATTAAATTACACAAAGTAATGCGCCTGCCTGGTTCGAACCCACGACTTGCTCGTAAGTCGGGGCCGCCACCACTGGGCCACCGCTGTTCTTTCTTTTTCTATCTCTTCTAGATGGAAATACTAATAACATTGGCCTGACTAACGAGGCAATCAAATAGCATACATATTTTACCCCAGTCCCACCTTCACTTTCTCTGAACACCTTGACTACCAAACTACCAGACACAATAGAAATTCAATTGTTCGAGGTCACCGGTGGCCGACGTGGCATACAAAGTGTTAAAATCCATGAACTACGTACCTGCGTAACTGAGATGATGCAGTCGGGTCCACGTCCTTCTCTAAATGAGGTTCTTCGGTCGGCGATCTCCAGTCGTTCTGGCTCTCCACCATGACTCTTCGCGAGGGTCTATCCAGATCCTCCTGGCTGTCGCTGTAGCTCGGTTTCCCTGCTGTGGCGGGAATGGTCATCTGCAGGGTCCCCCGAGAGACGCACGCGCATCGGGTGTGGTTGAAAAATTCCATCTTCACCACGCTCATTGGTCCAAGCGCTTTGTGTAACTGTAAATAATAAATAAATTAACGAATTTAGGTTATTGCTGGTTGTTAGTTGGTTCCAGTGGGGATTGCGGCAGTATCTTCTGTTCCCGCGACCCCCGGCGCAGGTGTGAGACGGAACACTGGGGTGGTTTTGAGTCAGTAAGAGTCTAAGGGCTGAAACTGAGTTAAGCGGGCGCCCGCGACGTTCTTCAAGCATCTTTTATTTTAATTGACATTTTAAATTTGTAATTTCAATTGAAAATTTTGTATTCGTAATTTTAATTAGCCTTTTTGTATTGGGAATACTAATTGGCTTTTGTATTTTAATTTGTATGTCAGTAACGACAAAATGTAGCAAGAACCTTTACTACTCATATGATCCATAATAATGGAACCTACAAACAAATAAATGATTATGCGTGTCTACGCGCGCACACAAGTGGGCTCCATGGAAACGCGGCGATCCCTGTCGCGGGTACCCGTCGCGGAGACCTGATTATTTAATTTACGCAGTGTCGCTAGTTCAACAATTTAATTGATTTTTTTATTAATTTTGCTAGTTTTGGGCCCCGTTGTGTGGGTGCGGGGCACGCCTCCCCGTGAGGGACGCCCGCGCAGGTCCCCGCGACGGAGCACTTTTGTATGAATGGGTGCCTTAACGCAGTTTCAGCCCTAACAGACCCCTTTCCGGGGCGGAGGACATACATGAGGATTTTGCTACTCGTAACAATGAAAAAAAATGGTTGTTATATGGTTAGGTGTAGCTATAGTTATTTGTTCCAAGTCTGACTATTTGTGGGTTTTTTTTAATGTTCGTAAACGCATCCACGGTACAGGAGAAAATACTAGCGGAGCTCCCTTTTCTAGGAAGAATGAGAAAAAATTTGAATCTTTCGACCAAATTTCGGCAGCACATGGTTAGGTAATAATATTGATTACTTATGTGGTTTGGTCACGTTGTAAAGATGAATGAAAGGTGACAAACGAAAGATAAGATGTAAGTGGGAACGCCGGGAGGGGATGCCCTAGCATGGGCAGACCTCATTGGTGTAGTTCCTCAGAAAGGTCAGGTGTGTGTGTATGAATTATGATTTGTAACTTTTAATGGTGTACAATAAAGAGTATTCTATTCTATTCTATTCTATGACAACATGTAAGAATGAAAACAAAGCAAAAGAAGTATGTTAGAGTACTCAGTAGTAGAAGAAGACGCTTTGTAGTTTCTACGTTTCTATGAATGTTTTTATTACTTACGTAGAATGGTAAGACCACTGTTTTGCCTTCTATCGGAGCGCAGACCTCGCTTTCGTTGAGGCAACAGCCGGAGTCAGGAGCGCAGCGATGAAGCTGGACGCATGGCGGCAAGTATCTGCCAATACGAAGTATTTTTAGATAATAAATGGTTTAAAATAATCTTTGTTTAATAAATAATATTTGACTGCCTCTCGGTTTAGTTGTCACAAGCGCTAAGGTACTGCTGAGCATGTGGTCCCTGTGTGTCCTGTGTCCTCTACTGTTAAGTTCACCACCAGTCACTAACACGTCATCTTCGCTTTGTAGGCGAGGTTGTTGTACCTACCTGGTGTCGGCAGCAGGAGCCAGCTGCCTCACGATGAGCCAGCGTGGCTGAGGGTCTACGCACTTTCCATTCTTCAGCAGCTCGCTCATGCTGCTCATGGCGGCTCGGCGAAGAGCAGCACGCTCCAGCGGAGTGATTGCTGGAATCGGTAATGTTTTTTTTAATATTCTTTTAAATATTATGTTAAACACCCGAGTGAACGGTGGATTCGTATAGGACGACTTGAGATAAACTATGAAAGGGTTTTGTTTGGGATGGCACGGTTGGCGCTGCGGCAAAAGCTATTAGCTGCTGCTCCGCGTGTCTCGGGTTCGATTCCAGCTCGTAACAAATATTTGTATGGCCTACAGGCAGGGTTTTCTTGTCTGATTGTTTGCGAATGCGGGTTGTCGCTTTTCCAAAATTATTTGTATGTATCAGGTTGATGCAGACGCTGTCAGCACTTAAATGAGCTCAACTTATTGACAAATGACAGAATAACTCTTTCTATTGTAACAGACAATTATTTTAATTCACCACATCGGAGCGCATAAAATAAAAAAGAAGAACTTGGACATGTCTTAAAACAATATTCATTCAAGATACTTACGGCCATCCAAAATCCTGGGCCTGGCGTTAGTTGCAGCTATAGACTCCACAGCAGATACCACCACAGTCTTCACAGGCCCCGACCTTGTAATGGCCGATGGCGTCACACCCAGGATCTGAGGCTTGGACGTGGAACTTGAGTCAGCCAGGTCATCTGAGTCCCATTCCTCATTCCCGTCCATGGGATAATCCCCTTCGACGAAGTCCTGGAAAGACAAAATACGTTATGGTTAGTAAAATATAACAGACTAACAAACTTCATGCGGTTTTACTCGCGTTGATCCCGTTTCCGTGGGAATACAGGGATAAAAAGTAACATATAATACCTATGCCATTGATTGTCACCAAATAAAATTGTTTATTGGACTAAAAAAAAATGTAAATTCAAACACTTACGAACAACTATTATGCAACTAGAACAAAAACATATTAGAGAGAAAATCAGATCGGTCAGAGTCAAAGTGAGTGTGGAGTTTTCGACCCAAGTTTTCCCATCATCTTCTTTTAAACTTTCCCAAAAAAATCCCTTTTCCAAAAAAATACAGAGGTCATACACAGAAGCACTAGATTCCCACACAAATTATGGCTCCCAAGACAACGCACTGCGATACACAGCAAAAGTTCATACTGTATAGCTATAAGAATTTATAATAAGCTGCCAAACTGCCTGAAGAGCCTTGGTTTCAACATATTTAAAAGAAAATGGTTTGAATTGCTAATAACCAAATGTTATTATTCAACAAAAGAATTCCTAGATGACAGAAATATATAGAATAAAATAAAATGTAAAAAAAGGAATGTATAAACATAATTAGTTACTTAAGAATTTAATTATTTAAGATTAAAAATTTGTACACCAGAAATGGTAGAATATAAGAAACTTAATATAACGTTAACATCTATTGTACTATATTTCTTACAAATAAATCTTTCTTTCTTTCTTTCTTTCTTTCTTTAACAATAGTGTCAATAGTATTTGTATTGAATTCTGGTACCCAAGGAAAGATGTAAACTGTGTTATGGGTACCAGGATTCTCACGCTAGTTTATTACATCAATAGTTACATCAGAAGGTCAAAAGTTGAAGAAGTGATAATTTGAGAAAAAGCCCATTTATGTGTGTGAGTGTTGTGTCTTAGTGAGGTTGCGTGTTGGTTGTTGTACTGAGAAGAATTCATGGGATTGGTCGTGTATTAGAGAAATGACAACCTAAGGAGTTGTGCTGGGGTATAGCTTCTTAACGGTGAAAGATTTTTTCAAATCGGTCTATATGTTTCGGAGCCTATTCGATTCAGACAAACAAACAATCAAACAATCAAATCTTTCCCCTTTTTTAATATGTGTATTAAGTATGGAAAAGTACATAATTTTCAAGTTAGGCCTAAGTATCATGCACATTATTACCAGCTTAGCCTTTTCCCAACTAAGTAGAAGTCAGCTTACATGGTAGAGTCAAAATGAGTGTGGAGTTTTCGACCCAAGTTTTCCCATCATATTCTTTTAAACATTTAGAAAAGTAATAAATAAATAAATATTCCACAACTTTTCACACAACGCTATTTAGTCCCAAGTTAAGCTTGAGAGCTTGGGTACTAAACAGCTGATAAACATACTCATATTTCTAAATACATACATATCATAGTTAAATTACACCAGGACACAGAACAAATTATCGTGCTCATCACACAAACATTTGTCCTGGGTGGGAATCGAACCCACGACCTCCGGCATAGCAGTCAGGGTCTAACTACTAGACCAACAGGCCAGTCAAATTTAGAAAAGGCACGTTAATAGTTGTCTCTTTTTAGAATTCTGATTAAAAGAGAAAGAAAGAGACAGGTATTGGCCGCACAGTCCCTCTGTCTTTTTCTAGGGAGTGGTCAATTTTGTGCGGGTATTGCTAAGTCCATTCTCTATGGGTTCCGACTATCCGTTACGACTGTCTAAGTTCTAAACGAAAGCTAGCAAATAGGTTCGTACTTCAAATACTTGTCCACAAATTATAAACACACTTTGTAACAAAGTCTACACGCAGTAAATCTATTACCAGTTCAAATATCAATTTGTTTTATCAAACATGAACATGTAACGATCATGTATTTCGTATTAAATGCTTACAATTTGCAGAATAAAGCTATAAAGGGCGACACAGTCGTAAATTCTCCTGTCAATTTGTGCAGTAATACATAGTTTTCACATTCAGTGACCTACATCACTGAGTGGCGAAATAAATTGTGTACCGTGTAGTTACCAATTTACGAGTTAGTGGGACATTTCTGTGTAACGATGTGAACGACACATAACAGACAGCTAAATATCTACTTACTTATCGCCACATTGAATAATTTAAATATAAATTTCTGTAAAGAATCACCCTGTGCTGATTAAGGTTAAGTTGCGGCCAAGTAAACTAGGCAGAAACTATACAGACTGCCATCTGCTATGATCCTTACATATTCTTTTAATCCGTTTGCAACCAGACTGCCTCGTTAGTTTAGGGATCGCAAGCGCTACTGCTGACCATGAGGTCCCTGGTTCGATCCCCGGGTCGGGAAAAGCGTTTTTGAGTTTTCCTTTTTGAAATTTCTCAGTATCAGCCTGCAGTCTGGATTTGTGTCCGATTGATGGCAAAAGGCTCGCCTCCTAATACATAAGAATTAAATATAACTGACTGTGTGTCGTGATGGCCCAGAGTGTGTAGTGATGGCCCAGAGGTTAAGACGCCTACCTCTCATGCACGAGGTTGTGGTTCAAATCCGGGCAAGTACCAATGTGACTTTTTCAATTCATATGTACTTTCTAAGTTTATTTTAGACATCATTGACTTCGGTGAAGGAAAAACATAGTGAGGAAACCTGGACTTATAGTTAATATAAGTTTCAAATCGCCAATCCGCCTTGAGCAAGTGTGGTGATTAATGCTCGAGCCTTCTCTATATGAGAAGAGGCCTTCGCCCTGCAGTGGGACAGTAACAGGCTGGTATTACTATTATTATTTATTATTATTAAATATAACTGACGAAATGTTAGTGTATCTGCCTAACCCGGCGTGATGTTATGTTAAATACAATCATACATTTGTTCAAACAGTCACGCCGGTTGCAAGTGAAATATAAGTTACCACACCAGGCAATTTTATAATATTCTGTTAAATCTTTATTGAAGCGAATAGTGACATTGCTTAACATTCATATGGGATGACAGCTCAATTGGCCTTCACTAATGTCACTGCTCGACTAGCGACGTACTGAAAACGATGAGCATGGTTTTAGTGTAGGTGTGTGCGTGAGTATGGTATTTTACTTGCAGGAGCACGGTTTTGTGGCTTCACTTTTGATAGTCGCAGCGCGCCGTCTTAATTTTTTTGTAGATCTGAGGATATGGGGCTCTAAGGCTACAGGGGTTTTGACTTGGGACTGATATGGAAGTAAATATAACTTCAAAAACTAAACTTGACTACTGACAAATCACGCTTTAAAAAGTATGAGATAAGCTAATATTCTCATAGATGATAGCAATGGTCACTTTGCCGTAAGGTTTTAGCGACTCGCTGCAAAACTTGCTGTACAACAACCCCGTTCGTGATTTACGCGACGTTTCACTTTTACTATTTTGTTTTGTTGACGCAAAATATCTAGTACCTACCTACATCATAAGTGGCACAAGGTGCAAATAAATAAAACAGCTGTTTTAGTTTTTAAGATACTATTATCTGTATTATTCTTTAACTAAAATCTATATTTTAGTTAAAGAATAATATTTTAATTGTCACTATCTTTTAATATGTTAAATATTGTCAATAACCTTTTTTTGTACTACCAAGTCTACCAATCAATATGAGCTTCTGTCGCCTGTGATACAGGTTTATCTAACCTAGTACAGGCATCTAACATTCGAATCCCTCTGTAATATTCTCAATATGATTTTTGTAATTTTATTGTACAGACGCCAGCACATCAAGTTACCCCAATGTGTCAAATTTCTTTGATCGTTTTTCAACTTTATGTCAAACAGAATAAAGTTTATATTCAACTGGGAAAATTTGACACATTGGGGTAACTTGATGTGCTGGCGTCTGTACCTATTTTAATTTTGAATAAATATATTATTACCTATTATCATTATTTTATTTACTACTACTAGAATAAGCGGCAGTAGCCGTATGTCGTAACCTCGATCCCCATTGAATGCTCTATTGACGTGAACCCACTCCTCAGACCGAGACAAGCATATTTAGCTTATTAATAGTAGGGATTATCAAGACTACTAATAATATGCATGTGCAACCCACGTTGCTAGTAAGCTTTTTCAATCAACTTCAAAAAAAAAGGTGGAGGTTCTCAATTCGGTTGTTTTTTTTTTAACTTAAAACAATGCAACTGTCTGCGAAAACGATTTTTTTTGACATTTCGAGGACTTGCCATGTGTGTTTATTAGTTATTATCCTATTACCGACGATGATAAATCCAAAAACACAAAAAGCATAAAATGTGGTCCAGCCGTTCCTGACTTATTAATGGTGTACTAACTAGCACGACTTTGTTTCTTAAGAAAATGTTCGTTACTTTTAACGAAGTTAAATTATTCAACATTACCACTAAGTTGCTCCTTATAACTTAAGTACAAAAGCATGTAGTCACAGCCCAGGAATGCACGGCGCGGGCTTGAACCCGCTACCCAGAATAGCTGCAGTATTTATAGTAGCCATCTGTTTCTTTTCACTGCGCTCCGCCGACTCAATCGATGAACTTCAAAGAAAAAATAATCAATCGAACGTTTTTGATCTCTAAAATGCTAAGAGGAGGATGCTGTACAGTTTATTTGTTTGTGCGTTTAGAAGAGTTTGATGTTTGTTTATGGATTGTTTTGTCCGTGAAAGTTTTTGAAACTGTTTGGCCATCATAAGCCGCACTCCACATCTTTCCATCGTCACATTTAGGTACGCTTAGAAAAAAAAACTCAAACATCAATATGACAGGTCACAATTAAGGCGGGAAGGGATTAGGAGGTGCTGCCAAACACCACGGGAAAGTTCTACGCGAAAATATACAAGGAAACACGAAACCTGCCATCAGAAATTTCGCAAAAGTAGTAGGTAGTCTGGTTACTTAATCTACGAAAAAACTCGCGGTGTGCTAAAAGTGCTCCTAGAAAAAAAAAAAAAAAAAAAATACATACACACGAACATAGAACCTCCTCCTTTTTTGAAAGTCGGTTAAAAATGTGACCAAAGCCGCAGTGAAACGACAACATATTAAATTTGTCGTCGTCTATCAAACATAGTTTTTTTGGGGGCTGGGTCACCCGCGTCCGTAGGAGAATACCGATTGCTAGTCCCTACACGTGGCCCCCGGGTGGTGCTAAATGGGTGACACTAACTGGTGGTAGGTTCCGACCGATGGCTTGTCACCACCCACTGGGCAAAGACTTACCGCCAAGCGGCCTAGCCGTGTTCCGGTATGATGCTCAGTGTAGCCAACACAAAGGAGCTGGGTCGAAACAGCTGTTCCAACGCAGGCAGACTAAGCTGACTCGCGCTGATTTGGACGTATCGGGAGACTAGTCGCGGAGGGTAGCGGGATCCGAGGCACGGTGCGCCGCTGGCCGACCGCAGGTAGTAGGGGGCCCAAGTAGTATGCTTGCCACATATGAAAGGCTGCCCCACCAACTGTCGAAAAATCCCGGAATGCACCATCGTGCTGGTTGGCGGTCAGATGAGAGGGCCCGATGGACATTCCCGGGGGGGCTCGGGCGTCCCCGCAGTCTCCAGGCTAGTCCCCCAATGATGTCGTTCTTTGAGTGCGTGACTGAAGGTTAGCAGCGTAGAACCTCATTTCACTTCCTTCTCCTTTCCAACCTTCGTTCAACTAATTATGAAAAGGAATAAAAAGAAAAAAGCTGAACAGCGGCAGCACTCCCTCTCTCTCAAAGTGCACCTTACCAACATTCGAGGTCTGCACTCAAATGTCGTCGCAGTCCACCACCATCTGGAGACTGAGAAACCAGCACTTTTTTTCCTTTCGGAGACGCAGATCAGAAGTCCGTCTGACGTGTCGTACCTATCTTACCCAGGGTTTACCTTGGAGCACAACTTCAAACCACGAGCGGGTGTATGCATGTACGCCCGGGACGACATCTGCTATCAGCGTCTACGGAACCTTGAGGACTCCAGGTACTCAACGCTTTGGGTTTTGGTGGACACAGGCCTGGATAAAATTATCTACGCCTGTGTCTACCGTTCGCACAGCGGAGATCAGGAGACAACCAGGCTCGCAGAGCATCTTAGTGAAGCGGCGGATGCGGCTCAGCTGCGGTTCCCTTCTGCCCAATTGGTGTTACTGGGGGACTTTAACGCCCACCATCAAGAGTGGCTTTTCCCGTACCAGTGCACAGATCATGCTGGACGAGAGACGCGTAAGCTAGCGCTAGCGTTAAATCTCACCCAGCTGGTCCGGGGGGCAACAAGGGTGCCGGACGTTGAGTCGCACACAGCCAATTGCTTGGACCTTCTGCTGACAACAGATCCAGACCACTACTCGGTGTCGATATCTTCACCTTTAGGTAGTTCCGACCACTGTCTGGTGAAGTCTGTGTCCGTTTACTCCCCGCCCGATCCCAGCCCAAAAGGCACCCGGCGGGTTTGGCGATACAGGTCAGCAGACTGGGATGGCATGCGATCTTTCTTCTCATGTTATCCTTGGCAGCCTACTTGCTTTTCTTCGGATGACGCTTCCTCGTGCGCAGCTGCCATTACGGAAGTGTTGCGGCAGGGGATGGAATACTTCATTCCGTTCTCTGATGTAGCAACGTCAGGCGCAGCTCGACCATGGTTTGGGGCCGAGTGTAACCGCGCTGAGGCGCTTAAACACGCGGCATACAGAGCTTGGGTTGATGCTCGCATGCGTAAAGCAAATGACGTCAGTCAGAAGAAGAAAGCCTTTAACAGGGCTGCCAAGTCTTGCAAAAAGGTGTTGCAGAGGTCTCGGTTTGACCACATCAGCCGAATTGGGAACAAATTAGCTTCTCACCCTGCTGGTAGTAGAGCATTTTGGTCCCTGGCTAAGTCGGTTGAATCAAACTTCTGCCGCCCTTCACTACCACCACTGCTGAAACCCGATGGGTCGCTGGCTCACACCGCTGAAGAGAAAGCGAACTTATTTGCTTCTCTTTTTGCGGAATCTTCGCGTCTGGATTCTGGGGACGCGCGGCCCCCTGCATCTCTTGATGGATGCGAGACGAGTATGTCGGATATTCGCATCCATCAGAAGGACGTCCGCAGGGTACTGCGCAACCTTGACGTGAATAAAGCTAGTGGCCCTGACGGGATACCGGCAATTGTTCTTAGAACTTGTGCGCCTGAATTGTCTCCGATCTTGACACGCCTATTTCGTCTCTCGTATGAGACTGGAAAAGTGCCGATTGATTGGAAGCAAGCTAACGTGCAGCCCGTGCCCAAGAAGGGCAGTCGAGCTGACCCGGCTAACTACAGACCCATCTCTGTAACGTCCATCCTCTGTAAGAGTATGGAACGGGTGCTTAACACTAAGCTCCTGGCATACCTAGAAGCTAATGACATCCTCAGTGATCGGCAATACGGCTTTCGTCGAAATCGGTCTACAGGGGATCTTCTAGCGTATGCCATTCACATCTGGAGTAAGGCCATCGAGAAGCATGGGGAAGCGCTTGCCGTCTCCCTCGATATCTCGAAGGCTTTTGACAGGGTCTGGCACAAAAGTCTCATTGGTAAGCTTCCTTCTTTCGGTCTGCCCACTGGTCTATGTGACTGGATTGCTGACTTCCTGAGTGGTCGGTCCATCCGAGTTGTAATTGATGGCTGCTCATCCGGTCAGTTAGACATCAATGCCGGGGTCCCTCAGGGGTCGGTACTCTCGGCAACATTATTCTTGCTGCATATTAATGAACTGCTTAAGCCCGGTACCTTTGGGTATGCAGACGACAGCACTGTTGTCGAGAGCTACATGTCTGACGCACGGGCTAGTGGGTCACAGATCCAGTCTCTCCGAGAAGCTATGGTCGAGCGCTTGAACTTGTCCTTGAAGGCAATCGCCGAGTGGGGTGATGCCAACTTGGTCAAGTTCAATGCTGCGAAAACCCAGGCGTGTCTGTTTTCCGCCAAGCGGAGCCTATTCCACCCGGCTCCATCTTTCCGAGGTGTAACCGTGCCGATAACCGACCATCTTGATCTTCTTGGTGTAACGTTGTCATCCACTCTCAATTTTAGCTCTTACATCGAGGCAAAGGCTCAAATAGCTGCAAAAAAGTTAGGTATCTTAGCAAAGGTGAGACGTTACTTCACGCCGGAACAGCTGCTCAACCTCTATCAAGCGCAAGTTCGGTCGTGTATGGAGTACTGCTCTCATCTTTGGGACGGATCCGCCAAATACCAGCTTGATGCGCTTGAGTCTATTGAGAAACGAGCCAAGAAGATCATCGGCAATGATGCACTCGTTGTGTCAAAACTTCAAAGTCTTGAGCATCGACGCCGAGTTGCTAGCCTGTCGGTTTTCTATCGGTTATATTTCGGAGAGTGTGCATCGGAATTGCACGATTTAATTCCACCAAGCCCTTTCCATCATCGGACCACCAGGCGTTCAGCACTGCGCCACCGGTACATGGTAGATATCCCAACCATACGTACTAAACGTTATGGAAACACATTCATTGTGCGAACAGCCAAAGAGTGGAATTCCCTGCCGGTGTCGGTGTTTCCTGATAGCTACAACCTAGGGGTCTTCAAGTCAAGAGTGAACAGGTTGCTTCTAGGCAAGCGTGCTTCATCGTCGACCACATCATCGCTTACCATCAGGTGAGATAGTGGTCAAACGCGTGCCTATCAGTAATAAAAAAAAAAAAAAAAAAAAAAAAAAAAACATAGTTATATTTGACCCATTTTTTTTCCTCCCATTGGAGAAGGGATTGTAGGTATTGAAAAAATACTTAATTAAATTTTTCAGCTAATGATCACCAACAAACTTGTGGTCGAATTTCGTCTGAATTTCATTAGCGTACTTAATAAGATAAAGGTAGAACCTCTTTTAACATTATGTTTAATTGACTGGCCTGTTGGTCTAGTAGTTAGTGACCCTGACTGCTATGCCGGAGGTCGTGGGTTCGATTCCCACCCAGGACAAATGTTTGTGTGATGAGCACGATCATTTGTTCTGTGTCTGGGTTTAATTTATCTATAATATGTATGTATTTAGAAATATATAAGTATGTTTATCAGCTGTTTAGTACCCATAACACAAGCTCTCAAGCTTAACTTGGGACTAAATGGCGTTGTGTGAAAAAGTTGTGGAATATTTTATTTATTTATTTAATTAAAATTTGCTTTGCATTTTCATGTCTGTCAACGTGAACTTCGCATATTATTTTATTTTGTTGTTATGATATATTTTTGTTTGATTTCAGAAGGCTTTTTTTTGTTTCTCTAATAATAGTTATGTTGTTGGTACATATGCAAACTGTCTAAAATTCACGTGAACAGTGAATATTTAATTTTATTTGATTTTTTATACGTCTAACATTAGTACCTAAATGTATAAAACTAAGAGGTTTCTGCATTTCTCCTTCATATATAATTATCTACTTTCAATATGCTAAATCTCACATTCTTCTTTAACAATTTTGTTGGAAAGAGACCCAGAGATTTCGCTTAGCGTACTTATTAATATTATACGGATTAACCCTTTGACCTCTACAGTCAGGTATTGATGACAAACCTAAATGTGCCTAGAACGCCATTCGTCACGCCTACAGGACGGAGGGCACGTTTTTGGTTTTTTGATGTGTTGGTTGAGAGGATAAGCCTAGAAAATAGAAAATGAAGGAATCCACCATTTACACTGCCTTAAAAATATCACTTCCATAAGCCTTTGTGTACGCAAAATCATAAATGTCACAATTTTATTGAATGCAGACATTTACCATTGAATAAATGTTTAAAATTGTTTTTTTTTGTTTTAATTTTATTTTAATTTATTTTTAATACCTAGTATTAAAATTGCAATAGGTTCCATAGTAGACAATTCAATGTTATATTAATTTTTAATTTAATTTATTGAAGTGTGGACAAGTGACATTGAATGTATATTTTATTTTATATTTATGTTTAAAACTATTTAAATTGCATTGCCCTAACAGGCAACTAAGTAATAAGAACTACCTAAATTGTTAACGTCATCTAGAAATTTGATTTTTCTGTACACTTAGTTCGCAATGAATTTTAATTTGATAAATACTTCGCTCAGTATAACACTTCACCGGACGTTACTTACATTGCAACTAGGTCAAATAGTGAAACAATACGAAGGAATTTCCTCATAACAGATTACATGCATACTTATGCAATGAGAGCGACTTCAGACAAAGTCAACTGTTTCATTAGTATACAACTTATTTTGTTACTAACTGTATAGATAAACCAGCTTCAGCATGCATAGCATGACCATAGCAACGGTGGGTATTATGTCTATAGAAGAATCGACAAAGTGACTGATTGTAGAAACATTTCTTTTGTTTTGAGCACGACAATGTCAAGAATGAAGAGAAGAAATGTGTATTTATACACCCCTATTTTATAATTAGTAAAAAAAACAATGTGGCTGTATCCGTAGGTACCTGTTACTGATCATATTTGCGTAATCAAAAGTAAAAAAAAACGAAGTTCAATTTTTAAATATGCCACTATTTAGTTAAACTTAAATAACGAAAACAGCTGTTGGAGGCGGAGCATGCTTGAGCGAGATCACGCGAACGTGAGCGAGAGATGACGATTAATGAATACTACTATGTCATGAATGACATAGTAGTATTCATTAATCGTCATCTCTCTACTATGTCATGAATGACATAGTAGTATTCATTAATCGTCATCTCTAATCACCCAAGTCATATCAAAGTCACCCAATTTATAGAAATATTGTACAGGCTATTCATAGCCTGTACAATATTGAGCTGTCATTCCATACTAATGCTAAAAACATTGACTGTGTTCACTTCTGCTGAATCCACCAGCTGTTGCAGAACGGCACTCCAGTACATTGTTTTGAGGCAGAATCGGTTTTAGTAAATCTAAAACCGATTCTGAAATAACACGTAAGTAATTTGGCATCACAAGCCGAAGACACCCGCGTCTTATTCATTAAAGTGGTAACGTCAGAAAAAAACTATTTATTTATATTGTTATGGTTTTTTTTTTAATTTTTACAAATTTTCAAGGGTTAAGTACTTCACGAAATCACTATAAATGTGAACAAGGCATATATTTTGATATAAGGTTGGTGGTTGTAAGGGCAATTTAATACATAATTGTTACGGACGCAGATGACTTTGTTTATTTAAATGCTTGACAAGAATGAGCTTTAAGTACCTAACAAAAAACATAATTAAATTTGAATTGCGCGAGTTAGCTTACGCATTTACCTTAACACGCTAATATAGTCACTTGCTATGCTGGTTTAACTTGTCGCTTTAAAGGGCAAGCATGGTTTTAACGGCATATTCAAGGACAATGCTGTTATGAACGTGTAGAAACTGAGGCAGGCAATTCCCGTATTTTTATGAGCGTTCAAATTATAATCTCAGTGTGAGTGTCAATCTGTCAAAAATACGTCTAATTTTCCGACATTTTTGTCAAATTTTTAACTGAACGTAGTTTGTTGGAGTAGCAAGTGATTGAACAATTAAATTTGTTTCTGTATAAGGTTCATACAAACACTTTTACACGTCATTTTTAGCTAGAAAGTATAATAGACTCTGTAGAGAGATGAATTCTTTTGTTGAAAGTCTTTAAGGCCAAAATACAACAGTACCGAAGAACGCAACTGAATAATTTATTGTTAATACTCAATACTCAATGTTTATCTTATAATTTGATTATACAATTATTTATTAATTCTTGAATCTTTTACGTCATTATTAATTTCTGATAGGTATGAATAATTTATTTTGTTTTGTTTCTATTTTATTTTAATTTTAAATTTGTTGTCATTTTGATCTCATTAGCTCTCATTGTGTATGTATTTGTAATTTCGTTATAATTTCTTTCTAACTTTAATTTGATTATTTGTAATTTTAATATTTAGTAAGCTAATAATAATTAAATGTTTTTTCACTCACTTGAATGTTGGTCGACCTATTATTGGCGACTGTATAAGTCTGATGCTTGTTACTACTATTCTAATGTAATGCTGTATAAGGAAGCTGTTGGTTTACCTTTAATAAATAAATAAATAGAAATTAAGTTCGGTGTTGCACTATCTGACTACTCTGAGAAGAAACATCGAAAGAAACTCAGATGCTTAAAAGTCTAGACATTATCTGGGTCAGATTATATAAGAACCGAAAAATTTGAGTGTCGCTGAGAATGATGAGAAGGCCGATTTCCGCAATTTAAAAAAATATGTAAGCCTAAAATGTTTCCAAACGCACCCACAATATAGCGGAAATACGTAGTGTGGGGAAACGTCTTCAAATACTTATGTATTATAAATCGACCGAACTATTTAAGAAAATTATCAAATTATACTTTCGAAATCTCGGTTTTAAGCTATTAAGGTCAGAAACAACAACTTCAAACATTGCAATGCAGCACAATGTTGTACTTATCCGTTATCTTATCACTCAACACCTCGGTCACCTGCTTCCCAAGTGATTTACTTACAACGAGTTGATTTAGAACGCCGTTTCGCTACCGTCGCGCGTCGTGGAGGTGATGCGAATATTTAGTTTCTGAAGTAAGTAACGAAACAGCCAAGCCACACATTTTTACTGATATAGTAGAATTTGTGAAGTTAAGGTCGGTAGAGTTAGGCCGTGTAGATTCAGAAGCTTGGCTCTACATGAGATCTGATATTTTTTTCACAGGGCAAACCTTATGTGGTCATCTTGGCAACATTTTACATGAACATTCTCTGTCTTTGCCTTTTTTCTTTGATGGTTATCTGATTACCATAAGCGATAAATCATGTCATGCTACGAACGACCTGACGAAACCACCTTTTCCTTCTCCAAGTAAAAGTAACGTAACAAATTCTATGGAATGTCTATAAAATTCTAGTCTTATTAAAAAAAGTCTATAGCTCTAGTTTCGACATAAACTTTTATTCAAAGTGGTTGCGCTGTGGAGTATCCTTCCCGGCGAAACCACCATAATATTTCTATTACTATACATAGTATATTATGCTAATATATAGTATCTAATAATTCTATAACAATTCTATATTGAACTAACACCCCTAAATTCTCCATCTAATTGAATGGAAATCTAATCTATAAGGGTTCCTAGTTGACTACGGAACCCTAAAAATCAATTGAATCATTTTGACGCATAAGATTTTTTGTATGATTATTTACAGAAAACTAGATGTCATTTTATTGTTTTTTTATTATTAAACTTGAATTTAGACTGTAGGTATAATCCATAATTTTTTGTGCTTATATTTTATTAAGTTATTTGACATGTTTTGTTTTGGAAAGTAATTTTATAATGATATTGTTACACAATGTAGGTATGTTGTTTCGCAATAAATGACTTATGACTTAATTATTAACATGAATGTGTATCCATTGCCTCCGTAGAGGACTTTCTTTTTCTCTTGCAGTAAATAATGACACGCGTTCCAGCATGCGTAGCATGAACACATTGAACACCGAAGAAACGGCCTTTGTCTACAGACGATTCGGCAAAGTGACAGATTATATAGACAGGAACCTCAATCTGTCAAATTTCTTTCAATACACCTGCCTGCGTAGCATGAACATTTAATTTCTTTTCTTCCGAGACACGACAAAGACCGTTACTTCGGTGATCATGCTACGCGTGCAGGTGCTAGGAAATTTGTATTAAGCATAGAGGCCAGAATTATAGCTACCCCAGTGTGTCAACTTTAATAGTTTTTTAACTTTATAACAAACAGAATAAGTTTCATGTTTAATTTGGAAAAGAACAATGGCAGAATCTTATGCCAAATCAATTTTAGTGTCTAGAAGTGACATATATACGAATGATATTTAATTAATTCTCTACGTTTTTTCAAACTATCACATTAACAAGTTAAAGCCGTGCAAAAAAATAAGTTTAAATGAAAAGTTAATTGACTATTTTCGTGAACTTATTCGTTTAGTGTTGCCATTTCATTTTCCAAAAGTGCTAATTAGTAGTACAGCTTGTGAGTCGTAATCATTATTACTAAATGAAATATTTTTTTCTTCTAAAATAGGGTTACCTACAGTAGCATAGAGGTTATAAATGAATGGCATGCCAAAATTATTCTGAATTTTCACGAAGAATTGGGCAAAAAGTCTTGTGTCTAAAATCGTCCATGGTTGAAAAGGACAACAGAACTTAAAAAATAATACCATCATAGGGCTCTTAACCGGTGTTGCGTCATTAAGTTTATTTTATCGATTTAAAATAAACAATTATTAAATCTGTTTACCGACTATAGCAAACTCATAAAACGAGTTTTTGTTTATATAATATTATAAATACGATATACTTAGATGAATTATCAGAGTCGTCTTAAATGTATTTGATTCTCCAGAAAAAGGAACGAAACTAATCGATTATTAAAAAAACCGTAAGATTGTATACATTTGAATCGATCTTTCTAAATATCGAATCGTAATACCATCCCCTAGTTCATCTCATCACGCACTGATAACCTATAAAAATTAAAAGTTTATGTTTGAATATCTATTATTCTCGGCTTTCTCTAACCAAAATTCTTATATAAATGGTGTCAGGAGCTGACGCTTAGTAAAACAGCATTTTTTTCATTTCAAGACATTGAAATTTAATTCGAAATAAAACAATGTATGGAGAGCTGCCATTGTTCTTTAACGGTTTGGGGAAGCTTGACATGCTGGTGTCTGTACAAGTATTTTGGATGTTAAACTGGAACTTATATAATAAAGCATGTGATTTGATTAAATATAAGTCTATTAAGAAGTCCCCTATCCCCCTCTTTTTGGACATAAAACAGATACAAGTATTTAGATAATTAAACACAAGACTCTTGTGTTTGTGTTTTTTTTTGTTTTCTCTTCCTTTAATATTTATGAATATTTTGACATTTTTTTTTACTGTATACTTTATACTACTTATATTTGTATGTCATACCATAGACAAAACATAGCACACTGTATTTACTTTTAAGATCTGTATTTTCTGTTACTTATGTTTTACAAATACTAAATGATTGATTGATCGATTGATTGATTGATTGTTTAATTATCTAAATCTGAATATCTAATTCTAAAATCTAAAGCACCATAATTAATTTGAAGTAAAAGAGTGGTTTTTGGTAAATTATGCCTCAGAAATAGTCTAAGTCTTTTACTGGTGGTGTATAAAGTGTCAAAGAATAAATTAATTGCAACTCTAAACAGCAGACGAGTCCCTATTTTCGACAGTGAATTGTGTTTATACTCAAAGTAACACAAAATATATATTCTATTCTATTTTTTGTTATGGCAATCAAAACCGATGTCGACTTTATTCTGCCAATGTCTAAATTTCTAAAGTTATTGAAAAGCAAGTGTGTAAAAAAAACCATTTAAACGTACGACACGAATCGTTTGACGTTTGGCGCAGGAATCTAAGGAATCCGGTAATAGGACATGCCTAACAGTGGCATCACAGACTGTAATAGTCTGGTCGTTCACGTTTTATTGGTGACTCTGCGTAATACAGTGCAATGACCAGGGATCGAGGATTTAATGGCTGAATAGATCTTCACAAATAGCAAACATAAAATACTTTAGCGTTCGGTATAATCGACACTAGCTGTCGAGTGAAATTTATTTATTTATTTAATACTTCAAGCACACAAATAAACATAGGCGGACTTAATGCCTTAGGTAATTTCATTGTTTTCTTCTATTAACAGTAGCTTAAGTTACTTAAAGAAAGAAAAAAAAGCATGTAAAAGGACGTATAGGAAATTAAACATTCAAAACAAAATCATATAAACAATCGTAATATAAGAAAAGAATAACTCAAAAAGAAAAAAAAGTTGTGTGAGGCGCCAAAGTTAGTGTCGATAAATTTCATGCCTGCGACCGGTAAATGGCCGCGAGGTGGGACTGATCACAACATTACTTGTCGTCAGTAACGTCTTATTATCGGGGTTTTACCACTAAGTGACCACTGACCACTGACCACTGCCGGAAGCTGCCTATGGTGTCAATAATACCGACAGGCAAGTACTGTGGCCAGCACATAGAGCTAACCTAACTTTATTGGAAACAGAATAAGGCACATTTCAACATTTTAACCTGCATGTTATATTACGTTATATAAAAGTAAATCCAAAACTAGAGGACCCATATTTTTTTTTGAAATTATGTACTTTCCATTTATAATTTTGACTTAGAAATTCGGTGGAGTCTTAAAAGACGTAATCGCCAAATGAGTTTATTCATACGGTGGAATCTTGGAATGGCGATACATTCTTTTGCGTTACTGTGATACGTCAAAAAAACTGTTACTAATTAGATGTCACTGTCATTTAGCAGTTGCCAAAGAAACTTTTTATTTATAGGTACACAATAACTTATAACATAATACAAAATAACAAAAACGCTGTTTGAGATTACAACGCGCGCGCCTGTGATCGATTGCAGTAGGCACAAATCGGTACGATCTATCAGCTGATAATCTGACCCTGGTAAGGGCAAAATCTGCTAGTAGTAGTAGCGTCACACGCTCCCCGCCACCCCCACCGCTCCCGTTGTGCAGTTCTAACGTAATTGAATTAATTGATAGTTAAATAGTATAAAAAAAAGTTTCTTTGGGAAAGTTATTCGTTTTCATGAGTACAATCACGTGTTTAAGTATCGGTCACTGATCATCAGTCACCCTACATAGATCTAGGTATAGTTTGGAAGATCAATAGAGCAACGTGTTTTAATCAGAAATTGCTTACCAACACACATATTAACATACTTAACTTGCAAATAACTTACAACAAATCCAACATAAATAACTTTATCTATGTAGTAAGCATTCACCGGACAGTCCGGTTTAGGGTCACATGCGCTCGCGCAGATTGTGGGCCCATTCACTAAGGAGACGGGAGGTTATCAGTTATCGTGTTTACAAGCGGTACGGACAGCCGAGGAACTTGGTCGAAACGGGTCAATGGGTACTATAGTGAGGTGTTTTGCTTGATCAGTCTTTTTGCGTGGTTTCACACAGTGATACTACGCCTGTATTCGCCGAAGGGTCAGGCAAAGGTTCACCTTAGGTACACCTAGTCATTCCTAGCACAATGTCTTTATTTAAATTTACCAGCTGGTGCCCGCGACTTCATCTGCGCTGCGCAGGATTAGTAGGTACTTTGAGTAGCTTATTTGTTTTCTAGGGGCTGTCAATCTTTATACCAAAATTCATCAGAATTAGTTCTGCGGTATAGTCATGAAGGCGTAACATGGATCAATTTGTTACTATCAAATGTGCATTAGAAACATATTATATTTTTTTATTGTAATGTATGAGATAAAAAGTAGCCTATGCCACCCGGGGATAGTGTAGCTTCCGAACGTTGTAAGAATTTTTCAAATCGGTCCAGTAGTTTCGGAGCCTTTTCAATGCAAACAAACAAACTCAAACATTTCCTAAAATATTAGTTGTAGACATAAACAATTAATTTAAATCAATTCACCGCGAATCACAGCTGTCATAACATCTCGTTGCTAAAACTATTTTATTTATAAATTGTTGAAGATATAGCAAGTACATTCGCCGAGTGTGTACCTTCATAGCCACATAAATAAACACGTTAGTTTCTGAGAAACGCACTGGATTTCGTCATCATCTTGTGAGATTCTGCAATGTTTTCCTTCAGTATTGCTAATGAATACAAAGACGTAAGATAATACCAGCATGTTACTTTCCCGCTGTAGGGCTTCTTCTCATACAGAGGAGGCACGAGCATTGCTCAATGCTCAAGTTGGTTTAGCGATTTTTGACTAATATTAACTATGAAAGTTAGTCAACGTGCTATGAAGCGCAGTATTCTGGGTGTCAAGCTCACGGTTAGTATTCGAAACACCAAACGGCGCTTCAAAACGCAAATAGGCGACTGTGCACGAAAGTTTGCCCAACTAAAATGGGAGGTATTCCTCGAAGCGCTACTACCTTTTAGTTTTTTTTTCGAGGAAAAAAAAAACAAATATTTTTAATTGCTATCGGGAGCGCTCCTAAAAGGTGCGCCCCGAGGAATAAAATAGGATCGCCTCATTAGGGGCGCCTCAAAATAGTAGCGCTTCGAGGAATACCTCTAAAATGGGACTGGGCAGGACGAGTCTGCCGCATGCCGAACGAGCTGTGGGCTCTTAAAAACCCAGAATCGGTGCCTTGCAACAGTTACATGGGGCCGCGGCAGACCAAGAGGTTATGGCAGGACGACCTGGATGACGCCCGGTGTCACCACTGCGTCGACTGTCGGAGGACACGGCGCGGCATACGCTGGCAGAGTGTGCCGCTTGGGAGGAGCCGCGCCGTGCCCTCGTCTCTGGAGTAGGCAGTGACTTGTCACTGCCGGCCGTGGTCGAGAGGATGCTCGGCAGCGTCGAGTCCTGGGACGCGGTGGTGTCCTTCTGCGAAACGGTCATCTCGCAGAAGGAGGCTGCGGAAAGGAAGAGGGAGATCACTTCCACTAACCCGGCCCGCAGCAGACGCACCGGGCGCAGGCGGAGGGTGGACAACGGCTTCTTCCAGCCCCCCTAAATGGGTCCAGGGCGACGGACGCGGGGATATCCGCTGCCCCCACGTACATGGACCCGAGGTGGCGGCGCGTCGTGTTCACGCGCGCCCCTCTTAGACGTCGCGAGGGGAGTCTAACACCTCAGTCCCCTCGCTAACCTGGCGAGGCCCGCGGGGCCGGCACTAGTCGGGGGTTGCGGAAGTATCTTCCGTTCCCGTGACCCCCGGCGCAGGTGTGAGAAGGAACACGGGGTGGTTTTTAGTCAGTAAGAGTCTGACAGACCCCTCTGCCTCCCCGGGCGGGGGACATCCATGAGGATTTTCCACCCCTCAAAAAAAAAAAAGAATGACGACCTGGATGTCTACCTTGAAAATTGGAGAGAGGTGGCGCAGAATTGCGACAGACGGAATGAATGAAAGGAGGCCTTTGCCCAGCAGTGGGACAGTTTTGGCTAAGTAATAGGAGGTAATAAGTAATTAACTATGAGTCTAGGTTTCTTTACGATGTTGTTCTTCACTGACCTCTATGAGGGTGTTGGTAAACTTGAAAAATACATAATTATGAATTGAAAAAGTTATTGGTGAGGCGAGAGGTAGGCGCCTTGACCTCTGGGCCATAGTGACATCAGTATATTTTATTGTAGGGCACCGAATCTTCTTATTGTATCCCAAGAGAAAAATTAATAAGCCCCCGTTGTCGGTTCATCTGTCCGTCTCGTCGGCAGGCTTTAACTCATGAACCGTAATAGGCATACGTCGAACGTCATCAAAATTCTTTGCTCCAAATAAGTCAACCAAAGGGTTGCAAGTACAGAAATACTTTCTGCAGTATACACCGGACCAGCAACATTTTTGCCCAAACAATGCTGTCTTGAACAAAAGCATGTTTTACTTTTTCATTGATTATTACAAAAACATTTTGTAACAACATTGTTGACAACCAAATTAAAGGCAAAATGGGCTTGTTTAAACAATTCAGTTCTCTCTTTGTGTTTTGTTAACTTAAATCATAAGCGTATGCAACTGATACCAGTTTTTTTAAAGTGACTAGGATACATACATACATAAATACATAAACTCACGCCTTTTTCCCATGGGGGTAGGCGGAAACTACTGAGCGCCATATGCTACGATTCTTACATTACTTACTTCTTTTGCTTCGTTTACATTCATACATGTTGTCATACACTCACGCCGGTTGCAAGTACTACGCACCTGACCTTTCTGAAGAACCTCACCAATAAGGTCATGTATGTCCCTCTAGGGCGTCCCCGCCCGGCGTTCCCACTTACAACTGCCTTGTAAATACCTTTCGTTAGTCGCCTTTCATCCACCCTTTCAACATGACCAAACCATTGCATCTAAGCATACTCTTTTCAATTTTTGTTACTACATCTTGATAATAGGATAGGATACCAGTTGATAATCTTTATTATAGACAAAAAGTGTTTAAAAGTAACAGATATAAGACTGTGCTGAAACTTAACTTATACAACGTGTTTTTTTTTGATATCCCATAACTCTAGGGTATGATTGAGACCATATCAAAGAATCAACTGGCATATGAATTATGTTTCAATCACCTTTCTTTTTTTTTTACTATCACACATAATATAAAATAATTCGTCCAAGTCACGATGATTAATGTAAAACACCCTTACGTGAAAGAAAAGTGACGTTAGAAAGAAGATTCGTCGTACTGGTGAAAATTTTTGAACTAATTAGCTAATGAAAATAATATTAATAATACTTAGGTAATAATAATATTCCACAACTATTCACACAACGCCATCTAGTCCCAAGCTAAGCAGAGCTTGTGTTACGGGTACTAAACAACTGATAATTTAATTATGATTGATGATATCTCCGAAACTATGCATTTTTGGACCATCTATTCTAGGAGTTTTAGTATTATTTTTACCTACAGAATATAACTAGAGTTATGGGATATAAAAAAAAACACCTTGTATAACAATATTTAGTTAACATAACCCATATTCAGTCTTAACTTAGTACACAAAACGGTCGCAACAAAAAAGATATTTAATAACATATGCATGTCATTTCCTAATGTGTTGAGTTGGCCTTCAGTCTAAACAGATGCAGCTGAATACCAGCATAATACTAGTTGTCAGACTTTTGGGCTTATGACTACCAGCAGGGCTAGCATGGGCTGGGGATATAACTTTTATCCTCCGGTTATTTCCACTGACAAGGGATACAATTATCTTATCCACCTGCCAAAGCACGGCAACAGGGGTCAGCAACATCTACTCAAAGCACGGCAACATCTCCCCCCTCAAGGTCCCCCAAGGCCCTCAAGGTTCATTGGAAGACCAGCGTCAGACAGCATCACCTGTCTGGCATGAAACGCACGCACGGCAACATCTCCCCCCTCAAGGTCCCCCAAGGCCCTCAAGGTTCATTGGAAGACCAGCGTCAGACAGCATCACCTGTCCGGCATGAATGCTGAAATGGACCTTTTTGGCGCAGCCGTGGGGCACACAGCACATAATGTGTACCTACCAAATAAGTACTGTATATTTTTTACGTTTCATAAATTATTGTGTGTATGTGTGTTAATGACTGATGTCAAATAAATATTGTTCTTTCTTTTTCTTTCTTTTTCTTTCTTTCTTTCTATATTCTTTCCACGGGGAAAGGATAAAATACTATTCCCCTCTGTCATTTTTATCCACCCTCCGAGCATGGCGACATGGGTGGATAAACTATTCTCGGGGATAAACCAGGGGAAACGCTTGTCCTCGAAATTATTGCCATTATAAGAAAACTTTTATGAAATTACACAATAGTCGAGAATGTCATGTAAACCAAAGTACTTTCATCGTTTTATTACATCTGTTCTGGATATTTATTTTGTTTTGTTGTCAATTGGGATTGCTCGAATCGCGAAATCTTTCACGAGTCGCCATGCTATAAGCCGTGGATGAGTATCCACGTCTAATGTCAAAAAGTGATATAATTCTCTTTCCCCCTGTTGCCGTGCTTTGGCAGGTGGATAAGATAATTGTATCCCTTGTCAGTGGAAATAACCGGTGGATAAAAGTTATATCCCCAGCCCATGCTAGCCCTGCTGAAACGAATGTTGAAAAAGCCATGTCATTGTCATGCCATCCAGAACCTAAGTACTTAAAGTGTAAAAGAATAACATTAAAAATTATCGGAATTCTTACTGCTATTTTTAGCTTAAATGATTTCTAGTTTATTTATGTACTCGCAGACGACCCGCGGTTTCACCCGCGTAGGTCCCGTTCCCGTGGGAATACAGGGATGAAAATTAGCCTACGTGTTAATCCAGGGTGTCAGCTAACTCCATACCAAATATTATTAAAATCCATTCAGTTGTTTTTACGTGAAAGAGTAACAAACATCCATCCATCCATCCATCTATCCATACTCACAAACTTTCGCATTTTTATAATATTAGTAGGATGACTCAAAGCCGTATTTTCTACCAGTCAACTTTTGGGTGAAGCAGAGCCAAAACAGCGGTAGTTGCAATTTAAAATAAAATATGAGAATAAAGAGTACTAAGAACTTAGTTAATTAGTTCATAGTTCCATAAGATTTCGTTGTAATATAAATATATCTAACAAGCTTTTGCAAATGGCTCCGCCTGCGTAAAATCTAACCCTAATGTGCTAATCCAAATCTGAGCAACGGTTTACGTATGATTCAGTAACAAACATCCAAGTACCTTCATAAATTTTCACATTTATAATAGTAGTAGGAAGTAGATTAATAGCCACATTCTCTGGTCCAATTTAATTTATTGTTGGCACAGCACATATGTTCCTTGTATACCTCTCTGCATATTTACTTCCTTACTGGCCACATCATCTTTCCACCGTTTTCTTGTTTTCATCTTGTCTACCACCTGTATCTACTTTCCAAAATGACCTTCACGCTAGTTTTTAATTAAGAACCCTCTTTCAACGATGACAATACAGCATCTTATTGCTTGCATCACTTAATTACATCCAGACGTTTAATAAGACAATATAACCGCAATTGACTTAAGTGTTTCGTTACGGATGGTGCAATGTTTGTTCATTGAATAAAATGGCAGTTTAAGTATGACGTTAACTCGTCTTGTAAGGATACGATATAGGTATTGTTAACACAGTTGCCAGACGAACACGTAGGTAAGAGTTGTTGTCTGTTATTTTGTATTTCTCATTTGGTTTGTTTCTAGGCGAAGCTCTAGGTCCACTTCTTTCCTTCAATCGTTTCGCAAAGGTGGGGGCATTTTGATTAAGAACATGAAAAAGTTAATGATGTCTCTATTTCTTTTTTTAGCCATTGAAAGACTGAAGACTAAACACAATGGCAGGGAGTATAATATCGGCTCTCTGATAATTAAAAGTTTAGTAAGAAGGACAATCACCAAACAATAAGTTGGGATGTCCTTCTCACAATACTACATATTCAGTCCGTCTTCTTTTTATGTGTGTAAACTACTAACACTATACTAGTAATAAGTTCTTATTTTTGTATACCAACGCGATGGATAGATGTTGTCCGTAATTAAAGAATATTTTTATTACTGACCCATGTTAAGGAGGAAGAGGATTCTGAGAGCAAAATGTTTTCTCTTGCACTATCTCTAGTCAACTGCCAACACGGATGGCAATCGTTACCCCCTGTTCATACCTAAGTACACAATATCTGGATGTTGAAATTATGACCATAATTATTAGTTTATATGTAAATTACAACATAATTCCATTAATCATGTCACTATTCTTAAACTTATGTTAAATATTGTATTGAAATCAGGTGTCTTAATAGTATTTGTAAGAACTTATGTCGCCTGTGATACAGATTTAACCTAGTACAGGCATCAAACTTTGTTTAATATATATTATTTCGAAGACGTTCACTATATTTACCCATTTAAATGTTTGAATAAAGAAAGAATTATTATTATTATTTATTATTATTATATCAATCACACAAATATTCCCAGTTCAGCAACCAACCTGCCCATAAATTCTTTCTTCCGTTTTTTTCTTTCTTTTCCAGTTTGGGTGTCGGCCCATGTCCACAAACGTCTGCTTTTTTGTCTGTCCTAAATTAACCGTATTCCCTTAACCAGTCAGTCTCACTTGGTTGTGTCAAATGCATCCAACGATTCGTCTTGACATTGTCTGAACTTTGGCCTCGATAAATCTTAATTTGAACAGTAATTTCGGTATCAATATCAATACCTACTCAATATTTATATTATAATTTCATTATACGATTTATATATTCTTGAAATTTTTACGTCATTATTTTCTGTTAGGTGTGAATATTTTTTTTCGTTCTGTTTCTATTTTAATTTGAATTTTATTTTAAATTTAAATTTATTGTCTCTCTTTTTTTATCTCATTAGCTCTCATTATGTATGTACTTGTTATTTCATTTTGTTTTCCTTTATAACTTTAATTTGATTATTTGTAATTTTTCACTCACATGAATATTGGTTGACCTGTTATTGGCGACTGTATAAGTCTGATACTTTTTACTATTATTCTAATGTAATGCTGTATACAGAAGCTGTTGGTTTGCCTTATTAAATAAATAAATAAATAAATCAATCCTCTGTTATTGACGGTCGTTACCATGTCAGTGGATGGGTGACCACCATAACATACCTCACTTTTTAATCCATAACATGTATTTTCTTTCTTTTAATTTATATCTTATTTCATATTAACTTCACGGTTGCAGCGGCTGGGCGATGCGATGAGGTGTGCCTCGGGTTCGATTCCCACTTTTTATGGCCTTCTGGTAGTTGTTCGGGGTTGCTTGTAAATATAAGTAAGTTTAAACGTTTGATAACGAAACGTGTTGGGCAAAAAAAAAACTATCTAAACTTCGCCGTAATGTAGATCTTTGACAGTCGTTACGGGGAATCAGAAGCCTGAAAGTCTAACCAAAAGGTCTCGTGTTACCCAGTAACTGAGTTGTGAACGTCAAATAGGCAGTTGCTCCATGTAAAACACTGGTATTAAGTTTCATTCAATTGGACTGGATACAAAAATTACATACAAAATGAAAAATACAATTCAAAACCGACTTCAAAAAAAACACTAAACGGTGTAAAATAACTCTAAATTCGGAAGTCTGTGGCTTTGGTGGGTTTGTCTTACTCATGATGGGCCACCGACTTCCGAATTTAGAGTTATTTTACACCGTTTAGTGTTTTTTTTGAAGTCGGTTTTATTTTTTGCAAAAAAGTTTTTATTTTTCCATTTTTAGTTGTTACCATAAAAATATTTGCCATGAATTTATTTTATATTGTTAATTGTTAACAATACATGTCAGCTTAATAGGGTTTTCCCTAATAAATTAAAATTAACATAACTGACGAAATCTAGGTATATTGTACCCACCTGCGTACCCCTCAGAGGATACAGGCGTGATGATACGTCATTATGTTGTATAAACAATAAACATTCAAGCGATTCCAGCAATCACGACAGATTTGCCGTTTATTTTTGAAGAGTTCCGTTGTATATCTCCGAAGATCAGCACCAGATCTTCACCAAATTAAAATGGGACCACCTCAGGAGTATACTCTTTCAAATAAAAAAAGAATTTTGGGAATCGGTCCACAAATGGGGGAGAAATCAGGTAACATACATAAAAAAAAAAAAAAAAAAAAAATACATACACACGAACATAAAACCTCCTTCTTTTTTGAAAGTCGGTTAAAAAGAGAAAGATTCAATAAGAATGTAATAAAAATATTGCATCTCCAGAACTAACCGCAGAAATAAAGTTAATGTACAGACGGGCGCACATCAAGTTACCCCAATGTGTCTAATTTTCCCAATTGAATATGAACCTTATTCTGTTTGCCATAAAGTTGAAAAACGATCAAATAAATTTGACACATTGGGGTAAGTTGATGTGCTGGCGTCTGTACATACAGCAGGGTCAGAAATAACTTGTTTCGCAAAAATAAACAAAGTAACGATCAGAAAATAACCGAGCTGCGTGTGCGCCGATCGATCAAGAACTCGCTCTTTTTACACGTTTTAGTTTGACAGTTTAATCGAAAAGTGTTGTAGGTACGTATTCCTAGTTGATTTTTGTTGTTTTCAATAAAATCTGCCTCGTTGGTATAGTGAGAACAAGCGCTACTGCGTAAAATCAAGGTTTGGGTTCAATTCCTGGGTCGGTAGTGTCCATTTTCTAAGTAACCCGGGGGTAAGTATATAAGTATGTCCTGTTAGTCGTAATTGCCTCGCACGCTGTAACGGACTTAAATATTACTGGTAAAACCGAGAACTGTTAAGTTTTCGTCAAAATCATTACAGCAGTTCAGATAAAAAGAAAAAACATTAAAAAAAAATCTTTGGTATAGGTACATAGGTAACTATTAAATTAATATACTTTCATGTGTAGGTATATCAGAAGTTTAAAATTTTGTTGTTAGAAAACAGACACTTCAATAATAATTTTATTTGTATTTAATAATGTTGACATTAGTTTTACTAACACTGTTATTTATTTACTTTTACATGGATTCATAATATGTAATTGTGGTCTGAAATAAATGACATTATTATTACAGAATAAATTCAAGTGTCGCCTATATATTTGACTAGCCTGTTGGTCTAGTAGTTAGTGACTCTGACTGCTATGCCGGAGGTCGTGGGTGCGATTCCCACCCAGGACAAATGTTTGTGTAATGAGCACGATCATTTGTTCTGTGTCTGGGTGTTATTTATCTATAATATGTATGTATTTAGAAATATATAAGTATGTTTGTCAGCTGTTTAGTACCCATAACACAAGTTCTTAGCTTAGCTTGGGACTAGATGGCGTTATGTGAAAATTTGAGGAATATTTATTTTTTATTTAAATTACTTCTAAATTTCTAACTTTTAAAATTTATATATAGAAAAACTCTATTATTTCGTCCGACCCGGGGATCGAACGAAACCTAGTGCTCAGGAGTAACGCTTGTGACTACTAAACCAACTGGACACTTCGTCTTGACGTTGACTGCCAGACTAGCGTTGCGTACAAAGTATTAAAGACGAAATGTTTTATCATAATTCAAGTCTACAGACTCTGAGAACAAAGGGCGTTTGTCATCGTTAATAAAGCCCTTAAATTATAATAAGCTATTAAATGTCTCACTTCTGTTTATCTACAATACTTGACACTATAGTTTAGATGATTTATTAGCTTCTTGTTTATTGTGAGGTCACCCTAAAGAGTCATCTAGATGAGATGAGACCATCTACATAACCTTAATTCAATATTTTTTTTTCTTTTTGTGCGGTTATTGACTGACCTGCAGTGCTATTCTGTAAATGGCACATCACTTCGAAAGTCATTTCACAAATCATCTCGAAAGTCATATTCAATACGCTTCTCATGTCGCCTGTACAAGTTTCGGTATTCACATGTCAACGTCAAAAATACTCTCCCGTTTTAGTTCGTCTCACTTTGAACACCACTTGGTAGACCAGTGTCGAAAGCGATATTTTAATTTCACATGATTTCACTGCGGATTCAGAAGTGATTTCGCAAATTTTCTTTTCAGAATAGCACTGCTGGTGTCAGAGTTGGCAATTAGCTTCTGACCTGGCTTCACATGCGCCGTCGAGAAATATAATCAATACTCAATACTGAATATTTATTGCGTTCCACAATGTACATCTCACAGGCATGCTGGATTCCTCAAGATTTTTTCTTCACCGGTTTTGAAGTACAGACGCCAGCACATCAAGTTACCCCAATGTGTCAAATTTCTTTGATCGTTTTTCAACTTTATGTAAACAGAATAAGGTTCATATTCAATTGGGAAAATTTGACACATTGGGGTAACTTGATGTGCTGGCGTCTGTACTTAAGTGTTACTATACAACAATACGCACATTTGTACGTCGGTATTCCAAAAGTCAGAGATTTGAACTCGAGGACTATTACTTGACAGCCCGCCGGTTACACCATTGGGCAATCACTGCTTAATTGTAGAAAATAGATTACAATAATTAAACATAGGAAACATGATTGCATATGACACAACAACACATAACAAGATTAGGTACCATCATACTTCATTTACACTTTTTCATCATTTTACATCAATTTATTCATCTTCACATTTTTTTTTTCATTTACTTACATAATTTTAACATGATTAGGTACAGACGCCAGCACATCAAGTTACCCCAATGTGTCAAATTTCTTTGATCGTTTTTTAACTTTATGTCAAACAAAATAAGGTTCATATTCAATTGGGAAAATTTGACACATTAAGGTAACTTGATGTGCTGGCGTCTGTACATTGATTTGTGAAACATAAAATAAAAAAATAAAACATAGGTACCTACATAAGTCTAATTATCTACATAGGTACTTATTATACTTAAATTCTACGTGATTTATTTAAAATCTTGCAGACTCATATTTATTTAATCAATCATACAGAATAAAAACAAAAAGATAAGTAAAATAACTTTATGGCATCAAAGAATTCAGTCGTATCGCTGTCAACGGAAAACGTGCCTAAAAGACTGGCCGCATTGCCATGTTCAATGCTGGTTCTCTGACCTAAACAGAGGCCAGCCTTCTAGTCACGCGAAGAGTCGACCAACCGCTTGTCGATGTCCCGGAAAACGGTAAAGGAAAAAAAAGCTCAACTTTGAACCTTTCAGGAATGAGCTCCTTGACATGATAAATTTAGGTCTTTAGATCATCAAGATTACAAGAAAATATTCGACAGGTTTTTTTTAATTTTTTCACTTAGGTAATCAAAAAATAACGGCGATCGATACATCGAGTCAAAGTGTCGCATGACGTCACTGGCTAGTACAGTTTATACTAGATAATGACGTTACAAGCCCCCTCTCCACAACATTAATGCGCTTAATCTAAGCAGTTTGCCATCAATTTAAAAATATTTGTGTATTTTTTTTTAATCTAACTGTTGGACTTATTATATTTTGATATTTGTATTCTGTCAAACACCCTTTTCAATGATTCCTGAAGTTAATTGAATTTCTATACTACATAATACCTATTATAAAGAGGTAAAATTTGTGAATATGCGACGTTGTAGGGGAAGAACAGACTGGCCTGTTGGTCTAGTAGTTAGTGACCCTGACTGCTATGCCGGAGGTCGTGGGTTCGATTCCCACCCAGGACAAATGTTTGTGTGATGAGCACGATCATTTGTTCTGTGTCTGGGTGTAATTTATCTATTATATGTATGTATTTAGAGATATATAAGTATGTTTATCAGCTGTTTAGTACCCGTAACACAAGCTCTCAAGCTTAACTTGGGACTTTAATATGGCGTTGTGTGAAAAGTTGTGGAATATTTATTATTTATAAAACAGTATTATAATGAATCATAATTAACGTAAAAATAGACCACGGTATCATAGAAGACATTTAACAGCACAATTTTCTTCTAGAACATCAAAGAACATTAAATTTTGTCACTTCCCAGTACACCATGATAATAGCAACACTATTTATTTATCACGTGACGTCACGCGACTGCGGCGTGTGCGCAAGTTATCGCGCATTACAAGACAAGTGCACTGCTAATTTATTAGCTTACAGTCTGACACTTACCCATAAAGTCACAACTCAGAAATTGTTACGGTTTCTCAGGAATTGAAAAATAAGTGGTTCTGAGAATTCTAGCCGCTTTAGTTTTACTAGTGATCGCCGGGCTAGTGGTTGAAATTCGACCGTATTCGAGAGCATTACTCTTCTAACTAAACTTTAAAACGGTTCATAGCGGTGTATTACTAACACTCTATGGACTATCTTGGTCTGAAATAAATTATTATTATTTATTATTATAGAAAATTACAACTTTTTTGCATTACCTACCGTCTATGATATTTATTTCTGTAAATAGGTTTTCACAAACACTTTTACACGTCTTTTTTAACTAGAACTTAAATCGGAGTTTCACTACCTGACTACTCTGAGAAGAAACACCGAAAGAAACTCAGAGTTCATATAGTCTCTTTCAAAGTCCAGACATTATCGTGGTCAAATCATGTAAGATCCATGCAGATTAGTGTCTGAGATGGTCTTTTGAGGAAAGAACAACACAGAATGCGGGGACCAGATCTGTCAGTGAAGGCATTTGTCAGTAATCGTGAGCTCAACTCGTAACTTGAGGAGCTCCACGTGCTGACGAACAATACCAAAGAAAGAACGTTTGGGTTGGTCCCATAAAGAACTCAAACTGCCAGACAAAATGTAAAATAAATAAATAAAAGAACTTAATTGAATTTGATTGATTGAATTTTAAAAGATTATCTATATCAATGTCAACTTTTTGTTTGTTTCCAAAATGGTGATCACTTACAAAGTTGATGTTGGCAGAATTGAAAAACGTCTAAAATTTCCGTTCAGTCTAAATAAAAATAATAATATGTTTCTAACAAGTATAAGGTTTCAGTACTTCTCCTCAACATACTCTTTCAGTATGCCTAGTTTTCTTAAAAAGGGATTGAAAGTTTTTGCTTCGACAAGACATATTTTAAAAGTTGTATCCTGTCACTAAGTACCTATATTTGACTGTCTGTTGGTAAGTCAATATAGCTCGCGGAATTCATAATTTCTTACGTTATTTGCAATGAAGTGTGTTGTTTTACATTGTATGCTGATCTGAATTAATTTTGCGCCAATCATGATGGAATTACCTACTATTTCATTATAATCTTTCTTCTTATTAATATTATAAACGCGAAAGTTTGTGAGGATGGATGGATGGATGGATTACTCTTTCGCGTAAAAACTACTGAACAGATTTTAATAAAATTTGGTACGGAGTTAGCTGACACCCTGGATTAACACATAGGCTACTTTTTATCTCTGTATTCCCACGGGAACGGGACCTACGAGGGTGAAACCGCAGGACGCCTGCTAGTAAGTTATAATTTGTCATTAATATAGAGTACGGTAATTTAAAATAATTATTGCCAGTTCGCAAGTCAGGACACCACCAAGTTCCCGGGATTTGAAACCAAGACGTCAAAGTTACCCAGCGTGGAAACATTTGACCAGAGATTGTGTCAAAACTAATTATGGACATAACTATTATCATTAAAGGATGTCGGGTCAAGTTGTACGTCGATCAATCGTTAATATTATCTAGCATTTAAAATAGCTGATACTTTGATAGTTTCGATCTAAGGGTGAACAAAACAAGGTATCCGTAGACGTTCCGCTACTTCTTCTTCCCAGCAAAAACACTAGGAAGTGGCGAAGGGCGGGCTTTTTGGGAGACTGCCTTATCTGATTTTCACGTTAAAAAAAGTGCTGATCCTCCGACTAATTTGAATAAATGACTTTTGTTTTTGATTAATATGTAGTTGTTTTAATTTTTGTTCATACACGATGATTTTTAATCGTCTGACAAATTTTTACTATGGGCCCAACTCGGAAATCAAGAAAAAAATCGGCTGTTTCATACATTTTGGTTGAGTAGGTATCGAGCTTTTGTATGCAGCAGCCGTTTTTTTCGTGATTTTCGAGTTGGTCCCTGGGTAGGTAAAGTTGTTCATAGTCATGAGTAGAACACCGTGTGAAAATTTGTCAGACGATTAAAAAATCACCGTGTATAATTATTTATAATAATAATAATAATAATTTATTTAATTTCAGACAGCAATGATCCATTAAGCATGATGATGATGCATTATACTTACTCCGAGTGTAGGTATCTAAACTACGCAATACTTATGTTGCAGATGATAGATACAATATTTAACGAGTAATAAACATGAACAGCAATGTGACCTCATATCCTCCCGTGATTTTACGACACTTACAGACCTTATGTTGACCACAAGATAGAGCCGTATTCGTTTTAAATACTCTTGTCTGGATCCTTATTTCTGTTCTATTTCTATTACCTATACTTAGAAAGAAAATGGCGTATATGGAATCAGCTGTTTGTCAACACTGTCAAGTGTATTACATTTTCAGCCATATTACAAATTCTACTCGTTAACACTTGATCCGAACGGATAGATACTTACGTTTTTTTATTATGCGTGAGCGTGGTAGAAAATTTAAAGTAGTAAATAAAATTGGTTTATTTAAATATTTCGTTCGTCGTTTTCAAAAATATTCGGCTTCGGATTTGTGTTTTTTTTTTTTTTTTTTTTTTTTTTTTTTTTTTTTTTTTTTTTAAATATTATAAACTAGTACTTGACTGCAATCCCACCTGATGGTAAGCAGTGATGCAATCGTTGATGGTGAGGCGCACTAGTTTATTAGGAGCCTATTCACTCTTGCCTTGAAGACACCCAAATTATAATCGGACGGGAAGACCGCAGCAGGCAAATTGTTCCAGTCCCTTGATGTACGTGGTATAAACGACGAGGCGAACCGCTTGGTCCGGGTCGGGAGGTTTCAACAACATAAGGGTGGATACTCGCCGTACGTCGGCTTGTCCGATGGTAGAAGTGAGATGGTGGAATCGAATCATGTAATTCCTGCGCACACTCTCCAAAATGCATCCTGTAAAACACCGAAAGGCTGGCTATCCTTCGCCTGTGCTCAAGACTCTGTAGATTGGACTCAACCAGATCTGGATCACCAATTAGTCTCTTCGCACGCCTTTCCACCGAGTCCAAAGCTGCCAGGTGGCATTTTGCAGCACCGGCCCATATGTGGCTGCAGTACTCCACACACGAACGGACCTGTGCTTTGTATAGCATTAAAAGCTGTCCCGGTGTGAAGTACCGCCGGACCTTTGCAAGAACGCCAAGTTTTCTAGCTGCTACCTTGGCTTTGGACTCAATGAACCGCCCAAAATTCAGGTCTGAGGAGATTTCGACTCCTAAAAGCTGAAGACGATCGGTGCATTCCAGGGAGACATCACGAAAAGCAGGAGCTAAGGTAAACGGGCTCCTTTTGGCGGTGAACAGACACGCTTGCGTTTTGGCGGCGTTGAATCCCACCAGATTGGCTTCACCCCACTTGGAGACTGCCTGCAGTGAGCTATTCGTACGCTCCACCATAGCCTCTCTTTCGGACCGGATTAGCTCCTTACTAGCCCGAGCACCGGGCAGGTATCTCTCTACAACTGTGCTATCATCTGCATACCCATAGATACCGGGCACCAGCAGATCGTTGATATGCAGTAGGAATAGGGTTGCAGAGAGAACAGACCCCTGAGGAACTCCGGCATTAGTCGTCATGGGCTCTGATGAGCACCCGTCGACAACTACTCGGAGAGAATTATGTTAGGAAGAAATCTTCGAATTCTTAGACGTTCGATTCGGTACGGAATCGAGTTGAATGGCTCTGAATAGGCCTGCAGACCAGCCACACAGATATTTCCTATAAAAAATAATAACTTTTCAAAAAAAGAATGAAACACCACTATAGTCTCTAAAGACTTTCGAAACTAAACATAGATTCATTTACACCTTTTGTGTTTTCTATGAAGCCGGGTAGATTTTAATACAAAAGTTTTTATTTCTAAACTTTTAGTTTTTGGTTTTGCTATCTTTTCCAGTTTATTTTATATCTATTGATTGGTGATATTTATGTGGGACCTCACTCCGCATTGCAGCAGTGCTATTTTATAAACACTACCCGTGAAAATAGTAGTATTTATTTACCTATTTATTTAATACTTCAAGCACACTAATGTACAGAGGCGGACTTAATGTCAGAGGCATTTTTTACCAGTCAACCTTTAGGTGATGCAGAGAAAAGCAGTGCTAGGTGCAATTTTAAATGAAAATCAAAGAAATAATAAGTAATACATAATTTGGGTAAAAATGCATATACCTACATTTATACTATAAATATAATTAATAATACATAACGCACAAAGAGATAGAAAGATAAGAAAACATTAGCGTTGTGAAGATACCAAGTGGTAGTTGGTTGAAGGTGAATTGAGCTGTCATTCCATATTATTGCTAGGCATTGACAGTTCATTTCACTCAAGTTTTCACGGAGTAACTTTTACTGAAACACCCGGCAGATGTATGAGCGTAAACGAAGCAGAACAATGTGTTAAAATCGTAGCAGTAGCGTTCTATAGTTTCTGCCTACCTTCATGGGAAAAAGGCGTGAGTTTATGTAGAATACCATAAAATAATTTAATAAAAAATAGTTTATTTTCTCCACAATATACTCTTTTATAGGAGGTACATTTTACTGTGGGAGTCTGGCGCCTAAACTAGGCTCTATACTCCATCTCAGTAGGTAGTTAACTAAAGGTAAACAATCTTGACAATACTTTTTACATAAACACTTATTAATTAAACAAAACTACTGTTTAAACAAATTGTTTAATTGATCATGTAATCGTTTTTGTTGTATCTAAAATTGTTTTCAGCTGCGTTTTATTTTTAAACTGTGTTATTAACTAAAATACATGTCAAAGTTGTTTACCTTTTGTTAACTACCTAATCGGATGGAGTATAGGTCTGTATTTAAGGTCACCAGGACTCCTCCATTTAGATGTGAAAAATACGTTATGCACTCATACAAATAGTACCCATGTAATTTGAAAAAAAATACAAAAAAATGTAAGTGTCCCTTCAAAAAAACATAATTTTAAAAATATTAGTACAGGTTACAAATGGCAACATTCAATTGCGTCGCGCCGCCATCAACATTGAATCAGAATCGAAGCTACCAACTTAGTATTTACAAATTACATCATGACTATGTCATAGTTCTTAGAAACCTCGTCGTCAGTTTCTACTACGTAAACTATTTAAGATAAATCTCACCGCAATTTAAATCAAGGATAGCTAGGACGAGAAACGAGTAAAAATAACCTGAGAGGACACAGGTGTCCGCGCTGTCATCGTATTTCTATTGCGTCTTTAATTGACACGATTGAAAGGTTAAATTGCTACATGTTAGCTTGCATACTCAGCCATCACCATATAAAGATTTTTAAGACATTTATAAGATCATTGCCATAACCTAATTACCACAAAGACGGAAGAAACCATCACTCCACATCTATATATTTATTTATTTATTTATTTATTTATTTATTTATTTATTTATTTATTTATTTATTTATTTATTTATTTATTTATTTATTTATTTATTTATTTATTTATTTATTTATTTGCTGACATGTAAAACACTGGATATTAGGCATGCATTAAAATTTCATGACACAGTATTAAAACATGAACCCTGTAAGGGCACTGCAAATTTCGTATACAAAATTATTAAATAACATTACATTACTTATATCTATTCTATTTAACATTATTATTACAATTTATTAAAGTACCCATGCTAAACAATAGTCAATTATTATACTATACCGATACTTACATCTTGCCTAAAATTAAATTACATAATTGCCAATTCATTCCATTTAAATAATCGGGAAAATAGTTGTATTAGTCATTAAAATTTATTTGATTCATATTTACGTTAGGTACTATACTAATACAAGCTCGATCGATTTACAATTTGTCAATTTTAAATTCCTCAATGGAATAGTACGCTTTTTTTACTAGCAGAGATTTTAACTGTTTTGAGAACGTTAAGTCATTCGGTATACATTTTAAACTTTCAGGTAGTTTGTTAAATATGTTAGCTAGCCTTGAATGTGGACTTTTCCTGACAACTTTTAAGTTTGTGAAGGGTAGTATTAGTCTTGTTTTGTTGCGTCGGTTATAGTTGACATTGAGTTCGATATTAGATTTAAAGAGATGCCTATTTTTCCTAACGAATAGACAACTTTGCAGTATATAAATTGCTGGAAGTGTAAGAATTTGTTTCTTAACAAAGTGTGGCCTACAACTTTCTTGCTGATCTATGTTCATGAGTATTCTGATACATTTCTTTTGCTGAACGAAGAGGTCCATGAAATTGGTACTTTCTCCCCACAGAGTGATACCGTAATTTAACCAAGAGTAGGCGTACGCATAATAGGCAGATAAGGCGGTGTTGTAGTCTGTGTTGCGTTTCAGCAAGTTTAGTGCATAAATAAATTGGGACAATTTTGCTTTTGTTTTTTCAATATGATTTTTCCAATTTAGGTTTGAGTCTAATGTTAGGCCTAAAAGGGTGAATTCGTTAACTTCTTCTAATTTTATTTGTTGTGTTAATATATTAAGATTTATTGGGGTTCTTTGGTAAGTTCTAAATTGGCATATTTTAGTTTTCGATAGGTTTATTTCTAAGTTATGATCGTTTAACCATTGCTCGGTTTCTGAGAACGTTTTTATAATAGTTGAATGGTCAACATTCGCTGGCGTTTTAAATAATAAGGAAACATCATCGGCGAACAAAATACAAGTTGAACTTATCTTTTTTGGCAAATCGTTTATATAAATTATAAAAAGGGGACATCCTAAAACACTTCCTTGAGGTATTGAATTATTAATGATAGCCATGTCTGATCGTATGCTGTACGTTTCCTGGGTAGTGCTATCGGAATATTCCACCTCTACGAATTGTGCCCTGTTATGTATTGACAAGCCTAAGCTCTCCAATAAATATCGGTCAAAACACAGGAAGAGAGCCCGGAACCTCGCGCAGATGTGCGCACGCGCAGAGCCAAATAGGCCGGCCGTTTGAGGCCACCTCCGATCAATATTGAGCCGCGTATTAATGTAGTTATTAACTATGAGGAAGTAGAAGTAATGGCGTTTATTTTTAACTGGTACATGTGGCGTTATTATTGACTAACTCTTGCCCGCGTCTTCGTCCGTCTGCCAACTATAGCGTAAAACATTTATTAACAACAGATTGTAACATGCACGGTAACAAAATATAAAACAAATCTGACTGTTGATCTACATAGTTAGTGGGCCTGACTGCTATGCAAGAGGTCGTGGGTTCGACTACCACCCAAAACAAAATGTTTGCGTGATGAGCACGATAATTTGCTATCTCTGGGTGTAATTGATCATAATTTATCTATGTATTTAGAAATATTTAAGTATAGTTGTGTCTGCTTAGCTTGGGACGAAGAGACGCAGAGAAGTATATTTGGGGTGGTGTGAAATTTGTGGAATATTATTGTTTTAAATTTAAAAAATATCACTCTGGCATGTATCATGACTGCACCGAAAGGTTCGAAATTTAAAGTCATCTATTCAAATTTGGAGTATCAGCCCTTTTTGAACGTCAAAATTATATAAGATCATCCCGTAAACAGACCGCTTTTCGCCACTTCCTTGTGTTTTTGTGAAGAAGTGACGGAACAAACTGCCCAGCAACACGTCTGTCTGATAAGTTAGAAGAACTAAGTTAGCAAAACATATCGTTAATTTCAGCGGTAATGCCAGACAGGTGCTGAGATGCTGTCTGACGCTAATTAGGTATATTCTGTGCTACTTATCTACCATAAATATTGGTATAATCACTGCGTTTGGCAGGCTATCTAGTTTGCAGCTTGTTAATACCACATAGAAGGACACAGCTGTCCATTCTCTTTTCATTCTTCAACATCACGCCTATATTCATCGGCGAAATAAGCAGTGGTGTCTAAAGTACACACTCATTTCAACACTTTTGTTTTTGGTTCATGTACGTAATAAGTACGTACGCGTAAGTATGGAGTTTCTTGCCCATTCTTCTAATTACGAAACTACCTTTTGGAAGGAGCAACTAGAATCATTTTTATGTTTTGTTTAACTTAAGTTTTGACGTTCAAAAGTGCCGTATGACTTTGACTTTAATTGGAGACGAGACTATTAGGTGCCATCAACTGGACACAAACCCAGAATCTGGACTGATTTTTAGATGGTCCCGAAAAATAGGTTTAAACTTCGGACCCAATACACATCATACATTCTTACAAACTTTCGTTTATAAAATGAGTAAGGATAAATGTTTTAAATCGCCAAACCACCTTGAGGTAGCGTGGCGATCAATGCTTGTGCCTTCTCTGTATGAGAAGAGGCCTTTGCCCTGCAGTGGGAAAGTAACTTTTTAATTACCCTTGTTTAATAAACAACTATGGGCTAAGGATGTAAGAGGTGCACATTTTAATTGTAGAAATGACTGCTATAACATTATACCCGCCGGGGATCGTAAAACTAAGAATTATGCATTTATCCTTCGGCTATTGATTATTATCATCATAACATTATTTTATGACAACACTTTAACTAGCCATAAAATAATGTAATATGTTAATACAATGAAGTGGCAGTTGGGTAATTCATCCAATCTTATCTACTTATATAGATCTATCGGGTTTTGATTCCGCACTTAATTGGGCCATTGAAGTGAAATGAAATGATTTGTCCGCCTTTGTACAGTTTATTTTACTAGTGCATAAAGTTTTAATAAATAAATAAATAAATAAATAAATAAATAAATGATGATGAAATGATATGATATTTATTTCTGTAAGTAGATCTTCTCAGATACTTTTACATGTCTTTTTTTTAACTAAACTAAATGGCATTTCCAAAGTGACTGATCCCTGAGAAGAAATGCTGAAAGAAACTCAGGGGTCATGGTCTCTTTTAAAGTCCAGACATTATCTTGGTCAAATCATGTAAGATCCATGCAGATTAGTGTCTGAGATGGTCTTTTGAGGAAAGAACCACGCAGAATGAGGAGACCAGATCAGTCAGTGCAAGCATTTGTCAGTAATCGTGAGCTCAACTCGTAACTTGAGGAGCTCCACGTGCTGACGAACAATACCAAAAAAAAAGAACATTTGGGTTGGTCCCATAAAGAAGTCCAACTGCCATACAAAATGTGAAATAAATAAATAAAATAACTTAAAAAGATTAAGAAAAGAAAATTTAATGAGGGTAATTTAGGTTAAGTTGTTATCGGTAAAATATATGTGTAATACAGTCAAATTACAGGTAGGTTTTTATCGCGCTTTTCATTTAAGTCTTCACAAAGTTTTACACATCCACTGTCTGCATCAAATAATTATGTATTTTTAACGATAATAATGAAATTAATTGGGTAAATCTCTACACGTCTATGCAGATAATTAATTAAAGTGAAAGTGCCTGTTTCTACGTTTTTTACTAAATACATAATAAAGTACAGACGCCAGCACATCAAGTTACCCCAATGCGTCAAATTTTCCCAATTGAATATGAACCTTACTTAGTTTGACATAAAGTTGAAAAACGATCAAAGAAATTTGACAGATTGGGGTAATTTGATGTGCTGGCGTCTGTACATAGGTGACATATGGTAGTTACACCCAAACGTATTCTCTCTTTTAATCTTTGCCTGTTTTTTGTAAGTTTCTTTGAAGTATTCTCTGAAACAGCTCGACTGATTGTGATCAGACACTACTGGCAGACATCAGATGTTAAGGACTAACTAAGGCTACTTTTATTGTTGATAAATAGTAAGATTTATTTATTACTTATATAATATTTTTCAAGCACACAATTTAAATGTATTAGGCGGACGTTATACGATAGGCATTTTCTACCAGTCAACATTTAGGTTATGCTGAAAAAAACAGTGGTAGGTACAATTCAGTAAGGCTCTAGACAGACGGACTGCATTTCAACAGCAAGTTGCAGTTTGAATGCAGTTGACACGACGTTGTCTTTTACAAACTGCATCCGAACTGCAATTTGCGGTTGGATTGCAGATGAAATGCAGTCCGTCTGTCTAGAGCCTAAGATATATGAAATGAGAAGTCAAAATAATTCATCAAGAAAAGTAATAATAAGAAATGCCTGTAATGTTTGTTTGTTTGTCATTTTTTTTTAATTTTTCAAGCCACATAAGCGAGATCGCGGGCACTGCTAGTAACGTAAAAATTACATACACTGTAAGTGCAAAAGCTTTAGATAAACCATTAAAAACATTTATAATTCCATTCAAAGTGCTATAGATGTCTGAAAGCCAGTTCCCAACCTTTATTACTTGTTACACCATGCATCGATATCACATTACCTCGCTATGTCCATGATCGGCGCGCGCGCATGTCTCACTAAATCTTATGTACAACGAATGACATGTTCAATCACAGTCTAGCCTTATATGGATGAAGATTAGTTACCTATCTATCCTGGGTTTAATTTTATTCATAACTAGATTATATCAACTATTTTATCGAGGTTTAGGTACATAGTAACAGCGAAGTTTTAATACCCGTTTTAACTAACATTACGCAACTTCTAATATAATCTTAATATATAAAAAATCAAATCAACTTCATAAAAAGACACTATGAAGTGTAAAAATATACCTAATAATAAAATTTATTCAAAAATGTCTTTTGAAATAACTTATTTAAAAATGTCTTTTGAAATAATTTATTTAAAAAATGTCTTTTGAAATAATTGATTTAAAAATATCTTTTGAAATAACGAATAAATAATTATTAACACTATTAAAATAAATAAATACAGCGCTACATTAGCGCTACTGCTAAGCATGAGGACTCGGGTACGGTCCCTGGGTCGGGCCAAGCGGTATTGGCTTTTTCCATCTGGAATATCTCATTATCAGCCCGGAGTCTGGATTTGTGTCCAATTAATGGCAATAGGTTCGCCCCCTATTACATGAGACTTAAACATAAATGGCAAAATGTAGGTGTATCTACTACTGGTACACCCCTGCCTAACCCTTCGGTGGTAACAGGCGTGAAGTAATGTATGTTATGTGTTTAAATAAATTAATAAATATTCAACAACTTTCCACACAACGCCATATAATTATAGTCTCAAACATGTCCAAAACTGAGCAGAGGTTGTCCAGCGACATCTATCTCGCCACATACGAACTAATGACCGATATCCTACATCGCGGTATCAGAGTTATCCGCGCAATTTGAACGTATACAAGTTCCCGACAACAACCGTCGGGCAGTAGTTAGCCCACCAGACACAACACCCGTCTGGTCGGAGGATCCTCCCTTTTCAATGGCGGATGAGGAATTTTACACACTGTTCCTCATGCCTCCAAAGTTGTGCTTTAAGTACCTACTAGAAAACTAATAAACATACCTACTTATATGTAAGTATACATTTCTAAAAACATTAAGTTTATAGGTAAATTACACTGAGACACAGAACAAATAAATGATCGTGCATGCTCATCACACAAACATTTGTCTTCGGTGGGAATGGAACTTACGGCATAGCAGTCAGGGGTAAGTTACTGTCCTGTTGGTCTAGTAGTTAGTGACCCTGACTGCTATGCCGGAGTTCGTGGTTTCGATTCCCACCCAGGACAAATGTTTGTGTGATGAGCACGATCATTTGTTCTGTGTCTGGGTGTAATTTATCTATAATATGTATGTATTTATAAATATGTAAGTATGTTTATCAGCTGTTTAGTACCCATAACACAAGCTTTGCTTAGCTTGGGACTAAATGACGTTGTGTGAAAAGTTGTGAAAAAAAAAAGTACTATCTACTAGGCTAACAGGTCAATCAGTAATAAAACATCACGCATGTAGTCGTATAGGGCTAGGTCTATACCTAGCCCTATACGACTACATGCGTGATGTTTCGTGATGAAATCAAACTGATTGCATACCTATGTATGCAATCAGTTTGATTTAACAATAAAGAGAAATATTTCCATTTCAAAATAGGCACTTCGGTCGAATCTTTGATCTACATCATTACGAAATAAAGTTTCTTCAAAACATGCATTCAAAGTCTTTGAAAACTAAACCTTTTAACGTAAAAATACGACGTTCATAAATTAGAAATCAAAAATCTTTTAAAAGCCCCTTTGATCGTGAAACTTTAATCTTTGTACGAATCTGTTCCAAAAACGATTAAATGGCTGCCGAACGTCTACGCGCCAGACTTTGTGTCCGACACAGCTAAATAGAGCTTGAAATTGTGTCAAATGATTTAACCAGACAGTAGATGTGGAATCTGTTGGGTCAAGCAATAATTATACAAGGTGTACCTTGAGTTCTGTACATGATTTTAGACCTCCAACCATTGAAAATTGTCGTCAGAAATTTACTATTTTTATATAATTTTAAATCAAAAATCAAAACAAAATATTTCATTTGCAGCGAGCATGTGTGATAATATAATATTAAAGTCAAAGTCAAAGTCAAATAATTTATTTCAATTAGGCCTGAAAACAGGCAGTTTTGAACGTTGCACATTCCAAAAGGTAGTTTTGTATGGAGAAGAATGTGCAAGAAACTCCATACTTACTCTTTTAAAATAGATTTTACAATATTTGTATACATAATCAGATTATATGTGAGGACGATGTACCATGAGAAAAAAAAACAGCTATCCTGAGATAGGTGATATAAAATAAGCAACGCGGCTGGTAATTGTATGAGCGTATTGAAAGATACATGGTGCTCACATATTTACATAATATTTAATCCAAAGTTGATTATTTAAAAAAAGTAATAATCATGAAGTTAATACTTAAAATAAAAATAATAATAAAATAAAAAATCAAATTACAATGTGTGATGTAGAGAAGAAGCAAACATTCCTGTCCAGACATTAAGTTGTCCTATGGAGCAGGACCAGCATGTTTCCAAGCATTTTTATCTTCAATATAATCCATTAATCTATACATATAATAAAACAGTAACGACAGAAAAACTGTACATTGAGAATTTTCAAGAAAAAATAAGTGGCTTTTTTTTAGAAAAACGTAACTGGTGACAAAAAGTGACTTTTTAGAATTTTTGTCTGTTTGTCTGTTTGTCTGTTTGTCTGTATGTATGTCCGGGGTGAACTCAAAAAGTACTGCATGGATTTACTTCAAATTTTGCATGAATATTACTAAGAGGTCGGGTCAACACATAGGCTATATATTATCACGGTATCACCTACGGGGGAGGAGCAGTGAATCTTTATTCTTCTTACTCATTCTGTGGAAGCGTGTAATCAAAGGACGCATATTTAAATGTTGGTTTTGTGTAAGCTATGCTATTATCTAGCTTTACACTATAAAAACTTCGCCATTTAAGTAACTTTGGCAGAGAAACATAGTTTAATGAATGTTAGTAGTATAAAGACAATTTGGAATCAGCGCCATCTATGAGAATGTATAAAAATCAAATCAAGTAACACATGAACACTTTTTGAAAATTAATTTAAATTTTGATCGTGTTGGTGAGGTTAGTAGTTAGTTATGCTTTAAATTCATAGATGGCATTGTGCATTTTTTTTATCTACATATAAAAAAAACAGTAACGAAAGAAAAACTGTACATTGAGAATTTTCAAGAAAAAATAAGTGGGTTTTGTTAGAAAAACGTAACTGGTGACAAAAAGTGACTTTTTGGAATTTTTGTCTGTTTGTCTATTTGCTAGGGGGAGGAGCAGTGAATCTTTATTCTTCTAACTCATTCTGTGGAAGCGTGTAATCAAAGGACGCATATTTAAATGTTGGTTTTAAGTAAGCTATGCTATTATCTAGCTTTACACTATAAAAACTACGCCATTTAAGTAACTTTGGCAGAGAAACAAAGTTTAATGAATGTTTGTAGCATAAAAGACAATTTGGAATCAGCACCATCTATGAGAATGTATAAAAATCAAATCAAGTAACACATAAACACTTTTTGAAAATTAATTTCAATTTTGATCGTGTTGATGAGGTTAGTAGTTAGTTATTCTTAAAATTCATAGATGGCATTGTGCATTTTTTTCATAAAAGTTGTGTCGTATAATTCGTTTTGACAAATTGAAGTTCCAACAAAACCCTCAAAATCTTGAGCAGAGTTCGGATCGTATCATATGGGATCGTATCAGTGTACGATTTTCAAAAGGAAGGCAGTTGAGGCCGTGGACAGAACCCTGCAGGGCATCTGCAGGAACGAACATTTGATGGGTAGTGTCACAGTTCTGCTCAGTGGCGATTTCAGGCAAACGCTTCCCGAGTTGACGCGGGGATCGAGGGCTGACGAGATGAATGCTTCGGTGAAACGATCTTCGTTGTGGTCACAAGTTCGTACGCTGCGCTTGACCATTAATATAAGAGCTCGGCTCGGCGGCATTGCACGCGCTCAAGAATTCTCCGATGTCCTTCTAAGTCTTGGCAAAGGCACTTTACCAGAAGAGAGAAGTGGACAGGCGGTGCTTTCAGAGTCTCTCGGTAGAGTGGTATCCAGCTTCGAAGAACTAATTCGCTGTGGACATCAGTCATATAGCGCACCAGCAGAATTCGTGTGAGAGGGCCATTTTGGCGCCCAAAAATGATCATGCTGCAGCAATTAACGAATGCATTCTCTCGGACATTGAGGGGAATTAAGTGGTCTATACATCGATAAGCACTGTCGTCGAGCAAGATGACGCCACACATTATCCCGTGGAATTTTTGAACTTCCTGTCAGCAAGTTGACTTCCAGCGCATACCATCAAGCTGAATGAAGGTCGGCGTCCCGATTATGCTTTTTAGGAACAAATCTCCTCCAAAGTTGTGTAACGGGTGGTGCCTTAAAGTCATCTCTCTCCACAGACACCATTGAGGTGGAAATTATTACGGGTTGTGGCGTCGGCAAGGCAGTATTTATACAACGCATTCCCCTTATACTTCATAGCTTGCCGATCCAGTTCGAGCGCGTACAGTTCCCCGTGAGTGTTTGCTTAGTGATGACAATCAATAAATCGCAGGAGCCGATACTCAGAGCAGCGGGTTTAGATCTCAGGACGAGTTGCTTCTCACACGGGCACCTGTACGTCGCTTGCTCCCGCGCCACCAGTCCTGACTATCTTTACATTTTGGCTCCTGGCCGTATATTTATCTACGTAGTTTATAGGGAAGTGTTATAAGGTATATACCTTTGAACGTATTTTTAACCGACTTAAAAAAAAGAGGAGGTTCTCAATTGGACGGTGTTTTTTTTTGTGTGTTTGTTACGCGATTACTCCGCCATTTATGGACCGATTTCCTAAAATCGTTCGTTTATTTGATAGGGTATACTACCAGGTTGGTCCCATTAGTATTGAACTTCAGATCTGATGAGGGATCTTCGAGGAATTGAGGGAACTCCTCAAATAATATAGGAAAATATGTACCAATTTTAACATTTTTTTTGGTGACAAATCAAGCATTTACATTTAGCAAGTATCATTTCGTGTAGAAAAACTGATGAAGAAGACAGGCGATGGAACTCTTCAACGCATAACAACAAATTACTCGCAATAGCTACAGTCACATGTCTGTGCATGGTTTATGTATTTCCCATAACATTACGCCTGTCTATTTTAAAAGGTCTAGAAAGAACTTCTTTTGCAATTATTAACCGATTTCAATGATTCTTTCAAGTTTTGAAAGACTTTCTTTACATACAAAGAAACTAAAAATTGCAAAATAAAAAAAAAATTACAAAAAAACTCTCTTCATGTAACTTATATTTTAATGCTATTTTAAAAGTTGTTAACTTATAATGCTATAGCGACACTGGAATCTTAGGTAGGTATATTTGGTGCTGTAGAACCTTCACGCAGACGACGTCGCGGGCAGCAGCTAGTGTATAATAAGCCTGTTTGCAAAGTGTTTTTTTAACATAAGTTTTAAAGTTTCTTTGATTTAGTTTTAATATATCATTAGGTATTTTGGATAGGAAAGCATTCTTGATCTATAGGTATACTAATATTATAAAGGGGTATAGTTTGATTGTTTGTTTGCATTGAATAGGCTCCGAAACTACTCGACCGATTCGAAAAATTCTTTCACCGTTGGGAAGCTACACTATCCCCGGGTGACATAGGCAACTTTTTATCTCTGTGTTCCCACGGGAACGGGAACTATGCGGGTGAAACCGCGTGACGTCTGCTAGTCCAGCATGTTCTCCACATCACGCGCAGCATGACCACCGTAAAAATGGGTATGTCGACAGAAGAATCTACAGATGGTAGAAACATTTCTGCTCGATATTGTAGACTATTGTCGACTGAAGTATCTACATATTTCCTATCTTCATTCTTGACATTGTCGAGCTCAAAACAAAAGAAATATGTCTACTTACATTCGTTTCTACAATGGTCATGCTACCGCGTGCAGATAGGTGTACAAATGAGTAATTTCCATCATGGTTGGTTATGTTGTAAAGAACCATAAAAAAAATCATCGTTCCTATCTAAAACATCGAGATGTCCAGTTTTTCTCCATTCAGCACAATGTCGCATTGGCTACTTCTAACATTTGCTAACGTAAATCTAATAGATTTAATTTTTTTGTTATTACTTTGGCCGTAGACCAATTTTGTACCCAAAGAATAGAGTCGTCAAGATTTGGTCGCGAATCTTGGTGTTAGCCATTGACTATGACGACTACCGACACTTTTTTATCCGAAATACCCATTGATAAAAGATCTTATCATTTTTTTTAATTAAACCTCTGAATGTTTCAATTATATTTTAGCGCCTATTATCCTGAATCTTGAAATAGCTTGTTTTTACCTATATAAGACGTAGGTACCTCCTATAGGTTAGTCAAAATTCCCACTTCATTAGGATACGGTTTTCCTATTAATATGCATGATTATTTTTTCCATGGTTTCATAAATTAAACGAACAAGATATTTTTGGAAAAAGCATTTAGGTATCCCCCTTGCATTTTCCTTTGAGGATACAAAAATGAGAATGAGGAAATAAAGCATAATTGCGTCATTTAATGGCCACCAAAGAACCTAATTAACGCTTGCATTACCCGTGTTTTTAAACTTTTCAGTCGTGAATGTTTTTTGTGTATTTTAATGAGCAAAAAAACCAAACTGGACATTGTTGGGGAAAGGCTAAGTAGATAAAGCTTATTGTAAAAAGCAAAAAACCTTTTATCCGCACATGATAATATAAGTATGAGAACAGTCCAGTCATTGGGTATTTCAATTCGGGATTTCTCAGTGCCCGTAGTGTAGATTTATGTTTGGACAGAGTTGCCAGTTCGTCAGACCTAACAAAAAGCTACGACTGGTGCAGGGATATAATTGCAGGTTGGCAGTGGCGACGGGTCAATTTTCTTAACAGACAAAAAAAACTAAGTAAGCATTCGTACTATTTCTTGTCTCTCTACCTACCATTCAGTATAACTTTGGTGTATATTCATATCAAATTAAATCAAATCTTTATTAAATCTTTTACACAATATACCCAGTTACATATAAAGGCCACAAAAAAAATCTTAAATAGATAATTATCTTTGTTTAAATTAATGTCGTGATGGCCCAGAGGTTAAGGCGCCTACCTCTCATGCACGAGGTTGTGGTTCAAATTCGGGCAAGTACCAATGTGACTTTTTCAATTCATATGTACTTTCTAAGTTTATCTTAGACATCTTTGACATCGATGAAGGAAAACATCGTGAGGAAACCTGGACTTATAGTAGTTAATATAAGTTTGAAATCGCCAATCCGCCTTGAGCAAGCGTGGTGATCAATGCTCGAGCCTTCTCTGTATGAGAAGAGGCCTTTGCCTTGCAGTGGGACAGTAACAGGCTGGTATTATATTATTATTATTATTTTAGATAATTATTTTAGTACCCAACAAATAACTACATATGTGTATATAAACTAAATAAACAATCAGGACTTATTAAAAATTTATTTAAACCTAGAATTATTTAAAATTAGCGACTTTCCTGAACTAGGTTAATAAAACCTGTGTTTCATATTTGGCAGTGGTTAAGTCTAGCTGTCATTATTCAATAGCGGTAAGTTGCTCTTCCAAAGGGAAACCGATAGGAATCGAGTTGTACACTTCGCCACTGGTATTAGGCTGTGAGTTACGATGGCCAAGGTGAACTCGTTACCTAGTAAGTACTATGAAGGAATATGGCCCCTATTGCACCAATTGTAGACAGCATTCCAGTAAGGTGCTGGTAGGGATCTAGAACGTTCTTCCAGGATTGTCTTGTTAGACGTGCAATGCCTCTCCACTCCTTTAGCACCTCAGGACATGTTGATCTGTTGTCGCCACGTCACTGTGTACTTGCGGCCATTTTGAAGGGACCATAGTGTGCAAATCACCCGCTTCCGTTTTTAAATATGTATATGTAGTATACCAATAACATTGAATAGGCAGGGGCCATAGCGAGAGCGACTGGCCTGTTGGTCTAGTAGTTAGACCCTGAATGCTATGCCGGAGTTCGTGGGTTCGATTCCCACCCAGGACAAATGTTTGTGTGATGAGTATGATCATTTTTTGTTCTGTGTCTGGGTGTAATTTATCTATAATATTATGTATGTTTTTAGAAATATATAAGTATGTTTATCAGCTGTTCAGTACCCATAACACAAGCTCTGCTTAGTTTGGGAATAGTAGGTGTTGTGTGAAAGTTGTGGAATATTTATTTATTTATTTATAGTCCTTCCTACATAGTATGTAGACTAGGGCCCCACCAATTATATTTATTATTATTAATATTGCTTAGTTGTGTTTATATTATAGCAAAGACGTAACCACTACATAAGATAAACTAGTTAATTACTAGTTACCTACAGTTATATACACATAATATAAGTGCGTTTCTCAGTAACAACTGAGGTGAAGTGATGTTACGTCGAGGGCTAGACACTATTACGTTGAATGATTGGCATTTACTCATAATTGTATAGTATTAAATCGGCTCTTAAACTTGATTGGTTAACTTTGAAATCGCGAGCATACATACAGAATGCTGTTCAATACATTTATGTAGAGAGGCCAGCATATGAGCTTTTATTTTAGGTATGGTGGGATACACCGAGCTTAGGGTTAGTAGGGATTTTGCACTTGCCTCTTATGTATTTAAAGTACTTAGAGGGAAGATGCATAATCTAGTTGTGTTAGGCCAGGTGAGTCTGTGTGTTCCGGACAAGTACGTGTGGCGACGACGGCAGCCACGGACACTTGTGAAGCCGCGAGCTCGGACCAACCTTTAAGGCTGCGGTTCCATTGAAGCGGGGTTGGGCGGAGCGGAGCGAAGACATGCCGTAATTGTCCTATCACAGGCGAGATGAGTGATGCTATGAGGAATTCAACCAGTGTGATTGGTCGATTTCTGCACGTCTCCGCACCGCTCCACCGAACTCCGCTTCAATGGAACCGCAGCCTTAAAGGAAGCGCCGCTGACGCGTGCACTCCGCACGTTAAACCTTGTAGCGAGTGAGAAGGACTTATTATGTTGTTCTCTGGGTGAATTCACAAGGAATGCTATGTTTGTAATTAGTTATAGGCATTAGTTCTAAGTAAAATAAGAATAAGCTATGAATTAATTAAGGCCTATTTACCGCATTGGTTAGCTGTAATGGTAAATTGTATGTTGATAAACAAAATAAATAAATTTTAACTGTATGACTCAAGAATAAGACCGTACGTATTCAATTGGGTTATTTTGACGGTTTGGTATAACTTTATGAGCTGGCTTATGTACACGTAACTCGACAAAAAATATAGAACAACTGATATTTCATTCGCGATTTCAGGGTAATAAAACTAACGCGTTATGTATTTTATCGCATCGTTGGTCTAGTGAGAATAAGGTCCCGGGTTCGATCCCCAGGGCGAACAAAGTATTATTGAGTTTTTCCATGTGGAATTTCTCAGCAGCAGCCCCGAGTTTGGATTTGTGCCCGGTTGATGGCAATAGGCTCGCCCCCTATTACATGGGAGTTTAAGATAACTGGCGAAATGTTGAAGTACCTACTACAGCAACACCTCCGGCTAACCTTTCGGGGATTACAGGCGTGATGTTATAATACATATTTTTGTTACCAAATTTTCAGAAGACACCCGCGGTGGTATGTCCCTATACCCTAAAGATCGTTTACTATACGTACTGTTAAAATATATTGTTTTGTTAACTTTACGGCGTACTAAATAAAGGGAATTGCTCATTCTTGGCTTAACGTGGACAAGCTGTTCTGTAAAAAGTATTCTTACGAGAAAATATAATTAAACCTAAAATTAATATTTTTTTAGTTGTCGTCGCCGGAAAGTAAATGTAAAAATATCTCGTTTAATAAGTATTAAAGCTGATTGACTTCAAAACCGTCGCCATTTAATGGTTGGAAACTAATTCTGTGTTGCCACATTAATAACAGTTGTGATTATTCTTACGGTAAATATAATAATCGATTGCTAAATATATAAGTAATAATGTAACTACATTTTCTTGAAAATCAGTGATCAAGTGATTTTCAAACGGCGATATACTTATTTTCGTATAATCATATTAAAAACAAACAAAACACTCATCGTTTTTGGCCTTCAAATCATTTTATATCCGATTTTAATATTGATTCGGTTGTTGTCGAATCGATTTGTAAATCGATTTTTTTTTAATTTTCTGACAACACCAGCTATCAATAATGACAAATGCATACAATAAAATCAAAGAGTTTAATAATTAAATTATGTTATGAAACGAATGTTTTGCTTCCGTGTATTGTGAATGTTGTTTCGATTACTTTCGCGAAGTTTTTTGTTTTTGGTATGATGAACTCCAATACCGCTTTAATTGAAGACCCGGCTTTACCCATGGACCGAATCTACTCATGACAATGATCCTGCTGATCCTGCTCGGAGGGTGGATAAAAATGACAGAGGGGAATAGTATTTTATCCTCTCCCTGTGGAAAGAATATCTCCGGCCATGCTAGCCCTGCTGGTGCTATTTTGTTAAATGTTGAACTGGCATGACAGCCTAGGCAATTACTCAATATTGTTGCAATTGCCCTGTATGGCGAAGAACGGTGAGTTTCTGTGCTCACGTTATCACCATAATATAGTAAGCTGGGTAAGGCACGAAAGTAATATTATGCCGCCTGCCCAGTTTTTAGAAAACATTTTATTATTTTATGATTCGTTTGATGAGTTTTATTTTTTCATTTACCTAAATGCCCTCTGGATGTGATTCTACTGCATTAAAAGTTAGAGAATATCAGTATATTAGGCATAATTATGATTTATTTTGGTTGTTTTCCAACATTAGTAGATATGCTAAATATAAACTATTTTTACACTCTCCTGTAACTTTATTATTATAACTAATTTCTTTGAGGTATAAACTATTAAAAACCACAGTCATTAAATATTATATTAAATGTTCACCTTAAGCTAAATGGCCCTAACAAACTGAGCAATTCCCTTTCAAAATAACTGACGCAAAGGTTTAGGGCTGTCCTAAAATAAGAACTGGTTCTGTATCATGGCGCAATAACTCCAGACTCCGGGCTATCACGGACGAATTCGTGGCCCACATACTTTGCAGGGGCACTGGGGTAATTAGAATCATTTTTAAGGTTCCGTTCCAAAAGAGAACCAAAGGAGAAATTCAAAATACTCGTGCTTTTTGAGGGACTTGTTGAAATAAACTACATATCTGTCGTCCTAAAAGTTTTTTTCTCCTAAGATTATAGGGCACAATAGAAAATACTTAATAGTCGTATTCGTATTGTACAGGCGCCAGCACATCAAGTTACCGAAATGTGTCAATTTTTCCCAAATAAATATGAACCTTTTTCTGTTTGATATAAAGTTGAAAAACGATCAAAGAAATTTGACACATTGGGGTAACATGATGTGCTGGCGTCTGTACACCGCTGCACCGGGTGTATTTTCTATCATGAAACAAATTTTCTCAGGCAGATCAAGACGAAAATCCTGAAAATAAAGCTGTTTTTATACATTTTAGTCAAGTAGGTACCTACCAAACTTTTGGATGCAACAACTAATTTTTTTCCGCGACTTTCGAGTTGGTTCATTATAAAAATACACTGTATAGGGCAACGTTATCAGTGTAAGAGGTCTTTAACAGACATCTTTGGATGACATTGATAAAGTGGTACTTGGTTAATCATGACAATCGCACCTCTTGCCTTAAATGCACCTCTATTATAATCGGACGAGAAGACCGCAGCAGGCAGGTTGTTCCAGTCCTTTGATATACACGGTATAAACGACGAGGCGAAATGCTTTGACCGGATCACGGAGGTGCCAACGATGTAAGGGTGGACTCTCGCCGTACACCGGGTTGTCCGGGTTGTCTTGTGAGTTACCAAAACAAATATCTCTGACTAAAGATTTACAGGTTACATATTTCTTTGAGTTCAAAGACCGACAAGTAAGCCATGTTAGATTTACATAAATATCATGCAGTACATGTTATAAAACATAATAATGTTTATCATATCTCACACAGACTTAGCGTGGATTGAAAGCTTTGATTAACATCTATGCAAATGTCGTACAAACATGTTTAAAAACAAATTGATATGCGCCTTCGAATCAAAAATATTGCCTTCTCTTTGTAGGTACTTGTTGGATTTTATAGCAATTTGTTAGGATTCCGTATCCAAAAAAACCCTGATAACCAGTCATCGGATATGGGAGTTAATATGCCTAAACTTCTCTTCTCATACAAGAATTCGGTTCAACAAAACAAACTAAAAATCGGTTACAATCGAAAGAATAATTTTGTCTCATTAATCATTACTCCCTCTCTTTTTTTTCTTTTCTTGAGACTAACCTGGTGTCATAATTTTGATGCCGCCCATGGGCCTCCAACTTGAATTCACATACCATCGAGAATATCTATCAGACATTTTATACTATGTTTTCTTCACAGTTTTATAAACAAGTGACAATTAAACAATAAGCACATAAATCCGAACAGTCAAAGGTGAGTGTCTTAGATCGAACTCGAGACCTATGACTTCCTAGTGCTTTGGTCACACCATTTAGCCTAACACAGCTCTATTTTATCGTTCTGTCTACTTATCTATCAGCGAGCCGTAATTTATGAACTTGTAGGTAATAGGTTAGGTAGACAGATACATTTTTGACAAAGTGTGTATTTCTATTGCCGCTATAACAACTATACAAATAACCATGCTCTTGTTTTTTACTATCTCTGATGTGCGACGATACGGATCCCTTCGTGTACTAGTTCGACTCGCACTTGACCAGTTTTTTGTACTTTGGTGTTACCTAATAGTAATCAATAAATATGCGTATGAGTTATGTTAAATCATGTAGATAACAGCTGTATTTACTCTCATGTCTGTAGAAGAACATAGTGGTTGCATTTAGGTCATAATTTAAAGAGAACGTATCTATAGTAAATTAATTAGTGACCGACCCGTGGTACAACTGCGATGTCCAACTGGTTGTACTACGGAGAAGTAAATTTACCCATGGTTCAACTCTTTTTTCTGATATTTATGATTATGACCCGTGGTACAACGGTGGAATTATGTCCAACTGGTTGGACCACGGGGATAGGATGATCGTGTAAAACAAATGAACGTCTAAAACACAGGACTTGGGGCATCCCGACGTTAGGTTAGTTAGGTTCCTTTAAACCCTGCAGACAGAAATTTCTTACTTGTTATGGCACTTCAGCATTAATAGATAACCTTTTCCTGTTTATTACCAGTAGTTGTTCCATAGATACATTCAATTCCCAGAAGTACAACTTGTTGAACCAAGGAAAGAACAACTCACTCGAGTTGAACCATTGGTAAAGATATTTCCCCATAGAACAACCAGTTGAACCATGGGTAATTTACTTCTCCGTAGTATAACCAGTTGGACATCGCAGTTGTACCACGGGTCGGGAGTAGATTAATTATTGTCTAGTTGAATTCAATTATTTGACTATATAGAGGTATGAAGAACAAGGTGTTCCTCAAAAGAAGTTCCTCATCTCCCATAGAAAAGTAGGTAATGATCCTCCGACCAGACGGGTGTTGTTTCTGGTGGGCAACTACTGCCCGACGCATTGTTGTCCGGAACTTTCATAAGTTAAAATCACGCGGATAACTTTAATACCGCGATGTATGATGTCAGCCGTGAGTTCGTCTGTGGCGAGATAGATGTTGTAACAATAGGCTATTTGAAAAAAAAATAGTTTTTAGTCCCTCATCTAGATTGCAAGAAAATATTCGACACATATTTTTTCTTTTTTCACGTACTTCATCAGAAAATAACGGCGATACATCGAGTCAAAATGTCGCCTGACGTCACTAGCCAGTACAGTTTATGCTAGCTAATGACGTTACAAGCCCCCACTCCTCAACTTTTGCCACGCACCACGCAGCGTAGCGCGTAAATGCGTGTTTTAACGTTGCTTGTAAGTATCTCCGTTTGTAAAGAAAACACACACAGTCCAAAACACAGAAAATGCATCCAAGCGCGTTCATTTCAGTTCAGAGACACGCAACAAGCAGCGTGATGCGTGGCAGTGTGATAATCGCCTTAATCTAAGCAGTTTTCCATCAATTTGAAAGAGAAAAAAATATGTTTCGAATATTTTCTTCTTATCTAGATGTGGGACTGCAAACTAAAATTTTGTCAAATTGCCCATTGTGATTTCAGATATTTCATTGACTTACTAAGTTTGCTAGCATAACACATCATCATGTCTATTATCATCAAAGGGTTAGGCAGAGGTATACCTACCTGTATACTTACTCAAAATTCGTCAGTGATGTTTAGAAAGAAAAGAAAAGAAAGAAAAATATTTATTTGACACGTTTACGTTTAATTCCTATGTAACAAGGGGGTGACCCTATTAACATCAATCGGGCACTAATCCAGACTCTGGGCTGATACGGAGAAATTGCAGATGGAAATACTCAATATAACACTTTAAGCGACCCCAAGATCGAACCCGAAACCAGAAGATAAAGATATTTACACCATTCCACCAATCCATTCGAGTTACACACCATTCCATTCTTCGCGTGGTCTGATGTTGAAATCACCAATAGCCTTAATAGTATAGTATATAGTCAGACCACCAGATCTCTTAGTATGCTAACGTAATATATTGAAAGCGAACAAAGTTTATTTTAATCTGAATTTAAATCGTCAATTAGCAACGCAATGTAGGGATACTTACTTCTTGTTAAGCAATAATCATGGTTTATTTGCGGTTTGAATCCTATCTCATGTTTATATACATTCTACTAGCACTTGCCTCGCGACTTTGTTTCAAAAATAAAAATAATAAAAAAGTAGTATTGAATGTATTTGACTGGAAACGTCCAGAAGGAACGCCTTATATTGTGAAGATTAAAAGTAATTTTTTTAGACATAGCATTGCATTTGCTGACGTTTTTGGAAACAAAATCACAAACGAAATATACATGGTACACTTACACACGTGCAACAAATGGCTTCTTGGTAAAATGAATAAATAAATCGATCGCACAAACACACTAGCTTCTGTAAGTGGAAAAAACAAAATAAAACTAGACTTGCGACTTACGACAAGTTGCGCTTAAGATGCTGCGAGCTTTTGTACAGTCAACAATTTAACTTCACTATCCATCCGTAAAGATATCTAAAATACACCGATTTCGTCACTGACACACTGACACACTGACACACTGATGATCATCAAAATGTTTGGGTACTTCCTAAAGTGCTAGAAAGCTGAAATTTGGTATGTAATCTAAGTTTAGTATACAACCAACAAAAAAAGTCATAAACTCATAACTTTCGCCTCCCATCCTCTAAAATGGGGGGGAGTAGAAGTTTGTATGAGATAATTTAACCGTTTAAGAGCGAAATATCGCCCTGATTTATCGCTTATGGTAAACAGTTAACCATAAAAAAAGGCAAAGACAAAGAATGGGCTATGAAAACCGGCACTACTGATGTGCAAGAAATACACCCCGAAAAAAATACTAAAAGACTAGCAACTTACAAAAAGAACTGAAATGCCCTGTGAAAAAGATATCAGATCTCATGTAGAGCCAAGCTTCTGAATCTACACGGCCTAACCTACCAACCCTTTTTCACAGGGCAAACCTTATGTGGTCGTCTTGGCAATATTTTACATGAAAAGTTTTGGTGGGATTATATATATATCGAAATACACCAATAATTATATATATTATAGATAAAATTACACCCAATGCAGACACTGAACAAATAATCGTGCTTATCACACGAGCATTTGTCCTGGGTGGGAATCGAACTCACGACTTCCGGCGTAGCAGTCAGGGCCACTAACTACTAGACCAACAGGCCAGTCAAAAACCCACCTTCCAAAGTTCCTCATCCCTCATAGAAATGGGGGGTTCCTCCTCGCAGACTGTGGGCTAACTACTGCCCAACGGTTGTAGTCGGGATTTTTGTTTACGTTCAATTGCTCGGATAACTTTAACATCGCGATGTAGGATAGCAGTAGTTAGTTCGTATTTAGCGAGATAGATGTCTCTTTGCATTGTCATGCTCAAAATGGAACGTTAAAAATAAAACCGACTTCAAAAAAAACACTAAACGGTGTAAAATAACTCTAAATTCGGAAGTCTGTGGCTTTGGTGGGTTTGTCTTACTCATGATGGGCCACCGACTTCCGAATTTAGAGTTATTTTACACCGTTTAGTGTTTCTTTTTGAAGTCGGTTTTATTTTTGGCAAAAAAGTTTTTTATTTTTCCATTTTTAGTTGTTACCATAAAAATATTTGCCATGAATTTATTTTATATTGTTAATTGTTAACAATACATGACATCATAATAGGGTTTTCCACTAATCCCTAATAAATTAAAATTGACATACCTAACTGACGAAATCTAGGTATATTGTACCCACCTGCGTACCCCTCAGAGCATACAGGCGTGATGATACGTCATAATGTTGTATAAACAATAAACATCCAAGCGATTCCAGTAATCACGACAGATTTGCCGTCTATTTTTGAAGAGTTCCGTTGTATATCTCCGAAGATCAGCACCAGATCTTCACCAAATTAAAATGGGACCACCTCAGGAGTATACTCTTTCAAATAAAAAAAGAATTTTGAGAATCGGTCCACAAATGGGGGAGAAATCAGGTAACATACTTAAAAAAAAAAAAAAAAAAAATACATACACACGAACATAGAACCTCCTTTTTTGAAAGTCGGTTAAAAATATGGTTTACACCGTGTTGTAAACGTTTCAATAATCTTGAGATTTATATTTGGAGCTTATTTTTATTGTTTGTGACTTAGCTATGCACTAGGTTAGACTTGTATTGATAATGACATTTAATTATATAAATATTGTTTATTTTCTTTCTTTTTTTTTCTTTATTAAGCGGTGTCACAACGAATTGACTGTTTTTGTTCACTGAGTGAATTCACACGGACTGCCTTCTGTGTCATTTCGTCGGAGATTTTGCCGGTTAAATAATAGGTTAGATTATAAGTTCGATTATCAGTTATTAGATGTAAGTATGTCACTACCCTATCGAATTGGGTTACTGTAATGATAGTTGTATGTTTTTTGAAATAAATAAATAAGTAGGTACCTACTTTTTTGTCGGGAGATTTTTTTAAAGTTTTGTATTAAGTTTTATCATAGTACCTACCTGCCTTTCATAACACAAGATAGTGTCCTAGTGTGGGTTTTCAAAGTCACATTTAAGCAGTGTAACTTTTTATAAAAAATACAGTTTTACAAAAAAAAATACTTTAAGAGGTTTTAGGACATGTTCTTGTTCTTGCAGACCATACTTAGGTCAGAAAATAGCGAGAAAGAGAATAAGAAAAAGTAATTGCGATTAGTGCGTGTGATTCGTACGAGTTTAATGTTACTTAGCTCCTGATAGTACGGGTAATATTGTAAGATAAAAGAGGGGAAATTCTCTTATTTTCAAGAACATTCGCGTTTTAATGTCAATCTGTCATTAAATTATTAAATTTCAAAAATAAAAGTTTTGCATTTTGTATGCAACGAATAAACTTAAAAACTACTGGACCGATTAGAAAAGTTCTTTCACCGTTTGGAAGCTACACTATTAGTGGGTGATATAGACTAGGCGTTTTATCCCTGTATTCCCACGGGAACGGGAACTATGCGGATGAAACCGCGTGACGTCAGCTAGTTTTTAATAAAAGCTTATTAGCAATATGGGTTGCTCATTGTAGTCTTGTCAACCCCTCCAACTGAACTAAGTAAATATGCTTGTCTCTCACCAGACATAAGCATAAATTATTTAGCTTGGTTTCTTGGTTTAGGTTCACGTCAGTAGACTAATGGGTGGGGATCGTACTCACGAGAGATCGATCGCCAGGTCGACGCCTTAGCCATTCGGCTGTTGCCTCTTTTAAAGTAAGTCAACAAGCTGATACCTGACTCCATTGCTAAGGATATCGAAAAGGCGTGTCACGGCATTTACCCACTTAGAGATGTCTGCGTTAGGAAGGTTAAGGTTCTGAAGAGGCCACGTTTCGAGATCTCCAAGCTTATGGAGCTCCACGGCGAGGGCGGTGGTGGAAAGAGGGGCGAGGCCGGCGATAAGTCGGAACGCCCTGAGGGCTACGAACCTCCCGTTCAAGAGAGCGTCTAAGTAAGTGATTAAATTCAAAACAGTAGGTAACTTGTGTTTTATTTCAATAAGCCTTCACTTAGATAACTTTTAGTTATTTCTACGATACAGGTTTATGTAAAGTAATCCAATTTGTGGTTAAACGTAACTAGTTTCACTCCGGTAGTAATTTAATTAACGCGTTGCATGTAAGTCATTTATTTTTATTAGCTTCTAGGAATACTTCTCAGAATCATTTGAGTTAACATTGCTTCTTATGAAAGGGCTATAAATCTAATTGTTTAATAGAAAACCATTACGCTTGTGGCTAAAGAATTACAGCTGCACGATCCGATTTTCAAGGATAAGCAATTCTTGTCTAGGTCGACCTGTGGATTGGCGACGATACATTACGTGTCGAGACTTCTCCGTGTTTCGGAAAACAAAACACAAAAAACAGTCTCAGCATTCATTTGCAGATCTTTGAATGACTAAACGGATAGTTAGAAGCCCGAAAGTCGTTTTTTTATAAATTATAATTCAAAAGTAAATAACTCTAAAGTTTTTATATAAGCTATAATACTATTAAGTTTCAAACTAAATTTTGTAGTTCGGTACCTTAGTGTTTGCATGAAATAATAACAATCCATACATCGTCAGTTCTCTACAAACTTTGGCATCAAAAGTAAAAAAAGTCGAAAAGTCAAATCATTCATTTCAATTAAGTACAGTCACGAGCAATACTATGTATACAAATACATTGTCACCTTTTCGAAAATATCTTAACTTCTACTATTCAAAAATATGTGTACGATATTTTCTTTTTTATTATCTTAGATATAATTATGAAGTGATTGTTTTTTTTTTCCGATTTAATTTGATATTTTTTTTATTTGTTTTGATTTTATTATTTAGTATTGAGTATTATTGCAAGTGACTGTACGAGGCACTTTTAAACGTCTGACTTACAAGTTAAATGAATTAAGTTAATGATTCTAGTTGCACCACATTCCAAAAGGTAGTTTAATTAAGAGAAGAATGGGCAAGGAACTCCATATCTTACTCATTTAATCGGTCTTTACATTATTTCGTAAACATTAATCAGATTATCATCTACCCATTTGTTTATTTCTGGACTACCAATCGTATTTGATAAAATCTTTTTGCGTCTAATAGCACAATTCATTTAATATCACAATATATATTTTCTACGCATAAGCCAGTGAAGCAATATATTAATAATAATAATAATAAGTTTATTGACGCAAAAACATATAGGTAACAATATTTTTTAGAAGCCCTAGCTCCTGAGCTAGGTAGCAACCTGTGTTACAGGAGCTAGTGTCTTCACCTAGATGCAAGTGGTACATGTGATCATTTATTTATGTTTGTTAATGAAAAAAAAAGAAATAAATTTGTAAAATAAAATGTAAATGAAAATAAAATAAAATATGTGTGTGTGTGTTATGTGCACGTATGTGATTGTGTGTGTAATTAGGTTCTTATGAGAATAACATTCTTTAAACTTACACTACTTAAAAAGTTTAAAGCAAATGCAGCTTGTTCGTCTGCACAGTGATGAAATAGATAAGCAGCTTAATTAGGCTGTGTCCACAAAAAAACTAGATTAAAACATGACACACACCTACTTGGAGAATGGAGTTTGTTTTGTTAATAATCATATTCACTTACTAAGAAATTTAAAATGACATCATTTGGTTAAAAATCTTTTATTTGAATCAATCAAGAGATTTTTCTAACTACTAGTAGTTAGTGATCCTGACTGCTATGCCGGAGGTCGTGGGTTCGATTCCCACCCAGGAAAAATGTTTGTGTGATGAGCACGATCATTTGTTCTGTGTCTAGGTGTTATTTATCTATAACATGTATGTATTTAGAAATATGTAAGTAATGTAAGTATGTTTATCAGCAGTTTAGTACCCATAACACAAACACAAGCTCTCAAGCTTAACTTGGGACTAAATGGCGTTGTGTGAAAAGTTGTGGAATATAAAAATAAATAAATAATACATTTTTCTTCTTCCGTCTAGCTTTTTCCTAACGATGTTGGGGTCGGCTACCAGTGTAACCAGATGCAGTTGAATACCAGTGTTTATCATGGAGCGACTGCCTCCGTAACCCAGTGACTGGGTAACACGGTACCCCTTGGTTAAACAGTTTGTTTGACTGTCAATTATCTATCTACTAAAATGACAGCCGGTGCACATACCTATTTTATTTTTTAATGTGAGAAAACTCTTGGCTTATAGAAGCTGCAATTTGTTTACAATTTTCTAACTCTTTTACGATTTATTTAAGTATCTAGTTGACAAGTATTTTTTGTGTCTTAATTAATTTTATTTCACTAATTGTTAACGCTAAACATTTTCAAAAGAGTAAATTAAATGTATAGTTTCTGACCTCTGATTTCTAGTTTTAGAAGTGCCCATGCAGATCTATGTAAAATAATTTATTTGAATTTGTTAAAGTACTTTAGGCTTTAGTCATATATTGAATTTTCAAAAAGTCTTTCATTTAAAAAATAAACTTTTGATTGTAAATATTATGCCTATTATAGAAACTTTATTGAATAGATTACGATGGTAAATAAAACACAGAACGTTAACTACAGTGTTTTCTAGTCTATATAGTTTTTTACTTCCTAATTTAAATAAAATAGTAGCCCACCGGTATCGTAAACAAGGTTATCGGTACCAACTAGGTACCTAGGACTTTAAAAAAAAATTCTCCTAATAATAAGAACTGCATCTAAAAGTACCACATTTTGAATCAAGCCCTCACTTGATTCATCTTCCTAACCTTCTACATGTATTATTTTTAATAAGCTGTGTAACCCAGCTGGGCACATCCAATTAATTTGAAATTTACAATAATTCAATAACGTTAATTAACGCTTATTCCAAGTTGTTAATATGCACAAATGACTACAATTAACTTCTCTGTAGAAAGCATTAAAATGAAAGCTGATCAAATAATATACCGGAGCAATGTTTGGTCAGCTTTTGTTTAATTAAAATTGTCACACACTTGAATTTTTCACAGTGTCGCAAACGCACCCGACCGCGTATAATTTGTAAATAAAACACAATACCTATCCTGGTGAAAAACATAGGACTCATTCACCTACCTCATCATCCCAGGCAGGTTCTCCGTACTCCTGATCTCTAACATCCTCTCTTCGTTCATCCTTCATCCGCTGCAGGTCCTTCACGACTCCATCCATCTGCTCGGTACTCAGATCCCCCCAGGACTTCATGGCAGACAGCAACTCCTCATCTTCATCAGTCAGTTCCACTCTCTCCGGCGAAAGAGAATTCAAACGATCCAATTTCTCGTACAACTTTTCCTCAGGTGTTTGCTCCGATTGTCGGTCGGGCGCGACGGTTAATTTTTCCAATTTCTGATACAGTTTATCGAAACGATTCGAAAACGGCGTGTCGGTGACGTGAGCGGTACGGATGCGGTGTGTAAGGAGGATCACGAGAAGGGATAGACGCAGCATCGTGCGAGCGCGGCGGACGGGCGACTGGCACATCATATGCGCACGCGCCGGGTTGGGAATACTTTAGGTGAACGCGCCCGTTCTACGGAGCGGGATTGGTCTTGATTTTATCTACATACGTATTATGCTTGCTCTACTCAATGCTGATAATAAGAGTTTGTTTGTGAATTGCAATCGTCGGGATACCCAGGTTTCAAGTTCAAATAGTGTGATAAACTTAAATGTTATTTTATATTCAAAGAATTGAGGTAATATGGTTGGTATCTTTGTCGTTAGATTTACCTACGTACATAATCAGACTATAATGTTGAGAACTGCAGGGATACAGGCCTCTTTTGTGTGAGTTGTGAGAAGTAATCTACGACGCGGACCTATTGCGGGTTCGCAGACATGTCATCTAAAGCGCCTATCTGGGTTCTAACCTACGACCTAAAACTTGTAAGTCGCGGCCGATACCACTGATTTGCCACTGCATTGCTCTTATTTACCTACAATGAAACTGTCTTTAATTTAATGTCACTTGTCAACTTTACAAGTAGTCTAGGACCACCAGTCTTACCCAGGGATATTGTATTACCTGGTAACTGGGTTGAAGAGGTTGGATAGGCACTCTATGTTAAATACTGATATTTATATCTAGACTTAGCCGGATCCGGTTAGACTGGAAGCTGACCCCAACATTATGGGTTAGGTAATCGTTAGGCAGATGATGATACACTGCAAATTGCAAACTAGTAGTTACTTATGTCTTTTAAGCATCTATGTACAGATGCCAGCACATCATCCTTCCCCAAACTGTTAAATTTTCCCAATTGAATATGAACCTTATTGTGTTTGATATAAAGTTGAAAAACTATAATAGAAATTTGACACTTTGGGTTAGATTGATGTGCTGGTCTCTGTACCTACGGTGTAAATGGTATGTTTGTCATTTGCCGTGGAAACTGGAGTAAAGTGAACTTTCATTGCCTAACATCAGTATGGAATGGCAGATCAATTTGCCTTCACTTAATGGGGAATGTTTAATAAAATAGCACTGCAATACAAGTTTAAGAATATGACGTGGTACCGACAAACTATAATATCTAAAGCTAGACTCATCTATTAGTAATCAATAATAATTAAAATGATAAGCCACAATAATTCTGAACCACATGGTAGGCATTTTTTACATGATGATAGCGTGCACATATATTATTTAAGGAAATAGTGTAAAACATTACCTAACGGGTAAAATTAGAATAAAATAATTACTTCCCAATTAAACTTCGTATTAATAGCAAGTAAATTGTAACTTTATTAGAAAAAATGTGATAGCTTGTTATATTATTATGTACTCGTATGTATCGTGTATGGCTAAATCATTTTTTGAGCATGACCAATTCGGTTGGTTAGGTTTCTATGACACCGAAAGGGTCGTAGAAAGATACACCCATTTTTCACCAGTTTTGTTTAGGTTACCCGTAAGATTGGAAGAGCCTATTACCATCAATCGGGTGCTAACCCATATTCCGGGCTGCTACTAATAAATAGACTGAAAAACCTTTGCCTAACCCGAGAATCGAGATTGAATACTCGGCAATAGCGTTTACGAGCACTTGAACATCGCGGAAGATGTGGCGTAGAGACAAGTGTTCAACAATCAGTTGAGTTACATTATTTACTTATTTTTAATTGATATTTCATAACATTTTGAAACTTTGAAATTTCGAAATGTTTTGAAACATTATTAAGTTACGATTTTTTTTTAAATTCTTATGCAAATAAAAATAATCAATTTCCGGTGAAACAATGAACATTTTAATAGTAGTAGCGTCTACTTATTTGATTTGTTCAAAAATTTAATTGAAAAAACCAAGCTAGAATGACAGATCAGTTCTGTCATCTTTTTGGAGAGTATTTTGGGTAATACGATTCCCTGTTCAAAGACTGGTTGACTTTTGTAGTGGGCTTTTTGTGCTTTTTAGTGACTGGGTATAACTCGGTACACGTAGTAAAACTGGCTGTAAAACATTTGCGCTTATCTGTTAATGGGTAACACAGTACCCCATGGTAACACAGGTTGTGAAACTTTTGGGCTTTTGACTAGACAATAGTATGGACTGTCAAAGTTACACGAATAAATAATGTCAATAGCTTTCCGTAGTCTCAATACATTGTTATTACATTACATACATTTTTAATGTTTACAAGATTAAAAATAATAATAAATATGTTATTAATGCGACGAAGTATATAAATACTCTGTTATCGAATGTTTATAAGACTGGGTACATTACCGTTATCGTAATTTATAAAACATACTAATTGTTCATTGCTAATTCAATAACATTGCAATTTGAACTTTCGTCAATTTGTAATAGAATTTATAATCATTGGATGTTTGACATTACATCAATGCCTTTTGTGGTTGCTAACTGAACATAATGATGATTATTTTTGTTATGAAATTAGTGAAACATATTTTTTTGAAAACCAATCTTCAGGCAATAAGTAGGTACCTACAATTTGATTGCCTTTATAAAATCTCCTTTCTGAACGTAGTAAAATCCCAAAGCAATTACCTAAACATACATACCAGCCCAGACCACACCACTCCTCTTCGCCGTAGTCGGATAAAAAAATAACCTCAAATTACAAGCTCGTCAAAAACTCAACTCCATAATTTTAACCAATAATTTTAACCAATCAAAAGCAGACAATACACCGAACAATCTCAGATTGCATTGTTTATATTCGAGCAATCATCGTGCAATAAAATACAAACTGCAGAACAATGATAAAAAAAAATTCGCGGCCGAGAACTGGTGCTGGTACCTCATATTTATTTGTAAGTCACGCTCACGCATATTACTCTGTCTGGACGCTCATTCATACCTGCATGTCTGGCGAGCTTCGCGATTCCGTATACGTGCACGGGTTCTTTCTTACTACAATTTTCTATAGAACCCTAAAAGGTTATGTGCGAATAAGAATTTATGTGTACCTAAGCTCTGAAAATGGGTTTAAAATAGACTTGATATTTTAAGAAAGATTTTGTCTGCAGACTTAAAAGGAGTGGACATGCCCATTTCTGTTTATGTTTTTCCCATCTATATATGTACTAAACTAAACAATTAAAATACATATTTTTTATTACAACACACATAATTAGGTTTACAGACTAATAACACAATATAATACATAATAACAATAAATAACCAACTTGCTAATTACAAGCTTCTACAGCACGCAGCAGTGGCAGCGTAGCAGTATTGCCAGACCTACTACTTAATTTAGCAAAGTATTTATTAATAAATAAATTTAGTAACTTAAACATTAAATATTGCTATTGCCAATTTGTTATGAATACAAAGATATCAAAAGCCTACTCTAAATGACAGTGAATTGTTTATTGCATTCTAATATTTCCATCTGGTGGTCGGTAGGTATTATCAAAGTAGGGATTGGGTAAATATTTGAGCGTTTCTACCGCAGCCGCGCCCCGTCATTATTCCGCCGTTAATGTCAATAAAAGAGACATTATATTTAATGCATTATTACAGCAATTCTCAGAATCTGCTAAAGTGCCAGAATCTGGAAATGGCTGAGATACCTATTCATTAAATATATGTCTTTTTCATTAACATTGACGGCTGGAGTGCTGGACCATGAGGGCGGCGCGGGCGGTTGAAACGCTCGAATATTTATCCGATTGCAATTCTTAATAAAAAAGTTTCCCTAAGCTTTACGTGAAAAGCAGCCTTTAATGCCAGTCATTTGTTTCTTCCATGTGCATCACGTGGTTTAAGTTTCCTCAGCAAATGGGTATTTCCTTAACATATTGTTTACTCAATTAAACTTTAAGGCTTTATAAGCCAGCATTGCACATGTAAGCGGGTACGCCTATACCTGGAGGCTGTTATTTTTCAGTTTTGTAGTTGTTTTGTTTGAGTTTAGATTTCAATGTTAATATGAATTTACTTTTTTTTCTTAATCTCGGTATATTGGAGTGTGCTAGCTAACACGTGACAATCATTATGAAATGTAATGTTTTACAATGTGTATAAACATTAGTGCTATTTATTGAGCATTTCATTGTATAGATTCTTTGTATACCTAGTTCTTGAAACGAATCAGACAGATGTGTTGCTGGGGAGTTTGTTCCGCCACTTCTTCTTCCCAGCAAAAACACTAGGAAGTGGCGAAGGGTGGGCCGTTTTTGGGGGACTGTCTTTATGTATTTTTTTTGACGTTCAAAAAGTGCTGATTCTCAGCCTAGTTTGAATAAAGACTTTTGATTTTTTTGATTGTTTTTTTTTTTTTAAGAAGGAATGCCTGATTTGTGTAGTCATTCGAAAGTAGGTACACATTCGTCAGACATTTTGTAAAATTCCTCTTGGTCCACTTTCGCAATTGGCCCACAGGGCTTAAAGAAATCCATGTTATTGATGCCTAAATGTAAAATATTAAGGTTATTGATGCCTCAAAGTAAAAAAAGGTTTTAATTCACACATAATTGCACCTTACCATTTGATCATTTATTGGCATTTCAAAATAAATTGAGGTTGATTCTTATGGTCTGCGCTAACTAAGGCACTTCCGATTTTTTTAATGAAAATTCCAAAATAAATCCGTTATCTTGCACCTGGACAGTTTGAATGTAGTGAACAAACGATATTGTTTACTTGAATTATATTATTGAGTTTTATAATATAGAAAAAATATATCCATGTTCTGTAGTCAGAACATGGATATATTTATTTATTAGTTTATTACTTATCCTTATCTTTGCATACATTTTGTGTTACCCATGTGTAAGGCAATGCTTGTTTCTAACATGCAGGACAGTACAGTTTGGGTAGGGTTAGTGAAAATGGGTGACAACTCACTTTCACTTATGTAAGTAAACACTAGATGACATCCAAATCAGTGTTCAATTTAGTTTAAGAATTGTTTTTTCAGCTCTTCTAATGAGTTGCAGGCCTGGCCTGAGCAGACCTGGTACTATAATTTAAATAATTATAATACTACCAGTTCAATGCTTTTCTTTTTTCATGTTTTGCTGTTTTGGTCTTATATTTTATAGTCTTAATGGTTTTATTTACTTTAATATTAACGTACCTATTTATTTTAACCACATTAAAATAAATACCATGAACGCGGGCATCATAGGCTACGGTGATTAAAATGATCTGCTCCTTTTCTGCTTCTATGACATGTATATATACATAAGCAAATCATAAAAGTATTTTAGAATTGTACTTTGTAGATGGCGCTTTGTATTTTTGCCAACCCAAGAGAAAAAGGTGTGAGTTTATGGATGTGCGAATGTATGTCTTTCCCTATATATATTTTTAAAAAAATATCCTTAGCAATGTGGGTTGCACGTTACTAGTACTCTTAGCCTTGATAGCAACTCGATCTAAGCTAAATGTGCTTTGTGTCTGTAGTGGGTTCACGTCAATAGTGTTTAGGGGAAGGGACCGAAATCACAATCATGCAATTGGCAGGCAGACAACGCGCCGCGCCGCAGAATTCGCATCAATTTGCGCGTACCTTAATATTTTTAGCGATCAAATCGCCATTACTTTTCGCTGGCTTCAATTTAATACAAATTATTATGAGTTTTTGTGCGACGGGTACAGTTCGCATCAAATGCAAATGAAATGAGTTTACATATAATAATCGACAATTTTGCTACAAATGTCACGCAAATAGTAAGACTGTATCATGTGTGTTAATATTGGATAACATTAGCACATTCTCTTATTTTTAAGATCTTTGTATGAGTACTTAATTTAATTAGGTACCTGTTTCACAAAATTGGTTCTGTCCTTTTCTGACATAGAACTTTTTCCATTAAAATTGTATTTAAGAAGGTAACAATTTTGCTTGGTCAATGTATTTAAATACCTACATGTCCGTGATGAAACTATCATGTAATTTTATGTTTGGCTAAAACTCAGAGATTTCCATGTAGGTACAAAAGTCAGCTAGCTACACATCAAGTTACCCCTAACTATAAATTTCCACTATAGCCTGATCTTGTATTGTTTAGGATTTCCGTACAAAGCGAGATCAGCGTAAACTGAAAATCAATAGTTTGATGTCTAGCCGTGTGTACGTGCGTGTACCTATTAAATCAATAATCTTTCTAATAAATCAGAAAGTTTCGAAGTTGTCTGTACATGGAAATAACCTACATCGCAAGCCCTGTGTATTTATTAAAACTCCATTATGTACCAATTCATGGAATGCAATAAAAGCATTGAGTCATGACAACATTGCATTGCGATCGGATGAAACCTTTGACGAATTTAGAATTTATTTCTTAAGACCCTTTTCTCAGTAATTAGTCCAAAAATAACGCATGTTTTGATTTTTGATTAATTATACAGAATCATTAGTTCTTCACTAAACACTTTTCTAAGGGTTAAAGTTTTATTTTTTGTTGGTTTGCATTAAAAGTTTTTGATTCATACAAACTTAAATACTTACTTAATTCAGTCTTATTATTTTTCGTTATATTTACCAATGAACGTATATAAGTAGGTACCTACCTACTTTCTTTAAAAACTAAAAAAAGTATAATGATCTTGCGTTAAAAAAGTATTGCAATATCGATGATACAACAGTGCAAACTTCGGTCTAAGTTTGCGATTTCGACAGTAATTTTGTTAACTAACGCTATTGCGCTTTAGTCTATACTAATATTATAAAGAGGTAAAATTTGTAAGTTTGTAAGTTTGTATGTAGGGGGTAATCTTCGGAACTAATGATCCAATTTTAAAAATTATTGTACTGGTGGAAAGCTACACTATTCCCGGTGGACATAGGCTACTTTTTATCTCCGTATTCCCACGGGAACGGAAACTACGCGGGTGAAACTGCGTGACGTCTGCTAGTATTGAATAACCTTCATTTAATCTTTGCATTTAATAAACTGTCAGAGGATAGAGTGTTGATTTTAAAGCGCTCTACACACCAAAGCCCCGCGGCATATGTTGGCAACATTTTGCCGGCGGGCTAGGTTGGCGGCTTCAGTCATTGCAAGTTGTAAAACTTTGCCGGCGGCATGTCGGCGGCCATGTCGCAAAAACAAAAATACTAGCACGTTACTACAGTTAAAATGTCGACGGGCAACTGAGCGCTTGCGTACGTTAGCCAAGCAAGGCAAGCTGCCGACATGTCGGCTGCAACACGCGCGCGCGATGGTTGCCGAGTTACCGACATGCTTCTTTCAACATAAGGCGCGGCGGGTTGTGTCGGCGGGCTTTGGTAAGTAAGGTAACTTATACAATTTTGTTCCGGATGCGACTCGCGAGTAAATTTTTCGTACTATAAAGCACAAATCTGTTGTTTGTTGGTTACCCTTGCAACCGAAGAGGCACTTACGCTTCTAGATAAAAGAATATAACCTACAGCTTCGTGATTCTGTTAAAATCACTCCGTGAAAATGTAGGTGAAGAGAAAGCAAATTGAGCAGTCATTTCATAAAAATGCTAGACAATGACCGACAGTTCACTTCACTCGAGTTATTACGGGGTGATTCTAACAAAATCGACCAGCTGAACTTTTATGACAAGAAATATCGGAACATACCTAAAAAATGGCAGGCTTATTAAGACTAAATCATTTCCGAAGCATAGACACAATTCTAAGATTAACAACATTAAGCTTACTTGCATGCATTCCACGTCTAAAGCTCGATTCTGTGCAGTCTAGCATATTAATACTTTAAGATATTTCAAAGAAAGTTTTGTTGCCCGTCTGTTGCGTTAGACGCCCTAGTTCTTTAGAAACATTCCATAATGCACCAACATCTTAAAGCTGCTCTGACCACCTGGCGATCAGTAATTGACCTTTAGGTACTTGTTAATAAATGCTTAGAAATTTCTTTTTCGTAAATATTCTAGATATTTTTAATCTACGTCACTAAAAGATACTTTATTGATAAAATATTAATCATGCATCGTCAGTAAACCCTCTGGTTTCTAAATACATGATGGGCTTTAAATCTCAATTCATGTATTAAAATTAGGCTGACAACCAGCATATGTATAAGCAACTATTTACCCAAACGCATAATATCATCACTATATCCCAGAGTTTTTGTCTGATAATTCATCTGTCAGATAATTCGGAACAACTTTCATGAGTGTATACTGAAGAATGCTAAGAACTTTACCCAAACGCATAATATCATCACTATATCCCAGAGTTTTTGTCTGATAATTCATCTGTCAGATAATTCGGAACAACTTTCATGAGTGTATACTGAAGAATGCTAAGAACTTAAATATAAATACATCATCATCATATTAGATAGCACACTCCCTGTACCTACGTAGGAATAACACAAAAATGCTTCTCTATTCTTATGAAACTCTTCTCAAAACATAAGATACCTAACATTCTTATTCTCAATCTCAGTCATCTATCATTCTCAGACTTTTAATTTATTGCCTATATCTACAGTAAACACCAATTCACAAAATGGACGACCAAAAAAATGCCACCATAGCAATTTGACAGTTACAAATGCCAATATGGCGGCCACAGAAATAGCCCGCGAACTAAAAATAAAGGATTAGACACAGCTGTGGCTATTTTTGTTTGAACACTCTTATTGTAGGCATTTAATAAGATGATGTAATATGATTTGAAGACAAAAAAAATAGAGTAAACTGAGTTCCCACGATGTGGCGCCTAATTTGTTACTGCGGGTACCGACTGCCAGACTTCTGAAGAAGGAAGTCAGAAGTCTGTTTTAACAAGGAGTATCGTATTACTCGGTAACTGGGTTGTGAATATCAAATAGGCCGTCACTTCATGTGAATCACTGGTATTTAGCTGCATTTAGTTAACCTGGAAACCAACTCCAACATACTTGGGAAAAAACATGAAAAAGAATAGAATGTTGTTCACAATAACAACTTACAAATTATAACAGACTAACTAGCCTGTTGGTCTAGTAGTTAGTGACCCTGACTGCTATGCCGGAGGTCGTGAGTTCGATACCCACCCAGGACAAATGTTTGTGTGATGAGTACGATCATTTTGTTCTGTGTATGGGTGTAATTTATCTATAATATGTATGTATTTAGAAATATATAAGTATGTTTATCAGCTGTTTAGTACCCATAACATAAGCGAAGCCATTGCGAACCATTAAGCGAAGGGTGGGCCGTTTTTGGGGGACTGTCTTTATGTATTTTTTTTTGACGTTCAAAAAGTGCTGATTCTCGGCCTAGTTTGAATAAAGACTTTTGATTTTGATTTTGATAAGCTTTCAAGATTACTTTGGGACTAAATGGCGTTGTGTAAAAAGTTGTGGAATATTTATTATTTATTTATTTAACTAGCGGACGTCACGTGGTTTCACCCGCGTTGTTTCTGTTCCCATGGGAATACATAGATTAAAAGTAGCCTATGTCACTCAGGAATAGTGTGGCTTCACAACGGTGAAAGAATATTTCAAATCGACCAAGAGTAATAATAATATAAGTACATAATCTTTCCTCTTTGTAATAATTATTAAGTATAGCAAACATCCCGCGTAGGTACCGTTCCCGTGGGAATACAGGCATAGCCTATGTGTTTATTCAGGGTGTCAGCTAACTCCATACCAAATTTTATTAAAATCCATTCAGTAGTTTTTACGTGAAAGAGTAACAAACATCCATCCATCCATCCATCTATTCATACTCACAAACTTTCGCGTTTATAATATTAGTAGGATAGAAAAGCTATAAGGTTAAATGGCTAGGCAGATAATTTCTAGGTCATTTTAATTGTGACTCATAAGTGAATCATACATAACATTAAGATTTATATTAACTCCGTTACACACTATAGTGATCAATTTCGCCCTCAATCATAGTAAAAAAATCATACATAAAATATTTTTATTAAATTGAGAAATATTTACCGTCACCTTCCTATGATTCCTGACAGTAATTATCACCTTCTGAGGTAAGCAGAGGGCATGACGGATCCAAAGTAAGCAGCCTACCTGTTCGATTTTATCGTAAACTAGCGACCCGTCATAACGTAAAAGGTCGCTAGTTTACGTCTGTGACCAGCAATTCTATTCTGTAAAAATCATCACGTAAAAACGTAGGTGAAGTGATTTTTTTTTATATTTTAGCAGTAGCGCTTGCGACCACTCGATCATCGAGGCAGTCGAGGTAGTAGACTATAGGTCATAGACGAAGAGATTTAAAATACTATAGCGCGGGCATGTCAAGGAAATGTCATAGAAAAACTTTGATCCCATGTCTCAGTAACGCCATCTTGTTGACTATGTTGACTACTCTTGTAGCCAGCCAAAGATAGAGATTGTAAATAGTAGTTTTAATGTTAGATAAAATACATATGAAAAAAATATACAATACAGCCATCAGGCGACACATTGACAAATTATTCAAATTCTATATTTAAACATACAAACCATAGAACCACAACTCTATAAAATATAAAACACTCAAGCCAGTGATTGTACCAAGAAGATTTCAACACATCTAGAATAATATATGAATATTGGAGCGGCAGCGGAGCATACTAAAAAAAACTCATAGACTTGTGTCCAAGCAGGACACAAGTTTCGGACGAAAACTGATCGTGATGTCCGGTCTATAGGTATTGAATGTCTTTGGTCATGGATTAACTATAAACCAACATAAAGAATGCCATCCTGATCTCACATGTACAGACGCCAGCACATCAAATTACCAAATACCCAATGTGTCAAATTGCTTTGATTCTTTTTCAACTTCATGTCAAACAGAATAAGGATCATATTCAATTGGGAAAATTTGACACAAACTTAAAACTTGATGTGCTGGCGTCTGTACACTCGTACGATTTATAGTGGTATCGTAAGATGGGGGATTGAATACCCGACATTCTCCAAGTATTAGTTGAACCGATTGTTACATGCCTATTGCCAATTCGGTAGTTTATGGTCGGCCTCGGAAACAGTTCCTATAAATCAATAATAAATATTGTTCTACTAAGAATTTAAACTATTTAATAGTTCCACTGAACTATGAATTTTAATATACAATTGGCAAAGTGGCTGAGCGATTGGCTTCGGCGCTACGTCTCGCGGGTTCGATTCCCGGTAGTTGTTCCCGGTCGTGTTGTTTTTTAATGTCAGTTTATATCTTTGTCAACGAGCCCACGACATAAGAGAAATTCATATTCAATGTTTTTAGCCTAACGGTTACAGCTTCGACTCTCAATACACGAGGGTGTGAATTCAAATCCGGGCAAGTACATACTAAGGTGACTTTTTAATTTCACATTGTACGTAGTTACTTTTTTCTATGTTTTATAGAGGCATAGAAAAATAAATATTTCACATTATTCATGCCATCTACTTAGTTCCAACAGCGAATTAAAATCTATATCATTCTATATTAGTACTTATAAAATTAGTTTTTTTGTCTGTTTGTTAGGATTTAAATAATTAACTATACCGATTTTATACCTATGCTATACTCCATCCGATTAGGTAGTTAGCAAAAGGTAAACAATTTTGACATGTATTTTTAGTTAATAACACAGTTTAAAAACAAAATGCAGCTGAAAACAAATTTAGAACAACAAAAACGATTACATGATCAATTAAACAATTTGTTTAGACAGTAGTTGTATTTAATTAATAAGCGTTTATGTAAAAAGACTTGCCAAGATTGTTTACCTTTAGTTAACTACCTACTCGGATGGAGTATAATATGATGTATTGCTGAGACGAATTCACTTTACCTAAAATTATAAATGGAATTCTTGTTTTAGTGTTGTTGAAGTCCAATATTAATAAATAAATGTTTTAACTGTAATGTTGATATCACATCCCATGAAACTATGATCAACGATAAACTATTTTGAATTCTTGAATTTGACAGTTTGTAAAAGTGTGAAGTGAGAGTCTGAGTAGGTACAAGAGACATTACCCATAAACTTTAAAAGTTATGTGTATTCAGTTACAAAACTGCTGGTACGTTAAGAATGGCAATTAAGATGTTTGGTGTCTCAGGTCGAGTCTTATGTAAAGTGTTGTTTGTGAACATAGAGCTAAGAAATTAGATGTGCTGAGAAAGGAAGAAAAATAAACAAAATTATACAAAAACTCTTCTCTGGTCTATACTCTATATTACTTGTTTTTTGAAAATAATAATAATTAGATTCCACAACTTTCACACAACGCCATCTAGTCCCACGCAAAGCAGAGCTTGTGTTATGGGTAAAACAACTGATAAACATACTTATTTATTACTAAATGCAAACACATTATAGATAAATTACACCCAGACACACTACCAATTTAATAATCGTGCGGACGAAGTAAGCGGGCAGCGGAGCGCCAGCCTAGCGGCAGTTCATTTGACAGTTCATAGTGTTCAACGATTAACTGTCAAGCAACTAGTTTCATATTGGCTGTCATCAGTATGAATCGATGATGATGTCACGATACGCACCGTACCCTGACTGATTTAGCTTCGATGGTCCTAGTGTATCATTTTTTTTTTTTATTGTATCGTTTTTTATTTATTTTTGATGTAAGTAATGTCGTAGACCTAGTCATGTATTCCAGTTTTGTACATGTAAGCGGGCACGCCCTTTTTACTTGAAGGCTTATATTTATTCAGTTAGTTATATTTTATTTTTTTGCATGAGTTTAGTTGTCAACGTCGGTACTTACTATTTTTATTACTACTGCCTTGTATATTGGTGAGTGCTAGCTAGCATGTAGCAAATTATTTAATTTAAATGATTAAGTTTATTAATTACCAATGCTGTTTAAACTGTTCTTCTAACATATCAGACAGACGTGTTGCTGGGAACTTTGTTCCGCCACTTCTTCTTCCTAGCAAAAACACTAGGAAGTGGCGAAGGGCGGACGTTTCGGGGGACTGTCTTATGTAATTTTAAACGTTCCAAAAGTGCTGATCCTCAGCCTAATTTGAATAAATGACTTTTGATTTTGATTTTTTGATTTTGATTTTTTGATTTTTGATAGTCACCGTAACTTGAAGTCCACTTATAGTGCAATACCATTTTTTTGTAAATTCTAAAAATTGACATCAAAGTTCGGTGTGCAACAGGACGCTACTTAAGTAGTCACTGGCAATGAAAAGATAACTGTTAGCCTTGCTGGTGTCAAAGTTTCCATTCCACCTCTGACTTTGGCTTATTCCCAAGAGCTCCAAATCTATTGTTCTCCAAACACTTTCTCTCCATACATTGATTCCCAACAGCTCCATAATTTTATTAGATAAAAAATAAAATACTATTTTTTTTCCCAGCGGCTCCAAACCAAATTGCGTACCTACCTAAGGTCAACAAAACACAAATTGCTTCCATCAATAATATAATTTAAAGGTAAGTAGTTTCAGTACATAGGCAGTCACAAATCAATCTTATCTTAGTATGTGCAATCTGTACTTGAAAATTTTTGGAGCTCATGGGAAAGATTTTAATTATTAATATTATATTGCTTTTTTAATTTGGAGCCGTCGGGAATAAAATTATGGAGCGCCTGGGAATAAGCCCTGACGTGGCCTCACTCATCTGTCAGGCATGCGGTTTCTCACGATGTTTTCCATCACCGTTTTTACAATCAGAAGTGCTTTGAGTTCGAACTCAAGACCTATTAATTTACAGTTCGCCGGTCACACCACTATCACCATTTCAGCCATAGGAAGTTCACTGCTGGACATTGGCCTCCCCTATAGATCTCCAATAAGAGCGGTTGGAAGCGGCTCGCATCCAGCGCGTTCCCGTGGCCTTAATGAGGTCGTCTGTCCACCTTGTGGGTGGACGTCCTACGCTGCGCTTGCCGATACGTGGCCTCCACTCGAAAACTTTTCGACCCCATCGGTCATCAGTCCTTCGTGCTATGTACCCAGCCCACTGCCACTTTAACCTGCTAATCCACTGGGCTATGTCAGTAATCTTGGTTCTTCTACGGACCTCCTCATTTCTTACACACCACTATAGGCTATCACTACTAACCTGGTATCAGAGTTTTATGCCACCCGTGGGCTTCAAACTTGGCTTCACACAATGCCTTTGAGAAATATTTCTGAGGCATTGTGTGCCGGTTTCCTCAAGATTTTTATTTACATTTGACTCTGAGCCACGAATTCCCTTCCTAGATCTGTGGTTACGTGTCAAAGCTGTCATACCTCGCCGATGTCTCCGTATCTAAATGCCGGCAGGTCAAGCTATTGCTCATACGAGTTCATGATGCGCTTTGAAAGGGCACAGCTTTTTAAAACATGCTGGACTGTGTCGTCAAGTTTCATTTGCGTTTGTCAAAGTCAATTATTTACTCATTTTAACAATACGAATATATTGGATACCTACTAGCAGACGTCCCGCGGTTTCACCCGCGCGGTCCCGTTCCCGTGGTAATATAGAGATAAAAAGTAGCCTATGTGTTTATCCAGGGTGTCAGCTAACTCCATACCAAATTTTATTAAAATCCATTCAGTAGGTTTTACGTGAAAGAGTAACAAACATCCATCTATCTATCGATACTCACAAACTTTCGCGTTTATAATATTTATTAGTAGGATTTCTTCTGGCCAGAAGTTCTGGGTCAAATTTATCACCATCATCATTTTAACCACCTTTTCCCAACTATGTTGGAATCGGTTTCCAGTTTATCCGGATGCAGCTAAGTACCAGTGTGTTACAAGGAGCAACTACCGGTCTGACCTCCACAACTAGGTTACTGGGTACTACAATAAGTCTTGGTTAATCTGGTTGTCAGACTTTCGGGCTTCTGACTTTCCCTAACGACTCGACTGACTTAAAGGTATAGGTACTAATGACAGCCTGTCCATTAATCGTCTGCTAGTATTTTATATAATTAAAAAATGAAAAAAAAAATGTTTTATTTGTTTTACAAGTAAACTTAACAACTAGTGATTGGAGCCTCCTTTTAAGCAATAAAGCCTGTGTTAGGAGACTCCGCTCTTCCAAAACTTAAAATATTAACATAAAATTACTTGTTTTAGGTGTTGTAAAAACAGGCGAGGCGGTGTGTGAATGTGAATATGAGGGTGTGTGAATGTGACTATGACAAAAATGTATTGCTTAACCACTAACCCGTCATATGGCGTAAACGTAGATCGACGCGAGACTTGCTTTTTATATGTTTCTATAATTATGGCCTACGAGTGGATAATGTGTATGCGGTGTTAGAATATAAGTAATTGTTACACTTATAAGTGTAGCTACATTTTACTAATTATAAGGAAATGCACTGTGTAAAAATTCTTGGCTCATTAAACAAATAAATTAATGTTAAAGTAGGTAATCCACGCGAAGAAAGATAATATACAAAATCCTCAAACCAACCTCAATCAATGGGGTATAATGAACTTAACACCCTGTTTCTTATATACCCCTAAAATCTTATTCGACGTATTTCTTCTAGACTACAGCACACTGGGGCACACTCTAGATGCATTTCTAAACGCATCGTAAAAACATAAATGTTTCAAAGTATTCGAATGAGTTCAAATTCAAAGAAGTATGCAACAATGTGAGATGAGTGCCGCATTTTATAGAAATACTAAGAATTAATAATATTAACACAAAGGCGAACAGTGCGGGTTTCTTTAGAAATTGTGGAGAAATTTACATTGGCTTCCCAGTAAGTTATTTGCATTTGACTGTGTTTTATAACTTGGGAACCGTATTGAAGGGACATGATCTTACTTACAGCTTCGTTTGATCTCGTGAATGTCGTCCTTTAAGTACGTAAGGCAGTTTCTAGTTTATTAGCTTATTTTTACCCGACTAAGGCTAAGGAAGGTTATGATTTTGATTTGTTCCCACATAGCTCCTAAATTATTTAAACGGAACTCGACAAATGAGGTAGCTGTAGAACCGCAATAATTGTCCGCTGAACATAGGCTACGTGAAGTGTCACAAAACTCGATGTTGCGCCCTATAGTGGACAAAAAGTATTGTGTTAAAAAAAATATACAGGGTGTAACGGAAAGGGTATATACATCCGAAGGGCACGGATTCTCTTGGTGATAAGAAACGACATGGCAACGTTTTTATACCTATACATACATAATTGTAAAGTTGAGCCCGCCCGCGCTGTCGCGCCTTCGTCGGTTAGGCAGAGCCCGATAGGTCTGTACTAGGTGCGCAGAACCCGAGATAGATATACTTGAACCTTGCCGGACAGGATTATGACCCTCATAGTGCGGTGACACGTTTGTTATGATTTTGCATTTAATAAACTGTCGATATTAAATAATATCGTGAAGTTTTAAAGTTATTAGTTGGGAGCTGAAATTTTGAGGAAAGACTCGTTATTAAATACTCTATTCACCCTGTTTGTATGTATATACCCTTTCCGTTACACCCTGTATAAATACGATTTGTTTGGTATCATTTGCAGGGTAGTTAATTACCCTCCCCGACCCTTGCAGGAGCCAGCCCGCGATGCTGAGTCGTTAGTTTTATAAATAAATAATAAATCATATTTATTTCTGTAAATGGGTTCATACAAACACTTTTACATGTAATTTTTTAACTAGAAAGCGAGGTCGGTGTTTAACTATTTGACTACTCTGAGAAGAAACACCGAAAGAAACTCAGAGGACACAGTCTCTTTTAAAGTTCAGACATTATCTTGGTCAGATCATGTAAGAACCATGCAGATTAGTGAATTTTGATTCAAAATCAGCACTCACAGCAAAAATTAAATTTAAAATTTAAAAAACCCCCATCGCAAAAAAGTAATACATTTAAAAAGTTAAAAATAACACTTTAGCCATGAAATTTTACGTAACGTGGGGGTACCGCTTAAGTCAGAAATGTTCCTAGTACTTGTTGGTATGTAGGTACTTATTTTAACGGTACCCCGACGTTACGTAAAATTTCATGGCTAAAGTGTTATTTTTAACTTTTTAAATGTATTACTTTTTTGCGATGGGGGTTTTTTAAATTTTAAATTTAATTTTTATTTTAAATTTTTTAAACGCATTAATTTTGTTTTATAGAGTTAACAGTCATGAGAATTTTTCAGTGCATTGTATGTAGAGTCAAATGCTGGTTAAAACGAATCCAAACACGACATATCTGCTATTATTTTGTCAAGAGTCTACCTACTGATGTGCTGGATAGCCTGGCTGCAGCATCAGCTCATCCTGTTGCTATCAGTGCATTGTATGTAGAGTCAAATGCTGGTTAAAACGAATCCAAACACGACATATCTGCTATTATTTTGTCAAGAGTCTACCTACTGATGTGCTGGATAGCCTGGCTGCAGCATCAGCTCATCCTGTTGCTATCAGTGCATTGTGTTTAGAATCAAATGCTGGTTGAAATGAATCCAAACACGACATATCTGCTATTATTTTGTCAAGAGTCTACCTACTGGTGTGCTGGATAGCCTGGCTGCAGCATCAGCTCATCCTGTTGCTATCAGTGCATTGTGTTTAGAATCAAATGCTGGTTGAAATGAATCCAAACACGACATATCTGCTATTATTTTGTCAAGAGTCTACCTACTGATGTGCTGGATAGCCTGGCTGCAGCATCAGCTCATCCTGTTACCACCAAGGCATTGTGTGCAGAATCAAATGCTGGTTAAAATGAATCCAAACATGACATATCTGCTATTATTCTGTCAAGAGTCTATCTACTGGTGTGCTGGATAGCCTGGCTGCAGCATCAGCTCATCCAGTTGCCATCAGTGTATTGTGTGCAGAATCAAATGCTGGTTAAAATGAATCCAAACACGACATATCTGCTGTTATTTTTCCAAGAGTGTATTAGTCTGCTAGATATCCTGGCTGCATCTGACCAAATACACCACAATGTTGCTTATTAATATTACATACATGGGTGTTTGAAATTTTAAGACACACATATGTGTCTAAGTAAAGTAAATACCCATTGACGTCTAAAATAGCAACGGTAGCTAACACAAAAGAGCTGATGCCCTTGAAACGGCTGAACCGATTTTGATGAATTATGTCTAAGAACCATCGCAAGAAACCCTGCTTTCAAATAAAAAAAACCGCATCTAAATCGGTTCACCCGTTTGGGCGCTACGGTGCCACAGACAGACAGACAGACAGACAGACAGACAGACAGACACACACACATAGCGGTGAAACTTATAACACCCCTCTTTTTGCGTCGGGGGTTAAAAAATGACTTTGCTCTCTTGTTGCACAAATAACTATTTATAACTTCTGTCTTCAATCTCACAAAAGCTTCTGTCAAAAGCTTCACTCGATTTGCCCCACAGAGTACATTATACTATACTATATTTGCCCTATATCAAGCGGCATATCAGGTTTCTACAAAATTCGTAATATATTTTTATCCGCAAAAAAAATACGTAAAGAAAGCGCTCATAAGTAACTTTTAAAATAATAAAGACCACCAACGAACCGCCTTCTCTACTCGCGCCGCGACACAATTATCATGAAAAATCCAAGAAAAATAAATAATAACAAATTTGGCACCGGCTGGCTGCCACTCTGCATGTTTATCCATATGTCACTCACAACTAGCGACCTGGTTCACTCAAAAAAACGAACTGACTAAAAAACTAAACAAATAAAAACATGGGAACTATGCTTGTTTGGTCACGTAAGCATTTTAAAAGCAATTCGAATAACTAAGAGGCTTGTAGCCACAAGCCTCTTAGTTATTCGAATTGCTAAAGCTACAGCCGGATTGATCGTACGTTAAGCAATGCTTTTTAAAGCCAGTCGTTGGATGAGAGTATTCCCGATCGTCCCACCGACTTCGTCCCGTCGTGGGACGAATGGGAATTTATAAAAAAAAATCCCGATCGTCCCTCTAATTTTGTTGATGTGGCGAACCTCCTCGCGCCGTAGGGCCTCTAAGGCTACACTCCAACCAAATTTGAAAGTAAGCTACGAAACAACGATTCAACATTTTAAGCACAAAAATATTTAATGGGACGAATGGCACTAATCTAAGAACATATCCCATTCGTCCCTCTAAAATCCTAAATGGGACGATCGGGAACAAATTTGATATTATTTTTGTAAATTCCCGTTCATCCCACGACGGGGACGAAGTCGGTGGGACGAACGGGAATACTCCGTTGGATGGGTGACTATTCAATACATATTTTAAGAGCGTGTGTGTCTCGGAAATATGGTCGCGACTGTCATTTGTTGATGATTTTGACAGTCGTTACTATATGTAGTGGGGAGCCTAGACAAAATCATTATGTTCATTGTCTAAGTAGTAGGTATAGCGAAGCTCAATAAATCCGAACTGTATGGAATTCGGCAATTTTTATGTTTTGTTATGCCAACTCCATACAATACATGTTGAAGTTATCGAACATGTCAGTTTGAGAAATAATCGTGCTACCCAGGCACTGGCTTGTGGAGATCGAGATAGGTAGTTGCTCCATGTAAAATGCTGGTTCCTGTCTTACCGCAAAAGTAGAACACGTCCCAAACATATAGTTGAGAAGAGGTTTTGCAGATGGATGAAAAACACAGAGAAAAACAAACGGTTTCAAGAATCATCCATCTTTGAATCCAAGTTGAAAAACGATCAAAGAAATTTGACACATTGGGGTAACTTGACGTGCTGGCGTCTGTACCTACTCATTAGTTTTAAGCCTGTTGTCAATGATATTATAAGTAAAAAGGTGTAGATAGTTTACTTAGGTATACGACGACCCCACCCTGAGGTGAAGTGTGGCTAGTTAGCCACATTTTAACGTGTCACTTGCTAATCGCGTCAAAATCAAAATCAAAATCAAAAGTCATTTATTCAAATTAGGCTGAGGATCAGCACTTTTTGAACGTCAAAAATTACATAAGACAGTCCCCCAAAACGCCCGCCCTTCGCCACTTCCTAGTGTTTTTGCTGGGAAGAAGAAGTGGCGGAACAAACTCCCCAGCAACACGTCTGTCTGATATGTTAGAAGAACAGTTTAAACATCATTGGAAATTAATAAACTTAATCATTTAAATTAAATAATTTGCTACATGCTAGCTAGCACACACCAATATACAAGACAGTAGTAATAAGAATAGTACCTAAGTACCGACGTTGACAACTAAACTCATGCAAAAAATAAAATATAACTAACTGAATAAATATAAGCCTTCAAGTAAAAAGGGCGTGCCCGCGGCAAAAGGCGTATAACCTATCTTTACCTTTTTACTTATAATATCATTGCCTGTTGTGTACAACATGCATAAATAAATAAATACAACGCAGATTAAAAAAAAATACAACTGAATTAGAACAAACTCCTTTTTAAAAAAAATCGGTTAATAAGAGATGTTTCTTAATAAATTTGCGTTGTTTGTAATCGGGGATATGGATTCCATATTACCAGATCACCAAAAGGACGAGAGGCACCTATCGTTTGAGTACTGTGTTTCGGTTCATGTTAAAAAGTACTCTCTCATAATTAATTATTATCTGTGGCTTAACTTAGTAAATTTAAAGAAATCAAATTAGGTAAATAACACAAAGGTATTTTGTGTTATTACCTGCCTATACAATACTGGTACTTTACATATGACTTTGGAAAAGAAAGCTGCACAGTTAGTGAAAAACCCTGCCTCCTAATAAAACTTACGTTATTTTACACCTTTGACTGTATTTTATGAGGTTAGATGTCAGTACTGTTTTGTAAGAAAAACCTTAGTGTATAAATTATTATCAACACAATGCTGCAGAGTAAAATGTATAGTCTAGTTCTGATTAAAATGAGATCAACCACTGCTGCAGACAATTTGTAAGCTATACTTAGCAAACAACCGCTTATATTTCAATTGCCCAATCGAATTGTCAGTATACAAAAGTAATAAACAGCTTACCCTAGGTGGTCTAAGCCACGTGTCTATTACTAAGGCGCTAATGGGATCAGCGAGGTTCAATCAGATTGGAATGCCACAATTTAGTCAGTCTACTGTAATGTTACGGGTCGAGGTTACACTGGGAGTGTTACAATCTAAATGTTATGTAGGTAGTGTTTGTTACAAGGGCATAATTTAGGTATGAGTACTTTTATATCCCTTGCTTACTCGCCAACCGCCCCGGCTGTTTATAAATATAATATAATATCAGCCTTTTTTTATGGATAGAAAATCATCAAATGACTCATCCCGCTCTTGGTGAAGCAGAAGACAATGTCAGACTCTTACTGTCTAAAACCCATCCGTGTTCCTCCTTTTTTTATACCACGACGGTGGCAAACAAGCTTACGGCCCGCCTGATGGTAAGCGGTTACCGTAGCCTATGGACACTTGCAACACCAAGGGCGCCACACGCGCGTTGCCGACCCTAAATTGCCTAATGCCTTTTGCGTTAAAGGGGCCCGCGGTAACTCTTTCGAACAAATTCCGCGACATATAATATGAGCCTCTAACTGTACCACTGCAGGGCAAAGGCCTCTTCTCATACCGAGAAGGCTCGAGCATTGATCCCCACGCTTGCTCAAGCTGGATTGACGATTTCAAACTTATATTAACTATAAGTCCAGGTCTCCTCACGATGTTTTCCATCACCGATGTCAATGATGTCTAAGATAAACTTACAGCCATACAACCGTATACTATAGGATAAAATATTAATGTGCAAAAACATGTGTACGTGCCATAGATAACATAGAGAGCCCCTTAGTGAGGCATCTTACTTGTTGCATTTTCATACATTGGCATTGTCTGTCGTAGTAAATGTATAATAACATAAGTACTAACATAGGTTATACGCTAAAATTGTTACATACATACATACATACATAAACTCACGCCTTTTTCCCATGGGGGTAGGCAGAAACTACAGAGCGCCATATGCTACGATTCTTACATACTTCTTTTGCTTCGTTTACATTCATACATGTTGTCATACACACACGCCGGTTGCGAGTACTACGCACCTGACCTTTCTGAAGAACATCACCAATAAGGTCTATGTATGTCCTTCTTGGGCGTCCCCTCCCGGCGTTCCCACTTACATCTGCCTTGTAAATACCTTTCGTTAGTCGCCTTTCATTCATCCTTTCAACGTGACCAAACCATCTAAGCATACTCTTTTCAATTTTTGTTACTACATCTTCTTTTAAACCACAACGTTGCTTTATATCATCATTCCTCAATCTGTCATTAATTGTTACACCACACATACTTCGCAAGGAACGCATTTCTACAGCATTTATTCTACTTTCATGTCTCTTTTGCCACACCCAACATTCACTTCCATACGTTAGTGTAGGCACCAGCACACCATTGTGAACAGCCAGTCGTGCCTTTTCGGACATAGACTGGCTGGTCACAACGCCATGTATAGCGCCATTCACTTTATTTCCTGCATTCACTCTCCTTTCCACATCCGCCTCAATCTTTCCATCCCTTGTAAACAGACTTCCCAGATATACAAAGTCATTCACTTGTTCTACACTCATATCGTTTATTTTCACATTGCACAACGACACGTTTTCGTCTCTTTCAAACACCATGACTTTCGTCTTATTCACATTGATGTTCATCCCTTTCATCTTATATGCTTCATTCATCTTGGTCACCATGTCTTGCAACTGTTCCGCTGACGATGCAAGAAGAACTTGATCGTCTGCGTAGAGGAGGCATTTGACAGGCAACTCATTCATCCTCAATCCACACTCACTCTCTTTTAAATCTGTCAGACAACTATCCATGTATAAGTTGAACAGCCAAGGTGACGCTACACAGCCCTGTCTAACTCCCCTAGAGATGTTAAACCAGTCTGTGTATGCCCCGTTTATCCTGACACAATTGTTACATAGTAATAATATAAGTACTAACATAGGTTATAAGCTAAAATTGTTACATAAGTTATATCTACCTAACCTATGCAGTTTTATATTTTTATTTTGTTGTGTAGGCTATGTTGTCTTAATATATATATAGATAGAAAACAATAAATGAATACTTAAATAGATAATATTATCTCTTCCACGGTCCACAAAACAGTACTTCAAATTAATTAGCAATAAGTTATAGCTCAGTACATCTTTATCTGCCGAGCCTTCCTAAATATGTTGGGGTCGGCTTCCAGCCTAACAGATGCAGCTGTATTCCAGTGTTGTACAGACGCCCGCACATCAAGTTACCCCAATGTGTCAAAATTTCCCAATTGAATATGAACCTTATTCGGTTTGACATAAAGTTGGAAAACGATCAAAGGAATTTGACACATTGGGGTCACTTGATGTGCTGGCGTCTGTACATGGAGCGACAGCCAGTCCTGACCTTCACAATGCAGTGACTGGTTTACACGATACGCCTAGTTAAACTGGTTATCAAACTTTCGGGGTTCTGACTAAATTCGTAACGACTGACAAAAGTCCACAATTAATGACAGCCGGGGCCAATAGCTTAACCCTTTCGCGAGCGTTGGCTAAATAATTGCCATACCACTTTTTGAACGTTGCGCCCAAATGTATAAAGTATATATTAGTATTGTGCAACTATAGACAGCTAACGCTACTTCTTTGAATATTGTTATAACCATTTGACGACAAACAAAAAGTCACAAAAATTGGCAAAGATATTGCCGTAGCCCAAAAAAAGGGGGCCCAAAAAATCGGAGGTGTAAATAGTACTGCTCGCGAAAGGGTTAAGATACAGCTTGGCAAAAAAGAGTAGAAAATAATGGAGGCGCCACTGTGCTCTTCGTATGGCAACCCGCGTGGCAACCGCATAGCGTACCAACCTAGTCTTGATACTTAGCTGTTTTTTAGACAAATTAATCTAATTATGTATTATTTTTTTAATCAGTAAGTAATCACTTTTAATCGTGGCAATTAGAGACACAATAGAAAGACAATGACAGCGTGGACACCGGTGTCCTCTTGGGGTGTAATGAATTAATTGAACAAGGACGTGTTCTCGACACGCAACTGATTACTTACCTAAAAATAACAAATTGAGTAAATACTCCTGAGTTAACAACATTGTTTAGGAATGATAAAAAAGAAAACATAACATTGTTTAACATAATTTCTATATTTTATTCTAGTAAATCTTCCTCTAAATATTCTACCCCGAACACGTAGGCCGCAAACTCATCTGAGTCATGTTCGGGTTCAGAGGTGATGCTACTATCATCTTCTAGATTTTTTACTAATCGCTATATTTCCTCGTTCATAGTTATTTTTTTTCCAGTAATCATTTTCTATTTTTATTACATGTTAGCACGAGTTCTTCCAATCCTCCTCGATAATAGCTTGTAATGCACGTTCACCTGCTTCCTGTAAAGACGAAATATTTCATTTATCCCTACCAATATTAAAAGTAAAACATTTCTATCACATACTGTTAAAAAGCCGGATGTAGAAAATACCCTTTTGTTTATCTCCTTCCAGCACTATTTTGCTTAGAACGATAACAGGCTTCCCTGATTAATAGATTTAGACTATGGCACGACAATTTCTTTTACATTTCTAATTCAAACGCTAGAACAAATAATTATCTCCCTTGATATCGCACTTAAAGTATAATTTACGTAGAAAGTGAATTTTCATTCCGTTAAAAGTCAAGTCACCCAAGTATCAATTTATCTCAGCGCACTATACCAGAGTAATGCTGAAAAAATGTAAACATAACCTATGTGCTCGACATTTATTGTTTCAAATTTCTAGTTATTCCTTATGCAAGCAAATTAATATAGCTTTGTATTCATCAACTAACACTTGATTTACCTAAAATCAACAAAACAAACTCTTACATACCTGTATTATAAGCGGAACTTTAGAAAACATTGTTATGTTCATGAAGAATGGTTTGGGCCTCATGTTCCGCCAGATATCGCCTGTACACCTTATAAATAACCACCCTGCCAGCACTACGAATAGTTTTATTCGTTTTTATTCACTTTTTACGTTTATTAATCAACGTTTGGTGGTCGAAATTAAAATTTTACGAAATCGTGAACTTTGTTTATTATGAGATGTCATTATTTTGAAAATGTTGCCAACAGTCAAAAATTTAGTTCCGTTTCTACACTTTTTTGCCAAGCTGTAAGGTTGACTGAGCTGTAATTACGTTTTGTTTTCAGATCTAGTTTTTATAAAAGTTTTTTTCATAAAAAACACGTTTTTTGCCTACTTTTTTGTCTCTGTAGAACTTTCCTATGTAGGGATAAAATAAATGTCGATTCGTTATAAATAAAAAATATTTCACAAAAAATCGAAGAATGCGCAATAAAACCGATTTGGCAATAGATCCAACAGTACTATTTTATTGAAGTATATTTATTTAATTATGGACTGGAAGACGTACTTCTCGCTTTATTTATTCTATTATTTAGTTATTATTTAACGTTCTTTTTGAGACATGGAGGGTTCTTGATAATTATGTTAAGGATGGTGACCCATAAACGGACCGCCCTTGCCAAGCGGCATTATTTAGGCGGCCCTCACTTACACATCTTATTTACCGTGTAATATTCTCCATCTAACAAACGCCTACTCTCATTCGCAAATAAATGCAAATAACCATGAATGAGAACATCTTCATTACCATCTGTAATTGTAAAATATTCACCCATTCAATCAGGTACCAATTTAAATATATTCCCGTCTGTTCAAACAACGGCCCATGAATGACAATCGTCTATGCTGCTAGTCAGTCACGTGGTCACCACATGGCAAAGGTCGACACCCTTTCCACCACCCTTCGTTTTACAGTCAACTTCACCTTTCGCTTTATTTAAATACAGTCCAAAATTGCTAAATTGATCAGCAATATGTTTGGTCAAAGAAGGGCTGAAAACCAACCTCTGTTTGCATTCTTGAAGACTCATATGTCGAAAGACACAGAGGTTGCTTTAGCTTGTGTCGAGTGCGATGCTGTGTGGGTTTTGGTGGGAGACAGGACAACTTCGGGACAATGGGATATATTATAACAAACCAGCGTTAAGTTTGTATTAATTACTATGGTTAGTTAAGCCGTGTTCAATCAGGCCGCATTCCTGACCTTAAAGCTTAGGTCTCGCCTCATGTTAGGTTCCGCCCTAACATAAAGGCCGAGACACATAATTAGCATAAGTCCCACCTTGAACGAATGTGTTGTTTTAATTTATAACGTCATGTTTGCATTAATAGGGTTACAAAAAGGTAAAAGCTTTCTTTTGAAGAGTATTTCTAAAGGCTTGTAATTGAAGTAAGAAGAAGTCCTAAATTATATTTTGCCAAAAATGTATGTGGGTACAATTGGTTGATTTTAAACTAAGTCATAGGTCCCGAGTTTGACTCCAAGGCATCTGATTTATAGGATTAATGTACGTATTGTATAACTATCACTTGCTACAAGAACGACAAAGGAAAACATCGTGGGGAAACTGGCATCTTAATTTTGTGTATTAGTAGCACAGAATTAACTTTATCATCGGATTCCAGTCTAACCGCATGCAGCTGAATAGCAAAGACATTCAATACCTATAGACCGGACAACACGAACAAAAATTTCGTCCGAAAAAGTGTGTCCTGCTGGATACAAGTCTATGAGTTTTTTGTAGTACGCTCCGCTGCCGCTCCAATATTCATATATTATTCTAGATGGCGTTACTGAGACATGGGATCAAAGTTTTTCTATGACATTTCCTTGACATGCCCGCTCTATAGTATTTTAAATCTCTTTGCTGAATAGCATTATTTTGCATAGAGCGACTGCCTGACTAACCTCCACAACCCAGTGCCTGGGCAAAGGTGATGGTTACTCTGGTTGTCAGATTGCCGAATTTAGAAAGTTTTATAATTTATACTCCAGCTTAAACTTTGGTCTTTCGGAACCCCTTAAACTTTCTTCAACAAAGACGTTATAGGTAATAACGACCTGAATAATTACAAATTTGGGGATGGGCCACCCTCTATGAAAGACAGAAATCATCATTCCACAACCCAGGGGATGAAAATAAAACTCCATGTGATGTTAAAACAAAACATCATGTAATAATAACTTCTAAATCTTTCTAAACTTTCATATTTAGTTCTTGGCCTTTGCATCAGGTGGGGGCAGATGCAGCTTCCCCGCCAGCTCCTGGGGCACATCCAGGTAGGTTCTTTCCAGGCCTACCGTGAGGATCAGGGCCCGGAGACGGTCTACTTCCACGTGGTCACCCTCACTGGACCAGACCGTCATTGTGGAGTTCAGGGAGGAGGTTTCTCGAAGGAGGTCCAGGATGACGGGCTGACTATTGGCTGCGAGACCTGCACGGACCTGAAAAAATATATTTTGTTATTAATCTAAAATCTAATGTGAAGTTCTCGTGTCACAGCGTTTGATAACAAACTCCTCCGAAACTGTTGCAAGTCTGGGAATAAGTCGTTAACAATTTTTTTTTAAAGGCAGAACGAGGTTTGCCTAATCTACCCTCTAAAAATACCTGCCCCAAACAATCTTATTGTTTTCAATAGTTACCTTATTCGTTAATGTGGTAGTAATTTACGAAATAGTGCCACGCCAAAGTGGAACTAGGCTTGACACATCTGCCTCATGAAGCATGACAGGCAATCTATAGACCAAACGCAAGATCCAATGGGTTCCTTGAGGTACAGACGCCAGCACATCAAGTTACCCCAATGTGTCAAATTTTTTCGATCGTTTTTCAACTCTATGTCAGAACAGCATAAGGTTCACATTCAATTGGCAAAATTTGACACATTGGGGTAACTTGACGTGCTGGCGTCTGTACATGCCAAGTGACATCTCCGTAGGCTCAAGCGGAGGCGGCGGGATGACCTAGACTCTTTTAAGAAGAACTGATTCCGAAAAGGTCAAGATAAAGAAAATCTGAGGCCTTTACCCCGCTGTGGGAAATACGAGTCACCATTTCTGCGGTTGAAGATCTACTCATACTTACTTCAATTGATAATTTTTTTGGGAGGTGGGCGTGTGAATCTTTTTCTCATGGAGCATTTCAAGCACGCTTGTCGTCTCCTACGCCGAATCTTGGTACCCTTTACCGAACACCAAAAAACTGTTGAAAATGTTTCTACAACTGTGACAGCTAACTATTTTAACTTTTTTATAGCTTTTAGCTTTATTACATGTCTAAAATATGTAGGTAACTTGAGCAGCTTGTGGTTAAAATAATAACAGCCTCACGAGTCGTTCGAAGGTAAAGCAATGCTTGACAAGGTTGGTCCGTGGATGGCTCAGCATTAATTGCATATCAAGACTTCTCCGCGACTCGGAAAGTACTTTAGGCCGTCGGTCTTGGTTTTCATTTGTAGATCTTTGACAGTCGAAACGGGTAGTCAGAAGCCCGAAAGTCTGACATCCAGTATAACCAAGGGGTATCGTGTTACCCAGTGACTGGATTGTGAAGGTCAGACAAGCAGTTGCTTAATGTAATACACAGGTATTCAGCTGCCTAAGATTAAACTAGAAGCCAATCTCAACATAGTTAAAAAAAGGCTACGCAGACGATGATGAGGCTACATGTTAGCTTGCACACAGCCATCACCATAAGATCATTGCCATAACCTAAGTAGGTACCATCAAGACAGAAGAAACCATGACTCCACATCATATTTATATAATTGACAACTTACCGGGAATGTAACGGTCTGATTAATATGATTCTCATTGATCATCCTCAGCATAGTGCCGATCTGTTCGCTGGTGTACTCTCCCTCAGTGATGTTCCCTCCGTATCTGGTGGTCCACCCGACGGACAGCACTGCGCAGTTGTGCTTGGAGCCCAGCTTCAGGAACTTGGCTGGGTCTACCGGCTTTGTGGTGGCGTCTACTGGGCCGGGGAGGATGTCTGCATTCAGCCATACTGGTAGGGCCTGTGCAAAGTGGATATTGTTAAAAATATAAGATTGTAGATTCTTGGCAACAGGCTCGCTCCCTATTACATAGGACTAAAACATAACTGGCCGAAATGCGGGTACAGTAAGCAACACCGCTGCCTCAGCGTTTGAGGAAAGCTAATGTAATGTTAAAATGTAAAATTTCTTAAAACTTAACTTATTCACTACTTCGTCTTTCCTACCCTTTCCGCTGTGCCCAACAGGGTCCATAATGATCTCATTTATATACTTACCACCTAAGAATACATATGGAAAGCAATACATATATTGAAACTTAAAGTTCTTTATTGTGAGACAGTGGTTACAGAGTTGCTGGTTACAGAGCTAACGTTCTTCAAACTCATCAGACGTCTATCTATAGGAAGTTTTTTTTGTGCCAAACACCGCAACACCAGGAAATGGTTAAAGGGTGGGTATTTGGGAGGACTGTCTCTGTAATTTTCGACGTTTTAAAAGTGCTGATTGTTAGCCTAATTCTGTTTGAAGATTTTTGATTCAGATTAAGATTTGTATACCCACAACCTCGCATGATCAAAGACGAGGTGAAACAGCACGACATTGTAACATAAGAACTTTATTATAGATTATTTCACAAAAAGTCTGCAAAACAATTTAAAGGTCTACAGCGAAACACTATCGACCCCCAATCTCAATACAAGTTCACGACCAATGTACTCGAGACAAGTTCCAGCTAACAGACAAACAGACACACGCACAGTCGGACGCAGGAGACGATTACACACGATAATGATACGCGGAAGGCGCGCACATGTGCGTATGCGCAGTACAAGTGGCTGCGAGAGGAAGCGAAGCGATGGCAGGCGAATTATAATAACCATGTGTGTGTTTTTTAGGCATAGTTTCCGGATCGCTTGTAAATGTGATTAGACTTAGTAATTCTATACCTACTGCAGGGATTTCTGGTTTATTTTCTTGCATTTGTATACAAAAAAAATAAAGCTAAGAGCAAGATTGAGTCATATTAAAGTTGTATGATCTATATAGCCTGTACTATTTTTCAAATGCAATGAATAGCCATACAAAATATATTTTATCAGAATTGACCAAGGGTATTGTAAAGCTAGAAACATAGTCTTATTTATCATAAAACCTTCCTTCATGGAAAGAAACAAGCTTAGTCTTATAATTCACTAGCAGACATCCCGCGATTTCCCCGCGTAGGTCCGGTTCCCGTGGGAAAAAAAAAGTAAAAAAAAATGTAGCCTATGACACCCGGGGATAGTGTAGCTTCCCAACGGTGAAATAATTTTTCAAATCGGTTCAGTAGTTTCGGAGCCTATTCAATGCAAACAAACAATCAAACATTTCCTCCCTCTTTATAATATTAGTATAGATTAGTACCTAAAGATGAAACCTTCATTCATGGAAAGAAACATGTAGTTATAATTATGTATGTACATACAGCTATTTTAGTTGTATATTAGATTAAAGATGTGATAGTGAAACCATGTAAAAGTTTTGTAAAAAAACAAGCCTTCTAACTGGGTCAATTAAGAACACATTTTCTAATTTCGTTATATTTTTTTCACATACATTCTCAATTGAAAACCTCTTTCCTTAATATAAGTCGCAATAAAAATAAGTAATTGCGTTTGCATCAAAATCTATTTATATTTTTCAATTTAGACCGTTAATAAAACTGAACGTCAATCTTTCAGTCCAGGCAGTCCCCCGAAACCCGCGCCCTTGTACTAGTAGGTAGTATTGTTTAAATTCAAGTTATTCAAACTTACCTATTAGACATAGGCCTACGAGTTGCTGGGGAGTTTGTTCTAACACTAGTAATTGGAGTAGGGCGGGCATTTCAGGGGCTGTCTTAAAAAGTGCCGATCCTCTGCCTAGTATTATGAATAAATAACTTTTGATTTTGATTGCTTTTAGATCTTTTATGAAATTCAAAACAATATACTTACTTTGTTTAGCTTATAATTAATCTCCCTAGAACAGGTCCACAATATCATGACCGTGAATCATTCCTTTATGATGAAGACATTTCTCCAATTACAACCAATTGCAGTTAATTGCTAACTATAGTCAGCAACCAGCGGTTCAAACCGTTGACATAATCACCTAAATTGGAACTAAATTACTTCTGGTTAACGCCGAGGAAGACCCTTCTGAGAATTCGACCTTAACCGCATTTTCGAGGATTGAAAATAGTGGCCTAAATACAGTGGTGTCTTTTTTATGATTTATGGTACTATTAAGATAAATTGGATTCCGGAGCCTTTTTGGTACCTTATTATATCAATAATAATAATAAAAAATAAATAAATGCTACAACTTTCACATAACGCCATTTAGTTCTAAGCTAAGCAATGCTTGTGATATGGGTAATAAACAACTGATAAACATAGTTAAGCATATATTGACTGGCCTGTTGGTCTAGTAGTTAGTGACCCTGACTGCTATGACAGAGGTTGTGGGTTCTATTCCCACCCAGGGCAAATATTTGTGTGTTGTGCACGATAATTTGTTCTGTGTCTGGGTGTAGTTTATGTATAATATGTATGTATTTAAAATATATTAGTATATTTATCAGCTGTTTAGTACCCATAACACAAGCTCTCAAGCTTAGCTTGGGACTAAATGGCGTTGTGTGAAAATTTGTGGAATATTTATTTATTTTATTTATACATTTCTAATAAATGCATATTAATCATTTATCGGGCCTAATGGTTTGGCCCTCATAACCAGATACCTATTATGCATTTTTTATCATGCTTGTGTGTTTAATTAATTTTATGCACGCAATAATGGGGAGGTATTGTTATCTAAAAGAGGTAAAATAATGTAAGTGTGTAGGTAGAGGGCAATCTCTAGAATGAATTATTCAAAATTACTAGTAGAAAGCTAGATCATTCCTGAGTGCTATAAGCTACTTTTATATCTCTATAAATGCGCAGATATGAGAGAGAGTGAAGCTGAGGGAAAAATTTAGTAAATAATAAAGCTAAGGAGTTCTTGTTTTATTCTATGGTAACAATCTATAGACCTATCAATCTGATTTAAAAAACGGTTCCTGCATTCTAAAGCTCAATTATTGTTAATAATTATAAGAATAATAATAAATAATAATTATAAAGCATTGATGAGGCAGGGGCCATAGTCCTTCCATAGTACTAGGTAACCAGTTCACCTTATCCACCTCTAACCTATAGCCCAATACATTTGTTGTTTTAGTCTACAATAGTCCTGCACTAGTCGTAGGTTTTCCTTGGGTGCATTTGCATAATGCATACAGGGAAAATCTGCGATTGGTGCCTCACTGCATTAAAAACGACAAAGGGCCTCTGCGAGTTGCTTAGGCTCCTCGTACGCCTTCCAAAGGTCCGGAACCCAAGGGTTCCGAGAAATGTCAGCGCATAAAAAGAATAATAATAATATTATAAATAATCCAGTTCATTTTAGCTACCCTAACCTATAGTCCAGTACTTTTTTACCATATTCTGCAATAGACTTACTCCAGTCGTAGGTTTTCCTTGGGTGCACTTGTCTAGTGCATAAAGGGAAAATCTGCAATTGGTCCCTCATTTCATTAAAGTCGACAATGGGCCTCTGCGAGTTCGCTACGGCCCGTCGTACGCCTTCCAAAGGTCCGGAAGCTAAGGGTTCCGAGAAATATAGGCGTATAAGAATAAATCTTTTATTTAATTCAGACATGTACAGTCCATTGGGTTAGTAACAGAAATTACTTAAAGTTTAAATTTTCTTAGCCCGTCCTCGAGGCTCATTCTGTTAGCATCATAGGTGCGGACCTAATTGCTTATAGAGCTAATTCCACCAAGGACAGTCTGGCCTGTTAACTATCATTTTCAGGATGCCGTATTAAGGAAGTTTATTGGCTATATACCTAACAATTACATTATAAGTAAAAAGGTGTAGATAGGTTACCTAAATAACATTCGATCTTCAAAAACGGCACACTGACGAACGCACGCGTCCGTTGACGGCGCGACGCGACACTGTGGTCAAGTGTGGCTAGTTACCTTTTTACTTATAATATCATTGCTACCTATATAACATCACATTATAACCTTTATACCTAAGCGGGAGACACCGGGGCACACGTCATATTTAGACGGTAATATGGAAGGATTTTAAAACCCAATCACAAATAATGTCTTTCCTATTAGCGATAACCTTTCCATTCAGCTCGCGGGTGGCCGCGGACTTTTGCCGGGGACCACACGGATGCCTGACCCCAATGTAAAAGACCTCGGCATCGCTAGGAGATTCCAATTTCACATCAAGCTACTTTTTTTAGAACAGATAGATGAGTAGGTAGATAGATTTATTTAATGCATACGAAAGACAACGAGAGAGCGAGTACCTAAATAATGAATTTTATTAATTCTAAGGCGGAAAGAAGTTCGCCGAGGAAACTTTAAATAAAACAGAAGACTCCCAGTTTCCCACAGACAGGATGCGAGCAATTAATAAATGACACCTTTAATACTACACACATCTGTTAAATCTGTTGACGCGCCGCAATTTTTTCAGAGGTTCTCAATCATGGGTCGTTGTTATAACAAATGTTTCTAGCGACCCGCAACATATGCGCTTCGGTTTACGTGTGTGGGGCCATAAAAACGGCGACGTGCAAATTCAAAACGGTCATTATTTAACATGGACATTCATAAACATATTCTGTTCTTAGATTGTATTGCATTGTGTGACTACTCATGCTAGCTCATGTAAATGGTAAATTGTGTTGACATAAAACATGTCAAACCCGTATTTTTGTGAAATAAAGTTATTTGTTTTTATTTCTCGGAACTTTACTTATTTACTTCAAATTCCCAAACTTCAAATACTACTATCTACTCCAGTATTGTGTGTAACATAGAGTCAGTTTCAGTTTAAAATTATGTAATTTGTATCTTTTAAAATCAATGCATTTCGATAAGGTAGTTAGGTTAGGTAGTTAGGTTAGCTAATAGGATAGGTATGGTAAGTTAGGTTAGGTTATATGTATGTATAGTTGCCATTATAATTCAATCTAACCCCTTATAGTTATAATTTGTAAGTTTTATGGTGTACAGTCAACAGCAAAAGTAGATGATCAAAATCAGAAATTTAATACTAACGAACGGAGTTCGCGCCAGAACTGTGTGGTGTCATAAAACAAACATTTACTACTAGTACAGCTGCCATATTTTCAAGATCAGTTTTGACTCCAAAAGTTATAAACTCAATTCGCATCATAACTAAGGAGTGAAAAAAAAATCAAAACTAGTGAACAGTTAAAATCATAAATTAAATTATGAAACTGAGGCCACGTAATCGTGAAGCAAATAATTCATCAATACGTATTTTTTAGTTAACCTGATAATTTAATTTGTTCTGTTTTACGGCAAAACAGCTGAATTGGATGAAAAATTGCATTTCATCCACTTAAACACTTAAAAAGCATATGTTCATTAATAATAAACTTCTCTACAAATAAACAACCACCAAAAAGCACTACAAATTGAAAAATAATGAAGTTATTTTTTACTTTGTAGTGTTTTTTTTTTGCCGTCCAACAATCAATGTCAGATTGTACCTACCTACTTCCTTTTTTTATTCAATTGAAGATTCTAAAACCTAGCGTGAAAGTTGTGTATGTAACCTACCGCTTATGTTCCCGATGTTTTCGTGGCCTCCCTCACACAGACCGACCACACAAGACGTTGTTTTAAATTCCCGATTATTCACACGCTATGTCATAATTCTAATTAAGACGTCTGCTCCAATTGTTCTAAACTAAATTCATCATTAACTTATAAGAAATAAGGTCTTTAGTTCTATGGCTAGAAAAATAGGAAACTCTTTGACCAAATTTTTGAAAATCGGACTTATTGTGTTAGGGTAAGGTTGAATTTTGAATGTAGTGTCGGTTTGGTACAGAGCTTGCCATGACACTCGGCTGATGTTATAACAAATTATAACAAACGATAACTAAATTGATTACTTCATTCACTTGAATTGAGGAGACTACGCAACCTACATTACATTATTGTGTCTCGAACGAACCATACCGGTTCTTAATAGTACAGTAAACTACACCAATATGGTAACAAAACCAGAAAGATAGCCTAGCACTGTACTGAAATTAGGAACCTACTCCACTACGCCAGTTTAATTTTAAAGTGTCACTCACTAACGTGAGGTATAAAATTTACCTTGAACAAGCCTAATTCTGAACTTTAAAAAAATACTTAAACTTTCATATTCACAAGTTGACCTAAGGGCCATGGTACAGTAGGTAAGTACCTAGGTACTTCATAATTCTGAGCCGTATTGATTTTTATTTAATCTTTTCATTTTTCTAAACAAACCTCAAGAGCTTTTTTGTCCAAGAAGCTCATTATTTCCTTTTTAAACAACCATCTCATTGGTTTGCAGAAAAATAATGATTTTCTCATGATTTTTCAAAGTTTAAAGGAATAAAAACCTCAGCAAAGAACGCAAAAATTAGAAACTTAACGTAATTACTGTTTAATTTTAAAACCTTGGGTAAGAAAAAAGACGTAAAAACGAAGAAAAGTTGACAAAACTTTATACATAAGTTTAGAATCATGAACTAATCTCATGGAATCAAGTTATATGTTAACGTTCCTTCTACCTTGTATCTCAACTGTACCTGGTATTTGCTGATCAGCTCCTGGCTCTCCTCATAAGCTTCGATGCTCTTAAAATCTAGTTTGGCACCCTTCTTGCTGGCCGGATTGGTCTCTTTGAGGTTATGCAGAGCAATGGTCTCCAGGAACTCGCCAAGAGTCAGGTCGGAGGTAGTGGCTGGAGGGTGGGCCATTATGGGGACGGGTGGGCCATCCTTGCCGACGATGGTGCCCATGACGATGTCAGCTTCAAGCATGCAGATGGAGCCTGGAAGTATTTTAGGTTTTATTAAAAAAAAATAAGAAAAAGTCAAATTTTAAATTATTCTGCCAATAATGTGTATAAAAAAACAACCGACTTCTTAAAAAAAACTAACAGGTGAAAAATAACTCCAGTTTCGGAAGTCTGTGGCTTTGGTGGTTTTGTTTTGTTCATTATTGGCCACCGACTTCCGAAACTGGAGTTTTTTTTCACCTGTTAGTTTTTTTTAAGAAGTCGGTTGTTTTTTTATGCTTGATTTGGTACTAAAAATGTTAAAATCGGTGCGTGTGTGCCTATATTTTTTAAGGAGTTCCCTCAATTCCTCGAAGATCCCTCATCACATATGAGTATAGTGATAGTTGATATTATTTAGGGACACGCATAGAAATGTTTACAATCAAATGTCAAAGAAAAACAAAAGACCTGTGCTAGGTCAAAAACGTCCTTATCTCTGCATAATAGATTTCAATTTATAGTATTTACATTGTACATTATAAATGATCTTTGAGGTCAAGCAATGCTTGCGAGGTTGTTCTGTTGATGGGTGACCATCTATTAAACACCGTGGCGGGACCACGACCCGCCTGTAGTTCGTAAGTAACTATGTTGGGGTCAGCTTCCAGTTTAACCAGATGCAGCTTAATACCATAGTTTTAACATGGAGCAACTGACCTCAACTACCCACTGGGTATCACGACACGATACCTCTTGGTTAAACTGGTTGTCAGTCTTTCGGAGCTCTAACGACTTCAACAGCCAAGACCTACCGACTCATTGCCAACATCATTTATTTTTCATGCATACTTTAGCCAGGCCCCGAACATTGGACGATGACGCGCCAGGGGCGTCATGGGCCTACACACAGGATGACGTACCTTGGGCGTCATTGTCACCCTATGATGTTTCATGCGTGTTTCGCCGTTAACTTGCGTCGATCTCATTTTTTTTAAATCTGTTTTTAAGTTAAGCAGAGCTTGTGTTATGGGTACTAAACAGCTGATAAACATACTTATATATTTCTAAATACATACATATTATAGATAAATAACACCAGACACAGAACAAATGATCGTGCTCATCACACAAACATTTGTCCTGGGTGGGAATCGAACCCACGACCTCCGGCATAGCAGTCAAGGCCGTCACTAACTACTAGACCAACAGGCCAGTCATTTGGAGGATGCCCACAATAAAAGTTACTCTGTTATTCGTCTAACAAATAATTCTCCAAGAAACTAAATTCTCTAATTATATAGCAGCATTACATATTTACTTTACAATTTCTGGCAACTGCAGCTTTTGTAAGCAAATCTATTTGCATATTATTATTGTTTCAAACGATTCGCGCGCTCGGCACACAGATTACAAAATGAATGGAGTAATTAGTGTTTGAACAAAAGACATCTGTGCAAACATGTGGAGTAGACAGTCCGATGAAATACACCACATTAGTGACGTGAAATGTTTTGTTCAAAGAAAGATGTTTGCTTTATACAAAATGACGTTAAGTATACGTTTTGCAAAAGGTAAAAGATGACGAGTATGCTTTTAGTTTTACTTGTCGATCAATGTCGTAAATTTAATTGGGATTAATACAAGCTTGGAGTGTTATTATTGCGTGAAACCCCCTGCGTACACCCTGTTCATCACTTACTTATGAGGAAACGGAAGAACTCTTGAAACCCAGGATTCCTCTCTCACAGGCACACTGATACGCAATACACACACACATTCACACACACACAATCTATCCTTATGTCAATCTTGTCTGTTTTATAATTATTATCTACTTACCGATGTACTGCTATTAATATTTTTCTTTCTTTTGATATATAGAAAGCGAAAGAATCTTCTAATACAGGCATTGTTCGCAGAACGTTCCAATCACAAACAGATTATTGTAATCTTGTTGAAGAATTATTCAATCTAAATATTTTTCGGTTTGTTTTGATCCTCATTCCCTTAAAATTATAAATACCCGCGCGTTTCCTTAAGAGTTACATTACGCAAGCAATTTAATGTAAGATGAGGTCTCCATTGACGATGTTACTCTGTGGTTCGGTATACGTGTGAAGCCCGAATCTGTCATAACGTTAATTGTTATAAATTGTTCTGTTCCATGAACTGGCAATGCAGGGAATAAGAGCTATTCCTGATGGTGTGTGGTATATGTTACGGACAAATGGGTTTTTATTTACAATAATTAGACAAAGAACTCTAAAACAAAGACTTCACTGGTAAACTTTAGTATTAACATTTATTTATTTAGTACATGGAGAACTAAAAGCTAATAAAAAAAAAACGCACCATAGTCACCAGAAAGCCAATTACAAATCCTTACGTATAAACTTATGATAAAGTTATTTATTGAGCACATAACAAAAGCGTCTTATTTAAAGAGAATGCAATTTACAAATATCGTACGCAATATAAAATATGACTGAAATAATAGAGAAATAAATTCAAATAAATAAAATAACCTACCGTTACTTGAACATGAACTAGAAACTTATCAACAGTTGGTACTGACCCAAGTTGTTTTGGGCATTTTTCCCGTTCACAGAATTGCTTGTACCTTCTTTTCGTTTTATTAGGTTTGTACTTAATAACCAACAAAAACGAACAAAAAAATACACGTTCCTTTCACCGCCAATTCCTTCAACTTACACCACATCCCAAGCTTCTGGTGTTGCAACACTCAATCAATTCGCATTACTCTTATACTAACAACAGTCTTACCTCTCTTTCTACCACTACACATTAGAAAGGGACAGCAGATGCACTTGGTCGATTGATAGGTGGCACAGCTACTAGTACGAGTACATCTAGTTCTAGTGGAATGCAGGCTTATACACTATTATGAATATATAAACTGTAATGTATACTTCTCCATTCGGTGACTAAACCGTAAGGGGTTAGTTGGCTATGTAGTGTAAAACTTGAATAATAATTATACTTTATCACATCACAAGAGGTCAGTCCAACAGTCAGTATGTTAGCTTGTCTATCAGCACAGTCGGGGGGTTCGGTTCGGAGTACCCACTAATAAGTAAGTAAGAATTTATGGTACGAATTTCCATTGACGTCGGTCGAATTTAGGGGGGAGGGGGGTGGGGTGGGAGGGGGGGGGAGGGGTACTACCCCCCCTGTGAAGGAAAAGTTGCGGACGCCCCCCGTTTTTGAAATATGATTTTTTTAAGTTTGAGGTTAGGTTGGTGTATTTTTGTACCCAACTGTGATTGGGATGCCCCAAGTAGGTTCAGAGACTATGAAAAAAATACATTTTTTTTTCGTAACCAATTTCGAGGTGGCGCTCGCCGGCCGCTGCCGCGGCACCGCTCGCTCCGCTCGCTCGGCTCGCGCGTAGTTGGTCACAGTTCTAACCTAACCTAACCTACTGAGTCGGTTTTGCTCTAGTAGTTTTTTTTAATACGGGGGGCTGCGCCCCCCGAACCCCCTCTAGTGGGGGGGCTGCGCCCCCCCACTCCCCCCGCTTCGGGGTCGAAAACACAGTATATATATTTTGCATAAATTCAATATAATTATGTGTGCATGAAAACTAATGAAATGAGTACAAAATATAATTATTTACGTAAAATAAAATGTTACCGAACGTATGAAAACTTAACCGTAAAACGAAACGTTCATTGGCGAGAATTCTATTTAATCTGTGGTGGGAACTGATATAAATAGTGCAAAAATATTTGATTTTCAATAATTTTTTTCTCAAAAAGTACGTGTCTCCGCATGTTGAAACTTTGCGTGTGTGCTTAAAATAATATAACCTTTCTGTAAAAAAAATATCAACCTCCAACTCCACCGACGTCAAAGGAAAACTGAGCCGAATTTATAACTAAGTAACTTTATTGATCTTGCAAGAATTGAAGAAAATGCACAACCAATACCAATTCAGTGTTTAGTATCAAATTTACCCAATGTGTATTATTTTATTTCACTTAGTTTTGGGATAAAAACAGGAGTACAATTCAATGTTATACGTACCATTTTACTATTTAAAACAAGGTACTTATTACGCTACTTACGACATACTATTTAGTTTATGATGTGTTTAATTTTATGTTTCTGCCAAAAATATTATGAAATAGCCACACTCACTTGCTAAAGTCGCTTGTAGGTACGTCTTGTTGTTAACGGCATGAGCCCAGGATATTGTTGTTAAGTTCTTCATTGGTTCTTCCTCTGACCTCACCACAATGGCTGCAAAAAATAACAATTTATTACCATTTCTACCAAAACGGTAGATAATTTATAGTGGAGTTTTCAATTGTTGTCTTGGCAACATTAAAACCAAACGTCATGAACTATTAGAAGTGGTTTCAAGGACGTGTTTCGTTTATCAATCTGTACGGATCAAATAAAGCGTAAATGTTACAGTTTTACTAACCAGATTCTTTGCCTAATGTAGTTCACAGTAATATTCTTTAGTTTTAAGAAGTGGAACACTTATTTTCTATTTAATTTATAATTAAAAGCGAACAAAGTAACCTTACAGCTAGTACTATAAACCACTACTATTTGCAGTTCAAGTGGCGCTAGTAGTCTATGAATAGTAATCACTTTCGCCTTCTTTATTTTAGTTCTCAGTTTCGCCACAAGCAACTAACAGTGTAACACAGAGTAACACTTGGTTTATATTGTTACGATGCCGTGTAATTTACTAGCGTTGGACTCGAGGCTTTTGAGATGTTTTAATCTAGGATTAATTATTCGCAAATGTTTCAAGAATGTTTCTGGCGGATTTAAAGGTGGGTACAGGTAAAGTATAATAAACTATGGATGCAACGGAGGTTATCTTAGTAGTAGGAAGCGAAGGCGTGAGGATGAACGTGGAAAAAAATAACTTATTTTGTCATTAAAATAAAAATACGTGACTCATAAATATTACATAACACACTATCACGCCTGTAATCCCTAAAGGTTTAGGCACAAGTGTATCGACCTAATACTTACAAATCTATTACTAGTTTTTACTTATCTAACGATCAGAGAATTGTAGTATATTACACTTAGTTAAACTTTATGTTTTTGCAAACGATATGGCGCCGGTAGATGCAATTCCCATTAATTGTTACTTTTAATTAGGTAGTTTGTAGTAAGCTCACGTAATTAGCAATTAATATCTCTTGGGATTCAGTTTTAGTGTTAATGTTTTAATAAACTCTTGTACTAATGTTATAAACTAGCGTAGCCGTCCGCTGTCTTCCTGCCCGAACATTGACTTCGGTTTGGTTCGCAAGGTCAACTACCGGGATCAAAATTGTGAATCTATTCTAAACCATTCAGAGACCAATAAACATAACCTCCTCTTTTTGAGAAATCGTTTAATTTATTAGGCCCCGAGCGGAAGCCGGCTTCCGCAATCAATGGATAGGTAATAGTATCTGGAATTCCGGTAGTTGACGAGATAAAAAATGCCAAATAGATGCAGTCACTACGAAGGGATGCGCGATTATTGAAGATAAATAAAAAGATGTAAAAGATTGGGAGTTGGTATGTTTGTTATACAATCACGACTCAACGGCTCAATGGATTTGGATGAAACTTGGCCTGATACAAGACATGACTTGTACAAGATAGGTAATACAATACTTTTACTCTCAAACTAGGTACGTTCTTTTGGGATAATTCTCAACTTTGACACGGGTGAAGTCGCTTGCATAAGCTAGTGATAATAATACATTTAACATTTCCTATACTATCATTAAAGCAATGCACTCTAAAGTCTAATTTATTAATCTAAGAGTAGATTCTAATGAATATAGGTACTTAAATGAAATGTGTTTTGTCAATTCAAAATTCTTACGAAGTAGGAAATGGTGGGACTTAATGGCGCGAAATAAACGTGTGATCTTTTCATTGGAAAGTGGATTTTATTACGACTGCATTCTTCTTCTAAATGCTTTTAATTCGTTTATTATGGCAACACCTTTAACTACTTATTACTTTATATTGACCCAATTAAAGAGAAAATGGAGTGTGTTCTGATTATTAAGTTTTGTAACCTGTAGCAGATCGGGCTAAAAGCATGTATCTGCAAGTTTTTCAACCGACTTACGACAAAGAAGGAGGTTCTCATAATCATAATCATTCATTTAATGCATTCTCAATTTAGCTGTTTTTTATGTGAAAAAGTTTGGACTTAATTTGGAGAGAGTATGTTTTTCGTGTGGTCCTACATCAAAATCGGTTGAATGGTTTGGTTGTTATATCCATACAAATTGAAAAACAATAAATCCTCTACTTAGTACTAAACAAACAGTTATGTACAGAAACAAAAAACTAAAAAATACGATCGACTTCATAAAAAAAAGTGTCAGGAGTAAAATATATAGCTTTCGGTTCGGAATCCAGTGACCAAAATGCATGCTACAGAACTACCAAAGCCACAGACTTCCGAAAATAGAGTTATTTGACAACTGTCAGTCTTTTTAAATGAAGTCGGTTGTACTTAGGTAAGTACCTATGTGTTTTAAAAAAAAAATATTTAAGCTCAGTTAATCCTGTCAGTAGGTAAATTATGAGTCATAACATTTTTACCATTTCTTAATTAAACTATTATCTTTGATTAGCTCTGCGTTTGTTTTTTTTTTGTTCGCAAGTTCCAATAAAAATTATATTAAGTAAAATACAAATTCCGAACTACGAAAGCAAGCCCTGTAAGCTACAATACTCAAATTCAACGCACTGTCTAGAGACTCTGGCTTTATTTAGCTCATCATTAACCCAACTGCCAATCTGCATGCCTGTACGCAAATTCTACCTTTAGTACAGACGCCAGCACATCAAGTTACCTCAATGTGTCAAATTTCTTTGATCGTTTTTCAGCTTTATGTCAAACAGAATAAGGTTCATCTTCAATTGGGAAAATTTTACACATTGGGGTAACTTAATGTGCTGGCGTCTGTACCTAGGGTACCCTAAATTTTCAATTTATAATATAAACTAGCTGCCCCGGAAGACTTAGTTCCGCCTTAGAATCGATTTAAAACCATGTTGTTTTTCTTTATAACTTTTAGCCTAAGGCTTGTCAACTGTCAAAATGTCAGCTGATATTAGACTGGGAAGTCATTTGTCACCTGTGATGGCATCCAAGATGGCTTCTGCATTTAAAAATTAAAAAGACTTTTGGTCGTGATTTTTCCGTTGTTTTTAAATCACGAAAAATAGCCCTGGTTGGCTTCTAAATATGATTTGTCTCTTTGCAATTTTTTTCTACGATCTGTACAGCCGATTAGTCGTGAAAAGCTGACAAACGAACAAGCAAACAAACAAACAGAATAACTTTCTCATTTATAATAATTATTAGTATAGATATCCTAACTGCCTAACTGGTCTAATGGTCGCAAGCTCTACTGCTAACCATGAGGTCCCGGGTTCGATCCCCTGGTCGGGAAAACTGTAATTGAGATTTTTCATCTGGAATTTTGCAATACCTGCCCGGAGTCTCGACTTGTGCCCGATTGATAACAAAATGCTCGCCCCCTATTACCTACATGGGACTTAAACATAACTGGCGAAATATGGGAAAACCCTTCGGGGATAAAGGCGTGATGTTTTGTTTATAGATATTATATATCCCAATATATCCTACCACGCTAGTTTTGCAACTAACCTGGGGTTCGTCACTCCTGTATCTGGTGCAAACGTTCGCAAATACTTTGATCTTCATTGAGAACGGAAGCCGATCTCACGAATGAGTCATTTCATCAAAATCCAACAGAAATTGGGTTATATTAATACTTTTGTACGTCACCGCGCCGGTCACCGGTGAGCCGCGAACAATTGAATTTCTATTGTGTCTGGTAGTCTCGCAGTCAACGTGTAAAAATTAAAAATGCTGGGAAATACGAGTATATAGTCGATGAGTCAAATTTTGACACCGACCAATGAAATAAAGGTAAAGAGTTTGTTTGTTTGAAGTCGCTAATTTCTAGAACTACCAATCGGATTTGCAATTTTCTTTGGGTTTGATAGCCTTTTTATTGAGGGAGCCTACAGGCTACTTATTATCACGCTACGACCCTAAGGAGTGAGTGAAATAATGGTATTACAGCCAGTAATTTTATTAATGTACAGACGCCAGCACGGCAAGTTACCCCAATGTGTCAAATTTCTTTGATCATTTTTCAACTTTATGATAAACAGAATAAGGTTCATATTCAATTGGGAATATTTGACACATTGGAGTAACTTGATGTGCTGGCGTCTGTACTTGATCTAGTCAAGCTATCTTTGACGCCTCCAAGCAAAATATAGTATTAATAGCTGTAATGTAGCATTAAGGATGGATTGTATAAATATGTAAGATTCAAGAAGATCCATTGTAACATCCTGTGTAGCTTTTTAAGTTTTCATCAGTTTATTTTTTTGGAACCTGTTAACATAAAATAAACGGCAGTAGCCAAACTATCGTGTAATGGGAAATATTGAGGTGTATGACGCTTGGTTTTCATGTGTTGCTTAGATAAAATGCGCCTTTTTAGATTTGTATTTAACAAATGATAAGTGGAAAACATTGGATTGGCTTAAAATATTTAACCCTTTTTAATGCTTAACAACTCCGTTAAACACATAAACATTTTAACGCCTGATAAAAAATAAATAGCATTAAACTTCTGCTGATTAATTGCCATTTATTTTTTAGCAGGAGACTACGTTATTGGTCTCTAAACCATCTAATTGTAAAATAGATACACGTTCAGCCACTAACAAGTAAAAAACAAATCAAGTATTTAAATTGGCACAAACACGTAGATTGATATTAAAAATAAATAGTACAAATTAAAAAAAAACAAAAGACATACCCGCAACAGCCAACATGAATAGTCGAATCATTTTGCTCAAAGTCAAATTCTTTTTTTTTTTCACTCAAAGAGTTTTTATTTTGTACTTGACAATGTTCGCGCCCGTCCCGTGGTTAACTGGCGTACCCCAGCACCTGTTTATTATAAAATTGGCCAATCAAACTGACGACTTGATTGCTTCTAAAGTGCTTTTGAGATGGTACGAGTACAAGGACAGAGATGACGTTCCTAGGTGGGTTAGGAAGCGTTTATATTGCTGACAGACTCACCTATCATGTGTGATCAACGTGCATCGTTACTGCATTTCCTGCAGGACGAAGTATGTTGATCAAATGCTTCTGGGCTCCCGCGCAAGTGGCGAGCTGGCTATCAGAATTGTGATGCTTCATTGGAGTCTTGGCCAACCGAGGATTTGGTTAACATTTTGGCTTCAGGTATACTTTTTAGAGCCTCGGAGCCTTAAGATGACTGTTTATCTACTGTAAGGTCTGTAAAAGTTAATGATAACAGCACAATTTTATTCAGACGTGTGAATTGGTATTTATAACACACACGTCAAACGAGCAATTTTTTAGCTTAACTGGCGAAATGTGGGTGTACTAATAGGTAGGTATACACGGCTGGTCTTTCTCGAGGAGTTGGGATAAATCGAATAATAGAAGGCTTATTCCCACTTGTACGCAAGATGTGCGCTCATACGTGGAGTGGCGAACAACTGTCCGATAAACCTTTTTTTTTGAGGGGTGGAAAATCGTCATGGATTTCCCCTGCCGGAAGGGCGGAAGGGTCTGTCAGACTCTTACTTACTAAAAACTACCCCGTGTTCCTTCTCACACCTGCGCCGGGGGTCACGGGAACAGAAGATACTTCCGCCCCGAGGGCCTCGCCAAGTCAGCAAGGGGAATGAGGTGTTGGACTCCCTTCGCGACGTCTAAGAGGAACATGTACGTGCGGGGTGGTGGACGTCCCCGTGTCCGTCGCCCCTGGACCCATTCAGGGGTTCTGGAAGAGGGCGTTATCCGCCCTCCGCCTGCACCTGGTGCGTCTGCTGCGGGCCGGGTGAGTGGAGGTAATCTCCCTCTCCTTTTCCGCAGCCTCCTTCTGCGAGATGACCGTTTCACAGAAGGACACCACCGCGTCCCAGGACTCGACGCTACCGACCATCCTCTCCACCACGGCCGGCAGCGACAGGTAACTGCCTACTCCAGATACGAGGGCACGGCGCGGCTCCTCCCAAGCGGCACACTCTGCCAGCTTATGCCGCGTCGTGACCTCCCGACAATCGACGCAGTGGTGACACCGAGTGTCAGATAAACCTAACCTAACCCTAAGTTTAGTAAGTGACCGACTTGTACGGAACCGAGACTGACCTCTGCATTGTTGGTACGGAAATCCTATAAAATACGTCATCAGCTTACACTGAAAGTGTATTTAAAGTAGCTTGATATGTCGCCTCTGCTTAAGCAAAAACTTTCTGCGTTGCTCTCTGGGCAATATCTGTTGTTCTGTGTTGCGGACTAGCCAAATTGGCAGTGACGTAATTTTTTTAGAGAATTCCTATTTATCCTCAGTCTAATAGGAGACATCCTATCTAGGAGCAGTATGTTTTGTACCTACGTGTTTACTTTGTGTAGGTAATGTTATATTATTTCACCAGTTCATCAAAGAATCATTTGCCTAACTGTGTTGGAGTAGGCTTCCACGCCGCATTATACCATTATTTCACATGGAGCGCCCGCCATTCTGACCTCCACAACCTAGTAACTGGTTATTACGAGATTCAAGACCTTTTGTAAGACTTAAAGTTGTTAGACTTTTTGGCTTCTGACGTAAATGTATTTTTTGAAGAAAAAACTTCTTTAGGCGCGTTGGGCATTTTTGAAATGGAATAAAAACCATTGAACTCATGTCACTGTTACCGCTACCGTAGCCACAACTCTGTATATAAGTAAATTGATGTTTTAGGCAATACATTCCAACTTCTTATTTCCTGAAGGTAAGTTTTCACTCCTAGAATGCCACAGTTTTTTTAACGCAGACCCCACCAACGGACTAACAGACGTTTACCTAAAATTGCAACGTAATGGATGGTCATTAATCTACAAGCTGGAGTTAACAAGCATAGCTTAACCTTAGAGCATTCCATGTGGCTATCTCAACTTAACCACGAGCCCCTCATCCGGTCTATCAAAACCATCTTACATGTGAAGTCGTCCTATCCGTTATCCGTATCTCATTTCTGTGGCGGTTATCTCAATTTTATCGACTAGGTTCAGCCAGTTTGTATCCGAACAACACTTAGGTAAACTTGTAAGTTAATAAACAAGTGAAAAATTAATCTTCTAAATTGTGGAAAGCAATGTGTAAAAACACGTCCTGAAGCAATGAAGTTATAAGTAAAAAGGTGTAGACAAGTTATACGCGCTCAGCAAGCGACACGTTAATATGTGGCTAACTAGCCACACTTGCGTGTGTGGCCGTTTTTGAAGATCGAATATATAATGTTGTTTAGGTAACCTATCTACACCTTTTTACTTAAAAAAAAGAGGGCTTAAAATGACAAATCATTTATTTTAATTAGACCCATAAAAGGCATTGTGGAACGTCTTATTTACAAGTTAAATACAATATATAAATGATTCTAGTTGCACATTCCAAAAGGTATGTTATGTATGTAGACGAATGGGCCAGAAACTCAATACCCACTTCTTCTTCTTATCGTGTGGCTAGTAACTAACCTGGTGTCAGAGTTTTAATGCCGCCCATGGGCCTCTGACTTGGCATCACATGCCGTCGAGAATAGTCTCTCAGGCATGCCGGTTTCCTCACGATGTTTTCCTTCACCGTTTTTGAAGCAAGTGATAATTTAACAATACGCACATAAATCCGAAAAGTCAGAGGTGCGTGCCTTGGGTTTGAACACGAGACCTGTGATTTGGCAATCCGCCGCTCACACCACTAAGCTATCACTGCTGTACCATACCTACTTAAGTTCTCTTTTTAAATAGTTTCTACAATACCTTGTAGGTATACATTAATCAGATTATATAATTATGTGAGGACGATGAACTTAGAATAAATATAACTAAGTATACTGAGATAGGTTGGTACAACTTACAAGGTAGGTAATATAAAATAAGCAATGCAGCTGGTAATTATTTTACTGTATTTATTGATAGATACTAACAAGCATGGATTTCTCAGTAGCAGCCCGGAGTCTGGATTTGTGCCCGATGGATGGCAATAGGCTCGCCCGCTATTACATGGGACTTAAACATAATGGCGAAATGTGGGTGTACTACCAGGTACACCTCTGCCTAGCCCTTCGTGGATTACAGGCGTGACGATATGTATGTGTATGTGTATACTAACAAGATGCTCCCTTAATTACAAATGTTGAAACTATCGATTAAAACATTATATAACCTTTCAATCGTGTCAATTAGAGACAATAGAAAGACAATGTCCTCTTCAGGTTTAATGAATTAAAGTATCATGAAATTAATAAAATAAACCCCCTAAATTATAATATAGGCACATTATAATTTAGGGGACTAAAAAGTGGTTTTAGAAAGTGTATTTTTAATAAAAGTTTTAAGGGACATGTTTCATTTTCGGCCATCAGATGTACATTTATCGAAAGAGAGGAAAAAATCACTTTTTTTGTAAAAAAATGTAAAAATAATTTCTCTTGTACAGACGCCAGCACATCAAGTTACCCCAATGTGTCAAATTTCTTTGATCGTTTTTCAACTTTATGTAAAAAAAAATGAAAATGAAATCTTTATTTGTAGACATAGGTTGTACACGGGTGTTACAAATAAGTAAAATTTATTAGTCCATCTACGTCTTGCGCTGAAGCGTACAAAAAGAAAAAGAACAAGGTTCAACCAGAATAAGGTTCATATTCAGTTGGGAAAATTTGACACATTGGGGTAACTTGATGTGCTGGCGTCTGTACATATTTTAAATAACCATAATTAAGTGTGACGATTTCATCGTTACAAGAATCTTTAGTCTCCATTTATGGAGCGTGTGTTCCTGGACAAATTCAAAATAACCTAATTCTAGGTTAAGTAAATGTCATCTCTACAGCCTGTCATGACTGTCTTATCCCTTACGACTTTTGTCAAACATTTTTAATTTTATTTAGTACATAAAAACCATTTGGTATTATGAAGAAAATGTGACTTTATTCTATTCAGTGGTAAGTTTTGCAGCTTCACTAAGAGGTACAGGTTATAGCCGGAGTCCCATATAAAAATGAAACAACTCCTTTTCTTTGATTTCGTTTTTTTAACAATGTTGTAAAATTTTGTACTTTGGCTAGTCATAAGGCTGTTTATGACCTCCTGTGCTCCTCGTGTCTCGTAGAACAGAGAAGCTGTTCTTCAAGTTTTCCCCTCTTAGCCTAACACCGACATATGCTGCTCTTTCACGGATTTAACCAGATTTTTTCTAAAATATCTATAGCCTGTTAGAGAATCTTGATTCCTATTTGCTTGCAAAAAAAGTTCGCCTAGGGTCTATGAGATTCAATACTCAACATTTTAGTGCATTATTTAAAGTGGGTAGGTTACATACAAATATATTAATCTCTTGGTGCACATTTATTATTTGGTATGTTAAAAGAACGAATTAAAGTTAATTTTTAATTGGAGAGAAGATGAAGGCGCCTTTCTTAATTTAATCTGAGCAACTCCAAATGAAACCAAAAATAAATGTGAAAATCTAGACAGAACTCGCACTTAGCCCATTCAAGATCAACATTCTTGAATCGTCTATCACCACAAACTTACTTAGGTACTCACCTGTTTTAATACATTTTGCACCTTACTCCCTTCAGTTAGGAGTCAGTACGGCCGCAGTTTGAGTTTGATGCCTCGTGATTGGCTGTGCAGTTGACAATGTCAACAGTCAACTCCCCAGGATGAGGTGTATACAGGATACAGGATGTGGTATTGTGTTGCAGTTCTTAAGACTAGACGTAATGGCACTGTTACGTGTGTGCTCTAGACTCTTGCTAGATCTTTCCATCAGACCTTCAAGGAGTGTACGGTTAGAATATTAGATAGGTTATACTACTTCTGTTATTTCTAATAATGTTACCTAGAGTGGTTAGACAGTATGTGAGTGTTTGACATGTTTAGTTGTTGGTTCATAAAAAAATTGATTCAATTATAACCACTAGACCGATGTAGTCATTAAATAAAAATTATATAATTATTATAATCGTATGTAAAATAATTTTGAATGAATTTGCATGCCGTAAGGTAGAATGTGGCGAAAATTCTCAACCATGTACCATCTTATTCCTGTACCTATATTGTTGGCCAATAAATATATATTATGAATCTGAATCTTAGACTAGCCTGTTATTGCCGTTTGTTTTAAGAATTACTTTGATATATTCTATTACCTCCTGATTGTGACCTAACTGAATTAAGTAATCATTAATGTGAAAGTAATCGCTTAGGTATTAACTTCTATCTACTTTCTATAAGCCTGCCCAAGCAAGGGGCAAGGATTAGGTAGGCTATTATGTTACGGGATACGAAAGAAAGGTGAACTAACATAATAGCTAAGTGGTATCCTAGGGACGACAAAAGAAATCAAGGGAGAACAGTGTAAATGTTGGGAAGACGACGATTGAGCTACATGGAAGCCCTTGCAAACAAGCTGCTACAGATAGTTAAACCGCTTACCGGTATACAAAGACATTCAATAGGTACCTAAAGACCGGACATCACGATCAAAATTTTCGTCCGACACTTGTGTCCTGCTTGGACTCAAGTCTATGAGTTTTTAGTACCTACGCTCCGTTGCTGCTCCAATATTCATATATATTATTCTAGATGGCGTTACTGAGACATGGGATCAAAGTTTTTCTATGACATTTCCTTGACATGCCCGCTCTATAGTATTTCAAATCTCTTCGCCGGTACACTATAAAGACTATAGGAATAACAAGTACTTGTTAATGTAAATAGTGTATTAATACGTGGTATATTGATTTATTACACTTCGATGGTCATAGTTTATCATTTTGTGACATTGTGTCGCAAACCTATTGATGCGCCCTTTATACCTCCCGGGAGGCTTCTTTTTAGTCATTTTACTTTTGTTCGAGTTTAATTAGGATTAATGTCGGTAGCTATTTTTGCGCTGTATCGAACTGATGGCTTTCAAGCCGTCATTCGTAAGAAAACTGTATCCCTAGTCTGCAGAATGCGTGGCAGCTGCAACGGAATTCTGAAGACTGTAGCGGATAGGATCTCTTCTCCGATGTGGAGATCCTTTATTATGCGGGTAATTTAGTGTAATTCTTAAGTTTAATGGTCATTTGTTCTAATTTTTGTTTTTAATGTTAACTTAATTATTTTTCTAATTCTGAGATGATGTTTCTGATGTTATTTTATTTGTACTTAATTTATGATTTTAAGTTACTCAATTTGATGTTTTTTGTTTTAATTTCAAATCAGAGTCTAATCTGAATATCTGAAATAAATGAATTATATTTTTATTTATTTTATTATTTATTAGTAGTATTCTGTATATTGGAGTGTGCTAGCTAACAGGTAGCAAATAATTGAAATTAATTGATTTAGCTATTACCTATTCAAGTTCTTCTAACTTATCATTCAGACGGACATGTTGCTGGGGATTTTATTCCGCTACTTCTTCTTCCCAGCAAAAACACTTGAAAGTGGCGGAGGGCGGGCTTTTACTTTTTTTTTAAATTTTGACACACACCAATTAACGAATTCATACACAAAACTATTCTCAAGGCATTTCTCACAAACCTACTGTATTTTAGTGTAAAGGTTCTTAAATGAAACCAAAGAACATTTTAACTATTTTTTTTATATTTTAAAATATTAATTTTCTGTACAAATATGATCTTAATTATCATTTACATATTTACCACGCTATCAAAGATTTTTTTCTCGATGTAGGGGATCGTCAACATTGTTTTACAATGACGGCCCAATGACCACACGTCATTCAATTCAATACACATGCAATTTAAATTTACAAGAGAACAATAAGTACTAAACTTAGTACCACACATTGGATTTTAGACCACATAATAATGATAGCGGTAATGCGGTGGGTTTTATACTAAAAATGAAGCATGTTTCACTTTGCAAATACAATAGTTGCAAAAGGAGTCTCTGAAACTTCACTAATGATAATATATTAGGCGCTTTTTTAGTGTATTCTTACGTTATTATTTCTTAGACTAACATTATTATATATTTACAAAATAACATTAATTAATACTTATACTATTGTCAATTATAAAAATATTAGGTATAAGAAAATAATGCGTTTATTATAAAAATATCTCTGCTTTGTAAAATATTACTACACAAGACAGTAAATGATGTTCACATTATGTAAGAAAATTATGCTACTATTATTAATTGAAAAGCAAAAATACAGCGAAGATATTATTATTATAGGTCACTTGTTTAATTTGTCATACAAATAATATCTCTGAATATCACAAAATTCAATGAGCTTTTATATTTACTACAAAATATGATTTATTACCTATCTTTACTGGAATGATAATCGATATGGAACATCTGCTCTGTACTAAAATCTATGAACCCTATTTTTTTTAAACATATAATAAAATCTCTTTGGTCTGAAACTAATAATACATAATTAATGTAAATTCTAAACTATGGTATAATAATTATCACAAATATTTGTAATACTTTTATATATTTAAATTACAAAAATATCAAAAAAAGGTCTTTCTCTTAAAATACTTACATTAAAAAAATATGTTTTATTTGCGATAATTATTATGCCCCCCTATTAAAACTAACATGGCAACGTTTAGAAATATCAACACATACTTTCAATATCACAGGACATTCTGATACGCATATCTACTAGTTACGAAATATAAATTTTATATAACTCAAATTCACCCAAGGGTGTGGTACCTCTGTTTTGAAAATAGTAATTAGCCGGCTGATTCTAATAATCTGTCAGTCAAAACTTGGATGAAATGAACACTGTGAAGTGACTTCATAGTGTCACCCAGCTGAAGTCGCAATTTTTGGATATATCCTTTAAATCCTTAGTTTATAAACATTTTATATTAAAATCTCGCGTCATGATGTCTGCCGGGATAAACTCCGGAACGTCTAAACGTTTTTTTTATAAAATTTTGGGTTTATTTCCATTTGACCTTAATATTTTTGTTACAAAACCAATATTTTTCTATTATAAGTGAGTTTCCAAAATTTCTGACATTTGGCAGTGTACGTTACATTCTGAGTACCTAAACCAACGCACGACCACAGCAACACATGGCCGTATCTTCCATCAACATTAGATGATATGATAGGTTGGAAATTCTACTTCTCAATTATAACTCTAACCATATACAATTCTTTGTCAAATCATATTGTTAGTCATTAGCCGGTCGATTCAGTTCAAGTCACCACGTGAAAACTTGATCTATCTTCTACTAGCATTAGTATGGAATGACAGCTCAATTCGCCCTTGACTTCACCTACATTTTCACAGCGTGATTTCTACAGAATATTACTGTATAGGTGGGTTTCACTGATAGGCCACGTCATCGCTCACTTCACTCTAGTATAAACGGAGAGATTTTAAACAAAAAATGCTGCACTAAGCATAACATTTTATTTTCATTTAAAACACTGGTAATAAAATGGTATTTTAATACGTCGTCGTCAGCACATGGAGCTCCTCAAGTTCAGAGTTGAGCTCACGATTACTGACAAATGCTTGCACTGACAGGGGGTCGAGTCTGCTATTGCAATCGTGTCTCAATGACCGGTCAATGATCGATTTTTAACGTATAACGTCAAACTTATGACACATTTCCCATACAAAAACTGTTAAAGTTGTCAAATATTCGATCAATGACCGGTCATTGAGACACGATTGCAAAAGCAGACTCGAGCCCCTGATCTGGTCCCTCATCTCATTCTGTGTGGTTCTTTCCTCAAAAGACCATCTCAGACACTAATCTGCGTGGATCTTACATGATTTGACCAAGATTTTGTATCAAATGTTTTTATGTTATTATTTACACTGTTGAATTGAATGTATATTGACATGTATTTTTACTTTGAAAGTATATTATTTTTTTTTATTGTGAATGTAAGGACTATGTGGACTCTGTTTTTAATTTTTTTAGATTTTAGTTTCTAAATCTTTTTAAGTTCTTTTATTTATTAATTTTACATTTTTTCTGGCAGTTTGAGTTCTTTATGGGACCAACCCAAATGTTCTTTCTTTGGTATTGTTCGTCGGCACGTGGAGCTCCTCAAGTTCCGAATTGAGCTCACGATTACTGATTTTCATTTGCTTGCACTGACTGATCTGGTCCCCTCATTCTGTGTGGTTTTTTCCTCAAAAGATCATCTCAGACACTAATCTGCATGGATCTTACATGATTTGACCAAGATAATGTCTGGACTTTAAAAGAGACTATGACCTCTGAGTTTCTTTCGGTGTTTCTTCTCAAAGTAGTCAAATAGTGAAATACCGATCTCATTTACTAAAAAAGGCGACGTGTAAAAGTGTTTGTAAAAACCTATAAATTACAAAAATAAATATCATTTATCGTTTTAATAACATCGCTGGACGGAGTAATCTTTACATGTAAAAAAATATGCCGGGTTAAAAAAAAAAGATATTACTTATATTTGTTTTCACAATAACGATTTTAAATTGGGCATGGTACCAGCTTGTTCTTATTACTTAATAACTTTATACTCAAATAGGGACCCCACACACACAGTTTCTTTTTAGCCATAAACGTACAAAAACGTAACCCTATCTCAATTTTAAAAACCTTACAAAAAATATCATTATCAATATGCTAAAATGACCATCTAACGTCAATTAAAAGAGCAGTGCGATTCTGTTAAATCACCGCGTGAAAGTATAGGCGTAGTGAAGGTGAATTGAGTTGTTCTTCCACAGGCATTTATATTAGGCATTGACAATAGGCTAGTGGTTTTAATTTTAGTTTTTAGTCATTTAGATTACTAGAAAATATTCGACACATAAATTACTTATTGTTCTTTTTTTTTCACGTAAACCGGCGATACATCGAGTCAAAATGTCACGTGACAGCACTATCTTGTACAGTTTATACTGAATATTGACGTCAAGGCCCCCTCTCCCCAACTGTAATGCGCTTAATCTAAGTAGTTTTCCATCAATTTGAAAAAGCAAACAAGTACTATTTGTGTATTATTTTTTATAATCTGATGGACTAAATATATATTTTGATATTCAGATACCATCCACATGCCTTCATTTCACTCAAGTTTTCACGCGGTGTTTTTTTACAGAATCCACCAGCTGTACCTCTACCATGAGTCATGAGTCAGTACCTCTACCATGAGTTTACACCGCCAAAACTCGCTAGCGTCTCCGTAAATTATTTGTATGAAATATTGTACAGCGCCCCTAGCGGTCACAGATAGAATTAAAATTCTTACCATGAGCACTATAGATTTCGATAGGTTAAAAACCTAACGTAATCTATTCGATATTCACTAACGTTTTACAGCTGTCACCATACAAAACGGTACCATGAGTCACTAATTTCACTGACGCTATCGAATAATACGCTTACGATAGTAGTTACGTAGCTCACTAGCATTTTAACGTGTGAAACATATATTTACATTAAAATCATATACGTTTTTGAGTCGAAAACAAGTAATACCAGTCAAAATAATGTCTGCAAGAGCTTATTTAGCATGGAATATGTTAGTGACCGCTGAATTTGAAGACCAACGACGTGAACAGCGGGAATTTCAAGCAAAAATGAGTATTCATGTTGGACACCGAATGGAAAATATAAGTGAAATAAAGTTTATTAAACTTTGCTCTCTAAAGAATCATTTGAATACTTTTTATCCCGGTAGTAAGATCCCATGGGACAATCATCAAACTTAGTTAAACGTAGGTATAATAATTTTTAATCCATACAATACATTGAATAGAAAGTTAAAACATAGGTACCTTTCCACATGAACTCCACCAACAATTGAAACTGTGAGACACTGTGACACTGTGTTCCTCATTGTATTAAATCATCTTTAAACTTATAAACAACACCGCGCAGCTCAGCGACTCAAGTACACAACACACAACGTAAACAAACGGTCGGTTTATTTGTGACATTGACTGTCGTCTAATTTTTAGCATAGCGATAACAGACATTTTGAGCTTTTAAGAGACGTTCTCTCTTCTTATTCGTGGGAAAGAAAGAAACAAAACATAAGTAATGAAGCATAGACGAAAGTATTCTAAAGATTAGAGTGAAGTTAGCTAGACGACACGATCTATCGAGCTTACCTTAGCGCCTGCGTAAGACTACGTAAATCTCATGGTGCAAGCATTATCGAAATCTATTCGATCCACGTTAGCACGCTAGCGATTTCAACGCTAGCGAGTAATTTTTAGATGGTTACTCATGGTAGAGGTACAGTACACCGTCAAAACTCGCTAGCGTCTCCGTAAATTATTTGTATGAAATATTGTACAGCGCCCCTAGCGGTCACAGATAGAATTAAAATTCGTACCATGAGCACTATAGATTTCGATAGGTTAAAAACCTAACGTAATCTATTCGATAGTCACTAACGTTTTACAGCTGTCACCATACAAAACGGTACCATGAGTCACTAATTTCACTGACGCTATCGAATAATACGCTTACGATAGTAGTTACGTAGCTCACTAGCATTTTGACGTGTGAAACCTAAGTTTACATTAAAATCATATACGTTTTTGAGTCTAAAACAAGTAATACCAGTCAAAATAATGCCTGCAGGAGCTTATTTAGCATGGAATATGTTAGTGACCGCTGAATTTGAAGACCAACGACGTGAACAGCGGGAATTTCAAGCAAAAATGAGTAGTATTCATGTTGGACACCGAATGGAAAATATAAGTGAAATAAAGTTTATTAAACTTTGCTCTCTAAAGAATCATTTGAATACTTTTTATCCCGGTAGTAAGATCCCATGGGACAATCATCAAACTTAGTTAAACGTAGGTATAATAATTTTTAATCCATACAATACATTGAATAGAAAGTTAAAACATAGGTACCTTTCCACATGAATTCCACCAACAATTGAAACTGTGAGACACTGTGACACTGTGTTCCTCATTGTATTAAATAATCTATAAACTTATAAACAACACCGCGCAGCTCAGCGACTCAAGTACACAACACACAACGTAAACAAACGGTCGGTTTATTTGTGACATTGACTGTCGTCTAATTTTTAGCATAGCGATAACAGACATTTTGAGCTTTTAAGAGACGTTCTCTCTTCTTATTCGTGGGAAAGAAAGAAACAAAACATAAGTAATGAAGCATAGACGAAAGTATTCTAAAGATTAGAGTGAAGTTAGCTAGACGACACGATCTATCGAGCTTACCTTAGCGCCTGCGTAAGACTACGTAAATCTCATGGTGCAAGCATTATCGAAATCTGTTCGATCCACGTTAGCACGCTAGCGATTTCAACGCTAGCGAGCAATTTTTAGATGGCAACTCATGGTAGAGGTACTGGAAGTCAAATAAAACTTGACGAATCAATCTGTCACTGAGTTGTCAACATCTCTTTTCAACAATCCGTTGAATTCTAAGATCGTTCCTAGATCTACGTTCCATAAATTGTTGTACAAACTAACATTACATTCATATAGGGTTTAGTTTTAATTCGGCCTCGTCCTTCGGCATTACGTAAACACATTCCTTTTTTATGTACTGTGGTTTTCTGGCCCAGCACGTTGCTATCGTAACTAGGGCTGCGAACACGAGGGCTGCACAAGCGCATACAGTTCCGCCCCAATCAAGTATGGCGCGCACGAACCGAAGCTCGGCGATTACTGCTGTGTCCATCTGGACTCTTTGTTCTACCCAGAATATTGGGAAGAGCATTCTGGGTACGTCTTGGTAGAGGCTGTGGGCAATGGAAAAAATAAAATAAGATGCCGTTAAGATGACTTGGTACAAATACTGTTTACTGTACATCAAATAACCAATAGTAATATAATTTTAGAGGTATGAATAGGGAATGCAATCTCGTCTCGCCGAGCTCCCGATCTCGCGAGATCCCGGCCATATTTTACGAGATTGTATCTCGTCAAATTTCGTACGAGATCTCGCGAGATAACGAGATCGACAAATGCAGCGTGACGACGTGTATTTCATAGCGCGGCTGCGCAAACTGAATCCTGCCGTTGCCTAAATATAGATAATTATTGTTTTGTTACCAATATTGTAAGAATTTGAACTGATTAGCTACAGTAGGTATAATAATTATAGACATAAACAAATGTTATTAGAGTTAGAGACAAAATAATAAGTACTCTGTTGATTTTTAAAATAAAACTTACATTATTTTTATAACTAAGCAACGCAGTTTCTATTTAATTACATATCATTTCAATTACTAGTTCTTAAAACAAGCATTTGCATACGTTTTAATTGCGATTCTTCCAATCTCGCGAGATCCCGTAATTTGCGAGATCTCGCGAGACTGGGTTTTGAGTCTCGCGAGATCTCGCTAGGCGGAAATCTCGTACGAGATTGCATTCCCTAGGTATGAAGGCGTAAAGTTCCTCATCCTCCATAGAAAAGGGAGGATCCTCCGACCAGACGGGTATTGTGTCTGGTGGCCTCCCACTGCCCGACGGTTGTTGTCGGGAACTTGTATACGTTCAATCGCGCGGATAACTTTAGCATCACGATGTTGGATATCAGTCTTAGACCGTATAGCAAGATACTTAGATGTAGGTACTAATAATAAAAAGGGAATAAATAAATATTTAATTAATGTGTATATTACGGCAAGTGTGATTAATAACAATTGAACATTATAATAATGTTTAGTTAGTCACATTCACCGTAACAAAATAGAGTAAATACATATGAAGTTTTTGACCATTTTTAACCCCCTACGCAAAAAGAGGGGTGTCTGGCTTAAAATTTCAAACACCCATGTGTGTTATATTAATAAGCAAGATTATGGTATATGTGGTCTGATGCAGCCAGGATATCTAGCACACTAATACACTCTTGGGAAAATAATAGCAGATATGTCGTGTTTGGATTCATTTTGACCAGTATTTGATTCTGCACACAATGCACTGATGGCAACAGGATGAGTTGATGCTGCAGCCAGGCTATCCAGCACACCAGTAGGTAGACTCCTGACACAAATGCACTGAGAAATTTTCATGACTATGAACTCTATCAATTAATGCGACTAAAAATTTTTAAATTAAAATTAAATTGAAATTTAAAAAAAAACCCCACCGCAAAAAAGTAACACATTTAAAAAGTTAAAAATAACACTTTCCTATCGTTGAGCCATAAAATTTTACGTCACGTCGGGGTCACCACTAAAATAAGTACCTACCTACATACCTACGAGTACTAGGAACATTCCTTGCTTAAGCGGTACCCCGATGTGAAGTAAAATTTCATGGCTCTACGATAAGAAAGTGTTATTTTTAACTTTTTAAATGTTTAACTTTTTGCGGTGGGGGTTTTTTACGTAACAGGAATCTTTTTTAACCCCCGACGCAAAAAGACGGGTGTTATAATTAAATTTAATTGTACTTGTAAATTTGTCGTTCGTAAGTGCTATTTCCTAAAACGTAACTATTTTTCTGTTTGTAATTATTTTCTAAGTTTGTAATTTTCTATTTGGACTCAACTTACTTAACATTCTCACTTGGTTCCAGGTAGATATTGAGCTGGAACCTGGCTGCTACATCCAGTGGGACTCCTAGTTTCTGAAAACAGAAAAAAATAGTGTTGTCTAAAAGGAAAACCCGGCGGTAAGTTTTAAGGTCACGCAATTTTAAGGTCTTTATACTCACAGGTTCAACAGCAAAATAGAAGGAATGAGCTTCAGGATCTGGCTCCATCCCGATCAAGTACTCCCGAAGCTGTGCGTCTCCATGCAAGAAGTGGGGGAGTGAAAGGAAGGCTGGGGAGCCGAACCGGCACGCTGACACGTTCATCACGCCACTCCACGCGCACTCGCCGTTACAGAAGCACGTGTTCGATGGTGATGTTGACGCTGGAATAGAAGAAAAAAAAAAAAGTAAAGAAAATTTGAAATGAAATGATATTTATTTCTGTAAGTAGATCTTCTCAGATACTTTTACACAAAGAGATTTAAAATACTATAGAGCGGGCATGCGAGGAAATGTAATAGAAAAACTTTGATCCCATGTCTCAGTAACGCCATCTAGAATAATATATGAATATTGGAGCGGCAGCGGAGCGTACTAAAAAAACTCATAGACTTGAATCCAGCAGGACACACTTTTCACTGGACGAAAATTTTGTTCGTGATGTCCGGTCTATAGGTCTTTGCTTTTACATGTCTTTTTTTTTAACTAAATGGCAGTTCCAAAGTGACTGATCCCTGAGAAGAAATACCGAAAGAAACTCAGGGGTCATGGTCTCTTTTAAAGTCCAGACATAAGATTATATTCATTTATTATGCGAGTCTCACGATGCAGGGCTAAGAAGTCTGGAAAAGCCTTTTGAAGAAAGAATCAATTCAGCTTTGAGTTGACATGAGTAGATTACAATACACATGCATGCCAAATGGTAAGCCGTAGTCAAGGTTTTTGTTAATTACAAAAATCATTGCGTTCAAATGAGTTTGAGCTTTTTAAATTAGTACCACCTAACAGAATTTTCTAATTCTTGCTATTTTATTGTAGACTAGCTGCACCGACAAGCTTCGTTTCGCCTTAGAATCCATTTATGTTGTGTTAGGTACTTCTTAGTTTTAGCTTAAGACTTGTCAAATGTCAGATTGTCACCTAATAATGAACTAGGAAGAAATTTATCACCCGTCACTCCACCCAAGACTGCGGTGCATTTGAAACATGTTTAAGAAAACGATATATTTTTTTATAATCTTCCATTATTTTTAATAAATAAAAGATAGCCCATGTTTGTCTCCAGGATATGATCTATCTCCATACCGTCACCTTAGAGTGGAAACCTCGGGGCTGCAATTTTGCTCAAATTTATTTTATTGCGTTAGGAAGAAAACCTCGCAACACACATCCTGATGTGACTAATTTGTTCATTTGATACTCATAGCGCCATCTCTGGCAGTAAATGAGAACCTCGTAAATACTCGAATCTGTCAGTTAGACGTGCAGTTTTTTCTTCCTCCTGAAAAGTTACTTCTTTTACACTTACGAGGTTTTCACTCTAAGGCGACGATACCAAGTTTTATTATGATCCGTTCAGCCGTTAAGTCTTGAAAAGCTGACAAACAAACAGACAAACAAACAAACAGAGTTACTTTCTCATTTATAGTATTAGCATGGATTTTAAATCTCGTTGATATGATAAGTAACAAACTCACAGTTATCAAAGCTCCGCTGCGTGAGCGCATACTTGTTGTAAGTGAGCCCGTCTTGCTCCCCGCTGTCCACATACTCCATGTTCACTGTCCGACACAGATCTGGCACGAACATTGGCAAAATGGACTCCTCCGTCAGGTTGCGTGCAATGAACTCGCCGGCACTGCCTGAAAGCTGAAACATAAAATAAATAAATATAAATAAATATTCCACAACTTTTCACACAACGCCATTTAGTCCTAAGCTAAGCTAAGAGCTTATATTAAGGGTACTAAACAGCTGATAAACATACTTATACAATTTCTAAATATATATATATATATATATATATATATATATATATATATATATTATAAATAAATTAAACCCAGACACAGAACAAATGATCGTGCTCATCACACAAACATTTGTCCTGGGTGGGAATCGAACCCACGACCTCAGGCCTAGCAGTCAGGGTCACTAACTACTAGACCAACAGACCAGTCAAAAACAACATCAAACATCGCACATTAATAATATTCCGTAAGAAGTGATACCCCAGTGGTATGACCGGTGGATTGTCAAATCATAGGTCTCGAGTTCGAACCCAAGGCACGCACCTCTGACGTTTCGGATTCATATGCATATATCATCTATCTTAGCATGGTATGTCATTTTTTATTTATTTTTTTATTTTACTTTGTTTATTCTAGGTACAGACACGCAAGTTACCCCAATGTGGCAAATTTCTTTGATCCTTTTTTAACTTTATGACCATCAAAATAAGGTTCATATTCAATTGGGGAAATTTGACACATTGGGGTAACTTGATGTGCTGGCGCCTGTACATCGTATTCACATATAATGTATTTTTTATTGTATACAAATATTGTAAAAACTATTTTAAAAGAGTAAGTATGGAGTTTCTTGCCCATTCTTCTCCATACAAAACTACCTTTTGGAAGGGGCAACTAGAATCATTAAATTTTATTTAACTTGTAAGTTTAACGTTCAAAAGTGCCTTTTAAATGGCCTAATTGAAATAAATGATTTGACTTTGACTTTGACTTTATGCGAATTTTATAATTATCACTTGCTTCAAAAACGGTGAAGGAAAACATCGTGAGGAAACCAGCATGCCTGAGAGATATTTCTCGACGGCATGTGATGCCAAGTCAGAGGGTGGTATTAAAACTCTGGCACCAGAGTTAGTCACAGACATACAGGTAATCCAGTTCTGCACACGTAAGCGGGCACGCCCTTTTAACTTGGAGGCTTTTTTTTATTAACTTAGTTGAAAGTTTTTGCTTGAGATTAGTTGACAACGTCGGTATCTACTATTATTATTACTTACTACTATCTTGTATATCGGTGCGAGCTAGTTATCATGAAGCTAATTATTGAATTTAAATGATCCTGTTTATTAATTACTAATGCTGTTTAAACTCATGTTCTTCTAATATACCAGACATACGTGTTGCTGGGGAGTTTGTTCTACCAGTTCTACCCAGCAAAAACTCTAGGAAGTGGCGAAGGGCGGGTGTTTTGGGGGACTGTCTTATGTAATTTTGACATTTAAAAAGTGCTAATCTTCAGCCTAATATGAATAAATGACTACAAGGTATAAAGGGCGTGTCCGCTAAAGGGAAACTAAGTACACTTACTAACTTGTTGAATGTCAAATTCTACTTTTAAATTGCGCGCCTTATGTCACCACAGCGCAAGCCTAGCGTCTTTTTTTTGTTCTCGATGGTTCTCTCTGTGGTCATCACATAGCTGTTTTACATTCCTTGTGTTTAATTTATATTAAATATAAAACCTTTCATTAGTCGTTTTATTAAATATCTATCATTATTAGTCTTTGGTCACAATAACTTTTAGATATCTTTTCATTGCCTAGGTACTTACTTTAGAACACTCTCCTTCATAGTAAGGAATGTGGTCTTCGTAGTTCCACCTGAGGATCTGTCCCGGCAGGGAGCCGCTTATCTGTCCCGTGGACACCTCCATGTAGCCATCAGTCTCCAAGGAGTTGTTCCTCTGGAACATTACACAAGCATGTTTACATTTTAAAGGACTACAACTAAAAAACATAAGTTAAGTTTCATTAAGTTATGGTAGAGTGCAAACAACTTAAAAATATTTACACCATGCTATGTAAAACCAAATTCTCTCAAATAAATTCTATTAAATATAACCTTTTGAAATGCCAATTTTATACATTACGAAAATGCGATATTTTCTAGGCCCTCTGTTCATTACTTGCTCGAAGTCGATACTTTTACACTAATATTGTAAAGAAGATTTTCTTTTATGTGTGTATGTTTGCAATGAATAAACTCTAAAAACTACTGTACAGTAGTTTTTACACCGAAAAAACGAAGAACTTAATTACTCACCTCATAGAACCACGCAAACTTATCAACAGGCGGTGCACCCCCCGTGGTACTGGTAGGTAGACTCTTAGCGAGATCCAGGAGGGGATCCTCATAACCTTCAAATAGCAGTTCTTTAGCCAGCTTGGAGACGGCTATTTTCTGGTTAAACATCGCCAGGCCCATTGACAGACCTTTCTGCTGCAGGAAACCCCAGAATCTGGAGCGGTAGACTGCTGACTGGAAATAAAGATATTTCAGTTGTTACTGCAGTTGATGTGATTCCAAAAAGCAGTTATTTATTTATTTATTGAAAGAAGAACCAACAGCTGTGACTTCAAACTTCAAACTTCAAATATTTATTGTGATCATAGGGGTACGTATCATAATCCCGAATTTTAAAAGACCGAATTTTAAAATACCGATGGACGAAATCCCGAAAATTGAAACGCCGAATGTATGTTTGGTCGAAAGTTTAAAATCCCGAAAGTTCAGATGCCCCTTTTTTGCAATGCACGCATGCATGGTAGATTAGAACTTAAAGATATTTTACCTGGCGCTCGGCGGCCGCTGCCTTCGGCACGCTCGCTACCGGAGATATACATAACCGCTCGAAACGCCGTTCAAGCAACATCTCTGTCAATTTGCTCCGTAGTTTTTAATCTCAAAACTAAGTCTTATGTGAATAGTGTTTGATGTAACTTATGTTGAACGAAAGTTTATAAAGAGTGCAAAGTGTATGTGTTTACTTATTATTTAAACTCATCAAGGTTTGTGAGTATAAAGCAAAAACATTTTTATAACGCTGGCAAATCAGTGCTTTATTAGTGTGGTCGCTCAACGTGCGACGCAAACGCGTGTCCTTGACGATCCGTGACACACGCCCTCTCGCTTGCGCGCTGCTTCTCTCGCTCACACATTGTTAAAGCACGCAGAGCCTGACGCGTTATCTGCTATTCGCTTGTTTTTGTACCTGGGAGCTCCGTGCGCTTTTCGTCACTACGCTTGCATATACTCATCATAATATTATACACCTGTTGAACTCGTGTACACTGCAATAATGAACAGCAACGATAAGTGTAATGGCTGTGTGGGAAACGAACGGGAGTTATTTAAATTAAATCACCCACGAATGTTATGAACCGTTTATTACAGGTAGTTTCACGTTACATAAATCACTCGCGAATAAAGCGTCTATACAGGCAAGCAAGATGCTGGATTTAGGAAGAAGATACTGAAGAATGAAAGTTAAGCACGGTAAGTAACGCAATAAGATTTATGCGGTTTAGCGTCGTAAGCGGGCGTAAGAAATCGTAGCGTGCATTCGCCGTCGCGGATAGCTGCCGACTGGCGAGGCGCGCGCGGGCCGCCGCCGGCGCACCTCGCGGGCTGCGATGGTGGCTGTGCGGCTCCTTCGCCGCGCGGCGCGACCGGTGGGTAAGCAGTGGTGTCCCCACATCACTCCTCCGCCGAGACCGTTGCTACGGGCGATAGAAATCTGTGAAACGAACTTTACGACCTGAACGTGTCGTTAATTGATTAGCGTTTTGCATATTATTTACAGTTTCTTGATGTGTGTCTAGCGTATAGGCTGGTTTTAAACGATCTATTGATACTGTCGTTTCTTTATTTTTGACTAGTATCTTGAACGTCTTATCACCTCTTTCAAGAACTTTATATGGGCCTGCATATGCGGGTTGTAATGATGTACGCAAGGCATCCTGACGTAAGAACACTTGTTCCGATGTCTGTAGATCCTTGTACACAAAAATATGTTTTTGTGTGTGTCGTGATGCTGGACATGGTTTTATATTTGCTGCAAATGAACGTAACCTTGTGATAAAATCTGTAATGTCTGACATATCCGTACTTTTCGTGTCGAAGAATTGACCCGGTAGTCGCAGAGGTTCTCCATATATTAGCTCCGCTGCCGAGGATTGCAGGTCATGTTTCCAGGCACTACGTATACCTAATAACACTAGCGGTAAGGATTCAGTCCAATACTGGTTAGCGTGACACATTATTGCGGCTTTTAGTTGCCTATGAAAGCGCTCAATTATCCCATTTGCTGCTGGGTGATAAGCAGTAGTCATCTTATGTTGTGATCCAGTTAGTTCGGTTAGAGATTTGAACAAGTTGGACTCAAATTGCCTTCCACGGTCTGTAGTTATGCTCGCTGGACAACCGAAGCGTGAGATCCAACCTGACAGTAAAGCTTTTGCTGTCGATTCTGCGGTTATGTCGGTAATCGGTATCGCTTCAGGCCACCGCGTAAATCTATCAATGGCGGTAAAACAGTATTTGAATCCGTTCGATGAGGGCAACGGTCCGATTAAGTCAATATGAATATTTAGGAATCTCGCTGCCGGTAAGGAATACGTGCTTAGTGGTGATGATACATGACGTGCTACTTTTGCACGTTGACACGCGAGGCACGCACGACTCCAATCTCGACAGTCCTTTCGTATTTCCGGCCACACAAAGTTCTGAGTAACTAATTTGATAGTCGCATTGGCACCTGGATGGCTCAGGCCATGCATAGACTCGAACGCTTGTCGTCTCATGGACTTAACGACAAAGGGTCTTGGTGAAGGTGTGCTCGTGTCACAAATAAGCTGAACTTTCTTACCGGGCAGGCCAATCTTTTTCAGGTATAGTGAACTTCCTTCAGTCATTAGTTTCCTCAGCTCTGGGTCTGTCTCCTGTTCTTTAGCCAACATTTCGAAGTTTATTGATGCGACGACCTCCTCTATCCTTGAAAGGGTGTCAGCTACCACGTTGTCCTTTCCTGAAATATGGCGAACATCCGTAGTGAACTGAGCAATATAATCAAGGTATCGAAATTGCCTTGGCGGGCGATTATTGTCTTTGCTTGTTTCGAAGGCATGAGTGAGTGGTCGATGATCAGTATAAATTGTGAATACTCTGGCTTCAAGCATGTGACGGAAATATTGTATAGATTTATAAATTGCTAACAGTTCCCGGTCGTAAGGGCTGTACTTTATTTGAGCAGGAGTTAGTTTTCGGGAAAAGAATGCCAATGGTTGCCAAGAATTGTTGTTCCATTGTTGCAATACGCCGCCAATTGCAGTACTTGAGGCGTCTGTCACTAATGCAAGTTTCCCGTTGACGTTAGGATGTGCTAGTAACGCTGCGTCACTTAATGCAGTTTTACAGTTCTGAAGAGCGTGCCGCTGCTCTTCATTTAATTCGATCTTCTGCGAGCCTTTTGTGCATCCTTTTAGCAATTCGTTCAATGGCGCCTGAAGCTCAGCGCATTTTTGTATAAATCTATGATAAAAATTGTACATACCGAGGAATCTTCTTAATTCTTTGACTGTTTTTGGTTCCGGAAAGGTTTTTATTGCTTCTACCTTTTCATCCAGAGGTCGGATTCCCTCGCCTGAGACGCGGTACCCGAGGAACGTGACTTCCGAAGCTGCGAAGACACACTTCGATGTGTTCAATAGCACTCCGTATTGGTCCAGCCTTCTGAAAATTGTATGTAAATGCTGTTCATGCTCTTCTACACTATGTGAATATAGTAAAATGTCGTCGACGTAGGCATAGCAGAAATCCAAGCCTCTAGTAACTTCATCTATAAATCTTTGAAACGTTTGACCTGCGTTTCTTAGACCAAAAGTCATCATGGGAAATTCAAATAATCCAAACGGTGTTACTATCGCTGTCTTGCATATGTCAGGGGGGTCGATTGGAATTTGATTAAATGCTTTTACTAAATCGAGTTTTGTAAATACTGTGCAGCCGATTAGGTTCAGATTGAAGTCGTGAATATGTTTTATTGGGTACTTATCTGGAACTGTCCGTGAATTTAGCGCTCGGTAATCCCCGCATGGCCGCCATCCGCTGTCTTTCTTCGGTGCTAAGTGGAGAGGTGATGACCATGGGCTGTCTGACGGGCGCGCTGTTCCAATCTTGATCATTTCGTCGAATTCCCGCTTGGCTATCTGTAACTTGTCAGGCGGTAAACGTCGCGGTCGACTAGCAATCGGTGGTCCGGGATTAGTTTTAATATAATGTACTGTGTTATGTGTACATTGCGTAGGAGTACCAGATGGTCTAGTGAGGTTGGGATATTCTTTAAGTATAGATAAGTATCTATTATCCCCTTCATAGTTGCCAGTCTTAATAGAAGATACGTTCTCATTAGGCTTTACAGGATACGCGTCAGTGACTAATGACGTAGTGTTATCTATCAGGCGATGTTGTTTGCAGTCGACTAGTAAGTTGTAGTGTGAGAGAAAATCAATACCTATAATTGCTTTAGTCACATCGGCAACGATGAACCTCCATGAAAACTCACGCCGGAGGCCGAAGTCCAATGATAAATGAGCAAAGCCATAAGTGGGTATTTTTGTCCCGTTTGCAGCATACAGGTTAAATTCTGACTTACTTTGTTTGATCTTGGCCGCGGAGCGCGGAAATACGCATAAGTCCGACCCGGTGTCCACGAGAAATTGTACCTTAGTTCTGCGGTCGGTCACGAACAGACGGCCAGGAGCTTGCGGACAGTCGTTGGCCGCTACTGACGACTGCCCGGAGAGTTTCCCGCATCGAAGTTGCATGGTCTCGTACACTTGTAAGATTTTTCCTTAAATCTACGATGGTACCAGCATAACCCATTACTGTTACTGGATGGTGATCGATAACTGGACGGTGATCGTGATTTGTGGGAGCTTCTGTCGCGTGAGTATGACCGCTCTCTCGGTCGAGACCTTACTTCAGCAGTTAAAGCTGCCACCTGAAGCGTCAGATCTGCCATGTTCTTCATCATTTCTTGCATGAGGGTTGAGTTGCAGGTATCTGTTTTCCGTGAACTGGTGCCAGCGATAGTGGCTACTTGTGGTGACGATGGTGCGATCTCGTGAACCTTATCAGCTGTTTCAGCTATCTTCGCGAGGGTATCAGTTTGTGTAGCTATGATAGTCTGTACATGTTGAGGCAGGCGACTCGACCAAATAGTACGCATGAACTCTTCCGGAACAGCGGATCCCGCCATACCCTGGAGGTGGCGAAGAAACTGAGATGGCTTGCGATCCCCCATCTCCTCATGCATTAAGACTTGCTGTAATTTTTTTACTTGGGAGGCCGACAGTCGTTTGATAAGTTCTGTTTTCAGGATGCGATATTTGTCCTCTTTTGGTGGGGACTGGATAATATCCAATACCTCAGCTGCGTACTGGTTCCCTAAGTGTGCTATGACGTGGTAAAACTTGGTTGAATCCGCCGTCGTATTTGCGAGGGTAAATTGCGCTTCTAGCTGGGCAAACCACACATCCGGACGTTCTGGCCAAAACTCTGGCACCTTTACGCCAACCCTGTATAATCCAGTCGACAACGTGGTGTCGTCTTGCATTGTAACGGTCGGCAATGACCTTACAGCTGTCTTCAATGACGCGGCTTAGAACGGCGAATGACTTGCACAAGAAAAAAAAATCAATATGGTTGAAACTCGATGCGGAACTTGAACTTGTATATTACTATGTCCTCTTATAGTCGCGCACGGCACTCGCAGTCTTTATTGTTCAACGCGGGGTCACCATTATGTGGGAAACGAACGGGAGTTATTTAAATTAAATCACCCACGAATGTTATGAACCGTTTATTACAGGTAGTTTCACGTTACATAAATCACTCGCGAATAAAGCGTCTATACAGGCAAGCAAGATGCTGGATTTAGGAAGAAGATACTGAAGAATGAAAGTTAAGCACGGTAAGTAACGCAATAAGATTTATGCGGTTTAGCGTCGTAAGCGGGCGTAAGAAATCGTAGCGTGCATTCGCCGTCGCGGATAGCTGCCGACTGGCGAGGCGCGCGCGGGCCGCCGCCGGCGCACCTCGCGGGCTGCGATGGTGGCTGTGCGGCTCCTTCGCCGCGCGGCGCGACCGGTGGGTAAGCAGTGGTGTCCCCACAGCTGTAAGGCTTGCTTGGATACTAAAGAGAAAATTATTTGCTCAAATAGTTTATGTGGACAACAATATCATTACTTGTGTGTTAATCTAACCCCTGATAATCACAAAAAACAACGTAAATGGGAATGCCCCGACTGCACATTGATTACCCTTAAGACTCAACGTAAAGGAAACAATACCCCTGTCCAACCATGTCTTCACCCAAATTCGAGTTCCAACGATGAGGATAGCTTTGTTACCCGTAGACGTCCGTCATCCCAGAAGATTGATCTTTCGAAGTACATTCTTCGTTCTGAAATAGCTGAAACTATTCGTACGGAAATTCGTTCTGCCATAAGCATGGAATTCACGCAGATTCGGAAGCAACTAACTAATTTCGAAACTTCCTTGCAATTTTTTAGCGATGAACATGACAGGATTAATACCACATTAAAAATGGTTGCTGATGAAAACACACGCATGCGCAATGAAAACATTTCCCTCCAGAATAAGATGAAGGACATGGAATCCAGACTCACACAAATGGAGCAGGAGGCCCGGCAGAATAACTTGGAAATAAATTGCTTACCCGAACACAAAAATGAAAATCTTATTAAAACAATTGTACAAATAGGCAACGCAGTTTCTTTTCCTATAGCGGAAAGTGATATAATGTCATGTAGTCGCGTGCAAAAATCAAATCCTGCTTCTAAAAAACCTAAAGCAGTTGTATGCAAACTTTCCAGCAGAGCAAATCGTGATAATCTCTTGGGCGCTATTCTAATACACAATAGGAGGAACCCTATGAACAAATTGAATACCAAACTTATTGGTTATGGAGATACCGAGTCCCCAATATATGTCAGTGAACATCTTACGCCCGCGAATAAATCATTACATGCGGCTACAAGAATCGCCGCCAAGGAAAAGAACTATAAATTCGTATGGATTCGGAACGGGAAGATTTTCGTACGGAAGGATGAGACTGCTACATCTCAAATTATTACACATCGTGATACCTTAAAATCGTTAACTTAGGTTCATTTTGATTTTGTCTATTATTATTTTACTTTTCTTCTTACATCTCAATGCCAATTTAATGTTTAATAATAAAATTCAATAACCTAAATATATATTATCAAAATAGTAGAAGTATACGAGGTAAACTACAATCTGTATTTATAAATGTTTTGAACATAACATATGATGTGATAGTCTTAACGGAAACGTGGCTCAATGATAGAATATTAGATTCCGAAATCTTTGATGATCGGTACCAAATATTCAGGAGAGACAGACAGTCAGGCACGTTTTCTGAAGGTAAAGAGGGGGGAGGTGTACTTGTTGCTGTTTTAAAAACCTATAGTGCTTTCAGGAATTTTTCGTTTGAATCCAAGTGTGAGGATTTGTGGGTGACTTTAGATTTGAGTAGTACACACACCAATGAATCAAATAGAATACATTTATGCGCCACATATCTCGCTCCACCAGTTAAATCTAGTATTATTACATATTATAGTGACAAGGTAGATAATGTTATTAATACTACATCAGAAGATGTTATTCTTATTGGCGATTTTAATTTGAGTTTCATTACCTGGACAAAGGTACCTTCAGCGTTATATGTAGAACCACAATCTTCTACGAACAATCTAGGCACTTCATTTATTGACTTTTTATCTAGTAATGATTTTAAACAATTTAATTATGTGAAAAACAAACATGGCAAAATCCTAGATCTGGTGATCTCTAACTCAAATTATTCTATTGAAGTTTGTCCAGCTAAAGATATAATTTCAAATATTGACGACTTCCATCCTCCATTAGAAATTACACTGCAACTTAAACTTCCAACTCTGTTATGTATTAAAAATAAACCGACCTATAAATTTCATAAAACAGATTATCATAAGGTCAGAGACCGTCTTGCTGATGTAGACTGGGATAAAGAGCTATCCGGCTTACCTAATATCGACGTAGCAACAAATAAATTTTACGGCATTATTAACAAAATAATTCATGACCTAATTCCACTACATTCATCAAAAAAAAGTTCCTACCCATGTTGGTATACAAAAAGTCTTATACAAATATTAAAAGAAAAAGAAAAATGCCGACTTAATATGAAAAAATATGAAAACAAACGCGATGAATACGAATACAATTTATTAAAAGAGAGAACAAATAAATTGATCAAACAATTATATTACAAATACATAGACAGCGTTCAAGAAAACGTGTTAAAAAACCCTAAATACTTCTGGTCTTATATAAAAAATAAGAGAGATAATAAAAGCGCAATACCAGAAAAAATGACTCTCAATAATAAAGTAGCAACTGATGGTGAAAGTATTGCTAATCTATTTGCTGAAAACTTTGCGTCTGTTTATAACCCTAGCTCTAATGACATTGATAACTCCTTTTCACCCATAAATAATCCTACAAACGTCTGTAACAGTTTACATAATATTCACTTGTCAGAATCTAAAATTAAGAAAAAATTACAGCAACTAGATATATCAAAAGGATCGGGCTGTGACGGTATACCGCCATTATTTATTAAAGAGTGTGCAACTCAACTGTCGAAACCACTTTATTTACTATATAATCAATCACTTAATGATGGAATATTTCCCGAATGTTGGAAGGAAACCATTATAACACCCATTCCCAAGTCTGGAGACAAAACCGATACCCGCAACTATAGACCCATTAGCAAACTACCTATTTTTGCTAAGGTGTTTGAGTCTTTGGTGTGTCCTTTTGTTAAGTGGCATATTAAAGGTACAATAACAGAACATCAGCATGGTTTTACTCAAAATAAGTCTACATTAACTAATCTGGTAAGTTTTGTTGAAAGAACGTTAACTGATGTTAGTAATGGTAACGAAATCGATGCTATATACAGCGATTTTAGTAAAGCATTTGATAAAGTCGATCATTTCCTTTTGCTTCAGAAACTTTATAGTACGTTTAATATTCATGGCTCTCTCTGGCTTTGGTTTAAATCATATTTAAAGGATCGTAAAGCGAAAGTGGTAGTAAATGGACACTCATCTCGTTCCTTTATACCTACATCTGGAGTTCCGCAAGGATCTCATTTGGGTCCAATACTTTTTATAATATTTATAGACGACTTAAAATACTGCATTCATCACTCTTATTTTGAAATGTACGCTGATGACCTCAAAATTTCAAAGATCGTTAATTCTGATTATGACTTAAATCTCTTACAGGATGATATAAATAGAATTTGTCAATGGTGTGAAACTAATGCTATGGAACTTAATATCAACAAGTGCTATCACATAAAGTTTTCACGTAAAAAGCATAAATTCATTACAATTTACACAATGAAGGGACAGGCTTTAAAAAGTGTAGCACAAGTCAGAGATTTAGGGATTATTCTTGATTCGGAAATGCGTTTTACTGCACATATGGATAAAATGATTGACAAATCAAATAGAATGTTAGCATTTATAAACCGGAATACTAGACAATTTAAATCTATAACTGCATTAAAAGTACTATACTATGCTTTGGTACGAAGTAACATTGAATACTGTTCCATGGTGTGGTATCCTATGTATCAAAATAGCATTCAGCGAATTGAAAAAATACAGAAGAAATTCCTAAGAAGATTGTCCATTATCTGCGGTATACGGCATAGTGTAAAAGAATACAACGATAGGCTCGAGCATTTTAAAATGAAATCTTTGCATTGGCGCAGAGACTATTTAGGATTAATATTCTTACACAAAATGTTGAACTGTAGAACAGATTGTCCATCTCTGTTGTCTCAGGTCAAAATAAAAGTTCCAAGATCTTCAGCTAGGCTAGTAAATTATATTCCTTTCGCCACTAAATACACTCGAAATAAGTATGGCAGTAATGCACCTCTCACCTATATTCTCAGAAAATGTAATGACATATATAATAAACATGACATAGATATACTTTCAGGTAAATTTAATGTATTTAAAAGAGCCATTTATAGCATATCAAGTTTTTAGAGTACGTTTTTTATGTTTGTAGTTTCTGTGTTTTTCGTTGCCTGGTATGTTTACCTTTATTCATCTTTGTGAATAACCTTGCTAGTTGTAGTTAGTTTCAAATATTTGCTTGAGCAGTATCTAAAAATAATGTTGAGCCTACCTGTAATTTAAGAGCATACATTAACTGTTACTTGTATTATTTCTAAGATTGTCTGTATGTGTCTTAGTTGGTAAGCCTTTATAAATAAATAAATAAAAAATAAATATTTTACCTGGCGCTCGGCGGCCGCTGCCGCGGCACGCTCGCTACGCTCGCTCGCCTTCGCGCGTTGCGTGGTCACAGTTCTAACCTAACCTAACCTAGCCGTTTCCATTTTGAGTAACTGTTTTACTTGAATTATAATGATTAATATTATGATTATACGATATAATTTTTTTATTCTCTAGGAAACCTACCTAATCTTCTATGCATGCTTGCTTTGCAAAAGAGGGAATTTGCCGCTCAGCAGCCGCTGCCACGGTACGCTCGCTTCGCTCACTCGCCTTCGTTTTCTCGAAAACGGTGACAATTTCTGTATTTCGTCCATTCGGTATTTCATCCATTCGGGATTTCATCCATCGGTAATTCGTCCATCGGTATTTCGTCCATTCGGGATTTTGTCCTTTTGGGATTTCGTCCATTCGGGATTTCGTCCTTTCGGATATTTGTACATCGGTATTTTGTGTTTCGATATAACGACTATCGGCATTTAAAACTTTCGGTATTTTAAATTTCGGTGTTTTGTACGTCGGTATTTCAATCATCGGTATTTTGACTTTCGGGATTATGATACGTACCCGATCATAGGGTGTTATAAAAGGTAAAAGTACAACCATGATACCCTGTTAGGGCGCAGCAACACAATTTCAATATAGAAATACTTACACACTATTTAATCAATCTTTTATTATATAATATTGTGGCTATTTATATATTATATTAAACACAACAGACACATATACATAACAGATGGTTTACAATTAAATAAGCAACACAAAGCCAATTGGTCCTGTTGGTCTAGTAGTTAGTGACCCTGACTGCTATGCCGGAGGTCGTGGGTTCGATTCCCACCCAGGACAAATGTTTGTGTGAAGAGCACAATCATTTGTTCTGTGTCTGGGTGTAATTTATCTATAATATGTATGTATTTAGAAATATATAAGTATGTTTATCAGCTGTTTAGTACCCATAACACAAGCTCTCAAGCTTAGCTTGAGACTAAATGGCGTTGTGTGATAAGATGTGGAATGTCTATTTATTTATTTATTTATTTACAGGTTCTCACGTGTAAAAACAGAATAGGTTGGAGAAATCTTAGGATCACTAACAAGCACGATAAATAACAGAAAAACTTGAGAGGTGTCAAGGAACACCCGGATAGAACGAAGTTCACTTCGATTGATTAGTGAAGGAAATGGAAAATTCCTTCAAGATAAGTCGAAAGGAACCTCCATCCATCGTTCGTCTTCGTTACAACTTTTAGTGCCAATCTTCTCTCTCTCTCCCTCTCCCTCCCTCTCTATCTCTCCCTCTCCGCCCCCTCCCTCCCCCCTCTCCCTCTCCCTCCCACTCTTCCCCTAACCCTCTCCCTCCCCCTCCCCTTTCCCTTCCCCTCCCCCCGCACACACACAACAGAGAAACACGCGCACGCCTCACGGCGTACAACTATAGCAAAAAGTGTCGTTACAATTTTTTGTCTTCATTTCTTCCGTCTAGCCCCCTTTCGAAACGCGCGATAAGGAACTTCGTTCCAATAAAAAAGATACAATAAGCCCTTAATACACTCAGACGTTTGGTACTTGACATGACATGGATTAAAGACAAATACAAAAAATAATATTAAGTAAATAAACAAAAGCACTACGCACTTTTAAAGAAATGGGCATTCAGCCGAGTGCGTGCAGAGTTGGTTTTGGTGACAAAGAAGCTTTATAACTTAGTGGTGTGACCGGTGAACTGCCAAGAGTGAGGTAGATCTCGAGTAGAAACCCAAGGCATGACATAATAGTAAATAATTTGCATGCTTGCTTGCAGGCAGAATACAGTGACTTTTTAGGATATAAGATCTTTCCCTGTAATGTATTTTCTTGCAAATAAACATTTTTGATTTTTGATTTGATTTTTTGATTTGACATTCACCTCTGATCTTTCGGAATCATATACGGATTGTAATAGATAACTATCACTTGCTTTAAAAACGGTGAAGGAAAACATTGTGAGGAAACCGGCATCGGCATGCCAGGGAGATGTGTATTTCTCAACGGCATGTGAAGCCAGAGGGTCATGTACGGCATAAACTGTGACACCAGGCTAGTAACTAAACAAGTCAAATCATTTAAAAAGGAACTTTATGGGACTGTGCGTAACCAAGTTTTTTAAACGAGCGGTTGACGCCCCTTTTAGAAAAGTGCAACGACGGCGCGCTTTCATCCTACATAGCTAGAGCAAGAATCTACAGGCTGTGTCTGAGTCGCGTGCATCGCATCTGTATCGCTACATCATCTTTTTTTCGTTCAACTTGTTTTATTTTTATTGAAATGTTTTACGTCTCAATTACATTATGTTTAGTTTTTCTTTGATAATGTACCGATTTACAATTATATTATGTGTTTTTTTAAATGTTATCGATGAAATCTGTGCTGTGTTAGTTTTTAATAAGTTTTCGACACAATGTAAAAATTGTTTATGAAATAAATGAAATGAAATGAAAAAAATTAAATTAAAAATTTAAAAAACCCCCACCGCAAAACAGTAAAACATTTAAAAAGTTAAAAATAACACTTTAGCCATGAAACTTTACTTCACGTCGGGGTACCGCTTAAGTAAGGAATTTTCCTAGTACTTGTAGGTATGTAGGTACTTATTTCAACGGTACCCCGACGTTACGTAAAATTTCATAGCTAAAGTGTTATTTTTAACTTTTTAAATGTTTTACTGTTTTGCGGTGGGGGTTTTTTAAATTTTTAATTTAATTTTTATTTTAAAATTTTTAAACGCATTAATTTTGTTTTATAGAGTTTACAGTTATGATAATTTTTCATTGTATGTAGAGTCAAATGCTAGTTAAAACGAACCCAACCCCAACACCTCACCTATTATTTTGTCAAGAGTCTACCTACTGGTGTGCTGGATAGCCTGGCTGCAGCATCAGCTCATCCAGTTGCCATCAGTGCATTGTGTTTTGAATCAAATGCTGGTTGAAATGAATCCAAACACGACATATCTGCTATTATTTTGTCAAGAGTCTACCGACTGGTGTGCTGGATAGCCTGGCTGCAGCATCAACTCATCCTGTTGCCATCAGTGCATTGTGTTTAGAATCAAATGCTGGTTGATATGAATCCAAACACGACATATCTGCTATTATTTTGTCAAGAGTCTACCTACTGGTGTGCTGGATAGCCTGGCTGCAGCATTATCTCGACCTGTTGCCATCAGGGCATTGTGTACAGAATTAAATGCTGGTTGATATGAATCCAAACACGACATATCTGCTATTATTTTGTCAAGAGTCTACCTACTGGTGTGCTGGATAGCCTGGCTGCAGCATCAGCTCATCCAGTTGCCATCAGTGCATTGTGTGCAGAATCAAATGCAGGTTAAAATGAATCCAAACACGACATATCTGCTGTTATTTTCCCAAGAGTGTATTAGTCTGCTAGATATCCTGGCTGCATCAGACCAAATACACCATAATGTTGCTTATTAATATTACACACATGGGTGATTGAAATTTTAAGACACACATATGTTTGTAAGTAAAGTTAATACCCATAGACGTCTAAAATAGCAACGGTAGCTAACACAAAAGAGCTGATAACCTTGAAACGGCTGAACCGATTTTGATGAATTATGTCTAAGAACCATCGCAAGAAACTCTGCTTTCAAATAAAAAAAACCGCATCTAAGTCGGTTCACCTGTTTGGGCGCTACGGTGCCACAGACAGACAGACAGACAGACAGACAGACAGACACACACACATAGCGGTGAAACTTATAACACCCCTCTTTTTGCGTCGGGGGTTAAAAACGAGCGTCAACGGTGCGTTTGCGCACAGGCTGCCCTTAAAAGTCAAGTTGAATATCCCACTCGAACACAGTCATGGTGGAGAGCCCTTACTCGCCTTTTCTGTGGCACTATGTGGGGAGAATAGTTAGGTAGCAAATTCTTGCTCTGCCAGTCTCTACTCTACACGTCTTGCTGCAGCCACCAGGTGTTTTTTTTTTATTTTTGTTTTGTGAAATCTGATCATGATGTCCGACCTAAATAAATAAATAATTATAAAATAACACCTTTGCATAAGGTCCTTTTACGGCTTTAATTATAATTTTCTTATACCACAACAATATCCACACTAAGATTTACAACCTATTTAGTTTCGTCTAGTTTTCCCATTTAGCACCCTAAAACACGAACCCCGCGAAGTTTTACGAGTGTTCCCGATTGTTCCCGGAACAGTTACTGAACTGAAAATGGTCTAATCTTGTTAATGAAACTGGGATTGTTTTAGTCATTACAACTTCTATGCACCAAATCGGCTTAAAAGCTCTGTAAGAGTTAACGAGCGGTTTAAACGGAGCTTACTGAAACGAGTTTGGCGGGTAACTGTGGAGTTAGAAGTCAAAGACTAAAGTCAAAAGTCGAAAGTCTAAGTCGTATTATTTATTTTAATTAGAACAATAAATGTTTTAGACGAACGTAATATTTTGTTACTTACGTTTTTACGTTGAAAAGTGCCATTTATTGGTGTAATTAAGATATAAATTATAAATAAATAAAAAAAAAATATTCCACAACTTTTCACACAACGCCATTTAGTCCCAAGCTAAGCAGAGCTTAAGCTACAACTTATGAACATTCTTACATATTCCTAAATATAAACATATCATAAATAAATTACACCCAGACACAGGACAAAATGTCATCACACGAACATTTGTCCTGGGTGCGAATCGAACCCACGCCCTCCGGCGTAGCAGTCGGGGCCACTAATGACTAGACCAACAGGCCAGTCAAAATGTTGTGTTATATAATGTTACCTTACTTTGAGTAGAGTGTTAAGTTATACCACAGTCTAAAAACATACAGTCGTCCGACGAAGCCGTCTAGACAGGGCAATCGTGCGGGGTGTGAGGGGCGAGACGCGGGAAAGCCGCTCCCGCACTGCGAACAAAACGATGTTCGTAGTGCGGGAAGTATTATTCAAGTCTTACGCGTGTAGAAGTTGTTGGCATTTTTCCAAAGATCAGAGGCGTCGTCCTACTGTATTAATATTTATACTGTGGTTATACTCTGTTATATTACGCTATGGTATGTTATGTTAATACATACAGCGGCAATAGCATTGAGCGTAGTAATGTTGTCCTGAAGGGTTCCATTGGAGGAGGACTCTTCGAAGAACCAGCTCCTCTTGGTCTGATACGCCACAGTGCCGTTGTGGTCATGCCACGTGATGTTTACGTGTTCTCTCTTCTCGATGAAACGGTATGGACCTGGAAGGAGAAGATTTAGGAGTTATAATAGAAGGTCTTACAGAATAATTAAACTAGACTTATGAGACATTTTCTCAAAAAAGTTAAAAAAAACTTTTCCTACTAATATTAAAAATGAGAAAGTAACTGTTTGTCTGTATGTTTGTCGACTTTTCACAACTCAACTGCTGAATGGGTCGTAATGAAATGTGTCCATATAGGCTATCATTTGTCTACGTTTCCAGAGGTTTTGAGCGGTAAGTGCCAAGCGTGCGCATCAAATTGTTTTAAAATGCAGCGCCATCTTTGATGACATGGCAGACGATGACAAATGTCTTTCTCCATGCTCAGGTGATAATTTGACATTTGACTAAAGCTAAGATGGTCCACAACATATTAAATTGATTCTGAGGCGGAACTAAATTCGCCGGGACATCTAGTTTATTATTATTGAGTAAATATCTTACAAAAAAAAACTATTATGTGCATAAAATGTTAAAACAATAATTTAAAAAGCAGTCTGGCTGATTTTATAATCATCTGATAATTGAATTATTGTTTTACCATTTTTATAGACACACTTTAATTGTTTTTATTAGAATAAAATTTATATAATTTATATCATAGTTAAACGTCTATGACTTAGATTTAAAATTCAGACTGTTTAATTTAAATACCTAATAGCATATTGATATACATATATTAAAACATATTCCAGAACTTTACTGTCCCAACGCAGTGTAAATCCCTCGTTTCATAAATGCTCCTCACTTTTTAATCATCAAAATAACATAAGACACTATGTTCAAGTTCATACTATATGTCCCACTTTCGCCACTTTCTAGTGTTTAAGCTGGGAAGAAGAAAAACCGCAATAAATTCCCCAGCAACACATCTGTCTTATTTTGAAAGATCTTTAATTATTCAATTAAATAATATAATAAATCACTAAATTAAATTATTCACCACGTGTTAGCTAGCACACCTCAATACAAATTATGATAATAAAAACCAACATTGACAACTTAACATAATAAGAAAAAGCTTTAAGTTTTGCATAACTCTACATGCAATGCAAAACAAATAAAAAAAATCAATTACAGCCTTACTCATTCCAAATGGTCAGATGAGTCCTAATTTATTTATTTATTTCATTTGGGAAAACAAACAATAGTATATTAAGTATACATAACCTTAAAACTTCTTAAAATTAAAATTAACAAATATACTACCCACAACATTTTCCAGATTACTAAGTTATATAATAAAAGCAAACTGTTAGCAGACGTAAACTGTAAGAACTCAAAGAAAAATAAATTAAATGAGAAATAAAGATAAACAATATTTTATAAAAGATGAGGCAAACTTAAAAAGAAATAAATAATAGGTATTACCACTGTTACTGTCCCACTGCAGGGCAAAGGCATCTTCTCATTCAGAGAAGGCACGATCATTGATCACCATGCTTGCTCAAGGCGGATTGGAGATTTCAGACTTATATTGGCTATAAGTCCAGGTTTCCTCACGATGTTTTCCTTCACCGATGTCAATGACGTCTAAGATAAACTTAGAAAGTACGTATGAATTGAAAAAGTCACATTGGTAGATACTTGCCCAGATTTGAAGTACAATCTCCTGCATGAGAGATAGCCGCCTTAACATAATATATGTTATCTCTAAACGTGTTTTATAACAAAATAAATACAGGAACACTTAACAGATACACTATATAATGAGCTTGCTTCCTGCATTATGCATAAACTATTATGGTTATTTATTGTTCTAGATTGGTAAACAGAATGAGACAAGATGGTTCGTCTCGTGGAAAGTAAGTTCCGTCATGGACACCTGGAATGGCAAGGTCATATATTGCACAACTTATGATGCACTGTATGCACTTAGAACATCATTTTCTCAAAGATTTTTCATGTTTCTTGCGCCAAGATTATTCAATATGGCCTGTAAGCAAATCGACCAGCTCCTGCTTGACAAAAAGAGAATTTAAAGTCAAAGTTACCGCTTGGCTCTTATCACTTTTATATGATGAAACTGAAAAGCTGTTATGTGTAACTGCTTAACTCTGGATCATGATAATAACTCACCGCTCCTACTTATCACGCTCCACGCATCATCCACATTTCCACCTTCACTCCTATACCTTGATTTCCACCCGCTATTACGCCTTCACTGTGATCCATACATAATCCTGCATGCACATACACACACATACAAACACACACACACACACACACACACACACACACACACACACAACACACACACACACAGGCAAGACGCGGGAAAGCCGCTTTCGAACTGCGCACAAAACGATGTTCGTAGTGCTGGAGGTATTATTCAAGCCTAACGCGTGTAGAAGTTGTCGGCATTTTTCCATTATTAACATTTATACTGTGGTAACAGGCTGGTATTAGTTTCCATGCTTATTCTGTTCTCTCACACTCGTGGCCGTAAGCATACGGCAAATTTTAAACGCGCATACGACGAAAGGCGCCGATGAAGAGCGTATACGCAATGAGCTACATAACAAGGAGCTGACCCCTGGGTGAAACTGCATGACGATAATGTCTGCCAATAAATCTGCTCATAGTCAATGGTGTGATTGTGTGATAAAACCATTAAAAAAAACTAATATTTTATTTAAAGGATGGGACCGACCAATCGGAATAGTACCTACTTCTAGCTACTAATGACTAATATCCATTCTGATCTATGTAAAACAAAATATATAGCATAATCTCACATTGATGAACCCCCTGATATCAGTAGGTATACATGATTTTTAACCCAAGCGTTGAAAGAATTATTTCGTCTGCTTAACAGTTCATGTAGATAATTATGACTGACTTACCTAACTGCACTAAAACAGGCTTCTCTTCCGGAAATCGTTCAGAATTAGTCCAGTTGAAGAAGTAAATATCTAAGTATAGCGGCACTGTGGGCGCCACCCAGTTCTGGAACGCCCTGGAGTTTGGAGCTAACACCAGTTGCTGAAACAAACAATGGGCAAATGATAATAAATATATTTTTAACTTGCTGTTAAATTACACGCTCATCTGAGTGGAATTAAAAAAAAACTGAAACAATATCCGCTTCAGTTATTCCTTAAAACAAAAGCAACTATCTGCTAGTGAAAGCATTGTCAAAATCCGTTTAGCAGTTTCAGAGATTAGCTCGAACAATCAGACATCCAAGTATGGTACGGTACAGTACAAGAAAGGTATTTATAGTAGCTACTGTAGATACCCTTGTTATGTATTACGCTTCAGTAATTTTGTTTTATGCAATAGGGGAAACCTAGAAAACATTTTTAGCCATCATAATTTTATAATTATGATGGCTTAGGCCTTAGGATTATTATTAATCCCAAGGGAATAAACAGGAAGTATTCCGTCTCAAAAAAAATGTCTAAATCGGTCCATACACGATGGAATTCTAAAAATACAACCAAATTGAGAACCTCTTCCTTTTTTGTAAGTCGATTAAAAACGCAAAACGACTTTGTTTTACATAAATACAAACCTGTTTTGAAATTCAATTAAAATCCAAAAAATAAAAACAAATAAACATTTCATTAGGTAAGATAACACCGACACAGAACACTTAAAGTAATTATAACGAACTACAACATAATAAAACTACTTAAAAAAATAATAAAATTTTTGTATGACATTTTGATCATCATTTGCCTAGCCTTTTTCCAACTATGTTGGAGCCGGCTACCAGTGTAACCGGATTCAGCTGAACACGAGTATTTTACATAGATCGACTGCCTGTTGGATCTCCACAGCCCAGAGACTAGGGAACACGGTACCCTTTGGTTTAACTCAAAGACATTCAATATCTATGGACCGGACATCACAAACAAAATTTTCGTCCGAAAAAGTGTGTCCTGCCAGACACAAGTCTATGAGTTTTTTTTTAGTACGCTCCGCTGCCGCTCCAATATTCATATATTATTCTAGATGGCGTTACTGAGACATGGGATCAAAGTTTTTCTATGACATTTCCTTGACATGCCCGCTCTATAGTCTTTTAAATCTCTTTGGTTTAACTGGTTGTCCGACTTTCGGACTTTCTGTCAACTGTCATAGATCTAGAAATGACAGCCAGGACAAACGGCTTAAAGTGCTTTCCGAGGCACGAAGGACTCTTGCGTGGGCAAAAACTTGTAAGATTGGCTTTGTCGGTTATTGCAAAATATTGCCTATATCAAATATGTTTTTTAAAAATTAATCTTTACTGCTAACTCAAATCAAATTAAATTACAAGTATTTGAATTCAAAATTTGTAAAAATAGTTCTTCAACTTTTGCCCACGCAAAAGGCATTTAGGTATTCGAAATTTATCAGGCGTTTATTCAATGCGCTCAATATGCCAGGGTATGCTTTGATATGTAATGAATGCTCCCCATCCACGGATCAACCTCGTTAAGCGTAGCTTCGCTTGGCTCGTGAGGCTGTTATTATTAAGCCAACACCACTTATGAATTACCTATGACTTACTAAACTATAAAAAATTAAATTAAAAAAACCGCACCGCAAAAACAAAAACATTTAGGAAGTTAAAAATAACACTTTCCTATCGTGGAGCCATGAAATTTTACTTCACGTCGGAGTACCGCTTAAGTAAGGTATGTTCCTAGTAGGTATGTAGGTAGACAGACAGACAGACAGACAGACACACACACATAGCGGTCAAACTTATAACACCCCTCTTTTTGCGTCGGGGGTTAAAAAATAATCATCAAAATCAATTCAAAATCGCGGGACAATTTAAAATAAAACAAGCTTCTCCCTTGATTGCAGACTTAAGTATATGGTTTTAATTACAACTCACAACACAGACGAATGGATAACAAAGTGATTCCGTTTTTTTCTTTTTTGGGGTACCTACGGAACCCTAAAAATAGCCACAGAAACGTGCTTTATCATTCGGGGAATATAATCGTAGGCGTGATTTTATGATAAACATGTTTATTAATTAAACATTACATACGACAGAAATGTTGTCAATTTTCCACAAAATTGTGTTGTTTATCTACGACAAGAAACCAAAAACTGTATAATCATGCAAAACTTAGTGACAATTTATACTATTTATTTTTAAATCAAGGAAATGCTTCACTGAAAGCATGTTAAGAACATATATATTTAAGTGTTTTGATTATGTAAAATTGCTTTTTGAAATTATTGATTTTCTATTAATATATTGAATATTTTACCCATTAATTATGCATTTAAGCATTAGAGTCCTCGTACGTAACAACCTACTTTTAACTTACGTAAATACCCTCCTCAAAGTTTTGTTTCAACTCACCCCTGCGTTCCAATTGACCCCGTTTAACGGTAGTGTAATCTTAAATACTTTGCAATTATTCAGATGTCCTATATTAATTGAACAATCAACTTTTAGCATCCCATCATTCGCTACCATTTGACATTAGGTCACCGCAATAAAGACAGTAATTAAAAAGCTTATCCAAGATTGATAAATTGATATTCAAGGAGAAACGACAGATGTCGCATAAGTATTGATTGATTCGAACTTCTTGTCTCAATCGAGAATTATGATATTCGATATTGGTCAATTGACGGGATCAAAGTCTTACCCCCGTACTCACAGTTGTCACTTACCGCTACATAAATAAATCAATCATTAACCTTGCCTATTTGACTGACGCTCAACTGAATCGTTCTCAATCTATCTTTTTTTTTATTTGAGAAATGTTTTCCAGCATTTCAAAAGTCAAAGTGCTTTTTTTTAATGTTAGAGCAATATTTCTAAACGTCAATTTACCAAGTAAATAAACCCTTCAAAAACATAAATGTGAAGTTGGCAGTGGTATCTTCACAGCGCTAATGTTTTCTTATCTTTCTATCTCTTTGTGCGTTATGTATTATATCTTACTAATATTATAAATAAATTATAAACGAGAAAGTTTGTGTGGATGGATGGATGGATGGATGTTTGTTACTCTTTCACGTAAAAACTCCTGAATGGATTTTAATAACATTTGGTATGGAGTTAGCTGACACCCATGATTAACACATAGGCTACTTTTTATCTCTGTATTCTCACGGGAACGAGACCTACGCGGGTGGAACAGCGGGACGTTGCTAGTACATTATATTATATTTATAGTGTAAATGTATTTTTACCCAAATTATGTTTTATTTTAATTTAAAATTGCACCTACCACTGCTTTTATCTGCATCACCTAACGGTTGACTGGTAGAAAATGCCTATGGCATTAAGTCCACCTCTGTACATTAGTGTGATTGAAGTATTAAATAAATAAATAAATTACAGCCAAGTTCATTATTATGATATAGATCTTATGTTTTGCCAGTTATGTTGTAGCCATATTGTATAATGGGGGCGAGCCTATTGCCACCCTGTATAAATCCAAACTCTAGGCTGTTATTGAGAAATCCCTGAGAGAAAAACCTTATGACACTTTGCCCAACTCGAGAATCGAACCCAGAACCTCATGCTTAGTAGTAACGCTTGTGACCACTAGACTAACTGGGCTTATATCATCCTCTGCCTAACCTTCTCCCAAGTATGTTGGGGTCACTTCCAGTTTGACTGAATACAGCTGAATAATGACCAGTGTTTTAGAAGGAGTGACTGCCTGTCTAACCATTACAACTAATGATATTATAAGTAAAAAGGTGTAGATATAATAGAACAGAATAGAATACTCTTTAGATAGATTACCAAAACAACATTCGATTCTCAAAAACGGCACACTAAGGCCTCATTTACGGAGACGCGGGGCGTCTCGCGGCGCGTGTGGCGTGGCGTCTCGCGGCGCGTCGGACGTTTTTTCTGTTTACGGTGGGGCGGCGCGTGAAGCGGCACGCATCATCGCACGCGTAAACACAAACTTATAGCAATATACGACCATGTTCATAGAGAAGCGAGACGGGAAGCGTGGCGGTGCCCGCCGTGGCGCCCGCGGCGTATCCTCAAGTGTGTAGCAAAGTACGCTTCATAGAGAATTGCCGCTGCGTGCGCCGCCGCGATAAACACCGCGTGGGACGCGTCGGTGTCATCCGCGGGCTCCGCCTCAAAAAACGCCCTAATTCAAACAAACGCGTCTAAAATCGCTTCTCCGTAAACGCACTCATACAACGCCATATATTTGAATTCAGTGCGGGCCGCGCCGCTCAACGCAACGCGCGTCGCCCCGCGTCTCCGTAAATGAGGTCTTACGCACGCACGCGTCCGTTGTTGACGGCGCGACGCGACACTTTATATCAAATGTGGCTGGTCAATCTAGCTATCTACACCTTTTTACTAATAATATAATTGACAACAACCCAGTTACTGGGTAACTCGATACGCCTTGGTTAGAACCAATCTGCAAAGCCCTGAGCATAGGCGTAGGATAGCTAGCTTTTCGGTTTTCTATAGGATACATTTTGGAGAGTGTGCACGGGAATTACATGACTTGATTCCGCCATCACCTTTCTACCATCGGACAACCCTACTGGGAGTGTCCACCCAAGCCTTACATCGTTGGCACTTCCACGATTCAGACAAAGCGTTTCGCTTCGTCGTTTATACCGTGTACATCGAAGGACTGGAACAACTTACCTGCAGCTGCGGTCTTGCCGTCCGATTATAATGTAGGTGTCTTCAAGGCTAGAGTGAATAGGCTTTTAATAAACTAGTGCGCTTCACCATCACTGATTGCATCACTGCTTACCTTCAGGTGGGATTGCAGTCAAGCACTAGTTAATAATATTTTAAAAAAAAACTGGTTGTCAGACTTTCGGTCTTCTGACTAACAACGGGGCATAAATACTCAAAGAATACAATATACAGGTCAATTAAAGTTAATTATTGATTTATTGATTATTGACGTCTTAGAGTGCGTCAGTTAGATTATTTGTCATATCAATTGGTTTTGAATGGTACCAAATTACCAATATACTGTGTCTTGAGTATAACGTCACTAATGTTTGATAATTATTTTCACAGTAACATATCTATAATTGGTGATTATGTACTTTTTGTTAGTTTTATTTTTAAGTAGCAGACGTCACGCGGTTCCGCCCGCGTAGTGCCTGTTCCCGTGGGATTGCAGGGATAAGTAAAAAGTAGCCTATGTCATCCGGGAATAGTGTAGCTTTCCACAAGTGCAATTTTTTTTTAAATTGGATCTTTAGTTCCGAAGATTACCCCCTACATACAAACTTACAAACAAACAAACAAATTGTACCTCTTTATAATATTAGTATAGATTTAAGTCGATTGCAGATCGCAGTTTTCTGTACTTTAGTTTTGTGGACTGCCTTTTTGCTCAAAACCGCAAAGAACATAAATTCTCATTAGAGAACATTCTCTTGTTTCTTATTTTTAGAGCGTCGACACTTTAGAAATCGGCCTTAAGCTTCATTTATTAGATATTTTTTTAGTTCTTTTGTCAAGAATGATAATTATTGTGATATTTAAACCCAACTACTGAACCGAATTCGAGAAAAGTAAAAAGAAAACACCTCTGAAGTACATACCTATGACTTACTAAACTATATTAATAATCATCAAAGTCAATTCATAATTGGCGGAATATAATCGCGTAACAAATAATATGAAAAAAAACATATAGTAGAATTGAGGAGCTCATTCTTTTTTAAATCGGTTGATAAAATGACGTTTTAATAATCGTCTCTCTCCTGTATAATACTCCCACACACACGTTGGTTGCCAGGCAACCATTTAAGCCCTATCACATTGGACTTCAAACGCAGATAGAGGACAGACGGACAAAGCTAACATTTCTATTGATACGGCTGTCGAAGTTACGATAACGAGCGTTGCGTAACTCTTTGAAGCCGAGTCTTACGTGAACCACTCGTATGATACTGTTGAGGGATTGAAATGTAGTATTTTTAACCGACTTCAAAACAAGGAGGAGGTTCTCATTTCTGCTGTATGTTTTTTTTTTTCTTTAGGGTTTGTTACCTCAGTACTCCGTCATTTATGGACCGATTTTCAAAATTCTTCTTTCATTTGATAGGGTATACGAACAGATTGGTCCCATTTGTATCAAAACTCATATCTGATGAGGGATCCTCGAAGAATTGAGGGAACTCCTCAAAAAATGTAGGTACACACGCACCGATTTTAACATTTTTAGTAATAAATCAAACATTTTTATTTAGAAAGTATCATTTGTTGAAGAAAAACTGATGAAGAAGACAGGCAACGGGACTCTTCAACACATAACAGCAAATTATGCGCGATTGCTAATAGTCAGTTGTCTATGCTGAGTTTTTGTATTTCCATAACATAACATTACGCCTTTCTATTATAAAAGGGGCCCGGCAGAGATGTACAGATTAATGTTTAGCTTCTTTAGCAATTGTTATCCAATTTCAATGATTCTTTCAAGTTATGAAAGACTTTCTTAACATACAAAGAAACTAAAAATTACAAAATAAAAACTAACAGGTGAAAAATAACTCCAGTTTCTGAAGTCTGTGGCCTTGGTAGTTTTGTTTTATTCATTATTGGCCACCGACGTTGTTCCCGGCTGTCATTATCTTTGACAGTCATTACGAGTAGTCAAAAGCCCGAAAGTCCGTCAACCAGTTTATCAGTCAACCAAGGGGTATCGTGTTACCCAGTAACTGAGTTGTTGAGGTCAGACAGGCAGTCGATTCATGTAAAACACTGGTATTCAGCTGCAACCCTGCAGTGGGACAGTTAAAAGACTGCTTTTAGTATTTCTCTGAACCCTGGAAACCTTTGGAAGGCGTACGAGGGGCCGAAACCCAAGCCAAGTAGCAGTGGCTCATTTACGCTTTTAATAAAACTAATTTAACAAATAATTTTCTTTGTACACATTACTTTGTACACGGGGGTAGGCAGAAACTACAGAGCGCCATCTAGCTGCTACGATCATACATACTTCTTTGGCTTCGTTTACATTCATACATACTATCATACACACACGCCGGTTTCAATTTATTTTCTGTGCATTAGAATAAAGGAAAACTAATTACAGTTAACGAGTTCACCAAGAATTCGCCCCGACATTGACACGATCGCCGTAGAAAGTGCAGATTACATTAATAATAGTAAGGCTTCACTAAGAACCACGCGATTTATTTAATCTAATTAAGACAGATATTTGGCGCACGTTCCTAATTACACTTATCTGTTATTATTTCAATGTCACTCGTGTAACCTTGAGTATTGTTTGGTGGATTTATTTTAGCCTGTCAATATTCTAGGAAGTTTGTAGCGCCACTTCTTCTTGTTGGTAAAAGTGACTATTGGTAGAAGGAACTGTCAAATCAAATCAAATCATTTATTTGCCAATAATGTACATATATGATGGTAGTTTTTTTCAGTGTCCTAATACATTTTGCCTTACGGCATGCAACATATTACTTACACATTTAAATGAATACTAACAGACATTCAAATTAAAATTACAAAAATTACAAAAAAAAAATAATTACAAAATAAGTAATGTCTGATGGAATATTTGGCAATTAAACAATGCTGATTCTCGGCCCGATTTGTTCTAATGATTTTATATTGATTTTTACTGTAAAAAAACGTAGAGGCCAAGAAAAATCATGAAAAATTTCAACGCTATGGGATTCTGAATCATGCGCTATACTTATGGTATCAACAGTGCTATTCTATAAAAAAATACGACGTGAAAATGAAGGTGAAGTGAAGCCGAATTGAGCTGTAATCCTATACTAATACTCGACAGAAACAGTTCACTTCACTCAGGATTTTCATTTCACTCACGATGTTACTTCCTTTGTTTAATTTCTATTTTTCTTTTTTATTGTTATTGCTAGCATAATTACTATTTTTCCACCCTCTAAAGTAACGCTTCGGTGTTAATTATAATCCATATTTTATTTTTTTAATTTAATTAAAACCTATATTTATTTAATTTGTGATTGTTATTTTAACTCAGATTTTATTTTAATTTGAACTTTAATATCATTTTAATTGTCTGAAAAAACGTTATTTTATTTAGCATTTCACTTCACTATGAATATGATTGTTACAACCATACAAATGTTCATGAATTTCTGACGCAATGATTGCTAGAACTATAGAATGGAGATTATCGTGAAGACTTACGAGACACGTGCTTTTGTAATCCTTTTCCAGTTGAGAAGACATGTGTGGACGATTAATCATGAGAACCCGTCTAATATGAAAATGTTCGTTTATCTAAACTTTTGTTTTAGGTTTTCTTTTAAATAGCAATCCCGAACATTTAGGAAAATGTATAAAAAAAGTTTTCGAACTGCTGAACCTACACACAATTTCATAAGAAACAGTCAAGACGTTTCGGAGAAGTTTGTTAACAAACACTGTGAGTCTGTGACACGAAAAAAAATTGTAGATATCAAGTAAGTTAAGTTAAGTAGCATCCTCATAACGCTAATGTTTTCTCATACATTTGTTTCTTTATATAGGGTGACTGGTAATTAGTGACCGATACTAAAACAGGTGATTGTAATCATGATTTCAATAAACTTTCCCAAACAAACCAGTCACCCTATATATTATAATATCTATAGTGTACATGTCATGTTTATATTTTTATATTAAAAATACATAATTATGTGTTAGCACCGTTTTGCTTTCTTTTCTTCATTTTAAATTGCATCTACAACTGCTTTTCTCTGCATTACTCAAAGGTTTTTTTGAGAGCAGCGGTGGCCCAGTGGTGGCGGCCCCGACTTACGAACAGTAAGTCGTGGGTTCAAACCCAGGCAGGCGCATTACTTTGTGTAATTTATTTCATCACCACTGCTCTCCAAAACGGTGAAGTAAAACATCGTGAGGAAACCGGCATGTCCTAGAACCAAAAAGTTCGAAGACATGTGACATCTACCAATTCGCACTGGGCCCGCGTGGTAAATTATAGCCCATACGCAAAATACGCGCTTTGACGTGGAGTTGCGGATACCAGCCCGGTCTCTTTAATCTTTACTCAAAGGTTGAAAATGCCTATGGTATTTAGTCTGTCTCTGTACCTACATTTGAATGCTTGAAGTATTAAATAAATAAAAAATACTCACAGATGCTAAAGCTGAATCAAATATACTAGTCCACGCAAGCGCTGCAGACAACGCTGCAAGCGCTAACAGCGCTCCGCTGCCCGCTCCCACCCACAACCAGCGTGGGGTGCGCCCACGCATCTTTACTGGTAGCGGAGACACGCTGTAACAAACGAAATTACATTGTTATTGGGTGTTTTATTATAAAGAAAAACAGAAGAAAAATGCTTTTATTGGCAAAACAGCAAAATACACCTTAAAACTATTCAAAACAGTATATATGTTACGGGCAATTTGATAAGTCCGGGCACTATTCATAATGGCCGGTCTGTATTCATAATGCCCGACTCAATTGGGCAATGTGATTAAAATAGCATTATTAATCACTTTTCCCGGCCATTATGAATAATGCCTACCCTATCTTGGGCAAAGTAATAAAATAGGTGAACTGTAGTGTTTTTGTTTATTAAATGATTAAACTTGCAAAATTTTCATGAAAAGTTAACAAAAAATAAACCATTGGACAGTTTGGACATAGTAGTTAAAAAATAAACAGTTGAAAATGTAAAACCATTGAACATAACTGTTAAAAAGTAAACAGTTTAAAATGTAATAACATCAATAGTTACCGTCTTTTATTTTGATAAAAATATTACTTGAGAACTATTGTTAAACTTTTATTATTATTATTATTATTGTTTAAAAATTAGTAAACTGAGAAAAATCAACACAAATATCTGATAATTAAGGACTGTGCAAGAAAGTTATTAAGTTTAGAATTATTTATTCTTGCAAGATGAGCTTTTGTGATTGTGACATTTAGAATTGCAAAGAATGTTTAATTTCTTGCATTTTCAACGTTTTGAATTGCAGTCACCACTACAGTTACAATGCTGGAAGCCTTGTCCATCAAAATGAGAGTCTCTTCGAGCACATTCTCGTAGAGTCATATCAACTTTTGGAACATTGTCGATCGAAATGAACTTTTCTTTACACACAGTAAACTCATTTCTGGAGTACAGTTGGTTTAAAATACCGTGTTTAGTTCCAAGTTTGTAAAGCTTTTCCGACAGATATAATATAGCAAATATATTACGGCTATCCGTCTTGGCTCGATCTAAGTATATCTGGTATCCTTACTCGAACGCTTTGGCCCATTACTGCAATAGAAAATTTTGCATTTGAACGCGCCAACATTTTTTCGGCTTGCTTATCAAGTGATACTTTAGCTGCGTTACGAGCCTTCCGAATTTCGTTTGATTTTGCGTTGAGTAAATATGCAGCCTTTTCATTATCAGAATTTTCCTTTTCATTGCTCATGTCGGCAGAAGGCTGTTGATCGGCTGCTCGCGGTTTTTCATTTATTATGTCCACACTCACAGTGGGTTGCTGATTTTCTGGTAGACTATCAGCAGAATGTTATTCCAGTTCAGAAGAACACGAACAATGTCACATGGACCACGGGCCGTCGGGCGTTATTAATAATGGCCGGTCAAAGTGATAAATTAATCACTTTGCCTATCGCTCTTGGGCATTATTAATAATGACCGGTCCTTATTAATAATGCCCAGTTAATCACGTTGCCCGTAACATATATATTTTAAAACAGTATCAAAACACTGCTATTAGGAAAAGCATATTACACTGTCGCTGAATATTAAGAGGATAAACCTATGTAACGCTATTGTATGGTTTTCTTACAAGTCAAGCAATTTGCATGCCTTATGGGGTAGGATATGGCTCTAAGGACACTATAGTTATAAGACCTTTTTCTTTTGTAGGTACCCATATACGCAAATGAATAAATTATTTTGTTTATGAAAAAAAGAACTCTTAATTACAAAGATTATAATGCCGAAAAGGCTTCAGCTCAACATAATGTCAGATGAGAACACAGGGTTTACTATCAGACGCTACTTAGCTACGCAAATAAAAACTTTATCATTTAATGTTGCGCCTCGCTCTTCATGTCATTGAGCTCGATCTTTAGATACTCGTAACTTATCTACATGGACAACTAGGAAAAATGAAATGATATTTATTTCTGTTAGTAGGTCTTTCCAGATACTTTTAGATATGGCAATTTATTTAAAACTAAATGGTGCCGACATTTTCAAAATTACTGATCTCTGAGAAGAATTGCCGAAAGTAACTCAAGGGTCATGCTCTATTTTACGTAAGAGTGCAGACATAAGATTGTACCTATTACTGTATTATGCTAGTCTAACGATAAAGGATTAAGTGTAGAAAAGCGTTGTAGAAAAGCCTTCCGAAAAAAGAGCTTAAAGGTGATCTATCCTGAGAGATGGCATCCTATGCTTTAGTCATCGTGTAGCTCAAACGCATTTAGGCAGCTCAACGACCCGTCACGCGACGTTATCTGCCGGTCATTAATGTGTAGACATAAGAGTTAAATTGCTAAAAGGCTAGTTAGGTACTATGTTTATTTTGTTACTTAAATGCCCTAGGCTGCGAAGTCTTCTAAAGCTTGATTTTAGGATGTCTTATGTCTCTCTTTATTATTTTTTTTTGCTTAAACCTATCTTAGTATAGTACTTTTTATTCTAGGTGCATCGTCCTCACATAATAATTATAATCTTATTAATATTTACAAAGTTTTGTAAAATATATTTTAAAAGAGTAAGTATGGAGTTTCTTGCCCATTCTTCTCCATACAAATATACTTTTTGGAAGGGGCAAGTAGAATAATTTTTTAGAGTTATTTTTTGTTCGACGTTCGAAAGTGCCTTATAAGGGCCTAATTGAAATAAATGGTTTGACTTTGACTTTGACTAATCAATCAAAACATCAAATTATCAATATTAATCAAAACCATAATCTGACAAAATCAGGATTCTCGTGGAGCATTAATTATAAAGTAATATGTAACACCGGACTTTCTTAATTATTATTAACTAATATGAATTCTGACTCTAAATTCAGTGAAACACGAAAACAGAATGCGTGTATGTGTGGATGGTCATACGAATCCTCTTGGGTTCGATTCCCGGGTCTGTAATTCTTCAGAAGGTAGGACCTGGACTCCAGATTTAATTTCAGCAGCTGTGTTGAGATCTAAGCGTGATTTTATTTAAGTTACGGTATTTTACTAACTCCGAATTACCTAGATTCAATATAATTCACGACACTTGTCACAATTACTTGTATTTTTGTCAACAAGAACACGATCTCAATAAAAATTATCAATAAAGAAATAAATAACGAATTTATTGCTGCATTATAATGAAAATAATAAAAAGTGCAATTGCCCTGATTACAATAAAATGTGGACCGTGTTACTTACTTATACTTATTTATCTTTATAACTATAGCTTTATAATATAACGAAGATTCGGAATTTAGTTTCAAGCTGTTGTAGTTAATAAATAAATAAATAAATATTCCATAACTTTTTACACAACGCCATTTAGTCCCAAGTTAAGCTTGAGAGCTTGTGTTATGGGTACTAAACAGCTGAGAATCATACTTATATATTTCTAAATACATACATATTATAGATAGATTACTCCCAGACACAGAACAAATGATCATGCTCATCACACAAATATTTGTCCTGGGTGGGAATCGAACCCACGACCTCCGGCATAGCAGTCAGGGTCACTAACTACTAGACCAACAGGCCAATCAAATAGTAAATTACTATCATTGTATTGCGAGGAAACCTGAACTTATATTTAACTAGCAGACGTCCCACAACTTTCACCCGCGTAGGTCCCGTTCCCGTGGAAATACAGGGATAAAAGCCTATGTGATAATCCAGGGTGTCGGCTAACTCCATACCAAATTTTATTAAAATTCATTCAGTAGTTTTTACGTGAAAGAGTAACAAACATCCATCCATCCATCTATCCATACTCACAAACTTTCGCGTTTATCATATTAGTAGGATATTTGACTGGCCTGTTGGTCTAGTAGTTAGTGACCCCGACTGCTATGCCCGAGGTTGTGGATTTGATTCCCACCCAGGACAAATGTTTGTGTAATGAGCACGATCATGTCTTCTGTGTCTGGGTGTAATTTATCTACATGTATGTATTCAGAAATATATTAGTAAGTATGTTTATCAGCTGTTGTAGTACCCATAACACAAGCTCTGCTTATCTTGGAACTAGATGGCGTTGTGTGAAAGTTATTGAATATTATTATTATTCATATAAGTTTGAAATCGCCAATCCGCCTTGAGCAAGCGTGGTGACCAATGCTCGTGCCTTCTCTGTATGAGAAGAGGCATTTGCCCTGCAGTGGGACAGCAACAGGCTGGTATTATTATTATTACTAGCACTTTCACTCGCGACTTCGTCAACGTAAAGTTTGATCTTTTTCCTTCAAACCTAAACATCCTCCTACTCTCTTGTAATTTTAAAAATAAAAATGGTAAATTTAGGCGGTAATGCCAAAGTTTTCTAATGGTGAAGAATTTTTAAAATCAGTTGAGCTGTTTTTGGGTTGAATCTTCATAAACAAACGAAAATAAAGTTTAGAAAAAATTATAAATTAAAACACATGAATTTTCTATTTTTTTGGTTTCAGTGGTTAATCACCGGGAGCAGCTGGAGAGAGGTTTCCAAATGTAAAACTAGATGTTGTGTTTTTATCAAACTAAGTATAAAAAAATTGCAAAAAAAAATATTTAAAACGTATTTTTGTGAAAAAAAATCTAGTGACTTTTTTTATGCATCAATAAGTAATATTAATGTTTGCGAATTTAGTATTTTTTCATTTGAATATATGATTGATGAGGAATGTGGTTTGTCTTAAATTAAGTATAATTGTTGTTTTGCGTGTACCTTCTTCGAAAATATTTCGACATAAATATATTTTCGTTATGAAATAAATAACTTGAACTTGAACTAATACTAATTTAGAAGTCTTCAAGGCTAGAGTGAATAGGCTCTTAATAAACTAGTGCGCTTCACCATCATTGATTGCATCACTGCTTACCATCAGGTGGGATTGCAGTCAAGCACTAGTTTAAAATACTAAAAAAACTTGATCAAATTTAGAATACGTACTTTTCGACGTACAAAAGAACATCCAACCGCCACATTGCACTTGTACAACAAAATATTGCACTTCACAAATAGTTAGGACAATGAAATTAGGTATAGTTTTTACACTTACAGCACTTGAAAATGTCTGTCTGTTCACTCTTACCGAACAGATTTAAAACCGTCTAACACTATTAGTTACAAGCACAGAGCACGAAGACGTCACGACGTATTAAAGTACAGCAAGAACAAACCTATACTATTATATCGGATGTATCACTTAATATTAGAAGAACACTTTTAAACACATTACAAAAGTTTATTGATTTAATCCATAAAACAGGCCTTTGTTGAGCTCTATGGCTCTTGAGGCGACACTGTCACTCACACAATGCTACCAAAAGCCTGTATTCAAATAAAAAAATACACTTATTTGCGTCGAGTATTAAAAACTTACAGATGTTGCACTCTCAACGCACTTTTAACGCCACTAAATTTATCAGTCTACCGTTTCTAAACGCAGCCAGCGCGATTCTAGACGGTTCCAAGCTCTATGGCTGCTAACCATATTTCGACGTATTATTAAATTAGTTCCGGGACAATAATTAAATATACACAATCGTGTAGTGTACTCGTACACAGTTCGTAATATACTGATATATGTATATTTTACAAAGCTCTGTTGATAAGCTAATCACTAAATTATCGACAACAATCGTTAAGTAACTCATTTGTTTGTTTTTTTTTTCTTTCCGAGACGATCATTAAGGTTAATTATGATCGTTTTAATTAATTGTCTTATGTCCACTCTGCCCAGTGGTGATCTATTTACTTTGTTGTAAGAAGACGATTTTAGAACCAAATATCATTTCTTTGATATTTATTTTTGTAAATAGGGTAGGGTAGGGTAATTATTGTAAACAAACCTAATTATAGTCCAACAAACATTTCAATTACAGCATTGTTCTTTGTATTTGTCTAGTAAATAGGTGCATAATGTACACGATCAACGACTTAGCTAATACGAGTTATAGGTGATCAATAAGATGCTTGTCTCATGATAAATGATGTTTGTTTGTGTTCATTATTTATTGGGCTTGTGGTAAAGTAGTAAAAAGTGCACGGGTAGGCCGAAGGTTAAGGTTAGGCCGAGGTCAGTCCAACAATGGGTGCCCATTCATTGCAACAAGACCCTCCGTGCCGGGGAAAGCACATTAAGGAGAACAAAATGTCTGACAAGCAGTTTAACCAATGGGTAGCGGTATACCTAGTAACAAAGACATTCAATACCCATAGACCGGACATCACGAACAAAATTTTCGTCCGAAAAACTGTGTCCTGCTGGATACAAGTCTATGAGTTTTTTGTAGTACGCTCCGCTGCCGCTCCAATATTCATATATTATTCTAGATGGCGTTACTGAGACATGGGATCAAAGTTTTTCTATGACCTTTCCTTGACATGTCCGCTCTATAGTATTTTAAATCTCTTTGCCTAGTAACAAGGTTGTGACGGTTAGGCAGGCAGTCGCTACATGAAAAACACTGGTACACCACCACCAGGAAACACCGACACCCGCAGGGAATTCCACTCTTTGGCTGTTCGCACAATGAATGTGTTTCCATAGCGTTTAGTACGTATGGTTGGGATATCTACCATGTACCGGTGGCGCACTGCTGTACGTCTGGTGGTCCTATGATGGAAGCATATGTGACTAAAAGAGTGATGAATTTGAGTGTTGTTGACTGAGAAAGAGGAAGGACAAAGTAAAGATGGATGGATTGTATGAGAAATTATATGAAGGAGGGAGGAGTAAATTATAGTATGATGAATAATCGAGGAGAATAGAACGACCACAAATAACTTGGGACGTGGGCAGGAAGGTGATGATGATGATATAACAGTCCGTTACTCTGTAAATTATTAGTATTTATGTAGGTATTGTATTTATTTATTTTTTTATTTTGTTTTCTTATTTATACCTACTTATTTTATATTTGTATGTTAATTATTTATGTAAATAGTACACCACAAACTGCCTACTCATCTTTTCTCCTCTATCAAGTCCATCCAAAGGTTGTCTGTAAGAGATCGCTTTTAGCGATAAGGCCGCCCATTGTAACACCTTATGTACCCCTTAAAGTTATTATTTGTAAGTTTTTATGGTGTACAATAAAGAGTATTCTATTCTATTCTATTCTATTCTATGATGATTCCGAATTTAACTTAATTTCAAAAAAAAATTGGCCTGCAAACTACCTTTCATAAGAAACACGATATTTCTAGACCAAATGAATATAGACAGCAAAAAGAAATGTACAACAGTTGATAAGTAAAAAACCCGTGATAAGTTACTATCAAATTTCAAAGAAATATTTACGTCAGAATCAGTTTTATTTCGAACGATACTAATAATGTTATTATTACTTATATTAATTGTATTATCATGTCATACAATGCGAGTGTTATCAGATTACATCAGGTTAAGATTACTTCGTTCCGACGAAGACTTTTCCGTTACTTATCAACCAGCTGTACCCGCGCCTTTGCTCGCAAATGACTGTTTGTTCTTTTGGCTTTAAAAATGAAAGCTTGAAGACATAATTAACATAACATCACGCCTGGAATCCCCGAAGAGTAGGGCAGAGGTGTACCCGGTAGTACACCCACATTTCGCCGTTATGTTTTAAGTGCCATGTAATAGGGGCGAGCTTATTGCCATCAATCGGGCACAAATCCAAACTCCGGGTAGACTGAGAAATTCTAGATGGAAAAACTCATTAACACTTTGCACGACTCGGGGATTGAACCCGGGACCTCATGCTCAGTAGCTCATGCGCTTGCGTCCACTAAGCGAAAGAAATCATAATAGTAATAATTAAGCATTAAGCTTAGCTATTCCTAACTATTGCATCTGGACGTTACCGTGCATAAAACCCTCTTGAAATAATTATTAATCACGTTATTATTTATATCTGTAGAAAAACAAATAAAAGTATGTTATATACTAAGTACTTATATTAGAAATCCAAAATTGTTTATTTCTTCAACAACATTACAACAATTAGTTCGTGATTGGAGCCTTATTTTAAGCAAACAATGCAGAAGACTCTGCTCTCCCGTAACAAAAGCAAGAATAATAATTATATCAAGATATTCAAAAACACTACCAAAAATAATATTAAAATAATAAAAAAAAATATCAAAATCATTTCTACACTTCGAGCCGCAATTTTTTATTACCCTTTTTAGACTTCGATACGGTTTTATAAAATTTTATGCCTGAATGACAACACTCTTATTATTATCTTTTATCAAATCGAACGATACTACGTACTTCATGCATCACCGTATAAAATACTGTCCAATCACTATATCTATGCATGTTGCTACGCATAGATTGTATATTTACTCAATGAAAAACGTTCTTCAGAAAACAGTCAGACATTCGCTGAGCTTGCTTTGCTTTGTAAGTAAAACGTTACATTGGTTCGTGAACTCGTGGTACGACGCTTACAAAGCTACGCTTTTATGAAAAGTCACACTTAATGAATGTTTGGTAATACGCATATTCCGACATGGGAGAATTTTCGTAGCCTCGTAGCATATGACATGCTACGAGGCTACGAAAAATCTGCCATGTCACTCAATGAATGCTACGCAGCCTGATGTAGACAACGCGAATATGAAGTGTGTCATTTTAAACGTTGTATGTTTGTTGCTACGCAGAGTAATGTAACGTAATTATGAACTCAGGGCCTTAACTTAAGTTAAATCATACACAAAAATGTTGCCCTATCTAAAAGTTAGTTACGTATGGGAAAGAATGTGCAAGAAACTTTTTTAAAACAATAAGAGTTCCTTGTTGACAGAACCCAAAAAGCAGTTTGTCAAATCAGTTTTTTTGACCATAATTATGATGTTCTAAGCGTTGGTTGACCTCATTTATTGAAATTAGACTGAGGTACTTTTTGAAAGTTAAAATGATATGGCAGTCCCCCAAAAAGCCCGTCCTTCGTCCTTCTAATTAAATACGTTGCCAGTTTACATTGACTTAGTTACCACTGTTGTGTGGCCAAGTGTACCTGTCCTTAGACCTGGTTTCAATTGAATACGTTGCTAGCTTACACTGACTTTGTTACCACTGTTGTGCGGCCAATGTACAGACGCCCGCACATCAAGTTACCCCAATGTGTCAAATTTCTTTGATCGTTTTTCAACTTCATGTCAAACAGAATAAGGTTCATATTCAATTTGGAAAGTTTGACACATTGGAGTAACTTGATGTGCTGGCGTCTGTACAAGCAACCCTGACATAGTAAATCTAGATTCGTTACATAAGAAGGACTCACAGACCGCAACCGATCGATAACAATATCGCATAACGCATCTAGCTAGATGTACGAGTATGGCCGAGACAGCTGTAGTTTGTGCTAGTCTGGGTTTGATGTGTTTATTGTTTGTGTGTTGATATCGAGTAAACAGGGAGTGGGTAGGCTGATATGTTGAACAATAATACAGTCTACAGATTAGATTGTATAGATTCAATATATTGATGGATATTTTTCGTGGTAGTAAATGTGTTACAGGAAACCAGGGAAGCGCGCGTTTTTTGACCAATAAGCTCGTGCGGTGGCCGAGAATTGGCTGTCTGTGAGAAGGTGCCAACCCATTCTTATTTATAATAAGCAAGGATATTCTGTGTTTAAAGATAAAAGATCTAGGAGGCGCAACGGAAAGTGGATATGGTTACACTAAACTATATAAAACGCAGGCGAATCATTCAGTACTGCTCCTCATAACTCAAATTGACTGACAATCAACCTGACTGGCCTGTTGGTCTAGTAGTTAGTGACCCTGACTGCTATGCCGTAGGTCGTGGTGTTCGATTCCCACCCAGGACAAATGGTTGTGTGATGAGCATGATCATTTGTTCTGTGTCTGGGTGTTATTTATCTATAATATGTATGTATTTAGAAATATATAAGTATGTTTATCAGTTGTTTAGTACCCATAACACAAGCTTTCAAGCTTAACTTGGGACTAAATGGCGTTGTGTGAAAAGTTGTGGAATATTTATTTATTTAATTATATTATACCTTTTACGCATAAAATGGATCGTTATGTTGCACTATTTATTTATTATTTATTTACTACCTAATCTGCTATTTACATTTACTATATATTTCTCCTTTTTTGTATCTGTTATCTTTATTCAGAACATGTCTTGATCTTTAGTTTTATTTATATGTACAGTATTAATATGAGTACTATAATATAATTATGTGTTACTCAACAGTTACTCGTCCCAAAAGGTGCATTTGAAAACCAGCGTCAGACAGCTGCATCCGTCTGGCATTACCGTTGAAATTAGCCTTTTGGCGCAGCCGTGAAACATGCCATTTATTTTTTACATTTTTTTTTTGTTATTTTCATGTTTTATCAGTATGCGCGTGTTTTTACCTGTTGCCAATAAATATTGTCTGTTTGTCTTTATTTTAAGATTACCCTGTTAAACGTAGACACAATCTTAGACCTTGGAAACAAGATTAAGTAACTTTCTGATGTTTTATTACCAGTTCAGTGATCCGACAAATTAATATCTGGTAGTACTGAAGAGTAACGTACTTATGTCGTATAATTTATTTATTTATTTATAATATATTATTCTAATGATTATTTTAATATAACGACAGTGCCTAAAAGTAATAATTAGATAAAGGAATATAGGGTTTAAATGTACAGACGCCAGCACATCAAGTTACCCCAATGTGTCAAATTTTCGCAATTGAATATTTTTTTTTTTTTTTTTTTTTTCTTATTAGTAAGAACCAAGTTCTTACTAGTTAATTGCAATCTAGCCTAAGAAGACTAATAAACAATTTAAATCTAACTTATTATGCTACGTTATAAATTATGTTAATGCTAAGAATAGTGTCCATAATTAGGTATGCACTTTTACACACGTTCGTAACACTTCCTTAGAGTCTGGTAAAATTGATAAAACACTTTGTTCATGTGTTATATAAATACCACAACATTGTTACTATTATTGATTCACTTACACTACACTAATTCAAATGGTTTAGTTCTCTTTAGTCTACGCACTATGCCTGTGTTGTCTAACAGCTGGATTGCCTCAACATTCACGTGTCGATGGAGTCTGTGTTCGTGGGCTTCAGCAAATTTTTGTGTGATGGTGGTGACGAATTCCATGTCGAGGTCACGGTGGAGGTCATCGTTTCTTATGTACCAGGGTGCATTTACAGCAGCCCTGAGTACTTTATTTTGGAACTGTTGAATTATTTTGACGTTGGTTGGCTTAGTACAGCCCCAAAGTTGGATACCATACGTCCAAATTGGCATCAGAATATGCTTGTATATTATCAACTTATTATGTATTGATAAACAGGATTTCCTTCCCAGTAACCAATACAAACGTTTATAACGAATATCGAGTTCCTGTTTTTTCTTTTTGATATGGGCTTTCCAACGCAGCTTGGCGTCGAGAGTTATGCCAAGGTATTTGGCTGTATTAGCATAAGGTATTTGCATACCATTTATGTAGAGTGGGTGATAGTCACTGTGTTTGTTTGTGAAGTTAATGTGAACTGATTTTGACTCATTCAGATTGATCTTCCACTTTTGTGTCCAGTCGTAAACTTTGTTCACAGCTAGTTGAACTTTCTCTACTGCTTCTCTGTGGCTTGATCCGGTGGCCATAATAGCAGTATCATCTGCAAAGGTCGCTATGGTGCTGTTTTCCAGCTCTGGGATGTCACAAGTGTATAACAAGTACAAAATTGGGCCAAGCACACTTCCTTGAGGCACCCCAGCTTTTATGGTTTTTAGCTCGGAATATGCGTCCTCTTGGCGTATTCTAAACATTCTTTTAGTTAAATACGACTCTAGGATATCTACAAATTCTGGTAGCATGCGTCTGAGCTTAAATATGAGACCCTCATGCCAAACTTTGTCAAAAGCTTGCGCGACGTCTAAGAACACGGTAGCACAGACTTCTTTATTTTCTAGCGTTTTTTCAATAACATTAGTTATTCTATGTACCTGGTCTAACGTTGAGTGTTTTTCTCTGAAGCCAAACTGGTGATCTGGAACTAGGTTTTTATCTTCTATTACTGGTTTTATCCGTTTTAATAACAGTTTTTCAAATAACTTTGATAGTACGGGTAACAGAGAAATGGGTCTGTATGATGATGCTTCGTGGGGAGGTTTCCCAGGCTTCGCAATCATAATGACTTCAGCAACCTTCCATGGCTCAGGTACATATTTTAAGATAAATGAAGCATTTATTAGTTTGGTCAGCTTTACTATGGCTTTGCGTGGGAGGCGTTTTAGAATTTCCCCTGTGATGAGGTCGTAACCGGGAGACTTTTTTGAGCTAATGTTGTTTTGAATTTCTCTCATTACTTCCTTAGGAGTCACAAGCTTGATTCTTTGGTTTTGTGATAAATTTACACTCTCATGTATTTCTACAGAGCTTTCGTTGGGTTGAAAGGTTTCTTCTAAATGTTGAGCAAATCGGAACGCCTTTTGGTCATTGCTTATTGCCCATTTTCCGTTGCTATCTCTGATGGGCGGTATTTGTATAATCTGCCTTTTTAGATTTCTCGTTGCTTTCCAAAGTGAGTAATCCGTTGATTTGTCATTGGTAAGCTGAAGAAGGTTGGTATTCAGAGATTCATCCTCAAATTGTAGAATTTTTCTCTTTAGTCGTTTAGTTAGGTTATTTAGTGTTGTTTTATGACGCGGGAACCTTGTTTGCTGCCACAACTTCCTTTGTTTTCTTTTCTCTGATAGTAAATCCACAATTTCTTTAGGATGGATAAATCCCTTATATTTGCGTTTTAGCTGAGGTGTATTGCTCCACGCACATTGTTGAATATTAATAATAAATTTGTTTACTTCTGAGTCAAGCTGATCTTGCGATTTTATCGGAGTTTTAAGGTCGATAATATTATCTAGATCAAGAGCAAAACTGTCCCAATCTGTGGACTTATTAACCAAGGTTAAGTGGCTTTCTTTTAATAGGATTTTTTGACTTAGCATTAGTATAATCGGAGAATGGTCAGAGTTCATAGTAAAACTTTCCTCCAAACTGATGTAATTGGTGGATATGTTTTTGCAGATGAAAAAGTCTATAAGATCCGGTATTTTCTGGTGGTCAGTGGGCCAGTATGTAGGTTTGCCTGTACTCATTACTTCACAATGTGTTTCTTTAACTGCACTTAAGAGCTGTCTTCCTTTAGTTGTAGTAAGTCTTGAACCCCAATGCGTATGCTTAGCATTAAAATCGCCGCCTAGGATAAATCGCTGGCCTAATAATTCAAAAAGATGTAAGTATCGCTCTTTTCTTATCATGTGCCTAGGAGGCGAGTATATGGCTGCAATGGACACTTGACAAAACTTAGTTTTAACAGATACTGCCACTGCTTGAATGTCTTCTTCTTCATATTTACACTGCACGTAGTGACTAATGTTTTCTTTAATTATAACCGCACTACCCCCCCTGGCAGAGTTGCTAGGGTGGAGGGAATTATATATCATGTATCCTCTAAATTTGATAAAAGATTGCTTTGTGAAATGCGTTTCGGAGATTAAACACACGTCTATATTTTCTGTATCTAGGACCGCCTGCAACTCATGCTGATGTTTGAGGAGTCCATTGGAGTTCCACGCCATTATTTTGAGTGTGTTATTCATTTTTGATTATTCAAGACAGCTGTTTTAGTGCTGGATTCTAGCTTCTCTAATCTCTTATCAAATGAGGTAATGCACTTCAAGATCTGGTTAATCTTATCCTCTAAGTTCAGAGGTTGAGATCCTTGTTTTGCAGCTTGTGCGTAAGTACCAATGTTGGTTACTTGCATGGCTGGTTGTTTTGCAGTTGACTGGACACTTGCTTTCTGCGCCTGTTTACCAGGGTGTGTTATAGGAGGAAACTGTTGGGTATTAGGCACCGTAGGTTTCTTTTTTAAAACTTTATTTTTCATAATTTGCATCTGTTTGGCTACTTCACACCCTCTATAATTGGCAGGGTGAGGTAGGCCGCAGTGGATACATTTTGGTTTCTCTTGCGGAGATTTGGTACAATTGGCTGTAAGATGCTTGCCAGTGCATTTCACACACCTTGGCTCTTTTTGACAATATTTATGTGTATGCCCATAAGCTTGGCATCTCTTGCATTGGGGAATGAGTGCTGGATTTTTGAGTGGATGTATTTCAATTTTACACCCTAATATGTACTTAATGCCGTAGATTTTGTTGACATCTTCATCGTTATAAAATGATAAAACGAACATGTTGAGTGGTTCTTTGGTCTTCCAGCTCAATTTACTATCTACCTTTTCTATTTTTAGGCCTTGGGTTGTTAAATCTTCCTTAATTCGATCTGGTTGGCAAGAAGAGTGTAGTTTCTTTACCACAACTCTAATTGGTCTAGCCTGCTTGTTTTCGTATGAATGCCAGTGGTAGTCTTTTTCAGACAAGAACCTGGCAATTACTCTATATGAGTCTTCTGATTTGGCGTTAACCTTCACACAATCCCCATTCATCATTTTTGCTGTAAATGATTCCGCTGGTTGGCTTTCAATTAACGAATCGTAGAATGTTTGATAGTTCTTGATTCCGTCTATTATGATTGGCGGTGGTAAGGGCACTTTTTTGACCGAAGTCACTTTCTCATTTTTTTGATGATTGTCTTGTTGGGCGCTTCCGGGTTGTTGTTTTGGAGAGAGGGAGGTGTTAAGCTTCCTTTTCTTCCTGCTCTTGGCCCTAATCCACTCAGTCTCTTTAGCAAGGTCATCCTCGTCTGTACAGTATTCCACGTCGTTTTTTGTAGTCTGAGCAGGTTCAGTAGTCCCTTTTGTTTCTTTGATGCAGTTCAATTCTCCTTGAAGTGTCTGAACTTGTTCCTGCAGGGCATCAATTTGTACATTCAATTTACGTACCATGACTTGCAGGTTTTCTCTATCTGTTTTCTCTTGGAGATAACAGTCATATAACTGCCTTTCTAGGTCAGTTTTAATAGTAATAGACTTTTTTGTAGCCATTGTTAAGTTGTAAGGCGAGTTTAACACCTATACAATAAGTTATTGTAAACACTTCATGATTTCCGCACTTGTAACTAGGTCATGACACTGACCCCGATATATTGACGTAGGTACGCCGCGACGCGACGTTGTTGTGATCCGTCAGCAGAAAACTCTCGCGAAAGAGCTCGCGCGCGCGATCGTACGTCCGTGCACTATACTAGGTAGACAACAACTGCAATTGCAGCTGCAATTGAATATGAATCATATTCTGTTTGACATAAAGTTGAAAAACGATTAAAGAAATTTGACACATTGGGGTAACTTGATGTGCTGGCGTCTGTACTTACCTATATAATTCTGGACCCATTAGCTTTGCATGCGTTACATTTTTCATAACGTTTTCTTTTTTTTTCTGCTACAAATAGATACTTTAAAAATAAACAATTGACTCCATACAAAAAAAAAAACACTACACGGTGTAAAATAACTCTAAACTGTTAAGTAATTGGGAGGCAAATAATAAATTTAAAAAAATCAACTAAAGCGAATGACTTTCGAAACTAGTGGTTAAGTATTTTAAAAAAGACCTTTTATTCGTTATTAAGTCGGTTGTATTTTATAATTGTAAGATATTTTTTTTTTCACAAAAACTTTTTGAAATCATAAAAAAAACATTCCTTCGAAGCCCAGTAACATTTTCGTTTAAAACATACTCAATACTCAATACTCAATACTTTTATTGCATTCCACATGTATTCTTAGGTGGTAAAACTTAAAATTAGATCATGACATGGACCCTGTCGGGCACAGCAAAATAAGTGAGTTTAGGAAAGAGGAAGCTTATTCTAGATAATATTTTAATAAATAAAAAATAAATTTTAAATATTACTTATCAAACTACTATTAGATATATAAAACAATATAAATATGTATGTAATGTATTAAGTAGGTATACCTAATGAAATTATGAAATGATTAAAATTATTAGAATTATTTATAGGTATTCTTTATTATTATTATTATTAATTATAATCTATTATTTAATGTATTTACTAAGATGTAGGTAAGTAATTATTGCACATAATTCTTCTTCTTTCTTCTTCTTCTTCTTTTAATAATATTCTCATTAGAGGCCAATAGCTTAACGTGATTTACAGAGCACGGAATTGTTGTCAATAGATGCCACCCATCTGCTGAACGACCTCGACTTTGCTAAACTTTGAAAGGAGCTTTTGCGATTCTACAGTAAGAGACGAAGACTGTAATTTCAGAAACTTTCCAGGCTATCGAATAGACTGTACCTATACGTATCTAAGACCAACCCAGACAGCAATCAAATAATGCATATAGTATTATCGATTTAAACCCCTAGGGGACTGACTAGGCTCACAAATAACTTTATTCACACGTCTGTCAGTGTCAGCCACATAAACTACACGTGATAACATCACGCTCAAATTCATCTAACGTGTAGGCAGAGTGTACATAGAACACCCACATTGTTTGATAATTCTGATTTAGTGTTAAATCAGTTCAGTAATCAGTTAGTATTAATCTGACAATAAGCTGAGCAGAGGCCCTTTTGGCATTATAATCTCTGTATTTTATAGTTTTAAGGTGTATCTTTGTTATAATGCCAATAAACGCATTTTTCTTTCTTTCTTTTTCTTTTCTTTTCAGTTAGGTAGTACTTTTACTAACATCTGATAGCTACAACCAAGAGGTCTTTAGGTCAAGTGTGAACAGGTTGCTTATGGGCAACGATGAATCGTTGACCACATCATCGTTTACCATCAGGTTGAGATAAGGTGGTCAAACGCGTGCCTATCAATAATATTAATAATGAAAACTGTATTAAATAAAATCAAAGCATGAAACTAGAAGTCTGAATTTCCTTTAGCACGGTGGAATATGCGCTACTACGCTGCACGTTTGATAAAAAAATTACATTATTGTAAGAAAACATTGAAGATCCAGGGTCCGTTACTGAACTGTAGTCCATCGATTAAAATATCTAGAAAGATTTATACTTACAGAAATAAATCTCATTTCAAAAACAAAAATTAATACAAAAAGAAGATTTTGTTTCGTCATTTATTTTTCAATATATATTTTTTTTAAATTAGGCTGAGGATCAGTAATTAAAATAGAGTCTCCCAAAAAGCCCACCCTTCGCCACTTCCTAGTGTTATTACTGGGAAGTGGTGAATTGTTTCATTTATATTTTTAAATAAATAAAACCCATGAAGTTCCACGCAAGAAAAGTCGCGGGAAAAGGAGCTAGTAAGTCACAACATTATTCCAAGGTCGAAGAGTATGTGATTAGATTCTACATTCACCGATTCTCTTGGGAAATTTAGTCGTAACATAATTTATGGGATTATTTTGAAAGTTTTCTTAATCAATCATTTTCATTATTGGCGTAGGTAATATATGAAGGGGTAAACTTTTCGTATAAACATTGCTTTATCTACACTAATATTATAAAGATAAAAAATTGTGTGTGTGTGTGTGTGTTTGTAACGAATAATCTCAAAAACTACTGTGCCGATTTCAAACACCTTTTCACCATCGGAAAGCTACTTTCACCCTGAGTAACATAACTTTTCATCCCCGTATTTCCTTTTTTCTTTTCTAAATCTTTTTAAGTTCTTTTATTTATTTATTTTACATTTTGTCTGGCAGTTTGAGTTCTTTACGGGACCAACCCAAATGTTCTTTCTTTGGTATTGTTCGTCAGCACGTGGTACTCCTCAAGTTTCAAGTTGAACTCACTGACAAATGCTTGCACTGACTGATCTGGTCCCCTCATTCTGTGTGGTTCCTCAAAAGACCATTAGATACACTTATCGGCATGGATCTTACATGACCTGACCAAGATAATGTCTGGACTTTAAAAGAGACCATGACCTCTGAGTTTCTTTCGGTGTTTCTTCTCAGAGTAATCAAATAGTGAAACTCCGATCTCATTTACTAAAAAAATTACGCGTAAAAGTGTTTGTGAAAACCTATTTACAAAAATAAATATCATTTTATCATTTACTAACCTGATCTCAGAGTTACCCATCGTAGAATTAGATTTTGTCTACAGAACAATCGCCAAAGTGGATTGTAGCAACTTTCCTTTTGTTTTGAACACATGTCAAGAATGAAGAGAAGATATAATTTTGTATCATGTAGCTGTTCTTCAGTCGACAACAACATCGAGCGTTATTCCTTCTATAATCGGCAGACATAGCAACAAGCCCATATTAGTACCACACCGCTCAATCTGACCACACTTATTAACCGACTTCAAAAAAGGGAGGAGGTTTTCAATTCGGTTGTATGTTTTTTCTTAAGGTTTGTTACCTCAGTACTCCTACATGTCAGAATTTTCAAAATTATTTTTTTATTTTGTAGGTATACTAACAGATTGGTCCCATTTGTATCCATATTGATACAAATCGAGGTCGTTGGCCGCAAGTCGTACTGCTAAGCGCAAGGTAAAATCAAAAATCAAAAGTCATTTATTCTAATGAGGCTGAGGATCAGCACTTTTTGAACGTCAAAAATTAAAAAAAAAAAAAAAACCAAAACATTTATTTGCTGGAATATGGGTACATGAGATATTACAAACAAAAAAGTTCTTATTGCCATACTTTACCTCAACAGGGGTGCAAATATATATTAAATACATAAGACAGTCCCCCAAAACGCCCGCCCTTCGGTCTCAGGTTCGTTAAGGCTTTCAGGTTTCTAAATATCACAACAAATGATCGAGTTCATCACACAAACCCACGGTTTGAACCCACGATCTCCAGCATAGCTGTCAGGGCTACTAACCTCTAGACCAATAGTCCAGTCAAACGCCAGTCAGCCTGTCAACACCACTAACACAGTAGGAAGCATGTTTTTTTGAATAAACTAGACAACGGATTTAATTAGTATACGTAGAAAAAAAAACTAGCATCATTAGTAGGCAACTCAGATTGAAATCAAGCAAATTATTAGTTTCTAAAAAAAAAAACTAGTTAGATTTTAATAATTCAACACTTTTTATTAAACAAATAATACTAATGGCCTATAAATTCCTAGTTACCATGACATTGAATAAATGCATAACTTATTTCTATATTGTCGTCACCCGCTGACGACAATATAGAAATAAGTTTAAACAATGTTGTGCAATATTTTCGGGAGCATTCAAACAAGTTTAGTGCGCGTGCGCAGGCCGAGTGGTGGACGTAAGCAGACGCCTCGAATAGACTGTTCTAGGCGTACTGAATCACGCGCCGCCATGATCTACCTAGCTCCAACAACGTTAGGGTCGGCTTCCAGTTCCAGGATTTCCATCTTCGCTCTGGTTCATTGGACGGACAGCCTTACATAGGACTTAAACATCATTTAGCTCTTTGTCAAATATGTTGTGATCATTTTTAAGTTTAAACCGGTGCAAGTGAATAATAATAAGACATAAAAAACAATAAATCGTAATGAAGCCCTGATTCCTGAGCTAGGCTGTAACCTGTGTTATAGGAATCAGTCTTCTCCCATATTTATGTTATACTAACTTTATGTAACAATAATAATAATAATAAATCTTAATTTCAGGCATCGGTGGCCAAAAAATAAACACTATAATCTTATAAATTAATAAACTAATAAATAAAAATAAGCTGAAATTAAAGTCTACATTATGGTCGGCGACGTATTGCGCTGGAGTATTCCCGTTTGAGCACCTATGCATTAACCTATGGGAAATGGGAATAGCTTTGGTGCTAAATGCATAGGTGCTCAAAAAATAGGTGCTCAAACGGGAATACTCCATTGCGCTGAGTCGCGGTGTCATGTAGCCTGTGTAATAAATATAAACAGCATGCAATCCTCTAAATATATTATGTGTGTGTGTGTGTGTGTGTGTGTGTGTGTGTGTATGTGTGAATACCGAACACTGAATACCAGTGCTTTACATGGAGCGCCCGTCTATTTGCCATCCATAACTCAGTAACTGGGTGACACAATACCCCTAGTCATCAGATTATTAGGGTTCCGACTACTCCTAAAGTCTGCGGAAGCTGAGGATCAGCACTTTTTGAATGTCAAAACTACATAAGACAGTCCCCCAAAACGCCCGCCCTTCGCCACTTCCTAGTGTTTTTGCTGGGAAGACGAAGTGGAGGAACAAACTCCAACAGTGGAGATAATAGACGAGACCATGACTGGAGGCCGGGAGGCACTGCAGGGTGAATGAATGATCACCTATCCAAGTACCTACAGACTTCGACCCGCTTCGCTAACTGAAATAAATATCCAGAATACCTACTGAAATTAGTCATGCATATCAACAAATTTTACTACTAAGGTAATCATACCGCTAGAAGTTCTAGTAGCTTCTAGTAAGCTATTGTAAGTTTGGTAGATATAATTATGACAAGTTTCGTGATGATAAATTTCCATCGCTAACGCGTTTATGTAAAAATAGTTCATATAATATGTACCTTTATAGGGTGACGTAATTAGTGACCGATACTTAAACACGTGATTGTTTTCATGATTTCAATAAACTTTCCCAAAGAAACTTTTTTTTAAACGCAATAATTTATACTTAACCCAATAAAATAACAAAAACGCTGTTTGAAATTCCCGCGCGTGCGCCTGTGATGGATCATATTAGGCACAAATCGGCACGATCTATCAGCTGATAGTCTGACCTCGGGAAGGGTAAATCTACTAGTTGTAGCGTCACACGCTCCCCCGCCACTCCCACCGCTCCCGTTGTGCAGTACCTACTGTCGTAATTGAATTAAATAAAAGTTAATGAGTATAAAAAAAGTTTCTTTGGGAAAGTTATTCGTATTCATGAATACAATCACGTGTTTAAGTATCGGTCACTAATTACCAGTCACCCTATATAGGTACATTTATGAACTATTTTTACATAAACGCGCTAGCGACTATATAGTGTCTTCTTGCCTGTCTGTTAACGCTTTTTGCATATCTCAGGAACTGGATAACTAATCAATTATTTGAAGTGTGTAAACATATAAAAAAGCACTTTTGATAACAAAAGTGCTTTTTTATATGTTTCACAAACAAGCCGGCTGCATTCTTGCATTTTGATGTATTGAAATTTCTGTTTTTTTTTTATTTGTCATTGTTAGATAATGTCAAAGATAATTTGACACAAATGTCACACTAGATAGACTTGTTAATACATTAGTTAATTATGTGCATGTTTTATTTAAATTAGTGCATTCATTCCGGATATAACTAGATTTTAAGTAAATCTAGATTACTGATCTTTCTGTGATTAGTGCGTATTGCCAGTGATGGCAGATGGATGGGAAACTTGCAGGTAGCTTACAATGGGCCTCATCAGAATAAATGGAGAAGGCCATGCTCCGAGTTACCTTACGTGATCGGATCAGATATCCCCAAGACAACCAAAGTCACCGACATAGCCCGAAGGATCTCCAAACTTAAGTGGCAGTGGACATTGCTCACAAAACAAATGCTCGTTGGGATCACAAACTTCTGGAGTCGCTACCACGTACCCGAAGACACAGGGTTGGAAGGCCTCCCACAAGGTGGACCGACAGCTTGGTGAGGTTCACAGGAATACGATGGATGTGAGACGCACAGAACCGGTCGTTGTGGCGACACTTAGGGGAAGCCTATGTCCAGCAGCGGACTTCTTTCGGAAATGATGATGATGAAATTACTGATTGTTTGGAAGATCATGTGTGTAGTAGTCGCTATGTAGGTACGAACAATAAGGATTGTTGTAGCAAGTGTTGTTCTGTAGTTTTTTTACCTACCCTCTTGGGAAAAATGCCCAATAATACTTTGCCCAACCTGGGAAACGAACCAAAGACGCCAAAATATTACCAAAGGCTTTTTTATCATCTTTTTTATACTTTTTTGTTGACTTCTCTTCCTTCATATAGAAGAGAGAAACAAATATTGCATTAGCGCCTAAATTGGACCACTTCGGTATACCTACCAAAATTGCAAACTGTATTGTTAACCTACTTCGAAAAAGGAGGAGGTTCTCATTTCGGTTGTATTTGTGACATGGTCCACCCCACCCTCTAATGCCGTTAAAAAGTAAAACCAAGTTTCAATTTGTCTCGAGCTCTTGAAAGGCTTCCAAGAACTCAAGAATTCCTCAAGGATGTCAAACTCTATTGTGTAACAGCAATAAGAAATAACGATGGCAACGAAGGGGGATGGGAACCCCATTATTTTATTTTTAGATTTTTAAAGTACATTGTCCGAGTGTACCCTCTGGATATTTTGTGGCTGCCTAACTAAACGAAATTGGGAAATCATACAAGGGTTCGATTCCTGGGAATGGCTGAAATGTTATTAAGTTTTTCTTTTTAGGATTTCTCAGTAGAAGCCCGGAGTTTTGAATTTGTGTCCGATGATAAATAAATGATACTTAAATAAATGATATTTACCTATTTCTGTGAATGGGTTCATACAAACACTTTTACATGTAATTTTTTTGAATAAGATGGGGTTGGTATTTCGCTATCTGACTACTCTGAGAAGAAACACCGAAAGAAACTCAGAGGTGTACGTGTGTAAGGCATCAACGGATTTATTAGAGGCCAATGCGACATGAGATCCGCTTCACCGCCTACCGCAGCGGTGCGCGGTGCCGTGTGTTAATCGCCTAACATAGGACCTGAACATCCTCTAGCCCTTTCCCAACTATGTTGGGGACTTCTTTAATTCTTGTAGGTCAAATTTATCATCATCATGTGCCAACATATGAGAAAAGGCTAGCTTTTCTCATATGTTGGGGTCGACTAAATTATTATGCTTTCATTAATTGAATTATTTATGTTATGGTTATTAACTGTTTTGCAACTATGTATAATTATTTAGTTTTCATGAAAAATTTTATTCAAATTTTAGTTTTCTATGACTTAGATTTTATTTAATTGCTAAGTATTTAACAATATTTTGCCTTACAGGGTCTACAACGGTTTTTAGCTCTAAGCCCTCTGTTAACATCTTGTTTACCTTGTGGAACGCAAATAAATGAATATCTATGAATATGAATATGACTTCTAATTTAACCTGATGCAGCTGAATACCAGTGTTTTATATGGAGCAACTGACTGTCTGACCTCCACAGCACACGATACATAACAACCATATTTAAAGCTCTTGTAAGTATTGTGGTGGACAATTAATACGCTCTTTCTAAGCTATTCCTGGTGCTGCAAGAGCAACGATAGCAAAAAGATCGATGCTTTCGAAATTTGGTGTTGGAGAAGGTTGCTAAGAATTCCGTGGACCGCTATGAGAACCAACGAATCCATACTGCAGGAGCTTAACATCACGACGAGGCTCTCAGCAATCTGCCATCAAAAGGCCCTTCGCTTCTTCGGACATATCATGCGGTCTCCTAAGCATAGTCTGGAGAAGCACATCATAGTGGGTGAGATGGAGGGAAAACGAGCCAGGGGCAGGAGCCTCAAGATGGATGGATGCCATCAGGAAAACTGTGGGGCCGGACATACAGACGGCAGTCTACAGCTGCAACAACCGCAGCGAATGGAGAGCTCGCTGTTGTGGTCGCGATCCTCAGCATTGAGGGACCGAGGAAGAAGAAGAAGCTTTTCTTAGACATCATAGACATCGAAGACGGAAAACATCGTGAGGAAACCTAGACTTATAGTTAATATAAGTTTGAAATCGACAATCCGCCTTGAGCAAGCGTGGTAATCAGTGCTCGTTCTCTGTATTAGAAAAGACTAGCTCTGTAGTAGGACAGTAACAGATTAGGTATTATTACACCTCTGCCTAACCTTTGAGGTATTACAGTCGTGATTGTATGCTTAGTGTAAGAACATAATAAATGTATACATTCGAGGTTAGTACGATTTCAAACAGCAATTGGGTATATCCAAGATACTCGTAGATATATTTTTAGACTGACTGTTATTGAAACCATTAGTTGTTTAGCGTTAGAAACATTTGACAGACAAGTTTTTGTAGGTATATTACCTAAAAGTCATAGGAAATAGAAAAAAAATAGATAAATAAGCGATTCTGACGGCCTCTGTAGTAGCGTGGTTAGAATCGCAGCTGCCGAGCATGACAAATCCAAATGCTGATAGTTATGCGCGAAAATTATAAACTTACCTAGAATAAAATAAAAGTAACTAATATCTACACTCGAATATGTTAAAAAAACACTAGAACTAATTGCTGTTTATGTCAGTAATTTGCTAATATAGAGAACAAAATGATGATCAAAGACGTAAGTGATGTGTGGTGAATCCTGTGTGTAAATTTACTATTATAATCTCTCCGAACTAAGCACGAGTATAATTGATGATTAATATTAGATTTTTATCTTGAATTTCTCTGTTTAGCAGCCCAGATACCTTTTTTTAATGATACAAACTAGTGCTTGCGATCAGTTGGGACCCTGATAGTAAGCACTGATGCAATCGTTGGCGGGGAAGCTATCCCCGTTTGTTGGCAGTAGGCTTGCTAAGTACCACATGGTATTTTAATAGTAATACAACTTGCCAAATTTGGGTGTACTATAGTCACATGTCTGCCAAACCTTTCCTTTCTACATGCGCAATGTCCTGTTCCTACAGGAATTTCTATAAGTAGATATTAAATAATATTCCACAACTTTCACACAACGCCATTTAGACCCAAGTTAAGCTAAGAGCTTGTGTTATGGGTACCTACTAAACAGCTGATAAACATACTTATATATTTCTAAACACATAGGTACATGTTATAGATAAATTACACCCAGACACAGAACAAATGATCGTACTCATCACACAAACATTTGTACTGGGTGGGAATCGAACCCACGACCTCCGGCATAGCAGTCAGGGTCACTAACTACTAGACCAACAGGCCAGTCAATCAAAGATATATGTGTCTAAAACTTGTATAATTTGTAATCTAGAGCAGAGTTGTGGATAAAGTTGGTAGACAATTAAGTTTAGTGTTACTCGATAGCTATGCATGACAGCAATTTAGGGTCTTCTCAAGAGTTAGGGAACGATATTCCGCCCTAGTTTCGAAAAGGCAATTTCTTCTATTATGATATTGACGAATATTTTGTTTTATTAACAACTGGGCCATCACCCGCGTTTTATAGGATAACATACTTTTATGGTGTGAAAACTTAAAAAGCTTCTAAATACACATTATTTTATCACAATATTATGTAAAAGTTATCACGTACTCAGATCATAGGCAGTAGAATGTCTATCCCGAAAAGCAACTAAATCCCGAAAAGCAACTAAATCCTGAAAAGCAACTAAATCCCGAAAAACTACTAAATCCCGCAGGCCGCAGATCAATGGTTATAACACTTATCGATCCGTTAACAGAAGGTTACCATAGAATACCTTAATACTTCTAACGCGAGTAGGTACTTTTTTTTTAAGTAAAAACTTCTTAAGCATCATTGTACTTGATAGTTAATGAAATTAAAAAGCAACTGTAAAAAAAGACAGACACATAAATTCATAAGATTGAACGTGGGAGAAAATGAAATAGGGTTAATAAAAATCATTTATATTTGTAGAGTTTTTTCATCATTTTAGTAATTATCCTCTTCTCGAAATTTTACATTCGTGTCATTATCTGGACTCCAATTTTTTATTTTTTTTCTAACACGTGTAAATTGTATAAATAATATTATTCATAAAAATCTGTAGATAAGTTATAACATCTCAGCAAGTGACACGTTAAAATGTGGCTAACTAGCCACACTTACCTCAGTGTCGCGTCACGCATCAAGGGGCCCGTGCGTGCGTTAGTGTGCCGTTTTTGAAGATCAAATGTTGTTTAGGTAAACCTATCTACACCTTTGTACTTATTATATCATTGATTGCACATATGTTTTTTATTCTGTATTCCATTGACACGCTGCTCTTCATTAGCCAAGAAAAAAAAAACACTGGCCGGTTTATTTGCTAATAGAGATTTTTAGTGACAACCTTTGGATGGACAATCACTACCACTTTCCGTATAAAGTTAGCTAATAAACAGACATAATTAATACAAGATTAAAATCTAATTATTTTGACTACTTTTAGAACATGACTTTACCCACTAATAAATCACATCTCTGTTTCATCAATCGAGATTATATTTAAATAAAAGTATGTTTTAACATAAGACAAATAATTTAAAATAATTATAATATCTTGTCAATGAACTGTGTTTATAGTCAACTCGTGTATCATTATGTCTTATCTTTTGACCAATTCATTACTGATTGAGGAATTCTGTGATAAAGCAACGTGCAGGTTTTAAAGAAGATGTATTTACAAAAATTGAATACAGTACCTACGAGTATATAATACCAAAAGACGTCACACAATTTCACCCGCGTAATTCCCGTTCCCGTGGGAATGATTATGAACATTAATTCGAAAGTGAGAGGTGGTTAAGTAAATGATGTGATGTAAAATCTTCTCAGTACGTGATCCAAACCAGCTGAACTAATTTCTAAGATCATTTTTTTTAAATAACGTTGAAAAATCTATTTTTAAACAATATTAGAATTTAAGTTATTAATAAAACGATCAGTTTTCAAAACAAACAGTCATTAATCAATTTTAGTATTTCAAAATTCTCGAGATAGCGCGAAATTAGATGTTATCTTGCATAAAAATAAAATAAAATCTAACTCAAAATTTATCTAGAATCTCTAAGTTTTATCTAGAATTCTAAAATTGGATGTTTAGATTCATAGATTGTTATCATTAAGTAATTACTACGGAGTGGTCGGTTTTGTTCGTGTCTAGATTTAAACTACTATGAATCACTACATTTAAAAGTATACAATTCTGATTGGCCTATTGGTCAAGTAATTAGTAGCCCTGACTGCCGGAAGTAGTGGGTTCCATTCCCACCCAGAACAAATGTTTGTGTGATGAGCGCGATCATTTGTTCTGTTTGGAGGTAATTTATCTATAATTATGAATGTATGTAGACATAATTATATAGGGTGACTGGTAATTCGTGACCGATACTTAAACACTTTATATTTATATGCACTTTAACTTATAACACAATCAAAAAACGCTGTTTGAAATTCCCGCGAAAGTTAATGAGTATAAAAAAAGTTTATTTGGGAAAGTTATTCGTATTCATGAGTACAATCACGTGCTAAAGTATCGGTCACTAATTATCAGTCACCCTATATGTATAAATATGTTTTATCACTTGTTTAGTACCTATACCCATAATACTTTTCGCCTGCGACTGAAGCTCAAGTTATGACAGATATTGCAACGGAAACACAAGATATAGAACTCGACGTACATCCAGCTAGTGACACACTTATGTCACAGATCGGAATTACAACTCCAGTGTCGCCGCTGCTAACAGAAACCTACGCGAAAAAAGCTTCACGTTTTTGTCAACCCTCACAGCCACCCTCTGTTTGTGCAGCGAAGCTATCCGAGACAAAGAAGTGTAAGCCACCTGCCGCAAAAATAAGTGAGCTGGATGAGGAAGGCTTTACGTTGGTCGAGGGAAAGAAGCGTCGATCGCGACACAACCGCAACAAACGTGGTACCGCTCCTGGAAACGATGACATTCGCGCTGCCGTGCCCACTATGCTCCTGTATGTTTCTCGATTGAACCAAGACACATCGGATGAGAAGCTCCTCCAGTACATCACCAGGAGAAGCCAAAGTCAAGTCAGTGCCGAGGAACGAACATTATTGAAGCTGTCGCGGATGAAGTCGAGTAGGACTACAAACTTCAAGTCTTACATCCTTCAAATTCCTGCGACGCATAAAGCAGTCTTCCTCAGTACTGACTTTTGGCCGGCTGGAATAGTTTTCAGACGCTTTAATGAAGCACGACCTAAACCTAGTGTGGTTTAATCGTCATAAGACAAGAATAGGCGTGAAGTGCAAAAAGAAGATAGACACCTGCCTTTACGATAACCCACACTTGTAAACTGATTTACTAAAGATAACACAGTTACCTGTACTGATTTTTATATCATTGATTAGGTACGTGCTATGACTTAGGTATAGGTACATAATCATATCATGAAGGAAGTTATATTGGACAAAAAAAATACCTAAGTATTATTCATTCATTATTCATCGTCTTTCATTCATTCATTGAAGTTATGTTTCAAAATAATACCTAATGTCTATAAATCGCGATAAGTCACTAATGCCCATTTCCCCTTAGGTACAATAAACGACACCTAAATGTAATGGTTATAAAAGTGCAATTGTATATAAGCATTTATTTAGAGCAGTTATAAGCCCAATGATAATGACCGCGACTTACGAGTAACGTAGGTTCGAACCCAGATGAATTTTGTATCTTTCAAAATCAATGCGATTCATAAAGGTAGTTAGGTTAGGTAGTTAGGTTCGCTATATGATAGGTATGGTAAGTTAGGTTAGGTTATATGTGTATATGTTGTCATTCTAATTTTATCTAACACAAAATGTATAAATAAGAGCAGATTAGACACTCATTAACTTAAAAGTGGTTATCATTGTTTTGAATCTAAATAGATCCAAAACAATAATATCTACTACAATTTTTTGTCATCCCAGTAAAAGTTTGTATAACATTCTTATGAAGTTTTGTGTGTATGTTCAGTAGGTCTGAAAATAAGATTTTGAACTAATAAAACTTAAATATATAATCAATAAATATTCCACAACTTTTTCACACAATGCCATCTAGTCCCAAGCTAAGCAAAGCTTGTGTTATGGGTCCTAAACAGCTGATAAACATACTTATATATTTCTAAATACATACATATTATAGATAAATTACACCCAGATACAGAACAAATGATCGTGCTCATCACACAAACATTTGTCCTGGGTGGGAATCGAACCCACGACCTCCGGTATAGAAATCAGTGTAACTAACTACTAGACCAACAGGCCAGTCAAAATACCAATAAATTGATTGTAAGGTGGAACGAAGTTAGCCGGGGTAGTAAGTAAATAAATAAAAAATAATTTCAGATATATTTTCTATATAAAAGAAAAACATGTGTATCAACTCTAAGGGAATCTAAAAATATATCTACGCTTAAGAAACGCACTTTGCAGAATACATGCTAATTATAAACATACATACGGCAAGTACCAAGCGCACGCGCATCTAACTGCGATTGACAATGACCTTGAACTCAGGCATGTGTAAAACTGATTCATTAACAAATGACTAACAAATTATCATTACTACTTTGTAGTAAACAAACACACAAGTGTTCTGAGACGTATATTATAGTGCCATTCGATGAACTACGTCTCACAAACTACATTAGGTACAGTCACCGTCAATACTGTCATATAATGTCATATATTAGTATTGCTTGCTTTATTTTTGTTTTTTTTTTTTCATTTTAAATTGCACATACCAGGTGATGAAGAGAAAAGCAGTTTTCTCTGCATCACCTGAATGTTGACTGGTAGAAAATGACTATGGTATTAAGTCCGCCTTTGTAGGTACATAAATGAGTGTGGTTGAAGTATTAAATAAATAAATATCGGGACGAATAGACTGTTCATAACATAACAACATAACATCACGCCTGTAATTCACAAAGGGCTAAGCAGATTTCGCCAGTTATGTTAAAGTCCCATGTAATAGGGGGCGAGCCTATTGCCACCAATCGGGCACACATCCAGACTTCGGGCTGCTACTGAGAAATTCCAGATGAAAAACTCAATATCACTTTGTCCGACACGGGAATCGAACTCGGGAACTCATGCTCAGCAGTAGCGCTTGCGACCACTAGACCAACGAGGCTATTTATATGGCCAAATATATACATTAGTATGAGACAGAGAAGGTACTCGTAGACAAGACATTTAACGTTCATAAAATACAGCCTTATTTAAATATTTTAAAGCACAGTCCCAGATGTCAATCAACTATATTGCTTAACAAGTCGCCTCTAGATATAAGAAGCGCTATCTACTCAAGCTCTTTTAAAAATCCCGCGGTTTCACCCGCGTAGGTCCCGTTCCCGTGGGAATACAGGGATAAAAAGTAGCCTATGTGTTAATCCAGGGTCTCGGCTAACTCCATACCAAATTTTATTAAAATCCATTTAGTAGTTTTTACGTGAACGAGTAACAAACATCCTCACTAACTTTCGCGTTTATAATATTAGTAGGAAGTAATTTTTCAGATACAATTTATTGTTCATGAATAAATGACTTACTTTGACTATGTTTAAAAAACTATGAAAGAAATTTGACACATTGAGCTATGAGCATCAAGATTCAAGCTATGATATGCTAGCCTCTGTACCTAATTACTAAGACTGTAGTTGGTACTTTCAAAAGGGATCAAAAGAAACGCAAGGTTAAGGCAATAGAAACCTCTTCCTAGTTAAAATAAAAAAACATGATATTGACAGTTTGGGGTAGGTGGATGTGCTCGTGCAAGTAATAGCATAAATATCGTTAGAATCACATTTATTAATTTTACGATATAAGTAGGTTATCAAAAACAATACACACCTGTCTGCTGGATTATCAGGGTACCTTGACCCGGTTAATTGAAATTTTGCACAAATTAATATAGGTATATTATATTAGACTATTAGTTATTATATTAGCTTATTAGTTATAGTCTCGTGGACGGAAAAAGGAACCGTGGCAGACAGTAGCGGATTCCTACCGCATTTTGGATATAATTCCCGTCCGCCTGTCATTGTCTTTCTATTAAGTCTCTAATTGACTCAATTGAAAGGTTAAGATGCTCATCAGGGTTATTTATACCAATACATCATAAAATAATACTTTGCTGTGTATTTAGGTAATTGTTAACAAACGAATCCCTTACCCATTGAACTATTAATTAGAAAAATGTTTTTTTTAGGTGGTTTCTGTAAACCAAAACTTAGGCAGCACAGGACCGATCGCTAGGTAAATCTTTGGGGGCGGCCGTGGCCGAGGCAGTGGCCTTCTGGCCAAAATGATGACGAGAGTGGATTTTGCGTACCTAGTTTATGTCCGATACATTACAGTATGCAAATAAAAGAATATGATGTTGATGATGGTGATGTAAGTATGTATGTAGAACGCCATCTGCTAGGGTCCTAACATGATTTGGATACTTCTTTTGCTTCGTTTATTCACACATGTAGTTAGTTACGCACGCAGGTTGCAAATACTACGCACCTGACCTTTCTGACGAACATCACCAGTAATTTCTGTGTACGTTCTTCTAGGGATTCTCCTACTTTGAGATTTTTTTGTTTACATGAAGAATTAGAAGATTCACATACCGCTGTTGCTACTCCCATCCTTCACCAATGGTTACATGATATCTGTATACCACCTCAGTGCTAGTGTACTGAGGAAAACAGAGGTAGATTTCGAAGTGACAATGATTACAGCAATCTTCCAATTAAACGATGATGTGTACAACTGTTGAGGGGAATTGAAGCATCCGTTAGCAGTGTGTAGGCGCCATGCTTTCTTTCAAAGACAGACAGTGAACGTATTTGCCATTTGCAATGTTATTTTTTTATGTTACTTTGTTTATTCTAGGTACATCGTATTCACATATAATGTATTTTTTATTGTATACAAATATTGTAAAAACTATTTTAAAAGAGTAAGTATGGAGTTTCTTGCCCATTCTTCTCGATACAAAACTACCTTTTGGAAGGGGCAACTAGAATCATTAAATTTTATTTAACTTGTAAGTTTAACGTTCAAAAGTGCCTTTTAAATGGCCTAATTGAAATAAATGATTTGACTTTGACTTTGACTTTGACTTTGCAACGTATCTACCAAGAGAAAGATGGCAAGGTTAAGCCTAGCCCACTGAGGGTGTGGTTTAATTTCGGGCAAGTACCAATGTGACATTGATGAAGGAATTCATATGCACTTTAACTTATTGGCATTGATGAAGGAAAACACTGGACTTGGTGTGCTTAACTTCCTACCTACCTTTCTTATCTTACTTTCTGCTTTTCTTTCTTTATAGGGGCCTTTTTGGTCTCGCGCATATTATTATTATTATTTTAGGTATTTTCTTTCTTTACTTCTATACTAATATTATAAAGAGGAAAGATTTGATTGTTTGTTTGTTTGGTTCCGAAAGTACTGCACCGATTTAAAAAATATTTCACCGTTGAGAAGCTACACTATCCCCGGGTGACATAGGCTATTTTTTATCCCTCTATTCCCACGGGAACGGAAACTACGCGGGTGAATCGCGTAACGCTGCTAGTAGTTAATATACCTACGTTTGGAATCGCCAATCCGCCATAAGCAAACGTAGTGATCGATGCTCGTGCCTTCTCTGTAAGGATGAGAAGAGGTTTTAGCCCTACAGTGGGAGTGTATCAGGCTGGTATTTACCAAAAACTAATAACAGTAGCTAAATAATAATAGTCGCACAGAGTAGATTGAAGGTTAAGCTATGCATGCGGAGGACTACTCATGGATAAGATGGTCATTCATTACCATAGATATTTAAATTTCTATGTTCATTACATATCGTGCTTAGGAAAGTACTTAGGCGTGATCTCGGCTGTCTAAATGTTGTACGAAATGTTGTCTGCAATTACCAAATCTTTAAAAGTAAACCAAAGATCCAACAATAGTTTCAATATTAATGTTGCTAGGTATTGTTCTAGTAAATGTAACTAGAAATTGTTTCAGTTGGTTTTAGTTAATCCAACTGATAGATATTAATTTAAGATTCTGTAGAGAAGAGAAGCGAAGAAATGACATAGAAAAACTGTGATCCCCTCAGTCACGCCATCTAGCATATTAAAGGTAGCAATATTGGAGCGGCAGGGAAGCACAAGTTTTGGATGAAATTTTTGGTCGTGATGTCCCGTATATACCTAGTAAGTATTGTATGTATGTCTATTTTATATTATGTTTTATAAATTGTATTGACCAAAACAAAAGTAATAAAAAGGATTAAAATTACAAAACGCCTTAAATCCTCAAAAGGCTACTCCTTAAAATAGCATCACACTACGCTAAATATAAAACTGGGAAAATTATTAAGTGTCAACCAGAAATAGGCCATTTGGGTACACGAGCACTCAAATATACAATCTACACCGAGACAGAGTCACTGGGGCCTATAAACTGGAGGTACAGCTCATCAAGTGCTCGGTCGATGATCATGGGCTCGTACCAACAGACCACAAGTAGGTAATGACCGTATCCGGGCGAGCCAGAGTGAGCTCGAGAATTGAGCAGGGCCGCATCAGGGAAGAATACAAATCTTAGTCAGTGTTAATAAAAGGGTCATTCTTCGAGCAAAGCATTCTTTGGTGACTTGCGTGGCAATTTTCAAATTTAATATATTTTTTGAATCGACATCTGTATCTTAAAATTTACGTAAAAGTAATATTTCTTAAAGAAGAGGCACCTCTGAGAGCGATATACTTACAGAGATAATCGAGGTTAAACAAATTGGGGCCACGCAAATCACAAAATACACCCCGAAATTGATTTTTTACTTATTTAACTTACTCAAATAAGTTATTTAAAGTTACTTTATATTTAAAAGAAGTTATTATGTTATCAGGTAAAGTAATAGATAAGTACTACTACAGAAATCGTTTTTTAAACCTTTTATTTATATTAGAATCAGTCAGACATTACAAACATAATTATAAGTTTATAACACTTATTTAAAGATATTAAATACATAGATAATTGAAAAAAAGTGGATTGCTGACTTTACGATTTCTATTTTTTTAAGGTAATGCCGCTTGAAAAACGTGTCTCGAAGAATGACCCAAAACTTTATTTCAAGTCATATTCATATATTAAAGCAAGTGTCAAACTTTGGAACTAAGTACCAGTCAAATTAAAAGAATTGGGTAATATGTTTTTGTATTCAATAGCCCAATTCTTAGAGTTAGCATACTACGGTCCTTAGGAGCGGGTCTAACCGCGAGGCACAGCTAGTCCATGTTGTACAATGTGGTGGTATAATAAATACCAGCAATCATTTCAGAACATTTATAAAGATGGTGCTGCTCGCCAGTTCTGTTAGCTTGAACTTAGCTTGACACGCTCCCGCGTGTCTAGATAGAATATTTTAATTCGTTAATATCAATGATTAATAATAATTATTTTCATCCCACCATCTCGGAAAGAGTATTTTTATTCTTCAATATCTGAGTGGAAAAGCCGTTTTTATTCTCTAGAGGATAAAGTAAATTGAATTTAGAACATCGTGTGCACTAAGTTTGTGAATTAAAAAAAACATTAAACCTATTTACTGCTACCTCTATGGTGCCGAATATTATCATACAACTTTTTTTTAATTTGTTAAAAACTCAGACTCGGAACCTTCTTGGTGTTCTTTTTTCAATTTGCTTTGTACGCGGTTCTTTACGCGGAATTTTTTCACGTCATTGTTAAACCTTATATTAAAAACAAGAAACTTCAAAACAAGTGAAAAAACTAAAATGAGTGATTCTAGCGACGAGGAAGTTTGTTTGACGCCAACAGAATTGACTGAAACTGTTAATAATGCGCAAATGAGCTTTCTCCCTCAACAATCACGCGAGAAGTATTTAAAACAGTACGATATGTTCAACACGTGGCGACTAGCAAAAGGAGCCAAAACTTTCTCAGAAAACGTTTTTTTTTTTTGCTTTTAGTCATTTCCTCGCTGAGGTGGAATGAAAAGTTACGTGTTGCACTCGAGTGCAAAGATTTTTCACCTCGTGCTCTTTTGATTCCCTCGCTAACGCTCAGGATTCTAATTTTGAATCACTCGCTGCGCTCGTGATTCAATTTTAGAATCCTTCGCTTGCTCGGTCATCAAAATTGAACACGCGGTTAAAAAGCAACTTTGCACTCTTGTATAACAAATAACTATTGTTTCATGGTTTTTACAAATATTTTAACTCTTCGTATAGAAGCAAAAAAAAATGTACGAACTATTTTGAGTGAGTAAATTGCTTAAGAAAACTTACAGCTAGGATACAAATAGTTGAGAGTTCGTTAAAGAAGGCAATTAAAAGTTTTCACTGGCAAAATTAGGGTAAATTAGTTTTGTCGATATATGGACTATATACTATTTTTCCAAAACTGAGCTAATGAAAAGCCAAGCTAGATTATTTTCTGAATAACTGTATCAACACAGTCCTTAACGCAATCATAACACAGAACAACAAAAATTATATTGTGAATCAAATTGACACAAGAGAAAAGTGTAATTTTACACCATCTTTCGACCTAACTCCGGCCCTGTACAGTATATCAGACGACAAAGCTATGCATCGCCGACCCTCAATTGTTTGATTCATACATTCATACACATATTATCATACATTCAGACAATACGATAATATCCACTGATAAAACGGTCTACCTAAAATTATCTAATTATTGTTGTTTAATTACTTGTCTAACCTATAAACTTTTGATAAACATATGTAAACAAACATGTTGACGAATTAATTCGTGTTGATAGAAAGCTTGTTTGGGAATGAGAAACAAGCAGTAAATCAGTTACTCAACTGATATGTACATAAATGTTTCAAGGCGTATAATATGTTTGTAGCCAATGATATTATAAGTAAAAAGGTGTAGATAGGTTATAAGCGCTTAGCAACCGACACGTTAAAATGTGGCTAACTAGCCACACTTGACAGATAGCAGAAACATTTTTTTTCGTTTGGAGCACGACAATGTCAAGAATTAAGAGAAGAAATGGGTAGATTCTTCAGTCGACATTAGTCTACAATATCGAGCTTTATTTGCGCAAGAGCAATATTAATAGCAAGAGACCTTTACCCTGAAGTTAAAAATCCAAGCTAGTAATAATAATAACAATATTTTTAAACTAGCTTACAACATATTTTCTATGAAATGATATTTCTTCTTCATGCGAAACTACATTTTTAGAAGAGACAGCTAGAATTATTGTTGAATTTTTTTTGTTCGAAGAATTGTGTCATACTGTTCCTAATCTCGTACCTGGTCTATGGTTATAATACAGTGTGCCATATGAACCTTTTGTAACATCCTCTAAACCTATGTTATGCAATAAATGATTCGTATTTGTATTTTGTATTTGTATTTCTAATACATTTTAATTTACTCTTAATTTGCCAAGATGTGGCTTTTAATGGACTAGTGGAAATAAAGTATTAGACTTTATCTTACTGTGTAAATAACTGTTTCTTATATACCTACTTAGGTCGTAAATCAGGTATCTACCTACACAGCTTTGTATTAATATTTTGAGGTCGTAAATACCCACATTAAATGCGTCCAGTTCTATCAGTTAATAAGTAAAACATTAAAATCAGTAGATACATTTAAATCAACATTTCCAGACATTTAAATCAAACTACATGCACCATAATGTAAAAAAATTGTAGACATCAGAATAAATGACTATTTTATTTGGCGAAGTATCCATATAACTCGATCCCTTTGAAGGTTGGGAAGAGCACCTCCACCGCTATTGAATAATGGCAGCGAGACTCTAGTATTGCCAAATATGCTATAGGTATTTACACCAAAGGTATACAGGATGGTAGTTAGGCTGATAATTTGTAGAGAGTCAACAAGTAGTGATATAATAGTAGATTATTGCATCGAGCACAAAGTAATTTATTATTGCACCGAGTGCCTCATTTAGAGCCCGAGCGTCAGCGAGGGCTCTAACCTAACAGGCACGAGGGCAATATAAATTACTTAAGGCGAAGTGCATAATCTGCTTGTCTTTCAACTATTACCTATAGGAATAGTAGATAAAAGAAACTCATATCAAACAGTTAAAATAGAAGTTTCTATAACACTGTCGGCTTCATTTAGAATGTTTTCCGGAGTTAATGTGTCGCTAGATGATTCCATTTTAATTCGAAACCGAAGCACTCAAAATCAGATAGTATACTTTATCGTTTCCAAAGTATTGTCAAGCAAAATTAACAAAGTTCCCGCCAAACAAAGTTCACTTTTTTAAATTTCTTTCATTTTTAAATCAGAGTTAGCAGCAATCATTTTTTAAATTTGGAATAAGTAGGATAGACACGAATAATACGTACGTAAAAAAAAAGTATTGATATCGGCTGGCTGAATAGAGCTAATCCATTGAGATTGGCACTTTTTGGTGCGATTAAAAAATAAACTGTGCAATAATGAAATTTCATACATTTTTGTTGCTCTAAAGCATTAAAGACTCGCTTTGTACTGAGTGTTTAGTGTGATTGTGATGAAATTAAAGAATAGTTGGAAGAAAAAAATTTAAACAATATAAACATTCACAACAAAGACGGCAATAATTATGATTTCCAACAAAAAGTCCATTCCAATACTGCTTTGTAGGTATAACTAAGCTTGTTGTCGTAGTAAATATTTGACGTCACGTTTCGTTGTAAACAATGGTGATGCGTTTCACAAGTATTTCCCGCGCTTAATTCGCACTTTCGTTTTTAATTTTAAATAATTATGACGCTATTAAAAAGTAAAATAATGATATAATTCATATTTTCTGCCATTAAAGATTGGGAAAAGAAATATTCGAACCAAATTTAAATTACATGCATATTCCCTATTGCTAGATTTTGCTATTGCTAAATCTGACCTATATCTTGATTGATTAGCAGAAACTGATAAAGTTCTCAATACTTATCAGTTAGTTAGATGGACAGTATTTATCAGTGGTCCTGGATAACACTGATAACGGGAACCAGTCAAATTGAAATCCGTATATCTATTCTAATCTAATATTGAAGATGAAATATTTGTTTGTTAGGATTTAAAACAAAAACTACTCAACCGATTTTAAAAATTCTTCCACAATTAGAAAGTTTCATTATCACTAAGTAACATAGGCTATATTTTATTTCATAACCACGAGAGGGTCGAGGGAATAGCAAAGTTTAAAGAGAAAAGTATGAAGTAGTTATTGATAAAACATAAAACTTAACTTTACTTGACTAAATCATTCCCGATACTGATAAAAGAAAGTACCTTCAGGTACTGACATAACTTTGGCGAACCCACCAAAGTATTATAATGGGTTAGCACAAAGTTTCTGCCCTGAAATAGGCTTTACGTGCGTTTCATACTACGTATCCCATTATACCTTTACCCTAAAACCTTCCAGTTTCCAGACAACGTAAGACCTTGTTGAAATTCAGACTCAATTACGTGACCTAGTTACAAAAAGAGGATATAGACAGAAATTCGTCCTTTCTTCGTATTTACTCAAACATTACTTACTAAATGCAGTCGAACCGTGCTCGGAACTATGTTTAGGAGATCTCTTTGACTACAGATTTACCGTCTATGTGTTCCACAGAATAGTAGGCAGAGGCGTACGTTTAGTAAACTTAAATTCAATACTATAGAATCATAATTATCATGAAATATCATTATCATTTGCAGCATTCCGCTAATAATTGCACCCCGCCATGATTGTTCCCAAAAAGGCTCACTTAGTGCAAGGAGTAGTTACGGGGAAATTGCAAATGTTTTGTACTGACTTGATAGTTCTTAAAAACCAGTTGATCTTAACCAATATCGTGAAGAGAAGAATCACCAATATCGTGTTACTTTACTAACAATAGCTGTAAGTCATGTTTTAGTAATTTTTAACGCATTGGATCATTAGTTATCTGAATAAGGAATTTTTCTTTTCATTAGCCGCCCTAACCCATAGCCCTATACCTTTTTTTCCATAGCCTACACTACAATAGTCCCACACGAGTAGTAGGTTTTCGTTGGAACTAACATAATGCGTAGGTACAGGAAAAATCTGTGATTGGTGCCTCATTTCATTAAAAGCGACAATAGTCCTCTGTAAGTCTAACAACACAATATCCTTTGGTAAAATTGGTTGTCAGACTTTCGGGAGTCTGACTACCCCGTTATGACTGTCAAAGATCTGCAATGGAAGGCTTCCTAAGCTTTCTAAGGCACAGAGGGTTATGTAGAAGATGGTCCCCTTCCACGGATCGTCCTCAACAAGCGTAACTTCACTTTCGATGGTCCTGTGCGGATGTTAGAATTTAGGCACGTGATAAATGACTCGAAATGCCAAATATTCAAATTTGTGATTAGATAAAACTAATACATCTAAGTCACGACTTAGAAATAGAGCGAATTCTTCACAAGTAACTAAATAATAGGAAATGATATTATCTTTTTTTGTGATAGATGACATGAGAGAATGGCGTAATTTTCTAGATAAAATCTTTTTTTTTTTATTATTGATAGGCACGCGTTTGACCACTATCTCACCTGATGGTAAGCGATGATGTGATCGACGATAAAGTACGCTTGCCTAGAAGCAACCTGTTCACTCTTGACTTGAAGACCCCTAGGTTGTAGCTATCAGGAAACACCGACTCCGGCAGGGAATTCTACTCTTTAGCTGTTCGCACAATGAATGCGTTTCCAGCGTTTAGTACGTATGGTTGGGATATCTACCATGTACCAGTTGCGCAGTGCCGTACGTCTGGTGGTCCGATGGTGAAAAGGGCTTGGTGGAATTAAATCGTGCAATTCCGGTGCACACTCTCCGAAATATAACCGGCGTCGATGCTCAAGACTTTGAAGTTTTGACTCAACGAGTGCATCATTGCCGATAATCTTCTTGGCTCGTTTGTCAATAGACTCAAGCGCATCAAGCTGGTATTTGGCAGATCCGTCCCAAAGATGAGAGCAGTACTCCATACACGACCGAACTTGCGCTTGACAGAGGTTGAGCAGCTGTTCCGGCGTGAAGTAACGTCTCGCCTTTGCAAAGGTACCTAACTTTTTTGCAGCTATATGAGCCTTTGCCTCGATGTAAGAGCTAAAATTGAGAGTGGTGAATCTAGACATCTTGAAGAGTTGAAACCAGTCAATAACAGCCACATGGGTGAATAGAAGGTTAAGCTAAACTTGATGGGTTGCTCCGTAGATTGGTGACATTTATTACATATTAGGACCCCTCCGTGCCTCGGAAAGCACGTTAAGTCGTTGGTCCCGGCAGTCATTCGCGAATCTTTGACAGTTGTTACAAATAGTCAGAAGCCTAGCCTAAAGTAAGAATAATTGCGCGACCATGATTGCGCGTAGCTTTAAGCATTAGTTTTAAGATGTTTTATGGATTGTGGAATGCAAATAAGTAATATGAATAATAATTGTGCCCGATCCGGGAGTTGAACACAGGGTATACTCAGCACTAAATTGATTACGACCACCATAGCCACGAAACAATCGCGTGAGATATTAGGTATCATTGTCTCAGCTAATGCAATAAATTAACAATTTTATAGCTTTAGCTACAATCTGAACGATTCCAGTCGCCTAAGTGGATGTTCATCTTTACATAAATATCTACCTAAAATGTGTACCTAATGCAATAAAATACTATAACATGTTTATGCTTAAGAAACATCTGCAATTAAAAAGCTATTCGTATTAACAAAAAATAAACTAAAACAGATATCTGTTCAATCTTCGGCTAGATAATAATTAATTAGAACATTTTTATGACTTGCAACACTAAAAAGTCAGAAGCGCAATGACCTCTGCAGGCAAAAACGAAAAATATTCTGTAGATAGTAACTTAATACCTATGTCATATAATATATACAATGTTTGTATTATATTTCGCCTTATCTCTACCATTTAACCAATTAATTGATTGTCCAAAAGTGATATTATTATAATTTACCACTACTGCTTTTCTCTGCTTTTCCCTCAATAAGTGCAAGTCGACAACTATCTAATTTTGAATAAGTCTACCATGTCTGAAGCCAGCTTCAATTTCAACCGAATCTTTTCCGCAGTTAAGATGAGAAAAAATTATACTTATTCAAAGCATTTTTTAGAATAATCTAGTCAAAGGGGTATCATGTAATTCAGTAACTGGATTGTGGAAGTTAGATAGACAGACGCTCCATGTGAAACACTGGCATTTCAATTGGATCCTGTACAACTGGAAGCCGACCGCAATATAGTTGAGAAAAGTCTGGCAAATGATGATGAGAATAGCGACAATATACGAACTAAAACAGTCATATTTCTCCTACATCTCGACTATAAAGTTATCCGCGCAATCAAACATATAGTATATCGCGACAACAATCGTTGGACAGTAAGCCCACCAGATACAACATCCGTATGGCTGGAGGATCTTCCCCTTTCTATGAGCGATGCGCAACTGCACACCGTTCCTTATATCCCTAAAATCAAGATGGTCTAGTCACTATTATTTACCATCTGTGCCTCTGACTCAATGGTGTTTCTAATATTGTAGGATGCCTTTCACGGTCAGGGTCACTGGTTTATTTAACAATTAATAATACCTTCTTATATGTTGAACTTAAGGTTAACTTGTGCGTTCAATCAAAGGTTTAAAATATATTTCACAATAATATTATTTAAATGTATTTTTTTTTTCGTAGTGGAATAGTTTTTCTCATTAGCAAGCTTCACTTAAAGCATTAAGTTTTGAAAAAATTATAAAACAATACACAAACTTAATTAAAAAACACTTAAGTGGCAAATTACTTAAAAACCTGAAATATTGAACTTTAAATGTACCCTTCAATTATGTTTTTCAAAGAATTCATTTATTTCGGCATTTCCGCAGCAGCACACAAACGAACCTATGAATATGGAAATACAAGTCTTGTAAGAAATTACTAGTATGAAGAAAGAAAAACAAAATAAATACAATATGATAGAAAGTAATGGACCTATCCCTAATCCTTGCAGCACTCCTTGCAAAAAATGCATTATTTATACATGGAATTATTAATTATATCCTTAATATTTGTTATTTGTAGAGCGCATACCTAGGTTAAGTTCAATATTTAAATGCGCTAGAAGTAGCCTACCTCTTAATTTTAATGAGAGTTAAAAGTGATTACCCTGATTAAAGGCTTGACTAAAAATTTTGTGTAAATAACTTAAAACATTAAAAGATATCAATCGTATCAATCGTAGTTGTTCAAATTTAAAATAAATGTATGTATATTTTGATGAAAAGTTCATCCGTAATGGCATACTTAAGATTTGAAGGCCCATTATTTTAATAAAAGCATATACAATGGTATACAAATTAGTGCATTATGAACACACCCCGAATCCGTGTTTGGCCGGTTTTTAACAAAAAAGCATTTAGACATGCATACCTATACATTATATTTATGATAACAACTGTGACAGACAACTATATAACACGGATGCATTAATGCAACCTTTAGTATTTTATTGTTAATTAGTGTTTATAGAAATATTAAAAAATGCTCGTAAATAACTAATATTTAGTAAGTTCATGAATATATATTACTGCCCCACATCACATGTATACTTATTTCTTCTAAATGTGAACTCTTACATATATATAAACTCACGTGTTTTTTTCTGATTGGCGAAGGCAAAATTACATAACGCTACCGGCTACGATTCTTACTTTTTCCTTTTGGTTCCTTTAAGTTCAAACGTTAACATTTTGGATAACATCACCAATAAGTCAGTGTATATGTTATGGTGTCCCCATTCCAGCGTCCTCACATAATGCATATATGCATTAAAATTTTATTCTCAACTTAAACAAATCATCTTAGGATACTCTTCACCTTTTGGCTATAAGTTTATTTAGAATAAGTGATCTATAAATTTGTACCTAGGCCAAATTGTTAATGTACAAAAAATTGCGCCATATTTTAAGAGCATTACAGAAGATCTTTTAGCTGATAAGTGAACCTACAAGATAGATAAGGATCTATCGTATCATATCAAAGGTTATGAAAAGAATGATAAAGATTACAGGCTAATCCTGCTTGCACGGAAATATTTAGAAGGAGTGGTCTGTTGCATTTTGATAACATGATAAGGGTTAGCAGCTGCACATGACAAGTGATTATCACGTCGGTACGTACCTACTTTCAAATATGTGTTAACTACGAAAAAATATCAGTAACTCCATCTGATGCGATTGAGGTCAAAATTGGCTATCCATAGCTCTTTTTGACAGTGCGTATCACTCCTTTGCGACACACCGTGCTATAACTTTCCGAAATTTTAAAGACCGAATTCTACTAGTGAAATTTAAAAAAATGGCGTTTAAAAGTGTTTGTGAAAACCTATAATTCACAGAAATAGATATTAGCTTTTTATTTTTTTATCTTTATTTGGTCTCTGTCGAACTCCTAAAAATACCGTAAAAGCAAAGACTGAAACAAGGAGGGAATATTGAGACACAGATTTTTGTGTTCGTTTCCATATAAAAAGTCGTCGGTCAAATAAAAAAGCGTAATAACAATTCTTGTTGTTATTTAAAAGAGAAAGGCAACTGTATATTTTATTATTTAAATTAAATTCTTATTCAATTTTTGATTCTTTGTCCAACCTCTTGTATGGGGATCCACGGCCTGTAGCGCTTCGCCAACAACCAGGTTTACCCTCACCTATAGATGTTTCACATCAACAGAAGCAAAACAAATTGGACCAAAATGATTGCTCAAGTTATGGTTGTGTAAGAAAGGAAGCCTTACATATTTTGGTTTCCCTATCATGGAGAAATATAGAAAAGGGGGAGAGGGACCTTACAAAAATTTACGTAAAAATAGAATCGGATATTCAAATGACCTAAATTATTATTGGCGGCGCGACGACGGTTTGCTGTAACATAATTATTATGTCGATATGCGATAATAAGTCTGTTTATGAAGTTACAGTGCACTTTTGCACGTGTACAGTTTTATAAACGCTTAAGATAAATTAAATCACTTTTCTTCGATAACTTTGATAAGAACATTAAACACTAACAGCAGCGGAAAATCTTTATAATAATGTATACACTATACACACATTCAATTTAATACTTTTGCTAATTAGTGACGATATGTTTAATAATTCCATCTTCTTCCATCATTTGAAGGTTTTGGCATGCTTAGACAAAGTGGCCTGCTAAGGGCAAGTCTTGTAAAATGGATAGCAGTAACTTTATTTAAATGAAATAGGTAAGTAATAATACAATTAAAAAAAAACTTACTACTGTATAAGTAAGATAACTACGCATTCTTCAAGTCCTATTGGGTATCCATAGTGGAGACCTAAGATCATCATCATATATATATCAGCCGTAAGACATCTTACGGATGATATCATGATGATAAAAATGTAAAATGAACTAGTACTTTCAGTGCTTTATTCACGGATTAGATTTTTTAGTTGCATACTTTGTTTTACACTAAAGCGCTCAAAAGCGCTGGCCTACGATATTTTTGGCAAGAAGTCTTGCTTGACAGTGCCGATGACGCAATGACGGTTGACATTGAACTTAAGTAATTATTTTGAATATTAACTAATGTCAGGTGGGTGTCCGATACTTTAATTTTGTTTGAAATAATAATGTGTCATATATCAGAACACAAAAAGTAATTATACAAAAATGTCGCTGACGATTTATGGTGATAGAGCAATGTCCTTTTAATGTCTGACTTTACTGTTAACTGTATTATCAAACAAGTTTTCTTGTTTTCTTAAAATTCTTGGAATTATTTTTTCAGATATTCCTTTTACAGTTTGATCTTAGCCTTGTGCCTGATCAATAATAAGGTATATCGCTAATAAGCTTAAGCGTTTCTCCTCCACTATCAAGTCCATCCAAAAGTTGTCTCTTTTAGTAATAAGGCCGCCCATTGTATCACTCTACTGAGGGTCTCAACTATACTGAGGTTGCCTTCGATTCCATTGATGATGACACAGTTATATTGACAGAAAGATTTCTAGTTCAACTAAAATTTTGTCGTGACACAGTACCTCAATTTCGATAACCCCATTCCGAGTCAACGTAATAGTAGTAACATTATAGATACTTTCTAAAACAAGTTAAACAACATTATTGAATAAATAAGAGGTCCGGTCAATGGCTGCACGTCAGCAGAATCACTTGAACTTACAAAAACGGTGACTTTTCTTTAAAGCAAGTCATAGGTCTCAAGTTCAAAACCAAGTTTCGCAGCTTTGAATTTTTAGATTCATGTGCGTACTAAATCATTTTGTTTCTGAAACGGTGAAGGATATCATCGTGAGGAAAAGGAGGCATGTCTGAGAGATTTTTTTTGACAGTTTGTGAACACAACTCACAGGCCCATGGACGTCATAATAGCTATGACACCAGGGGCTCGAGTCTGCTATTGCAATCGTGTCTCAATGACCGGTCATTGATCGAATACTTGACCACTTTGACAGTTTTTGTATGGGAAATGTGTCATAAGTTTGACGTTTCACGTCAAAAATCGATCATTGACCGGTCATTGAGACACGATTGCAATAGCAGACTCCACCCCCTGGTTGGTTACTAACCATACAAAAAAGAAGATGACCTACTTATTATAAAATACTAGCTTCGCTCATGACTTCGTTCGCGTGAATTTCATACCCATCCCTTTAAACTTTGTCATTCCCTCGAGCCCCTCGAAGTTTTGAAAATAAAATATAGCCTATGTTTTTATATACTAAGTGATAATATAGCTTTTTAACGGTGGAAGAATTTTTAATATCTGAACATCAGTTTTTGAGTTGAATCCCTACAATGAAACAAAGACTTATTTCCACTTTATATTATTAGTTCAGAAGACTAGTATAGTAAGGTTCTCTCAATGTTAATTTTTTACCATAAACGGGTAGTTTATATAGTCACTCATTCTACGTTATTGAACAAATATTATGGTTTAGACAACAAAGCCTATGATTATTTTGGCCAGTCGATAAGACGCCACAAACGGTGAGGTAACCGCGTGTTTATTTTTAACTAAAACCACTTAATCTACACTTTGTATGCGATGTCGGCTTTTCCGTATTAAAGCTTTGTAAACATCGTTCTGTATTGTCTATATTCTGTATAACACTGTCCTATTTAACATACAAAATTGGGAAAAATAGAAAACTTAACTATGAGTCATTAAGTTTACTATTTTACCCAATGTTGCATGTTGGGGTTCGCTAACAAGACGCAAGCTAAGAAACTAAGGACCTTGTGGCTAAATAATAATAGCCACACGGTTATAATGAGGGTTAAGCTACTCTTGACGAGGTTGCTCCTTGGATGGGTGCCCATTCATTAAATATCAGTCTTGTCAGTCAGGGGAGTCTTTCCCTGCGCCCTGGAAAGGTCACAAAGCCATTGGACCCGACTATCATTTGTAGATCTTTGACAGTCGTTACGGGCAGTCAGCAGCCCAAAAGTCTGGCAACCAGTTTAACCATGGAGTATCGTGTTACCCATAGACTGGGTTGTGGAAGTCAGACAGGCAGTCCCTCTATGTGAAACACTGATATTCAGCTGCGAGCTGGAAGCCGACCCTAACTTAGTTGGAAAAACGCTAGGCATATGATGGTTGGCTAACAAGATACAACTGAATACCAGACAGCCTAATTAGATCGCGTTGACTTTAGCCTTTCATGTAGGTCACTAGCGTTTTTTTTCATTGTCAGACAGTATACAGGGTGCAAAAAGACCCTTAACGTAAACGAAAACTACATATTCTACCCATCACTGGGATAGTTTTTTTCTTCTAGAACATTCCTGGCAATTCACTGGTTTTGGAGATATTGAAGATCAAAGTGCAATATTTTTTTTTTCAAAGTTGTATTCCAACTATCATTAGTAAACTTTCTTCCGAACAAACATTAACAAAATTATCGATTTTTCAAAACGAATTACGCATTTGAAGTTACAAAAATGCAATGGATACTAAACAAGCGGGCCGATCGGGTCAACGACCAAGCGCGAGTGGCCATACGCGCAGCTGATCGAAAGTTGCGTAACGTTGTCGCGCTATGCAATGCGCGCAATAAAAAGCATCTCATTTTTAAAGATGAAAAAAAAGTATTTTCTCAGCATTATTTTTTGGTTAAATTTACTTAATTATATGTACAGAAAGTGTTGTTATCGGTTATGTGATCGGTCTTTTTACACCCTGTAGGTATATTATTGAAGTTCAAGTTTACAACAACGACCATACTTAGACCGTATTATTACGTTTCAGTATCTGAACTCTACAACATAGTAACAATCCCCATCTTTCCTTTTTACACAATTTCAATACAATATTTATATTTGTGCATATTTTCCCTCGTTGCAATCAGTTTTCAGACACGCAGGAGCGTGTCAATCCATGTTCACAAGCTACAGAACTGGCGAGCAGCACCGTGCGGGCAAATTTTACTCGAACCACTTTTGACCCCCTCGTAACTCTTAAACTACTTATTTCACGTAAACATGACAAATTTGACTCATATCTTGCAAGATGCATATGTGCTCCTGCACATATGCACGCATGACCAAAAGCAGTCTAGCAAAAATGAATGAAACAAGATGAAATTAACATAGAAATTATTTGCTTATTTTTTTATAAGATTTTCACTTCAGGAATTTCGTTTTCGTATCCGGAATTATGATTTTAAGATAAACAGTAAATTGGAATGGAAATGCAGTAGGTACCTAGCAATCGTTGCTAGGTACCTACTGCATTTCCATAGAAAGTCATGATTGACGTTTCGTTTTTGAATTGGCAACTGTTCTCTTGTTTTGTTTTTAACTAACATTGTTGTTTTGTACCTAGATGAGTGATCTGTGGTCATTTTATAAGTTGCGAGTAGGTTAGACATTTTGTAGGTTATCTACATATTAGTTTGATTACTTCAAAAATCGGGTACCTATTTATGTTAAAATGAACACTTTAGTATATAAACCGTAGTCTATAAGAAATAAAGATTTATTGTGTTTCAACTTGAGACGGATCTCCATTCATTGTTGTTCATGAATTGATCCTCTTATCGACACGTCTAAAACGATTATTTAGATATTAATGTCCAAAAATCGGCATTGGAGCGCATTTTTATCACTGACTGACCAAAATTCTAACCCAGTTCCAAAGTTATCTCATTTCTTTTGTCGTTGAAGACAACAACCACGGCATAATATATTGAACATGGCTCTCATTTTACATTTTATGTTTTTGATGGGATTGTAATTATGCATCAACTTAATAAAACAATTAGAAAAAATTACCTTGGACTAATAATAATAATACACTTCCGTGAATACAGATGTTGGTTTTGAAAGCTAATTATGCACAAAAAAACAGGTTTCAAAAACCTGTTTTAGTGCATAAATAATACCTTATTTGAAAGTGACACCTGTGCACGAAAACGTTGGTGAGATGAAAAAAAAACAATTAACATTTATAAACAATAGAATTATATTGGGAAATATTTTCTAAGTTTTTATTTTGTTATTATTTTCTTTGTATCGACTTGTTTGTATTTCACTGTGTATTATTTTTTAAATTGTATTTAGTGGTAGTATGTTACATTTTATATGTATTTTGCATCCCTGCATGGTTACAGTGTAAAAGAGTTTTTGGATCAGACATTTTGCAATGACATAGACTGTGTTAAGATTTGCACGCAATGATTAATAGCAAAACATGTACCTATGAGTTAAATGTATGCACTTATCATTCATTTTTATCAACTTTTATTCCATGTTTTGAGCAATTCAATATTATTGTAGGTACTTATTAAAAGAAAGGCTCACTGCAGTTTTATTTAAATTCGTTACAAGTTGATTTGAAGAAAAAACTGCCTCAATTGTTTTCTACGTAGGTAGACAATATTATTATGAGGTTAGTTTGGATACAGGAGGTAATCTCCAAAAGGCAGGTTTGGAAGGTGTCTTTTATTGGCAAGAATTAAAGGATAATTATTCTTTATGGTATAGTTACCATCCATTCGGACAAAACTGCGGGCAGAACCTATAGTATAAAGTTCAAACATTTTTAGGAATTATCTCTGTAAAATGTTGAATGGAATTTATAGATATTTACTATATTTAGACTCATTATCTAAGCTAAATTATTATTTTTTATCAAATGTCAGATCTAAATGCTTCTTTAATTATATCCTATCTGGATAAGATTTATTTCATCTTGGAAAATTTACAATTTGTTTATATAACAGACTTCCATCAAACATTTCAATGTCACATTATTTTTCTGTGCTTTTACAAAACATTATGAAACAGTAATGTATAAATTAGTAAATATTGATACAGAACTAAGAAGTATTTTAGCCCGAAATATAAGTAATAGAATAGAATAGAAAGCTCTTCATTGTTGTACACCATCAAAACTTACAAATAATTACTTAATAAGGGGTATTCCTCTTTAACACAATTGAGCAAAAGTTGCTTAACACTTAGTTGCAGTCACATTATGTTTGCTTGGTACTTAAATGATTTAGACAGTATCTAGTATTTAAAATTGTCTATCGATATCTTTGAATCTTCCATCATAACCCTCGCTCTTTAATTTTTATTTTCCCGAGGAATTATTTAGTTGCGCTTGGATGGTTGCGCTTAGAAATGGTTGCGCTCCGAGGTATACCCCCTTAATAATGTGCACTCGATTCTCTTATAATAAACTTAACATGGCAGAGCAATTTATCTAGTCGGTTGTCTCACCAAGCTCCCAGAAGGCATAATTTTCACCTCCAACAAATATCATTATATTTTTAACCGACTTCAAAAAAAGGAGAAGGTTCTCAATTCGACGGTATGTTTTTTTTTTTTTTTTTTTTTGTGTTTGTTACGCGATTTCTCCCCCATTTGTAGACCGATTCTCAAAATTCTTTTTTTATTTGAAAGAGTATACTTCCGAGGTGGTCCCATTTTAATTTGGTGAAGATCTGGTGCTGATCTTCGGAGATATACAATGGAACTCTTCAAAAATGGACGGCAAATCTGTCGTGATTGCTGGAATCGCTTGGATATTTATTGTTTATACAACATCATGATGTATCATCACGCCTGTACGCTCTGAGGGGTACGCAGATGTGTACAATATACCTAGATTTCGACAGTTAGGTATGTTAAGTTTCATTTATTAGGGATAAGTGGATAACCCTATTACCATTATGTATTGTTAACAAATAACAATATTAAAATAAATTAATGGCAAATATTTGTATGGAAACAACTAAAAATGGAAAAATAAAAATCTTTTTTGCAAAAAATAAAACCGACTTAAAAAAAACCACTAACCGATGTAAAATAACTCTAAATTCGGAAGTCGGTGGCCCATCATGAATAAGACAAAACCACCAAAGCCACAGACTTCCTAATTTAGAGTTATTTTACATCGGTTAGTGGTTTTTTTTAAGTCGGTTTTATTTTTGTTTAGATAGTTGTCGACATGCACTTATTGAGGGAAAAGCAGTAGTAGTAAATTATAATAATATCACTTTGGACGATCAATTAATTGGATAAATTGTAGAGATAAGGCGAAATATAATACAAACATTATAATATACATAATATATATATTATCTGACATAGGTATTAAGTTACTATCTACAGACTATTTTTCGTTTTGGCCTGCAGAGGTCATTGCTCTTATGTCTTTTTAGTGTTGCAAGTCATAAAAATGTTATATTTAATTATTATCTAGCCGAAGATTGAACAGATATCTGTTTTAATTTATTTTTTTGTTAATTCGTATAGCTTTTTAATTGCAGATGTTTCATAAGCATAAACATGTTATAGTATTTTATTGCATTAGGTACCGGGTAAAATGGGGTGAATAGATACTTAAGGGTGAATAGAAACAACATTTTCAGGAAGTTATTCACGTAAGTTAAAAGTTGTTTGTTATAAACGAGGGCTGTAATGCTTTTAAATAATTGAAATTAATAGTTTCGACACCTTGATAATGTCAAACAATATTAAACTAACGTGAAAATCCTCCTCAAAGTTTTGTTTCTATTCACCCTTAAGTTTCTTTTCACCCCGTTTTTAAGGTAGATATTTATGTAAAGATGAAAATCCACTTAGGCGACTGGAATCGTTCAGATTGTAGCTAAAGCTATAAAATTGTTAATTTATTGCATTAGCTGAGACAATGATACCTAATATATCACGCGATTGTTTCGTGGCTATGGTGGTCGTAAGCAATGTAGTGCTGAGTATGATACCCTGTGTTCGACTCCCGGATCGGGCACAGTTATTATTCAAATTACTTATTTGCATTCCACAATGCTTAAAGTTAAAAACTAATGCTTAAAGCTACGCGCAATCATGGTCGCGCAATTATTCTTACTTTAATTAGGTACACTACGGGCTTCTGACTATGCACACATTAATAACATCATCCGACGTGCTCTTGATTCCGTCGGCGTTCCAGCTGTTTTAGAACCCAATGGCTTGGCACGCGACGATGGCAAAAGACCGGACAGTATGTCATTATTCCCTTGGAAGATGGGTAGGCCTTTAGTATGGGACGCTACTTGTGTCGATACTCTTGCGCCATCCCATCTTCCTGGGTCAACATGCTGTGCATGCTGCGGGTGCTGAGAACCTCAAGCGGCGTAAATATAGCAACCTTGTTGGTAGTTATACTTTCGAGCCGTTTGGGGTTGAAACTCTTGGGCCGTGGGGTCCGAGTGCTCGTCTTCTTTACAAAGACATCTGCAAACGTTTAGTTGACGCTTCCCGTGACCCAAGGGCTGGCCTTTACTTTGGCCAGAGGCTAAGCATTGCCATTCAACGTGGCAATGCCGCCAGTCTTTTGGGCACTTTACCACTGGCAGCGATGCAGAAGAATTTTTGACGCTTTGTAGTTATTTATTTATTTTATGTTTTTGTACAATAAGTTAATAATTCATTAGTTCATAACACACTAACTAGTTAGTGCATTAGTTCTAAGTTAAATTCTTGTTACTAACAACTTTTATAGACTGTTTAGGCTGAAATATATATATTTTTTTTATACTATGGTTATAAAAAGTAGAACCTAACACCTGCCTAGGCGAGTTTGTTTCTTAAATTATGCTGATATTATTAATTTTCTGACATTTTTTGAACCTACACATAATATTTTTTTTATTTATATTTCCACCAAAAAGCCTAAAAAAACACTTTATTATAAAATTTACAGCTTATGAGAATAAATCATATTTAAAAGAGGCCTCTTTGAGTGTTTGAAAACTAATTATTAATCAATAAACGTTATCATTAACATTAATTAACATTTTTGCGATGTTTCAATGGCATTTAACCTGTGTTAAAAACATCTTAGTCTATGATATGTTTTTCTTTCGGTCGGTTTATTGAATTTCGGCCAGTTTCAGACAGTTTCAAACAGTTTCAGTCGATTCAGTAAAAGCAAAGATATTCAATACTTAGGTACTATAGACGGGGCTTCAAAAACAAAATTTTCATCCAATATTTTTGTCTCAGTGGACACAAATCTATGAGTTTTGTTCTGTAAGCTCCGCTGCCGCTCAATATTTGTTTATTATTCTAGATGGAGTTACTGAGACTTAGGATCAAAGTGTTTCTATGACATTGCCTCGCATGTCCTCCCTATACCTAGGATTTTAAATCTTTTTGAGTAAAAGTCACCACGTTAACACTTGAGTGAAGTGATCTGTCATTACCTAACATTAGTATGGAATGGCAGCTCAATTTGTCTTAACTTCACTAATATTTTCACGGGATGATTTCTACAGAATAGTACTGGGAATCAGGCCTTCTATCTGTAAGATCCCGAGTGAGCAATTATTCGATTCAGAAATCAGTGAATGTTTGTTACTTTTTTACGCAGAAACTACTGAATGGATTTCAATCGAAACTTTAAGGTTATGTAGCTTATGCATCAGATTAGCAAATGCGCTATAATTTATAAAGGTATCGTGTAGTTCAGCCAGTATATGTATAAAAAAAATGCAATAACGTAGGATAAAGTTCTGCCATCTGCGAGATATTTAGGCGTGTGCTGCGAAAACTCATGTAAGAGTCGAATATGCGGGTAAAACGGTGGGGTTATAATAATTATAGTATCTGATCATTTCTTTTTAGCTTTATTAAATATTTTTTCTGAAAACCTACTAGGATTTTGGCTGTAGTTCTGTAGTTCTGCCGTCAAGAAAAAACCCGCGGGAAAGCTGGTTTCCTCATAATGTGTGTGTGTGATTCTTTTAGAAATATAATTAGAAATCATTTATTTGCCATTTTTTGTTTTTTTTTTGTCCTTATAGTTTATTAATTTTATTGTCTGTAATATCATGTTATAAATGTTTTTTATCGATGCATAGTAAACAATAATGTGCTTTGAAAACCAATAATTAACTGACTTCAATAAAGGAGAAGGTTGTATGTTCGAGTGTATGTATTTTTATAACTCTTTTCGACCTAGTATTAAGAGGCACTTAGCAATTAATAACTCTCTAGAATTTTGTAAGCGGATGCCCCTCCTAGAAGACCCTACCTACTGCAGCATTATCACGCTGCTGAATTGATTCGGCTGAATAAAAACTATTTCCTTTTTGTGTAAGTCGAACTCATTTCTAATTTTTTCTTATTTCGGTTCAAACTTGGAAGCATGAACATTCCATTGGATGACAGAGAAAATTTTTCTGGTCAATTGGCGTCATTTTTTCTGAGAAGAAGCATATTATTCTGTTTTAATGAAGAAATAACTAAATTATAAATCTAATCAATATTGTTTACTGTCTGCAATCTGTGCAAGTTGTCTGTTTTTAACAAAGAACCGGTATGTATTTAAAACATTTTAAATTTTAGCTGCTTGGAAGGTTCTGTTTTGAGTATTATGGTGTTCATTTCCTTTTATTTTCTCACCATAGATTCGCTCAGAATCGGTTCAAGGAATACCTTTTTATCAGCGGACTGGTGTTCCGAGTAATTTCTACGCCGCGACTTAATTCCGACTGAGTTCGTGAAGCGTGTGCATGCAAGCGGGTGACTCCGTATTTTACGAGCGAAGACCCTGAAGGACGTCGTGTCATCGCTCCACGTCAAGTTTTCTCAACATTTTGGTCGTATCTTCTTTTATAAATTGTAGCAATAGCAAAGTACCTAATCAATAGTTTTTTTATTATTATTTTTATAATATCTGCTATTCGTGTCGAAAGGTCGCGGAATGAACCGTTGTTTTTGATATTTTATGATTTTAAGCACGGATACAATTTAATCGCGCCTAGGGCCGGATAGCGGTTGCAACCCCTTCTCACCTTTAGGCTTAATTTTGCAAATTCACAAATTTTATTCGTTTCAAAATAATCCTCATCATTTCGCAACTTTTTACTGAAAAACATATTTTTTTACATCGCCAATTTTTTACTTTGTACATTTTTTAATTTTTGTATATTTTTAGATCAAAATTAAACGTTAGAGAATGTGTAGACAATTTTTTTTTTTTTTACGCTACAAATTTGGCGCCCGAACTTAAAGTAAGTGTTTTTACCTAATAACTTTGAAATTTAAATGATTCTACATAAAATCTTTTTTTGTCTCATTGAGGATGGTCACTCCCTCTGGGAGCTAATGATTCTTAAGCTTATTTGTTTCAGGACGCGGATATTTTTCCATTCAAGAAAGGTATTCTAGGATTTTTATACCACCAGTACAGATCTGTGAAGCTGGCGTTATTTTTCCTTGACATATTTTTTTTCATGAAATGTAATTGTTTTTTTTTAATGTCAAATAATTTTGTGAACTATATAACACATAACCGTCTTTTATTTTGTCCACTTATCGCTGCAAATATAACGATAGGTTTCCTGATTTTTACTTAATATCCCTAGCTAGCGGTAGTTAGAACCCGTAGGGTATATTTGGTGACGTATGAATTCTTAGGCTTCGGTTTTCAAGGTAAGCTTAGTATGAACGGTTATTTAGCCTATATCTTTGTTTACTAGCTTGGCGTTCGCTGACTGCTAGTTCCTGGATTGTTTTTGTCCAGCTGTACATGCCGTGCCTATTTTTTCGCTAGGATTCAATCGTCTTTTGTCTGTTCTTTCATTCGTTATTAGGTTTATACTAGTTACATCATGTCAGAAGAGCGGTTCCCTATTGGTGAGACTCCATGTCGTGGTAGTCCCATCATTTCGCGACCACCACCACCTCCTATTCCGCCAAGAGCTTCTCGCGCTTCCTCACAAAGTGTCGTACCTTCTCCAATAAGCTCTGATGAATGCCTACAATTTACCAGGCAGTTCTCTCTTACTAAGTGGAAGATTGGTTTCGATGGAAAGACCTGCGTACGTGAATTTTTCACCAGTCTAGAAGAGTGCAGGGAGGCCGACAATTTGTCTGATGGTTACTTAGTTAAGCGATTCCATGAAGTCTTGTCAGGTGTCGCACTTCAATATTTTAGGTCAATCCGTCGTCCGGGTCTTTCTTTCTTTGAGATCAAAGAAGCCTTTTTTAAGACATTCGGTACGACCGATTTTGAATTTAAGATAAGCCAGGAGGTTCGTAACCTCAAGCAGAGACCGGAACAGCTAATAAGAGAATTCATTATCGAGGTTTCTTACTTAAATGCTAAACTGAGCAAGCCTATTGAAGAATCAGAGTTGTTGCAGATCATCACTCACAACATGTTGCCAAAGTACACTCCTTGCTTGTCCATCCAAAAATTTCATGACATCAATAATTTAATCGAAGCCGTTACTCACTTCGAGTCCTTTCAAAAACCTCCAAAGGCGGTAGCCAGTCTCGATTGTGTTGCCGACCAGTCGACTTCTCAGGCTGTTAACTCACCAAAACCCAGGCCGAACAAAATTTCCCATCAACCAACAACTAGTAAGCCTCGGATTTGTCCTAGTTGTAGTCAGTCTCAGCTTTGCTTAAAATGTAACAAAGTTGGTCATTCTTACCGCTCTTGCCCAGAGATTACAGGCATGATTTGTTTTAAGTGTCGCACTCCTGGATTTATTACTAGAGAATGTCCGAAATGTAATCCAAAAAATGCATAGACCACTGGCGATACGCTTCTTTCCGTACAGTATCCCCAGTGTTTACTTCAGATTCATTTGATAACCGACCGTTTATTGAGGTATTATTATGTGGTAGAGTTGTTATAGCATTGCTTGACTCTGGTGCTCAGATTTCGCTTGTTAGCGATAATTTTATTCAGCAACTTGGTATTTCTTTGACATCAAAAGACGCTTGTCCCCGTGTTATATCGGCTAATAATTCACCGATTGATATTCTTGGTTCTGTATATCTTCCAGTTAAATTTAACGGTACAACTTTTATTCACGAGTTTTTAGTGGCAAGTTCGATGTCATCTTCTGTTATTTTAGGTATCGAATTTTGGAATAAATTCGGTTTGACGTCTATTTTTAGTCAGGCTTTTGATAAAAATATTGATGGTAATATGTTTATCCCTTCTGCTCAGCACTCTTCCCCTCAAGTTTCTTCTGTTAGTGAGGTTCGTTATATTCATCCTCGTAACATCCTATCGCCGGATCAAGAGTCTTGTCTTCAACAAGTTATTAAGGAGTATGAAAATCCTGTGTCGTTTGACCAGGGTCCTGAACATACTAATGACCGTTGGTATAAGAAGGTATATATAGGTGCTCGAGACACGCCACAAATGTTCCCAGCATACGCTATTAATAACGGTATCCTTATGAGACGCATGCCTGTTACTTGTCCTCTAACTTCTGAACCATGGCACGTAGTGTTACCAGCTGAAAAGGTTCCAGACGCTATTTGGGAAATTCACAATAGTTTTCCTTCGATACATCCCGGTGTTACTAAAACGTATCTAAAGCTTAGGGAGTTGTTCTACTGGCCAAATATGTTCCGTGACGTTACTTCGACGTTAAGTCAATGTGAGGTTTGTAAAGCCTATAAAATTTCGAACACGCAACCTCGCGGTCAGATGTGCTACCCTAAAGAGGTTTCCTTGCCCTTACAGATGATTTCTATCGATATAATTGGTCCGTTGCCCTGTGCTTACTATGGTTATAAATATATCCTTTCTATGGTAGATGTTTTTTCCAAGTATGTTTGGCTAGTTTCTCTGAAAAGGATTGACGCTCTTTCTGTTATAAAAGCGTTAGAGTCTGAAATTTTCTTTAATTTTGGGGTTCCGCGTACTATTCTTTGCGACAACGCTACAGTTTTTCGTAGTAATCAATTCCTTAATTTTCTCAGATCTTTCCATATTCAATCACCTACTTTTACGCCATATTATACACCCCAAGCAAATACGGTTGAGCGATACAACCAAAGTGTTATTACGTGTTTAGGTATTTTGGTTGGTGAAAACCAAAGAAGTTGGGCTAAAATGTTACCTAAAGTTAAGCTTTACCTCAATTCTTGTGTTAATCTAGCTACTGGCTTTACGCCTAACTTTCTTATGTTTGGTAGAGAGGTCCTTATGGATAGCAGTCGTGTATATAGTCAGACTCGAAGCTCTAATTTGGCAGACAGTCGGGCTCGTCATGCTTCTAACCTATCTTCTCTCAGCGAAGTTTATGCAAAGGTTGCTGATAATCTTTCTTTAGCTTTCCTCCGTAACTCTCGTGCATATAATTCTAATCGATCAGCTATCACTCTGAATATTGGTGATACTGTATGGAGAAGGAACTTTTCTAAGTCTTCTGGAAATGATTTTTTCTCTGGGAAGCTTGCTCCACGTTTTATTAAGTGTCGTGTGATAAGAGTCATTTCTAGGACCAGCTATTTGCTACAGGATTGTGATTCAGTCCACTCCGGACAATATCATATCAAAGATATCTTAAAATAAATTGAATTGAATTCTCTTTGTTCCATATTTTACATTAACATTTGCTTTCTAAACCTTTTTCCTCTTTGGTTACTGGGAATATTTCTTTGCATAAGTTTTTGATTATGTTAAAATCTTCTTAAATTATCTGTTAATAATGACATCTATTTATTTCTGTGTTGTGTCAACCTGTGTACTCGGTTATTTTTATTTCTTTTATTTTAACACAAATGGCGTGTCATTTAACATTCAATTTGAATTTGAATTCTGACTTGAGTTTTCTGACTTGAGTTTTTTTGATTTGAGTTCTTTTGATTTGAGTTCTTTGTCTTGAATTCTTCTTTGACTTAATTGACTTAAGTTTTCTTTCTCAAACTTAGTTTTTTTGTTTTTTTGTCCAACTTGTATTTCGTTTCTATAACTAAGGTTGGACTTTACTTGTTGACGTTATTTATTTATTGGGATCCCCGGTTTTTTTCTTATTGTCGTTAGGTAATAGTTAAGTCTTATGTTAAGCCAGGCTAGCTTTTCTTAGATGTATAGTTCCCTTGTTGTTCTTCATAGTTGTTAAGATGTGGTAGGTTAGTGTTTCACTTTAATTGAATAATTTATATTTTGATTTATGAGTTCGTTATTTTCTTTCATATTCTCCATAGATGTAATTGAGATATCGCGAGTTCGCTCGGATAACGTTTAGATGTGGTAGCCATCGTGTTTATTCAGTATCTGTTGCACTTCGATATCGTTTGATTCAGAAATGATTCCTGCAGTTGTCTTTGCCTGTTCCAGCTTTATCTTGTTTCTCACTCGTACTTACGTCCTTTTTTTTCTTAGAAAGGGGGTATTGCAGCATTATCACGCTGCTGAATTGATTCGGCTGAATAAAAACTATTTCCTTTTTGTGTAAGTCGAACTCATTTCTAATTTTTTCTTATTTCGGTTCAAACTTGGAAGCATGAACATTCCATTGGATGACAGAGAAAATTTTTCTGGTCAATTGGCGTCATTTTTTCTGAGAAGAAGCATATTATTCTGTTTTAATGAAGAAATAACTAAATTATAAATCTAATCAATATTGTTTACTGTCTGCAATCTGTGCAAGTTGTCTGTTTTTAACAAAGAACCGGTATGTATTTAAAACATTTTAAATTTTAGCTGCTTGGAAGGTTCTGTTTTGAGTATTATGGTGTTCATTTCCTTTTATTTTCTCACCATAGATTCGCTCAGAATCGGTTCAAGGAATACCTTTTTATCAGCGGACTGGTGTTCCGAGTAATTTCTACGCCGCGACTTAATTCCGACTGAGTTCGTGAAGCGTGTGCATGCAAGCGGGTGACTCCGTATTTTACGAGCGAAGACCCTGAAGGACGTCGTGTCATCGCTCCACGTCAAGTTTTCTCAACATTTTGGTCGTATCTTCTTTTATAAATTGTAGCAATAGCAAAGTACCTAATCAATAGTTTTTTTATTATTATTTTTATAATATCTGCTATTCGTGTCGAAAGGTCGCGGAATGAACCGTTGTTTTTGATATTTTATGATTTTAAGCACGGATACAATTTAATCGCGCCTAGGGCCGGATAGCGGTTGCAACCCCTTCTCACCTTTAGGCTTAATTTTGCAAATTCACAAATTTTATTCGTTTCAAAATAATCCTCATCATTTCGCAACTTTTTACTGAAAAACATATTTTTTTACATCGCCAATTTTTTACTTTGTACATTTTTTAATTTTTGTATATTTTTAGATCAAAATTAAACGTTAGAGAATGTGTAGACAATTTTTTTTTTTTTTACGCTACACTACCTACTAACTGTATATCAATATGTAAAACAGGTTTGCGAGACTTTCAATCGTTGTAAAACTTTATAAATTTGACATGTTTCGTAAACTGTATGTGAGGTTTAAGTATGAATGATAGATAGCGTGGTGGTTTAGGAGATAATGTGGACACAAAAGTTTAACACAGTAATTATGCTTAGATGGTTTGGGTTGAAAAAGACGAATGAAAGGTGACTAACGAAAGATGAACCTAGCCATTTGCCTACAGTGAAAGTTATTCATAAATATAGGTAGCACACCCTGTTAAATTTGTCCAAAAAAAAAACAAAACTGAATTGAGCACCCTCTCCTTCTTTTTTTGAAGTCGGTTAACAAATAATAGAAATTAAAAATAATCATAATACGTGAAAAAAGCTATTGGGTAGATTTATTTGCCGAAGTAGGTATTTTGCCTGAAACTGATGAGTGATGAGTTTCATGAATAGTATATGTTTGATTATTCATGTAACGTAACAGTTCAAGTTCGCGGTAAATGTAATCGATTACTTTACAATTTATACCTAAGCAAGTAATAGTTAAGTAAAGTTACATTTTCCATAACCATTGTTATTTCATTTAAAAGTACTTAACTGCTTCTTTAATAAACAAAAAGCCGCATGGGTTGATCAAAGGTTAAGCAGGAGGCCGAGGTCGGTTCCAAGCTGGGTGACCATGCATAACATATCAAGGCCCATCTGTCATCACGTTAAGCCATTGCGTATTTTCTAGATCTTTGAAAATCACTACGGTTAGTGACTAAGAACCCCGAAAGTATGACAACCAGTTTATTATTATTATTATTTATCTTTATTACAAGTAACATTGACTCATTGTGTTAGTAACAATTTTTCTTAATCCTATGTTATTATTCCTATTCTAATTACTTAACTGCTAGGGGGTGGAGGGAGTGTTTCAGTTTGAAGGGTACGAAATCCACGTTGCCGAATTTGCGGGTGAATTATAACGCAGGGAGAAAAGGAATAACTGCTAATCAAAGTTGACTAAGAACAACAATATACCTATTTATCTATAATTAATAATTATTAACTTATCTGTTCAGTTACTGTGTAGACAGATAGAACGCTGGTGATGATTTTATTAATCTCATTAAGCAGGTGGTGGATTATAAAAAGGAACCAGCAATGAGCGAGTCAGACTGGCTCACGGAGAGTTCCGTAGCTTGATCAGAAAAATATAAGATCTACTATTTTCAAAGTTTACTTACTTCTTCAACAGCATCACTAAGTTTTTGTAAAAACTGAGATAGTTAAGAGATGTATCGTTTTGTGGATAGGTGACTATTCATTACATGTCAAGACACCTTCGGAAAACACGTTAAGCCGTTGGTCCCGGCTGTTATTTATAGATCATTGACAGTCGCAACGTGTAGTGCCGCCCGATACACTCCGACCCGCATCTCTAAGATACGGCAACCGAGACACACCCTCACCGTCCCTGATGACGCTATCACCCTCCTCCCGGAGAGCGATAAGTCTACCAGCACAGTTCACAAGAACGCAGCCCGATTCCGGCCTCGCCGTCGAGGCCCGTCGCGACGCCCCCGATAATTACCCGTCCTCCCGTCCCTTGCTTGTGTGCCAGCCCGCGAGCTGAGCAGTAGTTATAATAAACAGATCCAGCCGTCCCTTGCTGTCCTCTCCCAGCGACGCCCTAAGCCGAGGCTCGTACCCCGCAGGGGGTGCCCTTAGCGTAGTCGCTTAGTTTTTAAGTTTTTTTATACTCTGGCTGGAGGTCTTAACTTTTTGCTTAAGATATCTCTACAGAGACGCCCGGTTAAGCTATACACGTCCTCTTCAAGCACACGATATGCGATACGCCCCTCAAATAAATAAAAACGCAACGTGTAGTCAGAAGCCCGGAAGTCTGACAACCAGTTTAACCAAGAGGTATCGTGTTACCAAGTAACTGGGTCGCTACATGTCCATGTGTCCCTGGGATCCAGCTGCATTCGGCTAAACTGATAGCCGACCCCAATATAGTTGGGGTAAAGGTAGATGACGATTACGTGTTGCTCTTACTTTTTTTTCAATTTGACATTTGAAGTCAATGTCATCATAGTTGGACAGATTATTGAAGCCGCACTTCAGTGGTTTCTTTATTTAACAATTTGGTACGGTACCCTAAAAGTACTGAAACAGCAGTAGAGATACCAGCTTGAAAGATATTAATATTATCTTTAGTATTTAATGATTGAATGTTTCATTGATGGTTTATTTTAATATGATTGAATTCACAGAATAATTCGCGAATAAGGAACGTCTTACACGTGAATTAATAATATTTTTCTTCCTAATTAAATAAAATTAATAATTAAAATTGAAATTGTTTTATTATGCAATTAGGATATGGATCCTAACTGACTACCTACAATTGATTCCTAAAACAAAAACCGATAACGGGATAATACGGTCCTGCATTATAATTATTTCTATTTCCTAACTTGACTACAGGTACGTGTGACATGTTTAAGATAAACTTAGAAACTAAGTAGGTAGGTACACATGAAAAAGCCCACCTAAAGAAAACAAACAAAAAATGAAAAATGATTGGCCAACATATTAAGTATCTTATATTGACAGTGTGTCATTCACTGAACTAAAAAAAATAACAAATAGCTCTATTAGTGGTCAGTGTGTCAATCTCCTCGAGTGGGCAGACCTTTTAGCCTTACTAATAACGAAATGTATAGCAATTACTCGGAGACATGATATGTCCAAATAGAACATTTACTGTTTATTTTTTATAACACATTTGCTCGTAAAGGGTATCTTGTTCCACCAATTTCAATATCGTAATGTATGTCATTACGTACTTGTGCGTAAGATGCTCCGACTAAAACGAACGGTACTTTTTTTAAATCTTAGCAAAGAGTTTTTATGTCAGAAAAGTGTGGTCAACATGTTATGAATAAAATTAACTTTGGGAGATAAAATATAAAAAAATAACATTTAATTCGTTAATTTAATTAATTTTGACAGTAAATTACAACCATTTGGAACAAAAAAACTAAAACATTTAAAAAGTTAAAAATAACACTTTAGCCATGAAATTTTACTTCACGTAGAGGTACCGCTTAAGTAAGGAATGTTCCTAGTACTTGTAGGTACTTATTTTAACGGTACCCCGACGTTACGTAAAATTTCATGGCTAAAGTGTTATTTTTAACTTTTTAAATGTTTTAGTTTTTGCGATGGGGGTTTTTTAAATTTTTAATTTAATTTTTATTTTAAAAATTTTAAACGCATTAATTTTGTTTTATAGAGTTTACAGTTATGACAATTTTTCAGCGCATTGTATGTAGAGTCAAATGCTAGTTAAAACGAATCCAAACACGACATATCTGCCATTATTTTGTCAAGAGTCTACCTACTGGTGTGCTGGATAGGCTGGCTGCAGCATCAGCTTATCCTGTTGCCATCAGTGCATTGTGTTTAGAATCAAATGGTGGTTGAAATGAATCCAAACACGACATATCTGCTATTATTTTGTCAAGAGTCTACCTACTGGTTTGCTGGATAGCCTGCTTGCAGCACCAGCTCATCCTGTTCCCACCAGGGCATTGTGTGCAGAATCAAATGCTGGTTGAAATGAATCCAAACACGACATATCTGCTATTATTTTGTCAGTTTCTACCTATTGGTTTGCTTGATAGCCTGGCTGCAGCATCAGCTCATCCAATTGCCATCAGTGCATTGTGTGCAGAATCAAATGCAGGTTAAAATGAATCCAAACACGACATATCTGCTGCTATTTTCCCAAGAGTGTATAAGTCTGCGAGATATCCTGGCTGCATCAGACCAAATACACCATAATGTTGCTTAATAATATTACACACATGGGTGTTTGAAATTTTAAGACACACATATGTTTGTAAGTAAAGTTAATACCCATAGACGTCTAAAATAGCACCGGTAGCTAACACAAAAGAGCTGATAACCTTGAAACGGCTGAACCGATTTTGACGAATTATGTCTAAGAACCATCGCAAGAAACCCTGCTTTCAAATAAAAAAAACCGCATCTAAATCGGTTCACCCGTTTGGGCGCTACGGTGCCACAGACAGACAGACAGACAGACACACACACATAGCGGTGAAACTTATAACACCCCTCTTTTTGCGTCGGGGGTTAAAAACAAAAACTTATAACACCCCTCTTTTTGCGTCGGGGGTTAAAAAAAAATTGAAGTAATTTTCTTTATTAGTAATACTGGCTGGCTGGCTTTGAAAAAAAAGTGCTGATTTTAGGTTTACGATGCGGATTTAACGGAAAACTCATTTAATGAAATACTAACACTTATCTCGCTATTTCGTCTGGGTACATTTCATACTATAACACGCCCTCGACCCCTCTTAGTTTTGAAAATAAAATATATAGCCTAAGCCACTCACAAACAAAGTGGCTTACTATTGGGAAAATATTTTAAAAAATCGGTTCCGTAGATCCAGAGATAATCCTCTACAAGACAACGTCATAAGCTCACAAACGATACCTCTTTATAAATTATTAGTATAGATAATATAATAGGATTGCATGTTTGGACTGAAGAAAAATATTCTTTAGTACCTATATTTCCTTCAGTGTTAGTAAGACATTGCATATCAATTATAATTTGAATTCTGACAATATATATTTATAATTGCTAAAGTTATCTGTGTACTTCAACGAAAGTATACTAATATGGTTGTATTTTACCAATAAATAATATGCTTCGCAGGTCATTAAATTAATAAAAGAACACTAAAAGATCTCTCTCAAATTTCTTGTAGGCACAATAAAGTCTATCTTTATTAAAAATAAACGTTTGATTGATCGTCATAAGCTTATAAACATTATCATTGATTGAGTTTATGACCAGCAATTTGTCGGACACAAGGGTATGTCTCAAATTCGTCTTCATTTCTTTAACAATCAATTGTGTCGTGTTTGATATACCTACTTTCTTAGTCTAAATGCACGCGAAGTAGCTCGTAAAATAGACAATACTGATTTATAGAGCTAGTTATACAAGTATTGCGCAAAATAAGAGTATTGTGGTGCAATTCTGCCTTTTAATAAAGCTGCTTTTTTGTGTTGCAGTAGGCAACACAAAAAAGCAGTTTACCGGAAAAAAATCCTGGGAATGGCACCACATATATATAATAAATTACCCAGTGCTTTGTTAGATATAAATGATATAAATGTCTTTAAGAAACAACTAAATAATCTAATGATAAGCAAAACTTACTACACAATAAATGGATACTTGTCAGATAGTAATTTCTTTGTATAATAATTTGCCATTAACTATGGTGCCTACTAGATTAGTGTCCGATTTATTTCTATGATAATTGTGTTTTTAATTTAAGGATTTGAAAATATTTATTATTATTATTAATTCATTGAACCCTTTGACATTATTTTATTATGAATTTAAATTTATGACATTGATCTGGGGGTCGAGTCTGCTATTGCAATAGTGTCTCAATGACCGGTTAATGATCGATTATAACGTCAAACTTATGACAATTTTCCCATGCAAAAACTGTCAAAGTTGTCAAATATTCGATCAATGACTTGTCATTGAGACACAATTGCAATAGTACCTAGACTCGAGCCCCTGTATTTATGGCATTGTATTACTTGTTTATTTGAATTTATGACACAGGCATGATTTAGAATTTTGAATTTATGACATTTTGTAACGCATTATTAGACAGGAGAATTTATGACATTGTATGAGGTTTACGTCGTAATTTTTTGACATTCAATCAATCAAATCAATCAATCAAAAGTCATTTATTCAAATTAGGCTGAGGATCAGCACTTTTTGAACGTCGAAATTACATAAGACAGTCCCCCAAAAAGCCCACCCTTCGCCACTTCCTAGTGTTTTTGCTGGGAAGAAGAAGTGGCGGAACAAACTCCCCAGCAACACATCTGTCTGATAAGTTAGAAGAACTTGAATTTACACAGTACAATTAGTTATAATTACAAAATAATTAAAATAAGTTATTCACTACATGTTAGCTAGCACACTCAACATACAGAATACCAGTAATATATAGCTACCGACAATAAAACTAACTTAACTCAAGCACATTGTATTACTGTGGTATTAAAATCACATTATTAAATTCTATAATTTTTGCATGCCTAACTTGGTGCAACACAGTTGACTTCACATTCAATTGACATCTGGAAATATATATAACTATGTACTGTGTTGAGCAATAAACATTTTAATTTGAATTTGTTCTTTTTTTTTTGCAAGTGTTTCCGTGAAATAGGTCGGAAATGTTTAATTAGATTTGTGAGATGGTGCCAATCAAAAACTTAAAATACCTTAGAGACTATCCCATGTCTCAGTAGCGCCATCTAGAATATTGGAGCGGGAGGGGAGCGCGCTAAACTCACAGACTTGTATCCACATACACAAGTATTGGATGAAACTTTTGTTCGTGAAGTCCCGGATATAGTAAATAAGTATTCAATGTCTTTGGTGCAAATTAATTTTGCGTGACATTTGTACCATGTCGTACTGCCATTTTATTTTATGGCGGTGTATTTACTACGATAACATGTCAGGTGCCATCATAAGCGACTGCTCTAATTTAACGCCCTCAAAATGTTAAGGTAAAAACCAGTTCATAAATGGTTCGATAGATGGCGTTGCGTATTGACGTCATTTTTTTAAAAGTCAATGTTAAGATTTTCCGTGCTTTCATGACCTAAAGAAAGTTGCACTTAAACATATTCGTAATTCAAGTTGCAGGATCGCGGAGCGCTGCTGGAGCGCGAACATAATGGAAAACCTTTATACTCATAAGTGGGAACACTTATTGTGACGGACGGGAAACTACGGAACCCTACACTGACTGAGCGTGGCCCGACACGCTCTTAGCCGGTTTTTTTTTAAGGAAATTATTTTGAACAGTTATTTAATTAGGTACTAACTAGCTTTTTCTAGCAGATTCGTCCGCTAAAAACAAAATTATTCCGTGTTATTATAGGGATAAAATTATTATAATAATATTTGAGTTAACCTTATTTAATTTGGTTCTCAGTCTAATTATAGAAAACAGAATTCAAAAACATTGGGCGTTGAGAATAATAATGAATGAGAAAGAAATCCCGGTCAGTAAAGGCTTTGTACGAATTGGGGCACGCTTGTTTTTGTTAATTTCTACCTCAAGGTAAATACTCAATACTCAAATAAGTATTGGTAGGTTCAAATCAAAATCAAATCATAATGATGACATCACGTCAAGCTATCCCAAACAATTGAAAATAAACCTTATTATTTGCCATAAATTTGAAAAACTATCAAATTAATTTTACACATTGGGGTAGCTCGCTAAGCTGGCAACTCTTATTTCCTTATTTCTGAAAGTCCTCGGCCTGGTATTTTCCCAACTAATGTAGGGTCGGTTTCCAGTCTATCGAATTGCATCTGACACCATTATATTAAATGATGAAGTGGCCATTTTTCTCATCCTCCTGCTTGACTAAATGCCAGGGGGTGACTTGCTCATTAAACCACTTTACACTAAATACCTGCTCTGAAAAATAACTAACATGGTTTTCAATCATAACTCTAAATACCTACTTAAATGTAATCCAAGCTGCGATAGAACCGGTGACATATTTTAAGAACGAATCCTAAACACGTGCCAAATGCAGACTTCCACCGGAAAAACACACTTGCATATATGTAGAATGCAATCTTACGAAGAAATGCACCTTCCTTTCAATAACCGCAGTTAAATCACCGGATCCTTTAATAAATGTCGTTAATGTAATTTTTAAGTGACCGGACAGAGAGTTAAGACCAAGACATGCCCACGATCATATTAGATAGTAAAGTAGGTAACTCATAGCTAAGGATTTTTTTCACATCCTGTAGTTATCCTTAGTATGCGTACAAAATAAACGGGACATTGAAATGCAACCAAAATTTTTTTTTGTTTGTTATTGGTTACTTGGGGTTTTATAATAACAAATAAGATTTATTTCTTACCACAAATTACAGAGAAAGCAATTTAAAATCTATATACACATTTTTATAAATAACTGGGAATACAGGGTAAATCCCGTGGGAATAAAAAGTAGCTTAAGTGTTAATCCAGGGTCTCGACTAACTCCATACCAAATTTTATTAAAATCCATTCAGTAGTTTTTACGTGACAGAGTAACAAACATCCTCACAAACTTTCGCGTTTATAATATTAGTAGGATTTGTGGAAGATTGATGCCTAAACTAGGTTTCTAACAAAACCTATATGTCAGGTCACCAGGCTCCGTAAACATTATTTAAAGTTATCAGCTATTCACTGAAGACTTGAAGACGGATTCACATAAAATATTTTAACATTTTCATCTTCACACAAAGTCACATTTTTAACAACAACGAAGTTTGATAAATCCAAAATGTATGGAAAGAACTCGGCATTTCGAAAGGTTATGTCAATTCTATACATTTCTAGATTTTCACATTCTCAATAGAATAGAATAGGTACAAATAGTAACTAAATAAATCTGCAGGCCTAGCTATATGTACCTATTACAAATTCTATTTCTATTATAGTAATCGATAAGGCGATAATCGAAAGAAAATGGCGATATGGAATCAGCTGTTTGTCAACTGTCAAGTGTTAAAGAGTAGAATTTGTAATATGGCTGAAAATGAAATACACTTGACAGCTGACAAACAGCTGATTCCCTATACGCCATTTTCTTTCTATAATAGATTCTATAATAGAAATAGAATTTGTCATATGGCTAGGCCTACTGATTACATTCTCTGCAATTCGTTGAATCAGTCTTTTCATAAGGACTGCTAATTTCGATAGTGTCCAGAGCGAAGTCTTAGCTATCTCGCTCTTTCGCTCTCTGGCTCGCTCTGGTTAAGCTGGTCATCATTCGCACAATGGATTGGTGATCTCTTTAAAACCCGACGGCATGACGTCGTTTTGTCGGAAGGTTTTTGCCTTTGTAGTGGGTCTTTTTTACCTTTGAAGGCATCTCTAGATCCAAAGTACCTTCGGCGCACTGTGTCAGCGCTGTCTTTGCGAGTATTTGCAACTGCTAAGACCCTGAACCGCAAATGCTACAACTTTTTTGAATTGAAGATGAATAGAATCCAGGAGTATTATTAAGTACCTACCTATAGTGGCAAAGGGCAGGCTTTTAGGGGTGGAAAAATTCTGAAACTTAGCCTAATTTAACAACATTTATTTTAGTTTTCTAAATTGGTATGTATTAACAAAAACTTTTAAGAGGTCTTAAATACAAATGCCGAAAACCGGGAGTTGCCCGTGGTCCACCTACGTTTGTCCACCTGGTGGACCACGGGTAATTTTTTTTGCCCGTGGTCCACCTCAGTTTTATTGGGTGTACCACGGGAAAAAAATATTTCCCGTGGTTCACCTGAGTATTTACTTGTGAGAATCTATTGCCCGTGGTCCACCTATCATATTTGACGGCGCGTTTGATTATTTCAACATCAGCGGCTAGCGTGGGGGAGAAAGAACATGATGTCGGATCAGTTGGAGTCAGGCAAGCAATCCGTTTGCAACCCGAGCATGCGCTACGTTTTTTGTGGTGTCTAGTGATTTGGTGTGCCTAATAATCTTCTTAGGCACACCAAAGAAAAAAAAAAAAAAAAAAAATAGAACAGAAAGAAAATTTTTTAAAGAATGTTGTTTTTTTTTTGTTTTTTTGAAGATTTTTTTATAATATATAAAATTCTCGTGTCACAATGTTCGTTCCCATACTCCTCCGAAACGGCTTGACCGATTCTCATGAAATTTTTTATACATATTCAGTAAGCCTGAGAATTGGCTACTATCTATTTTTCTAACCTGTAAGTGATAAGGGGTGTTCACGCCAAAAATTTATTTTTTATTTTTTTGATCGTTTTCATTTTTTTTATTTTTTTATTATATTGTGGCATCAAAAAATACATACAACTCTAAATTTGCACTTTTTATCACCAACCCTTGCTTTTTAATAGTCATTTTCATAATTTTATCATTTTCTATCCCGCTCGATAACATCAATTATTTACCAGTATATGTATAAAATTGTTATGTTGGTTTGTGTACGCTTCAAAAACTCAAAAAGTTCTGCACCGATCGAGCTGAAATTTTAGCATGATAGTATAATGCGCATCAAGGATTGTTTTTATACATATATTTTTTTTTAAGCTATTGCATAGCTTCTATCACGGGCCTTGAGCGTGTAAACCGAATACAGAAATTCCGTAACGAAAATAACCTAACACAGGCACAGTGGTGATAGTGGGCAGGGGAAAGGGGAGGGGAGTGGGAGGGGGACGGGGAGGGGGGAGATTGTGAGAGATGGAAGGGGGGTTTTGAGAAGGGACGGAGGGGCAGGGGAGGGATGTGGAAGGGAGTGGAAGGGGAGTGAAGGGGGAGGACAGAGGGAGGGGGTGTAGAAGGAGGGGAGGGGGGAGTGGGAGAGGGGAATGAGAATTGGAAGGAGGAGGGGAGAGGGGAGGGGAGAGGGGGGGCGGGAAGAGGCAGGGGTCGGGAGGGTAAGGGAGGGGAAAATGAGGGAGGGGTGATGGGAGGGGCGTGGGAGGTGTGGGGGAATGGGAAGGAGGAGGAGAGGGGGAGGAGAGGAATGGGGAGAAGGAGAGGAGAGGAGTTGATAAAAAATGCTATGCAATAGCTTTACCGCGGCAGTCTCCGAGTGACACACGTCATTTTTTCTTTTTTTATTTAACCATTATGAATTTATTATAAGTCTGATTTTATTTAACCATTAACGTCGGGGTACCGCGAAAATAAGTACCTGCCCACATACCTACGAGTACTAGGAACATTCTTTACTTAAGTGGTACCCCAACGTATCACATCATAGGTGCAGGCGCTGGTGGTAATGCAGGTGGACCACGGGAAAGAAAAATTACCCGTGGTACACCCAGGTGGACATAGGTGAACCACGGGAAATATTTTTTTCCCGTGGTACACCCAATAAAACTGAGGTGGACCACGGGCAAAAAAAATTGCCCGTGGTCCACCAGGTGGACAAACGTAGGTGGACCACGGGCAACTCCCGCCGAAAACGTTTAGAAGGATGTGGGAAGTGTTAAAAGAATCTATCGATATGTCGTAACGAATCCATTGAAATATATCACTGAAGCTTAACACTTGTTTTCAGAAATAGAATACTTCTTATTACATCATTTCATAGCTCCTTAGTAAGTAACTCAGCTTAGTTAAGCTGCTGAGCTGTTTTCAGCTTTTGTAAACAGTAGTAAATGCGCATAACTTCCGTATTTTTTTCACAAAACTGCGGCCAGTCTGTTGAGAGATTTTTTTACGACAGGAGTTGAGAAGGTTTGTTTATAATTTAATTAATGAATAAATGGTGGCATGTGTTCGGTGCAGAGGCGGGATTTACTTGCTAAGTAGTATTATTTTTTTGAACATTCGTCTTTTCTTTTCATTTACTATTTCTAGATTACTTCATCGCTGTCTTATCAGATTACAGTCAACTGATCTATCAACCAACAATTCAGAATGATTAAAACTTTTGAATCATCGTTAGTCAGCATTATGAGTCCAAAGAACTGTTAGCTTTAGACGAAATTACGGCCATAACCTTCGTACACGTAAACGACAAAAGTGACGCATCAATTGCCATCACATCAAATGTTGCATTGCATCATATTTTAAAACTCGAAATAAAAATTTGGTTGCCACTGGCCATTATCAAATTCAAATGAAATAGTTTCAAAAAAACCTCTTTGGTTTAAACTGTCGAATCAGTATTTTTTATTTGAAAAAAGAATACCGATTCAAATAAATACAGAACAGCTGATCACACGTCACTTTGATATGATCTAGCGTAGTATGGAGTGTCAATAGAGTGTGAAGTCACCTTATACTGGTTTTGTTATCACGGTCGTGTAGCCACTACATGTAAAATGTTTGAACCAATTCCAATTAAATAAACATCGTACCAATAACATTACAAAACATCACGCCTGTAATCCCCGAAGAGCCAGGCAGCGAGGTGTACCTACCTGGTAGTATACCCACATTGCGCCAGTTATTTTTAATTCCCATGTAATAGGGGGCGAGCCTATTGCCATCAATCGGGCACAAATCCAGACTCCGGGTTGCTACTGAAAATTTCCAGATGGGAAAACTCAATAACACTTTGCCGGACGCGGGGATCGATCCCGGGACCTCATGAGCAGTAGCGCTTGCGACCACTAGACAACGTACCAATAAGTTGACAGCAAAATTGTAACAATAGTTTACTACTTGAAATAGTTTATCAGGTGTTATTAAATAATCGCACGTTTGCTTGCAGGCAGAATACTAGGACTTTTAGAGCATAAGATCTTTCCTTATTGTATGACGTATTTTTTTTTAATGTTTTGCAATTACAGATTCGATCGAATTATTTTGAAAATGTGAATGGCTATCGTCAATTTGGCAATTGAAAAATAATAATAATAATAATAAAATTTATTTATTGTTTACAAGGACCAGATTATAGAATGGATACATTGGCACATGAGAGTAATTAATACAAAATCTAGTAAGCGGGTGAAGCGCTGTACTCCTATATAGGCTACTGAGTAAAAAAAAGACTATGTTTAGATAATTATGGTTTGGTCAAGAAGATGAATGAAACTTATGAAATTTCTAGATGTGCCTAAATAAGACAGATGAAATTAGAAACACCGGGAGGGGACGTCCCAGGCAGTCATTCAGTATCTGTAGTATAGTTGACTGGCCTGTTGGTCTAGTAGTTAGTGACCCTGACTGCTATGCCGGGAGGTCGTGGGTTCGATTCCCACCCAGGACAAATGTTTGTGTGATGAGCACGATCATTTGTTCTGTGTCTGGGTGTAATTTATCTATAATATGTATGTATTTAGAAATATATAAGTATGTTTATCAGCTGTTTAGTACCCATAACACAAGCTCTCAAGCTTAACTTGGGACTAAATGGCGTTGTGTGAAAAGTTGTGGAATATTTATTTATTTATTTATAATCAAAGCTAAAGAAGTACCTATGTTCGATCGTAGCAGGTCCAGTTCTGTAATTTCTGCCTGCTCCCAGGGGAAAAGGCGTGAGTCTATGTATGACATACAATGTATGTAAATTAACATATTTAATATGACCACGATGCCAACCTACCGATCAGACCGTTACTGAAACTGTGTTTCCGATAAGCTGGAAAATGGAAATTTGTTTATAATTATGACAAGTAGGTATAGTTATTAATTACCAACGTCTTTAAACTCATGTTCGTCTAGCATACCAGAAACACTTGTTGCTGGGGAGTTTGTTCCGCCACTTCTTCTTCCCACCTAAACCACCTAAAACACTAGGAAGTAGTGAAGGGCGGGCGTTTTCGGGGACTGTCTTGTGTAATTGACGTTCAAAAAGTGCTGATTCTCAAACCTAAATTAAATAAATTACTTATGGTTTTTTTTTATTTTGAGTGAATCTTAATTACTAAAAGAGGGTCCAATAATGGGGCCTCTTTTTAAGCAGTTAAGCTTGTGTTATGGAGACTTCGCTCTACCAAATCCTTAATACCTAAGTATAATTATTGTTTATGTAATTCTGTACCGAAGCCATGTGCTACCGATACATTTATTAGACAAAATAATTAATTAGTTTCATAGGTACTTTTATCATGTTTTAGGTACTCCGCAAGCTTTGCTTATAGGTATTAGGTACTTGTAAAAATAATAATTTTATTGTAGCGGAACTACGTTTAGTTCATTCTTGTTTTGTATGTAATTTTGCGATTTGCGTAAAATGGCTTATCGGATAATAATATAAAAACAATGCTTATCAGATATATTTAAATTAAAACGCCGGATTTACAACGCTATGCAGGCAGTTTAGGTATTATTTGTTAATAAATAAAAGAGTAACAAAGAAATACAGTTTTTTTTAAAAATCTGCGTATATTGACAAGTGAGCATAATAAGTGATTCAGTAATGTCAATTAGGTACACAAAAGGGTAAACTTAAATTATACACATAGATAGATATTTTTTTATGTACAAGGCACATAAGGCATAATTATGACATGTTATTCTAAGTATTTGGAAGACGAAAATTGATAAATTGGTAAGATTTACCAATCTGTCAAAAACCTTTTGAAGGTTAAATAAAAATACTCCGAAATGACTAGCCCCTTGTTAGTTTAAGTAAATAATTCCTAATCTCAACAATTTTTTGCCATTTAAACTTTTATCTTTTTAGGTAAACTCCGATTCAGGTGTACGCTATCAGCCACGTACTAATTACACTTAGTTTTAAATCATTAACACTTATAATCTTACACCTGAATACCTACTTAAGTTTTAATCAAGGAAAAAAATAATAACACACTCACCTTTAAAATTTCCGTCCAAAACTGACTAAATAAATCGACTATAAATGCAACTGTCGATTGACACGATGACAGCACTATTAAATTAGGTCTTTCACTTAAAAAAAATAACACTCCAAATTCAAACTTTTGTAAATGTTTTTATTTTTTAAACACACTCGCGGCAGTTGCGATGTTTCTCGGTACGAACGCGTGCGTCCGCTACGGGCTGTCAAATGTAACTGAGTAGTACATTGTATACACATAAGTCCACAATAATATCCCTGAACATTGGATATCAAATTGAATGATAGCTAATAGAGTATTATTGACATACCGACCAATGAATTTGAACTGGCTTGATGTCAATATGACAGATGAAAAATAGACGTAATAATGTGCATTGTCTATGAATGTACAACGTAGTTGTCTGATGGATACTTTATTTCCGGCATTTTCCACGATACAGCAAAGAAAAATACGTTTGCAAAATTTTCTTTGTATTACTTTACTTACAATTTTTTTAACTAAACATAAGATCACGCCTATTCTCTTCGAAGGGTTAAGCAGAGGTATAGTTACACCCACATTACGCCAGTTATGTTTACTACTTATGTAAAAGGGAACGATCCTGTTGCCACCAACCGCTAAGGAGAAATTCTAGATAAGATAAGATAAACCTAATAATACTACACTCGACCCAGGAATCGTACCCAGTCCGGTCAGTCATGATCTATTTATTTATTTATTTATTTATTTTATTCTGAACAAAAATACATTTGTGTCGAATACAGGATTAATACAATAATAATAATCAATAAAAGTTACAATTAATTACAAGTTATTAATACACGGAATAATAATAATAATCAATAAAATTTACAAATAATATGGATAAAAAGTCAAAAATAAAATAAGAATTCAACTCAATCAAAAAAAATCAAGAAAAATAATAATAACATGTCAAGAATGAGACTTAAACGATAAACAAGTTACACTGTGGCATTATTTTTGTCCCTAAAAAACTCTTCTATACTATAGTAGCACTTCGTCAATAGGAATGAGTTTAATTTAAATTTAAATATTCTTGGATTATTAATCATTTTTAATTCTAATGGCAATTTATTGAAAATTTGTACAGACTGTACTTTAGAGCTATGTTTGACAACATTTAATTTTGGCTGCAGATAATTAGGCAAATCTTTCCTGCGCGTTTCCACCCTAGTTACCCTTTCTTCCTTTGTCTCGTATTTCTCTAGGTTTTTTAGAAAACTACTTAGTAGGACCAAAATATAAAGACAAGGTACAGGTAAAATCTTTAATTTCACAAAATGCTCTCTACAAGATTCAGTTTGCTCTATGCGAAGAATAGTTCTGAGGGCCCTTTTTTGCATAACAAAGGCTGCATTTATATTGTATTTATAACTGTTCCCCCATAGTTTAATACTGTACCTCAGCTTGGACTCAACTAAGGCAAAATAAACATTTCGTAACTGAGCAATGGTTAGTTCGTCCCTTAAACTTCTTAAGGCATAGCATGCACTGCTCAGAGTATTTGTGATTGCTTCCAGTTCTTGTTTCCAGCATAAGAGCTCATCAATTTGTATTCCTAAAAATTTTAAATTTTGCACAATTTCCACTTTATTCCCCAATGAAGCTATTTCAATACTATCATTATTCCTCACAGTTGATTTGAATAGCATACATTTAGTTTTCTCCACATTGAGTTTTAAATTGTTAGTGGAAAACCAATCTTCAAAAGCAGACAGTGCATGATTCACTTTGTTTTCTAAGTCCCTTATAGAGATATCGTTCATAACAGCACTTGTGTCATCAGCAAAAATAACCATTTTGATGTCTGGTACTATCTTATACATATATTTAGCTAAGTCGTTAAGAAATATTATAAAAAATATTGGACCCAAGACTGAGCCCTGTGGAACTCCCTTTTGTACTCTAACAAGCTTAGATTTGTTAATTTTTTCATGTCCGCTTTCAACTGACTTAATTTCGACATACTGTGATCTATTCTGTAAATAAGAACTGAAAAGCTTTAAGACGTTATCTCTTATTCCATAGTGTTCTAGTTTGTCTAAAAGGATTTTATGTTCAACAGTATCGAAGGCAGAGCTAAGATCTAAGAATAGTCCTGCCACTTTTTCTTTATTATTCAGTTTGCTAACCACATCATCCACTAGTGAGTCTATTGCATCAATGGTTCCCATGCTTCTTTGATACCCGAACTGTTGATAGCTAATGATATTGTGTTTAATCAAATGTTTGACAAGCCTTTCTTTCATTACCTTTTCAAATATTTTAGAGAATACCGGTAATAGGGAAATGGGTCTATAGTTTTTCGCATCTAATTTGGAGCCTTTTTTGAATATGGGCAAAACACGAGCAATTTTATATTGTTCAGGGAAAACACATTGCTCAATACATCTGTTTAAAAAGTCAGCTATTGGCTCAGCTAATATGTCAATGTTATCCTTGATGATACTTATGGGTATTTCGTCTTGACCGTGAGAATTTTTATTGCACATATTATTAACCATTTTGAAGATTTCTACCGGGGTTACTTGATCAAACAACATGTTATCGTCTACTCTAGCCATATTGTCGGTTAAGTATTTGTTAGCTAAGCTATGATCAGAAGACTTTAATGTAATTTTGTTGTCAAATTGGTCAGATAAAATGTTGGCTACGTCTACAGGGCTGTCATATATCTTATTATCTTGTTTAAGTATTACAATATCAGTGCTTTGTTTTTTATTAGAATTACGTCTACTATTCACTATTTTCCACATGGCTTTACTAGATTGAGGTGCCTGATCAATCTTTTTCCTAGTGTCGAGCTTTTTTGCACATCTTACTACCCTTCTAAATATCCTTAAGTAGTTTTCGCGATATTTTAAAATTGATTTATCACATCTCTTTTTATCAATAAGGCACAAAATGCGCTTGACTTTGCTGGATACTTTAACTCCTTTGCTAAACCAATAACTTTTACCAGACTTATTGAGATCAATTAAAATTTCCTTTTTTTTAAAAGAATTATCATGTACTTCATTAAATTTTCTTATAAATGTATTTATGCCGAGATTCCAATCTATCTCTGCCAACTTTTTCCTAAATTCTACCTTATTTTTTTTATTATATATTCTTTTTTTAATATACTTAAAATTACTTCGTTTTTTTTCTTCTGTTACTTTTTTTACATTTATTGTGCAAAAAAGACCGGCATGTCCATCCGATAATCCGTTGTGGTCAATATGGATATCGTTAATATTAGTATCTATTAGATTTGTCAATATATTGTCAATACATGACTCTGTGCCATTACGTACGAATGTTGTAGTGTCAAACAAACATCTAAAATTGTGGCATGTGAGCAATGATAAAAATGATTTTCGGTATTTGTCATCTTTCATCATATTAATATTGAAGTCGCCACAAATCAAACACTGTTTATTGAAGAAATGCTTCAATAGTTGTTCCAGCCTTTCAAGAAAACTATCAAAATTATTATTCACAGGAGTTCTATAGCAACAGACAATATTAACATTAAATTCTAAATCTTTTAGTCCACATACTTCGAAATAATCTTGTTTATAGAGCTTTTTACAAATTTCTATGTCCTCTATTTGTCTGATCAGCGGTGCTTACTACCGCTGGACCAACGAGGCAATCGCCTACACATTTTTTTAAATGTAATATTACAACGAATAGTTCACCACGCTATTTTTTATTACCTTTTATGTCCAACTGTGAATCTAAACTATCAAAGGCCCAACAAAAAAGAATTAACGATTTATATGACGATGACGATTTATTTGATTTTTGTTTGACTGGCCTGTTGGTCTAGTAGTTAGTGACCCTGACTGCTATGCCGGAGGTCGTGGGTTCGATTCCCACCCAGGACAAATGTTTGTGCGATGAGCACGATCATTTGTTCTGTGTCTGGGTGTAATTTATCTATAATAAGTATGTATTTAGAAATATGTAAGTATGTTTATCAGCTGTTTAGTACCCATAACACAAGCTCTCAAGCTTAACTTGGGACTAAATGGCGTTGTGTGAAAAAGTTGTGGAATATGCATTCGTTCAAAAGTTTTTTTTTAGTAAAACGTTGTCCCACGCTAGGAATTTCTCCTGTGTCGTGGGTGCGTTAACAAATATTTAAACTAACATACACAAACAACTAGAACCGGATCAACTACCTGTAGGCCATATACATATTTGTTCCGCGCGGGAATCGAATCCAAGACACGTGGCGCATCAGCCAATCGCTGAGCCGCTGCATCAACCACACCGTAAGCACGCAGTTATGCGCGTAAATAATAATATGTTTTGTGTGATTCATTTTTACATATACATACATAAGACATAAACTCACGCCTTTTTCCTATGCGCTTCGGCAGAAACTTTAGAGAGCTATTATGCTACAATCCTTACATACTTCCTTTGCTTTTTTTATTTATCTTGATTTATAGATACTTAAATCAAGCAGAGTTCGCCATGACGAGTCTGACCAAGTTATTTTTTCCAGCTAACTACTGTCATTACAAAGTAATTGCAATAGACTTTTATTTAAATTACTATTTAACTACAATAAGGAATCGATTGAAGAATACAATACAAAGAGCTCCGTTAGTTCCATATATGATAAATATGTCTGTTATTTAGCCGAACGATAAAAAGGGTTATATTTTTCTTGGGTTGAGTTTTGTGTTTCTCTAATATTTGTTATTATCTCGATACGAGAAAAACTTAACTCTCCAAGAAGATATCCAAACATATAATGTACTAACCTCTATCTTATTTGTTAGGTATATTATTTTTATTATTAGCTAACATGTAGTGAATAACTTATTTTAATTATTTTGTAATTATAACAAATTGTACTATGTAAATTCAAGTTCTTCTAACTTATCAGACAGATGTGTTGCTGGGGAGTTTGTTCCGCCACTTCTTCTTCCCAGCAAAAACACTTGGAAGTGGCGATGGGTGGGCTTTTTGGGGGACTGTCTTATGTAATTTCGACGTTCAAAAAGTGCTGATCCTCAGCCTAATTTGAATAAATGACTTTTGATTTTTTGATTAAAAAACAGGTTTAAAACAGTAAACTAATTTGTACTTTGTTATTATTATCTCGGTAATTAAAAGGAACAGAGTGAACTAACCGCTTATCAGACAGATTAATTGCAAAGTTCAGATGTCAGACGAGCAATGGATTACTTAATAATAGTCAATGTACGAGAACTAGAGTGCTAATGCACTTGATATACTTAATTATTTATTTAACAAAATAAGACTTTTGGACGAGTAGTGCAATGGGTCTTATTGCAAAGCATTTAGATTGAAAATGAATTAAAAAAGTAAACAGTACTCACCCTAGGTACTGTTTACTTTGAACTTCCGCACCGGGGCGGAAAAGTGCGTTGTAAAGTACCTTATAGTATAGAGGCTTCATTCCTTTCTTGCCGCTGTTGAGCATGAGGTTTCGGGTTCAATCCCCGGGTCGGGCAAAGCGTCTTTTACCATCGATAATAACCTCACCTGAGTACTATGGTAGATGTTTGTTGTAAACAAAAACTTAGAGGGCGCCCTAGAAACACCACGTTATAACCAAAAAGGTTGGTTTTAAAGTTCATTACCTCGTGAACATGAATTAGGTACTTCTAAATAGACATATCTATAGCAGCTATAGGTTAAAGTTAAGTAAAAAAAATCCATGGGACCGCCGCGCGCCGTTCTAGTAGTTATTACGAAAACAGACTTATTACAATTATTGTCACCCTTCTCCCCCTAGTCAGCAAAAAAAGCAAAATCACGCCATGCTTACGTAAACATCGGTGATTTTTTCTGTTTCTGGTTTGCTTATTGATTCCACCTGCAAATATTTTTAGTTACATGATAGCCATCTATTTCTATTAAACGGCATACCATTGCTTTTACATATCTTCAGTATTAAGTTAGTCAGGTAAAAATCCAGAATAATCAACCATACAGACTCCCCTCCCACCCCCATGGAGCAAAAATATGCAGAGTAAAAGACCTTCCTGTTGTTCTCACATAGTATTTGAATGACCTCCATCACGCACAATACGCTTACAAACATTTAAAAGCTTGGATGCGCTTAAGATAAAGATACCGGGCTGGTATCCGCAACTCTACGTCAAAGCGCGTATTTTGCGTATGGGCCATAATCTACCACGCGGGCCCAGTGCGAATTGGTAGATGTCACATGTCTTCGAATTTTTGGTTCTAGGACATGCCGGTTTCCTCACGATGTTTTCCTTCACCGTGTATGATGAATGATGATGTTCACGTAATATTTGAATCGCTTAAAAACATTTAAATTCCCATACACAAGCCAGACCCGGAACAATTACCTGCATGCGTAGCATGAACACATTGAACACCGAAGAAACGGCCTCTGTCTACAGACGAATCGGCAAAGTGACAGATTATATAGACAGGAACCTCAATCTGTCAAATTTCTTTCAATACACCTGCCTGCGTAGCATGAACAATTAATTTCTTTTCTTCCGAGACACGACAAAGACCGTTTCTTCGGTGATCATGCTACGCGTGCTGCAGTAGCTACTGTAAGCCATACAAATATTTGTTTGTCTAAGAATCAAACCCACGATATTTCCGACTTACCTCAGCAATGCCCCATCAGTCCTTGACCGTAGCATCTCAGCCTAACCTCTCAGTAGATAGCCTAGCTCATAGGACAAGACTTAGTAGATACTGCATATAAATAGGTAACTTTATGGAGTTGACACGTGTCACTTACATAGTGCAACACATTGTTTACTTGAACTGCCCGTCCAGCTAGGTAGTAATGAGATAAGAACCCATTAATAAGTGTGTCATTTATGTGCCTACACATCTATGTAAAATGATGGCTCTAAAGTACGACGAATAAATAACATACATGCTGCTTACCCAAATATTGTTTCTGGCACTTTCCTCAAAAAGCTAAACCGGACACTGCTCTCCATGGTTTGTTACACGAAAATTTTGATAAAAATTTTGTTTGGACTTAAAAAGTGACGATGATCCCTGAGATTGTTTCTGTTTTTCTTCTCAGAGGTAGTCAGTTAGAGAGGTAGTCAGAAAATGCCGACTTCAGGAAGTTTAGAATAAAAAGAAATAAATTACCTACCTGTAAAAGTGATTTTTATATCCTACTTGCATAGAAAATTCTCGTGTCACAGTGTTTGTTACCAAACTCCTCGGAAACGGGTTGACCGATTCCTATGAAATTTTGTGTGTATATTCATTAGGTCTGAGAACAGGTGGAAAACTGTACTTTTTCAAAACGCGGAACGAAGTTTTCCGAGGTATCAAGTACATTAGCTATATAACATTAAAGTGCCTGTTTGAAACGTCAAAACGGCCTGTTGTAACGCATATAAAATGTGGAATGCATATAAAAGTATAAATACGATAGATAGTTATTTTTTTTTTGTTTGACTGTCAGTCTGTTTGTTTAGGCTAATCTCCGAAACGGATCGACCGTACTAAACGATCTACACAGACGTAGAGCTAGTTAGTGAGATTAAGCTCTTATAACATAAATTAGGTTTCACCTTCGTGTTTTCATAGTTATTTTGAATAATAATTTGAATTATCTTTTTACTGTACTGTTACAGTCGATAAACAAATGCTGAATAACATTTAGGTGCCACCAAGAGTTAGTGAAACTGGGCATACAATCTGGGCTTATTAAAATATGGGTCGATGTGATTGCCTGCAATCGCCCTTCACTGATGTCAATGTCGTAACTTGTAGAATTATGTATAACTTATAGTACAGTCAGAAAAAGGCCTAACAACCCAAGCGCAAGGCAGGTGGTCGCAAGCACTACTGACGTCCCGAGTTCGATCCCCGGGTCGGGGAAAGTGTTATTGAGTTTTTCCATCTGGGATTTCTTAGTATCAGCCCAGAGTTTGGTGGCAATAACTGCCGTGATTTTATAATCCAAGCAGCTAACTTAGAATTAATTTTAAACTATGTTTTAAGCTTTGTCGCTTTGTGGCTTTGTTGTGTGTCGGGAATAGTCGGGATGGCCCAGGGGTTAAGACCTCTACCTCTCATGCTTGGTTGGTTGTGGATCAAATCCGGACAGGTATCAATGTGACTTTTTTGATTAATAAGTATTTTCTAAGCTTAGGAGAAATTCCTAGTGAACGGTTACGTTATTTTAAAGGAAAAAGAAAAAAATAATAAATAGTAAAATTGTAAGAATAAAAATGTTTGTCAGCATAATAATACCAGCCTGTTACTGATTTAATTGTTTTTTTTTTTTATTGTTTGTTTTGACTGTTTAGCAAAAATAGACTAACTATTCCCTACAACCTACAAATTACAAAAAAAGTTCGGATAAAAATCTATCATCCGCGAGCATTTTGACATACCTACGCCTAATAAAACCTTCTGAAATACACGTAGATACATGCGGGTAAACCCGTGGAGCATAGCTAGAAGTAAATATGTACAATTCAGGTATCTATATGTACGACCCGGACGTTGAAACATGTCCAAAATATTCTTACCTTTAGTCACCTTTCATGAAAAAGTTTATCTTACTTATACATCCGATAACTCCACAAGGATTGTATCAATGGAATTTATTCTTGTTATTTACTACACGTCGACTATCTAGTATTATCGCAGTTATCTGTTATCTAATCACTGGGTCGCCATGTGTGAAAACGCGATATGAAACTGTCAATACGGGCGGGCCAATGAACAACATTTTTTTAATTATTTATTTTAACTTTTTTTCAAAAATGTCTTGCGACAGCGGACTTAATGCCGTAAGCATTTTCTAGCAGTGTACCCAAAGAGACTTAAGATACTATATGTTGATAGGGCATGCGAAATTTCACAGAAAAAATGTGATCCCTTAAGTCTCAGTAACCCCATCTAGAATAGTATCTAAAGCAATATTGGAGCGACAGCGGAGCGTACTAAATTAAACTCATAGGCGCCGCCGCGCCGTCCTATTGCCATCGCTCATGCGATTATGCGATGCGATTTCATCGTGCGATGAAACCGGTCGCGCGATGAGAAAACGTTTGTCCTCTTAGGCGCCGTGCTATTGCCATCGCTCGTGCGATGATGCGATGCGATGCGATTTCATCGTGCGATGAAACCGGTCGCGCGATGAGAAAACGTTTGTCCTCTTACGCTCGTACGATGATGCGATGTAATTTCATCGTGCCATGAAATCGACAGTCACAATTTTTTCTGTCGAGCAATATTTCTTTAATTGTATACTATTAAGAGCCATTTCACATTTTTGTGAGATGTAAGTCTCTAATTAACCATCTTAGGTAATGCTGTGACATTTTAGAACACTTACCTACATGTAAAAAATGGAACAATCTTTCGTTTTGACGTATCACATCTTTATCGCTACGCACGAACTACGCAATAAATTTGACGTCACACATTCTTACATAGACTGCGGGCTACTGACGCGACGGGTGTGAAATAATTGTCAGGACACATTGATCGACGGTGCTCGACGGTCTGTCCAAGTCCATACAAAAAGATAGCAAAGTATGCAACGATGTACGAATAATTTCGCATTGACGCGACGAACGCGGTCCAACGGGGGACTGATACAAAACGCGATCGATAGACGGCGGTTGATCGACATAATGCGTACTAGTGTGCTCCTTTACAATCGGCAAAGCGCGAAAGATTGTTGGTAACTCGATGTGTACTGACCCTTAGTCAGCCAATCAGCATCCAATTCACTTTCAGATTCTTGCTTCTTCATGATGGTGAGTTCACATTCATAAACGTAATAAATAATAATAAATAAACCATTTATTTCAGGTAACAAAGAATGTAATGTCTGGTCACAAATATCTCAAAAATATTTCGTCCAATCATACAATATTTTCCTGAGTGAGAATGAACCCGAGACACTGTAGCAGCCAATCACTCAGCCACTTCGCCAACTGTACCGACAAGGTAACTTCGCCATGATGGTCAAAGCATCCAAACTGTCAAAATTAAATGTCATATGAATTCTGTATGAAAATTTGAGTCCATCCTTTTCTTATTGTGTAAGAGAGAAAAGGACGAAATTAACCAAAATAAGTTTAGTTTGAAGGGTATTGGCACCAAAGTGAACTTAAAATCGATTAATCGGTAGTTACAACCTGGTGGCACACTTTCCAATCAAAAGAGAAAGTGGCTCAAAATTATAACCCTTTACCACTGAGACCTCGATTAGTCGACATTGGTCTAGATCCATGGCATTTCCAAAAAACCTCGAACAATCTACCTTGGTAATTACCAAGATTTTCAGCATACCTATAGGTACCTATTGTTTATTAAAATAAGAGTACCTAAGGTATGTAATGGCCATTTATTTAGGTGCCTTGGTGGGAGTAGCCCGTTCTCTACTCTCAGCTTGATGTGGCGAAGACCTTGCGATGTGCCATGCTAGCAGAAGTAGGTTAGGCAGATTAGGAGGACCTTGGCAGACCTTGGCAGACCAGAGCTCAAAGTAGCCCAACGAGCTATGGAGAGGGCTATGCTCGGAGTATCTCTGCGAGATCGAATCAGAAATGAGGAGATTCGTAGAAGAACCAAGGTTACCGACATAGCCCAGCGGATTAGCAGGTTGAAGTAGAAGTGGGCAGGGCACATAGCACGGAGGACTGATGAGCGATGGGGTCGAAAGGTTCTCGAGTGGAGGCCACGTATCGGCAAGTGCAGCGTAGGACGTCCACCCACAAGGTGGACAGACGACCTTATTAAGGCCGCGGGAACGCGCTGGATGCGACGATCGAGCCGCTTCCAACCGGTCTTATTGGAGATCTAAAGGGGAGGCCTATGTCCAGCAGTGGACTTTCTATGGCTGAAATGATGATGATGATGGCAGACCTTGTAGCTCATTCCGCAGCTTGAGTGTACCTACGTGGGATGAAGTTTCTTTGGACCAGTACAGTAGATGATAGTAGTTCTAAGGACTGAGAATAAATTTGCTGCTATTTCCCCACGTAAACAAACCCATCACAAAAATAGGTCTATGACGGTTAGCAACGCGCGAGCGACACAATTGGTGTTGCAGACACGTCCATACCTACAGGACTCATGACCTAGGCAGAAACATACTTACCTACATAAAGTTGAAGTTGAGTCCAAAATCCAAGCTTTTCACAAGAATTGGGTTAGTTGAAAAAACAACTCAGAAAAATAATCTATCGAATTCGACTGATAGTTCAAACACAACAAAATAATAAACTCTTCTGTTCGATAATCCTTGTTCCATAATAATCGCCTTCTACGATATCCCTTTCACTGTTCTGGTTTCATTCACTCTTCCTTCTTCGTCCAGGCGGTTTTTCTCTGGAATGAACCTCTGAACATCAGGATGGCAGACAGTTAGTTCACATTTAAAGTGAAGGCACGTGAGCACATTCACAAGGAGTTGGCAAACTTACCTCTAAGTTGAGTTAGCAGATTAGTTTTTCTCCAGAAATAGGCATAGATATCTATTTTAAGTAAAAAGGTGTTGATAGGTTACCTAAACAACATTAAATTTGATCTTCAAAAACGGCATACCACCGCACGCACGCGTCCGTTGACGGCGCGACGCGACACTGAGATCAAGTGTTGCTAGTTAGCCACATTTTAACGTGTCACTTACCTACTGAGCGCTTATTACCTTTCTACACCTTTTTACTTATAATATCTTATAATCTCCTCAAACCTAAACTTTGGGCGGTTCATTGAGTCCTAAGCCAAGGTTGCTGGCGTTGCTGCTAGAAAACTCGGCGTGCTCGCAAAGGTCCGACGGTACTTCACACCTGGTCAGCTTCTTATGTTGTACAAAGCACAGGTCCGTTCGTGTGTGGAGTACTGCAGCCGAATTTGGGCAGGTGCTGCCAGATGTCATCTAGCAGCTTTGGACTGAGTGGAGAGGCGTGCGAAGAGGCTTATTGGTGTCCCAGATTTGGTTAGAACCATCTGCAAAGCCTTGAGCATAGGCGTAGGATAGCTAGCCTTTCGGTTTTCTATAGGATACATTTTGGAGAGTGTGCACGAGAATTACATGACTTGATTCCGCCATCACCTTTCTACCATCGGACAACCAAATCGGCGTACGGCGAGTGTCCACCCTTACATCGTTGGCACTCCCACGATTCGGACAAAGCGTTTCGCTTCGTCGTTTATACCGCGTACATCGAAGGACTGGATCAACTTGCCTGCTGCGGTCTTCTCGTCCGATTATAATTTAGGTGTCTTCGAGGCTAGAGTGAATAGGCTCTTAATAAACTAGTGCGCTTCACCATCATTGATTGCATCACTGCTTACCGTCAGGTGGGATTGCAGTCAAGCACTAGTTTATAATATTAAAAAAAAAAAAAAAACATTGGTAATAGGTAATTTCTGTGCGTGTCCCAAATAAATATATTTTCTTTCTTTCTTTTTATTCTTTATCTTTTTTCCATCCATGTATTTATTCTAAATTATTATTATTAATTTGACTATCAAGGTTGTACCTTCTTGCGCCTACCATGTTCTGTCTCTGCATCACCTTAAGGTAGACTGGTAGAAAACGCCTAAGGCATTAAGCCCGCCTTTGTACAGTGTCTTTAACTAGTGCATAAAGTTATCTATACTTATCTAAGTATACTTATAATAATCTATATATATATACTTATAATAAATCTGTAGAAGTAAAATTTCTGTACATTGAAAATATCAAAAAAATAAATAGCAGGGGGTGTTACTAGACCGACAGCGAACCCAAAAATATGATTAAAAAAATTTTTGTCTGTCTGTCTGTCTGTCTATATGTTCAGGTATCACGCAAAAACTACCGGTTCGATTACGATGACACTTGGTATACTTATTCTTTAATATCCTGGGCACTACATTGGGTACTTTTTATCCCGGAAAAGTATATACAATAAAAAACAAACTTAATTTTGCGGTTCGATCTCTAGACCCGACTACTGTAACAACCGCAAATAAAAAGTTTGTCGTAGGTTACGTCACCTGCAGTGGGGTTCACCAAGGGGCGCTGCACACGGCTAAGATAGTATAATATATACAATATCGCTCGCCATACAATTGAATGGGCTATCACACACTACGAAGATAATTATGTACATTGAATATATATTCAAAATTAATATTGGAGGATGATTGGTGATCGATACTGATGCCAAAAATGCAATCAGTAAATGTTTTGTCTGTCTGTGTCGCTGTTTGTATTTGCACGCAAAATTCAAAAACTATTATAGGGATTTTAACCAAACTTGGTACTGTTGAATCAATACGCCTGGGCAGGTTGATCTTAGTCTCAGTTGTTTTACACATGATCAGTTGTACGGCGCTCTTTCCTGTGTCAGTAGTTCCAGAAATCTTTATGCATACATACCGGAAGGATCAACTTTGAAAGTAGTCTATCCGGAAGTATTATGCTAAAAATATTACGTTTATATATCAACGCTCAGCCCAAACCGCTGGTATTAGAGACATGTAACTTAAAGGGGTGTTCTTAGTGATGTAAGTATCCACTAAAAAACGATTTTTGGAAATTCAACCCTTAATGGGAAAACATAGGGGACGGAAGTTCGACATCCACGCGGGCGAAGCCGCGGGCAAAAGCTAGTAATAAATAAAATTATATTAATAGTTACGCTGTGTTCCTAAATTAAATTATGTAAAAACGCCAGCACATCAAGTTACCCTAATGTGTGAAATTTCTTTGATCGTTTTTCAACTTCATAGCAAAAAGAATAAGGTTCATATTCGATTGGGAAAATTTGACACATTCCACAACTTTGTGCTGGCGTCTGTACATCAAGCTACCCCAAATTGTCATTTTTCCCAATTGAACATGAACCTTGTTCCATTTGTACTAAAGTTGATTTGGTTGGTTTGATGAGGCCTTTGTAGTGTATAATAATATTTACAGCAACAGCTGCCTGCCAAATCTCTTCTTGTTCTGTAATACCTATGAATAAGTGGTTATCTTAAACGAAGCTATTAACTTATTTAACACCTTTTCCTCCTCTATCAAGTCCATCTCGGGCGGAAGCGGAGGGAAGGAAGGGGCGGCGAGCGATTTATATAATTTATTACTAAGTCGGTCCTATAAGTTAGTAATATAAGAAGGTAACTTAAAACGTGCCAGACATAGGTAGGTAGGTACGTAGGTATTATTGCTACTTAATACCAGGCAGATTAAAACAGTTGCGCATTTATTGTTTCGCCTTATTAAATGTGTACTAAGTACATGGAAATTAGTTTTCAACTGACAAAGACCTGCACTGTGTCTTAGAAATACCTAGGTACGAAACGTATCTGGCTATGTGAGAAAGAGAGAAAGAAAATGTGTGTTCGCACCTCTCTCTTGCCCCTACATTAATATACGAAACGTAACTCTATCCTTTTCCATCTTCACTACCTTATATCTCCTGCTCAACTTCCGTTCGCCCCACCCGATCACACTTTTCGTAACACCTCGTCACGCATTCACCACCATCCCTACTCCCCAAAAGTAGTTAAATCGATGAACACATGAACACAAACCACATATACACGCTATCGGAATTTTTGCAATAACTTGCTTAGAAAATTGAAAATAGCTTACGAAAAAAGGGAGTTAGAAAAAGCTAAGAACGATCCTAAAGCCATGTGGAAAACAATAAAAGAAATCACAAACACAAAAAAGACAAATGTTAGTCCTTCAGAGCTACTTAAGCTAGGAGATGACCCTAAATCATCAATCAATGATGTAAATCAGTTTTTTAGTAATGTGGGCAAAAATTTGGCGGCTAAAATCATGTCACAGGCTCATACACCACCCCCGGCCAGTGATTATTCTTCCCCTACTTCAGTCCAAGACAGCTCTCAACACCCCCCAGTTGACTCCCTTGCGATATTGGAGACTGATGAAGCAGAAGTGGAGTCTGTTGTACTTCAGCTCCGAGATGATTGTGCCGTAGGATGGGATGGAATATCATCGTTACTTCTTAAAAAAAACCGTCGCGTACTAGTACCACTATTGACTTACCTCTGTAACCGTTGTTTCCAAACAGGTGTCTTCCCGGATGCTCTTAAGAAGGCAATTATCCATCCCATCCATAAGGGAGGGGACAGAAACTGTGTTAACAATTATAGGCCAATATCAGTATTGCCAGCTCTTTCCAAAATCCTTGAAAGGATTTTAAATAAACGTCTAAGGAGCTTTTTAGACAGACATAAAATAATTGCTGAGAATCAGTACGGTTTCCGAAAAGGAGTATCAACCGAGGATGCTGTTCTGGATCTCACGCAACAGGTAGCTAGAAATCTAGATAGTAAAACCAAATGTCTGGCTATCTTCCTTGATCTAGCTAAAGCATTTGACACAGTTTCTGTTCCCAAACTTATTGCTAAATTAGAACTAGTCGGTGTTCGTGGCTTACCACTTGAGATCTTTAAGGATTACCTCAAAAACCGAACGCAACTAGTAAAAATTGACTCGTACTACAGTGATGAGGAACCGGTAATTTACGGCGTCCCTCAAGGAAGCATTCTTGGGCCTACACTTTTCCAAATTTATGTAAACGACCTGTGCAGGATGTGCCTCACTAACTGTAACATTTACGCGTATGCCGATGATACCGCAATCCTTGTTTACGGACCCACATGGGATGTGGTCAAAGCTACTGCCGAACAAGCCTTGTGCAAAGTAATGAGATGGCTAAATTTAAACCTCCTGACACTTAACTTGAGCAAAACATCTTATATACCATTTGCAATCCGACATAACACTGCACCCACTCATGCTTTCTCTGTAATTGCTCACTCGTGCTCAAATTTACTCGGTCCCTGTGGCTGTGCAGCACTCACCAGAGTAAACAGCGTGAAGTATCTAGGAGTGCAGATTGATAGCGGACTAAGATGGGACAAGCAGGTCGAAGTCGTTATCTCAAGAACATTGCGACTTATACACATCTTTAAGTCCCTCAGAGACTCGGCTAGTCCTGACACACTAAGGATGGTGTACCATGCTTTGTGCCAGTCAGTTCTTGGGTACTGCATAACTGCATGGGGCGGTGCAACAAAATCCAGATTTTTGAAAGTTGAAAGAGCACAAAGAGCCATACTCAAGGTGCTATCAAAAAAACCCTACAGGTATCCAACCACGCAACTGTACTCTGACTGCAAAATTCTTACAGTACGGCAAATCTATGTGCTGCGATCTATTCTTACAATTCATGTCGATCTACCCCCGCCAAACGCAAATAAGCGTGTATATCTCCTTCCCAGAACCCAACATAAAACCACTTTCGCAAGCCGTCAATTTTACATATTAGGAACACATATTTACCAAAAAATAAATCCGATGTTAAATATTCTAAACTTAAACACATACAAAGTTAAATCCGTAGTAACTGAGTGGCTACTACAAAAGGACTATGCCTACACTGAGTCTTTGCTCACATACATCACCTAATTATCCAACACAATAGGTAGTAGTAGTCACACAGACATGAAAATTGAAATGAACACAATTAGGTAGGTATTTGTATTCTTATTCTTCACCACTTTTAAACTCAGATGAGTTGATACACGACACTTAATTTAAATTACACTACACTTTACTTTACACTACACTTTCCTTTACACTACACTTTCCTTTACACTACACACATCAATTTTACAGAAGCTTAATACAATTAACACCGTTCATGTGTTGTATTAATCATACTTTCAAATATTTATTTGGCCGAACACTGTCTCTTAAAATACAGGCCATCCTAGTTTAAGTGACAGGGTTTTATACGTTTTGTACAGATTTTGCAACCTGTTATGTATATTTTAATTGTGTTTCTGTATTCTTTTGTAAATAAAGTTTATTATTATTATTATTATTATTATTAACACAATAACTCTTCTCTTCTTTCTCTTCTTCTTTCTCTTCTTCTTTCTCTTCTTCTTTCTTCTCTTTTTTTCTCTCTTTTTTTCTTTCTTTCTTTTCTTTCTTTCTTCATCATCACTATTAAACTGTCAACAGGGATACGCAAGAATTAGCCCTGCAGTTTTGTACATTTTTTTTGTCATCAATATTAAGGCTTTACTATGTCATCCATAGATATCCGATGTAATCTAACGCCCGATATTAATATTCTATCTCAATCCAAATCCCGATCCTTTGTTTTTGACGGCTGCTTCTGATTGGACATCGTTAAGACTCGGATAGGCGAATTCGGTCGTTGATTGGACACAGACAAAGATCGGGATCAAGATAGCAACCGAGATAGATTATTAATATCCAGCGTAAGTCAATTGTGTTTACATAATTAACCTATGGATGCGACGGGTAAGAAATAAAGAAATATTTTATTGCATAGCTTGTAGGTGGGATGCGCCAAAGCATAGTTCAAAATGTTTTGAAATCAACATAACAGCTATACCTAAACCTAAGGAAATAGGTTCAAGTGGTACCTACCTAGTATTCAAAAATATGACATCAATACTACGTTTTAATTGATGAACAAATATGATCGATGACAAATAGTGAAAATAAATATATTTTTGTTTTGTTTTCAGTTGATTACAGATAACGTTTAACTGATTACAGGGCTTTTGTTCATTATCTTAATTTGTAAGGTATGAGATTTTGTATCAGTCATTCTTAAATAGGGACTTTTTTTAATATCTACATCGACATGACATCCGAGTCTGTAGGTAGAAAAAAAAATAGAAAACTCTCCAGTTCGGTGTATACCTACGTTAACTAGTAGCCCATGTGTTATTTAGAAGTATAAGCTATAATACTGTAAAGTTTCATCAAAGTCTGTTGAGTAGTTTTTGGGTGAGAGTAACAAACATCTAGATACATCCTCACAAAGTTTCTAAAGGGGCTAAATTAAAATCCCAGTGATGTTGATATGTTTTTTTATTAAATTTATCAAAAATCTCTTAACACGTCTTACTTCACAGATAAACTTCATTATTAATGTAACAGATTTATTATTCTTAAAAGTTATTAAAATTATAAACATTACAGAGTTGGCAACAAAAGTTTAGGAGCTAGTTTTAATGGTCGAAGAGTCTCAAAACATTCATATTGTTTACTTTTTTAATTTTTTTTGGTCATGGCGTTCACCATAATTGTAACATCTACAAACCTCTTCCTAACTATGTTGGAGACGTCATCAGAATGATTTAACACGAAGAACTTCGCTCGCGACTTTGTCCGCGTGCATTTCGTACTTTAACATCCCCTGCATACCCTCTTAGTTTTGGAAATAAAATAGCATATATGACACTTACAAATAATGTGACTTTCTATTAGTAAAATAATTTTCAAAATAAGTTCAGTACTATGTTTCAAATGAGAATAGGAACGTCAATGACCTCTATCTGTCAGATGTCACTTGAAGAATCGACACATTTCTTCTCTTAACTCTTGACATGTTGATGCTCAAAACAAATGTTTCTACAATCTGTCACTTTGTCTATTCTTCCGTAGACAAAACATACGTTTCAAATAGTGTTCATGTTACGCGAAATTTCAATTCAAGTAAAAAACTTTCTTGACAGTTGACTCATTCTGCATTTATGTAAATTGTTGAAATCTGATTTAAATTTTATCTGTACCTATCCAATAACTCATTAAGGTTATCGGTGTTATCGTTAATTATTATATTAAGAGTCGCAATTTCTTGAACGTCCGATAAAAGTCTGGCCACATTATTGCATGTTTTAGATATTATCGATAAGTAGATATAAGAAATTATCCTTGGCGCCATTGTTTTACTACCTAATCCTAATATAGGTTTGATTATAAATTATTTAAGTGACAATCACTCAGACCAATTTTCGTACACACAGAACTTGTAGAAAATAGAGGCGGCCTTTGACCACCCGTGGAAAATAGAGGTGGCCTTTCACCACCCGTGGAAAATAGAGGTGGCCTTTGACCACCCGTGGAAAATAGAAGTAGCCTTTGACCATTCGTGGAAAATAGAGGCGGCTTTTGATACCACCCGTACAAAATAGAGGTGGCCTTTGACCGCCCGTGGAAAATAGAGGTGGTCTTTGACCAACGGTACGAAAGGATGTCCGAAATGTGGTAATTTTTGAACATACCTACAGCAAGTTCATTTTGTTCAATGAGTTATTGAAATAGGCTCTTCTCTAAGAAGTAAATCTTATGTAAGAATAACAATAAGCTCATTTTTTTTAAGCTTAAGCAATAAATGGTGAGTTTTACCTATTGTGTATAATTATGTTTTTATTCATCTTAAATAAATAATAAAGAAAAAAAAATGCATTAAACAAATTAATCTTTTTGTTTATACCGGTGGTTGCAATTACGTAAATATCCCTAATTACGTTATTGCAACCTCCGTAATTCTGATTGTATTGGTTCAATAATCTCTTTAAGTGTGGTAAATATTGATCTACTTATTTTATTTACTAGTTCCGTATTTAAAGTAGTACGCAAAAGCCAAATTAAATTTAAATACATTTAAATAAACGCATGGAAATAAGGAATAAAAGGTTTCATAAGTGAGATCCAACAATAAAAAAATATTATAAAATATATTTTCAACAAAAAAAATATAAATTGTTATAACACGGTATTTACACGATTTAATTAATTATATGTAGGTACTCTCTATTATTATTATTGATACATGTCTTATGAGAAAAAAACAATAAGTACATTTTACTAAACAAAAATAGGGTGGAAGGGGCATCGTATGCACAACTATACACCACGAGTTTAGTACATGAACCGGGACCCCGCAGCGGTAATATTTTCGTAGATTTTTCCTCAATCCCAACTTTTTTTTAATGTTCCATTTACTTAATTTTCTCTAAAATTATGTTTTTTCTCTATCGAAATCAACGAGATTTGCAATGGAAAAAAGTGAATAAACACTTATTCGCTTTTCTAATAATTAGAAAAGCTTAAATTTGTGTCTTATTCACTAATTATTAGTGAATAAGACACAAATTCACTTTATAGAAAAAAAAATTATATAAAATCAATGATTTTTTGGCATGGGTGAAAAGGCTGCGGCAACTTAAGTGGGACTGGACAGGACAAGTATGCCGCATGCCGTGTGCTCAAGTAGCACTGAGCTGTTGCCCTGATTTTATTCATGTTTTTACAAAGTTCTATAAAAATAAAATAAAAAATTGTTAAAATACTACAAAAACAGCGTTGTGGTGTATTTTGGACCCCATGTTCTGTACTTATTGAAGGAAGATGTGCATCGATGCTTCTTCTACCCTATTAAAATATAATTTAATAAATAACATCGGTAATAAAATGATTTATAAAATTTGAAATCTATTAACATTGATTGAGAAGTTTTTATTATTTTTAGCGTTAAAGTGAGATAGCATTAGTTGTTTTGGTAAAACTTTCTTTTTTAAGGTAAACAAATATTTATATGGTAACTCAAAAGAAAAATTAAATATAAAATTGGATATGTAGGTAAGTATATTTTTTTATTACTAAGATATACTTAACTAGAAAATACAAATTATAATTTATAAAAGTAATTTTATCTCTTTATCTATGATTGAAATTTGATAAACAGTCAACTATAAAACATTACGCCTACAAACTTAAGGATTAGGCAGAGGTCTACCCATACTGGTACACCTTAATTTCACATGTCATGTAGCAGTCCCATACACTTGGGGGCCAGCCCTTTCCCATCAACCGGGAATAAATTAATCCAGACTCGGCTGATTTGGGGAAATGGCTAATCGAACGCAATAACACTGCGCGACTTGAGAAACGAACCCAGGCCCTTATACTCAGTTGTAGCGTTTACGACCACTAGACCCACGAGGTAGTCCATTATATAAAACTTAAAAAAAAACAATTACTACAGAATTAAATATTTTTTTACCGTCTATAAGAAATTATAGACGTCAGTACATCAAGCTACACCAATGTGTTAAATTTCTTTGATAGTTTATCAACTTTATTTAAAACCAAATAAGGTTCATGTTCAATTGGCAACATTTGACAATTTGGGGTACATTGGTGTGCTGGCGATTGTACATAATATATTCCCTATTTAAGTACAGACGCCAGCACATCAACTTACTACAATGTGTCAAATTTGTTTGATAGGTTTTCAACTTTATTCTAAACACAATAAAGTTCATGTTAAATTGGGAAAAATTGACAGTTTGGGGTAGGTTGATGTCCTGGTGTCTGTACATATTGCAAATGAATTAACAGTGGCTTGCTCATAGCATTTCGAAGGCACTTATGAAAAAAAAATTGAGCATGCCCTATGAATGCATAGGGCAAGTATTTAAACTACACAGGATGTTTATCTAAACTTAAAACAAGACTTAAACACCCTGTATGTACATTTGGAACTTATCATGGCAAAGAACTATGACGGAAGCTCATTATTCTAAATTAAAGCTAATATTATATTATTATGATAGTCAACAGTCATTGGTTAGTACAAGCAAAACAGTCGCCATTTAAGTCAATTTAATAGTGCCAATTTTCCTTGTTTACAAGCTGCATTAAATTCAGGGTATTCCCATCTTTTTGGGCCACACATGGAAATACCCAATTTCACTTTACTTATCTCGGGAATCGAACCCAGACCCTTATTACCTCGATTTCTAGACCAGGCCAGAAAAAAATAATTACCGCTTTTATTTTTGATAAAAAAAATCTAAATCCGACAAAATATTAGTGTTAGCGGTTTGCAATTTGTCCATGTAGTTAAAAGAAAGGTTTTTTGCTAAAGAGTCACAATGTAAAATCAGTAACAGTCACACTGTAACATCAGTAACAGTCACACTGTAACATCAGTAACAGTCACACTGTAACATCAGTAACAGTCTGTAACATCAGTAACAGTCACTCAGTAACATCAGTAACAGTCACACTGTAACATCAGTAACAGTCACACTGTGTCATCAGTAACAGTCACACTGTAACATCAGTTACAGTCACACTGTAACATCAGTAACAGTCACTCTGTAACATCAGTAACAGTCACACTGTAACATCAGTAACAGTCACACTGTAACATCAGTAACAGTCTGTAACATCAGTAACAGTCACTCAGTAACATCAGTAACAGTCACACTGTAACATCAGTAACAGTCACTCTGTAACATCAGTAACAGTCACACTGTAACATCAGTAACAGTCACACTGTGTCATCAGTAACAGTCACACTGTAACATCAGTTACAGTCACACTGTAACATCAGTAACAGTCACTCTGTAACATCAGTAACAGTCACACTGTAACCTCAGTAACATGTCAATCCGCCCAACCACTCCATAGGTAGCATGATCACCATAGAAACGATTATGTCAACGGAATAATCGACAAAGTGGCAGATTGTAGAAACATTCCTGCCGATTATAGAAGACATAACGATCGATACTATAGACTATTGTCGACTTAAGAATCGACACATGTCTTCTCTTTATTTTTGACATTGTCGAGCTTAAGGACGTATCTACGAAATGACGCGCTTCAATTCTAGGTATTGCGCCTTGTTGCGCACAAAACACGTAAAGTATCAAATTTGGTATAGCGATATTATTCAACAGGAGTTGCTGCTTGCAAGCGACACAGCGTCCACTCACGACGGTGGTCAGTAAAATAACCCTAAGCTTCAAGCCGTTAAGTATTAGTGTTAGCGGTTTGCAATTTGTCCATGTAGTTAAAAGAAAGGTTTTTTGCTAAAGAGTCACAATGTAAAATCAGTAACAGTCACACTGTAACATCAGTAACAGTCACACTGTGTCATCAGTAACAGTCACACTGTAACATCAGTTACAGTCACACTGTAACATCAGTAACAGTCACTCTGTAACATCAGTAACAGTCACACTGTAACCTCAGTAACATGTCAATCCGCCCAACCACTCCATAGGTAGCATGATCACCATAGAAACGATTATGTCAACGGAATAATCGACAAAGTGGCAGATTGTAGAAACATTCCTGCCGATTATAGAAGACATAACGATCGATACTATAGACTATTGTCGACTTAAGAATCGACACATGTCTTCTCTTTATTTTTGACATTGTCGAGCTTAAGGACGTATCTACGAAATGACGCGCTTCAATTCTAGGTATTGCGCCTTGTTGCGCACAAAACACGTAAAGTATCAAATTTGGTATAGCGATATTATTCAACAGGAGTTGCTGCTTGCAAGCGACACAGCGTCCACTCACGACGGTGGTCAGTAAAATAACCCTAAGCTTCAAGCCGTTAAGATTCACACAATCTAGCGAAATTTGTTGAAAAACTTAAATCCATTTGATTGTCTTTCAGGGATTAATTGGAATATTTTGGTAGTTCTTTCTGCCACCTTTTTGAGTTGATCATGGCTCCTTACATAAAATATTTTTAAATAAACACATTGCTGTTATTAAATAGAAGAAAAATGTTCCTAAACTCAAAACGAAATCGACAATTTTGTGTGAAGAGGTACCAGAAATATTTTTTTACAATATTATTTACCTAGATTAACCAATAAAAAAATTGCGATCTTTTGAAGATGAAGGAGTAATCTGTCTGTGGTAATTATTATTTAGATTCAGTTTAGTTTCGTTCTGCCGCAAAATGTACCGAAGAACTGTTCAGTCAAAACAAATTTGTATTTGTAACAAGAGAATCTCTCACTTTGTCGATTCTGTGGACAAAATCCGTTTTTGCGGCGATCATGCTAGGTGTGCTGGTGTGTGTATTTATACATAGATATCCCTTCTTTGGTCCCCCCCCTCGTAGCTTAATACGGAAATACTCTTCGACGTCGATGACGTAATATCAGATGACGTAACCACTGCCAGGTGCACAGATAATGTGAACGGGTTGTACACATTGCGTTGATGATTTTTTCACTTACTTATATTTTCACTATCACATAAAGTTTCAGTACACGAGTCTGTGTGCCACTAACCCAGTGATGATGACTATTCTGTCAGTTTAAGGGTGATAGTGAACCTAGTAATGATGACTAGGCAGTTTTTAGGGTGGAAGTCACTAGGATTCCAGTGATGGCGTCTCCTCGTGTGTGATAAGAGGCGGATTATCCGGAGATTTAAGAAGTTTCCTGATTAGTATCGTGATACCGCCTATGAGTAGACACACGCCAATTACCTGTAAACATTAAGAAAGGTGGGGTTAGGTATTTATTTATTTTGAAGAAAAACTAACATTAGCATATAATATAATAATAAATTCTACAAATTTCACACAACGCCATCTAGTCCCAAGCTAAGCAGCAGGCTTACGCCCGATATTAATATGCTATCTCAATCCAAATCCCGATCCTTCGTTTTTGACGGCTGCTTCTGATTGGACATCTTTAAGACTCGGATAGGCGAATTCGGTCGTTGATTGGTTACAGACAAAGATCGGGATCAAGATAGCAACTGAGATAGATTATTAATATCCAGCATTAGCCATATTACAAATTCTATTTCTATTATAGAAAGAAAATGGCGTATAATTATGGAATCAGCTGTTTGTCAACTGTCAAGTGAACCTATTTCATTTTCAGCCATATTGCAAATTCTACTCGTTAACACTTGACACTTGACAAACAGCTGATTCCATATACGCCATGTTCTTTCACTTGTCGCCTTAGCGATTACGATAACAGAAATAGAATTTGTAATATGGCGAGGCCTGCGGAGCTTGTGCTTGTAATAAACAACTGATAAACATACTTATACAATATTTGTAACTACATACAAATTACAGATAAGTTACACCCAGACACTAGACTACTAGAATAACTACTAGACCAATAGGCCAGTTAAAACTACTTACAGTAAGCACATAGAGGCCGTACGGCACCCAGTAGCGCAGGCGCAGCGCCGAGCGCGCCAGCGCGGCGTACTCGGGCGTCGTGGCCGTCTCCTGCCGGAAGCGGAACATCGGCACCATGGTGTCGGCGTCCGGCAACACGTTGTTTATACTGGGGGTGGGCAAACATACAGGATGTACAAAGACCGATCACATAGCCGATAACTACACATTCTGTACATAATTATAATTAAGTAACTTTAACCAAAAAATAATGCTGCGAAAATACTTTTTTTTTTCATCTGTAAAAAAGATATGCTTTTTATTGCACGCATTGCATAGCGCGACAACGCAACGCAACTTTCGATCAGCTGAGCGTATGGCCACTCGCGCTTGGTCGTTGACCCGACCGGCCCGCTTGTTTAGTATCCATTGCATTTTTGTAACTTCAAATGCGTAATTTGTTTTGAAAAATCGATAATTTTGATAATGTTCGTTCGGAAGAAAGTTTACTAATGATACTTGAAATACAATTTTGAAAAAAAAAATCGCACTTTGACCTTCAATATCTCTAAAACCAGTGAATTCCCAGGTATGTTCTAGAAGAAAAAAACTATCCCAGTGATGGGTAGAATATGTAGTTTTCGTTTACGTTAACAGTCTTTTTACACCCTGTATAAGGCATATCAATTTAGAGTCTAAAATAATAATAGTAATACAGGTATCCATGATACAGTTTGGGACCTGCTGTTAAACCTATCCCTATTCTAATGTAAGCAAATAAATGAATTTGAAAATTATTTGAAAACATATTAACAAAATCCGTCCTCTCATTCAACGCTTCATTCATTACTTCATTATCCTCATACCATTCGGAAACACTTACATTTTTACTTTTGTTAAATCCTAAATTTATGTTTTCAACTGTACTTACCTTATTTACGCGTATAAATGATTTATCTTTATGTAGTATACATCTCTATATTTTTCTTTATTTCCCTAAATTATTCTTTTTTTTCTTTCTTCTTTTTTTTGTTTTAATTTTTTTCTTTATTTCTTTCAAAATATAAATGTGTGAACTCACGGTATCCCCCGGACTCGCCTGACGAGCAAGTTAATCTGCAGCTGCGCCGCGACAGCCAGCGGCATGCCGGTGAACATCTCCAGCGCTAGCCTGAAGTTCATGTCTCTGGAACACGGTTTAAATACAGGTTAGATTACGTTAGTTCAGTAAAATCTTTTTCTACAGAAGGCATCTTAGCCGTTGCTAGTAACGGTTTTGATACACTTTCCATACAAACGAAGCGTGTCAGTGTTACCAGCTACTCATAAAAACTGTCAAATGACGGCTGTCAATTGTAACTTATGTTTAGTGTTTAGTGCATCGGTTAAAAAGCAGCGGTAAAAAAAAAACCTGATTACTATCAAACTTTGTGAGATTTTTAACAATAGAAGTGGATTATTTACTTGTATTAGAAAGTTTTTATAAATTTTAACAAGTAAAAAAAATTTAAAAAACCCCCACCGCAAAAAAGTAAAACATTTAAAAAGTTAAAAATAACACTTTAGCCATGAAATTTTACGTCGGGGTACCGTTAAAATAAGTACCTACATACCTACAAGTACTAGGAAAAATCTTTACTTAAGCGGTACCCCGACGTGAAGTAAAATTTCATGGCTAAAGTGTTATTTTTAACTTTTTAAATGTTTTACTTTTTTGCGGTGGGGGTTTTTTAAATTTTTAATTTAATTCTTTATGGGACTAAATGGCAGCTATTCCGCATCGAACTAAAAAATTAAATTAAAAATTTAAAAAACCCCCACCGCAAAAAAGTAAAACCTTTAAAAAGTTAAAAATAACTCTTTAGCCATGAAATTTTACTTCACGTCGGGGTACCGCTTATTGTAAGGAAGGAATGATCCTAGTACTTGTAGGTATGTAGGTACTTATTTTAACGGTACCCCGACATTACGTTAAATTTCATGGCTAAAGTGTTATTTTTAACTTTTTAAAGGTTTTACTTTTTTGCGGTGGGGGTTTTTTAAATTTTTAATTTAATTTTTATTTTAAAATTTTTAAACGCATTAATTTTGTTATATAGAGTTTACAGTTATGAGAACTTTTCAGTGCATTGTATGTAGAGTCAAATGCTGGTTAAAACGAATCCAAACACGACATATCTGCTATTATTTTGTCAAGAGTCTACCTACTGGTGTGCCGGATAGCCTGGCTGCAGCATCAGCTCATCCTGTTGCCATCAGTGCATTGTGTTTAGAATCAAATGCTGGTTGAAATGAATCCAAACACGACATATCTGCTATTATTTTGTCAAGAGTCTACCTACTGGTGTGCTGGATAGCCTGGCTGCAGCATCAGCTCATCCAGTTGCCATCAGTGCATTGTGTGCAGAATCAAATGCAGGTTAAAATGAATCCAAACACGACATATCTGCTGTTATTTTCCCAAGAGTGTATTAATCTGCTAGATATCCTGGCTGCATCAGACCAAATACACCATAATGTTGCTTATTAATATTACACACATGGGTGCTTGAAATTTTAAGACACACATATGTTTGTAAGTAAAGTTAATACCCATAGACGTCTAAAGAAGCAACGGTAGCTAACATAAAAGAGCTGATAACCTTGAAACGGCTGAACCGATTTTGATGAATTATGTCTAAGAACCATCGCAAGAAACCCTGCTTTCAAATAAAAAAAACCGCATCTAAATCGGTTCACCCGTTTGGGCGCTACGGTGCCACAGACAGACAGACAGACAGACAGACAGACAGACAGACAGACACACACACATAGCGGTGAAACTTATAACACCCCTCTTTTTGCGTCGGGGGTTAAAAAACACATCGAAAAAAAACGACAAAAGTTTAGACCCTGGTATGTCTAGAATCATGTCCCGTATCGATTGTGCGTTAGTGTCCCGTACACCCTTTATACATAAAACACGATAAAAAACCAGATTCATATTAAACTCTTTTTCGATTTTATACAATAGAAGTGAATAATTTACTTTAGTTAGAAAGTTATTTATAATTTTTAACAAATACCAAAAAGACATCGATAAAATTCGACGAATGCTCACACGCTGTGGGGTCTAGAACCATCGAACCGATTGTGCTTCCATGTCTTATCCACTCTTTATACCTGGTAACTGTAGAAGTCAGCTTTACAATACTTACTCTGTAGCATTGAGGCCGTCTATCTTCCTGGCATAACTGGGGTCTGAGTGTAGGAAGTGCGGGAGGGACACGAAGGCCGGCGCGCCGAAGCGACAGCTCGACACGTTGAGTGCCCCCGACGGCACGCAGTTCGCGTCGCGCACGTTGTCGCAGTAGCAAGCCTGGACAACTTACTATTGTAGTTCATGATGAGATAACTCTTATATGGTTCACGATATAAGAGATACCGTCCTGCAGTAGTGTAGTAGCCCAACAACAACCGTCTGGTAGGAGAATCCTTTCTTTCATTTGGAGAATAAGGAGCTTTGTTTTACACTTTATAAGTATTCAATAAAAAAAGCTATCTCTAAAGAAGTAAATATGGAGTATTACCCATTATTTTTTTATTTAGAAACTACTTTTTGGAAGGGGAAGAACTATATTTACGTCAAGTTTTACATTGAAGGGTCTTTCAATAGTCTAATTGTAATAAATTATTTCACTTTTACACACCCAAAAGTGCAAAACACTTTACTGGTTCAAAAAATTGCTATGAGTTTTACTGTAACAATTCAGATAATTCACTAAACTACCTGAATGAATGCTAGCATAATAGGGATAATTAAACTCTTCTATACATAATATAACCTAGGTCGTTCTTTAAAAGTTAGAATGGTTTAGGGCCGAATTTTCAATAGTCGGATAACTTTCATGTGAGGAATAAAAATGGCAGTTTTACAGTTATTGTATTGAAAATATAATAATAATTATAACTTTATTGCCAAAACATAAGTATACAAAGTTTGTTCACATGCATGGACTAGAAATTGTGTTGTGACCCTACATACAATAACAGCATCCATTACCGAACCAGGTAAAAACCTGTGTTTCAGTTCCTGGCGCCACTCTGACTCTGAATATAGCAAACAGCCATGTTAATTTTTTGACTGACCTGTTGGTCTAGTAGTTAGTGACCCTGACTGCTATGCTGGAGGTCGTGGGTTCGATTCCCACCCAGGACAAATGTTTGTGTGTTGAGCACGATCATTTGTTCTGTGTCTGGGTGTAATTTATCTATAATATGTATGTATCTAGAAATATATGTATAAGTATGTTTATCAGCTATTTAGTACCCATAACACAGGCTCTCAAGCTTAGCTTGGGACTAAATGGCGTTGTGTGAAAAAGTTGTGGAATATTTATTTATTTATTTAATTTTTCAGATAAAAGTTATCTAACTATTTACAAATTAGCCCTAAATTGAATAGGTCAGAAGAGTACCTAGTATAATAATAAACGTACCATTCGCTGGTATTTATGTCCGTTGTCGAATACTGAGTCGTTGGCTGCGTACTGAACGCCGTCAATACCTTCCACCTGAACATCGCGATCTTTCGTTAAAGTCATGTACCTGAAAACAAAATAATATTGCATCATGTTCTGCTGGCTACTGGTACGTACCAAATGATTTTTCCAATTCAAAGAAGAAATCGAATAAATATACTTATTATTGTATTTAAAAATGAAATGACTTTTGTTAGTCTCGTTAAAACTCGAGAATGGCTGGATCAATTTGGCTAATTTAGGTCTTGAAATATTTGAGGATGTTCAAGAAAGGTTTAAACAGTAAGAAAATATAAGAAAATTAAGAGATAAATACTAAAAATAACAATTTAAGTACCCATACAATCGGTTGCTATCTGTCAAATAGTTAATAAGGATTTCGAATAGACAACATATTATTATGCGTACAATATTGGAATTATCGCGTATTTAGATTTAAAAAATACGAAAAGTTAAATAGTGTCACCATGACAGATCAACGTATTTTTGGTATTCAATTCTTGCGTATCTACAGCTTGGCAAAAAAGAGTAGAAAATAATGGAGGCGCCACTGTGCTCTTCGTATGGCAACCCGTGGCAACCGCATAGCGTACCAACCCAGTCTTGATACTTAGCTGTTTTTTAGACAAATTAATCTAATTTTGTATTATTTTTTAAATCAGTAATTAATTATTGAACAAGGACGTGTTCTCGTCGCGCAACTGATTACTTACCTAAAAATAATAAATTGGGTAAATACTCCTGAGATCACAACATTGTTTAGGAATTCTAAAAAAAGAAAACATTACATTGTATAAAATAATTTCTATATTTTATTCTAGTAAATCTTCCTCTAAATAATCTACCCCGAACACGTAGGCCGCAAACTCATCTGAGTCATGTTCGGGTTGAATGGTGAAGCTGCTATCATGTTCTAGATTTTTTACTAATCGCTCTATTTCCTCGTTCATAGTTATTTTTTTTCCAGAAATCCTTTTCTATTTTTATTACATGTTAGCACGAGTTCTTCCAATCCTCCTCGGTAATAGCTTGGAATGCATGTTCAGCTGCTTCCTGTTAAGACGAAATATTTCATTTATCCCTAACAATATTAAAAGTAAAACATTTTTATCACATACTGCTAATAAGCCAGATATAGAAAATACCCCTTTGTTTATCTCCTTCCAGCACGATTTTGCCTAGAACGATAACAGATTTCCCTGAATTAAATAATAGATTTAGACTATGGCACGACAAATTCTTTTACATTTCTAATGCAAACGCTAGAACAAATAATTATCTCCCACTTAAAGTATAATTATCGAAGAAATTTAATTTTCATTCAGTTAAAAGTCAAGTCACCAAAGTATCAATTTATCTCAGCACGCTATACCAGAGTAATGCAGAAAAAATGTAAACATAACCTATGTGCTCGACATTTATTGTTTCAAATTTCTAGTTATTCCTTATGCAAGCGAATTAATATAGCTTTGTATTCATCAATTAACACTTGATTCAACTAAAATCAGCAAAACAAACTCTTACATACCTGTCTTATCAGCGTTTCTTTGGTAAACAATGTGAAGTTCAGAAAGAATTGTTTGGGCCTCATGTTCCGCCAGACATCGCTTGTACACCTTATAAATAACCTCCCTGCCAGCACTCCGAATGGTTTTATTCATTATTCTTCACTTTTTACGGTTATTAATCAACGTTTGGTGGTCGAAATTAAAATTTTACGAAATCGTGAACTATGTTTACTAAGAGATGTCATTATTTTGGAATTGTTGCCAACAATCAAAAATTTAGTTCCGTTTCTACACTTTTTTGCCAAGCTGTACGTTCTGAATTTTATTTGTTACTTAACTTAGAATGAGGTTTTAAGCTGCATAAAAAAGTCTTATATTCTAGAAGTCAAAAAGATATGAACTTCAATCATTTTTTTGCAAAAAGTTAATAATATTATTTATTGTTTGGACTTTCATTAATTTAGTTTAATTTAAAGTACACCAGGAAAATTAAGTAAATTATATGTAACATAGGTAGTTCAGTTTAAAATTACGTATTTTGTATCTTTCAAAATCAATTCATTTTATTAAGGTAGTTAGGTTAGGTAGTTAGGTTAGCTATATGATAGGTATGCTAAGTTAGGTTAGGTTATACATGTTGTCATTCTAATTCTATCGAACACAAAATGATTAAATATGAGCATAACTTTATAGACTCGCTTAATATTAAGTAGTAGAAGTAGTTATTATTAGTTAGTATTAACTTAGTTATTATTGTTTCTGATCTATTTGTTGTCAGTATGTACCTATATCCAATAAATAAAATTCTTGTGTCACAGTGTTTGAAGCAAAACTCCTCCGAAACGGCTTGACCAATTCTTATGAAATTATGTGTGCATATTCAGTAAATTTGAAAAAGGATGTATACTAATAAAACTTAATTAAACTAATAAATTGAAACTAAGGCGGAACGGAGTTTGCCGGGCAGCTATTAAATAAATAAATATTCCAAATGTTGTGGAAAAGTTGTGGAATATTTATTTATTCAAGTTGCATTTTGCACAACCCAAGAACAGAACTCAGATCTCTACCACATGCTTAGCTGTAACGCTTGACCAACGAGGTAGACTAGACCTTGATTTTTGCCGTTTTTTTATTATTTTTCAAAAAGATCATGTTTACCTTAACAAGACAAAATTCATTATCATTGTAAAAACCAGTTTGTATTCTTACATGGCATGCGTAAGAAAGGTCAGTGGCCTTGTAATTTGGGACACGTATCGCTCGAACTTTTGTAACGGTATCATACAATATGTTGTTTAAACCCGACTTAACATAACAGCATTAGTAGCTGAGGTCTTAAAAGTTATCGAAATGATATGGCACCGAGGTTCAATTTAAATCAAATCAAAATATCTTTATTGTGGGCATAGGTGGCAGATGTTTAATAATAAGTTGCAGTTTCATTATAATCTGCCTTTTAGGCATACAATACACACATACATCACATACATACACATCATTACATACATATTCATCATTTTAAAATGGGCTATTTGACAAAATTTTTACCCCATTGTGATTTTACCAAGAGAATCAATAAGCAGTAGATAGCCTTTTGGTGAGACCGACAGACTTCTACGACATAGGCACGCAACTTTGATTTTTAGGCTAAATGTAAAAATGTTGCCTTTGCCTTTAAAAATGTTTGTAAAAAAAACATCGTTCGAATCCGGCGTGCCTGAGAGACATTTTCAATGACAGATTTAAAGCTAGAGGCCCAGCACCAGGTGTCAGCACCAAGTTACTCACTGACCACACAACAAAAGAAGGAGTAAGAAGAAGACCAAAAGCTGGTTAGTAAACAATAGTATATTTCATTACAAGTGCGGATAGGTTGTCATTGCAAAGAGTTCCAACAAATGTCTACCCGAGCCGAGGCGCAGCCGAAGGCGAGGGTTGACAGTCGGGACAAGTTGCAATGACGGTTTCGCACGTGTACTGAACGACTATTTTGATACAGTTGCGAAAAAATAAAGCAATTTAATAAAATAATAAAAACACAATAAACTCAACTAACCAATAATGTATTTCTTATAAAAGTTGTAATTCACATATACATTGAAGTTGGTACAGTTTTTTATACTAACTGGGGAAGTTTTAGGTTGCATATTTACTGTTTGAGACCAAATATTGTTAATTTCGTATGATTGTTCATGTATATTTGTCATATGCAATGGCGTTTGCTAGTTGATGGAGTTGATTCTGATGAATTATCATTTTATGACACAAACAACTAAAGCTCGCAAAGAAAACTTCTGAATAATGGCGCCAACCGTAGAATATAAGCAGAGATTTTTTTTTTCACACATTCTGGTAGGCAAAGGGAACTATCCCCATACAGCCAAGTCTTCAGTAGATTTTTTTTATTGATATGAAATGAAAATGGAATTTAATGTGATGAAATGAAATGTAATCTAACCTAACTCATTCAATCAAATCATTAAATCTGATATTGAAACAAATTAGTAGCTTCTTTTTAGAAATATACGTATTTGCATGAATCGTAAAAATTTTTCTTTTTAGAGAAAGAGTTTTTCTTTTTAATAGACATTATTTTGACAGTTGGGAAAGTGAACGCACTAGTTCGGGAAAGGTAAAAAAAAGCACCAGTATGTAATAGCCCACATCCCGAACGCTATACGTCCCTGCAATACGCCACTTTTTGAGCAACTGCATTAAAAAGACATTTAAAATACTATACAGCGGGCATGCCAAGGAAATATCACAGAAAAACTTTTTGTCTCAGTAATGCCATCTAGAATATTAAATAAATATTGGAGCGGCAACGGAGCGTACTAAAAAAATTTATAGACTTATGTCCACTAGGACACAAGTATTGGATGAAAATTTTGTTCGTGAGGTCCCGTCTATAGTAAGTTGAATGTCTTTGGTAGTAAATTGTAGTTCCCTAATTCAGTTATGTAAGGCTGTGAGCATAAGAAATCATCATCTTCCTAACCTTATCCCGTGTTATAGCAGTGGGGCGTCGTATTAAGAATGAAGAGAAAAGAGTGAATGGATGAATGATTTCACTGCCATTTTGTCGCTAGATGGAAACACATCTACAATTTCGAACATTTTCAATTTTTACACCTAACATAGAATTTTTTTAGACAACTTTATTACACGCGAAACCTAGGGCATTAGATTGATTTTTTTAGATAATCACTGTGCTTTTTAACTGGTATCATACAAAGATTAGAACATAATAAAGCTTTAGCCGCATGAATTTACTCTTTACACACGCATGCAAAGTAAATATTATACTTGCTTTTATTCTGCAGAAACCGTTTATTTACGGAGATTACAACTCCTGATAAATGTATGGCGACTATGGCGAGGTCTATCTAGGCATCCACCTTAATACGGCAGATAGGGAGTCCCTGTGCCGAGACAAACAGTGTTAGGTCCATTGTGCATTATGATAAGCTCTGATAAATAAATTCATAAACATTATCTTTTACCACAGACAATGAGTGTTGTTGTAGCACCGATCTACAAATATCTTTTATCTATTTCCGATGATAAAGAGTCATTGTTCCGTTTGGTTTGCGTTGTAAATTGTTTTATTGTTTTGCAAGTGGGTTTATTGTCTTTATAAGTAAGTTCACATCCTACTTATAAAAAAATATTATCTTGAAAATGGATATGGATAATGGATATATGTGTGGATTTTCGGTGTAAGTATATAATTCGGATTTTGTATTGATGACAATATAAGTTCGCAATGTTTACGTGGAACTTAAACTTTAGGTACTGGCAAAGTTAAAGGCCTCGTCCTCAGTGGAATTCGGAATCCATCGCAGAATATACGAGTATGTTTACAACTTTTTAGCCCTCCTAACAGACTACACATAAGCAGATACAAAACAAATACTGCTTAGTGTATTTGTTTTGTATCTGTATATCAAATACTAGTGTATTTGTTTTGTAGGATAATTAAAAAACCACACTTCAAAACCAGACCCAAAATTCAACGAGACCAAGGTCCAGCCATTTACCAAAAGTTATGAAGAATTGAGAACCTCCATTTATGTTGAAGTCGGTCAAAGAACACAATTACTCACGTGCAAATGTCCGATGCGAAAACGTACACCTCTGGCTGGCCATCCTCGGGGGCCCACAGCTCCCCTGTCGATCCCTTCACGACCCCGCATTCGCCACTGTAGTCTGTCCTGTCGGAGTATCTCCACTGGTGAACGTTGCCCAGGAGTGCGAAGTCAGACGCTCCGGTGTTCATGTTGAAGGAACCGTCGAATTCTGTCGAGCCATTACGCTGTGGTGACGGAAAGGAATTTTGTTAATCAACATGTAAGTAGTAGGAAAGAAGGGGGCGTGGAGCTTAATTATATGTAAGTATATATTTTTTTAAATTTATTTACGAAATCGCCGAGTTTACATTAAATATTATTTATACTAAAAGCACAGAAGGCTTTAATGGCTTTTATGGGGCTGGTGAGTTCGGAATACATGTAGTTTAATTAGTTATTTAATAAACCTATATTTTGTAAGTTTTACATATTAGATTGGATAAGTAAGTATAACAAACTAAACTAACTCAATGTAGGTTGCAGAAAATGCATTTATAATATCATTTTTGATTTTTTAGGGTTGCAGAGGTATTATTTTGTATGTCCACAGGAAGTTCTTTTACTGTTCGTTATTTTCCAAACAGGTTAAAAGAAGGTTAAGCTACGCCTGCCTAAGTCGGTTCGTGGATGGGTGACCACTTCTCCTTCTTTCTTTTTCGTGCAGTTAGTGACTAACATGGTGTCAGTTTTTATGCTGTCTATGGACCTCGCTTGGCTTAACATAGTTCAGTTAGAAAAGGCTAGGTTGCTGAACATACAACACGAAAGATATAGATCTATAAGACCCCGATAAAAAAAAACATAACTTTTGAAAAGGATATAAATAATAAGAAGGTTGTTGGTTGAAGCCTTTAGAGTTAATTTAAATTATAATATCCGACGTCGGAACACCGAAGCAAAGACACCTTTTTTAAGTCTAAATGTGATACTATCTTAGTCTAATATATCATAATAATATGAGACCATGCAGATTGGCATAGACCTTTCAAGCCTAGATACATAAATAGCCTATGTGTCTTTAAAATCTTTCCGAGTGTTCGTGCACTTATAATTTCTTCTCTACACGCACACACTACAAAAAAAAACCTATCTAATCGGAGATCTTATTGAGATGCGAATTTATTCTTATCACATAAAACCTGCACGTATAGAATGATGAAAATAGATGTCAGATTGGTTCAGACAACGGTAATCAAACACGTCAATGTAAGCCACTCATGGGGTGTGAACAAAGGCATTCAATAGCTAGGCAGGCTAGGCTAGGCTGTAGACGGGGTATCACGAATAAAATTTTCATCCGATACTTGTGTCCCAGTCCTCCTAGTCTAGTTTAGTACGCTCCACTGCCGCTCTAATATGGCTATATTATGCTAGATGGCGTTACGAAGAGCTCATACGCACTATGCGGCTACCCGCATGCGGGCAGCCGGACGGCTGGCCGCAAGCACAATTATGTACTTTTTTTTTTTTTATATATAATGGGTCTACTCTTGACCTCAATCTTGTCCTGCGGTCAGAGATGAGGTCGACGATGGAACGAGCTTACCCATAAGAAGCCTATTAACTCGCGACTTAAACAGATTGGGGTCATATGAACTCGGGAACACTGATGCAGGCAGGGAATTCCACTCCTTGGCTGTGCGCATAATGAAGGAACAGGCAAAGCGCTTCGTGCGAATGTGTGGAACATCTACAAGGAATGGGTGATAACCTGCAGTACGTCTGGATTCCCGATGGAGGAAAGGAGATGGTGGAATGAGCTCGTGGAGCTCAAGAGCACACTCACCGAAATACAGTCTGTAAAAGACCAGACATGCAACTTTGCGGCGGTGGGCCAGGGTAAAAACGTAATATTCATTTCTATGCGCACTGCGATGCGGCTACCCGCAGACCGCTCCGGCCACCCGGACGGCTGCCCGCACGTTACGGTTCGGTCGGACAAGTGACAGAATGTAGAAACATTTCTGCCGATTGTAAAATAAATAATGCTCGATATTGTAGACTATTGTCGACTGAAGTATCGACACATTTCTTGTCTTCATTCTTGACATTGTCCTGCTCAAAACAAAAGAAATGTTTCTTACAATCTGGCACTCTGTTGATTCTTTTAAATACAAAATCCGTTTCTACAGCGATCATGATCCGAGAGCAGTGGTGGCCCAGCGGATGTCGTCTACCCTTATTGAAGGCTAATAGGTCGCGGGAACGTCCCTACCTACGATTCTTCAGCAATCCTTCAGATCACCGTAAAAGCCGGGCCTAGCCGAGTCTATTCCTAGCCACATTTGTAAGTAACTTGAACATCATTACATTCATTACACAATATAGAAAGCAGCACGTATGATCCATGTAGGAATTCTTTGATCGTAACCTGCTGGATGATGTAATAAGTAATATGGTACCGATAACTGTATGTGTAGCGTGCATTGTGAGTTATAGAGGGGAAGAACTAAAATCTCTAATATAATTAGGAGCAAAATAACTCGAACCACTGTTCTTTCTCACGTATAATGGTTAATATTATTGGTAATAGAGAACGTATCAATTCGAACCATATACATTATAAGAAAGAAATTAATATTTATAGGCAACAGGTAAAAACTGTTGCCACACACACTGTAAAACATGAAATTATCAACAAAAACAGTCAAAAATAGGCTCATTTCAGCGGTAATGCCAGGCAGATGCTGCCTGACGCTGTTTTTCAAATGCACCTTTTGGGACAAGTGCCGATAGCACCTTAAAGTTAATTGAATAACCTTCACAATGAGGTAACTGAATTACCACCTAAAGCTAACCTAACCTTATTCATGGCTCTGAAAGAAAATTGGTACTTAATTTTGACAGAAAGTAGGTTTCAAACTTTTGTATGCAACAGCCGATTCTTTTTTTTCGCGTTTTTCCAAAGTTGTTTATATAGGTACATAGGTAAAAACACTGTAAAAACTTGTTCCAACATAACTTAACATCACGCCTGTTATCCCCGAAAGGATATGCAGAGGCGTACTAGAAGTAGGTACACCCACATTTCGCCGGGTTAAAGAAAAAAATCTAAATCCAAAATTTGTCCCGTGACTAATACACCTTGTAGGTATATTTCATGCCGGTTCAGTCAGCATTACTTCTAAAATCGGTAAAAGGTGGTATAATATGTTCATTGTGCCGTGACATTGACAAGTCGGTCAGACGATCCGTTATGTAATATTCGCGCAATTGCTGTTACGAAACCTAAGTAGTTGTTTCGTGCACAAGTATGTTAGAACGATTTGAGGTTAGTATTACCTTAGAGTCCGGTTTTATTAAGTAGGTCAATTAGACTGAGAGAACAGAATAATAATAATAATAATATTTATTAAATCAAAACATGGTATGAAAGATGATAAAAATAAACAAAGAATTATAAGTAAGTCATACATGTTTTGCTATTAGTCATAGTATGGTGGTGGTGGTGGTGGTGTCATTTGGTTAAGTATGTAATTTTAATGTGTTTGTGTAATTTAATTTTTATTAATAATAGTAATAATAATAAAATTTATTTCAGACCAAAGTCCATAAAACACACACATTACAACTTTATACATAATACATAAATAAATACATGAGAACACATAAAAATATACTAAACAAATTATTTTAAATACTGGAATGACGCACAATGAGTGGTCATCCAATGCCACATTATTGGACTGTCTGTCCTGTCGGCTATTACTGCCATTAAGCTGTTGGAACTGTCGCGCACTCGCTGCATCAGGGATGCTATACGTGTCCGCATCAGTGCGTAAAAATCTGGCACGCCATTTTCCGCGAACATCCCCGACGCACTGCAAAAGCGCGGCAGCCCCAACATAACTCTGAAGGCGTTATTGTATTGGACACGCAGAGCATTGTACGAGCTTTTTGTATAGCTGACCCATAGGGCACACGTGTACATAGATTGGCAATACGCTCTAAAGAGCGTAATTTTCACCTCCCTAGTACAACGTGCAAACCTACGAGCCAGCATGTTACATCGAACTGCCAATGCTCTGCGTTCCCTTTCCACGTCCACATCATCGGACAGACTATCTACATAGACTATTGATTATTTTAATGTACTTGTGTTTTAGATGATTTTAATTTGATTTTGATTTGAATTATGTGTATGTGTAATTTAATTTATATTGATTATTGTGATTGTCATTCCAATTTTTATATTTTGTATGGACTGTGTCTGAATTAAATAAATTATTATTATTAGTTTTTATTTCTCGGAACCCTTAGGTTCCGGACCTTTGGAAGGCGTACGAGGGGCCGAAGCCAACTCGCAGAGGTCCTTTGTCGTTTTTAATGAAGTGAAGTACCAATCGCAGATCTTCCCTGTATGCATTATGCAAATGCATCCAAGGAAAACCTACGACTAGTGCAGGACTATTGCAGACTAAAGCAACAAATGTATTGGGTTATAAATTGGGGATGGATAAGGTGAACTGGTTACCTAGTACTATGGAAGGACTATGGCCCCTTCCTTATCAATGCTTTATAAATACACGAATAAAATGGCAGGGGGTGACTTGCACACTCAGTAATGGGCCCTCTGAAACGGCCGCTAGCACATAGTGACGTAGCGACAAGAGGGCAACATAACCTGAGTTGCTTGAGGAGTGGAGAGGCATTCCACGGCTATCAGGACAATCCCGGAAGTACGGTCAAGATCCCTACCAGCACCTTAATGGAATGCTTCCTTCCTTCGAGCATGTTTGCTCTTGCGAATCTCCACTCTAGCCGGCCAACTAAGGCAAGAAAGAGGTGGGAGCTCCGTTCCTCGTCAGTGCTCACTCTGGCCGGCCAATAAGGGCTTTATTATTATTATTATTATAGTATGCACATAATTGTTACATTGCAAAATGCCTCTCGTCCAAGAAATCATTTACACTGTAAAAACTATTAATAACTCACAATTTTTGTAGTTCAACTTTAACTGGCAACCTAATAGTAACTGACTTAACTTCTTAACTTCTGACTATCTGTTAACACTGTCATAAATCTCCTACTAACAGCCGGGACCAACGGCTTCACTTGCTTTCTGAGGCACGGAGAAGGCTTGATATGTAATGGTCACCCATCAACGGACCAACCTCGTCAAGCGTAGACTTAATCTTCGATCGACCCTTGAGGCTAGCCTTATTATAGGCCTTATTATTTTAGTCACAAGCTCCACGAATTGTGACACGATATTAGTGTCTAATCAGCCGCTGTGTAATTTGAACAGGGGCTCGAGTCTGCTATTGCAATCGTGTCTCAATGACCGGTCATTGATCGAATATTTGACAACTTTGACAGTTTTTGACACATGGGAAATGTGTCATAAATTTGACGTTATACGTCAAAAATCGATCATAGACCGATCATTGAGACACGATTGCAATAGCAGACTCGACCCCCAGTACAGAAGTATAATATAATGTCTGACATTTATATCGCAATTTCTACCGTATTCTAAACTTACTTTAACCTTACTATCAATTCGATACTTGAATCAATACTTCCAACTGACGTTACTTCCACTGAAGCATACAAACTTTATCCTTGTTCAAATTAAGACGAATTCGCAATGCTAAGCTCTACAAAAAAGTCATAATAATCGTGGAAAATACAGTGCAAACTGAACTTTATGTGTGGGTCTTAAAGGTATTTTTCCAAAACACGTACTTGTTTACATTTTTGGTACTTAAATAGCAAATGCATTATCCAAAAGTTTTCCTCATCACTGAAGAGTCATGCCGTGACCAAAATAGGTATTATCAAATATTTTAATTAGGTAAGTATTGGTTACTGAAGTTATTTCTGACAATCATAACCGTAACTGCATGATTAATTGGATATTTTTGCAAATAACACAGGTATTTCTGCTGTTTATGTTAACACAATATTTTGTCTGGTATACTCAAAACTTGCTTGTGTTCAAAATATTATTGAAGTTAAACTTCTTTAAGTAAGTATTCTCGGGGTTAAAAGAACAGACCGCATAAGGAACAGTATACTTCGTTCCAAAACACAAATTGCAGACGTAGGCAACTCAGCCGCTGAACTAAAATGGGACTGGGCAGGCCACATCTGCCGCATGTCGCCACGAAATTGGGCGAAGGTATCAACCGACTGGATCCCGGACAGCAGGAGCCGGCGACGCGGCAGGCCCAGAAGGAGATGGCGTGACGAGTTGTACTCCTTTCTGAAGGATTGGCCAAAAGTGGCTGAAGACAGGAAGGAGTGGAAGAATGGAAGGGAGGCCTTTGCCCTGCAGTGGGACACCACAGGCTCATAATAATAATAAACTTCTTTACGCACGCTTGACCTGTGGAGTAAGCTGGTGAATGCGTGACGAGAGCGTTACGATAGGTGTGATCAGGCGAGCAAACGGAAGTTGAGGGAGAGATATATAGGTTATTGGAGATGGAGAGTTACGTTTCATATATTACTGTAGGAGCAAGAGAGAGGTGCGAGCACTCATTTTCTTTCTCTCTTTATCTCATAGCCAATAACGTTTCGTATATCTAAGACACAGTGCAGGCCTATTGTCTGTATCACACTTTAGGAGCAAGAGCGAGCAGTGCGCGCGCACATTTTTAACCGACTTCAGGAGGAGTCTTTAAAGAAGTTTTACTTGAGTCATGTGGTCAAAATCACACATTTTCTATGTTCTAAAATGGGTAGGTACCTATAGGTGTCAGTTTAACTCAGACTCAGATTGCAGACTTCAGTCTGAGTTCTTGTCGACTGTATTTTCCGTACCATACTTACACTGTAATTTGTGAACAGGAAATAAATCTTAGTTTTTAAAACCTATTTAAATTTTCTACGTTATGAGGTGTATAAAGGGTGTGAAAAGACCGATCACATAGCCGATTCACATATTTTGAACAAATAATTGATTTTCATCTTTGAAAAAAAGGGATGCTTTTATTGCGCGCATTGCAAATACTAAACTTAAGTAAAACTTAAGTAAATAAAGTTACACAAAGTGAAATAACATGAGAGGTGTTAGGATTTCTATTTGGAGACAACAAGTAGATCTTCTGTCTGTGCATAGTCTATGGTTAGTAAGTACTTCAGTATATTTTTTTTACAGCTGTAGTAATTTAGTTTATAGATACTTAGTTCTCTATTTAATCTATTATATAGGAATGGGCCTAAGAAAGAAAAAAATCTTTCTACAAAGACATGTTTTGAGGATGCATTAGACATACATACTAAATCATAACGCCTCTTTTTAGTGTTCTCGGCATTGTATGCAAGCATGGTGTGTTGTTTTAATACTAGGTGCATGATGAAAATCTGGCGAACAGTTAGTACATTGCAGGATTTATATAGCAGGTCAGTGGGAAAAAAGAAGGGATGGAAGTTTGCAACTTTTAAAATTGCTCTCTGAGCTCTTTCAAGTGGAAGTAAATTAGTTTTTGACGCGCCGCCCCAAGAAGTGATGCAATATTGTATTATAGATTGACCTAGGGCCAAATAAATTTGTTTGATTAATTTTGAATCTGCTATAGTTCGCAATTTTTTAAAGACATATATAAGTTTGCGCACTCTTTTAACTAGACTATTAATGTGTTTTTTAAAAGAGAGTGTGTCGTCTATAATTACCCCCAGGTATTTTATGTTGCTCGTTTTGTGGATAACAGGACAATTACACATGGTGGTACGGCTTCCACAATGATGGGCATACAGATAAGGGTTAGTAATATTAAGTGGAGGCTTGCGCATGGAGAAATGAATATATTTTGTCATGATCAGTTGTACGGCGCTCTTTCCCGGGTCAGTAGTTCCAGAAATCTTTATGCATACATACCGGAAGGATCAACTTTGAAAGTAGTCTATCCGGATTATGCTAAAATTATTACGTTTATATATCAACGCTCAGCCCAAACCGCTGGTATTAGAGACATGTAACTTAAAGGTGTTTTTAGTGATGTAAGTATCCACTAAAAAACGATTTTTGAAAATTCAACCCTTAATGGGAAAACATATGGGACGGAAGTTCGACATCCACGCGGGCGAAGCCGCGGGCAAAAGCTAGTTTCTAAATAAAGTACTAATGTCCCGGTCTGGCTTCATACTGCATGTCCATTTTTTTTTAATATCCTCATCTTAGATAGCTTACCTATTCTAAGATTTTCATACAAAAAACCTTTCTTCTACTGATCTTTCAACAAATCTTGTGTTGACAATTTCTGAATACAACGTAAAAACAGATAATTTAAACTATGTTTTGGGCGGTTTCCAGTCTAAACAGAAATATGAACACTTTTTGTACGTCAAAATGTTACTATTTTTATAAACGCGAAAGTTTGTGAGGAAGGATGGATGGATGTTTGTTACTCTTTCACGTAAAAACTACTAAATGGATTTTAATAAAATTTGGTATGGAGCTAGCTGACACCCTGGATTAACACATAGGCTAATTTTTATCCCTGTATTCCCACAGGAACGGGACCTACGCGGGTGTAACCGCGGGACGTCTGCTAGTTACTTACTAAGATAGTCCCCCAAAACCACCACTTTCAAGCGTTTGTTTTTTCTGTGAAGAGGAAGTGGTGCAAGACCAACCAACTCTTTACATAGAGAATCTGCCCATCTGACCTTCACAAACTATTTACTGGGTAACACGACACCCCATGGTTAAACTGGTTGTCAGACTTTCGAGCTTCTAACTACCCAAAACAACTGCCAAAGATCTACAATCTATGTTCTTTCTTTGGTATTATTTGCCAGCAAATGGAGCTCCTCGAGTTCCGAGTTGAGCTTACGATTACTGACAAATGCTTCCACTGACTAATCTAGTCCCCTCATATCTGTGTGGTTCTTTCCTTAGAAGACCATTTCAGACACTAATCAGATAATGTTTGGAGTTTAAAAGAGACTGCGACCTTTGAGTTTCTTTCGGTGTTTCTTCTAGAGTAATCACATAATCAGATAGTGAAACACGGACCCTACTTCTAGCTTTGAAATGACATGTAAAAGTGTTTGTATTATGAACTATGAACCAACTTACAGAAATAAATATAATTTATAAGTTACAAATTAAAGCCGGGACCAACGACTTGACGTACTTTCAGAATATACGGAGAGGTCCTTGAGATATATACAGGGTGTTTGGCAGAACGTTGAACATACGAAAATGGGGGATAGGTGGGGTCATCTGCTACTATCTCAGCCCTAATTTATTTGGCCTGGATATTTATAAAAAAAAATATTGCATTCTTCTAGTTTCACCGCTTTCTTAACTTTAAAGTGTAATTTTTAATCTTTAATGTTGGCAGATTCTTATAAAATTATTGCTTTAGCTAGAAAAAAAGGTATGAGTCCTCAAACTTACAGAAAAATGTAAAAAATACTTAAATCTTAATTTCAACTTGCATTAAAAAAAAAAGAAAAAGTGATTGAGGAGTTCCAATTCTAGCAAAACATCCCTAGTGTGACCCCACCTATCCACCATTTTCGTATGTTCAACGTTCTGCCAAACACCCTGTATATATATGTAATGAATTGTCACCCACCCACAGGTCGAACTCGGCAAGCGTTATTTACTTAGCTAAAAGCCCCTAACCTACCCAGCCCTGCTGTTTTTATACCCTCGTGATGATATCACATACCTCACATACCTACGTGCGGTATTGATTTTTTATTGTTTATAAGAAGATTTTGCAGGGCCATTACTGGCTGAGTCATCGGGACGAAAAACAAAAAACAGTATTACGCAGAGAGATTAAAAATACTATAGAGCGGGCATGTCAAGGAAATGTGAAAGAAAAACTTTGATCCCATGTCTCAGTAACGCCATCTAGAATAATATATGAATATTGGAGCGGCAGCGGAGCGTACTACAAAAAACTCATAGACTTGTATCCAGCAGGACACACTTTTTCGGACGAAAATTTTGTTCGTGATGTCCGGTCTATAGGTATTGAACATATTACGCAATATTTGATCAACATTTACAATAGGTAGTTTAATGCATTAGTTATTCAAGAAACTTCTAAGTAAATAAGGAAAATAACATGTCAATTGTGGTTTAGGTCTTCAAATCGAAAAAAGTGAGCCTTACAGTATTCGTATAATAGAATGATGTGTACCTAATAAGAATTATGTGATCGTGGTAAACACGCCGCAATAAAATAAAATGACAGTAGGGGTACCAACCACACGCATGTTGCGTGTAAAAAACATCAACATGTGTAAAATAACTCTAGTTTTGAAAGTTGGTGGCCATGGATAAAAAAAACACCAAAGCCTTTTCAGACGTGTTTTTATGAGGTCGGTTGTATTTTTTTTTTTTGTAAGAACATTTTTATTGTTTCTAACACGCAAGGAAGAGATGATTTCGTCATGAAAAAACAGGGCAAGATAGCGAAATCATCTAACATAAGTACAGTATATACTTATCACAAATATTGCGCTGGAGTCAAAACAATTCAAAGGTCAAATGAATCACAGTTCGCCATTGTACACATTTGTCTCCGACAAACCCTGGTACGAGTTTAATGATTGTCGCTTTTTTGTAGCATAAATAACTATGTTTTTTATTTTAAAACTGCACATACACATAGCTACATATCAAACTAACCTTTCCAGTATGAACTGACCCCTCAATGTACAAAAATTCTATACAATGCGAGATCAGCCTCTACTGGAATATTTAGCTTGAAATGTAGCCGTGTGCACACTGAGTGGGTCATTTGAGATAAAAGCGTGACTATAATGCAAAACCAGTAATTTTATGCCATTACGGAACAGAAGCAGAAGTAGTGGCAGTTTGGTGGTGTGACCGACAGACTGGCATGTCATATAGGTCTCCTGTTCGAACTCAAGGCACGCACCGCTGACTTACTCTATTTAGTCGGGAAAACAACGCCAGACACAGTCGACAGATGATAGAAATGTAACAGAGTATCCCAGAGCGATAAGACAAAACTTATTTTCTCTACTTTAGTACTACCAACAGTATCAGACACTTTACATTGGCCATGACGTAATATTCTACAATATACAGGCTTATTTGCAAAACAACAACAACCTCGCAAGACTAGATAGCTAATGCATCATAAGCAACAACTTTTGTTCTACGACTTATAATATTTTTTTTAAATTTTATTTTCATACAAAAATAAATATTAATTCAATTGCGCCCTTTAAACTTAATAACTCTACACACCTCGCAGTTTAGGTCGCAAGCGCCTGGAACTTCGACGTCCTGTCGTTTATGAGTGAAGCATAGGCTTACAAATGTCACGACAGTACAATAAAAACTTAAAATATAATTTTAGTTCCATGTATTGTTTTACGTCAGAACTCGTAGAACAAAAGTTGTGCTTATTATGTTAGTTATCAAGTCCCGTGAGGTTGTTGGTGTTTTTCAAATACATAAAAATCAGTCATGTGAATGTAAGTTTAATAACACATATTTTTAGTTAGCTTTCTCACTTGGTACTAGCCCAAGGGTCACACGACAAACCCCACAAATACGCAAAAGCAAATGAGACACTACTGGCCTAAGGTTTTATCTTTGAGAAACTAAGTTATGTCTTATCGCTCTGGGATCTTGGACTATAAATAGAAGAAAGTCTCTTACCTCGTAGAACCAGCCGAACTTATCATAGGGCATGGTGATGCCTATCTCATTTGCGATGTCCAGCACGGGGTCGCTGATGCCGTCGAACATCCAGGAGGTGACGTTAGCAGTGAGGAACATGTTGCTGTGGTACCGGCGCAGGAACACCTCCGTTGCTAATCTGAAGGCGTAGTTCTCGTTGCGCATCATGTAGGCTACTGTCTGTTGGAAAATATAGGTACATTATTGGTACGATTTGATGTAGAATATGCTTAGATGGTTTGGTCACGTTGAAAGGATGAATGAAAGGCGACTAACGAAAGGTAAACGCCGAGAGGGTGACTTTCTTGGGCCATGGGAAATATACTTCGTATGCTACACTTGTTTGGATAAAGTTGATAACATTACAGTGATACACTAACACTAATTGTAAGATCTTCTGTTTACCTGTGACAAACAATAAATAAATGAATTATGAACATGGTGAAAATGATTTCTGTATAATCTGTACGTTGTTTTTTAAATAGTTATGTATTTGATGAAAATAACTCGTGCAGCTTAGTGATTCTTTGTAAATGACTGACTTCCAAAGCTGCAGTTATGGATTTTATAGCAAGGCCGTAACGCCTAAAATTGACTAGATATAAATTAGTGAGTTCTTGCATTTTGTAGAATGTGTTTTATGAATAAAACCGTATAAAAGTGATTTTTTGCAGTTTATTGAGTTCTTGCAATAAGCCGATTTGTTTCGTGCGGAAATCGAAACTGCGAGACGGAACGTACCTAGCAGCCACTTTTTTTTGTGCGGGGTGGAAGATTATCACGGATGTCCTCCACCCCCGGAGGACGGAATAGTCAGACTCAGAATCTTAGTGACTGAAAACCACCCTGGTGTTCCGATTCACACCTGCGTAAAAGATACTTTCGCTCGGCGGTTGGCAGTACCATCAAAGTAGCAAAATATCTTAAAAAAGTACCACCAACTTCTGTGTGAAAAACAGCTGTTGTTACTTCTTTATCTGTCAAGTGAATCCTAATGTCCATTATTTGTTTTTAGGGTTCCGTAGTCAACTAGGAACCCTTATAGTTTCGCCACGTCTGTCTGTCCGTCCGTCCGTCCTCGCTTAATCTCTGTGACCGGAAACTACGGAACTCTACACTAAGCGTGGCCCGACACGCTCTTGGTCGGTTTTTTATTTCGACATGCATCACTTGGCCAAAATTTCTTCAAGAACACCCTTTGCGTGTTCTACAGTCTACACTTCTATCTGACTCGAAGAAGAAGCAGAAAAAATTTAAAGAAAGAACTTGCTTACCGCTACAACCGGGTTGATACTGGTGATGTTATCGGAGACGTGGCCAATGGACATATCCGGCTGGAAGTGCCACCAGCGCTGGTTGTAGAAGGTCAGCGTGCTGTTGTGGTCGTTCCATGTCAGGTTCACCTGTTGAAGAACCAAAACACGTTCATATGATGTTAAAAATTCGTGTGATACAGACAATAATGTCTGTATAACACACACTGTAGGAGCAAAAGAGAGTAGTGCGTGAGCGCATTTTCCTCAAAAGAAATCAGAAAATCCTAGTTCCTTTTTCTAAAATTAATTGTTTCCAAAATTATTTTTATTTCGTAAGTTTTCTTTGTTTAAAAAATCTCTCCTTATTACATAGGACTAAACATACCTAACTGGTGAAATGTGGGTGTACTACTTATGGGAAAAACTCATATTGTATATACCGATATTCTTGTTCGCACAATGTTGTTTATGCGAAGAATGTTTAGGTATCCAATAATCGCTGCGTGTTAGTTCGGCTGGCGTCGCTTTTCCTTTAGCGAATCGTACGATGAGAAAGTGGGATCGAGAAAATTATAATGATGACCAAATGCGTGATTTTATGATCAGTGTGTGCGGCTTCGTAATGAAATGGAATTATATTAATTTCTAGAAGAATTTCTTTCTAGAGGCATCATCATCTGCCTAGTTTTTTATTAACTATGTTGAGGTCGGCTTCCAGTTTAACCAGATACAGCTGAATACCAGTATTTTACATGGAATGACTGTTTGTCTGACCTCCACAATCCAGCATCAACCATGAGGTCTCGTGGTTAAACTGGTTGTCAGACTTTCGGGCTTCTGACTATTTGTAAAAGATCTACAAATGATAGCCGGGACCAACGGTTTTACATGCTTTCCGATACACGTAGGAGTCACCCATCCACGGCTTAACCTTCAATCGAGCCATGAGGCTGATATTATTTAGCCACAAGCTCCTCCTTCTAATACATTTCCCGAGAAATGAAGAGTAAATCTCGAAAGATTTTGGATCATTAAGGCCATATTTCAATAACTTGGTGGAGCCTAGATTTCTTAGTGTCTGGCTGATTTTCTGAGACAAAGAACTCAAACAAAATCATAGAGGTCATAATATAACTATATTTCAATCCGAAGAATCTTATGAATTATCAAGTTTTTTCATCTGGATTTTGTATATCACCCCGCCGGGTTCTGGGTGGGATTGTAACAGATTGATGGTAATATTCTCGCTGCCTCTACTTATTTTTTAGAACAAAGATAACCATAAAAATACAACCGACTTCAAAAAACACTAACCGGTGTAAAATAACTCTAAATTAGGAAGTCTGTGGCTTTGGTGGTTTTGTCTTATTCATGTTTGGCCACCGACTTCCGAATTTAGAGTTATTTTACACCGGTTAGTGTTTTTTGAAGTCGGTTGTATTTTTTGTGAAAAAGTTTTTATTTAACAGTTTTTAGTTTTTTCACAAAATGAAAACCACTTGGCCAAACTATGTAATTTTTTTATGAGACCAAAAAGGAACTAGTCCGCATCAAACTAAAAAAGAATCACGTAAATCGGTACATAAATCTCAGCGTAATCGGTGACAATACGTACAAAAAAATGTTCTAAAATAAATTAATTTTCATAAAACTATTCATAAAATGAAAACTACCGGGTCAAACTATGTTATATTTTTATGGGACCAAATGGCAGTTGTTCCGCATCGAACTAAAAAAGAATCACGTAAATCGGATCATTAATCTCAGAGTTATCGGTGTACATACATAAATAAATAAAAAAAAATAATAATAAAAATACCGATCGAATTGAGAACCTCCTCCTGAAGTCGGTTAAAAAAGGTTACAGTGAGTCAACCTTAAAATATAGACGTATGCTGTCGGGGACATTTTTTTTACCTTTTAAAGAGGAACAATTCCGTGATACATGTTTTTTGCGTAACTTTAACCGTTTACACAGCCAACGCAGCGGAAGCTATCAAAAGAAATATTTTTACAAGTTTTTGCAACATTTTCATTGATACTTCGCTCCTATTGGTCGTAGCGTAGCGTGATGTTATAAAACACTTTGGTCCACAAACCTACCTCTTCCCTTACATAAACTACTTGCATGGGACTAAATGTGAAAGGGACCAAGTGCGAATGGGACCAAGTGCGAACGGGAATAAGTGCGAACGGGACCAACTGCGAACGCGGTACCAAGTGCGAATGGGACGAAGTGCGCATAACCCCTCTGAATACCCCTTCGGGGATTACAGCCGTGATGTTACGTATTTATTATGTTATGTCATATCAACGCCTTCTGTTATATCAGTTACTAAGTAACATAAGATGCGTTTATCAAAAAATTAAAACACGTGCTTGCATCATTCAAAATATTCAAATGCTTATGATTTAATTAATATAAGAAATTATCATAATAATCCCGTTAGTAAAAAGATTATTACAATTGCTCATTGAGTCGGTTCACATGCAGTCAAGGTGAGTCGACGGCCTTGGAGAGAATTATCCAAAACCAAAGCGTTTTAGAAATCTTTTTTTTTCAACGTTTCCTATCTTTAGGATTACTTACCTGAAAAATGTTGATATTTTTCTTTACGTATTTCCACACTGTCATGGAAAGAGAATGTCGCATGATCGTTGACGTAAAATATAATTCAATAGATACGCTTCTAAAACGTGCGTCGGAAAGCACGTTAAAGGGTTTATATTTATACTATTATTTGTAGGAAACCTTACTAGGAAATCGGTAGATGTCGTGAATCGCGGATAGAACAGATTGTATCCGATTTATGATAAATCGGAGGTTCCGACAGCTTGGTTGCTACATAACTCTTCCTAGTCAGGTTTCCTATAAATTGAATAGTGTAATAAAACCTTTTGATCGACGGTGATCGATCGACGGTTCGTCGATACGGAAAGTGAGCTAAGTGTGAAAAGACGTAAGGACGCATTCTTTCGCATTAAAGACGCGGCAAACGCGCTTATGTCCGTGAACCAAATTTACAGACAACCGTATTTTTAATAAACAACGCTTAAAATTACGCGATATACGTAACATTATGTTATTGCACTCGCGTACTCTCTGTATTGTAGTATTACGGAAGAAAAACCAGGTTAATGATTTACGCTAACACACATACCTACGTACAGAGGCAATTACTTGTAGAGGTCAATCACTTGCTTTTTCTACTTAAAACAATTAGAGAAACTAAGTTAGTGTTGTAGGAATCTTCAATACTAATACATGTTATAAAAAGTACATTATTATGTATGGGGTAAACTCCGATATTATTCATCCGATTTTAATCATTCTTTCACAAATGAAAATTATATCGGAGAGCTGCAGGGTATGGTTTATGGATTTGGATTGAGATAGAATATTAATATCGGGCGTTAGTAGAAAACCAGCAAAAGTCACGGTTTCACCCGCGTAGTTCCTATTCCCGTGGGATTACAGGGATAAAAAGTAGCCTATGTCATCCGGGAATAGTGTAGCTTTCCACCAGTACAATAATTTTTAATATTGGATCATTAGTTCCGAAGATTACCCCCTACACACAAACTTAAAAAAAAAAAAAAAATTTATAGGCTCCTATCATTCTTTTTTTTTTAACCCCCGACGCAAAAAGAGGGGTGTTATAAGTTTCACCGCTGTGTGTGTGTCTGTCTGTCTGTCTGTGGCACCGTAGCGCCCAAACGGGTGAACCGATTTAGATGCGGTTTTTTTTATTTGAAAGCAGGGTTTTTGCGATGGTTCTTAGACATAATACATCAAAATCGGTTCAGCCGTTTCAAGGTTATCAGCTCTTTTGTGTTAGCTACCGTTGCTATTTTAGACGTCTATGGGTATTAACTTTACTTACAAACATATCTGTGTCTTAAAATTTCAAACACCCATGTGTGTAATATTAATAAGCAACATTATGGTGTATTTGGTCTGATGCAGCCAGGATATCTAGCAGACTAATACACTCTTGGGAAAATAACAGCAGCTATGTCGTGTTTGGATTCATTTTAACCTGCACTTGATTCTGCACACAATGCACTGATGGCAACTGGGTGAGCGGATGCTGCAGCCAGGCTATCCAGCACACCAGTAGGTAGACTCTTGACAAAATAATAGCAGATATGTCGTGTTTGGATTCATTTCAACCAGCATTTGATTCTGCACACAATGCCCTAATGGCAACAGGATGAGCTGATGCTGCAGCCAGGCTATCCAGCACACCAGTAGGTAGACTCTTGACAAAATAATAGCAGATATGTCGTGTTTGGATTCGTTTTAACCAGCATACAATGCACTGAAAAATTCTCATAAACAAACTAACGTAAACTCTATAAAACGAAATTAATGCGTTTAAAAATAATAAAATAAAAATTTAAAAAACCCCCACCGCAAAAAAGTAAAACATTTAAAAAGTTAAAAATAACACTTTAGCCATGAAATTTTCGTAACGTCGGGGTACCGTTAGAATAAGTACCTTCATACCTACAAGTACTAGGAACATTCCTTACTCAAGCGGTACCCCGACGTGAAGTAAAATTTCATGGCTTAAGTGTTATTTTTAACTTTTTATATGTTTTACTTTATTGCGGTGGGGGTTTTTTAAATTTTTAATTTAATTTTTCAAAAATGTCTTTTCGACAAACTGCCCTTTTGAATATAAGCAGCGAATTGTAACAAGACAACCAGTTTATGTTTGCAATAATACGTAGAACGAACTGTGACTAAATCGAGTCCAACCTTCTTTTGATACTGTTTAATCAGCAAATCAAAGTCCACCAAAAACAAACCTACAATACGAATGATTCAGACATTACTTTGCCGTACAAAGTTCTTTGTAACGTTTGGTATGAAACATAATTGGCAATTTATTAAATTCACTTATGTAAATACATACTATTTAGGATAAAATACGTTGTTAGAAAAAAATACTACTGCCGCTATATTCTATTCTATTCATTTTTTTTTTATTATGGCAGACAAAGCCGTTGTCGACTATTCTGCCAATGTCTTTGATTCTGATAAAACCACCCCGTGGAAGGGTGATATTTGAGCGTTTGAACCGCCGTCATTACCTTCCCCTAAATGTTAAGGGAAGAGATGTATTTAATAGAATATTTCAGCCATTTCCAGATTCTGGTACTTTAGCAGATTCTGAGAATTACTGAAATATTGCATTAAATATAATTATGTCTCTTTCATTAACATTTAGGTGAAGCAAATGACGGCAGTTGAAACGCTCGAATACCTATTCACCCGGAAACATGAATGAAGCGAACTGTCAATACCAAGCATTAGTATGGAATGACAGCTCAACTCAACTTCATTTTCACGTGGTGATGTTAACAGAATCGCACTGCTGGCTTAATTAAAATTAAAGGAACTCATTGTTACACGTGTTAGCTTCAACACAATAACAAAACTAATTTGCATACTCGTTTTGGAGACAACTAAACGCTATAATGATGATTTTGCACGCCATTTTGAACAAAACACTATTTATATTTGCCCCAAGTCGTCTAAACTAAACAGTTTTGTTACCTATGTAATACACCACCGTAGTAGTATAAAAAAAAAGATAATAAAATCTATTCTATACATATTTTTATTCTCTTTATTCTTGACATTGTCGTACTCAAAACAAATAGTTCTACAGTCAGTCACTTTTTCGGTTCTTCTGTAGACAATATCATGTCTATGGTAATCATGTTACGTGTGATCATGCTCCGAAGCAAAAACGGTGGAGTCTATGGTTAAAAAGAAAGAATATTGAAGTTTTTTGGGACAAGGTTACTCTGCTAGAAAAATAACATAAGTAGAATAAAAGAATCGAGACAAGACTAGCTAGATTATAAAAGGGCCTATTAAGGCATACGGCATATTGGTTTTGCCAATCTATATCTGTATATCTATCTATACCAATATTAGAAAGAGTTTGTTTGTTTGTTTGTAGGAATTTAACCCAAAAAGTACTGTACCTACCAATTTAAAAATTCTCTGTCGTAATCGACAGAGATTTTTTTTCTAATGAAAGCTATATTAAACACCGAGTATCATAGGCAAATTATACATATAATATACATATTATTATATTATTTTCATAACTATGAGAGGCATGTTAAAGTTCAAATGATAAATGATATTTGTGACAACAACACGTCATTTTTTTAACTAGTAGATGAGATCGGAGTTTCACTATCTGACTACTTACTCTGAAAAGAAACACCGAAAGAAACTCAGAGGTTACAGTCTTTTTTAAAGTCCAGACATTATCTTGGTCAAATCATTTAAGATCCATGCAGATTAGTGTCTATGTTGGTCTTTTGAGGAAAGAACACACACAGATATGAGTGGACCAGATCAGTCAGTGCTAGCATTTTTGTCAGTAATCTCAGCTCAACTCGAGGAGCTCCACGTGCTGACGAACAATACCAAAGAAAGAACATTTGGGTTGGTCCCATAAAGAACTCAAACTGCCAGACAAAATATAAAATAATTAAATAAAAACTTAAAAAGATTTACAAAGCGCGCGGACGAAGTCACCGAGCAAAGTTAAGTACTAGTAGTTCATATTTTTCCTAAACCATAAAAGGGCAATGAAGACAATTTTATCGCATACTATCGCGATAATCCTGGCCACGATTAAATGCTTATTATTATACTACAAGTCTACAATGGAATTCGATAGCCCTCGTAAATAATTCCATTAGCGATATAAAATCATTGTCAGTAATGAAGACAGTCAATAACCAATAAAATGTAATAAAACATGAAAGAAACACTCGTACGATTTCAAATCGATCTATAAATTACAACAATGGATTTAGACTATCAAAGGATTTGTATTTGTGACGACACAATAATTTCAAAACTTAATTAATCATTGAGATAATGAATTGCTACTAGTGGTTGTCCAGTACTTGAAATTCGATCGTTTCACCATTATGCACTTTTTCTTAATTAAGTCAAGGGGACTCACATTGCAAGCTAAGTTATTTTGCTTTTTGAGAGTCATAGGCTAACAAAGACCTTCGTCCCGTTGCATAAAACATTGAACTGTATTAATCTTAGCTAGATGTAGACCGCATGATACTTGCAGAATAGAATACTTGTGTTACAACGGGCGGCCTGATCTTAAAAACAACCTTTGAATAGATTTAGTAGAAAACTAGCAGCCGTCACGCGGTTCCACCCGCGTAGTTCCCATTCCCGTGGGGTTACAGGGAAAAAAGTAGCTTTCCACCAGTGCAATAATTTTCAAAATTGGATCCTCAGCTCCGAAGATTACCCCCTACATACAAACTTACAAAAAAAATTTACCTCTTAATAATATTAGTATAGATGAGAAAACATTTGTAGGAGCTTGTGGCTAAAAATAACATCCTCACGGGTCGATCGAAGGTTAAGCTATGCTTGACGAGTGGTCAGTGGATGGGTGACCATTCATTACATACCAAGACTCCTCAGTGCCTCGGAAAGCACATAGATTTATGACAAGGGGGGGAGAGGAGAGGGAGGGGAGGGAGGGAAGGGAGAGGGGGGAGGGGGAGTGGTGGGAGGGGGAGGGAGGGGAGGGAGGGGGGAGGGGAGGGCGAAGGAGGAGGTGAGAGGGGAGGGGTAGAGGCAGAGGTCGGGAGGGGAAACAGAGGGAGGGGTGAGGGAAGGGGAGCGAGAGGTGATGGGAGGAGCGTGGGAGGTGTGGGGGAATGGAAGGGAGGGGGAGAGGGGGAGGAAAGGAATGGGGAAGGGGAGAGGGGGAGGAGAGGAATGGGGAGGGGGAGAGGAGAGGAGTTGATAAAAAATACTATGCAATAGCTTTACCGCGGCAGTCCCCGAGTGCCACACGTCATTTTTTTTATATAATTAATGGGTCTACTCTTGACCTCAATCTTGTCCTGCGATCAGAGATGAGGTCGACGATGGAAGGAGCTTACCGAAAAGAAGCCTATTAACTCGCGACTTAAACAGATTGGGGTCATATGAACTAGGAAACACCGATGCAGGCAGGGAATTCCACTCCTTGGCTGTGCGCATAATGAAGGAACAGGCAAAGCGCTTCGTGCGAATGTGGGGAACATCAGTTCGTCTGGAGGTCCGAGAGGCAGTCGCTACATGTATAACGCTGGTATCCAACATAGTTAGGAAAAGGCTGGGTTGCAGCTCTTGTTGGTAGCAAATAAAATTACATAGGCACTTGACGACACTTGATTTTTCGTCATAGATAAAAATAGCCATTAAAAATGCTTTCCACACGCATTTTTATTATCAGTAAACTGCAAAATATGCAGATATGAAGGATTATTAATTAACTAATCAAAACAGATCCTTGAAATAATCCAGCGCGTGTGCTAAACGTGCAAATATTTTACAAATTTTAATCTGATTTTCGCCTATCGTAATGTGATGCATTACAATTAAACAGGGACATGCGTTAGCACATAAGTAGATACCTACTTCAAGCATTAGTAGATAGGTAACTAGAGTAGGCAGGTACATACTAACTCAAGAAACACACACAGTTTTTTTCAAAAATAATACAACCGAATTCATAAAAAAAATTGATAGTTTTTTTTTTTCAATAATTATTTGCCAGATCTTAGTTATGAAGATTTTCCAATCCGCACCAACAAAAAAAGGACCACGTCTGCTGGGTCCGCTAGTGTCTCTACTAAAATCTTTTTTGCAAAAAATAAAACCGACTTAAAAAAAACACTAACCAGTGTAAAATAACTCTAAATTAGGAAGTCTGTGGCTTTGGTGGTTTTGTCTTATTCATGATGGGCCACCGACTTCCGAATTTAGAGTTATTTTACACTGGTTAGTGTTTTTTTTAAGTCGGTTTTATTTTTTGCAAAAAAGATTTTTATTTTACCATTTTTAGTTGTTCCCATACAAATATTTGCCATGAATTTATTTTTATATTGTTATTTGTTAACAATACATATGTCATAGTAATAGGGTTATCCACTTATCCCTAATAAATGAAACTTACCATACCTAACTGTCGAAATCTAGGTATGTTGTACACATCTGCGTACCCCTCAGAGCATACAGGCGTGATGATACGTCATGATGTTGTATAAACAATAAATATTCAAGCGATTCCAGCAATCACGACAGATTTGCCGTCTATTTTTGAAGAGTTCCATTGTATATCTCCGAAGATCAGCACCAGATCTTCACCAAATTAAAATGGGACCACCTCAGGAGTATACTCTTTCAAATAAAAAAAGAATTTTGAGAATCGGTCCACAAATGAGGGAGAAATCGCGTAACAAACACACAAAAAAAAAAAAAAAAAAACATACCGTCGAATTGAGAACCTCCTCCTTTTTTTGAAGTCGGTTAAAAATACAACTCACCTTTGTATGTGACTCCCTGAACACATACGGGCCCACCTCCACGACTTTTAGCTTCTCTGCTGATCCTGCCAGTATCTCGTTGACGTTGCTAATGTTGAAGAAGTAAATCTCCAGGTACATAGGAATCGGAGTCTCCCGCCATATTTCAAACGACATGGACTCTGTTGTCAGGACCATCATCTGAAAAGAAATATGGAGGTCATTTTCTTATTTTTTTTACTTTTAAGTATGACGTGCAAATGTGCCTTTTAACGGTCTTATTGAAATAAATGATTTGACTTTAGACTTTGAATTAATCTGAAAAGGGATTTGCCCATTTTCTGAGGACACTTTGGCCAAGTGATGCATATGGAAGAAACAAATGATAAGCATTACAATTGCCATCACAGATAAAGAAACAACGGCTGTTTTTCACGTAGCTCGGTGGGACTTCTGTGTTAAGAATTGTATGCATTGCTCTCGTCATGCATTTGCCTGATTACTCCTTAAGTCAAACCTGCGTTAAAAAAAATGTTTCAATTTAAAAAAAAAGATTAAAGATACCGGGCTGGTATCCGCAACTCCACGTCAAAGCGCGTATGTTGCGTATGGGCTATAATCTACCACGCGGGCCCAGTGCGAATTGGTAGTCTATGTCACATATCTTCGAATTTTTGGTTCTAGGACATGCCGATTTCCTGACGATGTTTAACACCGAAACACCATCTACATATATTTCTGCTTATAAAATCAGAAATATATATATATATTACAAGCTACAAGGTTTATTTTTTTGAAATACCATTTTTTTTACAGGGCGCTACGCTGTGTCCACCCATGATTATGAACAAATCAACTATCAGCTGTTACTTACGTACATTTGCGTCAAATAGCTTTAAAATACTATTGTATGAACAAGCAGACATTTTTATATACAAAACATGCCTAGGTACTGTGTAATTAGAATCGCAAATTCGCGTACCTTCTGTAATTGTGATGTGAACAATGGTGGCCAGAACACCACCATAACAGCTCCGGAAACCACCAAAAAAGAGCCAAAGCCCAACAGGAGTCCGCTCTTTACCCCCGAAGACACCATCTTGATCTGTATTAATTACCTGTAAAAAATATTACAAATGATTTCCATGTTTTTCGGAATTCAAGCTAAGCTCTGCGTACCTACTGCAAGAGGCAGCAAAATCAAAATCAAAAGTCAGTTATGCAATGGAGGCTTTGGACGGGCCCTATTTTTTAACCGACTTAAAAAAAAGGAGGAGGTTCTCAATTCGACGGTAGGTATGTTATTTTTTTTTGTTTTTTTTGTTCACATGTCTGTCTGTGGCTTTGGTGGTTTTATTTCGTTCATTATTGGCCACCGACTTCCGAAACTGGAATTATTTTTCACCTGTTAGTGTTTTTTTAAGAAGACGGTTGTTTTTTTTTTTTAAAAAAGTTTGTATTTTGCAATTTTAAGATTCTTCGTATGTAAAGTAAGTCTTTCAAAACTTGAAAGAATCATTGGAATCGGTTAACAATTGCTATTTAGAAGTTCTTTCTAAACACTAATCTGTACATCTCTGCCGGGCCTCTTTCAAAATAGACAGGCGTAATGTTATGTCATGGAAATACAAAAACTCTGCATAGACAACTGACTGTAGCAATCGCGAATAATTTGCTGTTATGCGTTTAAGAGTTCCGTTGCCTGCCGTCTTCGTCAGTTTTTCTTCATTATATTATACTTTCCAAATGAACACACAAAAGTGGTAAAAGTGGTAAAGTGGCTTTGGTGGTTTTATTTCGTTCATTATTGGCCACCGACTTCCGAAACTGGAGTTATTTTTCACCTGTTAGTGTTTTTTTAAGAAGTCGGTTGTTTTTTTTTTGTAAAGTTTTTATTTACCTGGCAAGTCTGATATTCAAGAGTGCCTTTAAATGGTCCAATTTTATTAAAGCATTTGACTTTCATTTCAAGAATAATATTTATGCCTGTGTGTTGAAGTTTATTTCAAAGTTCAAGATTATTTATTTTTAAACATGAGCACTTAGACATACTTAACATTCAGCATTTATCTTATCAATTCGTCATTGAATAATCTATACTCTATGGGCGTCTTACACTTGAGTTAGTGTATTATGAAATATGCCTAGTATGTCTTGGAGTGTTGTTAGCTTTCTTCCACCTTTAACTTCGCGTAAAACATTTCATTTTTCATACGATTAGCAATTACGGCTTGATTACGATTGAGAAAGTAGGGGGAGCGAAGCGGTTGTTAAAAGGACACAGCGTACATCGGCGCGTGCACTCCGCGAATACGGACGAACTCCATATTGAATAATATTGATCATAAACCAGCATTCATACTCGGAACAGATCAAATCACAACTGTACCTACTTTAAGGGGTTATTTTTACTGTTTCAAGAAAAATAAAGACATCTTTATGAACAATTTTATGAAAATTTAATTTATTTTTGAACATTTTTTTGTATGTATGTTCACCGATTACGCTGAGATGTATGTACCGATTTAAGTGATTCTTTTTTAGTTTGATGCGGACTAGTTCCTTTTTGGTCTCATAAAAAAATACATAGTTCGGCCTAGTGGTTTTTAATTTATGAAAATTTTTGTTAATGAAATTTACTTTTTGATTTCATCGAACAATTGTTGTTTATTTGTTTGATTGTAATATATGTACCTACATATGTGTTGTAGAAATGGATAATAATGAATCATCTAGGTATATAAAAATAAAAAACTAAAAATTGTTAAATAAAAACTTTTTTACAAAAAATACAACCGACTTCAAAAATCACTAACCGGTGTAAAATAACTCTAAATTCGGAAGTCGGTGGCCCATCATGAATGAGACAAAACCACCAAAGCCACAGACTTTAGAGTTATTTTACACCGGTTAGTGTTTTTTGAAGTCGGTTGTATTTTTTGTAAAAAAGTTTTTTTGTGTTTCTTTTCCGGGGGTCCAGGTCGTGCTTTGATACCTTTCCACCGTTTATGTTACTCGTGCGGATAACTCTAATTGCAAATACAGGATTTGTGTGCCGTTGCGAGTATTTCTTATGTGGCGATATAGGTGGCGCCGCAAACCGCTTGATCGAACACTGATCAATGTATGTTATAGGTGATTAACTGTACGCGCTTTATTGCACCACGTTGAAGTTTTGAGGTAGGTATCAGATATTTGTCCATATCTTACGGTGCACATGAACTTAGGTATTGAATACTGAACGCCAAGATACTGGGCCAAAGACTAGTTTAGGGTCACCGTTCAATCTTAGCTTGTGTATCAATGTACACAATCGATTAATACCTACTGTAATTTCATTTCATTTGAATTGTGAAATAATCTCATCAAACAATGATTTTGTTGTATTAATTTTGTACTTTTATTGTATTGTGCACTACTTGTAGGTCATTTTATAAAAATATTCATTCTGATATGAATCGAGGCGAAGGCTGGAAAAACTGAATGGTGCGTAATCTCAGAGCAGTGACATTGTATTAGGCTTATAATGTATTTAAAAGTAGGCAAGTAGCATATATACTTACCATATTTAAAAAATGTAATAAGGTAGGTAGGTACTTTATCTAATAAATTACAGCTGGTCGATTGCATTAGTATCTAAGTATAGAACTTCGTTAGTATGTTACAACAAAAAAGCTAAAACTACGTAGGTATTTAGTGGATCATGTGAAATAAATAATTATTCTTATACAGATTGTGCATTAATTAGGTATACCTATTGCCGCTAAAACACCGAGTTTGCTTTGCTCAGCGACCTATCTCTAATCTTGTACGATGGTATGCACGATCACTCCCCCCCCCCCCTGGACTCCCTCAAGGTGGCGCTTTTCTTCAATTTAATCTGAGGTGCTTAAAATTTTCGAGCTCGCTTCGCTCGCTCAGTTTTTTTATAGTTCCACTTACAATTATTTACGTCTCCAAAAATATAGAATATCATGTTTAGTACACGTGGTGCCGTGATCATAAAAAAATTGATTACCTTAATTATTGTCTTAATTATTCTGTGGTTTGGACTCCACATGCAGCTATAAGCCGGCACTGGCTGTAAGCACATGCAGTTTTAATATTAATAATATCTGCAGGTGCTTACGGCCAGTGTGAGAGATATGCAAGCGAGGGCAACCGGGACCGTCGCGTCGCCAGGGGTTGCAAGTCCGTACCTACGCGTACTGGCACCTTTCTTCATAAAATGAATCTGAGGTAGAGTGCTAAGAATAATAAAGCTCGCTTCGCTCGCTCAGGTTCTTTTGCATTGCAAATGCATTATTGAAACACTTCCAGGCCCTTCCCTGGATCTAAAGCTGGATATGGTTATGACGGAATGGAACCCTCATTGTGCGAAAATTAATCCCAGAGGACAGATTTTTTAAGTGTATTGCGGTGCAGGTGTAGTAGGTACCTACGTTTAGTCTATACAAAGTTTAAAATAACAAAACATTATCATATTATTATCTATCAAATAGGTTTAGGGACCTACCTACAATGCTTATCAATTAATCTTTTTTCAACTATTTCGCATTAATATTGCTTAGGAAGAGATCCGGTTTGAGATTACTAGAAAACCAGAAACTGAGTCAACCAGATTTATTAAATAGATAAGTCTATGTTTAATTAAGCTGACTACAAATTACTTAATTACTCAAACGTCGATTGATGAATCAAGAAATTTTGATTCAGCATAAACATTTGCACTTTATCATCAAAAAAACTATGAGCAAAAAATTTTAAGTAGGTAGGTATTAATAATATGAATGTTTAGTTTGGATTTATTAATTAACTATAGTAGACGTCACGCGGTTTCACCCGGGCAGTTCCCGTGCCCGTAGGAATACAGGGATAAAAGGTAGCCTATGTCACCCGGGGAAAGTGTAGCTACCCAACAGTGAAAGAACTTTTCAAATCAAGGCAGTTGTTCCGGAGCCTATTCAATGCTAACAAACAATCAAATCTTCCGTTTTTATAATAATTAGTACAAAAGTATTAGAAAACAATAGTTAATTTAATCGTCTGGAATTCCAGTAGGTAGTTGACGAGTTAATTAAATAAAGTCTAAATCTAATTCATGATTGCAAATTAAATTATGAATAACAAATCTAAATCATTTTTATTATCCTTAAGCTCTATGGCTGCTGCGAGTTTTATCAATTATTTCCTAAATAAGGAAGTAGGTACTTACTTGCTTATTACTATGTATACTATTTTTTATCTAGTAGGTAATTCTATTGTTGGAACTAAAAACATCTTTTAGTCATTTGGCAAAAGATGTTTACTTTAGACTTATTTTCAACCAACTTACAAGAAAAGAGGAGGTTCTTAATTCAGCTGTATTTTTTAAAGTGTTTTACCTCATAACCGTTGTTTATGGAGCGATTTGAAAAAAACTTTCTTTTGTTTGTGAGGGTATACCTACTTCCCGTGTAGTCACATTTGAGTTTCATTGAAATTGGTTTAGTAGTTTGGTTGTAGTTTCAAAACAAATGGAAAATACGAAATTATAGAACTATGAATAAATTAAAAATTTCAAAGAAAAACTTTTTTATAAATAAATAAATTCCAATAAAAAAACCCACTATAATAACAGGTGCAAAATAACTCTAGTTTCGTAAGTTGGTGGCCACTAATGAATGAAACAATACCACCAAAGCCACAGACTTCTGAAACCAGAGACATTTTACACCTTTTAGTGTTTTTTTTACAAAGTTGGTTGTATCTTCTGTGTTTAGATAAAGTTATTTGACTCTTGAAATACCTTCAAAGTGAAACTACTATGATATTGTTGTTCACATAATTTAAATACTTACTTAGTCTTTTGTTTGAACAAAGACTTTTATCATTCATTTATTTTATAATAAGCAACTGCCTTAAACTTCATAGTTCAGCCATTATAGCCTTGTTTGTCAAGCAAGAGGTTCTGGATTCAAATCCAGGCAAGTACTTTTCACTGCCATTGCAACTTTTTTACAAATACAGTTACTTATTCATTTATAACATAGTATGGATATAAGTCTGTATCAAACTGCCATTCTGCTCGCTCCATCCTATGTAGGTAGTAGTGGCAAAGTGTCCATACAATTTGAACCCTATTACCTTCTTTAGAGGTTCCGAACCTCCAAAGGGAGCAACTCTACTGGTATGGAATAATGGCATCCAGACTCTATCATTGCCAAACATACTATAGGTATTTAAAACAAAGGTAGACCAATGACTTCAAGAGACAAAAAAATGTAGTTCGAAACGGTCAGCTTCCCTTTTGAGAAAATTGACCCTTCTCCACTAGTAGGTAGGTAAATGAGAAGAGGTTTATGTTCTGCAGTGGTACTCACTCTAAGAGGCTGGTAAGTATTATAATTTTTCTAAAAATTTTGGAAATTTTTGACAGGGACCAAATCTAACTAAATGTGATCCTTGAATCCAATCTCAACTACGCATTTGTTTATTTACTTACCTAATAAAGCAGAGTACAATAAAGCAACTAATAATTACAGGTACATAACTATGTATGTGTCACACAGCTTAGTAATGAGACAATAACAAAAGAGATTATTTAGAGTACCTACATAAGATGTTTCTGCTTGATACATGTTTTATGATTCAATATGACCTAAATACCTAAATATTATGATATTTTGCAAATAATTTTTAAATAACATTCGCTATTAGCTGATTAGATAAAATTGTTCGCGACTGTAAACAAATCAAGTAGGTTGTCGAGTTAAAAAATGATTAGATGTCATTAACAAAATATTGTAAAATTATTTGTGCAATATTTAACTTTGTTGCGAAGACATAAGGCCTAGTTATTATCTGGCAATTTTTTTACTGGGATAATTATTTGATATTCATTCAAATTATATTTTTGAATACCCCGAAACGGCTTACAAATTTAAACGCACCGCAGAATGTTTTCATAATTTAATTTAGAACTTCGTAGATAATATCTACCAGAGTTAAACATAATTCCATTAGATAAGACTTACGTTTAAGAGAATTCATATATCACGGTACCTAAACAAACACGTCTTGTCCACGCACTTATTCGTGTTTATTTTTTAAATTCCTTGTAACCGGCACTTAAATTTAGTAATAAACACGTGCACCAAGTATTAACATCTTCGCAAGTTGTAAACTACAACCAACACTGATCATTTAAATATTATAAAAGCTTAACTAATAAATAAACATACTTTACGTGCAATCAACGAAAAGTACTCCCGCGAATGCGCGAATAAATAAAAATAATGAATGACAGAATGATACCGAGTTGTCAATAATGTCAAAGTCAAAAAAACGATTATAATGACAGTTTGTCAATGTAGGGTTACTAGCGTAATCGTTTTCTTTTCTGCAGTTGAACTAATCATAAAATCAAAACCTTTGGTTCTTCCGTATCAAAACTCGTAATATCTACTCTCCGTAGAATACGTTTAGGTATATGTTATACGGGTACCTAGGGGTATAACAGAAATTTGAACGTGACAAAACTTTTCTTACAAAAAAATCGCGTTTGTTAGGTAGGTACTCGTCTCTCTGTGAGTGCTGGTTGGACGAAGGCACGTAGGACTATGTTTTTTTAAATGTTTGAACATCGTCCCTCCTTTAGATTTATACGGACGTCTTCCTAAATTTAAGATCCCTCTTCCAATTAACTTTTCCTTCCTTCTAACATATTCCTCCATAATTCATTTTTTTGTTACCCATGCCCCACGAAGATCTGCATTTAGTTCAACTGTATCTATGCTTCAGACTAACAAGAAAAGGATTAGTTAGGTATTGTTTTTTTTTAACGCACTTGCTTTTCAATTCACTTTTGACATTGACAGAATGGCGACATCGGCTTTGTTTGCCACAGCAAAATTAGAATGGAGTATAATAATTTTCTTTTCTATTATACTTACTTTAGATATTTCCAATAAAGTTTGTAGCCTATAATCTTAAATCTTACAATATTTACTTTTTTCTACATGAGATTGCAGCTTGACTAGGAACGTTTCTCCGTAGGTGCAGGAATTGACAACATTTCAAAATTGACATGACCCTAAAACAAAAATACCGTTTCTTCATTTTTGTATGTTGAGTTCAAATATATATTTTTTTAAATTTTTTATAGCTTAATTTCTGAGAAAAAAAATAAAAACCAAAAACCATGCGATGACGTCACTTATACGGTGGAATGAGGTGTTTACCTTTGCGAAAGCAAGCTAATTTTTAAGATGAAAACTATAATGTCAAACAAGACATTTCTGTCAAAAATTACGTATCTAATGTCAAAAAAGACATATCTAATGTCAAAAATGACATATCTAATGTCAAACAAGACATATCTAATGTCAACGTGTGACATTGACAACTGCTAAATGACAGTGACATCTAAGAAACTGATTTTTTTTGACGTATCACAGAAAAGCAAAGGAATTATCGCCATTCCACCGTATGAATGACGTCATTTGGCGCTTACGTCTTTTTAGAATGCACCGAATTTCAAAGTTAAAATTATGAATGAAAAGTACATAATTTCGAAAAAGCAAAAAATATGGGTCCTCTAGTTTTGGATTTACTTTTAGATAACATAATAAAACATGGAGGTTAAAATTTTGAAATGTTGTCAATTGGTCTCCAGCTGGAAAATTAGCTAGGAATGATCGTTCTTGATGACTTGCCTCTAGGCAACCCGGCGATCAACCGCCCTTGAATTCTTGGCCACTAGAAGATAGCGTTTGTGCACTCTCTGGATACGGCATCTCAAGCGAGGAAACATACCTACTTTTGTAAGATCAATTTTATTACTATGAAGTCGAGGCCGGTAAATAGACGTTTCTGAATCTTGAGGCGGTTATCACACTGCACCGGACACCGCTTCGGTGCGCGGCGCTGCGATACCTATTCTGCCCTCCTAAGAAGAAAAAGCATATGTAACATTTTTTGAGAAATTGAGTTATAAACACTCTCGGGTTCAGTAAAAAAAATGTGATTTTTTTGTCTAGAAATCTTGGCGAGATTTTACATAGAAGCCAAGTTAGACAAGCACAAGTACCTCACATTTTCTCAAAAGTTCTTCCTGTTTGAAGAAGAAAAATCATAACCCTGTCGTCAGAAGCAGTAAACTACTTAAGTACCCACATATGCCTTTCTATGTCAGTACGTGATTTGAACGAAGTGACTTGATCATAACAAAAAAAAGCATAACATTATTTCTTTGTAACTTATGCTTTTTTAGCTTCGTAGGTCCCCACCCGTCTCATTGTTCTTTGCCCTCCGCTACCCGTTCATTCTTGGCACAAGTCACCGAATTCACCGATTAACTTTACATTTACCTAGAGCTGCCGACGGTTGGTATGAACTGTGTATCGACACCATACTTTTTATTTTTTGCTCGATAATGAACGTGTGATACAGTTAAGTATTTATGAAATATTCTAACTAACTAACTACTAACTAACAATACCCACTGTGTGGGAAAAAATAACAAATAAGTTGCTACCTATTTGCTTCGTTTCGACAATGTGGTTCATGGGGGATATTCCATCTTTTTTGTTCAATCACGTCGTAACGGTAAAACTGGTTTGAATGAAACTTAGAATAGATGTAATTCATGACCTGGACTAGCATACTGTGAAAGCTTGTGAGTTTGTTTTCTGCTTAAAAATAACGTTTATATCTGTAATACTTTTTAATAAACAGCGTGTAAGTACTAAATGTGTTCGCTTTTTGGCGGTGGGTAAATATTTCGCTTGCATTTTATTATTAGGTTACAACAATAATGCAGCGGCAACTGTCAGCTAGATGCCAGAGGTTACTTTGGTTAGCTAGAGGCGGAAGTGAGGACGGTAGAGAAAATGTTGAGCCAAATGTACCAGCAACACCACCATTAGCAAGAGACGAAAGTGAAGACGGTAAAGAAAATATGGAGCCAAATGTACCAGCAACACCACCAGAGGTATTACCTACTTCGAAAAGGAAACAGGACATCATTCAACGTCTTGCGAAATTGATGCCCCCAAACAGGGTAAACTTTTGGGAAGGTCTTCGTCGCTGATCTTTTAAATGAATACATATATTATTATGACACTTGAATGTACCTACGTAGGTTCTGAAAAATAATATTAAGTAAAATAGTTTGCGTGGTTGGTTGCGTTTTGCTTTTTAATTGTTGTACCTAAAACTTAAAATATAATTATGCAAGTAAATATATACCTTTTTTGTAATTTTCTTTTAATAAATTCTTATGAAAATAATGAATGTGGTTTTAATTTTATTATTCCATTATGCTAAACCAAACTTATACTAAAGAATAAATCACAACTGTGTAACTGTGTTTTTTTTGCTTCCGAATATTAGCACATACTACATTAAAAAAACACATGTGTGTAATTGTGTTTTTTTTTTTCCTTCCCGTACTAAAAAAGTGTGACTATTAAGAGACAGAAATAGTTTTTTCAAAATATCTAATTAAAATGACATAATAACTCAAATAAAAAAATGTTACAATAAAACTATGTCAATAATGCATTTAATACCAAAAAAAATAACTACGTAACTCATCTATAAAGCAATTGAATTAATATGCAAAGTTTTTTTAATTTATCTCAAAACTTAGGTGTCTGCACTTGTGCTTTTTCTCCTAAGGAGGGCAGTATTTAACTTAACACAGAAACGAAACAAGAACAAAAAATAACATTAAAATAAGAGAAAAAAAAAACTAACAGGGTGCCGATTATTAAATAACTCACTCAGTGCGGGAGCGGCGCGCGCGACTTTTTCGATTTCGTCTCCGCAGTGGGATGCAGCGCCATTGTGATAACCGACTTTTAGCCCTTTTTAATTCATATTTCTCGGTTTTTCCGATTGGCAGGCAGCCTTAGGGAAGGTTCATATCTGACGGAACATGCGCCGACCGTTTGCGGTTTGCGACAATGTACCTCGACCTTAGACTATATATCTGAGACCTCGACGCAGTAACGCATCATCTGTTGAGTGTGAACCGTCATGTTTTTTATACGTCGTGTTTTTTATACATTTGTCTGTTCTGGCGTTACGCGACCGATAATACGCGACGCAGGTTCCGTCAGATATGAACCTTCCCTTACTCTGTATACCATCTGCAAGCGGCCGATGGCATTCAGAAGAGAAAGGTTTTAGGTCCCGGCCTTTTATAAGTAAAACAAAAAAGTTGCCTACATATTTTCTTTATTAGTGAATAAATTACAATAATTGCTATTAATGTAAATTCCATTCAGGCAGTATATCTGCATAAAGACATTTTTCAAATTAAGAGGTATGCTAAAATAAAATCTAAAACCAAAAAAGTCCAAACTGCATAACTTACTGAAAAGCATAATTTGGAATGGTCCACAAGCCTACAATTTGAGACAAGCATAACAACTGAGTAAAATCACAGTAAAAAAGCGATGACTTTTAAATACCTAATTAAGTTTTATTCAACGTTTGGTAGGCGAAAAACCTTTTCAAAACCGTAACTCGACCCCATCTTAAAGTATCCGAGATGGCGAGACTCTGAACTCGTACTTGAATCGATTACAAAAACTATTAGGTCCCTACTGCTGGATATTGTTAGTGATAAATAAAATGTTTTGCTATCAGCAAAACTTACCGACTCATGTACAAACAAAATCACTGGAGAAACGTTGCCAGCAACGACACAACTTCTACTATAATGGTAGTTTTTCTAATCGATTTGAATACTAATTGATATAACCCTTATCTCTAAACGAGGCTTTCGTAAACTAATGGATAGCGATAAGGCCAGATTCTAGAAGCTTCTGAATCTTGGCGGCGATCTCTGGATTCTTGAGATGATCCTGCAGAGCGTGCGGATCTTGTTGCATCTGTTCGAGGATGCAGCGCATCGCGGGGTCGCGAAGGATCTGTTGCACTTCTGGGTCGGCCATTGCGCGTTTGCGGACCTATGTGTAGAAGAAAATTTAGAATAGTGTCAATCCTTGGTAATATTTTTAAGTAAACAAGGTTCTAAAGGTGATGGTTCTCAGCAGGTTGTTGCAAAAATCCAGTGTTCACCCACAGGGTTTTAGTAAGACTAGCAAGCAAAGAGATTGTTTGATGCCCCAGGTCCTAAAAGCACACATAACATAACACGCCTGTTCCCCAAATAGCGTTCATCACACAAACATAATATGTCCTGGGTGGGAATCGAACCCACGACCTCCGGCATAGCAGTCAGGGCCACTAACTACTAGACCAACGGGCCGGTCCGTTGGATCAGTAAGTTGGATCTTATCTGATCATCGCAGTAGAACCTACCTCCTCAGGATTGGAGTTAAGTTCCGTGGAGCAGGCACGGTAGCCCTCCAGCGCCTCGGCATTGCTGGGGTCCAGCTCAAGAGCCTTCTGGTACGCGTTCAGCGCTTGCGCATGCTGTTTCATGACCTGTTTGGAAGAAAAACAAAATGTTTAGTTATTAACTCACTTGCATTTTAGAGTAGGAATAAGAAGTGATAGCCTATTGATGTGATTGGTGGATTGCCAAATCATAGGTCTCGAGTTTGAACCCAAGGCGCACACCTCTGTCTTTTCGGATTCATGTGCGAATTGACAACATTTCAAAATTGACATGACCCTAAAACAAAAATACCGTTTCTTCATTTTTGTATGCTGAGTTCAAATATATATATTTTTTTATTTTTTATACCTTAATTTCTGAGAAAATAAATAAAAACCAAAAACCATGCGATGACATCACTTATACGGTGGAATGAGGTGTTTACCTTTGCGAAAGCAAGCAAATTTTTAAGGTGAAAACAATAATGTCAAACAAGACATTTCTGTCAAAAATTACGTATCTAATGTCAAAAAAGACATATCTAATGTCAAAAATGACATATTTAATGTCAAACAAGACATACCTAATGTCAATGTGTGACATTGACAACTGCTAAATGACAGTGACATCTAAGAAACTGATTATTTTTGACGTATCACAGTAAAGCAAAGGAATTATCGCCATTCCACCGTATGAATGACGTCATTTGGCGCTTACGTCTTTTTAGAATGCACCGAACTTCAAAGTTAAAATTATGAATGAAAAGTACATAATTTCGAAAAACCAAAAAATATGGGTCCTCTAGTTTTGGATTTACTTTTAGATAACATAATAAAACATGGAGGTTAAAATTTTGAAATGTTGTCAATTGTATAATTATAATTTGCTTCAAAAACGGTGAAGGAAAAAATAGGGAGGAAACCGGCATGCCTGAGAGATATTTCTTGATGGCATGTGATGCTAAGTCAGAGGCCCATGGGCGGCTTAAACCTCTGGCACCAGGTTAATGACAACCTAACCTAACCACACGATAGAAAACTAGTGGAAATAGTGGCTGAGCAATCCTTTCAGAGGGACCACTGTTAGTAAATGTGAGTTTAAATGTTTGTAATGTAATGTGTACAGCGAAATTTCAATTATGACACAACATTAAAAAAAAAATACAAATACATAGAAACTAATTGCGACTGGCCTGTTGGTCTAGTAGTTAGTGACCCTGACTGCTATGCCGGAGGTCGTGGGTTCGATTCCCACCCAGGACAAATGTTTGTATGATGAGCACAATCATTTGTTCTGTGTCTGGGTGTAATTTATCTATAATATGTATGTATTTAGAAATATATAAGTATTTTTATCAGTTGTTTAGTACCCATAGCACAAGCTCTCAAGCTTAAATTGGAACTAAATGGCGTTGTGTGAAAAGTTGTGGAATATTTATTTATTTATATTTATTTATTTGTATTCGTTGCGTACACGCATTATTCTAGCTTTCCTCTTTACTTCTTTCTGCTTACTTCCGACTACTGTTTTTTTTTTTAATTTTGCTGCGCTAGTCATGGTCATAATTATTTTTGATTTGCAACACCTACCACAAATCTTTACGGATAGGAATATACTCAGCGTATTTGTTTAAATATTGACACTATTGGGCAGTCCTAAAGGTATCCTATTTCTGTTAGAGTTAAGTTTTATTATTTATGTATCCAAATAACGGCAAAATTATGCACGTAATACTTCAACAAGTTAGTTCTACCTAATCTTACAAGAATTATGAAGATGGAGTAAAAAGATAATTAAGGTGTATCATTGAATTTTTTGCCGTCTAATTATTCTGTTAGAATGAATATATTAAATAAAGTAGTACTAAAGTTACTGTCGTATTAATATAAACCTATTGTTGGCATGCAATAGTTTATTTTTAATATGAAAATTATGCAGGGCGCATCATCAAATAAACTGAAACACTTGGACACAGGCGAAAGGTGGACTTTTCGTGAACATTCTTTTCTCTTCCTACTTGTTGACTTTCAAAACATGATGATTCTCACCCAACTAGCAACAAAATGTTTTCTGTTAACATTTTGACTGCCAGACTACCAGACACAAAAGAAATTAACACCATACAAACTTACAAATAATAACTTTAAGGGCTACGTAGGGTGTTAAATTGTTCGCGGCTCACCGGTGACCGGCGTGGCGTGCAAAGTATTAATAAAATTCAAATTGAAGTTACAAAATCTCCTTAAACAGGTACACCTAGGACCCCTGGGTGCTGAACCAAGAAATTTGACACATTGGGGTAACTTGACGTGCTGGCGTCTGTACCTACGCGTCGTCGTGACAATTTGTGTGCGATGTTAAGATGTTTCGAACGTAATATTATTGTTCGCTACTTTTGTCAATGTTAGCGTTATGTAAACTCATGCACCAATCCAATTCTGGCACTAACCTTGTTAAGCAATTTGTGTAAGCTAAGGTGTTCATGAGTTTGGGAAATATGGATATTGGTCATCGACTTTTGAGGCTGACTGTACATGTATAAGGATATTTGAAAAGTCTCCAGGGTTCCGCGATAGTATTTGATTTTGGATTGTTAAAATATTAGTTAAGGTAAAAATAATATTTAAAATACGCGCTTTTCAAATTGTGAGGACCGTACCATACTGTTACGTCACAGAAGTAACACGCCCATGTTAATCAAGTGAAGTTTCGAGCCTTACTTGAATTGCAGTTCGTGATTTGTAATCATTTGATGTGGGGTTCCAAGATATAAAAGAGATTTGGTAAGTGTACCATTGCTTTAAAAGTTTTGCTCGTGTAGCCGGCGTGACCGCGGTTACGCAGCGTATTCGCCTTGTGCACGCCACGCTCACGCCGCATGGGGTTTGTTAACTAGAACGGGAAAGACCGGAAAAGATGAAGATGGTGCACATCTATAAAACGCTGATTATGAGGTTTTTGTAATAAAGAAACAATACATAAATAAAATCAATAATACCAGCCTGTTACTGTCCCACTGCAGGGCAAAGGGCTCTTCTCAGCAGAGAAGGCACAAGCATCGATGATTGTCGCTTGCTCAAGGCGGATTGGCGATTTTAAACTTATATAAACTATAAGTCTAGGTTTCCTCACGATGTTTGCCTTGACATGCAGACATCATTAACGTCGGTCAATGATGTCTAAGATAAACTTATCACATTGATAAAGAAATAAATGGCAATTTTTGGATTATTTTAAAACTATTGTATTAGAGATTCTAGAGATTATGTGACCGTCAGAATGGCTTGGCCAAGTGAGATATGTCTTTAAGACCATGTGCACTATTTAATACCTATTTGCTACTATTTAGTACCTAAAGTGAAATACTGCACCACAATATTTGGTACCTTTGCACAAAGAAATATATCAATGAAATAAAGTGGCCAGCCATTCTGACGTCAGGTTGGCTGGCCACTTCCAAGTTCTCGTAGTTTTAGAGTTGTATTAACCATGTTGTTAATGTTAATATTTACTACCTATTTGCTACCTTAACAAATATTTTTTACAAAACTTTAAAAAGCTCGCATTGGCGTCCCACTCCAAGCGTTTTGACGCCCGACCTCAGTTTTCAAGCGTCAGAAAGGTCAGCCTTTATTACTTAAAAATGTTGTTTTCTTATTAAAGGTTAAATCCTACTTTTAGTTCGAGAGATTAGACTGCCAAGTCAATAAATTAAAAACTTAGCGTGTGTAGCCGTGACGCGTGGCGTGCTGGGCACATTTTAGTTTGTCTGATATCTAACTTCAGCTTTATTATTTTAAGTACTTGCTGCCCAGCAAACTTCGTTCCGCCTCAGAATCAATTTATGTTGTTGTGTGTTGTTCTTTTAGCCATAGACTTAGAGAATGGACTGAGCAACCCGCACAAAACTGACCACTCCATAGAAAAAGACTGTGCAGCCAATACCTGTCTCTTTCTTTCTCTTTTAATCAGAATTCTAGAAAGAGACAACTATTGGCCGCACGTTGGCTTTATCTCTCTCACACTTTCTTACCAGTTTTTACTTCACAGCTGGATAAGAAACACTCAGTCCATTCTCTGTGTCTATGGTTTTAGCTAAAGACATGTCAAATGCCAAACTCGACAAATGTGGACTAGGAAGACATTTGACACTGTCTGTCATTTCACCAAAGATGGCCGCTACCTTTGAAAAATGTTTTAGAAGACGAATTTTCTACACATTATTTTTTTGAGACAAAAGTTAGGCTGTCCGTGTCCAGTATAAGATCTATCTCCATGCCAAATTACGGTCCGTTCAGCCGTTTAGACTTTCTCATTTATTATACCTATTAATTTATGGAGAAGTATTGATAATTCGCAGGAATGATGTTAAGTTATGAAAATTGAAAGTGAATCTTGAGGCATTAGCAATAAGTACGAATTTCTTACCTGTAGAATTTTTCCCTTCCGGATCCATCCCTTGATGAACTTGGGGTCCAGTCTGCAGCAGAGGTCGCAGTCTCTGAGTCCGAGGTCGAAGGCAGCCAGCTTGGTGTAGCATGCAGCGCGGTTGGAGTACAGCTTGGGATCGTCAGGGTTGCGTTTGATCGCTTCAGTGTAGTGTTTCATTGCTGTGCTGTAATCACCTGCGGATAATATTAAAACATAAACATAACATAACATCACGCCTGTTATACCTGTAGGGTTAGGCAGAGGTGTACCAATTACTCCTACATTTCGCCAGTTATGTTTAAGTCCCATGCGAGCCTATTGCCATAAATTGGGCACTAATCCAGACTCGGGTTGATACTGAGACATTCTAGATAGAAAAGTCCAAACATTATCACTCTAACTGGCCTGTTGGGCAAGTAATTAATGGCCTTGACTGCTATGCCAGAGGTTGTGTGTCGATTAACACATTTAACATCCAGGACAAATGTTTGTGTGATGAGAACAATCGTTTGTTTTGTGTCTGGGTGTAATTTATCTGTAAAATGTATGTATTTAGAAATATATAAGTATGTTTATCAGCTGTTTAGTACCCATAACACAAGCTCTGCTTAGCTTGGGACTGGATGGCGTTATGTGGAAGTTGTGGAATATTTTATAATGTGGAATATGACTCACCCTTCTTGAAGTAATCATTTCCAAGCTCCTTCTCCTGTTCAGCCTTAACGGGGTCCACATAAGCCTTCTTCTCTTCCTCGGCTATCTGTTTTTCCACCTCACTGAGCAACGTCTTGATCTCCGGAGTACGGTGTTCAGACATAGACTTCTCAAAATATGTTTTTGCTAACTTCCATTGTTCCATCTTTCTGTATGCGTTACCTGAATTAGAGGAAAGTGATCATGATTAAAAATTTTACGAAAAAAAAAACCTCTACCTATATGTATAGGTTGACTGGTAATTATTGACCGATACTTAAACACGTGATTGTGTTCATGATTTCAATAAACTTTCCCAAAGGAACTTTTTTATATACACAATAACTTATAACTCTATAAAATAACAAAAACGCTGTTTGAAATTCCCGCACGCGTCCTGTGATCGATCACAGTAGGCACGAATCGGCACAATCTATCAGCTGATAGTCGGGAAGGGCAAAACCTAGTAGTAGTAGCGTCAACGCTCCCCGCCACCCCCACCGCTCCCGTTGTGCAGTACTGACGTAATTGAATTCATTGAAAGTTAATGAGTATAAAAAAAAGTTTCTTTAGGAAAGTTATTGGTATTCATGAGTACAATCACGTGTTTAAGTATCGGTCACTAATTGCCAGTCATCCTATATAGGTATTAAAAATAGAAATAGAATTGTATACATCAACATGTGATCCCTTCATTTCAATTTCGCAAAATGTTTCACTATCATAAACTGTAGCTGTAGGTACTCCACGGTTCTCACCATTTCCTAAGAGCATGACACTTAGGAGAAACCGTTAAAGAGTTTTTATTCCTCAGCTTACAGTTGATAGACCATTGAAAAACCGTCCCTCAGCTCAGATAACCTTTGACCTCCTTGCGGCTGTCATTTTTGAGCCACAAGCTACAATTTTATTATTTTATAGTTACCTAGTTCAGTTTACAGACTTTAAGTGTTTAATCACCGGACAATGAGGCGGAAAATGTTAATTAAAGACACTTGAATAAACAACGCATAATTTAATATTTTTCTACCTTGTACCTTGTTTCTCAAAAAAGGTAATATTGTACGTAGCATTGTGCTTTTGTTAAGATAAGCAGAAATAAAACGCGATTGAGTTCATTGCTTTAGTAGTTTTAATTGGAATGTTGACAAAAAAAATCATCTGACAGTTTGAGTACTTTACGGGACCAACCCAAATGTTCTGTCTTTGTGATTGTTCGTCAGCACGCGGAGCTTCTCTAGTTCCGAGTTGAGCTCACGATTACTGACAAATTCTTGCACTGACTGATCAGGTCCCCTCATATCTGTGTGGTTCTTTCCTCAAAAGACCATCTCAGACACTAATCTGCATGGTTCTTACATGATTTGACCAAGATAGTGTCTGGACTTTAAAAGAGACTTGACCTCTGAGTTTCTTTCGGTGTTTCTTCTCAGAGTAGTCAGATAGTGAAACTCCGATCTCATCTACTAGTTAAAAAATGACGTGTAAAAGTGTTTGTGAAAATCTATTTTTTATCATTGTATCATTACAATTGACAACATTTCAAAATTGACATGACCCTAAAATAAAAATACCGTTTCTTCATTTTTGTATGCTGAGTTCAAATATATATTTTTTTAATTTTTTTATAGCTTAATTTCTGAGAAAAAAATAAAAACCATGCGATGACGTCACTTATACGGTGGAATGAGGTGTTTACCTTTGCGAAAGCAAGCTAATTTTTAAGATGAAAACTATAATGTCAAACAAGACATTTCTGTCAAAAATTACGTATCTAATGTCAAAAAAGACATATCTAATGTCAAAAATTACATATCTAATGTCAAACAAGACATATATAATGTCAATGTGTGACATTGACAACTGCTAAATGACAGTGACATCTAAGAAACTGATTTTTTTTGACGTATCACAGTAAAGCAAAAGAATTATCGCCATTCCACCGTATGAATGACGTCATTTGGCGCTTACGTCTTTTTAGAATGCACCGAATTTCAAAGTTAAAATTATGAATGAAAAGTACATAATTTCGAAAAACCAAAAAATATGGGTCCTCTATTTTTGGATTTACTTTTAGATAACATAATAAAACATGGAGGTTAAAATTTTGAAATGTTGTCAATTACAAGTTCATTACCCTATAGCCCTAAGCGACCTATCATAGTATCGATTAACCGACCGAGTTCATACATTCATAACTTAAGTCGATCTATCGGTTAGTAAACGATTCCCTAGCTCAGGGGTCTCCAACCAGATTCACTCGGGTCGTGGCTCGAGGTAAGTTTTAAGAAATGAAATGACTATCGTGGTCCTCATAATATTAAAAAAAAAAAAAAACAAGTGATGTTATGATGGCCCTGAAGTTAAGCTTTTTCAATTCATCATATTTTAGACATCGTGAGGAAACCTGAATTTTAGTCTGTTAATATAAGTTTGACATCGCCAATCCGCCTTGAGCTGATCAGTGCTCAAGCCTTTTCTGTATGAGAAGAGACCTTTGCCATGCAGTGGGACAGTTTCAGGTATTATTTATTCTTATTTTAAATAAATGTAATTACGGAAATGACAAAGGTATTTTTTAACATGACTGCAGTTTCGAGTAAAATTGGACTCGCGGTCCGCGCAAGATGAGTCAGAGAACGCTCCGTCATTTGGCGATCTCTGCCCTAGCTCATCAATAATTCTTAAAATGCAGGAGATTCGAGTGAATCTAACTACAAATTACAGCCAAGGGTTTAACGGGCTTTCCGGGGCACTTCTTCTCCTTCGGAGGACTCGTGTGACTTCTATTGTTAAGGCCCGGCGCACATTGGCGGCATGATTTGCGCAAATGATTTGAGATCTTATTTTATCAGGCTTAGCGTCGACATTTCGGGATGCCAAGGCATGCCAGACCGATCTGATAGTCACAGTCAGGTAACTTACGCAACGTCCTGCGTGAGCGATCTAGAAGCAAACGCGAAGCGGCGAGGCGCGGTATTAACAAACAGTCGAAACCTATTGAAGTTCTCTTACGTGACAAAACGCGCGTGAGGTGCGGTGCGGCGCGGAGCGAAATGAAGTGAATTTTTACGCGAACTGGATGCGGTGCCGTTGTTTTTGTTTCCGGTGGCGGCAGTGCTGGGCGATTCGCATTTACGTAGAACACAACCGCCGCGCCCGCCGGCGTCGCACCGCACCGCATTGAATTCGCTGGTCACAGCTCATTAGAGCCACCCAGCACCCACTCCGCACCACATCGTCGCACGGCGTCCACTCGTTGTCGACAGAGGTGCTCCAGGGGTGGAAGCCGAGTTATTACCAATAAACGACGCTCGAGCGGTCAACCAGTCAATGCGCAGTCAAAGCAAGGCAAGCATGCAAGTATCGAGTTGTCACAGAGTGGTCCACCCGCCGCCGTCCGCGCGTGGAGGTCTTAGAGCTGGTTCACATTAGGTCGGACCGACATTTTTACCGGCCCGACAAACGTGTCGGATCCATATTGGCGTATGTATGTCAATAGCGCCGTTCACATTAGGGCGACCCTCGATATAACCCGATCGACGGTAAAACTGTCGGTCCGACCTAATGTGAACCAGCTCTTACGACCGAGGCGATCCGGTGACGTTACGGAGTTGATGTAGTGAGCGCATACCAAAACAAGTCCATATGAAGAATACTAGCCGCAGGATGCGAGGCGGTGCGGAGTGGGTGTCGGGTGGCTCTAATGAGCTGTGACCTTCATAATCGCGTTCGCTTTTCAACCGCCTACGTAGGACGTCGCGTTAAAGTCCACTTAAAGTGCAATAAGTATATATTTTTTTGTAAAGTTCTGTGTGCAACTGGACACCAGGGGGTCGAGTCTGCTATTGCAATCGTGTCTCAATGACCGGTCAATGATCGATTTTTGACGTATAACGTCAAACTTATGACACATTTCCCATACAAAAACTGTCAAAGTTGTCAAATATTCGATCAATGACCGGTCATTGAGACACGATTGCAATAGCAGACTCGAGCCCCAGTTAATCACTGGCAATAAGATAAACAATAGCACTGCAGCTCCGCTAAATGATTTAAATACAGAGTTCAAACAGATAAGAACTGTTTTGATTTGTGATCTTAAAGGACATTGAACTTGTACTTAATAAGATAGCCAGACCCAAAGGTCAACGCCCAATAGCTTTAGTTTACGTTACAAAATGCGGTTCCAATCGTCACGGTATGTTTTCTAACAATGGGTCGAGCCGTTTTGATTTCTAAGCATGGTTTATGTGTATACCTAAAGGAGTCTACACACCAAACCCGCCGACCCGCCGACACAGCCGGCTTGGTGTCGGCGACTTTGCTTGGACTTTACTTGACGGGTTTGGGTCGCCGACACCAAGCCGCCGGGCTGTGTCGGCGGGTCGGCGGGTTTGGTGTGTAGACTCCTTAAGGGTGACTTTGGCATGTTATTGTATGTACAGAGGCCAGGGTGAATTTTCGATCGTGTAACCGCCGTCATTAACTTTCCCTAAATGTTAATGAAAGAGACATATAATATGTGTATTTAATGCAATATGCTAAAGTGCCAGAATCGGGAAATGGCTAAAATCAACCGCCAGCACATCTTAATATAAAATCGAGTCAGCCGACGCTTATTAAATTTTGTCTATGAAGTTCTTAAGATGTACCATTTCGAGAGCCACATTATTGAGTGTCAACCAACACCCCCCCCCCCCCCCCCCCCCCCCCCCCCCCCTCCAGGGTTTTAAGTACCTACAAAATGCACGCGGAAAAAGAAATAATCTGCATATTGGTGGTATCCAACCAGTGTCTAATGTCTTATCTATCTAACGCAAGCTATTATCAGTAACAGCTGATAAACAAAAAAACTGTGGGAATAATTCGGTATTCGTTCTCAATTCAAATATGCCTATGAGGCCATGGTTTCAATTGTTTATGCACAAAGTAATGGATTGAGGTTCAGAGTTCAGTGTATGATCATGTTTTTTTTTAATTGATCTTGATTTAGTAGAACTAAATCGACTCTTATAACACAATTAATTATAGACCCAACCTGTCAAGCACAATAAAATTGTGGGCATTCCAGTAATCTTGCAACGATAATCTGTTCCAAAAGTTTTTTTCGAAACAAACTTGTTTAGCCTTAAACTTTAATGCAATCTTTCACAATGGCGAATTAGTAAAACTTTGATCTGTCATTGACGGTTACAACCTTTATACTTCACCACTCTTTAATAGGTAGGTATACCTAGGTAATTACTGACATAATAATTTAGTTAAATAGTAGTATACACGGTTACACATCAAGCTATACATTTCCAGTTTACAATGACCTCGTATTTTACGGAAATCCTATACAAAGCGAGATCAGCTTATACTGGAAATGTATAGCTGGATGTGTAGCAGTGTGTACCTAAGTACTAGGTTACAAAAAATTAAGATTTAGTATTGAAATATTCAAACGACTTTTGTGACCAGTGTGTTTACATTTATGACGAATTATTTTGGATATGTAATAATGACAAAAAATTCAACTCACCAATCCTCGTAAAAGCCTTAGCTATTAACTTGAAATCAGCTCTATTTTCTCTTCCAATTTCTATAGCTTTTTCACATTCCTTAATACATTTCTCATATTCTTTCTGTTCAAAATGAACTGCAGCCATATTAGTATAAAAAGTTATGTCTGTGGGATCATGCTCCATGGCTCGCTGGTAATGTATGAGTGCATTTTCTAAGTCTTTATTTTTATAGTACTCATTTCCTTGATCTTTCTCTCGTAACGCAAGTCTTCGGTTCTCAGGAAGGTCATCATATTGTGGTTTCTCTGGCTCTTCTTTCTTCGGTGGTTCTTCAGGCTTTTTTTCAGGCTCCTGCGGGCCTACATCCATGTTCATGTGAAGGTCTAGATCGTACATGATGCTGAATGTGTGGAGGACTCGCTGGTCTGCCATATTGTGACCAAGGTTTTGGATGTCGAAGGGATTTCGTACCATTTTCTGTGGATGTTTGAAAGTGTTGTTAGGTACAATTTCTAAAACTTCTATAATATACTTGCTTCTGCCTGAGACTTCGTCCGCGTGGAATAGTTAGCTTAAAAAAGGTTACAGTGACCTAACCTTAGAAGATAGACATATGCAGTCGCGGACTTTTTGTTTAGAACTTTTAAGGTCGATCAATTCTGTCATACATGATTTTTGCGAAACTTAAACCGTCTACGCAGCGCACGCGGCGGAAGCTCTCAAAAGGAAAAGAAAAACTCCGATTTGTATAGTTCTTCAATGATGCTTCACTCCTATTAGTCTTAGCGTGATGATATGGTTATAGCTTACCTCAATACACTGAAATAACTTTTCAAATTGGAACAGTAGTTTCTTAGATTAGCGCACAAATCCAGACTCTGGGCTGACAGTTCAGCAGTCATGCTTGGGATCATTATAAACATTTTAAAATTCAAACATATTCTTCACGGGCCTGTTGGTCTAGTAGTTAGTGACACTGACTGCTATGCCGGAGTCGTGGGTTTGATTCCCACCCAGGACAAATATTTGTGTGATCAGCACGATCATTTGTTCTGTGTCTGGGTGTATTTATCTATAATATCTATGTACACACATCAAAAGTGTCTAGGGATCAACATATATTTTTGCAATAACTTTTCTCCTGATTGATATTAATTAAAATTTTCTTTAAGGATTCATCAAATAAAGTGGTTTTCGTTTGTCACAGTAACGATAAACCAAGTCACCTTTGCATTAATAAAGAAATTTGCCATTTTCCTAATAAAGGGATTTTTGACATTTGAACCACTAACATTAAAGTTCGAAAAAAAGACTGAAATAACAGTTTTCTTTAAAATTTTATTGGGTAACTTAAACAATTAATAATCCGTGTTTCTACCGCGAACACTAACAACACAAGAACATCGGTTTGGCATACTCAAAATGAGTTCATCCAAATCACGCTGTGGAATGGCCGCCCATGTTCGTTGCAACAACAAAAAAAGGTCTTCTTGTGACTGGATACCCTCCATATTCGGCAGAGCTCTTCTCTGTAGCATATCCCATGCATGCTCAATCGGGTTCAAGTCTGGCGACTGAGCAGGCCAGGGCAGGACATTGATGTTAGCTGCGGCGAGAGTCTGTCTTACAACTCTTGCGGTGTGCGGTCGTGCATTATCATGCATTAACTGAAATAAGGGACCGATTTGCACTTGTAGAGGAACGATGACGTCTGATACAATCGTCTCAGCATAAATTTGAGCGTTGAGGTTGCCTCTGATCCAAATCAACTCAGTTCTTCCGCCGATCCAAATACCCGCCCATACCATGATGGTTCCACCACTATAAGGATGGACTTCCTGGCAGGATTTTAATCGCTGTTGGCGTCCAGGGGTTCTCCAGTGTCGTATACGTCTTGTATCCGGTCTCATACCAAAACGAGACTCTTTAGAAAAGCACACGAAACGCCATTGTTCTTCTGCCCAATTTCTGTGTTCAAGAGCCCATTGATATCGAATCCTACGATTGTGCATTGCTATAGGTGGTACCCGTAGCGGTCTTCGGGAATGAAGGTTCACTTCATGCAAGCGGTTTCTGACTGTTTGGTCGCTAATTAAGTTCCCTGAAGAGTGATGAAGCCTCACGGCTAGCATCATGGCGGTTATTGTTGGAGCTCTTCGAGTTAAGATTTGAATATATCGGTCTTGTCTCCGTGTGGTGCAGCGATACCGTCCTCCATGGCGCTCAGCCACGGTGCCAGTGCTTCGGTAACGTGTCCAAAGTCGACTGATAACACTCTGAGTTGTATTCAGAGCTAAAGCCACAGTACGTTGCCGGGAACCAGCTTCTATCATTCCCACGGCTCTGAGCATTTCTTCCCTGCTTAAATGACGTCGCCGCTCCATAATAACGTTGGTTTTAATCAGTAGTAGGGAAACAGTAGCACTAATAATGTCTTCAATGCGTTGTATGTTTTTATAGGGAAAATATTGACCGCTGATTTTCATCTTTTACTCGAATTTGATTCACAGTTCCTGATTCAAATTATGAAATGCACCAAAAAGTATCCATATAAATTTATAAAATCATAAATTTATTACAAAGCCACATCTCAATCTCAAGAAATCCGCATAAAAATGCTTGATCCCTAGACACTTTTGATGTGTGTATTTAGAAATATATAAGTATATTTATTAGCTGTTTAGTACCCATAACACAAGCTCTCAAGCTTAACTTGGGACTAAATGGCGTTGTGTGAAAAGTTGAGGAATATTTATTTATTTATTCTTAATGAAATGCTAATTTATACAAAACACAAGGACAATAATAAGGTTCATGATCAATTGGGTGAATTTGACAATTTGGGGTAGCTTGATGTGCTGGCATCCAATGAAAAGGTGGATCAAAACCATGCAACTGACTGACTATAAACATTCAATTTATTTAACACTGACACTTTTCTGCCCTTGTGCAATGTTATTTGGGATTAGTAACATGTTTTTTTCTACAATTTTCCTCATTAAACTGTCTTACTATTTTTATTATTGACTGGCCTGTTGGTCTAGTAGTTAGTGACCCTGACTGCTATGCCGGAGGTCGTGGGTTCGCTTCCCACCCAGGACAAATGTTTGTGTGATGAGCACGATCATTTGTTCCGTGTCTGGGTGTAATTTATCTATAATATGTATGTATTTAGAAATATATAAGTATGTTTATCAGCTGTTTAGTTCCCATAACACAAGCTCTCAATCTTAACTTGGGACTAAATGGTGTTGTGTGAAAAGTTGTGGAATATTTATTTATATTGTTACTTCTTTTGTCTTCATTTCAATTGTCACACAATCCATTCGGCTTTTCTTTGGCCTTCCTCTCCCTCTCCATCCATCAACATTCAATCAACACTTTTTTTAGTGATTATTAGACAATAAAATTACCCTCTGACCCAATACACAAGTACAAAGATAAATATGAAAACACAGTACAGTTAACAGAAGCAGGAAGTTGCCCGATTCTTCAACTAAAAGATTGCCATACTTACTTCCACCGCTTTGACATATTCCGGATCATTCAGCCATTCCCTTGACTTTGGGTTTGCTTGAAGCTTTTTGAAAAGCTCTTCCGTCTTCAACTTCAATTCTACAACTTGTTTCTTGACCTCAGCCAAGCCTGCAGCAAGCTGTTCATTGCCAGGCTCGAGCTCCAGACCTTTCTCATAAGCTTCAATGGCCTCATCATGCTGGCCTAAGTATGCTAATGCTGAACCTTTGCGAGAGTACCCTTTGGTCCACGTAGGATTCAGAGCGATGGTTTGGTTAGCATCCTGTAAGGCTGCCGCGTAGTCCTCATGTTTGGCATAAGCTGCAGACCGATTGCTGTACAGAACGTGGTTCGTTGGGTCCAAAGCAATGGCCTTTGTGTAGTATTTGACGGCCTCTGCGTAATTCCCCGATGATAACTCCGCGTTACCTTGCTTCTTTAACAGATTGACCTAAAAACGATGACCATGTTGAAATTATACTGCTAGTTCATTTAAAACCATAATCGTAAAGCGTCGGTATAACCTCTTACCTGATCCATAATTGTTTTCTGCTAACAACTGATAAAACAAAAGATGCACTTGTATTGACAAAATATTTGTTTCTAACTAATCTAGTTTCTGCCTTTATAATTATTATTTTTCTTTTCTATTACACTGATAGTTGGTCGAGTACAATCGCCCAACACGAAGTCTAGAAATGACACTTCAAATTCGAGAAAATTCTCGATTTCTCGCCAAAATGTGATAAAGGACGACGTTCCAAAACTTTCCTACAAATTTTAACATAGTCAAACCGACAGAACTATATGGGGTTCTTTTGCTCTTGTACTTTGTAGTCTAATGCTCTTTCAAGATTCAATTGTTGCTTCATATTGTTAATCATGGGTAACTGGAACACGGAGTTTGTTATCGGTTTTTTATTCACAGAATTTATTTGAATATAAGTCTTTTAAGCTCCTAACAGCTGACACACAAAGCTTCTTTAAATTAAGTCATGGAGTGCTTAGCTACACTTTGTACGTGTTTGTTCCTCTGCTTACTAGATATGTGTAAGTATTCAGTGATAGGAATAAAATCTTGAGTCTTATAATTTAGCACTTATTCACAATTCAATTAATATTGTCTTGTCTTTGTTGTAATAATAGTATCACTAAACTTGTACGAGTCTGGACTTTTGGAACTGTGCAACGCAAACTAAGTAGTACATAAATAAACAGCTTGTCCCGATTTCAAAATCGTAAGATATTGCAACATTCCTTCAATCCTCGATTGGAACATTATATTAGTACCTATTGTTTTTGAGATTGACAACGGCTAAGTTTCGTTTTAAAGTGGTTTGGTATCATATTAGAGATCTGCACACACAGAGCTAAGAATTTCTAATAATATTTTTAGTAAGTCCCAAATCATTCAAGACTATTTGTTATCAAACTCGAAAGCTCCGAGGGCATACATCGTTCGCTTTAGTTTCAGTGCGTTTACAATATTTTGTTTCTCTGTCATTGTTCAGGATGCGCAAATGTTGCACAATATTTGATTATTTTCTCTTATAATCTAAATCAGAAAATCACGGGATCACCACTTCAAATTATTTTACTTGTCCTATTTTCTCACAAGACTTGACGAAATGACGATAAATCAAAAACTTTTTTTTGCAACACTGATTAGTCATTTTCACAGTTGGTAGCTTCACTACTCGAGAGAATTTATTTTAAATAATTTATAATCTGTGCATTGAAAAATGTCTCCTGAGCTGTCCCATTAAGCTTGACCAGTGTTATATTTTATTTTTACACAGTTTTCTCTTGTCTAAATCACGCAAGATTAGTTTGATACCCACCGCAAGGCTGTACTTTTCGTTAATGATTAAATGGAGCCATGACAGTTGCGTAGTAGTGTTGTCGTAAATCATTTATTGGGACCGACGCTTGTCACGCTAATCACTATTTTGTAGTGTTCGTAATTAGTTCCTAGACGTTGTGGGGAATACCAAATGGTGTTTGGGATCGATGGCGGCTTGAGTGTTTTCCGCGGCGTGATTGTTGGCGGGAGGCGGGCTACCACAGTTCGGTGACTCATTCGCGGGCTGGTGCTACTTGGTAATCATGGATACCGATGATGGAGAATCCTCGAGCAGCGGGCCTATGTCCAGCCTGAATAGCCTGTTCTCGTTCACAAGTCCCGCTGTCAAGAAACTATTGGGGTGGAAGCAGGTATGGATACAAACCTCATAATTAGAGTTCATGTTACTTTTTCTATGATATCATTCTTTTCTCTTTAGTACAAGCTTCTATTCAGTTTCAAAGTAATGTTATCTACTTTTAACACCTTATAGTGCTCACTGCCTAAGTTCCTGACGTCTATGGGTAAAATGAAAGTGTATATTGTTTTCTTTAAAAATTGTGGCATCATGCTGAGATTGGGGCCTTTTTGGTCTCACATAGGTCTTTTTGTTAGTAAATATTTTAGATTTAGTTTTAGGTTTAAACTGTTAAATTCCTGTGCATGGCCCAAATAAACATGTTTTCTTTCTTTCTTTTTAACAATGCCTTACACTGATATTTTTCTGGTATTTAAATAAATGTTCCACAACTTTTTCACACAATGCCATCTAGTCCCAAGCTAAGCTGAGCTTGTGTTATGGGTCCTAAACAGCTGATAACATACTATGTATACTATAGATAAATTACACCCAGACACAGAACAAATGATTGTGCTCATCACACAAACATTTGTCCTGGGAGGGAAGCGAACCCACAACCTCCAGCATAGCAGTCAGGGTCACTAACTACTAGACCAACAGGCCAGTCAAATTTATTTTGCTAGTGGATAGAACATAATATATAGCAGATATCCACTGGATAGGTAAATGGGCAACCATTATCCTTAGACTGTTTCATTCACAATTTTATGCAAAATAATTACCTAGGAAAAAGTCCCATTAAAAACAGAATTAATGAGGTTAGTACACTGGGAAAAATTTAAAAAAATATGGTTTGTAGTGCCCATGTCTTCTGTTGTATGCATGTGCTGCCCTAAGCCTTCTATATCTTCAAGAAGCAATATCTTTAATACATTTTCAAGTTCTTATAGTAACATATTTTTTTATGCCGTGTACAGCAGAGTTAGCCCAGTGTTTGCGAGCCCTACGGCTAAAGATGAGGTATGATACCAAAGTGGTATTGGGTTTTTCAATTTCCTGGGGCTTTATACACGTTAAATGTGGATGATGTTGAATAGAATAGATAGAATACTCTTCAAGGTATATCATACAAACTTACAAATATAATAACTTAAGAGTGAATTTTTGAGCATTTCAACCACCCTCATTACCTTCCCCTAAATGTTAGGGCAAGAGAATGTATTTAATGGAATATTTAAGCCATTTCCAGAATCAGGTACCTACTTAAGCAGATTCTGAAAGTTGCTAAAAGTAGAAACAACTTCAACTAGTTTAGAACAAAATATTTTTTTTATTCATAATAAATAATTTCATTTCATGTCATTATAGCAAAACTATTAAATTCTATCTGTGGTGATATTATAAAGTGTCCTGCCTTGTATTAATTAGTAAAAGAAATAAAATGCTTCAAGGCAAACTGATTGTATGCAAGTCAAAACTTTGTTGTTGATAGGCATACTGCCTCATTCTCTCATGCACAGACAATGGTAAGGGGCATTCTGTCCATCAATGTGTTAAAGACATTTTGGTGGCCTTAGGCTGTGATTCCACCAGAGATGTGCGAGGATACGTAGCGAGGGATGTGGTTGTGGGGAACCAATAGAATCGCTTCATTTACCTCGCCTCGGGTCAGCACAGCTCTGGTGGAAACGGCTTAGCGTAGCTAGAATTTTGCACATACAAAACAAGCGAGGTATGTGTTGCGAGGTTTGCGCATACTGTACCAGCCAGTCCATAGACAGGGTTTGTTGAAAGTACAAGTGCGCACAATAGATATGGATAATTGGAAAATTGTCTCCCACTACACCGCACCTTCGTCGACACATTTCACAGCTTCGCAACGCATCCTCGCACCACACATTAATGCGCATTTTCACAGCTCTGCTACACATCCTCATAGGCACATTTTCATCGCACAGCTTTGTGGAAATGCAGCCTTATTGCTACAAGTAATCTCTTAGACAACCTTTGGTTTGATTTAAAAGAAATGTAGCTAGTTAGTTGTACTATTTACATAATTATAAATATTCACTTTACTATTTTACTTAATACTTAAAATAAGTATACACATACATATTATGTTAATTACAATACACAAATAAGTATTAGTGTGCAAAGCAGCAACTGTTAAAGTTATGGCATTTTACGAGAGAAGATTTTATGTTTGTGCCATCATGGGCACACTGACCCCGTGGGACTATATTAAATGATATGACACCAGCATAACAATTCTTGTAAAGTTTTGTATTATGACCAGAAATCAAATGATAATCTTTCATTGTCACATTAAATTAAATATTCCACACCTTTCACACTACACCATCTAGTTCCAAGCTAAGCAGAGCTTGTATTATGGGTACTAAACAGCTGATAAACATACTTATATATTTCTAAATACTCACATATTAAAGATAAATTACACCCAGACACAGAACAAATGATCATGCTCATCACACAAACATTTGTCCTGGGTGGGAATCAAACCCGCAACCTCTGCCAATAGCAGTCACTTTAGGATAATTTTAATAACCATTATAAAAGTTCATCAACCTTATATCAGCTGTACGATTTGATTACTGCTAGCAATCTTATTCATTTCATATTGTGTGGCTGTGTTCAACAGTGTTACCTGCTCTTAAGGGTTTTTTTCATCATTCATTTCAGAGAAATGCAAGGTGATAGATTTTGTCTACAGTAGAATCAACTAAGGAACAGGTTATAGAAACATTTTCTTTGTTTTTAGCATATCAAGAATGAAGAGAAGAAATATGTAGATTCTTCTGTTGACAATAGTCTACTAGTGTCCACTTATTACATGAGACCTAACACAACTGGATAATGTGGGTTAACTATTTGGTACACCTCTTGTAATTTAGAATATTTAAAATAATTGTAAATGCATTATACTATCCTATTAAGTATAATATACAGGGTGTAAGGGACCGCCCTCCTCAAACTGGCGGGGCGAGCGCCCGAAGGCTCTGTGCGTGCGTTTTGCCACGGTTAAAATACATTGCATATGAAGAAATAAAACAAATCAAGTTTATTGGATTCCCATAACGTTCCTGAAATAATTTCTTATTTATTATTTATTTATTTATTTATTTATATATACAGTTAGTTCTTAATTACTATATATATCTTAATTATATATATATATATATATATATATATATATATATATATATCTTGTACCGGTCCTCTTAGTATAATATACTGAATTCACCCCATCAGTCTGAGGAGGGCTGTCCCTTACATGTATAATCCTATTATAATAGTATGAAACAAATACTCAGCAGTTATTAATAACATAGCAGTTTGGGACATAAAATACACTTATTCGAGGTGCCACTTCCAAAAGGTAGTTTTGTATAGCGAGGAATGGGCAAGAAACTCCATAAATCTGTTCCTCCTTTTAGAAGGGACTACCCATAGATGAACCGTTACAAAATAAATAGTAGTAGTTGTTGATATATGAGTCATAACTACAAGTCAGTTATTTCCTCGGAACTGTGAATCAGAATGTTGTTTACAATCACACAATCGGTTTTCTTTAGCCAGATATTATTTAAGGATAATATTTTCAATGTTTACCTATGTACAAAATAGATTGAATATAAGTTACTCTGTGTGACACATTGACCTTGTATTTTTTTTTGTGATAAAAATGTAGGTTCAGTTTATTGACTGAAATAATAGTTTGAAGTAAGGCTCAAATTTATTAAAATGCTTATATATTACCTACTTACTTCCTTGCCTATGTTATCTATACTTCTATACTATCTATACTAATATTATAAAGGGTTAAAATTTGTTTGTTTGTTAGTTTGTTTGTAGGGGGTAATCTTCGGAACCAATGATCCAATTTTAAAAATTATTGCACTGGTAGAAAGCTACGCCGGGAGGGGAATCCCTAGAAGGACATACATAGACCTAATTGGTGAGGTTCTTCAGAAAGGTCAGGTGCTTAGTACTCGCAACCGGCGTGTGTGTATGACAACATGTATGAATGTAAACGAAGCAAAAGAAGTATGTAAGAAACGAAGCATATGGCGCTCTGTAGTTTCTGCCTACCCCCATGGGAAAAAGGCGGAGTTTTTGTATGTATGTAGGTATGTAGAAAGCTACACTATTCCCGGATGACATAGGCTACTTTTTATCCCAGTAATCCCACGGGAATAGGAACTACGCGGGTGAAACCGCGTGACGGCTGCTAGTTGCTTATGTTTTTACACTTGAAAAAATAAGGTTTTCTTAAACAACCCTAGTTTAAGAAGGTAAGGAATTCTTAATACACAGCTTCAGTTCAATATATTGTTTGGCAGTCTAATTATTACCATGAATGACAATCCAATATTTTTGTTCTTTAGTTAAAAAACTTTTTCCTTTTGGGGGTAGGAGAAACAAACACAGTAAATTTGTAATAGCTAGCAGTAACGAAGCGTCCATGCAACTCGATTCCTTTCGGCCTTCCTTTGAAGGTTCGGAAGAGCAACTCACCCGTTATTGAATAATGGGAACCCTCTCTAATTTTGCCACTATATACTTTTGGTATTTACTCCAAAGATTTACAGGGTGGTAGGTAGACCAATAACTTTAGGAGAGACATCAAATGCTGATCTAGATAGAAGGTTTTCTTTGTCAGCTTCCCTTTAATTCATTAAACCCCAAATGGACATTGGTGACAGCGCTGTCATTGTCTTTCTATTGTGTCTCTAATTGACACGATTGAAAGGTTAAAGAAAATTTTTCCCTCGCCACTGATAGCTAGTATTATGCTGCAGTGTTGCACCTTTATTCAAGAGTTAGGGTGGATAGAATAAGGTATTTGATACAAATAATGGGCCTCATCAGAAGGATTAAAGTCACTCAAAAGGCAATGGAAAGGGCTAAGCTCGGAGTTACCTTGCGAGAACGGATCAGAATTGACGATATCCGCAGAAGAACCAAGTTCACCGACATAGCCTGAAGAATCACAAACTTAGTGGCAGTGGGCAGGACACATTGCTCACAAAACAGATCGAACCAAAGTTCTGGAGATGGATGCGAGACGCACAGGACAGGTCGTTGTGGAGACACTTGGGGGAGGCCCATGTCCAGCAGAGGACGTCTTTCGGCTGAAATGATGATGACGCAAAATGGACGCTGAGACGTGAACTTGCAGACACAGGAAATACAAAATATAGCATGTAATACATATAACTAGTGTCAAAAACCTTAGTGCATAAAAGTATTAAAACATAATATTCTAGAACTTATTCTAGAATATTATGTTTTGATTCTCTTTCCAACTACAATTAAAACTTGTGTAAAACAGTGAATAGAATTTCACTGTTGTTTTACACATTTAAATGATTCAGTTAGTGCATACCTAATGCGATAGACTCTTGTTGAAACATCACATGTCTAGAATCAATGATTAATGTAAGTACCGGTTTACCTTGTTTTCTTCCTTACGCAAAACTTGATCGTGGATGTAAAAATAACATTCAAAGCAAGAATAGCTTCTTAATGGAAACTTTTAATTCATGTAACTAAAGCTTTCACATGGGGAGGATCCAAAAATGTACAAAGATAAACTATTGCCAGAGTCACACAAAATGATTAAATACTAGCAGTTACACCCGCGTAGTTCCCGTTCCCGTGGGAATACAGGGCTAAAAGTAGACTATGTCACCCGGGGATAGTGTAGCTTCCCAACGGTGCAAGAATTTTTGAAATCGGGCCAGTAGTTTCAGAGCCTATTCAATGCAAACAAACAAACGATCAAATCTTTCCTCTTTATAATTTAGTGTTGATTACATAACCTGACATAACATTACGTCTGTTATACCCGAAGGGTTAGGCAAAGCTGAACCTACGAATAGTACACCCACATTTCGCCTAAGTCTATGTAATAGGGGGCGAGCCAATTGCAATTATCGGACACAAATCCAGACTTCGGGTTTATACTGAAAAACTATCTCTCTCTCTCTTTCTCTAGTCGAGACTCGACTTCTGAGGGACCTTTGGATTTCTGTATTTTTATCTATATCATATACATTTTAACAGTTATGTTTAAGTTTACTGTTAATTACTTGTAGAATAGCACACTGGTATAACTTTCAATATTTTGTGGAAAATGTCGTAGGTTATACATTTATATACCATGTATATTTATAACTTAGTGTAAGATTTTAATGTATAACTGTTTATTTTCCCGAATAAATAAAATAAAATAAAATAAAATAAACAGTGTCATAGCTCACATACCTTTGTGCGTACTTAGAAATTGAGACGAATTTTCGCTTCACGTATCAATATAGTAATTATAATAAAATTGCCAGGAGTTGGTCAGAATATTACAGTTTTTCAGATCCCTTCAACCATTCTCTGCGTACATTTTAACCAAAAAGACTTATTTGTAATCCTTGTTATTTACAGGGTGATGAAGAAGAGAAATGGGCGGAGAAGGCAGTGGACAGTCTGGTGAAGAAGCTGAAGAAACGGAAGGGCGCCATTGAAGAGTTGGAGCGAGCGCTGTCGTGTCCTGGCACGCCGTCCAAATGTGTTACTATACCTAGGTCACTAGATGGAAGGTTGCAGGTAAGCAATTTAATCTTGTTGTAATATTATGTATGTCATGATAGAAGGAGAAGACTGAATAAAATAAATAGAGAATGCTCATACGTGTTGTCATTGGCACCAGTAGTTGTGCGCCTGCGCCAGTCTCCGTCACCACCGGTTACGGAATTATGGAACTCAATATTGTTTGTAGGGGTTAAAATGTGGCAAAAAGTTTGATGGCTTTGATGAGGGTAGTTTGGTACTCACTTCTCATACAAAAGGTTCTCATTTTATCTTTGATATCACTGACATCAGTGCACGTAAACTTCGTGAGGCAATCTGGACTTACAGGTATAGTACAGACGCCAGCACATCAAGTTACCCCAATGTGTCAAATTTCTTTGATCGTTTTTCAACTTTATGTTAAACAGAATAAGGTTCATATTCAATTGGGAAAATTTGACACATTGGGGTAACTTGATGTGCTGGCGTCTGTACATATTATGAAGATTGCGAAAGGTGGGCCATTTTTGGGGGACTGTCTTTATGTATTTTTTTTTGACGTTCAAAAAGTGCTGATTCTCAGCCTAGTTTGAATAAAGACTTGATTTTCATTTTGATTTTATGAGTCCGAGTCGGAACTCGCTATGGTACGCTGCATACGCGCGAACATAACCGAGTTCCAAGCAGTGCCCCGGCGCGGCCCGTTTAGTAAAACTCAGACATAAAGAAAAGTACACTTCTTCTGACTTGAGTAGATCAACCACTAATATTAAACCCAAAATGTTTCAGGTATCGCACCGCAAAGGCCTCCCACACGTCATCTACTGCCGCGTCTGGCGCTGGCCGGACCTGCAGAGCCACCACGAGCTCAAGCCCTTGGAGATCTGCCAATACCCCTTCAGCGCGAAACAGAAGGAGGTCTGCATCAATCCCTACCACTACAAGAGGGTCGAGAGCCCCGTGTTACCGCCAGTGTTAGTACCCAGACATTCTGAATTCGCTCCAGGGCATTCGTTACTCCCCTTCCAAAGGACTGCGGAACCTTCCATGCCTCACAATGTCTCCTACTCAGGTTCAGGGTTCCCTCCATCAGCTAGTTCAGAACTTCCTGATACGCCACCTCCAGCCTACTCCCCACCTTCAGATGACTCGGAACCTCCCGGGGAAGTGGCCCCGGTTTCTTATCAGGAGCCTTTATACTGGGCGTCAGTAGCCTATTACGAGTTGAACTGTCGTGTTGGTGAAGTTTTCCATTGTAACTCCCATTCGGTCGTGGTCGATGGCTTCACAGACCCTTCGAATAATAGCGACAGGTTCTGTTTAGGTCAACTCAGTAATGTGAACAGGAATTCTACTATTGAGAACACTAGACGACATATAGGGAAGGGAGTGCATCTGTACTATGTCGGGGGGGAAGTGTACGCGGAGTGTTTATCGGACGCCGCCATTTTCGTCCAGAGTCGTAACTGTAATCACCACCACGGCTTCCATCCGTCTACCGTGTGTAAAATACCTCCAGGATGTTCGCTAAAGATCTTCAACAATAGAGAGTTTGCGCAACTGCTGTCCCAGAGCGTCAATCATGGCTTCGAAGCGGTGTACGAGCTCACGAAGATGTGCACGATCCGCATGTCGTTCGTGAAGGGCTGGGGGGCGGAGTACCACCGCCAGGACGTGACGTCCACGCCGTGCTGGATCGAGATCCACCTGCACGGGCCGCTGCAGTGGCTGGACAAGGTGCTGACGCAGATGGGCTCCCCGCACAACGCCATCTCGTCGGTGTCCTAGCCGCTTCGCCCACTCTCCAAACCCCCCACCGTACTTTGGTACCCGGTATTCAAATTATTTAATCTCAAAAATCATTTCAACCGTTGCATTTTGTATTTTATACGTGACAGAATATTTTTAATAGTTTTTTTTTTATGTTTTGTGTTGTAATAAAGCCCCAATTGGCATTTTACAATTATGCAGCTCAAACCATGTGTCCAATTTATTGAATCGTATTTTGTAAGCGTATTAGAATGAATAAAGACATTAAGGGTTACTGTACTCGTCAATATAATGTATGACAAGGTAAAACAAGATATTATCGGTGTAAATAAATTATGCTTATACTTTTTTTGGTAATGTCAAGCACAAAAGTCGTAAGTTCGCCATAAATTCGTTCGATATTGATATTATATTTTAGTATATTAATATGAATATATTATTATAATAAGACATATAAATGTACGTAAGTTTCATATACTTTATATTAGCTTAGATTTAGTTTTAATGCAATTTTTTAATTTTAAATAACATTTAAATCATTGTTTAGATTTCGTGGCCCTGTAATTGAGTTCGTTTTGCTAGGAAAAACCTTAGCACTGTATTATAATGAAACGGTATAATATATAATATATTATTGTTGACCACCACATGACTATTAAAATCTATACAATTGTTTGTCTGCACCACCCAAAGTTGGTCTGGTAGAAAATGTCTATGGCAATAAGTCCGCCTCTGTATGTAAATTAGTGTGCTTGAAGTATTAAAAATAAAAATAAATAGATATCGAAAGAGTCAATCGTGCCAACACTCGTTGTTGTAGCGCAGTTATGAGTTCCCTTTATATTGTCGAGGGAATAAAACAATAGGAAATTAAATTGTACCATTTTATACAAATGAGCCACGAAACTTCACTTGAGATAGCATAGTAACGATCATGTGTTCTATATATTACAGTAATTGTATTTATAATTTGTATAAGTATGTCATATAATTTTTTTCGACTCGAATACCGGATAGAGAGAAGATCTTAAGTAGATTTTAATTATAAATATAGATGACGAGCGGTATGAGCAAGAGAGACACACAGGGTTAACGTGCATGCTAAAGAGAGAAAGATAGCGAAAGGTCAACAAAATGGCGATGTTCGAGTCGAAAAAATATTCTATTGACAATAATTTTTAAATTGTGCCATCATAAAAGTTGACAGAATTTATTATGTCAAGTAAATTGTGAAATCTGAATGTTGCAATTTCATTATAAATCGTTTTGTTCGTAGTTGTTTTTATATTGTAAATGTTTTATTTTAAAATAAAATAATCTCGAAAGTTTTTTATAAAAAGAGTCAGATAAACACAAAGCAAAATTTTTGAACTTAGTAGTTATTATAGGAGTGACAGTTTTACTAAAAATAAAGAATTAAAACCAAATTAGGGGACATGTGCAGAAGTAAAGAAAAATGTGATTGATCTCAAAATATTAATAAGAAATGATTTAGTTCCTCCAAAAGAGTGACTGTTGTGTGTCCCAGTTATAGTAGAGATAATAGAATACATAAAACTTATATATTTTCTATTGAAGTATTGACTAACGTTTTCAACATTTAACTAATCACGAGCCAAGTCAAATCTTAATTTTATCCGTTTTTTAATCTGACTTCATTTACCCTTTTTGTTCAAAGAAGGGTAAATTTGATTAAATTGTAAAACTAAAAACGGAAAAGTGCCTAAATGCATTGAGCAGAGTATATTTTTATTTTTTAATACCACAATGTCAGACAGAACATACAACATGTTTTTCAATCCCTGCATATGCGACGCACCGGTATTCATAGAATGCTTTACAGCTGTTTATCAAATACCACAAATAGTATAATTATTTATAAAGTTATTTTGTAACATGTCTATGATGGAGATGGGAATGTAGATCAGTTTAATAAAAACAGTATTTATGACTATAAATATGTATATGCTGTGCCTACGTCTAAAAATCAATTTGAACCAATAGTAGCCCATTTGCGCTTTACAACGTCTGTATGGCAATTGCAACTAATTAAAAAAAAAAACAGTGATTTTTATTATTAAATTTCATTGTAAAGATTTAAATATGATTGTTGACACTGCATTCAAAAATCAAATTTACGTCTGACAGTTTAAAGGAAAAAGTAACTTACAAACACTTATAATTCTAGTAAGAATATTAATTAAAGAGTTTTATAAAGGAAAAACGATGACTTTCTTGAACTTTGTGTGTTACACCGAAGTATTTGTGAACAGTGTGATAAATAAAGTAGCGTCAGCAGTTTTCGTATACATTTGAACGTATTGGTACGAAACCTATGGCCTCTTGAAATGTGCCTAAATGTAGCTTGTATTACCGTCCACATAAATTGCTGATTTTTTGTATGGATTTTGTCATCTTGTTATCTATGTATTGTCAGAGACAGCTAGGCAGTCGGTGTACAGGCCATAAGAGATTCGACTGATTTTACCCTATATTTTGAAAAGGGGTAATTTTGCTTAACTTGTTCATAGAAACTGGTTGTATGCTCATTAGTGCAAGTGTATGATCAGCCTTGTCTGTGACATAGCGAGTCTCGACTTTTTAATTACGCGGAGAAACTGTCGTTTGTTATGAACTATTAGGCGGTTAACACACTGCCACGCATCACGCTGCTTGTTGCGTGTCTCTGAACTGAAATGAACGCGCGTGGATGCATTTTCTGTGTGTTGGACTGTGCGTGTTTTCCATACAAACGGAGATACTTACAAGCAACGGAAGAACACGCATCCACGCGCTACGCTGCATCATGCGGGGCAGTGTGAGAATCGCCTTAAGTAAGGAGTGCATCATATGTTCGGGTCGGCACATTCATTTCTGCATCATTAGTTGAACAACACAGCCGACCAGTAGCAGTTTGGTTTGACTGACCGGCTGTGCTGATTAATGCTGAACCCAACATGTGCCGCAAGCCACTAAAGAAATTTGAATTGAAAATAAATTGTTACTCTGTATTTTAGAAGAGGGTAAATTAATATTTTTTATTAAATATAGGAAAAACTACGTTTTACGAACTGAATTCATACAAAAACTCCGCTCCTTTCATATACAGTAACTATACATATAATGTACTTCATATATAATTTCTTTTACAAAATGTTATTTCATATATAACATATTGGCTTGTTGTCAAAAATACACGCAATATACTATATTTATATATTATTATAGTGCCTTTTAAACTTTGAACTTCGACGAATGCCTTATTATTTTAATTATTACATGAGAATAGTATTCATATTATATTTGGAATTATCTACGATATTGCATTTTTGTTCGAATTTTTATTATGATTTGACCACAATAAAATTATAACAGTGCCTATTCTTACAAATTAGTATTAATACCATTTGTATGCCTTGTTTTTCGATTTCATATTATTATTGTGGGAGTTTTGTATGGGTGAGCCCTTTCGCCTTTGCATTTACGTGCATTTCTAAATTAATAAATTAGAGTAATTTTGCAAAAATAACATTAGGGTATTTGTCAGTTTTTTTTTATTTCATGAGCAAATCTAATAAAGAACAAAGGTGATGATTGCGCAAAAAATATAGACGAACTTTAAAATCGTAAAACGTCTCCATTTTTCCACCGATTTTTCTCTAATTGACTTTTCAGAGTAATATTTTTTAAAAACAGTTTTAAGTACAAGATTCATGTATATTTTCAAAACAGTCAAATACTCTATTATTATTATTAATAAAAATAATGTTCATATTTGTTTTGAATTAAAAATAGAATTCGAAAAGTTGAATGTGACTAAATGGGGTTTACCCTACAACTTTTTATACATCTCCCTGTATATGTCTGTTAAAAAACGTAGAAGTCTGTAAAATTATTGCTGATATTACATTGTATTTAATACTTACAAATTTTGGATTGATTATACCGAATCTAAGGTGACGTTTACTTTTTATCAAACATTAATTTATTGATAAAAGGTCAACAGTATTGTTAACAATTAGCTGGCGATAAGATTCGCGCTATCGTGTGTACATAGGCGGAAATTCTAGAGAACAGTTAGTCTAAAAACATTCGATATCGGATATAGGCATCTCCTAAGTTGACCGTTATAACTCCGTTGTGTCTCTGCCTTCTGAATTCTTTTGGATTCTGGTCTACGCGCGTGACTGGTATTTATCCATCTGAAACTTCTTTGTTTTCCAGCCCGAAGTTTGTATTTTGGCCAGGTTTAATGCTATAAACTCGCCTACCATGTTAGTGTACTAAACAGGTACCAGTTCTGCCTAACTTAACAAGAAAGGTGTGATATTTTTTATACTAGTAAACTATTTTATTACAGTCATAATTTTATAGAAAATTGAGTGTAAACGTAACATCTTACCTTCGGTAAAATAGTTCCAAAAAAACTAAACTACTAATAATGGTTATATGTGCGTTTGAAATGGTGTGATCTTGACGTTAGAGTGAAATGTAAACTTGTACATAATGTGTTGCGACAGTGTTAGTCATTGTTAAATGGTATTGTTTTTGAAAGTTCTGGATTTGACAACTTTTTATTCAAATATACTGTACTAGCTGCCCCACCCTAACTGCGTTCCGCCATTAAATAAAATACTTACGACCTATTTTCAGACCAACTGAATATACACACAGAATTTTATAAGAATCGGTGAAGCCATTTCGGAGGAGTTTGGTAACAAACACTGTGATACGAGAATTTTGTATATTAGATAGTGTTGATATGCTATTGCTGTACATAAGCAGTAAAATTTCAGTAAGGCCTTGTTTTTAAGAACGTTGGCATTCTAATTTCAGTGTCTGTCAAAAATGCGTCTATTGTCCTTAGATTTTTGACAAGTGTTTGACATTGAATGAACCAAGATTGCGACAAAATCTGTTAAATTATTTTATTGAAGTAAAACTTCTTTACAAGCGCTTGACTTGGGAACTAAGCAAGTGAACGCGAGCGAGAGCGTTACGATAACTGTGATCGGGCGAGGCGAACGGAAGTTGAAAGGGAGATATAAGTTAGTGAATATAGAAAGAGAGAGAGAGAGAGAGTTGCGTTTCGTATATTACTGTAGGGGCAAGAGAGGAGGTGCGAGCACATATTTTTTTCTCTCTTTCTCTCATAGCCAGTTACGTTTCGTATATCTAAGATACAGTGCAGGCCTATTGTATTTGTCTGTAGGAGCAAAAGAGAGCATTGTGCGCGCACATTTTCTTTAAAGAAGTTTTACTTTAGTCGCGTGGTCTAATGCGCACTCGTTTTTTTTTTAATTTACACATCTTTTTGCACAATTTGTTAAATAAAATCTTAAGAAAAAATAAAAATTGCATGAATATCTGTTTATGTTTGCATCTACTAATACTTTTGAAAAAGTTGTCAAATCCAAAGTCTGTTTGTTTGTTGTTCTCGAAAGATTGCTGTACGGGTCATGTCGGACTTTATGAAATGTGGTTCTAAGGGTTCAGTCCGCTAGGCGTAACATGATTATATGAAAGAACGCACAAGTTTTATAAGTTGAATGTAAATAAGCGCAAAGAAACTAATAGATAAATAGACAACGTAGCATGAAATACGTTTTTTTGGTAAGAAAAATGTTTTGATACATTAAGCGCAATGCCTTATTTATTACTTACTAAGAAGAGCAGTTTACACTTTATTATTTATGAAGTTGCCAGTCATAAGGTTATATTAAATAATAATCATGTTACGCCGCAGTGGGTAAAGGAGCTTTGTGTACAAAATTCTGAATGTGTCCTTTCGCTCTATTTACTGTAAGATAGGTGTAAGCGCATAGAAGCCATTGTTCGTGTAATTTTTAGTATATTTTTTTCTCTGCTTAGCAATTAATAAAGTTTCTTTTATTGATATAATTGGTATGTTTTAATTTTTACTTGAATAACCATTAAGAGGTATGAGGAACAGGGTGTAAAGGTCCTCGTCCCCATTGAAAAGGGAGGATCCTCCGTCTAGATGGATGTTGTGTCTGGTGGGCTACTACTGCCCGACGGTTGTAGTTGGGAAGTATACTTCCGTATCACGCGGATAACTCTATATCGCGATGTAGGATATTAAATCAGTCATTAGTTCGTATGTGGCGAGATAGATGTCGCCACAATCTACACCAGAAATCTAGCTTGTTGATAAACGATAACAGCCGGTAGTAGTCAATCGAAGGTTTTAAACGACTACATCTCTATGTCTCTAGAATCAGGAAAAGTAGTGTTGGTTTAGGCTATCCTAGATACTATATGTATGACGAAATGGCTTGGGAGAGTTCCAAAAGTCTGACAAACATTCTTACCGAGGGGCAACGCGTGCTATCGTGTCGCTGACCCAACATTTAGTCGCTATTTGTCGAAATTTGTTGCCGCGTATGTCAGTCAATGGATAGAAAGATATAAGTACCTGAGGGTTATAGGCGGCCTATCTGGAGGGAGTCTCCCTAGCTTGGCCACATTTATACCTCAAAAACTAGGACATCTAGCGAAGATCCGTTTTGTTTCAAATTTAATCCCTAATTCTGGAGATCCATATACATTTTTGTGATCTTATGATATTAGCACAGTATAAAAATATTACAGTAGGACGACGCCTTTGATGTCTGAAAAAATGCCGACAACGTCTACACGCGTAAGCCCTGAATAGGTAGGTAATAGGTACCTCCCGCACTTCGAACATAGTTTTGTTCGCAGTGCGGGAACGGCTTTCTCGCGTCTCGCCCCTCACACCCCGCACGATTGCCCTGTTTAGACAGCTTCGTCGGACGACTGTAGGTTTTTAGACTGTGATATTTGGTAGGTAGGTACAAGATTCACCAGAACCATTCTTCGTCTTCTTCTTTTATCTTTTTTGTGCTAAATTAACAAAATTGTAAACTAAACCTATTCATTTTGTGTAATTTTGGATTGTATTGCATTTTTATTTTGTTTTTTGTTAGTCCGTTCGCATGTCTTACATTAAATCCAGTAATACAGGGTAACCTATAATTGGCCATAGAAACTGTAACAAGCATATTTTGTAATATATTTTAATGTATCGCTGTTGGTTGCATAAATAAATAAAATAAAATAAAATAAAAATAAATAAATAAGATATACCTACCTAGGTATTTGTTCAGTAAAACGAGTAGGTAGGTAAGTACCTACAGTTTATAAATAATACGTTGTAGTTACGAATGCTTTATCACTGATGGCGTACAAAATTAGTAGAATAATACGTTAAGTTGGGACTAGAATAATACGGTTCGTATTTCATTACGAATATCGTCGAAATCTGACAAGCAATTGTTAAAAACGTCATAAGTTTGTAGAAGGAACCAGCTTCCTACACCATATCAATGTCATTTTGTCGCAATAAGCTTGCAGTATGAACCTAAAAACTGCCAGTCAGTCATACATAACACTATACGTGTAACAAGTGAAATAATATGCAATTATTGGTTACTGTTTCGTACAAGTCTGTGCGACGAATACAAATGGCAGCGGTGTCATGGCCGTCCGCGCACGCGTGTTGCAGGCGTAATGTAGTGAAAATTTGGCGCGCAGTCCTCGAATTTTCTTAGTGAGTTCTATTGTTAATTATTCTTGATTGCCGTTTGAGGACATTTTGTGTTATGCCTCTACAGAGCCAAGGTGTTTGTTTCTGTATTGTCTAATGAGTTTTTTTTTCAGATTTCCGTTATTTACTTACCTTCCTAAGTTGGAGGATGTTTTTACCCGTTCTTTCTTTCCTGGTTATTAAGTTACAAGATGTTAGAGGAACAAACACGATTTCTTTTCTTGTCTTTCAATCGGTGGTATGGTATTATAAATGACTAGCCTGTTAGTCTAGTAGTTAGGTAGTGGCTCTGATTGCTAAGCCGGAGGTCGTGGGTTTGATTCCTACCCAGGACAAATGTTTGTGTGATGATCACGATCATTTGTTCTGTGTCTGGGTATAATATAGGTATCTATAATATGTATTAATTTAGAAGTGTATAGGTATGTTTATCAGCTGTTTAGTACCCATAATAACATAAGCTCTGCTTAGCTTGGGACTAGATGGCGTTGTGTGAAACGTTGTGGTACCTATATATTTTTTTTATTAAAGGCGACGAAAGTTAATACGATGACCAATGGCAAATAATTTTTTGCATTAATTTACCTACAGAACATGCTTTAACCCTGTGGAGCCAGTGGCGCTATAAACATTTGCTTTGTATGATTGCAATGTATTTAATTCAGAATAAATCCTCCTTTTCGTTTGTCAAAGTTTGGACCAAACAAAGACATTCAATACTTCGGTGCTATAGACGGGATGTCACGAACAAAATTTTCGTCCAAAACTTGTGTCCTAAGTGGACACAAGTCTATGAGTTTTTTTTAGTACGCTCCGCTGCCGCTCCAACATTCATATATTATTCTAGATGGCGTTACTGAGACATGGGATCATAGTATTTTTTATGACATTTCCTTGACATGCCCGCTCTATAGTATTTTAAATCTCTTTGGTACCGAAGGATGAGTGGATCATGTATGTAGGTATCACGAGAAGTTTTTGCGTGAAACACCCATTCATCCTCAAAAGCTTATAGGTACCTACTTTGACAATCACATAACAAGGCTATATATAATTTATAAAAATACATACATACGCGAGTGGTTGTTAGTGTACCTACATACCTATATGTATAGGGTGACTGGTAATTAGTGAGCGATACTTAAACACGTGATATGTATTCATGATTTCAATAAACTTTCCCAAAGAAACTTATTTTTTATACACAAAAACTTGCCAACAAAAATAAACAACAAAAACGCTGTCTGAAATTCCCGCGCGCTCGTCTGTGATCGATCAGCTGATAGTCTGACCTCGGGAAGGGCAAAATCTACTAGTAGTAGCGTCACACGCTCCCCCGCCATCCCGACTGCTCCCGTTGTGCATTACTGAACGAAATAGGTAATAAAACAGTCATCCGGGAGTCTAGTCACCCTAAAGTTTATCTGGGAAAGTTATTCGTATTCATGAGTACAATCACGTGTTTAAGTATCGGTCACTAATTACCAGTCACCCTGTATAAGCAGGCAAGCAATTTATATTATGACCAAAGAGGTTTAAGATTGATATTCAAAGAAATTTCATAGAAAAACTATGATTCCATGTCTCAGTAACGCCAAATAGAATAATATACTATTATTGGAGCGGCAGCGGAGCGTAGGTAGGTACTGAACTCATAGACTTAGGTATATCCACTCGGACACTAGTATCGGATAAAAATTTAGTTAGTGGTGTCCCGTCTAGTATGTATCTAAGTATTAAATGTACCCTCTAACTATGACACATAAAGATCGTAGAATCGATGAGTCATTTATGGCTTCGGACGCGGAAGTGCTCTCACTGTCCTTGTGCCAGAACACATGAAGTTTGTACCTAACCGTTTTGTTTTATTATTGTATTGTTCTGCGAAGAAAATGTGAAGGGGTAAATTTATAATAACTTAATTGTTTTTTTTTTACGAGCAGGACCCAGGTAAAAGTCTATAAGTAGTCGAATGAGTCAAGTTTAACATCAATTTGGTATGCCAAGGACAATTGTGGTACCTATATTAAACATACAATAGGTATACAGATGCCAGCACATCAAGTTACCCCAATGTGTCAAATTTCTTTGATCGTTTTTCAACTTTATGTCAAACAGGATAAGGTTCATATTCAATTCGGAAAATTTGACACATATTATTGGGGTAACTTGATGTGCTGGCGTCTGTGCCTACCTGTAAACAAATTGACAAGATCCGGTATTTTGTCAGTCTTTATGTGGCTAGATGATAAGGTTGCCCGTCGTAGTGCATGAGGTCTTGGATTCGATCTCCGGGACGGGCAAAAACTTTATTGAGTTTCCAATAGTTTTATTTCTTGGTATAGCAGCCCGCCGGAAACTGAATTTGTGCCAGATTGATGGCTGGGGCCTGTACTTATTGTTAATTATCATCTGCTTCTCCTTTACTCAATTATGTTGGGAATCGGTTTCCAGTTTATCCGGATGAAGCTGAATAACATTGTTTTCAATGGAGTGACTGCCTATTTATTATTTATTTATTATTTAATACTTCAAGCACACTAATGTACAGAGGCGGACTTAATGCCATAGGCATTTTCTACCAGTCAACCTTTAGGTGATGCAGAGAAAAAGAGTGGTAGGTGCAATTAAAAATGAAAAAATAAAAGGAATCAAAGAATACTAATACATATTATGAGTATAAATACATAAATATGTACACTATAAATATAATATATATAAAAATTAAATTACGAAGAGATAGAAAAAAGAAAACACATTAGCGCTGTGAAGATACTACTGCCAACTTCTTACGAATATGTTCGCGAACCTTAACCTTAAAAGATAAACGGTTGGCCTATTTGACGTTCGTAACCCAGTGACTCACTCGGTTACACGATACCCATTGGTAAGACCGGATGTATAGGTAGGTACTTACTTTTGTTATATGTAGGAAAGTAGATATTTAAAATACCTATACCCTTCAAACAAAAAAGAATCAGATCAAGAAGATGGTTAAATAGAAAAATCGAAAGTCAAAAGTCATTTATTCAAACAATAACTTAAGGTAATCCCTCAAAACACCCGCCTTTCACCACTTCCTAGTGTTTTTGCTGGGAAGAAGAAGTGGTAAAACAAATTCCCCAGCAACAAGCCTGTCTGATATGTTAGAAGAACATGAGTCAACATTGGTAATTAATAAAAAAAAACATTTAAATTCAATAGTTTGCTACATGTTAGCTAGCACACACCAATATACCATGATAGTAGTAATAATATAAAAAGTAGCTACCAACGCGACGTTGACAACTAAACTCACGGAAACATTTACAAATAACTGAATAAATGAACGAACGAATGAATGAACTCTGAAAGATCCGATTATCGGTGCCACAAGAGGTGTGACGTAGGCGGGTCGCCTAAATCAGACATAGGTACCCGCCTAAGTACTAAAGTTTACTTCCTATCATATTTACTTAACCACACCGTCACGGGTGCTTACTGCCCGATACAGGTAGGATTATAATACCAATAGTTCGTACATATTTACGAATACATGATGAATAATCAGACATAACTTCCGACACGGTTGTGAGGTCTTTATTACGCGTTTGCCCAAGGTATCTAGTCCACTGAGGAATAGTGTGAGAACAAAGACATTCAATACTTACATTTTCATCCAAAACTTGTGTCCTAGTGGACAAAAGTCTATGAGTTTTTGTAGTACGCTCCGCTGCCGCTTCAATATTCATATATTATTCTAGATGGCGTTACTTCTTCTTATCGTGTGGTTAGTAGTAACTAACCTGGTTTCAGAGTTTTAATGCCGCCCATGGGCCTCTGACTTGGCATCACATGCCCTCGAGAATAGTCTCTCAGGCATGCCGGTTCCCTCACGATGTTTTCCTTCACCGTTTTTTTGTCTAAAACAAGTGATAATTTAACAATACGCACATAAATCCGAGAAGTCAGAGGTGCGTGCCATGGGTTCGAACACGAGACCTGTGATTTGGCAATCTGCCGCTCACACCACTAGGCTATCACTGCCTGCGTTGGCGTTTATGGCGTTACTGAGACATGGGATGAAATGGGATGGTCATTTTTCTATGACATTTCCTTGACATGCCCGCTCTATAGTATTTTAAACCTCTTTGTGTGAGAAGAAGTAAAGTGTTATTCAGTTTTTTTCACTTGGAATATATCAGTAGATGCCCGGAGTCGGGATTTGTGCCCGAATGATGCGTTAGGCTCGCACTCCATTACATGTGACTTTAACATAACTGCAATGGCGAAATGAAATGTTGGTGTACTACAAGAAGGTACACTTAGTACACCTCCACCCAACCCTTCGGGCATTACTGGCGTGATGTTATTGTGATGCTAAACAAGTTTGTTCATCTGTAGGTCATTCAGTTTGTCCGCTATGTAGAGTGGAACGGTGACACTGGTCGCAATAACCATCTAGGTGTAATTTATGACACTAGATATTACCTACCTATTATCTGACTTAATTAATATTTTAAGAATGTACCTATCTATTAAGTAATGTTATACCCACATGTTATATAAGACTAAACTAATTGGAATTAAGTAATAAATCGGTTTAGTTCTTGTTAAATATGGTTTAACACGTACGAAATTGAAGATACCATCATCTGCCTAGCCTTTTCCAAATTATGTTGGAGTCAGCTTCCAGTTTAACCGTATGCAGCTGAATACCAGTGGTTTACATGGAGCGAGTTCCTGATTGACTTCCCCAGACCAGTTACTGGGTAACACGATACCCTTTGGTTAAACTGGTGGTGAGACTTTCAGGCTTTTGACTACTTGTATATAACGGCTGTCAAAGATTTACTAATGACAGCCGGGACCAACCGCTTTACGACCTCCCCGACCCTTGCAGGAGCCAGCCCGCGATGCTCAGTCGCTAGCTTTAATTTTTCATTATAAATTACACACATCAAAAGTGTCTAGGGATCAAGCATTTTTATGCGGATTTCTTGAGATTAAAGAAAAAAGAAAGAAAGAAAGAAAAATATTTATTTGGGACAAGCACAGGAACTACAAAAAAGATAGATTGAGATGTGGCTTTGTAATAAATTTATGATTTTATAAATTTATATGGATCCTTTTTGGTGCATTTCATAATTTGAATCAGGAACTGTGAATCAAATTCGAGTAAAAGATGAAAATCAGCTGTCAATATTTTCCCTATAAAAACATACAACGCATTGAAGACATTATTAGTGCTACTGTTTCTACTGATTAAAACCAACGTTATTATGGAGCGGCGACGTCATTTAAGCAGGGAAAAAATGCTCAGAGCCGTGGGAATGATAGAAGCTGGTACCCGGCAACGTACTGTGGCTTTAGCTCTGAATACAAGTCAGAGTGTTATCAGTCGACTTTGGACACGTTACCGAAGCACTGGTACCGTGGCTGAGCGCCATGGAGGACGGTATCGCTGCACCACACGGAGACAAGACCGATACATTCAAATCTTAACTCGAAGAGCTCCAACAATAACCGCCATGATGTTAGCCGTGAGGCTTCATCACTCTTCAGGGAACTTAATTAGCGACCAAACAGTCAGAAACCGCTTGCATGAAGTGAACCTTCATTCCCGAAGACCGCTACGGGTACCACCTATAGCAATGCACAATCGTAGGATTCGATATCAATGGGCTCTTGAACACAGAAATTGGGCAGAAGAACAATGGCGTTTCGTGTGCTTTTCTGATGAGTCTCGTTTTGGTATGAGACCGGATACAAGACGTATACGACACTGGAGAACCCGTGGACGCCAACAGCGATTAAAATCCTGCCAGGAAGTCCATCCTTATAGTTGTGGAACCATCATGGTATGGGCGGGTATTTGGATCGGCGGAAGAACTGAGTTGATTTGGATCAGAGGCAACCTCAACGCTCAAATTTATGCTGAGACGATTGTATCAGACGTCATCATTCCTCTACAAGTGCAAATCGGTCCCTTATTTCAGTTAATGCATGATCATGCACGACCGCACACCGCAAGAGTTGTAAGACAGACTCTCGCCGCAGCTAACATCAATGTCCTGCCCTGGCCTGCTCAGTCGCCAGACTTGAACCCGATCGAGCATGCATGGGATATGCTACAGAGAAGAGCTCTGCCGAATATGGAGGGTATCCAGTCGCAAGAAGACCTTTTTTTGTTGTTGCAACGAACATGGGCGGCCATTCCACAGCGTGATTTGGATGAACTCATTTTGAGTATGCCAAACCGATGTTCTTGTGTTGTAAGTGTTCGCGGTAGAAACACGGATTATTAATTGTTTAAGTTACCCAATAAAATTTTAAAGAAAACTGTTATTTCAGTCTTTTTTTCGAACTTTAATGTTAGTGTTTCAAATGTCAAAAATCCTTTTATTAGGAAAATGGCAAATTTCTTTATTAATGCAAAGGTGACTTGGTTTATCGTTACTGTGACAAACGAAAACACTTTATTTGATGAATCCTTAAAGAAAATTTTAATTAATATCAATCAGGAGAAAAGTTATTGCAAAAATATATGTTGATCCCTAGACACTTTTGATGTGTGTATTTAAATTAACTTTATTTAATTTTGACTTATTGAAAATTTTAAATGGAACTTCTTCCATTCTGTATCTGGAGAAGGGCGTTGGTAGCTGCGCTACAGTTTATACCTTTGCAGCTATCATCGTTTCACTTTTTGTTCCTATTGTCTTATGTTTCTGTTCCTAAATAAACTTTTTACATTTTTTAAACAATCCCTATATAATCTAACTCAGATCCAGCCGTCCCTTTTTTATTCGATCAGTGACACCCTAAGCCGAGGTCTGAGCCCCACAGGGGGCCCTTAGCGAGTGTCACTTAAATTCTGACGTAATGCTCCTGGCTGATGGAGGCCTTGTGTATTGAGGTCATCCACAGGTTTGATCGGTTAAGCAGATAGCAGCGCCACCCCTCAGTAGGGTGCACTGCGAGACACACTCTATAACAACAAAAACAAAACAACCGCTTTACGTCCTTTCCGAGGCACGGAAGAGTCTTGATATCCATTTTTTTCTTGTTGATGCTGGGAAGAAATGACAATTATGCATATCCGCCCATCGGGGGATGGAAGGCTATGTGGGACTCCTCGGTCCGACCCGGTATACCCACTAAAACAACCCAGCGTTATTCCCGCTTCGTCTAAGTGGCAGGGGACTGGTAAGCCAGCGCAGTCTTTACGTCCAGTCCTCCAACGACGATTGCCCCGCTTGGCTTCCTCTAGGGGACCGACGAAGGTGGTGACGGGTGCAATGCGGGCAAAGGCACCCCCGTGCCGTCGCCCGCCTATCACTACTATGAACCGCTTGAAAGTCCGAGTCCGAGAGAGCGGTACGGGGGGGAGATCGACCCCCACCAGGGCCATCCCCCCCTTCGAGGCCACCGTCGGCCCTCCGGCCTTGGCAACCCCGTCGATCCTGAAGCCGAGGCGCCCTCGGACGAACCGCCCCCGCGGACCAGTCTTGACATCTATGGACTAACCTCGCCAAGCGTAGCTTAACTTTCGAACGACCCCTGAGGCTGTTATTATTTAGCCACAAGCTCCTCCATCATTGCGCACGTCACATGCAATAAATAAAAACTTGTCACTGGAATGCGCGGGAGATGAAATCTGTGTCCTTTGTGCGCGTACGCATATACATTACAAGCACTTGTTAAGGCGCTTTACTAGTTTGGGAGCTAGACGTTATGATTTAAAAACTTTTTGTGCAGAATTAGTTATATGAACTTGATTTGCCTCCATAGGTTTCCTTTTAAAAACCCGTTAGTTGTATATCTACTGGGTTGAAGAAATATCGATGCTCAAATTAATTGCACCAGATATTTAGCACTATCAAGGCGCTTAGTTGACACTTTGCGTGACCCCAGGGCTGGCTTTTACTTTTGGTCAAAGGATAAGCATTTTTTTGCACCATTCATCACGTTTATTGATTTACTTAAATGTTTCTTTAGACGAGCATTAGACGCCATACAAAACGTTACCCTATCCCGCCAAACTTACATCCCAACACTCAGATTTAAGTCGTACCAAAAGTATGCCAATCTATTAATAATAGTAAGTACTCTTTATGTGTGGATGATATACAAACGGGTCAAATTATTACCTCCTACTACTACTATTTCAAATACTACTGCATACTTTAGTATTGTAAGCACCATAGAGACACGCAGCACAGTAGGTCACTTTAAAATAATGCAATTAGTATCGTTCAAAATCAGTCCATTTCAGTAAGGTAGTTAGGTTAGGTAGTTAGGTTCGCTATAGGATAGGTATGATGAGTTAGGTTAGGTTATATATATCGTCATTCTAATTATATCTAACACAAAAGGCTAAGATGCGAGCACATTGGAGATTCGCTTGATAAAAAAGTAGTTTGAAATAGTACCCAAGTACCTTAGGTACTATTTCAAACTACTTTTTTCAACTACTACTACTACTATTTTACTTTTTTTTTAAAATTCTGTCACACAAAGCAATAAGTAACATCTACGAATACCTATTCGTACATGTTACTTATTGTTTTGTGTGACAGAATTTTTAATGGTGAAGGGGATTTCTTAATAACTTTTTACATGATTAGAATTAAGAAAAATGTCACAATTTATTTTTTAATTATATAATACGCACATGAATCCAAAAAGTCTGAGCCCTTGTGTTTGAACTGGAGAACCATGATTTGGCAATCCGCCGGTCATTTGTCTTTCGATTTAATTTTTTCTATTGAAACATAATTTTCATGTCGCCTTCAAATACAGAATTTCAAGCAGTTTCAATGTTAAATGAGGCGCAACCACACGACTTTTGGTTCCTATTCTAACCAGTAGGTATTGTATCAGTACACAATGCTGTATTGTGCTACTTCTTACATCTATACAAATATTACAGCATCCAAATCATAATGAGATAGTGGAATTGTGTTACAGCATAGTATGTAATATCAACATATGTTAGTTACTGTTAGGTGTGGTGTTAAGGGATTTTTTTATATACCTACTATCCATACTAATATTTTAAATGAGAAAGTAACTCTGTTTGTCTACTGTTTGTTCGTCGGCTTTTCACGACTAAACGGCTGCACGGGTCGTTTGGCATGGAGATAAATCATATCCTGGAGACGGACATAGGATATCTTTTGTCTCAAATAATAATGTGAAGAAAATTCTTTTTCACATAGAAAGTTACAAAGTTATGTGTGTTACACGAGAGCAAAGTTTTTTGATCTCGTGCCTTTGAATCGCCTCGCCTAAGGATTCAAAATCAGCACTCGCAACAAAAAATGACTTTGCTCTCTTGTTGCACAAATAACTATTTCTTAATCTTTTTTAAATGCGGCACCATCTTGGATGACATGACAGACGGGCACTTCAACTTCAACTCTTCTCTATGGCATTTGTGGAAGAGAGACACCACAATTTTGCCAATAATACGTGATACGACAGACGGGCACAAATGTCTTCCCAGTCCATTGTCAGGCAAAGAATCTCTTTGTTGTCAGGTAACAATTTGACTTTTGACTAGTCCTAAGGTAAAACTAGTGAAACACTCAACTTTAGTTTTGAAAGTCAGTGTTTATTTATGAAGTCAGTTGTATTTTTTCGTAAAAAGTTTTAATCAGAACGTATTGATGTTTCATCCATATAGTGTTCTGCAATGCTTGACAAAAATAATAGACATTGGTGTTAAGGCTTGTACGAATTAATAATTCATTGACAAGTCTGGCCACACCTAGGAAATTACATCTAAGATATCCTTTACGCATTTTCAGACGTGATACGTGTTTCGTAATTACTATTTTACTTATATCACAAATACAGTCAAGAACACATTTGCACGCTATCTCCTACACTACAAATACTTGTACTTGGACTTGGAGAGAGACTGGTCCGGTTGTACTTGGCCTTGCTATACGTATATAACTGGTCGCGGGGGCTTCAAGGGACTTATTTATATATATCATTATATACTTACCAATCATCTGCCAACGACATGGGAACTCCTAAATTGTTGGGATAAGAATTATAATTGTTGTGGTTGTTTCGTTTTCATAACATTCTCTGAATTGAGTTGAGAGCACGAAGAACTGGGATGTCATCATTTGCCTAGCCTTTTCCCAGCTATGTTGGGGTAGGCTTCCAGACAAACTGGACGCCGCTTTTTACATGGAGAGACTCCCTGTCTGACCTCCAAAACCCATTTAATAGGTAACACAATATTCTTTGGTTAAACTGGGTGTCAGACTTTCGGGCTTCTGACTACCCGTAACTACAGTCATAAATCGACAAATTACTGCCGGGACCAACGGCTTTACGTGCTTTCCGAGATAACATACATACATAAACTCACGCCTTTTTCCCATGGGGGTAGGCAGAAACTACAGAGCGCCATATGCTACGATTCTTACATACTTCTTTTGCTTCGTTTCATCTTCTTCTTTCCGAGATAAATGATATTTATTTCTGTAAATAGGTTTTCACAAACACTTTTACACGTCTTTTTTTTTTAACTAGTAGATAAGATCGGAGTTTCACTACCTGACTACTCTGAGAAGAAACTCAGAGGTCATAGCCTCTTTTATAGTCCAGAAATTATCTTGGTCAAATCATGTGAGATCCATGCAGATTAGTGTCTGAGATAGTCTTTTGAGGAAAGAACCACACAGAATGAGGCACGGAGGAGTCTTAACAAGGAGTCGAAAAGCACGTTAAGTCGTTGGTCTCGGCAGTTAGACATTCGTTACAGAAACCCAAATCTGACAACTAGATTAACCAAGGGGTATCGTGTTACCCTGTAACTGGGCTAAAGAGGTCCTATTAATGGTAACATATAACTTATGTTTTGCAGTGCTGAGTCACACTGAACGGTTAATTTTACCTTTACTGCTGATAATGGGCCACCAAGCTAACTTTTGACCTATTTATTAATGTTTTTCTATGTTTGCTAGTTACCTAACTTGTGCGTGTGTCAATAAATATAAATACTTTTTTTAATATTAACCGGATGTTTTTACGCTTATTTATTTATTAATTATTCGAAACACCAACGATGTATTAACAATATCTTATACAGTTACAAATTTTAAAGACATTCAATTCTGTGTAAATTATATATTATAATATGTCAATTAAAGGCATCCACAGGTTACATACATTTTGACAATAGATTACGTATAAATTATTATTTTGCAAATTTAATTAAAATTGGACAAAAATTAGATAAAAAAAAATATGCAGATTCAGTTACGTTGTTAATCTATCTACAAGTTTTGTTCACAGATTTACTTCCTAAATTGTAGCACTAGTTAAATTAATAATTAATTATGGATAGTTACGCGATTGTATCATAAATAATAATAAAACGTAATCTTGTTATGTAATTGGATCAATTTGGTATATATGTTTGTATGGCAGTTTTTGCAATGATTGATAGAACCAGTTCATTTGTAATTTTAATTATAGGATTTTTTGGTAATAACTAAGGTGTGTTAAAAGGCTAATTATATGCGTATTATAATACCCAAACATAGCTGCGGGCTAGCGATCTTCAAGCGTTAGTTTCTTTTAACGGATCAAGGATATATTACCTGAATCGTCTACTCACTTCGATCCAAGTATTAAAGTACCGTAAAACGGCGTGGATAGAAACTTAAGGAAACAAAACTTTGAGGAGAATTCTTAAGCTAGTTTAATATTGTTTGATACTAACAAAGGGTCGTAGGTAACAAACAACTTTTAACTTACGTGATCCTCCTCAAAGTTTTGATTTTATTCACCCTTGAGCTCCTATCCACCCCGGTTTACCTCGCATTCAAATTTATTGCAATCAATAATGTATAAATATATGGTGGTAGGTAAAACAGTTTCAGTAATAATTTTTGTAACCTACTGAAATTTTGACTAGCTTGTTGGCCTAGTAGTTCGTGCTCCTGGAATGGTCCGGACAGGTCGTGTGTTCAATTCTCACCTAAGACAAATGTTGATTCGACAATTGTTGAAAGACAATGTGATGAGGTGGGTGTAATTTATCTATAATATGTATGTATTTAGAAATATATGTATAAGGATGTTTATCAGTTGTATAGTGCCCATAACAAGCTCTGCTTAGCTTTGGACTAAATGGACTTGTGCGAAAGTTGTGGAATATTATAATTATAATAATGGACCCTATCGGGCATAGCAAGATTTAATTGAGTAGGAGAGAGGACGAGTGCTTTTTACACATTTGCCAAATACTAAAAGTCAAATATTAAGTTATATATTATGCCTATGTTGTTTATAAGTAAACATTCCCTATTTATCTGTACTATATTTTATATTTATATTAACTCAAGTGTTTATTTATAATCCTGTGCTACCACGGAATAATTTACAGGCTTCGATCAACATGTAGATAGATGGATGTTTGTTTCTCTTTCACGTAAAAACTACTGAATGAGTTTTAATAAATTTTGATAGGGAGTTAGCTGACACCCTGGATTAACACATAGGCTACTTTTTATCCCTGTATTCCCACGGGAATGGGACCTACGCGGGACGTCTGCTAGTTTACCTGTAATGTGGATAAGTATATTTAGAAATATATGTATAAGTATGTTTATCAACTGTTTAGTACTCATACACAAGCTCTGCTTAGTTTGGGACTAGGTGGCGTTTTGTGAAAGTTCTGGAACATTTATTTACTTTTACTTAAATAATTTGATTTTGACTTTGACCCTTGGATGTTTTAGGGACCCACGATATGCGTCAAACATGTCAGGTCAAGTCCTATTTGAGATGGCTGCTAGTTAACGTTGGCGATTAGTGTCTATCTAAGACACTTATATCCAACGTTAAATTTGTACAATACTTATTATAACTTAATGCACAAATCAGTTCAATCAATGACTGCCTCGTAGGTCTAGTGGGCGCAAACGCTACAGCTGAGCACGAGGTCCCGGGTTCAATCCCCAGGTCGGGTAAAGATCTATTTGGGATTTCCCAGCCCGGAGTCTGGATTTATGCCCGATTGATGGCAATAGGTTCGCCCCCTATTACATGGGACCTAAACATAACTGGCGAAATGTGGGTGCATCTACTAATGCCATATCTCTGCCTAACCCTTCGAGGATAACAGCCGTAATGTTATGTTTACGAGTCAATTATAACGAATATTTAGTGGATTTTATTAAAAGTTACTCACTTGGTAAAAGTTCACTGAATTGTCCTCTTTCGTGTTCTAACTAGAACAATGAACGATTAAGTTAATCTGGTAAAGTACCTATGTAGCTATTGAACTTTTGGCTGACCAGCTACAAATAGCGTAACTACTTAACAAAATTAGAATAACCTTTAAATGTTTATTGCTATGAGCCCTTGGGCATTATACTACTAACTTTATCGATATAGAATTTCAGGGTAATTGATTAAATACGAACATTTCGTTTCATTTATCTTAAACTTAATATAATAATAATAAAACAAATAAATAAAACATTACACAAGTTTCACACTAAATTAAGCAGAGCTTGTGTTTTAAGTACTAGACAACTGATATAGGTACATATCAGTTGCTTAATACCTACATATATAATTTTATTAGGTATAGATAAAATTACACCCAGACACATAATGAATGATCGTACCTTCTCACCATGCAGACGTTGCTTAATACCTACATATATAATTTTATTAGGTATAGATAAATTACACCCAGACACATAATGAATGATCGTACCTTCTCACCATACAGACATTTGTATTGAGTGGGAATCGAACCCACAACCACAATTTACCACTACACAAACAGGCTAGTCAACAAAATTTAAATGAAATGAAATTTATTTCTGTAATTAGATCTTCCCAAATACTTTTACATGTATTTTTTTAAACTTAATGGCATGTGTTTATAATGCTATAGTATAGACTGTTGTTCTAAGCACAAGCTAAACATATTATACAAAAACAGTGCCATCTTCTGAAAATATTTTGGAGACGATGTTCTTAACGGTTTTCAACGTAAGTTCGTTTCTGCAAGACAACATAACAATGATAAATAAGACATTAGGAATCGGACGTAAAAGACCTTAAAGGAGAAATGCGTGACCGCTGTACATAAACAGTAAACACACATGTTTTAAACAAGTATGCAGCTTTGACCTCAATTAAACATCAATGTACATGCATCGTAGCACTTTTACAGGAAAATCAATAGAAAATATAATTGGAGTGAGGTCGAGAAAATATGTATGCAGGTCACGCTAATAAACAATTTTTCAAGATATTGTGGAATCCCATAACTCGAGGTTTATATACTATAAGTAAAAATAATACAAAAATTCCTCGAATTTGCAGTTAAAAAATGCATAGTGTCGAAGATATCATCAATCATAATTCAAATCAAATGCCTAAACGCCTGTGGCATTAAGTCCGCCTTTGTACAGTTTATTTTACTAGTGCATATAGTTTTGATAAATAAATAACAAAAAATAATTAATTAACTAAGTTTAATTGATTAATTCGAGTTAGTAGGTAAATAATTTTCACTCTACCCAACCATTCACATTTTAAGCTAAGAAAATGCGACGATGTCCTAAGATTTTAAGTAAGGATGTTTTAGATTGATAAATAATTCGTGACATAATCGAATTACTTTGTATGAAAAATGAAAACAAAAAAAAAATATAATTAAAAAATAATTTATGTGCCAGTTGACTCTTTGATATGGCCTCATTCATACCCTAGACGATGAGATATGAGAAAAAACAGTTTGTATAGTAAACCGCATTTTTTATTTTAGATTTGATTCTATGGTAAAAGAAAATGTCAACGAGTTAAAAGTCATCCTCTTACGCATCTCTTACGCCATTTCGTTTTTTTTACACAAACATTTTATTGACTTACTGGAGTTGTTCACTGTTACCTAAATCGATTATGATGTACATTAATCGATCGACCGCATAAAGATATAGTAATAAGCTAATTTCCGTTCTGGGCTGTATTTTTATAAATAATCTTGTGACTGTCACATATGATTTAAGATATACGAGTATAATAACTATCAATTGATAAGGCTATCTTCGCATATACACCCTTCATATTCAAACTCAAACGCACAGTGGAACCATGTTTCATCATCTGGAACGAAACAGACACTATTATCTCTGAACACAACTTCAAGTGGTTATTTTTTCATTATGGTATCCGTATAACGTATTAACCCATACCAGTCGCTTTATCGAGAATTTGAGACCAGAACCAGAAACAAACATGTCAACTCATTTGCACATAAAAAAACTAGATTAAATAACATGCGAGTTTCCTCCATGAATCATTAATAAATGTGTCAACAGAAACATAACTGACCAACGGGGGTGTTACGTTACCATAGGGCTCTGCGGAGAATAACAATATCAGACCAACCACTGTGGTAACTTAGCGACATTATAAATACAAGTGGCGGTGTAGCAAACGGCAGACGTGTGTTGTGATCGGTGGCCATAACGCGCGTGATTCGCGGGAAATTTGACAAGCAGCCATGTTGGTTTTGAAGGTGAGTTTATGGTTAGAAATTATGGCGGGAAATTTTTGACGTTTCTTTTTGGGCGGAATTTTTTTACGTTTAGGCGGCCATGATTTAATCTTCCTATTTTTTTTAATTTTAACTACGAGCGGTTTTTTGTTGAAGTGGTGTTCTTTAGTGTCGGCATTGATATTTTTATAGTAAAAGTGTTTGTTATTGTTCGAATTGTCACGTAATAGTGCGCTAATAATAATTATCAAGGTGTGAACCATTGAGTATTCAAAGTTGATTACTATTATGGGAATGTTCTGTGACCTTTGGTTTCTTATGGTTGTATTTTATTATAAAGTCGTCAAGTTAGTTCACGTAGCAGCTTCTGTGTTCAAAAGCCATTATGTTTCAAGACGGATAAAGACTAACTACTTACTTCTCTTCTATTCTGTTTAATAAATTATAACCTGGTTTATGAGTTTATCAAACAAGGTGCTTACCTAATTATTAAAACAAGTGTACCTATTACAATTTCAACGGAATAATTTTATTACGTCTCTCAACAGTCTTAAGAAACAATCCCGTAGAATAATTACGAATAATTATCTAAATTCTACCATGGCATAGATAGACTTATCTCATCTCCGACAAATTACCATGATACCTTCATTTAGCGGCAATAATTAGAGCTTCGGAATTAATGTGAACTTCTCACGGGGTTGTTGAGAAATGTTACAAATCATACTTAGTGCTTATGTTCGTCCATTAGCGTCCAATGTGCAATGTTTAGCGCAATGTGCTCTATTTCTTGGAAAAGTACCTACTGCTCGCTTAAGTGGCTTTTGTGTTCTTGAACTGAGTTATTTTATTATTAATTGCTTGCTAAACTCACGCCGGAGCCCATGAACGAAGGCTTCTCCATCATGTGAACGTTGAGGCTATCAAGCTCCTTGACACCACAGACATAGTTAGAAGACTGAAAAGAACTAAGCCATTTGAAATAGTTTAGTAAAGATAGTGTTACGTAGTGCAGTGAGTGCTATTCTAAATGAACACAAGAACAAAGTGTCATTTTATTATAAATAAAAATAGGGACAATAAGAAGTGCCAATGGCTACATTCTTAACTTTGTAAGTTTTTATCAGGTCTATATAGGTCTAGGTTTATATATAGGTCTAGATTGTAATTGGTATGAGTAACCGTTTAATACGATTACATCATAATGAAAAAAATATTGCTTGCTATTTAAGTACCTACTTAAGTCTTTTGTTCTTATTTAAAACTAAGCCATTGAGATTTTATTATCATTATGATTTGATTTGGTTTTTAGATCTTGAAGCTTGGTACTTACTTTAAACCGTTATAATAAAAACTGTACAATGTTAAACGTAAGGTTATTAAAAGTTTTGTTGAGTACGCACAACTAGCCGTTTCTGTTATTGTACAGGAGCTATTTGCTCGATTTCTCAAACGCAGTATTGCCTTCATAAACTTGACAACTTGATACAATATTACAATGAATACCAACAACACGAGTAGGGTTACCAGGTCGCCAAACCTAATAGTCGGACAGACCAGTCAGTTTGGCCGGACATTTAAGTAAAAAGCCCGAACACCCTACATTATTGAGGTTTTTGTCTCTATCTTATAAAATGTTGTGTCTTAGAATTGTTTGTTTCATTATTACAATAAAAAAAACCTTTTTCTTAAAAATCCGGACACCGTTTATTTTGGCCGGACACGCAATCAAAAAGCCTGACTATGTCCCGCTTTATCCGGACGCCTGGCAACTTGACACATTTGGGTAACTTGATGTGCTGGCGTCTGTACTTAAGGCTTATTTCACATAGATGCGCGATGTGCCAGGTGTGATCCTCGACCCAGTTTGTCCGTCGTAAATAATCACTTTTGACGCGCGATGTCAGGTGATCGCGTGAACTGTCAAGAAAAGTGATTAATTTGCTGTTTTATTAAAATATACTTCAACCTATCTGCTTCATAGTTGTTTGCTCATTTGGGTTAGGTTAGTTGACAATTCTATGGAGTGGCATATGTGCCTCGGATTTATTAGATTGATTCATTATATTAAAGGTCTTTATTATTAGGAAAAGTGATCACAATTAAACAAAGAGATCTTCAGGCCTAGCCATAATACAAATGCTATTTCTATTATAGAAAGAAAATGGCGTATATGGAATCAGCTGCTTGTCAACTGTCAAGTGTATTTCATTTATTTATTTATTTGTTTAGGCACAACAACGACTTATTTACAAAACCATTTACAACAATACATTTACGAGGGCATTCTGTGTAAAAAAGTCACTTAAAGGTATGCACAGCATTTACATAAGGTCTTATTAATTAAGAATTAATGATTATAATTAGTTTTAAAATTGGAAATTGTCATCAAAATATAAAAAAAACTAAAATAAACTAACTAACTACTTCTACTACTACTAATTTACTACTTACTTCATTTTCAGGCATACTACAAATTCTACTCGTTAACACTTGACAGTTGACAAACAGCTGATACCTTAAATCCCATTTTCTTTCTATTGTTGCCTTATCGATTACGATAAAAGAAATAGAATTTGTAATATGGCTAGGCCTGCTTGTTCTGAATGAAGCATGATAGGCACACCGCACTCTGTATTTTTATTAATAATTGTTTTATCCATCTATCTGTAGTAATAACATTAGGTAGGCTAAAGCAGCTCTTTTATCACGCAACGATAAATACAAATTAAGTCATAACTATTCTTTAATTGTTTTTATGTTGGGTTTTTAGAAGCTTATGAAAATTACTGTAACAATGGAATGTTTTTAGCTAGGTGATTATTCACCTGCTCTCACAATAACCACTTTGTTAATTTGCGTGCCTGATCCATGATGTACCTACTTATTAAATTTACAATACATATAAACATCATCGCGTCGCGCGCCAATGTGTACTTAGCCTAAAGGGAACTGAGAAGTAAACAAGTTTACGTAAATGCGTGAACAAGGCCAGAAAGTAAGTTAATTCAAAAGTTCTTAATATTGAGGCTTAATGGTTTCCGTAATATCATCGTTATTTCGTTACCAATAAGGACATCTTGCGTTATTAGGTGAGATTAAGTGTGATACTTATTTGGAATAATTAAAATACATACCTGTGTCAGTTACTTAAACGTAATTGACTATGGTATGTACACATACAATCTACCTTAAGGAAGGGGCAACTAGAATCGTTTTTATATTTATTTAACTAGTTTGACGTTTATAAGTTTCTTATAATTGTCTAATCAAAATAAATTATTTGACTTTGACTTTGGATTTGGTACTCTAGTAATCTATGGAAAGAAACAATGCATTTCAGAATGGATAGAGTTGCCTAAAGTATCTCATTGGAAAATATTGTGTGCAGTGAGCAGTGTGCAGTGTTTTAGTGAACGAGTAAATGTGTTAGTATTTCAGATTCCCGCAATTTTTTTTTGCTGCAACAGCAAATCAAATTTTGAAAGTTATTTGGTTTATGTGATTTTATCAAAATAAATACACGATTATGTATAACACTTTTAAAATTGGAATATATTTTTAAGTAGTGCTTTTATTATTGCTTCTGAGACCCTAAACTAGACAGAATGTATATTGGGGCTAAGAGTGTGATTAACAGAAATATAAAGAAATCTCTTGTCTTTGGTGCGTGTCAAGTGTGAGTTTGCGTGTTGATGTTGTGTTATTTTTTAGATGACTAGTTCCGACTGTCCGAGTCTTTATAACCACTCGTCAGTTATCATGTATCATGATTTTTGTACCGGTAGATACTTTCTCCTCTCATAGCTTATAATTTGCCCAAACAATGAGCATGTTAATTCATCACGCCTGTAATTCGAGAAGGGTTAGGCAGAGGTGTACCTGGTAGTACACCCACATTTTGACAGTTATGTTTAAGTCCCATGTAATAAGGGGATCGCATAAATACTTTTCCATCAGTCGGGCACAAATGTGGACTCCGGGCAAGATGGAAAAGCTCAATAACGTTTTGCCCGATCAGCAGGGCTATTTCTTATATATACAAGGTGTTTTTTTTTATATCCCATAACTCTAGGGTTATATTCTGTTGGTAAAAATAATACTAAAACTCCTAGAATAGATAGTCCAAAAATGCATAGTTTCGGAGATATCATCAATCATAATTAAATTATCAGTTGTTTAGTACCCGTAACACAAGCTCTGCTTAGCTTGGGACTAGATGGCGTTGTGTGAATAGTCGTGGAATATTATTATTAAGTATTATTAATATTATTTTTATTACCTAATCAGTTCAAAAATTGTCACCAGTACGACGAATCTTCTTTCTAACGTCACTTTTTCTTTTACGTAAGGGTGTTTTACATTAATTATCGTGACTTAGTCGAATTACTCTGTAAGTATGATAGTAAAAAAAAAGGATGATTGAAACATAATTCATATGCCAGTTGATTCTTTGATATGGTCTCAATCATACCCTAGAGTTATGGGATATAAAAAAAAAACACGTTGTATAAAGAGGAAATGTTTGATTGTTTGTTTGCTTTGAATAGGCTCCGGACCTATTGGACTGATTTGACAAATTCTTTCACCGTTGGGAAGCTACACTATCCCCGGATGACATAGGCTACTTTTTAGCCCTGTATTCCCACGGGAACGGGAACTACGCGGGTGAAACCGCGTGGGGTCTGCTAGTATCTTATATACTAGCTATCTCTTCGTTGCCAGTGACAAACTGGCGTCTTGCACACCAAACTTTAATGACTATTGAGATATTACAAAAAAAATTGGTATTGCACTTTAAGTCAACTTCAAGTTACAGTGACTGTAAGACGGGGTACTGTGCGCTTCGTCACATCTCTGCGAGTACGCATGACGTCATCCTAGAGACACACTGATGATAGCCGATGCGAGAGTAACTGTTTGACAGTTTATAGTTGAACACTTTGCCCTGCAGGGCTAGCGTGGGCTGGGGATATAACTTTTATCCACCGGTTATTTCCACTGACAAGGGATACAATTATCTTATCCACCTGCCAAAGCACGGCAATAGGGGGAAAGAGAATTATATCACTTTTTGACATTAGACGTGGATACTCATCCACGGCTTATAGCATGGCGACTAGTGAAAGATTTCGTGATTCGAGCAATCCCAATTGACAACAAAACAAAATAAATATCCAGAACAGATGTAATAAAACGATGAAAGTACTTTGGTTTACATGACATTCTCGACTATTGTGTAATTTCATAAAAGTTTTCTTATAATGGCAATAATTTCGAAGACAAGCGTTTCCCCTGGTTTATCCCCGTGAATAGTTTATCCACCCATGTCGCCATGCTCGGAGGGTGGATAAAAATGACAGAGGGGAATAGTATTTTATCCTCTCCCCGTGGAAAGAATATCTCCGGCCATGCTAGCCCTGCTGTGACCATCAACATGAACTGTCACCAGATATACGCAATTGCCCTGCTGAGGATTGAATCCGGGATCTCGTGCTCAGCACTTGTGACCACTACACCAGTGAGGCAGCATGTAACAAGCGGTTAGAATTCCAATAATACCCGACAGTAATCTATTTCACAAGTTGTGAGACGGAATGTAATACTAAAGTACGTGGGCGCGGTCGTTGCCTCACTTCGATGATAGACTTGCAAGTTGCGGCTACAATAACTTGGGTTGGAAGCTTGGCGGATTAGTTCGATGAAGAGGGAGAGGAGTGGGGAGGTTATTATGAGTTCTTGTCAAAATAATTAGCTGGCTTTAGTAAGATTACCTACTACTGAATTGATCGAATTTTGGAGTTATTGTCTTCTGTCAGCAGAGTTTTTAATAAGTTGTCTTAAGCAAATTTTCGTCCTTATCGTCTGAGTGGTCTTTTAGGTATAACTACCTATTATCATTCCGGGTTTTACCGTCGATAGTGAAATCGACTTTTAGTCTTATTGGTGGCAACTGAATACCGATCAACAATATAAAGCTACTGTCTATCGATCGGTATGTCTGCCTGTCGATCATCACAACCCAGTTACTGGGCAGTTCTAGTAGGCTGTTTGATAGACTTAAAAAAATGTCATGGAGGTTGTTACGAACCGAACTTATTGGCATCACCTTTTTTGAACATTTAATTTGTATTCTAAATTCTAATAATAATATGACTGACAGTAGCTAGACTGGTGACTCTTTTGGTTTACACGATTGTGAATCTATACTAATATTATAAAGAGGTAAAGTTTGTAAGTTTGTATGTAGGGGGTAATCTTCGGAAGTAATGATCCAATTTTAAAAATTATTGTACTGGTGGAAAGCTACACTATTCCCGGTGGACATAGGCTACTTTTTATCCCCGTATTCCCACGGGAACGGAAACTACGCGGGTGAAACTGCGTGACGTCTGCTAGTGTTTGATAAAATAAACTGTGGTTACCTAAACCAGCGCGTTTTAGTTACAGTAGCTACGATCAGTAACAGAGGTATTTATTAACCACAACACAAACTTACACTTATCTTTACTATACTCTTTAGAAACATTTGCGGAATGCTAAATTACCCGAGACTAAGAAGAACTTTTTCTATGACATAAAGTCTATGTTTTGTGCCACAGACAAACTCTATAATCCATACGATTATAGAGTTTGTTTGTAGTAAAAAATCTATATAAATAAAAAATGTTAAGTTGGTTTGTGTACGCTTTAAAAACTCAAAAAGTTCTGCACCGATCGAGCTGAAATTTTAGCATGATGTATAATCCGCATCAAGGATTGTTTTTATCTATTTTCTATTTCTTTTTTTTAACCATTCAATCACAATGTGCCACAACGAAGCGTGGAAGGGTACAGCTAGTATTAAATAAACAGTAGCAATTTATATCAGTCCAAAACCTTGGCAAATGAATGCAAATGGATACTGATCCTGACTCACAGGCAAACTGAACTTATAACAAGAATTAGTTATACAATATTTGTTAGGAATGAAACAAACTAATTTTCAAGTTAAATGCAAAGAATATCTTTATTTGGAAGGAAAAAAGGAGTGCTTGACTTTGCCCTCAAAAGCTATGTTAGCCCAAATAATATTCGTCAAAAAACCGTAGATAATCGAAAAGTTTTTTTTCTGCATACAAAAGACATCAACGCAAGTATGAAATGTAGATTATAATGAATTGGTTCTGCGTAAATATAAATTAAGGGATGAATAGAAACAAAACTTTTAAAAAAAATAAAACGAAAATTATAAACGAAGCAAAAGAAGTATATAAGAATCGTAGCATATGGCGCTCTGTAGTTTCTGCCTACCCCCATGGGAAAAAGGCGTGAGTTTATGTAAGTATGTATGTATGTATGTATAATTATAAGAGACGTTTGTTGCAAAAGTCTCCATTTTTTATTAAATTAAAGTAAAGAATTTCGATGCCTTGTTAGTTACTAATAAGTCAAAGACCTCATTCCCTTAACCTATATATTTTAATTGTTAAACATCTGTGTTAGCTTACAAATTATATTCATATTTCACTGTAAAAAAACCAAGTTTAAAATATATTTATAGCTGTTGGTCCAATTGAAGACATTCTACTCAATTAACACTAGAACTAGTGCGTCATAATTGTTATTAAATGATCTGGAGCTTTTTTGAATTGTTAAAGAATCCAAAACTTTCTTCCACGATGTCGAAAGTAGAACCCGAACTACTTACTAACCTCAAAATCACACCACAAACCAGTCATTACTATTCTATAGACCAAGCAATCAGTATGCAAGTCTTGTCCATAGCAATAGATAACTTTGCAACGCATTCTACTTCGGTTTACGCAACAAATGTTTACAAAACAATTACGTTCCCTTCAACTATTTTTTAAAAGTAAACTTAGCTTTGACAGTTCTTATTTGTCCCCTTTTACATGACAATATTGGCTGAATAGGCTCTTGACAATGTCACTGTGTATACATTAAAAAAAAGAACACGACGAATTCAATGGCATGGCGCCTTTTATTTTAAAAGTGGAAACGTGTTGTCTATGCGATCTATGTGAAATCGGTTTTTCTCGGTTTTGTTATTTAGATAATTGATGTATTGTTTCGGTAATTACTGTCATTTGGATATTTAACAAGAATATCTGCTTGTTACGCACTATTTTGTGCCTTTATTTACATTGTCCTTAACAGCTGCATAATATTTTAAATTGTTTGCTATAACCGAGCTTGCAGTAATTATATGATAGGCAGTTTTGAACGTTAAATTTATAAGTAAAATAACTTAAAAACAGGTACTTTAATTTCCACCAAGTTGTTTACTTGACTGGTCGCTATCCAATTAATATTTATTATGTTTTATTACCTAATATATATACCATATATAAAAATATTATATATACCTATACATATCGTGTTCTGTTTTTCGACTGGCCTGTTGGTGTAGTAGTTAATGACCCTGACTGCTATGCCGGAGGTCGGTGGTTCGATTCCCACCCAGGACAAATGTTTGTGTTGTGCACGATAATTTGTTCTGTGTCTGGGTGTAATTTATTTATAATATGTATGTAAGTATTTAGAAATATACATATAAGTATGTTTATCAGCTGTTTAGTACCCATAACACAAGCTCTCAAACTTAGCTTGAGACTAAATGGCGTTGTGTAAAACGTTGTGGAATATTTATTTATATAATACTAGCTGCTGCCCGCGACGTCGTCTGCGTGAAGGTTCTACAGCACCAAAAATACCTACCTGAGATTCCAGTGTCGCTATAGCATTATAAGTTAACAACTTTTAAAATGGCATTAAAATATAAGTTACATGAAGAGAGTTTTTTAGTAATTTTTTTTTTTGCAATTTTTAGTTTCTTTGCATGTAAAGAAAGTCTTTCAAAACTTGAAAGAAACATTGAAATCGGTTAACAATTGCAAAAGAAGTTCTTTCTAAACCTTTTAAAATAGACAGGCGTAATGTTATGGGAAATACATAAACCATGCACAGACATGTGACTGTAGCTATTGCGAGTAATTTGTTGTTATGCGTTGAAGAGTTCCATCGCCTGTCTTCTTCATCAGTTTTTCTTCACGAAATGATACTTGCTAAATGTAAATGCTTGATTAGTCACCAAAAAAAAAATGTAAAAATTGGTACATGTTTTCCTATATTATTTGAGGAGTTCCCTCATCCCAGATCAGATCTGAGGTTTAATACTAATGGGACCAACCTGGTAGTATACCCTATCAAATAAAAAAAAGATTTTTGAAAATCGGTCCATAAATGGCGGAGTAATCGCGTAACAAACACACATAAAAAAATACCGTCGAATTGAGAACCTCCTCTTTTTTTTTAAGTCGGTTAAAAATACGTTCAAAGGTATATACCTTATAACACTTCCCTATAAACTACGTTGATAATTATACTGCCAGGAGCCAAAATGTAAAGATAGTCAGGACTGGTGGCGCGGGAGCAAGCGACGTACAGGTGCCCGTGTGAGAAGCAACTCGTCCTGAGATCTACACCCGCTGCTCTGAGTATCGGCTCCTGCGATTTATTGATTGTCATCACTAAGCAAACACTCACGGGGAACTGTACGCGCTCGAACTGGATCGGGAAGCTATGAAGTATAAGGAGAATGCGTTGTATAAATACTGCCTTGCCGACGCCACAACCCGTAATAATTTCCACCTCAATGGTGTCTGTGGAGAGAGATGACTTTAAGGCACCACCCGTTACACAACTTTGGAGGAGATTGGTTCCTAAAAAGCATAATCGGGACGCCGACCTTCATTCAGCTTGATGGTATGCGCTGGAAGTCAACTTGCTGACAGGAAGTTCAAAAATTCCACGGGATAATGTGTGGCGTCAACTTGCTCGACGACAGTGCTTATCGACGTATAGACCACTTCATTCCCCTCAATGTCCGAGAGAATGCATTCGTTAATTGCTGCAGCATGATCATTTTTGGGCGCCAAAATGGCCCTCTCACACGAATTCTGCTGGTGCGTTATACGACTGATGTCCACGTACACACAGTGAATGAGTTCTTCGAAGCTGGATACCACTCTACCGAGAGACTCTGAATGCACCGCCTGTCCACTTCTCTCTTCTGGTAGAGTGCCTTTGCCAAGACTTAGAAGGACATCGGAGAATTCTTGAGCGCGTGCAATGCCGCCGAGCCGAGCTCTTATATTAATGGTCAAGCGCAGCGTACGAACTTGTGACCACAACGAAGATCGTTTCACCGAAGCATTCATCTCGTCAGCCCTCGATCCCCGCGTCAACTCGGGAAGCGTTTGCCTGAAATCGCCACTGAGCAGAACTGTGACACTACCCATCAAATGTTCGTTCCTGCAGATGCCCTGCAGGGTTCTGTCCACGGCCTCAACTGCCTTCCTTTTGAAAATCGTACACTGATACGATCCCATGTGATACGATCCGAACTCTGCTCAAGATTTTGAGGGTTTTGTTGGAACTTCAATTTGTCAAAACTAATTATACGATACAACTTTTATGAAAAAAATGCACAATGCCATCTATGAATTTTAAGAATAACTAACTACTAACCTCATCAACACGATCAAAATTTAAATTAATTTTCAAAAAGTGTTTATGTGTTACTTGATTTGATTTTTATACATTCTTATAGATGGCGCTGATTCCAAATTGTCTTTATGCTACTAACATTCATTAAACTTTGTTTCTCTGCCAAAGTTACTTAAATGGCGTAGTTTTTATAGTGTAAAGCTAGATAATAGCATAGCTTACTTAAAACCAACATTTAAATATGCGTCCTTTGATTACACGCTTCCACAGAATGAGTTAGAAGAGTAAAGATTCACTGCTCCTCCCCCGTAGGTGATAGCAAACAGACAAACAGACAAAAATTCCAAAAAGTCACTTTTTGTCACCAGTTACGTTTTTCTAACAAAACCCACTTATTTTTTCTTGAAAATTCTCAATGTACAGTTTTTCTTTCGTTACTGTTTTATTATATTATTATGTAGATGAAAAAAATGCACAATGCCATCTATGAATTTAAAGAATAACTAACTACTAACCTCACCAACACGATCAAAATTTAAATTAATTTTCAAAAAGTGTTCATGTGTTACTTGATTTGATTTAAAAATACATTCTCATAGATGGCGCTGATTCCAAATTGTCTTTATACTACTAACATTCATTAAACTATGTTTCTCTGCCAAAGTTACTTAAATGGCGAAGTTTTTATAGTGTAAAGCTAGATAATAGCATAGCTTACACAAAACCAACATTTAAATATGCGTCCTTTGATTACACGCTTCCACAGAATGAGTAAGAAGAATAAAGATTCACTGCTCCTCCCCCGTAGGTGATAGCGTGATAATATATAGCCTATGTGTTGACCCGACCTCTTAGTAATATTCATGCAAAATTTGAAGTAAATCCATGCTGTACTTTTTGAGTTCACCCCGGACATACATACAGACAAACAGACAAACAGACAAACAGACAAACAGACAAACAGACAAAAATTCTAAAAAGTCACTTTTTGTCACCAGTTACGTTTTTCTAACAAAACCCACTTATTTTTTCTTGAAAATTCTCAATGTACAGTTTTTCTGTCGTTACTGTTTTATTATATGTATAGATTTTATTACTTCTCACTGTTCACACAGAGCTGGGCATTGTTTTGAACCACATACATATCTTCATTGTCTTATCGTAACTATGTTGGGGTGGACTTCCAGTCTGACCTGACACCAGTGTTCGCCATGGAGTGGCTGTCAGTCTGACCTCCGTCACCCACTCACTAGGTAATTTTTATTAAGCCCCTTGGCTAGACTGGCTGTCAGACTTTCGGGCTTTTGACAAATCTGCTGTCAAAGATCTACAAAATAATGACAGCCGGAACCAACGGCTTAGTGTACAGACACCAGCACATCAAGTTACCCCAATGTGTCAAATTTCTTTGATCGTTTTTCAACTTTATGTCAAACAAAATAAGTTTCACATTCAATTGGGATTTGACACATTGGGGTAACTTGATGTGCTGGCGTCTGTACATTTCGAGGCACGGAGGGAAATATTTTCTTGTTGCTATTAATTTATTGAACAGTTCTTGTTTTTAATTAATGTTCGTAATCATTCGTTTAAATGCATGCCGAATATTGGGCAGAATGTATGACTCAACATTAACTTTTCACGACCTTAATAATAATAGTGTATACATGCATTAAAGCAATTATCTAACGTTGAACTGAAAAATGCTTTTAATTTATCGCCAACAACCAAGGGCAACTTTTATTACACCTGTTACAATTAATATTTTTTCTAGAATCTAAATTGAAACTCCGGCTTTTCACACGCAATATTTTTTTAACATTGGTCAATATACACTGGCCTGCTAGAATAAGTCACTTTTAAAATTGGAATGCGAAGAGGGAATGGGAGGATCATCCCTAATATCGGCTTCGAAACTTCGTGTCCTGTATCCCAAACCGGCTAGAAGCTGAACTTAGAGGAGACAATACCAGTTATTAAAAATTAAATAACACGTAAAACATACTTTTAGATGTTAATTGAGTTATTGACACTAGCTATAAAAAGCATTTTAGCTTTTTTTAAAGTTACGAATAATATAGTATGCTAGTTAAAAGAAAGCTGTTAAAATTTACTAAAAAATATTTGTTATTTTAAATCAGTAACTAGAACTACCATAGTTACAAAAAATATTGAATAGTGTAGTACCTATGGTACTTAGTTTTGCAAGCCAGTGTAGTGTAGTTTATCAATAAAAACAATCTACCAATTATATTGCATTGCTTTAGTTATCGTTTTGAATAGAACAAGTGAATGGCTTTACGTGGGTCACGGATATGACGCATTTGAGGAAATCGTTCTCGAAAATAAGTTTGGACGGAACCTATTTGTTTTATTTTGTCGCAACAAGGACGTATTTTGATCGGTATCCAAATTAAGAGCAATTTGTGTTTTAAAAGATTAGTTTACTTTCATTGATTGATGTTTATTGAATTGTCGAAAACATCATGGGGACCCTAGCATGCCTGAGGGATATTTCTCGAGGGTATGTGGTTTCAAGTCAGAGGATGGGTCAGAGTCAAAGTCAAAGTCAAAACCATTTATTTTAATTAGGCCCCTATAAGGCACTTTTGAACGTCGAAAAAAATTAACTTTAAAAATGATTCTAGTTGCCCCTTCCAAAAAGTAGATTTGTATGGAGAAGAATGGGCAAGAAACTCCATACTTACTCTTTTAAAATAGATTTTTACAAAACTTTGTATGCATTAATAAGATTATATGTGAGGACGATGCACCTAGAATAAAAAGTACTATACTAAGATAGGTTTAAGCAAAAAAATATAAAAATAAGCAATGGAGTTGATAATTACATGATTAAGTTGTTACAGCTAGATACATTGTGCTCACATATTTACAAATGTAATAACATTAATTTTAAAAAAGTGAAATAATAAAACAATAAATAGAAAACAATACGTAAGTACATTATAAGATTAGCAACCAGGTTGGGTGGCATTAAAACTCTGCTTAGTCACTAACCACACAATAAGATGATTAAATTACCATTTTTATTCATAACGTTACCAAAAGTTTTTCTGGTCTTACTCAGTAACTGGATTAGATCTAAAATCATGGAAGGTCTGCCTATCTGACATCTCTGTCAGATAAGCAGTCAGTCCATAAAAAATATACATTTACTCAGCTGAGAGCAGTGGTGGCCCAGTGGTGGCGGCCCCGACTAACGAACAGTAAGTCTTAGGTTCGAACCCAGGCAGGCGCATTACTTTGTGTAACTTATTTCATCATCACTGCTCTCAAAAACGGTGAAGGAAAACATCGTGAGGAAACCGGCAAGTCATTGAACCAAAAATTTGAAGACATGTGACATCTACCAATTCGCTTGGCCCGCGTGGTAGATTATAGCCTATACGCAAAATACGAGTTTGACGTGGAGTTGCGGATACCAGCCCGGTATCTTTAAACTTTAATCTTTTAATGTACTCAGCTGCAAAAGATTAGTTCAACTCGTAATTGGGAAAATGCTAAGTTTATTTTATTTTGACAAAAAAACTTTCAATGCAAAAGCTTACTAATTTAAAATCTGTTAACAAAGGACGATTATTAATTTAATATAACTGGACTAATCCAGTCCATTTTGTTTTTATACATTTGCAAATAGGTTTATACGTACAGAGGCCAGCACATCAAGCTATCCCAATTTGCCTATTTTCTTTGATAGTTTTTCAACTTTATTGCAAATACTATAAGAATCACGTACAATTAGGAAAATTTGGCAATTTGGGGTAGCTTGATGTTCTCGCGTCTGTACCATAGTTATCTAACAATAAAACGATTGCTAAAAGCAAAGAAAAAAAACAAAAGCAATCGTTCCATTTCTTTTCAATGTCGACTATTAAGTTCCAACACGTTAATGCCCAATAATTATTCAAAACCCATACGACAAGGTCTAATTATAAGAACAAGTAGCCGATCAAAAAACAAATGATGTAAAAAACGACCTTATAATAGTTTTGTATGCGCCAAAATTAGGCCGCGGTCAGACGGTACTATTCAAATGACGCGCGACAGACATGCTGCGATTGAAAAGTAGGCTGTTGAAATGTCATGGTGGTACGTGCATTTTAAACTGTACCTTCTTTTCTATTCCTAAACTTTGCCCTGCTTCGTAAACTCTAGTTACAGAAATAAATAACATTTCAAATTATTTCATTTCACTGCGCCTTCACTGCATTATGACTCAAATTATGTAAACGACTTATTCAAGCAACACGACATCAGAAACCAGACATGCCAGATAATTGTCTAAGCGTCTGCACACACCCTTATACATCTCATTTACACGCGTACTAAACCACATTCTTATACAGGTATGCAATGTGAAATAATCATATCAATATTAATGAATGGGTACTATATTTTGATATTGCATGTTGTCACCTTGGTAATGCCATCTGTGGATTGATTCAAGAGCTCTTGGGACGACGTTTCCGCGAAGCTTTTAGAAGTAAAATAGGTATTCTGGTTCAGTTTATTAAACTAGCTATACCCGCGACAGGATCCGAGCGAAATGAATGAAAGATTAATCATTCAGATTTCGCAATCCTCTAATGACCCATTAATCTCTTCAGAATACTAAGACTATAAGGACTACCACTTGACCGCTCGCATTATTAAACCAGCCTCCACATTTAAGCTTTAAGTATTTGGTAGGGCGACGCGTGGAAAAATGTAGGACATACTTCGGTTCTGAAATAAAATCAAACTAACAAACAGGGAGATGTGAAAAATGGGTCTAACCCGATGTCAGAGTTTAGAACACCCACGGGTCTCACTTGGCTTCACATGCTGTTGAGATATATCTCTCAGGCAGTTTCCTCGCGATGTTTTCCTTTACCGTTTTTGATGCAAGTGATAATTATACTATTTAATGTATAAAGATTAAAATCCAATTTATATCAATCAATATATATTATATACGTTGTAAATTAGTGTAAGTAAGAATTTTTAGGAGGAATCAATAGACCCCCAAGATACAGGCATTTCTTGCCTAGTTTGGGGTTCTAAGATCTCAACTAAATATAATTCACCCATAGATCAAAACACAACAATTTTGTCCACAAGTATTTTATAACGGAATCACGAATGTACCTACTTTTAGATAATACTATGTTTAATTCTTGTGTGTAACAAAGTTTTTGGATCAATAAACATTATTATTATTTATTATTATACAATACGCACATGAATACGAGAAGACAGAGAAGCGTGCCTTGGGTTTAAATTCGAGACCTATGTCTTGAAACTCCACCGGTCACACTAAGCTATACCAGCTTATTAAGTATATACGTACGTACTTACAAAGGACATAGCTCTTGCTACCTATATTTTTAAGTTATTGCGTGGAAAGACTTCAAACCCAGGTATATTAAAAGAAATAAACCTGTGTGTGCCCGACAATTATGTACTACGATGGCGACGGCCACGTCTATTGGCGGTTCCCAGTAGTGAGGCCAATCTACAAAGTAAAGCCCCTATAACGCGTACCTTGCGTATACATAACGACGTAGCAGACGGCATAGATCTTTTTACTTGTTCTCTGGGTGAGTTCACTAAAATCACAATGTACAGAATATGTTATCAATGTTATCATACTTAAATAATAAAATTGTAATTATAGCCACACTATTGAATTAGGACATTCCTGTAATTATAGTGATGATGAGTAAATAAATAAATAAATAAAATAAATAAAAGTAGGTAGTATAGCTACAGACGCCAGTACTTCAACCTACCCCAATGTGTCAAATTTGTTTGATAGTTTTTCGATAGCCACTACGCTCGCGTCTTCGTCCGCCTGGATTTTGTACTTTAACATAACCTCAACTCCCCCGTAATTACGAAAATAAAATACAGCCACTCAAAAATAATGTAGCAAGCTTACTAATTAATTTTCAAAATAGGTTACACTCACAAGCCCACAAACTTTAGTTCTTATTTATTGTATTAGTAGAACATAACATAAAATAATATAACTCACGCCTGTAATCCCTGAAGGGCTAGGCAGAGGTGAACCTACCAGGTACCTACACCTCTGCCAAGCCATTCATTCATTTGCCACACCCCCATTTTGCCAGTTACCTTTAAGTCCCATGTAATAGTGGGCGAGCCTATTGCCATCAACCGGGCACAAATCCAGGCTCCGGGTTGCTACTGAGAAATTCCAGATGGAAAAACTCAATAACACTTTGCCCAAATCCGGGGACTGAACCCGGGACCTCATGCTCTGTAGTAGCGCTTGAAACCACTGGACCAACAAGACAGTCTTTAGTACGAAATATGGATAGATAAACTATTCTTTACATTTAATGTCAATTGGCCGTGTATTCAATTTGACTCTGCTTGTGTAGGAAGTGGTGCTAAGCCTTATAAATGTCCTGAATCTTATGTAAGCACTAGATCTATCTAGAATCTAGACCGCTACACATCTATAATGCCAGACTGGTTTGTCAAGAATGAATAGTTATTATATTTAATCAGTGGGTAATGGTATACTTGATCGATTTTCTCTTTGATTTTCCGAAGAAATGAATTACCTAGGTATCTAGTACACCCACATAAGGCTTTTTGTTCGATTTCTGGGTACTCATTTTGTTTTGAAATAAGTTTAATTACTTTATGGACTTCAGTGTGTATAATAATATGAAACATAACATACCCAATTATGTTAAGACGCTTGCATATCAAGCCACCACAAAATGCCAAATTTTTCCAATTGATCATGAGCCGTAGGTATTTTGTTTGTGTTAAAGTTGAAAAGGTTTCACATAAGGGTAGCTTAATGTGTTGGCTTCTGTACAATGACTACTATAATATTCAAACTAACTTCTTGATTAAAACATTAAGGTATGCAATGTCATGACGATAAACAAAAAAGTCAACTCAATACATTTTTTTTACCTCTTCGTTGGTGGTATTTAATATAGTGTATATTACAAATATAATGAAATCATTACATGGAACTATTTTAATTGGATTCTGATCTAGGTGGTTTTTAGAAATAGATTCCATTCCAGTCTTTTAATGAAGGATATTCCTTTATATTCCTTTCATATTATATTTATATTATTTATTTGCATATTATGTTAACAAGGTCTTATCTAGGCACAATCAAAGAGGGCATAGTGATATGTAACAATAAAACTAGAAATAATCTACATCTATTAGGTAATTTAAATAACAGACAATTTTTAATAAGTAACTAGCGCACGTCACCCGGTTTCACCCGCGTGGGTCCCGTTTCCGTGGAAATACAGGGATTATTGCAAGTTATGCCACTCGGAGATAGTGTAGCTTTCCAACGGTGAAAGAATTTTTCAAATCGGTCCAGTAGTTTCGAAGCCTACTCAATGCAAACAAACAATCAAATCTTTCTTCTTTTTAATATTAAGAATAGATGTACCACTCTTCAATCTTCATGAATATAGTAAACTCAAAATCATTTTAATCATAAACCAATTTCAACTTACCACTTGCAATATTAATTTTATATACCAACGTATATATAATAAGTATATAAACAAAGTATCGTATGTCCGTGTTGACCACAAGGCTAAGTTAGGACATTCTCTCTGGGCACAGTAAATACAGAACAGTATCTCAAGTTGATTACTTTCGTGATAATTACTTTAAAGACAAGTAATTGTCACGCTTGTAAAATGTACTAGGCAAAGGGGTAGAGTTAATAATACTCGTTAGGTATGCGTAAAGCGAGGCTATTACCATTAACTGATTAGAAGTCTAACAAGAGAAAAATTGATTGCAAGATAAATACAAAAAAAGAATCCCACCCTTAGTAATCCTTCGCGAAGACTATTCCAGAAGACTAAATTAGCGAACATAGTACGATCTAAGTATCATTGCGAAGCTTCAAACAAAAAATAAAACTATACAAAATATAAAAACGAACGAAATACGAACAAACGACTTTCTCGTTCGTCTAGTGTAACTGAAACTGTAAATTAATTGGCAAAATGGGGGTGTAGTAAACGTTTAACTCCTCCTAATCTTTTGAGAAATACTGCTGTGATGTTATATTACATTTCGACCAAACTATTTTCTTTCTTTCTTACTTGGTCTCAAACACATTCTACAGCGCGTGTTGCCAATTGCTCTCGATTCGGAAGTTTGGTCGTAGTTGTTCTACTGTGTGTTTTAATTGACTGTACTGTGGGCGTCGACAACTCGCCAAAGTTTCTTGTGACTTTACCAAGAATTTGCAGGAAAAAATGTATAGGTAGTGTAGCAAATTGTTCTAGTATTTTGTACTTACCAAAGCTTTTTATGGCGTAAGAAGCTGTGTGTTGTAATTTTGTTAACTAGATCTACTTACCTTCTATTTTTCTTTATGTATTTGGATCAGATATTGTAGGAGTTACTCTTTTACTACCTACCGTGCTGGTCTACTTGGGTAAGGGTCCGTGATCCCTATAAAAGAGAATAAATAATGGCAGTTTCAAACACTTTATGCGGGTAATTAAAAAAATATCCTTGTCCCTTAGATAACATAGCATCAAGAATGTATTGCTTGAAGTGATAAGTTTGCGTAAGGTTATTTGGGTGTTCCTAATTATAGTACAAGTACACCTTGTAATAGAAGGCGAGTCGTTTGCCATAGGGGACAAATACAGACCCCGGGCTACCACTGTGAAATCCATTGATAATTGCCCCTAATTTTTTGAACAGCACGCGTAGCACCTTAGAAATTGATTTGTCTACAGAAGAATCGACAAAGAGACAGATTGTAGAAACATTTCTTTTGTTTTGAGCACGACAATGTCAAGAACGAAGAGGAGAAATGTGTAGATTCTTCAGTCGACAATAGTGGAGCTCCTCTAGTTCCGAGTTGAGCTCACGATTACTGACAAATGCTTGCACTGACTGATCTGGTCCCCTCATTCTGTGTGGTGCTTTCCTCAAAAGACCATCTCAGACACTAATCTGCATGGATCTTACATGATATGACCAAGATAATGTCTGGACTTTAAAAGAGACTATGACCTCTGAGTTTCTTTCGGTGTTTCTTCTCAGAGTAGTCAAATAGTGAAATACCGATCTCATTTACTAAAAAAGGCGACGTGTAAAAGTGTGTGTAAAAACCTATTTACAAAAATAAATATCATTTATCATTAGTCCACTAGTAGGTATCGAGCACTATTTCTGCTATAATCAGCAGAAATGTTTCTACCCGTTTCTATGTTTTCCGTTTCCGTTTCTTTAAAAAAAAAGAAATATTTGTACGCCTATTTTAGGCAAAACATGTTAGGACGTTTTTGTTTTTTATCTAAAACACCATGCTTTGCAATCCAGTTTTTGTACTGCTTACTCATGTTTTGACAAATAAATTATCTTTATCTTTATCTTTATCTTTATGATGATCATGCTACGCCAAAAGGCATACAGAGCAGTAAATGAAAGCTCTAAGCAACATTGTGCTTTACATTATTAGTAATGTAAAGCACAATGTTGCTTAGAGCTTTCATAGAATTACGTACAGACGATGGTATTAACGTAACAACATTTCAATTAAAGAACACTCCCTGCTCACTTACAACACAAAGCAACAAACACAACGATAATTACTTTGTCCAAAACCTCCAATAACACCGCAACGAGCCCGCAACGGTTACGCAACAGACATGCAGCGACAAGATCAAGGGCGCTCACTTTTAACTGATTTAAATAACTTAACGCTGTATTTTTTTGTTAGTTTGCGTAATATATTATCTGAGCTACATGGTTTGTGGTTAGGTGGTTAAAAAATGCGGTCTTGTTTTGCTTCCGAAATTTGAATAAATAGTTTTTAAGCTTACTTTGCTGGGAACACATAGATAAGAACGTTATATTGGTTAATCATGACTATCTTCACTTTTATTTCTATTTGTACGTTAGCATTAAAGGTCCCAGAATATTACCCTGTCGTACACCAATTTAACTGCACTCAACTCAACCCCTTCTCTCTCTTTCCAGGCTCTAATCCTCTGCACAGCGTGGGTAGCAGTCCACTGCCAGAATTACAACGGCCCCACCACCACCCCAGTTCCCATCCTGAAACAGATAAACAGACAGAATGATGATGGTTCCTATAGCTACGGTTACGAAGCCGCTGACGGGTCATTCAAGATTGAAACTAAGTACCCTAACGGAGACGTAGCTGGAAAGTATGGATATGTGGATGAGAATGGAAAGAACAGGGAGATATCTTATGGAGCCAGCAGTCAAAGAGGTTTCGAACCTGAAGGTAAGATAGTTTTTGTACTAGCTGTCTTGTTTCTGCGAGTAAATAGGAATTAACGTCAATGTGAGTTTTTGGTATCGGCAAGCGCAGCGTAGGACGTCCACTCACAAGGTAGACAGACGACCTCATTAAGGCCGTAGGAACGCGCTGGATGCGAGCCGCTTCCAACCGGTCTTATTGGAGATCTATAGGGGAGGCCTATGTCCAGCAGTGGAATTCCTATGGCTGAAGTGAGTGAGTATTTGGGTCAATCTACCGGTGACGTTAGCCAAGTCACCTCTTACAAAACCTACGAGCTATTCCAATGTATATAGCTTATTATATTGGAACAACCTCAAGCTTTTGCTGGAGGTGATATATATAATATATATATATATACACTGCAGCTGAACCAAACACTTGGTAGATAAGAAAAAGACTAGGTGATGTGAGTTTAGAGAAATCAGCACTTATGTCAATAGGACCGAAATATTTGCTAGACCTCGAATTGATAATAATAATTGACGAGTAGAAATTAGTCGTCAATTATCAATTCCTTCAACAATTAGCCACTGTATCCATTAAATGAACACAACAGCCGAGTTTAACTGGAGCGGTTACACCATCACTCTCTAATTCACTTTGTGGAGTAATCGACACATCATGGTGTAATGTTATGGTGACCGACGGTGGTACGTCAGTAGCCAATGATTAGACGTGTATGTATAGATATGTTTGGAGTAATGGTTATTAGATACAGATTAACCTTCCATCGTAGATATACTAGATATTCTGTGTTAAAGTTTCTAAAGATGTAAACAAAGTTGTGTTGTTTAAAATTTATTTATCACCGACACAAGGCTTATTTTCCGCTATAACTTCCTTTTTTTTGTATTAGTATACTAAAATTATTGTTTATCATTATATCAAAACTTAATAAATTAAGGTACACAAATTTGGTGTTTATTTTGACAAGAACTTCAATTGGAATTAAAGATTTGAGACTTCCTCTCTCCTAGCATTTTTGCTGTGCCCTACAGGGTCCATAATGATATAATTTGTATCCCTACCACCTAAGAATGCATATGGAAAGCAATAAAGATATTGAGTATTGAGTAATACGGTCAAAGATTTCAATAGTGATTTTAAACCACGTCAAAACACAACTTTCTTGTGTTCTAAGAAATTTTAGTAAAAATCTTTCGAAGAAAGTGCACGTCTGTTTGTTATTTTCGGGCATGATAAGGACTTTAAAAGTAGTCACTCGTGTCATGGAGGACAAATAACAAACGACGGCTGATGTAATAAACTGTGAAAGTTAATACCGTGGTGTGACTATGACTTGTAAACAATTGCAATATATCATCGCTGTGCAATACTGTGCCTGTAGCAATGACTTTCCTGACTTGCACTAAGGTGTAGTGAAAATAATCAATTTCTTGACACAACATACTGTAAGTATTCTAAATTAACTGGTTACATAGTACATACCTAAAAAAATAAATAAACAAAAGAAAAGTAAAACAATTATAGGGTATCAAAAAACTCATCCGCATCGCTGTCAACGGGGAAAGTGCCCAGAAGACTGGCCGCATTGCCACGTTGTATGGCAATGCTGATTCTCTGACCGAAATAAAGGCTAACAATAACCCAAAAATTCTTACAATAAACAACAATAAACTCTTGGACTAGAAAAGTCATAGGCTGTATCTCGCAATTACCCTACAACTAGTACCTTCTCTGGCAGCAACCTTCACGCCCTGATAACTCATCTAACTACATAATTCTCGCTAACTCGAAGATTAGCTTACCTAATACTTGCTAAGTTAAAGTAAATTATATGATTGCAATAGAGGTAATTTATTTAAGCTTTATTCTTCTTTAATTTGTTAAGGTCTCTTTAATTCTATCATCATCATAATTATCAGCCCGTAAATGACCATTTCTTTATGCCTAAACAAGTTTTATGATTTACTACTGAAAGTTATCTTTTAACAGTGTGGTCTTCCGCAAATATTGGTATGAAACATTTGTTTTTTAAGTAAAAAACATGACCTTTATTCGTCATTGTCAGTTCCCTTACTGGGCTCAGCCTGTATCTTGGTGACCCAGAGAAGGATTCCATTTGAGTTGCAAGCGCCGAGCATGAGGTCTCGGTTGAGTTAAATTTTATTGCAGAATTTATCAGTAACAGCCCGTAGTTTTTCTTCAGTTGAGGGCAATGAAATAAAAATGAAAGTTATAGTATACAAGATTTAACACACATAGACAAAAATACTAAATATTAAATTACGCCACAATACAACATAATGACTCCGCAAATTATGTTATAAGCGTATGGTAGGACCACTTTTGATAGGGAGAGCTGTCGTACCTGTCTCGTACCACGGCCCCCTAGAGTTAGCAGAGCAATATATGATGGAGCGGCGCGCTAATGGGTGTACTTTGAGTCTGTCTAACCTATGGGGAAATCCAGGCATGCTCTGATTGCATAGAACACGTATTCATCACAATAACAATTTCTAATGTAACACGTAACCTTCCAGGTCCAGGCATCATGGTGCCCCCACCGACCCTGAACAACCAGCAGTCCTCCAATGCGCTCACTGACGGTCAAGAAGATGATGGCCAGTACCGCGAGGACCCGAGCATCTACGAAGACCCGAAGTACAACAGCCGAGCTCAGCCAAGACCAGCTCCTAATAGGCAGTACCACCAGTCTGCCCAGCCAGCTCCTGCAAGACAGTACCAGCAAGCAGCACCTGCGCCCATCCCCACATCTGCCCCAGCTCCACAATATCAGCAGCAGAGCCAGTTCAGATCATCTCCTCTATACACCCAACAGACCAGCCTCTTTAACCAAGGTCCTCAGCAGTTCCCATCCCAGAACCAATTTCCATCCCAAAACCAATTTCCATCCCAAAACCAGGAATACCGTCCGCAAAGCCAGGTCTACCATCAGCAGCCACAGTTCTCTTATCAGGCGTACACTCCTCAGCCACAGCAGAGCTTCCAGAGTCAGAACTTCCCGAGCCAGAACTTCCAGCCACAATACCAGCAGCAACAGCAGAGTCCGAACCAGAATTTCAACCCGTTCTTCGGCCACCCAGCCCAGAACTTCGACCCTAGCTCTGGTTCTTACTCTATTAACTTCACTGGTTAAGCAATGATGGGCTGTTGTTATAATTATAGTTTGAAGGTGCGCTAGTTAAGATTAGTGGTGGGATAGACGATTCGTTATTTGCAGCCTTAATTTCTTATATAGCTTCACGAATTTCCATTGATAGAAAATGTGAGGTGGATGGAAAAAATGAAATAAAAATATTGTTGAAAAATTTAGTTATCTAAATGTAAAGATTCAGCAGCACTGATACAAAACATAATCAGTTCTCTCCTTTCGGGCTACGTCACAGTCGGGTAAAAAAGATGGTGGTTATTTTACTGCCTAACTTCAAATATGAGTCGTCTATATACACTCATCACTAAAAGTATTTTTGTACAAAATATAAAATATTTAAAGGGTATCTCTCAAAGCGAAAAACGACACCTTTTTTTACGATTTTTGTATATTTTTAGTACTAGTCAATTATTTCGATGTGTCTTATTGAAATTTGAAGGAGGAGCTTTAATTATATTGTGACTTACAGTATGAATTGAATTATTTATTTATTTTCTTCATGATAAAATAAGTATATATTTATTTTATATTATTTTCTTTAAAATGAGATGCGATTTTGAAATGCGATAACTAAATATTATTGAATTTAAACATCCCATTAAAACAACAATTAAATGACCTTAATAAAACCTACATTTAGTTCATTTAAATGACGCAAATTATGTTCTAGATAATAGGTTGTTTAATTTCAGTATTATTATTAAATACAATCAGTTCTTAGTACTGTTACAGAATTAAGGTAATTAACAAAGAAAAACAAAAGCCTACTAAAGAGTTTTAAATCGAAATACGGAGAGTATTTCGATTTAAAACTCTTTAGTAGGCTTTTGTTTTTCTTGGCAAAATTGCATACGTTTTATATTTATGTAAATATTATCTATTAACCTACGTATTCTTAATAATATATATCTGTGTATGTATTTAAATGAATATATATCTACTTATGTATTTGGTTCAACAATCAGTATGTTATGTATTTATTATATTGGTTACATCAATTATTATTAAGTGTATGTATGTATCTCATTGCACATATTTCATAAAATGTTTATTTCTATCGGTACATTATTTTTATGTAATGTATACACAACTCTATTTTGTTAAATAACTATGTAACTAGCTAAGATAAAAACCATGTTATTTTTATTTACAGTACACAACAGTATTTGTATAATTATTAACTTCAACAAGGTCGATACAGCCGCCGCGTCAAGTTATCCCAAAGTGTAAAATTTTCCTGATAGATCATGAATCTTCTATCTATTTTATAAAAGCTGAAAAACTATCAATTAAAATTTGACAGATTGGGGTAGCTTTGTACTCGGCTCTTGATATTTAACTTGTCTGTGTCTGAGTGTATATGTAGACATATTATTGTTTTGGCAACACATCGTCTAAAATAAAAAAGAAAAAACAATGGTCAGTGGCTCTAGGTCTATTGACAACAAAATATAAGTCCTCCGGAAACTAACAAGTTTAGTTTGGTACACTCCGCTGCCGGTCCAATATAGCTAGGTATATTATGCTAGATTGCATTATTCCTCATAATGTAAGTCATTGTAAAACTAGGATTCCATGTTTCCATGGACTCCCAGTTTTCTATAACTTCACATGCCCACTCTATACTATAGGCATTTAGCGGTTGGAATGTTTTAGTCAGTCTTCGGCAGCCAATCTATGGAACTGCAGGCACTTAATTATGGCAGCCTTAGGTCGGCCCTACACCAAAGTGGAGACGAGAGGAAATGTCTCGTAATTCTGAAGCTAAAGGGCTTATTACACTATCCGATTTTTAGGAAACCTAACTACGAAATCGGAAGATGTTATGGGCTATTTGACCAAATTTTTAGTCCCTCATCTAGATTACAAGAAAATATTCGACACATATATTTTCATTTCTCACGTCTAATATGATTTATGGTACCGACCGCTTGGTTGGTTCCTAACTAGGATCCTACTAATCGGATAGTGTATTAAGCGGTGAGCTGTCAAAATGACGCAAGCCGATTGGTTGCACAACACATCTCTCATCGTCTCGTTTTTGGTGGAGTCTCACCCTTACTGCGGACTACAGATTGGCTGAAGTGACTAGTTAAAGGTCTAAGAGATGCTTGGGCATAGTTTAAATAAGTACTTACAATAAAACAAAACTCCTTAACACTGTCTTAACGAAATTTGAAATGTCTAACGTTCATCTTGTTGAGTTGTCGTGCAAGTAGACTCTTACTGCAGTGCAAACTGTGTCTGTGTCATTGTGCCTTAAAATTAAATCTTAGCAATCCACTTCAGAAATTCTTTGCTTTTGAACATAGATAGGCCGGTACTAGCAAGTATGGGGACTACGTAGTTTGAGACGTTAGTTTTTTAATTCTTCTGTAAAACAACTTTTCAGAATTTAAAAGCTTTTACGTTACTGTTTCGTACGTAACCGCGACCGCTGTTGCGTTACTTCACGTGGTTTGTAAGAAAGACTTGTATTGATATTTTATTAATAACTAAATGTGTTGCCAAACTGTCCCTAAATAATATATGTAATAAAAAACATAATAGTATCTAACAACAATAAATATTCAATAAACGAATTGATTACGCACACGCTGTCATTTCAAAATGGTCGCTCGTGCGATACGTGTACCGATTGTAAATATATGATTAAATAAAGTGTTACGTAATATAAATAGTGTGTTTCCTTTTATTGTTAAGGAGAAAGTGCACCAGTTACAGTTCAATGTATTTGTCATGCGCATGATCAAAAGAGGAATCGGTGATTGTAATTTAGATTAGGTTGATGGCATCGTGCATATGCTTACGGAACTGCAGTTTTCTTCTTCCGTAAAATGTTTGATGGTACAATGTAGGTATGCATGGTTATCGTTTCTGAACCATAACATCACGGCTCTGTTCCCCGAAGGATTAGGCAGAGGTGTACCTATGATAAACCCACATTTCATTAGTTATGTTTTAGGCCTACATAAAAACTTTTTACAAATAAAAACAACTGACTTCTTAAAGAAACACTAACAGGTGAAAAATAACTCCAGTTTCGGAAGCTTTGGTGGTTTTTTTTCGTTCATTAATTGGCCATTATTTTTCACCTGTTAGTGTTTTGTTATGAAGAGGTGTTTTTTTTAAGTTTTTATTTTGCAATTTGCCCTTTTTAAAATAGACAGGCGTAATGTTATGTTGTGGAAATACAAACACTCTGCATAGACATCTGACTGTAGCAATCGTGAATAATTTGCTGTTATGCGTTAAAGTGTTCCGTTGCCTGTCTTCTTCATCAGTTTTTCTTCACCAAATGATACTTTCTTAATGAAAATGCTTGATTTGTTACTTGAAATGTAAAAATCGGTGCGTGTGTACCTCTATTTTTTGAGGAGTTCCCTCAATTCCTCGAGGATCCCATAATCAGATATGCGTTCTGATACAAATGGGACCAATCTGTTAAAAAATAATTTTGAAAATCGGTCTATTAATTGAAAATTGAAATTGAAATTGTTTATTGAAATAATAGATGTACATAAATATTAAAACATTAGGTCCTTAAACTAGAGGTACATAATTAGTGGCTGCTACCTGAACTAGGATAAACCTGTATCTCAGGTAAACACTCAAGGTATAGATGAAAATTATCATAAATCCCTAAAACAAATATCAAGTAAATATCTTACCTACTAACTATAAAATATGATCTTATTCTAAGTAAAATATTTTGATTAGTTTACAAATTTTCTGCATCAACACTTTACAACTATTCGAGACATATTTTACAATTATGCATTTAAGCATTTTAATGCACCTACAACTAGTTTGCTCGTACAGAATTTGCTGCGTCAATAAAATATAAAAATTGCATAATTATTATTGTAATGTGAATTGTAAAACTAAAGTTACTTTAATGACTTATAATTAGTACATAAAGGACAGTATACTTAAGAGTTAAGTTAATATTACACACATTAAAAGGGCTCAGATATAAATTATAGCACCCACTACACCTACTCGACCTCATTATAATCTATGGAATTAATATATCTAGTTTCGGCTATTTTCTTCGCAGGGCATTCTTGATCGCCTGTTTTGTGATTGCTCGGTTTTTTAAACCGCAAGCAAGTTGCACAATGTGACGGTTCAGCAAGTTTAGTACACTCATTTGCCTGATGGCCTAGTTCTCCACAATGTCCACACGTATTGGCTGCCTCTCTGCATGTCTTCGAAGCATGTCCATATTGTTGACATTTAAAGCACCTGGTCACAAGTGTGAAGTCCCTCACTGGGCAGGATGTCCAATTAATGAAAACTCGATTTTTGTTGATGAGCGTCTTTCTTACACTAGCAGATACTTCAAGAACAAAATTGCACGTAGGTCCATTTTTTCTACCCGACTTGTGGCTTAACTTAACAGAGGCCATAAAAGAGTCACGAGACACATTAGGCAAATTGTCGGCTACATTCTGTTCATAGATGCAATCATAAACTTCCTGATCACTTAGAGTGGTTGGTACTCCTACAATTACAATTCTTGGTTTTTTCTTATGGGGCTCTTCCACTTTCAGGCCAGAGCTACTTAGCTGTGATGATTTCCTTAGTTTTTCAATATCGTCCTTTGTCTCCGTGCTGATAATAACGCTCCCATTCTTTGTTTTGCGCAAACCTCTAACGTGCAATTTCATTTGTTCAGGGCATATAATTTTTTGGACAAGTGATTTAGTGTCGTCACTAGATTTTAATTTATCCGTCGGATAAATTGCAATGGAGCTAATGTTATTGGGGCGCAAGTAATTATTTTTATCCGTTTTTACCATGTCCGCAAATGAAACTTTTCCTAGCGTCTTAGGTTTGGCGCAGTTTTCTTGAATGCTGGTTTCAATTGTCTTTTGGAAATTTTCAAGACAAGCTGTGAGGTCACATTTTTCTTTAGACTTTACAACAGAGTTTTGTACTTCTATTGCCTTGAGCTTCAATTCTTGGTAATACACTGCCATTTGTGATACGCTATGTCCCACTTTTCGCGATAAGGTACTGATCCTAAGCTTTTGCTCAGAGTTCAGTTTACCTTCCTGAGCAATGGTACAGACTTCGTTCAGGTATCTATCAATGGAGGTCAACCAATTACTTATCTCGCTGATGTCCACTGCCTCAATTCTTCCTTGAGCCCCATGGTGGGGCGTTTGAGGTTTGCTAGCAGGGCTGCTAGGAGGGATACTTCGAGGGCTGCTTTCAATATTTGACATACTTAGTTTTATATGCGCATAATTGTTTGCTATTCACTGTAGTAATTCACTAACTTAGCAGAAAATTGTTTTGTAGGTCACAGAACACTTGGTGATATTGTAATAGTCATATAATAGTTAGGTAAATAATATTGCTTTTAAACACGTCCGCTCTACCTATTCGAGCTCGCTCTATTTATTAATGACGGGTTACTGTGTTTAAAACTATTGCTGTCTTTTATTAGCGAGTTCAGCGAGAAGATGTTGATAGTTTACAAGAGATTAACTAGATTTCTTACCTATCTAAGGCTTTTTTCGAATATTTTCTGGGTCGGGAAATAACGTATTTATTTTGAAGTACCTGCCCCAGCAAACCTCCTTAGTTTTAGCAGCTCAAGACTTGTTAAATGACAAATGTTCACTTTTTAACGAACTGGTAAGAAATTGGCCACCTGTCATGTCATCCTAGATGGCGCTGCATTCGAAAAAATGTTTAAGAAAACGAATTTTCTTTATATTATTTTTTGAGAAAAAAAATGCCTATACACCAAATTTTATTAACTAGTGCATACACCATAGCCGTGAAAGCTAACACACAAACAAACAAACAGAGTCACTAGTTCCCTCATTTATAATTAATATTACTATGAAAGTGTGGATGGTGTATTACTCCATTGGGAATTACTAAGTAGCAACTGGGAGTCTAGATCTATGCTTGTCCGATGGCAAAAGGCTCGCCCACTATTCTATGGGACCTTAATATAGCTGATGAAGTGGGTGTACAAACCTACACCTCTATTGAACCATTAGGGGAACACAGTACAAAATTTATTTATTTAAGTTACACTGAAAACAACACTTTTTGGACGTCTTCCATTAGATAGTCCTTCAAAATGCCCGCCCTTCACCAATTTCTTTTTATTTATTTGCCAACAAAGATAACCCATGGGAAGATGCGAGGTAACCCCATTACAAGTATCCTTATAACTTGGGCTGCCTCAATTTTGCGCTGAAGAACAATTGCATGAGATTATTTTTTTATATAGTTTGTTGTAGAACAATATTTCAAAGTTGGTGGGATAAATAATATTAGATACAATTATAGACCATGTCGGGCATAGGGTTACCAGACGAAAAATCCTGAGAAATAGGCTGATTTCCATAGAAAAGTCCTAAGATTTTGTCGCAAACGTAAATCACAACCCAGTGGAAAATATAGTTATTCACGCAGAGTCATGCCACGTGAGGTGACGGTGGTGATGGTCATGGTGATCTTGATTATAACTCTCTTAAGAAAAAAAAAACTGAAAATCTACTATATTTTATTGAAAAATCGTAAAAAGAAATTCCGAAAAGAAATAAAATATAAAGAATAACTATTTCACAACTTTTCACACAACGCCATTTAGTCTCAAGCTGACCTAAGAGCTTGTGTTATGGGTACTAAACAGCTGATAAACGTACAGACGCCAGCACGTCAAGTTACCCCAATGTGTCAAATTACTTTGATCGTTTTTCAACTTTTCGTTCATTTTCGTTCAACGTTCATATGCAACTGGAAAAAATTGACACATTGTGGTAACTTGATGTGCTGGCGTCTGTACTAAAGTATATATTTCTAAATACATACATATCTATACATATAATAAAACAGTAACGACAGAAAAACTGTACATTGAGAATTTTCAAGAAAAAATAAGTGGGTTTTGTTAGAAAAACGTAACTGGTGACAAAAAGTGACTTTTTAGAATTTTTGTCTGTTTGTCTGTTTGTCTGTTTGTCTGTTTGTCTGTTTGTCTGTTTGTCTGTTTGTCTGTATGTATGTCCGGGGTGAACTCAAAAAGTACTGCATGGATTTACTTCAAATTTTGCATGAATATTACTAAGAGGTCGGGTCAACACATAGGCTATGTATTATCACGCTATCACCTACGGAGGAGGAGCAGTGAATCTTTATTCTTCTTACTCATTCTGTGGAAGCGTGTAATCAAAGGACGCATATTTAAATGTTGGTTTTGTGTAAGCTATGCTATTATCTAGCTTTACACTATAAAAACTTCGCCATTTAAGTAACTTTGGCAGAGAAACATAGTTTAATGAATGTTAGTAGTATAAAGACAATTTGGAATCAGCGCCATCTATGAGAATGTATAAAAATCAAATCAAGTAACACAAGAACACTTTTTGAAAATTAATTTAAATTTTGATCGTGTTGGTGAGGTTAGTAGTTAGTTATTCTTTAAATTCATAGATGGCATTGTGCATTTTTTTCATCTAGGTACATATAATAAAACAGTAACGAAAGAAAAACTGTACATTGAGAATTTTCAAGAAAAAATAAGTGGGTTTTGTTAGAAAAACGTAACTGGTGGCAAAAAGTGACTTTTTGGAATTTTTGTCTGTTTGTCTGTTTGCTATCACCTACGGGGGTGGAGCAGTGAATCTTTATTCTTCTAACTCATTCTGTGGAAGCGTGTAATCAAAGGACGCATATTTAAATGTTGGTTTTAAGTAAGCTATGCTACTAGCTTTACACTATAAAAACTACGCCATTTAAGTAACTTTGGCAGAGAAACAAAGTTTAATGAATGTTAGTAGCATAAAGACAATTTGGAATCAGCGCCATCTATGAGAATGTATAAAAATCAAATCAAGTAACACATAAACACTTTTTGAAAATTAATTTAAATTTTGATCGTGTTGATGAGGTTAGTAGTTAGTTATTCTTAAAATTCATAGATGGCATTGTGCATTTTTTTCATAAAAGTTGTATCGTATAATTCGTTTTGACAAATTGAAGTTCCAACAAAACCCTCAAAATCTTGAGCAGAGTTCGGATCGTATCACATGGGATCGTATCAGTGTACGATTTTCAAAAGGAAGGCAGTTGAGGCCGTGGACAGAACCCTGCAGGGCATCTGCAGGAATGAACATTTGATGGGTAGTGTCACAGTTCTGCTCAGTGGCGATTTCAGGCAAACGCTTCCCGAGTTGACGCGGGGATCGAGGGCTGACGAGATGAATGCTTCGGTGAAACGATCTTCGTTGTGGTCACAAGTTCGTACGCTGCGCTTGACCATTAATATAAGAGCTCGGCTCGGCGGCATTGTACGCGCTCAAGAATTCTCCGATGCCCTTCTAAGTCTTGGCAAAGGCACTTTACCAGAAGAGAGAAGTGGACAGGCGGTGCTTTCAGAGTCTCTCGGTAGAGTGGTATCCAGCTTCGAAGAACTCATTCGCTGTGTGTACGTGGACATCAGTCGTATAGCGCACCAGCAGAATTCGTGTGAGAGGGCCATTTTGGCGCCCAAAAATGATCATGCTGCAGCAATTAACGAATGCATTCTCTCGGACATTGAGGGGAATGAAGTGGTCTATACGTCGATAAGCACTGTCGTCGAGCAAGATGACGCCACACATTAACCCGTGGAATTTTTGAACTTCCTGTCAGCAAGTTGACTTCCAGCGCATACCATCAAGCTGAATGAAGGTCGGCGTCCCGATTATGCTTTTTAGGAACAAATCTCCTCCAAAGTTGTGTAACGGGTGGTGCCATAAAGTCATCTCTCTCCACAGACACCATTGAGGTGGAAATTATTACGGGTTGTGGCGTCGGCAAGGCAGTATTTATACAACGCATTCCCCTTATACTTCATAGCTTCCCGATCCAGTTCGAGCGCGTACAGTTCCCCGTGAGTGTTTGCTTAGTGATGACAATCAATAAATCGCAGGAGCCGATACTCAGAGCAGCGGGTGTAGATCTCAGGACGAGTTGCTTCTCACACGGGCACCTGTACGTCGCTTGCTCCCGCGCCACCAGTCCTGACTATCTTTACATTTTGGCTCCTGGCAGTATAATTATCAACGTAGTTTATAGGGAAGTGTTATAAGGTATTTTTATACCTTTGAACGTATTTTTAACCGATTTAAAAAAAAGAGGAGGTTCTCAATTGGACGGTGTTTTTTTTTGTGTGTTTGTTACGCGATTACTCCGCCATTTATGGACCGATTTTCAAAAATCGTTTTTTATTTGATAGGGTATACTACCAGGTTGGTCCCATTAGTATTGAACCTCAGATCTGATGAGGGATCTTCGAGGAATTGAGGGAACTCCTCAAATAATATAGGAAAACATGTACTTACCAATATTTTTTTTTTTTTTGGTGACAAATCAAGCATTTACATTTAGCAAGTATCATTTCGTGTAGAAAAACTGATGAAGAAGACAGGCGATGGAACTCTTCAACGCATAACAACAAATTACTCGCAATAGCTACAGTCACACGTCTGTGCATGGTTTATGTATTTCCCATAACATTACGCCTGTCTATTTTAAAAGGTTTAGAAAGAACTTCTTTTGCAATTATTAACCGATTTCAATGATTCCTTCAAGTTTTGAAAGACTTTCTTTACATACAAAGAAACTAAAAATTGCAAAATAAAAAAAAAAATACAAAAAAACTCTCTTCATGTAACTTATATTTCAATGCTATTTTAAAAGTTGTTAACTTATAATGCTATAGCGACACTGGAATCTTAGGTAGGTATATTTGGTGCTGTAGAACCTTCACGCAGACGACGTCGCGGGCAGCAGCTAGTTATAAATAAAATACACCCACACACAGAACAAATGATCGTGCTCATCACACAAACATTTGTCCTGGGTAGGAATTGAACCCACGACCTCCGGCATAGCAGTCAGGGACACTAACTACTAGACCAATAGGCCAGTCGGCTGCAATCCTGATACGAGCTTAAATATCCTGAAATCTCAGAACATTTTCTAAGATATGGGAATCCTAGTCGAGCACAGCATAGAGCACATAGGAGAGAGGAGAAAGACCACTGCTGTGAATTTTTATTTGATTTAATATCTACAAGACATAAATTTCATTATAATTATTCCCGGGTATATTGAACTCAAGACCTTCACAAGTAGGTGGCTTATTTTAGGAAGTAAAACAGTATAAGGGCGTTCACAAACTGGTAATTCAAGTATAGAGAGGAAATACCGTAGGCGGCGTTTATATCCGGCTCGTGAGCGGGCGGCCTTAGTCACTCGATCCAAATATGTATGTTGAGGTGTTAAGAAGTTAATGTTGTTTCACTGTTTTTTTTTCATTTAAAAACAATCAGTTAATTAATTAAACCCCAAGCGGATCATCAATGACAGCGCGGCGTCCGCTCTGTCATTGTCTTTCTTTTGTGTCTTTAATTGGCACGATTGAAAGGTTAAAAACAATCTTAAGGGATCTTTTCTTGAGGACCTTGTGGCTCAATAACATACCCACGGGTCGATCAAAGGTTAAGTTACCCTTGACGAGGTTGCCCGTGGATGGATGCCCATTAATTACATATTAAGACTCCTCCGTGCCTCGGAAAGCACTTAAAGCCGTTGGTCCCGGCTGTCATTTGTAGATTTATGACAGTCGTTACAGATAGTCAGAAGCTCGAAAATCTGACAACCAGTTTACCCAAAGGGTTATCGTGTTACCCAGTAACTGGGTTGTGGAGGTCCAACACGCAGTCGCTCAATGTCAAATACTGGTATTCAGCTGCGTCCGGTTAAACTGGTAGCCGTACCCAACATAGTTGGGAAAAGGCTAGGCAGATGATGATAATGAATCAAATTAAAATCTTAATTTACTTCAAATACAACATTCTATGGTATGAGACTATTGGCGTAGCGGCAGAGCGTTAGGCTGTACGCTGTGTATATCGATCCAAACACGACACAAATACATGTAGCAAATATTTGTGTGGCCTAGAGTTAGTTGTGTTCGGGCTCTTTTTTCAAATAAAAGCTAGACCAAACATTTTCTTCGACCAAATTCTAAAAGACAGTGTTTGTTTATCTTTCTGAAATCGTTGATAAACTAATAATAATAATAACATTTCTTAAAAATGAACGATTCACATCAAAATAAAACAAAAACACACAAAGCTAAAACAGTAAATTTACACACATAAATAATAAATCTATACATATAAAAAGACAGTAAAAAAACTGTGTCTGTACATTGAATATAATTAAAAAATAATAATTGAGGGGGGTTCAGAAACAGTAATAAGTAAGACCAGCTAAACTATAGGAGATACAACAATGGTACCATAGCGAAAATTGTTCCACGTGATGAGCATTTTCTGCTGAGAGAATAAATTTGAAGATCCGGAACACCTGATGAGGAACCGCAACAGACCAGCTAAAGTATAGAAGATACAACAATGGTACCATAGCGAAAATTGTTCCACGTGATGAGCATTTTCTGCTGAGAGAATAAATTTGAAGATCCGGAACACCTGATGAGGAACCGCAACAGACCAGCTAAAGTATAGGAGATACAACAATGGTACCATAGCGAAAATTGTTCCACGTGATGAGCATTTTCTGCTGTGAGAATAAATTTGAAGAACCGGAACACCTGATGTGGAACTTCAAGAGCCCAGCTACACTATAACATAATATAGGAATGACGTCTTAGCAAGAGTTGTTTAGCCTTATGAGCACTCGCTGTTGATGTATAAAAAAACTTTTTTGCAAAAAATAAAACCGACTTAAAAAAAACACTAAACGGTGTAAAATAACTCTAAATTAGGAAGTCTGTGGCTTTGGTGGTTTTGTTTTATTTATGATGGGCCACCGACTTCCGAAATTAGAGTTATTTTACACCGTTTAGTGTTTTTTTAAGTCGGTTTTATTTTTTGCAAAAAAGTTTTTTATTTTTCCATTTTTAGTTGTTCCCATACATATATTTGCCATGAATTTATTTGATATTATTAATTGTTAAATACATGTCATGATAAAAAGGTTATCCACTTATCCCTAATAAATTAAAATTAACATACCTAACTGTCGAAATCTAGGTATATTGTACACATCTGCGTACTCCTCAGAGCATACAGGCGTGATGATACGTCATGATGTTGTATAAACAATAAACGTCCAAGCGATTCCAGCAATCACGACAAATTTGCCGTCTATTTTTGAAGAGTTCCGTTGTATATCTCCGAAGATCAGCACCAGATCTTAACCAAATTAAAATGGGACCACCTCGGGAGTATATTCTTTCAAATAAAAAAAGAATTTTGAGAATCGGTCCACAAATGGGGGAGAAATCAGGTAACATACATAAAAAAAAAAAAAAAAAATACATACACACGAACATAGAACCTCCTCCTTTTTTTGAAGTCGGTTAAAAATCGAAGATCTGGAGCACCTGTTGTGGAACTCCAAGAGCCCAGCTACACCATAACTCACATAGGAATGACGTCTTAGCAAAAGTTGTTCGGTCTGATAGGCATCTCCTGTTGACTTATAAAAATCGAAGATCAGAAACATTTGACATAGAAATGAAAGCTTTCTATCACTAATTTCATTGCATAATTATAAAATAACATAAGTACCTCGTCGCGGTGAAGGCCGGAACAGTTCAGGACTGATTTTCGATGACGATGGTATATCATTGAAAACTAGACTCTACTGGCCAAAACTCCCATTTTTTTTATCGTTTAAATATGCCTTCGGGCTTATGTTATTTGAGTGTTTAATTTCCTTTTCCATGTATCTTCGTTACGTGGTAGCCTACCCGGTAACGCAGGGGAGCAGCCACTTAGATTTTAATTGACCAAGTATCATCACAATAAAACTATAACCATGCCTAAAAAGAGGTCAAATCGTTTCTAATGTTCCAAAGGTGCTAAATGATTAAAGATCATAAGATCCCAACATTCTACCGAAGAGCGTTAGGAGAGACTTGATGCTGTTCGAGAACATGAGGCTGCAACTCGCTCCGTGGAAACTTCTTGGGATCGCGAAGCACGCCTGCATTCTCAGCGTATTTACGCATCTACATCCAGGTCTCTAGACACCAGTGAATAATATGTGCTCGACTGACCGCTGATCGTGAACATCATGCAGCATATAGGCTATAATTCATTTTGGAAAATGGAACACCTAAAGTAAAAGAGATATAAAAATGGTGCCATTGCAAAAGTATTCCACATGAAAAGTGTTTTCTGCTGTGAGACTAAATTTGAAGATCTGGAGCACCTGTAATGGAACTCCAAAGCCCAGCGGCAATATAACATATACATAATAGAAATGGCGTCTTAGCAAAAGTTGTTAAGTCTGATGGCATTTCCTGTTGACCAACAAAAATAAAAAACCTGGAACGTCTTGAATCGTTTCGCGCATCCCATTGTTTTCCCGTCCCCAGGCTTTTAGAATTCGACTTCAGACGTTTCAGATCTTCGATTTTGACGACTACGGTGTCGCTGGCATAAGTAACAGGATTCGCGTACGAAGTCGCGGGCAGAAGCTAGTAAGTAATATTCCACAACTTTTTCACACAACGCCATCTAGTCCCAAGCTAAGAGCTCGTGTTATGGGTACTAAACAGCTGATAAACATACTTAAATATTTCTAAAAATACATACATACATATTATAAATGATCATCACATCACAGAACAAATGATCGTGCTCATCACAACATTTTTCCTGGGTGGGAATCGAACCCACGACCTCCGGCGTAGCAGTCAGGGTAACTAACTACAACCTAAGACTGGGAGGAAATAATAACTTAAAAAGTTTACAATGTTGCAAATTGCTGTCCAATATTTTGTTGTTTTGACAGGGTGTATAATGTACATCGTAGACTTAGCTATAGCTAGCCATTACAATGTTAACTATCAAAACTAGAGCAAACTTAATCACAATTAATTGCTCCAGTCTTGCATAATGTTATGAAAATGTCAAGTGTGAGTCTCAAGGTGGGATCAAATTACGACTAAGTGCTGTGGTTTTGATACCATTCCGGCTTTATGGGCCCAAGTTGCGATCTTACTATAATTTATTTAGTAGATATTACGCTAAGTGAGGACATAATAACCTGTACGGTTTTATAATAAGATTCATAATCGTTTACTAGCCTCTACAAATGTAAAGTAATATTATGTGTTTTTGGAAAAATCAAACGTTAACTCGCACACAGTTTATAGTACGTTCGCGTTAAGAATGCAGTAAAGTCATCATTATCCGTCGGCCCAGCCCGGCCCGACCAATCAAATCTTTTCAAATTAATGTTTATAAATTCATTACACTTAATCTTTTAAAATATGAATTGTTTGGATTTAACACCACTGTGGAGTACACCTTTATCTTGCAATTGTACTGCATTTTTACTGCATTCTTAACGCGAACGAACTATAGTATGCCCTACAACTCCTACGGGATTATTCAATTGTTAGAATATTGACTTGCAATTAAGCAAAGTGATTCAAAATACTTTAGATGAGACATGCAAAGAAATATCAGAGAAAAGCTTTGATTCCATGTCTCAGTTTTTTTTTTCGGTGGAGCAATTTGCAATGCACCCTATGAGGGTGAAGACTGCTCAACCGGACAAACCTGTTGAATGTCCTTGTACGTAAGGGCCTCCAGCCAGGGTATTAATGATCGTGACTCTAAGTAAACACTTGCTAAGGGCGCCCCCTGTGGAACTATGTCTCAGTAACGCCATCTCTAGATGGCGTTAGAGACATGGTTCCTACTGGACACAACAGTTTATGTGTTTAATTTAGTGCCTACGCTTTGCTCCAATATTGCTATATGATTAGAATAATGCTATTTTATTCTAATAACAAAGCAATATTGGAGCGGCATAATATAGCACTATTCTAATAATACCTCGACTGCCCCGTTGGTCTAGTGGTCGCAAGCGCTACTGCAGATCATGAGGTACCGGGTTCGATCCCCAGGTTGGGCAAAGTGTTATTGAGTTTTTCAATCTGGGATTTCTTAGAGCAGCCCGGAGTCTGGATTTGTGCCCGATGGATGGCAATAGGCTCGCCCCCTATTACATGGGACTTAAACATAATGGTGAAATGTGGGTGTACTACCAGGTACACCTCTACCTAGCCCTTCGGGGATTACAGGCGTGACGTTATGTATGTATGTGTCTAATAATATAGCAATATTGGAGCGGCAGCGAAGAGTAGGTACTAAATTAAACACGTAAACTTGTGTCCACAAATATTGGATAAGTTTTTTGTTCCTGATTTCCCGTCTACAGAAAAGTCTTTGCAATTAAGTAGGTAAGTAAGTTTAAAACAAAATCTCTCATTCAACCTCGACAACATGTCAAACGACAGTTATTTAAAGAATTTAAGCAGTAACATCCGAGTAATAAATACAGTAATAAAATTATTTAAAATATTCATTACCCATGACAGCTTGACCTTTTAGAATCATGCAGTAATTTTAAATCATTAAAAACTTCCGAAATCTTATACCTATCAAGTTTATCAGAAATTATCATGTTTCTTTATCGAGATTATTGTTTTATATGTACAGAGTGGCTTTTAATCTACAGTAGATATTTTATGGGGTGATAGGTATTTCCTACTTACACCCGATATTAATATTATTCTATCTCAATCCAAATCCCGATCCTTCGTTTTTGACGGCTGCTTCTGATTGGACATCTTTAAGACTCGGATAGGCGAATTCGGTCGTTGATTGGTTACAGACAAAGATCGGGATCAAGATAGCAACCGAGATAGAATATTAATATCCAGCGTTTGTGATTTATGTTCGGTGTAGGTTCGACAGGACAAATGTTAGTGTGTTGAGCACGATCATTTGTTTAATGTCTGTGTGTAATTTATCTATAAAATGTGTGTATTTGGACATATATACTTAAGTATTTTTATCAGCTGTTTAGCACCCATAACACAAGCTCTGCTATGCTTGTGGGACTAGATGGCGTGGTGTGAAAGTTGTGTTTTTTTATGTTGTTTTTTACTTTTAACTCAGAAACAACTACCTACCTATTAAAATACCTGAAACTAAATGTTTTTGTAACACCTTTTTCACCCCTCTATTATTTTGCACCATTTTCACCGTCTTTATTCTTTATTTTTTCCGATTGTAAGTAGTACAGACGCCAGCACATCAAGTTACCCCAATGTGTCAAATTTTCCCAATTGAATATGAACCTTATTCTGTTTAACATAAAGTTGAAAAGCGATCTAAGAAATTCGACACATTTGGGTAACTTGATGTACTTAATTTCGAAAATCCTATGAAAAAAAAATACGGAATGCGATTGTCTAGTCATTCATTAATGTTGCCTTTCTATTCGAATTGTAACTACAAAATCAACTTAAAAAAAATAATGTATCATGTCAATTATAGTCTTCTTGTATGTAGGTACAGACGCCAGCACATCAAGCTACCCCAAACTGTATTTTTTTTCCAATCGAATATAAACCTTATTGAGTTTGGCATAAAGTTGAAAAACTATCAAAGAAATTTGGCGTCTGTACATATCTTACATTGATGGCATATGATCTGCTAATAAATAAATAACCTACTAAGCAAAAAATCCGGAGTAAGAAATTCTTCAAAAGGCCTTTCCAGACTACATCGTGACAATGTATGTACCTATTAATAACCTTATGTGTGTAAACTTTAAAAGTGACTGTGGACCCTGAGTTTCATTCGCCATTAATTTTCTTCTCATGTATCAGTCAATTAACAAATACCGGCGAGATTAGTTAAAAATATATGGACATGTACTTAAGTAAAAGTATCTGAAAAAATCTACTTCCTATAAATATTATTTGATTTCATTTCGAATTGAGGTTTTTCATTTCTAAAACCGTAAACCTTAACAAACGTCACATTTACGGATGCAAAAATATTCATTCGGCATATTAAAAATGGCCTCAGTAAAAGGTTCAGGCAATAAATAAATAGGCACCGAACTAATCGGCTAGCGGCTAAGGTCGGTAAGACCTCCAAACTCGACCAATGAAATTGAAATCAATTGGTCGCGTAATGTCGGCCACACCCTGTATTTAGTACAGAGCAGTGTGGGTGACAGACACGTGTTGATTAACTAGTTCATACCCGCGGGCGTGTTTGCTAATTTGTTTGAAGCGATGACATTGCGATGAGTGATTGATTTATAAAACAAATAACCGACTTCAAAAAAAGGAGGAGGTTCTCAATTCAGTTGTATTTTTTTTAACTAACAGGTGTAAAACAACTCTAGTTTTGAAAGTTGGTGGCCAATAAATTGAATGAAACAGAACCACCAAAGCCATAGACTTCCGAAACTAGTGTTATTTTACACCATCTAGTGTTTTTTAGTGAAGTCATTTGTTTTTGAAAAAAAAAAAATATTATAGCTGCTGATTCACTTTAACCGGCGAATCTAACAGATCTATCTATCGTTCGGCGTGATTGGCATCAATATCTAAAAATAATACCCTGTAAGAAATATCGCTATATTCCTGCCTCATTTTATCCCATTGATTGAAAAAAGTTCCGCTTAATAAACTGCGATAATTTCTAAAATAGTATCACGATGCTAGGTGATATATAAGTAAAAAAGTTGTAGATAGGTTGTAAGAGCTCAGCAAGCGCCACGTTAAAATGTGGCTAACTAGCCACACTTGACCTCGGTGTCGCATCGCAACGGACGCGTGTGTGCGTTAGTGTGCCGTTTTTAAAGATAGAATGTTGTTTAGGTAACCTATCTACACCTTTTTACTTATAATATCATTGATGCTAGGTCGGTAGAAATGCTACCCCTGCTTTTCCTTTAGCCGAAATTTGCAAAGCATAAAATATTAAATAAAAGTAGCATAGGTAATAATTATTGAGACAAAAAAAAAAACAATAACGTAAATAAATAAGTAATAGAAGATCAGTTAAAACTCTGCGCTGTCTCTAACTATCAAAGTTTTCTTAACAACCAACAAAAATGTTTACAAACAAAATGACTTATGCGGACATCTATGCTCAACTCATACAGTCTCTATACTTAATCAATAAAGGAAACCTCTGCCTTGCCACTACTCTGTGCACATGATTTTTAATACGTTGTACACTGTTACTAAATGTCACTTCCTCAATATGAACCAGCGTACTATATCAGTATATTGTATATGTTTCAGCAACATCGATATGTTTATAAATAATTGAAATTAGGTGTCTGTTTGTAACGTCTAAATAAACAACAACTTTTTACTGAATGCGTTACAGTAGCGTTGCGTTGTAGTTAAACCAAATTACCTGTATCTTAATATCTATATTTGCATAAAAATGAATTAACCTTTGTTAGTCTCACTAAAACTCGAAAACGGCTGAAGCGATTTGGCTAATTTATGTCTTGAAATATTAGTAGAAGTCTACTGAAGGTTGAAACGGTGAAAAAAATACCGAAAAATTGTGAGTAAAGTTTAAAAAATAACAATTTAAGTAAGAACCCATTCAATCTGTTGCTGTCTGTCAAACATTTGCTGTTCGTCCCGTCGTCGGTACGGTATACCTACTCCTCTCAAAAAGAACGTAGGTATTAAAATAAGGTTTTCGAATCGACAACGTGCAATGTGAAAGATTGGGATTTTCACTTATATCGATATAAAAATACGATAAGTTAAATAGCGTCACAACGGATCAACATATTTTTGGTTGTCATTTTATGCGTATAAGTACGTTCTGAAATGTATTTTGTTACTAAACTTAAAAAGAGGTTTTAAGCTTCATAAAGAGTCTTTTATTTCTAATCTATTTTCGTAATTAATAATGACGACCAAGGCGAACTTTACTAATTATTTTCAGGAAGGTACATAATATAGTGTCTAGACTTTAAAGAAGACCGGGAAAACTAAGCAAATTGTTGGTATGGAACATGGAGACACGCAGCGCAGTAGTTTAGTATAAAATTATGTATTTCGTATCTTTCAAAATCAATGCATTTCAGTAAGGTAGTTAGGTTAGGTAGTTAGGTTCGCTATACGATAGGTATGGTAAGTTAGGTTAGGTTATATATATGTTGTCATTCTAATTCTCTCAACACAAAGTGTATTTATAAATAAGAGCGCATTAGAGACTAAATAAAAAGTAGTAGTAAGCGTTATTATAAAGTGGTCCTGCTGGAGAGTATGCTCAGTAGCCTGACCACTTATAATTGATTTTTCCAAGAAACTAACAATATACAATTTTGATATTAAGCTACAAAAATATAGATATTGTCTACATTTTATCCTGTAATTTGTACATAATGTAGTCAAAGTGGTTCTGCTGCGGAGCATGACACGTAGTTATTCCCTAGTTAGTTGTAGTTGTTTCCTCTAATCTATTTGTGTCATCATTATTAAAAGTATATATAGTGTTAAGTAGTATATCTAAGATAGAAAATTCGAGTGTCACAGTGTTTGTAACAACACTCCTTCGAAACCGATGACCGATTATTATGAAACTTTGTGTGTATATTCAGTGGGTCTGAGGGTAGTATCTACGTAAAGTAAACTGAAACGGAACGAAGTTTGCCGGAACAGCTAGTAATATTATCATAAAAAAAAACTGTTCATTTGATGTAACTACTTACTTTCGTCATGCATTTAGTAAATAAGTAGCTCTTGTTGTTATTTTGTGATACGAACCCATTTTACCTAAAGGTTGACTGGTAGAAAATGCCTATGGCATTAAGTCCGGCTCTGTACATTAGTGTGCTTGAAGTATTATTTAAATAAATAAATAAACAAACGAGTTGTTGTTGTTGTTGTGTTATCTGTTCTTTCAAAATAGGTCCGATCACGTCGCAACTTTCACTATTAGATAGCTGATGTTGTAGAGGGTAACTAATGGTAGATACTTTTATACAATGATCTGTCATTCTTTTCTGTTGTAGTTTTGTTTATTATCATGTTCCTGTGTTTGGGTCAAATAAATGTTTTCTTTCTTTCTTTCAAAGAAACCCGCGCGGACCAAGCGAGCACAGCTAGTAGTACCAAATATCTATGTCCTCACGGATGTCCTCGCTTGTCTCAAACGTATGAATACATCTTCGGTAATGTCAACTGTCCGGAGGCGATTGACACAACATCACGCCTGTTTACCTCGATGTGTTAGGCAGAGGTGTACTTCTTACACATTCACTAAGATTTGAAAAGTTGAGTTAAAGTTTCATAGGGCTGTTAAATAAATCTGGATCTGCTGATCACTGAGAATGATGAAAAAAAAAGTATGCTTTAGACCACTCGACTAAAGTATCTTTCTGTAGACTAATTATTAAGGTTTTAGGCAAGTATTAAATATGATTAATTACAACCTCATATTTTATATACACGTAATAAAAAAATAAAGCAAAGAATCAAAGATTCATCCAAATGCTAATGCAAATGCTAAAGAAGTTGGCAGTAGTATCTTCACAGCGCTAATGTTTTCGCAACTCCTTGTGTATTATGTATTATATATATTATATCTATAGTTTACATATTTATGTATTTATACTGAACATATTTGTGTATTATAATTATGTATATTATAACTATAGTGTACATATTTATGTATTTATATTAAACATAAATTAGTATTGCTTGCTTTATTTTCTTTTCTTTTTTCCTTTTAAATTGCACCTACCACGGCTTTTCTCTGCATCACCTGAAGGTTGACTGGTAGAAAATGCCTATGGCATTAAGTCCGCCTTTGTACATTAGTGTGCTTGAAGTATTAAATAAATAAATAAATAAATAAATAATGCTTGTCAACTGGAAAAATGGCCAAAGAGTCTCGCGGGATTACCACGTTGAATCACAATGTAGTTTCTAGTTTCTAGAGCCTAAATATTGGCCAGCCTTATTATTAAAAAAAAACTAAAAAAAATTTTTTTTATGCTGACTAGGCAGATAATCAGCACTTTTTGAACGTCAACAAACACATAAGACAGTCCCCAAAAACGCCCACCTTTCACCACTTCCTAGTGTTTTTGCTGGGAAGAAAAAGGAACTAACTCCCGAGCAAAAGAGATTGAGCATGCATGTCTCAACAGTATGAAATAACAGTCATGACGAGTGTGACAGCGCAGTGCCTGAGCGATTGGTTATCTTTAGGTCACAACATTAAATGTCAGCTGAACGCAAAAACAGTGTCCACTTCCGTGTACTTATCTGTATCAAAATAATTTTAAAAAGCTGCACAGTTCAATGTAAATTATAAACGCAATGCATTTTTTAAGTAGGTACAGTCAGCCTCAAAAGTCGATGACCATATTCATATTTCCTAAACTTATGAACAACTTAACTTACACAAATTGCTTAACAAGACTAGCGCCAGAATTGAATGAACATCTTAAAAGTTCAAATTAGCTAAACAACAATTTATTTGCTTGAATTTACCTGACGGTAATTTGTTAAGAGTTGCTAATTTAGTTAGAAACTTTTAAAATTTTCATTCAATTCTGGCACTAACCTTGTTGTTGTTTAGCAATTTGTGTAAGCTAAGGTATCGTGTTCATGAGTTTAGGAAATATGGATATGGTCATCGACTTTTGAGGCTGACCTGTACCTAGGTATTTACATGTTGGAAAAAATAATAGAGCCCTACCTGAACACATATTGTTGTATATGTGTGCTAACATTAGTTTCGTAAGTTTAATATGTTTTGAACTAACCGAATGGACTACAGTTTGACAATAAATTATTATTATTCCGTATATCCATTTAAATTTCTTATTAAATACTTACATTTTTAAATATTTAAATATATAAAAAAATACATATAATAATATAAATAATAGTAGCCCACCGGTATTGGGTTCAAGCTACCGGCGGTCTGGGCTCCAGAGAGAGGAGTCGCCTAACAATGCGAGCCATGTCCAGAAGTACCTACTGCTGTCTAAATCAAACCCTTGATCCATCGCCCAACGAGAGCCTCTACAGGTATTGATCGAGGCACTTGGCTGTTATGCCATTGGCAGACACGACTATTAGCACAATGATTGCTGAGTCCACATCCCATATGTCGATAACCTCGCGAGCCAAGTCAATATACTTGATTTATCCCTTGCTTTCGAATACAGTCGGAAACGAAAACAACAGTAAAAAACCAACATAGCGGTTAAGTAACTCATTAAACGTCTGTCCTGTGAACAAATTATCCTGACAATACAATAAATAACAATCACTATAATCATCAGTTATCAGTAATAACTTTCATAACTTAAACATAACTTAGCAGTGACATCGTGTATGAAAGTGCTTACAAGGTCATATTCACTTCCTGGCTATATCACACGGACAGAGCCGGATTTAAGGGCCTCAAATGGCCCCAACATATTTTCCAAATAAAATGATAATTTTTTAAGCGAGTTTTGCAATAAGTACCTGGTTATTTGTGAAACCAAGTAGCTTCTATTAGTATTTAACAAACATATAAAAATAATATCAATAATTATTTTCCTATCAAACTACACACCGTGCTGCATAAAGAAATATGGGAAAAAATACCTTGCATTGTAATTAGCTGTCATTTATTTTTATAAGTATGTTTATCAGCTGTTTAGTACCCATAACACAAGTTCTCAAGCTTAACTTGGGACTAAATGGCGTTATGTGAAAAAGTTGTAGAATATTTATTTATTATTTATTATTTATTTAACCGCACTGTTACTTATTACCATTGTATTTAGCTGTAAGTCTTCCATAGTCTTTAAATAAATAATTATTACTTACCAATTACCCAATAATAACTGTTTTTTTTTCCGATGTCTCTATTGTGGCGGTCGCCACAATAGGGACTTCGAAAAAAAAAACAAATCCCCTCTTTTGTGGAGGCCCAGGGTCCATTACCCCGGTTGTCCTCTCCTTAATCCAGCCCTGCCACAGGTATTAAGTTCATAAGTTGCAATGAAACTGGTTTATATTTAACTTGCAAGTTTTAAGTTAATGTAAGTGATATGATTTATAGCGCCATCTAGTGACCGTGGTGAGTTATCAACGTAATAAGTAAAGGTTTCTTGTGGTAGGACAGTGGTCACAAACGCAACTAATTAGCATAAGGTTCTGGGTTCGATTCCTTCGAGAGGTAAAAGTTTGGGTTATTTCATGTGGAATTTCTCTGAAGCAGTTGACAAAGTCAGTTTAAGGCTTAGTCAGGGTTTGTGCCCTCTTGATGGCATTAGGCTCGTTTCTTATTACATGGGTTTAATTAACTGGCGAACTATGGTTTTGTCATAGGTGAACATCTGACTAGGTCTTTGGGGAGTAAGTACAACCGATCTATTCTGTGGAAATCTTTAGGTGAAAAGTTAGGTGAAGTGAACTGTTATTTCCTAACAGTAGAGGGAGATATTTCCTGAATAGCATTTTAATTAAAAAAATAATAGTACACTAATAATTTCTCCTGTATAATGGCATTCGCATATTTAAAAACATTTAAAGTCACATGCACCAACAGCATCGACAATCCAAAATATCTAAATGTAGGCCACAAAAACCAATATTTGTTATATTTGCTAGGATCGAACCCCCATTATTACAAATTCTGTTTCTATTCTATTTCTATTATAGAAAGAAAATGGCGTATATGGAATCAGCTGTTAGTCAACTGTCAAGTGTATTTCATTTTCAACCATAAATATTACAAATTCTACTCGTTAACACTTGACAGTTGACAAACATCTGATTCCATATACGCCATTTACTTTCTATTGTCGTCTTATCGATTACGATAATAGAAATATTATTTGTAATATGGCTAGGCTTGCTGTTCTTGTAACTTTTCAGTCACCGTCTTTGTCCTTTTCTAAAGTAAGAGATGCCAATTCTCTAATTTTCAGTTTAGTTTTGGAACATGAGAATCTGTACCATTGCATACGCTAACGACTATCCTAAGTTATATTAATTTAAAGTGATTGAGACAGTTGAATGCAGTCTCGCCCTGATTGTTGACCTTTGCGCGAAGAATGCAGAACTGTCGAGGTGGGCTGCTCTAGTCAGCATGACGACATCTTGTATTTATTTTATTAACATCATTTATTTGAGCACTACCTGTTAAACCAAGGGGTATCGTGCTACACAGGAACTATGGCTCTATGTAAAACACTGGTATTCTGGCTGCATACGGTTAAACTGGAACTCGACCGCAACATAGTTGGTAAAAAGCTAGGCATATGATTATGATATAGCCCTCAAAATGAACAAAATATGTTATATTTTTTATGTAACGTACTCGTTAACCTATAATATAAATAATTAGGTACAGAGGCTAGCACATCAAGCTACCCAAATGTGTAAAATTAAAATAAAAAATAAAAATTTCATTTCATTTATTTGCAAAAACATATGTAGATAATATAGCACAGTATAAATATTAATATAGTAGGCTTTCATTTGTCAGCATGTTCTTAAATAAATGGAGCCTCACACTTTACATACTCAAAATCAATTCGTAATAACATTGTAGCCAATTACACAAGAATTTAAGTTAACAATGCCAAGATCTTTGATAAGGAGGTTAATGTCTTCGCAATAAAGAGCTTTGCTAGACCATAAATAACGGCATACAGATATTAATCATTCACGCTCGTCAACCGAATAGGCAATGTAGGTAGAGTCTATATAACTTGCTTCTGCTTGTCGCTATATTCAAGGATTATTTACTTCTTAGAAACTCATACATACACCCGCCCTCCGCCTAGGCGGGACGAGGACCTGCGAAAAAATGCTGGCCGATGCTGGATGCAGCAAGCTGAAGACAGGGTAATGTGGCGCACGTTAGACGAGGCCTATGTCCAGTAAGAACTACAGTGGGCTGATGATGATGTGTGTGTGTGTGTGTGTGTTTAGCAAGGAAGAAGAAGTGGCACAACAGACTCCTCAACAATGGAGTAATAACATCATGATGTTTACCCAATCGAGAACAAAAACGTGAGGTTATGTTATAAAAGTTTCGCGCTAACAAAGTTGTAGACAGCAAGTAATTTATAATATCGCAGTTTGCACCGCCAACATTCCTGAGATAGATTAAACCAATTAGGAACTCACAGATGAAGGTTAATGTTTTATTTGAGAACTTATCTCCAGCATCGGATGCTGTTAAAGGAATATAATTAGCATTTTTGTGTGCAGCGCAACTAAATTAATTTTGTGAGAATTCGGAACCAAGGATTTGAGGTATTGTTTGTTGTCATTTCAACCTTTATATTATTTTATTAGAGACTGATACTAGATAGCTGTGCCAGCCTCATGATAGTTTATTGTTTTGTGATCTTTCAATCTTTGACGTAAGCTATCCATTTATCGCTATTTCTAAGTAACTTCTATGTCCCTTAGCCTACATCCTGTCTTACTTCTTTGCTTAATTGGTCATACCACCAAATATACATATACACCTATTTTTTAATTAGTGCAAAAAAAATTGGGTTGTATCCGTACCTGTTACTGATCATATTTGCATAATCATCAAGTAAAATAAACGAACTTCAATTTTTAAATTTGCCACTATTTAGTTAAACTTAAATAACGAAAACAGCTGTTGGAGGTGGAGCATGTTTGAGCGAGATCACGCGATCTTGAGGGAGAGATGATGATTAATGAATAATAATAATAATAATTATAATAATAAAGTAAGTAAAGTATATTTAGAACTCCGCGATCAACAAAATATACAAGATGCAAAATATTGGAAAAACCAGAAGGAAAAGTGACACATGTCACATAATACAACAAATTTACAGGAAAAATGAGTGATTTAAAATGATAACCAGAGCTGCTTCACGACGTGCACGCCTACCAACCCCGGACTCGTCGCTTAGCTCCGCCTCGCCGCCGCCGGACACCGGATCATCTGTGCCACCGGCGGTTGCAGCCGCGTCGAGCTCCAGCGACGAGTATTTTTCCCCGCCGACGTCACCAACACCTACACGTCGACGAAAAGGACACCGGCCGCCGGACGGTTTAGGACCTCGAGGCCCACCGGCCTCTGACAGGGTCCCAGCTCCCGGCGGAAGTGTGCAGCGCATGAGATGGACGCAATCCATTAACGAAAATGTCATGCGCTCATACTATGGGGCTACAGAGGGAGGAAGTAATCTGACCGCGTACCGTGTCCGGATGCTCGCTCTGTTTCAGGTGCTTGAACCAGCTGTCAACGTATCGGCACAACGACTGTCGGATCAGGTGCGGGTCATACAGCGTAATCGTATGTTGGATGACGTTGCGCTTGATCGCCTCCGCACGGAAATGCAAGGTAACCGTGTCATTGCTCCTCCGTCACAGACTGTGGTACCACCACAGTCCATTTTAACATCCAATAGTGTTGACGAAGGATGTGATGACAGGGTTACAAATGTAAGTACGCAATGCAGTGAGGAATTGAGGAGCGCTTTGGAGAGTGCGCTTCGGGAATATCGCTTCATGCCGCTCGACCTTAGACCACGCTTACCTCGTTTGCCCATGCATAATAAAAATAGGGCGCTGGTGGCTGCTCTGGATTCGCAGTTGTCAAAGTATTTTGATGACTGTGATGACCTCGCTGATGCCCATTCAATCTTGTACTGCGCAGCCGTAGCGGCATGTCGCGTAGCTCACGTCAAATTCTCTAATGACAGAACTACGCGACCAAAGCCAGCTGTAGCGGCTTGGCAGTGCAGGATTGAGCGTCGTATCGGTGAGGCCAGAGCAGTAATCGGCAAACTAATCTGCTTCAGAGAAGGTAACACTCGCCCAAGAGTAATACGCTTTGTGAGGCGGGCATTTTCGGGGACTAATGTCAGTCCCCAAGACTACATGTCCCGTGTCGCCGGAGCGCATTGACCTCCTGAAGCAGAAGGTGTATGCATGGGCAAGCCGTATTCGTAGGTATAAACGGCGAGTGGAGCGGTATACTCAGAATCGCACATTCCAGAGCAATGAAAGGTGGGTTTATAGGGCTTGGGAGCAACCAGAGCAAGGTGTGACTGATACGCGCCTACCTGATGACAGCGCCATGTTTTCGTTCTGGCGTGACATCTGGTCGGTGCCTGTCAGTCACACTGAGGGTGATTGGACTCGGGAGGTCGAGCAAGCGTGTGATCCAATACCAGAAATGGAGGCAGTTATCATCAGCCCCCAAGATGTGGCCCGTGCAGTTCGTCCGTTGCCCAATTGGAAATCTCCAGGGCCGGACGGACTGCACAATTTTTGGATAAAATGGCTGCAAAGGTCCCACGCTTGTTTGGCATCTCGATTCCAGTCAGCCTTAGAGACAGGGTCGTTGCCCCAGTTTCTAACGACAGGAATAACCCACCTGCTCCACAAATCAGGTAGTACTGCGGAACCCAAAAACTATAGACCAATAACTTGTTTACCGACGGTCTATAAGGTTCTTACATCCATTCTGAGAACTAAAATTAATCAACATATAGACAACAACTCTGTCATGTCTGCCTCTCAGAATGGATGTAGGAACGGGTCCCGTGGTACTAAGGAGCTGCTCCTCATTGATATGACCATTAGCCAACAGGTACGCCGTTCCCGAAGGGATCTGTCAACATGTTGGATAGACTATAAGAAGGCCTATGACTCCGTGCCGCATACATGGCTCACGAGGGTGCTGGAATTGTATAAAGTTGATGCAACTCTACGCACCTTCCTGAAAACGTGTATGGGGCAGTGGAGGACGGTTCTTCGCTATCCAGGATGTCGACAGATCCAGGGGAACAGCGAACCGATTAGGATTGAGCGAGGCATATTCCAGGGTGACAGTTTGAGTCCACTTTGGTTCTGCCTAGCCTTGAATCCTCTAAGCACACTGCTGGAGAATTCAGGTTTAGGCTATCGATTGAAGAGAGGTGGTCAGGTTATATCCCACCTTCTTTACATGGATGACCTAAAGCTCTTTGCCCCCAACAATTTACAACTGATGGAGCTACTAAAGGTAACTGAAACCTTTAGTAGCGCCATCAGGATGGATTTTGGTGTGGACAAATGTGCGGTTATGCATGTAAAGAAAGGGGAGATTGTGGAATCCGTGGGTTCCCAACTCTCGGATTCCATAAACCTTAGAGCCCTCTCTCCGATCGAAACCTATAAGTATTTGGGTATGTCGGAGGCGTTAGGCATTAACACTGCTGATATGAAGCAATCGTTGAGGGAGCGTTTCTTTGGCCGCCTGAAAAAAGTATTTAATAGTCTTTTGTCGGGCGGGAACAAGGTGCGCGCCTTCAACGGTTGGGTCATGCCAGTCTTGATGTACTCCTTCGGCATACTCAAATGGACTCAAACAGAGCTTGACACCCTGGATAGGAGGGTTCGCACAATGCTGACCGCATATCGAATGCATCATCCACGATCGTCGGTTATGAGACTGTATATCCCGCGAAAATGTGGAGGTCGAGGCTTTTTAAACGCCAAGACTCTCCACAATCGCGAGATATACAGTCTCAGGGAATATTTCCTAAAAGCCGAAGTGGGGATGCATCGAGATGTGGTCGCGGTAGACAAGGGCCTCACACCGCTCTCCTTGGCGAAAGAGAACTGGCGCAAACCTGTAGTGCTTGACACTAACGATCGCAGGGAAGTGTGGCAGAGCAAGGAGCTTCACGGACGTTTTTTCCGGGCCCTTCATGGGCCTGATGTAGACCAATTAGCGTCCGTGTCTTGGCTGCGTTTCGGTGACCTCTTTGGGGAAACCGAAGGTTTTGTCTGTGCAATTATGGATGAAGTTATTATGACGAGAAACTACCGGAGATTTATTGTGAAAGATGGCACGGTTGACATCTGTCGGGCATGCCACCGTCCAGGAGAATCAATCCGACACATTATCTCTGGGTGTTCTCGCTTAGCTAACGAAGAGTACTTGCATAGACACAACCTTGTCGCCAGGATTATCCATCAGCAACTAGCTCTGAAATACAACCTCGTGGATTCGGAAGTGCCGTACTACAAGTATGTGCCCGACCCAGTTCTCGAAAATGGTCATATCACACTGTATTGGGATCGATCCATCATCACTGATAGGACTATCATGGCTAATAAGCCCGATATAGTGGTAATGGATCGAACCGAGAGGCGCGCAATGCTTGTTGACATAACGGTCCCACATGACGGGAACCTCGTGAAAGCCGAACAAGATAAAAAAATCAAGTATATTGATTTGGCTCGCGAGGTTGTCGACATGTGGGATGTGGACTCGGTAATCATTGTGCCGATAGTCGTGTCTGCCAATGGCTTAATAGCAAAGAGCCTCGACCAATACCTGAAGAGGCTCTCGTTGGGCGGCTGGATCAAGCGTTTGATTCAGAAAGCAGTGCTTCTGGACACGGCTCGCATTGTTAGGCGATTCCTCTCCCTGGAGCCCTGACCGCCGGTAGCTTGGACCCTGTTCCCGATACCGGTGGGCTACTATTTTTTATATTTTTAAATGTTTTTTTTTTATATTTAAATATTTAAAAATGTATTAAATAAGAAATCACAATAAATAAACGGAATAATAATAATAAAATATAATTATAATAATAAATAACGAAAACAATAATTAATAATTAATAACAATAATAATTCACCCCGTAGGGCAGCTTGTGGCGAGCTGTTGGGCAGTAGCGACCCCACGGACCCGATCTCCCGGGAGAAGTCTTGTTCCTCATCTCTGGCTTGCCTTTATTGGCCGGCTAGAGTGAGCACTGACGAGGAACGGAGCTCCCACCTCTTTCTTGCCTTAGTTGGCCGGCTAGAGTGGAGATTCGCAAGAGCAAACGTGCTCGGAGGAAGGAAGCATTCCAGTAAGGTGCTGGTAGGGATCTTGACCGTACTTCCGGGATTGTCCTGATAGCCGTGGAATGCCTCTCCACTCCTCAAGCACCTCAGGTTATGTTGCCCTCTTGTCGCTACGTCACTGTGTGCTAGCGGCCGTTTCAGAGGGCCCATTACTGAGTGTGCAAGTCACCCCCTGCCATTTTAGTCGTGTATTTATAAAGCATTGATGAGGCAGGGGCCATAGTCCTTCCATAGTACTAGGTAACCAGTTCACCTTATCCACCCCTAACCCATAGCCCAATACATTTGTTGCTTTAGTCTGCAATAGTCCTGCACTAGTCGTAGGTTTTCCTTGGGTGCATTTGCATAATGCATATAGGGAAAATCTGCGATTGGTGCCTCACTGCATTAAAAACGACAAAGGGCCTCTGCGAGTTTGCTTAGGCCCCTCGTACGCCTTCCAAAGGTCCGGAACCCAAACCCAAGGGTTCCGAGAAATGTAAGCGTATCAAAATAAATATTCCACAACTTTACACACAACACCATTTAGTCCCAAGTTAAGCTTGAGAGCTTGTGTTATGGGTACTAAACAGCTGATAAACATACTTATATATTTCTAAATACATACATATTATAGATAAATTACACCCAGACACAGAACAAATGATCGTGCTCATCACACAAACATTTGTTCTGGGTGGGAATCGAACCCACGACCTCCGGCATAGCAGTCAGGGTCACTAACTACTAGACCAACAGGCCAGTCAATGAATACTACTATGTCATGAATAGCCTGTACAATTTTTCCATAAATTAGGTGACTTTTTGGGATATAAACAAACGCTAATAACTTTGCTGTTTCTAAATATTATTAATTGATTCTTTACAAATATAATGAGAAACCGTCTAGAATAAGCCCCTTAAGTATTTGTACTTATTAAAAATTTGTGGCGTATAGAACCATTATGTCTTAAAACAACCAGATGCTGGATCTTTTGTAACAAATGGTTTTTGTATACGAATTCTGTGCCAAATGCATGATTGGGTATTCAGGGCTCGAACGAAGCCCTGACAAGGTAATCAGGGCTGTCAACCTAAGAGTAATGATTTCTGTTTGGGCCTCATCGTCAACATCTTCATTAGCAAACAGTCCAGTGTCCCAAACTCTAATGGGCTGAACATGGGCTGAAAAACTTTTAACTCTACGACAAAAAAAAGATTTTTTACAAAAAAAAAACAACCGACTTCTTAAAAAAACACTAGCAGGCGTAAAATAACTCTAGTTTCGGAATTCTGTGCCTTTGGTGGTTTTGTTTCATTTCATTTCTAAAAGTTATTTATGGACTGATTTTCAAAATTACGTGACACCGTCTCCCAAAACGCTCGCCCTTCGGCACTTCCCATTGTTTTGCTAGTAAGAAAAAATTACACATTAAACTCCCCAGCAACTAATTGCTTAGTAACTGAGCTACGGAGGTCGGATAGGCAGTCCATTTAATATACTAGTATGTATACAGGGTGTAACGGAAAGGGTATATACATACAAACAGGGTGAATAGAGTATTTAATAACGAGTCTTTCCTCAAAATTTCAGCTCCCAACTAATAACTTTGAAACTTCACGATATTATTTAATATCGACAGTTTATTAAATGCAAAATCATAACAAACGTGTCACCGCACTATGAGGGTCATAATCCTGTCCGGCAAGGTTCCAGTATATCTATCTCGGGCTCTGCGCGCCTAGTACAGACCTATCGGGCTCTGCCAAACCGCCGAACCGAAGGCGGGACGGCGCGGGCGGGCTCAACTTTACAATTATGTATGTATATTATGTATAAAAACGTTGCCATGTCGTTTCTTATCACCAAGAGAACCCGTGCCCTTCGGATGTATATACCCTTTCCGTTACACCCTGTATAGAGTCGGTACATATCTGACGGAACATGCGTCGCGTATTATGGGTCGCGTAACGCCAGAACAGACAAATATTGAACCTTTCACACTCAACCGATGATGCGTCGAGGTACGGTGTCTCATACGCTCGGCGCATCTTCCGTCAGATATGTACGGACCCTTAGCTGCAACTGGTCAACTGCAATAGAACTTGGGAAAAGGCTAGACAAATTATGAAAATTGTCGGATTTTCGTTTTTAACCCCTGACGCAAAAAGAGGGGTATTATAAGATTGACATCGAAGTTTGTCTGTTGCATCGTGGCTTTGAAACAGATGGGGACCGATGTTATTATACAGGTCCTAAATCTTCCCAACAAGCTTTATTACGTCGCGTCGTTGACCCCATCTTGTTATATTCTTCCTACGCTCATTGCACGCATTTATTTAATTAGAGGTATAGGAACAGGGTGTAAAGTTCCTCATCCCCCATAAAAAAGGGAGGATCGTCCGACCAGACAGGTGTTGTATCTGGTGAGCTTCAGCCCGACGATTGTTGTCGGGATCAACTTGTATATGTTCGAATTGCGCGGATAACTTTAATACCGCTATGTAGGATATCACTCATTAGTTCGTATCTGGCGAGATAGATGTCGCTACAGTAATATTTCAAAATCTTGTCTCGGAAGTTAAACAAAAAACATCCTCATGGAATGGAACCCATGACCTTGAGCTCAGAAAGCGCACTTTGCACAGTTGTGCTATTTGGTCCGTATAATCTAGAGCTGTCGGAGAAAATTGTGAGTCAAGGTAACATAGATTATGAAGACATTTTGTAATTGGTATCATGAATGGAATAAATTTCGTTCTTGTCAAAGATACCATTTAACTTCGTCAAGCCCTTTCCATCAACTTACCACAAGACGTGCGGCCACCGCTACATGGTGGACATGCCACCCATACGTAGGTACACAACGTTTTGGGTACATGATCATTGTGAGTACAGCTAAGGAGTGGAACTCCCTGCCGGAGACGATGGTCCCTGATAGCTACAACCTAGGGGTCTTTAAGTCAAGAGTGAATAGGTTGCTTCTAGGCAGGCGTGTTTTATAGTCGACCGCATCATCGCTTACCATCAGGTGAGGTAGTGGTCAAACGCGGCCCTAACAATAATAATTTTAAATAAAATGCAAACTGCAGAGCAAATGCTTACACAGAAAAGACACGACTAATAATAAACTCATAGCTATCTTGCATGTTTTTCCTCTGACAGACAAAGGTAGAATTTTTATATAAGCCGTCAGTGTGTATGGGTGATAATAATGGACACGCTACTTTTGTATGGAAAGTGTTAACAAACTTGACTACTGTTGCGTCTCCATGCAAAACAGACACCTCCATAAAATCATTAATTTACCACCACTAAATACCCAAAAAAGGCTTTTAGGCAACGTGAGCTTCCAATCGACTGCCCTACATTACATGCGCCGGCGCATCGCACCTAAATCGTGTAGATTTTAACCGAGACACGAATACGCGTCCTGAACTCTTAATCATTATGTGATATTTTCGTAATGAGTGTCAATGATGCTTCTATTTTTTAACCGACTTCAAAAAAAGGAGGAGGTTCTCAATTCGGTTGTATATTTTTTATTTTTTTAGCCTATTTCAAATTCTTTTTTATTTGATAGGGTATACTAGCAGATTGGTCCCATTTGTATCAGAACTCATATCTAATGAGGGATCCTCGAAGAATTGAGGGAACTCTTCAAAAAATATTTAAATAAATATAAATATTTATTAATAAAAATAAATATTTTCACATGTTTAGTAACAAATCAAGCATTTTCATTTAGAAAGTTTTATTTTGTGTTAGTGTTTTTTTAAGAAGTCGGTCTTTTTTTTTGTAAAAAAGTTTTTATTTATTTTTAGGCTGAAGGTAAACATTGAAGAGTATTGAGGTGGAATTTGATATATCTAGGTTTAGGACGAGCTTTGATTGACAAAATTCAGCTTGCCAGCATGACTGGAAGTGGGACTCACCGGCCGAAGGTTCTTCAAATATTTAGTAGCTTTTTTATTTACCTACATAGTTGGCAATAAAAGAATTAATGAATAAGAACCAATAAATCTTGGCCTTATTCACGAATCCACCTCAAGACCTTACACTTGATCCACCTAACCAGTAAAGTTCAGGGAAAAAACCCAAAAACACGTGCTTCTAAAACACAAGTAAGATAAAATTGAACTGTCATGGCGTACTAAGTGTTCTTGCAGTGTGTAACCAATTACTGGAACAGTCCACAATGAATATGCGATCAGGAGACGGTAGTGCAATGAATGATTAGTCAGGAAACCGGTCTCTTTAACTGGCCTGTTGGTCTTTTGGTAAGTGGCACTGACTGCTATGCTGGAGGTCGTGGGTTCGATTCCCACCCAAGTCAAATGTTTGTGCGTTGAGCACGGTGATTAGTTCTGTGTCTGGGTGAAATTTATTTATGCCTACGTATTTAGAAATATGGTGTTTTCTCTTGGGTACCATAAGGTTACTTGTTTGCTCCATTTGTTTATGGGGCCTTACTGGACCAGAGCTGCAGAAGACAGGGCTCAGTGGAATTTGACACATTGGGGTAACTTGATGTGCTGGCGTCTGTACATCTTAGAGAGGCCATGCGAAGAAATATCACGGAAAAACTGTGACCCTATTTCAAAGTCAAAATCGAATCGTTTATTTCAATTAGACCCATTACAGGCACTTTTGAACGTTATACTTAAATAAATTAAGGGAATGTTCATATCTGACGGAACATGCGTCGCGTATTATCGGTCGCGTAACGCCAGAACAGACAAATGTATAGAATAATACTTGACCGTTCACACTCAACAGATGATACGTTAGTGCGTCGAGCGTACATTGTCGCAAACGCTCGGCGTATGTTCCGTCAGATATGAACCTTCCCTTAGAGAATGAAATGATGAAATGAAATGAAATGATGAAATGAAATGAAATGAAATGAAATGAAATGATGAAATGAAATGAAATGATGAAATGAAATGATATGATATTTATTTCTGTAAGTAGATCTTCTCAGATACTTTTACATGTCTTTTTTTTTTAAACTAAACTAAATGGCATTTCCAAAGTGACTGATCCCTGAGAAGAAATGCCGAAAGTAAGTAAATCTTTATGTCTAGTATTTATGTTGTGAAAGTCACTATGTTTAGAATAAAGGTTAATATTCCTTTTTACATAAATCAGTTTTTCATACACATATTGAAATGTTACTGTCATTATGTTTATTTCCTTAAATTTATCTCTCAGCGAATGCGGCGCAAATGATTCTAGTTGCTCATTCCAAATGGTAGTTTCGTATGGAGAAGAATGTGCAAGAAACTCCATACTGTCTTATAGTAACGCCATTTAGGATAATATAGCAATATTGGAGCGGCATCGGAGTGTACTAAACTAGACTAATCGACATGTGTGCACTAGGACACAAATATCGAATGAAAATTTTGTTCGTGTTGTCCCGTCGTTAGTCAGAATTGAATGTCTTCGATGTAAAACTATCTCAACCATGCAGACATAATGGCTAACAGAAACAAAATAGCCTTGTTTGCAGTCGTTGCCAATTGCAATAAAATTGAATATGCAATTACATACGGCACTACAATAAAGATCAGCCAGGAAATTGGTCTAGACTTCGCTGTTGTGTACAGAAGGTTATTCCATACTTCCATTGTAAGGAAAGTAAACTTTCTTATAAAGAACTAGTCGTGCCCTTCGGTTTTGCTCGATCTTAAGGGTCGTACTGTGATGTTGAAGAGCATAACACCAGAATTGCCAAGGTGTACCTACATTAAGTAGGTACAGCGCGAGCGTTTATTTATTTTTTAGACGATACATTATCAAAAAAATCAAAAGTTATTTATTCAAATTGGGCTGAGGATCAGCACTTTTTGAGCGTCGAAATTACCTAAGACAGTCCCCCAAAAAGCTCCCATGGTCCATTTTTTTGCTGGGAAGAAGGCACTAAGTCAATAGGAATAGGATATCATATCAATAGTATCATATAGATAGTCAATAGGAATAGGATATCATATGCACTACCACTAGGCGTCATCCACAACAAAGAGATTTAAAATGCTATAGAGCGGCAATTTCAAGGAAGTGTCATAGAAAAACTTTGATCCCATGTCTCAGTAACGCCATCTAGAATAATATATGATTATTGGAGCGACAGCGGAGCGTACTAAAAAAATCATAGACCACTAGGACATAAATGTCTTTGCACAAAAATATCTAGCTGTTCTAAAAGCTTTTTACTTAAAATATCATTGTTTTAGCTGTTACTTTCCTGTACGTGTCCCAAATAATATATATTTTCTTTCTATTATACAGGGTGTTTTTGACAGCCCTCCGCAAACTGATAGGGTGGCTTCAGTACAACATATTAAGATGACCGGTACATAAAATTCTTTCAGGAACATTAAGGGAATCCAAAAAACCAGATTTGTTTTATTACCTCACACGCAATGTATCGTTACCGTGGCAAAACGCACGTAGCGGACGGCAGCGCAGCGAGCTTGAGCGAAGCTGCCCCCGCCCCCCGCGCGCTCCCCGGCGCACCTGGGCCGCGTCTTTTATTACGTTATTTAAACATCCATTGCTGTTTTTTTTAATTCAGCTGTTTTATTAACATAAATGGAGTGTTGCATACAGAGAATGTAATTTTACATTGAAATAAAGGAATATCAGCAGAAAAAACGACATTTTTTTTTTTCCTGAGAAAATTTCCAGTGGGATATGATTCAGAATAAGGAGCTGAATCAATCCTGTGTTTTTGTGGAGGGCTGTCAAAAACACCCTGTATATCAACTCATGAAGTTAACTAATTAATCTAAACATTTCAGGCAGCTAGGCAATCAGTCTAGCTATGCTAGCCTCGACATTGACGTGTGAGGTGTGGCGAAACTTTCTTCCGTTAGGTCGAAGGTTATATGTCTCACGTATTTACGTGTTAGTTATAGTGTATATACGAGAATTCACCTATTATACATAATATACAATGTGCCTGGTTAATCGTTAATTGCCGCCTTCGTTTGCCAATGTACAATTTTGGTAAATAATTGTTCTTGGTTTCAAGATCAGATCAGACTGAAATTAATTCGTTTTCAAATCATTTAGGTGTCTAGTAGGAAATTGTTTAATATAATGATTTTTTGCCTAAATATAACCAGATTACATGCGCAATAAAAACCTTCGCTCATCGCAACCGTCTTCTCCAATGTCCTACTCACCGTTATGACTTTGTTCATAGTTCTTTTTTTGTGCAGACTATTTCTTTGTGGAACGCTTTCTCCCAGGAAGTCAGGATGGCAACCTTAAAGGTTAAGGTTCGCGAGCATATTCGTAAGAAGTTGGCAGTAGTATCTTCACAGCGCCAATGTTTTCTCTTCTTTCTAAGTTTTTGTGTTTTATGTATTCTATATATTATATTTATAATGTACATGTTTTTGTATTTATACTCAAAATATGTGTAAATATTATTTTGCTTTCTTTTATTTTCATTTAAAATTGCACCTACCACTGCTTTTATCTGCATCACCTAAAGGCTGACTGGTAGAAAATGCCTATGGCATTATCATAAGTCCGCCTCTGTATATACAGAAACGTGTGCTTGAAGTATTACATAAATAAATAATAAATAAACAGAAAAAAATGTCTTAAACAAACAGAGTCAAACTTCTTAATCTAGTAACGGTTCTCTTAGATAGGCCAATGAGGTATGAGACGAAGTTTTATTTAATTTATAGCCATATGTACTTTCTAAGTTTATCTTGGATAACATTGACTGATTGATTATCATTTTGTATCAAATGTTTTTGTTTTATTATTTACACTGTTGACATTGAATGTATATTGACATGTATATTTACTTTGAAAGTATATTATATTTTTTTATTGTGAACGTAAGGACTATGTGGATTCTTTTTAAAATTTTCTTTTGTAAATCTTTTTATGTTTTTATTTAATTATTTTACATTTTGTCTGGCAGTTTGAGTTCTTTATGGGACCAACCCAAATGTTCTTTCTTTGGTATTGTTCGTCGGCACTTGGAGCTCCTCAAGTTCCGAGTTGAGCTTACGATTACTGACAAATGCTTGCACTGACTGATATGGTCCCCTCACTCTGTGTGGTTCTTTCCTCAAAACATAATCTGACCAAGATAATGTATGGACTTTAAAAGAGACTATGAACTCTGAGTTTCTTTCGGTGTTTCTTCTCAGAGTAGTAAGATAGTGAAACACCGATTTCATCTACTAGTTAAAAAATGACGTGTAAAAGTGTTTGTTAAAACCTATTTACAGAAAAAAACATCATTTATCATTTATCGGTGAAAGAAAACATCGTGAGGAAACCTGAACTTATAGTCTATTAATATAAGTTGGAATCGCCAATCTGCCTTGAGCAAGTGTGGTGCTCAGTGCTCGCCTTTTGTCCTGCAGTGGGACAGTAACAGGCTGGTAAGGTAAGCGAATATCTTTCAAGGCTGATGGCTAAATAATTACAGTAACAAGGTCAACACTTATTGTTAAAGAATCGTTATTTCCCGCGACCCCGGCGTAGGTGTGAGATGGAAAACCGGGATGGTTTTATTTCAGTATGATTCTTAAAACATAAAGCCGTTGGTCGGCCGGGCCGTTCCTAGCCCGGGAATCGAAACATAGACCCGGTGCCAGTAGCAGTAGCGACCAGGGCACATGAACGACACAACCATCGGATATTTGCTGAATCTTTTTTGGTTTACTTAGTTTCTGTGTTAAGTTGTGGCCCCGGTGACTTTACTTGCTTAACTTCTGTCAACTCAATATTCTGTTTGGGTAAAATTACTAGTGAATTAATCATGTTTTTGTACAAATGTTGCATCACGTAAATCCCAAGCTTATGCGCCGATACACCGAGGTTTTTGCACAGCGTGTACTCTATTAACCCGCTTCCCTCAAGTATGTAGATAGGTGCTAGAGTTACGTAGGTACATACAGCAATATGATGGGTATAATATACCTACCTGCAAGTAAATAATAGTTTGGAAACATAACATCACGGCTGTAATGTGTACCTGTAGTACAGACGCCAGCACATCTACCTACCCCAAACTATCCCATTTTTCCAATTGAACATGAACCTTATTGTGTTTAACATAACGTTGAAAACCTATCAAAGAAATTTGATACATTGGGGTTGGTTGATGTGCTGGCGTCTGTATATCCACATTTCGTCAGTTATATTAAAGGACCACACTAATGAAGTAAAACAATAAAATTTCAACTGTCTAGCTATCGCGGTTCTTGAGAAACAGTCTGGCGACAGACGGATGGACAGACAGCGAAGTCTTAGGCGATTAACACACTGCCCCGCATGATGCAGCGTAGCGCGTGGATGCGTGTTCTTCCGTTGCTTGTAAGTATCTCCGTTTGTATGGAAAACACGCACAGTCCAACACACAAAAAATGCATCCACGCGCGTTCAATTCAGTTCAGAGACCACGCAACATGCAGCGTGATGCGGGGCACTGTGATAATCGCCTTAATAACAGGGTCTCGTTTTTACTCTTTGAGTACGAAACCCTAAAATAACCTGTGCAAGGCCAAGAGACTCCTATTTCAGCATACTTACTTGTCCTGAATATCTACTTGTAATACCTGTAAGTTTATGTTTTGTCTTTACACAAAGATTTCATTAAAATATGTACCAATAAATAAAATTCTTTAAATGTAACTAAGGAAGGGTAGTGTCCTAAGTACCTACCACAAGCAAACGTCTTGCTTTAATTCGAGTGGAAATTGAAATTTAAGTTGTCGCAATAAACTTTTTTATTTATTTATTTAATAAATATCTATTATATGCACGTCTGTCTTAGCCAACTGACCACTTTTTCGTTCTTCTTATTTACCAGAGAATAAATTGGACTGCCTCAGAATATATTGTTAAATCCAGCTTAATTCCTGAAGGGATACAACTGAAAATAGACGTCGTAAGTTACTTTTAAAAACATAAACATCACGCTCGTATTTCCCGAAGGCAGAGGTATACCTACCTATAAATGGATATGAATGTATACAATATGTATATCCGGACTCCACAAGTCCCGTATAATATTATTCTGAACTCCCCGACGTTGAAATTTCGGCTTATTTATAGTTTTTATTATGTTATCTTTGCTATGTATATGTTACCGGCAATCTGTATAACAATATTCCATACATTACCGACACATTTTAGATATTTTATACATTTCTTATCTAAAGTTTGTAATGGACAATAAAATTCATACCTAATATTTCATACATTGCCTGGACGGCCCAGATATTCTAAACCAATGATATTTCAAGTAAAAAGGTGTAGGTAGGTTATAAGCGCACAGCAAGCGACACGTTAAAATGTGGCCAGCAAGCGATATGTTAAAATGTGGCTAACTAGCCACACTTGACCTCAGTGTCGCGTTGCGCCGTCAACGGACGCGTGCTTGCGTTAGTGTGCCGTTTTTAAAGATGTTGTTTAGGTAACATATCTACACTTTTTTACTTAGGTATAATATCATTGTTCTAATCATATTGTATAGAAAACCTGAATTATACAAATTTTATATGTTAAGTCCGATGTAGTAGAAAAGCGAGCCTGTGTTAAAAAGGTGCTTACCATCCTACTAATATTTTAAACGCGAAAGTTTGTGAGGATGTTTGTTACTCTTTCACGTAAAAACTACTGAATGGATTTTAATAAAATTTGGTATGGAGTTAGCCGAGACCCCGGATTAACACATAGGCTACTTTTTATCCCTGTATTCCCACGGGAACGGGGACGTCTGCTAGTTTACCATATTATTATGATCTGCTATTATTATAATCCGGAGACCAAGCCTCTGTAATATAATATAATAGTGTCAACGTATCTATATTTGCAAGAAACCAAGTGATAACTAAATACAATTCCCAAGGTTGTGGATCAAAATCAACTTCTCAAACACCTATAGAAACACAGAAGGTCAATGGTACGATACTTGTGCACTTTTTATCACTAAAACACTTAAAATAGTTACTGTGAATTGTTTATTTTTATTTGTTATTTCAATATAAATTGAGTTTATTTATGTAAGACGATGCAGCTGTGTTTGAACATCTAAAAAAAATATTAGTATTTTAAAGTAGTTGCATTTTTTTTCCTAAATCGATCGTGTTAGTAATTATGTGTATTGATTTAGGTAGTATAGTTTTGATCTATATTAGTTCTCATCACCCCTAAAGTTGAAATATATAAAAATTGAGTGAAAGGTTTCGCCCCGTGGTTGCTATAAAAGACAAGTGCGCCCGCGCCGCACCTCCGACTTGCCGACATGACACCGTTCACGCGATTGGTACGTTACTCGTTTATTTATAACATTTTTTTTTTGGGAAAAGAAAAGAATAGTATAACCTTTCTGGAAATATTGCAACTTTTTTTGACAGTTCACACATGCTGGCTGATAACAAAAAAAAAATTGATCAAAATTTAAAAAGAAAAATCTGTCAGTGATAAAGTTTTGTCCTGGTTGTAAAAGTTACTAATTTATCCAAATTTATTTAAATCAACCATGGCAGTTATCTCTTTGTGTGCTAAGCAATACAGTTTACTTACAAAATAACTTCATTAAATATAATTTTTCCACAATAATAATGCTGTAATAATTACGCCATTGTTTTAGTTAATTTTATTTACGATTCGTTTACTAATTGTTTTATTTCAGTGAGTGTTTTGTAAATGAAGTTAAAGTAGTTAAGTGAAAGTTTAAAATGAAACAGTGAAGTCAAGTGGTTTCTTTGTTACGTAGTTATCAACAAAACAGTGATGTGATTGATAAGATTTGCGTGTGCTTGATAACATAATTAGTGCAATTACGATTAACAGATAGGAAAGTTTAAGATTTTATGAAACTTTATACCTATACCTACCTATAACAAAACATATCGGGGTGCTCATAGGGTTCAAAATAGTAAACAAAACCATTAATTAATTAATCCATCAATTGACTGTCTCGTTGGTATAGTGGTCGTAAGCGTTACTGCTGAACATGAGGTCCTGGATTCGATCCCCGGGTCGGGCAAAGTGGTATTGAATTTTTCCATCTGGAATTTCTTAGTAGCAACCCGGAGTCTGGATTTGTGTCCAATTCATAGCAATAGGCTAGCCCCCTATTACATGAGACCTTGAACATAATTGGCGAAATATGGGTGTATTACTGGTAGACCTCTGCTTAACCCTTCGGGGATAACAGCCGCGATGTTATGTTATGTTAATTAATTAATTATTTTCAATAAATTATCATTGAAGATATACATAGTCGGTAATACGGCATATTTACGATTATTTATTTATGTAAGGCTGGCAATCAACACTTTTATAACGTCAAAATTATATTCGACATGGCGACAGGAGCTTGTTGCTAAATAATAACAGATCTACGATCTACGGTTAAGCTACGCTTGACAAAGTTGGTCCGCGGATGGGTGCCCATTCATTATCGCACTCTATGCTTTTGTATTGCATGTACAGACGTCAATCTACCCCAATGTGTCGAACTTCTTTGAAAGTTTTTAAACTTTAAAACAGGTTCATGTTCAGTTGGGAAAATTTTACAGTTTGGGGTAGATTCATGTGCTGGCGTCTGTACTATGAACCAGTGTAACAACTGTATATAAAAAAAAAACAAATCAAATCAAAAACCGACAAATAAATTTATTTTTTTACACTGTGGTTGTACACTAAAGTAATGTTAAATGCGGTTGTCCTAGAGTCTCTAGCTAGTGTCTGATAAGAGTGGAAACAATTTAAGTCATTTGAAACTTAGCGAGTCAATTGCAAAATGGAAACTTAGCGATAAGAGATAACGACAACTTTCTAAGTGTCTAAAGGCCAGGTTTTTTAAACGAAATAAGTTAGCTTCATGAGGCAACATATTGTATTCATAAACATGCATACGCATGTAGGGTATATAGCAAGCCCATATTTTGTCAGTTATAAAAAAGGTTCTTTGTAATAAATCGAGTTTTTTAGTCTGGAATTGATAGCAATAGGCTCGCCCCCTATTACAAGTGCCTTAAACAAAACTGGTGAAATGTGGGTGTACCTACTAAAGATCCACCTCTGCCTTACCCTTCCAGGGTTACCTGCGTGATGTTATAATGTTTTGTTGTGTTTGATACTAAACCGAGATTAAATGTAAAAGATTTTAAAAGTATTATTTTTTGTATTAACGAAGTACAACAAAACATTCCTTAGGCCTCGAGTTATTATCAGTGCAGTGCCAATGGTCAGGTTACTGGTAGCAACAGACTGTAAATCAATCTGTGACATACCATACTACCGGGGGCTTGCGCCCGCGCATTAAGTCCGCCTTTGTACATTAGTGTGCTTGAAGTATTAAATAAATAAATAATAAATAAATGTCACAGTACAGATAGATGCACAGTAAAGCAACTGTGATAACAGGGGATTTGTTTATGAAGAATTTTCTATTATTAGTTGCTAAATACCTAAGACTATCAATATGAAGTGTAAGATCCATGTCTTGTTAAAGAATTTATCAGAAAAAAAATCTCTTTTTTAATATTGGTTAATGTTCATGTCATACTTTTCGCCACAAAAAAAAAACAACTTATAGAAAAAATAATCGCGGGCATACGCTGTAGCTTCATTTATGTTCTTTTCAGATATAATATCTTCTTCTACCATCTTCTTGTAGTATTTTCACACAGCTGATATATTATCAACCACACTAATTGTTCAAATAACAAGGTGTAATGGTTGTGTAGCATTAAAGGGATCTAAATGTGAAGAGAGTGTGTAATTAGCCAATTAGTTCAAAATTATGCGTGCCAAGTAAGCATGAACAATGATAAACATTTGTGCATTCATAACGATTACATCTACCTACTTTTAGCTTTCATTGACGTTTTAAACATACCTTCGTGTCTCTGCAATAACAGGTAATCGTCTCTGCCATAAATAATGACAGTGACAGTGTATTTATTTTTATTTTCTCGCGATACTTTAATAAAAAATAAACCTGTAAACACCTTTAGATATATACGGCCGACCTTCATAAGTAATCTAGACGTAATAACTTGTCTCGATATATGCATTACATTTCCGCATACTTTCATTGAAATAAAACCGCTCAAATCTCAATCTTACTGACTAACCATTCGATTCAAAACCGCACGTGTCGAGCGAGACTTACATGCACTATTTAAGATCGAAAACAACATCAAACTAGTCCCGATTTTAACTATAATTTATTTTAAGACTTATACTAATAAGATAGAGTTCAAAATTGAGGATCAATGTTTGTCAGTCCAAGGGCGTGGCATACTTGATATACTGGATATGCTGCTCTGTGGCCAGTGAACGGACCGTGGCCTCTAACTACTACTTTCCTAGCCCCTTTGTGCCATAGTATAATTGTTTATAATTTAATACTGGTCCACCTTTAGGTATACTAGGAAATAAAATACTTTATTGAAACTTATGCATTCGTTATGACATGGGAGAGTCATAAAATTGTTTTGTACATCACGTCTGCGGACCCTCAGTAACTTATGAGTCCTATGGAATAGGTGGCGAACCTATTGCCATCTAGTCTATGGGGCACAAATTCAAACTGCGGACTACTAATACATTTTAAATGGAAAACATCTGATCTCCAGTTATGTATAAATCCCTTTGTAAAAATTCAAAAAGTATATGGTCCTAAATCCAATTTCCAGGCTCATACTGGAACTTTTTAGGCGGAAAAACAAATAACACTTAGCCCTACAAAGCCGTTAAACCTCAGGACCTAAGGCTCAGCCAAAAGTAGCCTTTGAGACCCAACGAGGTTCTCAAACTTCACGTAGAGTCGAATCCAGGATCTTATTGTCAGCTGTAGCTCTTGAGACCATTACACCAACTAGGCTGTCACGTCTTGTCAGTCGCCACAATTCTTCTTTGTTCAGGAGTCGTGCATGCTTTAGAAGATGCTTAAGTTTTAGTGTAAACAAACCGCCTAATGGCGTTAAAAGTTTAAACAGTTGTGAAAATGGACGTTCAATTATGCATCTTGACTTAAATTTAGTTCAAAGTCAAAGTCAAATCATTTATTTCTATTAGACCATCACATGACATTTTTGAACCATAAAAATGATCTAGTTGCTCCTTCCAAAAGGTAATTTCGTATAAAGAAGAATGAGCAAAAACCTTCATACTTACTCGTAATTATGAAATGAAATTAAATTTATTTCTGTCAGTAGATCTTTCCAGATAATTTTATAAATTAAATGGCGCCGACATTTCCAAATTAACCCTGATCCCTGAGAAGAAATGCCAAAAGAAACTCAGGGGTCAGGGGTCTCTTTTTAAGTCCTGACAAAAGGATGCAGGGCAGTCTGGAATGGCCTTGTGAAGAAAGAACCATTGCAGCCTTGAGTTGAGCTCTACAGACGGTATGGACATATCTGTAAAGTGTCTCGAATGACATAAATCGTTTTACAAGCTTTTATTTAGTTTCACCTGTCCTGAAGTCTGTTTTTTGGGGTTCCCTAGTCAACTAGGAACCCTTATAGTTTCGCCATGTCTGTCTGTCCGTCCGTCCGTCCGTCCTCGCTTAATCTCTGTGACCGTTAGCACTAGAAAGCTGAAATTTGGTACCAATATGTGTATCAATCACGCTGACAAAGTGGTAAAATAAAAATTGGAAAAAAATGTTTTATTAGGGTAGCCCCCCTATAATTATGTAAAGTGGGAAGTGTTTTTTTTTATTATTTCAACCCTAACGTGTGATATATTGTTGGAAAGGTATTTAAAAATGAATAGGGGTTTACTAAAATCATTTTCTGATAATGTCAATAATTACGGAAATAATCGCTCCAAAAGTAATAAACAATGTTTCCCCCCCCCTCTAACTTTTGAACCATAAGTCTAGAAAATATGAAAAAAATCTGAAAAGTAGAGTTTCATAAGGACTTTCTAGGAAAATTATTTTGAACTTGGATGGAAACAGTTTTTGTACAAAAAAGACAAAAAGTTGTACAAAATAATTTCTGGACTAAGTTTGTAGTATAATCGTATATGCAAGCATTTTTACCACTTATTATGACGGACGGGAAACTACGGAACCCTACACTGAGCGTGGCCCGACACGCTCTTGGCCGGTTTTTGCAAGTTAAATTAGACACACTTCGAGGTTTCCGATTAAGCTGATTATTTTAGCCAGTAGCATATATTATGTTGTAAATGAATTGAATGTGTGTTTGAATTTTTTTAATTTGACATCCTCCTTTACAATTAATAATTTGATTTAAGAATTTTGGAATGTGTGTCAAGTTATAATGATACTGATAATGATTTTTGACGAACGACGACTTTTTTTTTATTTTATTTTATTTATTCGGGAACATGAACAGCTGTTATACATTAAAATCTCACACTAAGTTATAATTATACAAGGTTATAAATGTACTTACAACTTAAGACATTTTCCACAACATATTAAGATATACTCTTATCTAACAGTGCGCTATTCAAAACAGACAAGTACCTAGGTAAAAGTAAACTTAAAGATAAACGGGCTTGCAAACGACAGAAAATGAGAGAGATTATGATTTTATATAAGATTATTTCATTTATAAATAGGTAATTGAATGTCGGACATTTTTGTTTACTATTCTAAATTATGGTCAACATGTTAGAGCAACTCCAACTACCTGTAACACCTTGCATGCACTTTGGTAAATGTATAATAATTAAAAAAACCACCAACTTTAAAACTGCACTCGTAACCTACTATGCATACGCCCAAGCATGGCTCACCTATGGCATTATTTTGTGGGGGAATAGCACTGAGTCAGCCACAATATTTACCCTACAAAAAAAGCTAATTCGGATAATGACAAACATTGAACAGACTGACAGTTGTAAACCACACTTCCAAGAACACAATATACTCACCCTAACTTGCTTATACATTTTCGAAATATGCAAATTTGTACGAAAACATCCAGACTACTATACCACTCGCCAGGATATCCAAACAAGATTCACTTTAAGATACAAAAATAGATTAAATTTACCTACATCTCGACTAAAAATGCACTCAACTGGCCCGCTCGCTATGTCAGTAAAAATATACAACAAGTTACCTAAAATCTTAACAAACGAAATTAAAACCAATGTGTTTTTGCACAAATTAAAACGCTTTCTGGAAACTAAATGTTATTACACATTAAAAGAATTCTTTGACGATAAACTCACTTAACAAAAAAATAACTAAATAAGATAGTATTACACGACAAAACTATATACCACCATTAAAATCTATCTCAAACGAAATATGTAATAATATAATTATTAAGTACCGATACAGAAATTAATAATATAAAAATAATACATAAATAAATATAAAAATAAAATATAATATAACAGAGTTAATAATAATATGTAAATCAATAATATATAAAACAATAATATAAAATAATGAAATAATAATTTATAATAATATATAAAATATTAACAGTACAATAAAATATAATATAAAAATATATACAATACTTATATTATACAATTATAATTATACAAAAATACTTGATTATTGACCATTTACCGAAATTGTATACCAAGCCCTCTTCCTCTCTCCTACTACCTCTGCTGTGCCCGACAGGGTCCATAGTGATTCTGCTATAATTTTATTTATAAGACCAAATGTTACACTATGGAACGCAATAAAGTATTGAGTATTGAGTATTGAGTATAATTATTGTGTTTCCACTTAAATTTGAGCAAATTAAGATATCTGTGTCTGTATCTGATACATTAATACATTGCTATGTGTGCAAGTTATTCTCATTTGTAATATACATCTATTTGTTTCAACAGCAACAAATTGGTTTTGTGCAATACATACGCAACGCTCTTATTTTATTCTCAAATCGTTTATTGGCGTTTTATTGTTATGGTTAAAAACAATGAATAACAATCGTGTTTGTGTATAACCACAGATTACCCAATAGTTGTTTGGTTACAAGGGACACCAAGTGTCTTTGGTGAACAGAATGTTGTGATCAAAACGAGTAAAGGAGAAATTTTAGCCATAACTTTGCGTATTCACCAGTTCAAAAATTCAAAATTAACTATGTCTATGTAAAGACTGACATCATTGTATTTTTTATGTTATTTATATTAATAAATAACGACACTCCTTAGAAATACTCCCACTAAGACATGTAGGTATGTATAGTTTTATCTTTAACATTGCATAACATCACGCTCGTATTCTCTGAAGAGTTAAACAGAGGTGTAAGTAGTTATTTCGCTAGTAGAATTTAAGACCAACGTTATAAGGGCAAGCCTTTCACCACCAACTGGGCACAAATCCAGACACTGAGACTTTTAAATGGATGATGGATGAAATGCTTTGTATATCAATATACCTATCAAACAAAATTTCGACTTTGGAATCAAACTCGGCGCCTTATTTTTAGCAGTATCACTTGTGACCTGTGAAAAAATCTATCATTGTTTGTATCAAAAATTAAATGATATCGTTAAGCAAGGCTTCCCCTCTCCTAACTTTTTGCGCCCTACAGGGTACATAATGATCTCATTTATTTACTTACCACCTTAGAATACATATGGAAAGCAATATAAATTGAGTATCTAAAAAAGAAAAACTTTAAATCGAAATTAAAAACCAATTCATAAACAGCCGCATTACGCACTTGGCTACATTTATTAAACACAATAAATCACAGTAACACTGTTCAATTGTGCAATTGCATGAAGCAACGGTAGTAAGGTACACATAGTTGATGTTGCACTATAGTTGGACCTAAGTCTAGATCAGTACGTTGTGACAGACTGTTATATTTGACACGTTAAGCCATCTATGCGTGAACTTTCGTCATTGGGGTGTGGTACAAGGGAGGCGAAACGTAAAGCGTTTTATTTACACTAGCGGTTATTAAGTCGGTGATAAGTGGTAAAATTAAGCTTTATAATGATGTAAAAAAATAAAAAATCGGATCTAAACCGACTCGTATGCTATGACGACAAATGACATCACGTTTTGGAGATATTTTTTAAACAGTATTTATGGAATAACATTTGCGGTATTATCGATTAAAGTTTTATTTTTTCATTCGTGATAAAACAAAATATTGGAGTAATCCAAAACTATTGCTTTTATTTGTGACCGAAAAAAAAATGTGAATATTAATCATTTACAGCCCAAGACTGAGAGTAAAAAAAATATCTAAAACACTAGGCCCCAAAGATTTACCACTAAAATCAAAATGGCAATTATTCCAATTAGGCTAACGATCAGCAGTTTTAAACGATAATACTACAAAAGCCAGTCTTCAAAAAGCCCGCCCTGCGCCACTTCCCAGTGTTAATGCTGGGAGAAAGGAGTTGTGGAACAAACTCCCCAGGAACACGCCTATCTGATAAGTTAGAGCAACTTTAATGTATGGCAGTTTAATTACTTATCATTATAAATCAAGCAACAGAATAGTAACTCTTTTCTGAATCGCTCCCGCTTACAAATTCCACCACCGCCCACAATATGACACATAACACTTTAATGTAACAAGCGCAGGTGTCAAGGACCGAATGTTTCTCAACAAAGTAATTGTAACACAGAACTAGACAATTTAATTAATACGTTTCAAGTGTTCATTGCGTCACATCCTTAATTATATTTCGGTAAAAGAAATTTGATTGAAAATGTTGCGATTTCATTTAATGCCAAGCTGATTGCCTCGCTGGACTAGTGCTTGCAAGTTCTACTGCTGAGCTTGAGTTCTTGAATTTCGTTAATGATAAATGATATTTATTTCTGTAAATAGGTTTTAACAAACACTTTTACACGTCATTTTTTTGAACTAGTAGATGAGATCGGAGTTTCACTATCCGACTATTCTGAGAAGAAACACCGAAATAAAACTCAGAGGTCACAGTCTCTTTTAAAGTCCAGACATTATCTTGGTCAGATTATGTAAGAACCATGCAGAATAGTGTCGAGATGGTCTTTTGAGTTAAGAACCACACAGATATGAGTGGACCAGATCAGTCAGTGCAAGCATTTGTCAGTTATCGTGAGCTCAACTCGAAACTTGAGGAGCTGCATTATGACATCAATAGGCTATTTTTCCCTATTACCTGGGGCTTAAACATATCTGGCTTAATGAGGATGTACCTCCTATACTACACCTTTGCCCAAATCTTCGAGGAGAAGCGTGATGATAAGGGAAGAAAAGCTTTGTAGATACAATACTTAAACTTAGTGATTCCATTTCTACATCTTCATCAACTGCAATTAAATATTTTTTGTGCATCTCTTACGAATCCGTCGTTTTAAAGCATCCTCCAAGGAACTACCGCTCTTCTTCAGAAATCACATAGACCACCATCAAACCCTTCGTCATATCACACCATAATTAACATAACGTTTTCCATGCGCAGGCGGTGCTGGCTTTAGTGGCGTGTGCGCACGCTCAGTATTCAGACGAGCGCGCGCCGCGATACATCGCGTCCGAGCCCAAGGCGTCGGCCACCACACCCGTGTCGATCCTCAAGCAGATTAATAGGTAACTATAAACTTACAAGAGTAATTAAAATTTCAATGCAAATGCAAAGGTAGCTGCATACAAAAACATAAACTTGCATTTGATGTTATTTAGCCACCTTTGTAAATAGGCTAGCGATGCGGCTAGAAGCACGGCAAAAATCAAGCCGTGGAAACCGCTCTTATAATAAACGTAGAAAGTATCTGTATATTAATTGAAAAAGACATTATCATTGTCCGGATATGAACCCACAACCAGAGGGTCGAGTCTGCTATTGCAATCGTGTCTCAATGACCGGTCAATGATCGTTTTTTGACGTATAACGTCAAACTTATGACACATTTCCCATACAAAAACTGTCAAAGTTGTCAAATATTCGATCAATGACGGTCATTGAGACACGATTGCAATAGCAGACTCGAGCCCCTGATCTGATGAGAGGTGAGGCCTTTACCACTGGGGCATGCATCACACAATTTAAGGGTTTTCTTCTTGTTAGTCGTACACTCCTGCACGTGTGCATGAACACCCTACGGTGGACCCTAACGGATTTTGTCTATAGAAGAATCGAAAAAGCGACAGATTGCAGAAACATTTATTTTGTTTTGAGCACAAAAATGTCATGAATGAAGAGAAGGAATGTGTCGATGCTTCAGTCGACAATAGTCTACAATACCGAGCATTGTTTTTTCTTTAATCGGAAGAAATTTTTCTACCATGTGTCACTTGTCGATCCTTCTGTCGAGATTTCCGTTTCCACGCTGATCATGCTACGTGTGTTGGCAAAGTGTAGCGTTTGCAAGATATCTCCATATCTGTCAATTCGTGACACTGCATGTGCATTCATAAAGCATTACATTGACGATACCGCGAGGCCTGCCCAGTTGTGGATAGTCAGCCGATGGTACGTTGACCCTCTACACTTCCTTAGGATCACTAATTTTCAATCAAGTTGAGGCTATAGGAGTCGATAATCAAGTTCGAAGGCGCCCAGCTCATCGATAAGGACTGGTCTCGAAAAGCCTTAGATATAAAGATGTGGCAAAGAAGGTAGAGAGGCCTTTGCCAAGTCGTAGAAAAATCCAGGCTAGTAATATCAATATAATGAAGTTACAAGTTTATTTTAAAGGTTACAAAGCGAGCTGGAGTACAATGTTACAACACCTGCCTTGCCGATGCGGTCATCATTTTTTGACCATCTCGGGAAAATAATGAATCTATTGAACGAAGAGACTTTAGAACCTCTGTGGTATTTGTTTTGATGTATTTGTCTGTTACTTCAATCTTTGACCTATAACTTACATCTTCATTATGTGCGTAGCTCTTTCCCAAGTGTGTTGGGGTCGGTGTCCAGTCTAGCCAGATGTAGCTGAATACCAGTGTTTTACACGGTGCGAAGGGTTTTCTATTAGAGTCACCAAGCAATTCGAGAAAAGTTTATGCTATTTTGACCTTTGGCTTTAATTGATTAAATATAATTAATCTTCTTCGCATTGCGGTGTCTACTGCTCAGTGTAAAGAATTATAAACTGGCGATGGTAAAGACGTGATTGTACAATATTGTACATTATATTAAAATACGTCTAAGAGTGCGTAAGTTTTAGTCTAAAATCTACATGGAATGAGCATAAGCTTTCCAAATACTAAATTCCATACATTACAGAATTTTGAATTTGTTTAACGTCAAATGTGACTTCGTTCAGGACGGTCCTAATTAGTTAACAAGTATTAAGAAACTGCAGTGAGATTCTGTAAAAAACACCGCGTGTAAATGTAGGTGAAGTGATGGGGAATTGAGCTGTCATTCCATACTAATGCCTGGCATTGACAGTTCACTTCACTCAAGTTTACACGGGGTGACTTTTACTGAATCGACTGGTTGCGGGATTATCTGGAGAATCCCGCAAATATTATTATATTAATATATATTTTCTGGATAATATTCTTCCTAAGGCTGTATTTATTACACTAGGGCATGATAGTTTATTTCTTTTATCCTATCTTTGTGTGCCAGTGTGTTCTTGTACTAATAAATATAATGTTAGGTCTTTGTTTCTTTCCCTAAAATATAATTGCAGCCACTTATCTGCTTGGTTGTCATAATATCTGTCCAAGACAATGTTTGGACTTTAAAAGAGACTATGAGCTCTGAGTTTCTTTCGGTATTTCTTCTCAGAGTACACAGCACATCGAGCTTTCCCAATGTGTCAATTTTGTTTAACTTTATAACAAAAACAATAAGGTTCATGTTAAATTGGGAAAATTTGACAGTTTGGGATAGAATGATGTGCCCTTACCTCACTAGTTATAAAACAAAATACTGGTATGACGTGTAAAAGTGTTTATAAACACGGATATAAGTATCATATATAATTTGATATCTAGTCTCCTGCAGTACATTTCTCAGTCTAGCTCCAACGCCTACAGCCTTGACGATTTGTTAATAAACCTAGGCACAGTGAATTGGGCAAGGCTTACCTACAGTTCTCAAATACCTAAACGTAAGGGGACTGGTTTCAAGTCTAACTAGTATTTATTATATTGAGCTAAGTGCAGTCATAATACAATTTGATTGCAGTTTATTGTCGTTAGTTTAATAATATCTGTTTCCATTGTTTGTGATATCTAAATTACATCGTAAGGAGCGAGGTAATTTATGTGGCCACTTCTTAACTTTTGGAAAACACGTTGTTTCTTTTTATACCAATAAAAAATACCAATTACACACCAATACATTTGTTTCACCAAAATCACAGACTCGAGATTCTTTGTTATTTTGTTTGAACGCACTAATCTCAGAAAGCTCCAATCAATGTTTTTGCATTTGATTACCCGAACTTTTGAGAATGGATAAAGGCTAATTTAAAACACCCTACGACCATAACAAGCGGGTAAAATCACAGGTCTTAATAAGAGTATACTGCTTGCACTAATCGACATGAAGTGTTTAAGCAATATATTACCTAAGATGTCGTGTAGTTTTGGTGTAAACGGGCAACACTGAATTCTGAATTTGTAAGGCAGAATAAATATTGTTTTATTTAAAAAAATATTAATTCCTACAACAACCTAATGATACAGAGTTTACGGCCGTTTTTGCCGAATAAAAAACAATTGCTTATACTGCGTATCATGTCCAAAATTATAAGTATATACAAAGACTTTCAATACTTACCTACTACTTATATTCTTGACGTCACGAACAAAATTTTCGTCCGATACTTGTGTCCTAGTGTCTATGAGCTTAGTTTAGTACGCTCCGCTGCCGCTCCAATATTCCTATGTTATTCTAGATGGCGTTACTGAGACATGGGATCAAAGTTTTTCTATGACATTTCTTCGTATGTCTTTTCTGTAGTATTTTAAATCTCTTTGACTTTATTCAATAACCACTCGTAGAAGGACGCATTGTTCCATAACTTTTAGCGAATTGACTTTCAACTCGACTACGTAAATTCTTAGGCACCTCCATTGTCTTATATTCTTCGTCATACATTACAGGCACAACGAGGATGGGTCATACACGTACGGGTACGAGGCAGCCGATGGATCGTTCAAGATCGAGACCAAGTCGCCAGCAGGAGAAGTCAAAGGCAAATACGGATACAAAGATGATACTGGCAAGGTACGGGAATTGTAAAATCGATTGTATTGTTTTAGCTGCTCTGACCTATCTAGACCGTCTCCTTGGTGTAGTGGTCGGAAGTTTTACTTTACTCACCTAACTTTACACCCTACTGAGTACCGTTAGAAAACATTATAGACACGAAACAAACGGATTTCGATGAAAGCAAAAAGAAAATTTAATGAACAATAATATTCATGAAATTAAAACTACCTGACCAAACCATGTTAATTTTTATGAGACCAAAAAGCAACTATTTCACATCAATCAAACTAAAAAAGAATCATGTAAATCGGTACGTAAATCACAGCGTGATCGGTGCATATACATACACAATAAATTTAATGTTCAAATATAAATTTAATTTTCATAAAAATGTTCATAAAATGAAAACTACCGAGCCAAACTATATTAAATTTTTATGAGACCAAATGGCAACTATCCCGCATCGAACAAAATCACGTAAAGAATCACGTAAATCGGATCATTAATCTCAGAGTAATCAGTGTACATACATAAGAAAAAAAAAACCGATGGAATTGAGAACCGCCTCCTGAAGTTCGCTTAAAAATATACCCACTCAAACAAAAAAAAATATTTTTGACGGAGTTATGAGAGCTAACACACATAAGAACAAGAAAAACATACAACCAAATTAATACCTGCTTTTTTTGTGGGTCGGTTAAACATTCTTAGATTCGGGCACACACACACGCACACATACACACAACTCACTCGCATACATCACACAAGTGTGCGCGTTTAAAAATTCGAATTTATACTTCACCATTTATTGTGCTGGATAACTTATTATTTTTTTGTTTTGTTTTAAAACTGCATAGTCGCTATGTGGAAGAGCGGAGTCATCTAACAAATCATTTCTTTAGTTAAAAGGCGATCTCCAATGCATTGTGTTTATCATAAATATGTAATTGCAATAGATAGATTGGAATTAACGATGACGTATCTCAATTTCAGGTTCGAGTAATAGAATATGGAGCGAACAAGTATGGTTTCCAGCCATCCGGGGAAGGAATCACCGTGGCACCACCCACGCTGGTAGATGAGACCCGGGAGGAGAGACAGAGGCAGGACAATAAGCAGCCGCAGCAGGTACTTTATTTAAAGAGCTTAACTTGTATAGGTATAGCGAGATCTATCTCGTCATTTACGAACTAAAACAACGAATCCTACATAGCGATGTTAAAGTTTTCCGCATGATTGAACGTGTACGGACATTATTAGCCCACCAGACACAACACCCGTCTGGTCGGTGGATTCAAGCTTTAGGGGATGACAAACTTAAGACCCTATTCCTTATTCCACACCTTATCTCACCTACCTATTTACAGATAAAGATAAAGACGGTTTCAAACATGAGTAAGCAGTATAAAAAGTGGGTTGCAAAGCATGGTGTTATAAATAAAAGAAACGTCCTAACATGTTTTGCCTAAAATAGGCGAACATTTTTTTCAATAATTGAGAGTCATTCGATTCGAGATACATAGTTTTTATTCCAGGCACATCGTTTTCACACGTAGTATACACACTCGTGTATCATATAATTAATACCGAGACCCCTGCTTGTCACGTTAAGCAGCTGATTCGGCTGTCAATTGTAGATCTTTGACAGTCAACACAATGAGGTAGTCATAAGTATGAGGTCTGACCACCAGTCTTGCAAAGGGTATTTATTGCGTTACCCAGAACTTGGGTTGTGGATGTCAGCTTCAGTCGTTTCATGCATTTAGGTGTATTCGTTTAGACTAGAAGCCGATCTCAATATAATAAGAAGTACGTTAGAAGATGGTGCATACTCGTACATAACAGCGTTGCGGTATTTATTGTTTTTTTTAAATATCGTGGCATCGTGCCGTGCCCAAGTCTTTTGGTTATACAAAGTGTTACATTTAGTTTTTGCTGTTAAAATTCTTTGTGCGTATTCGAAATAAATGTATTTTCTTTCTTTCTTCCTTTGCTTACATGCGAATAATAATAAACTCCACAGTCACGCCGCAACCAATACCAACCCGCACCAGCTCAGGCCATAGACTACGACTACAATGACGAGCCTGCACCTGCCCCACCCCGGCCAGCTCCTCGACCCCAGCAGCAGTACCGCCCCCAGCCTGCCCCACAGCCCCAATACCACGCCCCAGCGCCCCCGCAGCCGCAGTACAGGGCTCCCCAGCCGACGAGGCAGCAGTTCGGTGTGCCATCTCCCACACCATCGCAACAGTACAGGCCGGCTTCTCAGCAGGGCCCTGCACCACCCAAGGTATTAACAGCTGGTAGTCCACAGTTGGAAGACTGATAGATAAGTATTAGTCACTTCACACTGCAGGACATAGGCCTTTTCTCATTGCCTTGATCGCAAAGTCTTGTTCAAGGCCGGTAGTCAATTTTTGTTGTGTAGTTCGAACTAAACCTTATGTGTGAGTGTTAAAGTGGTTTTTCTTAAAACAGATATCTGTTTACAGTTAGATGATCCTAATTTTGCTCCGAAACTCATGACACCATGTTGCTATCAGCATAGTGTGATCGAAATTTTGCAATACTTCATACACTACGGCCCTGAAGTCTGAGTACCCATCAGTGGCCGTGAGGCGTGTGTGAGATTTCGGGATATCGCCAAACAGTTAATAAACTCATCACGTGACTAGAGTATTTTTTTGGCAAAGAATTAGAATTGCCATTTAACGCAACAATACCGCCAACCTTTTGGCCACTTTTCCCGTTGACAGCGATGTGGATAAATCGTTTAATAATTTCCTTTAAATTCTTCTTACATAAATTAACAATACTTCATCATGTAAATCTATTTCCAGCCACAATTCTTCGCCGGTGCCGCTCCAGTGCCAGCAGAGAATAACTACTTCAACCCTGACCCAGCTCCTCAGCGAAGAACGTTCCAGCAGAATAAGCAGCAAGCCTACAGGCCTCCTGCACAGTTCCCAGACTTCACGGACGCGGTACCATCCCAACAGCATTTCAACAATCCCCAAGACTTCGCGCCTCAACCTCAAAGGAAACAGCCATACTCCATGTTAGACGAACTCCTCAAAGAATATAGCTTGCCGAAGAATGGAGCAGCTCCCCTCCACGATATCTCCTTCGGCTCCTACTAGGTTAAAATATATATCTCAATGTCATTTTGTAAATATGTAGACTACTTTTTTATTAATTAAAAAACAAACTTGTTTTGTTTTCTTTTTATCAATTTATTTTGGTAAAAGAAGATGATTGAATGTGTTGGTTTGTTGAATACCCTTAACCTTATCAAGAAAACTCGCCCTATTCATTGATATAACATCGCGCCTGTAATCCCTGAATGGTAAGGCAGAGGTGTACCTGGTAGTACACCCACATTTCGCCAGTCATGTTTAATTCCCTGCCTGCATCAGTGTTCCCGAGTTCATATGACCCCAATCTGTTTAAGTCGCGAGTTAATAGGCTTCTTTTGGGTAAGTTCGTTCCATCGTTGACCTCATCTCTGACCACAGGACAAGATAAAGGTCAAGACTAAACCCCTTATATATATAAAAAAAAGGTCCACATAATGGGGGGCGAGTCTATTGCCATCAATCGGACAAAAATCCAGACTCCGGGTTGCTACTGAGAAATTCCAGACGGAAAAACTCACAGTCACACTATGCCCGACCCGGGGATCGAACCCGGGACCTCATGTTTAGAAGTACCGATTGCCACCACTAGACTAACGAGGCAGGCCTATTTATTTTAGTTTAATGATTATAGTTGCCATTTACTTCGTTGTTATATAACAGTTGGTTAAACCTCGTAGTGTAGGTATTAAATACCACAATTAATACTAGATTATACACCGTGGGGATAAAGCACTGTTTTATGTCACGGGCGCGATATTCAATTCTAAACGTAACGAAGGACTCCAGAATCAACTCCAGAGCGCAGCGAGGGTGTTATGAGTTAGTTTCCGAGCAAAGCGAGGAAATTAAGACAAGTCCTGAGCGCAGTGAGGGGTTCAAGCGCGCCCAAGACAAAAAAAAAATATCCATTAGGAGTGTACTTTACACTTTTCACCTATTGCGAGACAATAAAAAAGCAAGGCTAAGGTCTAACAGACGAGCTGGACTCCTTCGATAAGGACTGGTCCCAAACAGCCCTTGACAGAGAGAGTTGGAAGGAAAGTAGGGAGGCCTTTGCCCTGCAGTGGGAAAACACAGGCTAGTAATAATAATAATAATAAGTTCTAACAGCGTTGTATTATTGTAAATTAAAATTAAAAGTAAAAATTAATGTTGGAGACATTAGTCCAGTTGTGGAAAGACTAACTTATATTTTTTCGTTCTATTTTGATATATTTTTATAAAATCCTTGCAGTTATTACAATGATATATTATTATAAGTAAAAAGGTGTAGATAGGTTACCTAAACAACATTCGATTTTCAAAACGGCACACTAACGCACGCACGCGTTCGTTGACGGCGCGACGCGACATGAGGTAAAGTGTGGCTAGTTAGCCACACTTTAACGTCTCGCTTTCTGAGAATTGAACCCACGACCTCCAGCATAGCAGTAAGGGCCGCTAACTACTAGACCAACAGGCCAGTACCACCAATAACATACCCAGTAACCTCTGTGTCTCACAGATCTACATCTATAGCAGCTGGTACTGCTTTTCAGGTGTCCTTAAGTCTGTTCAATACAGAACACAAGAATCCGAATTAGTTCAATACTGAACACGAGAATGTATCCGAATGAGCTTTGTTTTGGAGTTTTCTGGACAGGCAACATTGGTTCTGTCGAGTGTCGCGTTCTTTTCTTACAATACAGTTTTGATTAAAACTAAACTTTCTGCCCGCGTAGCATGAACACTTAATTTCTTTTCTTCCGAGACACGACAATTTTCTTTCTGTCCAACTTGACATTTCGTCTACCCGAGCATGAGGCGACTCGTCGACAAGCGTTTGTACGTAGAGAAAGAAATTTACATGCTGTGTATAGCAACTGTCAAATTGCTAGAGGTGTAGATTGCTTGTCTAGGTCTCATTTGGTGTAGACTGTTTGACACTTGTTGACAGGAACAGTTTCGAAAAGAACTGTCAAAAGTGGAGAAAATAGGTACGCACTTCATGCTCGGCATTGTTGATTCTTGTCTACTGACAAATCGGCATATAACTTCTCATCTTTCTTGACATTGTCATGCTCGAGACGAAAGAAATGTCTATAAAATCTGTCACTTTGCCGATTCATCTGTAGACAAAGGCCGTTTCTTCGGTGTTCATGCTACGCAGGCAGATGTTTCAATATAAAGTTCCCGAGCTATCGAATAAAGAAGCAACAAAGTCTAAATAACAGGCAGTCACTTCACGTCAAACACGGGAGTTCATTCAATCAAATAAGGCTGAGAATCAGCACCTTTTTAATGACAAAAATTACATAAGTCGCCCTTCACCACTTCCTAGTGTTTCTGCTGGGAAGAAGAAGTGGCACAATACAACAACACATCTGTGTGATTCGTTTAAAAAACTAGAAGACTGAAAGCCGAGCACAAGACTGTTGGGAAAAGGCTAGGTATATAGGGTGACTGGTAATTAGTGACCGATATTTAAACACGTGATTGTTCTCATGAATACGAATAACTTTCCCAAAGAAACTTTTTTTATGCTCAATAACTTTCAATTAATTCAATTACGTCAGTACTGCACAACCGGAGCGGTGGGGGTGGCGGGACTAGTAGATTTTGCCCTTCCAGAGGTCAGACTATCTGCTGATAGATCGTGCCGTTTCATGCCTACTGTGATCGATCACTGGTGCGCGCGTGGGAATTTCAAAGAGCGTTATTGTGTTTATAAAAAGTTTATTTGGGAAGTTTATTGAAATCATGAATATAATCACGTGTTTAAGTATCGGTCACTAATTACCAGTCACCCTATATTCTTCATTACCAACCACCAGTTTACAAGTACCTGTGAACTGGTGTTGTTAATTCTTATCATCAAATATTATTTAGTTAGTTCTCGTAAATAAATCAAACATCTTTACTTTCCCCAACCAATTGCCTATAACGTACCAACCTGGTTATTGTCCCACTGCAGGGCATAGGTCTCTTCTCATACAGACAGCATAACCCATGGTTGTCGAAAAAAGTCAAATAGGTAGTTACTTCTAGATGAGAGAAAAAAATAAGTTGTAAGTTTGAACTAACGTTAAGCGTTAAGCGGCTAGATTAGATGGAATTGTGTGAGTATATTTCAGTGGCTCTCCAAATGGTTCGTTAATACCAATGATTCCGGTAGGTAGCTCTGTTTGAGCAGTACAACGTCTACCAAGACAGCTAGTCTAAATCTGCCTACTTCTTAGATACTTAATTGCATTTATCACTAATATTGTAAAGAGGAAAGAATTGTATTTTTATACGTCACGAAAAACTTAAAAACTCCTGGACCGGTTTAAAAAAAATACCACCGGGTGATCCCCTTTTATCCCTGTTGGTTGCGCCAACATTCAAAAATATGATTGACATCCGCTATCCCCTATACCCATCCCTTTCCCGCACATACCTCGCGAGTGAACAAGAAGATTCGCCCCGCCATTTGTCGCAAAATTACTTCCGGATTGAATCGCATCGTGTGCGCAATGGCGTCGGCCCGCTCCGCTTGAAAATATTGATAACTTTGGAATTACCGCATTTTCGCATGTAATAAGACTTTTTAAAACCAGTTTGTGTTTGTGCTTAACGTGTGAGGACAATAGCTTGAAGCCCAACTGCTCCTGAGCCTGGAAACTGTACCGGCGACGACGCGAGCACGTGGCTGGAGTAAAAAGGTTTGTGCTTTCCCTCCCTAATTATCGGGTTGCATTCTGCTGTTCCCACACTCCTCGCAACTCGAAATACCTATCGCCAAAAAGCGTTTGTCAATTGTTTTATTATCGCATCGCAAAATACAGTCCACTAAACATAGCTTACATAGCCCTTCGCGCCACCATTTTCTTTGGTCCTTCGAGCCGGATAGTTAGGTATTTGAAATAAGAACATATTTTTGTTGTAGTTACCGTATTAGTATTTATTCCCTAAGGAATAAACGCACCGCACCGCAGGCTTATACCTAACGCAATTCGTTGTTCGTTACGCAGATTGTTCATCTATTACCTGCGTAAGTACGGTACGTAATACCTACATACGTAGCTATAGATCGCTAGTACCTATTAGTTATTCATTCGGAAGTCTAATTGAATAATCAGACGAACTTACCTTAAGTGAAGTCCGATTATAATTTTATGAAGGGTGAACTGAAATATAATTTGACCACAAATGAGAGCCCTTCTCGATCGTGTAAGGACACCGCGTTTTTAGAGTATATAAAAAAACGTTTTCTCTGTGGGATGGCAACCCTGATACCCTGATTTGACACTTTTTTAGAGATTATTTTATTGTTGGCCCATTCGACCAGGGACTGTTTTTTATCAAAAAACAGAATGGGCTGGGCGGGTAATTATATTTCAGTTCACCCTTCATAAAATTATAATCGGACTTCACTTAAGGTAAGTTCGTCTGATTATTCAATTTTATTTCGGTGAACTGAAATATAATTTGACCACAAATGAGATGTTTAGAGTATCAAGTCGACATGGGCCATTGCCACATGCTTGCTATGGGCAAGCCACTTGAGATAAAAGAGGATTTAACAGACATTTAGAATCAACTTTTACATGAAATCAACTTGCTCAAAGTGTTTTCACCACTTATTAGTAGTATTTAAACTTAGTGAGAACATTGCTCAGGTATTAACCTATACAATAATTACCAAATAAATGTTCTTTAGTCATATTAACTAAACCAATTAGATTTTTAGTCACATTATAGTACTAAATGTACCTATATAAATATATTTATAATTTATCAAAATCCCTTTATTACGTCCTCAAATTGGAAGCAAAGACAAAAAATAAATAAATCTGTCCTGCGGCACATTAGCATTCGCTGATGCATCATAAAACCTAGCAATCATTTAAGAGACTTGTCTTAGCTAATTGCATCATGATATTTTTGCTTGTCTTGTTTTGTACGTCTGCTACTGGGAGTCAATATTTTAGTATTATTACCACTTTCCTTCATGACTAACCATCATAATCCATCTTAATTGCTTGTCTGTATGTTCTCGTATAATATTAGTAACTAGCAAATATTTGTTGTCTAATAGTAACTAGCAAAAATATTTTGCACTAGTCCCGATAGCCGACTTCGATTGATATAATATGTTCGTAAATCTCTAGTTAGAACAACCACAGCATTATAGTCCTAGGATGGTGATTTAACTGATGTCATTTACAATTTTAGATGAAATTTATGTATTTGTATTTTGAACAATATTAATTACTGTACATAATGTTCTGCCACTAAGACATGTATAAATATTTCATGGTTAAGTAAGGAAACTTCTGCATAATAGCAATAACTAATATTAAGCCAATTTGTTCTAGTTATTTGTTCAAAATTCAAATTGTCAACTAATTATTCAGTACTCTTGCACTATAGCAATAAGAAATAACGAAGGAGAACTCAAGTATTAAGATACTTGCGCAGAACGATTATATTCCGTTGAGCGTTTCGTTAAAGGTTTATCCTGATCTGTGATCGTCACTGCTACTTCTTCTCTCCAGCAGAAGGTAAAGTGAAGCAGTGTTGAGTAAGCTGTAGCCTTCATTTCTTCTAAGTGTTTCAGTGAAGTACCTACAGCATTACATCTAGTAATGAGGGTAGATGTCTATCTGAGTTTAGGCAGAATGACCATCAGTTTTTATAAATAATATTAAATTATTTCACAATACCTCGTGGATGATAAAATAACATTTAGTGAGCTTTCTGGCAAACCTCTGCATATGAATGTTTCTTACAGAAGATGATTGCTGCCAGGGTAAAATTTCTCAGTAAGTAGTCTGAACTGAAAAGATAATAATTCACTATTAGAGTAAAAAATTGTTGGTTACTATCAACTTTTTGTCAATAGCAATGACTGACAAGATACAGTATAATGAGTGTACTAAATATATTATAACGGCCTTTAATTCCAGCCACATATAATTTGGAGTTTGTGTTGATTCTGGGAGGGAATGAACCAACAGCATGCTTTAATTAAATATTTCTATAGATAATCCCCACTCTAGCTATGTTATTATTCTCGAATCCTCATCTGCCCAGTTATCCATAGATTGAAGCAACATGCCTCAACTTTAAAAGGTATTTGCATACCAATCCCATATTCTTCAATAAATCTGATTGAGGTGTGACAATTGAGTAACAAGTGCATACTAGGGCAGTAGTTTTGTCCGAAGAACTTCATAATTACTTTTCAATTATGCAAGGCACTTCACTAATTCAGAAAGGAAAAAACTTCCATTAGTTCTTAATGGTTTATAGGATATTACATCAGAACAAGATATAGTCTATGGTCACCCATAGACCTGCAAACCTCTCAAATTCAGCCTGGAAGAGAAGCAAGCAAACATGACGCCCTGTAATTTTCCGGGGGGTCAGGCAGAGTTGTACCTGTAGTACACCCACATTTTGCCATTGTGTTTAAGTCCCACGTAATAGGGGGCGAGCCTATTGCCTTTGAAGAAGAGAAGCATCTGTAAATCAAATTTTATATTATTTAATTTAAATATTTCCTGTCTTGTGTTATGTTACCTCGCTACCATAAAATGTTGCTGTAACCCTATAAGTCATTGAAGCATCATCATTTAGTTTTGATTTTTGTTATGCTAGGTACTTCATACATTCCATTTCTTCTGTATGTAGGTAGCGGTACTGGTGGTATGGTTGGCTATGGTGCAACTAATGTCATGTCCCACATGTGTGTGATTTTGTAAACACCGTAATTTAGCATGTGTTTAGTTTACTTAGTTTTAGAAATTATAAAGCAACAAACACAATAGTTTTCCCAGTAGTTTGCAATGTTAAATTAGATAGTGTTTCTCTTTTGCTGAAGCCAAGTGTTTCAAGGTAATACATACTAATTGTTGTTTTGTTGATCAGTAAACACTTGTTATATGTATGGCCAATACATAAAATATTATTAATATTTTTAATAGATAGGAAGCCTGAATTACTTTTTTTTTTTTTTTTTTTTTTTTTTTTTTAATTTTGGTGCATGTAATGCATACAACAATATTAATATGTACCTAGAGTAGGTACAAACAGTCAAAGCTTATATAAATGACAGCATGGTGTTTTAGTAACCAACTGAAAAATGTTAGTAATACTCATTTGCATGAGTGAAACTTCACTGTTAAATCAAAACATGTGACATCTGATCTGTGTCTAACAATTTTCTTTGAAATGTAACATACATATATCTACATAGGTACCTAATTTCACAAAGAAATGAAATCAAATGTTATATTTCCATTAGACAACTACATTATAGTAGGGTCAATAACTTTCAACATAAACCAGGTAGTTATTCCCAGCAAGTACCTAGGGACCTTGGAGTTCTCATGGAACACAGAAAATTAAAGGTTACCTGGTGGTGGACTGTAGCAAGTCCATGGTATGAACCAATGTGTCATCACCTTAGATGATTTACTCTGATACCCTTGTCAGAGTGGACCACTCGTATTTACACATAATTTATGTATTTAGCAAATATTGCTTTTGTTGCCGTTTCCATAACAGAATTAGCACATTTTTAAATCTTATTTCTAGTTGTATTCACTACACAAACTTTTAAAATAATAGGTTTGTTCATGACAAATATCACTAAGTGAATTTAGGATAGTCATTACATCTATTGTTTCATTGATTATACATGCTAGACATGTCTTTGCATACATAGTACTTTGCACATTTTGGTGGACAATGTACTCATCTCTAGTTCCCCAGCTTCAGAGCTCGCTGCCCATATGAAATAAACTAGGCATTCAGAAGTTGTGAATTTTCAACTATGTGATGCATTTTGTAAATATATTTATGAATATTTAGATTTTCATATTTTTTAATATATTCATACTCTTGGCCCAGTGCTTGTAATACAAATCAGAAAGAAATCGTAGTAAAATATCTCAAATGTCTACCTCGCGGGTTTGATCATTTGGGACTCCTGCTGATAATTATAATCAACAGTCAAGTGAGACAATGATGTCATTTCAAACATTAAGAAATACCTTTTAGGTTTCTCAGAATCAATTTGGATCACATAAGATACCATTTAAACTAAAGTTTTCAATGTTATATTGCATTTCACAGTATTGCATACAATGGAAATACATATGCTTGTTCAGGGACATAATATTTGGCTGCATGACACAGTGTCTCGCACTGTTCTAGTGTCTCGCACTGTTCTTAATACATTAGGTTGTTCAGCAGCAAATTTATGACATTACTGACTTACCGTCATGAGTGTATATTGTTGTTCAGGAGAATCCATGATCACATTAATATATCCACAGCATCTCGTGCTGGTTTTAACACTTATAAAAGACGTTCAGGAGCATTTTGAATGTATTCTACGGTATTACGTAGGTAGTGTTAGGCCCTCAAGGTTATTTGCTCAAGGAGCTTAATCGTTCCGTGGATTTTATTGCATAAACAGTATCTCGTACCTTAATGCATAAACACGTACGTGCTGGTTTGTAACAAAGCCAAAGCACAACAGTTGACACTGTATTATTAGTTTAGACTATCAAAAATGTTATCTCGTAACAAATTTGATCTTCGTGTTGAAAGTATCACGTACCCCCACGGTATATTATGCTCAACAATCGTAACCAGTAGCATTTCTTGATTTAGTTCTTGATTAGTTGATTAGTTAGTTTAGACTATCAAAAATGTTATCTCGTAACAAATTTGATCTTCGTGTTGAAAGTATCACGTACCCCCACGGTATATTATGCTCAACAATCGTAACCAGTAGCATTTCTTGATTTAGTTCTTGATTAGTTGATTAGTTAGTTTAGACTATCAAAAATGTTATCTCGTAACAAATTTGATCTTCGTGTTGAAAGTATCACGTACCCCCACGGTATATTATGCTCAACAATCGTAACCAGTAGCATTTCTTGATTTAGTTCTTGATTTCGTAAACACCAAATTAACTTTTCTTCGCCACTGTCAAGGCGCACAAATAGGTTTGTCACGGTGAATTTGGGGTCGCCAATTGGAGTTGCATGATTCTATTGTGTGCACACTACGATGACACTAACTTTAAGCTGCATTTGCCTATTCTTTGTAAAACTTTTCTTCCGAAACAATTTTTCCCGTGCGGTGCCATTAAACGCGCGAAAAAGAAGTGTCAAATCAGGGTATCAGGGTTGCCATCCCACAGAGAAAACGTTTTTTTATATACTCTAAAAACGCGGTGTCCTTACACGATCGAGAAGGGCTCTCATTTGTGGTCAAATTATATTTCAGTTCACCGAAATAAAATAGTATTTGTATATCAGAAACAGAGACACAACCTAGTGGGTAAATTAGTATTGATATAAAAGTACCTACAGTTCATTTTTCTCACTCGCAGTTCGATTATAACTATCTACCCGCTTTAGGTAATTAGATATTATTGTCCGCGTCACTGTTCTTCATAGCTTATTCAACAAAATAACTTAATTAATTGTTTGTTTACCTCATTGATAGTGTGTCATAATTGTTCACGATGCCTCCAAAGGACAACAAAGTTCAATTGAAACTTTTATATGCTAAAAGAGACATGCTATTTTCTCGCGTGCAATCTATTTGTGATAATGCACTTAAAACAGTTGATCTAGCTATTAGAGATTCGTTCTTATGTTCTGTAGAAAACTTAGATAGTTTGCGCGCGGAATTTGAATCCGTAATTCATGATATTAACGTTTTAGAGTTGGAATTAAATCCAGAATACGCTGTGAGTTATCAAGCTTTGGCGTCATTCGATGATTTGTTCTGTCGCATCAAACGTGTCGCGAGAAGCTTGGAGATGCCGTCTGTTCATCAGAGCCAGGCAAATTACTCTCGCGATCGACCTAGGTTACCGCCCATTCAGATACCTGAATTTAATGGTGACATTCGCAATTGGAATCTGTTTATAGATAGTTTTGAAAACACCATAGATAAGAACGCCTCTTTGACAGATCATGAAAAATTACACTATCTGATTGAAAAGTTAACTGGTAAAGCTAAAAGTGTTTGTAGCGGCATTACTTTTAGTGCCGATAATTATTCATTAATTTTAAAAACATTAAAGTCCAAATACGTAGATAAGAGATTAGTAGCTACCGCATATTTAGATCAGTTATTCGAATTGAAATTTTTTTTTTTTTTTTTTTTTTTTTTTTTTTTTTTTTTATTTTATTTTTTTTTTTATTTTATTTTATTTTATTTATTAGGGACATAAAACAGTTACATGCTATAGAAAATACAAAAAAAATCCTTAAATACTAAAGCTCACAAACATGTAACCCACACCAATATCCACGTCTTAACAAAAGAATAACAGACTGTGGTATTTTTTTTTTTTTTTACAGAATACAGAGCCTTCTGTGACGGCCGTATTAAGTATTGTGTATAATACAAACTTTTACTTATCTTAATTTCATTTGAATACATACAAATGATTAAATTATTATTATTTATTTTAATAATTAATTAATTCTAAATTTTAATTTTGAATAATAGATTCCATTCAATTTAATTTCATTCAGTTCCATTAAATTCAGTACAATATGCTTATTTCAAATAATACAATTCAGTTCAATATAATTCAATTCATTAAAATTCAATTTAGTTCAGTTCAAAATAATACAAAACAAAAATCTCCTTCTCTACTGCTTTTTTGACAGAATATCTATAGCTTTTTTTTTAAACATTTGGTTGGATAAGGTAAATATGTCAAGCTCCATGAAGTGAGTGTTGTATGTCTCAACAAGGCGACGAAGAGGTGCGCGCATTCCGGCGTTCGTTTTGCAAAAGTCTGTATGGAACAGTCGGGGTACGCGCACCCCCCGTTGGACAACAGCTCTGGGTACTCTATAACATAACTGATTATTGAGTTCTATACAGTCGAATTTATTGTTACATAAGCCATGTAGTGTCATTGCACCCAGAAGCTGTCTCCTGGACTCCAAACTCAGAACGCCATATCGCTTTAGTAACTGCGCGTATGGAGCCTTGGAATTACAACATTTATAATTTAAAGACCGCAAGAACTTTTTCTGTACTATTTCCAATCTAGAGCAGTATTTGTCGTAGAGAGGGTTCCAGATCTGGATAGCATATTCCAATTGGGAGCGTATCAGAGTTTTGTATAATAGCAAGAACGTAGAGGGCCGCACAAAGTCACCAGATGATCGCATGACAAAGCCATACATACGAAACGCCTTGTTTATTATGTTATCAACATGTATGTCAAAATGTAGACGCGAATCCAGTGTGACACCCAAGTCCCGGACGTTCGCAACACTGTCCAAACGTGTGCTATTAATATAATATTTGTAATGTATTACTTTTTTGTTTTTAGTAAATGTAATGCTATGACATTTTGGAGTACTGAGAAAAAGTTTATTTCTAATACAATACGCATTAAGCCTGTCTAGGTCGTCTTGCAAGAGTACGCAGTCTTGTGTATTTTTACATGATCTATAGACTTTTAAGTCATCTGCATACATTAAAAAATTTGAATTTTTGAAGCAGTTTTTAATGTCGTTAATAAATATTATAAAAAGAAGAGGACCTAAAATAGATCCCTGTGGCACCCCAGACTTAACAGCAACAGGCTCAGACTCATATCCATTAACTACCGTTCTTTGTGTCCTATTAAAAATATAAGAAGCGAACCATCTCAGCAAATTACCACGAATTCCATTGAAGGCAATTTTTTCTAAAAGCAGTGAGTGATCCACCTTGTCAAAAGCCTTCTGAAAGTCTGTATAGACAGCGTCAACTTGAACGCGCCGATCCATTTTTTCAAAGAGGTAATTCGTGAACACTAACAGATTTGTCGCGGTTGAACGACGTTTAACAAAACCGTGTTGTTCAGGTATAATTAGTTGATGAATCTTGGGATACAAGGCGCTGTGGACAAGACTCTCAAATACCTTGGACAAGGTGGAAAGGATTGAGATGGGGCGGTAATTCTCTACATTATTCTTGTCACCAGCTTTATGAATAGGAGTAATAAACGCACGTTTCCAAATTGCAGGAAAAACACCCTCACACAAACATTTGTTAAAAATGATGTGCAAAGCATTACACAAGGCGTCACACGTTTTTATGAAGAAGTTGGGTGGCAAACCGTCTGGTCCCGCACCTTTAGATGGATCCAAAGATTTCAACTTCAAACGTATAACTTCCACAGATAGGTCAATATCGGAAATGCAAGACGAGTTATCTGCAATGCTGTCAGAAGGCTGCCATTTTTCAGGGTCAAAAGTAGAGGGCTCGTAGACAGAAGAAAAGAAAGATGAAAATAGATTACATATGTCCGTGGGGTCATCAGAAGATACATTTTTGAAGTACATACTGGCCGGATAATTAGCTTTTCCCTTTCTAGATGAGATGTAAGTCCAGAAATGCTTTATGTTCTTAGGAATGCTGTCTTCGACCGCTTCAATGTATTTCTTATAGCATTTGATAGACTCACTGTGGAAAAGTTTCCGATAGTTGGAGAATTTGAAGTAATCGGATTGATTGTTGTATGTCTTCCATTTAATCCAGGCGCGTTCTTTAGTTTTAAAGATTCGTATGAGAGACGGCGAAAACCAAACTGGAAAGCAAGAGTTTTTATTTCTAGTCAACGGAACATGCAACTTGATGATACCGTATAGTGCCTCATAGAAGACGTTAACAGCTTGCTCAGACCCGAGGTGAGTGAGTCTACTGTCCCAGTCAATTTTACTTAATTCATAGTTTATAGCATCGTAATTGGCTTTATGAAAGTTATGTCTATGAACCGTACGGCATTTCAGGGGAGTGTATTGAGTGGTCAAGCAAGTCAAAGCAGAAATAGCTGGGTGATGGCTATCTGGATCAAGTAAAGCATTGCATGATACCGCCCGACAATCGACATTGGATATAAGCAAATCGAGTATACGACCTAATTTATTTTTAGTGACATTAAATTGCGAGCCATCGATTAAATTTAAAAAATTCAACATTATTCGTCCTATTGTATCTGAAACCTGTGCAATTGCATGATTCCCTTGGTCCAACCAAGCGATGTCTGGTAGGTTAAAATCACCAACAATAAAGTATGAGTCAGTGGCGGGAGCGTTAACTACGCCTTGTAACATGTCAAAGTATTGTGTGTATAGTTCTTCACGCATTCGCGGTGGCATGTATGTAGCACTGATAATATGGCGTTTGTTGTGCTGAGAAGCAGGCAGTTGGACAACGACGTGTTCGACTTCTGGGTTGACAAAATATGTTGTTAACTTTGCAGGACGTAACTCCCGAAGCACCGCCACTAAAACACCCCCACCATCGTGTTTTTTAGTCGCAAAGCGATCGCGATCGCATCTGAAGACTATATAGCGATCGTCAATGAATTCGCCATCTTGGATGCTAGGAATCAGCCAGGTTTCAGTCAGTATGATGACATCATAGGCGTTAGCCAGTATATTCATATAAAGAGTATGTAACTTCGTACGAATCCCTCTACAGTTCTGGTAATAAATCGTAACGTTGTTAGAAGCCATTGAAAAGTTTGCAACAATTAGAAATAATACAAGAATATCTTGAATTTATAATTGAAACAGCAAATCTAAGTTTGTATCCCAGACCGCTACTATCCGGTAAAATAATAAGAAGATAACAATATTTTTTTAAACATAATTTTAGTTGCTTACACTTATGGAACAGCACACATAAAACATACTCATTATACTGAGGAAGGCAAAATATTGCATTAATATTTAAGAACAAACAGATAACAGACAGGGCATAAGAGGAAATTGAAAAATAACAGCAATACATGCACAGAACTGAGAAAATGTTGGTTTGAACATACAATACATCACATGAAAGCAGTAAGCAAAATGATAAGGTACAGCTTAATGATGCAGCAACGCATTTAAATTCATTTCTTTGCACTACCTGTACCGGTTTTCTCGCTAGCGACGATTCTTTTGAGGTCATCAGTGGAGCGAATCGCAAATGATTTGTCATTATCTCGCTCACGCACAAGTATTGTCGCATTTCTAACCCAAACATATTTAAATCCATTTTTATTTGCAAGTGTTTTGGCCTCGCGAAATAAAGCCTTATTTTTCAGGGTTAGATGCTCATTTAAATATATAGTAACAGGAGTAGCGCCTGATATTCCTACCTGATCGGACTTAAGGATCTTTACATTACGGTAGGCGGTTAGTAAATTATCACGTACGATCCGCGACCTAAGCTTGACAATTAAATTCTTGGGTTTGGTATCCTGCTGGCGCGCGTGTGGGACTCTATGTATAGATATGATGTCATTATGCGATACCGGTGAATTAATGGCACTACATATCGACTCCATGATTGTCACAAGGTTTTCATTGCGCTTTTCTGGCAGATTACAGACCTCTATGTTGAACTGTCGTGCTTGTTGTTCCATGGAGTCTATTTTTGCTTCCAGTATTGCCACCCTTTGTTCGCTATTATTGCTGGCGATTTCATGATAGAGCTTCGCGTATTCCTTGTGTTCGGCTTCCACGGCATCCAAGCGACTCTTCATAACCTCGAATTCCGCGTTGAAGAATTTAAGGGATTTTTCAATCTCAGAGTTGGACTTTTGAATGGAGATATTCTGCTGCCTCAATTCAGAAACGTCAGTCAGTAATTTTTTGAGGATTTTATCCTGATCAGCCTTCCAGGAACTCAGCATGTTTTTCAGTTCCTCGAATCCGCCATCCGTCTCTGTACTGCTGTCGTCGCCTCGAAATCGTTTATTGCCCGGTCTTGTAGTGACATTAATAGAACCAAGAAGGTTATTATCTGAGACCGAGGTGGCAGGAGAAAGATCGGGTTCTGACCGCGTTTGCGGTAAAACACAGGCATTTGGAGTCATCGGGGGTGAGCGACGCATGATTAGCAGTATGAGGAAATCAAAAATAACAACGCGATGCGTCACACGTCTGTCCGACTCGGAGTATGAAAGCACACTGATGACGTGTTAGTGATTTAAATGCTCTCCCTGAATTGGGGTATTTTTTCTAGGCTGGCAACTTTGATTAACTCCAAATGTCAAACTAGCTTAAATGGCTAGGTATCAGGGCATGAAAAAGTAGATGACTTTTGTTATGACAGTGACAGTTGACACTGATGACAGCCGGCGGAGAATGTAAACACGAAGAATGAACCAGCAACTATTCACAAATGGGGGTACTTCAGGATATTTTTGCAATGTACTTACATAAAGCAAAAGTTTTTTTAGCGTTTTCTCCCCAAAACATTAATGTTTATCGCCACAAACAATGTCCCTTATGCACAGTATTTATATTCGCACAATCAGTACACATTTGTCAAGAATGCACTCTGTTTACACAACTTTTTACAATAAAAACACGGAGACACTTTGAGGTACGTGTTGACGATTTGACAGTCTTTGACGTTTTTTGAATATTACAGTTACATATACAAATATTACAGTTTGTAGTGAACATAATTTAGAGAAATTTTTAGATACTTTTGCATCATCTGTTCGCGCAATAAATAACCTGAAGGTCGATGACCTCTGCGACTTTTTGTTTTTGTATTTGGGTTTAAAGAAATTAGATAGTGAAACCGTTCGTTTATTTGAAATGAACCATCGCAGTAGCAAACTGCCAAAATTCAATGATTTAGAATGTTTCGTGCGCGATCATATTAAAATATTACTACGCACTTCGTCAAACCATGAAGCTACGAAGAAAGTAGTTACTAAGTCCGACCGTCGAACGGATGGATACGCCTTCGAAGTCACAAAAGTCGACACATTCGTATGTCAATACTGCACCTGCACCTGTACAATCTATTTGTTCTTTGTGTAATAGTCAACATTCGCAATTGTACAAGTGTTCTGGTTTCTTAAAATTTACGCCTTATGAACGTTATAAGTTTGTTCGCGATAACAATTTGTGTTTTAACTGCCTAAGTGACAAGCATCGGGTTACGTCTTGTAATAGTAATCAAAGTTGTCGTAAGTGCCCTTCGAAGCACCACACTTTACTTCACATGGAGAAAAGTAATAATAATGCCGCATCCAATGTGAGCACAGTTAGTTTATCAAGCGGTGACACGTCGTCGCCGTCGCAGACAGTCAGTGCGAACGCGGCGGCCGCTTCGCAGCCGCAGCGCCCGCAGCCAGCGCGCGACGTTGCCCGCTCGCCGAACGCGGTAAGCGACGTTACGTTGTGTTCGATGTCCGCAAGCAGTGCGTGTACTACCGTGGTGCTCGCGACCGCTCACGTTGTTGTTAATGATGCTTTAGGTAATCCATGTCTTGTTCGAGCGTTGTTAGATTGCGCTTCGCAGAGTAATTTCTTAACACAAACTTGTTGTCAACGCCTTGGGTATAGTATAGATAACCGGCCAGCCCGCTCAGTAGTTAAGGGGTTCGGTGGTTTAAAATCAACCATTCATGGTTCGATTAAAATTAAATTTGCATCACGATTTAATTCCGATGTTTGTTTTGATATGGATTCGCTTGTCGTAGATAAAATTACGGAACAATTGCCTACTGTCCCGGTTGACACGTCTTTATTGACCAAATTTAAAGACCTACCGTTGGCAGATGAATCTTATGGTGTCCCTGGAGACGTCGATATGTTGATCGGCGCATCGATTCTCCCGCACCTCCAGTTATCGCGTAAGGTTCAAGGTCATTCGTCGTACCCCGCACCGCACGCCCTAGAAACAGTTCTAGGTTTTGTTATTGTTGGTTCCGCACCCGCACATTTAGATAGTTACTCGACTGTATCACACTGCTGCACTGTTGAGCCGCCCCTGGAGTCTACCATCCGCAGGTTCTGGGAAATTGAAGAGGTCAATGTCCCGCCTTTCCTAAGCCCTGATGATAAGGTGGCTGAGGAGATTTATTGTCGCACGACTACTCGAGGTAATGATGGTCGTTATGTTGTCGCTCTCCCATTCAAGGGGGATATTTTTTCGCTCGGTGACTCCTACGCTTCCGCTCAAAAACGCTTTTCTTGTTTAGAACGTAAGATGCAAGCATCTCCGAAGTTGAAGCAAGCCTATGATGAGGTTGTTATCGAATACCTAGATAAAGGATACATCTCACCTGCGCCTACCGCCGAGACTGATGAGACTCGCGATCATCCATCTTACATCATCCCGCACCACGGAGTTGTTAGAGAAGACAAGCTTACTACTAAGCTTCGCGTGGTTTTGGACGGCAGTGCTAAGACTAGCACTTCTGTATCGCTCAATGATATTTTGTATTGTGGTCAAAACCTTCAAGGTAACTTATTTGACATTATTGTAAATTTCCGCTTGTTTGCTGTCGCGCTTTCCGCCGACATAAGGCAAATGTTTCTTTCGATTGGTATTCGCGAATGCGACCGCAGATTTCAACGTTTTTTGTATAGATTTTCGCCTCAAGAACCTTTGAAGGTTTACGAGTTCAATCGTGTTTGTTTTGGGCTTAAGTCGAGTCCTTTCCATGCCCTTCGCACTATCAAGCAATTGGCTGCTGATGAGGGTGAAAGATTCCCGAAAGCGAAAGAAACTGTTATGACTGGGCTATACATGGATGACTTTGTTTATAGCGTAGCCAGCGAGGCAGAGGCCGTTGAGACCGCCGCTCAAGTAATAAGTCTTATGAAAGCCGGTCAGTTTGATCTTGTGAAGTGGACAAGTAACTCGCAAACCGCTCTAGATTCGATTCCACTATCACATCAATTATCTTCGGTGAAGGAATTTGATGGTGGTGATACGCACAAGGTTCTAGGCTTAAGTTGGTCACCCGCGTCTGACATGTTCAGTCTTAAGGTTAGTTCGACTCCGCAAACTTGTACTAAGCGCATTATCTTGTCGTGTGTAGCACGTATATGGGATGTTATGGGATTTGTAGCTCCCGTCGTTTTATATGCCAAGTTACTTATAAAGGAACTTTGGCTTTCCAATAGTGATTGGGACGACCCCGCGCCCGACAATATTGTTAAATTGTGGGCTCGCTTTCGCAAAGAGCTTCCATTGCTCAATCAAATAAAAATTCCTCGCCATGTTGGTATATTGTCAGACAGTATAGTTACTGTTGTAGGCTTCGCAGACGCCAGTGAAAAGGCTTACGGGGGAGTAGTTTATTTTCACGTTTTGAATGATGATAAGGTCTCGGTTAGTCTTATAAGCGCTAAGTCCAAAGTTTCCCCTCGCAAGGTCGTTTCTCTAGCGCGCCTGGAACTGTGCGCTATACATTTGTTAGTGCAATTAATCAGCTCTGTTGTCAATGCCTGTAGGCACCGCATTTTTATTGATAGAATTATGGCTTTTTCTGATTCTACTGTAGCTTTGTGTTGGGCACATTCTTCACCCCATCGTTGGGACACATTCGTCGCAAATAGGGTGGCTAAAATTCAGTCCGAATTATCACCACAAAACCTCTTTCACGTCGCTGGCATAGATAATCCCGCCGATTGCCTTTCCCGTGGATTGCTCCCTTCGCAAATTTTAGATCATCCTCTGTGGTTCTGCGCTCCGTCTTGGATTCATAGTGTGCTTGAGGAATGGCCGGTTAAACCCTTTAACCCAGCTGCCGTTTCAGAACCACCCGAGGAGAAGAAACATTCGCTGGTAGTTTCGGTTCCACGTGAAGAGTCGATTATTTTATCTTTGTCTAATCGCGTCTCGTCTTGGCCGAGACTTTTGCGTTGTGTGGTGTATGTCTGTCGTTTTCTGAAACGGTTACCCACACGCTGTAATATAATAGCCGCTGATTTGGATAAAGCTGAGTCAGTCGTACTGCGTGAATTACAGAGATTTTATTTCGCATCAGAATTGAGTAGTTTAGAGTCCAACAAAACTTGTAGCCGTACATTTCAACATTTGAAACCTTTTTTGCAGGATGGTCTCATTCGAGTAGGTGGTCGTTTGAGAAATTCCGATTTAGGATTTGAACAAAAGCATCCAGTAGTTTTACCCCACAAGGACCATATTTTAGATTTGATTGTAGATTATCATCATAAGGTGAATTGTCACGCAGGTCCGGACTTGTTGATGTCTATCCTTAGACAAAGGTATTGGATACTTTCCGCTCGCAATTTGATTCGTGCTAGAGTGCACAAATGTGTGCCCTGTTTTAAGCTTCGCCCGCGTTTTATCGCGCCTGAAATGGCTGATCATCGCTCTTGCCGTGTTGTTCAGTCCGCTAAACCTTTCGTACACACCGGTACAGACTACGCCGGCCCGTTTAGAGTAACTATTTCCCGTGGTCGTGGTATACGCTCCACAAAGGCTTACGTTTGTCTATTCATTTGTATGACAACTCGTGCGGTTCACATAGAATTGACCGGTGATCTAAGTACGCAAAGTTTTATGTCCGCGTTTAAGCGTTTTCTGTCGCGCCGTGGTCCCGTCAAACGTTTATATTCGGACAACGGTACTAATTATGTTGGAGCTCGCCGTAGTATCTCGGAGTTACACGCATTCTTGCGGTCAAAGTATTATCAGAGTGAATTCGCTCATGTTTTGGCTGAAAATCGTATTGAATGGCATTTTAACACGCCCGCTGCTAGTCACTTTGGTGGTAATTGGGAAACTAATATTAAAAGCCTCAAGTCGCATCTGTTTCGTGTCGTAGGCGTACAAATTCTCTCTTATGAGGAGCTGAGTACTGTACTCGCTCAGATAGAGGCAGTGATGAATACTCGTCCACTGTGTCGAACTCTATCCAGTGATCCGTCGGAGTCTTTAGCTTTAACGCCGGCCCACTTCTTAACCACGACTCCTCTTAAGTATTTACCCGCTATGGATGTTGACGAAGACAGACTGCATCTCCTACAGCGTCACGCTCTTTTGGATAGACTAGTTCAATCATTTTGGAGGCGTTGGAGAACAGATTATTTGCACACGCTGCAGTCGCGTCAAAAATGGAATACTCCATCGAATCCAGTCACCGTTGGTACTGTGGTAGTTTTAATGACCGAGAATGCGCCTCCTCTACACTGGCCTCTAGGTGTAGTTGAGGAAGTTTTCCCTGATTCAAAGGGAGTAACGCGTATAGTAAGAGTTAAAACCGCAACCGGTTCGTATTTACGTCCGGTTATTCGCCTCTGTCCTCTGCCTAATCAGCAGCAGGTTTCAAATTAGTTTAGTAGTTATACATAGTAACGCTTATATATAGTTTAGGAATAGGTTAGCAATTAGAGGTTACACCAGAATTTTTGTTATTTGATCAGTTTCGCTTATTGTTTTGAAGGTAACCCTTCAAACCCGGGGGGAATGGTTGCGCCAACATTCAAAAATATGATTGACATCCGCTATCCCCTATACCCATCCCTTTCCCGCACATACCTCGCGAGTGAACAAGAAGATTCGCCCCGCCATTTGTCGCAAAATTACTTCCGGATTGAATCGCATCGTGTGCGCAATGGCGTCGGCCCGCTCCGCTTGAAAATATTGATAACTTTGGAATTACCGCATTTTCGCATGTAATAAGACTTTTTAAAACCAGTTTGTGTTTGTGCTTAACGTGTGAGGACAATAGCTTGAAGCCCAACTGCTCCTGAGCCTGGAAACTGTACCGGCGACGACGCGAGCACGTGGCTGGAGTAAAAAGGTTTGTGCTTTCCCTCCCTAATTATCGGGTTGCATTCTGCTGTTCCCACACTCCTCGCAACTCGAAATACCTAAGTATCGCCAAAAAGCGTTTGTCAATTGTTTTATTATCGCATCGCAAAATACAGTCCACTAAACATAGCTTACATAGCCCTTCGCGCCACCACCTGTATTACCACGGAAACGGGAACTACGCGGGTAAAACCGCGTGATGTCCGCTAGTAAAATATAAATAAAAAAAATATTCTAGTTGCCGCTACCAAGAGATAGTTTCGTATAGAGAAGAATAGACTAAATATTTTTTGTCTATTCTTCTCCACACCTACTCTTTTAAAAAACAGTTTAAGGGCTAAGTGGTAAGTGGTTTAGCCCTTCAGTGGTCAGACTTTCCATCTCCATGTAGCGATTTTCAAACATGTACGAATGACAGTCGGGTTTCGAGGCACGGAGGGATCTGGTCACCCATCACGGCATGCGTAGCTTAACATTCAACTGACCCGTATCGCTAATATTTTTTAGCCACAGGCCGACCTTGAGGCACATAAGTAGTACAGCTTCCTCATCGATTGAAAGCCATAGACAATGACGAAACACATTACATTATTGAATGTATCTTTTTGTCATTTTTTATTTAGCCGCATGTGGGACGTGGGACTTGTTCCCACCATTCTGTACGCATGGGAGCCTCGTATGTACGTATGTGTGGCATATTTCTCAAGAACATTGCGCAATTTACAACAGTCGTTATGCATTACTTTAGAATGTTGTGTCTGGTGTTATTTAGCGGGTTTTTTATTGTTTAACGTTTTGTTCTTAATGTTTATTACGTGTTTTAATTGTAGTTTGTATAATAAAGGGCCATTTTCTTGTCTCGAGCAGTGGTGGCCCAGTGGATTCGGCTGCGACTTACGAGTTGTAGATCTCAGGCTCGATCCCAGGCAGGTGCTTTTTTTGTGTTAAATATTTCATCATCACTGTTTTCAAAATGGTGAAGGAAAACATTGCGAGAAAAACGGCAGGTCCTATATACAAAAAATCGAAGACATGTGACATCTACCAACGGGTGACATAGGCTACTCTTTGTCCCTAAGTTCCCACGGGAACGGCAACTACGCAGCTGAAACCGCGTGTCGTCCGCTAATGTAAAGAAAGAAAAAAAGAAAACATATTTATTTGGCACATACCACAAGTGCACAAAACAAAGTAAAAAAATAATAATAAAAGACTTAGAACTAAACACGAAAAAGAGTGTGTATCTCACGGCTGCGCCAAATAGGACCAGTTCAGCAAAATGCCGAGCAACTAGTGCCCGACGCTGGTTTTCAACTGGCCCTGAGATGGTGATGTGACGGACGTAGTAACTTTGTGTTGTAATGTACAGACGCCAGCACATCAACAACTGTCAAATTTTCCCAATTGAACATGAACCTTTTGTGTTGAGAATAAAGTTGAAAACCTATCAAAGAAATTTGACACATTGGGGTAGATTGATGTGCTGGCGTCTGTTCATTACTGGTAGGTACTCGTAAACACCAATATCTAGTTGCACTGGAAGCGGGCCCAAAATAGTGCAGTAAAGTCTTAGGGCCTGAGCACACCACGTTTTTTAAACGCGCCGTTGACGCGCGTTTTAGAAACGTGCGTCGACGGCGCGTTTTTATCATATAGAGCTAGAGCGAGGGTCTACAGGCTGCGTCTGACTGGTGTGCGTAACGCGTTTGTATCGCTACAAACGCGCGTCAACGGCGCGTTTAAAAAACGTGGTGTGCATAGGTCCTTAGTGGATGGTGTAGTTAGGTCAAAGACATTCAATAGGTACTAACTAGACGGGACATCACATTTTTCTCTAATATTGCTATATCATTCTAGATGGCGTAACTGAGACATGGGATCATAGTTTTTCTATGAAATTTCTTTGCTAGTCTTTTCTATAGTAGATACTTCAAAAAAATTCAATTTCAGATTAGCAACATCCATATGGGTTAGTAAACAAAACAGAGAAAAGCTTAAACCTATGTTAGTACATACTTAATTATATTTATTTTAATAGAAGGTTGTTGTTCATGACACATCATTCTATGAACAACATCGCCCAACAAAGGAGAATCAAATGTCCCTAAATAAATAAAAAAAAAGGAGAATCATACCTCGCCGCTATGGTCTTCAGGATGGAGTTGGAGAACGATGATTGCATATAACTCCAATTTCATATCTAGATATTTTTTGTTACAATTCCGGTGAACTAAGAATTACTCACGAGACCGACAAAGCCGGAAGCCTTTCTGTTTGTAAGTAAAACAGTTAAAGCAATGGGATGGACGTTCGCATTCTTGTGGCGGATCTGATTAAAAAGATCACATTAAATGTGCTTATTACTTTCTAAGTATCATGTACTTAGATGATATTTAATTCTGTAAACATAGGTTCATATAAACACTTCTACACGTCATTTTTTAGCTAAAAGGCGAGGTCAGCGTCACAATCTGCCTACTCTGAGAAGAAACACCGAAAAAAACTCAGTGGTCATACCTAGTTTATTTTAAATTCCAGACATTATCTTGGTCAGATCATGTACAAAACCATGACAGATTCGTGTCTGAAATGGTATCTTGAGGAAATAACCACACAGATATGAGGGGACCAGATCAGTCAGTGCCATCATTTGTCAATAATCATGAGCTGACCTCGGAACTGCTAGGCAAGGAAATAGGTATTTATTTTGTTGTCGATAAAAAAAAAAGATTAAAATACCGGACTGGTGTCCGCAACTCCACCTCAAAGCGCGTATTTTGCGTATGTTGTTGCCGATATTAGTTACCTAGATTGAGTATCGTGCAATTTAAAAATAGAGGTTGTGGTACAAATCCGGGCAAGTATCGATGTGACTTTAATTTTATATGATGTACTTTCTAAGTTTATCTTGGACATCATTGTCGTCGGTGAAGAAAAACATCGCGAGATAACCAGAACTTATAGTCAATATAAGTTTGAAATCGCCAATCTGCCTTGAGCAAGCGTGGTAATCTCTCGCTCGTGACTTCTTTGTACAAGAAGAGGCCTTTGCCCTGCAGTGGGACAGAAATAGAATAGAAACAGAAGAAGAATAGAACTCAGAAAGGATCTCTTCCTGACTTTCTTTCTTCCTAGTGAATATGTAGACGAAGTAATAATAAATATTCCACATATTTTTCACTCAACGCCATTTAGTCCCAAGTTAAGCTTGAGAGCTTGTGTTATGGGTACTAAACCGCTGATAAACATACTTATATATTTCTAAATACATACATATTATAGATAAATTGCACCCAGACACAGAACAAATGATTGTGCTCATCACACAAACATTTTTCCTGGGTGGGAATCGAACCCACGACCTCCGGCATAGCAGTCAGGGTCACTAACTACTAGATCAACAGGCCAGTCGAAGTATTTAGGTAGTTACTATTAGGTACACAGGTAAATAGTCATTATTTGGGGTTGAAACACTCAGGCCCTGGGTTCCGAATGCCCATATAGTTTTCCGTGACATCGTCAACCGGTTGATCGACTCTTCACGTGACCAGAAGGCTGGCCTTTATATATGTCAGAGAATCAGCATTGCCATTCAACGTGGCAATACGGCAAGTCTTTGGGCACGTTTCCCGTTGACAGCAATGTGGATGAATTTTTTGATACCTTATAATTATTTTACTATTCTTTTTGTTTTTAATTTAGTCATTTCAATTCAGATATATTTTACAATTAACTAATTAGGTCTCGGTACTTTCATGGTAATCATGATGAAATTATTTCAAATTCTTCTTTCTTCGTTTGACTACAACAATACACAGTACAAGTATTACTTACAGTAAATATAGTGTAAGTGTTAAACCTCACGCTCTGACTTACGATCCGCGATCATAATCTACACAAAGTTAAGTCATCTTAAGGAAATGCGTTACTTAATGGGTTCTCATGCAGTTTGTTTGTGTATGATAATTATCTTCAAACACAACTACATACAACTTGTGTGTTTATATTTCAATGCTACTACTAGTTAGTTGGTAGTACTAGTTTATAATATTTAAAAAAAAAAAAAAAAAAAAAAAAAGCTCTCTCGAGCATGTTATGCATACTTGATGAATATGTAATGTTACTGCTGAGATTCAGACCTGGGGTTCGATTCTTAGGTCGGGTTTTGTTGTTGGATTCCCATCCAAACCAACTGTAATTCACTTTTCATAGGTCTCAAGTTCGAACCCAAGGTATGCACCTCTAACTTTTCAGATTATTGTGCGTATTGTATAATAGGCTAATGAACAAAATTTTTAGTTTTTAGTTCCTCATCTAGATTACAAGAAAATATTCGACACTTTCTTTTTTCACGTAATCAAAAAATAACGGCGATACATCGAGTCAAAATGTCGCATGACGCAGTTTATAGGTACTGAATATTTACGTTACAAGCCCCCTCTCCTCAACTTTAATGCGCAATTGTTATTAACCGAGCATTCGAATAGTTACTAGGTATTTGCTTTATGGATTTCAGATCATTTTCATGTATACTTTGAGGGAGATGACCTGGAATACAGGGTTATCGTAATTCAGGTAGAATATATTAATTATATACCTTTAGATGAAATACCTAATATTTAAATATATGTCAATTACTTCAATTTTCCAATTTTAGTTGATCCAGACTTCGCTGCGGACGGTTATATAATAGAAAAACCAAACAACAAATTGCTAGACTCTGAAATCGAACTCAAAACCGCATGCTTAGTAGGAAGATTAGTAACTAATATGCTTAAGAGGCAGTAGTTTGTTGTTTAATGTTGTCCATAGTCACCTGACACCATATACAGCTCATTCCTCAATCCATGGGAAAAAATAAACAAAAGTTTAATTACCATTCATTAATATAAGAAAGAAACAGTGTGTCGTGTTTCAAGGTTTTTTCCCAAAATATTACCCGCGCAGTGTGCAAACAATAGCCAGCCTTCACGCCTGCGACTCTTGGCCAATATAGGGTAAGCAGAAGCTTAGATATTGTCGCAATGGTAGTTAAGATTTTATGACGATGTGTTAATATTTATACCTGTGATGGTTGAATGAACAGCGATAGCTCTTGAGACAAAGAAATAAGAATATAAAAATGAAGAATTAGTATTATTGGATTATTCATCTGGGATTTTTGAATCTAACTGGCAAAATATGAATGTACCTACTATAGGCACACCTCTGCTTGCTCTCCCTTCCTTCCCTTCGGGGAATTCAGGCGTAATGTTATGTTATGTGTATGTAAGTTAATACACTATTTCAAATATTTTCTTTCATACAAACTTTGTCATGACAATTACAAATCCAACCTTACAGAAAAATCATCCATTTATACAAGCGTAGCCACTTAGAATTGATGTAAAAACATGTTAAAAATGATAGAAGATATCATTATGAATCAAAGACATTCAATACCTATAGACCGGACATACATCACGAACAAAATTTTTGTCCGAAAAAGTGTGTCCTGCTGGATACAAGTCTATGAGTTTTTTGTAGTACGCTCCGCTGCCGCTCCAATATTCATATATTATTCTAGATGGCGTTACTGAGACATGGGATCAAAAAATTTCTCTAACATTTCCTTGACATGCCCGCTCTATAGTATTTTAAATCTCTTTGTTATGAATACTACATATTAACATATTTTTTAATTTTATTTGATGTTGGGAAATTAGACGTATATTTGACAGATTGAGAACGAGAAATGAATGACAACGTTTTTAAAATATACCTGAAGTATTGTTCCTCAGATGTAGAATAGAATACTCTTAAATAATTATGAATGAACATAAACAAAGGAAAGTAAAGAAGGACCTGCAGTCTATGGTTTACACGTTTAAGTTGTGTTTGACCTTTGACCTTACATTCGTGTCAATTAGAGACACAATAGACAATGTCAGCGCGGATACCGGTGTCCTCTCGGGGTTTAATAAATTAAGGGTTATGTTGGTAATCTATACGTAATATTAAAAGTGAAAACTTGTAATTGGCTTTATTCTGTATATTACTGCTGACTATTTTAATGTTTTAGCTATAAGTTTTCCTAAAAGTAATAAAATAAGTTTCACGAGTTTTTCTTTTGTTTCTTTCTACGAGTAGGTACATGGAATTTAATGTGTAGAAGCGTATCTAATTCAGAGCATTTATTAGATGCGTACGGCGGATGTTGCGATATTGCGATGTGGTGTGTTTTATTACACATATGATTATAAATGTTGGACAATTTTCTTGCTACTGTCTTTCATGTTTTGGGGACACATCCCGTTATTTTGGAATAGCGGTGGTTAAGTGATGTTTATTACAGTATTTCTGTAAGTAGATCTTCCCAGAAGTGTTTAGTACAAGAAGATATGTTTGAGAGTTTAACAAAACAGGGCTTTGCAGTTGTTATGGCTCATTTGTCTGACTTTGAAACTTGATTATGTTTTACAGGTTTAAATGAAATTAAACAGCAAAACTAAATTTTTAAATCGTTTCATTACCACAAAATTTACATAAAAAACGTACTATTTACATTACATGAGTATTGCTAAAACATTTAAAAATAAATATTTACCTCAGTGTCTCTGGCGCTTGTCATCCATGGAGCCCTCCTCGCCCAGGATTTGGATGTTCCTCACTTGCTTGCGTGGGGGAGCGGCCGTGGTCAGCTCCGTGGGGGGCGCCACCGTGGGCATGAAGTCCGGACTGATGGCCAGAATCAGCATCTTCAACAACAAAGCCTCTCTTATTTCTGGTGGGAGGAACTCCGGCATCTCCTCGATATGGTTGGAAGAGGAGCCAGCGGTATCATACGGCCGAGAGTATAACCGCCTCCGAGGGACATACCGCTGACTCTCATATTGGTTCTCGTAACCCTGATTCTGATACTCCTGCCGGTACTGATCGTAACGGTAGTCGTAGCGATCATCGTCCTGGTACCGCTGGTACCGGTAGTCGTTCTCCGGACGATACAAGGACGGGCCAGGCATCATCTGGTCCATCAACACTTGCAACTTATTCTGCCTTAATATCAGAATGTGAAGCAAGCGGCGCAAATCTCTGGTACTCACAGGGGCGGCGATGGAGCTCATCTCTTCTACAGGGTTGTATCTCGGCTGGAAGAGGGCTGGTCTCTGGTAGGGGTTGACAAAGCGTCCTTGGTAACCTTGGAGAGGCACCCCTCTGTCGTCTACAGGGATCGGTATGATTCTGGTCACAGGTCTGACTTCGTACGGTTGTTGTGTCACTTCTGCAGTCGGTTGATGTCTTTGAGAATGTTGCGAGGTCTCCTTCACGTACTGCGGCTCCAATACTTTGTTCTGGAATTCATATTGGATAAAGGGCCGCGTGTTCCCGATAGGCACTGGTGCTCCTGGGTTATCCCTCAAGTACTCCCGTGTTCGGAAGTGTACAGCTGCTGGTGGTCTTTGGTAGATAGGCTGCTGGTGATCGTATTCTTGGTCATCATGATGTCTTTGAGGTTGAATGTGAACTACTGGCACTGCGTTTGTGGTCAATATATGGTCTTGATCGAAAACACGTCCTGTACTTGCCTCGATTGTGGTTTCTTGCTCCTGGATTGGCACATCTTGGTATTGTTGATGGATTTTCTGTCTGGCAGCCACTAAGGAGTGTATAGGCACTAATCTTGGCCTGGGAGTTGTAGTCGTGAACAAAGGTCGAACAGTTCCCATAGAAAGGTGGCTACCATAGACATCAGTTGAATCGTCTCCCACAGATTGCTGTAAACTGACCATACGGGGGTTGGGGCTAGTTCCACTTAACTCACGACGAATAGTGTTAGCTCTGTTTGTATTACTTTCTTGATCTTTCTCAGTAACACGTTCGTACACCGGCTTCAGTGTCGCGGGAATCTTCGTAGTCGTTTGTCTCGTAATCAAGTCATCTTTCACTGTCGCCGACATCGGTTTTAAGATCTGCGTTCGTGTTTTCATATCGTCGAGTTTTGGTTTGTATAAACTTAAAATGTTTGTCGTCGTTTCTTCAACCTTTTGGGATTCCGTTGTGGTCTCACCATATGGAGCTCGTGTCGAACTGGCATGCACTCTTCTCCTTGGTATAGCTTGAATCACAGTTCCTCGCGTGGTGTACGACCCTCTTGTAGGGTATACAACGGTAGGCAAAGGCCTTCTAGTAGTCGATGACACTGTCTTATTCACCCTCACTATCATTGTCGGAGTACTAGGCGTCGTACTAGTAGTCACCGGGACCGGTGTACTATCACTGGAAGATGTATACGTCACACGTTTGATCTCGCCATCCTGGTCAATGTAGCCAAATGTGCCCTTAACATTACCAAGGACATCCTTATTCTCGATCTTGAAGGTGCCATCGTCAGCCTCGTATCCTATGGTGTATGAGCCATCGTCGTTCAAGCGTCGGATCTGTTTCACTATTTGTATCTTTTTCGGGTCAGCAGTTTCACTGGCTTTAAGGATCTCTTTGGTGGAGTTGGTTGGTGACTCAGTCGAGGCATGTTCGGTGGAGTTGGTCGCAGCTGCTGTCGTAATGCACGCGATGATGATGAGGACGATCATCTCGTCAGGCGGGTTGTCGGCATGTCGACGGTACGGCGGCGCCGCGCCCGCGACTCCCCTATATAAAAATATCGCCCCACTCTCAAAGCCACCGTGCGAAAATTGCGCAAGCGCCACTATTGTTGTCATTTCATTATCTGAAACGGAAAATCTTTTTCTCTTTAGCTACACTTGTGCCGTAAGCTCCCAATTGTTTAATTGTCCAAATAGTTTTGTTAAATTACTTGTATGTGGACAGATTCGCTTTTTAGGGCGTTATAGATTTCGGTGCTGGTGTTATTTTAATTGTTCGATTGTTTCTGCGTATGTTATGGGTGGTTGGAGGCAGTCTGTTTGTCTGTCTGCTCCCACGGTAGTCAAAGTCAAATTCGTAATAACCACTTGCGGTTTTTAGGTCATGCCAATGTTAATTACAGCCATATCTGTAGAACGTGTGTATCAACATTGAAGAGTTTCTGTTCTCTTGTATTGCAAAAATAGATCTGCATTCAAGGTCGTGTATGAATCACTTTTATCCTTATTTCTTTCATTCCATTCTATTGTGAAGATAGATAGACAGCATGGATGGCCTGGTGGTGTGACCGCCAAGTGCGGTGGTCTCGAGTTCAAACCCTAGGCACGCATGTCTGATTACTCAGATTCATGTGGGTATTGTATAATTATCACTTGTAATAACGGTGAAGGGAAACATCGAGAAGGAACCGGCATGCCTGAGAGATATTTCTTAAGGGCATGTGATGCCTAGTCAAAGGCCCATGGGTGGCCACACCATGATTAGTCACTAACCGCAACATAAGAAGCAGAAGATTGTAAAGATCCTTTATCTTGACTAGGTAGGATCTTCGCCAACATCACCGAATTAAACACCATCGGCGTAGTCATTGGCCTCTGTTCCTTCTCGATTCAATTCATTCACCTTGCTGCTCAAACTGACAGGTGATCTGTATCAGCGTTCTCACGGGCAGTATATACATATTACGTTCATTTGTCTTTGTTAGTTATTACCAGCGAGTATATCACCTCATTAGCATTGTGGTAATGAATGGAGTTACGGATTATAAGCTCTTGGGTTCGATTCCTAGTCATGTAGACTAGGTGCAGTTGTTATAAATAAATAAATAAATATTCCACAACTTTCACACAACGCTATTTAGTCCCAAGGTAAGCAGAGCTTGTGTTATGGGTACTAAACAGCTGATAAACTTACTAATTTATTTCTAAATACATTCATATTATAGATAAATTACACCTACACCCAGAAGAAATGATCGTGCTCATGACACAAACAATTGTCTTGGGTGGGAATCAAACCCCCGACCTACGGCATAGCAGTTAGGGGAGCTAACCACTAGACCAACAGGCTATTCTGTTATGTTCATATATTAATAGATAATTGATCAAATGAAGACACACAAAGTTACTGGTGTTAATAAAAAAAAACATTATATTTGAAAAGAAAATTCGTTCTTGCAACAAAGCGGTGAATATAGGATTCGGTAGTAAATAAAAAAATATCTTCCTACATTATTTGCACATTACCAATCTTGTATATCTTATGGACCAGGTGATTAATGCGGGCATTATACATAATGTACGAGCATTATGAATAATGTCTAGCTCTCACTTCATTATTTATCACATTGCACGGTCATTATTATATTAATATAATAATTGGGCAATATGACGTTAAATATGACGCGGTGTGAGGGCGGGGAGGGAGGCACGCATGGCGTGGCACGTTTTGACTAATCAGAGACCGCCTTCCAGCGTGCGACAGACTTCAAGCGCTATTGATTTTGTTTAGTTTTGCATTGTAAGCGAATACGAACGGACGCGGATGGGTTTTACTTTCGTAACTCTGTGTTAACGCGAGTGTGTTAGCGAACCATAGTGAAACAGCTGTCATTGTGTATTTTAATAATTAATCATGGATATTTCGAAATTAAACGAAATGAATCGTCAATTTGACGAAAGATTGAGTGAATTAATGTCACTTAAAGGACAAAATACTCAGTTTTTCACCAACGAAAGCTATACTGAGATGATTGAAAAAGTTAAATCTGCAAAATCAAAGAAGTCGCATAAAAAACCCGAAGATTATCAGCGTTTGCGAAGATTTGACGTCATGGCTGTTGGAGAAACAGAGAAATTGATTGTTCCAATCAAAGACAATATGATTAGGTACTACGTGAAAAACAACGAGATATTTCAGGTTTTGCATGATACCCACCTGAGTGTAGGGCATGGTGGTAGAAACCGGATGGAGAAAGAACTAAATTTTCGGTATAAAAATATTACGAGGGAAATGATTGCCATTTACTTAAACCTATGTGATAGCTGCGAAAAGAAACGTAGCGTTCCAAAAAAAGGATTAGTTGTTAAACCTATTCTTAGCGGGGAAATGAATGCAAGATGTCAAGTAGACCTTATTGACATGCAGTCACAAAGAGATAATCAGTATAAATTTATACTTGTATACCAAGATCATCTCACAAAATTTGTGCAGCTCCGTCCGCTCAAGACCAAAACTGCTGAAGAAGTAGCATATGTACTACTTGATATTTTTACAATATTCGGTGCACCAAACATTCTTCAAAGCGATAATGGCAGAGAGTTTGCTAGTAAAATTGTTCGGGAAGCTTGTGAGATGTGGCCCGAATTGAAAATTGTACATGGAAAACCGAGACACTGTCAAAGCCAAGGGTCAGTAAAGAGAGCAAACCAAGACATAGAGAATTTGCTGAGTACGTGGTTGGAGGATAACAACAGTAAGAAATGGTCGGAAGGATTACGTTTTGTACAATTAATGAAAAATAGGGCCCATCACACAGGTATTAACTGTACTCCATACGAAGCCATGTTTGGAATGGAGTTGAAAGTAGGGCTTAAAAGTTCTTCTATACCACATGAGGCTCTGCTTGATATTAATTCAGAAGAAGACTTGGAGAAACTTTTATCTACTGAGAACACTATTACCGAAAGGAATCTAGTGGTTTTCACCGAAAATGATCAAGAAGAGTCCGCCAAAAATGGTCAAGTAGAGTCCGCCAAAAATTATCAAGTAGAGCCCATCAAAACTGACCACGTGGAGTCTACTCAAAATGATATGAATTTATTTACAGCTAGCTCAAGTCAATTTTCGTTAACTTTTACCGTAGATGATTAGTCTGAAAAAACTTCAAATACAGATTCCAACGCAATACCCACAAACGAAAACGAAAACCTGGAGCGCAAAACAGAAAATGTTATGGCAGTTAGGAAACTAGCTTTAAGTAATTTGCAGAAACAAGCAAATAAAATGTTGGATGTATCAAGCGCTAAATATCCCATGGCTGCAATTTGCGACACTTTTTTTTTTTTTTTAATATTATAAACCAGTTGACTGCAATCCCACCTGATGGTAAGCAGAGATGCAAACAGTGATGGTGAAGCGCACTAGTTTATTAAGAGCCTATTCACTCTAGCCTTGAAGACACCTAAATTATAATCGGACGGGAAGACCGCAGCAGGCAAGTTGTTCCAGTCCTTCGATGTACGCGGTATAAACGACGAAGCGAAACGCTTTGTCCGAATCGTGGGAGTGCCAACGATGTAAGGGTGGACACGCGCCATACGGGTTGTCCGATGGTAGAAAGGTGATGGCGGAATCAAGTCATGTAATTCCCGTGCACACTCTCCAAAATGTATCCTATAGAAAACCGAAAGGCTAGCTATCCTACGCCTATGCTCAAGGCTTTGCAGATTGGTTTTAACCAAATCTGGGTCACCAATAAGCCTCTTCGCACGCCTCTTTACTGAGTCCAAAGCTGCTAGATGACATCTGGCAGCACCAGCCCAACACTGTAAGAGTCCGAGTTCCTGATGTTGATCGCGCTCGTAGTGATGGAAGAAATATGCTTGCTACCGTCATTGAAGTAACAGCCTCTAACCTTTATAAACTGGGAACAAAACAAGGTGTTTTAAATCAACTATATTCAAGAAACCAATTTACTGTCTGCAAGGAAAGATTTATTTCACTTGAAGATGTTTCAGAGACAGAGATTTCGCTGAGAGAGTGTTGTAGAATGTCCTCTAAATGCGGAGGGCAAGGTTATAGTAGATGTGGTTGTAAAAGTGGTTGCAAGTCAAGTGGTCAAGTAATATATGTAGTTCTCGCAAAGCTAAAAAGTTGTGTACCTCAGTTGTTCTATTAAATAAATCTGTTACTTGCTACTTATTGTATAATTATTATTTTCAACTTTATGTTCTATTTTACCTAAATTTTCAAACTTCAAACTTTAGTTTATTTTATGTTTTATAATAATAAGTCATTGTTATAAAACAATATTAGACATGTTGTGTTTTTTTTTGTTTTTTAAATATGTTTTATGTTATATTTTGAATATGACATTCCTTAAGTTTTAAATGCAAAAACTAGTAGATTTTTATGTAGAAGCCCTTGATAATTAATCCAAATAATGAGTCTGATTTAAATGGTTAAATATTTAGTTTATTTTAAGTTAAATGACAATAACAATAAAAAAAATAGTAATTAAATATGTTTGTGTTACTCTGCCCAAAATGTGATAGACAATATGTACAATGACCGGTCAATTTGATTATTTGAATAATTCTTATCAAATAGCACTCTCATATTGGGCATTTTTCATAATGACCGGGCATTATGTATAATGCCCAATTTCTCACTTGGTCCATAACATATACACGCTCACCCGAAGTTTACCAAGCAAAAATGTAATAATGACCATGATGGAATTTTGTGTATTTTTAAGTAATTTTGTAGGGAAAATACGATAAACCGTTTTCCTAACCAGCACACAAACAAAGAAATGTGTACTAATATAGGTATCTGTCCCTCAGTAAGTCAGTACCCATTATACCCAAATTGCCTATGTCATACCTACTCACTTAAGTCTGACTTGGTTTTTTTTTGCTATTACACCAATTCAAAGATATATAATATACAAACAAGATTATTAAAGATGGTAGTACCGCATAAAATTAAACTGAAATATAAACCCAATTATGATAAGTTGTTCGAATATTGTTAAGTCCTAAATGTATTTGATAAAGTTAAATTAGCAGTTGTCTCTGATTACTGTGAGAATCATATAGGAAAGTTACAAAAATCAAGTAGGCCTAATTTTGTTCGTAACCTGTCGTACCTGCCTTTATATAAGCTGCCAAATGTTAACAATGAATACGGAAAAAGGGTCTGGACGTATGCTCTTCAAAACATTCTAAACAAATTGCCCAAGGAAATAGCCAAAAAGTTAGAAAATAAAAAGTCTCGACAAATGAAAACATTTTAATAGTATATTTTACCACCGATAAGTCTAGAGTGGGGGAGGGGCCTGCGTGTAGGTCTACTAACTAATGTACAGACGCCAGCACATCAAGTTACCCCAATGTGTAAAATTTTCTCAATTGAATATGACCCTTATTCTTAGAAATTTGACACATTGGGGTAACTTGATGTGCTGGCGTCTGTACATATCTGTGAGTGAGTAACACCTAAAATAAACTTAGCGCACGTAATCTTACCACTAAAAGATTGAGCGCTATTTAGGTAAATGTAATTATTTAGTATGCATGCTAGAATAAATAGGTTGTTTTTTTTTTTAAACCAATTAGACATCCTAATGCAGCGAAAGTGATCCGAATATCCGTCATTACAGGTAAATAACAAAATAAGAGCCTAATACAAACATAGATATCATTATAAAAACATCAACAAGTAATTAAGCACATAATAAATCTTTCTGTATTAATTTTAACAATGACGATTGTGGCTTACATGTGATTGTATTCAGAGTTGACGGTTCCCACGAAATTGTTGCAAATATACCTCTAAGTAGTGAAGGGTCTAAAATATGAATTTGTTAATTTTGTTACGGCTTTTACGGTTAAAACCGCGAGGACATTCAAAGTTCTTGATTTTGGTGAAACTCATATACTTTGATTGAACCTAAACGGCTTTATTTACACTATATCTACGTGTACTTAAGTGGGTATATTAACTCTATGAAAATAAGCTCAATTAAGATCAATTTTACAACGTAATTGACTCGACAAGATTATTTTGCAAAACTTTTTTACAAAAAATTAAACCGACTTCAAAAAACACTAAACGGTGTAAAATAACTCTAAATTAGGAAGTCTGTGGCTTTGGTGGTTTTGTCTCATTCATGATTGGCCACCGACTTCCGAATTTAGACTTATTTTACACCGTTTAGTGTTTTTTTGAAGTCGGTTTAATTTTTTGTAGAGAAGTTTATTATTTTTCCATTTTTAGTGGTTCCCATACAAATATTTGCCAAGAATTTATTTTATATTGTTAATTGTTAACAATACATGTACAGACAGTAACAGATATGATAATAGGGTTATCCACTTATCCCTAATAAATGAAAATTAACATAGGTACCTAACTGTCGAAATCTAGGTATATTGTACACATCTGCGTACCCCTCAGAGCATACAGGCGTAACGATACATCATGTTGTTGTATAAACAATAAACATCCAAGCGATTCCAGCAATCACGACAGATTGGCCGTCTATTTTTGAAGAGTTCCGTTGTATATCTCCGAAGATCAGCACCAGATCTTCACCAAATTAAAATGGGACCACCTCAGGAGCATACTCTTTCAAATAAAAAAATAATTTTGAGAATCGGTCTACAAATGGAGAAGAAATCAGGTAACATACATAAAAAAAAATAAAACAAACAGACGAACATAGAACCTCCTCCTTTTCTGAAGTCGGTTAAAAATGTTTCATTACCTGTCCAGCCTTTTTCCAAACATGTCTTCCAGCTGGATACTATAACAATATCTTATCTTATCTTATCAATTTCTAAGCAAAACAAGACTTCTTAGGTAAACTACTTAGTCGTTAGACTTTTGGGCTTCGCACCGAAGCAGTTTAACTGTCAAAGATATACAATTGACAGCTGAGCCCAACTGATCAACATGATTTCCGATACACAGGGTAATGTAACCCCAAACAGACCTCGGAAAGCTCTGCTTAATCTTAAGTAAGAACATCTACTAATCATATTATTATAGGAATAAATACCATAAATTAAAAATTAAAAAAACCATCCACGCAAAAAAGTTAAGCTCACATTTAAAAAGTTAAAACTAATGTTTTCCTTTACACTTTTGAATAGGGGGTTTTTAAAATATAAAAAAAAAATATATTTTAAAATGTTTAAACTTGATTTTTGTCATCAGTGCATTGTATGAAGAATCTTAATGCTGGTTAAAACATATCCAAACACGACATATCTGCTAAAACACAAAAGATCTGATAACTTTGAAACGGCTGAACCGATTTTGATTAATTAAGTCTAAGAACCATCGCAAGAAAGCCTGCTTTAAAAAAAACGCATCTAAATCGGTTCACCCGTTTAAGCGCTACGGTGCCACAGACAGACATACAGACACACACACACATAGCGGTCAAACTTATAACACCCCTATTTTTGCGTCGGGGGTTATAAAAAATCGAATGTCCAACTTGTCTACCCTTGAGCCACGGATTCTACAATTTTCAGATTTATTCATTGACTGGTTTGTTGGTCCAGTGGTTAATGACCCTGGTTTCTATGCCGGAGATCGTAAGTTCGATTCCCACCCAAGACAAATGTTTGTGTGGACGTTTTTTCGGTGTCTGGGTGTAATTTATCTAAAATATGTGTGTATTTGGAAATATGTAGGTAAGTTTATTTATCAGTTCTCTAGTTACTCACCGCACAAGCTCTACTTAGTTTAGGACTAGATGGCATTGTGTGAAGTTGTGGAATATTCATGAATATCCAAAAACCTTTAAACATACAGACTGTCACATTCATAACATTATGTACTAGGGAAGATGGGAGGCTACCTTTCGTGCTAACCAGCATTTAGGTTGTGGAGGCAGATAGGCAGTCCTTCCATGCTAGATATTGGTATAAGTACAACTGCATTGAAGATACACTGGAAGCTGACCCCAAAATAGTTGGGAAAAGGCTCTAATACTTACAGTGGTAGAGGATCCAGTCGGGTTTTACGGTTAACTCGGCTAACCAGCTCAGACATTATCTCCATAGTCCTTAAATGATATGACTAAGATGTGATCTCTTAATTTGTTTCGGTGGTTCTTCACTCAGTAACATAACCTCTCTTATATTTTGCGTGCATAAAAATGTTTGGTAAAGCCCACAACGTACCTACCTGAAACCATCAAAAGATACCCTGGCTTCGGGGCTTACACCGGGAAAGTTTGGAGTTCTTACCTCAATAGAACCACCCTGGTAGTCACATGGAAAAACGCACAGTGTCCTCCTAAAATACCATTTCATTCAGTGCCACCTCTTAGCAAAGCCTGTTTGGCACATAATGGGGTATCTTTAATACCTACCTTAACCCACGTTTCACCAGATACATAAGTCCCAAGCATTAGAAGCGAGGTTATTGTCATCAACCGGGCACAAATACAATATCAGGAAACCAACTAAATCACTTTGCCTGGACCCGAAATTGAACCCTGTACTTACAGCTCGACCGGGGCGCTCGCGTTAACAAACCATCATTATTCATTATACATATACAGCTCCATCTAGTAGTAAATGCAAGAGCTAATAAATTGAAAAATGTGAAAGTAACTTTGATCTTCTATCGTAGCAAACCATTTGTTATACGAATCTATTGAGCATAGGCTATGTTGGTTACGAAAAGCTTTAAATATATACCGCTAGAGGGCACTTGGATAATATCTCTGTGTCTAGTGACGGTGCTGCTTAAGGGCTTAGTACACTATCTGATTTGTAGAATCCTAATATGATGGAATGGTAGATATCCCAACCATACGTGCTAAACGCTATGGCAACACATTCAATGTGCGAACAGCTAAAGAGTGGAATTCCCTGCCGGAGTCAGTGTTTCCTGATAGCTACTAGGAGTCTTCAAGTCAAGTGAACAGGTTGCTTCTAGGCAAGAGTGCTTCATCGTCGACCACATCATCGCTTACCATCAGGTGAGATAGTGGTCAAACGCGTGCCTATCAGTACTAAAAAAAAAACCTAACTAGGAAATCGGAAGGTGTAATCGCAGTTAGGACAGATTGGATCCGATTTATAGTACCGACGACAGCTTGGTTGCTTCCTAACTAGGGTGCTAGTTAGGATGCTACAAATCAGATAGTGTAATAAGCCCTTTAATTATTGCAAATCCAACGTACCATAGCTTAAACTCCCGTCTCGGACTTTAAATCGAAATTAAAAATTGTTTAATCAAACTTAACACATAACATCACGCCTGTAATACCCAAAGGGTTAAACTAGAGGTATACTTGATCGACTGTCGGGAGGACACGCTGGCAGAGTGTGCCGCTCGGGAGGAGCCGCGCCGTGCCCTCGTCTCTGGAGTAGGCGACTTGTCGCTGCCGGCCGTGGTCGAGAGGATGGTTGGAAGCGTGTGAGAAGGAACACGGGGTGGTTTTTAGTCAGTAAGAGTCTGACAGACCCCTCCACCTCCCCAGGCGGGGGACATCCATGAGGATTTTCCACCCCTCAAAAAAAAAAAGAGGTATACTTGTAGTCATAGAAATCTAAGTACACCCACATTTCACCAGGTATGTCTAAGTCCCATGTAATAGGGGGCAAGCCTATTCCCATCAAACGGGCACAAACAATCAATTAGGGCGATAGCGGTGGCGCTTAATCAATTAGGCTTAAAATCTAACCGTTAATTGCAGTTCGGATGCAGTTTGAATTGGAATACAGTTGACACGACGTTGTTTTTTTTCAAACTGCACCCGAACTGCAATTTGCGGTTGGATTGCAGTTGAAATGCGGTTCGTCTGTCTAAAAGCCCTAAAGCGCAATACCATTTAGTGTAAATTCTCAGTTGCCATCAAAGTTTGGTGTGCAATTAGACGCCAGGAAAAAAAAATATCAATGTAAAGATAGCCAAAAGTCATCCTGCTCGGATATCTATGGCTCAGCTTACAACAATTTACTAAATTTAAACTGAAAGTGGCAAAAATTGTAAAACGTAACGTAATTTCCACTAAGTTTTGCCGGTGGATTCAGTAAAAATCACCCTGTGAAAACTTGAGTGAAGTGCACTGTCAATGTATAACAATAGCCTCATATTAAGTAGTATGGACTGACAAATCAATTCGCCTTTACTTTACTGTATTTTCACGAAGTTAGTTTTCCAGAATACTGCACTGCTGTTTGGGATAATACGCCCGCAATTCGCCACTTAAGTTAAGTGCCTTGTGCAAAATTGTGAGCCCGTTGCATCTTACCGGACACAAATATGGGAAAAACTATATATATAATATTCTGCGATATTATATTCTTCATTTCACTGGATTGTTAGTCTGTAAGCCTTCCTTAAAATAAAATAAATAAATAATCAATAATTATTTTAAAACTAGCTTATTAAGAAAAAGTGTGATCTGTATGGCTCCTGTTATCTTTAATAAAATTCCTTGTCAAATGAAAAACTTGCCATTGATGAAATTTAAAAAATGTTTTTCAGAATTACTCGTAGATAAATGTTACTATTCTGTCCAGGATTTCCTAGATGACATATTCTAATAACCGACTACTAATTTTGTATAACAATTTATTATATTTGCATGCCAACAAGGCAGAATGTACACGGATCTTATTATGTTATTGACCATCTTATTTTGTATGTACAGACGCCAGCACATCAAGTTACCCCAATGTGTCAAATTTTCGCAATTGAATATGAACCTTATTCTGTTTGACATAAAGTTGAAAAACGATCAAAGAAATTTGACACATTGGGGTAACTTGATGTGCTGGCGTCTGTACCTGCATTCTAAGCAAATAAAGACATATTATTATTATTATTTTTATGCGCTTATATTTCTCGGAACCCTTGAGTTCCGGACCTTTGGAAGACGTACGAGAAGCCTAAGCCAACTCGCAGAGGCCCTTTGTCGTTTTTAATGCAGTGAGGTACCAATCGCAGATTTTCCCTGTATGCATTATGCAAATGCACCCAAGGAAAACCTACGACTAGTGCAAGACTATTGCAGACTAAAGTAACAAGTAGTAAGTTTATTATTATTATTATTATTATTAACTACACACTATACACTAATTAAATACCTACTTGCAACTTTTAATAATGAGTGTTTTTTTTTTAAATTTATTAGTCTATTGAGAAATTAATTCAAACTTAAGTTAAAATAATCTCTTACCTTACCCATCAAGAAGCATCATGCGATTATTTTATTTATCTGCGGTTTATTTACGTTTTTATTAAATATTTATTCCAATTTTATAATTCATTCTTTTATTTACTTACTACACATACTTTTGTAATTTACTTTAAATTTCAGTAGGATGGTCGACATGGGCTTCGTTTACCAAATAAATAAACACTGAAGAAGGAAGTTTTTATAAACTTTCCCTGGAGGGGGTTTAACATAGGGTAAAAATTTGTATGAAAGTTCATCATTTATTGCCGAGGGTAATCCGAGCGCGCGGCTTGACACATAGAAAAGTAATTCTAAGAAATATGAAAGTAGTAACTCATTTGACTATTATCGGGTTTCTCCAATAAAAATGCGGAAACCTCGGTGCGCGGGCGCAGGTAACTAGTAAATTATGAGCGAGTTAATTATTGACTTGTATGTCTTCTGGTAAGGTAGATGGCTAATTGCTGATCTGGTTGTGCAAGGTGGGTGTTGACTGGTAATTATGATTTGTAGTTCTTGTGCTTCTTTAATACAGAAGACTGCACATCAAGTTACCCCAAACTGTCAAATTCACCCATTGAATTATTTTAATATAACATAACGTCATGCCTGTAATCCCCGAAGGGCTAGGCAGAGGTGTACCTGGTAGTACACCCACATTTCGCCAGTTATTTTTGAGTCCCATGTAATAGGGGGCGAGCTTATTGCCATCAATCGGGCACAAATCCAGACTCCGGGCTGCTACTGAGAAATTCCAGATAGAAAAACTCAATAACACTCTGCCCGACCTGGGGATCGAACCCGGGACCTCATGCTCAACAGTAGCGCTTGCGACCACTAGACCAACGAGGCAGTCGAAAATCGGCAGTCGGGAATTATTTTAACGTGAGCCTTTATCTAGGTACCTACTTGTTATTAAGTTGAAAAACTATCAAAGAATATTCTGGTAGCTTGTTGTGCTTGAAGCTGCATGGGATGCTGCTATATCTTAAGCCCCTATTGTTGTTTGAAGTTTTTATAGAATGAGAAGCTCGTTTATTCTGGCTTTGTTACTATTGGTGTGTGGACTACTGCACCTTATCATTATCATCATTATTTTTCGTCGTGGGTTTGATTCCCACCCAGGACAAATGTTTGTGTGATGAGCACGATCATTTGTTCTGTGTCTGAGTATAATTTATATAAATATCTGTATTTAAAAATATATAAGGCGTTGTGTAAGAAATTGTGGAACATTTATTTATTTATTTATTTTAGCCTAAAGACGTCCATTGCTGGACGTAGGCCTCTCCCAAGTATCGCCACAACAACCGGCGCCTAGATTCTTTTATTTTTATGAATCTTGGGCTGTTTGTTTATTTGAGTCAAGCTGACAGATTACTTGTCTATGGTCTATGTTATTGTAGTGATAAATCATTACTAATTATGACGATTTTTCTTTTTTTTCTCTGTAGTTTTCATTATAAGATTTTTTTTCTAGTTTTCTTGAAGTAGGGGTGCTAACTACGAACATTTACGTATACATATTTTGAATAATAAGAACTATTCTATAGAAGTAACCGAAATTGTGCACCTTACATATTTTAAAGTTGCTAATTATGTTCTTTATTCATACGATATCGGTTACTTAATCATAGCCGTAACAGAATCGTGCGCTTCACACTGTTTTTTTACAACTTGTTCAATAAAACCTTCACCTTCACTGCTCGCTCCAGCGAACAAACCATCGTAACTAATGTTGTAACAATAATAACGGTAACATTGAAGACAAACAACAAATAAACACACACAATGTTATAAAAAATATAATTTATTATTAAAACAAAAAGTGTTACAAATGATCATTTGTAAATTTTTACAATAACGCGCCACGGGAACAGTCGCGCGCGAAAGTCATTCCATACGTTACAATATTTATTTTATACTTAAAACACTATTTCCTAGAATTACATTAAGGTACTGATTAGACACAGCGTATTATGTACACGGAGGCGACCATTGTCCGTCCATAAACACTAGATATAAAACATACACACTTTCGCACTCGATTATACTATTCGACCAATCGGAGATTGTACATTGCTTATGGCCTTACCGGAGAGACTGTTGCTGACTGGTCGATAGCGATTAACTAGCTCAGCTAAGGTTAGCTCTACGACTAAAACTGGATGCCGTGCCCTCTGAGGAAGGCATCGATCTGTCCAGAGGAGGCTGACTCTCCACGCGGCGCCACGTAGTAGAACTGCGGGGTGTCCTCCTGCCCTTGCGACGACACTTGTAGTCTCTGGGCCTGCGCCCTCGCAGCCGCGCGATCCCTCTGCAACTGACTCTGCTGCAATTGTTGCTGCTGCGCAAACAGTTGCTGTGAGTTTTGGAACTGGTTCTCAGCCTGCTGCCTCTGGTACACTTGTTGAGTGTTCTGCAGCTGATGTCTGTACAAAGGCCCACTGGAGGCAGGAGAAGAAGGCGCTGGCGGGAGCTGAGGAGAGGGCACGAACGGCCTAGGTTGCTGCTGCTGAGTAGCGACGTATGGCTGTAGCCTCTGGTTCAGGTTCAGCTCTCCCTTAGTCTGAGGCAAGCTCTGGTACAGTTGAGTGTTGTACGAGCCACTTGAAGGATCGTAAACCAGCTCGGTAGAGTACAGTGGGTTGCCGCTTGGAGCAGGTGCGGCCAGAGATGTGGCCTTCGTTGGATTAGCTCCAGCAGATGTCGTCGACTGCAGTTGTTGTTGGTTTTCACGGTGGAATTTGGCGAACTCAGCAGCAAAGTCAATCTGGCCAGGCCTGGACGGGCTGACGGTGGTAATCACAGCTGGGGCGGGAGAGGGCGAGTAGTTCGGTTGAGGACTGTACTGGATCTGAGGTTTAGCGGTCACTTGGACAAGCTGTGGCCTGAACGTAGTCGCTGGGGGCAGAGTTCTGGGCGTTGTCACTTGTAGAGGGCGAGGAGTGATGGAGATAGGGCTAGCTTGGTAGGCAGGTCTCCTGGCTGGCTGCGGGCGTTGAACTACTCTTTGTCTGATATGCTGCAGAGGCTCCTCTTCAACTTCATCTTCATCAGCATCACGGAAGTCGTTCTGGAAGAAGGTCGTTGGGGGTCGTGGGGTCGTGGGGCGGGGAGCCGCTACTGGCCGTCTGGGATAGTTGGGTTCGGGGTCGTCTCTTTCTGCGGAGTTGGGGGCTGAAGGTTCATCTTCCTCTTCCTCGTTGGGGCGGTTAGGGTCGCAAGGATTGCCGGACACGTAGGTGAACTCTCGCTTGTTGCCGTCGGGGTCAACGTACCCATACTTGCCGCGGACGACGCAGTCAGTACCTCGTGTTTCTTCCTTGAAGGAACCGTCAGCTGCCTCGTAACCGAATGTGAAACTACCGTCGTCGTTGACCTGGAAGATGGAAAAGTACGTGTTAATCGGAGTACTAGAAAAGCAGCGTACAGGCCTGAATCCTATTTCTCATCTCATCATCATCTCTCTCATTAATTCAAACTGAAACTGGTAATCTTAAAACTGAGCAGGATTTAATTGATATCTATTTATCCTCTCCATACCTTGTTGTAGTTCCTGATAGTCTGTACGGGCGGCTGTTTCGGTCCTTCTTGAACCTGCTGCTGCGGTTTCAGCCTAGCGGGCTGACGTTGCAGGGCCCTGGGCTCATACTCCTCGTCCAACCTGTCTGAGGCTCGGTACAAGCCGTCATACGAATCCGCTGCTACTAGCACCACCTGGAAACAGTTAAAAATTGGATAGAATTGACCTAATATCCGATGACGATTGATGATATTCGATACCAAAATAATCATAAATTATACTTTAAGAAATAAGACATGAGTCTCACCTGATCACCAGCGGCACGGTCCTGAGCTTGCGGTTCGTAGTCGTACTCATCCTGGATGGGCTGCTGCAGCCTCGGCCTGGGACGAGCGCCTGCCACCAGGCCCACACTCAGCACTACACACAGCATCTGAAGAGAGAGAGAGAATGATATTAGAAAAATTGGATGAGATTCTAAATTCACGGCGTCGAAAGAAGACATGTTTTGTTTAGAGTTTTAGATCTATTTATACGAAAGGAGTCATAAATAAAATGAAACACAGTTCTTAAATATACCTTCATTTGTCTTGCCTATAAATGTATTTTCTTTCTTACTTTCTTTTGTTGAACTAGACGTCACGCGGTTCCCGTGGGTATACAGGCATAAAAATTAGTTTCGGAGCCTATACAAGGCAAACAAACAATCAAATCTTTCCGCTTTATAACATTATATTACATTATTATTCTCATTTTCGCTTTTATTTCTCGTAACCCTTGGGTTTCGGACCTTTGGAAGGCCTTTGGCTAGACTTTTTGAGGGGCCGAAGCCAACGCGCAGAGGCCCATTGTCGTCTTTAACTAAATGAGTCACCAACCGCATATATTTTGCCTGTATGCTTTAGAGAATTGCACCCAATGAAAACCAACGGCTGGTGTAAGACTATTGCAGACTATGGTAACAAAAGTACTTGACTATAGACTAAAGTGGCTAAAATAAGCTGAATACCTAAAACGCTGAAGGACAGATCTCAGTATAGATCTCATTACATAGTCGAGGGAGAAAGGAATTGTACTTTTAGTGAGCTAAAAACTATATAATGTTTTCTATATCAAAAATAGAAACTTCGCACAAACAGCTTTACTACAACATTACTGAAGAGCGAAGACATTTACATACAAGGCCGGTCTCATACAATCCATCTAGAAAGTTTCGACATCAACTAAACTGAAAATTAAACTAATGAATCTCTATTTTGTTCTAGACTGTACGGACAAGTGACTAATCGCATGTTGTGCTCGGATTAATTAACATTGAGCAACTCGATGATTGCAGGTCTTCGTTCTAAAGTGTCTGTGAAGTACCATGTTTATATACATAGATCTAAATGTTATATTATTAATAGTAGCTGCCCCTGGCAAACTTTATTGTGCGGTGTGCCTTAGAATCAATTTATTAAATTTGTCCATTTTTTATTAGTTTACGTCCTTGTTTCAGACCTACTGAATATACACACATAATTTTATAAGAATTTGTGAAGCCGTTTCGTGTAACAAACATAGTGACTGGAGAATTTTATATAAATATATATATTAGACTGCAGCGAAAACATCGGGTTACTACCTTTTTATAAACATGCGCACGTAACAGGTCGGATGTCTAAAATCGTTTCAATTACTGTATTTGCAAATATGAAAAGTAAAAATTGGCCAAGTGCGAGTCGCGCACTAAGGCTTACGTACCGTCCTCCTTAGCAAAAAACGTTAAAAAAATCACGTTTGTTGTATGGGAGCCCCACTTTGATATTTATTTTATTTGTGGTAATAGCGGTAGGTACACGAAATTGAAAACAGAAAACAGAAAGTTGAAATTTGCACAGCATCTATGAAAATTTGGTTCGTGAGATACAGTCTGGTGACAGACAGACAGACAGACAGACGGACAGTAGAGTCTTAGTATTAGGGTCACGTATTTGCCTATTGGGCACAAAACCCTAAAATGGGGGCTTCCTATTAAAACAAACGTTATAAATTGGAGTTAATAGTACGTAGTAGGTATACTCATACTTAAGTAATTTTTATCATTCAACCATGAATGTTATACTTTATTGCTGCATAGGCAACAGCAATAAAATATGCAACAATGCTCTTTTGAAACTAAATATTTCGATTTTAAAAGACGGTCGTTAATGGCGGAACAAATTACGATAATAACTAACTTTAGTTCAATCGTGTATCCGATTTACGTGAAATGTTTTGTAACTAAATATTTGTTCTCTGAAATCTGTTTCATGTATACTTAAAGGTCGAAAGATTTTCAATAAAATCATAAGGCTGATTTTTATTTATTTAACATAGCGTAACGCGGTTTCACCTGGTTAGTTCCCGTTCCCGTGGGAATACAAGGATTAAAAGTATAGCTTATGTTACCCGGGGATTCAAGTATTCAAGTATTTATTGCAATCCATAATGAACATACAGCTGAAAGGGTAAACATACTCAAGTAACAATTATGGACCCTGTCGGGCACAGCAACATCAAAATTAAGATGAGTAGGAGAGAGGAAGAGCGCATTTTTAAACATTTAAAAAAAAATCTTAAATATTTGTAAAATATTACTCATTTAAATTATTACCTAGTGATTACACTGATATCTTGTACCATATTATTATATTATATTTATATTTATTATAGTATACATTTATATTCAATTATAATTATACAAAATTATCATACATTTATTTATTTAGTAGTCAAATCAAGTTGTCAAATTTATGTGTTAGAAATTCTTCCATGGTGTAGTAGGCTTTGTTAATTAAGAGAAGTTTAAATTTTCTTAAAAATGAGTTGGTTTTTTCTATTTCCTTTAGGTTTTCTGGCAATTTATTATAAAATTTTATGGACATTGAATATGTAGGTACTAGAAGAGTGCATTTTAAGATGGGAACGAGGCAGATTCGGATATTCGAGGATAGTTTAGCTTCCCATTAGTGAAAGATTTGTTTCAATCGGTCCAGTAGTAGCATGTATTTCAGGGATTACATGCGTGATGTTCTGTTACAATATCTACATTATACAATGACCTGGGCCCTTCGTTAATGATAATGACCCACAGCAGAGGTCAGACTCATCGCGGACGTTCAACTCTCTTATGTAATGCGCACGCACAGATTATCGTTAACGAGTTTCTGTGGCGAAGATGTTGTGGTGGCAAAGTCGTAGATATAGAATCCACAAGCGTTTGTAGAAATAAATAAATATAAATAAATAAATATTCCACAAATTTTCACACAACGCCATTCAGTCCCAAGTTAAGCTTGAGAGCTTGTGTTAAAAGAAAGAAAGAAAACATATTTATTTGGCACATGCCACAAGTGCACAAAACAAAGTAATAATAATAAAAAACTAAGAACTAAACACGAAAAAGAGTGCGTATCTTACGGCTGCGCCAAATAGGACGAGTAAGAGTACTAAACAGCTGATCTAAACATACTTATATATTTCTAAAAAATACATACATATTATAAATATTTTATAATACACCCAGACACAGAACAAATGATCGTGCTCATCACACAAACATTTGTCCTGGGTGGGAATCGACCCCACGACCTCCGGCAAAGCAGTCAGGGTCACTAACTACTAGACCAACAGGCCAGTCAGAAATAAGAATCCGATCCGCTAAGAGAACCATTTCAGACACAAATCTACATGGTTCTTACATGATCTGACCACGATAACGTCTGGACTTTAAAAGAGACTGTGACCTCTGAATTTCTGTCGGTATTTGACTGGCCTGTTGGTCTGGTAGTTAGTGACCCTGACTCCTATGCCGTAGGTCGTGGGTTCGATTCCCACCCAGGACAAATGTTTGTGTGATGAGCACGATCATTTGTTCTGTGTCTGGGTGTAATTTATCTATAATATGTATGTATTTAGAAATATATAAGTATGTTTATCAGCTGTTTAGTACCCATAACACAAGCTCTTAGCTTAGCTTGGGACTAGATGGCGTTGTGGAATATTTATTTATTTATTTATTATTTCTTAACTTTACACGAACCTCACCTTCTAGTTAAAAAAAAACAATGGAAAAGTATTTGCATGAGTCTATTTACAGACGTATATAATTTATCCAGATAGTGAAATGGTCTCGGTAATACAGTAGAGTAATTCAATAACACGTAATTGTAATGACATGATACAATCGTCGTAACAGTGGTTAATTACAAAACTGGCCGCATACCGACCCACTTGCACTCCCGCGCAGGTAGGGATACCATGATGCAAGGAAAGTGATATGCCCTCGCGCCTATAAAAACTATTCATAAGCAGTTATTATTTTGTTTATGAGGTGAAAAAGTAGTGTTTTTATAAGTTTGCTTTTTTGTCTATATTTTTTTTTTTTATTATTTTTTTTTTTTTTAATTTATTTACCATTTTACAAAAGAATCTTATTATCTTAATACAAATTGTGTGTTAAAACACCGTGAAAAGTTAAAGTGAACTATCAATCCCTTACATTACACTGACAGCTCATTCGATTCTCACTGTTATGGATATTTCAGACTAACATATAATATTGTAATTATCATCCTTTGCACGAAAAGCTATTGTCTTGCAGTAGGACAGTATCAAGCTGGTAATGTTTCGTTGTCATATAAGTATACCCTAACCATAAGAAATAATAACAATATTTTAAACATAGCTTTGATATCTTACACACAATCAATTCAATGCACTACACATTCTCTACTCTCTTACTGACACATACAGTTACACATCTTATGTCACGTGTTTATACTTTTATTATTTAGTTTTGTTTGAAGGTTGTTTTCATTTTCATTTTTATTGCATAAATTATTATTATTATTTCTGAAATTGGTTTCCCAAGATACAGGCTTGCCTAGTTTGGGACCAATGTTAAAATTGTGAACAATTATAATTGACAATAAATTATTATTATAATTATTCCTAAATCTTGTGAATCAAAATCAAAAGTCTTTATTTAAATTGGAATTGGCATTTGTTTGAGAGTCAACACACAGCACAGTCTTCAAATACACACCGCTTCCTAGCGTTGTTGCTGGAAAAAAAAAGTGGCGGAACAAACTCCCAGCAACACATCTGTCTGTCCAATATATAATCTAAACTCACACAAAAGCCAACAAATCTAAAATAAAAACAGCCTCCAGGTACAAAAGGCGTGCCCGCTAAACATTAAATGAACTCCAAAGATTGATAATTAAGCCATGGGAACTTTAATTAACTAGCTGGCGAAGTATTTACAAGGCATCTGAAGGCCCCAATCACCTGTCACTCACCACAAGTCAATTAAGACGAACTTTATTAGGAAAATGATAAACGTCTAACGAATTACCGAAAATACTGCGAAAATTGCTTCACTCCACAAATGGCTGCACTTAATTGAGTTACTTCGGTGCTGTCCTAATTTTTCTATAAAACATGCTCACTGTACTATGGGTAAGTAATGATTACTTTATTTAAATTATGTCTAGTCCTGTGTAGTGCCTACCGTCAGGTTTGATTTTGATGCTTGGATGACGTCGGTAATACAATGGAATGAGGTTTGCAAGTCTTACTAAAACTCAAACATGTCTGGACGGATTCAGCTAATTTAAGTCTTGAAATATTTGTTAAAGTCTCAGGAAGGTTTAAACGGTGAAAGAAATATACTTTTATTTAAGTCACGCCGTCGATACGGTATACCTACTCCTCTCAAATTATAGAACGTATTTAAAAAATGATTTCGGATCAACAACATGTATGACAATGTATACAATATTCCCAATATTGTATACATTGTATACAATATTCCCAATATTGTATGTAACGCGTATTTAGATTTCGAAAATTTTACGAAAAGTTAAATAGTGTCACCATGACAACGGATCAACGTATTTTTGGTAGTTAAGAGATTTTAAGCTGCATAAAAAAGTGTTATATTTCAGAAAACAATTTACGTAATTAATAAATGACGAAAGAATCTTTCAATAATTCTTTGCAAATAGGTTCATAGGTCTATATCCTGGCTGGACTTTAAAAAAGACCGGGAAAACTAAGTAAATTGTATATAACATGACATAGAGACACGCAGCGCAGTAGTTCAGTTTAGAATTATGTATTTTGTATCTTTCAAAATCAATGCATTTCGGTGAGGTACTTAGGTTAGGTAGTTAGGTTAGCTATAGGATAGGTATGGTAAGTTAGGTTAGGTTATATGTATATATATTATAATATTTTGCCATTCTAATTCTATCTAACACAAAATATTTAAAAAATAGAAAATTAGAGACTTGCTAAATTAAAAGTAGTTGTATTTAGTTATTATTGTTTTGGATCTATTTGTTGTCATCTTATTAAAGGTTTGGATGTTCGATAGGTATCTCTCTTTCGTTGAATGCAGCATGCGTTATATGATCACCGTTGAAAACAGACCGAAACTACCCTCCAATGCGTGCTGCGTGTTGTGAAGCTTAAATGACCTGTTTTCTGTCTGAGACCCTTTACTCATTCAATGATTAATCTAATTTCCTTAACTCACGCACCCACTGCAGTGAAAGCTAAACTGTAACAATAAGAGCCAGCAATTGGCCTGATGGCGTCATTTTATCTACATTTTATCCTCTAAATGTGTCTTGCTTCGGCCATTACAGCGAAAGTGTCATTGTGTTTTTAAAGCGTCCGCTGCGAATATTTAAATGTTACTCATTCATTTGAGATGTAATCTTAATAGGCAAATAATGACAAGCGATGAGAAAACTTAATGTTTCTTGTGGTGTTTAATTTTTTTTGTGAGTGTTCCTTTGTCTGGTCTAGAGGAGGATTTAAAAAAAGCTGTTCACTGTGTGTGTTTGTATTTGTGCGTTTTGTGTATGAGTGGTCTGTTTTCCTATACATTTCCAGTATGATCTGAACTCCCTTTGTATAGAATTTCCGTACAAAGAGGTCGGCGTAAACTGGAATTGTATAACTTGATGTGTAGCCGTTTGTACGAGTAATATTATGTGAGAAGCTTGTAAAATACAATGTAGGCGTTCTTAAATATAAGCATTATGATAATAAACCTCTTAAACACCACTGTGAAATAAATTATTATAATTTGTGTTTAATTCAGATTAGGTTTACATCCCTATTAATATTAATGTTACAAAATAAAATCAAAATTAACGATTAAGCATTCAATTAATCGAATTCTAATCGTTTAATTATGTGAGTGTTAAAATTAAATCACAAATCAAGCTAAGTAGTTCTGTTGCAATCAACATATGTTTTATATATGTGAAGGTAGCTGTCCACTTCATTATAAACGTCCCTGATTAATTTTAAGGACATTCGTGAACTGTTAATTAGATTATGCTTTTCCACTTAATATAAGTATTGCTATTAATCAAGAACCAATTATTATTAGATGCTTTTTAGACACAAACAAAATAAATTAATTTAATAAAATTATTAAAAAACAAAATACTGTTTTTCTCTTGTACATACATGTGTGATGGCAATTTATTATGGAAGAAAAATAACATAACATCACGACTGTAATCTCCGAAGGGATACTCAGAGGTGTGCTGGTAGTTCACCCTCATTTCGCCAATTAATTTAAGTTGATAAGGCAAGCCTATTACTATCAATAGGACACAAATCTAGACTCCGGGCTGCTGCTGAGAAATTGTAGATTGAGTAACTCAATAACGCTTTGCCCGACCCAGGGATCGAACCCGAGACCTCATACTCAGCAGTAGCGCTTGCAACCACAACACCAACGAGGCAGTCAACAAAATTGGAAGTTAACAAAAATATATAATTATAGAAGACGAACAAAAGTAAAATACTTAAAAGAAGTTTTATACTTTACAGGTAGTCCGTCAGATGCTTCTAAAACTAATAATTAATTGAATATTGGTAAAACCATTACCTACACCGAACACATTCAGCTTAATAAACTTGTGTGACAATTTATCAGCCGTGTTATTTAATGTTAGTTTAGTGCCCATGACTCATACAAAACGTTACACCACAGCGTGTTCAGACCTTAAAGACGGCAATTGCAAGGATAACTAGTGGAAATAGTCGAACCTACGATTTATGTGGGAATATATTACTTAACGCCCCGATCGTACTGGCGACAAGGTTCGACCTTGTGGAATAAACATGAAGAATTCTTTTGTTTTTATTTATTCGTCACTAAAATATTTCAAGGAAAAATAATTAAGTGGCTTCTTGCTTTAAGTTTGGAGGAATCATTTTATGTTTGCAGTCTTCTGGGCACGTTTCCGGATGACAGCGATGCGGAGTAGTGTTTTGACGGCTAATAAGGCTACAAGTATAGGTACTTATTTATTTTATTTTCTTGTGGACAGACGATGTGACTTTTTCAATAAAAAATAAATAAATTTCTTGATTGCCGAGAGTCACTTTTCAACATACATATCTAAACCGGGAATCGAAAGCTAATAGTTTTTTAAAAGAACAGTCACTATTTTGTTCTATTAGTGTTATTATTTAGGATAAAACTCACTAATAAACTTGTCTTTGAAATAAAAACGATCATGATGAACGCTCAGGTTAGGATTGCTCAGTTTTTTTTTTAATTTAACAGATTTGGGAGATACTCATTATGCTGACACACTGATCTGGCAGTCTGAGAACTGCCAGACTCTTGTCAGCTAAATTATCATTAGACCAGTAGGTAGATCCACTTCACTAGGCAACACGATTCGTAAGATATTATAACCTCCTCCTAATTTGAAGTCGGGTAAAATATACTCACACAAGCATGTCGCCACTAAGGTCGTGCCTACCCTCGAGGGACAATAAAACTGGCCATGTTTAGAAAAGCGAACCACATTTGAATATCGTTTACGACGTAGTAGAAGTTACTTAATGTAGCGAAAGTGTGTTATGTGTCGGTCATATTAAATAGGGCTCTATGAATAGACACGAATGTAGATTGTATAAAAAATCGTGGGTGGTTACTGACTGTCTTGTTGGCATTTAACTGCTGAGCTAAGTGTTAGACTATATATTCACAAAATCTACACGATTAAACTAATATTACAGCCAATTGCGGATTTACAATTATTTATTATGCATCAGAAACAAACAGAATGACATGCTAGCACCATCTCAGCATATTAGCAGTGAGTGTAGTGAGTGTGTGTGTAGTGTGTGTGGGTGGTTTCATCTAGAATTACCTTCTCATTAGTAGCCTTTTTTTAAGTATGGGAAATCATCAAATGACTCTTCCCGCTTTGGGTGAAGCGGAAAAGAGTGTCAGACTCTTACTGAGTAAACCCCATCCGTGATCCTCCTAATGCCTTTTGCGTTCCTGGGCCGCGGTGATTCTTTCGAACAAATTTCGCGACACTCATTAGTAGCCTAGAGTCGAGATCTGTACCCGAATTGGTTGAAACAGGCTCGCCCCCGGTTCCGAGAGACCAAACAAACATAGCGGACGAAATCTGGGTGGACTGGAGGAAATAAAAATGAAAAGAAATGATGTATTAAGCAATTGCAAATGCAATATGGGAATCAATTTTGCACGGTTTTGTTTAAGCTAGTTGAACCAGTAGCTATAGGTGTATCTCTTGCCTTAATGTGTTGCTATGATAGAAACACAGCAGCAGTATTTTGCTTTAAAAATCTCCGCATCTTTTTCTAGCGTGAGGTTAGTAACTTACCTAGTGTTAGAGTTAATGCCGCCCATGGTCGTCTGACTTGGCTTCAAATGCCGTCCAGAAATATCTCACAAGCGTGACTTGTGAGATATTGTTTTCTCCTCGTGGAAATGTAGCTGAAGTGAAGGTTAGGTGAGCTGTCCCTACTAATGCTAAGGATTGATATCTCACTCGCTTCACCTAAGTTCTCACACACACAGAACGGTGGTGAGATGTGTGTAACGTTCGCGAATCAAACTCACGACCCCAACCGTAACAAACCAATTACTTACCCACTTTATCATCAAGCAGTGTACCCAGTTTTTTTATTTGTTACCATCCAACCACATCCAAAGGTAAAACACACACGATTAACGAATATAAATCATGTTATCTGATCCATTACACATTAAGGGCATGTCATCGATGCGTTGCGTGTCGGCTCTTAGAAAGGAACGTGGTGTGTATCGTCCTTAACAAGCCTGCAAGTTGTGCAATGTTGAACTAACGTTGTGTTAACAATACCTTGTTAGCCAATTAACTATTTTATAGTCTTTTGGTGCGATTGTTGGGGAGTTTGTTCCGCCACTTCTTCTTCCCATCAACAACACTAACGGAAGTGGCGATGGGCGGGCTTTTTGGGGGGCTGTCTCATTTATGATAATTATTTATTTATTTATTTACCCTCACATGAGAACGCCGTACAGCAATTACACTAATGGAGCTAAATTCATAAAAAATAATATCATCTGCTTCTTAACATCATAATTCTGGAGTATTCCCGTTTGAGCACCTATTTATTGAGCACCTATGCATTAACCTATGGGAAATGGGAATACCTTTGGTGCGAAATGCATAGGTGCTCAAAAAATAGGTGCTCAAACGGGAATACTCCATAATTCTATCCTGCTGGGCGCTGGCTGCTGTAGATCAGACATGCATCATGGTCCTCTGCATTATTAATGTGATATTTGAAACAATATCAAATGTGACAATGTCCCAGTTGATGTTGGACCTGCGGTATAGCAAAGATTGCAAGATCTGACCGGTCACGACGAGGTGGGAAGATGTGGCGTTGATCTCCCGTCAGAAGGACCACCTCACCAGCCATTAGGTACTCTTTTACAATTCTTTCGTGACATAGCAATGGCACATTGAGCTACAACGGAATTAAATCAAAAAGTACTTAGCTTTAATGTTATTTATTGTCGTTTTCAGAAATCATATTGATAAATTTGATTTAATTTTGACGTTCAAAAAGTCCCCAGCCTAATTTGAATAAATTACTATTGATTTCGATTTGACCGGCGGACTACCAACTCATAGGTCTCGAGTTTGAGTCCTACGAGTTGGTAGTCCGCCGGAGGCTGTGAGTTTTTAGATTCATGTGCGTATTGTGTTATATTTTATCGTTGCAATGAGCCTTGTAATTTTATGTCACGTCGGGGTACCGCTAATATAAGTACCTACATTCCAACGAGTACTGGGAAGATTCCTTACTTAAGCGGGTACCCCGACTAACATAAAATTACATGGCTCAACGATAGGAAAATGTTAAGTTTTTTATTTTTTGGCGTTGGGGGTTTTTTTGTTTTTTTTTTTAACTAACACACGAGTTTAAAAGTACATTTCTTTAAATAAACCTAACAATAAATCATTACAAAGTGTGACTAATAACTTGATTTATTTACATAAAATAGCTGTCGACCTCGAGAACAAGTTTTAAAATAAACAAATAGGTACGTTTTCTTTTTTTTTCTAATTCACTGTCCATAAACCAGTTCACAATGTCAATACGTTATTCTGTTGTTACTTCATAGTAAGGAGCGTAGAGGTACGAAAAATTGTCTCATATAGGGGACATGTTTAACTACACACATACATAACAATACGCTTGTTATCCCTGAAGGGGTAGACAGAGACACTGGCTGTCGGAAACCCACATTTTGCTAGTTTTGTTTTAGTCCCATGTAATAGATGCAAGCCTATTGACATCAATCACATAAGACTTCTACCAATAATATTATAGTAAAAAGGCAGGTATAGATAGGTTATAAGCGCTCCGAAAGCGTCAAAATGTGCTCAGTGTGTGTAAAGCCCCGTATTCATGGTAAACATTTGTTTAGCAACAAAGTTGAATCAACGTGTTGCGGATTGCGGAGTTGCTGTCAACATGTTGCTAGCAACACTGTGTGTTGCAGAGTTGTTAACAGCTCTCGCACGTTGATTCAACTTTGTTGCTCAACAAATGTTTACCATGAATACGGGGCTTTAGTGTATAATTGTTGCTAAACTGAAACCAGATCCCAACATAGCTAGGTAAAAGCTATGGTGATGATGATGGATGTGCGAAATTAAGAGTATTTATTTTCATAAGCCCATGTTTCCTTATAACATATTATTATTCGTATCTAAAAAGGGAAAGCAATAAAGAAACCATTAAAAACTCCCGCCTTCACATCACCAAAAAGGGCTATCAAATAACAAGATCTGCTAGACCACTCTAATTTCATCACCTCACTTACATTACTGCCTAGTCTACTGACAAAGTTCGACAAGTCGTGACCGTGGGTTACTTAACAAGTAATTATGTCTTAGCATCTCGTGCCGATGCCGGTACAAGTCACGAGATTGTCCTGTCCCCACTGAGTCATTCACTCATTCATGCTGTTATCTTCTATCGATTTGCTCTGGTATTTTGAATAAAGAGATCGCAGTTGGTGATTAAAAAGGTGATACAGGGTTTTGTCAGAAATTTATTACGCGTACACTTATTACATCCAATGCTATCAACAACCCGGCACTCGAGAGAATTGAAAGCCAGCCACGTTTAAAACCTAAACATAACTAAAAAACATACTTACATAAACTTACATCCTTGTCAATTGGGGATAGGAAATAACTAGAGGACGTAAGGACCTAGGCTATTGTCCTTACATATATCTACTTCTTGTCCATTCATACATATTTCAATTCAAAATCATTAACAATCAGACGAAATCCATAGTTTTGTATTTCCGTTAAAATGTTATCGAATTTGGATTAAAAGTTTGGTTTTAACATCCAAATAACTGGCTATAATAATCTATTTCGTCCACATGAAGAAAACAAAAGATTTTAAAATTACAACCAACTTCATCAAAAACACTGAAAGGTATAAAATAACTTATTTCGGAAGTCTGTGACTTTGGTAGTTTTGTTTCACTCATTATTTGCCACCGACTTCCGAAACTAGAGCGATTTTTTACTGTTGTCTACATTATACATCACGCCTGTAATCCCTAAAAGGTGAGACAGAGGTGTCCCTGGACACCTACATTTCGCCAGTTATGTTTTAAGTCCCATGTAATAGGGGGCGAGCCTATTGCTATCAATCAGGCCCAAATGCAGACTCCAAGCTGCTATTGAGAAGTTCCACAAAGAAAAACTCAACAACCTTTTTCCCGACCCGGGGATTAAACCCGGGACCTCGTGCTCTGCAGTAGCGCTTGCGACCAATAGACCAGCGAGGCATGCAACACAAAAAATACAAACTAATAATACAATGTCATAATGAAAACTAAATGCTTAGACCGCGTGGAATCCAACACGTATTGTATGTTAACTAGAGCATGCAAGATATAAAACTGTTTATAATCTACTAATTACTCTTAACTTCCCACTAATCTTAAAGTTAATACAGCTGAATGTAGTAATTAGCTGCGTATGATAGTTAAACCGTCTTGCTTTTGTTGCGAAATAAGAGTTTTAGAACATTTTTGGATTTACATTGAAGAATGACTGTATCCTTAGTTCAGTGCATCTGCCATTATCGTCCCAGGGTCACATCGGGTGAAGTGATATTGGGTTTTTAGCTGGATGCAGTATATTACGGTTTTTCGTGCATCAACAATTGGGTAATAGAAATTCGGTAACAAAGAGTTTTGATAAATAAATAACATGACGTGACTTTCTAAATGATAAAATTATTGACTACTAAATTACGTTGTATTGTGAATAAATTGAATTACATTGTAATTGTAATAAATTGTATTGTTAATGTAATCAATTGTAAATGTATTGAATTATTGTAATTTCAAATTGACTACTCTTGTTCGACTATTGCATATTTGTTGACTTAATATTTGTACGCCTTAAAGGCATATCTGTAAATTGACCCTCTGTAAGTACACTCATGTTAGCACAAATAAGAATATTTTTAATCTTGAATCTTGTCTGGATAATGAATCTGCTCCAAACACACCGTCTGACATCATATTGTCGTAGGTTTTGACGTATTTGCTCTTACAAACAAAATCTACGACATGTCTTGGCACTCATTATACAACCAAACACTATGTCATAATTCATTTGCATGTACTCATAATTTACGGCAATACAACAAGAATAATGAGCAAGTTTTAAAAACTAGGACGAATATATCATAACTGTAATGTAATGAAACTTGTAATGTAGTGTAATGTCATGATGTAATCAAGTATTTATTAATGCTAAGTGTTACTCTAGCTCATTTAATGGTCGGGTGGCGACAGTTATAGCTTTATTTCATATTTAGGGTTCCGTAACTCAAAATGACAAATACGGTTCTACTTTAACGTTACTTTGTTGTCTAACCGTCCGTTTGTTTATCATATATCTTTTTTAGGGGGACGCCCTAGAAGGACATACAAAGACCTTATTGGTGAGGTTCTTCAGAAAGGTCAGGTGCGTAGTACTCGCAACCGGCGTGTGTGTGTGACAACATGTATGAATGTAAACGAAGCAAAAGAAGTATGTAAGAATCGTAGCATATGGCGCTCTGTAGTTTCTGCCTACCCCCATGGGAAAAAGGCGTGAGTTTATGTATGTATGTATGTATGTATATCTTTTTTGTAGAAACGGGATGAGGTTGAGTTGAAAGTAAAAGACTGTGGAAAAAATTAAAGTTTCTAAGGCAATGCAAACAAGAGAACAAATTTAGATGATTTTCTCACTTTGACTGAAAATAAATGTTCTACCACACATTTTTTTTTTTAATTTTTGGGACTCTATTATTAACACATAATTTTTCCGATTACAGTCTAATATTTGTGGTAGTTACAACATATTTTGTGACGTAGATACAATATGATACGAGAAAATTTTCTACAGTTATAAAGTTTAGTTTGTCCTTCAATCCAGAAATGGAAATGTGGGCCGTAGGTTGAGCCGCAGGCAGCCAGGTCAATTTTGTTACGGAACCCACAGGGCGCGAGCCTGTTGTGTCGAGTATGTATTTTTTACAAGTCGGTTGAATTTAATAGTTTGCGGTGGTGTATTGAGAAAGATATGGTTGTTTGGGAAAGTAGGTTTTACTTTTTAAGCTATGCATAGTGCTAATGTTATAGCTCAATGAACTGCGTGACATTGCCTGAAAATGATAACTTATTTTTTACTTTGAATCGAATATTGACTTCATGCGCTTTATTTAACTTTGATTTTTGGCTTAAATACCAGGCTATTGACTTCGTTTTTGTTAGTTAAAAACAAGTTCTTCTTAATCTCTATCCAAAAAGTATGCAAATTTATTGTCAGATACAATAAAAGATATAAACAAATTAAATGCAATACCAGCAAAAAACATCTTCCTTAAAGCAATATTTACCGCTCTACTAATCATCTGACCAAGGTTGAGGTCTGAAGCTACCTCAGCATTAAGCTAGACCGAAATTATAATTTAGATTCTTTCAGGAAGCATGTCTGCATGACTTGTCTTGCTTAACAAATATAATAACTTAGGAAGTATCACGCAGATGGAATTTCAAGGAACTTTGTGTTTTTGTTCCACGTATCAGTATTCCCGAAAAGTCAACCTTACCCAAACCCAAGAACTTCTGAAGTCTCATGCAATCAGAGGCGATGGAGATGGTGGGATCGCTACGATCGAGTTCGAAACAAGCATTCAAGAAGGACAACGTCTGTCGGGTCCGCTATAAAGAATATTACAAAGAGGTAAAATTTGATTGTTTGTTTCTTGGTTCGCATTCAATAGGCCCCGAAACTTCTTGACCGATTTAATAAAATCGTGCACCGTTGAAAAGCTACACTATCCTCGGGTGACATAGGCTACTTTTTTATCCCTGTATTCCCACGGGAACGGGAACTACGCGGGTGAAATCGCGTGACGTCTGCTAGTTTGTTATAAATGTCTTTCAAAGCTACAATTTTGTAGTAAAATAATAATAATATTAAATAATTTATTGTAGGACAACTGTGATCCAGAGTGTTGGTAAACAATAAATAACTTATTACTTGTATTAGTAGCTACAATATAATTAAAAATAAAAACAGAATAAAATAAAATAGTACAGTGAAAAGGACAACCCTAAATTAATGTTTAGTGATTGTCCTTTTCACAAAACTTTAAATAATTAGAGAGTAAATACTCTCCGCCAAAGTTATTAGAATGCTGTTGTCTCGCGTTGTAAAGTCGTCTGCTAAGATGTTATGACAATATTCATTCATATTTCAGCACATTGGCGCCACAGCTAGGTAATTTGTGCTGAGTGTCGACAGGCGACCTATGCGCAGACGCAACACATGAAAGGTACAAACGACATATAAATAGACGTAATCAAATGACAATTTCTGATACTTTCGACATTGCTCTCTGTTGTGTTGTTGCATGTGTTTGGTCATTAAAAAAATGGGAGGTGTAGGTTTTTTACCCGACTTCTGAGAAGCAAAAAGGGGGGTCATGATTTTTCTCGTTTTGATTCATGTGAGTATTGTTAAACATAAAAGGATATTGACTAAAACCCCGGATAGAAATATACGGATATTGTTAAGCCGATTCTCGATCTCACTTCTCAATAACAAACTTGTTAACATCAAACACGTCTGTAATCCGTAAATGGTTAGGCAGAGGTGTTTTATATTTCACCAGTTATGTTTAAGTACCATTTGTACTGGATACAAATCCAGACACCGGGCAAATACAGTGACATTTCTGGTGGAGTATATAGGTGGTGAAGGACCTCAAACTCAGCAATAGCCATTGTGACGACTAGACTAACGACGCAGTTAAAAACAGCCACCGTGTAATAAAGAAAACCAAGTCCTACTTACTATACCCACTCCTGACTTCTATTCAACTTGGATAAACTATCCAAGCCTAGCCTAATATGTTGTATTAGCCTTTCCCAAATAACATTTGGCTTCCAGTCTAATCGAACTCTTTGGTAAAACTAGTTATCTGCCTATCAGGCTTCTGACTATCAATTACCACCAACATAGGTAGATCAATCATCATCACGCCACCATCATTATCATGGGTTAGGCATAGATACAACTATTTCCGTATTTAATAAGTTACACAGTTGGGGTGCGAGGCCTACAAATGAAAGGATATTGAAAGAGAAAGGGTAGCCTATCCACGGTCACTATATCTATATAGTGACCGTGGCAGGACACCCATTCTCTAGGACACAACATTCACAAACTGTCTTACAATACAACCCCTTATTATCAACAGACAATTTTATTGGCTAATTGATATCGGAAATCGGGCCCACTCAACATAGAACAGACAAATGCTGGCTACACACGATCTAGCTATTACGAGCACGATTTAAATTCAGATTCATTGACAGTAAGTGAGCACAATTGTAGAAATTACACCGTTTAAGGTAAAGCTGGTAGTGGAGCTCGATTTTGATAGTTTGTCAAACAATCCGAGTGTGTTGCAAAAGATAGGTTTGTGTGCGCCCGATGGTTACGTGCAACGTCGTAGGCGACCTGATCTGCAATGCGATTCACTAACAGACGCATCACAGATGTTAACAACGGCGAGTTCACAGATGTTTCATCGTAAACATAGCCTTTAAGAACAACGTTGACAAAAACCGTATTCGCTAAGCTAGTAATGCTCGTCGACGATCTGCCGAACAACGATGATGGGTACGATGTTAGCAGTGTTGCTATGTTTAATCTAGAGTATAGTCGAGATAATCTCGACTAACCAATTTTTAAGTTATTTCGTCATTTTAAATTAATACAAATTCACAATACGTATGTATAAAACACATTATATTTATTATGCAACAAATATTTAATTTATTATATCGTCTTCGGCTTGGAAAATAATTACTTGTTAAAATTTTTGACATTGGTAATTATTGGTTATGTGACATGTGTTTCAAAACAAACAACTTGATCTCTTAATTATAGTTTTTATCAAAATACGAAATTCCAAAGTTCCAAATGGTTTTACGTGGTTGAGTGGACTTTTAAAAAATCCTGCACCCTTCCCAATGGCGTTCTACTTGTTCAGTGTTTTTGTGATAATTTGGTTCCAAACCTATCGAAAGTAAGTACCTCCACAGTAACATTTCTATTTAATTATACAGCACTGAGCACAGTTTCTGGAACTACTATCTGTATACTTAACCAAAATATTTATCTTTTAGTGTCTCGCAACGCAGCTCCATCGTTAAATCAGCTGGAAAAGCAAGTAAGCTTTTTGGAAAGCAAACCATGGTTGGCTAGGAGCCATGCTCGTACTGCAAATGCTCGCAGTCACAGTCGTCAGGCATAGTCTGAAATACCAACAGCCCTAAACAGTGATGGTAGTGGGTGTATGAAAACATCTGAACAGTGGTGTAAGGTTAGTAATTACATGTATTATGTGTGTATATAGTTGCATTGAGTAGGTGTTATAGTATCCTTTTACATTGAGAGCCCCCTGTGCATCTAGAGGCATGTACAGTAACTTTAGGCTAGGCTTCAAATTGCAATTAGAAAAGCATTTAAAATTGCAACGGAAAGTTAAACCAAACCAAGCAAATTTATTTACTTAATACATCAAATTATATAATCATACTTGTGTTGCAGTACTGGAAGGACAAAAAAGGAGCAGTTAAGAAGAAGTCCAGCTTAATTGCATCTGCGAGGCGGCATACTGGTGGTGGCATAGAGGATTTGCCAGAACTAACTGAAATTGAAATTAAAATCCAAACCATTATGGGAGGAGAAAGTTTTGGTTGCAACGATCAATAAAAAACAAACAGAACTTATAAATTATTAATCCTTTTGAGGTTTGTAATTCTCAAGGCTATATAGCTCTTTATAAATTCAATGTTTTGTTTTCTATACCTATACAAATTTATTGATTTGATTGAAATGAATAAGTAATACAATACTCAACCGAACGCAGAGCACAAGCAGATCTCTTGATTGTCCAAGCTATTACTAAACAAGTAGAGGGCCATCAGGCAATGGTTCAGGCTCTGGATAGAATTAGCAGTGCTATTAGAGAGTTAATAAATAAATAAAAATAAAATGTACCTATGTTAAAAGATTGTTTTATTTATGAATTAATTATATTAAAATTACTTTTCCAAGGTACAGACACCAGCACATCAATCTACCCCAAATTGACAAATTTTCCCAATTGAACAAGAACCTTATAGTGTTTAAGCAAAGTTGAAAACCTTTCAAAGAAATTTAACACATTGGGGTATGTTGATGTGCTGGCGTCTGTAGATACTATTTTGTACAAATACATACCATATAATTATATACATACTGTATTAATTTTATCTAAAGGTAAAACATTACATAAGTTTAAAAACATTCACTTTCTTTATTTTATTATACATTACTATGTAACATACACTATAATTTTTAATTAACTAACTGTCCCTGAATTATGAATATCTTAAGTCTATTGTTAGTATTTATATATTAGTATTTATTTATCTATTTTTTTATATTTGCTTTTGTTAATAACTATTTTGTCCACGCCACAGTCTATTAATTAGATGACCCCTAGCAAGACATCCACTGTCCAAATCACTGAGGGTGTTCTGGCTTCCTTGTTGTAGTGGCTGGATCACCCTTACTTCTTGTCTCAGTAAATGAGCTGGAAATTTTACTGAAGGAACCCCGGCTTGATTGCAAATGTTATGCAACACACAACAAGCCTTAATAATTTTTCCCACCATCTCTGGGTCATAGTGAAGAACACGATGAACCAAAAGGCACCTAAAACGGCCTTTAAGTATGCCAATGGTTCGTTCTGCAGTATTCCTTGCACTGGCATGCAGATTATTATAGTATTCTTCTCTTGACCCAGGTTCAGGGTTGTTACGTGGAACCATCATGAATGGCCTAAGAGCAAAACCAGAGACCCCTGAAATAAATTAAATAGGAATTTAGTTTAATTTTACCATAATAAAAATAACTGAATTTATTATCAATATTAAAATAAGTACCGAAACCTGGTGAGTACAATTATTTATGATGGATAAAGTAAAAAAAAACATTTTAAAATACAAACCAAGCAGATACTCAGCATCTCCTCTATTATTTAGTTGTTCCAAATGCGGTTTTATGACAGAATAATTAAATATAAAGCTGTTGTGTGTTGCACCTCCAAAAGTTACATCCACATGCATTATATTTAAGTCCGGATCATTTATCTGAAAAGGCAAGAATAAAAGATTTAATTATGGTTTGAAACACATAGGTTCCTATTCAAGACAATTTAAAAATATTATTTACATAAGTAACATAAAAATAAATAAGTAGCCATATGGTTTGATTCATGAAAGTAGGTATCTACCTACTTACTTAGTAAATAAAAACTAAAGTATGAAACTTATGAAATACCTAGGTACTTACTTTTCTTTGAGAATTTGCCTTTCATATGTATTTTGAGGAAATTTTATGTACTTATTAATAATAACTGGGTGGTTGATGACATCTACTACCTACGGTCCTTATAGCCCTCGAGGCAGATGCTTGCGATATAGGTAGGTTCTTGCATTCTCACATAGGTAATATTTTTTGGTAACTCCCACTAGCTAAAAATGCAAGAGTGCATAAAACCTGGAATAAGATGTAAGTTTTAGACATTTTTCCACTGTAGGTAGGTACCTACGGTGATTTATATTATATTAATTTAGTAGTAATACCTTGGTTCGGTTGCTAATTCCTCCTCGATGTTTCGCCTTTGCTAATAATGGGGAAATATCTTCTTACAATTAAATAATTCGTACTTCAGTCAACCTTAATACCATAATATAGTTTAATATCAGTTGTTAGAAGATCCATATTACGTATCACGTTGGCCTCACGTCTTTTTTCAACATTATCTTGACGATTATCTTCTTCCAACAAAAAAAACATACAGGAAAGACGAACTGCCATCTAAAACATTACAAATAGGCATAAACGTTTCAGGAATTAAAGTACGTTAAGTATACAAAACAATATTAAGTATTTTAATTTAACAAATAACTTGTTTTACTTACATTTTAATCGTCTAAAACCAAGGAAACATCTACAATTTACAAGCTTTACGGTTTGACAGTTAAAATCGAAGGCGAAGGCACCGTTGTCGTCGAAGGCGAGGATGTTTTGTGTTTCTGAATACCGTTTTTCATACATTCGAAACCAAATTTTAGTTCCATGTCGCGCCGTCGACATCGTTGAGGCGCTATGATCGCTTAGTTTTAACTAAAGAATACCGATATGTTTACATCGGATGTTTCAACGATGATTTCTTGGTTGTAAAGATGTTTTGCCTTAGTGAATCGCACTCCTGTTCGCACTGCCGCGCGGTCGAACCAAGCTGGTGGCAAATGCCCCACTCTCGAGAACACTGCGCACACTAAACCTAATTGCGGATAAAATAGATTTGTTCTCATGTTCACTGAGCGAGTTCGCAAAGGTTGTATTACACTTTTTGTGTTATCATTCAAATTGAAATTAACTTTGCAATAATAAATTATATTTGAATAAAAAGATTAATTGTATTATATTGAGTGTCTTATCGTGTTGTTTACCATTGTGTTTTAATTTGAATTGTATTATATATATATTTTTTAAATTGTAATTTTATTTATTGTAGTTGAATTGAATTTTATTGTAATTGAATTGAATTTTATTGTAATTGAATTGAATGTTATTGTAAATTTATATTATGTGTCTACATCTATCGCATTGGATTAAATTCTGTAATGATAGCTGTATGTATGTGTGTTGTAAATAAATAAAAGTAAATAAGTTTGAAGGTTTTTTTTATCGTAATGCGACATCGTAGCATACCCAGGTATAACATGACGATTGAGCTGGACTCTTTGGATAAAGACTGGTATCAAATAGACCTAAGGAGGAGTGGAAAGAGTCCTATACCCTGCAGTAAGAAAATCTGGACTAGTGATCATCTGCTTAGGCTCTTCCCAACTATGTTAGGGTCGGTTTCCAGTTTAACCCAAGGATGCAGCTGAATACCATGTTCTCTAGGGAGTGAATGCTTGGCTGACCTCCACAACCCAGTCACTAGGTACACTCTTTGGTTGAACTGGTTGTCAAAGTTTTTGGCTTCTGAGTACCCGTAACGACTGTCAAAGATCTACAAATGACATCTGGGACAAACCGCTTAACGTGCTTTCCCAGGCATGGAGGAGTCTAGGTATGAAATGAATGGTCACCCATCTACGGAACGCCCTCGTCGAGGGTAGGTTAAGCTTCGATCAACCTGTGTTATTTAGCCACAAGCTCAAAATCTGGGCTAGTAATAATAATAATTGTGTAGGTACTGTGTGAACTAAGTTCTTTACGATTTTATTTTAAGACTAGCAGACGTCACGCGGTTTCACCCGCGTAGTTCCTGTTCCCGTGGGAATACAGGGATAAAAATTAGTCTATGTCATCCGGGAATAGTGTAGCTTTCCACCAGTGCAATAATTTTTAAAATTGGATCATTAGTTCCGAAGATTACCCCCTACATACAAACTTACAAACAAACAAACAAATTTTACCTCTTCATAATATTAGTATAAATAAGACATGCAGTTCCGTTTCCGTTCCGTTCCATTCTTACATACTTAATTCTATTACTTCGTTTACGTTGATACGTGTACACACGACAGTTTGGTGTAGGTACTACGTACCTGACCTTTTTGAAAAACCTTGCCAATGAGGTCAATGTATATTCTTCTAGGTTGTCCCCACTCGGCGTATGTATGTTTGTGTGTCTGTATTCGAAAACGTTTTTCGTATAACACCATTTATTGTAAAAAAAATATCTATCTTAATAAAATATGTTCGATTTCGAAGATGTAACCAACCCAGTTCCTCCTCGTTTAACCTCATTACCGTTACTTTTAGCCACTTTTTCACTAATCTAGTTTGAGCGCACCAGATGACCACCAAGCATGCCATGCGCCCGCGCAGCCCGCAACTCATTGGTTATGTATGACACACCACATAACCGTGTGGTGGCCGTTATTCTGGTGTTAAGTAGACTCTTACATACGTAATGTTCAGTAATGTAGGTAGTTAGAATATTAATTTTGACGGGGAATGTTGTTTTTTGACTTGATTATGTTTTTTTTTTCTGAAACGGAAATGCTTGTTGTTATTTAATCCGGAAATGAGAGCTTTTCGCTCGTTGAAGTAGTAAATTTTCAATGACTATAGGCAATGTTATAACGCGTTTTCGGATGGTGTTATTAATTAATTACACACGGTGTTGCTCGCCAGTTCGGTTAGCTTGAACTTGGCTTGGCACGCTTCCGCATGTCTACATATAGGTAGTTATTTTACTTCTTTTAAATAAGTTTACTAAGATCAAAACTACAGTCTACAATGCTACCCTCTAGCTTTAAATAAAGCTAAGCTTTGAGTTCAAAATTTAAATTCTAAACCGGTGCCTGCTATAACCGTTACGGGCATTATTCCAATCTAAACTTCTGTTATTTTTCTTCTTCTAAGAATCGAATCTCCACCCACTATGCAGCACTTCAACCACTGCGCCAAAGCCTAAGTTCCTATTTTAAAACACGACAAGTCAATAAGCTAGATCACTGTCACTTTCACTATACGTCCGGCGCAGGAGTCGACCGCATCGCGCATGCGCGCCGCGACTTAGAAAGCAAACGGTTTCACTGGCCGATGGGTGATGGCTGATGGACGAATGGACCACATCTTGACATTGAATGAGATTTATTATTCAACAGGTGTTTAGTATAAATAATTAGGCTTTGAATTAAAGATCTTAGACATTAATTAATTAAAGATAAAGTGTCTGTTTTAAGATGAATGTGAGTGTAGTTTCAATTTCTAGTTCGGAAACTTGATTTTAGAACCACCTGATTATGGTATTATTGAAGGGCAAAGGACAGGCTTTTTCTAGGGGTTGTTTTATGTAAAGTTAAATAAGACAGTCCATTACATAAGTTCAAAAAGTGCTGATCCTCATCCTGATTTGAATGACTTTTGATTTTAGGTTTTTCACTCAGTAACTGTTCGGTGTCTGGACTAGGGCCTGGTTGATGGCAATAGGTGCAACCTTATTATATGGATCTAGAACATAGCTGGCAAAATGTGTCACTTGGCTTGAACTAATAGATTGAAACCTCTTGAAAGATTTAGCTTCACAATTATTAAATACTAAATAACATGAATGTTATGCGGTGTGAATAATTTTGGTCCCTTTTTTATATAAAGAAAATTGTGTGAAAAAAGTACCAAAAGCTTAAACACTCGTATTTACTTAAAATATTCCACCCAAACATATTAATCAAAGTTGTATCATTCATATTGGTACAGCTGCGAGGCCTGTATTGTTTCAATCTTTTTCTTTCAAAACACCATTTGTTTACAACATCTTACAATCGAAGAAATGATTATTAATGAATGAGTGTACATTTCACAAGCCTCGCTTCGTAACTATAATTGTGTTCTAAGACAGAATCGAGACTCGATAATCGTTATAAGAATCGATTGTATCGCTATTGTGAAATTACTTTATTATAATATCGAGTCGGTTGGCTGTCATATCTAGTTTAGTTGTATCGTTTTAAAGCTGTCATAAATAAAATAAAGTCTACTGGTTTATTTGTGTGTAGTTTATTTATTCAATTTTATCGATTGGTTTACAATGGCTCTATTTGAGTGTTTGTTTAAGTTTGTTAATTGAATCTCTTTATATTCTGACAATTGTTTTAATAAACTAATAAGAACACAGATAGGTCTTGTTTTAATTAAATATTAGGTATATTACAACACAGTTAGTTGAACGAATAATGCTGTATGGGTACATAGATATTCACGCGTTTTTTTTTAATGGAGAGCTGAAAAACCTTTTTTTTTTATTGATGGCACGCCTTTTATCACTATCTCACCTGATGGTTAGCGATGCTGTAGATGAAGCACGCCTGCCTAGAAGCAACCTGTTCACTCTTGACTTAAAGACCCCTAGGTTGAAGCTATCAGGAAACACTGACTCCGGCAGGGAATTCCACTGCTTACTGTACGCACAATGAATGTGTTCCCAAAACGTTTAGTACGTATGGGTGGTGGGTAAAACTACAAAACGTCACGTTTACGTTCATTTTTTCCTACACACCCTCTGGTTGCGAATACTACGCATCTGAACTTTCTAAGAACATTAACAACGGTCAGCCTGTGAAGTGTGAAGGTAGTGGCCAGCACATTAAGCCCTAATGTGTCAAGGAATTGTACCTATTTATACTTTGTTCTGTTTAGCATGTAAGGTGTAATCTTTGTTGGAGATCCAATAAATACAAATACAAATACAAATTTCTTTGACAGTTCTTCAACTTTATTACACATTGAATAAGATTCATGTTTGATTGGGAACATTTTACAGTTTGGGCTAGCTTGATGTTCTAGCGGTCTGTACAACAAAATCGTCTGTCGAAGTTAATATTTCTAATTGATAATAGGAGAATAGATGAAAATTAAAAACTTATTTTTGTTGGTGTCAGAGTTTATGTCGCCCAAGGGTCTCAAACTTAGCTGTCTTTGAAACAAAAGTTACAACAATATTTTGTACTAAAATCTAACAGAGACATCAAGACAATACTGTTGTTCAGACTAAAACAAAGTCTTTCATCTTCATTATTATTATTTTTCTTATTCTTATTCTATTCCTTGTTATTTAATTGATATTTTATAATAATTCGTTTATAATTATATTTAACACAATAATTCCAGTGTTACCTGATCATGCATGCTGTGACATCTTAAAATGTTGTGCTTTTAATTATTATTTTAGAATAGCACTAAGTTAAGAAGTATGCTTAAATGTAACAACAACTGATTGTCCATATAAATAAATAAATAAATACTTGCTCACAAGAACAATTTATTTGTTACTGCAGCAATCAAGAATTAAAATGCATCAATTGTTTTAAATCTTGTAGTTAGTTAGTAGGTACTACGGTTGAAAAGGTTAAAGACAATCTAGTTGAACAAGAGGCCGACCTTAACACTTTGGAAAAATCTAGAATCTTATTTAAAAAAAACCATTACCTAGGTACAAGTGTATAGCCATAGTCGTGTAACATTAGCATACAATACTAACAAGTAAGCTGCTTCTAGATCCGTATCTAAAAAATACATGAGTTTTATATGATGTATGGGCTTCCTTGTATGATAGCAATGATTTATAGGTCCTCCATTTGCCATTTCGTAATAGTTCTAAGTTTTTTTTGAGAAGCAAAAAACAGAAGTAGGTAAGATTTAGTGTCATTTTATATCGCATAACTCTAGGGTATAATTGAGACCATATCAAAGAATTAACATTTGTTTTTGATTTTCATACAAAATGAATTACATGAATTCCATAGATAAAAGGTATATGTACTCAAGAACCAAGGACAATAGGCGTGTCAAATCAAAAATTCAGGTCATCCACACATTACATATTTTGGTACCAATTTCCGATTGTTTCCAATCGATTAAACGAAATTTATCGGTAAATAAATAAATATTAATAACGCAAATCCTTGATCGGTATGTGTGAACCGTATATACCGACTGAGGTACGGTCAGAGCTTGGCTTGTCGGGAAAATATCGATACTATATATTATTTCATTCGATGCATCGATATTGACGATGATTGATTATTCGATGAAACATAATAAATAGCAAGAATATTTTTTTTTATACCAGTACCTAATAAAAAAGTTCAACGTTCACAGGAGTACTCTACAAATACTTACAAACAGAAATTGTGCGTGTTGACTACTTTTTACAGTGGCTAACAACAACTGTTAATTTGGCTTGTCCAATCGATACTTTTTAAAATATTTACATCGATATATTTACTCAATATTCAAACATACATACATTGTTTAACATCATGCCTATAATCTCCGAAGGCCTTTGAGGGCAGAGGTGTACGGGTGTACTGACAGGTCCACCTCTGCCCAGCCTATGGGACTTGCAGATAACTGGCGAAATTTGGGTACATTTTGCCAGTTATGTGTATGTCCCATGTAATAGAGGGCGAGCCAATTGCCATCAATCGGGCACAAGTCTAGACTGCGCTATGTTTTGACTAAGTATGTATTTTTTTGCAATGAGAGGACATATTATTTCTGACATTAATTTGTGCATTAAATTGTGACAATTTGATCTTAATTTTATTATTATTATTTTGTTTATTTTTTTTTTTTTTTTTTATTTTTATATATTTTGACATTCGAATTTTTTAATACTAAACACAGATAATAAGATGTCTTTTTATTGAATTTTAAATTAATCTTGAAATACATTGAAAATGATTGTTAGTAGGTATGATAGTATTTTTTTTTTTTTTTTTAATGATACTGTTTTTATTTTATTTTAGTTTACAAATTTTCTACACAATGTACATTGTTTCGAAATAAATGACTTATGACTTATGACTTATGACTTATGCGAGCTGCTACTGAGAAATTCCAGATGGTAAAACTCAATAACACTTAGCCCGACTCGGGGATGGAACCCGGAACCTAAAGATCAGCAGTAGTGCTTGCGACCACTAGACCTTGAAGTGAAATATTGAATTCAATTCGAAACATATCGATACTTATTACTATGCATGACACCCCTACGGTCAGCAAAAACATTGAATAATAAAGTTACGAAACAAAACGTGTCGCAACGTTAACGCACTATTGAAAATCGGTTACGCGTGCACTTAAAATCGATACTTCGACTCGTTTTGTTTTTATTCGATTCTTTACCCTGGTGTGTGGAAAATTATAGGAGTCTTTTTGTGTTAATCACGTGTATTGTTGGTCAACTTTTTAAGGCACTCAAGTATTGTTAATTGTATAAATTGTTACAAAGATATTGCCCCATGGGATTTGGAAACATCTCTTATTCAGAGCAATGATTCTCATGACCAATGATTGATCTAGAGATTTTAATCAAAATAAATTAACCCATCTTGTAAAATAGCTAGTCAAAACGTCAAAAATATTGCCTTAAACAAAAACTAACCTAAAAAAGTAAATAACTGACATCTTATACTGAATAATGTTAGATAATGAGACAGATGGATATCAATAAACTGTTAAATAATATAAACTTCAGCATTTTAAGATTTTTTGAAAAATCTGCTTTTATATTGCTTTAGTTCAACTTAAATTATTTTCTTTTTACGTCTTCATATTTGATTTTAATTAAGCTCTTATTTCATCCAAATTAGTAACTTAAATTACCGCGAGCAAAATATATTTTTTTAGTCGAAAACTATTCCGTATTCTCATTAATTGTACATTTACCATGCAGCCCATCCATCAAAATAACAGATTCAAGGGTAGCCAATAGCAAAAATAATTGTCTTTATACTTTTGTAGCTGGCAACATCAATCAACGTGAACTTTTGATTGGCCAGCGAGGTTATTGCTCTATGGTCACCTTGTGGTTTTAAAAATGGATGTATGTTCCTATAATTGTAGTACCTAAGTACCTGTAGTTACGAAAGAATTAGTTACATTTTAATTCATATGTTTAGAGATTAACAAGAAATAAATAACTCGGGGAAGTACTTAAACATTTTTTAACTAATACAATTGCTTGTTGTAGGTAAACAAAAAACTGTAAGAACCTTATTTGTAAAATGTCAAATATTAAAGTGTTTTGGACTACATAATTATTAGTGTAAGCACTATTAATAACTTCTTACGACAAATGTAAAAAAAAAACGCGCAACAAACTAAGTACAACGTACCCTAGTTAATTTAAAAGCATTATCGACTAAGCAGGAACCTCGACCTTTAACCAAATCAATCAGTAAAACAATATCAATTCACAAATCTTTGCCGTTCCACTTCCCGCCAAAACTTTCATTTGACAGCTAACCTTGACAGTTCCCGCCGCCATCTTGTAATTAGCGGCACTTTTTTATTAATTGCATGGCTGGTGTGAACGGCCTGCCCTTGCAAGGGTTACCCGGAGTCTGTCTGTTAATGTCATGATTTTTCGTGATAGTTTGTTGTTAATTACCTACGTTTCTATCAACATTTAAATCATCGTGAGTTCAAGGTATTTTGCGTGTAACTAGTAACAATTTAATATGCCGTATTCCAAAAGTTTTTTTTTTTGTTGATATATATCTGTTAACACTATCATTTCTGATATTAAATCGTTTTTGTTTCGTGTCTTTAGGTGCCAAATAAAAGTATATTTCTGTCTTTCTATTAAGTTATAAATGTTCAATCCATTCAATCCATCCAACATTGTTATCTTTTTAATTTAATATATTTTTAGAAAATACTTTGTTTTTCTTAAAAGATTTTCAATTTTGTTAGTGATAACCAATGCGACTCTATTCCCTTAGTTCCACAAAGTTTATAGAACTAATTTACTATTTATTTCAGAACCTAGTATAATAAGAACGTTGCCAGTCCGCCAATCATTAACAGAAAGGTTTATCTTAAAAACTTGCCTTTGGTACAAAAAATGATAGCTAACGCGACTCCATTCCCCTAGTCCCACAAAGTTTAATGACCAGCACCACATTACACTTACGTGAGAACCAGTTCCGAGTCGCACGGGGTCAAGTGCTGGCGAAAGTGGGCACCCGTTGAGATCGTTACACTGATTGATAGTGGGAGGCATCGGATTTGTAGCATCTTCACGATTCATTATTGATTTATTACCTACATCGTGGGAGGTCTGCTATTTATCTACTTATAGACCTTCGTCTATCATGGTCATGGATTCGGTTTACGACATTGATGTTTTGGGATTTTTACACTGAATTAACGTGTTCGGGCGCCGACGACCACTCGGCAATCTTCGACGCGCGCGCTTCTGTACCAACACCGTTGTACCTTTTTTGGATTATACACTATTAATAACAGTCCAGTGCATTTAAATTAAGTCCTCATTAAGGTCCCTAACGAACGTGATGAAAATAAAGAATCGGTCGGCTTTCCCTGTTCTGCGGCGCCGGGACAGTCTGTCCTGGGTAGTCGAAATATATGTTAGGGCAAGCTTTAAGTCCTCGGGAGGACTCGGCAGCGTCGAGTCCTGGGACGCGGTGGTGTCCTTCTGCGAAACAGTCATCTCGTAGAAGGAGGCTGCGGAAAGGGAGAGGGAGATCACTTCCACTCACCCGGCCCGCAGCAGACGCACCGGGCGCAGGCAGAGGGCGGACAACGCCCAATTCCAGCCCCCCTGAATGGGTCCAGGGCGACGGACGCGGGGATGTCCACCGTCCCCACGTACATGGACCCGAGGTGGTGGCGCGTCGTGTTCACGCGCGCCCCTCGTAGACGTCGCGAGGGGAGTCCAACACCTCACTCCCCTCGCTGACTTGGCGAGGCCCGCGGGGCCGGCACCAGTCGGGGGTCGCGGAAGTATCTTCCGTTCCCGTGACCCTCGGCGCAGGTGTGAGAAGGAACACGGGGTGGTTTTTAGTCAGTAAGAGTCTGACAGACCCCTCCGCCTCCCCGGGCGGGGGACATCCATGAGGATTTTCCACCCCTCAGTCCTGGAGCACCAGGTGGTTAGTGCGCGTCCTGAACTTCTTTTATTATTTGGCAGTACCAGGGCCTCTTTCACGACATGGTCTTCAGAGCGTCTCATGACATGACCGAACCATCGTAAGCCGCTTTCGGTAAGTTGTTCTGTTAAAGGACCTTGAAACTTCTGGCCTAATTTATTTACACTGGTCTGATTTTGTGTTTCGTTTGAATTTGAATTTAGATGTCAGCACAACTTTGCCCTCAAGTTTCTGGTGTCCATTATAACGATTAAAAATGTTAATAGGCCGTTAAGGTAATTTATAATAACTGTATCAGCATTTCCTCATCACTCTTCTCATAGAAAATAATAGGTTTCCCTCTAAATCGTAATTGTGGCGATAACCATTACATACTTTCACTGTATACGCCCTGATTTTAAGATTAAGTCTATAATAGTGTTTGTTACATAAAAAAGTCAATAAAATTAAAGTAACTATAAGTTCAAGCGTGGGTGCGCAAACGCATGATAAGATGATACTAAAAAAATTTGGTGAAAGTGAAAATGATTTGCGTGTTTTTTTTCTATGATTTGAAAAGATGATATGACAAGATTCAGCGGGCTTTACGAAACATTTGAGTCTCGTTAATATTTGTATTTTCCTCAACGACACGACGCCATATTTATACCACGCAGTTGATTATGAATTGAATTACTGATAATAAATTTCGTATGAAAAATTTTATGATAGAAATCTCATTTCGCGGTGAAACATATACCGACTCACTTTTTTATTTTTTCTAGTGGCAACCTGGAGACTAGATTTGTGCCCGGTTGAAGGAAATAAGCTCGTCCCTATTACATGGGCTGTAAACTTTCCTACAATAGCAAACCCTTCGAGGAATACAGGCATAATGGTAGGTATGTATGTATGTATCCTACGTAGTATCTTAAGGCAGGGCGCAAACGTGGACACTTTTCTTTCTTGTGTCAGATACCTACAAGCCACCGATGAATATTTGATTTATAAAAAACCAGTATGAAATCATTCACTCTTTTCCACACGTTGGGTCCAGTTACTTAAACTCATACTCATGACGATCAAAGAGTGTTCGGTATGCCATGTCGGCCACAAAAAGTGTCTGTTCCTGTACGTTTGACTACCCAATTTAAGCGCTAAATTGGGTAGTCAAACGCAAAGAAAGATTCACCAATTGGAGCAGCCCTATCTTGTGTACCATGTTACCTCATCAACCCATCCACAACATAACATGCTTGCTCACTAAACACATAATAAAACTTCTTGATCCACAACTCTTGTACAAATAAGCCACATTATCAGCATCGCGGGCCGTCGTGTCACGGCGGGCAAGCGAACAAGCGCTCAGACATCCGTGTAGCAACGCGCTATCACGACACGTCACGGTGTCGTTGCGTAACCGTCACGGAACGCGTAAATAGTCCGTGACGAATGTGTGTGTGGGATAGTGTTGTGCACTTGTGTTGATAGGGGTGAGAGAACAGAAGCGCATTAAAAATACGTCTAATTTTTTGACAAACCTTTGGCATTTTTTCTGAGATGGCGTAATGTTGTGTTATGCTTCTCAAAACCACTTCTTCAAAGAACGTGCGCAGAATTAAGCAACGCCAAACATCAAAGATCAATATTGCAAAACAATCCAATAGCCCATTTATAATCGGCCAAGATTACATGTTACTTCTTTCACGGTAACCATAAGATCAACCACACATTGCCCTAAACAAATAACAGGTTAACAGTCAGCTGCGCAGGCGCCGCGGCTGCTGGAATGGCATTAGAAAGGATCCCGCCAAGGTCGGAGTGTGTCCGCTGCAGCGCGGCGCGGGCGCTACTCATTCTATGTACTATCTCATGGACCGCCCTTATGGTATTATTAATGACATTGGATTGTTAATGTCATTGATATGCCGAAACTTCCATACTGCACAATTTAATTATTTCAATCGACTATGTTGGAGTAACCAGTCTAAAACGATGCAGCTGATTACCAGCTCAGCTACTGCTCATCTGACCTACGTAACCGAGTGACTGCATGGGTGAAAGCCCTTTAATTACTATGGTTGTCAGACTTAGACTAAGTCACACCCCTTATTTGAAGTATTTGTCAGATTTTCGGGCCTCTGAATATTTGTAACGACTGTTAAATTATTATATTACAGTAATTAATATAAATTAAACCACCATGAAACACCCGTCATCCCGCCTTACGCTACAGTGTTTAACAACATTAATAAAAAAATAATCTAAGGTCTTATTATCAAACGACGTGTAAATTCCATATCCTCACATATACTAAATATTAACTACACACATCAAAAGTGTCTAGGGATCAACATATATTTTTGCAATAACTTTTCTCCTGATTGATATTAATTAAAATTTTCTTTAAGGATTCATCAAATAAAGTGTTTTCGTTTGTCACAGTAACGATAAACCAAGTCACCTTTGCATTAATAAAGAAATTTGCCATTTTCCTAATAAAGGGATTTTGACATTTGAACCACTAACATTAAAGTTCGAAAAAAAGACTGAAATAACAGTTTTCTTTAAAATTTTATTGGGTAACTTAAACAATTAATAATCCGTGTTTCTACCGCGAACACTAACAACACAAGAACATCGGTTTGGCATACTCAAAATGAGTTCATCCAAATCACGCTGTGGAATGGCCGCCCATGTTCGTTGCAACAACAAAAAAAGGTCTTCTTGCGACTGGATACCCTCCATATTCGGCAGAGCTCTTCTCTGTAGCATATCCCATGCATGCTCAATCGGGTTCAAGTCTGGCGACTGAGCAGGCCAGGGCAGGACATTGATGTTAGCTGCGGCGAGAGACTGTCTTACAACTCGTGAGGCTTCATCACTCTTCAGGGAACTTAATTAGCGACCAAACAGTCAGAAATCGCTTGCATGAAGTGAACCTTCATTCCCGAAGACCGCTACGGGTACCACCTATAGCAATGCACAATCGTAGGATTCGAAATCAATGGGCTCTTGAACACAGAAATTGGGCAGAAGAACAATGGCGTTTCGTGTGCTTTTCTGATGAGTCTCGTTTTGGTATGAGACCGGATACAAGACGTACACGACACTGGAGAACCCCTGGACGCCAACAGCGATTAAAATCCTGCCAGGAAGTCCATCCTTATAGTGGTGGAACCATCATGGTATGGGCGGGTATTTGGATCGGCGGAAGAACTGAATTGATTTGGATCAGAGGCAACCTCAACGCTCAAATTTATGCTGAGACGATTGTATCAGACGTCATCGTTCCTCTACAAGTGCAAATCGGTCCCTTATTTCAGTTAATGCATGATAATGCACGACCGCACACCGCAAGAGTTGTAAGACAGACTCTCGCCGCAGCTAACATCAATGTCCTGCCCTGGCCTGCTCAGTCGCCAGACTTGAACCCGATTGAGCATGCATGGGATATGCTACAGAGAAGAGCTCTGCCGAATATGGAGGGTATCCAGTCGCAAGAAGACCTTTTTTTGTTGTTGCAACGAACATGGGCGGCCATTCCACAGCGTGATTTGGATGAACTCATTTTGAGTATGCCAAACCGATGTTCTTGTGTTGTTAGTGTTCGCGGTAGAAACACGGATTATTAATTGTTTAAGTTACCCAATAAAATTTTAAAGAAAACTGTTATTTCAGTCTTTTTTTCGAACTTTAATGTTAGTGGTTCAAATGTCAAAAATCCCTTTATTAGGAAAATGGCAAATTTCTTTATTAATGCAAAGGTGACTTGGTTTATCGTTACTGTGACAAACGAAAACACTTTATTTGATGAATCCTTAAAGAAAATTTTAATTAATATCAATCAGGAGAAAAGTTATTGCAAAAATATATGTTGATCCCTAGACACTTTTGATGTGTGTATATCTAGATTCTGTAACATTCTCAGTTCGAGTTACAATTGTTTCGAATAGAATGTGCGTACCGCTTGCAATGTTAGGAAAAGACAAATGAAGGCTTACTGTACATTGTTTCTGCGTGTTGCACTCCTTTATATTTGGTGTCTATGGTTGAAGTATTTTTCCTTTTTCGTGCTGTATAGGTACTTACCTGTAAAGATAAAAGAAAAATCATTAGTACATCGTAGTGACAATAAATTAACGAACAATCAAATAATTACACAATTGAGGAGCTTGTGGCTAAATTATAACAGCCGCATGGGTCGATCGAAGGTTAAGCTACGCTTGACGAGGTCAGCCCGTGGATGGGTGACCATTTATTACATACCACGACTCCTCCGTGCCTCGGAAAGCACGTTAAGCCGTTGGTCCCGGCTGTCATTTGGTAGATATTTGACAATCGTTATTTGTAGCCAGAAGCCCGAAAGTCTGACAACCAGTTTAGCCAAGGAGTATCATGTTACCCAGTTACTGGGTTGTGGAGGTCTGACAGGCAGTCGCTCCATGTAAAACACTGGTATTCAGCTGCATATGGTTAAACTGGAAGCCGACCTCAACATAGTTGGGGAAAAACTAGGCAGATGAATCAAATAATTACACAACAAACATAAACATCACGCATGTTATCCTTGAAAGGTTAGGCCTAGGTGTACCTGTACTACACCCACATTACGCCAGTTATGTTTAAGTCCTATGTAATAGGACTGCGAGCCTATGCCATCAACTGGGCACGTATCCAGATTTCGGGTACTACTGATATATTATATACGCAGTAACGCTTTGCCCGCTACGGGATTGAACCCGGGATATCATGTTCAGCAGTAACGTTTGCGACAATTAGACCTGCAAAGCAGTCCAATAATTATAAAGGTAAAATCAGCATAAGTTCATGATATATTACTACAGCCTCAGCTTTTAGTGATATTTTACCAAAATAAAAGAAGTAAAAACCAATACTTTAAGCTTATATAAATACGTTTATTTCATCTAAAAGTGAATATTATGTGTTTAAAAACATAAATAAAACATTGTTAGCCGCGCTTTACGAGTATCCTCCAAAGTTCACCGCACAAGACGCAAACTGATCTTCCGATAACAGCTATAAGCAGCCCTCGCTCTTAATAGGCCCATTTCCGGCCATTGACATTACACATTACTTCATTTAAAAGTTAAAACATAGGTTAATATAACAAGCAAGGCCTACCGAGTTAATAAACCTGATAAAATTTATTATACGTGGATTTACGACAGAAATATGTATTAGTTTTATGAGAATATCATACGCCCATAAGCTAAGAGAGGTTAAATTATAAGGTTAAGTACTGAAATATCCGTTGTTTTGAAATTCACACTAATATTGACTGACCTGTTATTAGTGACACGGACTATTAACTACCGAAATAAAAGGCGCTGGTTCTTGGTAGTGAAAACAAAAGTGTCATAAGTCAATCAGAAAGACATAAACAATAGGTATCAAAACATAGACAAAAGGTATAAGGCTTCAAAACATAAAGCTTAGTGCAGACTTGAACACTGACTATTCCACAATTTTCACACACCGCCATCTAGTCCCAAGCTAAGCAGAGCTTGTGTTATGGGTACTAAACAGCTGATAAACATACTTATATATTACTAAATACATAGTCACATATTACAGATAAACTACACCCAGACACAGAACAAATGACCGTGCTCATCACACAAACATTTGTCCTGGGTGGGAATCGAACCCACGACCTCCTGCACAGCATTCAGGGCCACTAACTACTAGATCAACAGGCCAGACTCATTTAATACAAATGTAACAATCATGTTGACCAATCCTAACAGGCCCAATGTTGTACCCAAATGATTTACAAACCTACGAGTCAACTCATTCATTGATTACAATCTCAGAATTAATGGCAATTACTAAGAGAAGAGTAACGTGTAAAAGGTAATGTAGGCAGACCGGCGCGCGGCGGCGACCTTTCGTGGCACAGTTTTATATGGACAAACTACAAAACAGGTTCACACTATTTACATTTAGATTCGCGTACTTATTTACTTACTATTTACCAACATATATTTATTTAGGTATTTTTTAGACATACGAGGAGGGTCAGAGGCTTGTAGCTAAACTATAACATTCGCACGGATCGATGGCAGGTTAAGCTAGGCTTGGCGAACCCTGCCGGCCGTGGTCGAGAGGAGGGTCGGCAGCGTCGAGTCCTGGGACGCGGTGGAGTCCTTCTGCGAAACGGTCATCTCACAGAAGGAGGCTGCGGAAAGGGAGAGGGAGATCACTTCCACTCACCCGGCCCGCAGCAGACGCACCGGGCGCAGGCGGAGGGCGGACAACGCCCTCTTCCAGCCCCCCTGAATGGGTCCAGGGCGACGGACGCGGGGATGTCCACCGCCCCCACGTACATGGATCCGAGGTGGCGGCGCGTCGTGTTCACGCGCGCCCCTCTTAGACGTCGCGAGGGGAGTCTAACACCTCACTCCCCTCGCTGACTTGGCGAGGCCCGCGGGACCGGCACCAGTCGGGGGTCGCGGAAGTATCTTCTGTTCCCGTGACCCCCGGCGCAGGTGTGAGATGGATCACCGGATTGATTTACAGTCAGTAAGACTCTAACAGACCCCACTGGTCTCCCCTGTTCTCTTTGAGGACATCAATGACGATTTAACACCCCGCACCAAAATAAAAAAGGCTTGCCGAGGTCGGTCACTGGATCGATGACCATTCATCATCAAGATCCCACCGTGTCTAAGAAAACACGTTAAGCCATTGGTTTAGACTGTCATTTGTAGATATTTGACAGTAGTTACGAGTAATCAAAACACCGAAGTTCCAACGGCGTATCAACATGACTCTACGTAGCATAGGACATTATTTGCCTAGCTTTTTACTGTATAAACTGGGGCTGACTTACCAACTGCAGCTGACTACCACTGTTTTATTTGAAGCTACAGCCTATCTGACACTTTACAACCAAGTCACACAAAACCCTTTGGTAATATTGATTACACTATCACACTTTCGAGCTTCTAACCACCCGTAATGATTGTCTAAGATCTTCTTCAAATGACAGCCAAACCCGTAAGTATGTTTCAAAATCAAAAGCAAAATCAAAAGTCATTTATTCAAATTAGGCTGAGGATCAGAACTTCTTGAACGCCAAAAATTACATAAGACAGTCCCCCAAAACGCCCGCCCTTCGCCACTTCCTAGTGTTTTTGCTGGGTAGAAGAAGTGGCGGAACAAACTCCCCAGCAACACGTGTCTGATATGTTAGAAGAACAGTTTAAAATAAACATAATCATTTAAATTAAATAATTTGCTACATGATAGCTAGCACACACCAATGTACAAGAAAAGTTTATACAGCCGATGTAACTATGCTGATTCAGAGGTAAATAAGATATATATTGAATCTGTTTACTCAAAAGGAATGCGGAATGCCTTGCTACTGTACCGATGCGGAATGTCGCCTGATATCAAGTTATTATTAAACAGCTTTATCGTTATCTGTGGATGTCGTAGAAGGTGACTAAATAAATAAATATTCCACAACTTTTTTTGGAGTGTTCCCGTTTGAGCACCTATTTTTTGAGCACCTATGCATTTAGTACCAAAGGTATTCCCATTTCCCATAGGTTAATGCATAGGTGCTCAAACGGGAATACTCCCTTTTTTTTAAACAACGCCATTTAGCCCCAAGTTAAGCTTGAGAGCTTGTGTTACGGGTACTAAACAGCTGATAAACATACGTATATATTTCTTAATACATACATATTATAAATAAATTACACCCAGACACAGAACAAATGATCGTGCTTATCACACAAACATTTGTCCTGGGTGGGAATCGAACCTACGACCTCCGGCATAGCAGTCAGGGTCACTAACTACTAGACCAACAGGCCAAATGACTGTGTTTGCTGAAGAAGTTTCAGCAGGGCTAATTGCGTATCTCCATAGATAGTTCATAGTGATGAGCACTGGGCAAAATGTTTAACGATTAGGTAACTGTCAAACAGTGTGTATCTAGAATGACGTCATGCGCATTCGCAGAGATGTGACAAACCGCACTGTACACCGTAATTTGAAGTCTACTAAAAGTGCAATACATTTTTTTTTGTAATATAAGCGGTTGTTTTTAAATTTCGGTGTGCAACTGAACGCCTGTCTGGTAATGAAAGATAGCCCTGCTGTACAAGAATATTAAAGGATAGCACAGACTGAGGGGTAACTTCCAAGCAAGCGCTCGCATTATCGCGGCGGTTACAGCAGATTTTCGAGAACGCGCGATCATGCTCGAGCAGTCACACGGCACATCATCATATCAGCCGTAGGATGTACACTGCTTTACATGGTCTATGTTCAGCAATGGACATCCTACGTATCCTGTATAGATTTCCAAAAGGACCTGTTGTAAGCAGCTAAAATAACATTGAGGGTGAACATCCAACGCTGCGCTTGTCGGTACGTGGTCGCCATTCGACACCTTTTCGGCCGTCTCACGGTTGTCTAGTAAATTTCATGCTATTGTCAACTCTTTTATTCAATTAACCACTAAAAGCTGCACTGAATCTTAGTAAGTAGTAGCTGAGCAGATGATTAGATGCAGCCCGTCTCTAAACAACTAGAAAAAATTTATATCTTCTAATATACAGTCATTAGACGTCCCTTTTAGGAATTCAGGCGTGATGTTTCATTGCGTTTAAAGCAAACTTTCCAATGTAAAGGTAATGAACCGCTCAGTTTACCATGAGAACAGCCATGGGAAAGCCTTATTTAAATACCTCCCCGCAATAATACTAAAACAGCTTTCTACACACGCATTATCCAATAAAATTGCGTTATAAAATCTACTACAATAACGCAATAAACAAAATAAATGCGTGTGAATACTTCAACAGGCATAAACATAAAAAAAATCACAAAAACGCGTTGCGAAATAATCAAATAGGTACATTGTTGACATTATTTTGTGAAATTTATACTTATACCATTGTTGTAATATGTTGTAGTAAAATTTAATTAAGATGGTAAAAAAATGAAGTGTGAAATTGCGAATTTTAAAGTTCCTATTGTTTAAGGTTACGTCAGAAAGTTGTATATGTGTAATTATACAGGTCTTGTTTCTCAATTCTAACCTTGAATCTTCTGTATCAATGTGCAGTGAAAATGATGAGAAAACTGGAGTTTGTTAAGTTCTGACAAACGCATTTTTAAGTTATATGAAGTATTAAAACCTTTTTAAATAGCTCTGCTGTTAGAAAGTCTTGGGAGAAAATATTTTCGTGGTTTAACGGTTAATAAGTTTGATGCCATAGTCTTGCAGAGTACATGTAGTTTAGGAAGTGTGTACATTCGGTACATGTAAAAAATCACACAATATTAACCAAATAGTATCAAAAGTTGTACGGAAGGCAAACTATAGGATTAACTATAGAACTAACGATGCAGGGCCAAGCAGGGCAGTGTCTGAGAGGAAAGAAAGCACCAATACATTTTTGATGCGACCCGCCCCGACAGGTGGCATGCATGTTTCACGATGATTCATATCAACCAATCAGCATTAAATAGTCATAACTTCTGCTCCAGAAACTAGGCCCCCAATCTACCACTAACTTTATAATCAGAACTATCTAGAAACTTCAAAAATAATATGAAACAATGAAGATGCGAGCCTCGAAGGTCATGCCACCATTATTATATTATGATGAAACATGTCATTACCAGTGACCAGGTGATTTGTGTTGCAGCACTTGATCTTGGCTCACGAGATAACATAGGATTTATGAGTATTATTAACTCGATGCTATCATTATGTTTTTGATCTTGAAATTTGGGATGTTTTGTTTTACTTTCATATTAAATTGGGTTTTTTATTTGAGCACTTCGTATGCGTGAACCTTACTTACCTTGTATTTGTCTTAGTACCTATAGTAGTTTTATTCTTGGATAGGTTTTGTCTTAACATAAATAATCTGCGTAATTAATGTAGAGAAAATATTAAAAAACTGACTATATGCTTGCCTATAATCTTAGAAAGGGTAACTTGAATATTTATCTTTTATTTTATTTAACTTTTCAGTGTGACGTTCAAAATAGTTTGTATGCAAATTTAAAAACAATATAACTTTTAAAACAACTTTGACTTTAGGTTCTCCGTTAAAATCTGGTCTAAATAACAATGTAGGTAACTTTTTCAATACATATCATAAGGTTACCTGCTTCTGTCTACCTGTAATTACAGCGATAGATCTAAAATTGACAGCCTGAACAAATAGCTTAACGTGCTTTTCAAGTCACGGATGGGTCTAGGTTGACTGGCCACCCATTCACGAACCAATCCATCCTGATATTAATAAATAAGCCAAGTCCAACCATTAAAATAACGCAAAACTTGCATAACTACATTAATAAATTTGACATTTCCTTCATAACAAGTCACAATAGAAAACTAAGACACTAACAGTTACTTATAAGGAAGGTATGCTAATCAAATTATTATGTTTACACATTTACATACACATAATAACAGGGGAATTTGAACCTTATTTAGTGAAGATAAGAGTTAGCAGATGTAAAAAATATAAGTTTATGAATGAAAAGTGAATGTGTCTTGTGTGTGTATCATTCAGTTTTGAATGATGGTGTAAACAGAGGAGCATGTGCTCTCTTGTGTAACATAATGGTTAGGTTGTGGTCATAATATGTGATTCATAGATACACAAATACATATATTTAAAAATAGATGTCAATATTGCTGTTTACTTGAGAAGAAAGTAACTATAACCTTTGAGTTTTAGTAACCGGTGTAAAATTTATTAAAAAAAATTGAGAAAATAACATGAACTGCTACACATCCCACTGGATCTCTGACACACAGAGCTTAATTTTTCAGGAACTACTAACTTGTAATTTTTTTAGAAATCAAAATTAAATAAAATCTTTTGACATAAAAACTTACCATATTATAAAAAAAAACTCGCTCCCTGCAATGACTAATTGTAAATTTTGTGTCTTGTTAATGGTATTTTTTGTAATTTAGTAGGATGCTCTCTTTGCTCACATTCTTTATTCTTCTCTGTCACTATACGTGAAAACTTCTGTTTACCTTACAGATTGTTTGTTTAGTTTGATTTAGCTGGAAACCTTCATGTATCACACTACGAGTAATATTATAAAGGCGAAAGGTTGCGAGTGAGTGTTTGTTTCTTCTTGACGTCTAAACGGCTGGAGCGATTTAAAAAAAAAATGGTATGGAGTTAACTGACACCCTGTATTGATACATAGGCTACTTTTTATCCCTGCATTACCACGGGAACAGAACCTATGCGAGTGGAACTGCGTGGCGTCTGTTAGTTAAATAAATAATTAATAATCTACTATCATCTCCCAACAGCTTTATTCAAGCCACAATATCATTGCAATAGTTGAGAGGTCAGACAAATAATGACTGATACTGAGTGCTAGTGCATGATTTCTCGGTATCAGTAGCTAATTCAATTACAAAATTAACGTGTGTAATTTTCTTTAGCTGTTACAAACCAATTGCAGGGCTTATTTAATCTACCGTATAATCGGCCTCTTTTTGGCACATTCATTCTTCTATTACCAAATAAAATAGCAACAAATAGGCTCGCCCCTATTGCATGGGAATTAAGCATAACTGGCAAAATGTGGACTTAAAGAAAGAAATAAATATTTCTCTCTTTCTAAAAACTACAAAATAATATAGAAGTTAAGATGCCTCGTTGGTCTCGTGATAGCAAGCGCTACTGCTGAGCACGAGGTCCCGGGATCGGACTCCGGGTTGGGTAAAGTGTTATTGAGTTATTCCATCTGGAATTTCTCAGTAGCAGCCCGGAGACTGGATTTGTGCCCGATTGATGGCAATAGGCTTGCCCCCTATAACACAATTCAATTCAGTTAAGTAAAATGACACTTATAAACGCTTATTTACATATTTTTCACCGCTAATTACTTAACGAGACAATAAAGCAACTATGCGTGAAACCACTGATTAAACGATCACGTTCCATTTCCTTAACTAGCGTGATGTTACGCATGAACACACACACACAGACATTTATCAAACTGTTATACATTAATGTTACGAGTTGTACGTAATTGATTTAATTTACTGTTAATTTACATACTACAACAGTATATAAATATCCGGTAATATTTCCTTCAAAGGGATATGCCCATTACTGGCCATCTTTTTACCCGCCTTCAAAAAAAGGAGGAGGTTCTCAATTCGGTTGTATTTTTTTTATGGTTTGTCACCTCCGAACTCCATCATTTATGGACCGATTTTCAAAGTTCTTTTTTTATTTGATATATAGGGCTAACAGATTGGTCCCATTTGTATCAAAACTCATATCTGATGAGGGATCCTCGAGGAATTGAGGGAACTCCTCAAAAAATATAGGCACACACGCACCGATTTTTACATTTTTAGTAAGAAATCAAGCATTTTTCATTCAGAAAGAATCATTTTGTGAAGAAGACCTGGTGAAGAAGACTTGCGACGGAACTCTTCAACGCATAACAGAATTTTTTTTTTTTTAAAAGGGGCCCGGCAGAGATGTACAGATTAATGTTTAGATATAACTTCTTTAGCAATTGTTAACCAATTTCAATGATTCTTTCAAGTTAAGTTTCAAAACCACTAAAGCCACAGACTTCCGAAACTGGAGTTATTTTTCTGTAAGTGTTTTTTTAAGAAGTCGGTTGTTTTTCCCCGTCTATGTAATAAATACTAATAAATATAAGTACTAATTTAGTAACTTAATGTTATGTGACATGGAAACCCAGCAAAGAAACCTAGACAATCTAATCCAGCCGACTATAACAAACAACCTCAGTAAGTACATACTTTCAAAGTTTCAACAAAGAACGCAATGGTTTTATGTAACAGTGTGCCAGTTGGCGACTGTCCTGCGCTTGCGCATGAACCGGTCCTAAGGGCATTATATAGACCACTTTGCAACTTTATACCGTGGGGGGGAAGAAAGTTTGTGATTGTGGATAGTGGTTGTCCTTGACACAAGATGGGTACCCGCTCGCTTGGTGCCTAAACTGTCTGACAAGGTTTAAAATTTAAATAAAACCAGACTGTTATTGTCCCACAGGAGGGCAAAGCAAAAGCAAACTCATACCGTTTAACATGATGTACACTGGGACTAATCGAATGTCATCTAGACTGTCACACTAAGCTTTGAAAAATTCAAACAAAAGTCCTTTATTTAAATTAGGCTGAGAATCCATCCTTTTTGAACGCTATAATTACTTAACCACTTCCTAGTTTTATTGCTAAGAAGAAATGGTGGAAGATACGCCCCAGCAACACGTCTGTCTGATAAGTTAGACCTACTTTGACATTTAAAAAAGGATGTACTAAAAAAGAAAAGAAAAGAAAATAAGAAAAAAGAACACCTGTTTATCGGTCGCTTTTCTTACGTTTGTTTTTTTCTTTTCTCAAGATATCAATCATTTTAAAACGTCACTACTGACTTAAATGATTTTATAAAGTATATATATATAGATATTTTATAAAGTAAGTAATGTAAATAAATGTTTATGTCACATAAAATACGTTGTAAATAAATTCTCTATTTTCAGAAACGCAATTAAATGTACTTATTTCCACCAATTGTTGGATAAAACTTATTATATATTCATAAACTTTAAATTTACATGACTTAGAAAGTACAAAGTACTGATAATTCCATTCATACAAAACGCCATTCTCTTAACAATCCCTTTACAATCATGACCTTGTACAAAATATTAAGTAAACCACCCCAAAAATCTCAGAAATTACTTAACCTTAACATTACAAAACCGTATCAGTGAAAGTAAACATTACGTAGCACTTGAACCTCACCCGAAATTGTTAACCTAGTCTACATTAGTACATTATAAGGCTTCACTCTCGCCGTCCTACATTTCGCCCTTAGTTTGTGGAGACCGGTTTGCTCAAACATGTGGTCACAGTTATGTAATAAGGCTTTGTTTTAACTAAAAGTTGAAGGAAAAGTCATATTAAACGTTGCGAATTTTAGAAGCTATAGAAGTTGAATTTTGACATACAAATATGATTATTTTGTTGTTTTTAGGATGATAAATATAACTTTTGGTAACAGCCACTTTAGTCCAGAGGTCGCAAATAAATAAATAAATATCCCTAAACTTTCACACAATGTCATCTGGTCCCTAACTAAGCAGAGGTCGCCAGCAAGCTTGCAAACGTTGCCCAGGAATATCTAATGTATTGTAGGTGAGTTTGCAAACCTTTAACTGACGTACACAAACAGCCTAATCTAGACAAACTACCTATAGGCCGTACAAATATTTTGAACCTACGACACGCAGTGCAGTAGCCAATTGCCAATAACTGTGCTATCAAAACACCGTGTTACCTGAAATGGCTCAGTAGCGGCCCGTAGGCTGGATTTGTGCCCAGTTGAAAATGTTTTCTTTTTTTGTTCACAATGACTATTATAGATTAATTATAATATTGTTTATATTTGTACGCCTGCAGCCCTAGCAATTAAATTACACCACTTATAAACCTGTGTTTCACGAATAAATAGTTTTAAATATGAATTTGGCAATAAACTCGCCCCTATAAAGTAAAACAAAACAGAATATGCAATGTAATCCACATTGCATATTCTGTTTTGTTTTACTTTACTAGAAGTAAATAAATATTCCACAACTTTTTCACACAACGCCATTTAGTCCCAAGTTAAGCTTGAGAGCTTGTGTTATGGGTACTAAACAGCTGATAACCCAATAAACCCAAACACAGAACAAATGATCGTGCTCATCACACAAACATTTGTCCTGGGTGGGAATCGAACCCACGACCTCTGGCATAGCAGTCAGGGTCACTAACTACTAGACCAACAGGCCAGTCAAAAAGTAGATCTCTGCCTCAAGTGTGATATTACAGAACTAGAGGACCCTGTCTCTAAATTTTATTTCTAGCTTTAATTGCATCACTCACTGTCAAGAGAAAGCGTATAATACTTGAAATAGTTTATAAGGATCATTGATCTAGGAAACGTTTCTCGATCACTTACACTTACACTTCGTAACCGAAGGCGCTCGCGCCGACAACTTGGACTATTATTTATTTAATGTTAATACTTATTCCTTCCGTTTTGGACTTAATTATAATAATGACACTTTTTATAATTAAAAACTCCGTAACTTGATTTTGTACAGCCCTGTTTTGCAGTACTATATATACTGTATAACTTTTAAGAAATGGTTTTGTATGTTTTATATGGTATACAATAAAAAGTATTGTGTTCCATTCTATTCTGAAATGTGTGTTTGTCTTAACTTTTTTTTTACAGATTACATTATATACGTATTTATTCCTAAAATTTAAGTATGTGTGTAGAATGGGTAGTTAATAAAAGCAAACAAATCATAGTGAAGACACTACCAAAATTAATCATCAATAAAAAAATAAACATCCGTTTAAAAAAAATCTGATTGTATTTTACTAACGTAAAAATCCTTTTCAGAATATAGTTTCGATTCACCTCTGCGTTTAAGTACCCCGTGTTATGATATATCCCAAAAATATTACTATTTGTTTACCATAAAAGTCAATTAAATCGTTCCTTCGACCACGCGAACAAAAGACATCAACGCAGTCTACTGAAAAGGTGCAACCAGTTCATTTGATTAAATTATTTTTTATTTTTATAAACGTATAACATAATTAATGGAATGTCAAACATTTATGTACCACATACTGTAAAGGCTGCGATTATCTTTTAAGTGAAGTGTTTATGGCTGTGTCCGAGCACAAATACGCGGATATTAGATTCACATTTACATTCAAACGTAAATGATCTAACGACGTCATTCAATTAACACCGGTTCTCACTGAATACCAGCGCTGTGACTATATTGTACGAAGGTTTCAGCATTACGCTCAGCTTAGGCTGATGGTCGTATATTTGTCCTATTTGTATTGTTATTCAATTTATTTTTTATATATAATTGGTAACTGCCTCGTCGCAAGCGCAGGTGCTGGGGAGTTTGTTCCGCCACTAATTCTTTCCACCAAGAACACTAAGAAGTGGCGAAGGTTGGGCTATTTGGGAGAATGTCTTATAAAATTTTGACTGTTGAAAAGTGCTTATTCCCAGCCTAATTTGAATAAATAATAATAATATTACACAACTTTCACACAACGCCTTCTAGTCCCAAGCTGCCGATAAATCTCCAGGAGATTTTTGTCTATTGTCTTACTTTTGTGTTGGCCATTGACCACAAATGAGTAGACATATATGTATATTATTTAAATACATACATATTATCGATAAATTACACCCAGACACAGAACAAATGATCGAGTTCATCACACAAACATGTGGGAATCGAACCCGACGACGACCTCCGGCATACCTAGCAGTCAGTGCACTAACTAACTTCTAAAGCCAGCCAAGTCGTAAATTCATTTTGATTTTCGATAAACAGTTGACAAACAGCTGATTCCATATACGCCATTTTCTTTCTATAATAGAAATAGAATAGAAACAGAATTTGTAATATGGCCTGCAGCAATATCTATCATATATGCTATTTTCTTTTTATAATCGCGTTATCGATTACGATAATAGAAGTTTTGTTAGGTGGTTAGGCCTGCAGGTTATTAATTAACCACAAACAAAAAAAAAGATTAAACTTCTATCAGACTACATACAGATAGTCCTTAATACCCATATAGCCTCACACAACATTGTAACCGAGTAGGCGTACCTCCAACAGATGCGCCACGCAGATAACAACACAATGGCCGTTAACACGAGATATCAGACTCACGTGACCTCGACCGGCTTGCTGAGACTCAGACTATCAATGCTGAGTCATGTAAACAATTACTGTGTAGTGGGCTGGGGACCAGTGGCGTAGCGCCCATACAACTCGATTCCAATCTGCTTCCCTTCGAAGGTTTAGAAGAGCAACTCTACGGCTATTGAATAATAAATAAATAATAATTTATTGATGCTAATAAACAATACATGGATATTTGTAGTACATGGACAAGACGAAAAAAAACATGTTGTACATACAATTACCCATTTATGGGTGGAGTTTTGTTCTTCTAGCTAGATTACGAAGTAATCTGTGTTAAGGAGAAACAGAAAACTACTCCCTAGTGGAGTAACAATAACACTGCATGTTTTAGAGCCCACAATATAGGCGTATAAGCGCTAATAAAAACAGCCACAAATGTTATTGTATAAAATGAAACAAAAAAAAAATTGGTAAAAAGAAAACAAAAACCTTCAGGGATATAAAAAGGAAAAAAAAAAACATTAAAACAATGAATGAATGAATGAACAACTTGTAAAACGAGTACGTATGTGGTGTCGCCACACCACATACGTACTCGTTTTACAAGTGTGTGGTGTGGTGTGCGAGGTGTGGTGAGATGTGCTTGCTAGTGGTATAGATAGTGGTACGTGTAAAACAATTATCAAATGGTCGGAAGATATCCCTCTGTTTCGTCGTAGGTTTTATCGAGGAGGAACGTACGAAGGGCAGATTTGCATTTAGTGTAGGGTAAATTGGAAATAGCAGCCAGACTCTAGTATTGCCAAATATACTATAGGTATTAAACCAAAGGTATACTGAGGTGGCAGGTTTACCGATGACCTCAAGATGGACAACAATAGCGATACGAAAACAAAGTTACTATTTGTCGCCTTCCCTCTTTAAAAAAATTACCCCTCGTCACTGCTGGAGACGAGTATCATTAGGCTGAGGATCACCACTTTTTGAACGCAAAAAATTACATGAGACAGTCCCCCAAAACGCCCGCCTTTTGCCACTTCCCAGTGTTTTTGCTGGAAAGAAGAAGTGGTGGAACAAACTCCAGCAACACGTCGGTCTGGTATGTTAGTAGAACATGAGTTTAAACAGCATTGCTAAGTAATAAAAGTAATGTACGGCCAGAAAGGCAATTCCAGAAATTTTAAACATAATATAACATCACCCTTGTTATCCCCGAAGGATTAGGCAGAGGTTTACCTGAATTAGGCACACCCACATTTCGCCAGTTATGTTTAAGTCTCTGAATGTAATTGGAGGCGAGCCTATTGCCATAAAATCCAGACTCTAGAGTGATACTGAGAACTTCCAGATGGAACAAATTGTCGTATTGACGATTGTCGTTGATCCGAGATTGAACGTAGGTAATCTAGACTTAAGACTCTGGGTTGCTAACGAGAAAGTTCCTATTGAAAAACCTCAATAAAACGTTACCCAACCTAGGTATCAAAACCAGCACCTCATGCTTACCAGTCGCTTTTTGGTACAGTAGACCAACAATGACCAATTAAAACTTCTACAAAAACTTTTAAATATTTGCTGTTGATTAACATCAATTACGGTTCAATCGATTATTTATAGCATACCGTTGTAACTTACCTAATAACAACAAAATCAAAAGGCCATTAAATGAACTTTCTAAACCACATTAATATGAGTTATGATTGTTATATTTGATCAAAAATCGATGCGTGATCACATTAGATAATCGGATTGTTTATAAAGGCTACGGCGGCATATTTTATTATTTAGATTGTGTAATGATGGAGAATGTAAGGAGTCATGATTTATCTATGAAGATAGTTAACGCCTATGGCTTATAGTTTTGATTACAACGAGTCAGACTTATCCTAATAAAGATAATGGTTAAAGAGGCCAAGATTTCTTAACTTGCATGATTTTGTTCACTATTTGTGTTGTGTGAAAGGTAAAAAATCATGCAAAAAGTGATTTTAAAAATAAATTGATTTTCTAGCTTGTCATTGAAGATATTTATTACATCAATAAAAGGAAAAAAAAAAGTGAAAAGTGAAGTTTGAACTTCGTTTTACAAAAAAAATATTTTGTATATTGGAGTGTGCTACCTTACGTGTAGCGAATAACTTATTTTAATTGTTTTTTTAATAAAAACCAAGTAATTGTATTGTTTTATTCTTATTTCCAAGCAATCACATACACTTATATAGATAATTTAAGACTAGGACTACCTTCTAAGCACAAGCTGCGACCAAGCCACGCCCCTTTACAACCACTGTAATGATGTTATCGGCGATGTAACTCAGGGCCGAGAGCAGGAAAAGTGAACACTCTGTATTTTAACACGCCCACTCGGACGCAGTCGCTAAGTTGAACGAAATAGTTTACGTCCGCATATTATTGTTAGTTATTTAACTTTAAACTAACATTCTGATATATGCACATAGTTATACTCTTATACAGTCTGCTATTTAGAATTTTTCGCAAAAGTAAATCGAACGATTGATCCACTTATTCATTTCATAATTATTAAATTAAGTACAACATGATATTATACACCGAAATATCGATCACTAACGTAACAATAGAAAAAGCATTCGCTGTCAAAAATTGTCGTTGAAATAAATTGAATGGATTACCACTAGATTTTTAACACAGGAATTGACATCTTGGTAAGTACAGTCGACAGCAGATAAAGCCACCCCAAACTGTTAAATTTTCTCATTAAACGTGAACCTTATTGAGTTTGTAATAAAGTTGGAAAATATAATAAAAAATGACACATTGGGGTAGCTTGAAGTGCAGCTGACCTCTTTGCAAATAAACTAGAATCATCATCATCATCATTTCATTTCATAGGCCTCCCCTTTAGATCTCCAATAAGACCGGTTGGAAGCGGCTCGCATCCAGCGCGTTCCTTAATGAGGTCGTATGTCCACCTTGTGGGTGGACGTCCTACGCTGCGCTTGCCGATACGTGGCCTCCACTCGAGAACCTTTCGACCCCATCGGTCATCAGTCCTCCGTGCTATGTGCCCTGCCCACTGCCACTTCAACCTGCTAATCCGCTGGGCTATGTCGGTAACCTTGGTTCTTCTACGGATCTCCTCATTTCTGCCGAGCATAGCCCTCTCCATAGCTCGTTGGGCTACTTTGAGCTAGAATCTAAACTAGAATTGCCCACAACTAAATCACATATCCCAAAAATAATGTGAAATCTGTACAGGGATCCTTTCATGCAAAGCACGTTTTCTCGAAAGAATTAGCATCATTCCAGAAATGGTGATGATCTACGAGCATTTACACAAAACTGAATATTTCATACGACTTTCAAAATCGACCTTGCAGTATCAAAAAATATTGTAAATCTTTATTCATACGGCGGCGGCCATTGTGTAGCATGCACAATTGCATTCAAACTATTATCTGCGTATCAACCTTGTTGTAAAAACGCGTGTGTTTCTGAAGGCGAGAAATATTGTATTCTGTAGACCACGTGATGTTTATAATGTGCGAATGTCTACAAACTATAGTCTCCTTGTAAAACAAACGGGGAGTCAATTCATGCCGAAAAATGTATGGTAATTTAAATCTGGAAACGTTAAAAATATTAATAATAATATTAGCCTTATTTACACATCTCCAATGCTTGAAAATAACAGTTATTTTGATTTCCTACGCAATCATCCAATTGAAATAAATACTATTACGCATTCAGTTCCGAGTTTTTCTTAGGTAAATCTATGAACACTAAAAGTGCTTTTATATTCTAGATTTAAAAAATCTCATTTCTAATTCGTTAATTTATGGTTATCTACTAAGTAAAGACTTTTTTTTAAAGCTGAAGGGCTATTTACAAAATTAATTTCAAAATCTTGTCAATAACGTACTTTTGACAGATTGGGACTGAGATTAAGATAAGATATTTATTTGTTAAAACATGTGTACACTTTAAAGAATAAAAATACGAGTAAGCGTGCATGCAGAATAACAAAAAAACAGTCCAGACTGCTTTGCCACATTCTATGGCGTACAAAAGTCTAATTTAATTAACATGGAATGTATGCTACGAATTTCTTATTAATAAAAAACTATAAAATAATATGAGTTTACATAAAACATTAGTAAATGTTTTTAGGATTGCAATGTAGGTAAGTAAATGTTTTTTAAAATACAGGGATTGCGTTTTTGCAAATTCAAGGTTAACACTTACCTACTAAGGCTCCCACACAAAACTGAGAATTCTCAACGCATCGAAAATATCTGCGAGGTATGGACACCTGAACCAACACTTTACCGGATGAAATCGTATCGCAGGAATTCGTAAATAGCGGTTTTGTGTTGGCGCCCTAATCTCTCACTCAATTGGAGTGAATTAACCACAGACTATTGTCAATAGATCAACACGTAAGCCATACAAACATAAACACCAATAAATATGTATGAGTCAGAAGGTCAGGAGCCGTAGTTTCTCAAGAGATAGCGCGGACAAGGCGCAAGTGACCTATGCGTCGGTCACGACTGACATGCAAACAGACACACATTTCGTTGATATGACATTTCAGGCATTAATATACAAATACTAGTTGGTACCCGCGAATTCGTTCAGAATAGCTCGCAGACTTTGGCAGAATTTTTTCCTACTTACTTTTCACATTTTGGACAATTCGTTCAATATCGCTGCCTCGGCAAACTTTACTCCGCCTTAGAATAAGTTTATGTCGTGCAAAAATGGGCCGGGAAAACATTATTGTCACCTGTCATATCACCAGTAACTGATTTCTTATTTAGCTTCGATGGTCCTAGAATATCATTTTTTTTTATTTATTTTTTTATTTATTGTCTTTTTATTAGTTGTGTACATGTGAGCGGGTACGCTCTTTTTACTCGAAGGCTAATATTTATTCAGTTATTTATACATTTTTTTGCTTGACTTTAGTTGTCAACGTCGGTACTTACTATTCTTATTACTACTGTCTTGTATATTGGTGTGTGCTAGCTATCATGTAGCAAATTATTTAATTTAATTAAAATGAGTAGGTTTATTAATACCAATGCTGTTTAAACTGTTCTTCTAACATATCAGACAGACGTGTTACTGGGGAGTTTGTTCCGCCACTTCTTCTTCCTAGCAAAAACACTAGGAAGTGGCGAAGGGCGGGCGTTTTGGGGGAGTGTCTTATGTAATTTTTGACGTTCAAAAAGTTTTGATCCTCAGCCTAATTGGAACAAATGACCTTTGATTGGATTTGATTTGACCAAAGATGGCGCTACATTTTAAAACGTATAAAATCATCGTCAAGTTTTTTTAATTGTTTCTAAAGTTCCGCTCAACTTGCTTTTATATTTCTTTGTTAAGATCCTTCTCCTGACAATAGCAAACACAACGAAAAAAGAATGATCGAAATTGGTCCAGCCGTTCGTGCGTGATGCCGTGACCAAGGAAGGATTCATTTTTATATACAGGGTTATTATTCAATGACCGGCCAAATTTTCACAGGGTGTTCTCCCTGACCTTCACCCATGAATATGAGCAACTTTCTCTATGGGACCTACTCTGAAATCACGAAAAAAATCAGCTGTTTCATACAAAAGTTCAATACCTACTCGACTAAAATGTATGAAACAGCTGATTTTTTTTCGTGATTTCAGAGTCGGTCCCACAGTGAAAGTTGTTCATATTCATGGGTAGAACACCCAGTGAAAATTTGGCCGGTCATTGAAAAATAACCCTGTATAGATAGATTGCCAATGTGTTATTCTGATAAGACTTTCGCATTTAAAATATTTGTAGGATCTCTGATCCGCGCTATAAGCACACTTAAGCACACTACATACATGTTTAAAATTTTGTATTTTATATCTTTCAAAATCAATGCATTTCAGTAAGGTAGTTAGGTTAGGTGGTTAGGTTCGCTATAAGATAGGTATGGTAAGTTTGGTTCGGTTATGTATATACATATATATTGTTGTCATTCTAATTCTATCTAACACAAAAAAATTAAAGAGCGCATTGGAGACTCGCTTAATAAGAAGTAATAGTAGTTATTATTGTTTTCGGTCTATTTGTTGTCATCTTATTAAAAGTGTGCATACCTATCTCTAATAATCCTCTCTCTTGACTGGCCTGTTGGTCTTGTAGTTAGTGACCCTGACTGCTATACCGGAGGAATATTTGTGTGATGAGCACGAACATTTGTTCTGTGTCTGGGTGTAATTTATTTATCTATAATATGTATGTATTTAGAAATATATAAGTATGTTTATCAGCTGTTTAGTACCCATAACACAAGCTCTCAAGCTTAACTTGGGACTAAATGGTGTTGTGTGAAAAGTTGTAGAATATTTATTTATTTATATATAAAATTCTACCCTATTATAGGCACCTATCTCTAGTGCACGAGGTAGTGGTTCAATTCCAGGTAAGGTCCATTGTGAATTCTTCAATTTATATGTATTTTTTAAGTCTATCTTAAACATTATTGACATCGGGGAAAGAAAACATCGTGTGGAAAATTGGACTTATACTTAACTAGCACTGCGCTCGCGATTTTTTTACTTTAACATCCGGTTCGTTTAGTTTTGAAAATAGAATATAGCTTAGTAAATTATGTGACAAAGAACTACTAGGTAGGTACTCGTAAACGTCATTTCTAGTATTTGTAAAAGATTTTTTATAATCGGTTCTGTACATCCTAAGATTACCCTCACATCGTCACTGTTATGTCCCGTAAGCTTGTTGAATAAGACACCGTTGAGGTTGTATGGCATACATAATATATACAAGTCGTAACTTGTCAAATTGTATATCAAATTATCACCAGAAAATGGACTGGGAAGTGGGAAGACATTTGTCACCTATTTCATCCAAGATTGCGCTGTATTTGCAAAATGTTTAGGAAAACATTTTTTTCATGTCAATTTTTTTCGTCACTTTCTTTTTGGTTTTAACACATGTACAACAATATATGTAACATATTCTGTATGTGCTGTGTGCCTGTGTTTAGAGTGTGTGTTTTAAACTTCTTACCTCTACATTTAAAAATCTCATATCTACTATTAAAGCTATTAACAAATAATAAAATATAACTAATACATGAAACGGGTAATCAACTGACTAGATAGCAGTTGACCTCAAAGCCAAACTGCAGTTTAACTAAATATTAACTATCAATAACTCACGATTACTATTCTCGGAGAAAGTTTATTTAAACCTCTTATAATGATACATACCTGAATGTTATTCATTCATCGGTTTCACTTGTATTAAATCGTGTTATTGCTTCATAAACTGCGCTTACGTTTGAGTTTATCTTTCGCTGTATCTTTAGGATCTTTCTATCTTTTTCTTGTGTTTAGTAACTGTCAGAGTAAATGCCACCCATGGGAATCTGACTTGGCTTCACCTGCCTTTTAGAAATTATTTTCAGGCTTGCCGGTTTAATTATACAAAACGCACTTGAATCCAAAAGGTCCGAGGCCTTGTGTTCGAACTCGAGACCCATGACTTAACAATGCACCGGTGTCACACATCACTAATACGTCATTTCATATATGAAACTGCCGTCCTTTGGTGCCATTAGGCCTTTAGTCAGAGCTTAAAACTTATAAACGAAGCAACTTTGCCGTAAGGGCCACTTCTGTGGAGTATGGACCTCGAATTACAGTGGGAGCACAGTAAGGGGCAGATCAGCAGAGTAAACTGTGATAAAATGATAGCAACACACTTTATTTCCCGAAGGCAAGATTTGGTGCCCTTATCAACGCTTTGAACAAGTCAAACGTGGCATGGAAAAAAAATGAACAGGAAACTCGTACGGTAAATAAATAGATATTGAAAATACATATATTAAAAAAAAATACGTTTTTTCGGTTGCGCCAAAAGGATTAATTTCAGCAGCAATATCCGACAGATAAACGGTCTGTAGCTGTAGGTTTAAACCCCCTTTTTATAAGTTATGTTTACATTTTGTTAAATAGCTAACTTATTTTATTTATAATCAAAACCTGACAATCGGTCTGGGTATCGTGGTCTTGTGGTGGTTAGATTTTCAGTCGCTCCATCTAAAAGACTGGTCTTCAGCTCTGGTTGAACTGGAAGCTGACTCCGACATTGTTGGGAAAAGGATTGACTAGAATAAATGAATCAAAGCCACAAAAACATAAGTAAAAGTCGACCAACTTCCTCAGAAACCATCAAAATCAGTTTCACCGGTCAAAAACAATAACATTAACCATTGTTTCCGTTAAGTAATCGATTAAAAGGTCAGTTAACGAGTAATTAACAAAAACGTGGAAGAGGTTCGAGTTTTTTTGTCACGAGAGGTCACTCGGGGTCACGGCGGAAATTATTTGCTGTGTGACCTTCGCGACCTTTATATCGTGTTGCAGTTAAACAGCTGTATATCACGACTGGTTGTTTATTTGAATCAGATTTTAGAAGTATACATTTATAGTAAATATATAAACAATATTGTAATTAATTGTTGGAAAAGAAAACCTGTTGGATATTTTTATATATCTACAGTTTTAATTTCAAATCGAACCTTTTAACAGTTCTGTTAAATAGGCAGACAAGGCGTAGTTCTTAGGCTTTCGATATAGGGTACAATTTAATGCCAGGAGGGGTAAGTGAACTTAACCAGAAACTAAAAAAAAACACGTGAATTTAAATTCTGCTGTTCTAAGACCAATCAAGCTGTGCTAATACCACGTTATAGATATATTGATCAGATAGTGTATAACCTAGATTAACACATAGGATAGTTTTTATCTCGATTATATCTTCCCGTGGGGATATTTTTCGAGTTGTAGCGGGCAAAGCCGCTAGCAACAGCTAGTTAAATTATAAAATAGTATGTACACTATTGAATTAGGTTTACTGTTATGATAGTGATGACGAGTTAATAAATAAATAATAATAGATAAATCTTTATGTACATATCTAAAAGTGCTCAATATTTAGTTCAATCGGAAACTAAAGTAAAGATGTTTAAGTGATCTCTGAAGAAGAAATCAGAAATTGAATAATCTCCAACTCGATCCGATGGTTTCATCTTTGGACCTTAACCTTGACCTAGTCTTAGACTTAATATTTCTAACAATTTAATCAATTAAAGGTCATGGTAAAAAACCTTCTTGCTAAAACAGTAAAATGTTAATGCAAATAACCTGCTCAAATTTTTTACAAATTTTAATTGATAGCCCAAAAATATGTATTAGTCACTTAAAAATTTAAATATTATTCAGATCATCTTTAGAGATGTGCCAATAGATTGCCAATTGTAACGCTTTATACATACTTCTGTATAGTAAAGTAAGTAATGCATGCAACGAACCAGGCCGTGGGAAATACACTAGCTAGCCTTGCAGATGTCGTTACGAAAACTGATGCTCAGTGGGTTTTATTTAACATTTCAGGTTTAAATGTGCGATTCGAGCTGTTCGGAGATAAGATTGTGATTTTATTATAGTCTTATGTTGGATTTTTAATTGTTGTTATGGCTGGTTTTGAGGTTAAACGGCTACATTTCTTTTGATTTTTTATTGCCCAAAATTATCGGTGGCAATTAAGTTTTTTTTGTGGTTTACCGAAACAACCTTTTGGAAGGGGCAACTAGAATCATAATAATAAATTTAACTTGTAAGTTTGACGTTCAAAAGTGCCCTTTAACGGCCTTATTGAAATAAATGATTTGACTTTGGCAATGTCTTACGACTGAAGACAAGTTTTTGGTAAAGGTTTGATTATTTTTATGATTTCATTAATTCATGCAAAATATCTATCAACTTTACAAAAGCCTAGTATTAGTTTTCTCTTCACAAATGCGTCTGTTGTAAAACTTAACCTCTTTTTTCTTTAACTTTAAATATAAAAACGTATTGTTTTTTTTATTCCGCCACCAATAAATTATATCTAATAAATAAGGATCTTTTGAATGCTTTGAAACTATCAAAGAATCGATTTCAAATGGTTTCGAGTAATCATCAAGATAAATGACTAACCTTTCAACTACTCAATGAGCTATCAAAATATACTCTCATACACAATCACAACAACAAAACATTTCACAAAAAAAAACACGCTCAAATTAATTCTACATCATTACATGTAATGGGTCAAATAATGTAACACTTTACACTTTACCATCTGATTAATTATGTTGTAAGTAAATATGATGAATTGACATACATCTCTAGTGAATGTCGTAGTAAATATCGAGCCAATCTATAAATTACTCCTCTGAGACATCAGGTGCCAAATTGCCCCACATTTACAAATAAAATTTTAATTGGAGACAGATTAGTACGACGCTAGGACACGAATTGCCTGAAGCTAGATTGGGGCACAAAGTTATAAGATATAATCTCATTAGTCAATATTTTGTATCGTGTAATTATGTATCTTTAAAATATATGTAGATTTTGTCATGGCATAGGTAATTATATCTACATTTTTCGTGTCATATATTTAGGTACTTGTCAGTATTCTTTAAAGTTTGGGTTTCTATTACGCTAAAGTAAAATTCGCCATGCAATGTTTCGGTATTCAGTACATGTTCAGAACGTTTTAAACTCATTTTGCGCATTAGTGCATATATTCACACGCATAAAGTTTTTTAATTAAAAGATATTAGATCAATGAAATTCTCATGATAAAAGAGAATCTTATAAACAAAGCCGATCATCTTGTCGGCCATAACATAAATTAAAAGATATTGAGAAATGCGTTAAGAGCCAGAAAATTGGACCACAATAAAGAGAGCCCTATAATGTAGCCACGTTATATCTGTACACCACTTGCCCCATCCATACAAAGATGGCAAACTTGGCAGATAGGTTTGCAAAATATTCACCGATTTTACATAATACCTTTTTGTGCCCAATAATATTACTACACATATCTAAGTGTAGCCATTACATTGTAGGCTTTCACAACGGAGATAAGTCCCCCGATTATATTAATATAATTGTATAATAAAAGATAATTACACGGCTTCGCAATCGATAATCGAATTACGGCTAATCTCGTTCAATTGAATGGAATGGTTTTTGTCTCTTTTACTTTTTTCAATATCTTTTTTATTGACTAGAAAAATTTAGAGTGTAGAACAAAGTATTATAGTCCTCAATGGAATAGCGGTTTTCCTCATTCATAGTTCAAATAAGTTAGTATACGTAACTGTGAAAAATCAGAGCAAGAGAAACTTCTTGGCAAATATTATGTTGATAGAACTTAGGTCACCAAGTTCAATTTACTTAATACTCATCTCACGACTTCATTTGTTTTCGCTTCACTTGAACAATTAGGAGTGTACCATAAAGTATAGTCCTCAATGATGTTACGGTTTTCCTCATTCATAGTTCCAATATGTAACTGTGAAAAATCAGAGCAAGAGAGATTTCTTGGCAAATAATGTTGATATAACTTAGGTAACCAAGTTTACTTTACTTAATACTCATCTCATGTCTGCATTTGTTTTCGCTTCACTTGAGTAAGATTTTCTTTTTTGTTAGGTACTTTTCTATTTACCGTTCATTATGGACGGTCTATGTGGCGATGTGCTATTGTCTTTTCATACTAAACTTGTTTTGAAAGCTCTGTTGCATGGAAATGCTTTATGCATAACATGCGTATCTTTTCTGTTTACTGCTCTCGACATTTTTTAATCAAGCGTGAAGATACGGATTACACTGTCTTGACTCTTTAGCAAACATGTCCTGTCCTTGTGCTGCATAAGACGTTATGTATTCTTTGAACTGAATTTGTTTTTTTTTATCGTGTCGTTTTTTCTTAATCACTTTTTTACTTTATTCTAAAAACATAATCTTAAAAACTAGCAGACGCCATGCGGTTAAACCCGCGTAATTCCCGTTTCTGTGGGAATACAGGGATACAAAGTAGCCTATGTCACCTGAAGATTGTGTAGCTTCCCGACGGTGAAAGAATTTTTAAAAATCGGTTTATTAGTTTCGGAGCCTGTTCAATGCAAAAAAAAACAAAATTAATAAACCACAGTGCAAGCTAAAATGTGGCCTCAAATTTTTTCTCACTATAGCTTTAGAAGATACTTGGAACATCATTGCCTTTGAGTATTTTTAACCGACTTCATTAACCGACTTCAGGAGGAGGTTCTCAATTCGACCGGTTTTTTTTTTTTTCTTATTTATGTACACCGATTACTCCGAGATTTATGATCCGATTTACGTGATTCTTTTTGAGTTCGATGCGGGATAGCTGCCATTTGGTCCCATAAAAATATTACATAGTTTGACCCGGAAGTTTTCATTTTATGAACAATTTTATGAAAATTTAATTTATTTTTGAACACTTTTTTGTATGTATGTTCACCGATTACGCTGAGATTTATGTACCGATTTACGTGATTCTTTTTTAGTTTTATGCGGACTAGTTCCTTTATGGTCTCATAAAAAAATTACATAGTTTGGTCATGCAGTTTTCATTTTATGAAAACTTTTGTTCATGAATTTTTGTTATCTCTGTTTTGTTACCCATGACCTGCGACACCGAACAGTTCATGTGTCTCAGAACACAGTTTGTCTCCTCTATATTGTGTTTTTGCCCAAGTTTCGCTAGCTGAATTGTTCCCACGTGTATTGAGGTGTCTTCTAAAAACCAGTACCTACCTCTGTATATATTTTCTTGATACCTATACTCTGTGTTAATTTGTTTCTTTTCAGGTGTCGTTAATTGCAGATGACATGTTTGTTGGGTTTCTAATTGAGTTAGACTTTTTGTGGTGGAGACTTAGTCTTCGGTTGATGATGGCAATACAATGAAAATTTTAGTCAATTCAAACAAAAATGTCATCAAAGTGAATGTAAAGAATCAAATACTGTTATTTAAACCATTGAGAGCAGGAATGTAGCTTTACTCGTAAATATAGCAACTTGTACTGAAGTAAAAATTGCAACATTCGATATAGAAAATGGTACCCTGTTAAGGCATTATAGTAAGTGAGACGCATGTTACAGCCTTCTTGCGAGAATCAATCTAGAGTTAGTCAACGTAGTTTTTTGTACTAAATACTGATCCAAACTAGCCTGCCAACGGTTTTTGTGAGCACTCCTGATCTTTAAACTTACACATTATTGCTACACTTTGTTCTAAGAGGAGATGGTGGAGTTAATATATAATTGATTTGCACTTTATAATCCTACTTTATTGAACTAAAACACGTAAGTGGCTATCCTTAATATTAATCGTTAATATAATCACACTGCATGCTGCAGTAAAATTTTATACATTAAAATTTCAACACAATTTAATTTTTCCACGACATTTTGATCAAATACTACATAGCACCCGAAAATATAGCAAGGGAAGAAAAATATAAAAATAAGTAGAAAAATAAAGAAACAGAAGACATAAGAAGAAGAGTAGGTTATAGCAACTCAATAAAGAAAATAACACTAATAGATGAAGCAACATATTTAGCACAAAAAGCTTTAGAAAAATACTAATATAACACCAAAGAGACAACAGATACAAAACTTGGATAAGATATTATCGACAGTAATAGCGAACCCATTGTGCAGTAACCTCCTTGTGATACTAACGAGTAAGATAAAAAGGCTCAAATTATTAGCTGCACCACATTCGACGCGGAACGACCCAGATCCCACGAGAATAATGTCAAATATGATTGTTTGTTTAACTGCCATTTAATGTTGATAACTGAAGGTTTTAAATTTAGTTAATCGAGTTAAGTATCAGAAGAGGAATTCGCGAGCGAGTTTAGCTTATTGCAATCAAGTAGGTACTGGACAAATATGATATATACGTTATTCCTCAGTTGCGTCACAGCACCCAAACCTTTGCCTTCTGATTCAAGCTTATTCCCGTCGACTCTTTCAGGTCAATGTTGCATGAAAGATAACATATTTTTTTATCATTATTATTATTGTCCTTTAATTATCTTGTGTGTAAATTGTTAGTCCTTTATATACCCTAATATTATTGTCTGATTCTTATCCCTTTAGGTTTTGCGTGAAACGGACTAAACCAGCAGGTAGCGTTTTCAGCCGGTCTAAGTAGCCGTCGGTTTTCCGTTTGACCTTCTTTAATTTATTCTGCATTTTGCACCTCCGGCTCATTTAAATAATACTATGTAAATATCTCACATCACGGAATGTAAGTACCATCGCTATCAGATCTACGTTTCGCAAGGACAACAGATCCCATAGACACTTCCGCGTCCTATCTAAGAACGAGGCCAGTCTGCGATTGCGCGCGCGCAACTATTTAAAAAGATCCAGTTGATATAAAACTAGATCAATAAAGAAATACCGGAGATGGTACTATATTTATAAATGTATTAATTGTGATTAAAAAAAATATGGTTAGGCAGAACGTTGAAGACGATCAACTTCTTGATAGTATAACTATAATATATGAGAAAATAATTGAATGGAATGCTGGGCTTTAAGACTAAATACAGATAATTAAGACAGAATGAAGCTGCTGAAGCAGATACTGGTGAGAGTTAACTGCTAGAAATAGTATTACATGATACACACCTAATATAAGTAGCAATCGCAAATCCTAGAAATATTTTAAATGTGAAAGTTTGTATAAAAGTACAAAACTCCTAAAAAGATTTTAGTGAAACTTTACAATCTAAACATAGTATACATATAGCTTAAACTTCAAAATTACACATGCTATCATAAAAAGATAGACTCACAGGCTTAGATCAATTGATCGAAGCTCACAGGCGAATTTGCTGATGGCTGTTAGCACGAGAATATACTTGACAAAAATATCAAAAGGATTCGAGGACATTTTTGGTAAAATAGGAAGTTAGCGTTCTTACACAAAACTATTTTGAAAAGATATTGTGAATTAAACAAACAAAATTGTATAATGTGACCCAGTACACTTCCGAGTCCTGGCTGGGAACTAGGACGATTGCGCCAGCGCGTGCTGGTACCCCCACTCCTCCCCTGCCACTCTAGCCCCGCGCCTGACCTACAAGCCTACCACGAAGGTAGTTCATGTATATTAGAATTGTCTTAGGTTTATATTGTGTTCTAGAATTAAAATAATAGGTCCCAATTACGCAATGGCAAGCAGACAGAAAATTTTTGTGGGAAATGAAGGTATTCCAAGCTAACTAAAATAAAAATATTAAGAATCAGAAACACAATTTTTTACTTTTTCAGAGCTATCTACCTGAGAAACAGCATTCAAAGATGCTTGAATACATTTTTATTTTAGAGGTCTGGGAATGCCTTACTGTGTCATAACCACGGATATCTAAGCTCATAACACAGACAGTCATTTATTTTAAATATGTATTTATTAATATATTTAAGTTTACAGTAAAATATAGTGACGTAGGCGTTACTTAAGTCATTTTGAAGGGCATTTCTGGTTTTAATCTAAATTAATCAAAAGAACAATGGGAAGTGGTGAAGGGCGGGAGTTTTGGGGCACTGTCTTTGTAAGTTCTGGTGTTTGTGTCTGTGTTTGTAAATGGGATAAAGCCACATCTACCGCATGTACTAATAACCAGAGCCAATGATGATGATCACCAGATAAAAGTCGAAGCAATAATACTCGAAGATTTATGACCAAATGATTCAAATGGATACTGAAGCTGGATAAAAGTAAGAAAAAAACTATAATTTCCCATTCTCTCCATATTAAGCAGGAGACAGAACTGAGCTAGTACAACAAGCATGACTGACTGGCCATACATCATTGTATGAATCACGGTAACAGCTGGTAACTGACAGCCATTATTATGATAATGTCATGTTCTGTTGCAATGGCCGCTTAACTTGAGGTGCCCACGCGCATGGTCGGGGCGGACCTAATCTAGATGTAAGGCGAATAGGTTAATGGAAATAATGAAAGATAAATTAGATATTACGAAGGCGTGACTGATGTTAATAGAACTGGTGACCTTGAAAATATTTGTGAAGTGATTTTTTTGTTTTAAATTTACAAATCATTACGCCCGTAAGGGGTTAGGGGTCAACCGAAGGGTGTAGATACTTTCACCCACATTACACCGGAATGGGGGTAAACATATTAAAACAAGATGTAAAAATAACGAAGAATTTGAACTAGAAATCCACCATAAAAAATATATAAAATGATATTTATTTCTGCATATAGGTTTTCACAAACACTTTTACACGTAATTTTTTTTAACTAGTAGATTCTACGAGATCGGTGTTTCACTATCTGATTACTCTGAGAAGAAACACCGAAAGAAACTCAGAGGTCACAAGTCCCTTTTAAAGTCCAGACATTATCTTGGTCAAATTATCTAAGAACCATGCAGATTAGTGTCTGAAATGGTCACTTAAAGTGCATACCAATTTTTTATAAATTCTCAGTTGTCATCAAAGTTCCGTGTGCAACAGCCTGCGTAGCATGAACAACGTCTATAGCAATTGTCAAGTTGCTCTTGTCTAGGTCTCATTTGATGTAGACTGTTTGACACTTGTTGACAGGAAATGTTTCGAAAAGAACTGTCAAAAGTGAAGAAAATAGGTACGCACTTCATGCTCAGCATTGTTCGGCATTCTTCGGCATATAACTTCTCATCTTTCTTGACATTGCCATGCTCGAGACGAAAGAAATGTCTACATAATCTGTCACTTTGCTGATTCGTCTGTAGACAAAGGCGGTTTCTTCGGTGTTCAATGTGTTCATGCTACGCAGGCTGGACGCGCTGGCAATGAAAGGATAGCCAATAGTAGGTACTGCTTAAGTAAGGTCCAGCTTGTGTAAATTCTACGTTTCAAAGACCGTACTAGGTATCGATACAAATACTATAAATATTGTTTATTTGCATAGAATAGGCTCCGAAACAGCTGGACCGATTTGAAAAATTGTTTTACCATTAGGAAGCTACACTATCCCCGGGTGACATAGACTTCTATTTATGCCTGTATTCCCACGGTAACGGAAACTACGGATGAAACCGCGTGACGTCGGCTAGTAAGAAATAAACGCAATTCTGTTTGTATACGAATAGTATGAACGCACGTAGAAATGTGTGTGACGACGGAAGAATCGTGACAAATGGTAGAAACATTTCTTCTTACTATAGAAGAAATAATACTCTTTATTGTAGACTATTTTCGACTGAAGAATCTACTTATTTCTTCTCTTAATTCTTGACATTGTCGTGCTAATGCAGTTAATAATACCAGCCTGTTACTGTCCCACTTCAGGGCAAAGGCCACTTCTCATACAGAGAAGGCTTGAGCATTGATCACCACGCTTGCTCAAGGCGGATTGGCGATTTCAAACTTATATTAACTATAAGTCCAGGTTTCCTCACGATGGTTTCCTTCACCGATGTCAATGATGTCTAACATAAACTTAGAAAGTACATATGAATAGAAAAAGTCACATTGGTACTTGCCCGGATTTGAACCACAACCTCGTGCATGAGAGGTAGGCGCCTTAACCTCTGGGCCATCACGACATTGACAGTTACATAATTAAATTACAAATACTGTACATCAGTTAGACATGTTGCGATTGGTATTTTTGTTTAATATTTTGTTTGTTGTTGTGACACTGTAGCACTTTTAAATTTGATTGTATTGCTGTGCCCTAGCAGGGTTCATGTATGAAACCTATATAAATGTAACAACTTCTAAACTACGTGAATGCAATCAATTATGATTATACTGAACCAGCAGACGTCACGCGGTGTCACCCGCGTAGTTCCCGTTCCCGTGGGAATACAGGGATAAAAAGTACCCTATGTCACCCGGGGATAGCGTACCTTCCCAACGGTACAAGAATTTTTCAAATCAGTCCAGTAGTTTCGGAGCCAATTCAATGCAAACAAACAATCAAACTTTTCCTCTTTATAATATTAAGTATAGATGAAACGTTTCTACATGTCATTAATGTTATTAAAGTAACATTTGTAATTTGACATTTTTCAATACTAATTATTTTATTATCGTAAGTAAAATTGAAATAGGATATTAACTATGACATTTTAAAATGTAATTTAATGAGGAAATACCTACTTTGCTCGTAAACAATTTTTAAATGCAAATTAAATATATACATATACACACACACCAAAATACACCACACAACACACCACAATATATGTACTTATATACATTTTTTTTTTTATTATTATGCAATTTTTAATGCAATTTTGCGTGCCTATTTCCAGGCAGAATGTACTTGGCTCACTCCTATCTATTCCACCAGTATTTTATGTAACCTACATTCGTTGTTAATGACTAATTTGATTGATTGATTGATTGATACAATCTGTCAATTTGTCGACTCTTCTGTGGACAAAGTTCGTTTCTACGCTGGTCATGCTACGCGTGTTGGGGCAGCAGTCGCGTCCAACTCATTCCATCTACTTCCCGCGGTTGGTTTCACTTTCCGTATACCGTCCACGTTTACTTTCGTTGTTTTCTCTAACGATAGCTTTAACATTATGTTAGGTAATTCATTTTAACAACGCGAGAATTTTATTAGAAAACTGTTCTGTTAGCGTGTTTAGTTTTAGATTCATGTGGTGTAGAATAGGTACCTACTTACATTAGGTTTTAGATTGTTATCTGGGCGTAAGTTCTGGTTGCTTGACGTAATATTGCATTGGTTCCTGCTTATTATTTTTTTAATTAGGTTACGCAAATCTTAATCGATAATATAATTTTTGAAAAATATTCCTAACTATAGTTTTTACTTCCCGCTAAGCATTTTGTTTTTTTTTGGCAACTAAGCCGATATCGACTATTTTGCCAGGCGTCACGAATTGACAGCAGAATACGCTAAGCATTTTTGGGCGGTGATCCCGGCTGTCATTTAATAATTGACAGTCGTAACCGGTAGTCAGAACTTCAGAATCCCGAAAATCTGTCAACTATCCCTGAACCAAGAAGTATAGTAATAACAATAATAGCCAATAATGTGTTGTAATAGTCAGGTAAGCGGTCACTCTTTATAAAATACTAGTTTTTGACGATAGTTGAGGAAAAGCAGCTGATGAATTAATTTATTAATGAAAAAAAGCAGTTGACATTGCGCATATAAACCTATTGCTTAATTTATATGAATATTATGCATAATAAACAGTGGCTACTATCTGATTTAAATAAATTGATGACCAATAAAAATACCGCGTGAATCTAATCGCAACTTTATAATATGCAATTTGTTAATATGCATTTAATTGACATAGGTTATTAATCTGCATTTCTATCAAAACACGTATTATTATAAGGCACATAGACGCACTGTAAACAGCAGCTTTTTCTTAATTTTTACCCTTCCCCTGAAAGAATATAATTTATATTTTATCCACTAAGATTTTTTGACGTATTTTTGACTTTCTTATAAAATGTCTCTGTGAGTTCAAGATAATTGCTAAAGAAACTATGAAAATTATGTACTTAGGTTATTTATTTGCATATCTATGGAAACACCTTTCAGATTTTTGACACGTGATATATAGGTAGCATATAGACGCATTGTAAAACTTAATCCAAGAAACAGTGTTAAATTTTTTCACCAGTTTTTTCTTTACTCTTACCCTTTCTCTGAAAGAATATATAATTTATATCTTATTCATTAACATTTTTCGAATATGGTCTCTCTGTAAGTTCTACTGTGAAATTATCATAAAGGTCTAAGTAGTAGTAATCTATTTACGCGTAAAAAAGTAAATACGTCCTTACAATCCTGTATTAATTATTTATTTTATCGTCCGTCAACCCTACAAATGCGAAAGTGGTCTGGAAATATCACTAGACCTATAAAGTATAGAGAATAGGTTATCGACCTGGACAACCAGTTGTCCTTTCCGAGTGCGACTGACTAGACCTAGGCATTAATCTGATTGCCTAACATTTCTAGAATATATCACATTTGTTAACTTTCATTTTATTTTGAGTCCTTGAATGCAAAATAAGTTCAAAGTTGAAATGCTCTACAAATGTTTGAAGACTGTTAAAGCACAGTCAAAGTTTAGCGCAATTTATTGTTTATTTTATGCCGATTGACTTGACTAAAATTTATAAAACAGGTACCCACCTAACAAAAAGAAGTTCATGAACGCATGTTGTCTAAAATGTACTTAAAGGTTAAATTTTAAAAAGTAAAAAATATTTTTATTCAAAAAGTATATCTTTAACTACTGTATTATTAAATAACAGACACAAAAAATCGCTCAGTTGAAACAAAAAAGCATTTAACAAATAGTAACGCTTTTTGTCCAATAACAAGCCGAGCTGCAAAAAATCTAAACGTGAACTTAATGAACTATACACAAGTAACAGTTTCAAGCAACTCTTACAATTCACCAAATATCAAACTGCAACATCAATTATTCACATGCAAAACAATGGACGCAGAAATGTGGCTTAGAACCACCTTACGATAGACATTCTCGTTTGTTCCACTAAAAAAAAAATACCACTGCATCACTCGAGCGCGTATCCGAAATCCAGAGGGTGCGTTCTAAAACCACAAATCTGCACTTAATTTTGACACTTACGTAAAATTTGGCCGCCATTTTGGGGTTAAACTGTCACTAATGTCACTCGCGAGGCATGCACATGCGCGAAGGGTACGCGCGCCGAATGGCGGCCGAGCGTTCGCGCTCACTATATAACCTCCCCCCCAAACTATTATTATATTAATTACATTCAATGTTTTCACTGCACGGTGTCGAATGGATCGATCTGGATCACTCGCTTCCTACTGCGATAATCCCGAAATACGGAATTTAAATGGCACTTAGAAAGTTAACAACACATACCTATTACGCTTGATTTACAACTTCCAATTTGTTTTATTATAACTTTAATAACGCAATAATAGATGTATATTACAGTTTTTTTATTCAATGTACTCGTTTGCTTTTTATGGGCTGTCATTGGTCAATGTACGACGTGTTTATTAAATTTAATGGAACTTTTTCTATTACATCCGATTCAGTTTTATTTCTCTTTTACTAGTAACAAGTGGTTACCTATTTATCTCACTGAAAGTCTAGATGGTCTTTTCAGCGATGCATATCTTTACAAACTTGTTTATTGAGTTTATCCGGGTGACCGTTGAAATCTTCTGAACTCGACAATGTATTTTCATGCGGTTGTCGCCATAATTTAGATTTGATTTACGAATTGTCATGTTTTATACAACAATGTTTAATTAAGACACGACACAGATCTCTTGATTTATGTAAATTACGATATTGCACCTAAACAAAGTGGTAGTGGATCATTTTTCTTAGCCAGAGGCATATTTAAGCAACTTGGCAATTTCGACAGTCTTTCGGGATCATTTCCTTGGCTTTTCTCCAATCTATCGTTTCAGTTTAACCAAATACTGCTGAACACCACCTTTACTTGGAGCGACTAGCGACTGCTCATCTGATCTATCTTAGATTTGGTTAATTATTATATTTTATTGACATATGTACAAACACTTATTTACTTAATTTGTGTCTCGTTGGTCTATGATCGCTGGCGCGTCTGTTGAGCGCAAGACATTGGGTTCAATTAACAGGTCGCTTATTTTTTTTCAATTGTCTCGATAGCAGTCCGGAATCTCGGTTTGTGCAGGTTTGATTAACCCATCCCAACCCATCCCATATGGGACTTAAACATAACTGGAAAAATGTGGGTTTTTTCTCGTATTTTAGGTGCACCTCTCCCGATCTTAATAAAGGCGTGTGTGTATTTAGTAGTAGCTTCCCATGACCCAAGGGCTGGCTAGCATCTACTTGCGGATGAATCTTACGACGCATTGTTCTAATTTATTGATAGATTTAGTTCATTTTTTATGGGTTTTAGAACATGTCAAATTCAAATCCTTTTTTTGCATGTACAATACATTGAAGATGTATATAGATTGTAACATAGATATCCGAATTGTAAACACATAATTAAGATACCTACCTGGTACCTAATGTAGTTCGGTATTAAAAGCTATTCGAAATAAACCATATAACATTCCACAACTAACTGGCGAAGAGCTTTTGATATGAGTACTAAACATCTGACAAACTTGCTTATATATTTCTAAATACATGCATATTATAGATAGATTACATCCAGACACAGACCAAATGATCGTGCTCTTTACACATACATTCGTCTTGGGTGGGAATCGAACCTCCGATATAACAGTCAGGACCACTAACGAATAGAACAACAGGCCAGTCAAATCAAATCAGTAAAGTCATAAGTAGTACATATTATTTATTGCACAATGTAAACAGAACTAATAACCTTCAGGTGACATTAACGTTATCTAACGAAGCTTATTAACGTGATCGTAATATTATGCACGAAGTATCTAGATCAAATGACCATGTTCATCTAGACTGAATTCTGACCTTGATCTAGATTTGATCTTCACTGGGTGCCAAGTCGGCTGGATGGTTTGAAAGACATTGATGAGGGTTAAGACTCCATGGTCAATGAGATAACAAATGATAATAATAATAATAATAATAATAAGCCCGCAACCTTGACGTATTCCCCAGAAATGGGAGAGATGGAAATCGAAACACAAAAATAATAATAATAATAATCTTTATTATGAACATCTTACAGGGTATCTTCGGGGTGAGACCCTGACCTCCAAACTAGTAAAAATACTGTATCTTGAAGGTCAGTTCCTTCCCTTCACAAACGTGTTATTAAATACGAGTACAAATTTGTCCATAATTTTAAATGATAGATCAGTAAAGTGGGCAACTTCTAAGAAGGAGAAAGATGAAGGTAATAATATATTTTATTTCATCGTGTTTTTAAAATCAATTCATGTTTATTTGTTTTATACTAACTTACGCACTGATCCAACCAAGCCTTGTCATTTGTCAGAAAATTATGGATTTTTTTTACAGGAAAACAAATAATTTGTTTTTCATTTTTCTAAACACTTAGTAAGTATGTGGATTTCATAAAAATGGATGGCTATAATTATTAACATTGTAATCAAAACAATAATAATATCTTCGCATCTTGGAACTACTCAGTCAAACAACTAAGACCCAGCTAATCTCATAAATATGTTCACGTGACGATTTCGTCCCGCTGCGCAGGCGCATAGCTCACGTCAACTAGCGTGTACGAAGCGGCATTACCACCTAATTTACAAAATTACGCGATACTATTACCTACGAATAAATTACTAATTAAAAAAACTTACATAACGTATTACATTCAACTTGACTATGTGGGTTGCTTGCACATTTTAGGTGATACACTTTTACAGCCTATAAAATGTTAAATAATTTTTAACCGGCTTACAAAAAAGTAGGAGGTTTTAGTTCAGTTGTGTATATTCTTTTCTTATGTGTGTTACCTTAGAATTTTATCAGTTACTAACAGACGTCATGCGGTTTCACCCGCACAGTTCCCGTTCCCTTGGGAATACAGAGATACAAAGTAGCCTATGTCACACAGGGTGAATGTGGCTTTGCAATGGTGAAAGAATTTTCGAAATCGGCACAGAAGTTTTTGAGTTTATTAATTACAAAAATAGTTTTTTAGCTGTTTCGTTACTTCAGAAACTAAAATATTCGCATCACCTCCACGACGGTAGCGAAACGGCGAAGCCATACATTTTTACTAATATGTAGAATTTGTGAAGTTAAGGTCGGTAGGTTAGGCCGCGTAGATTCAGAAGCTTGACTCTACATGAGATCTGATGTCTTTTTCACAGGCCATACATCATGTGGCCGTCTTGGAAACATTTTGAGGTATTCCTCGAAGCGCTACTATTTTGAGGCGCTCCTAATGAGGCGCTCCTATTTTATTCCTCGGAGCGCACCTTTTAGGAGCGTTCCCTTTAGAAATTATAAAAAAATATATTTTTTTTTAGGAAAAAAAAACAAATATTTTTATTAGGAGCGCTCCGAGGAATAAAATAGGAGCGCCCCATTAGGAGCGCCTCAAAATAGTAGCGCTTCGAGGAATACCTCAACATTTTACATAAAATGTTTTGGTGGGATTTCATTTATATATTTCAAGTTGACAAGTTATTTGATTTACATAAGCATGAAATCATGAATCCGACCATTTATCACTAAAGAAGTAAAAAATAAGTTTAAATATAAAAACAGCATTATGTTTTCTCCAAAAAGGGTTAAACAGTGATGTGTCTATAAAAGTACACCCATATTTTAGCAGTTATGTTGAGGTCCGAAAAAAGTTCAGACTCCGGGCTGATGCTGAGTAATTCAGATAGAAGAACTCTCTTACACTTCACTCAAACCAGGAATCGAACGTAAGACCTCATGCTCAGCACCACCTACGACCACTGCAGTAACGAGTCAGTTAATTTATTTGTTAAAGGTCAAATGGGCTATTCATCAAACGTTTTTATTTATTGTTTAAAAACTCATTCAGTTACAAACATACCTGTTACATTGAACTAGTTTTCATAACGATTCCTTTACTAATCAAAAATAACTTGTTTCGTTATAATTAATTGTCAAAATCACTGGTTGAAAATCTAATTATTCATATTATAGCCCTCAAATAGGGAAGTACCAATCCATTATTTGTCTATTAAAACTAATAAATAATACGTTTTTATCTAGCTTTTATTAATTAATCATGTTCTAATTTTTATGAAGAGTGACCCTATTATTTTTAATTTAAATGTTACATACTGAATCCTGAATGTGATTGATAAACGATCTTATTTACTGGCTTATATTCACGATGTTAACGTTGGGGCTTGTGACTAAATACTAACAACCTCACGAAGGTTAAGCAATGCTTGACGAGGTTGGTCTGTAGATGGATCTGCACGTTATTCTGGATCTGCCATTCTCTGCACATCTTGCTGCTACCACCAGATGTTTATTTTTATTTTTGTTTTTGTGTCTTACTAACATTAGTGACTGGCCTGTTGGTCTAGTAGTTAGTGACCCTGACTGCTATGCCGAAGGTCGTGGGTTCGATTCCCACCCTGGACAAATGTTTGTGTGATGATCACGATCATTTGTTCTGTGTCTGGGTGTAATTTATCTATAATATGTATGTATTTAGAAGTATACATATATGTATGTTTATCAGCTGTTTAGTACCCATGACACAAGCTCTTAGCTTAGCTTGGAGCTAGATGGCGTTGTGAAATATTTATTATTTATTATTATTAGTGATAAGGTATTTTACCAACAAAGTGGATCATGTTGTCCGATTTTAAATAAATAAATAAAGCACGTTAACTCGCCGGCTGTCATTTGTAGATCTTTGACAGTCGTTACAGACAGTCAGAAGCCCGAAAGTATGACCACTAGTTTAACTAAGGGGTTCCTTACCCAGTAACTAAATTATGGTGATCAGAAAGGCAATCGCCATGTTAACTTTTAACTGGAAGCCGACCCCAACATAGTTGGGCAAAGGTTAAGTAGATGATTCACAATATTAACGTTAAATCGTCAATATAATATCTTATAACTCCTCTGTACTTATTCAAATATGGCTGCGTGTGTAAGTAAGTTTCAATGTTTGTAAACGCAGTCAAAATGCAGGAGAAATTGTGTGTTTGGTAAAGTTTAAAAATAAAATGCCTATTGTGTTAACTTTCTATTCAAAACACCTTTGGTAATAAAATAAACAGAATCACATAAAATGTATATTATCCCACAAATAAAACCGTTAACTAAAGACTCGGAAAAACCGAGTCTGCCTCGCCCATTAAGAGTTCCGTACCTTGACAAAATAGTACGATAGTCTTGTGGCACACATTTTAAAATTTAAAAACATGTAACTTAATAAAAACAAGACTGTGTAAAATAACTCAAGTTTCGGAAGTCTGTGGCTGTGGTGGTTTGTTTCATTCATTATTTGCCATCGACATCCGAAAGTAGAGTTATTAGGCAAATAATTTGATTCATGATTACATACCTCACAAAATTATTTACCCTTCAAACTACCCACCTTGGTATAACTCTAGTTTAAAAAAAATACTTAAGGAAAAACACAAATACCTACGTAAATACCGTATTTACGGCAACACATCGGACTACGACTCTTTTATATTACTTCGTGCTAGAGCCAAAGCAGTTGAAGAAGAATGTTATAGATCTTACATCGCCAGAACCGAAGATTCTATCATCAAAAACCCAAAAATGTTCTGGTCCTTCATTAAGGCGAACAAAAAGGGCACTAACACTCTTCCCTCCACTATGTCATTAGAAGGTCGATGCTACAACACGAGTAATGAAATTAGCGATGCTTTCGCAGCGTACTTTCAGTCGAATTTCCTTTCTTCTTCAGATCGCATTTCAATTACACCAAGTCCAACAAATGCGCCTACTGACTCTGCACTAAACATAAGTGAGATCGAAGTCAATTCAAACCACCTGCTTAGGCTCCTAGAATCTTTAGATCTTACTAAAGGTGCGGGTCCCGACAACATACCGCCGTTATTTATTGTAAAGTGTGCCAAAGGACTAGTTAAGCCTCTAACGATTATTTTCACGCGGTCTGTTAAGGAGGGAATTGTTCCTAGTTTATGGAAGTACGCGTACATAACACCGGTACACAAAAGTGGGAATAAGAGTGACATTAACAACTACAGACCCATATCCAAATTATGCCTGTTTGGTAAAATACTTGAACGCATCATCTACACGCAAGTTTACAGCACTCTTTCTTCGGCTTTCATTCCCCAACAGCACGGCTTTCTTAAAAACCGATCGACCACTACTAACCTACTGTCTTTTGTTGACTTCACTACATTCAGTATGGACAATGGAGGTCAAGTGGACTGTATTTTTACAGACTACAGCAAATGTTTCGACCGTATTGACCATAATATACTCTTACAGAAGATCTTTTATGCGGGTATTCATGGTAACTTATACCGGTGGATAACATCTTACATAAAGAATCGTTCCCAGGCTGTTGTAATCAACGGTGTTGTGTCGAAGCGGCATGTAGTCCCTTCAGGAGTTCCCCAGGGCTCGCTTCTCGGGCCCTTACTATTTAATATCTTTATAAATGACATTCACACATGCCTTCAAAATTCATTATTCCTGCTTTACGCAGACGACATGAAAATTTTCAAACGCATAAACAGTGTCGCAGACTGCTATTCTTTGCAACTAGATCTCGAAAGACTAGAAAATTATTGTCAGTTGAATAATCTGGAACTCAATGTATCTAAATGTTACACAATTACGTTCACTCGTAAAGCCGTCAGCATATCCCACACATATACTCTGAAGAATAATCAGCTGAAACGAGTAGATTACATAAAAGATTTAGGTGTGATACATGATTCCAAACTTACCTACGAGAAACACGTAGATCATGTAGTAAATAAAGCTAACAAAGCCATGGGATTTTTAAAAAGGTCTTGCTCCCAGTTTAAAGATATCAAAATAATCAAAATTCTGTACTGTTCCTTCGTCCGTAGCTCACTTGAATACTGTTCGCAGGTTTGGAATCCCATGTACGACAATAATATCTCAAGATTGGAATCTGTCCAGCGAAACTTTACGCGATATCTGCAGTATAAGTGTAAAACCCGCGATAACAGTTACGAGTTGAGATGCAAAAGGTACCATTTACTACCACTTAGGGAGAGAAGGAGTATATCAGATATCTCTTTCCTCGTAAAGTTAGCACAATCTTCCATCGACGCCCCGCAACTACTCTCGAAGATTAATTTACGCGTCCCTACTAGGTCCGCTAGAATACCCTTTCTTCTTCTTAACGTCCCCCGCTGCTACACAAATTACAGACAGAATTCGTTCTTTGTAAGATGCGCAAAGTCCTACAATAATTTGGTTGACTTTTCTGAACTTGACTTGTTTACTACTAAGCCGCAGGTATTCAATCGAATACTTACTAAACACTGGTTCGAATTGGTTCAATAACTGTTTCTTTTTTTTTTTTGTTATTTTTTTTATGACGTATTGTTGTGATTGTGTTAGTATTATTTTTGCACATACTGTCATTGCAATTGCCTTTCTTTTTTTATTTTATTCTCAAGCTCATCATAGTTAATTATATGCGAAAACATGTAATTGGTTAATAGTTGCATAATTTGTTGTATTTATTAGTTGTTAATACTGTTTGTTTTCCTGATACAATAAAATAAAATAAATAAAATAAAAATACTAATAAATAATTAATCTGTGACTGAATATATTACGCGATTGATTATGTTAAAACTAAGAACAGTGTCAATTTGCACTTTTATACAAGTGCGTTGGACTTGTTTATAGTCTGATAAAATACTATGTTTGTGTTATTTGTATAGCACAACGATATTTATTATATCACCGCAATCACAAATTCATGATCGTCCACTACCTCTCATGCACGAGGTTGATGCATCATGCGAGGTTCAAATCCAGGCAAGTACCTAACCATAAGACTTTTTCAATTTATTTGTAGGTACTTTCTATGTTTATCTTAGACATTATTGACAGCAATGCAGAAAAACACCGAGGACTTATAGTTAATATTAAGTCTGAAATCGCCAATCCGCCTTCAGAAAGCGTGGTGATCAATCCTCGTGCCTTCTATTTATGAGAAGAGGCCTTCGCCGTGCAGTGGGACAGTAATAGGCAGCCGGTCGATTCAGTAAAAGTCACGCCGTGAAGACTTGAGTGAAGTGAACTGTCAATACCTTGCATAGTATGGAATGACAGCTCAATTCGCCCTTCACTACGCCTACATTTTCCAGAATCACACTGCTGGTATTACTATTACAATCACGCAAGAAATATTTATGCGTGATTGTAATGGTTAAAATTGGTACGGTTTTTACACAGAACCCTAAAAAAGAAACCACAAGTTTGACAATGCTTTTATAAATTACCATTTCCCACAAAAATGTACAAAAAACAAAAGCTGTGTGCTTTTGTTTTATTACGTACGTCTTGACAATAGTTTTAGGACATTTTTCTCTGGCGACCACTACGTCTCAATTAGTAACAGAGACCCATAAACTAGAGTGTCGACCGCAACTGTTGCAACACCAGATACCAATATTTGTGGTCGAATGGTATTCGTGTCCGCGTAGAGACAACTACATAAGTAGGTGAATCATTTTGATTTTATAGATACAATAAATCTGTTTAGGTTTAATTTGTTCATCAGTCATCATTTTGCCGAGGTTGAACCGTGGAGGTGACCAAATTATGACCGCATATTTTACGTTTTTTTTCCAAGTGTATGAGAATGTTAGCATGTGGCGTTCTGTAGTTCCTACCTTACCCCATGAAAGAAAGGTGTAAATGTATGTATGTGTGTATGTATTTCCATCTCTATTTTCATGTTTTTGTCTCTTATCAAAGATTAAGAAAAGGAACGACGACGTTTACAAGAGCTGTCAATTTTAATTAACTACGAGTTAACATAATGAAATTTCAAACGTATGAAACAAAAACATGTGAAAGTTCAAGAAAACTCTAATTTGACATTTCTAACTTCGTTCTTATCTGTCAACGTCAATCTCTATCCTTATCTAATGCTATAAGTCAGTAAGAGATGTCAACTCTCTTTAGTTTAATTTTAGAACAAGGGTATCTCTAAGCCATTTTCTACATAACTACTACCCGTCACAGTGTGTGCCCAGAACAACACATAACACTTTGTAATAATCGAACCTGTCGTACTTTACGTAAGCGGTTAGGAACAAGTCGGCTGCTAATTATCACTAGTTATTATGCAGATTATAAATTGAAGGAAATTCTTGTGAAATACAGATCAGTATTAAAGAGATAGATTGTAAGTTTGTTCCTAGCTAAGCTAGCTAGTAACTTAGCGAAGTTATGAATGGTGCAAAATTTTCATTAAGATGTTACATTTTAAGGGAATTGCCCATTTCTGGCCATGTTTTTCCCAGCTTTGTAATAAATACAAAAAATATACCAATGGGCTTTTATTTTTCAAATTGATGGAAAACTGCTTACATTAAGCGCATTAAAGTTGAGGAGAGGGGGCTTGTAACGTCATTATCTAGTATAAACTGTACTGGCTAGTGACGTCATGCGACATTTTGACTCGAGGTACGTAGCGCCGTTATTTATTGATTACGTGTTATTGATTGATTACGTGAAAAAAGAAAACATGTGTCGAATATTTTCTTGTAATTTAGAAGTGGGACTCAAAACTAAATTTTGTCAAATAGCTCATTTAGTAACTTAAATATTACTATTACCGATTTGTAATGAGTATGTATGTACAAAGGTATCAAAAGCCGATTTTCATATTTCCTATATCTGTGATGCTTACTGTCTATCATTTGTTACTTCCATGTGCATCTCTAGGCCAAAATTTCCTCGGCAAGTTGTCATTTCTCTTTGAAAATACTGGTATGGAATTTATTTTTAAAGACTTTACTTAGGTATATCTATAGGTGATACTGATTACGCTTGCTTCATTAGTCTAAAGGTAAATTGCTGAAGGATTGTTACAATTTAAAAATCGTTCAGATTGGCGTTACGCTTCTGATGAAAATACGGGTCCAGAACCATGTTTTGAACGCATTGTTTCTGCTTGTCACCCTGTATTTATTATTTCCTACATCCTCAAATATGAACAAGCACCTACCAGCGACATTGGTTTAATGTTTACATGTAGTTTACAAGTTTATCTTGGATATCACTGGCTTCGATGAGGGAAACCTAAACTTTAATTAACGCTAAACCACCTAGAGCAAGCATGGCGGCTAATGCTCGTGCCTTCTCTGTATGAGAAGTAGACCTTCGCCCTTGCGGTAAGATAGAAACACGCTGGTATCATTTAAATATTTTATTTTAACAATGGCTTATTTTAGCTGGGACAGATCCCTATGACCGAAACTTGATCCGGTGGCATTTAATTACTTCACGGATACAAACATCGTCATGTCACCAACTATAAGTGTCAAAAAAGCTATTGTTAACAATAAACTTCCCCAATTACTGTCAAATAATAGGTACCATCAGTGAACAATGTAAGGAAGCCCACACATTAGAAATGGCCGTGACGATGATAGCGACATCTGTTACTTGTAACGAGAACTACCGGTGTCAGTTGTCAGACTCATCTAAACTGCCTATCATTAGATAGAGGCCTTCTTCAACCCTAAGTAGTCTAATAAACACTCATGACAATTTATTTGTATGTATAAAAATTAATTTAAAAACTTTTTTTATAAAAGTACCTATTCAAAGTTTCTAACCAAACCTTCTTGAACAACCCGTTTACTAGGCGTCACAACAAACTTTCACTGATAGACACTTCTGCAGCACTCTTTACTTTAGCAGGGGTGAAGATAATGATATTGAAACAATATAAATACTTTCAACCGTGTATTGAGAATATTTTCGCTTGACAATAATTTTGACCTAGGTGAATCCACTGCGGATCTTAACATCGAGATTCAGAAACGTGACGTAACGGCACAGCGCCATCTATCGGCACGAAAGTAAACAATTTTCTCAAACATTCCGCCCACCAAGGGCAAATTAACAAATTTGGCCTTCCATTACATTTTCCCGTTTAAATTCCGCCCACCATGAAACACTAGTTACTGCTATGAAGTTAAATCCTTAAAATTAGTCACATTAAATCTTATAATTCTAAATAAACGCATCTGTTTGTCTCTAAGTGGACATTACAGGTAAGATGCAAATCTTTGAAATAGACCTTTTTATTATACCATTTTTTGTACGTATAGATACAACTCTAGTGATGTCATCGCTGCCTGGGTGTTTAGCAACCACACGACCAAGCAGCCATCGACAAGGCGGCAAGTCGTCCTCTTTAACTAAAACTAACATACCGACCGATGGTTCTGTAGTTTGTTTACTCCACTTATAGCGATTTAGAAACATTACTAAATATTCCTGCGACCATCGTCGCCAAAACTGTTGCGCCATCCGTTGGGTCAGTTGCCACCGGCGAAGACTACTCAAAGTGCTAGATTCGAAGTTATACTCCGGCACTGCCACTAATGGCTCACCCACCAGAAAATGACTTGGCGTCAATGCGTCTAAGCCATCCGGATCCCCATCCATCCTCGACAGTGGTCGCGAGTTCAGGCAAGCCTCGATTTGTGTCAGAACTGTTGATAACTCCTCGTACGTAAGGGTTGAATCTCCAACTACTCGCCGAACGTGGAATTTTATCGATTTGATTCCGGCTTCCCAAAGACCACCAAAGTTAGGCGAGTATGGAGGGATAAAATGCCACTTCGTTCCCTTAGACGCTAAACAGTCAGCGATTTCCTTTGTTAGACTAGCTTGCTCCGCCGAGAATAACTGCTTTAACTCCCTTGACGCTCCTACGAAGTTAGTGCCATTGTCTGACCAAATATCCGAACAATAGCCTCTGCGAGAGACAAATCTCCTGAATGCTGCTAAAAATCCTTGAGTAGTCATGTCACTTACAGCCTCGATGTGTACGGCTTTCGTGGCCATACAGACAAACAAACAAATGTAGCCCTTGTAAGCATGATGACCCCGACCTTTGGAAGTCCTTATATTTATAGGACCAGCATAATCAATCCCAGTACATTTAAAAGGTCTTGTAGGCGTTACCCTCGCAGCCGGTAATTGCCCCATTAACTGGTTTGATGTCGTTGCCGAATGTCTAACACATTTAACGCACTTACGAACGTGTGATTTGACCAGTTCCTTGGCCCCCAAAATCCAGTATTTAGTCCTCAAATACGCTAACATGAGTTGAGGCCCCCCGTGCAAGGTGTTGTCATGAGCGTCTGCCACGATTAAATTGGTTAAGTTTGACTTCTTTGGTAACAACATTGGGTGTTTCTTATCTTCACTTAGTTCCGACTTCTGTAACCTACCTCCTACTCGTAATATTTTGTTTCTGTCTATGAATGGGTTTAACGATTTTAAAGGTCCTTTTAACGTAACTGAATAACCATCCTTTGAGATCTTTTCTATTTCTTCTCCAAAACCTTCTGCTTGACACTGTTGGATACAAACACGTAACGCTTCCGCTAATTCTTGCGCTGACAACCCTGTTTTTTCACCTTGATCCTTCTTTCGTTTTATCCACATACGTCTGCAGTACGCTACCACTCTTATTAATTTCGTTAAGTTTGAAAACCGATCAAATAAGTTTATTTCTGTGCCCGAGAAGTGCACCCTTTTTATAGCTTCTAAGTCTGTATCTATGTCTTTAGGTTTGTTATAATCTATATTTTCTGAATATAAAAAGGTAGGACCATTAAACCATGCCGTTTGTTTCCTGAGATCAGACGGGTTGAGTCCTCTTGACGCAGAATCAGCCGGATTTACGCCAGACCGCACATGAGACCACTGTTGTGCGTCTAAGGTGGTTAAAATCTCAGATACCCTATTCGCCACAAATGTTTGCCACCGATTTGGGTGACTATTAAGCCAGGCAAGCACGACGGTGGAGTCACACCAGGCATGAATGTTCTCCTTCGGAATACTCAATGTGTGAGCTACCTCAACCAATAACCTACTCAGAAGAACTGCTCCACAGAGCTCCAAACGTGGAATCGATATTTGCTTTATTGGTGCTACTTTTGTTTTTGATGTTACCAAGTTTACAGACACGTGGCCCTGATCGTCGATGGACCGAAGATAAATCACGGCTGCATAAGCCATCTTGGATGCGTCGCTAAATCCATGTAATTCAACGAGTGTGTTATTACGTTTTGTATTGATCCAGCGAGGTATTTGCAACTCCGACAACTGGCACAGTTCATCACGGTAAGTAATCCACTCATTTAATATTGTTTCGGGAACTTCATCATCCCAGCCTATACCTGATAACCACAGCTTTTGTATGATTATTTTTGCAACTATAACACTTGGAGAAACCCATCCAAGTGGATCAAATAAACGTGATATGTCCGATATAATAATTCTTTTTGTTACAGGCTTCTTCGTCGGTAAGAGTGTCACTGTGTAGCGGAACGCATCTCCTGTTCGATCCCAGGTAAGTCCCAATAATTTCATAACTTCATCTATTTTAATTTTCCTTCCTTCTTCTGTAGTATTTGTATCTTTAGTTTTCAAACCTTTCAACAGCTCCTCACTATTGCTTGACCACTTTTGCAACGAAAACCCTCCTTTTTCTACTAAGTGATTCATTTCAGAATACAGTTTGACTCCTTCCTCAACGCTTTCAACGCCCGTAAGCAGATCATCCATGTAAAAGTCTTCTTTAACCTTTACAGCAGCTGTAGGGTATTTCTCCTTCTCGTCTATGGCTACCTGTTGAAGCACCTTAACAGCAAGATATGGGGCACATGCTGTACCAAAGGTAACCCGCAATAAACGATATTCTTGCGTTTGATTATCTGCAGTTCCTTTCCACAGAATTCTCTGAAAGTCCACGTCGTGTTCATCAACCTTGATTTGACGGTACATTTTTACTATGTCCGCAGATAAACATATTGGATATGTTCTCCATTTCATTAAAATATGTCTTAGCGTTGGCTGTAAAGTAGGGCCTATCATCAACAGATCATTTAGTGAAACGCCGTCTTCACCTTTACAGGAAGCGTCGAATACTATTCTCACTTTTGTGGTGTCCTTATCCTCCCGAACAACCGCAAAATGAGGTAGGTAAATTCCTTTACGGTTGTTTATTTCTTTTTCAGGTATTATCTCCATATGACCCAGCAGTAAGTATTCTTCCAATACCTCTTGATAATTCGTTTCCATGTTTGTATTTTTACTTAACTTTGTGACTAATGAAGACAATCTTTTTTCAGCTATCCTTTTAGAGTTTTTTACTATAGGTGTTGCATCTTGGCTTTTAAATGGCAACCGTACTATATAGCGCCCGTCACTGTCTCTTCGCGTTGTTGTAGCGAAGAAACGTTCGCACTGTTTTTCTTCCTCGGATAATATGGTGGGACTGTTCATCATATTGTCCTCTAGTTCCCAGAAGCGTTTCATGAGGTCTGTTTCCTCCACATGCGAATGCATAGCTAAAACATTATCATGTGGTTGGTGTGATTTTCCCACCACACCCGATAAAACCCAACCCAATGAAGTCGCTTGCGCCACGAGATTACCCTGAGGTCCCTTCTTAACTCCTTCCTGGATAATTTGCCCATAAATTTCTGCCCCTAGCAACATGTCAATTTTGTTTGGTGTGTGATAATGCGGATCCGCTAACGGGAAATCACAAACCCACCCCACAGGTACAAGTTGCTTGCCAGGCAGAAAAGTGGTTATGCTCTTTAGTATGTATGCGGCAACCTTAAGCTGAACGTTGGGGTTGTGTATGGACTTCAGAGTAACTTCCACCATAAATTTTGATATAATTTTATTGTTACCTTCCAATCCCGAAATTTGTCCCCTTATTGGCGTCCTTTTCAGCCCTAAATACTGTGCCGTGGCCTCGGTTACAAATGAGGCTTGGGACCCTTGATCTAGCAACGCCCTTATTGTGTGATAACTACCGTTGTTGGCTGTGGCGTTAACTAGAACCGTGGCCAACAAAACTTGGTTTGTCCTATGTAATTGGTTAGCCGAGAAGAACGTGGCCACTGTGTCCGAATTAGATCCGGATGATTTAGCACTTTGCGCCGCGTCTCTCTCATTCTCGTTTTGAGATACATTACTATTTTTATGATCGGAACTGTCATCGGTATGAACTGGACCCGCGGCATGAAGCAAAGAATGATGTTTGCGTTTGCAAACACGACATACATTTGAACTCAGGCACTGCTTAGCCGAGTGGTTGTTCCCTAAACAGTTAAAACATAAACTGTTTTGTCTGATGAACTCCCGTTTGGTATTTACATCCATTTTTATAAAACTCTTACAATTTATAATTTTATGGTTTTCCTTACAGCATTTACATTCTAATACAGAATCAGTCGCCGCGTGGAAGGCTTTTGGCGTCTCTGTGTTTTTTCCTCTACCCGCATTAGAGCCAGCGGTCAAGAATTCAAAAGCGCGATATCGGCTGGTCAAGAAACTTTTAAATTGCTCAAAGGTTGGAATCTCATTGCTGCACGATTTTTCACTAGTGACGTTTAATTCCCACTGTTTTCGGGATTCTGGATCCAACTTCAAAGAGATTATATGTACAACGATGAGGTCCCAATTACCGACATCGATACCAAGATTAGCTAGAGCATTTAAACAATCGGAAGTGGTATCAATTAATTCTTTTAGACTAACAGCTGATTCGTTATTCATATTCTTCTGACTAAGTAACCTTTTTAGTATATAATGTGACAAGTATCTCTTATTATTGTATCGCTCGTTAAGTTGTTCCCAGCACCGTTCATAATTGGACTCTGATATAGGAATGTGTCTAAGTAGTTGTTCCGCTTCCCCAGATAAATACCCTTTTAAATATTGCATCCGCTGTACGTTATCTATAGACTTATTATGGTGAATGAGCGATACGAACAAATCTCGAAAGGTTACCCACTCAGTGTATTTCCCGGAAAATGTTGGAATAACAATTTTTGGTAATTTAACTTGACACTGTTTTACATTGCTCTGTAAATGTTTAGGATGTTCTGTTTGGCTTTCCTCTTTTACTTCAAATGACTCTAAAATAGTCTCTAACTCAGTTTTATATTGAATGTAAATTTCTTCAGTCTGATCATAACTATCTTGTTTAACATAGATACATGCTTTTAATTCCTGAGGATCATATGCTTCATATAATTGACTATGACCCTCTGTTAATTGTTGCCACAATTTATCTAAGTTTTCCAATCTTACTTTAACATATGGACGTGTTATTCGATCTTTAGGAGATTTCTTAAAGTTACTATAAGCTTTGATTATTCTTGAACAATTGTCTTCTAATTTATTACTTAACGAGTCCATAATTATATTTTACTTAAAGCCAGTGGTAATATAAATATAACCGCACACAAGTTGAAACGAGAAAATTATATTTAATATAAGACTAACACAGAATTATCAAATTTGAGACCAACAATTTAAGTTTAAAATTGCAAGTCTTTAAAACATACAATTTTTGACAAATTTGGGCATAGATTCGACGTCTAAACCAATTTTTCTTAAAATTAAACTATGTCTAAAACACTGCAAAATACTCTAAGTTAAAGTTTATATTCCGTTCTAAGTTCTGATCTTCAAAGCAATAAGGTTCAAATTATAGTTAATTTCCACTGTTAAACTTCCAAATATGTCGTTCACAAATTGCACCAAGTTATTATTAAAAGGTCACTCACGGTTTTATCTTCGTTTGATACCACCTGATGAGTCGATTGACGTTGCGTGATTGCGTCACGCTCGTCCCACTCCTCCTCCAGGTAACGGAGGTCACCCTGCTGCCGATTCCTGACGATGCAGATGTCGTTCACCCGGCACCGTCTGCAGTAGCTCGCTTCTCGCACTGCTGCTGCTGCTGCTCCCAGAGTTGCTGCTGATTGTCACCGCCGCACTGATGCTGATGCCACTAGCACCTCACTGATGCTATGAGCTTGGTCAGTTATCGCAAGCGATCCACTTGCCTGACCAAGGTTATACTCAAAAACACACGGATCCGGCTCGAAGGACCATATGAACAACCCGTTTACTAGGCGTCACAACAAACTTTCACTGATAGACACTTCTGCAGCACTCTTTACTTTAGCAGGGGTGAAGATAATGATATTGAAACAATATAAATACTTTCAACCGTGTATTGAGAATATTTTCGCTTGACAATAATTTTGACCTAGGTGAATCCACTGCGGATCTTAACATCGAGATTCAGAAACGTGACGTAACGGCACAGCGCCATCTATCGGCACGAAAGTAAACAATTTTCTCAAACACTTCTCCATCGAAACTATCTTTTTCAAAGCGGCAAGTAGATCTTTTTTAAGTTTAAAAGTGCCATTACTAATGATCTAATTTAAATAAATTATTTGAATTCGATAGCAATGATTTAACAAATGGTTAGTTAGTATGAAAAGTAAGATTTTAAGTTTCAATATATTAATTAATTTATTTTCTTTACTTTCGAAAGGCTTAATAGACTACTAACACAATATTATAACAAAAATCCATGCAACATCATTACAAGCCTCCACAGTTAAATAACAAAATATTACTTTTTAACCTGGTTCAAATATGTTTATCCACCAATATCACATAATTATTTACCGAGCGTAGCACATCTAAAGACAACAGACACTTTTATACATAACTAATAAATCTAACAGAACTATGTAATAGATATTGTCTGCAGCCTTCACGCCTCAAAAATATTGCGTCGCCCGCGTCGTTATAAAAAACAAAGTATTTCATATCAAAGTATAGCCGAACTGAGAAGTAAAGACGAAGACTACAATATCAGTGGCATTTGTAATCGATACACTTATCGATACTAATATAATATAATAAAGTCGATGAGTTTGTTTGACAAGTCCCCCTAGCCAAACAAACAAACAAACTCTTTCATTTGGCAAAATCTTTGTTTTTCTGTGCCGATTATATTATGAATGTATTTGTTTTATTATTGTTTGCTTTTATAATAACCACTGTTTCACAAATAAATATTCTGATTCTGAAAATAAGATTTTTGGAGATGGAATACTTCTTACTAACTTCTGAATGCTTGGCTCAGTGCTACTCAAAGCTAATCGCATGCGGGCACTGGTATTTAGGCAACTTTTTTATTTACTTAGCACCGAGAACAGCTACTCATATTTGTAGATATTTAGATGAAAACAAATTTACATCATACTCAACTAAGGATGGCTGCACTGACCACTTCTGGTCATTCTAGGTACCGCCAGGTTTGCGCTAAACACTTCAGAACTTCCAGTCGGATTCAAAAAATCTTCTTGCTTTTGATAATAGTTGAGGATGGTTATCGACCACTTAGAATCGCGCTACGAGCCCTAGAAAAATAAAACCGCAGCACAGCTAATGTTTAAATAAAATTACGAAGATTATGTTTGTGGTTGAACCCGGGTCAACTTCCAAGGTTGTATGTACTCAGACGTTACTTCTTTTATTTTATTAAAATCCCGTGGGTGTCGAAAAAGACAGCATTCCACTGTGTAAACAAAAGCTGTCTTATCTCTAAGTAGGCTTTAGTTATATAGATTAATATATATTCCTATCACAAGTTCAAATTCCCAAGAGGTAAGAGTGTTTACATATCACGCTGGTTTTAAATATTCTTGTAAACTTCTTTTTTAAGACCAGTGCTTGCCTGCGATTCCATCGTATGGTTGATGAAGAAGTCAACTAATTTATTAACACTTTCAGCTGAGCATCTGGGTATTCTAATGTTTGATGCGTGGCGCAATATTTTCTCATACAAAATAAATGACAATTAGTTACGTTCGGATTTTCATACAACCAAAGATAATATGAAATGTGACACACACAACCGTTACTACACGTCGACGTTTATCCATGTGTGAGAATGTATGCGTAATTAGAATATATGTGCGAGTAGCCTTATAGAGTGCACAAAAAAATTAACCTGGAGTGGCGCTAGCAGTCCCAAAAAAAGTGATACGGCGCGATGACGTAGCTTGAAGGAATTTGTATAAGCCTCAGCCTTTTATACACGTTCTTTGAAGAAAGACATATTTTTACTGACGTAATTAAACGTTGTGTCAAATAGCTTTTATCAATTTACTTTAATTATACGTATTATAACGTTGCTCAGCTCAAAGTGTTAAGTGCCTATTCACTCTAGCTTTTTCGAAAAAAGATTATTTAACAGCTTTAGGCTTTCAGCAAGTTCTAAAAACAAGTCGTAAAGTTTACATCCATCTTGTAAGCCAATTTCCAATCACGCGCTTCTCATCAAACAGACCCCGCTGTCAAGTTTTCATTTCATTTCACTTTCATTGCGCGCGCGCAGTCAAGGCCGCGTCGCTGACCAATGGCAAGCTTTCATTCATATACGGACTTAGGTCCGGTACCGGGACATGTGCATGTTATACTGTTAAGTGAATGATATGCCTATTACTGCCTTTTTGTGGTGCTAATGAGTTCTACTTAAAGTAGTAATGTATTAATTAACTTTGATAAAGGCTTATTGCCTCTGGACATTGATTTCTACTTTCAAGGATTTGAAGTGAGTCACTTTGAGTGGATTTATCGACAGACGTGTATTCGAGAAGGCTCAATCTTCTCTTGGACTTCAGCAGAACTCTTCGCTCTTCGATAAGCTCTTTGTGCCCAGTTTTGGGTAAATCTAAGAGCGTTGCAACCGCGTTGCGTCATTACCGTCCTCGAAATGTTAATGAAAGAAATTGCATTTAATGGAATATTGAAGTTTTCAACAGGTCCCAGATTCTGTTAAATGGCTCTTTATGATAACCGTGGCAGTTGATGATTATAATAGTCAATAGCTATTTTAGCTCTGAGTAGAGCCAAAAGTAACTTTCAGGAAATTTTCTTTCTATATGCCAAATGTATACTATACATTATATTAAAGTATTTTTTCTATAAAATCAACCTGAAATGTTGGAAATTTTGATGACATTTTTGACTGCAAATTCAATGAAAATTTTTTTCATTCGTGCAAAGCCGGGGGAAGGCGCTATTCTAAATTATTAATAATTACTAGATAATCTATACTTAATATTATAAGGAGGAAAAATATGTTAGTTGGTTAAGTTTTAGGGGGTAATCTCTAGATCTACAGAACTGATTTTAAACATTATTTTACCAAAAGAAAGCCACATATTTCGTTATATGGGCAATTTTTTATTTTCAGAACTAAGAGAGGATGGAGGGGATGTTAAAGTATGCCATGAAAGCGTACGAAGCCACGACTTCAGTGTTAGTCTTTTATAAAATAGATTTATATACGCACGTATGAAATATCTGCACATAAGTGCGAATGATTCAGACTTTCCGGTAGACGGAAGCGGAATAACTAATGTCTGTAGTCAGCAATCGTGTTCTTTTTATTATTTCTCATTTAACAGCTGCCATTTGCAAAATAAAATTACCTTATAATTACTGCATGCGCACGTTGTAAGTAGGTAGGAACTAGTTTCATTAAAAGGATGAAATGAGGCGCAGAAGATTTAATTTAATTAAGCCGTTTATATAACTGGCGATTTGCGGGTGTATGTAGGTACAGACGCCAGCACATCAAGTTACCCCAATGCGTCAAATTTCTTTGATCGTTTTTCAACTTCATATTCAATTGGGAAAATTTGACACTTTGGGGTAACTTGATGTGCTGGCGTCTGTACTATAGACACCACAGCCTAACCCTTCGGAAGGAGGACTTTTAAATTGGCTATCAAATATCTGTACCGTCATATCTTTCTACATATATTCGAGTGTTTATTTACTAATATTGATGTAGATTCAAAAGCGGGGAAGTACCAATGTGATTATGTGCATGTGTAATTAACCGACTTCAAAAAATAAGGAGGTTCTATGTTCGTGTGTATGTATTTTTTTTTATGTATGTTACTCTAAATTAGGAAGTCGGTGGCCCATCATGAATAAGACAAAACCACCAAAGCCACAGACTTCCTAATTTAGAGTTATTTTACACCGGTTAGTGTTTTTTTTGAAGATGGTTTTATTTTTTGCAAAAAAGTTTTTTTTTTAAGTTCTTCTTAGACATTAGTAAAATCGGTGATGGAAAACAACGCGAGGAAACCTAGACGTATAGCTAATATAAGTTGGAAATCGCCTATCCGCCTGGAGTGCTAATGGTTATCAACGTTCGTGCCTTCTCGTTATGAGAAGAGACCGTTGCCCCGTGTGAGTAAGTAAGTAACAATCTGGTATTATAATTCTTTTTTTTGCTGTCTGTTTATATTGGATGTTTGTCTAGGTGTGAACGTTCTAAAGCAGAAAGCAGAACTTGAAAATAGTTTTAATAAATCTAAATAATTAACTGAGACAAAGTTATGTAAACGCCATAATTACCTATCTACTATACAATTTAAAAAATTAATAATCTACGTTTTTTGCTAAAATCTGCGCCATATTAGACGAGAAAGAGCACTAATTAAACCCACATTCAACTAACTCAGTACCCTACTCGAAATTGACCAGTTTTAGCTTTTTGCACCCTCTGACCTATGTATTTATCTAAGAACTTGAACCATGTTAAATCTCACCCTCCTCCATACGCAATACTCTTTTGTTTTTTTTAATATTATAAACCAGTGCTTGTATGCAATTCCACCTGATGGTAAGCAGTGATGCAATCAGTGATGGTGAAGCGCACTAGTTTATTAAGGCGAGGTTACCCCAATAAACGTCGTCAACAATAGCGTTTTACTCGTACATGGAACGGATTTAAATTTTGAAAAAAATGTATTACATAGTTGACTCTTTGATTATGATATGTCGGGCATGCGATACACGATTACTAACACTTCACTGCATCCAATTAAATCGCAAAGACATGTCCAAATGATGGCTAAATAATCGTTTTACTTGAGTTATATTAGGCTTTGAAAAATAAAACTTATATCATAATAAAGGTCGTAAAAAATGTGTATTATCTCGGGTCACATAATGTGCAATATGAAAATAAATGTATCACAAATTCCAAAGTTAAGTGTATTTCACTAGTTTGCGCTCGCTCCGAGTCCTTTAGTCCCGAGCGGAACGTGTTCGAGGTCGGACGTGCGCCAATTTTTTCCGTCATCCCCGTTATAAAATCGATTTCGATAAATAGTAATACATGTACATACTTTATCATCACTTTAATTTAGTTTTTTAAATAGTTGTAATATTTTTTGTTTTATTAGGTACATTATTAGGATAAATTCGTAGATAAGTAAAATAAATCAAAATGGTCATGAATAAAAAAATTTCTTCTTTGGCTCTACGAAGACTGAATAGGTAAACAAAAAAGGTAGGAATACTTTGACGATATTTTTTATTTAGGTACCTACCTAAATTATATTTTACCATACAAATAATACCTTAGATGATAAATTGAATCACAAACTTAGGTAGGTACGGATAATACTTTTACAACAAGGACACGGTTGCACGGTTGGCGCAGTGGCTGAGCGATGTGCGCAGCGTGTCGCGGGTTCGATTCCCGCACGGAACAAATATTTGTATGACCTAAAAGTAGTTGTTCGCGGGTCTGGGTGTTTGTGTATGTGAGAATAAATGTTTGTAAACGCACCCACGACACAGGAGAAATTTCTAGAGTAGGGCAACGTTTACAAAAAAAAAATACTAATGCAAATAACAACGATGAGCGCGAAAGTCTTTCATGCTTTATTTTTACCGCGAAACGTATTTACCAACCATACCAAGTGTATCGAACAGTAGTATTTGAACCCTAACATAGAGCAAATAAAGTCGCCACGCGCGCAAATGCTATAGTGGTTTATTGTTGCGTGACGTCAAATAGGTAGTTCACCCGTTCAACCTGCTGGGATTTTGTATTTTTTAATAGATTTTGCCTACGAAATCGCCCGCCATTTTTTTTTCTAATTGTTTTGTGATAATAAAATATACGTAACCTAAGGCATAACGTAGCTTTCTAATAGGTAAAAGATTTTTCTCTCAGTATCGAATCAGTAACGCCATGAATTTGCGCATTGAAAAAAAAAAAATACTCGCATCAACATACTCTTGAGCAGTGGTGGCCCAGTGGTGTGTGACATCTATCAACCCGCAGTGGGCTAGCGTGGTGGATTATAGCCCACTCCCTCTCATAGAGAGGAGGGCTGTGTCTCAGCAGTGGGAACATTATAGACTGATGATGATGATGATGAACATTATTGTAGTAAATAGTGAATAAGATGGGATGGTGGTCACACCGTCTACTCATAGGAACTGTCTCCAGTATGAACATCAAACCACCAGCAGCACGTCACGTGAGTATTAGGTAAAACTACCCACAGCTACCACAATACAACAAATAATATTATTATATTTTGTGTCTATGTTTGTGAAGGTCACGTACCACAGCACACTCGTACCACAGTGTAGCAAAGTACAGTATTACATTGCTCATTTCCTACAAGTATGTTTTTATTTTTCGCTAATACAAAACTACGTTATGCCTGAGTTATATAATTTTAATGCCTGAGTTATACAACGTGTTTTTTTTATATCCCATAACTCTAGGGTATGATTGAGATCATACGATGACGGGCCTGTTGGTCTAGTGACGGGCCTGCTGGTCTAGTAGTTAGTGACCCTGACTGCTATGCCGGAAGTCGTGGGTTCGATTCCCGCCCAGGACAAATGTTAGTGTGATGAGCAAAATCATTTGTTCTGTGTCTGGGTGTTTGGGTGTGTTTGTATTTAGAAATAGATAAGTATGTTTATCAGCTGTTTAGTACCCATAACACATAAAGATGGCGACGAAGAAAATTTTTGGTTTTTCCGTCATGGGTGTCGTTTTTGTGGTTTTCGGGGTCGCTGATTACGAAAATTAGGTCAAAATAAAAATCCAAGATGGCGACGAAGAAAATTTTTGGTTTTTCCGTCATGGGTGTCGTTTTCGTGGTTTTCGGGGTAGCTGATTATGAAAATTATGTCAAAATGAAAATCCAAGATGGCGCCTAGGAAAATTTTTAATTTTTCCGTCTTGGGTATCGTTTTCATGGTTTTTGGGGTCGCTGACTACGAAAATTAGGTCAAAATAAAAATCCAAGATGGCGACGAAGACAATTTTTGGTTTTTCCGTCATGGGTGTCGTTTTTATGGTTTTCGGGGTCGCTGATTATGAAAATAACGTCAAAATGAAAATCCAAGATGGCGCCGAGGAAAATTTTTGGTTTTTCCGTCATGGGTGTCGTTTTCATGGTTTACGGGGTCGCTGATTACGAAAATTAGGTCAAAATAGAAATCCAAGATGGCGACGAAGAAAATTATTGGTTTTTCTAACATGGGTGTCATTTTCGTGGTTTCCGGGGTCGCTGATTACGAAAATAAGGTCAAAATGAAAATCCAAGATAGCGCCGAGAAAAATTTATGGTTTATCCGTCATGGGTGTCGTTTTCATAGCTTTTGGGGTCGCTGATTACGAAAATTAGGTCAAAATAAAAATCCAAGATGGCGACGAAGAAAATTTTTCAAAAATCAATGAACTCAAAAACCATGACAACGACACGACACCCATGACGGAAAAACCCAAAAGTTTTCCACGGTGCCATTTGGATTTTCATTTTGGGCTCATTTTCATAATTAGCGATACCAAAAACCACGAAAACGACACCCATGACGGAAAAACCAAAAAGTTTCTTTGTCGCCATCTTAGATTTTCATTGACCTCATTTTCCTAATAAGCTACCCCGAAAATTACGAAACCGACACCCATGTTGGAAAAACCAAAAATTTTCCTCGGCGCAATTTTGATTTTAATTTTGACCTTATTTTCATAATCAGCTACCCCGAATACCATAAAAACGACACCCATGACGGAAAAATCAAAAACTTTCCACGGCGCAATCTTGGATTTTCATTTTGACCTGATTTTCGTAATCAGCGACCCCGAAAACCACGAAAACGACACCCATGTTAGAAAAACCAAAAATTATCCTCGGCGCCATCTTGGATTTTAATTTTGACCTTATTTTCGTAATCAGCGACCCCGAAAACTATGAAAACGACACCCATGACGGAAAAACCAAGAATTTTTTTCGTCGCCATCTTGGATTTTCATTTTGACCTAATTTTCGTAATCAGCTACCCCGAAAACCACGAAAACGACACCCATGACGGAAAAACCAAAAATTTTCTTCGTCGCCATCTTGGATTTTTATTTTGACCTAATTTTCGTAATCAGCGACCCCGAAAACCACGAAAATGACACCCATGTTAGAAAAACTTTTTTTACTTTTATCTGGCAATATTTTAGCTAGTCTTAATTAAACTGTGATTAACAAATCAATTATTTATTTATTTAACCCATTTTCCCTAAACCCATATTTTCCACGCATACTTATATTCATATTAGGTGGGATACTAAAATTAAATAACCATTCAATGCATCTAAGTATTTTTGAATTACAATATTGATATCGTAGTTCAAGAATTCTATCATATCTAAATTAATAAATTGAAGTTGCTCTACGGCATTACTCTATTCTGTGACGCAACTGTGTACCTACTCGAGTTCGTGAAGTCATGAATGAGCGGTACGACGACAGCGCGCGGCGTTTCTCCGATGCATCGTAGTTTATTACGTAGCGCTATTGGTTGCGGGGCCTGAGGTAAGCGTTAAATGCCTACACGGCTGGGGACACCTCGCCTTAAGAGCCTATTCACTCTAGCCTTGAAGACACCTAAATTATAATCGGACGGGAAGACCGCAGCAGGCAAGTTGTTCCAGTCCTTCGATGTACGCGGTATAAACGACGAAGCGAAACGCTTTGTCCGTATCGTGGGAGTGCCAACGATGTAAGGGACACTCGCCGGTTGTCCGATGGTAGAAAGATGATGGCTCAATCAAGTCATGTAATTCCCGTGCACACTCTCCAAAATGTATGGACCTATACAATACCGAAAGGCTAGCTACCTGACGCCTGTGCTCAAGGCTTTGCAGATTGGTTCTAACCAAATCTGGGTCACCAATAAGCCTCTTCGCACGCCTCTCCACTGAGTCCAAAGCTGCAAGATTCTTATAACAATAAGAATAAAAAAAAGTAAATTAAGGAAATAATAATAAGTGAGTGTGTAAGTCACCTCCTGCCATTTAATCCGTGTATTTATACCATCGGTGAGGCAGCGACCATAGTCCTTCATAGTACGAGACATCCAGTCTGTTTTGGCCTTAAGTCTGCAATAGTCTTGCACTAATCGTCGATTTTCCTTGGGTGCACTCGGATATCTATGGGTGAACTTGTGTAGCGCATACAGGGAAAATCTGCGCGGTTGGTGCCTCATTTAATAAAAGACAACAATGGGCCTCTACCAGTTGGCTTCTAATATACTTATAGTAATATTGAAGTTTTGCCACAAACACCACACCCTTCGCTCACCTCATTCATTCACTCACCCACATATCCATTCACCCCACATTAACTCATTGTAAAAATGAAATCCCGAAACATATCTCCTGTATTAAATAAATAAATATTCCACAACTTTTCACACAACGCCATTTAGTCCCAAGTTAAGCTTGAGAGCTTGTGTTATGGGTACTAAACAGCTGATAAACATACTTATATATTTTTAAATACATACATATTATAGATAAATTACACCCAGACACAGAACAAATGATCGTGCTCATCACACAATCTTTTGTCCTGGGTGGGAATCGAACCCACGACCTCCGGCATAGCAGTCAGGGGGGTATTGTACTTTTTATTTTTGCCTTATTTATTTTTATTTGTTTTAATTACCAATTAATTAACTTAATTTATTCTTTTACATGGATTTTTTTTTTAGTTATTTATTTTTATTTAAAAAAACATCGGATTAAAAAAGAGATCCGCGATTTTCGCTTCACTTTGAACGGTACTGGGTTAAGTAGCACAGTTTTAGCCTGAAACATATATTATTAGACTAGTATATATGTGTAATACTTGCTACTATAGCTCCAGTACAATTATCGCGACTCATTCATCTGTTCTAGTTAGGGGCATTCACATACGCGGCCCAGTTATCGTTGTCACATAGCAAAGGGCGCCGGGCGTGGTGGCGACAAGGTCGGCTTGCTCCGGTTCAGTACGTCACTAGCCTTTGGTTGTTAAGAACGAAGTGAGTTCTATTTAAGCTCTTATTCTTATAATGAAAGCTATGTTCTACTTTACAATCAATCTTAAATTCATCAATTCTGAAAGACAATGCACAGCCTAAACCACTGCACCTAGAAGTAGATCAACAACAGTTACAGCACAGCAGTTATCTTCATCTCAGTGATCTTCGTCTAAGTTTTTAAGGAGAGATGACTGGCCTGTTGGTCTAGTACTCTAGTAGTTAGTGACCCTGACTGCTATACCGGAGGTCGTAGGTTCGATTCCCACCCAGGACAAATGTTTGTGTGATGAGCACGATCATTTGTTCTGTGTCTGGGTGTAATTTATCTATAGTATGTATGTATTTAGAAATATATAAGTATGTTTATCAGCTGTTTAGTACCCATTTTTTTTTTTTTTTTAGGGGTGGAAAATCCTCATGGATGTCCCCCGCCCGGGGAGGCGGAGGGGTCTGTCAGACTCTTACTGACTAAAAACCACCCCATGTTCCTTCTCACACCTGCGCCGGGGGTCACGGGAACGGAAGATACTTCCGCGACTCCCGACTGGTGCCGGCCCCGCGGGCCTCGTCAGGTCAGCGAGGTGAGTGAGGTGTTAGACTCCCCTCGCGACGTCTAAGAGGGGCGCGCGTGAACACGACGCGCCACCACCTCGGGTCCATGCACGTGGGGGGCGGCGGACATCCCGGCGTCCGTCGCCCCTGGACCCAATTAGGGGGGCTGGAAGAGGGCGTTGTCCGCCCTCCGCCTGCGCCCGGTGCGTCTGCTGCGGACAGGGTGAGTGGAAGTAATCTCCCTCTCCCTTTCCGCAGCCTCCTTCTGCGAAATGACTGTTTCGCAGAAGGACACCACCGCGTCCTAGGACCCGACGCTGCCGACCATCCTCTCGACCACGGCCAGCCTTGTCGCTGACAAGTCACTGCCTACTCCAGAGACGAGGGCACGGCGCGGTTCCTCCCAAGCGGCACACTCTGCCAGCGTATGCTGCGCCGTGTCCTCCCGACAGTCGACGCAGTGGTGACACCGGGCGTCCGGCTCCCTGTTTATGCGACACAGGTACTTTCCGAAGCAACCGTGCCCGGAAAGTATCTGTGTCACCCGAAACGACAGGGAGCCGTGCCTCCTCCCGAGCCAGCGCTCGAGCACCGGCCGGACCGCCTCGATGGTGACGAGGCCGGCGGTAGGGCGCGAAAGCCTATCCCGCCATTCCGCCACCAGGACCTCGCGCAGCTGCGACCGACGCAACTTCATGTGTCGCTGCATCGGTCGCTCGCCGCGGGCCTGCATTTCCTCGCGCCACCGGTACAGTGACGCGAGTACTTTCGCCTCCAGGTCCCAGGGCGGGGATCCGGCCAGTACTCCGGCCGCCTCGTAGGAGATCGTGCGATAGCCCCTGATGACTCTGACGGCCATCGCTCGCTGCGGTCTGCGCAGGACAGCGATGCTGCCGGCCGTCAGGTCAGCCGCCCAGATCGGGGCCCCGTAAAGGGCCATCGATCGCACGATCCCCACGTAGAGCCGCCTACAGCCGGCGCTCGGGCCCCCCAAATTGGGAAGCAGCGTTGATAGCGCCCCGGCCGCGCCCAACAGCTTGGGCGCCAGCCGCCGGAAGTGAGGTCCGAAATCCCAACGGCTGTCGAGCACCAATCCCAGGTACTTCATGTTGGACTCGACAGCGATTCGAACCCCACCGACCACTAGGTGTGATCCGGCGGGTGGCGCCCGACGGGGGCCGTGGAAAACCATAGCCTCCGTCTTACTGAGGGCCACCTCCAGGCCGAGGCGCCGTATGCGGCCTACCACCTGTGAGACCGCAGCCGTCGCCAACAACGCCGCTTCCCTGTGCGAGCTCCCCTGGGCCGTGACCAGCGTGTCATCCGCGTAACACGTCAAGTCGACGCCCGGCTGGAGTTCGCCCCTCAGCACCCAGTCGTACCCGATGTTCCACAGGAGTGGCCCGAGGACCGAGCCCTGTGGAACACCGCACGACATGGGGCGCTGGTGACCGCCATCACGTCCCACGTAGGTGACACACCTCTCCGTCAGGTAAGCCCCAACGAGTAGGCGGAGGTAGGGAGGCACCCCATGGTAGCGCAGTGCCTCCCTTATACAACTCCAGGGCAGGGTGTTGAAGGCGTTGGAAATGTCCAAGGACACCGCCAACATCACCCCGCCCCGGGATACCGCTTCCTCCGCCAGGACTCTGACACGCGACACGGCGTGAATGGTGGAGCGCCCATGCCGAAAGCCAAACTGGGTCTCGGCTAGATCCGGCCCGTCTCCGCACAAGTGGCCGACGAGGCGGGCAGCTATGATTCGCTCGAACAGCTTACCCACCTCGTCTAGCAGCACTATGGGCCGAAACGCGGACGGTGAGTCCGCAGGGCGCCCCGCCTTCTTGAACAGGACCAGACGACCAGTCTATATAACTGAAGCCTACATAGAGATAAGACAGCTTTTGTTTACACAGTGGAATTAGGGTTCTGAGGGTCCCTTAAAGAACCGGTTCTGTAAAACGAAGAACCGGTCGTTTCGGTTCTTTCGGTTCTCTCTTAAAATAAATTTAGAAATAATATTATCTCTATAATTTGACTGGCCTGTTGGTCTAGTAGTTAGTGACCCTGACTGCTATGCTGGAGGTCGTGGGTTCGATTCCCACCCAGGACAAATGTTTGTGTGTTGAGCACGATCATTTGTTCTGTGTCTGGGTGTAATTTATCTATAATATGTATGTATTTAGAAATATATGTATAAGTATGTTTATCAGCTGTTTAGTACCCATAACACAAGCTCTCAAGCTTAACTTGGGACTAAATGGTGTTGTGTGAAAAGTTGTGGAATATTTATTTATTTATTATTTAGCCACAAGCTACCCAAGAATTCGATTTAATTTGTAAAGCTAAAGCAATAAAGATGAAATTTAAATTACATATGGGTATCCTGAAAACATGTAACAAAATAACATAACTACTTACACAGTAGTACATACCTATGATGCTTTACATTCCTTGTTGCAAAAAATCTTCGAAAGGTCACTCAGGTCCGGTTTTCCATCTATGCGTCATAGTATGTGTTACTTTATACTATTACCATAGCTAACAAGAGCGTGGCTGAATAATACATACGCGTGACTCGATCGAAGGTTAAGCTACGTTTGTCGAGGTCAAACCGTGGATGGGTGACCATCCATTACATGTTCAGACCCCACTGAAAAGTATGTTTAGCTGTTGGTTTCGGCTGTCTGTCAATCGTAGATCTTTGAAGTTTATCCAAGGGGTGTGTTTCCTTACGACGCGCGACGTAGGTACGATATCGAATTAATTTTTGTTATGGTACGCATTGTCCTAATTGATATTAAATAAATAAATAAATATTCCACAACTTTCCACACAACGCCATTTAGTCCCAAGCTAAGCTTGAGAGCTTGTGTTATGGGTACTAAACAGCTGATAAACATACTTCTATATTTCTAAATACATACATATTATAGATAAATTACACCCAGACACAGAACAAATGATCGTGCTCATCACACAAACATTTGTCCTGGGTGGGAATCGAACCCACGACCTCCGGCATAGCAGTCAGGGTCACTAACTACTAGACCAACAGGCCAGTCTTAACTTATATTGAATTAAGTAAATTTTAATTGTTATAGTTGTAATTGACTGGCCTGTTGGTCTAGTAGTTAGTGACCCTGACTGCTATGCCGGAGGTCGTGGGTTCGATTCCCACCCAGGAGAAATGTTTGTGTGATGAGCACGATCATTTGTTCTGTGTCTGGGTGTTATTTATCTATAATATGTATGAATTTAGAAATATATAAGTATGTTTATCAGCTGTTTGGTACCCATAACACAAGCTCTGCTTAGTTTGGGACTAGATGGCATTGTGTGAAAGTTGTGGAATATTTATTTTATTTATTTAATTGGATTGAATTCAACGTTATACAATCGCCAATCTGTGAACAACAGAAATGTACTACAATCCGCGCACTGCGAAAATAAATCGTTTGCGATTTAAAACAGCAGATGCGAAATCGTGCGAATATTTTGTACCCTATGAAGCGGTATTAGCTAGTCTTTATGCTGTCAAAGGATGTACCCAGTAACGTTTAGTTATCTTCTTCTTATTTATACTTCTTTTACGTAAAATTAAGTAGTATACCTACATATGTTTAATAGATATTTTCTTTTTTAAATCCATGTTTCGATGTACCTACACTCCCATCCGCGGTAGCACAGTGAGTGTTTGGCCTTGTCATTTTACAGGCGATAATAAATCGTGGTGCTCGTAGGAATTAATGTCGTTTGCGATTTTATTCCGCACTTTAAAAGTCGACGACGAAAACGAATAAATTTCGTAGTGCGCGCTTAGCCTATGAACCTATGTAATGTGACTGTATAAATGTATAACTTCTATGAGTCAGTGACACTCAAATTAAAAATTATTTCATTTTATTTTTGTAATGAAACTTTCAACGATGACAATTGAAAGCTTCAATAAAAAAAAGTAATCAGATAAATAAAGAAAAAATTGATTAAATAAAACTATTACAGAAATATCATGCGAGGAAAATATTGACTATAGATTTAGACGTCGATAAGTTTCACCTTTTTAGTTAATCTCACAAATTAATTTCTATTAAAAGCTTATTGTCCGCTTGAAGGTCATAATTGTCCGGTTTTGTTTCCGACTGTGCGTCACTCTATATACCTATTATGTCAATCTTCGACTTTGCAAGGTCGTGATCTACAATTTGCTCCATTAAATACAATTATCATTTAAGAATAGACACGTAGATTGGAACCATTGTTTTTTTTTTGTCCTGAAATTATCTATGGTGTATTTATTAGTTGATGTTTTTTTGTTTAGTGGTATCTGTGGATTATTGTCATGCTCTGGTGCCTGACTTTATGGAGTCAAGAAGGCTTACATTTTCCTCAATACGAGTAAAAAGCAAACCTGCCAGTGGTAATCATTATGTTACCTACATACCGTAAGTACAGACGCCAGCACGTCAAGTTACCCCAATTTGTCAAATTTCTTTGATCGTTTTTTAACTTTATGTCAAACAGGCTAAGGTTCATATTCAGTTGGGAAAATTTGACACATTGGGGTAACTTGATGTGCTGGCGACTGTACATAAAATAAGTAAGACCTGAGTGGAAAACATACACATAGAGTATGGACTGAGTGTTCCATAAACAGCTGTGAAGTAAATACTGGTAAGAAAGTGTGAGAGAGTTAAAGCGAACGTGCGGCCAATAGTTGTCTCTTTTTTCCTTGGTAAGGTCTCTGGTTCCATAAGGTCTCTGGTTCCATCCACGGGTTTTACTAGATGGTAGTTTTTCAAGATTTCTCACTAGCAACACTGAGAACTTCTCTCAGTTTTGCTACTGAGACGATGTGTGTCGGTGTCTAAATTGGGGTAACTTGATGTGCTAGCGTCTGTACCATTTTCCTAAAAAATAAATAATAACAACATAACATTACGCCTATAATTCCCGAGGAGTTAGGTAGAGGTGTAGCAGGTGTCTATAGTATAGACGCCAGCCCATCATGTTCCCCCAATGTGTCAAATTTCTTTGATCGTTTTTCACCTTTATGTCAAACAAAATAAGGTTCATATTCAATTGGGAAAATTTGACACAACTTTATGTGCCTAAACTCACATTTCGCCAGTTATGTTTTAGTCTCATATCCATGAGGCAAGCCTATTGCCATCAACCGGACACAGATCCAGACTCCGCGGGCTGCTACTAGGGAATGCAATCTCGTCTCGCCGAGATCCCGATCTCGCGAGATCCCGGCCATATTTTACGAGATTGTATCTCGTCAAATTTCGTACGAGATCTCGCGAGATAACGAGATCGACAAATGCAGCGTGACGACGTGTATTTCATAGCACGGCCGCGCGCGAACTGAATCCTGGCCGTTGCCTAAATATAGATAATTATTGTTTTGTTACCAATATTGTAAGAATTTGAACTGATTAGCTACAGTAGGTATAATAATTATAGACATAAACAAATGTTATTAGAGTTAGAAACAAAATAATAAGTACTCTGTCGATTTTTAAAATAATAGTTAGGTACATTATTTTTATAACTAAGCAACGCAGTTTCTATTTAATTACATATCATGTCAATTACTAGTTCTTAAAACAAGCATTTGCATATGTTTTAATTGCGATTCTCCCAACCTCGCGAGATCCCGTAATTTGCGAGATCTCGCGAGACTGGGTTTTGAGTCTCGCGAGATCTCGCTAGGCGGAAATCTCGTACGAGATTGCATTCCCTAGCTGCTACTGAGATATTTTACACAACGTTGAACAATTTTTCGGTTTGCCCGAACCAAGGCGAAATTGAATTCCTCGAAAAAAATCTTTACAAAGTTACCCCTACAACGCATTATGGATTTATACTACTTAATATGCATATGAAGCTTTAAGTACCTATTTACTTTCTTATTCCGAGGTAGAAGTAATTTTCGTCGTATATATTACTATGTAAAATTGGGAAAAGGCTAGTCAGATATGTAAAGCTCTCCTATGATAGGTATTCCTTAATGTGACTTAGTATTCTGAAGGTTTACGGTATACATATAGTGGACGGTTATCCTTAAACTCGTACACGAGCCTCTTTACTAGGTACCTCAGACATCTTCAGTAATTCTAGACTGAAACTAGTTAGTACTCGTTTAGTACGTGATCAACGTAGGTACTTAGTTCCCACGCCCCGTCATCCCAGTTTTTTGTCGATAACTTCATTGGTCACATTCGTTGGCCAGTTTTTGTTATAAATCCTATTTACTTTTTCATTTATTTCCTTATACCTACATAGAAAGAAACAGGATCCAGAGTTAATTTTGTAGGTCAATGTATTTTTTTTAACTTTGGACCGAAATCGGTCTCTACAGTTTAGGTATTCACAAAATTGTTACAAAAAAAGACGTCCATCGAACGTCATCCTTGTACATCCATATGTCAAATAAACGTCACTATATCAGGGTAACCTTTTTTAAACATCAGACTACCTTATTTATACGTAATTGCCCGTAATTATTAATAAAACAATTTTTCTGCATCCAACAACGGAAATTAATAACAGTTTCCGTATTGTCTGGAAATATAAAGGCCAATGATGCACTTAAGAACTCATGTATACCTACTCCCTCAGCAAAATCTACCACTACCGGTTTTGGTCAATACAAATAAATCTTATATAATCTGTGTATCTGCAGCAGCATAGAAAAAATAAAGTAGAAAATGGCGCCAAAACCAGTGACCGCAATGACACATGTCAAACAAAACAAACCGAGGCAACGGCCATTGGTTATTCAGCCAGTAAAATGTTACGATAACGTGCTGCGTGCCGAAACCGAAACGAATAACTTTGCCGCGGGCCGCATCGCAAATGTAACTCCACAAACTTACATAAACACTCACTCAGTAAAAATATAAACTTTATGCAGTGGAGTTAAAGGTTGTTTAACTGCAAATAAATGTTGCGAATAGACACAGTTGCCTTACATGCCGGTTGCCTCAACGTATGACTTGTTCCAGATATGTCAAGGACTGTTGTTTTGTAAAAATACTTTCTTTCAATACTTATCTTTGCAAACTACGCCGATAAAATCTCCAATGGAATTTGTTTTTTTCCACTGCATGCTAAGTATAATGAAATACTTATTCGACTCATCAGGCTTGGTGGGGGAGCGGTGATTGCATTTGGTAGCAATGCAGATGGGTAGACATTGGGTAGCGTTTGCTCTTTTCCCCTCCTTATGGAAAACGACATTCGACACAGTGACTAAGCAAATGACTTCTGCTCTGCGTGTCACGGGTTAGATTCCTGCACGTTACAAATATTTTTATGGCGTACCGTAAAACGAGGTTAATTCGATAAATAAATAATTTAAAACTCATGTAGGTATTCTTAAACTATTGTAAAAAAAAAAAAAAAAAACATAGTAACGGTACATTAAAATGATAACTAAGTAAAGATTCTTAAATAAAAATGTATTAAGTTCCGGGGAAAAAAGTTAATGATGTTAAATAAATAGCTATTAAAAATGGGGCTACTTTGATAACTCCCAATTAAACATTGCTCTCCAAAGTCACCCCTAGCTAAAATGCATTTTAGACGGAAATTCAAGGCTAACATTGTCATGACTTTTAGTTCACTCAGTGCTAGCTGTTAAAGCTAAAACATTGGCGAAACATAGTCTAACGACTGGAATTCGTAGTAGGGGAATAAATAATCAGCTTCGTTGATTTTACAGGTAAAACGGAAAAAGAACATTGTACTTTTTGTTCCTATCAAAGTTACCCAAAGATTCAAAGTAACCTCGGTTTACCGGTACAGGTATTTGTTTTAGCTGTTTGTGTATGTGTTTGAGGATTTAAATGTTGGAAAACGTACCCCACAACACCGGAGGAAAATCTAGGGTGGGCCTGTGAAATAACGTTTAAAAAAATTACATATAAATGTAAGTTCCTATAGCCTGAAGTAGGTACTAAGGCTGTGCGTAATTTATTTCGTTTATGAAACATCTTAATACTACAGTTTTATGACTTCTAAGTAATATGAATGCCTGTTATTTTAATTTTGTTGTGGTTCTTAGGTTTCCTGCACTTAATTAACTGAATTTCCTTCCAATGTTTTTAAGTTTCGCCAAATTCTCATCCGAAAAAGAAAATACACCATGTCACTCTATGTCTCAGCTAATGGAACTATAAGTGGGTATACTTTCATTAACTCATTACTGTGGTTACTTACGTAATACCTACTAAGTCAGAATTGGTTTAACTTTAGTTTGTACAAGGAAAACGTTTAACAAAAACCTCAATACTTGATCGAAATGTTTTTTTTGTGGAAAATCCTTATGGATGTCCTCCGCCCTCCCCGGGGTCTGTCAGACTCTTACTGACTAAAAACCACCGCGGTGTTTCATCTCACACCTGCGCCGGGGGTCACGGGAACAGAAAATACTTCCGCAATCGTCGAAGTTTAGAATAATGAATCAACCACCTCTTTTTCATATTCCAGAAATTAAGCACATGAAAGTAAAGATCTGGCCAAGTGTGAGTCGCATTCGCTCACACCAAATGTTAGGGTAGAGCAAAAAACGCCGAGAACTCACGTTTCTCATGTATTTAATATAAATATTCCACAACTTTTCACACAACGCAATTTAGTCCCAAGTTAAGCTTGAGAGCTTGTGTTAGGAGTGTTAAACAGCTGATAAACATACTTATATATTTCTAAATACATACATATTATAGATAAATTACACCCAGACTCAGAACAAATGATCATGCTCATCACACAAACATTTTGTCCTGGGTGGGAATCGAACCCGCGACCTCTGGCATAGCAGTCAGGGTCACTAACTACTAGACCAACAAGCCAGTCAAGCCAACATAGCCCTGAACTCGCGACTTCGATTCTTTTCCCTTTAAACTTTGACATTCCCTCAAATTAACAAATAAACAAATTTGTTGATTTGATAATATTAGTACCTACAGAAGATATAGATTTCTTCAAGAAGTTCAAGGAAAACAATTATTGACATCTCTAACCAAGTTCATATCTGTCACCGTACGATTATGTCCTTTTCTAAAGCTTTATTAGTTTAGTTTTATAATATGGGAATTGGCACCAGTGTCTATTTGAATTGCCGTTGTAATAAAACGTAATAAAATTTAAAGTTGTCGTCGTCATCATCGTTTTTTTTAGTCGTGGCTACCCGGGAGCTTGAGGCATCTCATGCGGCTTCATTGTCCGCATGAAGTGCCTCGTAAGTAAATGACTCATTAATTTTGTTTAAATTTGTTAAGTACTAAACCAAGTGTTTAAGCTGGAGTTTCTAAGGTGTGTACTAACAAAAAATGTTTCCTATGTTGTTCCCAATAAAACAATTTATTATTATTATTATTAAATCAAAGGTTCATCCCTTACAATAACATGAGTCTTTCGACGTTTTAGGTCGGACTCACACTTGACCGGATTTTATTTTCAAAACCAAGACATGTATTATAAATACAATATCTCCTCTAACCACCGAACAGCATTCTTTTTAATTTTAATTAGCCTTTTACCTAGCTTCCAGTTTAGTCGGATGCAGCTCAATACCAGTGTTTTACATGGAGCGACCGCCTGTCAGACCTCCACAACCCAGTAACTGGGTAACATGATACCCCTTGGTTAAACTGGTTGTCAGACTTTCAGGCTTCTGACTACAAGTAACGACTGTCAAAGATCTACAAATGACAGCCGGGACCAACGGCTAAACTTGCTTTTCGAGGCACGGTCCTTAGTCTTGGTATGTGTATGTTGTTATTTTTTACCATTTCATAAATAATCTATTTCTATACTTCTATGCTAACAAAAAATTTTTTCCCACAATTACACAACTTAATTTTTTTTTTTCCTGTATTAGTAAGAACAACATTCTTAATAATAATTAATTACGATCTAGCCTAAAAGGCTAATAAGCAATTTAACTCTAACTTAATATGTTACGTGATAGATTATGTTAATAACTAAGAATAGTGTCTATTTGCACTTTTACTCAAGTTCGTAGCACTTTCTTAGAGTCTGATATAATTTATTTAAAAAACACTATGTTCATGTGTTATATGTATAGCACAACATTGTCACTATTATCCATTCACTTTGTACACTACACTAATTCAAAAGGTTTAGTTCTTTTTAGCCTACGCACTAAGTTTGTGTTATCTAGCAGCTGTATTGCCTCAACATTCACGTGTCGATGAAGTCTGTGCTCGTGAGATTCAGCAAATTTTTGTATAATAGTGGTGACGAATTCCATTTTAAGGTCACGGTGAAGGTCGTCATTTCTTATGTACCAGGGTGCATTGACGGCGTCCCTGAGTACTTTATTTTGGAATTGTTGAATTATCTTGACGTTGCTTTTTTTAGTACAGCCCCAAAGTTGAATACCGTACGTCCAAATTGGCATCAAAAGATGCTTGTAGAGTGTACATAACTTAATGAAACCAGTTTAAATAAACTGTTCAATTCATCTCTTTAACACATCTTGTCTGTGAGCAAACAGTGGTGATGCGTGTGCGCATTGTTCGTACAACGGATGTTGCGGTATAAAGAATAGCTAAGGTGGCTATTTGTATTACATAGTTACGCTTTCCTTTCGCCTTGATATAGTACCTACCTACTAGAAATATTACAAAGCCCTCGAAATTCTTTTTTTTTGTGTTTTTTTTGCGATTTGCTGTTCTATGTCAGTTTGTTTGTTGATTAAACTATGATTCGTGCTCAAAACAAAACAAATGTTTCTACAATTTATCACTTTGTTAATTCTCCTGTCTATACACAAAATCCGTTTTTATGGTGATCATTCTGCTAGTGCTGGTGGTTCTTCTCAAAAGAACGACCCCCTGTGGTCTCAGGTAAAAGGTAGCACCAACACGCTTTCTGAGCGTGTTGTTTGGCAGAATCAATGATAGGTATTATAAGTAAAAAGGTGTAGATAGGTTACTTAAACAACATTTGATCTTCAAAAACGGTACACTAACGCACGCACGCTTCCGTTGGGGCGCAACGCTACACTGAGGTGATGTGTGGCTAGTTAGCCATATTTTAACGTGTCACTTGCTGTGCGCGTAAAACCGTTTGTTCCCAACGAGTCACACTGTAACCTGTAACAGTGTGACTCGTTGGGTTTTTTTTCCCAACCAGTCACACTGTTACTCGTTGGGAAAACTTTTTAAAGTTCGTTCCTAACGAGTCACACCGTAACAGTGTGACTGGTTGCGAATTTTTTAAAATTGTTCTCCCAACCAATCACATTGTTACTCGATGGGGCAACTTTTGGGACTGGTTACCCGGTTAGGTTAGGTTAAAAGTGTGACCTCCTACGCCAGAAACGACTTGCCAATGTAAGTAAATTATAAATGATGATAAATATATCATTTATCTCCATTTACTTACTTACATTGTTTAATTTTTTGCTGATTCAAACAACGTATTTTGTGAGCAAATAAACTCTTATGTATACCACTACGTTGGTGCGTAAGCCTTAAGGTCGTAGCAAAGCTCAATATGCATCTCAAAATCCATTGCTTCATTAGTGCTCAAGTATCCTTCAAAAAATATTAGTAGTCAGTCGATGTATCTTCAAATTAGCAAAGAGTAGTTTTAAGCCAACATTGTAAACTATTAATTTAATCTGCGACGGTATCTACATATAGATGACATTTTAAAAGTTTTCTCAGCTTTAAACTAGGGCCATAAACGGTGAAAAAATATTGAGTGTTTATTTTGGAGAAGTCTGTGAATGCAGTTTGGTTTCTTTCAAAATAAAGTAATGTTTCCTGTAAGTAACTAAGCATTCAAAGTTATATCCCTTCAGAGCCATTGCATTTTTTGCCCTTTGTAAACCTTGGCTCCAATTACTGAATTAAAACCTCTACACATTCTGACAGCGGCACAATTTATAACAAAAATTAAAGTCACCTCTCCAAAATGTCACCTAACTGTGCATGAACCAAATTCTGTCCAAATTACAGTCATATGAATCAAAATAAGCTCACAGCCAATGATGGCCAGCCATACAATTATAAACAAAAGGAATAAAGACCCAAAATCTGTCCAGCAATGATAAAATGAAGAAAAAACCTATTCCATATCATGGGACCAAGGGTAAAAGTCAAGACGAAAGTCAGGGGATCTGGCCAAAACGAGTTCAAGATGAAGACGCAGATTAAGACGATGGGGAGGAAATGGCTGCGCATGGACAAGAAGTCTTCTTGGGGTTACGCTACACAGTTTTCTTCTGTGATCGCCATGACTGGCGCTCTGGTCGTGATTGCTATAGTTATACGGTCCCTGTACTTGATGTATGTCAAACCGGACACCACTTAGAGCTGTGATTACAGGTTAACTTTAATTGATCAGATTATGTAGATCAGAATAGAATCATTTGTTTGTAACGTATTTTTTTTTAAATTTTGAAATAGCACCCACTTCATCACTGCCAGTAGTTATTTTGTACAAATTCGGTGAGCAACTAGGTACACCAAATGTAAGCTATCTCTTAAGAATTCAATTTAAGTTGGGTAATTAGTATCCGGAGTGGAAGACTCGCCTTCATCCATGTCTCATCAAAATGTTTTTTATTACTTCTCAATTGTCTGCCTACATCTATTATCCCTCAGGCATCTTTGTATCTATTGTCTTACTCCCTGTCCCTATCTATCAATATTTATTGTCATCCCCCGTCATCACATTCCCATATTAAGATAAACCATTACACCATTATACCATTTTCTGTCGCTAATTTATCCCATCATTTGTTCCAGAATGTAACATTAGTTCCAAAAATGTTTGAACATCAAAAGTACTAAATGTTCTCCTTGCGCCGAAAGAAGCAAACGCGTCTATACCGGTTGAAGAAATCACTTTATCTAAGAAACCTTAAACGCAACGGAGGAGACTGCTATGGTGTCTACTATGGCATCTCCAACTTACCGGTGGGCAGCATCGTGCTCCTCACTGGGGTCCTGTTCATCATGGCCGTCTTCCTGCGCTCTCTTTACCTTAAGTACAGAGTACCTAACTCAAATCCTCTTCTTCGATTAGCTCCTACATAAAATAGGCTTAAACGTCTTAAGCATACATTTTGGATTTTTGATTTTCGTTTAACATTTTAGTTTTACTTGGTGATACTTTTTTTAGGAGTTCTGTACCCAAAGTGTACCAATGGAACTGACGGAAAAGGAACTTTTAATAAGCTCTCTCTTCTCAATATGATGGATATTCAAACATAGCAGTTTACATCACGGAGGACTATTTAGAAATTGCAACTAATTACAAAACTGATGGGAAATCAAGGATGACACGACTTGTCATACAGACTCTGTCGTAAACGGTGTTTCGTTGCCGTACAACTCATAAATAATACATTTTAATTAGTCGAGCATGTGTCAACATGAACACAAGACCAACATTATAATTATAAACTTACTGCTGTTTCGACAGCGGTGACAGTATTATATTCGCGATTTCGCGAAGCTTCTTCATGGTTTTGTGTTGAATGAATTTTGAAGGTCACCATTATCTGGCTAGCCTTTTCCTGACAGTAAGTTGGGGTCGGCTTCCAACTTAACCAGATACAGCTAGTGTTGGGAATTTATCCGGATAAATACTCAAAATGGATAAATACTCATAAATATCCGTTTTTACTCGAGTATTTATCCAAAACGGAGGATAAATATTATACACGATTTCAGCAAGGGAAATTTTATATTTCTACGAAGATAAGGATGACATTAAGTGAAATTCTAAAACTTATTAAGAAGTTTTAAAAAACAAGCCTGTCTAACCTATGATTACACACAATAATAAAAAAATTGGGTTATACTTTCCTTTATGGGCCATTGATTTATGGATCGGAAAGGGGCTGGGGAGAGGGAGGGGAAGATGAGCTACCCCCCTGTCGGATTCCCACACCGCGGAGCCCCATGGTTATGGAGATATTCATTGTTTAAGTTTGAGGTTAGGTTAAAACACTAATTTCCATTATTTTCACTCTAATTTCCATATATTTATGGGGCGGGGAGGGCGAGGGTGGCAGGGGCCTACCTCCTGTACCATCTCCAACCCGTGGAACCCCAAGGTTACGGAGATATACGTATTTTAAAATTTAAAAGTTAACATTTTGAGATTAGTTTCGGGTATTTTTCGGAGAAGTTGAATAAAGCACAAGGAATATTATTATTCTTATACCCTTACCTGCCAAGATGTCGCCGGAGCCGCTTGGCAGGGCTTCTACTTCTGGGTGGTTCAAAAAAATAACCACGAAGGAGGTGGAGGGGTCTGTGTTCGCTCGCTCACTACGACCCCGCTACTTTTATTTTTTTGTGTGGTGGAAAATCCTCATGGATGTCCCCCGCCCTGGGGACCGGGGTCTGTCAGACTTAATGACGAAAAACCACCCCGTGTCCCTTCGGGAACAGAAGATACTTCCGCGACTCCCGACTGACTGCGACCCGAGGGCCTCGCCAAGTCAGCGAGGGGAGTGAGGTGTTAGACAACCCTTGCAACATCTAAGAGGGGCGCGTGTAAACACGACGCGCCACCACCTCGGGTCCATGTACATGGGGGCGGCAGACGTCCCGTGTCCGTCGCCCCTGAACCCATTCAGGGGGGCTGGAAGAGGGCGTTTTCCACCCTCCGCCTCCGCCCGGTACGTCTGCTGCGGGCCGGGTGAGTGGAGTTGCTCTCCCTCTCCCTTTCCGTAGCCTCCTTCTGCGAGACGCCCGTTTCGCAGAGGAACACCATCGCGTCCCAGGACTCGACGCTGCCGGCCATCCTCTCGACCACGGCCGGCAGCGACAAGTCACTGCCTACTCCAAAGACGAGGACACGGCACGGCTCCTCTCAAGCGGCACACTCTGCCAGCGTATGCCGCGCCGTATCCTCCCGACAGTCGACAAAGTGGTGATACCGGGCGTGTTATTTTCAATTTATATGGAAACTTTAAAAAAATATGTCTCTCTTTATTATTTTATTATAACTGGGAGTCTCCGCAACTTAAAAATTTGTAAAAAACCTTCTGTTTATGAGTACTATCTACAAAAAAAAATGGACTTCCAACTCTATGGTCCATAAAAGAAAGTTTAGCCCGAGCACGTGTAATTTTGCACAGATTTTATTACGTCTATGTAGAGGAGTCGTCGGAGGAACTTGTGGCTAAAATATAACAGCCGCATGGGTTGATCGAAGGTTAAAGTACGCTTGACGTGGTCGGTCCGTGGATGGGTGACTATTTATTATACACCAAGACTCCTCCGTGCCTCGGAAAGCACGTTAAGCCGTTGGTCCCAGCTGTCATTTGTAGATCTTTGACAGTCGTTAATTGTGGTCAGAAGTCCAAAGTCTGACAACCAGTTTAACCAAGGGGTATCATGTTACCCAGTTCACTGCCTTGCCTTGCCACTGGGTTGTTTAGGTCTGACAGACAGCTCCATGTTAAACACTGGTATTCAGCTGCATCCGGTGAAACTGGAAGCCGACCCCAACATAGTTGGGAAAAGGCTAGGCAGATGATGACGTCTATGCAGATTAATAAAATTGGTGAAAACTTCACATTTCAGTGCGTAATGAGCCAGCAAGAGTGTGCTGTGCAGTTTAGAGGCACAACATGTTGTTAAACTTTTTTTACTAAGTTTGTTTAGTACTGCGCAGCACACTATTAATTTGCTGGCTCATGACGCACTGAGATTTCAAAACCCTCAAAACAAGGGTCCCTTCAGTCTTTTGTAGGTTTCTAGCGTTGTCAACAATAATAAAACTACACTTTTATATTTATTTTTAGTAGTTCACTTATCCGCTGATTTTATTAAGTGTTTAAACCTTTAACAAAGAAAGGTTCAGCTTTTAAAACATACCTTGAAACGCTATAATCCAACTTCAAAATCACTTAAATGTCTCATAAAACTAGAACACAATCTCCTCATAATAATTATTTTGTTGTCAAAAACGCACACGCGCGTGCGCTCTCTAAGACACATACCTGGGCACAGCGCAGGCGCAGTGGTGTGAGGGGAAAGGTAATAAAACAAAAGGAATGGGATAAAAGGAGGCCGGGATATAGTGCGGTGCGGTTTAAAACACGTTGCTTCGTCTTTACAATCAGAACTTGAAAAAGTAATAATGTATTAAGTATTTTCAAAAGCCTTAATAGTAAAACTAGCCTATCCATATAAAAAAAACATGCAAAATAATAAATATCCATCATTTTGGGTAAATATCGGATAAAAATGAGTAAAAACGAGTATTTATCCACTTCGGATAAATACTCGAGTATTTATCCTTCGAGTATTTATCCTTTGCCCATCACTAGATACAGCTGAATACCAGTGTTTTACATGGAGCGACTGAATATTAGACCTCAAAAACGAAGTAATGAGTAAGGATTTTTGCAGTGTCGCCATATAATGTTAGGATTGAGAATAGATTCAAACGCTAGCTCGTCTGAAATAATACTAACTTTATTGTGGATAAACATTGATTATAGAGGTTACATCAAAAAAAGGAAATTATGAAAAAAAAAACATCTAGGGTATGTGGATATAGGAACTTCAACAACCATGGAGAAACTGCTACAATCTGCGACAAAATTTAGTTTGCCAATTGTTCCAGGAAAGAGTCGGGTTTCTTGAGACAAAATTACGGTAAGGGCATTTAACCTAGGGATGAAAATGTTGGTAAGTTGACAGAAATTCAGAACATGCTGAAGCAATTCAAGGAATGGAAAAGTGTTGAAAAAGGAAATAATGAAAAACTGTTTTGCAAAAAATAAAACCGACTTAAAAAAAACACTAACTGGTGTAAAATAACTCCAAAATTAGGAAGTCTGTGGCTTTGGTGGTTTTGTCTTATTCATGATGGGCCACCGACTCCCGAATTTTAGAGTTATTTTACACCGGTTAGTGTTTTTTTTTTTAAGTCAGTTTTATTTTTTGCAAAAAAGTTTTTTATTTTTAGTTGTGCCCATACAAACATTTGCCATGAATTTATTGTATATTTTTAATTGTTAACAATACATCTCATGGTAAGGGTTATCCACTTATCCCTAATAAATGAAACTTAACATACCTTACTCTGCGTACCCCTCAGAGGATACAGGCGTGATAATACATCATGATGTTGTATAAACAATAAACATACAAGCAATTCCAGCAATCACGACAGATTTGCCGACTATTTTTGAAGAGTTCCATTGTATATCTCCGAAGATCAGCACCAGATCTTCATTGTATTAAAATGGGTCCACTTCAGGAGTACCTATACTCTTTAAAATAAAAAAAGATTTTTGAGAATCGGTCCACAAATGGGCGAGAAATCAGGTAACATACATAAAAAAAAACATACACACGAACATAGAACCTCCTCCTTTTTTGAAGTCGGTTAAAAATAAGGGTGGCTATAATGCTCTAAATAAAGAAGTCATGGCAAGAACAAGAAGCGACCGTATGTGCAGTTGATTCGAGCAATGTACCTACAGCCGATTAAGTACTCGAATCTTGGGAAAACAACGGATCCCTTAACAAATAACAAATTCACACACAACAATTAATTTAATTGATCATTCACTTTAACGTTTTCCTTAAACGCCTCCTTAACAGTAAAATTCTAGGCATACTACGCACCAGTCTGCTGGCACAACATTCCGCCTTATAAAGATTAGATCACACAAAAAACCCTGAACTTTAGATAACTTCATACATCCTGAAGATAAAAGCCAGTTTAATTAGTAATTAAGCAATATACATATAATGCCGTTGTAGGCGTCTGATGCAGAGTCATAAAAGTTTTGTTACTTCCTAAAACATAACAGCTTTTGGGTAGATTGTTGGTGTTGCCAAAATTACCTAAGGAGTATTTTGAGACAGGTCTTTTGGTTTTTTAGGTGTTGTATTAATCATCTTATATTGATTATCGAATCATTGCCGTCAACAGTTAAGTACGATCAATTAATTTTATGTTGTTGACATACATTGACAGGCATTGAAAATGATTGCAAATGAAAACTAGCTAGCCGGAGGGTCGCAGACTATGATTTTGGTTGCAGATTGCAGCCCCCATTTCTGAATTGCACCTTTAACCTGCTTGCTGCTTGTTATTATTAACTGCATTACTGCAGACAATAAGCCTTTATTCTATTCTAACTATACCAATGAAAACAACGCTATTAAACCCAACATCAACGACGCCGACCACCTCACAAGACACCATTCAAAATTGATAATTACAAAGCGTAGGTACATGAATTCGTATCAACCACACGATTGGGCGAACAATCCTTCATAACATAATCTCACAATCTCAGTACAAATGGTCAACCTTTCATCAAGTAATAATTGTTTTAGCACGGAGCGAAAGGTCGGGGGCCAAGGTGACCACCGATGGGCATTGTTCGATTAATCTGATCAGCTGAGGTCACTTCCCGTTGACTTCAGTCTAAACTGATGGAATTGTTCGATAGTTTCTGAAGTTGTGAAAGAATAAGGTGAGTGGGTTTTGAGATAGAGTGGCAAGGGCGGAGTTGGCAGCACTTAACAGCTGATATAACATCAGGTATGACTGAATGATACCTACTGGTCACTTAATCCTACTAATATTATAAACGCGAAAGTTTATGTGTATGGATAGATGGATGGATGGATGGATGGATGGATGATAGTTACTGTTACACGTAAAAACTACTGAATGGATTTTAATAAAATTTGGTATGGAGTCAGCTAACACCCTGGATTAACACATAGGCTACTTTTTGTCCCTGTATTCCCACGGGAACGGGACCTACGCGGGTGAAACTGCGAGATGTCTGCTAGTCCTTCATAATTATACGGTCTTTAATTATTGTTAGACAAACGTAATATTTCCCTTTTTTTCTCCATCATTATTACATACGCAGCTTATTCGTGCTCGGTTCTTTTCTTGAATGACCTGCAGGCGTTAGTCTTTAATCACTTTGCCCAGTGATTAAAGACTAACTATGTCAAACAGCTAGTTTCGTATTGGCCATCATCAGTGTGCATTGTATGATGCAAACTTGCTGATATATGACGAAACGCACCCTGACCAACACACCCTCTTTCCGACTACACACACTATCGGCTCACTATACATATAATGCATCCATAGGTTATTATTTTTCTTAAACTTTATGCTGCATTATATCTATTTATTAAATACTTAAAATATTATTTATTTATGAAGTATAATGATAGTTGTTACTCATCCGTCACTTGCCCCAAAGGTTCATTTGAAAATCTGAAATGAACCTTTTGGCGCAGCCGTGACTCCGTGAGACATGCCATTTTTGTCTCTTTTTTTTGTGTTATTGTGTTTTTGCTGTGCGTGTATCCAGCTGTTGCCGATAAATGTATTTTCTTTCTTTCTTTCTTCCCTGCTCCATCTGATAGTCACCGTTATTTTAAAGTGCAATACCATTTTTTTTTTGTAAGTTCTCAGTTGTTACCAAAGTTTAGTGTGCAACTGGACGACAGTTAGATGACAAGATAGCCTTCTGCCACTGATCTTCTAACCGAAATGTCCACAGTCTACAAACATTTATTCATTAATTGAAGTTATATTTCACACTGTTATCTCCTAAACTTAGTGGCAATGCTTATAATTTATCCCACCAAAACATTCCATGTAAAATGTTGCCAAGACGACCACATAAGGTTTGCCTTGTGAAAAAGATATCAGACCTCATGTAGAGCCAAGCTTCTGAATCTACACGGCCTAACCCACCGACACTAACTTCACAAATTCTACATAACATTTAACATGAAATGTTTTGGTGGCATTTCAGTTCTTTTTGTACGTTGCTAGGCAGACTTTTAGTTTTTTTTTGGGTATAAGTATTTCTTGGATATCAGTAGTGCCGGTTTTCATAGCCCATTATCTGTCTTTGTCCTTTTTTCTTTGATGGTTTACTGGTTATCATAAGCGATAAATCAGGGCGATATTTCGCTCTTAAGCGATTAAATTATCTCATACAAACTTCCACCCCCCCCCCCCCCCCCATTTAAGGGGATGGGGGCGAAAGATATAAGTTTATGATTTTTTTTGTTGGTTGTTTACTAAACTTAGATAACATACCAAATTTCAGCTTTCTAGCACTTTATGAAGTAGCCAAACATTTTGATGATCATCAGTGTGTCAGTGACGAAATCTGTGTATTTTAGATATCAATGAAATCTAAAGTATTAAAGCTATTCAATTGGGACTTTGTATGCTTAATTGGTCTATTGTTGACATCATATCCTGAGAATATGAACTCTCTGGTACGTCGAAAACTAACTCTATGAGGGTTAAAAAGACGACGAAACACTTCGAGAAAACTTAGGTAGCGCTCTTGCGCTTCGCTTGGCTCATCTTGGTGGGGGCACTACCGTGCCCCCAGATCAATCTCCTTACCGATCTAATAAAGCGTTCAATAAACACGAGTAAAACATAACTGCGGACCATAGAAGTTTACGTATTATTGAACTAGATCACTATAATATAGTTAAACAATAGGTACACATCAAGGCAAAACCCCACATTTCTCAGAACAATACAAATACCACAATAAAAGTTAATCTAACCGGTTACATACTATTAACCTTTGACGATCTGCGGTCTGCGTGTGAGTTGTCAAAACATGACGAATGGTGCGGCCGGACAAAAGACTGCCATTAGTATTAGAGACCTTGACCTAACGAGGCTTGCCAGATGAATGGACTAGTTGCGTTCTTTTGATCGTGTTTAACAAGCATTTACTTACTGTATCTGTACAATGTTAATAGATTTTGGAGCTAAACATGAGGTCCAGCCTGCGTAGCATGAACACATTGAACACCGAAGAAGCGGCCTTTGTCTACAGACGAATCGGCAAAGTGACAGATTATATATTAAAGACATTTCTTTCGTCTCGAGCATGACAATGTCAAGAAAGATGAGAAGTTATATGTCGATTCGTCAGTATACAAGAATCAACAATGCCGAGCATGAAGTGCGTACCTATTTTCTCCACTTTTGACAGTTCTTTTCGAAACATTTCCTGTCAACAAGTGTCAAACAGTCTACATCAAATGAGACCTAGACAAGAGCAACTTGACAGTTGCTATAGACAGTATGTAAATTTCTTTCTCTACGTACAAACGCTTGTCAACGAGTCGCCTCATGCTCGGGTAGAAGAAATGTCAAGTTGGACAGAAATAAATTTGTCGTGTCTCGGAAGAAAAGAAATTAAGTGTTCATGCTACGCAGGCAGGTTTATTGAAATAAATTTGACAGATTGAGGTTCCTGTCTATATAATCTGTCACTTTGCCGATTCGTCTGTAGACAAAGGCCGTTTCTTCGGTGTTCAATGTGTTCATGCTACGCAGGCTGCAGGGCTATTCTATCTACATTGACATTTCATAGAGATGATCACTGTACAGCGTGTTCAACTATTAACTGTCAAACATTTTGTTTCGTATTGGCTGTCATTAGTGTTTCACCGTAACTTGAAGTCCACTAAGTGGATTTCACATCTCTGCGAGCGCCATTTTAAATACAAAACTAACCAATACGAAACTAGCTGTGTCATCACGGAGATACGCAAGGGCCCTGCAGGTTGTTCTGTAGTGGTTGCGAATGTCTTTTCCACCCTGAAGATTGCCACAAAAAAGTTTTATTATGATTCTGTCCCGACTCCGAAACTATTTTTAAGACCCTTTAGAGGTATGAGGAATAGGGACATGTAACGTTTCTCATCCTCTTTAGAAAAGGGAGGATCCTCCGACCAGACGGGTGTTGTGTCTGGTGGGCTAACTACTGCCCGACGGTGGTCGTCGGGAACTTGTATAGGTACGTTTCAATCGCGCGGATAACTTTACTACCGCGATGTAGGATGGCAGTAATTAGTTCGTATGTGGCGAGATAGATGTCGCTACAACCTATTTAACTACTCTATCTCGCTACATACGAACTAAAGTGACATATCCTATTCCTATATCGCGATGTTAAAGCTATCCGTGCAATTGTACGTAAACAGATCGCGACAACAACCGCAGTAGAAGACCACCAGATACAACATCCATCTGGCCGAAGAATCCTCCCTTTTCTATGGAGGATGAAGTACTTAACACCCTTTAGACATGATTTGCAGGTATTGTGAAGGTGACTAGCTAAAGTTAGTAGGTACCTCAACTGTTAGTCATAATATTATAATGCTTACAGACTTATAGTAATGTCCGTTATATTATAAAGTTCATATAAATGTAAAGGTTAAAGATATTATCAGTACGTGTTGTGTAGAATTTAATATGGACGCCGGTTATTTTATATAGATTTCTATCATTGCATATTAATTACAGGAAATCTTATCTAAATGGAGTTTCTGTTTAGGTAGAAGCGTGAAGCTATGTCGTGTGCTTGTTAACGTTGTCCCACACTGGGAAGTTCTTCTATATTGTTCCGTCTAAGCTATCTTTCTCAATATCTTTGAGAAAGAGCTTTTTCATTGAGCTTTTACCAATTACATTGGTATCTAGAGTTGGAGGAAATCTAGGGGTGACCGTGTGAATATTGTTCATATAGTTTTACGTATCCCATGTAGGTTTCAACTTAGGTTCGTGGGGCGTTGCGGAAGAACTGTCCGTTCCCGCGACCCCCGGCACAGATGTGAGACTGAACAACGGGGTGTATTTTAGTCAGTAAGAGTCTGGCACACCCCATATTCAGCTCGATATAAAAAAAGGGTAACAATCTACAAAATAGACATAACATAACGCCTGCAATCCCCGAAGGATTAGGCAGAGGTTTACTACCTGAAGTACCTAGTATGGTAGAATGTAAACGGCCACTTTATGTTAAGATTACAACTTTGTACACCTACGTTCTGGCAAATAAAGTATTATTATTATTATTATTACCTACACCGACATTAAAGTCTCATGTAACAGGGGGCGAGTCTATTGCCATCAATCGGGCATAAATCCAGACTGCGGGCTGGTACTAAGAAATTCCAGATGGATAAACTCAATAACACTTTGTCCGACTCGGGGATTGAACCCGGAACCTTATGCGCAGCACACTAGACCAACGAGGAAGTCTATAAAATAGAAGAAGAAGATAAGTAACCCGCATTTTTATTTTATTACTAGCTTTTGCCCGCGGCTTCGCCCGCGTGGATGTCGAACTTCCGCCTCCTATGTTTTCCCATTAAGGGTTGAATTTCGAAAAAATCATGCTTTAGTGGATACTTATTCTTAACTAAGAAGTCCCCTTCAAGTTTCATGTCTCTAATACCAGCGGTTTGGGCTGTGCGTTGATATATAAACGTAATAATTTTAGCATAATACTTCCAGATAAACTACTTTCAAAGTTGATCCTTCCAGTATGTATGCATAAAGATTTCTGGAACTACTGACCCGGGAAAGAGCGCTGTACAACTAACAATGTGTAAAACAACTGAGACTAAGATCAACCTACCCAGGCGTATTGATTACAACCGTACCAAGTCAATCCCAATCCCTATAATAGTTATTGAACTATGCGTGCACATACAGACAGACAGACAGACAAAACATTTACTGATTGCATTTTTGGCATCAGTATCGATCACCAATCATCCTCCAATATTAATTTTGAATATAATATATTCAATGTACATAATTATCTTCGTAGTGTGTGATAGTCCATTGAACTGTATGGCGAGCGATATTGTATCTTAAGATAAAATATTATAATATCTTAGCCGTGTGCAGCGCCCCTTGGTGAACTCCACTGCGGGTGACGTAACCTACGACAAACTTACTATTTGCGGTTGGTACAGTAGTCCGGTCTAGGGGTCGAACCGCAAAATTAAGTTTGTTTTTTATTGTATATACTTTTCCGAGATAAAAAGTACCCAGTGTTGTGCCCAGGATATTAAAAAATAAGTATACCAAGTTTCATCGTAATCGAACCGGTAGTTTTTGCGTGATACCTGAACATACAGACAGACAGACAGACAGACAGACAGACAGACAGACAAAAAATTTTTTAATCATATTTTTGGGTTCGCTGTCGGTCTAGTAACACCCCCTGCTATTTATTTTTTTGATATTTTCAATGTACAGAAATTTTACTTCTACAGATTTATTATAAGTATATAGATAAACATGGCCTCCAGCAGTGCTATCTTTGCATTGCCAGATTGCCAGTGACTAACTTTGATGACACTGAGAATTTACAAAAACATGGTAAGTATTGTATTTACTTTAAGTGGACTTCAAGTTAAGGTGACTGTCAGACGGGGTACTGTGTGCATCGTGCACATCTCTGTGAGAGCGCATGACGTCGTCTATCATTTGTGTGTAGGTATCTCCCTACATACTAATGATAGCCAAAACTAGCTCAGAAACAAAAGTCATTTATGCTGAGGAGGATCAGCACTTCTTGAACGTCAAAAAATACATAATATATTTGTAACACAATTTATATTTTTTATACGCGTTGTAAAGTTATTAGCGTTTGTTTATATCCCAAAAAGTCACCCAATTTATGCAAATATTGTACAGGCTATTCATGACATAGTAGTATTCATTAATCGTCATCTCTCGCTCACTTTCGTGTGATCTCGCTCAAGCATGCCTCAAGCATGCCTCCAACAGCTGTTTTCGTTAATTAAGTTTAACTAAATACTTATTAGCATATTTAAAAATTGAATTTCGTTTTTTTTTCTTTTGATTACCTACGCTTGTATGATCAGTACGGATACAGCCCAATTTTTTTTTTGTACTAATTGAAAAAAATTACATTTTTTTATTACATACTTCCTAGTGTTTTTCCTGGGAAGAAAAAGTGGCGGAACAAACTTCCCAGCAATTTACAAGACAACCCAAGCTGTTTGACAGAATATCGTGGAACACTTTGCCCGGTGGTCATCACTGTAAACAGTCATCGGGGACACGCAATAGCGCTGCTGAATTAATAAAAATGTCTTCACAGACTAAGTATCGCAACTTCACTAAAGCTTTTTCCAATGAATTACTTTATTCATAACTAGCTTTTGCCCGCGGCTTCGCCCGCGTGGTTGTCGAACTTCCGTCCCCTATGTTTTCCCTTTAAGGGTTGAATTTCCAAAAATCGTTTTTTAGTGGATACGTACTTTTTACTAAGAACACCCCTTCAAGTTTCATGTCTCTAATACCAGCGGTGTGGGCTGTGCGTTGATATCTATTATAAACGTAATAATTTTAGCATAATACTTCCGGATAGACTACTTTCAAAGTTGATCATTCCGGTAAAGATTTCTGGAACTAATGACCCGGGAAAGGGCGCCGTACTACTGACCATGTGTAAAACAACTGAGACTAAGATCAACCTGCCCGGGCGTATTTTTTACAACCGTACCAAGTTTAGTTAAAATCCCTATAAAAGTTTTTGAACTATGCGTGCACATACAGACAGACAAAGCATTTACTGATTGCATTTTTGGCATCAGTATCGATCACCAATTATCCTCATCAGAGTTGACTTCTCTACAGTTTTATTATAAGCATTATTTATTATCTTAGGTGTGTGATAGTGCATTTAATTTTATGGCGAACTATATTGTATCTTAAGAAAAAATATTATAGTATTTTAGCCGTGTGCAGCGCCCCTTGGTGAACTCCACTGCGGGTGACGTAACCTGCGACAAACTTATTATTTACGGTTGGTACAGTAGTCGGGTCTAGGGATCGAACCGCAAAATTAAGTTTGTTTTTTATTGTATATACTTTTCCGGGATAAAAAGTACCCAGTGTGGTGCCCAGGATAATAAAGAATAAGTATACTAATTTTCATCGTAATCGAACCGGTAGTTTTTGCGTGATACCTGAACATACAGACAGACAGACAGACAGACAGACAGACAGACAGACAGACAAAAACTTTTTTAATCATATTTTTGGGTTCGGTGTCTGTCTAATACCCCCTGCTATTTATTTTTTTGATATTTTCAATGTACAGAAATTTTACTTCTACAGATTTATTATAAGTATAATAATATAATAATAATATAAATATAAGAATTTTAAATGAATATACGATATAAATATAAATTTTAATATAGATATAGATTAAGTTAGTACTTACTCAATATACTTGCTTTCGTAGCTACTGCAATACTGATAACAGGGTAGAGACCTTCACTCACATTGCACACTTTAAACTACATTTCCCTTAATTATTTGCAACAAGTATTAACTTTACAAGGTGACTTTTAAGAAAAGTAGGTAACCAAGTCTAAATAAATGCACGACACAAGTTTTTATACAGGGTTATTATTCAATGACCGGCCAAATTTTCACAGGGTGTTCTACCCATGAATATGAGCAACTTTCTATATGGGACCAACTCTGAAATCACGAAAAAAAAATCTGCTGTTTCATACAATAGTTCAATACCTACTCGACTAAAATGTATGAAACAGCTGATTTTTTTTCGTGATTTCAGAGTCAGTCCCATAGTGAAGTTGTTCATATTCATGGGCAGAACACCCAGTGAACATTTGGCCGGTCATTGAAAAATAACCCTGAATACTTGCAGTCTCATCATCTCCTTCCCTGTACCCAATTATTTTGGGGTCGGCTTCCAGTTTTACCGGATGCAGCTGAATACCAGTCTTTATCATGAAGCTGTCTGACCTCCACAACTGGGTAACACTTGACTATACCCCTTAGTTAATGTCTATGATAGCGAGCAGGGGGTCGAGTCTGCTATTGCAATTGTGTCTCAATGACCGGTCAATGATCGATTTTTGACGTAGGTATAAGGCGATTATCACACTGCCCCGCATCACGCTGCATGTTGCGTGTCTCTGAACTGAATTGAACGCGCGTGGATGCATTTTCTGTGTGTTGGACTGTGCGTGTTTTCCATACAAACGGAGATACTTACAAGCAACGGAAGAACACGCATCCACGCGCTACGCTGCATCATGCGGGGCAGTGTGTTAATCGCCTAACGTCAAACTTATGACACATTTCTCATACAAAAACTGACAAAGTTGTCAAATATTCGATCAATGACCGGTCATTGTGACACGATTGCAATAGCAGACTCGAGCCCCAGGCTTGATGTGTGTTTGTGAACCATTGCTGCAAGGTTTTGGATGGGCCTGTCACCTTTCAGAAGTAACATCACAACCTTTTTTCCGTCATAGTATATTACTAACTTAGTTTTTATGTACACACATTGTTACCAAAAAGATTTAAGGTATTATAAAGAGGACATGCGAAGAAATGACATTGAAAAACTGTGATCCAATGTCTCAGTATAAAAAAGCAACATTGGAACGGCAGCGGAGCGGCAGCGGAGCGGCAGCGGAACGGCAGCGGAGCGTACTAAACTAGACAAATCGACCAAACTAATCACCTGTGCTGAGAGACCCTCGTTAGTGTCCGCAAAAGAATTTGTAGGTACTTACTTTTGTTCTGAGGTCCATTTGAAATCCTCATTTAAATCAAAATTGGGTTTGGGATTTAATTAATTTTATTAGGGTTTCGGTTTTTTTTAACTTTTCCATCTGTTACGCAAAGGTGCCTAGTTAGTTACCTACTAGTACTAGTTCTGTCACAACCTCAACATTAAATTATGATTTATTGTATCCATGTGAAACGCACAGGCGGGCCACTCTTGCGCAACTAATTATATCACGAGTCCCTAAACGAATGTTGACGTAAGAAAGAAAGTGATGTCCTTAACCGGAGCTAAGCGCATGCGCTCTGAATTGATAAGGTCGGTTGTGCCATGGATTGCCATGTGTGGAGGACGAAATTACCCAAATTGTATCTATGGACGCAAGCATTTAATTATGCGAGTCAGGCAAATACACTTGGAAGTGAATAAATCGAGCCACTTGCTTCTTTTACGTATTATGTTTACCTATTATTTTTAAAATAATAAAACGCATCGATTTGAACAATATAATATGGCCTAAAAGACTAATAAATAACATTTTTGGGCATATAAGTAAGTTTTGAATTGATATGTTTCATATTACCAAAAATATTGACACATTAATTTATATTCTCTGTTTTATAATTAGCATAGAGTTGACCGTTCTGCTTCTAACAGGGTTTATAGATACGCCGCATAGTCTATAAACCCTATTGATAACTCACATCATTAACGTTACAGGCGAAGCGGATCATAGCAAAAGTTAGACTGTAGTCTATGAATGCTTTGTAAGACATACGGCATTATACAATCTACCCATTATTGTTCGAAAGCTTTCTCATGCTGGTAACATTGCCATTGCGTGAACGGCGAAGGAATGCAAGGCACATGTCTGAAATATTTAAATGTAGGTCAAAATTCGGATTAAGGTGACTAATGTAATAACAATTTTGTTCATAGATTATATTACTAAAACAATCAATTGGCCCTGAAGGCAAACTACTTTTAATTGTTAAGATAGATTATTTTTCATAAATAAAACATTTCTTTATTAAAAAACAAAATAAAACTGCAATCACAGATTGCGCGACAAGAAATTGAACCAGTACCTACAAAATTATAAAAATAAAACGCTCACATATACTTCTAATCGATAGGATATTACTTAAATCTCTATAAAAAAAAGATTTGGTCTCAGAAATAAAATGAGTATGAAAGCTAACGGTACTTTATCGTCAATTAAATTGCAGTCCAGCACCGCAAACAAATTCTTTTTCGTACCACTTGCTCAAAAAAGCGACATTCTATGCCACAAAAAGCGAACATAACAATAGTCATTTTTAATCTGTTAAAAACAGGGAAAGAAAATTGTACTGGATTTCATTCATCCCCTAGAGAGAGAATGTGATTTAAATTTGGAATACTTACCGAAATTCCTCGCTTCGCTCGTGATTTAAGTTTTTAACACCCTTGCTACGCTCGGGAGTAAACCTCGAGTCCTTCGTTACGCTCGATCGCGATTTAAATCGTCACCCGCGACAGAAGACACTGCTTTATCCCCTTGGTTAATAATCTACTATTTATTCGAACGTCTCGTAAAAGAAGGTGATAGAATACTCACCATTGTACACCATATAAGAACTTACAAATTAGGTACTTATAAATAAAACTAAAAAAAAATCGACTTTCTTAGCTGGTTTCCAATAGTCAGATAACTTTTATCTGGAAATTAATTCGGCGATTGACATCGCTCTGGTTAGATTCGCTCAGGGGCAACCCTGAGCGAACCTAACTTGAGCGATTAGGTTCGCCAGATATTATCTGAGTAAGTATCTTTTGTTCCCCTTGGCGCAGGTGTGATACGGAAAACCGGGATGGTTTTTAGTCAGTAAAAGTCTAACAGACCCCTCCGCCCTCCGACATCCATAAGAGTTTTCCACTCCGCACCCAAAAAAAAGTTCAGTTTAGTTCGGTCGAGTTACGTTCGCTCATTTTTTTTTCAGGACTGTGAAATACTAATAGAAGGCCACACTAGTCACTAATTAGTCTGTTTGAGAAGTTCATTTTCGATTTTCGTGGCGCGCTGTCTTCCTACCTTCTTAATAAGTTAGGTACTTAACATGTTGTTTTAGAAAGTAATTCACCCCTGACCTTGCCCTTTTAAGTTATATTTTGTAAGTTGTTATGGTGTACAATGAAGAGTATTCTATTCCATTCTGTTCTATATTCTCTGTTAGCGCCTACTGTTTGTTAAATACTATGAAGAAGATTAGTGAGTATGCTATTTTTGTTTTGCAGGCGCCTTTCACTCACTTTGGCACATGGTCCTGGGTTCAATCCCCGGATTCCACCTGGAATTCTAAGTAGCAGCCTGGGGTCTGGGTTTGACACCCGATTGATTGCCCCTCTTACATGGGTCTAACCTAACTGGCGAAATATGTGTGTAGGTAGGTACTACAGGTACACCGCTGCCCAACCCTTCGGGGAATATAAGCGTGATGTTATGTATAAGCCCAACCATAAGAAGCAACAAAATTTATAAAATTATATACCTACTTGTATTTTTTTTTATTTTTTTTTTCAAAACGGCACGCGATACCTAACATCACGCAAAGTAACGCCATCTATTTGTGCAAGTGAACATTCTAATGCTTGCACTGACTGCTCAATCTGAGTGGTTCTTTCCTCGAAGACCATTTCAAACACTAAAGCTGTATCCGCACTATGCGGCTACCAGCATGCGGGCAGCCGGACGGCTGCCGCTACGCTGTTGCGTATGCGGCTGCCTGTGATATAGCAACGTATAGAAACCGTCCGGGTGGCCGGATCGGTCTGCGGGTAGCCGCATCGCAGTGCGCATAGAATTGAATATTACGTACATAATGTGCTTGCGGCCAGCCGTCCGGCTGCCGGCATGCGGGTAGCCGCATAGTGCGTATGAGCTCTAATTGCTTGGTTCTTACTTACTGGTTTTCTTTCGGTGTTTATTTTTAGCGTAGTCAGACTGTGAAACACCGACCTCACATTCTAGATAAAAATGGCATGTGTTTGTATGAACCTGTTAACAGAAACAAATATCATTTTAACATTCATTCGAGACTTTTGGTAATGGAATAAATAAAGTAAGTAAGTAAGAAAATAAGTAAGTAATAATGTTACCTCATAATTAACTTCCTTTTGGTCTTTTTGCAACATAATATGTGCCCAATGCTATCAAAAGATGCAGATGGGAACACCATTTTAAAATCAATAATCAATGTCAACGTTAATACGTATAGCAACATTAATCGTAAATGTCATCGGTCACGTCAAAATTGTAAAAATAATGCTTTCATTCGTTTCACATGGAATTTAGTTTAAAAATAAAGTTTTAAACCAGGCTTTGTCCTAATTAAACATCTACAACGATCTGTGTTAATACAACACATGTGTTAAGACCTTAAAGGTAATGCTAATTTCATTGTAGAACGAGGTTTGTTTCTAACAATATTGTGTTCTCATTTCGCATTATTTTTTTGCGAATTAATAATAATAATAGTAATATAACTTTATTTCAAGCACAATACTCATATTAGTTGGTACATAACTTCATTGTCACTATTTCACTATAATCTTACAAGAGCTAGCAAGCTTCTGCCAAAGCCAAACAATCCTCATTGAACTGCCTTTCTCTATAATTCATGAACCGTCTGAACGTGATTCCAGACGGCCACAAATTCATATTCAGGAACAGTTCCATTTTACTTTTGACAACAAGGACTTTATATGCGTTGTAGTCTTTTTCTCTTTTCATTTTTATCTTTACCAAAGAAACAGTTTCACCTGTATTTTTGTAAACATAGTTGGCTATGTCTTGTTCCGATACGTCTCTATTTACGTTAGATATAAACAAGCCAATCTTGGTATCGGCAGCTTTTAATTGTTTATATCTTTCAATTTACTGAAAAGTCTTATTTAAAGATGAAACATAACTTATTTCATTTTTAATTAGTAGTTTAATCGTTCAGATTTCCAGTAAAACATATCAAAATAGCTGTTTTATTTCCTAGGGTTAAAATTAAAGCAATCAGGATGTCGATGCCACATAGCAGCTCAAGTACCACAAGTTCCAGCACAAAACGCAAGGAAATATACAAGTGAGTGTCATGGCACCTTAGTGCAACAAATTGTACTGTCAGCAAGCTTAAAAAATGATATGTGTGGATGTGAACCATTACAGTTTCAATAGTTTACTTTTATATTGTATCCTAGAATTGCTCTCCAAAATACAATATTTTTTTCCACAGCTCCATGTCTCAGCACATGTTTTGCGTACAAGTGAGAAAATACCTTATTCTATCCGCTATAACTTCTTGAAAATGACAATCAGCGGTTTGATGTTGTTGGCGATATCTCAGAGAGGAACTGGGTTACTGAACTACCTTGTAAGCAAAACAACCACTGGGCAGTTGAGAAGCCAAGCACTTTTGGGTCATCTTTTCCCAAATATGCTTTTGCATAGTAGACTATCTATAACTTTATGACCAAGAGACTCAGCTAATTGTGGCTGCGGCATCAATCGGAGAGCCTGTCTCTTTATCCAAAGTGTTAATAATTCAACCAGATAATGTAGATATAGTATTTTAACAATTCAACCAGATTATATAGATATTGTATTTTAACAATTCAACCAGATAATGTAGATATTGTATTTTAACAATTCAACTAGATTATGTAGGCACTAGCAATCAGTCAGCCTATATATGCTATAGAACTTTCAGTGCTTAGTTTCATACTTCGAAATAACAGTCAATAATAATATCTTTTTCCTACCACTTGATCAGTTTTAGTTGTAAAGAATACAAATAAAAATAACTATCCCCACACTATGTTGCGGAAATGTCTATTACAAAAGTGTTTTTATTCTATAGATGAGTTCTTTCAAAATCGTCCCTGTAAATCTTATACATTAATTAAAGCACAATCAATCAATCAATCATAAATATTAAAGAAAGAGAAAACAAAAAAATATCACCACCCGCACACAGATATATTTAATCGCTAAGCTGATACAAAAATTTGGCAAAATTTACTTACCTAGTAATGAATGTGTTAAGTGTAAAAATTGCATGCTATATATTATTGGCCACATGTGTGTTGCTAAATATTTTAAAAGAACCTCATGTACCTACTATATTTGATGCAATAAATTATTGAATTGAATTGAATCTAGGATTTTCTCCTTGTGTCATGGGTACATTTACAAACATTTGAACTGATACTTAAACAACTGGACCCAGAACCCCCACATATTGGTCAGACAAATATTTATTCCATGTGGGAATCGAACACATAGCGCAGCAGCCACTGCACCAACCGTGTCTTCAATGAATAATTTAGTAACAAATTGTATTATATCCTCTATCTGCAATCAGTTCATCCAAAGGATGCCTGAAAGAAATCACTTTTAGCCATTAGACCACTCATTGTAACTATGACTTATGATATTATGACCTTAAAGTTTGCAAGTTTTATGATATACAGTAAAGAGTCTATTCTGCACAGGTATCAGGCACCATGGCCGCTGTACTCAATGAACTGGTCTGTGAGACCTGACAAGCGGTTCCGCCTTGCACTCGGCAGCTTTGTTGAAGAATATAATAACAAGGTAAGAAAGGTACTCTCACTTTATGGTATGACGCTTAAATTTCTCATAAGTTGTGATATTGGTTGCAATCGCATTTAAAATTCCATATTCTCAAATATACATACTTATTCCTATGCAACAAATATGATAAATATACATCCAAAGCTACCCAGAGACTTTTAAAAAATGATATTTCGTCCAAACTTTCCTATTATCAAGGTTTTGCCAATTAACCACAGCCAATAATTTGTATATTACTTATATCCTTTTTTTTGTTGCATTTGATACTTTTATATTGAAAGTAACAACATTAAAATTTGCCATAGACTAATAAATTATTATATAAGGGTTTTATAATATATAATTTAAAACTATGTAATTATTGCTTGTTATAACCATCCTAATCTTTTAAAAAAAATTACTCGGTTAAATTCATTATTATCAATGGATAATAATGAATTATTAAGCTGTTTTTTTTGTGGATATGGTGTTATCTCATATTTATAAGTGATTGTTACACTTGCATTATGTATCTGTCAACAAAATAATTAAATAACATTAAAATCAAATAAATTAAAGAACTAAGATTTTTTGGCCCTCCCAAAACAAGTTTTAATATAGAGCATGTTCTATCCCCAGGTACAAATCATATCTCTGGATGAGGAGACCAGTGAGTTCAGTGCTAAGAGCACCTTTGACCATCCTTACCCTACCACGAAGATCATGTGGATCCCAGACAGCAAGGGAGTCTACCCTGACCTGCTGGCTACCAGCGGTAAGTTGAGGAAATGAGCTTCTTTTTTTATTGCTTACTAGCAATGTGGGTTGCACATTGTTTATTTATTTATTTATTCATTTATTTATTTGGGACAAACAAACAGTAACACATTATATCTGAGCAAATAATATAAACAAAGATATTATATAAATGTGAAACTCACACCGTTATCCATTGTTAGTAAAGCCTGGACGCGAAACAGAAAGAATTCCGTACGTTGACCTATTATTACCTGTCTCTGTCACTCTCGCGCTCCCCCATTTTTGGTTGGCCTTGAGTCACGTCAAAAAATCCTTGACATACGTAATTTATTATGAGTTTGCACCAACAGGCAAAATTTCCTTTAAGCTGTAAATCAAAAATATTAATTTATTAATGTTTCATACACCTCACACGTGACCAGTAAAGGGGTATCTACATATAATTATCTATACTTACTTACCACAATTAGTTATTTATGAAATTTCAAAATTTTAGAACGTTGAAGTTTTTACCTAATATTAAACGATGTTCTGTACAAGTTCAAATCAAGGATGGAATCAAATTCTGATTTTTGAAAATATATTTTTTTATTCCTACTGTTTTTTAACTCGAAGTTTATACTGTTACTAGCAAACATCACGCGGTTTCACCCGCGTAGTTCCCGTTCCCGTGGGAATAGAAGGATAAAAAGTAGCCTATGTCACCCGGGGATAGTGTAGCTTCCCAACAGTGAAAGAATTTTTCAAATCAGTCCAGTGGTTTAGAGCCTATTCAATGCAAACAAACAAACAATCAAACTTGTCCTCTTTATAATATTAGTTAAGATAATATAAAATCCAAATAAATATTGTTTATACTTGTGAGTCAGTATTTTTTTTGCCTTCAAATATTTTTGTAAACTGCCTAAAACATTTGTGACCACTGTCAGTAGGTAAAGAGGTCATTATACGAAATTCTTTCTGTTCCGCGACTGGACTTTAGTCTTGTTAACACCCTCCGACACCCACTCCAGATACAAACATATTTAGCTCAGTTAGCTAAATATGTTTGTGTCTGGAGTGGGTCCACGTCAATAGTAAAATGGATAGAACTTACGACCATTATATAAGTTGCAATCAAAACTCTTAACCAGTCAAAAGTACTATTGACTAGCAAAATCAGTCAAAACTACTTTTGACCTTATGCTTTAGTCAATAATACTTTTGACTAAAATGATAGTTAAAAGTACTTCTGCCTAATGGAACTGGTTAAAGTACTTTTAAGTTGACTCCGTCAAAGTGGTTTTAACTGGTTTTATCAGTCAAGTAAAACCGTCTATTGTTTGCGAATCATATGGGTTAGGTTAGGTTAGAACCATGACCATTAGCGCGCGAAGGCGAGCGACGGACGACGTGCGTCAGTCAAAAGTACTTTTAACCGCAAATTTGCAGTCAAAAGTACTAATAACCAATAATTTTCAGTCAAAACCACTTTTGACCAACCTGTTCAGTCAAAAGTAGTTTTGACTGATTTTGCTAGTCAATAGTACTTTTGGCTGGTTAAGAGTTTTGACTGCAACATATATACATTACCAGGCCGATGCCTGGGTTATCGCAATAAGGTTCTTAAAAATTTCCTTAAAAGGCGATTACCTCCGCGTGTGGCGCGCGGGAGAACCCTACACACTATTCGAGTGCGTTCTGAACAACAACAAGAACTCGGACTTCTGTGCCCCGCTGACGTCGTTTGACTGGAACGAGGTGGACCCCAACCTCATCGGGACAAGCAGCATCGACACCACCTGCACCATCTGGGGCCTGGAGACCGGGCAGGTGCTGGGAAGGGTCAATGAGGTGTCTGGACATGTGAAGACGCAGCTGATTGCCCATGACAAGGTAAATACGTAGCCATAAACGGTTTATGATTATTTTATTTATCAAAAAGTTGCATCGTAAACACTTATCATCTACCCAGCTTTGTCCCCTTCCTAATACGTAAGGGTAAGTTTTCAGTCTGAATAGCAATGTTTTACATGCAGCTACTGCTTACCTGACCTTCAAGTTACCACATTATAAACCGATTTTTTTTGACAGTTCATATTCGATAAGAAGACTCAAATCTTTCCGACAGCTGTTTGCTATCGGGAGCCATACCGAACAAAATTTAAACAAAGAATTTTTTCATAATTCCAGGTTATTTCAGAGAAATAAAAACACTGTAAACCTTTAAAACACTGCACTTTTAAGTAAATGAAGTTTTATTATTGTATTGACCATACCATATTTCATTGATGCTTTCGCATTTACATAAATTCAAAGTGTAATAATGTATTTGCACGTGTTATTGTTTGACAACCACATTATAAAACTAATGCACAATGAAAAACTATGATACTTTTAGGTCTGTACTGTAGTAACTATCAATGCATAAATTAATTAATTAAAGATTAATGGAAAAATGGCATTAGGACAATTAAGATTGAATAGAGTTGGTATAAGCAAATAACAAGTAATAATGTTGAATCCAAAATCTCATCCTGTCGTCTACACTAATCAACACTAATTTAAAAGAGGAAAAAATGTATTTTTGTGTGCGTGTATGTTTGTAACGAATAAACTCAAAGACTACTGGACCGATTTAAAAAAAGCTTTTACCGTTGCGTTGGGAAGCTGGCGTCGGCTTATCTCAAATAATCGCGATATACATTAAACGTATAAAATCACACTGCGGCATCAATTGTCAGTAAAACTTATTCATACGCTCCTTCATTGTATTACAGGAAGTGTACGACATAGCGTTCAGCCGCGCGGGCGGCGGCCGCGACATGTTCGCGTCAGTGGGCGCGGACGGCTCCGTCAGGATGTTCGACCTCAGGCATCTGGAGCACTCCACTATCATTTACGAGGTAAGGGTTCTACGGAAAACTCCACGGTGGCGTGTGACGGGTTCGACTCCCGCACGGAACAAATATATGTACGACTTACAGTTGTTTGCTTAAGTGACTTTAAAAGTAGAGGGGAAAGTAGGCGTTTTCGGGGATTAGCTTATAAATTTTTTGACGATAAAAAAGTGCAAATCGTCGTGCGTGTTGTTATCTTATCTGTCATTGTCCTTTTCTCAAACTGTCTATCAATAATAGATGTAAATTATATTTTTTTTTTTATACTAGCTTTTGTCTGCAGCTTGTTTGAAAACATGCACGTTTTGGGGAGTTTGTTCCGCCACTTGTTCCTAGCAAAAACGCTAAGAAGTGGTGAAGGGCGGGCTTTATGGGGGACTGTCTTATGTTATTTTGACGTTCAAAAATTGCAGATCCAGCCTAATTTAATTTGATATAAATCGATCGATAAAAATTTGATAAAAATTTGCCAATAATGCAGGTATACAGATACTCGTATGATGGTATGAATTTTGATGAGCGTCCTAATACATTTAGACCAGGTCTGAAACCTTTAAAAACCCCCCCATTCACCCCCTCCCATTTCCCGAACTCAGGTCGCCCGTAATTTATTTTTCCATTTTTTTTTATATGTCCCTCCTTTTTTGAATGACTTTCATTCTATTGTTTTATTTTGGTTTAAAAAAATATAGACCCTGGTCTGATTTTGCTATATGGCATGCAAAATTATTTATGTTTAAGTATATGTTTATTACTATCAATAATTCAAATTATAAAAAAAAAGATTCAGTTACAAATTTCAATAAACGAAATAAAAAAAGGACAATAAATTAACTATAATCTACAAAATAAGTTAATAATGTCAAAAAAAAGAGGAAAGTGGTTAAACTTGGCCCTTAGAATTTATAAGACCAGATTTCAGGGTTTCCTTTCAATTAATTTATTAAGTTTGTTATAGAGATTTGACCGTAACGATTGATGCAAAAAAGTACAGGATGTAATTTTTACGGACTTTAGTCGGTTCGATTTTCGAGTGTGTGCGATTTTTCTAAAATCTTTGAATGCTGTTTTGTTTCTTTTTAAAAATAAGGGAATGTTTCCTTTTAATTAGTACAAAAATTGGGCTGTATTCGTACCTGTTAATGATCATATTTACGTAATCAAACATAAAAAAACGAAATTCAATTTTTAATTATGCCACTATTTAGTTAAACTTAAATAACGAAAACAGCTGTTGGAGGTGGGGCATGCTTGAGCGAGATCACGCGAACGTGAGCGAGGGATGAAGATTAATGAATACTACTATGTCATGAATAGCCTGTACAATATTTCCATAAATTGGGTGACTTTTTGGGATATAAACAAACGCTAATAACTTTGCTGTTTATGAATATTATGTATTGATACTTTAGAAATATAATGAGAAGACCGTCTAGAATAAGCCCTTTAAGTATTTGTACTAATTAAAAATTAGTGGTGTATACAGTATTAAGAGCACTTTCCCTCCAGGTGGCATTACAAAATTCCACCCTGTATATTATAGGACCTAAGGTTAAAATATTGTTTTCAAGTATAGACGTTTGGTAGCCACCTGTGTAAGTTGATTTTTGTATTGTGACTTTAATGGTCCCGAGCGCTGCCTTTTATTTATCCGCTATCGACGCAAACAGGTGTATGTCCTAAGGTACCTCTGAGAATGTGATGATTTCAAACGTTTCCCTGTGTCCCCTCCAGGACCCGCAGCACACGCCCCTGCTGCGCCTGGCGTGGAACAAGCAGGACCCCAACTACCTCGCCACGGTGGCCATGGACGCGTGCGAGGTCATCATCCTGGACGTGCGCGTGCCCTGCACGCCCGTCGCGCGCCTCAACAACCATCGCGCCTGCGTCAACGGGATCGCCTGGGCCCCACACAGGTACCACATACTACAGCTTACAGTCGCGCGCCTCAACAACCATCGCGCCTGCGTCAACGGGATCGCCTGGGCCCCACACAGGTACCACATACTACAGCTTACAGTCGCGCGCCTCAACAACCATCGCGCCTGCGTCAACGGGATCGCCTGGGCCCCACACAGGTACCACATACTACAGCTTACAGTCGCGCGCCTCAACAACCATCGCGCCTGCGTCAACGGGATCGCCTGGGCCCCACACAGGTACCACATACTACAGCTTACAGTCGCGCGCCTCAACAACCATCGCGCCTGCGTCAACGGGATCGCCTGGGCCCCACACAGGTACCACATACTACAGCTTACAGTCGCGCGCCTCAACAACCATCGCGCCTGCGTCAACGGGATCGCCTGGGCCCCACACAGGTACCACATACTACAGCTTACAGTCGCGCGCCTCAACAACCATCGCGCCTGCGTCAACGGGATCGCCTGGGCCCCACACAGGTACCACATACTACAGCTTACAGTCGCGCGCCTCAACAACCATCGCGCCTGCGTCAACGGGATCGCCTGGGCCCCACACAGGTACCACATACTACAGCTTACAGTCGCGCGCCTCAACAACCATCGCGCCTGCGTCAACGGGATCGCCTGGGCCCCACACAGGTACCACATACTACAGCTTACAGTCGCGCGCCTCAACAACCATCGCGCCTGCGTCAACGGGATCGCCTGGGCCCCACACAGGTACCACATACTACAGCTTACAGTCGCGCGCCTCAACAACCATCGCGCCTGCGTCAACGGGATCGCCTGGGCCCCACACAGGTACCACATACTACAGCTTACAGTCGCGCGCCTCAACAACCATCGCGCCTGCGTCAACGGGATCGCCTGGGCCCCACACAGGTACCACATACTACAGCTTACAGTCGCGCGCCTCAACAACCATCGCGCCTGCGTCAACGGGATCGCCTGGGCCCCACACAGGTACCACATACTACAGCTTACAGTCGCGCGCCTCAACAACCATCGCGCCTGCGTCAACGGGATCGCCTGGGCCCCACACAGGTACCACATACTACAGCTTACAGTCGCGCGCCTCAACAACCATCGCGCCTGCGTCAACGGGATCGCCTGGCCCCCACACAGGTACCACATACTACAGCTTACAGTCGCGCGCCTCAACAACCATCGCGCCTGCGTCAACGGGATCGCCTGGGCCCCACACAGGTACCACATACTACAGCTTACAGTCGCGCGCCTCAACAACCATCGCGCCTGCGTCAACGGGATCGCCTGGGCCCCACACAGGTACCACATACTACAGCTTACAGTCGCGCGCCTCAACAACCATCGCGCCTGCGTCAACGGGATCGCCTGGGCCCCACACAGGTACCACATACTACAGCTTACAGTCGCGCGCCTCAACAACCATCGCGCCTGCGTCAACGGGATCGCCTGGGCCCCACACAGGTACCACATACTACAGCTTACAGTCGCGCGCCTCAACAACCATCGCGCCTGCGTCAACGGGATCTTCTGGGCCCCACACAGGTACCACATACTACAGCTTACAGTCGCGCGCCTCAACAACCATCGCGCCTGCGTCAACGGGATCGCCTGGGCCCCACACAGGTACCACATACTACAGCTTAGAGGCTTTTAACGAATTTACTCTCCCAAAAATCATCCAGAAATCGAGAGAATCTTGCTAAAATTAATCATTTATTACCCATTTATCGAGCCTATTTTTCCCCAGTTCATGCCACATCTGCACAGCTGGCGACGACCATCAGGCCCTGATCTGGGACATCCAGCAGATGCCTCGCGCCATCGAGGACCCCATCCTAGCCTACACGGCCGCCGAGGGGGAGGTCAACCAGATCCAGTGGGGGGCGACCCAGCCCGATTGGATCGCCATCTGTTACAACAGGCACACGGAGATACTGCGCGTATAAGAATGAACTGACTGCGTAGTGGTTTCTGGGTGATAAGGATTGATAAAGGGGAATTGGTTTTGAAAAATTCAGTGGTTTTGTTGGTATTTAGGCCTCTTCTCTCGGAATTTTCAGCATAATCTGTCTTTGAGTCGTTCACATAGTCTGTATTTCAAAAAAATCACATGGAAATATACTACTTATCATTAAGTTAAGATCAAATGCAATATGTGTGATATCTAAATTATATAGTATCCACTGATTATCGCCGTGCGAACACAGTCTGTGTATTTTGGTAGAATCACCTCTTAACCGCCAAAAAGCGTTTTAAAGAAATTGAACCCTAATTGCCTACATTTAGAGTGTAAAGCAGTTTGAGGCGCGTTACGCTACCCACAGTACCATTCATTTCCTTACTTTTCACTTAATCTTTTCTCGTTTCATTGTCTGCTTCGATTTCATCGTCTATCATTTATAAAAAAAAGCGAAGTCTTTTTCAAGTTGTTTGAAATAATAGAATTTCTATTATTTCCAATTATAAAGATACTGTAGGATTTTCCCAAAGCCAGTTCTATTCCTTATACGTGCCCCTTATACCAGAAACCATTATGATCTGATTAACTTAGTGGTTACATCAGTTTAGTACCAAAATGGTACCCTTATAAATTATTATTCCTATCAAGGCTCAATCAGACCTATACACCTGGATTCGCATTTTGACGTACCTTTATCCCTTTTTCTCGAACGATGTTAGAAAAGGATAGAAATACTTTTAAATGTGAATCCCAGCGTATACGTTCAGCCCTTAAGATGGGTACGCATCTACGTGCGCACACGAACACGCACCTTTTGAATGAACGTGCGCGCAGTACACGTGTATTATGGCTTTATATTGACGCTACTTCGTAAAATTAATGGTATGCGTACAATATTCGCGAATCGTAATACGATTGTGCTGGTTTAGTACGAAAAAGAAATTGAATCATTTGGGTAAAGGTGCGTTCTGTGCACACGTAGATGTGTACATGCCTTTATGATTTTGGAATTTAATAAAAAACTTAACTAGGACATGGGACATTGTGGATAGACCACGTGACCCTAAAAATTATGAAGATTTTGAAGCTGCCTTTGATGGCACTCAAAATCATGGATCGAAGTACCTCAATAGGTTTTCGAAAGGAGTGCAATACTTGCAAAAGAGAAAAAGCGACGATTGTTCGTGAATTGAATTAAAATACTTAATTGAATGTTATAATTATGATATCTCTTTATTAAAAGACTGATTGAAAAATTAACATTTCTAAATTTTGAGGTTTTATAACTCTCAATTTCCTGAGATTCTTGGGAAATTGATAAATAAAAAAATACCTGTAAGATTTTAATGCTATCATGTGAAGGTTGTAGCTAGGAGCGAAAACTTTACAACAAGACAATAGGACCATACTGTGAAGTTTTCTAGCATTCTTGGTCCTTTGCAAGAAAGGGATGATTGTGTAACTGCAGCTCATTTTTTTTTAAAGCTCAAAGATCTCGTCATCTCTCTCGCTAAGCAGCATTGCAAGATACTAGTAAAAACTCCTAGCTACGCCCATTTTATTTAGTTTGTACTTGATATTGTTCGAACGATGCTGAGGTGCCTTTGACCAAAAAAATCAACTAAAAGTAAATAATTGACATGTCTTACTGACAGCTCTAGAAAAGGAATGAAACTGACAGTGACAGTGACAGATGAGAGCTTAGTTATAGATGTCAAATTAGTTCAAGTTTGTGTGGACGCTTTAGCCGCTCCTGTTTTATGTGAGTAAAAATATCAAACTGGCCTCAACTACGTTTAAGTTTTGATCAAAGGATTCAGCACCCATATCAAGTAAAAACTAAACAAACAAGTAATTTTTAAAATAAAAAAAAAAATGTAAAAATATCTTTTCTAAGTGGTAGTTATAATAAGACGCGTTTCTGTCTGTATAGCAATATTGCAATATTCCTAAGTTTTCCTCCGTAGCAAAACAAATAATATTAAATGGCGTGTCTTACTACGTGAATACGCTGGACATATTTTATATGTTTCGCGTCACACTTCTCTATAAAGACACGTCGTTTGGATTATTAATACTAGGTACCATAGTGTGTAAACTTGCATTTATGTGATTTTTTCTGCAACATTGGCGTACTATTGACAAAATTCACTGATAACTTTAAAGGATTATTATAAAAGACCATTTTCAATACATACATAACAACTTTTTTATTATATTATTTAAAAATATACATGAGTGAAACTAAAATCTTTTCGTTATTTTGTCACGCCTATGTTTGCAAACTGACAAAAACTAATGTGCTGTCAAATCCAATGTGTGTAGGACTGTTTGTGTATTTAAATACCTAATATAACTATTTATTATATTCAACACATCACTTATTTCTATTGTAAGTGTGCATACAGATTTCCAACTTTGTATTTATTTATTAGGCGATTTTTCAAAATTTAATGGGTGCAAAATATAAATAATCTCATTTTTGTTTCAAACTTTTAATAAGGAATTCATGTTTCCTTTTCATTAAACACCAGACATTTTTGTACTTGTATCTAAAGTTGAGGTAAACATGTATTATTAAAATTGATGTGATTAAAATAAGGACTAGATTTAATATTAATTTATATACAAATAACTGTAAGAATTCTTATTCTAATAAATGATTTAGAAAGTATAAGGCACTTTTCTTATAATTATACAAATGTTAAAAAAATGCACACATTACACTTAGCATTTAATTCTTATGGAAGTTAGAGAACCAGGGTTTTTGGGAGCATACAAAATAACTATTTTATAGTCATGGACTGACATTTAAAAGGCATTTGATCGCGGCTTTTGCAGGAAGTTCACAGCTTGAAAGTATACTCTAAGAGCAACTAACCCGCTGCCCAATAAATAAGCGGCGATATTGCGCACGCAGAGTAGAAATTTTAGCACGTGAACGTGTGACGCGCATGATAATAAAAACATGTATGATACGATAGGTAGCGGGCGGCCCGCACGAGTGCGCAAACACGCATAACAACAATAAGGCCCTTACACTAGAGAACCAGCCTGCGTTTAGCAATTGAAGTAAGCAGTAAATTCAAGTCATGTGATACAAAATTATCCAGACTTCTGTCCCAGAGCGAATTCTTGGTAAACCTTTAGCAAAGACTCTGGTGTTCTAGGCTTGAAATCCTTCAACACATGTTCAAAATGCTCCATTGTTACTTCTTTACAGTCAAGATCTTTCTCCAGAGCTTTTAACGCAGCTTCGTGGCAAAGAGCTTGTAGCTCAGCTCCCGAAAACCCTTCACTCCTTGTTGCCAGGTTGTGAGGATTCACATCATCAGATATGCTCATTTTGCTTAACTTCAACTCTATTATCTGCAATCTTGTCTCGAAATCTGGTAGTGGAACGTAGATCAGACGGTCTAAGCGCCCCGGTCTTAATAGTGCCCTGTCCATTCTATCCGGCCGGTTAGTCGCAGCCAGGATAGTTACAGAATTTAGTGGTACCACTCCATCTAACTCTGTTAGAAGTTGAGCTAATACTCTTTCGTGGACTCCAGCCTCACCCGCCCCTCTCTCGCCACCGATCGCATCCATTTCATCAAAGAATATAATAGACGGCGCGACCTGTCGAGCTTTCGTGAACAAATCTCTAACAGCCCTCTCGGATTCGCCGACCCATTTCGAAAATAACTCCGGACCTTTTATGGAGAGGAAGTTTAATCCACTTTCAGTAGCAAGAGCTTTGGCTATCATAGTTTTCGAACAGCCTGGTGGTCCATAGAGTAAGACGCCTCCCGGAGGACTGACTCCAAGTCTTCGGAAGCTCTCGGCGTGTTTCAGAGGCCATTCAACAGCCTGACGCAGTTTTAGCTTTAGGTCAGCCTGCCCTCCTATGTCCGTCCACCTTACGTTTGGTATTTCTATCAGTAGTTCTCTCATAGCACTTGGCCTGACTATGGTAAGTGCTGCAATCAGATCATCGCTCTCAATACAGTCGCTAGACCGTTTTATACACTTCATGGTAGCTTGTGAGCAGAGGTTGACCAAATCCGCGGCGACGTAACCATGGGCCAAGTTTGAGATATTTTCTATGTCCTCTGAAGATATTTTGTTTGGCAGGTTTTTGAGTAAACTGTAGACTATCTCTTTTCTTCTTATTCTATCTGGTACAGGGATCTCTATTTCCTTGTCTAACCTTCCAAAACGTCTAAGCATTGGGTCTATGTTTTCTGGTTTTCTTGTAGTTGCCAGTACAAAGACCCTGCTTTCTTCTGCATGTAAATTGTCTAGCATGTTTACAAATGCTGAAGTAATTCTTCTTTCTTGCTCTGTGCTAGCTGAAGACCGCCTGGGGCATATAGTTTCTATTTCATCAACCAGTATGATGCTTGGTTGATTTTGTATAGCTTTTTCGAATAGGCCTCTCATAGTGCCTTCAGTTTCACCAAAGTATTTGCTAAAAATAACTGGGCCATTAATTTCTATGTGAAAGCAGTTCATATTTTCTATTAAATATTTGCAAGTTGCTGTCTTTCCTATTCCAGAGTGCCCATAGATGAGCAACCCTCTTGTAGGTTGAAAGTTAGCAGTCAGACCATCCGTGTTGAAAGATATCTGGATGAAGGTCTTTATTTCCTCTAAAATATCATCAATGCCACCTAAAACCTGTAACTTTTTCTTGCTTTTTGCTACTGCCTCCTTTTCTATGGACCAAATACTATTTTCACTTAAAACATACCAACCATTATAATCTAAGTTTTCTGATTTTATATCAATTACCTCAATCTCTAACTTTCTACCAAAATAATAATAAACTAAAATGCTACCAGTGCAAACAAAATTGTTGTAAAAATGGTGTTTTAAAATATCACAAATATCTGATTTTGTTTTATGGTTATTGATTCTGATTGTGAGGCGAGAAGCTTTTGGTACTTCCTCCTGGATTACAGAGACTGTCACCTTCTTATTGTCATAACTCCAAGCACTGGATAGATCTGAAACGGAAGTCTGACTTATTTATTGAAAACAAAATCACTAGTTTCATAAATAATTGTTAATCTCAAAAATAATTAACACATTGACCGCCACACTACCAGACACAATAGGAATTCAATATTGTTCAGGGTTCACTGGTGACCGGCGTGGCCTAGAAAGACTTAAGATGTATTTTAGCTGATTCAAAGAATTTTTAAAGAGGAAACATTGATAGCCTCCGCACAAAATAGACTATACAAGATAAGACACTTAATCCAACCAAATATGACTCAAGAGTGTCCGAAATTGTGCTCACCAGCTGCTGGTAATATAACGGCGGCCGGCGCAGACGCTTTAGACGGCCACATTCGCTTTACTATCATAGGAGCGCCTTCTCTGCTCAACTGCAAGGGACACCCGATCACCGCTCCTATTAGCGATCCAGCCGATGGGTGCACGAGAACAGCATCTCGCGGAGCCCCATCAGGCGCCGCCCCCACCCTCTGCAGCCAAGTAAAGAGCTTCCCATCTTCAACATAAGGACATTTCATCTGATCTTTTCCACAGCTCAACTCAGCGTGAATACTTTTGTCGTTTGACGTTATGCTGCAACCGCATCGATCGCAGTCCACCCATAATGTTTTCTTTGGACCTTTTGGTGGCATGGTTACTTGTATAAACAAAATAAATGTCCTGTTATGTTAGAATAGGATTATTTTGATCACACCAGGCTAAAATTTAGGTTATTTTATTTTCTGACAAGTGACAGCTGTGCGGTCGGCAATAACAATAACAATTTTTTTGAACAACAAAACGCAAAGTTGAATTACATTTACAGAAGTTTTAAAGAAAATTGATTAAAACTGTTTTCAAATTAAACAAGACTCAATTGGTAAAATAAAATCATTAATTGTCTTAAAATAACTTATAAATAACTTCAACTCTTCTTTATTGGCGTTTTTGGAAGTGACACCACAATTTATTTAGCCTATACACGTAGGTGGTAGACCATCAAACAAAATATAAACCCTATAATAATATAACAAAATACCACTGACTTAGAAACATATTATACCTAAATATATATTTTTTTAAAACCTCAATGCAGAATACTTGGCCAAAAGTGGCTGAAGACAGGAAGGAGTGGAAGAATGGAAGGGAGGCCTTTGCCCTGCAGTGGGACACCACAGGCTCATAATAATAATAATAAATGCAGAATACTCAATTTCTAAACGTCAGACTGCCAAACAAAGTTTGTGACAACTGACAAAGACAAATTGACATTAGTTAGTGTAATGACATTACTGAAAACTGCGTTTGCTTTTGCTGTAAACTTATGATTCATGATTCATTACTTTTTACACCAAAACATTTAATTTATTTGTACCCATATGCTCTTAATTTAGTTATCCGTGTTAAGTTAATCAGTTTACGGTGTTAGGTAGCTCTTAAGTTGCGTAAATTAGGATAACTGTACATAATAATTTAAAAGAAATCGTGTAGGATGACTCTCGCTGAGTTCTTCAGTTGTTCCCTCCTTGCCTTCGGGGCTCCGCTGGTCATGTTCGCCTTCACTGTGGCCAACGACCCCGTGCGCATCATCATCATGATAGCGGCAGCATTTGGGTGGCTGCTATCGTTTCTACTGTCATCACTCGTGTGGTATGCTGTGGTGCCGTTGCGGTCTTACTTGGCGTTTGGGATGGTCTTTGCAATCATATTCCAGGTCAGTAACCGAGGTACTTTTATGTATAGTGTTAAAATTACCCTCCATTGTTAAAATTAATTGACAGCTGCCTACAATACATGTAGTGAACCACTGATCCACTTTTGTCTTATTGTATTTAACAGCCTTGTTATCGCATATTGTGATGTCATTGTAGGTATGCAAAGCAATTCAAGTATGCATCATACAGTTATGATTGTCCATACAGCACAAAACACTAGATTTATCTTACTACATACTCAAGCACCTCTCTGGTACCATACAGAAGAAAGGTTTTGGTTGAAAATGGCATGACCTTTAGGAATACAAACCTTTTTCTTCTCTTTGTAGTCAAATGAAACCTTTTAGAAAAAAAAAAGGAAAAAGAACTACATCATTTAATCCAGCTATGGAGGTGGCTCACTCTATTTAAGTTTTCATAGATTTATGAACATGACTAAATGATGAAAACAGTTGCTCTTTGTAAAACACTGATATTCTGCTGCTTTAAGGTTAAATTGGACACCAATCCCACTATAGTTAGGAAAATGCTTGGCAGATGATGGCTTTATAATTATGTAAAAAAAATATATTAAATACTGAATTTAAAATATCAAATTATCTATTTTCAGGAAGCCTGCCGATATGGCATGTATGTGTTACTAAGGAAGACAGAGGCAGGACTGAAGGAGATATCAGAGAACCACAATATAGGCAGCAATAAGCTGGAGATGGCCTATGTGTCAGGACTCGGCTTTGGGACTATGAGTGGAGCCTTTGCCCTTATAAATGTACTGGCTGATTCTGTAAGTATTGCGATGTAGTTTTTTTTTTTGTTAAATGCTACTGTCCATCTGATAGGAAATAGCCCAGATCTGCTTTGTACTTTTATACATACATAACATAATGGCGAAGCTAGTGGCTAAATTATAAATGATCGTAGGTTAAGCTGCGGTCCGTGTTGGTGACCATTTATCATACTAAGACTCCTCCATGCCTCGGAAAGCACGTTAAGCCGTTGGTCCCGGCTGTCATTTGTTCATCTTTGACAGTTGTTACTTGTAGTCAGACGCCTGAAAGTTTGACAACCAGGTTAATTAAGGGGTATCTTTTTACCCAGTTACTGGGTTGTGGAGTTCTGACAGGAAACCGCTCTATGTATAACACTGATATTCTGTTGCATCCGGTTAATCTGGAAACTGACCCCAACGCAGTTGAGAAAAGACTAGGCAGATGATGAAGACATAATATATAACATAATATCACACACCTGCATTTCGCTAAATAGCTAGACAGAAGTGTAAGTATTGTACACCAACATTTCTCTAGTTATGTTTTTTAAGTCTCATGTGTTAGAGGCTGAGCCTATTGCCATGAACCAGGCTCAAGAATTTAAAATTCAAGATCATTCACTATCACTAATGGTCCATAATTACCTAACCATAACCTAAATAAACGGATGTGATATTTGAATGTGTGATTTACGATAATAGAACAGAAGTAAAGATTTAAAATTCACCAAAACCTAAAACCAAATCAACTGACATGCATTAAGGAAATAAAATATTGATACTAACTTCTGAGTGTGCCAGTAACTGTGGCCTTGTTGATTAACATAAAATCGTGATTGCAATGCAAAAAAGATCAGTTGGAAGATTCAAATTAGAGAAGGTATCTCAGATTATTTATTTACATTAATTTATTTTTATCTCTCGACTTTTTGACGTGACATTTTTAAAAAATCAATGTACGCCGACTTCACCCACAAAAAACGATGCCTCATTGTAACGTTGCGTACATTGTAACGTTACGATCGGAGCGAGAGCGCTGCACAAGCGAGCGAATGTTTTGTCATGACGTTTTCACGTTATAATATCGTCCGTAAACCGACTTTAAAGACAACCAAAATTTTTTTACATCATCTCATACCTACCATAAACTTACGCCTTTTTCCATGGCGGTAGGCAGAAACTTCAGAGCGCCATCCCTTCAACCCTGGTTTTTTTATCCTTTTCAATACAACTACCTACGTTTCATTTCTCTTTCAGGTTGGTCCAGGCACGTTAGGGCTCCACACCGGCACGGAATACTTCTTCGTGACCAGCGCAGCCATGACCCTCTGCATGATATTACTCAACACATTCTGGAGCGTAATATTCTTCAGTGGATTCGACGACAAGAACTACATAAAAATTGGATGGGTGATAGTATCACATTTCTTTGTGTCTGGACTCAGTTTGTTAAACTCCAAAGAGTTGTATGCAGCAACAATCTTGCCCTCATATATTGTTTTATGTATCACCGCTTATATTGCGTTCAGGACAGCCGGTGGGTCAACTAAAAGTCTAATTCAAAGTATTTCATCTAGGTCATAGAATTAAGCTGTTGATTCGGAATAAATAAATCTCGAAGAATTTATTAGATTTTGCGCTAACATTTTTTAATGCAATACAGGGATTGTTTTCTTTGACAGATGCATTTAGAATCCAATCAATTGGTTTTATTAAGCGCAAAAGAACAGGACGTAAATTATTAAAATAAAAAGTTCCTCCCCAAGTTCTTATAGAATAGAGTTGTAACTCATTTTATACTTAGGTCAAATTATTACAATTTAAGGTGAATGTTTCATGTGGTAGCCCTCGAAATTCATTTCCTGTTCAGTGTCAGGTTTTTTTTTTTTTTTTTTTTTTTTTTTTAAATATTATAAACTAGTACTAAACTGGTACTGTCTAGGTTGTATTTAAACAAAATTTATTATGACTTGCGACCCCGTAACAATTCTGGTTTATGTGAGTTATAATAATTAATAATACGAATGCAACCCTCTAAGTTAATTTAATCACATTAAATGACTTCTTCAAGAAATAATCATCCAACGAGATCATATGAATTTAGAAAGTTGTTCTAATGATTTTAATGATAAAACACATACGTGTTACAGTCGCAAATCATCATATATAATTTTGTTTAACCTTTTAAGCGCTTGGCTAAATATTAGTTGTGTCCCTAGCTCCGGGCACAAAATTGCTACAAATCAATAAAATAATACCTACAGTAAATAAGGAGAAACATTTGTTGTATCAATTTTTAGTTTTTGTTACATAAATAATATATCAATTCGATAATGGTTTTAGTTGTACCACACAGTCAGTATTTTGAAAATAAAACGAAAAATCATGCATGTTCTCTGTCGCAGAAATACGACACGAGCGGTAGGGATACGGAAATATGTGTCGCATATATGCGACACAAGCGGTTAAAAGGTTAACATATAACCTGAAACTGAACAACAAATTGCAAAAAAGACATGAAAATTTGTATTTCGCGAGCTGCCCTAGCACACCCCCTTAACCAATATAGCTAGCAAAATTAGTGATGTTTCTAGAACTTTGTAAAAACAAATAGCTAGTTATTATAAATAGATCACTTTTTAGTTTTTTTTTTACTTAGTAAGAGATGTATTGCAGAGCAATTGTTACAATATTTAGAAAGCGTCCATGACTTTCGAATTTTAGTGCAGAATGTTTGTAACACTTGAGTATTATTTAATTAATGCTAGTGTTGCAATTATTAAAATTAGGATTGTTTATATTGCCTTTAGATGAGATTTCTGACACGAGAGTAATAAATACGGCTGATTCACATAATCATTATTCCACGCTGGTCAAGCTAACCGCAATATTTGTTATTTTATGCTTTGTTGAACATTTGTCTCTTTAAATTAAAATGTGTTCATGATTAACTTGTAAGACACGATGGGACAGATTATGAAACATACATTCAAGAAGATTGTATATCTATGGACTGACATCTTATCGATTAATTAAGTTACTATAATACCGTCGGCGTAATGGCGGGAAGTCGTGCTGCTTCAAAAAAACTGAAGTACAGCTCTGTGGTAGGACTAGATCCTTTTGACCGATTTGACGCTGGTCTAAGACGATGGATTTTATTACCAAAAATAAGACACGACTCGTTTCCATATGATAACTTTATCGGCATCGAGATCTACAATATCGATTATACGAGTTTTTTAATCGATTGGAACGTATCAATATCAGTACTGTACCTACTAAAATATAAATAATGTTATTCCACTATTATTTTTATTAATGCTTATAACATTAACACGTCTTTATTTACTTTATGTACAGGGTGGTAAGGACATGGGCACACAACTTAATACACGAGTTCAGTGTTTACAGTATATTGAACCCCATAGCGTTATAATTTTTCGTTGGCCTCCTAAACAAACAAGGTACAAAACAAATATTAATAAAAAAATACCTGGGCGAAACTATAAAGCCTCCTATATTAGCTTAATGCTGCGATCTTTATAAAATAAACAATACTGCAGCGCCATCTATCCAATAAGTGAATTATTCTGTTTTGGGTAGTTGGGTAAGATGATTTCTGTATTTTACACAACAAAAAACGTACAAATTAAGGAAAGCAGTGAAAAATTTTATCGCTACTCACCATCATATTTTTAAACTATCGGCACTTGTACTTCGATGCCCTTTTCACCCTGAACGCCTAGTAAAAGTAACTCTGAAATTAATGTTAACGTTTTCAACAATTATTTATAATATTATAACTATTTATTATTTTAGTATAAGAAAAAACAATCATTCCTTAGTCTATTAAACCTAATTGGATGGAGAATTTGTTACAATAACTAACTATAGTGGTTGTCCTGTGACAACAACATTTAAATAAACTACATAAATAAAAGTTTTTTACAAATAAAATTATGACCGACGATTTGCGAGTTTTTTCTTGCTAAGTAAGTTCATCCACTTTTTAATTTCTTTAGATACCTATCTGTTTGAAATTAAAAAAGCAACAGTATCTGTTTTATCTTTCGAGTTGCGTACCCGAACGGTGTCCAACGGGACCATGTTACTCACACAGGCGTGGTAAACGCCACCTATTAGTGCCATACGCCACCTGTTAGTGCCTTAAATCAAAATCAAAAGTCTTTATTCAAACTAGGCTGAGAATCAGCACTTTTCGAACGTCCAAAAACACCTACATAAAGACAGTCCCCCAAAAACGGCCCACCCGTCGCCACTTCCTAGTGTTTTTGCTGGGAAGAAGAAGTGGCGGAACAAACTCCCCAGCAACACATCTGTCTGATTCGTTTGAAGAACTAGGTATACAAAAAATCTATACAATGAAATGCTTATGCCAACTATTAGTGCCATACGCCACCTATTAGTGTCATACGCAACCTATTAGTGCCATACGCCACCTATTAGTGTCATACGCAACCTATTAGTCCCATACGCCACCTATTAGTGATTTTCTCAAAGGGAAAACACGCATGATTAAAAGTAGTCTAAATAACTGTACTAAACTGCAATTAGTTTTGCATATCAGTTTTGAATATCTTAGTCTATCTTGTACTGAGAACATAAAAAAATATGGGGTAGAAAACCTAGTTATAAGTACTTTTGTTATCAAGGTGTGAAAACCACAAATTGCTAGCTTTGAACAACTGGAACAAGCAACTTCCTGCTAAATCTTCATTGTTTCCATCTGTCTATCAACTAGCCATCTGGACCAATCCTATCCTAGCCCATCATACTCAGTGTATTTACAACGAGTAATGCTGAGTTCCTGTGTCCAGCTTCCTGCTTTACCTCCACACTAATTCAACTACATATTGAGACTAAAATTGAGGAAGTCCAGCCAAGATAACACTGCACGGGTGTAAATAGTTCAGGAGTTTAATTCTGTTATGGCCTTCAGAGTTTTCTGCTTGCAGCATTGGGGCAAGATTATAATAATATTGCAATGCCAGATACCCAAAATTCTGACAACTAGTACTATTATGTTACGTAATTCACGCACAGGTGAATGTGAGAAATACAGACACACCATACAGAAGATTTGCAATCTGCTGCATCCAAATAGGCAGAAAACCATATTTTTTTTTAGGGTGAAAAACCTTGTGATCCCTATGGGTCCGAGTTTTGAGTCACTCTTACTGACTCAAAACTACCTCGGTTAAGTCTCACTCCTGCTGGGTTCTCGGGAACAGAAGGTACTTCCGCCACCTCCGCCTGAGGCTGGAAACCAACCCCAACCTAGTTGAGGCAAAGCTAAGCAGATGATGGCAACTTCTCCAAATAAATTAATCTTGGTTGTGCAACCAGAGTTTACAATCAAGTCCTATTCTTGGTTCTCTTCAGCCAGTTCCTGCAGCAAAGAGTCCACTGTCCACACGGTGTCAGCAGAGTCCATTTCCTCTGGAGGTATGTAAGAGTTTAGTACTTCCAGTACTGCCTCAATGCTGTCCGCAGTTCCGGATATGCCTCCCCCAACTTCCGAGAGGGCATTCACTGTTTCTGAATCTTTGTGATCAGAGCTGAAATAATAAAAATATTGAATTTACTACGAGGCTGTAATGAGGGATAAGGGAAACAAAGGTAAGTGAATAATAATCATATGTCGGAAGTCTATGGAGTTCAAAATTTTCATCTTTCTGACAATTTATGTACATAGTTGTTTGATACTTCCCAGCAAAAACACTTAAGTGGTGAGTTTACACTAATTGGTGTGTTTTAAGGTGGGCATTATGGGGGTTTGTTTTGTGATTTTTATCATTCAAAAAGCTTAATTTAAATTATAAATGAATTTTGATTATGATTTTAAAAAATCTAATAATTTTCACACATTCAAACCTAATCTTTACACAGTTAGAGTTAACAAGCTTCTTCTGAGTTATACTTTATCATTGACTGTGTCTCTGCCGCCCCAGACCTAGACTAGAGCAAAAAGCAAACCCATTTCAAATAATTTAAAAAAACTTGTCCCCATTATCTCTATTGCTACCTCCTTTTTAGCTATGGCATTTCTGTGTGAAAATGACCCAACCAACAGTCTACTAATAGTAGTCAGTACCCCAATAATATAAAACAATTAATAAATAAACCAAAGTCAGCAAGACGAGGAGGCATGTAAATAAATGCAAGAAACTTAAGTAAATCGTAATTCAATACACTTACACTTGTGGCATGGATATTTCTTTCTCCAATATATCTTGTAGGTCATCTAGGTCTGGTATCGTTGGTATTTCATCGCTAGAATCTGGCGACTTCTTGGGCATCACAAATTCTCTGAAAAAGTCATTGTAAGACTTTAAAAACGTACTTAGTTCAATGAATCAATCAATAGTCAATACTCTTTAATTGTGAACATGGTTACAATAGTGTGCAAAATGTTACAATATTATTGTCATATACATAATAGTTTCTCTGTTTTGCCATTTGGTGTACAATTTATACACAGTACAGTTAAGTTCTTTGTTTATCTTGAAAAATAACGTAATAAATTTTACAATTTCTTTTGCTTAAGTAAACCAATTTAGAAGTATAGACTTTATTGTATCAGTTATTAAAGTAATCATAGGTTCAGGGCGATTGAAGCTTGATTCAGAAAAAGAAACACTTACTTGGCTTCGATGTGAGTGCCTTCAGCCCATACTCCCACTTTCTTAGGTTCAGGCACACTTGCATTTATATCATTCATTTTGTTAGAAGTTATAATTCAATAAAAATAAAACGTATTGTATCATCGACGACTGCTGCAACTTCTGTTGTTGCGTTGTTGCTATTCATTGTTAAAATCAAAATGTCAATGTGGTAGCTATGGTTACATTGATTTTTGTTTACTTTTACAACATTTTTTACGAACGTTCCAATACTAAAATAGGTCAGTATACTATGCATTTAAAATATGGTTGTTGTTCACATTGTGTGTATTTACTTCGATGAATTCTTTAATAACTAACTGAAAGACTACTATTACTCCATCGGAGTAGGTAGTTAACTAAAGGTAAACAATCTTGACAAGTCTTTTTACATAAACGCTCGCTTATTAATTAAATACAACTACCTACTGTTAAACAAATTGATCATCAATCGTTTTTGTTGTATCTAAATTTGTTTTCAACTGCATTTTATTTTTAAACTGTGTTATTAACTAAAAATACATATCAAAATTGTTTACCTAATCGAATGGAGTATAGTCTCAGACTAGACTATAAAATAAATTAGCTACTGCGACACAGAGTACATTAAAATACTGCTTGCACACACACCACACAACGCACAGACACACACCTAAACTTTCAAATTAAGTAAAAATTGTAATTAGGTACTATTATTTCAAAATTAAGGTAAGTATCAACGTTTTTTTGTTTTGATTTGATATCATTCACTCACTTGTATTAGTTATCTATTCTAGCCAGATGCCAGACTGCCAGAGGATATTGCCAATGGTACGATTTTTTATGCGTGGCAACATTTTTTTTTTATTTCTATGCGAGAAAGTTGCGAAATGTCAGTGAACGTCAGAATTTTCAAATAGTGTGCGCCCTCCCCTATTATTATTATTATACTCTTTGTGTGCGCCGCACGGTGGCTATATGACTGCACTTCAAGATTTCAACATGTGAGTACTTATTTTAAAATATTTTACGGGTTTTACAGACCACATTAACACTTTGTTACTTGCGCGTTGTTTCACTAATCATCGAAAATGAATGTGTGTTCTACACACGTCGATTTCAACGCAAAATGCGGGTAGTCAGTAAACAAATTATCAGTCAAAGAGACTTAGTTATCAGTATTCTTCCACTGTTTACTGCTGAACTCGTTACTACTACCAGTATGATCTCAGGATTTAGGTACCACACATTTTTCGAGTATTAGGTAACATAACTTTTCTCCAAGTTTATTGCTAAGGGTGCTAGTGCAGTAGGTACTGCCTGCGCGATTTTCAACACAAGCCCATGTCCGAGAAATCTCGGGCTGTAAAACCACGCGAGGTTCATGTGACTATTTTGTCAAAGTTTTGTATTTGTATCAATGAGGTACAGTAGGTACCTAATTGATACAAGTTTTGTACCTATGTAATGTTATTGTTATGTTTTACCCAAATGAAAACAGCAGAGCGAAGAAAAATCATAACTTGTTTTAGTTAATTTATATGACATTGTTGATTTCCGTATTTAGTAAATAAAACTTTTTTAAGTCAATAAATCTATCAGTGAGGTTGTTCTTTAAGTGTGGAGCGCGCGAATTATTTGCCGGTGAAAATATTGCCTAGGCAAAGCAGACGAAATGCCAATAACTTTGCCTAGCGTATGAGCTTATTTTTTAATAAATAGAGATGTTTTGCTATGATCAAAAAGTAATAATTTCTATTTTCTCTGAACTAAATTGCATATTAACATAATTTAAAAAAAAACCTCTAAATAGCAAAGGGGCGTTAGGTATGTAGGTACCTATTTCGATAAGTATTTTTTGGTTGATATTTATTTATTTATGTTGAAAAATTGGCAACATATATTTTTATAAGTTATCTTATTCTCTATGGTTTTTAGCTCTGGCAATACTTGGTGTCTATGTTTTCTAAAATAAAGGCTTGCTACGTCCGTCGCTTAAATCGTAGTTATTTATTAATCCAAAACCACGACAATTTCATCTGGTTATGGGCCCAGAACGCTGTAACCGTGGAGATAATTATTGGATTTGGATTACCAAGGCGAAAAACGCGGTAAATAGCGTTGAAATCGAAAATTATTCGGCGGCTTTTTCTTGGTAAGAAAAAGAAAAAAAAAGAGCATCGGAGTTCGTGTTGCAGCCGTGGTCGGCGAGGTCAAATCGTCAATAAAATCCTAAAAATCAGCGAGGTACCGGCGAGGTCAAATCGTCATCGCAACGAAAAACAGTGAGGCTATCAAGATGGACACAACAATAAATAATATCGACGTGAACTCCAAACTGGAGGGTCCTCACAATTGGAGTGTGTGGAAATTTAAAATCCGGGTCCTGTTGATGGCAGCAGGGGTGTACGACAATGTTAACGGCAACGTCGGCAACAATATCAAACAGGAGGATACCAAGTGGATCAGTAGTGACGCGAAAGCACAAGGTATCATTGTGACGCGTCTATCAGACAAAGTTATATCACAGGTAATGAGTTGTAAAACAGCTCAAGAAATCTGGGAAAAACTGCACACCATCTTTGAGCAAAAAGGAGAATTGTCATTGCATTTAGTACAGGAAAAGTTCTTTGCATTAAAATATGACGAAAAGGAGACTATGTCAGAGTTTTTGGCCAGAGTAGAGGACTTGATATGTAGCCTGAAGTCCTTGGGCTCAGAAATCCCTTCTTCAATGGCCATAACTAAAGTAAATACTTGTTTACCAGTACACTACTGTCATTTTGTGTCTGCGTGGGAGTCCTTGCCTAAAGATAAGCAAACTATGACAGAGTTAACAGCTCGGTTACTAGTGGAGGAGCAGCGCTATCTATCAAGGGGTGGAGGTGCAGAGGAGGCTTCATCAACAGCATTAGTCACAAAGTCAGCAAAGAAAACAAGAAAATGTTTTAAGTGTGGTAAGGTGGGACACTATAAAAGTGAGTGCAAGTCAAAAAATTCTAATTTTGTTGGTAAAGACAGTAAAGTCTGTAGCATTTGTAAGAAATCTAATCATACTGAGAACAGTTGTTGGTTCAAAAATAAACCAATAGGTAATGCATTAAGTGCAACTCTATTGACAACTTTTACAGGAGAAAATGTATGGGTTATGGACAGCGGAGCCACCGAACATATGTGTTTTGATAAAAAATTCTTTTCAACGTTTGAAAAGTTAAATGAACCTCGAAATGTCACTATAGGTGATGGCTCTACTATCCGTGCCACAGGTCTTGGAAACATACAATTACAAGCTTACAAAGGAGTTGATTGGGTTGATACAACTTTGCATGATGTTCTTTTTGTGCCAGAATTAAAGGTAAATTTATTCTCGGTCACAGTAGTAATTAATAAAGGTTTTTCTATGAAAATGGACAGTAATTGTTGTAAAATATATAATATTAATGGTGATTGTGTTGCTTTGTCCAAACCAAAAGGTAAATTATTTATAATGGAGTTTCAGTACTCAAACAGTTCATGTGCCATTTCTGTTCCATTAAGTGAATGGCATAAGAGGTTAGGGCATCAGGACACAGAACATGTAAAAAGCATTTTAAAAAGAAGTAATATTCAGGTAAATGAGAGTAACAAAAGTTCCTGTATTTCATGTTTAGAAGGTAAACAACATAAACAACCGTTTCCATTGAGTGAGTCACATGCTGAAAAGCCGGGTGAAATGTTACATTTAGATTTATGTGGGCCAATGGAAGTAGAATCATTAGGTGGGTCAGATGAAATTGTCGTGGTTTTGGATTAATAAATAACTACGATTTAAGCGACGGACGTAGCAAGCCTTTATTTTAGAAAACATAGACACCAAGTATTGCCAGAGCTAAAAACCATAGAGAATAAGATAACTTATAAAAATATATGTTGCCAATTTTTCAACACCCCCTCTCAACAAATATTTTTACATTTCAATACAAAGAGAAAAAATTAAACCTAACATAGGACACTTTTGCATAAACTAATACAACTTCTAAATAAACATTAATCTTAACTTTAAATTACACACTTTTCAAAATAGCATCCCTATGTTTCTCAAATAAAATTTTACCCAATGGTTTTGTTAAGATATCGGCTAAATTATTCTCTGACATTATATAATTCAAACCAACTTTTTTATTTTCTACATTTTCCACAATATAATGATATCTTATGTCTAAATGTTTCAACCTTTTATTATTCTCTTTATGATAGGCAAGCTTTATAACTGACTGGTTGTCTTCATAAATGTTAATATCTACCTTAATGCTAAAATCTAAAAGTAAATTTTGTAACCAAATTGACTCACAAATTGCATTACTGAGTGCTATATACTCTGACTCAGTTGAGGACAATGAAACAGAGTTTTGTTTTTTACAATTCCAGGAAACTAAACAATTAAATAAAAAGAACATGTATCCCGAAGTTGACTTACGGGTTACAGTATCTCCTGCCCAATCTGCATCAACAAATCCAAGTATGTTTGACTGATCACTTTCAAATATTAAACCTAGATCTAAAGTCCCTTTTATATAACGCAACACTCTTTTAATACACTTATATAAATACTCACTAGCTGCATGCTGATATCTAGCAAGAAAGAACACACTTGTACACAAATCTGGTCGTGTGCCACACACAGCGTACATTAAGCTACCAATCATTTGCCTACATTTTTTCTCAACTTCCTGATTCTCAGAACTTTCCCTTTTCAAAAGGTCAAAATTAAAATTTTGTTCAATTGGTGTGCTAATAGCTTTACAATCTGACATATTATACATTTGTAGAATTTTTAATAAATATTTTTTCTGATATAATACCATTTGAGAACCTTTCTGTTTTATTTCAATGCCTAAGTAGTTAGAAGCCAAACCCATATCTTTCATTTTAAAGTTATTCTTCAACTGATTTTTGAATAAATCTATCTCATCTCCAAATAACAAAATATCATCTACATAAAGAAGAACATACATTACTGTTTTACCCTGTCTCTTCATGTACAAACATGGATCATTTTTTGATTTCAAATATTTTTGTGATATCATGAAATTATCAAATTTTTTATTCCAATTTTTTGGAGATTTTTTCAAGCCATACAGTGATCTATTTAACTTAGCAAATTGACCATTTGGAAGTTTTAGGTAAACTAGCTCATCAATGTCTCCATGAAGAAATGCTCCTACCACATCCATTTGATACACCGGATATTTAAGTTTATTTGCTACGGCCATGAATAAGCGGAATGTAGGTAATTTAGCTACAGGTGAGTACACATCGGAATCACAGTCACTCTGCTCAAATCCGCGGGCAACTAACCTGGCTTTATACACTTTTTCACCATTTATTTCTTTTGTACACAACACCCACTTACTCGACACTACATCTGAACACTCCGGCACACTCTCCACTATTTCCCATGTATTATTCTCATTTAGAGTATCCAATTCCTTTTGTATCGCTTCCTTCCACTTGTTGCTTTCATCAGTACACATAGCTTCCTCATAAGTTATTGCTCCTACACTCAAGTAGCACTGATAATCCCCATACTTTTCAGGTTTCTTGCGATTTCTCTTGGGATGTGAATATTTTTCTGTTTCTGACCTCTGCTCTTTACTTTCTTGTACATCTGACCTAACTAACGTTTCGTTTTCTTTTTCAGATTCCAAGTTCAACTGCTGCAACTTATTTTCTTCAGATGTTTGTGCTAACTTGTTATCTTTTTGCAGGTCTACTGGTGAATCAAAGCTTATGCACTCCGAAAACTGATCGCCGCTGTCTGTAAAATAATCGGGGATTTCTGAAGACGGATCATCACTTTCACCATTTTCGTGACATCTTATGTTACAAACGTCAACAAAATTTTCCGAACATTTTGCGTTCGGAAACTCACTATTTTTCGATTTTAAACTGTCATTCGATTTTGTATCACTGTTTTTAATAAAAACCACTTCACGTTTCACAAAAACGTCGTTTTTCTTTGGAAAATAAACACGAAAACCCTTTGACGTCTCCCCGTAACCTACAAAGTAACCAATCTCAGACTTCGAGTCCCACTTACGTCTTTTTGGTTTCGGAATTAGAACTGCTACACTGGAACCAAATTCCTGTAACTGATTGATTTCAAACATTGATGTGTTGAACCACAACTCATATGGTGTGATATTCTTTACCCTACTTTTTCCTGTTCTATTTAACACAAAAACCGCTGTATTTACGGCCTCAGCCCACATGTTCTTTTTAAAATCTGTTGACAATAACATTGTTCTAGCGCATTCTGTTATTGTGCGAATCTCCCTCTCTGCCCTACCATTCTGTTCTGGTGTGTAAGGCACACTTGTTTGATGAATTACACCGTGACTTTCTAATAAACTTGACATTTCACGATTGACAAATTCAGTACCACAATCACTCCGCAGTACTCTTACTGAATAACCAAGATTCTTTGTCACAAAAAACAAAAAACACTTCACTTTTGCATACACTTCACATTTTTGTTTAAGAAAATACACTGTCTTGTATTTTGTGAAATCATCTTTTATTACAAGGTAGTACCTAGACCCACCTAATGATTCTACTTCCATTGGCCCACATAAATCTAAATGTAACATTTCACCCGGCTTTTCAGCATGTGACTCACTCAATGGAAACGGTTGTTTATGTTGTTTACCTTCTAAACATGAAATACAGGAACTTTTGTTACTCTCATTTACCTGAATATTACTTCTTTTTAAAATGCTTTTTACATGTTCTGTGTCCTGATGCCCTAACCTCTTATGCCATTCACTTAATGGAACAGAAATGGCACATGAACTGTTTGAGTACTGAAACTCCATTATAAATAATTTACCTTTTGGTTTGGACAAAGCAACACAATCACCATTAATATTATATATTTTACAACAATTACTGTCCATTTTCATAGAAAAACCTTTATTAATTACTACTGTGACCGAGAATAAATTTACCTTTAATTCTGGCACAAAAAGAACATCATGCAAAGTTGTATCAACCCAATCAACTCCGTTGTAAGCTTGTAATTGTATGTTTCCAAGACCTGTGGCACGGATAGTAGAGCCATCACCTATAGTGACATTTCGAGGTTCATTTAACTTTTCAAACGTTGAAAAGAATTTTTTATCAAAACACATATGTTCGGTGGCTCCGCTGTCCATAACCCATACATTTTCTCCTGTAAAAGTTGTCAATAGAGTTGCACTTAATGCATTACCTATTGGTTTATTTTTGAACCAACAACTGTTCTCAGTATGATTAGATTTCTTACAAATGCTACAGACTTTACTGTCTTTACCAACAAAATTAGAATTTTTTGACTTGCACTCACTTTTATAGTGTCCCACCTTACCACACTTAAAACATTTTCTTGTTTTCTTTAGGTGAAGCCAAAGTTAACGTCATCTCCACGTTCAAGAGCATAGCTATCTCCCTCAGATCTTCAGTAACATTGGATGTGGATGGTATAATCCCAGAAAAGATAGTGTGCTGCATAATCAAAGGTATGTCGGTTCCAAAGAGCTTGCTCTTTAGCTTCCCCTGTATTTCATCTTTGACAATTATAGCTGCAGTCTGCACTGAAAAGGCCTGAGCTATTCTAGAGAGAGTCAATTCCTTAGATCCCAATATTGTTTTATTCTGACCAGGGTCCATTATCACTCCATAGGCACTAGCCTTTCTTTTAAGAACGGCACCTGCTGCGCCATCACATCTCATTATAGCTTTTGTCACATTATTCCCTCTCTCCAGGAAAACATTGAGGAAGAATAATAGATCAGTCTTTGGGTCACAATTTTCATATAAAAGTGGAAGCGTAAATAGAAATAAAATAGGTAAATAGCGTTGAAATCGAAAATTATTCGGCGGCTTTTTCTTGGTAAGAAAAAGAAAAAAAAGAGCATCGGAGTTCGTGTTGCAGCCGTGGTCGGCGAGGTCAAATCGTCAATAAAATCCTAAAAATCAGCGAGGTACCGGCGAGGTCAAATCGTCATCGCAACGAAAAACAGTGAGGCTATCAAGATGGACACAACAATAAATAATATCGACGTGAACTCCAAACTGGAGGGTCCTCACAATTGGAGTGTGTGGAAATTTAAAATCCGGGTCCTGTTGATGGCAGCAGGGGTGTACGACAATGTTAACGGCAACGTCGGCAACAATATCAAACAGGAGGATACCAAGTGGATCAGTAGTGACGCGAAAGCACAAGGTATCATTGTGACGCGTCTATCAGACAAAGTTATATCACAGGTAATGAGTTGTAAAACAGCTCAAGAAATCTGGGAAAAACTGCACACCATCTTTGAGCAAAAAGGAGAATTGTCATTGCATTTAGTACAGGAAAAGTTCTTTGCATTAAAATATGACGAAAAGGAGACTATGTCAGAGTTTTTGGCCAGAGTAGAGGACTTGATATGTAGCCTGAAGTCCTTGGGCTCAGAAATCCCTTCTTCAATGGCCATAACTAAAGTAAATACTTGTTTACCAGTACACTACTGTCATTTTGTGTCTGCGTGGGAGTCCTTGCCTAAAGATAAGCAAACTATGACAGAGTTAACAGCTCGGTTACTAGTGGAGGAGCAGCGCTATCTATCAAGGGGTGGAGGTGCAGAGGAGGCTTCATCAACAGCATTAGTCACAAAGTCAGCAAAGAAAACAAGAAAATGTTTTAAGTGTGGTAAGGTGGGACACTATAAAAGTGAGTGCAAGTCAAAAAATTCTAATTTTGTTGGTAAAGACAGTAAAGTCTGTAGCATTTGTAAGAAATCTAATCATACTGAGAACAGTTGTTGGTTCAAAAATAAACCAATAGGTAATGCATTAAGTGCAACTCTATTGACAACTTTTACAGGAGAAAATGTATGGGTTATGGACAGCGGAGCCACCGAACATATGTGTTTTGATAAAAAATTCTTTTCAACGTTTGAAAAGTTAAATGAACCTCGAAATGTCACTATAGGTGATGGCTCTACTATCCGTGCCACAGGTCTTGGAAACATACAATTACAAGCTTACAACGGAGTTGATTGGGTTGATACAACTTTGCATGATGTTCTTTTTGTGCCAGAATTAAAGGTAAATTTATTCTCGGTCACAGTAGTAATTAATAAAGGTTTTTCTATGAAAATGGACAGTAATTGTTGTAAAATATATAATATTAATGGTGATTGTGTTGCTTTGTCCAAACCAAAAGGTAAATTATTTATAATGGAGTTTCAGTACTCAAACAGTTCATGTGCCATTTCTGTTCCATTAAGTGAATGGCATAAGAGGTTAGGGCATCAGGACACAGAACATGTAAAAAGCATTTTAAAAAGAAGTAATATTCAGGTAAATGAGAGTAACAAAAGTTCCTGTATTTCATGTTTAGAAGGTAAACAACATAAACAACCGTTTCCATTGAGTGAGTCACATGCTGAAAAGCCGGGTGAAATGTTACATTTAGATTTATGTGGGCCAATGGAAGTAGAATCATTAGGTGGGTCTAGGTACTACCTTGTAATAAAAGATGATTTCACAAAATACAAGACAGTGTATTTTCTTAAACAAAAATGTGAAGTGTATGCAAAAGTGAAGTGTTTTTTGTTTTTTGTGACAAAGAATCTTGGTTATTCAGTAAGAGTACTGCGGAGTGATTGTGGTACTGAATTTGTCAATCGTGAAATGTCAAGTTTATTAGAAAGTCACGGTGTAATTCATCAAACAAGTGTGCCTTACACACCAGAACAGAATGGTAGGGCAGAGAGGGAGATTCGCACAATAACAGAATGCGCTAGAACAATGTTATTGTCAACAGATTTTAACAAGAACATGTGGGCTGAGGCCGTAAATACAGCGGTTTTTGTATTAAATAGAACAGGAAAAAGTAGGGTAAAGAATATCACACCATATGAGTTGTGGTTCAACACATCAATGTTTGAAATCAATCAGTTACAGGAATTTGGTTCCAGTGTAGCAGTTCTAATTCCGAAACCAAAAAGACGTAAGTGGGACTCGAAGTCTGAGATTGGTTACTTTGTAGGTTACGGGGAGACGTCAAAGGGTTTTCGTGTTTATTTTCCAAAGAAAAACGACGTTTTTGTGAAACGTGAAGTGGTTTTTATTAAAAACAGTGATACAAAATCGAATGACAGTTTAAAATCGAAAAATAGTGAGTTTCCGAACGCAAAATGTTCGGAAAATTTTGTTGACATTTGTAACATAAGATGTCACGAAAATGGTGAAAGTGATGATCCGTCTTCAGAAATCCCCGATTATTTTACGGACAGCGGCGATCAGTTTTCGGAGTGCATAAGCTTTGATTCACCAGTAGACCTGCAAAAAGATAATAAGTTAGCACAAAAATCTGAAGAAAATAAGTTGCAGCAGTTGAACCTGGAATCTGAAAAAGAAAACGAAACGTTAGTTACGTCAGATGAACAAGAAAGTAAAGAGCAGAGGTCAGAAACAGAAAAATATTCACATCCCAAGAGAAATCGCAAGAAACCTGAAAAGTATGGGGATTATCAGTGCTACTTGAGTGTAGGAGCAATAACTTATGAGGAAGCTATGTGTACTGATGAAAGCAACAAGTGGAAGGAAGCGATACAAAAGGAATTGGATACTCTAAATGAGAATAATACATGGGAAATAGTGGAGAGTGTGCCGGAGTGTTCAGATGTAGTGTCGAGTAAGTGGGTGTTGTGTACAAAAGAAATAAATGATGAAAAAGTGTATAAAGCCAGGTTAGTTGCCCGCGGATTTGAGCAGAGTGACTGTGATTCCGATGTGTACTCACCTGTAGCTAAATTACCTACATTCCGCTTATTCATGGCCGTAGCAAATAAACTTAAATATCCGGTGTATCAAATGGATGTGGTAGGAGCATTTCTTCATGGAGACATTGATGAGCTAGTTTACCTAAAACTTCCAAATGGTCAATTTGCTAAGTTAAATAGATCACTGTATGGCTTGAAAAAATCTCCAAAAAATTGGAATAAAAAATTTGATAATTTCATGATATCACAAAAATATTTGAAATCAAAAAATGATCCATGTTTGTACATGAAGAGACAGGGTAAAACAGTAATGTATGTTCTTCTTTATGTAGATGATATTTTGTTATTTGGGGATGAGATAGATTTATTCAAAAATCAGTTGAAGAATAACTTTAAAATGAAAGATATGGGTTTGGCTTCTAACTACTTAGGCATTGAAATAAAACAGAAAGGTTCTCAAATGGTATTATATCAGAAAAAATATTTATTAAAAATTCTACAAATGTATAATAATTATGTCAGATTGTAAAGCTATTAGCACACCAATTGAACAAAATTTTAATTTTGACCTTTTGAAAAGGGAAAGTTCTGAGAATCAGGAAGTTGAGAAAAAATGTAGGCAAATGATTGGTAGCTTAATGTACGCTGTGTGTGGCACACGACCAGATTTGTGTACAAGTGTGTTCTTTCTAGCTAGATATCAGCATGTAGCTAGTGAGTATTTATATACCTAAGTGTATTAAAAGAGTGTTGCGTTATATAAAAGGGACTTTAGATCTAGGTTTAATATTTGAAAGTGATCAGTCAAACATACTTGGATTTGTTGATGCAGATTGGGCAGGAGATACTGTAACCCGTAAGTCAACTTCGGGATACATGTTCTTTTTATTTAATTGTTTAGTTTCCTGGAATTGTAAAAAACAAAACTCTGTTTCATTGTCCTCAACTGAGTCCGAGTATATAGCACTCAGTAATGCAATTTGTGAGTCAATTTGGTTACAAAATTTACTTTTAGATTTTAGCATTAAGGTAGATATTAACATTTATGAAGACAACCAGTCAGTTATAAAGCTTGCCTATCATAAAGAGAATAATAAAAGGTTGAAACATTTAGACATAAGATATCATTATATTGTGGAAAATGTAGAAAATAAAAAAGTTGGTTTATATTATATAATGTCAGAGAATAATTTAGCCGATCTCTTAACAAAACCATTGGGTAAAATTTTATTTGAGAAACATAGGGATGCTATTTTGAAAAGTGTGTAATTTAAAGTTAAGATTAATGTTTATTTAGAAGTTGTATTAGTTTATGCAAAAGTGTCCTATGTTAAGTTTAATTTTTTCTCTTTGTATTGAAATGTAAAAATATTTGTTGAGAGGGGGTGTTGAAAAATTGGCAACATATATTTTTATAAGTTATCTTATTCTCTATGGTTTTTAGCTCTGGCAATACTTGGTGTCTATGTTTTCTAAAATAAAGGCTTGCTACGTCCGTCGCTTAAATCGTAGTTATTTATTAATCCAAAACCACGACAATTTCATCTATTTATTTATTTATTAAAACTTTATGCACAAGTAAAAAAAACTGTACAAGGGCGGACTTAATGCCATTATATTTTTCTTATTTTATTATAAACCCATTTATTAATAAATATTGAGATAATTTATTATTTTATCAACCATTAACTTCGATTCTTCGATTAATACCTACTGGTAAGCACATCTAAATAAGTCATAGGCCGTAGGCATAAACAAATGATAAAATAAAGAACACTTCAATTATTTAAAGTAACAATTTATTATTGTAATAAATATTTAAATCTGTACAAAATCAATACAAAGCTTCAAAGTCAAAGTCAAAGTATTTATTAGCGTGATTTTTGGTAAACACAAATAGGTCTTACTATTATAGTTGTTTGACAGAACTCAAAAATCTACCTTTAAGGTATACACTATTAATTATTACATTTCTCGGATATCTTATATTTGAATTTAAACATGCTTAGGACTAACTATATCTTTAAGAACAAAAACATTTATGTCATACATTTAAATTACATTCATGCGATATGTCAAAATAAGAACATCAAAATGTCAAACACTATAACTACCTAGTTTCTTTGAAATTTGTCATTAAAATATTCATTTATAAATATGCTTTTTCAATGAGAAACTGCTTTAATAGGAATTTAAATTTTTCGGCCTTGGTACAATTAATAATTAGTTTAGGAAGATGGTTATAAATGCGCGGAGCCATACAAAAAATACTTTTACTGAATTGTGCAGTTGAACTGCTTGATGGACAACACACTTTTTGATTATGACGTTGGCTCATAAACGATTTAAATAAAGTTTTATTTTGGACAACAAACACGGCCATCTCATAAATGTAAATACATGGCAGGGTTAATAACTTTAGATTGATAAAAAAAGGTTTACAACTATCTGTATACTTAAGTTTACAAATCGCCCTCACACATTTCTTCTGTGCCTTGAATGCCATTTCTTTGTCAACTGAATTCCCCCAGAAAATGATACCATACCTTAATAACGACTCCACGTATCCATGGTAAGCAGTGATTACAGCAGATTGGTTCACAATTTTTCTGAGCATGTATAGTGCATAAGAAAATTGGCTTAGTTTAGTACAAACTTTTTCCACTTGGATTCTCCAATTAAGATTGCAATCTAGCTGGAGACCCAAAAATTGAGTACTCTCTACCTCATGAATTTTTTGTCCATTGTAATTAATTTCAAAGTCCGTTAAGTAATTTATTCTATTCCTGAATGTCATTATTTTAGTTTTATCTACATTTATTATTAAATTATTAAATTTTAACCACTGAATTATCTGATGAAGCGTTTGATTCATATTTGATATCAAATTTTCTTTACATTTGTCAGTAAATCCTATTGTAGATACTATACCTACTTAAATATCGTAAATGAGGTAGATCAATGTAGGTATACAACGTACAAAATTGTATGCAGTTTACTACCTAATTATTAAAAAAGTGAACACTTGAATATGATAAAAAATAATATTAGGTAGGATGAGATTAGCTACTATTGAAAACTTAACTAAGTACTTAGGTACAATACATATTTATTATTAAAAAAAAAACAACATATAAACCAAAGCCGAACTCGATTGAAAGTTTTTATTTAAATTGAGATTCTAAGGAAAAATCATCATTTTAAGGGCTCCCACACATAATTGCGAATTCGCAACGCATCGCAAATATGGCCCCGAAGTATGGTCCGCTAAAGCTTTGGTTCAGGTGACCATACATCGCAGCTATTTGCGATGCATTGCGAATTCGCAAATATGTGTGAGAGCCCAAAGCTGTTTCCGTCAGCCCTTAAAAAACCTTTTTCTAGAGAAACTGACATAGACAAAGACTCAGAGTTAAATAGCATAGACGATTTGTCCGATGACATATTCGCATTAGTTTGGTTGGGCTCGAACTCGCTCGGTCCTGGCAAATTTACTTTAATGGTGCTTCCACACTCTCGCGTGTGCGATTCGTGGAGGTCCTCGCATGAGCCTCGACAAATGAAGGCTACACGAGTGCTACCCATCCACACTCTCGATTATTTTATTCAGTTCCCTGCAGTTGCCCGCTTTAAGATGGACGTAGTTGAAATGACTGCGTTAGCTACTTTATGTGCCTACCGAAATTGTATTGCCTTGCGACTATATCATCTAAATAAAAAAAAAAATCAAAACAGAGAAGGTGGTGGATTTGATGTTTTTTTGTGAATGTATTATTCATGTTATTTTAGACCACAACCGCGACTTGCTCTGCAGCATTTAACAACAAAATAAGTGAGCGCGCGAGAGTGTGGTTGGTTCGCTTGCCTCGCGCTTGGCGCGCTTGACTCCGGTCCAAAAAACCGACACCGAGCGGAGCGCGCTTGAGGCGAGGCGAGGGACGAGAGGAGGCAAGGGCGCCACCCATACTCTTGCGCTCGCGTCGCCTCTTCTTGCCTCCTGGAGAGTGTGGTTGCACCATAACGTAATTCAGTTCTGGTTCTCCTGGGTTGACGGGGATTGATCTTTTCCTTGCATGTTTGAGTGGACCGGGCTCGGTTCAGGTACGGCTGGGTGGACATGCCCATGTCCAGAGACTTCTGGATGGACGTAGCTTGGTCCAGGATCGGATGGGTCGACGTAGCTTGGTCCAGCGATGACTGGTTCAGCGTCGAAACGTCCTGGCATATTTCTCCAATCCTGAAAATGACACGTTTACAATTTTCCGTTGGTCTACAAGACATAATTAATAAATCCACAAACTCTTTCGCATTTGGAACTAGGAAAAGGTAATCTTTGTCAGTAGGTACTAGATATTTACCACATCCTTCGGTAAAGCGCAGGCTGGCGGCATTAATCTGGGGTCCCAATCTAAAACAAGCAAAACGAGCGCTTTATTGAGAGCCAGATTGTAATTCATAGCTGACCAGACAAGTACGCATCTCAAGGGTAAAACTAATATTTTCGATGGACATAAGCTGAATTGAGTCCTCTCAGAAAAGTTTTTCTTAAGTCCCGAGTCCTCATTGACCTGTAGCAGCAGTAGCCTATGCATCCTCACTACCTACCAGTAACTAAGCTACGTACTTCAAATATTGTTTGTTCAACTTACTTTCTCTCGCGTAATGTTGTATTATGGGATCCATCATCTTCCTCTTCTTCTTTAACAAATCTGAAACATACGAATTGATTTTAGTTGTTAATGAAACATGACAATAACATAAATTTGACTTGAACATAAACTTGAACATTGACTGTAGGTACCAACAATAAAAAAAATAACGAGTGTTTATTTTGGAATTAGGTGTTTCGAATCCCAGTTTAGGTAAGTCAAGAAATAATTATGTGAGCGCAGTTTAGTTTCTTTTAAAAAATAAAAGCAATGTTTCCTGAACAAAAATTTTTTTTTTTTAACTTCGTTTCCCTTCCATAGATTTTTTTCTCTGTAATTACCTATATGAAAAATAATGTTGTATTTAACCTTGTGAATTTCAATGAGGTTTTTACGGAATAACAGTGCTGTAATTGTGCCCCAGCTAGTATTATATTCATATTCCATTATTTGCATACCAAACCACGTACCTGTGGTGTTGCCCGCATAGTATGTGAAATTTGCGGGTTTGCCGCAAATTAAGTCCGACTTCCTCCTCAGCACGACGTTGACCTGAAAACAGGAACAATGGTGTCATTTCCGTTCTTACAAGCAAAAAAAAAACCGGCCAAGAGCGTGTCGGGCCACGCTCAGTGTAGTTAAAAAAAATGCATATACGATTATACTACAAACTTGTCCAGAAATTATTTTGTTCAACTTTTTGTCTTTTTTGTACAAAAACTGTTTCCATCCAAGTTCAAAATAATTTTCCTAGAAAGTCCTTATAAAGTTCTACTTTTCTGATTTTTTTCATATTTTCTAAACTTATGGTTCAAAAGTTAGAGGTGGGGGGACACATTGTTTTTTACTTTTGAAGTGATTATTTCCGAAATAATTGACATTCTCAAAAAATGATTTTAGTAAACCCCTATTCATTTTTAAATACCTTTCGAACAATATATCACACGTTAGGGTTGTTGTAATTTCAAAAAATCACTTCCCACTTTACATATACATAGGGGGGCCACCCTAATAAAACATTTTTTTCCAATTTTTATTTTACCACTTTGTCGGTGTGAAATTTCAGCTTTCTAGTGCTAACGGTCACAGAGATTAAGCGAGGACGGATGGACGGACGGACGGACGGACGGACGGACAGACAGACATGGCGAAACTATAAGGGTTCCTAGTTGTCTACGGAACCCTAAAAATACTTGTCTATTATTTTCTTTTAACTAACTGATGGACTTAAATCATCATCATCTGCTTGCCTTTTTCCAACTACGTTAGGATCGGCCTTCAGTTTAACCGGCTGCAGCTGAATACCAGTGTTTTACATGGAGCGACTGCCTGTTGGACCTCCACAATCCAGGGGCTCGAGTCTGCTATTGCAATCGTGTCTCAATGACCGTCCTTGATCGAATATTTGACAACTTTGTCAGTTTTTGTATGGGAAATGTGTCATAAGTTTGACGTTATACGTCAAAAATCGATCATTAGCCGGTCATTGAGACACGATTGCAATAGCACTCGACCCCCAGTAATTGGGTACCAACACGATAACTCTTGTCATTGCGCGCACCATGGCAACTGACCATATCAAACGCCGTCGTCAATTGGTTGAATCTATTTTTTTCTTCTTCTTTTTCTCATTATTTTAATATTTAATTCTTCTTCCGGCGTGTGTGTATGACAACGTGTATGAATGTAAACGAAGCAAAAGAAGTATGTAAGAATCGTATCATATGGCGCTCTGTAGTTTTTGCCTACCCCCATGTGAAAAAGCGTGAGTTTATGTATGTATGTATGTAATTCTGCTATTTGTAGTTATGTTTAAGTCCCTTGTAACAGAGGGTGAGTCTATTTGTAGTCATCAACCTGTTATAGGTCCCAGTTCTGAGCTGACTGACTGAGGGAAAAGCTTATAACACTTGGACTGACCCAGAAATCGAACCTAGGACCTCATGCTTTACTTGAGTCAGGGTTTTGGCTTGGGTTTTTTTTAAGTCAGGTTTTAAACTGAACTCACGTTAACCTCTGCACCACTCTCAATGAAGGTGCGGGTGTAGGCAGGCGACTTGCAGACGATGGCGCCACCGTCGTAGGTTTCGAATTTAGTAACACACTTTTCCCACACAACTTGACCGTGCTGTTTTTCGTAAAAAATAATTGCCAAGTCTTTTGGTTTCAGCTGAAATCAGTAAAGTATCATGAATATTATTGGGAAGAAAATATAAAACTATGAAACTATTTGACCCATAACCTCGCACAATCAGATTTATTCAACTGTTTTCGGGATGTTAATTTTAGAAAAAATCTTTTAACAAATCAGAAACCTGCGTGTTTTTGGTATGGCATTAATATAAAGGCTAAAAGGCCGGATGTGGTTTCGACCTCAGGTGGCAGAGGTACTACTTTTAAAACAACATTTTTAAGCACCTAATCCATGGTTAGTTAACAATAAAATTCATGTTTCGAACTCACATTCCTACTCAAGAAAACAATTTCTTCTCCACCCGTAACGGACCCGCGGCAAATAGGCATTTTCATTATCTCAACGCTGCCTAATTTCTTGGAGTTGAAAATGACATCGGAGATTACAGGTTGGAGGTTTCGTTCTGGTGACATTAACTTCACTTGGAAACATAATCTCACCGCTTTAAGGTCTTCGTTTGTCGGTCTGTGGCTGAATCCCACTGTAAACATAAATTAATCTTATGTTAGATCAACAAAACTTCATTTAAAAATGCAGCATTTCTTAAAATACATAAATTCAGTCATATTGTTTTTAAGGGTTCACTAGTAAACCTCCGCTGTCCGTCTGTCTGTCATCGGGCTCTATCTCATGAACAGTAATAGGGTTTTTTACTATTGGAAGGCTCGCGTTTGACCACTATCTCACACGATTGTAAGCCATGATTGCCTACGATGAAGCATGCTTGCTTAGAAGTAAGTAACCCGTTTACTCTTGACTTAAAGCCTCCTAATTTGTAGCTATCAGGAAACAACGACTCGGGCAGGGAATTCCACTCCTTAGCTGTACGCACAATTAATGTGTTCCTAAACGTTTAGTACGTATGGGTGGGATGTCCACAAATACCGATAGCGCAGCGCCTGTACGTCTAGTGGTCCGATGATAGAAAGGGCTTCGCGAAATAAAATTTAGCAATTTCGATGCACACACACCCCGAAATGTATGTACAAACGATAGAAAACCGACAGGCTAGCCACTCGGCGTCGATGCTCAAGACTTTGGTGTTTTGACTCGACGAGTGCATCATTGCCGATGGTGATCTTCGTGGCTCGTTTCTCAGGTAGGCAGTTGAAAGCGCTTCTATTTCCGAAAATGGCCTACTAACCCAGCTGTTGCAGTTTAAAAGTTATTTTAAGGTCACTTACGTCCATATGGGTCGACTCCCACGATCTCCTTGATCTGCATCGCTGCTTCGATGTCTTTAGAGGTGACGACTCGAATGGCCAGATCTTTGAACTCAAATATGCAGTTCTCCCTTTCCACAAAGACTTCCTTGCGTATGTAGGATGTCACAGCTTCTCCTTGTGATGATGGCTTGCATATTATACCATACGGATGCACCCTAAAATGAAAAAAGTGTTTTTTTTTGCCTGTTGCCCACAGCTAGGAATTTCTCCTGTAAAATGATCTCCGATTCATTATTTTTAATATTATTAGAGTACAGTGCGAAATATTCACTTTCTTGTGATCGATTGGACCATTTAATAAAGGGTTTTTCTTTTACGTAATTTTCGTCGAAGTCGTCGTCGTAAAGCCAGCAGTAGTCCTCGTCAGAATCCATTATGTTTTTGATTGTAAGCCTAATAACGTCGCGTTCAGCGGACGTTAATGCTTCCCACGCGACGACGTGACGTTAACGTCGCGTCTGGGCAGCGTTGGCGCTGCGCAGGCGTTGGCGTTGACGTCTCTCCAACGCTGCGCAGACGCGACGTTGACGTCACGCACATGATACTATTTGAGGCGTCTGACGAACGAACAATGGATTCCGACGAGTAAACACCACTGTTGGCTTTACTACGACGCCTTCGACAAAAATTAGATACGTAAAAGAAAAAGGAAAAGTCGTCGTCAATTTTGGGAAAACCCTTCATGGTCCAATCGATCACAAGAAAGTAAATATTTCGCACTGTAGGTACCTACTCTAATAATATTAAAAATAATGAATCGGAATTTTATAAATATTTGCGAATGCCGGAGACTACATTTGAAGAACTTTTAGAAGTGATTCAAAGTGACATGCAATATTTAGACACTAATCTTAGTTTCAGTTAGTTTCAGAGAGGCTTGTTATAACTTTGAACTTTGTACTAACACTTTGTAATTTTGAACCCACACGGACATAGCAGGACGGCGTGACTGTACCTGTTGCCAACAATCGCGACGTTATTGTTGCGTTGGTGCGACGTTAACGTTGCGAGGTCGCAAGGCGAACGCTTGCCTCCAAAGACTCGGGACGTCAACGTCGCATCTGCGCAGCGTTGACGCTGTGCAAACGTTGGAGAGACGCTAACGCTCGTAAAACATCAGTGGGATAGCGGCCTAAGTTATTTTAATCCCATTAAATGACTGTTAATGGGATATTATGAACTTAGAAGGTTGTTTTAATGATTTGAATGGTTATAATTCTGTAAGCACATACGTGTTACGGTCGCAAAACATATTTTGTTCATCATACAGCCTGACACTGAACGACAAATTGCAAAAAATACAAGAAAAAAATAATTTCGCGTGCTACCCTGGCGCTTCCACCTTATGTGTCTAAATATAACGTGTTCACCGGTAAGAGGTATGAGGAAGAGGGTGTAAAGTTCCTCAACCGCCATGGAAAAGAGAGGATCCTCCGACCAGACGGGTGTTGTATCTGATGGGCTACTACGCCCCGACGGTTGCTGTCGAGAACTTGTATAGGTACCTACGTTCAAATCGCGGCGATGTAGGATGTATATCATTACTTCGTAAGTGGCGAGATAGTTAATGTCGCTACAACCGGATAGGGATGTCACTTACAAAAGTTTATCTCTATAGATCACGGATATAGTGATCTCGGCAGGCCCCACATGATTCCCTATCTTGAGTTTAGGGAAGGACTTTTGACCGTCCACACTGTTCTTTCCGTAGATCGCGCCGGCTGATGTGATCTCGCTGTCGTAGCGAAATCTGTTGACAAAAATGTAATAATCAAAATAAATGAAATCTTTTACACTAGGTATAGGGTGACTGGTAATTAGTGACCGATATTTAAACACGTGATTGTATTCCTGATTTCAATAAACATTCCCAATGAAACTTTTTTTTTATACACAAATAACTTGTAACACAATAAAATAACAAAAACTCTGTTTGAAATCCCCTCGCGCGCGCCTGTGATCTATCAGCTGATAGTCTGACCTCAGGAAGGCCAAAATCTACTAGTAGTAGCGTCACACGCTAATTTCATCACCTTTTAATTTGTTAAAATAAAATAATTATAAGTAATACTAGAACTGCCCATAGTTTCTCCATGTCTGTGTATTTGAATTTTGATAGATACCTACTGTCCGATATCAATGTATGTACCTACTACCTACATTTAATAAAATAGGTATAAACATTTATAATTACTTTGATCTTAAACAATTAAAACAATAATCAAACGGCTTTCAGTTAAAACTACGACTACCCATACGGGTTGATAGGTTAACCTACGCTTATCAAGGTCGGTCCGGAGATGGGTGACTTTCATTACATATTATTAAACCGTTGGTCCCGGCTGTCGTTTGTCATTAGACCCTAAAAGTCTGGCAACCAGTTTAACTTCACCTACGTAAGTAGGTACTTACGTGGGTGAAGTGAAAACGAATTGAAATGTAAATTTTCACGGGCCCTTAGGCCTCTTTACATGACTTGGCTTCACATTCCGTCAAAAAATATCTCTCACATGTTTTTATTGAGATTGAATTGAGATATTTTTATTGAGAGGTTTCGTCACAAACTCACGATGTTTCCCTTCTACGTTTTTGATGCAAATGGTTATAATTATACAATACGCATCTAAATTTAAAATATCAGAGATGCGTGCCTTGGGTACTCGAGACCTATGACTTGCCAGTCCGCCGGTCGGCGATCACATCACTAGGCTACGTGAAATAAAACAAACGCCCAATGCATACAATAGTAATAGGTACCAGCCTATTACTGTCCCACTGCAGGGCAAAGACCTCTTCTCATACAGAGAAGGCACGAGCATTGATCATCACGCTTACTTAAAACGGATTGGCGATTTTAAACTTAAATTAACTATTCGTCCAGGTTACCTCACGATGTTTTTCCTTCACTGATGTCAATGATGTCTAAGATAAACTTAGAAAGTACATATCAATTGAAAAAGTCACATTGATTCTTGCCCGGATGTGAACCACAACCTCGAGCATGAGTGGTAGCCGCGTAACCTCTGGGCCATCATGACCCAAAGACCCATCAATGCATATACAATAAACATGTCCAAAAAATAAGTAAATATTATTGGTGGATTCTTAGAGTAGTGTCAGAGGTTAGCGCGCTTACCGATATGGTAATGTAAGAAAAAATCGTATTATTCAATAATTAAGATGGTAAATATTAAGAGGGTAGGTACCTACGTTATGCCGATAAAACTATACTTAGTATTGAAATGTCTACGTGACTACGAAATTTTTATCTAAAAATTCTGCAAAACTTCTTAAAACAACAATTTTTGCCGGGTACTGACTCATACCTACATAAACAGTATTTTGTGATAATACAATTATGTTTGTTGTTAGTTTACGATATAAGTATGTAAAATAAGTTCAGCAAAGGGTTATATTCAATTAATTAGGTTAAGGGCCTGTGCATACCACGTTTTTTAAACTACTATTCTACCTACCTACCGCTTTTATCCTACAGAGCATACATACTGACGTATGTATCGATACAAACGCGTGGCACCGGCGCGTGCGTATCGATACACACGCGCGTTAGTTTATCCTTTCCTTCTGGCGGGGTTACCCTCGCTACGAGGGACCTGTGAACCTACAGTCTACACCATTAGAAATCTAGCAATTTGGTGCACCGCACTTCTTTGGAGCAAAACAATGGAGACTTCCGACGCAGTAAACTTCATAGCGCGTTTGTATCGATACACACGGGCGTTTGCATCGCACCTGTATCGATTCAAACGCGTACCTATTTGAATTTATACAGGTGTGCAATGGTCTACAAGCTGCGTCTGACTTGCGTGCGTATCGCTACAAACGCGCGTCAACACGGTGCGTTTAAAAATCGTGGTGTGCACAGGCCCTAAATCATAAACTTTATTACAGACTAGCAGACGTCACGCGGTTTCACCCGCATAGTTCCTGTTCCCGTAAGATTACAGGGATAAAAAGTAGCTTATCGACGTTGAAAGTTCAATTCCGCGTAACTACAACTGTTTATTACTGCAAATGTACACCTTCGCTGATTGTGCATAAGGTGTATATTCGCAGTATTAAACAATTGTAGTTACGCGGAATTGAACCTTCAATGACGCTATGTCATCCGGGAATAATGTAGCTTTCCACCAGTGCAATAATTTTTAAAATAGGATCATTAGTTCCGAAGATTACCCCCTACATACAAACTTACAAACATACAAACAAACCAATTTTACCTCTTTATAATATTAGTATAGAAAAAGGGGTTATCAAAAGTAAGTTTATCAAATAATTAAATGCGGTAAGGCATCTTGTTAAAGTAAAATTGGTTAATAACATGTTTTAGTTATTAGGTATAACACATTAACCACCTCAAGGAAATTAAATTAATTAACTGAAGCGGCATCTCTGAGTGCTTTTTATTAACAGATAAGGCTTGATTGTAGCTATACCTACTTATTTAAAAGTGTTATTGTTTAATACATTTAAAACTTCAAAGTATACATTTTTTAGTATTTGGTTAGTGGTTGTGTGTCGATTTCTATTCTTAATTTTCATTATGTTCTTTCCTTGATTTAACAGCAGAAAAGAACACCATTAGTATGTATGGCGTATTAGGATATTAGGACACATACTGTGATTTGTTGGCAAAAGACCTAGTCTCTTTCCAAGTAGTGGCTGGCTTCCAGAGGAGCTTGTGGCTAGATAATAACAGCCTCACGGGTCGAGCTAAGGTAAAGCTACGCTTGTCATTCGACTAAGCTAACATGCAAAACTGGCGGAGTGCAATAGAGCACGTCGGCCTCCATTTTTAACCGACTTCAAAAAAGGAGGAGGTTCTATGTTCGTTTGTATGTATTTTTTTTTATGTATGTTACCTGATTTCTCCCCCATTTGTGGATCGATTCTCAAAATTCTTTTTTTATTTGAAAGAGTATACTCCTGAGGTGGTCCCATTTTAATTTGGTGAAGATCTGGTGCTGATCTTCGGAGATATACAACGGAACTCTTCAAAAATAGACGGCAAAACTGTCGTGATTGCTGGAATCGCTTGGATTTTTGTTTATACAACATCATGACGCAAATGTGTACAATATAGCTAAATTTCGACAGTTACGTATGTTAATTTTCATTTATTAGGGATAAGTGGATAATCCTAATATCATGACATGTTTTGTTACCAATTAACAATATAAAATAAATTCATGGCAAATATTTGTATAGAAACAACTAAAAAAGGAAAAATAAAAAACTTTTTTGCAAAAAATTAAAACCGACTTCAAAAAAAAACCCTAAACTAGCTGTGTAAAATAACTCTAAATTCGGAAGTCGGTGGCCCATCATGAATAAGACAAAACCACCAAAGCCACAGGCTTCCTAATTTAGAGTTATTTTACACCGTTTAGTGTTTTTTTTTAATTTTTTGCAAAAAAGTTTTTGTGTATCTATCTCTTAATGACGTATTGTTGCGCGCCAGTACTGTTTTGATTTTGGCTGTTTTGCACTGTTATTATCTGGCTGGGTTACCGAAGTCAAGTCTCACAATATTATCATTCAGGGGGAAACACTGTACCCGAACCCAGCGCATACGCTGCAAGTTAAATAATAGACATTATGATAAACTTGAGCCGTATATCTTTAAGGAAAATTGGTCAAAAATTGTGTTGAAACTATCAACACAATAAATAATAAATAAATAAATATCCCACAACTTTTTGAAAAACGCCATTTAGTCCCAAGCTGAGCTTGAGAGCTTGTGTTATGGGTACTAAACAGCTGATAAACATACTTATATATTTCTAAACATATACATATTATAAATAAATTACACCCAGAGACAGAACAAATGATCATGCTCATCACACAAACATTTTTCGTAATAATTTCGTGGCAAGTTCTAACTTAAAATTTTCAGAAATCGGTTTTTCTTTATATAATGAAGTGTTTTTTCCAATTTTTAGTTTTGCTGTTACATGGAAAATACCTATAGTGTTTCATTTACCTACATATAACATAATTATATGGGTCAGGTAAAAGATATACAGTCGAATAGAGAACTTCCTTTTTTACAGTCGGTTTTTTAAGAAATAAGTAGGTACAGAGGTCACATTACGGGTCATGTCTACGGGTCGGTGTTTCTTCTCAGAGTAGTTACGTAGTGAGTGATCCACCGACCTCACCTGTCTATTTCAAATGGTGAAAGAATTTTTGGAATCGGCATAGTAGTTTTGAGTTTATTCATTACAAACATTCACACACACAAATTTTTCCTCTTAATCATATTAGTGTAGATTATGTAATCATTTCAGATACCTTCTATTAGTGGGTTGTTCTACGATCTCAGCATAAGGCTCGTTGCTGTCTTGGCGCGACATGCTCGCGGCGCCCGCGCATGTTTCGCTCGGGGAAGCCGGGGCGACCACCTCACTAAAAAAAAGGTTGGCTTTTTGTACTATATACAGGGTGTCTCATTCAAATGGGTCAGTATGGGAAAGTCTGAAACTATAAGACATACGAAGATCTGTTCTGAGGAACCATGTCTTCGATTTTAATAAAAAGAGAAACTGCATTCATACATTTTAAAAAACATCTGTACTCCGTTCGGGAATCGAACACGGTTATTTTGAAAAAAAAAAACCTACACTATTTCTATTTAGATATCAATTGTTTAGGTCTTAAGCAGTAAATGTCTGTATGAAACATGATGTCTAAAATGAATAAAATGCATTGTTTCCACATACTTTAATTTACTTTAGTAGGTGCTCGAAGTGACCACCGCCACATTGAAAGGTTAAGTCCCATTGTCTTAGGGGGCGAGCTTATTGCTATCAATGGGGCACAAATCCAGACTCCGGGCTGCTAGTGACTAATTCCAGATGGAAGAACTCAATAACACTTCCCGACCCGTAGATCGAACACGGAACCTCATGCTCGGTAGTGCTTGCCACCACTGGACCAACGAGACAGGTTGTTTTTACTAATATAGTAATAAAAAAACATTAAAATCTACCTCTGGTTAGTTGGTTCTTCGATAACCATTCGTACAAAATCCGGATCGTTCAGCAGTCCCTGGTCGCGTAGAAATTCATCTAAGTACATAACAAATAGTACCTAAATTATAATAATCGATGCTGGTGTGTGGATGGAAGGCACATCCGGGCACCATAAGTTTTGTATCTCTAACCATGAACCAAAATCAAAAGCCATTTATTGATTAAAATTAGGCTGATGATCAGCACTTTTTAACTTCAAAATTACATAAGACACATATATTTCTCAAAAGAATTACAAATTCACCTACAGAGACTCGTCTTGTTAAACTACACAATGTTCTACTGCACAATTCTTCTACAATTCCACACATACACAAAGCTCACCAAAAATGAGTTCTTTTTCATAAAATAAATAAATTCACAATCGGTCTACTTACTGAAAACTTCCATATCCTCTGGATCCGATTGTTGTACAACGGGCGCTACACGGGCGGGCGCTGCAAACATTAAATAAGATAGATTTCATTCGGATATCGACCAAGGTCCTGTACTAATCGATTTCAACTATAATAAATAATAAATAAATATTCCACAACTTTTTCACACAACGCCATTTAGTCCCAAGTTAAGCTTGAGAGCTTGTGTTATGGGTACTAAACAGCTGATAAACATACTTATATATTTCTAAATACGTACATATTATAGATAAATTACACCCAGACACAGAACAAATGATCGTGTTTATCACACAAACATTTGTCCTGGGTGGGAATCGTACCCTCGACCTCCGGCATAGCCGTCAGGGTCACTAACTACTAGACCAACAGGCCAACTACATACTTGTCTTTGTTTCATTCTCAATGATTTAGGTTTACTCGTATTAATAGATCCTGGCCTGTTGGTCTAGTAGTTAGTGACCCTGACTGCTATGCCGGAGGTCATGGGTTTGATTCCCACCCTGGACAAATGTTTGTGTGTTGAACACGATCATTTGCTCTGTGTCTGGGTGTAGTTTATATATTATAATATGTATGTATTTAGAAGTATATAAGTATGTTTATCAGCTGTTTAGTACCCATAACACAAGCTCTGCTTAGTTTGCGACTAAATGGCGTTGTGTGAAATAGTTGTGGAATATTTATTTATTTATTTTAGCAGCAAGCGCAAAACGGAGCGTAACCCTCCATGCACCTAATATAATAATAATACCAGCCTGTTACTGTCCCACTGCAGAGCAAAGGCCTCTTCTCATACAGAGAAGGCTCAAGCATTGATCACCACGCTTGCTCAAGCCGGATTGGCGATTTCAAACTTATACTAACTATAAGTCCAGGTTTTTCACGATGTTTTTCCTTCACCGATGTCAATGATGTCTAAGATAAACTTAGAAAGTAGGTATATATGAATTGAAAAAGTCACATTGGTACTTGCCCAGATTTGAACCACAACCTCGTGCATGAGAGGTAGGCGTCTTAACCTCTGGGATATCACAACACAACATTCTCTATGCACCTAACACCTGTCAATTATGTTCATTAAGTTCACAGCAAATGATTGGTTTTACAACGTAGGGTCCATGCTCAAAATTGTATTTAGCTAGCATCTATTCTTTGGGTCAGGTCATCGGGTGGGACTGTTATCATTTTTTAATGAAACAAAGACTTCGTATAATTACCGTCGAACTTTACTTACAGGTAAGTTCGTTTGACTATTCAAATCAAATTGTTTGTAGATTTTTCTCGAGCTGAATAATCTTAATCAATAATCTTTACACGAAATACAGGGTGGTGTACAGTGGCCAGCACATCAAAAGCTACCCCTAATGCGTCAAATTTGTTTTGTAGTTTTTCAATTTATTTGCAAATACAATAAGTTGCATATACAATTGGAAAAAAAATACAGCTGGGGGCAGCTTGGTGTGCTGGCGTTCGTACATGTAACTAGAATATGTCACATTGGTCTTGATATTTGCCCAGATTTGAACCCATAACCTTGTACTGAGAGACAAGGCCTTTACCACTGAGCCATCACGTCATATTATTAATATTGGGTAAAGATACTGACTCTTGTAACACGGGTACCACCTAGCTCAAAAGTCCGGGAATCAAGTTAAAATGTAACACCTTTACGTTGATTCAACATTTATTATTTTATATTAATAAACATTTATTGATATGATATAGAATATAGCATAACGTGGAGTAGAGTAGCCAGAGAAAGGTCAGAATGGAATAGGTTGGAGGAGGCCTTTGCCAACTGGCAAACGGACTTACAGAAAGTAAAGAAGCACCAAATACGTGAACTATTATAATTGTGTAAAATATTAAAAAAGTGTAGTAGTGTAAACAAAACCTTAATTGTACAACTGGTCCGAGTAAAAGGCTTATTATTATTATTATTAAACATTTATTGCAAGTTACCAAAGACAAACACTCGTATTGACTTCTAAAACGGATTCACGAAATACATAACATTGCAAAGATTTAAAATGTGAATCAACATTGATAGTAAAGGTTATCGTCATGTTAATTTGCCGGTTACGTAGCCGGAAGGAAGTCTCATGCGCAGTTAACTCTGCATGTTCTGCTAGATAAGTAACATAGACAAATAAAAAAAAAATTGACTTTGACTTTTTGACAGCAGCAGTGAGAGCTCAGTGGTGTGACCGGCAGTCTAACAAGTCATGGGTACTTAGGTCTTGAAATCGAACTTGTAGGCACGCACTTTTCGGATTCATGTGCATTGTGTTGTGTTTGCTTCAAAATCGGTGAAGGAAAACGGCATGCTTGAGAGATATTTCTTGAGCTGCTAAGCCAAGTCAGAGAAAAACGTATGTGGACGGTATAACAACTTTTTTAACCACATGAAAAGAAGAAGTCAATAAAACATAATATAGGTAGGTACATACATGATCTGCCCAAGAGAAAGGACATGTTCTTTGCAATTTCCTTCCAACAGTTGACCATTGTTGGTGTTCCAACACCGCCGCCGCTGCAGGACAGAAGGCTCCTTTTATTTTTTATTACAAACATATCGCTGTTTAAATTCAAAAAGGGGCACAAATCAAAATAATCAAAAATACCTAAGTATTTGTTATTGCAAAATACTTATCACTCCTCTTTATATTTTATGTGCAAAAAAGACACCCAGTATTCAGACTGTAATTATCAGATGACAGATTGTATACTAATAAATGCTTCAATGGTACATCCTATGGTATATAATACATACCTACACTTAATGAAATAAAAGTTGTTTGATAGTAAAGGCTCTCCTATACAAATTGACTTATCGACATATGGCCCTTTTTGAACTTCAGCAGCGATATGTATAAGTTAATATTTTAATGGTAATTTGTATCAAAATTAATAGTCTATGTTACATCTCTGCTTTAACTACTCTACTAATGTCATCTAGTGAGTAAGTTTCTAACTAAAACAATGCACGATCATTGTTCAGTTGGAATATCGAACAAGTATGTTGCGAATATCTAACGAAATTTATACAACGAGTATACATCTCTCCTGTATTCCCGAAGCGGTTGTGGGCAGAGGTGTGTCTCTTTGTACTTAGTACCTACCTACACCCAGATTTTGCCAAATGTATTTAGGTTCGTGTAATTTGGAGTGCGCTTATTGCCATCAATGAGACTTGAATCCTGTACAGACTTCAGCACATCAAGCTACCCCAGTGTCAAATTTTCCCAACTGAACATGAACCTTATCCCGTTTGTAATAAAGTTGAAAAACTATCAAAGAAATTTGACATATTCGGGTAGCTTGATGCCAGCTTCCCAGCTGGTAAAACCAGATTACACAGCTCGGCTCGGGAATCGGACGCAGGTCCTCATGCCCAGCATTAGAACCCCAACGAGGCAATTTAACAAAAAAATCACGGCACTTTACAAAATCACGGTACCTAGGCAAGTCGGCATGCGAAAATGATTAATTTTGAAAATAAACACTAATGCTCGACTCTTGGTGGATAGACGAGGCGATAAATTGTTTTAACCTCACAATTCACAAATGAAACTATCAATTTCATTGATAACTTGTTGCGATATTAACGCGCGGCGCGGTGGGTGGTTCCGTTTCGACAAGAGACAGTGGAATGTCCATGAAATGAACGACAAGTCAGTAATACAACACTAAAAAAAAACAAGTACATACCTTGGTATATTTCGTACAAAACTCTGAAATTTTTCAGAAATATCACACGAATTTGCTAGTAACAACTTTAACAGCACATCACTGACTAAATTAATTTAATCACGAAGTTCAGCGGGCTTGCGAGCGCCGACGATTTGAAAAACACTTCGTACCAATCTTTGTATCTACCAGTGAACCGCACACCCGTGGTAACACTGAACTTGCCTAGATTCACAGGCCTACTGTACCAGCGTGATGCTGATACACTAAGTAGATGCCCAGAAGGCTTGTTACCGTGGCAGTCGATGTCTGACTGACAAGACGGCGTGTCGTGAATTAAATATTGACTCGGATTTGATAACCTAAGCAAAAGTTTATCGCCAAATTTCGTCGCGATTGAAGAGACCCTCTTTTTTATAATGAAGTAAACAAAGTTAACCATGCTTGGAGCATGAACTTACTTAAATCTGGCAAAACTGATTAAAAACACGAATCCTGAAACAGGAACCTAGGTAGGTATTCCGCAAAAACTGCAGGCAGATTGTAGGCGTGTCTCCCGGTCCTCCGATGACGGTACCGGTAGGAACCTCAATTCCTCTCAGGCGGAGGGTATCAACGAGGCTGTCCTCATCAGTGGCGAGGGGTAAATTTTCATAAAGGAAAGCCGACAAAAAAATATATTTTGATCAGTATTTGATGCCTCTTTTAGAGTCATCGGTCTACCTACCACCAAGTATTTCTTTGGTGTAAATACCTATAAGTAGTGAATGTCGTGATGGCCCAGAGGTTAAGGCGCCTACCTCTCATGCACGAGGTTGTGGTTCAAATCCGGGCTAGTACCAATGTGACTTTTTCAATTCATATGTACTTTCTAAGTTTATCTTAGACATCGTTGACATCGGTGAAGGAAAACATCGTGAGGAAACCTGGACTTATAGTTAATATAAGTTTGAAATCGCCAATCCGCCTAGAGCAAGTGTGGTGATCAATGCTCGTGCCTTCTCTGTAGGAGAAGAGGCCTTTGCCCTGCAGTGGGACAGTAACAGGCTGGTATTATTATTATTATTAAATACCTATAGTATATTTGGCAATACTTAATTATTCAATAGCGGTATAATAGTTGCTCTTTCCTCCTAACCTCTAAAGGGAAGCCGATGGGTACCGAGTTGTATGGACGCTTCCCCACTGGTCCTCAGTTCCTCACGATAGAAAAAATAAAAGTTAAGCCCAGCGCACATCTAACGATGCGCAGCGGAGCGTGGTTTTCACTAGTAAACAATTGTTAACCTTGTAGAGGATAAAATAGAGTAAAAAATAAAGAATCGACCATTAATCCGAGAGCAACAACACTGATAGACAGACGCAGTCTGAGTTCCATCGTTCCTACCTTCCTCATTATAAATCTGAGGACTTGGCGGTGCATTATTTTTCGTAAGAGGGAAGCCGATGCTAAAAAACACTAATCAGGTAGTAATATTAACAGATTTTGTTTTATAAATGATATATAGTGGTGTGTAGTCATCTTCAATGCGGCGGAAGAGATACTCCTTCAAGCTTTCAAATTAAAGCCTGTACGAATAAACCCTTAAATGTGTGTTTTTATTGTTTTTACTGCAATTAAAAATCATTTTAGGCTTAAGCTGTCACTTCGCCTCGCCGTTAATAGAGAGTTGCTGTTGTGTCAAAAATCAAGTCTATTCAAATTAGGCTAAGAATCAGCACACAGTATCGGGTGGTACCTATTGCATAAGCCCCCGACGGATATTCCTGGGGTTTTTATTTACATATATATGACCGACTCTGCGAATGCTCAATTCTATTTATTATAAATCTTTTTACGTTCATTAAGATCTCGCGTTACATTTATTTTTAAACGTCGTGGGTTTTTCAATTTTAATTTTGTTTTTATTTTAAACTTTTTGAGGGCATAATCGTGTACGACGTGAATGCCAGCCTTTTGCTGTCCCACTTCAGGACAAAGGCTTCTTCTCATACAGAAAAGGCACGAGCGTTGATCACCACGCTTGTTCAAGATGGATTGGCGATTTCGGACTTTTAATAGGGGTTAAAGTATTAAATTGCCGAAAAGTACTGAAAAATTAAAATCAGTTTTGTTTAATTAAACATATTTAATCATTATAATTAAATATTAACTTAAACTCCAGATTTCATCACGATGTTTTCCTTTACCGGCTGTCTAAGAAAAAACTTAGAAAGTACATAATTGCAATGAAAAAGTCACATTGGAGTTTGCCCAGATTTGAACCACAACCTTGTGCATGAGAGGTGCTGTAACCTCTGGGCCATCACGACTTGTATACTATAATACGACTAGTATATTAAATACACAGAATGTCTTCAAAAAAGTTATTCAAAGCAAAAACTAAAAGGAACGAAAAATTCTCGCGACTAGCTTTTACATCATTTTACGATAATGTTTATCATTCATTTTCATCAAAGAGTTTATTTTCTTCAGTTTAGGGTATTTAAATAAAAAAGCTTGTTTTAAAAAATATTTTATATTGAATATTTTAGCCTAATAATAGATGGTTCTATGATTGCACAGTAGCTACGTGTGTAGTTCTGAGCGTAGCTAGCTACGAAAAGTGAACGTAGTAACTGCTACGAAGGCGCTACAAGAAGCCTACGTGCCTGTCCTCACGTAGCAACAGTCCGCTACGCTGCAATTTCTAATTCTGACATCTATTGGTAACTGGTCGTCTTGCTGGCTTTGGTTTTGCTATTGTTTTAACTATTACCTGTTTTTTATGTTTTATTTATCTTCCACAGTTCTAGTTTATCATTTTGTTACATTGTCTTGCAGATCTATGGATTTAATCCAACTCTGCACATGCAAGCTGGCACACCCTTTTTACCTGGAGGATTCTTATTAGTCAGTTGCTTTTGCTTGAGTTAAGTTAGTTTTATTGTCGGTAGCTATATATTACTGGTATTCTGTATGTTGAGTGTGCTAGCTAACATGTAGTGAATAACTTATTTTAATTATTTTGTAATTATAACTAATTGTACTGTGCAAATTCAAGTTCTTCTAACTTATCAGACAGATGTGTTGCTGGGGAGTTTGTTCCGCCACTTCTTCTTCCCAGCAAAAACACTAGGAAGTGGCGAAGGGTGGGCTTTTTGGGGGACTGTCTTATGTAATTTTGACGTTCAAAAAGTGCTGATCCTCAGCCTAATTTGAATAAATGACCTTTGATTTTGATTTTGATTTATTTCTTCTTAGGTTCATTTACTTCGCGTAAAGTAAAAACTGAACCTTTATTTATTTAATACCTAAAGCACACAAATGTATAGAGTATCGCCCTATCTTGTTACTTTGTGAGGTCAGACAGACAGTCACTCCATCTATTCAGATCCGGTTAAAAAAACTAAATCAAAATTCGTTTATTGAAAAGTAGTCCAAGGGCAAGTTAAAATTACATAAGACCGTCCCTCAAGAAGCCCGCCCTTCGCCGGTTACACTGAAAGCCGACTTCAACAAGTTGGGGAAAGGTAGGACGGATTGTAATACAGCAAGAGCGTATTTTTTTTTTTTTTTTCACACAATACCATTTAGTCCCAAGTTGAGCTTGAGAGCTTGTGTTATGGGTACTGAACAGCTGATAAACATACTTATATATTTCTAAATACGTACATATTATGCATAAATTACACCCAGACACAGAACAAATGATCGTGCTCATCACACAAACATTTGTCCTGGGTGGGAATCGAACCCACGACCTCCAGCATAGCAGTCAGGATCACTAACTACTAGACCAACAGGCCAGTCGTATTTATTTACTGATATCAAAATAATACAAAAATAATGATAGTAAAAATGTGTCATAACATTTGATATATAATATATTACGACACATTATTTATTTATGTAAGACAAATAAAAAATATGTGTCGTAAGTTTTAGCAATATTATGACAGGTATACAGGGTTATTTATTTTCGTTTATGATGCGTTGAAAAATTAATATATGGAGAGTTTGAGCTAAGTTTAGTAGGTATATTTATCAGCTGTTTAGTACCCATAACACAAGCTCTGCTTAGCTTGGGACTAGCTTTGTGTGAAACTTGTAGAATATTTTTTTTATTTTAATACTAGCTGAGGCCCACGGCTTTGCCCGCATGGACGTCGGTTATCGCGCCCAGCTTCCAGAAGGCTTATTTTTAACCTCCATCAAATATCATTATATTTTTGCCAATGTACAGACGCCAGCACATCAAGTTACCCCAATGTGTCAAATTTTCCTAATTGAATATGAACCTTATTCTGTTTAACACAAAGTTGAAAACCGATCAAATAAATTTGACACATTGGGGTAACTTGACGTGCTGGCGTCTGTACCTATACAAAAACTTGACAAATTAGAAAAACACTATCTACAGGTGAGAACAACATCGGCATATACCTAGTCATGTTTGAGTGTATCGCGAACAGACAAACAGACAGACGACAGCGACGCAAGTGCGGATCCACTCGATCAACCAGTCAAAGTAGTACTTTATGTATGGATATTATACCAATCAAGTTCAATTATTGACTCCTACAACTACTACCTACTTCTACTTCAAATACTACTACCTACTCTAGTATTGTTTGCAACATAGAGACACGCAGCGCAGTAGTTTAGTTTAAAATGATGCATTTTGTATCTTTCAAAATCAATGCATTGCAGTAAGGTAGTTAGGTTCGGTAGTTAGGTTAGCTATAGGATAGGTATGGTAAGTTAGGTTAGGTTATATGTATATATACTAAATTTATACCTCTATTTTTAACCCCTAAAGGGATTGAACTTACAAAAAACTGAAAAACTCTAATACTTCATTTTATCGAAATAACTTTGAAATTCAGAGAACTTTCATACTATCTTCTACCCCCTTAGGGAATGATTTACGAAAAAATTTTGGTTACGTGTTTCATGACGTTCAATGAAATACCTTCATACTGAATTTCATGGGAACAATTTCAAAAATGGCAAAGTTTCATACTAACTTGGCGCCCCTGGTTTACCCCCTTAGGGGGTGATTTTCAAAATGTATCGCGCTCCTGACTGTTCTCTAGAAGCCGCGCGAGCAGTCTTAGTGCGGGAAAGCTAAAGACTGCAAAAAATGCAAAAACTAAAAAAAGAATTTTAGAATAGAATAGAATAGAATATATTTTATTGTAAAACACGAGTATACAGCAAAACAATTAGGTATGTGTAAGGTCTTAAATTTAACAGATAGATCTGCGTGTTCTGCCATTTATGGCGTACAAAATAATAGTAAGATTGGTTTTTAACCATACAACGTTTGAGTCTATACATTAAAAATCGGAAAAGAGAAACAAACAAAAATAAGGTAAACATAAAAATAAGATATTTGATGGTGAAAATGTAGAAATATCGTAATTGTAAGAAACCATTTAAATAATATTAATTGCGGTCATTTAAGAATTCCGATATAGTGTAGTAACATTTGGCTATGAGCATTTTTTTAAAATGTATTTTGAATAGAGCGGTAGGCATTTGTCTAATAGGTTTTGGGATTTTATTATAAATGATTGGTGCCAAACAAAGAACACTTTTACGCATCAATGCCGTGGTTGATCTTGGCACATATAGTTTATTATTATCCCGTCGATTACGGATCGAAACATCTGATAGCTTTTTAAATAAGTTAGGATTGGTTCGTATAAAACTTGCTATTTCATAAATAAATAAGGAGGGCAAACTTAAAATATTATGTTCAATAAAGTATTGTTTGCAACTATCTGTTATTTTCAAATCAAACATAGCCCTGATGCACCTTTTTTGTGACCTAAAAATGGTTTCTTTGTTAGTGGAATTTCCCCAAAATATAATTCCAAACCTCAATATAGAGCCAACAATACCATGGTAAGCAGTTATAAGCGCATGGGTACTTATAATAGGTTTCAGTTTATGGAGGGCATAGGCTGAAGAACATATTTTTTTATTTAATTCTTCAGTGTGCGCTTTCCAGTTAAGACGTTTGTCGATAGTAACACCTAAAAACTTAGCTGTATCTACCTTTTTTATAACAGCTAATTGGTGATTAACATTAATATTTGGCGCTTCTAAACGTTGACTGAAGAACATAACTTTTGTTTTTTCCAGATTGATTTTTAAATTATTATTATTTAACCAGTTTATTATTGAATTGATTGTATTATTAATTTCATATTCATATCTATCTTTATTTATAGAGTTTATAATGACTGTGCTATCATCGGCAAAAAGTGACACTGGATAATTAGTTACTAATGGCAAGTCATTTATGTAGATGATGAATAACAAGGGACCCAAGACGCTTCCTTGTGGGACTCCATATTTAACCATACGTTTTTTTGAGGCATATGTTTCTTCTTTTCTGGTGTTCATGTTTATTTTTGTAATGTTTGTATATTGTTTACGATTTTTTAGATAAGATTCTATGAGATTTAGGATATTGCCTCTAATGCCATATACTTCTAGTTTTCGGAGAAGAATGTCATGATTAACGTAATCGAAAGCCTGGGTCATGTCGCAGTAAATGGAACATACTGGCGTCCTTTTATCTACATTACCCATGACTTTATTTATAAAATCAAAAATAGCCAAGTTTATCGTTTTATTTTTGCGGAAACCTTTCTGGTCTTCTGTAAGAATGTTGAATTTTTCTAAATAGATATTAATTTGATAGTAAATGTACTTTTCAAAAACTTTCGAAATTATATTTAATTATTATGACTTTTCACTATTCTTAAATAAAATAAATGGCGAGGCTGTGAGTGAGTAAAAATAAATCCTGCTAGTTTTATTTACATCACATTTAAATTTATAATTAGGTATACGACATGAAAATATATTACTTAATTAACCAGCAATAATCACACAGATAAATACCGAACAAAAGTATTAACAGTCAATGTTTATTTTGTACTAACAACATGAAATTGATGATCATCAATGAACGTAACTTTTTTGTAATAGGTACTTATTGTCTCCCTCAACTCTGTTCAAGATTTTGAGGGTTTTGTTGAAACTTCGATTTGTTAAAACGAACTACATTTATGATACAACTTTTATGGAGAAAATGCATATTACCATCTATGAATTTTAAGAATATAACTAACTACTAACCTCGCCAACATGATCAAATTTAAATTATTAATTTCCAAAAAGTGTTCATGTAACTTGATTTGATTTTTTATGAAATCTTATAGATGGCGCTGCTTTAAAGTTGTCTTTATACTACTAACATTCATTAAACTATATTTCTCTGCCCAAGTTACTTATTAAATGGCGTAGTTTTTATAGTGTAGGAAAGCTAGATAATAGCAAGGCTTACTCAAAAACAACATTAAAAAATGCGTCGTTAGATTACACGCTGTCACAGAGTGCGTCAGAAAAATAAAGATTCACAGCTCCTCCCTCGTAGGTGTTAGCGTGATAATAAGCCTCTTATTTGAAGTAAATCCATGCAGTAGGTACTTTTTGAGTTTAGCCCGGACATACGTACAGACGAAAATTCTAAAAACGATATTTTTGGTTTCGATATTGATTGTAGATCACGCCCCAAGTATTCTTTTAAAAAAATATTCAATGTACAGTTTTGAATTTCCTACGATTTTATTATACAACAATGTATGTATCTATAGTTAAAAACTAAGCTTAAACTAAGTAGAGTTTCTGCTGTAAGTGCAAAACATAACTGTTAAACTGTGTAACTGTTAAACATACTTTTATATGTTTAAATATTATATAAACTTGTGCTTGACTACGATCTCACCTGATGGTAAGCAGTGATGCAATCGTCGATGGTGAAGCGCTCTAGTTTGTTTGTTTGTTTAATATGGACCAAATGTCTGAAATAAAACGTTTTTTTTTATTAAGATTTAAGAGCCTATTCACTCTATAGCCTTGAAGACACCTAAATTATAATAAGGCGGGAAGACTCCAGCTGGTAAGTTGTTTCAGTCTAAAAATGCACATATTATAGATAAATTACACAGAATAAATGATCGTGCTCAAAACACAAACATTTGTCTTAGGTGGGAATCGAACCCACGACCACGGTGTATCAGTCAACTATTAACCACTAGGTCAAGAGGCCAGTCAAAGTAGTACTTTGTGTATGGATGATCGAGTTAAATTATTGCCTCCTATTACTACTACTTTGAATACCTAGTCAGGTATTGTGTGTATCATAGAAACACGCAGCGCAGTAGTTCAGGTTAAAATGATGTATTTTGTATCTTTTAAAAACAATGCATTTCAGTTAGGTAGTTAGGTTCGCTATAGGATAGGTATGGCAAGTTAGGTTAGTTTATATATATATATGTATGTTGTCATTTTAATTTTATGGAACTCAAAAGGTTTTAAAGAGCACATTAGAGACTATCTGAGGTGGAATGCTAAAAATGTTTGAGCTTATTTTTAGTTACTTGTGGAGGCAATTTTAAATTGAAGTGTCAAAATATATCGTGTTTATTCAGGCCTTATAAATAATTTGTAGATGCATTTATGTAGAAAACAATCAAACTGCTTTAATTTTTGTGGCGCTATAATCATTTCTTTGTGTGAATATATCGATCGTAGGGTATACGTAGTAAGACACGCGCTTGACGATTTTTTAGATGGCTGAGGGCCGTGTCCACAACCTTTTATGAAGCCTGGATCCGCGCTGACCCAGGTACGATTCCAAAGCAGTGCTAGTTCGGGAGTGGCATCTAGAGCTTACAAGCAAGGTAAAAGAAAAAAAAAACTGCTATTTTCAAATAATATACTTTTATTGTATTTTTTTTTCTCAAAAATATAACAAAACTGGCATTTTCAATGCGTTCATCTCATTGCACATTCGATTATTAGCGTATTACCTTGTGATGTCTGGTCTTAAACTAAAATACCTAAAACGAGGAGGTTGTAATGATTATAATAGACGTGTTCTAAAATTAGCTTGATGCAATGTTTTTTCATCTCACAACAGGGAAACTAGCTATGAGTGTCTTGTCAGTTTAATCTTGACATCATTGAATGAACGGTAATTTTAAATGGTCCCACTTAACAAAACATATATTTTTTTCTTTTTAGAAAATATTTACAAACTATTTTGGTAACAAATCATAATAACCAACATAAGAATTTAAGTATAAAAGCTAAACCTTAAATGAGAATAAATCTTTAAATACAACTAATTTCATTAAAAATCAAGATTTATAAAATCTCATCATTACGTACTTAGAAGGGAAAATATAATAAAAATTGCTTTCCACATGTCCCGTGGTTCTCAGTGGCTAGACATAAATCCTGAAAGATACCTGGAATAAAGAACCATTTGTGGTTTTTATGACAAGCATTCTAAATAATATTTTTATATTACAACCATTTTGTTTCCACTTCACTAATACCATACAATTTTCAATCTCTAATGCCTTCTAGACATACTTACTTCCTACCTTTTCGTATCACGTTCAATACATTTTTCGAATTTTCGAGAAATATTTCGTCCTCATCATGTAATTGACTTACATCTCTGAAATTTTAGAGCATTTAACCGGTTAACTGCAAGCAAAACTTGGGTACTCATACGGCCGGGACACGATCGGGATAGCGATCTATCCATAAACGTAGATAGGTTTTTGAAAATGGCCGATAACCTTTCTCCTTCTACGCTATCGAGTCCATCCAAAGGTTGTCTACAAGTGATCGCGTAGGACCGCCCATTGTAATACCTTATGTAATTAGTATTTGTAAGTTTTTATGGTCTACACACGGCCACACATCAAGCCATACATTTCCAGTATAAGCTGATCTCTCATTGTAAAGGATTTCCGTACAATGCGAGGTCAGTGTAAACTAATAAATATTCCACACACTTTACACAACGCCATCTAGTAAGCCCAAGCCAAGCTAAGAGCTTGGGTTATGGGTACTAAACAGCTGATAAACATACTTATATACTTCTAAATACATACATATTATAGATAAAATACACCCAGACACACAGAACAAATGATCGTGCTCATCACACAAACATTTGTCCTGGGTGGGAATCGAACTCACGACCTCCGGCATAGCAGTCAGGGTCACTAACTACTAGACCAACAGGCCAGTCAAACTGGAAACGTATAGCTTTATATGTAGCCGAGTGTACAATAAAGAGTATTCTATACTAATGTCATTAGAGTCGACGCTATTACTACTTGAATTTGTAATAGATTTTAAGTTTTCATTGTCAACAGCCATTTCAAACCCTTCAGTGAGATTTGTCAGTATGTTAGTTTTTTAGATTGCTTTTCTGAAACCCGTTTGCGCTATGCTGTTACTAATTTCCATGCTCTTAGAATTTCTTACAAACAGATCCCCAGATAGTCATTTCTATCTAGTAGAAACGGTATTGGGAATCACATCAACATTAATATCAAAGTACATAATCTCTTAAACGTTATCATAATCCGTAATACATAACGCTGAACATAATAATAGATGCAATAAAACATATTTACATAATGTTTTCTTCTAAAAAGGTTAGAAATTTGATTAATTTAATAAATTATATTCGTTTTTTTACCTTTTGTAACTGAAAATGACTGTGTTTCTCACTCTCCGACTGTGTGCTTAAATCATTTATGAAAACATAATTTGTTGAAAAGCAGTTAGTAAAAGCATCAAGTAATAAAATGCAATGTCAAACCCCTGTGGAGATCACCCGTATATAAAAATAAACAACAATATTAAGGATCTGGAAGATTTTTTAGTGTTTTTGTGCCTTTATTTATTTTTATCAAGATTGTAAGCAACATAAAAATAGAAAAATTGAATTCAAAAACTTATAAACCGAATTGTGCAAAATGGCTTGAATCCGCTATTACAACTGAAAGACGTTTTATCTACTGGAAAAATAGATATTTCTGACGAAGCTGCGTCCTCAACATTGCAATAATTTCAACACCTGGCCACAATTTGTGATACTGCTTATTATAAAATCCCAGATCGGTAAAATATAACTATTTAACGTAATTAACATCTAAAGAAGTCATAGATTACACATAAAGGCAATCCCGTTAATCAACAACAGGATTGAAATCGATTCCGGGATCCAGTCACTCATGTAAGTCCGTGAACTAAATTCGTAAGTCAAATATAGAGTGCTCCACTGTAGCTTGTCTCAGGAAACTTAATTAATACATTAAATTAATATCCTATAGCGAAAATATGTAATGTCAAACATTTTCATAGCAAGAACTAGTTTTTAATTTAAACTAATATTAAAGTGTCTAGCTATACAACATCCGAGTTTTAGTAAGATTGACATACAGCTGCGAGCGATGGAAATGTCGCCCTACTAAGTCAAACTTATTCTAAAAGCTCATTTATACGTCTCAATCTTAAAAGTTGCAGCCCCCTAACAGTGTTTGGTGCAACTTTTAACATTGTAATAGGCTTTAAGACTTGACATGTCAGATTTCAGGGTGGAAACTGTTTTACCCAGATTAAAATTGGTACATTTGCTTTACAGCGTCGTGTTTCTGATTGGTTTCGACAGCAAATCGAACAACAGAAGTGTTAGTGTGGTGTGTCGGGTCGGGGCGGGTGGAGGCGCGTCAGTAGTCGAGCGGCTGCGGCTCGATGGCGCGGTCGCCGAGCAGCGCGGACAGGCCCGACAGCTCGCTGGAGTTCAGCAGCAGCGAGTGCTCGCCGCGGTCCAGCAGCAGGTTGGTCAGCGACGCCGCGCTGTGGCCCTCCGTCTCCATGAGGCTCTGCTGAACTTGTTGCTGCTGCTGTTGCTGTTGCTGCTGCTGCTGCTGGAATAATTTAACTATTAATACCACATTAAAAAAGGCAGCGACCCGCGAATGAGACTTGTGACTGAAATCATGAAAAGAAACAGCTGTTCAGTACATTTCTGTGAGTGTGATTGTAACTCGACAAAATGTACTTAGTAAAAACAAAATCATAATGAGTACAATGATCCTTTTTCAGGTTGTGTAGTTATTCTATTACATCTTTCTTTATATAGAAATAAATTTCTATTCGTTAGTTTGGCTAAAACTCAAGAATGGCTGGGCTGATTCAGCTGTTTTTGGTTTTGAAATGTTTGTGGAAGTCCAGGAAATGTTTAAAAGGTGAATAAATATGAAAAAATGCTTGGAACATAGGAAAACAACAATTTTGCTTTCCCTTACAAACTATTCCTTCCTATCAAGCATTTGATGTTCGTCCCGTCGTCAGTAAGGTATATTCCTCTCAAATTAAAGAACGTATTTATTAAATAAGGACTTTGAATCGACAAAATATATGTAAAATATTGGGATTCATGCGTATTTAGATTAAAAAAAAACGAATAGTTAAATAGTGTCACCATGACAACGGATCAACGATTATTTTTCGTTGTCAATTTATGCGATTATGCAAATTTATATTCTGAAATTTATTTTGTTACTAAACTTAACCGCACGCACGCAACGCTGTAGTTTATTTTAAAATTATGAATTCAGTATTTTAAATCTATGCATTTCAGTAAGGCATTTCAGTTAGGTTAGCTATAGGATAGGTATGGTAAGTTAGGTTAGGTTATACAGGGTGTCTCATTCAAATCAGTCAGTATGGGAAAGTCTGAAACATAAGACGAAGATCTGTTCTGAGGAACCGGCATGTCATCGATTTTAATGACAAGAAAAACTGCATTCATACATTTTAAAAAACATCTACGCTAGTAGATTTTGCCTTCCCGAGGTCAGACTATCAGCTAATCGATCACAGGCGCGCGCGCGGGAATATCAAACAGCGTTTTAGTTATTTTATAGTGTTATAAGGTTATTGTGTAAAAAAAAAGTTTCTTTGGGAAAGTTTATTAAAATCATGAATACAATCACGTGTTTAAGTATCGGTCACTAATTACCAGTCACCCTATATACATGTTGTCATTTTAATTCTATCGAACACAAAATAGTTAAATAAGATCATATTAGAGACTCGATTAATAAAAAGTAGCAGTAATGGTAATTATTGGTTTGGATCTATTTATTGCCATTTTATTAAACGTATGTTTATCTAATATATAAAATTGTCGTGGCACAGTTTTTGTAACAAAACTCCTCCGAAACGGCTGACCGATTTGAAATTTTGTGTGCATATTCAGTAGGTCTGAGAATAGGATTTAAACTAATAAAAACTAAACAAGACTAATAAATTGATTCTAAGGCGGAACGAAGTTTTCCGAGGCAGCTAGTTGTATAAAGATAAAATACCCCAGAAGTATCTAAACTAAACTGACCTGTGCATACGCAGGCTGCTGGTGTTGCACCAAGTTAGGGGAGATGTGCCCCATGTTCTGCGGCATGTTGGGGGACACGCGGCCCATGGGGGGCACGCCGTGCATGGGGGACAGGCTCGCGTGCGCCATGCTGGGGGACATGCGCTCGCCCGCCGCGTACGACTGCGCTATGTTGGGCGACAGGGGCTGCATGTTGGGGGACATGGGCTGCATGATGGGGGACATGGCTTGCTGCATATTGGGAGACATAGCCTGCTGCATATTGGGGGACATGGCCTGCTGCATATTGGGGGACAAGGCCTGCATATTCGGCTGAAGGACTTGCAGGTTCTGCCCCATAGGCGTGGGCTGCAAGTGGCCGGGCGAGACCTGCCCATAAGGCTGGTTCTGCCACATTTCTTGCGCGAATGGGTTGCCGTGTCCAGCCGCCACGCCCGGGTGGCTCGAGGCCGGGACTGCCATACCCGCTTGCATGTTCTCCATGTTCCAGCTCTGGAAGAAAAGGTTTCGGTCAGTAAAAGATACATGTATCTAGCCCATTATGCTAAGCCCTTTTTAAACTACTTTGTTGGCAAAACTTCACAAACGCGATGAGTATCGGTAGGTATCTAATATTATTTTACTGGAAACTGGGTAGGAACTTCACAAACGGGTTTAATATCCGTATTCAATCATTGAAGTGTATGTATGCTCCCTAACAGTGCATAACGCAGTAAGTACGCTCCTTTAGAATATAAGTATCATTTTAAGCTAAGTAAGCAGTTTACTCCAATGCGCATTGTAATATGTATTCCCTATAGTTCAGTGATTAAAGTACGTTCAATCGAGCTGTTTGTCTGATTTAAAAGACCCTAGAACCACCAACAGTTCATAGCGACCCCACCATAAGGTCTGCCAAGGGGCAAATTAAGCAAAGTTATTGTTACGCGACTTTCAAAATGTGTAACTCCAAGGTAGAAAAGGACGAGGTATTCTTAAATCAAAATGCTCCTGGTGGAAACAATGACGCCCTACTGAAGGATATCGGAGACACATGGAGCGGGCTGAGCACGATCACGATCAATTTTGAGTTTAACTTTCGGTCGGAACTTAATATTATGATTTGCAATTTTTATTTATGGTTATTTATTCAGTATGTAATTACCAATCCGCCTTAAGTATGATCAACCGTGATGATAATTGCTCGTGGCTTCTCTGTATGAGTACAGGCAATGCCCTGCAGTGGGAGTGTAACTAATTATATATTATTGATATGATACTCAACACACCCGTTAAGTTAAACCAATCAATATAAAACTTATTACAAATATAATATACATGGCAATGGAGTGGCGACCGACAAATCCGATGTCTGACTGGTGGGAATAAATAATGTGAAGCTACAAAATTTATAACTTAATGGCGAATTCGATGTGTACCTGTTCATATTGTGGGGCGTAGGCATGAAGCGGCGGACTGCTTATATTATGATGAGGCGGAGTCCGGTCTGTAACGACACGTATATTTGAATATTAGCACAATAAGCAACAAAACACAAAAGCGAGCTGGATCTTACAATACAATAACGATGGTTGCGATATAGAACTCAGTTTATCTGCTAGGCTAACAGCAAGGTATTTAAAAATCAAGACAAAAGCTGGCTGTAACCCCGTTTTCATACAAACATGACACTTGTGTATAATGGAATTTATAAAAGGATTAATACAGAGTGGCTCATTGACTCTGTTTTTTTTTTAAATGAGTAGTTGGTGGCACGTTATTAGTTAACCCCTCCAACTAAGCTAAACATGAGATTAGCATTTTATGATACTCTCATCTAAGCTTTCTAGTTACACATTCCACGTTTTAAACACATTACCGCGATTGTTTACAGTTGGTATAGAAGATTTTTTTTGCTGTTGGCTAGTCATGAGCACTAAAATTTCCGAAGTGAATTCTATTAAAAATTTATTAGACCTACAATCACGTCTTTGTTGGGAAATTGGCTTATTTTTTAGTGTTTTAATATAAAACGAGTATTTCATCTCAAGGGAATTCAAAACGAATTTGAGAAACAAAATGTTTCGAATAGGCTTTTAAGAAGGTATTTTGGTACTTATGTGTTTATAAATTTTATTTTTTTTTGTCGCTGCAATTGGGGAACACTAGAATATAATAAGACTCAAATTACAATAACCGCTGAATCTCACAATGTAAATCTTCGAAAATAGTCATAAGTGTTTTAAGCTCACCTCTCGGCTCCGACTTGATCTGATGCTCAGGCGAGTAGATCCCTGAAAACGGTAGAAAACATTAGTTGTTGTGTTAATTTCGTACGTAATTTATTACTAAGTATACTACTACAAATAACACCAACACAAAACATGCAGATTAACGCTAAATAAAATTATAAAGGCTTGTAAGGCACTATATTTAGCCACACTTCATACGTCTATCAAAACTAAAAAAATCTAATATTTGGGGTATAAAACATTGTTATTATAACAAATAATTCATATAATTGTAACAGATTTAAATCCGGTTTCTACAACTAAAATGGAAACTTTGAACGCAAAGTCTAACGCAAAATGGGCTATTTAACAAGATTTTTATTTTTAGTCCCTCACATCTAAATTACAAGAAAATATTAAACACATCATTTTCTTTTTCTAATTGATGGAAATATGCTTAGATTAAGCGCATTAAAGTTGAGGAGAGGGGGCTTGTAACGTCATTATCTAGTGTCAACTGTACTGGCTAGTGACGTCATGCGCATTTTGACCCGATGTATCACCGTTATTTTTAGATTACGTGAAAAAATGAAAAAATTGTGTCAGATATTTTCTTGACATCTAGATAAAAAAATTGTCAAATAGCCCATAGCTCTTGATATTATATTCAAAGTAATCACAGTACGTTTCAGTCAGAAAAAAACTCTAAATTGTAAGTATAATCTCAAGATTAAAGAAACAATACAACTTTGAAACAAAATCTTTCGAGTAATATTGAACTTGAAGTGTGGCTATGAACCATCGACAAAAGTGTCGGTCCACAAAAATTACAATTCTCGTATTTTCAAATCGCATCTTATCTGAGCGACTATCGATGTCAAAAATGTAGGAAAATAAGGCGTATTTTTGAGAAATTTAAACTGAAATTAGAATGCGAGTTCTTAAAAATACGGAAATTGCCACTCAGATTATGTGCCTATTTTGTCTTCTTCCGTACAACAACCAACCGTAATCAAATATATTTTACAATACAATATTAATTATACACCCTTGCAGACGATATAAAAACAAAAAAAACCATGCGTTTAAAATATGCCTAACTACACTGACGTAAAGCTAACATGAATATGTGTGAAAATTAATAAAAAAAAACAAGCTAAAAAAACGAAAAAGAAAAAACAATCATGCCACATGAAAGTATTCGTACCTCATGACGTCATTCAGGGTTTTAGGGTTCGGCGAACAGTAAATAAAACCCACATATTTTATTAGCATATTAATAAAGAATGTCGCATCAATCAAGCGTCGCTATTCAACTCTTATCATTTACAAAAACGTTAAAAAAGAAACAGATTTTTATATAAAATTGTTTTTAAATTATTACAAATGCAAAGATCCAAAGTTTTTGACTAATGTACCGTTAAACGGGTCAATAGAAACATAGGGGTGGATTGAAACGGTACTTTGGTGAGTATTTGTCACGTTTCTTAAAAAATGTTTTCTTTTTTAATTAATTGTACTTAATAATAATTTCTAACAAATAACTCGTAAATTTCCTTCATAATAGATTCGTAATATTTTATTCCCCCTTTATTTCTATTCGTCTCGTTTTACCAGTACTATGGGGACAGTCAGCCCAACAGCTTGGCTGCGTAAACGTAATTTAGGCCTCTCACTAAATAGATATAAACAATCTTGACAACGCTTTCGGCTGGGCCGCTACAAACCAAACGACAACACAGATATTAATTTGTAAATTCGTCTAAAACTTCATGTAAGATCTGCCATACATCTCCAAAGATATGTTTGTACCTTATATTACTCAAAGCATGTACCGCAGGCTGTGGTTTACAGGGTTTTTTCAACGTAGATTAAAATAAAACTTTAGCAAAAAAAAAAACACCCTGTAAAATTACAAAGTATTATAATATACATAACCAATTTAGGCAACAAAATGATTGAAAATAAGAAAATCTATTTGTTAAAGTCATCCAAAACAGTTTGGTTCAAATGTACTTCCAAGAAAATGGTTTGAAACAATATTTAGCTTGTTATTAATACTACATATTAGGCTCTTCCTTACACACATATCCACATTAGCTCGCTGTTATGTGAAAACAAACTTTGTACTAATAGCACTTTGGTTGAAAGTTGCAAGCTATTATAGCCATAGCTGCATTTTCAATTCCATTATAATAATTTGCCCCTATAGTTTCTGTATACAGGATCGAATATAATTTCTTTAGGTATATTCTAAGAATTAAGTCTTAACTCAGCTATATATTTCTTTTCGCCAATCGACCCTGTATATTTATACTTTTTTCAACAATAACGTCGGTAAATAATGAAAACGTCCAATAAATATTCGAAAATATAACAAAATAATAAATAACTAAAATATAACATAACAGAAACTTGAAATAAATAGACGACTAGAAACTCGTAGAAGGCAAAATAACATAACGAGTATTTTCAAATAGCGTTTGTATGTTAACGATCTATATTTTATTTAGAAACATCTAACATCATCCGCCATCGCCTTATTTTTTAAATATTTTAATTCATACATAAACTTAGATCATTGTTAACAAGTTAGTAATGAATATTGAATAATGTAAATACAAATAAATACATATTTTAATAAATATTGATTACTGAACGCAAAGATCACCGCAGTGACCTTAGGTCCGTATAATATTGTAGGTACTCATATCATACTACATTGTTCGTAAATACATAACGTCGATGTTAATACACTTATCAATACTTTTACTACTTAATAATTAATTTTTTTTTATTAGTAAAACCACCACTTTTTGTCAAAACCACATCTAACCTACATACATTTTTATTAAAACAAATACTTATTGTTTTACAACATTGACTTAAGTAATCTGTGCCATAACGCATAGCATAAAATAAATATAGACACAATACTTTATGCCATAGATCTCAGTGGTAGAAGACGACATGACCTTTGAGTTACACCAGAAATATTTTTAGATGAGTTTGAATACTATTTGGTTGAAACCATGTTAGAACGTTTTTCCTTCACCAAACCATCTAATGTATACAGGGTATAAAACAATCCTAAGCAACCTAAGACCATTAAAAATTAAAAAGTCCACTCTGTCCTGTACTGTAACAGACAGATGCATTGCTATAAATTAATTTCTTGACCACTTATACCATCAACTTGTACACTTAGGTTGAAATACACCCTGTATACAAACATAAGTAAAGTAAACCTGAACTTACTTTCAAGGTCGTAGTTTCGTAACATGTCGCTTACGACCTTCCGCCGCTTAGAATTCATATTATCTAGAACATTCAAGTTGATCATTATTATAATATATAAATAATGACTTATTGTAGCAACACTAGAATTATGAAAATATATTTTTTATTAAATGAACCATAGCTTTTAAACATAAATACAGTGTGATTTCTATTTATATATATGTATATTGTCCTTCGGAAAAACCGGGTCATTTAAAGTCTACCCGGATATTCAAGGCCATATTCCTAGTTAGGTTGTTTCTATTATATTCTAAAAAAAAATATTTAGGAAAACATACATTTACAGTGAAAATATGTAAACACGTCGAAAACCTGTAAAAAATGAGTAAATTTGGCATTATGGGCGGAAAAAATGGAGCTTAGAGAGACCTTTACCGTCACAGCATTTTCTACTAATACACTTACGTTAAGAAGTAACGTCACCAAACAACCCCTACGTTTTTCACAAAATAAACCATTCCTGTGGTATCAAATCCATTAATATCTTAGAACCGTCGTCACAAACGCGCAATGGACTAAAAAAACAAATTCAAAAACTATAGCTCGTGAGTCGTGAGCTAATCCCGACTATTGATTGTTTTGAAACTTGCTGCCATCTATCGGCGAGTAGTAGCAACTGGTTTCATCAAACTCCGATACAGTAGCGTGTGGGGCTACTGCCATATACAATGCGTAATGTTCTGCGTCCGTTAGATCTAAGTCGTCTTGTAACTTCTTGAACTGAGTAGCGTCGAGAGCAATAACGCTTTCAGCTACGAGTATAGTGTCGCCATCTGTCGGCGGTAAGGGGGCTAAGCTTGCAGGACGACGCAGAGATGACTGAGAAGCTGTCTTCTCATTATCATCACCATGGAGGGAAATGTGAGTGATACTGTCAGCGTAACTCAAGCCAGTACCGGACGCGTTATCTTTCAGTGACGTGTGGGATACGGATGATTTGAACTTTGATGGACGCATTCCAGAAATGCTGCTAACAGATCTACCTACAGGCTTACTCTTCGCCTCTTTCCTACCCTCGGATTTGACACTAGGAGCGGGAGACTTCTCCTTCCGTCTGAACAAGCGAGAGAATAATGAGCGTTTCTTCACCGGCGGTAACGCTGGTTCACTTTTTGCAACCGTCATTTCTGAGTTAACTTTCAAATTGTCGAAGTTACGGGTGACGGGGATCTGCCGACCTGGCTTCAAGATGCTGTCGACGGAAGTCTGACTGCTCTTGAAGGGTTCGGCGGACGGCGCCTTGCGGACGCGCTTGGGGGGCAGGGGAGGGGCGCGCTCGTCATCAGTGTCGCGTTTCAGTGGACTGAACTCTATGATAGGACCGCGGTAGGTCTGGACCTGCACGTCTTCGTAAGACATCGGATCCGGTTCGGAGATTTCTACAGGATTTTTAAAGGCAAGTTGCAAGCTAGTATAAGTTCCCGCATCATTGAAATCTTCGATATCCTCATTTTCATTAGTTAGAGAGGTGGAAATATTTTCAAGGCGAGTACGATTCTCCGAGTAAATCTCATCTAATTCCGCGACCTGGTCTAAAAGTTCGTTTAAGCTTTTCTCATTAGTGTCAATGATCTCGACGTCTGTGACTTCGAGGTTACCGTTGACGTCGGTAATGGTCGCGGAGTCGGCCTCATCGGAAACGTCAACGCTGACGGAGTCGGTCGTGGAGCTGACGAGCTCGGGTTTGTCCGGCTTGTTGTTGTTGGTGTCGGTCCTCTTGTCGAGGAGGAGGGTGAAGAGGGAGAGGTCGGGGAGGGGCTTGCGCGCGGTACCTGTGTACTCAGGGATGTACTCGAACGGCAGGGAGTTGCTGCGGGCGTTGTCTGATAGTCTCTTCAATTGGAAGTGGACCTGGAAATTGAAAAACAAATGTTTGGAGTTGATTTCTCAAGAGTTAAAGAACGCTATTCACAAATATTTTACGAATTTGGAAGGAACTAAGCTTAGTCCACGCCTGTCGTTGTGTGGTCCGGTGTGCTAATAAGTCCAGACCCAGGTTTGAAGTTGCGAGTTGTGTAACATTGCACCAAGTTATTACATTTTCCAGGTCGATTAATACACTATTAATAACAAAAAGACAAAGTCTTACATTGACATGGTCAGCGGTGTGGGGGAACTTGTAGGCAGGCGTCTCGAAGGCGATGGCGACCTGCTTGTGCACGAGGATGCGGATCGCCGCTTCCTCCCACACCACGATGCCGTTGTCTTCCTGGTAGAACACCACCTCTATGTCTTCTCGGGTCACCTAGAATGTGGACATTCATATTTTTACTATTGAAGAAACAGACCCTTAACTTTTTAAATAATACAACAGTGTTATCTTGTAAGCGCTGGCAGCATCACCAATGTGAGCATTATAGTTGGATGGTTGTTATAATTAACTCACAATGAAGAACCAGGTTTAAATTCTCCCCCATGTTAGAATAAGCATTAGGAATTAAGGACCAATCCTTGTGTGCATGAAGCTGACTGCGCTTGATGTTTGATAATATTTCTCACCTTCTCGCACAGCAGAATAACCTGCGTGCCACCCCTGGCAGTGCCAGAACAGTGGCTGGAGCGCATGATGAGCAGGTCACTCATGGCCTTCTTGTCGTAGATGACGTCGGAGACCACGGGCGTCAGCGGGCGCCGCAGCCGGCCCGACTCGTCCGGGAGGAACACTTGGAAGCATAGCCGGACTGCGTTCAGATCTATGCTTTGAGGATGGTTCTTGTGGTCGAAGTTTTCTGGGGAAGAAGGAGATTTTGATTAGAATCTCTTAAAAAGTACATCAAAGACGTCTTGTCCCCCAAAAAAGTTGCCTCGAAAAAAGTGTTTTGTAAAGGGTGTCGTAAGTCGTATCCATTTATGGCAACGCTTGGTTAACTATGAAAGGAGACATACGTTGTCTTTAACCGATAGAGGGTGAGCACAGCATCAGTTAAGGTCCTAGATCGAAATAAAACTACACCTGTGCTTGTTATAAATTATGCCTTTTCCTGGAACTAGCTGCTTAAACTATTCCATACAGTTTACGTAAAGGCAAACATTTACACGACATTATAAAATCGTAGCAATATACCAGGAAACTGTATAGAAAATAGGTATCACGCACGTCTGCGTCTTGTATTTGTCCTTATCCCAAACCACCACTGTGGCTTCGTTTCGTACATGGAAGCATAAGGCTGCCCGCCCACGTCAAAGTTTTTGTAGCACCAACAATAATCGGATCGGTCGGGATGCACCATTTTATTTCTGAACAACTTCTTTGTGGAACGTGTGCGACGTGTTATTACCATCAGTATCTATTTTCTCCTTTAAAAATATCACCGATTAAATTCAGACGTAGGGAGCAAGCTTTATGCTAAGCGATGTCCAGTTTTGCGGGTGTGATAATTTTCCCTCGTCATGATTATTATTTATTTTTTAATTCTTTTGTATAAAGTTGGGCCGATCGTCTTCTTTTATTGTCCTTTCTAATTGTGCCTTTTTTATTCAGTCCTTATATACGCGCCGAGACATCGGTGGGTGATATGCGGCAAAAGATCGACTGTTCGTAAAATTTAGTCATTATGTGGAGTTTAGAAATACCAGTAATATTATAAGCAAATAAAGATGACAGTCGAAAAGTTTTATACACGAAATCAACCTACCCAGCTCGGCAATCTCCTGTGGCACGATGCAGTGACGCGCTTATTTGTTTATTTTATTTACTGTATGTAAGGCTCAGGTGACTGTGCGGGTTAGTGTTCATTCATCGGTCATCGTAACTGTTATGGCGGCCAACGGTGTCGAGTGAAAGTGACCCGGGATTCCCCGAACTGACGTCAATGCAACGCTAATCGAATTTTGATTAACGGCTTGCTTTTAAAATATAAGTGTTTATAATAGAAGGTTGGTAATTCCAGGGTTATGTAGTCCACCTTCTAATCCCACGTAACGGTTGGTACAAAGAAAGAAAATTAACGTACCTATTTGTTTTACAATTTAAATTTCGCAGTAGCTAAAAATGACGTGTTAACGCTATGATTATATCATACTCATAACATACCGCCGAATAAATATTTTGCGCCATATGCTAATATTTGTTCTGATGCGGAAATCGAGGTCGCGATTCCAAACACTACATCGCACGACACCGCGCGAGGTTATTTGGTACTCGGACACAAACAATCAGATGTAAATAGGCATCCACATAAATAGTGTAGACATAGAACAATGTTTTGTATCTCAATCCTTTATATCTAGATTCCAATATTTCCGTCTTGCCCTTACCATTTTTATGCGGAGAAAAATCATGTCGGATATTTTCTGCTGCTCGGAAATTGTTATCAAAGTGGACTGTTTGCCAGTTCTAAAGCGCTTTATTGTGATTTGTGTATCTAAGTAATTCACACCTTGGTCAAGTCTAGGCTAGAAAGTGCTTCCGCTGTACCTAGTACTGCTAACTTGTTCGTTAAGAAGCTCTAAAGTCATAACCTGCACTATGATATCTTTCCTACTCCATCTGTTAATACAAGATAACAATTCCCTGTTTCGCGGGTTGTATAACTAAAAGGCTTTTAACAAGCTTAATACCTGATTTCGATACCGAATTTTGGATTATACATAGACTTGGCAAAGAAACCGTTTTAAGCCAAAATCTGTGGACTAAAACCCACTTTCAGTCAGCTCTGAGAGTCGACGTGGTCCTGTTAAAAACAAGACTAGACCCTAGAACCACATTTCAGTCCATGTAGTTTAGTTTTTAACGGTATATTTCTAAGAATACGCAAAGAGACGCTTAATCTATTAAATTTGTAAGAAAATTTATGTAGCGCTAAACAATGCTGTCGCAAATTCACAAAAATAATACGGTGCATACGAGTATAAGCACAATGCATCCTGCAGTGCGATTCTGGTCATATCACCGCGTGAAAATGGAGGCGTAGTGATGGCGAATTCAGCTGTCATTCCATACTAATGCAAGGCGTTGACAGTTCACTTCACTCAAGTTTGCACGAGGTGACTTTACTGAATCGACCGGCTGATAATTATGGCAGGAGGTCCTACTTTTTAACCGACTTCAAAAAAAGGAGAAGGTTCTCAATTCGGTTGTATATTTTTTTTTTTTTTTTTTTTTTAGGGTTTGTTACCTCAGTACTCCGTCATTTATGGACCGATTTTCAAAATTCTTTTTTTGTTTGATAGGGTATACTAACAGATTGGTCCCATTTGTATCAGAACTCATTTCTGATGAGGGATCTTCGAGGAATTGAGGGAACTCCTCAAAAAATATAGGCAGACATGCACCAATTTCAACATTTTTAGTAACAAATGAAGCATTTTCATTTAGAAAGTAACATTAGGTGAAGAAAAACTGATGAAGAAGACAGGCAACGGAACTCTTCAACGCATAACAGCAAATTATTCGCGATTTCTATAGTCAGATGTCTATGCTGAGCTTTTGTTTTTCCTCAACATAACATTACGCCATTCTATTTAAAAGGGGCCGGCAGAGATGTACAGATTAATGTTTAGAGATAGAACTTCTTTAGCAAGTGTTATCCAATTTCAATGATTCTTTCAAGTTTTGAAAGACTTTCTTAACATACAAAGAAACTAAAAATTACAAAATAAAAACTTTTTTACAAAAAAAACAACCGACTTCTTAAAAAAAAACTGACAGGTGAAAAATAACTCCAGTTTCGGAAGTCGGTGGCCAATAATGAACAAAACAAAACCACCAAAGCCATAGACTTCCGAAACTGGAGTTATTTTTCACCTGTCAGTTTTTTTTTAAGAAGTCGGTTGTTTTTTTTTATATGAATCAAATAATCTTCCACTTACTTAATACATATTATAATAGTTTACCAACACAGATATAAATAAGATTATTGCATTTACTAATCTATAGATGCATGTTGACCGAAAATAAAGGTTATTTTGTACTGTTATTTGTTTATTTAAGCCTGTTGATCTCATCATTCAAATATGTATGTTGTTTCTAAGTGACTTCTGAGTGTGTATGATTGCGAGATGTGAGTGGGCAATGTTTGTGACCTGTGGGCAACACTTGGCAACAACTTCGATCCTGCGTCTTCCGCATTAAGAGTGTTAACCTAGCTACCTTCGTCAGGTCGTTGGTACATTTGGCGTTGAGCCCACCATTCTTATATTGTTTATATATTTATTATTGAAGATTGAATCTCTCTCTGAAGTCTTTCTGATTAGCTCAATTTACATACCATATTATTAAAGCGACAATAGCCCAATGACTAAGGCGTTGGACTGGGGATCGAGAGGTCGTCAGTTCGATCCTCACCCATTGCACTATTGACGTAAATCCACTCCAGACACAAGCATAATTAACTTAGTTGGAGGGGTTAACAAGACTACTAGTAATGTGCAATCTACATTGCTTAGTAGTAAGTTTAAAAAAAAGATTAATAATAAGAAGAAGCATGAATCAAATTATTTACCTTTTTTTTTTTAGTCGAAGCCATTAAACGTTATTGCTATTTAACGTGGCAATGCTGCCAGTCTTATGGACACTTTCGTTGACAGCGACGAACTTTTTGATGCTCTACGAAATTTTCTATCTATTTTGTGCATAATATTGCGTTTTTTTTTAGTTTATTAGCTTGAGAAGTGGGTAGGTATGTACCTAACAAGAATAGGTACAATTGATAAAAGGGATTCATCGAAAGTTGACTTTTTTTTACTCTTTTCATTTTGCGGACAACAATTTTTCTTTATTCTTTTCGTCTAAAAACCATTAAGTTTTTGGACGAAAAGAGTAAGGAAAAATTGGCGAAGTCCATCGTCTGTTTTGCGACCCTCAAATGCGAATAAGGATCTTTCTGTTCCTTTACAGTTCCGGAGGAAAAAATAAGTAAGGTTTTGTCCTCGGTTACGTCGGATCAGCCAAACTAGTAATTAATGAATGCCATTATAATATGATGGCATCAATGCTCGGCGTCGACAACAGTGCGCACTACCTATAAATCGTAGTTTTAAAACTGGTTTCGGTGGCGTGCACGCACCGAAACGTAAAGGACAACGCTTTCCTACCTTGAAGTTTTACCGTATTTTGTTAGAGTTTTCCTGTTGCATTCAAAATTTGAATAAAAATTAGAAACTGTTATAAGGACATTTAATAAATATATATCTGAATTAGTTCCGCTGGAGCGGATTTGATTACGAATTCAACCATTTTCGGAGCTTTTTTCCTGTTGATATTAGTTTGTGCAGAAGATTCAATGTCACGAAGGACAATACAAAAAAAAAATATTCTTACCAAACAACAAATTCCAGTGGTAAATCTTACTTTGAGTCATTTTCTTACACTCCGGGCCAAACAAATATGCGATCCAAATTTTTCCAAACATTTTTGAACTCGAAAATAGCTCTCAAACTTCCTAATGAGACAATTTAGTCTGGTATACCAGTCAACACGAGACTTAAGTAAATGTTTAGCGGGTTAATAGGTCGCTGAAAGAGGCCGGCCGCGGTTTATGGATATTTCTGGTCGCTCGGCTATTTCTGGACCGACGGCTGAGATAACATTTTACCGAGTACCAACCTTACCTAGAAGGTTTAAAGTCTAATTTGTATTGTGTGCGGCTTGTCCAGTCAATCGTATAATGCGATCCAATAGATGTGGCTCGCTCGGAACCTGAACACGTTTTATTGTTGAAATTTTCGTAATGATAGAAAGCTGAGAATATTTTTACTTATTTTTTTATATGCGTTTCTTTATTGGTGATCGAGAATTTGGGGAGCAAATACGATAGATATCAGAAAATTTTATGGTTATGTAGGTGTAAGCTAAAACTGTTCTTTAAGGAAAACGAAAAAATATAAGATACTCGTACACTAATAAACAAGAGGTTTTTTTTGGGTATCTATTTAGTATTGATGCAACGTAATAATAAGAAGTTTTGTATGGCAATATGTTAGATCTTGAAGACAGCCAGTCAAATAAAAACTTCTCTTAATCTAGATGAAGAGTCAATTCGAGATTTAAATAAGTAAATATAACGTGTTTTCTCACGTTTTTAAATAAGTAGGTAGCTGAATATCAAATATTTTACCATTAGGGCTTATTCACACTGGCTCCGTCGTTCACGATTGTCATCGTTATAAAACGCGATGTCATGATGGACGGTCGTTCACTAGTTCACTACCCATTGCGTACGGAACCGTGTTTTTATCACGATTCGGTCGAATTTTTGTTCACATTAGTTTCGTGATTTAGAGTTTAGTTGGGGGAGAGCGGGACAGCTAGGGAATGCAATCTCGTCTCGCCGAGATCCCGATCTCGCGAGATCCCGGCCATATTTTACGAGATTGTATCTCGTCAAATTTCGTACGAGATCTCGCGAGATAACGAGATCGACAAATGCAGCGTGACGACGTGTATTTCTAAGGCCCTATCAAGATACGCGCGCGAGTCTGACGCGTTCTGTAATACATTGCTCTTTAGTACGAACCTCAGTAAGTAAGGTATGCAACATCCATATCAATGAACTTAAAATCGCGTGTCATTTCGCAGCTACTTCGTTCCTTCTGGACAAGGTCATAGCGCGGCTGCGCGCGAACTGAATCCTGGCCGTTGCCTAAGTATAGATAATTATTGTTTTGTTACCAATATTGTAAGAATTTGAACTGATTAGCTACAGTAGGTATAATAATTATAGACATAAACAAATGTTATTAGAGTTAGAGACAAAATAATAATACTCTGTTGATTTTTAAATAAAATCTTACATTATTTTTATAACTAGGCAACGCAGTTTCTGTTTAATTACATATCATGTCAATTACTAGTTCTTAAAACAAGCATTTGCATATGTTTTAATTGCGATTCTTCCAATCTCGCGAGATCCCGTAATTTGCGAGATCTCGCGAGACTGGGTTTTGAGTCTCGCGAGATCTCGCTAGGCGGAAATCTCGTACGAGATTGCATTCCCTAGGGACAGCCAATCCGTCACCAAAACTTCACGATTGGTGTTTTTATACGAACGTGTTTTCAAAGCTGATACATGATTTAAGACGATTAATCAAAAAAGGAGGAATCGTCTTCGTGTAAATGAGCCCTAAACGCGTACGCGTCTCATACAAAACTGATACGTTTGTATGGACAAAAGTTGAATGGAGCTGAATAAGTGTGAATGGATGACTCTTGGAATGTAATTTTCAAACGAATAAATAATAATCAGGACAAATAGGAATAGACGAATAATGTATAAGTAAAGAAAACCTATATTACTATTTATGGTAGTAGGGAAAAGGCTGAGTAGAAAACAATGACTAATATGGGGGGTCAATTCCAGATTTTTTTACATGAATAAATGTAACGAGTTTTTTCCATTTTCGCAAATAACTGAATATATCAAATATTTTACCATAACCATAATCGAATAAATAAATAATTGATGAATATGTAAAAGACCTTGCTGAAGCCGGTGAAGTTTTCTATTTCTATGATTTCAGTATAAAATTCACACATTAAAGGGAATTCCATAAAAAAAATACCTGAATACTTATAATGGCGTCATTCACTTTCTGAAGACTTGCGTATAATGTTTTGTTTTATTGTACATTATGAATTTTAAACTGTTTATGTATTACCGATTGCATTCTGACAAATGTTAATTTTATTTTGTTGTTGCTCTGTTAAGGCCCAAGTCTGCATTTCAATGCTTGCATCTTCATCATCATCTAGTCACACGCCACCGCCAATATGTTACACTAAAAAAGTCACAAGTAAAAAAAACTCTAAACGCTTGCATGGATCCTTATCACCTCGTGTGTTACTTTCTCATTCATATTTACTACTTCACGCCTTGCGACTATACATACTTACATTCACAAATGAATGCACTTAACGAATAAGATTACACGCATTTGCTTAATATAAAGACGACCGTATAGAAAGGAAGAACCGATTCAAATTGAGCAGGATTATAGTAAAAGATCGTCGTGCGGGGTCTTGTCCTCTGCCATCATCATCCGAAAGATACCCCCCCCCCCCCAACGTCACATCCTCCAGATCTGAGCTTCTTACATCAAGTTGACTCCCACGATCCTCGTCAGGGTATTAGTCTACCTTGTAGAAGCCTTCCGGTATTTGTTGCCACTCCAGAACTTTTGGGCACCATCAGCCATCCTTTTTGTAGGCAAAGTGCCCTATCCACTGCCACTTAAGTCCGGCAATTCTTTGGAACTAGCAGACGGCCCGCGGTTTCACCCGCGTAAGTCCCGTTTCCGTGGGAATACAGGGATAAAAAGTAGCCTATGTGTTAATCCAGGGTGTCAGCTAACTCCATACGAAATTTTATTAAAATCCATTCAGTAGTTTTTACGTGAAAGAGTAACAAACATCTTTTCATCCATCCATCCTCACAAACTTTCGCATTTAATATTAGTAGGATATGTCAGTTACCGTCAGTTGTTTGTCACCTTTTGGATAATTTTTCATTTTTTTACTCTAAACTGTATTTTTTACTTGAGGGTGCAAATAAACTATCTATTTATTTTTTTTTTTAGTTACGTTGGTTTTCCCACGGATTTCTTTTTTTATTGTTTTCTGTTTTTTAGTTTACCTTAGCAAGTAAAGTACGATCTTCTTTTCATGTGGCTAGTCACTAGATTTTTATGTCGCCCATGGGTCTACGATGGTAGGCAGTCACACCATGTTGATTATTCAAGCATTCAGTTAGACTGGAAGCCAATCCCAAAATTCTTGGGAAAAGGCTTGGCAGTAACTGATGAATCGCTTAAATCCACAAGTTAATCAACCTATAACAAGTCCTGTAAGCGTATAGGATAGTCATACAAAACCACAAGGAGTAAAGTCCACCTAGCATACTATAATACAGGTTACATAGCCGGACCCAAACCTCATAAGAAAGCGGTTAGGTAACTCTAGTCTGTAACACGGCAAGTTCCGGTTAGCGTTCATTGCTGTTCCAAATATAGCTGCTGTTTCCACTTAGCCGTGTATGGCAATCATTACTTTAATTGCTTAGCTTATACGGATGAATCTAAAAGCAGCTGAGTGGATTTAGTCTGTAGAGTAATGGTAAATTAACATATTTACATAATATTACGCCTGTGGTGCCCGAAGGGTTAAGCAGAATTGTACTTCGTCAGTTATGTTTAAGTCCCATGTAGTAGGGGGCGACCGTATTGATATTTGTTTGACCTAAATGCGGGATCTGCATGATTTGGGATTTGAATGAGAAAATAGGGTGTTAATTTGGAGTTGTTTTGTAGAATCTTCTTCTTCTCAGCCATTTTTAACCAGTTTGGTGTGGGCCTCCTCCATCCTGTCTTAAGCTACTCCCAACCAATTCATCCCTGCAATTTCCTTGACATATAATCTATTCATTGCACCTGTAGTCTAACCTAGGATTTTTTTGCACCAAGGCTTTCATTCTACGGACGTTTGGCCCCATGGCCAATGTTTTCTGGCTATGGGCCATTAGTCTCATCCCAATACAATTGATCTCCTTGAAACCTTAACCACGATATGATATTTAAAACAGAGCAGAGATTTCTTAGTCACAATATGCACTCAATCACAGGAAGTTGATAAATCTATATGTTTGATGTGTTTGAACACATTTGTTTTATTGTAGTCGTAAATCTGAGTCAAGTAACACTCGCTTTATGTTTATTGGTGAGTTAACGATCGATATTAAACAATGTGCTATTAATAGATTTATTTACAGGAAGCTTCGGTATATAAAGGGGCTGTTCCGCAGCATCCGACGCATGGGATATACTAGTGACTAACTCTAAGAAGAAATAAACTTGGAGGTAACAGCCAAGTTCAGACATTATGATGATTAGATCATACGAGGATCGTGCAGATTTTTGTCTGAGATAGTCTTTTAAGGAAAGAACAACACAGATTTGAGTGGATCTGCCGGTCGATTCAGTAAAAGTCACGCCGTGAATACTTGAGTGAAGTGAACTGTCAGCGTCTCGCATTAGTATGGAGTGACAGCTCAATTCGCCCTCACTACGCCTAGAATTTCACGCGGTGATTTGACCAGAATCGCACTGCTGTACAGTCAGTGCACGTATTTGTCTGTAATCGGGCTTTTAATTTTTCGAACGATAAACTATTGCCCAGACAGTCGTTATCATCGATAGACAAAGTTGTCTGGGGCCCTGTAGTTCGCTCGGATTTTTATATCTTCCCATAACCTGGATCATTATTTAACACCGTAAGGAAGGCCGTTGTTTCGAGTGCGAAAATATAGGCTAGTAAATAATAAATTAATGATAATTCTGGCAGTCTATCAAAAACCGGTTTTCCTGCAGTTTACATAGTCTGACCGTAATCGTATCATCATTTTATAATCCCATTGTCATTTTCCCAAATATGTTCTGATTCACGGTATTAGGTATTCCCACGCTAGTTTATCAGATGGCTTTGCTGTTATCAGCGCGTAGTTGGGAAAGTCCATGTACAGCAGTAAACAATGGTGAAGATAGACTTTCCTAAGTAAAATGTGACAATGTAGCGTACCAATTAGGGCCTTTAATACCTACGCCAAGGATTATAAATTTTTAATTTACACAGTCTCGTCATCAATGAATAAGAGATAATGGTGATACGATAAGCTATCGACTTAGATTATAATAAAAAAAAAGATAAGGACCAACACTTTTTTACTGGGCGAAATGGGTAATTTGCCTCGTCATCACACGTAATTGTGCAAATAACAATATTATGTGGTGTTATCAGCGAAGCAATTTTGGTTTTTACAATAAAATACGTAGTCACTTTTATTGATGTTAAACACTAATAGGACTAGGATTTCAAATTCGTATTTGTACTTTCAAGTTTATCTTAGACATTACTGAAATCGGTAAACAAAAAACATAGAAGAAACGTGGACTTTTAGTTAACATAAATCTAAAATCGCAAACCCGGTTTGAGCAAGCATGGTGAAACGCTTAAAGTGCCTTCTCTGTATGACAAGTCGATTACGAGTCTGCACCAGCTCGCCTACTACGAATACAGCTACTTAGACTATTTTCCTCAAACAAAGCTTTCGATCGCGCAACCAATATCAACTCTATTTAAAATTACTATTTCGAAACGTTTCAACATTCGATCTACGAGGCTAAACTGCGTATTCGTCAAGTGGTTACTAATTTAAAACCCCGCAAAGCTTTGATGAGTGAAATACATTATTAGTGAAGTTAGTGTATGGAAGGTTTGGAAACAACCTGTTCGGGGTAGAAATAAGATGTCTGAAGATTTTCGAGATAAGAGAAGAACACAAAATATGACGTCTGTTTTCCAATAGTTAAGGATGATTAATACTTGTATTATCTATCTAGCTCAAAATCAAAACTCATTTATTCAAATTAGGCTGACAGTCAGCACTTTTTGAACGTCAATAAGACAGTCCCCCAAAACGCCCACACTTAAAGAAAGAAAGAAAGAAAGAAAAAAATAAAGAAAGAAAGAAAATATATTTATTTGGGAAACGAAATTAAACAGTTCAAAACTAAAAACTAAATCCAACATATATAACAAAAAGACCTGTGCGAGCCCAAAAAGGCCCCTATTGCAACTTTCCAGTATTTTTGCTGGAAAGAAGTGGCGGAACAAACTCCCCTAGCAACACGTCAGTAACTGCCAACTTTCAAGAAAACACTGTTTTGTGTAGCTAACGACTTTTTCCCACGATAGGAAGGAGGAAGGAGAAACTACAGAACACGCACTTGCTACATTAATCCTTGCATACTCCTTGTGCTCAATCATCGGTCATTTATCTGGTCATATGAGCACCTGACCCTTCTTAAGAACATTACCAATTAGGTCAGTGTATCCCTCCTATAGGGATATAGGTAGGGTTTTCATCATCATCTGCCTAGCCTATTCCTAACATTGTTGGTATCGGCTTCCAGTTTAACCAGATGCAGCTGAATACCAGTGTTTTACATGGAGCTTCTTACTGTCTGACCATCGCAACCAACCAGTTACTGGGTAACACAATACCTCTTGGTTAAACTGGTTGTCAGACTTTCGGGCTTCTGAGTACCCGTAACGACTGTCAAAGAGATCTACAAATCACAACCGAGACCTTGACGTGCTTTCCGAAAATGACCATTAATTACAATAAATAGCTACTCTAAGCAATCTGAAAGGGTGAAAGGGACCAGCGATGCACATCCTGGAACCATGAGTTCATGACAGGATTTGGAACCCCTCAGCATTGAAAATTTTTTTCGTAGGTACTTACCAAGTTTTTCTTAATGTTCTTTACTTTAAACTGTACAAGAACATGAATTCTATCTCAATGTGATTTCATATGAAAGAAGCGACTCATTTGGTCATTAAGCAAAATTTTCATGGCGTTAGATAGAAACGATGAATATTTTCAGTTTAAAACAAAAATTAGGAAAACACCGACAATTTTTTTTTGAGCTGATGGGTCTTAAATTATGTTCAGTACTCTTTTGCTCGAATTTGAATAGATATCCCTGCCACCCTGTATAACTCGGACCTAAGTTCAAGGACAGTTTTCTTCAATAAACAAAGAAACTAGCACGCGCTTGGCAGACATGTCAATAGTAAAGGTCTGAGACAAAGAAGGGGCCAACGACCGACCTTGACGACTGGTTTAACGGGTAATTATGCGACATTTGAGCTCAAATACTACATGTTGTGATGAATGGTCGGCGAGAACGGCTGGGGAAATCAAGATCAAGATGCTAAGTAGCTTTGGCTGTACAAGCAAAAAGTATTTCAGACCAGACATCTATCGTACAATGATGTGATGTGTGTGTGTGTTGTGTGTGTGTGTGTGTGTGTGTGTGTGTGTGTGTGTGTGTGTGTGTGTGTGTGTGTGTGTGTATGTGTGTGTGTGATGGACGGATGTTTTAATCGTGTTGTGGAGGTCAGATACTGAGGCGATCCATGTAAAATACTGGTATTAGGACAGACAGGAGCCGACCCCGGCATAGTTGGAGAAATGTTAAACAGATGATGACGTCTACGTATGATAAGTCTATGAAGAACACGAATTGAAGCTGAATGAAATGATTGATTTCGGTAATGATAAGTTCAGATAAGCTAGGCCTCAGGGGGACAAGGATATATAAGAGTGATTAAGAACAGATGAGACTGTCGACTGGAATAAGATAACGAAAGGTCAGTGTAGTGCTTTAGTAAGCGGTATCTCTTCTAGCAAATAACTAGAAAAGGCTAAAGAATATAAATAAATATTGAATGCTGATTAATAAAGCTGTACTTAGCTAAAGCTTGTTTTTTTTATTTCAACTCGCTAACGTTCGGAATTCAATGAGTATAAAAAAAAGTTTCTTTGGGAAAGTTATTCGTATTCATGAGAATAAACACGTGTTTAAGTATCGGTCACTAATTACCAGTCACCCTATATAGCCACAAGCTCCTCTTTTAGAATACGAGTATTTATTAAAAAGGACTTCGGCCGGTATTCGCCATGAAGAGTGATTCGGGTGATGCGTTAAATCTTACTCAATATTTAAACGTAGAATGGACCTTTAAATAGCCATTTTAATGCCATTTCAGTGGAAGTAAGTCTTATTGGTGGCTGCTTGACGTCAACGCACTCGGATGTCGAAAAAAATCACGTCATCAAGTGACATTGGCTAATGCCATTCAAGTGAAACAGCTTCTTATTTACTGAGATGCATATAACTGGGTGGTGATTACTCTGAGGCTCTTCGCTACTGGAGAGAAAGTGGGGTAGGTAAAAACGTTTTGAATGATCTTTTTGAAACGCGTTAGTTTTGAACGCGTTTTCTTTTTGACAATGGGAAAAGTACCTAAAAAACTCACGGCATTGAGAGAGAGAGAGAGGCTTTTCGCTGTTTCAGGATAAATATCAATGGGCATAGCAACCGATCAACTTGCCAATACTTGCTGAGATCATCTTCATCACTCTCCTGACATTCCAATTTAAATGAGATCGGTGTTGTAGTCGTGTTAGTAATAGAAGATGTAATATAAAATCTAGTGACATTTTCGCTTTAATCACGGGTATTGCATGAGTTAGTGCCGGTGACCATGCGCCAAAGTAGGCATTTAGTGTTATTAATTTTATTGACTGATATGACCTATCTGGCCACCAGACGACCTATCTGAACTAGATCTAAAGGCTGCGCTAAACAATAAATGTGTTGTCCAATCTTATATCAGCTCAATAACTTTAAGGGCTAAATAGGGTGTTACTATAGGCGGCGTTAAGCGATCTCTTACAGGCAACCTTTGGATAAACTTGATAGTAAAGGAGAAAATATATGCAGGTAGTTTGTGGTGTATTATTTACATATAGGTACATATATACCATAACTATTTTAATAAATACATAAAATAAGTATAAACGATACAAAATTATATTACATAAATACTAATTATATCGTAAAGTAACGAGGTGTTGTATTAAAACGGGTATATGACCTTCCTCCTTCAGCGTCGATTTCTCATCAGGGAATCGGTAGCGACCTATCAGGGAATTAACTTTTCGCGTACGAAGTTGCACCTTACTCCGGCTTTAGATATTGTGAACTGCTTTAGCAATCTTCGAGGTATTCGACAGACTGCTGCTATATCCATCATACAATAGCAACAGCCAATATCTATACTAATATTAAGAAGCTGAAGACTTTGTTTGTTTGTTTGTTCGAACGCTCTAATCTCAGAAAACTGGTCCAATTTGAATAATTCCTTAAGTGTTAGATAGCCCATTAAGGCCCAGGAAGGCTATAGGTATTCCACGCGGACTAAGTCGCGGGCAGAAGCTATGTAATATAAAGTTATTCAAATTTATGCCACTTACTTCTAAACGGGTCGACCCTCAGCTTCTCCCTCACAGTGAGGGCTTCGGCGATATCCCTTCGCTTCACGCACTGGATGCCGAGGTTCTTGAACTGGTACTCGCACGTCTCCTCCGTGACGCGCAGAGGGATGGTGCACACCCCCCTCTCGCAGCGTTCGCGACCCACCAGGTTGTGGGGGTGCGCTCTGTAGACAAATCATAGTAATTTTAGCCATGGAGCATGATAAAGTACGGTCTGTTGATGGGATTACGTAATGTGTTTTAAATAAAGTAGGTATTGGCAGTGTGCATTTAAAATAAACGAAGGATTCAGAACCTCAAAGTCAGAAGTCTGACACTCAGTTTAACCAAGATGTATCGTGTTACCCAGTTGGGTTGTGGAGGTCAAATAGGCACTCGCTCCGTTCAACACTTTCAGTTTCATCCAGTTAGACTGGATACCGAACCCAATGAAGTTGAGAAAAAGCAAGGCAGACGATGATTTAAACTTCCAAACCGAACGACGAAAAATAACTGTCTGCCCTGCAGGCCTAGCCATATTACAAATTCTATTTCTATTCTATTTCTATTATAGAAAGAAAATGGCGTATATGGGATCAGCTGTTTGTTAACTGTCAAGTATATTTAATTTTCAAAATCTACTCGATAACACTTGACAGATCAAAAACAGCTGGTTTCATATTACGCCATTTTTTTTCTATTGTCGCTTTATCGATAACGATAGTAGAAATAGAATTTGTCATGGCCTAGCCATACTACATTCTATTTCTATTATCGTAATCTATAAGGTGACAATAGAAAGAAAATGGCGTATATTTAATCAGCTGTTTGTCAACTCAACAACAACAACACAACATTTCAGCCATAGGAAGTCCACTGCTGGACATAGGCCTCCCCTTTAGATCTCCAATAAGACCGGTTAATGACAGCCTTAATGAGGTCGTCTGTCTACCTTGTGGGTGGACGTCCTACGCTGCGCTTGCCGATACGTGGCCTCCACTCGAGAACCTTTCGACCCCATCGGTCATCAGTCCTCCGTGCTATGTGCCCTGCCCACTGTTTGTCAACTGTCAAGTGTTAATGAGTAGAATTTATAATAGGTATGGCTAAAAATGAAATACAACAAACAGCTGATTCCATATGCCATTTTCTTTCTATAATAGAAATAGAATAGAAATAGAATTTGTAACATGGCTAGGCCTGTTCTATCTACAACTATGCTCCGGATTTGGATCCTTAATATTTGTACTTTATCTACATGGTAAGAGGCTTTTGACAATAAGAGGGACAATACTAAGCTGGTATTATAAAACCACCATGTAAACATACTTACTTGCCACTTTGATTATTTCTAAGGTCAAATTCTGCGAGTGCCAATTGAGTGTGTGCATGAATCGCATATTTTATAATTTATCAGGATTTGTCTACGGTCACTGACCAGTCTGCCTAACGTGGTGACTCGGCATGATATAACACCCATTAATTGAAATGGGCGGAAATCGGTTGCTATCGTGGCATGTGATGCGAAGGAATGAGGAGCATTTCGTGAGGAAAGCGTACATTACGTAAGAAATATTGATGGTAAAAAAGGTGACTATTGGCAAACCGATGTAAGGAGTGGAGGAAGAAGAATATTTTGATTTATAACTTATTATAACTGATTCTAGATTTTTAAATCTTTAGCCGTATTGACAATTATCAAACTACATGAATGCGCCGACTCCAAATAAGTTAGGATAAGTACCTACAGGAAACTGATGAATTGACTTATAACAAGCTGAACTCAACGAATTTGCGATCGCCATAGTCACAGTACAGCTGTACAGCAACACCAGCAGGTATATTTTGATCCATGTTCAAATATTATTACGTAAAACAAGTCAAACAATGTCTGTACAATGTCTGCGGTACAGTTTTATGCCGGGAGACCGCTAAGTCAACACAATGCTGGTGAACACTGGCTGCTCCGTAAATAGTTGATCATGAATAAACATGCGGAGGTAATTAGGTATGTAGCAGCCTAGCAGCTGCCCCTACAACACATTCATCACGAGCTTGTCGTGCCGACGTTAAACACTTGAACAATGGTCTTAGTTTATTAATCATATCTTGTTTTTTTTAGAACTTAAGGTTAGAACTTTAGAATATAAAGAAATTTGTGATCAACCAGTGAGCTGTCTTCCAGGTATTTTTTTTTTATTACAAAAACAATATTAGTTTGCTGCTATTAAATTGTAGGGCAAAGCCTCCTCTGTTAAATAGACATTTCGCGAGCATTGATCACTACGCTTGCTCCCCTTGAACAAGTATTGGCGATTTCTATTTATACTAACTATATGTTCAGGCTTCCTCACCATATTTTCCTCCTAACCTATGTTCTGTTTTTTTTAAGCAAATCTTAATTTTTTCTATAGTAATTAATTTACTGATCAGCTACCTGCCAGCCCAGTAAAATTAACAGGCGCACCAGTCCATCGAAAAGTAAACAACCGCTGGCGAGGTCTGTGGGTCTGTTCATCCATTACATATCGAGATCTATACATACTCTCTCTCGGAAGCAACAACGTTAAGCCATGATTTATACATCTATGACAGTTGATACAGGAAGAAGTCAGAAAGTCTGATCAACCAGTCTTTTCAAAAGGTGGCGTGTTACCCAGCAACTGGCTACTAAAAGCGAATCATTGTAACATAATATTCTAAAGTCAAGTGAATTAAGAAAGTGTATGTCGTAACCAGGGAGCTGTTCATTCATCATTTGGTAATATGACGTGTCAAAGTAATCGTTGTTAAAAAGAGACAGTGCTATTTGCCTTGTATTGTTGCTCTCTTACTGGGACAGTCATGACAATTATTGGCCAGTCGGGTGATCGGCCAAATGAATGTTTCCGGTCAACTCACAGTTCAGAGGCCTTAAGCAGAGCGTGCGAAATAACATGATATCATAACATCTCGCCTGTTTTCTGCGAAAGGTACGGCAGATGTGTAGGTAGGTAGATACTTGTGGAACACTCGCACTACTCCTGTTATGTTTCAAATCGTATATTAGGGAGCGAGTCTGCCTTCAATCAAAGCGCGCGAAGTCAAAGTAAATTATAATTATTAATTCTTAGTACTTTATAGGTATTTGAAAATACAACTATAGGTACCTTTTTTGGTTTAAAATTCGGCAATCAACAATTAGTGTTACACATATAAATAATTGAAGTGTTAAAGCCTAATCAATATTTTGTGCGAAACCAGTATTTTCAACGCTGCTTGGGGTATGAGAGACGCACAGGACCGGTCGTTATGGACATTTGGTTGGAGGAGGTCTATGTTCAGAAATAGCCGTTTTTCGGCTTAAATAATGATGAGATGCTTACCTGTAAGGTTCATCTTTGGTGACACACGACACGACGATGACCACCTGCCCCGTGTAGCCGCATATCTTAATAGTAGGGTAAGTCTTGTTGTCCGAGGTGCTGTTCACACCGGGTATCGAGCCTGCTGACCGGCCTTCACATTCGTAGCGAAATCTGTTGACAAAAATTTTACAATTAGATTACTTAGTTCGTGCTTCATCGTCGACCACATCATCGCTTACCATCAGGTGGGATAGTGATCACACGCGAGACTATTGGTAAGTATGTTTATCAGTTGTTTAGTACCCATAACACTAGCTCTGCTTAGACTTAACGCTATCTAGTCCCAAACTAGATGGCGGTGAGTGAAAGTTGTAGATATATTTATTTTTCATTAATAATACACAAACTTTCTCATTGTAAGGACAGTTTTTGTTGCATTCATTCACTTGCACAGACGTCAGCACAACAAGCAACCGCAAGCTAAAAAAAATCCAATAGTAGGAATAGGGTAGGGTAGTAGTAGGAATCTTATTGTATTGTTATTAAGTTGAAAAACTATCAAATAAATTTGACACATTGGGATAGCTTGCTTGCTGGCCTCTGTACTATCTATAGTACTTACTTGGGCACTTAGCGTAAGTAAACACAGTCTTAATCTTTTATACAAACTAAGCTAAAAGTAATAATTATTTCTTTAACGTCAATAATTACATGGGACGCCCGCTTTTCGCCATATTCTATTGCTATCGGACCCTGAAAGTACTACAAACAAGGTGCTCAATTAAATTACTTCCTTTAAGTAGAAATTTTCTGATACTTTTACACGTTATTGTTGTACCTACTCGTATAAGCTAGGTGATGTAGGCATATTCTATGTGATCGATCCCTATTCCGGAACCAATTTACCATAAAACCACACATTTATGGTTGAATCAATTCTTACATTTCTCCACACCTTTCATATACACGCTGTAAGATCCCATTTAACTATTGATTCCACACATTGTAATCTATTCACAACAGTAATATTTTCTTTTGTCCAAAAATAATCTCCCATGTGTACGACCTATTTAACAATGCATTCTGGGCAGCAATCGACGTGTAATTTGTAGCCGCCTGCGCATTGCCAAGCGGAACCGGCTGCTCTAGTGTAAACATACTAAATTAACTAACTTTATGAAGCTATTAGTTCGCAGTTTTAGTTTTAAAGACTATTCCGTTGCTTCCTGTATGTGAAAAGCCATCTGTGTACATAAGTGCAGCCAAGCTTTTGATGTATAGTTTAGTAGTTTTTAATCTACATACAAATGTATAGAAGTTTTGATGGGTTTCTCAGATTCTGTGGAAAATCTATCGGTGTTCAGACACGAAGATGCAGTAGTGAGAAAGCTAGGAGTTTTTTCATAACTGCTGCTTACACTGACTGATCTGGTCCCCTCATTCTGTGTGGTTCTTTCCTCAAAAGACCATCTCAGACACTAATCTGCCTGGATCTTACATGATTTGACCAAGATAATGACTGGTCTTGAAAAGAGACAGGCCTCTGAGTTTCTTTTGGTGTTTCTTCTCAGAGTAGTCAGATAGTGAAACTCCAATCTCATCTACTAGTTAAAAAAATGACGTGTAAAAGTGTTTGTGGAAACCTATTTACAGAAATAAATATCATTTATCGTTGTTTTTAGCCTATTTATTTATTTTGGATTTAATTATAAATCATCATGGACCCTTTCCGAACTACGTTAAGGCCGGCTATCCAGTCTAGCCGAATACTGCTGATTACCATAAGTTTGACATGGAGCGAGCAAGCCAGCTATTTGACCTCCACTGCACACAGCTTCTGGGTACCACGGTTGGTACAACTGTTTTTCAGACTTAAGAGAGGTTCCGGCAACCCGTTCCCGTTGAGCCGTAGTGTGCTTACTGATAATTTGGTTGTTTAACTATAAACCCGAAGCCCTAACTCGTGATCCTTAATTAAGACAACATACATGGCTAGCAAAATATGGGTGTACTGTCTACCATACAAACCTATCAAGGAAAACAGCCGCAATAAGTAAAACACAAGAATAATAAATAAGGACAATCTTTTAAAAATAACACTAATAAGAACTGTATCATCAATGCACTACGTTTCTATCGGGCATTAGCAGTGATAATGATTTTCCGCGAGCATAGTTCCTAGTCACGTGTGCCTAACATAACAAGGCAACGTGGGCGCTGCATACTAAGATAAAACGACCTGGCACTTGAACTGAGGACCACAGAATAGATATGTTCAGAAGGCACGCTTATTGTACGTTTTTCGCCAAACGGGCCGCGCCTAAGCGCATTCAACACTGTGCTAAAGAAAATTCGGACTTGTAAACAATAGTTATACCTAAAAGTTAAGATTCACGTTTGCATGGAATTTGCATGCTATAGACAGCATGTAAATTTCTTTCTCTACGTACAAACGCTTGTCGACGAGTCGCCTCATGCTAGTAGAAATGTCAGGTTGGACAGAAAGAAAATTGTCGTGTCTCGAAAGAAAAGAAATTAAGTGTTCATGCTACGCGGGCAGGAGTTCCAAGCAGCACATTCCATGAAACTTAACTATAGAACTATTGAAGTTTGAGTTTCCTTAAGCGCAGTGCGAAATGCGCTTATTCGCGCCGATGCGCGGCCCGTTTGATGATAATATAATCATACATAGGAAGTAACCAAACTAAACCCGCAAACTAAACTAAACTGCGATCTTAATCGTATATACATCAAGCGTGTCATACAGGATGGAAGAGATTTCGGCGTACAGATATTATGAATTTAGTAGGTTAGTCCGTGCCCTGCATTACCTGAGCACTCTTACCCGTCTATTTCTTTCTAATAAAGGACAAGTAATGCAGAGCAATGACTACGTGAGTCTGGAACCCCCAGCACCAGAATAACGAAACCCAATAAGATTGTGTATTGTGAATAGACTGTACAGTTTAAAAAAAAACATAATAAAAAAAAGAAGAATATGATAAAGCCCATGAAAAAAATGGTCCAGAATCAGGTGGTGTGATGCAGATATGCTTTCCACCCTATACCTCTGTAATATAGTAATAACACCAGAAGAATTTCATACATTCAAGTAATACGCCACGTGTAATACGGGGCGAGCCTATTCTAATCAACCGGGAACCCAAAACTTATTGTCTAGTTTACGTGTGGGGGCGTTTTGGCTCGTTGTTTGAAGTTGACCTTTTATACTTGTCTATTTAGTGTGCATTTAGAGCCCAACTCTGTGCTATGTGTATGTAACGCCAAGCATTCGGTGCGACTGTACGACTGAACTTGATAAGTTTGGCGCCACGACTTCGAAGTTATTTAGATAGCTACCGAGATTCATCTAAGTACATATACAGGAATAATTTGGCTATAAAACGTTTTATAGAGTTGTTGGAAAAGATATACATAAACACGATAAATGGATTGTTTGCAGGATGTTATTACTGAAAACGGGTGAGTGTTAAAATGAGCACTAAAAAAGGATGCGGAAGAAATAATGAAAAACAGACACGAATATTGAGGTTTTTCAGTACATTGTGTGCCCGAGCCTAGTGTTAAATGCGGAACGCCACACGATACTTGGACAATGGCAGGAGAAATATTAGAAGACTCTGTATAATAATAATTAATTTTATGATTTACATAGCTTCTGCCCGCGACTTCGTCCGCGTGGAATAGATACTTTGGGCTAACGCTAACTTCACCCGCGACTTCGTTTACGTAGAAGGTAAAATTTTTTTTACGTATAAGGAGTTTAAATTTGTTTTTTACAATACAGTAGAAGGTTAGCCACTCCTAGCTGATGCCCGCGGCTTCGCTCACGTGAATGTCGGTTATCCCGCCCAACTCGGTGTCAGGCATCCGCATGCCAATGTACACAAAAACTTGATAAATTATAAAAACTAAGAGCTTCCTTGAAAGCCACACAATCCATTAGTGAAAACAGCATCGGCGCGTAGTTATTTTTGAGCTTATCGCGAACGAACAGACAGACAGACGGCCGCGACGCAAGCGCAAATTTACTGTTGTGGGCACTGTGGGCACAGGTACCCACAAACCCAATTGTGGTCAGACAGAACAAATGATCGTGCTCATCATACGAACATTTCTCTCGGGTAGGAATCGGACCCTCGACCTCCGGCATAGCAGTTGGGGCACCTAATAACTCTATCAGCAGGCCAGTCAAAGTAGTAGTTTATGTATGGATGTTATACCAATCGAGTAAAATTATAACCTCCTACTACTACTACTTCAAATAATAGTACCTAATCTGGTATTGTATGTAACATAGAGACACGCAGCGCAGTAGTACAGTTTAAAATAATGTATTTTGTATCTTTCAAATCCAATGCTTTTCAGTAAGGTAGTTAGGTTAGGTAGTTAGGTTCGCTATATGATAGGTATGGTAAGTTAGGTTAGGTTATATGTATATACATATTGTCGTTGTAATTCTTCCTCAGAGACGCTTTGATCTTAATTTTTAGTAGTTTATGTATGGATGTTATACCAATCGAGTAAAATTATAACCTCCTACTACTACTTAAACTAATACTTAAAATTAAAATAATACTACTACCTACTCTTGTATTTTATGCAACATTTGTTCAAAATGAAATACTTGTGACGATTAAGTATTTATTCGAATAAGGAAACCATGTTAATTTGAACTTCCTCGCAAAAAATGCATTATTTTAGAACAAATTTGATTTCCATGAAAAGGGTTATAGTGGGTTAACCTTAAGGGATAGACATTTATGCTGTCGAGGACTTTTTTTAGAACTTTTAAAGAGAAATAATTTCGTAATTTCGCAATTTAAACCGTTCACGCAGCACACGCAACGGAAGCTTTTTCCCGCTTGCAACATTTATTATTGCTGCTCCGCTCCTATTGGTCATAGCGTGATTTTATATAACCTATAGCCTTCCTTGATAAATAGACTCTCCAACGCAAAAAGATTTTTTCAATTCGAGCCGGTAGTTCCTGCGATTAGCGCGTTCAATCAAACAAACAAACAAACTCTTCTGTTTTATTAATATTATTTTTTATTTAATTTTTTTCTTTTATTTTGATAGTATATAGTATAATAGTATTATATATAGTATAGATAGGTGTTACAATAAGCCAACTTGTCGCTAAAAGTGATATTTTACAGACAAACCTTGGGTGGACTTGATAGAGAAGGTAAATTCATCTGAACTCATTATTATGAATTCATCATTATTTCACATTTTTATTATTATACCCGTAAAGAAGTGACAGTAGCCCTGACTGCAATGCCGGAGGTCGTGGGTTCGATTTCCACCCAGGACAAATGTTTGTGTGAAGAGCAAGATCTTTTGTTCTGTGTCTGGGTGTGATTTATCTTATGTATTTATCAGTTGTATGTTTATCTGCATGCGTAGCATGAACACATTGAACACCGAAGAAACGGCCTTTGTCTACAGACGAATCGGCATAGTGACAGATTATATAGACAGGAACCTCAATCTGTCAAATTTCTTTCAATAAACTGGCCTGCGTAGCATGAACACTTAATTTCTTTTCTTCCGAGCCACGACAAAGACCGTTTCTTCGGTGATCATGCTACGCGTGCAGTTGTTTAGCACCCATAACACAAGCTCTGCTTAGCTTGGGTCTAGATGGCGATGTGTGAATGTTGTGGAATATTATTACTAAGTATATTACTTATTAGTGTGGAAGAGGCTATATTTTATTTTTAATACTCAGCAGCGGGGGTTGGGGGATGTTAAAGTAAGAAATGCACGCCGACGAAGGCGCGACAAAAGTGCTAGTATAATGATAAAATAATCCATGACATGATTTATGCATATCAGTTGTCATTGGTTAGTGTTGATCTTCCTTATTTTGCAACAAATATGTTTGGGAAAATAATGAAATTACGCAATGACTCCTACATTTGAAACTACAGTAAATTACCTTATAAATATTGATATTGTAGTATGAGTACTTATGGGTTTTTTGTTGCTATCAGTCAAATGTGTATGAGTGTACAATGGGATATCCTAAAGTTATTTGTGGACCTCTATGTTTACCTCATAACTTGGGTATTTGACATTGTGATCATTTGTGGGGTTTATTTATAAGTACCCAGTTTGTACATGTTTGTGTCTCTGTTATTATGTATTTAGTACAATTCTTAATTATATCATCGGATAAGGAAGTTACCGCGTTGTCATTATCTAGTTATGATACATACATAGCCCGCGGCTCTATCTGCGTGGATTTCGTATTTTGCCTTCAAACTTTAACGCCCTCTTCTTTTGTACCCTGGCCGTAGTATTTAAAGTAAAATATTTTAGAGTAAGTATACAAATTCTAACGTTCTACAGCAGTAGCTTTCCTTATTCCGTGAAAGAATTGTAAAATTTGGTTTTGTAGTTTTTAGTTCATCCATTACAAACAAACAAAAGATCAAATCTTTATCTTTATAATATTTGTATAGACTCATGCACACAAAGGGTTCCGTATCAAGTCGAAAATCGCTGAAAGAATCACGTGCAGGTACTGTAATGGAAAACAAATAGGTCGGACCGTTTTCCAATGATGATTTTTTTCATTCAATTATTTTTTATTTATTAGTTGCACGGACGATTAACAGACAAAATCTTGGCAATCGGGTAAAATGAAGATAGAAGATTGGAAGCTAATCAAACTTCGACCATGTTGTGAATTCGTTAGCTTACTGTGCTGTAAATCTGTCTTATAAGCTGACTGAGATCTTTTTCTTCAATAAAACAACCACATCATAACTTGTTGAACGTTCACAATAGTTTTTTTTAAGTAACTTGTTTTATATACTTCGAAATAAACTTAACAAAACATATCTGATCCAAAACTCAAAAACGACTGGTTTTTCCTTTCTAAAACAAACTACAAAACATTCGAAACGTATTCGAGAACCCCTTTCTTTTTAATACCATAAACTAAAACCAGCCAGTATAATCATAGACATAAAATCCTATTCCTATCGTAGAATATGGCGCTCTGTAGTTTCTGCCTACCCCAATGGGAAAAAGGCGTAAGTTTATGTATGTAGGTATGTAAAATCCTATTAAGCTATGAATATATCAACAGACCAAGTCTTTCGCCCTCAAAAACAACCCCTAGTTATACTGAATCGTACATGACTAGATAGATTTTTAAGAAAGTGTCTGGCAGATGACTAATGAGTGAATAAGCAACACAGATTGCAATTCGCATGCACTTAATTTTAGGATACCTATCTATATGCATATTTATTTAGATTTTGTGGTCAAATTGACCACAAAAAAAAACAAAGGCGATGTGTCATATACCATTAAGATATTCAACAAACCTGGTGGGTCTTTGACGTTATTAGGTATGTGTACTGTTAATATTATACTCAGCGTCTAATGAACCATTTTAATTTAAACTAACCCGCGAATTCGTCGTTTTATTCCTTTGTATGTCGTAAATACCTAATATTTTGTATAGAGCATAGAATCTATACTGTGTTTACCAGAATATATCAACTACATAATCTATACATTCTATACCCACCTACTATATGTCTCTTTTGCAAGTGGTCGTGGCATACCACCTTCTGGTTATGAATACATTTCAATTAAGATAAGCTTAATGCACATAATAGAAACAGGGCTGTAGTCAGTTAAAACAAACAACTAAATATTTGTACTAAACCAAACTAAAGAAGACAATATCTAGCACATAATTACACTTAATTATCTTACAACCATTTGATTGCAATGCAGTCTGCCACTGGTCACTACAGGAAAATAGGGGAAGTAAATATCAACAAACAAAATGTATAAAAAAAAAATCCGTGGTAATAGTTAGGTGCAATTATTCTAACATTGAAATTGTATGTAGGCACGTTACGTACAGTCAACCGCGCGTCTGTTCAACATTTGAATATCAAAACCGACCTTATGTCCCACATTGTCGAATAATTATATCCATACCATGTAGGTAGGTATTCTGTATATGATTATAGACCCCCCAGCGTTAAAAATATTTCCAATTTTTACTTAAAACTAAATAAATAATAAATAAATAAAATGTTTATTCACATAAAACGTTACAAAAATAAAAAGTCTCTGATTTCTGTGCTAGGTTCGAAGACCTGTGTTACAAAAATCAGTATCCTCTCTCATATTTAAGTGATAAAACAATAATTCTATGCAAATAAAAGCAGCAGAATTGTTGTGAAAATAAAAACTGTAAATAATTGTGAGAAAATTCCGTGAGACATTTAATTAAAAAAATATAATTCACCCACTGTTTCTTTTAAAATGTCATAAAATACATATGACGAAATCATGATTTTATGCAGTTTAAAGTAGAAAGAACACCAGGAAAACTTGGAAATTAAGAATATTTGCCGAAAAATTTAACGCTAGGTGGCTTCAAGATCATATAGCTCTCAATAAAAAATAAACCATAACTTTCACACTATGCCATCTAGGGCTAAACTAAGCTGAGCTTACTAAATAACTGATAAACACAGTACCTAGTACATACATACATTATTACAGATAAATTTAATCCAGACACAACAAATGATCGTGCTCATCACACAAACATTTAATTGTCAGAATGTTAACTTGAACGTGCAGTTGACTGTACTGCTGTATGTAGTCATTGTTTTATAGTGGTGATTTGTGACTAGAAGACACGACAGTGGATCAATTTGATAGAATGAGACTGAATCTATTGGTAGGGGTAATGGTGAATAGATACTGAATTATGACGGCATAGTTTAGACGTAGGAGAATTTTCATGTATGCCGTTCGTAAGTAAATGCCAGAAATTATGAGGTAGCATTTGGTAAATGAGTCGACTCCCAACAATTGTCTTATTTAGAGCAATGCCAAATTGTTCTGGCCGCATTTTTAGTAGGTACTGCTGTGCCTTCAAAGCTGCGTGAATATGCAAGAGCTTATGGTGTGGTATGCGTATGATTTATGAGAAAAACACTGCCTGATTCATATTTATAAGGACATAAACAAACAGTCGGAGCCTGACCGGTAGTTGACATGTTTATTAAAGTAATTTTATGGGAATAAATCTTTTCATCATTAGGTATTATCTAAGCGAAAACTTTGGATGCCTTTTTAAGATCCTTCGGCGGGTTATGTGGTAAGAAGTGTAAAACGCTAAAATGGACCAATTTAGGCCAGTAGGGTCAGCACCGAAAGAGAGGAGCGCAACGGAGTGGATTTTGTCAAGACACTCGAAAATCGACTTTAAAATGATTAAAATAAAGTGCAAGGCCCGCTAGCAGCTCGCGAGCGTGCGTGCGCTTGCGCTCCTCTGTCTGCACTGAACCTTAGGCGAGGCTTCGCCTTATAGCCTCCTAATAACTCTGTACGTAGTTCTATACTATTATAATCAAAGAAAGAAAAGAAAGAAATAATATTTATTGACAACAGGTGTCTCATGCACACGCTGTAAAACATGAAACTAACAATTAAAAACAGTAAAAAGAAAAAGATAAGTGAAGATAGGTAAAATATACGAATTTAGACCACTACTTTCCATAAATACACCTTTATATATTCACTCTGTACCTCAAGAACGGTTCGGTTCTTTAGCACATACTAAATCTCAAGCTGACGATCGAATACACCACAAATAAACCGTTTTCAATGATGTTCTAATTTTAAATAATGGATGATGTCAATGTCGTCTACGTAAAACACATTGTAGTCTATCCATTTTTAACCATAGACTACAAATAGTGTGCTCTTGGCCTTGGACTAAGAACCGTGGTCACCGACTCTCTACGAGAGTTAAGATGTTTTTGGAAAACAATAACTCGCCACTAGTAAATTGATCTACACATCCGGTAATTAAAATGCTGACTATGAAAAACAAATAGGTACTTTCTCCATACCCTAATATTTTATGTAAAAACGATTTCGTCTTCTTAGGATTACGTACCAAAATCGCAAAAAGGAACCCTTATGGCATGATTCTACCCGTTTGTGTGTTATACACAACAGTTTATTTCCGATACCATTATTCCATCGACAACTTTAAAATAGTTGTAAGCAATGCTTGATCTAATGAATTATCGGAGATGTTTTAATTTGTTCATCAAAACCATATTATTTAAGTTTTCATTTACCTAGGTAACTGATAGATAATGACAGATGAGATAGGATTATAAATGTTTTCATTATGCCGGATAATTTTAGCCTTACGATGATGAAAATCGGAATAATTCTGATTGACAGTGAGTCACGTTAAACGATGTATATGATTTAGCATAGTATTTTAGTAATCATCTAAAAAAAATCGGATGTGTGTAAATTTTACTTAGAAAACGGGGAAACATTACTCCAACTAAGTTGCGGAACCATCAGCGGGCCAGTTGTCTCGATCTTTGCTAGTTTTTTTTTAAATGCCATAAACAGGAGCTAAGTATAACAAACTTAGTCGATAATGTATTTTCTTTCTTTCTTTCTATAATAATAGATTATTATCCAAAATTAAAACCCACGTGTTGGACCACAGCTAAATAAATTTACGCACAGACCGATAAGGAAAACAAATTATTGCAAAAACCTATATTTTTTTCCTTATTCAATATTAATTTTGTACAGTATAGGTTGCAGACTTTCTTGACAAAGAGCGAATACTAAGGAAAAACTATTATGTAACTCCTACAAGTTAACGCAACTCACGTCACATCTAGATCTCTATAAAAACCTATTTTTAAAGAGTAAGTTGGAGTTTCTTGCCCATTCCTCTTCATATGAAACTAACTTTTGGAAGGGAAGGGAACTAGAAACATTGTCGTGTTTTATTAACTTTTAAATCTCGACAAGGTCTAATTCAAATTATTGATTTGACATCTGTAAAATTATTGGAAACTTGGAGTAGCGGAACTAATACAAGGGTCACCTAATATGGTTGTTTCCATGTGTGATAAAACCATTTTTTTTTTTACTTAGACTTCTCTTATTGGTGGGAAAGTCAATGAAAAGAAAAAAAGGAGAAAAAAAATCTTTTTTGCAAAAAATAAAACCGACTTAAAAAAAACCACTAACCGATGTAAAATAACTCTAAATTAGGAAGTCTGTGGCTTTGGTGGTTTTGTGTTATTTATGATGGGCCACCGACTTCCGAATTTAGAGTTATTTTACATCGGTTAGTGGTTTTTTTTAAGTCGGTTTTATTTTTTGCAAAAAAGATTTTTATTTTTCCATTTTTAGTTGTTTCCATACAAATATTTGCCATGAATTTATTTTTATATTGTTATTTGTTAACAATACATAATGGTAATAGGGTTATCTACTTATCCCTAATAAATGAAACTTAACATACCTAACTGTCGAAATCTAGGTATATTGTACACATCTGCGTACCCCTCAGAGCGTACAGGCGTGATGATACATCATGATGTTGCATAAACAATAAATATCCAAGCGATTCCAGCAATCACGACAGATTTGCCGTCCATTTTTGAAGAGTTCCATTGTATATCTCCGAAGATCAGCACCAGATCTTCACCAAATTAAAATGGGACCACCTCGGAAGTATACTCTTTCAAATAAAAAAAGAATTTTGAGAATCGGTCTACAAATGGGGGAGAAATCGCGTAACAAACACACAAAAAAAAAAAAAAAAAAAACATACCGTCGAATTGAGAACCTCCTCCTTTTTTTGAAGTCGGTTAAAAAGTGAAGAAGAAGGCTAAGTACAAGATTAACAGATTGCACCATGAGGCTCCGTGGCTCGTTATTCCGAAACTACCCCAACAACTGGAAGCCAAAATTAACAGTGCCGACCACCAGAAAATCCATGTAGGAAACGGATAAACCTAAAACCCTTGCATTATATAATATCAAACTTTGAGCTTACATAAGTAATAAACTCGAATTTCTAGTTATCTAATTACCTTTATTAAAAATCCGAAGCATGCCGAATTTCAATAAAAAGTTGGAATAAAAAAGTAGTAACAATATAAGCGTGGGCGCCGGAATGCGTCACTGTTCTCGTTTTCGGTATCACCTTCAAGGATGTTATTGTACTTGAGTTCAGTAGGTAATTCCCCGTCGCATTTTACCTACTTGTTAATTATTCCACTTCCTCTTATGTTGCTGTGCCGGTCTTGGTGCAAAAAAAACTATTCACGCTGTAGATGACTCGCGAAATGTGGAAATGAAATTGCTTAAGTATTCATACGAGCTCGTGTTCGGATGGATTTAGAAGCCACTTATGCCCAACGTGTGTATACAATATCTAATAGTTTTTACCAGAACAGGATTGGGCCTTTAATATCGGTTTATTTACTACTACACATTGTTAGTATTCGCGTTTGAATATCAACGGGCTTATGGGCAGTTTCTTTAGTTAGTAGTTTGCGTTAACGTTATCTTTAATTTACGTCAAAATGGGAACCATGTGATTCCTATTATTGTCACCAAACGATGCTTGTTCAGTTTAGGACACACGAGCTTACAAAGTATTTATTATTAATTTGACTTCCTTTGCTAATCTTTTGATGTTCTCTTGGACATGTCCAACTGGAACGTTTTTAAATTATTTACATTCGTTATTTGTGTCTTTGGTGCAGACCACTCCCATGGTAGATTAACTTTTAATTTTCCGTATCAACTCAACCGTTTAATATTGCAACATATTAGAACAGCACCAGTGCCGACCAGAACCTGAACCCTGAAATAGCTCGGCGCGTCACCATCAGAATTAGCCGCGGACTAACGGAACAAAAGGCGAACGGTATTGTAATACACATAATCGGTTCCAAATTCCCAATATGTAATGTGACGTAGATCGGGTTAGAGCAAATATGTGTTTGATGGTGACGGAGGTAAAGTCAATGTAACATCAGTTGACGTAAGTTCAGGTAACATTGGGTTGTTTGCATGAGGTAATTTGCTTTCCACAAGAAGTGGGCCTAGGTTAGGAAGTATGGTAACCACAGATAGTATGATACATGATGCCTGTTGAATCCAATCTAGCTGAGATCAAAGCCAAAAACTACAATGTTGAACAACGTTAAAATTTTGTTTTCAGTAGTGAACAGAAATTCAGACTTCTTCCTATTTTAAGTGCTGCGCTTCTTTACTATTTGTAATCTTAACAACCTGAATATTGATATTAAATCAGTCAAATTCAATTTCAAATCGCACATTACATTAACTCCCTACAACATGGCATTTATCCAAATCGATTCGGCTGTAACAAGCAAACTGACCCAGTGCACATCAATTTAAATGATAATATAAATAATTGTTAGACGCATCATATTCTTAGCTTGACGTGGAAGGTCAGTTGCAATATCTATGTAGTTAGAATTAACTAATGATCCAGAGGCACTCCGCAAAATCCTTCTTCGGTAATTCTTAATAGAAGCTGCTCATGATCACTCAAACGACCAATGGTCCATTTTAGCCCTGGATCGAAAGAACTGGAAGTCATGTGAAGAGGCCTTTGCCCAGTATTGAGATGATGCAGGCTAACAGTGATAATAAGATGATCACAGATATATTTTTGTCATGATTGTAAGTCATAAATATATCTGTGAAAAAGAAAAATTGTGAATTGTATGAAAGATAATATGGCATGGTAGTGGCTGAAATATGTATAAAGTAGACGGTTAATGCAGATGAAGATATGAATAAAGAGGATGGTACAGAACCTAACCCAAATAAATTAGGATAGCGGCAGGAAGATGATGGTGTCCCTAGCGAAGCAGTATTTCATTCTACGGAATCTTAAACAGTTAATTGCACATTTTTTATATGCAACAAGCCTCTTTGACTGCTTGGACACAAACTCGTATTTCCATTTACCTCAACTACTTAGAAGTATTTCTATGTGTTAATACCGGTAATGAGTTCTTGGAATACCTATGTTTACATAACCACTAGGCGATTGTTATGTATGTAAATATTATATCTCGGTGGGTGAATGATTCATGTTTTGTTTACACTTGTATGTTACAGATATGATTCCACTGTTTCTATCTCAGTGAAAATACTACCTTGTCTTATCATAAACTTTTTATTAATAGCTTTTTCGTAGGGGATGTAACTTCCGTGCTAACGATTGGACTTACTTATTTGTTTGACTTTACGGATATCTTAAATTCGATTATAACTATCCACTAATATTTCTCGTTTTTCTTGGATTTTTATTTTTACTTCTTTTTGAAGTTATAGGTACTTGAAACTGTGTGACAATATCATCATCGCGATCTTATTGCTTTAAGAGAATTGGTTGGCACTCCGTCGATGCCGTCCTTCCTTGTCTATCGTATTTCTTTGTCAACAGTCATCTTAAAGATTTCTTCTCTTTGTAAATCCTCATTATTATCTTTTACACAGTCCATAATATAGTATACTTTGGCTTTATTATTAACTCTAGTTAACTTGCAAATTCCGCCAAAAATCGGATTGAATACACTAAAGCACTATCAAGCATGGATTATCGAAGCCAGCCAGAAATACGATCTACAGGAATAGTCTTACTTTGACTGTGAACATATCGCGGCTGTCTGATTGGCGTGGGTTTATCATTATCCCGTTAAGGTATAGTGGACTGATAAGGCAATATCGTCCGCACGCAGGCAAGCTCTGACGTTAGCGAGTAGTTATACTAGGGAAGTTATTAGGTTCTGTTTTCGATTTAGAACAAAGCTTTATCAGAAAATATAGCAAGACTAATAAAATTCCCGAAAAGGGCAGAGTGTGTTTTTAAAACTTGAATCTGCAGTGGTATAAGGGTGAAGTGAGAGAAAGCAGCACGCACGGTCATTTCACCTGATCGTACACGTGGCGATATTTCCAGAATACCTCTGGTTGAATATCTATAGTTCATCCTATCTCCTTTTTTTAAGCGTACATCTCCCGCAACTCTTTTTGTCTCTTAGCAGTCCCAACCCAGAGCTAATATTGATTCGACATAAACGCGTGCGTAAAAATGAAAATTCCAGTGATTCACCAGAATTGAGTTCTAAAAATACATGAACGGAATTGTAATATCGTTTTCCTTTACCCGGGCGTAGTAACAGGTTGATATTTTTTGTTCACTTTATGGATTAAGTAGACTAGCACATTATTGTTATATTGACAACAACGTAACCGCAGATTTCGAATGCAACATGTGTAACTGGGTATTTCCAATAGGTAAATGTGTAATGAGAGGTTTGGTTTTGAATGAATAGCAATAGAAACAAAAGATTGGAAGAGCATGAATAAATTAAAAATTATGTTTTGCAACTTAGTAATGAAGATAAACACAATTAACTGATAGTATTGATATTAATTTACCCACATCTACTTCCTGTATGTGAGGTACGCCTATTAAGTTACCACTGTCACTACTGTCTTAACGTTATTTGTGTAAAAAACTTACAATAAACCCAAACTTCACCTTGATAAGTGACAGCAATATTTTACATAAACATCGCGCAAACGCTTTTTGGCGTATGTCATGCAAACCATCCCTACGCGATTGTAGCCAAATTATTATTGTATCCCATCCATTCATCCATTTCATAGGTATTGTTATCCTAATACAGTAATACCTTCATACAAAACGTCCAAATGACCATAGCCAATTTTTGTTTCCGTATCAGTCCATTAACTCATTATGTCAGCCAGGGTCACGGTCTTCAACATCGGCTTATCAAAAGGCAATACAAATGCTGCCACACTATCTTGTCTAGATGATAATAATCGAATCTTATCTAAAACATTGATTATAACAACACTCCATTTTAAATTAAACGATGTTTAAAAATGCCAGCCACTTTTACTATTTTATTTTTATATTTAAAAATATGTTGTTATTTAAGTCTTTCTGCACTTTCTGAAATTATGTGATTTTTAACATTCAATGAATCCTAGTTTTAGCTTGTGCTAATGAATCCACAAGATCGTTGCACTTTACTATTTGGACCTGCATTACGAGTGATGTATCAATTATTCCATATTGTGGTGGCGGCTACCTCGGATTTGAAATTGTTAAGGTCTTGCTCTTTCATCTGATATCCAAAAACACAATTCAGAAAGTTCTATTTCGACTAGTAGTAAATACTAAAGTGTATAGTTCATCCGTGACAATTGAGACATTACGACGTACTAGCTGTGCCCCCGGTTTCACCCGCATATTCGCGCTACAAACGTAACGGGCACGCCACAGTATCTCACAGATATGGCAGTATTTTAGCCGACTAATTTAAAATAGTTTGTCATATTTTGGCCTATTTACACAAAAGCATTATGTGAAAGAGTAAAAAACATGCTACTCAAAATTTGACTTTTATAACATTAGTCAGATTACAAAATACCTAGTAATAAGGAAAATTTTAATACTTAATAAAAAATACGTGACCTCATGGCGCGATTTTCTGTTTTTATCCTTTTACTACCAATATAACCTAAGTACATAAACCGGTCAAGTAGGTGTCGAAAACGTTTAGATCGTTGTTTAGTATGTCCTTATGTAGGTAGGTACAGTGTTTAACAAAAAAAAAATACTGAAAAAAAAACTGTATGCTCCTTGTCTCTTCTTCTTTACCTGGGACTTGTTTATCTTATTTTATTTATTCATGACAACATGCTGACAAGCAGACGGACAGCGGAGGCAGCGTAAAGGAAATAAAATGTGAAATCAGCAGGAGAATCAAGAAACGACATTTTTTGTTTTAAAAGCTTTTAGTACATTATGAACATGTTTTATATATTGTTTGATGGAGAGAAGAAATAGGTCATCGAAGACTATTTTCTTAAAGAAGACTAAAGAATCTTATCAGTTGGTCAAAAGGTTAAAACCGAGAGATAAATATGGAAAAGCGACATCACCTCAATATAGTAGAAGATAGTATTGAGGTGGATGACCTAATAAAAATTCACACAGAATAAACACGGCCGAGAGAACGCCCCCGGCTAATACGCTGCCAACTTGTTATAATATGTAGTTGCTAAGTGGCATATTAGGTAGTTTTAGATACATAATAATCTGATTATGTATGCTGCACACATTCTTAATTCTACAGACCAAAAGCACAAAATGCTTAATTTTAATATGTAAGTCTTGAGATTAATAGTACGATTTTCCTTGTCCATTTCTTGCTCAAGCAAGAACGATTCTAATTGCCGAGCGGAAAGCAAGATGAGTCGTTGATCCCGGTTGTAATAAGAAGAGCTTTGTAGAAGTCTGACAACCCATCTTACCAAACTCATACAGCTCTCATATAGTTTATTATTAAGACAATGCTGTTTATTAAACTACTGTTAGTTTTCCCAAAATAAATAAATACTAACTAACTAACGTCATACAGCTTCTAAGCATGTTCTAATTGTACATATTTTTGGTAAGTCTTTTACCAATTAACATTCAATATAGCTGAGTCTTTATGGATATTTTTAGTTCAGTTATTTCATTTAAGTCATATTTTTTTGAAAAGTTTTTAAACTAAATTTTGTGTCTGGTCTGTAGTTACCAAGAAAAGACCTATAGAATGTGCATTGAAATCCGTTCCAATTTGTTTAAAACTATAGCCAGTGAGCCGTATATTGATTACTTATTAGAAGTACGGTCTAAACAGTTTTGAACTGATTAATAGTGGTTTAAGGTCACAGATTTGGCTTTAAAACTGTTTATTTACAACCATAGTCATAATATCATATAGTCGAATACCCTGTAAATTGCTTTATTCATAACTGCAGGACTGCGTGAAGGACTTTCAGTCAGCTGCTGATTACATTATCAGGTTCATGGGTTTAGTTCGGTGCGATAAACTTTGGCTCACAATTGAGATATGCAAACAAATGCACTTTAATGAAATTATGAACTTAATGAAGCGTGTTTTTGCGTGAAAGAGTAACAAAAATCCATCAATCCAAACAAACTTGCCTTTGACATTGTATCAACTAATTATAATGATAGGATTTCCGTACGATGCAAGGTAAGCTTAAACTGGAAATGTATAACTTGATGTGTAGCCGTGTGTACAAGAAATTCTATTACAATTATATTGTTATTCGTCATATATTCTGAGTGAAATGACGTAAGTATATGAGTTTTGCAACGGCGGCTTAAGGAAAAAATATTGAGGTGAACATTTTCTGCGGTCAACAAATTAACATCTCACCAAACATAGTTGTTAATTGACAATGAAGTTTGAACGACATAGTAAATATTGTTTGTTATTAATAACAGAAAGGATGAATGAAAGGCGACTAACGAAAGGTAAGTTAAGGCAGATGTAAGTGGAAATGCCGGGAGGGGGACACCCTATTAGAAGGACTGTATACATAGATCTTATTGATGAGGTTCTTCAGAAAGGTTAGGTGCATAGTACTTACTACCGGCGTGTGTGTATGACAACATGTATAAATGTAAGTAAACGAAGCAAAAGAAGTAATGTAAGAATCGTAGCATATGACGCTCTGTCGTTTCTGCCTGTAACCCCCATGGGAAAAGGGTGCGAGTTTATGTATGTATTTACAATAGGTACCTTGCACTCTGGCCCCGGTTATAGATCTCCTAGATTAATATGTAAAGGGCGATCTGTTTGTTAAAGAATGAACATAGATCCTATTCGGCATGTATGTCGATGAGAATGGGATGTAAACTATGACTGAATACTAATAAATTGATTCTAAGATGGAACGAAGTTTGCCGGAGCAGCTAGTTTATATTAATATTATAAAGACAGAAGTAACTCTCTGTATGTTATATGTTTCCTTATTACACCTTAATGACTGACCGGATTTGGATGAATCTGACTTACAGATAGAACATTACCTGTTATTTAGGAAGGACTTAGGAAACTTTTGTCCGGAAAGTAAGTTTGGGATGGTTTTTGGTTACGGGTCAAGCCGACGTATAAACCACTTAGACTATAACGTGATCAACGTGTGATTCTTTTTTCTGCAAATGGGCTATTTGACAAAATAGTTTTTAGTCCCTCATCTAGATATCAAGAAAATATTCGACACATATTTTTTTCTTTTTTAAATTGATGGAAAACTGCTTAGATTAAGCGCATTACAGTTGAGGAGTGGGGGCTTGTAACGTCATTAGCTAGCATAACCTGTACTGGCTAGTGACGTCATGCGACATTTTAACTCGATGTATCGCCGTTATTATTTGATTACGTAAAAAACGAAAAAATACGTGTCGAATATTTTCTTGTAATCTTTGTAGGGACTAAAAATTAAAATTTTGTCAAATAGCCCATTCTGTTTCAAGTTGCAAATAAATGTAACCATCAACTTAAGTGCAAGTTAGGTTGATTACACAATGACAAGTGAAAACAGTTTTTAACTAAACTAAACAATAACTCAGTTCAGAACTGAATATTCAAGTAATATCAATTTGGATGCTATTTTAAAAGTAACAGTGTTCCAACTGTCATGGCTGACTATACGGAGGTGGGTACGTGGAACTCGTTGGCTGTCAGCCATGATGTCTGTAAAGCTGTGTGCACATTTATCAGATTTCAAGACAAGTGGACAAGTCGAGACATTGTATGGACACATCATAGTCTTATGAACAAACGGATGCGGTACATTTGTTGTTTTGACACAAAGATATTCAATACCTATAGACCGGACATCACGAACAAAATTTTCGTCCGAAAAAGTGTGTCCTGCTGGATACAAGTCTATGAGTTTTTTGTAGTACGCTCCGCTGCCGCTCCAATATTCATAAATTATTCTAGATGGCGTTACTGAGACATGGGATCAAAGTTTTTCTATGACATTTCCTTGACATGCCCGCTCTATAGTATTTTAAATCTCTTTGTTTTGACACGACGACGTGCAACTGGCGTTAATGATTCTATGATATACACTGGTCAGCAAATAAACCGAGCCACCCGCTACCTAGGAACTCTGATTCGATTTTCTCGAAAAGTATAAAACTTACAATTATCAAAGTTATACCTACAAAAAGTGCGTTTCATTGTGATTAAAATGACTACAAATTAATTCGAAAGTACCGTCAACTCACATTGTAATCAAGCAACAAACACAATGCTAACGATTTGCTCTGTTTTCACCAGAGTTTGAAATTAGCGTTCTTTTTCTCTACAATGAGGGTAGTCGGATATTTCTTATCATTTCTTTAGTTTTTGTCCATCGTTTGCTCAGACGCGTGTGTTTTTACTACTTTTTTAGATAAATAATGGATACAACACCTCAGGAAGCAGCTCAAGCTGTAGCATTACTTCAAGCAGGCATTGCGCAACGTGAAGTCGCTCGAAGGCTTCGAATCAGCAGATCTTCGGTGCAACGAGTTTACAGACGATACCTAGAGACTGGAGCATTCGATCGCCGTCCTGGTACGGGCAGACCTAGGGCTACATCAGCAGCAGATGATCGTTATATCCACCTTACTGTTCTGCGAAATCGCCACCTCAACGCTATATCGGACAGGATATGCAATTGATGCATGATAATGCACGGCCTCATGTTGCTCATGTGGTGACCCAGTATCTACGCGCCGTCAGCATTCGTACGATGGACTGGCCAGCTCGAAGCCCGGACTTGAATCCGATAGAACACTTATGGGATGAGCTGAAACGTCGGGTTCGAGCCCGGGTACCCGCTCCAACAAGGCTTCCAGAGCTGCGAATCGCAATTGAAGAGGAGTGGAATACAATTCCTCAAGATTTTATCGTCAGGCTCGTAAGGTCGATGAATACAAGGATGCTGGCAGTTATCCGAGCAAGGGGAGGGAATACGGAATATTGATCAAAAACTTTTTTTTGATTTTATCTTTGTTTTTGGCTTTAATTTTTTTTTTCACTTTATCGTTACTAACGATTGTCACGACTGGAAAACGACTCTTCTTTGTAAAATTCTTAATAAACACTGAAATATTAATTAAACCCAATGAGTTTCCTTTCATTTTAATCACCATGAAACGCACTTTCTGTAGGTACAACTTTGATAATTGTAGGTTTTTTAGTTTTTGAGAAAATCGAATTAGAGTGCCTAGGTAGCGGGTGGCTCGGTTTATTTGCTGTCCAGTGTACATAGGTAGGATTCGTTTTTTTTTTCACTAACATATACTTACAGATTCTTCTTTGACAGTTTTCAACTGTACTACAAACAGAATAAGGTTCGTGTTCAATTAAAAACTTGATAGTTTGGGCTAGCTTGATGTGTCAAATTTTTTTGATAGGTTTTCAACTTTATTCCAAACACAAAATAAATCTATTGGGAAAATTTGAGAGTTTGGGGTAGGTTGATGTGCTGGCGTCTGTTTATTATTATCCTGATCATCTGCCTAGCCCTTTCCAAGCTACTAGTCTATCACTGGTACCAATCTAATTGGATGCAGTAGAATACCAGTATTATACACGTAGCGACTGTGACCCGTATGAATGACTTCGCATATTGGAAATTCTTAGTAAAAGCTTTTTTGTCTTTCTTTCTTAATTTGTTAAACCCCGAGAGATCACCGGTGTCCGCGCTGTTATTGTCTTTCTATTGTGTATGTAATTGACACGATTGAAAGGTTAATCAAAGTCAGAGTTAAAGTAAGTGAAGCCAGATGAAAAAGTACTAACCTGAGCGCCTTACTGGCCGGCTGCTCGATGATCTCCACGTAGGGCTGGTCGCGGCGCGCCATGCTCTCGTCTACGGCGCCTGCGCCCACGCCGAACGACGGGTCCGCCAAAGTGATCGCCTCAACTGGACACAGACATTGTAACGTCAATAATTATCATACACTAGGAATATGTCAGGAATATTGAACAACAATGGAATGCGCACCATATTTGACGATATTAAACGGCAAATGAAAAATATAGTTGTGGATACATATACCCCAAATAAATAATAAAAATATTCCACAACCTTTCACGCAACGCCATATATGAAATAGTCCCAAACTAAGCAGAGCTTGTGCTACGAGTACCTACTAGATAACTGAAAACCATACTTAAATACTAACTCACTTTACTTAAATATATACATAATTATAGATAGATTACACCTAGACATAGAACAAATGATCGTGCTCATCGCACACCCTTTGTCTTGGGTGGGAATCGAACCCACGAACTCCGACATAGTCAGAACCACTAACTATACAAGACCAACAGGCCGGTCAAAACGAAATTAAATGTGCCTCTGGAAGATTCAGCATGGATTTAAACATGGAAGCCATAACCGGCGACTTGTGTGTGCCCGGTCTAAATAATAATAACAGCCTATTCACGGCAGGGCAAAGGTCTCTTCTCATACAAAGAAGGTACGAGCATTGATCACCAGTTCACCACGCTTACTCAAGGCGGTTTGGATATTTCAGATCCATAATAACAAAAGACAAGGTCACGTCAATATGTTTTTTTCTTTACCGATGCCAGTGATGTCTAAGATGAAATTGAAACGGTCTGGTACTTGCCCGGATTTGAACCACAACCTCGTGTATTAGAAGAAGTCGCGTGCCCCGGTCTTACTCGCTGCGATATACATACATGTTCGTAACTCATCAAAATACCTCGTTATAATGGTAATGAAAACGTGCATTACCACATCAATCATCATTGTACTACAGATTATAGCAGTCAGATGCAATTTATAGTTTTCCTCAATCGTCCGGTTTGGCGCCAACGACTTATGCGATTAGTAAATGTGTTCACAGCCTTATATTAAGTGTAATTAGTCACTCAAATACTTGTACATATGTGGAAATGTGAACCTATTTGTAAGATGTATGTGTTATGTTATTAATTTTATATTTACCTACTATGCTCCACTTGGCTTTACTCTGTATTAAATAAGTAGGGTTACTTAGTCGAATAGCTAAACCATTAACCTCGTAACCGCCTGGTTTTATCAATTGTCGTGCCCCAGCGCTCAACTTATAAATCATCAATACATTTAACATGGTCCATGTTGCCTGAATTAGCCTATTTATTAGGATAGATTGTAAAGTAGAGACCAAGAAATTTGATTGGACAAACAGGTTTTTATGGCCGTATAAATCCGACTCGGGCGGAAAAGACCCGAAAATTAAAGTTTCGTCCTATCTGTTATGATGGAACAGAACTATTTGACTCGTAGTCATTTCATTGATGAAGTTTGGAAGAAAGATGCGTGACGTGTATCGCTAAACAAGTGTTGTAAAATTAAAATAAGGTACCCTCCTCAAATATATGTAGCTGGTTAAATGACTGCCAGAGCCTGAATAGGTACTTTATGTTTCTAAGCGTTTAAGCGTCTTAGCCGGCTAAAATGACGTCTGCAGAAAATAACTTCCATATCATTATGGAAGTTATTTTCTGCAGACGTCATTTCATTGATGAAGTTTGGAAGAAAGATGCGTGACGTGTATCGCTAAACAAGTGTTGTAAAATTAGGAAAATTAAAATAAGGTACCCTCCTCAAATATATGTAGCTGGTTTAAATGACTGCCAGAGCTTGAATAGGTACTTTATGTTTCTAAGCGTTTAAGCGTCTTAGCCGGCTAAAATGACGTCTGCAGAAAATAACTTCCATAATGATAATGATAAATAATATTTATTTCTGCAAATAGGTTCATACAAACACTTTTACACGTCATATTTTAAGTAGAAGGCGAAACCGGTGATTCACTATCTGACCTGTGAGAAGAGACACCAAAAGAAACTCAGAGGTCAGTCTCTTTAAAATTTCAGACATTAATTTGGTCAGATCATGTAAGAACCATGCAGATTAGTGTCTGAAATAGTCTTTATGTTGTTTAATAAGCTTGTTATGTTTTATAAAATATATTATACAAAATTATGTTTACAGTACACAAAATTAACGCCAGATATAATACATCCCCAGTACGGAACCCTTCACAGTGCGTGTACTACACACACTTGCTATGCATATGCATCATTGTTAAGGTTTTTTTTACTATGGAAAGTCACTAACCAATTAAATTTACTAGGTAAAGAATGTAATAATTGATTTAACCTTCGCGCCCATGTTTTGTTTTTAATTATTTTAATATAACATGTTATGTTTGCGGTTTTCTCCCCGAGACTTGTTTATAAAGAAAACCACAAACAATTATTTTTCGAAGGTCGCATAATGTATGAATTGGAACCATTTTGCTTACTAAATTAATTACTAATGACATTTATTGCTGACTTTAAATTTAAGGACTTAGTTTATGAAGGAGTATTGAGTTACGGATGTGGAATACTTTAGCTTACAAACTATTAATTGACAAGTTTGTTATTTCTTTTATTGTCTTAAAAACACACACAAAGTATATTTTGAAACATTTTTAACACTAATTATTATGTTGATTGAAAGGGCGTGTAGGTACCTTCTGTCGTTTTTGTTCAGCTGAACCTTTACCATGGACACATTTTAACTATTTTTAAAATATATTTAATTAAAATAAATTAGTACTTACAAACATCACTAATATTCAACTGTTCATCATTGTGGGGACCGCCTATACATATGGCGCTTTCTGTAAAAAAGAGAAAAAAAAATTACTTACTTATTTAATTTTTATTCGACGTGACCTAATTAAACATTTTACTAAGTAGGTACTACAAACAAAAATTATACATAATAACAATAACATCCAAAACCCCGGTTACCTAAAATATTATCTATCTACTAAGCACATCACAGATAGCACAACAGTGTTGAAAATATGAGCATGAGCAATGTGTGTGTAACAAACATATACAATGTTGTCCTTTTGCTCTTATTTTCACTTATAAACATATAAATAGAAATCTTAGGTTAATCTGTTTATGAAAGACATATTATGTCGACAACAGTCATTTATTAAAGACTAACTTTGGGTATTTATTATTTTATAACATAACAAAAACATGAAGTACTTAATCATTATTCAACAATCAATATGTCCCATTACTTACCTACGTTGAATTATTTTAAAACAGGACATTTTGTTAAGCTTTATCATTTAGTCAAAACTAGTACCTAACAGTATATTAAAGTCACAATTAGGTACAAATGAACCGAGCTAATGATTACACGTTATCAAAGGCTATTTTAATAACTATTATAACATGAACTACTATTATTCAGCAATTTGGTTAAGTTATTAACATTACATAAGTAAACTTTTTTTTACCTAGTACAAAAACTGTAGAGCTTGAGTAAGTTAGTTTGCTGTTTTCACATTGTAACTTGTTACATTCAAAGATAAATAATTTATTTCAAATACACCATTTGTTGTTTGACACGTTTGAACAGGGGAGGGGAAATGGCCATGGAAGAAACTTTGGCAAAGTGTTACACATGGACAAAACAACTGATAGACATTAGGATTGACATCACAGACAAAGAAACAAAGGCTGTTTTACCCGACTGCGCCAGAAGGAGGTTTATGTTTTTCACATAGAACTTTATAATAAGAATTTGAGTTTGAGGTTGTTGGAATATTATAATAAATAAGAATTGCAATCTAATAGAACAGACCACCGAACGGAAATATTAAAACGCCTTATTAAACCATTGAGTGTCGTAATAAAATGGGCTTTTTATACCTTTTTACTCATTACTAATTGATAATAGCAATATATAAGTTAAATAAATTAGTACATTTTTAGTATTTATTATATCGATGCGAAAATCATGGCCAAAAATGGGCATACCCCTGAATACGAATCTATAAGAATGCAGACAGATAACTGCAAGTTTATTTTCATGAGTAAAATGTTGAATAAGACAAATACTGAATAGTCCAAGATTTGATGAAGAGTTCTTATGTATTAAAAGTTTAATTGAAGTGATCAAATCTGTACGTAGGTATACCAAACTCTTTTGTCGTCTGTCCTTATGTACCTACAAATGAATTTCTCGTGAACTCAATAATTTATTCCTGATTCATCACGTGTTAACATGTTTGTAAATCATTTGAAACATCGTTAACAGGTACAAAGAAGACACAAATAAATCAAACAACATTGAACAAGCAAAGTAAAAAAGCAATATGAGTGCAAGTGCCCTGTGCATGATAATTGTATCAACAAAAGTGACTTCACCATGGTATAGCAATAAAAGGCAATGCAAAAAATATTATAGCTATTTACACGGCTCCATAATTTAAGTAAATTGCTACTGAGTGTATACAAATGAATAACGTAGGCGGAACTTAATCAGATATCTCATTTGATAACCGTATATATTTTGCAGTCAAAACTCTTAACCAGTCAAAAGTACTATTGACTAGCAAAATCAGTCAACACTACTTTTGACTGAACAGGTTGGTCGAAAGTGGTTTTGACTGAAAATTATTGGTTATTAGTACTTTTGACGGCAAATTTGCGGTTAAAAGTACTTTTGACTGACGCTCGTCGTCAAAAGTAGTTTTAACTGCATTAAAGCATTAGTCAAAAGCACTAAGGGATCTGGCGCTCGGCGGCCGCTGCGGCCTTCGCGCGCTAATGGTCATGGTTCTAACCTGACCTAACCCACATGATTCGACAACCATAGACGGTTTTACCTGACAGATAAAACCAGTTAAAACCACTTTTGACGGAATCACTTAGTTAAAAGTACTTCAAACCAGCTCCATTAGGCAAAGTACTTTTAACTGTTATTTTAGTCAAAAGAATTATTGACTAAAGCATATGGTCAAAAGTACTTTTGACTGATTTTGCTAGTCAATAGTACTTTTGACTTGTTAAGAGATTTGACTGCAACATAATTATATAGTGTGCTGCAGTGTATTGCGTATCTCTGTTGACAGTTCATAGTGATGATCATTGGGCAAAGTGTTCAACTATTCTATCAAACAGCTACTTTCTTATTGCCAATCCTCAGTGTGTACCTATCTAGGATGATGCCATGCGCACTCGCAGAGATGTGACGAAGCGCACAGTACAACGTCTGATATTGACCGTAACTTGAAGTCCACATAAAGTACAATACCAATTTTTAAATTTTCAGTTGTCATCAAAGTTTGGTATGCAACTGGACGCCAGTTGGTCATTGGCAATGAAAATATGGCCAATAGCCCTGTTGGCATTCAAATCAGCATTAAAAGTAAACAATCTACTTTTTATCACCCTCTGTGAGAAAATAAGTACTTAAGTGCAACTTATGAACAAGAATTTATTTACGTACAATTTAGACATAAAATAATACTTTCACTTGACGAAGACGCACTCATTTTTTTATAATTATAAAATCTTAATTTCCCGCGTTGTTTATTTTTCATCAACTTTTTTTAAATTTGGCGCGCTTGCAGTTTTTCAGCCAGTCACATATTCAATACATTGTTCCCGCTTGGTTTGTGATTCACCTCTATGCTGATTGAAACATTTACTAACAATATCCACATTCCAAATTCAAATCAATTTTGGTCCCTAGGGATTAATGAGCTATTTTGGTTCCTGTTTACGAGGAATAAACTAGCTCTTTTTGAATAGATGTGATAAAAAACTTTTTTGCAAAAAATAAAACCGACTTCAAAAAAAGCACTAAACGGTGAAAAATAACTCTAAATTAGGAAGTCTGTGGCTTTGGTGGTTTTGTCTTATTCATGATGGGCCACCGACTTCCTAATTTAGAGTTATTTTTCACCGTTTAGTGTTTTTTTTGAAGTCGGTTTTATTTTTTGCAAAAAGTTTTTTATTTTTCCATTTTTAGTTGTTCCCATACAAATATTTGATGCATGAATTGATTAAAACATGAATTTATTTTATACTTATTGTTAATTGTTAACATTACCTACATGTCACGATAAATAGGGTTATATCCCTAATAAATGAAAATTAACATACCTAACTGTCGAAATCTAGGTAAATTATACACATCTGCATACCCCTCAGAGCATACAGGCGTGATAATACGTCATGATGTTGTATAAACAATAAACATCCAAGCGATTCCAGCAATCACGACAGATTTGCCGTCTATTTTTGAAGAGTTCCGTTGTATATCTCCGAAGATCAGCACCAGATCTTCACCAAATTAAAATGGGACCACCTCGGGAGTATACTCTTTCAAATAAAAAAAGAATTTTGAGAATCGGTCCACAAATGGGGGAGAAATCAGGTAACATACATAAAAAAAAAAAAAAAAAAAAAAAAAAAAAATACATACACACGAACATAGAACCTCCTCCTTTTTTGAAAGTCGGTTAAAAAAGAAAATATCGGTATACAAATATGGTAGAAATGGAAAACAACCGGTTTTCCAGTACTACCTACTCTCCTAAAAGTTGATTTCCACACAAAACGCAGACGAAGCCTCGAAAAAAAGCTAGTATTTTATAAATGAGAGAGTTAGAGAGGTAACAGCAATTCGTACGTCATGGAGACTATAAAAGAAACAACAATAAACATAACAGTCTACTGTTCGCATGATATCGATCTAAAATGAAAAGTACATAACATTAACCCAGTAAATATAATATTATTGGCAGAAGTCCCATTTGAAACCACAAGGCATACACAAATACACTATGTTTCCACACCCTTAATTTCATCATGAGAAACAGGGCTGAGTGGAGTCAGTCACTGGGTTGTGGAGGTCAGATAGGCAGTCGCAGAAGACTGGTATTCACCTGATTTCAGCTACACAGGGAGCATTTTTTTATTGGGTGGCAAATCCTCATGGATGTGCCCCGCCCCGGGGAGGGCGGAGGAGTCTGTCAGAATCTTACTGACTAAAAACCGCCCCGTGTTCCTTCTCACACTTGCACCGAGGGTCACGGGGACAGAAGATACTTCCGCGACCCCCGACTGATGCCGGCCCCGCAGGCCTCGCCAAGTCAGCGAGGGGAGTGAGGTGTTAGACTCCCCTCGCGACGTCTAAGAGGGGCGCGCGTGAACACGACGCCCCGCCACCTCGGGTCCATGTACGTGAGGGGCGGCGGACATCCCCGCGTCCGTCGCCCCCTCGTCGTCGATTTGTGGCTGGCTAGTGGCATTAGGCTCACCCCCTATTACGTGGGACTTACACATAAACGACCATAATGTGGGTTATTATAGACACATACACAAACCAGAAGAACAGAAAAGCCAACCATAGCAGTTCCTAGTTAATCTTCTTTTATTACCGTGTGGTTAGTCTCTCAGACATGCCGGTTTCGACATTTTCCTTCACCGATTTTGAAGAAAGTGATAGTTATACCTTCCCCCTCCCCCCCCCCCCCCCTTACTTTGGCTTATACGACGACCGTATTAATTATGTTTGGTTTCACCAACATTTGTGTTTGTGTGGTTTTTCTGTAGACCTCATTGTGCCGCTAGCTCAACAAATCATCTGCCCACGCACCGCGTCACGATCAGACGCAGTCTAGGCGACGACGCGTTCGCTTGCGCAAATCTCCCGCTTATATCATTAGCTATTCATATTTTTAGTAGTCAGTGTAGTCACCCCACTAATTGAGCAGACCGTTGTCGAGTGATTGTCGCTACAGGTGAACTTAAAGAGTATTTTAGCTGGGAACGTGTCAGAATGAGATAAAGATTTTAATGTTTGTTCAACAATAATTGATCACACTTCCCGACTGGGATTTTTGATAGAGTTTTAATTAGTTGAACTCCATTACATAATCGTATAATTGTTAATGGTTTTCCGATACTAATTGTTTTGATCATCATCATCAACACTAGCTCAGAACACTTTTGCCTGTTTAGGTAGTGTTAATGTCAGTAGCTATATATTACCAGTATTTCGTATATTGGACTATGCTTGCTAACTTTTAGCAAATAATTAATTTTGATTGATTTATAATGATAACTAATTGTGCTGTATAAATTCAAGTTTTTCTAACTTATCAGGCAGACGTTTCGCTGGGGAGGTACCTACGCAGACTAAAAGCAACCAAATGCAAGTCGGACTAGAACACTAAGAATTCCATCCCATGTCAAGGAAAATTGCAGATGTCTACCTATTACAGTTTATGTGATACAGGTCTGCAGAAGCTAAGTGATGCAACTCCATTGGAACTCTTTGGTGGTTTGAGGTTGTCTGTAAGAGATTGCCATTAACGATAAGGCCGCCCATTGTAACAACCTATGTGGACCTTTAAAATATTATTAGTAAGTTTTTATGGCAAAGAGTATTCTATTCTTTGGGTACGGAACCCTAAAAATGAGGAACTGCCATTCACAGCGGGCAATGCCCAAGAGTTAGAATAGAACCCGTTTATTAAACAACTAATAGCAACCCTAGGTTACTTTTTAACCTGCAACCAGCAACTACATTACCCCTCTGCTAGCCTTAGCTTTTACGGATCAAAGGTTCTGAGAAGGTTTACCTAAACACCATACTACATCAATTCATAGACACTACAAAAACATACATCATAAAACCGAGACATGCATTGAAAACGTCAAGGGGTTAAAGTTAAGTACCTACTTCTAAACAAGTTCGCGTAAAAAGTAACATCTGATAATATTATGTATTCGTGGTATGTACATACGCCGGCATAAAATAAAATGTCAGTACGGCTCGGCGTGGCGCTCACGCAAATAATATGTGAGATGGTGCGGTTGGCACCATCAGCAGCCATCTCTCTACGCCAGCGCGCGCTCTCATTTGTAAAATCATATACTTAGCGTGCGCTTCCCCGGTTTACTGTAAAGCCCCGTATTCATGGTAAACATTTGTTTAGCAACAAAGTTGCTGTCAACATGTTGCTAGCAACACTGTGTGTTGCAGAGTTGTTAACAGCTCTCGCTCGATGTGTTGCGGTGTTTACGCTCATCGATCGTGAACACCGCAACACGATGATTCAACTTTGTTGCTAAACAAATGTTTACCATGAATACGGGGCATAACACATTTCCGTCCCTTCAACACATCATAAACTTGTAACTTTGAACTTCAATATCTCTGCAACCAGCAGCTTCCCAAGTATGGTCCACTACATAAAAGAACGCAGAAGCAGTTAAAATTCATGATATAATCATCATTTGTCTAATGGGCAGGTATTTATATAACAAACAAGTTGTGATAGGCCGTTACTTAATTAGGTATCTGTGTGCAATGACATCGTTACGTACGAAATTCCCATAACTACCACTGGGTTTACCACCATAAATTAGGTAACAATTGGGTTATTTTAAGAATTAATTTCAATATCAAAGTTTTCTCCTTTTGAATTGGATATGGTGGGTAAAATGAGTAGAGGGAGTCTAAACCAAACGATTGATGGATTGGGTGTGTGAAAGATGAAAGGTATTGACTACTACGATGAAAGCAAAGATGTTTTGATGTATGACAGAAAGCAGACCTCAAATAAAATGAGATTTCAATGGTAAGAAGAAGAGGATCAACGTTTTCTTATTTTCTTACGGTTGTAATGTTGTCTTTACATTGTGATTTTACTTACATTTTTGTGCATTGTTTAACCTGAAGTTTTAAAGCATTCACCCTCCCTAGGTAGCTACATGCTCATTACTTGGAGGCAAAGCATACCTTTTGTCTTATATTATCATATTTATTATTTATGTTTTTCTATAAATTATGTTTGTTTACATTCGTAATGTCTGCTAGTGACAGGTCTAGTTTTATTTTTAATTTCTCTGGAGCTAGTTGTAGGTCGTATATGTAAACCACATCGACCTCATTATTTTTCTTTTACTTTGCTTTGTATTGTGTTCTAAAACCTTTCAAAATTCAATCATCTGTCATTCTGTCCATTTACCTTGGAGCCAGGTGGAATTTGGCAGTCTTCGTTTGGATCTGAAAGGCTTAGCAAGTCATATTAGCTGCGAGTCTAATACTTATGGCCTCTCTGTCCTCCGGCCCTCTAAACTGACGTCCTCCGCCTCCTCTGCAGAAGTCTGAAGCCTAACGTCCCTCGGCCATTACTAGAGCCGAGAGGACCACCTCTGACGGCCTCCTCCTCCGCTGCTGAAGACTCAAGCCTGACGTCCCTCGGCCATTACTAGAGTCGAGAGGACCACCTCTGACAGATTCCTCCTCTGACGGACTCCTTCTCCTGACGGCCTCCTCCTCCGCTGCTGAAGACTGAAGCCTGACGTCCCTCGACTACTCTACAGCAGAGAGAGACACCTTTGACGGCCTCCGCCTCCTCTACTGAAGACCGAAGCCTGATGCCCCTCAGCCACAACTACTGCTGAGAGAGGGCCACCTCTTCTACATTTCATCCTTCATCTTTCATTCATCAGTTTTCCTCTCTTCTTTACCCTAGCTCCACTAGGTAGGCCTGGTATTAATAAATTCATATAACTATTCCCTCTAATCTTTTCCTACAACAGTGCTCTCCTCCTAGGTAGGTTAGTTCTGTTACGTTACACGGTTTAACTAAGCAGTGCGGAAAAGCCGGCGTTTTACAACCGAATTTGATTGAAATGTAGTTAAACGAAACAACGCCAAGTGTAAGTCTACGTGAAGTAGTCGAAAACTAAAAAAAACAGTCCGACTATTAAAAAATACAGAATTAAATTAATACCATGCAACGACAATGAATTCAGGCAACCCCATAATTTTACATTTTTAAATAAATGTACTGTCAAAACTTAAACTTGTCCGGTAGATTTTCAAAAATAATAACCCAATGGAATGGAATATGGAAGACTCCAAACCAGCCTTGGGTTGACAATTACCAAAACAAAAAACAAATTGCCAAATCTGTCGAGCTCATTTTAAAGATTTACAAACGGCAATTGATTTTTATTTACATCTAAGGTAGATTCTCAATAGTAGTGTGTGTTCTACAGTTTAACTTCGACATAATGACTTGGGCCAGTCTTGCCGCGCAAAAAACCAACGGCACGTGTAGTCCGAAGGTTAGGAACCTTCTAACAAATATTACATAAACAAGTTAACAACTTTAACCACTCCTTGGATTTCCTAGTTTAGGAGGTTATTGTCCATTTTCACTAACACTACACTTAATTTAAATGCCTTTGCACTGTATCACAGAGCTTATTTTAGGCACTTGCTTCTGTAAAAAAATTTGGTGAAATGAAGGCGAATTGATCTGTCATTCCATGCTAATGACGATGAGACAGATTTTTTACTTAAGTTTTCACGGAGTAAGTTTTATTGAATCAACCGGCAGGTGAGTAATTATCATACAGGCATGGACTAGCGGGATCAAAGATCCTATATCACAACCCAGGTCTATCAGAGAGTGTCAAGGGCTTGACAAACAAACGTACAATATTTAGGATTAGATTTTCGTTTCACCTAGTGTGGGTAAGCAAAAACGGGCATGGTAGTAAAAATGCGAGTAGCGTAAAGTCAAATAAGTAGGTACCTACATTTATCCGGGCATAAAACGATAGCGTTTAAATCGGTGCTAGAACCGCATGCCCACTTGCCTAAATGCATTGCGATTCGGACATGGGGGCACGACATATTTGCACTAAATCAGTAAAACCGTAGAACGTAAAACTTACTTAAAAACTCTCCCAAACTAATCATCGACTACATGACATCTCAACTCGAAGCTACCTTCGCGGAAATGCAAACAAAACCTAAAGACTTCAAAACATATTTATCTTTGTATAGTTATCGCTTTTGCTCATGAACACATACTCCTTTATATTAGCGGCTTACACACGCTAAGATCAAGGGGAAACATTTTGTCGGATAACTATGTGCAGTAAAAAACATAAAGCCAATCGATAATATATAATAACAATGTTAAATTGTAACTAGATATGTATAAAAGATTAACACGTGTGTCGAGAATCGAGATTCTAAGAACATAATGCATTCTGCTATGCGTACAGGGTAATAATAAAAGAATAGATCAGATGAACAACTTATCTAAAAACGTGAATACTTTATCAGTGGACTATGTATTAATAATAATAAATAGTAAGAAATCTGCTCCAAAGTAAAATTAAAAAATAAAGAACAGGACACTTTTTTATTTGGCCCATAAAGAAATGGTGATATGAACTGAGCTAATCTTAAGAATACAGTTCTAGAAGCAGAACAACAGAATCAAGTTAACATCGGAACATGAGGCTTTCGCTCTGACATTGAGGTGTTAAGTAGGTGTTATTAATAAAAAAAAACAGTTCGGGCATGACAACAAGCATATTGACTTAAAGGGACAAATAAAATAATGATCTCGCAACTTTTACAGTCATTTTAGAACCTAATCGTCATCATACTGAACCGTCAGCGTTAGTCAGACACTTGAACCAGATAAAGCTGTACCTGTCACCTCACGAAGTGTATCTGATTGACAAGTCTAACTCAAGAGTTTAACTATCAATCAGAAATATGATTCACGCGTTCAAACGGACCGGCAAACCTGTCCCTACTTACATTCAAGAATAGTAATGGAAGATACGATAGCGCTAAACTTTCTGTTTAATGTTTTTAACCGACTTCATTGATAAACTGTCTGTCCGTCGATGTCCCTTGCACCCTGAAGGGCATCGACGATTCAAAACCGCCTTTGTTAAATAAGTAAAAATCCTGTCATACTCGTAGGTAGAAACGATGGATACACTGTGAAAAATGATATGGGTGAAAAAGGAGTGGCTATACCTGGCTACTGAAATGATGAATGAGTGAAGTATAGACGAAGAAAATATGCTGCAATAACCCCAAAAAACAAAACAAAACTAACGGATGCTTTAACTAAAGCCTTAAAACTAAAATGGCAATGGACAGGTCATATTTCGAGGTTCACAGACGAGAGATGGACAATTAAAACGACACGTTGGAGAGGACCATTAGGCAAAAGAAATGTCGGAAGACCAGCTAGACAGCGGTGGGCTGATGAAATCGTGGAGAAAGCTGGGCAGGACTGGATTGCCCTAGGCAAGGACAGAGTCCTCTGGAAGGAGAAAGAGGAGGCCTTTACCCAAGAAATGGGATCCACATCCCAGGAAAATTAAAAAAATCATATAACTAACCTCATTAACAATAGACCATTAAGTAAATAAGTACTAACCAAACTAACATACAATTAAAAATTAGCATGTAAAATTATCTGGATGTGGAAACAATAAAAAAGGCTTTATTATTATTATTATTATTACCCCAAAAAAAATCGAAGAGGACGATAAGAAGAAACACTAAGTATGAGTCATTACTTACATAAAGAAGCATCGCATTCTAACAAGTTTTGATCCTTAACCCTCTTAATGACTAAATGGAATATTTACACAGTTGTTACGATATTACCATATTCAGCCATGCAACGAATGCGAGATTGGAGATTAACCCATAAAGCATTCTATAAGCCCTCTACAAATCTAGTTCTGTTGTCTTAAATCAAACCCTGGCTTCAAGTGCGGTTACATTCAACAGTATCATAATTTATATCCTTGATATTATCAGTTTCGGAGCCAGTTCAAAACTTAGCAAAATATCTGACTAGCTTACGGGATGTTTCATATATTTTCCTTATAATACGTACATAATGAGGATAAGTTATGGTTAATTTAAACCTGTTTCAAGTATAAGGTTAATTTGTATAATTGATATATTGGCAGATGTAAGTGGGAACGCCGGGAGGGGACGCCCTAGAAGGACATACATAGACCTTATTGGTGAGGTTCTCCAGAAAGGTCAGGTGCGTAGTACTCGCAACCGGCGTGTGTGTATGACAACATGTATGAATGTAAACGAAGCAAAAGAAGTAGGTATGTAAGAATCGTAGCATATTGCGCTCTGTAGTTTCTGCCTACCCCCATGGGAAAAAGGCGTGAGTTTATGTATGTATGTATGTATGTATGTATGTATGTATGTATGTATATGTATGTAATGTATGTATGATATATTGGATCGGATCCTTAGAGTCAAAATTAGGTCACCCACTGTTAAAGGAAGACAGGGATTCTAGGTTAGTGCCATCGGAAAATCTTGCCGTATTTGAATCAAAGTTGGTTTTGTATGTTGGGGTCAATATGTGGCGCCAATCTTGTGTGGGCCGTGTGCGGTTAGTGTGGTTGCACCAAGTTGCACTTGCAATTACGATAACAGCGCGTAGGATAGGATACCTCATCAGATAATTTATTATTAATCATTTATATGTAATAATATAACTTTTATAGATTATTTATCGCACTTCGTATAGACATAGTAAGGTTTAATGGATGAAGATCTGGTGAAGGTTGGATGCGAAAAACACAGAAACAGCCTATGTAAACATTTTCATGGAAGTCCAAATGGGGCGTGTTTTGGCGCAATGTTTTACTGTCTAAAGTTTTTTTAATTATTTTAATAATTCCCCAAAACCTAAATTCGATGCAAAAAATTTTATCCTATTGTCTTGAGTAGCACGCGGCACATTGTCTCAAAATTATATTTAATCATAGACGCTTGTGACGAAATAAATAAGATCAATTGTAAAAATGCCAAATGTAGACGATTATTAACTAACAAAATGATATGAAGAAGGAGTCTCGCTTGTAATTACAGCAATTTAAAAAGCAGACTCAGATAGCGTAGTACTTTTATAAATTTATCTTTTAATCCTTTATTAATCGTGTACAACGAAAAAAACTGAATTCATTGCACTTGTGCCAAGTCATTTTTAAACAATCTATCAAAAATACTAATACTTTTAGAACCTAATTAATATGTACATCGCTTTAAAAGAGTTTTGCACACTAAAACCAAGTATTGTCGTTGGTATAGTGGTCGCAATTGTTACTGCTGAGCATGAGGTCCCAGGTTCTAACCTCGGGACAGGCAAAACTTTAATGAGTTTTTCAATCAGGTATTTCTTAGTAACAGCAGACAATAGGCTAGCTCCCTATTACATGGGACTTTAACATAACTAGCGAAATGTGGGTGTGCTACAGCTTCGCGGATTACAGATGTGTTGATAGTGTTGTGGTAACTACAAGTATTTCATGACAAAAGCAATGGCTAGTTTTGCCATCTGCAGCATAAAGAATCATACAGAAAGTGAAACTTGTTTCTTTATTGATTTTAATTTTAGTTCAAGTCTTGGACATTAAAAAATGAATATCAAAAGAACGATAGACTCAAAAGTGTAGTTCATTTATTTCCAATTGACGTCGCGTCGATGTATCAAGTGCCGGGTGATTCATCCATTGTATTTTACACCGACGATCTACAAGACAGGAAGCTGGCTGCTCTATTAAGGTTTTGTATAAGATCTCATCCTACACAGGACTACAATATTCTAAGTAGATTTAACATACAGACACACATAAACTAACGCCTTTTTTCCATGGGGGTACCTACTTAGACAGAAACTACATAGCGCCATATGCTACGTTTTTTTACTTTTTCTTCGTTTACATTCATACATGTTGTCATACACACGGCGTTTGCGAGTACTACGCACCTGACTTTTCTGAAGAACCTCATCAATAAGGCCTAGGAGTATGTATGTACTTCTAGAGCGTCCTCTCCCGACATTTCCACTTACATCTACCTTACATAAATACCTTTCGTTAGTGTCCTTTTATTCATCATTCTAGATTGTATCCTTATTAAGTCACTGATGAATTGAGCTCACGATAACTGACAAATGCTTGCACTGACTGATCTGGTCCACTCATATCTGTGTGGTTCTTAACTCAAAATACCATTATCAGACACAAATTTGCATGGTTCTTACATAATCTGACCAAGATAATGTCTTGACATTAAAAGAGACTGTGACCTCGTGAGTTTCTTTCGGTGTTTCTTCTCAGAGTAGTCAGATAGCGAAATACCGACCTCATCTTCTTATCACTTCTTTTCTTCTTCTTATCACTTCTTTTCTTCTTCTTCTCACATTTACAGAATTAAATATTATTTATCATTTATGCAATATTCACAAGCACATAGGATACGAAGTCATATCTTGCAGCGCAAATAACGCCCAAATAAATCTCAATTGCCACTAACGCATGTCCAAATTGAGGAACTGAATTGGACAGACATTAAATAGAGAGAGACTAGTACACACAATATATCTCTGATGAAAAAGGAAGAAGGTCGTTGAAGATTAAGAAGTAACAGGGAAATATGTAACTGAGCTTTAGCGAAATCAATGCTACTGCTTTTATTAAGCCATTGCATATTAGCCATTCATTGCACAGCACGACGAATCTGTCAGTAATGTTAATGATTCAATTAAACTATGATACAAGACCACACTATCTGGCTATTTTATGGTCGAATCAATTACTTGTAAGTCTCAGACATGGCAATCTGTCACAATTTATGCGTTGTTGACCTTTACACTGCTTATCGTTGTATTATATACAATGTAGACATAACTCCTGATGATAATTACGGTTTCATTTGTAAACAATAAACGACGTTATCGTTTTTAATGATTCTTTCATTTCCCCTACTGGTGCTAGAAAAGACTACTGACTAACATTAGTTCCTAGTTTGTCTCTCTGTCCTATTTAAATCCCGTTATTGTTGTTGTTTTTCTCAAATCAAAATTCTTCTCTCCTATTCCTTCAACAATGTACAGACGCCAGCACATCGAGTTACCCCAATGTGTCAAATTTCTTTGATCGTTTTTCAACTTTATGCCAAACAGAATAAGGTTCATATCCAATTGGGAAAATTTGACACATTGGGGTAACTTGATGTGCTGGCGTCTGTACAAGCTTTTATTTTTCTTTCTTGTTTCTCTTTTATTTTACTTTAATTTTTTGTCGAAGCTGTTGTTACTGTGGATCAATCCGAAATATTTTATTACATATCTCATGAAATTGAATTTGTAATTCTTAAGGGAAATAAAGATATCTCAAACCTCATTTGGCAGCGATACTGCTAAGACTACCTATTCTTTTCACGCAGTTGAAAAGTTGTCTTGCTTATCTAGCCAAGATGATGTCTGGACTTTTAAAGAGACTGTGACCTCTGAGTTTCTTTCGGTGTTTCTTCAGAGAGTAGTCAGATAGCGAAACACCAACCTCTCCTTCTAGTTAAAAAAGATATGTAAAAGTGTTTGTATGAACCTATTATTTTTTTGTCATTTACAGTAAATAAATATCATTTATCAAAATGCCATCTTAAGACAACTTGATCAGCAGATTATGTAGAAAATCAATGAAACGTAAACAGTGAATTAGAAATAATTGAACATAAATAAATCTTTGCAAAAGATACGTAAAGGAATAAAAGTTGGAGGGAATAAAACGCCTACGCTCGTCTACGGAGTGACGTAAGCAAATAGAGAGCTTCAGACAAACTCGTCTGGATGTACGTCATACGTCTCCCGATGACGTCAGAGAAGCCTGTTTGAGATCCCGGCCCTTATTGATCCAAGATTATAAAGCTAGTAATGTCTATAATTAAATTGAACTAGCAGAACCTGTAGGGTAAAGAAGCTGCGCCACGCAGTATTTCATTTTCCGCTGTATAAAAAATATTATAAACAGAAATAGAAAAAAGGTAAATGGTGTTTGAATAGTGAACTCTGAATAGTTAGACAGTAATTTATAATAACGAAACAAAAATACAATCTGATTAGGTGCGCTTTTTTATTTTACTGCATATACTTATTTTACGACAGGGTATCGTCAGAGAACTTTGGCTGGCGCCGTATTACATAATTTATTGTTTTCTTTATTACCGTAAATTTATTCATTTTTAACCGACTTTCAAAAAAGGAGGAGGTTCTATGTTCGTGATGTTACCTGATTTCTCCCCCATTTGTGGACCGATTCTCAAAATCCTTTTTTTGTTTGAAAGAGTATACTCCTGAGGTGGTCCCATTTTAATTTGGTGAAGATCTGGTGCTGATCTTCGGAGATATACAACGGAACTCTTCAAAAATAGACGGGAAATCTGTCGTGATTGCTGGAATCGCTTGGATGTTTATTGTTTATACAACATAATGACGTATCATCACGCCTGTATGCTCTGAGGGGTACGCAGGTGGGTACAATATACCTAGATTTCGTCAGTTAGGTATGTTAATTTTAATTTATTAGGGATTAGTGGAAAACCCTATTAACATGACATGTATTGTTAACAATTAAGAATATAAAATAAATTCATGGCAAATATATTTATGGCAACAACTGAAAATGGAAAAATAAAAAACTTTTTTGCAAAAAATAAAACCGACTTCAAAAAAAACACTAAATGGTGTAAAATAACTCTAAATTCGGAAGTCGGTGGCCCATCATGAGTAAGACAAACCCACCAAAGCCACAGAATTCCGAATTTAGAGTTATTTTACACCGTTTAGTGTTTTTTTTGAAGTCGGTTTTATTTTTTGCAAAAAAGTTTTTGCTTACCGAAATCAAGGATGGAGCACTCACAAGAAGCATCTAAAGAGGTATCGATGTATTTAATCGAAGGTGCACCAATTATGTATTAAATAGCCAATCGCGTTAACATTACCGCTCACCTGCGAATAATTGTTGTGCTTCTCATTATTGTAACCAGACGGCTCTGATTTAATTTCAATAGTTTACACTATGTAGGGGTAATTATCACGGAGTATTCCCGTTTGAGCACCTATTTATTGAGCACCTATGCATTAACCTATGGGAAATGGGAATACCTTTGGTGCGAAATGCATAGGTGCTCAAAAAATATGTGTTCAATCGGGAATACTCCATTATCACGAATACACAGATGAAAAAAACTCTAATTAAACGGTCATTAGTCGAGAACGCGTAGAAAAACAAAGTACATAGGTAATAAAATTATCAAGTCGCACATAACATCACGCATGTATTCCCCAAAGGGTTAAGCAAAAGTCCGGGTGGAGCCAATAATAGGGAGCGAGCCAATTGCTAACAGTCGGGCACAATATTATGTACCTACCTAAATCAAAAAAAAAAAATAAGAAGCCAAATATAATATCAACATACTAAATAATGACATAGTAAACACTTGTTTACTTCGCGGCGTACGGCTTAACGACTGATTAAATCGTTTTATCATTTTTACTGTTAATAACAAACACTTCCTCGATGGCCATGGCTTTGAGATTATGTAAGCTGCGATAGTAGATTATGAAACAGTATTACACTTCACGCCAGCCTTTGGGAAGGGTTCTCTGATTTAACGTTGAACACACTACTGTTGTAGGAGTTGAGTGCACTGACTGAACTGGAACTGCGATTCTGGTGAAATCACCGCGTGAAAATGGAGGCGTAGTGAGGGCGAATTGAGCTGTCATTCCACACTAATCCTAGGCATTGACAGTTCACTTCACTCAAGTTTTCACGGCGGCATGATTTTTACTGAATCGACCGGCTAGTCCACTTACATCTTGTTGCATATACATAATCTGTGCTCTAGACTAGAATGATTGTCTGTGAATATATCATAAGTAGTCTATGGTTTTCGGTAGTAAAAAGTCTCACGTGCAATTAACACCGAGTTTTATTTATGGAATTAACCCAGCAGCCTTGCACATATTTAGTGAATATGTGACAGTGGCGACGAGGATAAAAAGAAAACAGGTTTACGTGTTACGTCCGCAAACTACAAAGAAAGTTAGTAGAATAATTTCGTCTTGTTACGTCGGACGAAATTTCATAAAATGGCGGCTGCTGGGCTCTCATTGCCTGAGTTTTCAGCTGCAAAATGCACATTTAAGGTGTACAAACAGGTGTTTGAAAATAAAATGAAGATCCACGAGGTGGATGAAACGAAATGGCCGCAATATTTAATCTCGTTTATAGGTTTTGACATGGTCACGTTGCTATCAGAACTCTGTTTCCCGAAAACAGTACAAGATAAAACGTATACTGAATTAGTGGAACTTGTTGAAAAACACTTGGAGCCACAGCAATCAGAAATTGCGGAAACATATAAGTTTATGAAACGTGAACAGTTGGCAGACGAGTCAATCTGTGAGTTTGTGGCGGCGTTAAAGAAATTGGCACAGACGTGCAACTTTACCACACATTTAGAAAGATGTTTAAGAGATAAATTCGTTCATGGATTAAAGAGTGCAAGCATAGTTAAAAGATTATTTGGTGAAGAAAATTTAACGTTTGCAAAAGCAGTGGAGATAGCAATGAGCATGGAGCTGGCGGAGAAGGGTGCAAAATTAATAACTGCTGGCAGTTCTGGGCAAGAAAGCTCAGACATACACAAAATAAGTGAAAAACAGATGAACATTAAATGCCATTGCTGCGGGAAGATGGGGCATGTAAAACCCCAATGCAAATTTAGAGAAGAAGAATGTTTTAAATGCCACAAGAAGGGGCATATGGCAAGTGTTTGCAAAGCAAACAGTTACAAAACCAAGAAGGTTCATGAAATCACAAATGATGAAGAATTTTCTGTTATGCAAGTTAGTGAAGTACAATTGAATAGTGAATCTGTGTGTGATAGTTATGATTTGTCCAGTTTATTACAGGAAACGGAGCGTCAATTAAATATTAACAAAGTGGTATCAATAGATGAGAAGCGTCCAAGCCCTTGGTATATAACTTTAAAAATTAATAATATAAATATATCATTTGAAATTGATTGTGGATCAGATGTCACGTTAATGCCTGAATCAATGTTCATAACATCTTTTCCTAATTTAAAATTATTTCCATGTAACCTAAAACTATCAGCTTATGGTGGTAACAATATCACCGTATTGGGTAAGACAAATGTAAATATTAAAATTAAAAATGAAGAATACTTAGCAACATTGATTATTGTCAAAGAAGGTAAAAAGCCATTGTTAGGTAGGGATTGGCTGAGTGCTATGAAAATTGATTGGCAAACTTGTATAAAACGGTGCAATTTAATTATTCACCAAGATTCACAAATTAAACTTAACAATTTAGTAGAAAAATATAGTGATATATTTTCAGGGTTTCCAGGCGAAATTAAAGGTACTGTAGGCTCTTTAAAATTAAAAGAAGCTAATATTAAACCCATTGCATTTAAACCAAGAAGAATAGCTTATGCTGTAGAAAATTTAGTTAAAAAAGAGCTTGACAAGTTATGTACCGAAGGTAAAATGTATAAAGTGACAAATAAAGAAACAGGCACATGGGCTACACCCATAGTGACCATCATTAAAGGACCTCATAATATAAGAATTTGTGGGGATTACAAGGTGACAATAAATCCATTTTTGGAGGTACCAAATCATCCAATCCCTGTCATTGAAGACATTTTTGCAAAATTAAATAAAGATGATCAAAATGTTAAAACAGTATTTAGTAAAATTGATTTAAGAAAGGCATATATGAACAGGCGAATGGATGAGGAGGCACAAAAGCTTATGACAATTACCACACCATGGGGGTTGTATAGACCAACATTCATGATGTTCGGTATGTCACCTGCTCCACAGGAATGGCAAGATTTTATGGATGAACATTTTAATATGCCAAATGTATATTGTTTCATTGACGATATTTTAGTTGCAAGTAGTGATGTGGATTGCCATTTAAAAACTTTAGAGTGTATATTTCAAAAACTTAAAAATTTAAATATTAAAGTAAATAAAGAGAAAACTGTGTTGATGTCCCCACAATTAGAGTATTGCGGGCATGTGATTGATAAGGAAGGCATTCACAAGACACCAGGGCACATTAAGGCCATATTGGAAGCACCACAACCTAAAAATATTAAAGAATTACGTAGTTTCCTTGGCACTATTAATTTTTATCATAAATTTCTGAAGAATGCCGCAGAAAATTTAAAACCTTTATATACATTACTAAAGAATTCAGAAAAATGGGTATGGTCTAAGCAACAAGAACAAGCGTATGAATGGGCCAAGAAAGCTATTGTATCAGATCAAGTATTAATTCATTATAATCCAAAGCTGCCAATTGTATTGAGCTGTGACGCTTCCAAGTATGGGTTAGGAGCTTGTTTAGCTCATGAAATTAAGTTAGGTAATAATATTGTTGAACGCCCTATTGCTTTTGCAAGTAGAACACTCAATGAAGCAGAAGTAAAATATTCACAGATAGATAAAGAAGCCTTAGCCATTATTTGGGCAGTTAAGAAATTTGATTTGTATTTAAAAGGCAGAATATTTACATTAGTTACTGACCATAAACCACTGATATCTATATTTAATCCAAATAAAACAGCTGGTAGTATATATGCAGATAGAATGACTAGGTGGGCATTAATTTTATGTAATTATAATTATGATATAAAGTACAGGACTTCGCAACATAATGCGGCAGCAGATTTTCCGTCTAGGTTGCCAATTAAAAATAGTAATGAGGAGGATAAAATTAATTTGGAAGGCAACATTAACAGCATTGTATTGGATAATCCACCTGTAACTTTAACTGAAATTGCCAAACATACTCAGAAAGACCCTAATTTAAGCAAGGTTTGTTCTTACTTAAGAGAGGGCTGGCCAAAGTTGATTAATAGAGAGTTGTGTAATTTTAAAGGCAAAGAGACTGAGTTATATATAATTAAAGATTGCATTTTATGGAGGGATAGAGTACTTATACCTGACAGTTTAAAGGATAAAGTTTTAACCGAACTGCATTCTGGTCATTTGGGAATTAATAAAATGTTATCTTTAGCTAATAGTTGTTTTTGGTGGCCAAACATCACAAATGATATAAAAACATTAACTAATAATTGTGCAGGTTGTATCCAAAATAGGAACTTACCACCTATCAAACCTATACATAGATGGGAGTGGCCAGAGGAGCCATGGAAACGTATTCATGCTGATTTTGCTGGTCCATTTTTAGGGCATATGTGGTTAATAATTGTAGATGCACACTCAAAATGGCCAGAAGTAGTTAAAATGAACAATATTACCTCCAGCAGTACAATTAAATGTCTACGTAGTATTTTTGCTAGATTTGGTCTACCGGAACAAATGGTGACTGATAATGGTCCACAATGGACATCTGAAGAGTTTAATACTTTTTGTAAGAATAATAATATTCGACACATATGTACTGCACCTTATCACCCAGCCAGCAATGGCTTAGCAGAAAGGGGTGTTCAAACTTTCAAAAAGGCCATGTTAGCATATAAGTTTGATAAAAATTGTTTAGATCATAGTATACAACAATGGCTATTAGCTTATCGTACAGCACCACATGCCACAACAGGCAAGGCACCGTGTGAGTTAATGTTTGGTAGAAAACTCCGTACACGTTTATCTTTAATAAAAAAAGATGTAATCATCCCTCGCCAGTTGATTTGTAAGAAACCTGTAAAGCAATATTTACCAGGTGATAAAGTACTGATTGCATCATATGATAACTCTCGAAAATGGTTAGATGGTGTTATTGAAAATCCAGTAGGAAATGTTATGTATGATGTGCACACTGACAAAGGCATACTCACCAGGAATGTTACTCAGTGTTTGCCTAACTATAATAGTGTAACTAATGAAAGTGTATTGGAGCAAGAAAAAGAATCGGAGAAATTAGATGTAAATAAGCCCTTAATTAACAAAGAAATACCAAATAACATTGCTAATTCTCCTATTCTAGTTCAGCCAGAAGTGCGTAAAAGTACACGTACTCATAAGCCTGTTCAGAGACTGGATTTGTAGTAATTTCAAAATTTAATAAAAATTAGAAGAGAGGAGTGTTGCATATACATAATCTGTGCTCTAGACTAGAATGATTGTCTGTGAATATATCATAAGTAGTCTATGGTTTTCGGTAGTAAAAAGTCTCACGTGCAATTAACACCGAGTTTTATTTATGGAATTAACCCAGCAGCCTTGCACATATTTAGTGAATATGTGACACATCTGTGTCGTGCTTTCCTAAAAAGACCATTTCAGACACTAATCTGCATATTTCGTACACGATCTGACCATTATAATGTCTAGACTTTAAAAGAGACCTCTGAGTTTCTTTCGGTGTTTCTTCTCAGAGTAGTCAGATAGTTGAACACCGACCTCACATTCTACTTAAAAAATTACGTGTAAAAGTGTTTGTATTTAAACCTATTTACAGTAATAAATATCATTTATCATTTACAACCATCCAATCAAAAGATTTGCACCTAATGCATGCCTTTATTGAGCACAGGCACACTAAATAATAGAAAACAAAATTCAATCAGTCATATAACATCACAATAGAATTCCCCTAAGGATTAGGCAGAGGTGTGCTGTAAACCCAAAGTTCACTAGTTATGTTTCAGCCCCATGTAGGTAATGGGGGCGAGCCTTTAGCCGTCAATCGGGTACAAATCCAGGCTACGGGCTGGTACTGAGAAATTACGAGAGAGAGAGAGCCGATTGTTAATCACATCCTGTCCTACAACGAAACCCTATGTTACACCTATCTCAGTTGGAACAATAGATTGCCTGTTATAATTAAGATCACGGCACTTTTATAAATATCGACGCCAGATATTGTTTCCTCAGAAAACCTAACAAGTGGAAAATCTTATGTGGGACAAAAGGGCAAACGAAAATAATCTATCGGGAAAGATAGAAATAAAACTTTAATGTCAAAGGTCAAAACTAGTGAACAGAGAATAAAAAAAGCCATAACTGTTCTGATTCTGGGTACAGACTTATTTATCGACGACTCTTCAAAACCGGTTGCTATACAAGCCAGTTCAATGTTAAAACAAATTGTCGAATAAAAATAAAGTTCAGTTATTAATAGGAAAATGTTAAGGTCTCGCAACGCAAGTTCAAGTTGCTTGGGTCTTGCGGCGATTCTACAAAATGAGAAAAAGTTTAAGTCGAAAAAGACAGGTTCTGGTGAAAGGAAGATTAGCTAGCATTTTGTCACCATTATCACCATTATGCTGGCCGCACAGAGGACAGAAGATAACCACAATAGCTGCCACCTTTAATCAGATTGCCACTGTTAATTATAGGCCATACGCAAAATAATCGCTTTGACGTTGAGTTGCGAATACCAGCCCGGTATCCTTAATCTTTTTTTTTAAATGCTTCAGTATTAGTTGAGATGTTGCACCAACTGGTGGCCGAGTCTAGTAATATTGGATGCCTATGTTTTCAGTTCGAGATTGCCATTATCTGCCATCTTCTTAGCCTTTTCCATTATGTTGTGGTCGACTTCCACTCTAACAGGACGCGGCTGATCAGTATTACAGGGACCGACTGCTTATTCATCTTCCACAAGACCACAACCTAGCTACTGGGTAATTTGGTATTCCTTGTTAGAGGTGATCTTGGCTCACTGTAGCGCCTATCAAGGATGTAAAAATGAGAGTCGGGCGCAATGGCTTAACGAGGCACGGAGTAGTTTCAATGTGAAAAGGTCGTTCACCCATCCACGGACCGACCTCAGAGAAACTTGTCTAACCTTGCCGATCGACTCATACGGCTATTATTTCTAGGACATGTTAAATTCGACATGTTATTTATGATGACAGTCTCATTATGACTAAGGTAGGTAGATATTGCAACGCGATAGCCTGAGATCAAATACCGGATTTAGAAATGAGGAAAATAAAAGACTAATATTTAATTTTAAAAAGGAAGTTCAAAGGGTACCTACCTATGTCTTGACAATGACCTGACTACAGATAAAGTAAACAGGAAAACTTAAAACTAGAGCTCAGATTTGGCAATAAAAAACATTGCAATAATTTGATAAGGAAAAAAATATACAAGCGCCGCCTGACCTAGCTTGTCATGGTTCTAAGTTCCAAAATTTTGGATAGTTGCTAAATACCTACTCGTATACTTAGAATGCAAAGTTTGGAGAGAATTTGACCGTTTTCACTAACATTAGAGCGATATCTAAATAACTTCTAACTTATCATAGAAATGTGTTTCTGAGGAGTTTGTTACAACACTTCGACCCACCTTTTTCTGTAATTTATGAGCGTCAAAAATACTGATTCTTAGCAAGAAACGAGCATAGATAACTAAACAAACAGACGTGTTGCTGAGGAGTTTATTGTACTACTTTTATGCCATCATAAACAATACGAGAATGGCGGTTACTGGGACCTGTATTCATAAACAGATGACCTTCAACAAGCGCCAAATATCAGTCCAATACTAAATATTATGTATTTAATTTAGACCAAGAAGAATCTTAACTACAACGGCGATGTATTAGTGTTGGCAATAAAAGATAGCAGTAAATGAACAACAAGCGGTTGCCCTAGAAAATAGCCCTTATTACAATGAACAGTGGCTGCTTTACTGCACTCCCACTGCATACAAATGACCGCTTATTAGTTTAATTCACATTTCTGAATTTGTAAACGAACGCGTTGTATGGTTGTATGATGAGTTACAATTTAAGCCTGCCCACTTTACTTTGTTGAATGCATCAAGGATTTATTTATGGCTTGATGAACTTGTCGAGCACATTAATTTATGTGGATGTGGTGACACGTGGGTAAGTAGGTTGGTAAGAAGCAACTGTGAGTGGTTTTTTTTTACTATAACGAGATATGCACTGCCAAATTAAGCGGAAATAGCCCAAAATTGAGTGAGAAGTGGCACAAACTAAACTTTGCATTTATAAAGTGATTTTTCTAAAATACATACCTATTATTTGATTAACTCTATACAAATATAAAGAAGAAAGATTTTATTTTTGTATGTAACGAATAAACTGAAAAACTGCTGAACCGATTTCAAAAAATCTTTCATCGTTGCTTGGAGCTACATTATCCCTTGGTGACATGGGCAACTTTTTATCCCTGTATTCTCACGGTAACATGAACTACGCGTGTTAAACGACGTGACGACCGCTAGTCTAAAATAAGCTAAATTACAAGCGTACAAGATCGGCTTGACTTATGTAAATCAGTGAAATGACTCACTGTTTTTCTCTTAAGAACTAGGCATCAACGGATAGTAAATTAAAGTTTGATGATGAAGAAATGAGGATGTATAACACCTCAAGACAGATCCAATTCCCCTGGCAACGAATCGAGATGAAACACAAAGACTTATTTGAGACAAGGAAAAATATCCATTATTCACTATAGTAGCGTATAAAGGTGATCATAGATAAATAACCAGTACAGGTAAAATAAACAGTGGAGCTTGTGGAGCTTGTGGCTTAATAACAACAGAAGATCGAAGGTTACGATACGCTTGACGAGGTTAGTACGTGGATTGGTAACCATTCATTAGATATTTAGACTCCTCCGTGCCTCGGAAAGCACGTTAAGCCGTTGGTCCCGGCTGTCATTTTGTAGATCCTATGGCAGTTGTTACAGATAGTCAGAAGCCTGAAAGTCTAACAACCAGTTTAACCAAGGGGTATCATGTTACCCAGTAACTAGATTGAGGAGGTCAGACAGGCACTCGCTCCATGTCAAATACTGGTATTCAGCCCGTTTAAACTGGAAGCCGACCCCAACATAGTTGGAAAAAAGCTAGGCAGATGATGAAAGGTAAAATTTATAAATAACCAAGCTAAGACCACAGTACAAATATTAATACAGTAGGACGACGCCTTTGCTCTCTGGAAAAATGCCGACATCTCCTACTTGAATAATACCTCCCGCACTACGAACATCGTTTTGTTCGCAGTGCGGGAGCGGCTTTCCCGCGTCGCGCCCTTCACACCCCGCACGATAGCCCTGTCTAGACAGCTTCGTCGGACGACTGTATGTTTTTAGACTGTGCTAAGACCTATGTAGGTAATGAACCGCCAACAAAAAGTTTGTAGCTTAAGTAGGTACCTACCTACTTCCAGGTTTATTTAGGGTGTAAGCACTTTGGTGTTTGAATATAACTTAGGGTTGCACCCTTTGCATATTTTAGATTGTTTTTTTTTAATGCGGTGTGGTTGTGGTTGCATGTTCTTTAGGCCCATTAAAATGAATTTAGTGTGAGCTCCATTTCTAGCAAATGGAACAGGGTTAGTTGTAATCTAAAATTAGATACCTACCTATTAATATTTGCATATTATTTTGCCATAATTGAAATTAGAAACTTGTGAGAATCTCGGAAATTGTCACGAAAAGGTTTACCTACATGAACGATTTTTTTAAACCCGTCGGTTTGGATGGAATGTTCGTAATAAGTTAACAATACATAATTAAATGTTTGTGGTGAAAAATATAAGGCCAACCTAAATACCTAGTTAGTACCTATATGTAAATCGCGAAGTGATGAGTAGATCTACCTACCTACCTACTTACTCTAATCAGGTCGTGCTTAAATTGTATTTAACGAAAACAAAAGAATAACAAATGAACGGTTGGGTTTTTAACAATTTCAAATAAATAGAAAACTGTATTGCAAACATTAAAATGTAAATAAGGAATGCCCAGTCATTTATTAAAATAGGCTAAAATGACACCGCCTGTAACAACTAAACTATGTAAATTTTATGTTTATCCATAGTTGATTTATTGTTGCTTAGAATAAACATGATGTCAACATAGCAAGTTTTAGGAACAATTGAAATGTATTTCTTCAAAATTATAAGCATTTATAATAAAGTTAAGGCTATTGTAAGTAATGATTTCGTTTTTATTCATAATATATTAAGTTAGTAAATATGTAATAGATAACAAAATAAATGCATGAAGAGACTTGGTGTCAATTGAGATATTTAAATAATCTATGTGTACTAGCTATATATTTTTAGCTTTTTTATCAATACAGTACTTACGTTAAATAAAAAAAATGTTATCAAATGGTAAAAAAAGTTAAACAAAAACATACCTAGCTGCTGTATTATTGTTTTTATCATCTCCTCGCAATCATCCAAAACCATTTTTAACAATATTGTTACTTAATTCTGCTTTTCCTAAACCACTATCACTTGGTGTTCACCGTATAACAGCCGGACACAAACTGAAATTACTTCTCCCACTAAATAGTCAGTTGCAGATGTCTGATCTATAGTCAAGATAACAAGTAACCCACACACTGTGGCTATCAAAACAAAAAAATGTGCCCAAAATTATCAAATATGTGCGAGTTTTGTGACATTTACCAACTTTAGTAACTAATATGTACAAATCTTAAAGCCCCACCTGCATGAAACATGCGTAGTGATTAGAGTTTGAGCGTTGACTGTATGACAACACGCATTTTTCCTGTAGTTGGTAATATCAAGTTGGTATTATAAATGTAAATTTTTAAACCTGTATTGAATTGTGTAAGAGTTTGGGCTAGGTTGACATTTTGTCTTAATTATATTGTTTTATTTAATGAATCATAAATAATGCTTGTCTTACTTATTTTTATGTTTTCTAAATAAATAAAAATAAGAAAAAAAAACATGTTTAGTTTTAAAACTCATCATGGATCATTGGGATACAAATGCCTAACTCTGATACACATAGAAAAAATATATTGTATTTTCCTTGATGGAATGAATAATTGCAATAAAATCTTTCTAATTGGAAGGAAACTATCAAATAGTTACGTTTATCAAATATTTTTAACTATTAATTGATTGGGTATTCCTACCATTAAAGGTGGGAGAGATTTAATAGTTAACTTGTTTTATCTGATGTTCCTGATAGTACAAAATAGGTTGAAAATATAACAAAATCAACAAAAGAAACTTTGCAAAATAAAGAGAACTAAATTTTATAGAAAGTGATCCTCTTTTAATACCCATTTGTGACATAATTTCTCAAGACATCCTTTCAATGATTGCCGCCCACACACATTTTTTATCCCTTTGTATTTCATAAGCAAATCAACGGTTTACCTACAACATTAACTTGTAAATATTTCATTGATTCACAGAAATTGTAATAAATTATGAGCTTAGTTGTAACGTAAGATTAACACTAAACAATGTCTATAACAAGAATTGATAGAAACAGCAAAATATTTATTTGTGCTCACATGTAACATGTACTTTAGTCAGAGTTCCTATGTTTCCTCCATAAATATTTATAATTTATTTATTCTTCACTAATGTGCAGAGGCCGTTGACAGTGCACAGAGTCGTTTCTTAAAAGTAAAAAATGGTACCTATACTGATTCTGTTACCATAGGTGATTTCATGTCACTAAATGCATTCCGGTGCCATTCATTTTGTAAAATTATGCATGAAATACGATGTGGGTATGTCATTTCCGATAAATGAGGTCATGCAATGTGAAAATGAGCACTGCTTCACATTTTTTGCATCATAGGTAACTACATTTGAACTTATTAATATCCAAAACTTATTGCATAAATTACATGGTTGCAATGGTGGCCTAGTGGTAATCAGTGATCCAATCTCTCAAATTTCTATAAGATATCTCTGGTATTGGTGAAGTAAGTAAAATAATGCAAGGAAACCTAGACTTTTTAATTAATTTATATTTGAAATCAGCCACTCATTTCCAGTAAGTGTAGTGATACATGCTCATGCCTCCTTTCTTTGTGTGAAAAATGCCTTAGCATTGCCTGTGAAATGGTAAAAACAGGCAGGGCGGGATGAGTATTAGGTATATTAATTTTGTGTAAATCAATGTTTAGCTTAACCAGTGACCAGTATCAAATAGTAGTACAGAAGTAAATTAGTTACATTTATTTTTTTTAAGGAATCATGATTTTTTTACATTTTTAATTAAAGTGCACCTAAAATACTGATAAATTAGAAAAATGCCCATATTTTTTTTAATGCTAAGTAAGTGGGTTCCAAAATAATGTTTTGAGCTTGTGGTATTTGATTGCATGTCCTGTCCGCCCCATTTAGCGAATCTCAGGATATACCAGCCATTGACATGGGAGATATTATAGTGCACAAAAACAGGTTTACTCTTTCATCCCTCACTCTCATTATCAAAATAATAATGGATAAGGTACGAAAACAATGGCTTAAATGTGCTTTCCAAGGCACAGGGATTAAAAATAACTAGAACATCAAAACTTACCTCAACTTTGTATCTTGAGTGACTTATTCAATGAATTTGTTAAATCTTTTTTTTTTACTATTCGCTATTCAAATAGAAACTTGAAGTTGAAAGCGCCTATTAAGTGTCAAGTTGAAAACTTCCCTAACTCAAATGGTTTTTGTGGAAGAGACACCAAAAAAGGAAGGTAGTTTTAAAAAAATATTGAGGGAGATTCAGCTAGATTTTGAACTTACGAAAAATATCACCTATCGAAATTGTAACCTGTCAAACTGACATCCTCTATCGAAAACACATGGCATGCAAGATTTTTACGATAGTTAAAATATTAATGAAGACCGTAGGTACTTATTTTTAGAAAAATTCAGAAAACAACACATTCGCAAATGAAAATGCTTCTGATAAAGTGGGTATTAAGTGTCTATGTTCTGCTTCTGAGATTATGGCCACAGATAATAGAAATGTAAATAAATATGTGCACGTCACAATGAGTATCTTGGTACGAGTCAACGAAACTAGAAGCTAAAAATAGATCAAGGTACAGAAAAAGAACTGACAAAAGATTGAAAGGCAATGCAAAGAGGCAAAGAAGAGATTTCAACGTGATAAAAGAGTTAATTTAAACTACAACATGGAAACAACTAAACGAACATCGAAAGCAGATTTTATATATTTCCAGTGTGCAGCCAACTCTTAGGATATAAATAGAACATTACACTCAACCACCCAGCTAACTAGAACAAGAAGCAACACAAGTACTGGCTGAAAATGCACCAAAATTGACCAGACTAGGCTGAATGAACCGTTTCCTTTGCTTTCAAAACTTTTAAGTGCAAACAACTAAGTGCAATGACGGATCGCCAGAAACAAAAATGTATGGCAATAATGGCATATTACATGCATGTCGTACAGTTTACCTCCGCCGATGTCCATCGCACGGTACGAATAGGCCGCGGGCCGCGGACACCTCACAGCGGTCCTTCCGCACGCGACAATATCAAAACGCACATTTATATTAACTTCGTCATAACTCGTTTCGGTTTAAAACATAACACTTCCCACTTTCAGAGTGTACTTTCATGAACTTTGAACGCACTAAACCTCACTTTTTAACTGAATACCGATCAACTGATTCGCAAACACACACGATGTACTTCACAAATTGTAAACTATAGACGTACCTCCAGCATGAATGATCCTATAATAATAACTGTGAACTGTTTCTTCGCTCTCGCTCGGCCAAGGAACTAGTTATCAAGGTCTCTCGTCTCGACGCGGAGCACTTCCAAGAATTGTCACAGATTATGTCGCGAACTCTAACACTTTATTGTTAACGCGCGGCACTAATTTTGATAACTACGATTAATTATTAATTAATAAAAAATATTCAGGTAACGCACGATCGTATTGAAGTAACACTATACTCCGGCGGTTAGTTTAGTGAACGTCAGAAACTCTAATGTTATATCTCTTATTCGTGTGCGTGAGGACCCGTCATCACACTAGGAACGACTGCCGGCGATTGGCCGCCGACTGTCACATGGCGGCCGTGTGACGTACGCGGACATGGCGCATGCGTACTGTGAATTATAAACTTTATTTCGCGAGTGCGAGCGAGAAAGAGAAAGCGGTCGTACTATTCACACCCCACTGACAGATTATCGGCGACACAATTCCCGCCAAAATTAAAACAATGTTTTAATAGAAATATTGATAATAATTTGCTTTGCTACTGATGTTGAAGCAGGAAAAAAATCTAAATTAGCAAGCGGTAGATATTTAAAAGCTGCATCAATGGTAGATGGTAGTACAAAGAATGAAGAGCCAAGGAGAGAGCCAGTAACACAGTGTGGTTACCCTGTTTAATTCTATTCTATCGCTTTTTGCCGCCTTTTTGCCAAAGAAAACTGTGTTTGCCAGCCAGCCGGCTGGCAGGAACAGTTTTCTAGTTATTGACTATACGCTAAGGCTATGTAGGATGTAATGAACTTACTTTATTTCCTAATTCCACTGTGTGTTAGCCACTGAAGCTGGCAGGAACGTCCGTTCACTGACGGCCTAAGGATTATACAATTTAATCAATTTCCTGATTTGACCGAATCAGTTAAACTTACATTATTGTAATCAGAAATCACCTTTCTATTGAATTAAGTAATGAATAAAAAGTTTATACCTATTAATGCCTTCAGTTGTTTTTTTTTGCTTCTCTATTCTCTTTAAAGGTATCGACTATTGTGTGCCCATGTCTAATCGACTTAGTTTGCCATATCAAAACATAAAATTACGAGTAGCAGCCGTACAAAGGTGGGCTATGAACATAATTTACCATGGTAAATACCTACATGGGAGCAGCATGGATAAAATATTAATTTAAAATATGTAATTATAATTACAAATAAAATACAAGTATAAGTACATTGAGCACAATTACATAGTAAGTACATTTAACAAAAATCGGTCTCGGGTTCGATCGAGCAAAGTGTTATTGAGTTTTTCTATCTGGAATTTCTCAGTAGCAGCCCGGAGTCTGGATTTGTGCCCGATTGATAGCAATATTATAGGCTCGCCCCCTATTACATGGGACTTAAACATAACTGGCGAAATGTGGTTGTACTACCAGGTACATCTCTGCCTAGCCCTTTGGGGATTGCAGGCGTGACGTTATGTTTATGTTTTATTTAACAAAAATACAAAGAGTGTTAAAAATATATTAATGGAGAAAACTAATCCTCAATACGCCAATTTCTTGCGAATGTGTTTACGATATGAACCGACTGGTTACTACCGTAGGTACCCCTTATTAATACACCTGAAATACCCTAACTGCGGCCCGAAAATTTACGGTAAATCTGGAGATTATAGGGTACCTACCTACTAATTGCCTAAATATGTTTAGAGAAAGCTAACTTGAAATAAGATTAGCTCCACACTAAAAAAATCTCTTGTATCTTAGGTCAGTTTACAAACGTTTCGGCGCAGCGCAGACTACAGACTATTTGTAGCACACTTTTTAGTCTGTCAAAATAGAATCTATGCCATTTTATCACACATAATTTATTTCAATTACTTAGACCATTATGAGGTACTTTAAACGTCAAACTGAAGTTAAATTGAATACAGAAATGATTCCAGTCATTTCTATTATGGCAGAATAAAAAGTGTGTCACAAATTAGTCTATCGTCGGCGCTGTACCCTTAAACTCACATACATAAACAGCGTAACCCGCAACAACTGCATGTAACAGACTGGAACGGAATTCGCAACACGCAGCGCAGCAGCAGAGCGTTCAACCTCTGCGCCAACTGAGTATTTTTATCGCAGAGGTCCAGCAGTCCAGCTTTGGCAATTTTTTCATTGCCTGTGACTCACTGGACTCCAGTTCCACACAGAACTTTGATAACACTTAAGAATTCGTATTGCACTTTATGTGGACTTCAAGTTTCAGTTACTATCAGACGAGGCACTGCACTTCCCCGAGAGAGGCGAGTGCGCATGACGTCATCCTAGATGCACACGTTACTCGATGATAGCCAATACGAAAGCAGCTGTTTGACGGTTAATCGTTGAACACTTTAACCACTACCACCACCACCACACCCACCACCACCACCACCACCACTTTGTCCTGTGATCATAACTATGAACTTTACTGTCACTGAGATCACGGATGATATGAACCGAGATACTTACGCGCAATAGCCCTGCTGGTAAAAAAAGGCGGGAAACATGAGTCAGTCACATTATGTAATGATAATAAACGAATCCAATTTTCTTCGGAGCCCAGTGTGAGTCACTAAAGGTCTGAATAATACCGTAGAGGTGGGGTAGGAGATTGGGGGGTGGGTTATGCGTCTCAATTTCAGAATGTTTCAGTAAAACTCGACCGGTGAGTCACCCTCCGCCCATGAGGTGCGTTACGCATTCTAAATAAGGTACACGCTCCCCCAATTTGTCAAATATCGTTGATAGTTTTTCAACTTTATTACAAGCACAATAAAGTTCCTGTTTAATTGGGAAAATTTTACAGTTTGGTGTAGCTTTACGTACTGGTGTCTGTACTTACTACTTTTGTGGATGTGTGCTTTACGGCCAGTCATAAATGTTGAATGAAACCTTTTCATTCAAGTGAATTTACTGACTTTTACATCTCTAATATATTGAAAGGAGGTTTTAGTTTTTGATACTCTAAATGAACACGTCGCGACGTTATAGAAGTAGTAATTAATCTTATATCATACATACATACATACATAAACTCACGCCTTTTTCCCATGGGGGTAGGCAGAAACTACAGAGCGCCATATGCTACGATTTTTACATACTTCTTTTGCTTCGTTTACATTCATACATGTTGTCATACACACACGCCAGTTGCGAGTACTACGCACCTGACCTTTCTGGAGAACCTCACCAATGAGGTCTATGTATGTCCTTCTAAGGCGTCCCCTCCCGGCGTTCCCACTTACATCGGCCTTGTAAATACCTTTCGTTAGTCGCCTTTCATCCTTCCTTTCAACGTGACCAAACCATGTAAGCGTACTCTTTCTCCATTTTTGTTACTACATCTTCTTTCAAACCACAACGTTGCTTTATCACATCATTCCTCAATCTTATATCACTAAGCATATAAATAGACCATGCGTAAACTTTGCATATTTTTTTAACTGGCAGACGTTCCGCGGTTTCACCCGCGTAGGTCTTGTTCCCGTGAGAATACAGAGATAAAAAGCCGATAAGTAGAGAGATAAGTAGCCTATGTGTTAACCCAGGGTGTCAGCTAACTCCATACCAAATTTTATTAAAATCCATTCAGAAGCTTTTACGTGAAAGAGTAACAAACATCCATCCTTCTTTCCATACTAACAAACTTTTGCGTTTATAATACACACATCAAAAGTGTCTAGGGATCAACATATATTTTTGCAATAACTTTTCTCCTGATTGATATTAATTAAAATTTTCTTTAAGGATTCATCAAATAAAGTGTTTCCGTTTGTCACAGTAACGATAAACCAAGTCACCTTTGCATTAATAAAGAAATTTGCCATTTTCCTAATAAAGGGATTTTTGACATTTGAACCACTAACATTAAAGTTCGAAAAAAAGACTGAAATAACAGTTTTCTTTAAAATTTTATTGGGTAACTTAAACAATTAATAATCCGTGTTTCTACCGCGAACACTAACAACACAAGAACATCGGTTTGGCATACTTAAAATGAGTTCATCCAAATCACGCTGTGGAATGGCCGCCCATGTTCGTTGCAACAACAAAAAAAGGTCTTCTTGCGACTGGATACCCTCCATATTCGGCAGAGCTCTTCTCTGTAGCATATCCCATGCATGCTCAATCGGGTTCAAGTCTGGCGACTGAGCAGGCCAGGGCAGGACATTGATGTTAGCTGCGGCGAGAGTCTGTCTTACAACTCGTGAGGCTTCATCACTCTTCAGGGAACTTAATTAGCGACCAAACAGTCAGAAACCGCTTGCATGAAGTGAACCTTCATTCCCGAAGACCGCTACGGGTACCACCTATAGCAATGCACAATCGTAGGATTCGATATCAATGGGCTCTTGAACACAGAAATTGGGCAGAAGAACAATGGCGTTTCGTGTGCTTTTCTGATGAGTCTCGTTTTGGTATGAGACCGGATACAAGACGTATACGACACTGGAGAACCCCTGGACGCCAACAGCGATTAAAATCCTGCCAGGAAGTCCATCCTTATAGTGGTGGAACCATCATGGTATGGGCGGGTATTTGGATCGGCGGAAGAACTGAGTTGATTTGGATCAGAGGCAACAACAACGCTCAAATTTATGCTGAGACGATTGTATCAGACGTCATCGTTCCTCTACAAGTGCAAATCGGTCCCTTATTTCAGTTAATGCATGATAATGCACGACCGCACACCGCAAGAGTTGTAAGACAGACTCTCGCCGCAGCTAACATCAATGTCCTGCCCTGGCCTGCTCAGTCGCCAGACTTGAACCCGATTGAGCATGCATGGGATATGCTACAGAGAAGAGCTCTGCCGAATATGGAGGGTATCCAGTCGCAAGAAGACCTTTTTTTGTTGTTGCAACGAACATGGGCGGCCATTCCACAGCGTGATTTGGATGAACTCATTTTGAGTATGCCAAACCGATGTTCTTGTGTTGTTAGTGTTCGCGGTAGAAACACGGATTATTAATTGTTTAAGTTACCCAATAAAATTTTAAAGAAAACTGTTATTTCAGTCTTTTTTTCGAACTTTAATGTTAGTGGTTCAAATGTCAAAAATCCCTTTATTAGGAAAATGGCAAATTTCTTTATTAATGCAAAGGTGACTTGGTTTATCGTTACTGTGACAAACGAAAACACTTTATTTGATGAATCCTTAAAGAAAATTTTAATTAATATCAATCAGGAGAAAAGTTATTGCAAAAATATATGTTGATCCCTAGACACTTTTGATGTGTGTATTAGTAGGATTTATTGCGCTCAAGTGGGATTACGTACGTAGAAGGGTGTAGAACGGTAAAACTGCCGTATTTTAACCCCTAGGCTACCACTAGTACTTACGTGAATTGAAAATTTCGAATCCCTTTTTAAGAATCGGGCACGGGAGGGTGTAAGATTTGGCATAATTAAAGTTCATTATATTACATGGAGAAATAGTGTGGGTAGAATTTCAACCACACCGACCCTATTTCGCGTTAAAAGGAGTCAGAGAAAAATGTCTTGGACACCAAACACATTAACCAAATGTGAGCTGTTTTGATTGGTGTGCTTAAATTACAAAAGCTAAATTTAAAATTAATAAGTAAAAGAAATGTGTAAAAAAAGCTTCGCGCCTACGCGGTCGTAGCAAAGCTACGGCGTAGCGCCCACAGGCCTACACCGACATTAGCGCTTATTGCCAATGTGTTTCTAAACAACGACAGTCCGGTAATTATTGAGTGCCTTCAGACCAATGCCAATGCTTTAAAATAATAAGATCAAAACTACTAATAGTTTTCGTTGATTCTAAGAAATTCGCATTTGGGTCTCATCACAAATTAATATTCCACCTTTCCTATAGGTGCCAGTTGCCACGAGTTAGCTCCTGGATAAATCAGTAAAAATTCACGAGCATTCTATTTTCGTCCTGCCTACCCCAACCCTTAGTACACGAGTAAAGTTATTCAAAACATTCAGTTATGAGTCAGCGCGGCGGCGGGCTGACGCGCCGGCCCGTGTCGCGTGCGGCGCCTCGCTTTGCCCGCGCCACACCGCCGCCCGCCGCGCCGCTCAGCCTTCCAGCCAAACGCTAAATTAGTCCTACCCTTCCTTTGCGCCCCTCCCTACTAACTTGTATTATTTAATATTTACGCAATTCAATGGCATGGCCGCTAAATGTGGGAGACGCAGCTGTTTTGGCCTGTAACCTTTAACATTTTACGTTTGATGCAATTGTAGTAAAACAAGAAGATACACAAACCCTAGGATATCCTACTAAATTCAATTAAAGTTTAAATATAATTAAACAGCAATAAATTATTCAAAATAAAGTTAAATTCGGGTAACTGTTAAAATCAATATGGTTGTAGGATTAGTTGTTATAGCATTCGCAACGTGCGCTGCAAGTAAGGTCCAATGAAAGGTCCTGGGAAAGACAGACGGGGTTATGTTTGAAAATCGTTTAAAACAATTACTTACCATATCTACACGTCTTCCTTCTTCACCAGTTGGTGACGCAGCTTTCTACTACTAGCAAAGGTAGTCAGTGATCAACATATTTTATTTCCAAGACCTTTATTGGTTTTATAAAGTATAGGTAATAAACTGCAACCAATCAAAAGTTTTTTACAAATCAAAGCAACTGTAATAACAATAAACATGCAATCGGTAGCAAGTAAAATTATTTCTTTTCAGAACACATTATTTTTCAAGTAGCAACGTTTAATAATCTACCTGATATTATATGAAAAAGAATCGTTTAACTGATGGCACCTGTAGTTTCATGTTTCTTGCCCCATGCGTCACGCAGCCGGCGACACGTGGGCTGGCGCCGCGCCGCGCCACACACCGCCGTGCCGCGCCGATAGTGGACGAGCGTCGCCGCACGCTATAATACTGAGGGGTACAGCCAACAGCAAGAGTGTGTAGTATGTAAGATTGGAGGTAGACTAAACTAACGATGGATGAAAGAAGTGATTACTGAGATGACGACGGAAATGTTCCGAATCTCAATTTCAGCATAAGTGTGTCAATAAGATTCTTCTTCAATGTTTTCCTAAAATATTTATCGATTCTTAATGTATGTCTGGAAATACCAGTCGGGTTAAAAAAAACGTTTTTCATTTGATAGCCGAATTTATGCGGCAAGTTATTAGGCTTTATCATTACGGTTCTTACAGGCAGGTACCTACTACGTTTTTACTTTTTTTAAATTTGAAAGCGCTGTGCGCTACGAGTATCTGCATCTTTGCACACCAGTAGCTAAGGGTTAATTTACTTAAGAGGGAAGCTGTCAAAAAAAACTTAGTAAGTACTGGTAAGTATTACTATTTGTAGTCTCTCTAGAATCTATCGGTCTACCTACCAGCCTGTATACCTTTGGTGTAAATACTTATACTGTATAGAGTACTATGAGAACAACTCGGAAATCAAGAAAAAAAAATCGGCTATTTCATACATTTTGGTTGAGTAGTTATCAAACTTTTGTATGCAACAGCCGTTTTTTTTTCGTGATTTCCGAGTTGGTCCCATAGTAAAAGTTGTTCAAATTCTTGGGTAAAACACCCTGTGAAAATTAGTCAGACGATTAAAAAATCACCGTGTATATTAATATATAGGAATGGTCAAGTAATGCCGTTTTAAAAGAGGTAAGTCATACACTTCTGCCTTTGATTGTACCATGTGTAGGGGGGAACATGTACTCCATAATTTTTGCCGCTTTTAATATCGTTGTAAATGATGCTTTGTTATTTTATTAGAGTACTAAGCTACAATTGAAACGGTGATTTAATTATCTTACATAAATCTGATGTCAAACCGTGGGAAACTTTAGTCATAGATCAACTGCAAACAATTAGAAAATTAATGAAGCAGATTAGTAATAACAGCTTACAATACATTGTAAGACCTTTACCGGTCACATAAAAGACCCTTTTGAGGGCTACCCAGGTATCTGATTATTTCAATGTTTCTTTATATCAGACGTCATACAAAACCGCCAAACCTGCATCCCAACACTCGGATTTAAGTCAATACCAAAAGTTTGCCAATTCCATGATATAGGTACAATACAATCGGGTTATATTATTACCTCCTACTACTACTATTTCAAGTACTACTTACTATCTACTTAAGTATTTTAAGCACCATAGAGACATGTAGAACAGTAGGTCACTTTAAAATTATGTAATTAGTATCTTTCAAAATCAATGCATTTCAGTAAGGTAGTTAGGTTCGGTAGTTAGGTTCGCTATATAATAGGTATGATGAGTTAGGTTAGGTTATACACATATATATTTCGTGATTCTAATTCTATCAAACACAAAAAGCTTAAACAAGAGCAGATTAGAGACTCACTTAATAAAAAAGTATGTAGTAGTTGTAGTAATCTAAATAGTATAGGTATTGGTAGATGTTACTCTTAGTTTATTTTTTTGTACAGACTATTGATTAAAAGTAGGTAAGTATATTGGTATCTTTTTTATAAGACGGATTTTTAATGGAGAAAGTGATTTCTTGATTACTTTTTATATGATCAGAATTTCTATGGTGGTATACCTAATGGGTAGGTATGGAATTCTCGGCGCAAGAGCTTGTTCTGTTTTATTTTTGTTAATTAAAACCTGACGCCAAATGGGTGGGAAGCAAGATAAAGAACATAAAAGTTTTGTCGTAAAAGTTAGGTCAAAAAAATCAAAACACAGTTATTTAAATTAGGCTAAAAGCCAGCACTTTTTGAACGTCAAAAATACATAAGACTACTCCCAAAACGTCCACCGTTCACCGCTTCCTAGTGTAGTAATCTCGTAGCACTAGCGTAGAGCAAAACTTCCAACCTCGTAGAACTCGCATAGACCTCGTATGCACAGCATGCAAGGCATTCGACCTTCTTTACTCAAACCCAAAACTACCATAAACTCAAATTAAAAACAAAATAAATAATTTCAAAAACATTTTCAAATCTATGTCACCGAACTGTCATTACAAACATAATCGCTTTACAACCTGACATAGCTATACAGAAAAGTGTTAACAAATACTAAGAAATAATACAAAAAGGGAATAATTACATCGTGTAGAATGCCGGAACAACCAATAAAGGTGCCTCGTAGTGTGTCGCCGGTCGCCCGCGCCGGCGCCGGGGATATATCGGAACGGGAATTGTCACGGGAACGACATAATTTGCAGACCACTCCACCTGCGTAAGTCTCTTTATAATATACTAGCACGTCATGCGGTCTCACCCGCGTAGTTCCCGTTCCCGTGGGAATACAGGGATACAAAGTTATAGCCTATGTGACTCAGGGTGAATATAGCTTTCCAATTGTGAAAATTCTTGAAATCGGCGCTGTAGTTTTTTAGTTTATTAATTACAAACACACACACACACAATTTTTTCCTCTTCATATTATTATATAGATTAGTGCTTAGTTAGCTTCATTCCGTTGGAATTGATTTATGTTGCGTTACCTCCTTAGTATGGCAATAGGCTCGCCCCCTATGACATTGGACTGCACGGCATTGGCTGCATGGCGAACCAAACATCCCCTTATCACAAATCTTACTATAGATACTTATTACGAAAACATTACATCAATAATTGACAAACAATAGATAAGTAAAACAAAATACAAACTGTAAACAAAATCTACCCAAAGTACCTAATTGTCGTATAAGGATAAGTTCAACAGATTGTAACACGATGTCAGTACCTAACAGATAAATGGCCGCCTCGCTGTCTGCACCCTCCATACATTAGCTCATCAACAAATATGACTCAACCCGATACTAAACAGAGAGATGTTCCCAGCTCCGGCTTCATCGTTGAATAAAGCCCATTCATTAGATTGATATCAATGTATATTTGACCCTAAAGGTTTGTTTTCTATTTAATTATTACATGTTTTGGGGAAGTATAGGTTTGTAAGTGACAAGATTTTTTCCGGTTGTCTTAAGTATATAGTGAAATATTTAATACATAATCGTAAGTTTTATTATTATTGATAGCCATATCTAAGACCTTTTGATTGCTTCTTCCTTGATGAATTGACATTTATTGGCAACGTGGCCATCGTAAATTTTTATTTTAATACCTACTGATTCTCACTGGCATTAAATAAGGCGTATTTTTTCCCGGGATGGACAAGTCTATCAAGTCTACAACTATTGACTATAACCCGTAAAAAAATGGCTAGATAGACAGATGGCTCAAAAAAACGTAAATTGTTATAAAATGCCGCATCTTTAAATGAAGACGCAGTGTAAAAAAAATATAATTGATCTGCTGCCGAGCAGTCTACTGCTGCACCTATAACGGTGACTACAAGCACTTGGAAAAGTCTACTTAGTTCATCCGTAGACCGTATGTAGTCAGACTCGCACTTAACCAACTTATCACTTACGTAGCCTATATTCTAACTTATTCTGACCTCAGTTTAGCTTTAGCTATTACTGAGTTTTCACTTTAGGGATACTTTACTTCTAGATACCTGCTTAATTTGTTTTAAAGTAGGTTTCTAGAAGTTGACGCATAAAGAGGAACTAAATAAACGGAATAATGAAATCGATTTTGTACCGTTAGTAGGAAGACATCTTGCTAAGATTTTGTGATCAACTACCTAAGTACTTCTTCTTGGTCTATTCATCCTTAAGCATTTCCTTCTAATGACACACCATCGCCTTTGATAATTTTGTTTCCTTTACCTACATCACAAAATTGCGTTGTTGTAAAAGTGGGAAATTCCGTGACGTTATGTAAAATGTACTTAATACACGATGTTTTCCTTAAAATAAAGTTACTGTTTGTTATTGTTAGTCATTTTGGAAGACTGCTAAACAAATACGTCGCGGTGTGACGTGAGTACCTACACGTCCGAGGTTTTCTATGACGTTACTAGAAAAATGTTTGACCCTGTATTATTTAAGCAATAATAGAATAGAATCTCTTTATTGTAGGTACCTACACCATAAAAACTTACAAATGATAACTTTAAGGGCTACTTAGGGTGATACAATAGGCGGCCTTATCGCTAAAAGCGATCTCTTACAGACAACCTTTGGTTGGCTTGATAGTGGAGTAATAAATAGACATACAATAATTTTCTTCACAACTTACTTTGGACTACTACTTTAACTGCTACCAACCAGAAACAAAATTGACAATTCAGTACCTACTGTTTAAGTATATCAGTTCTAAAACATAGGAACATAATCTAAAAGTAATGTAAAACCCAAAATATGGAGATAATTAAAATTAAGAGTAAGTAAATGTAGACTGGCTCGTTGTTCTAGTGGTCGGGGTGGGGTTCGATCCCCAATTGGGGCAAACGTTTTTTAAGTTTTATATGTAGAATTTGTGAAATTTCTCAATAACAGCTCGCAGTTTGAATTTGTGCCCGATTGACAGGTATAGGCTCGCGCGCCTGCATGGTATACCTCTGCCTAACGTTTCGGGGATTAAAAGCGTGATGTTATTTTATGTTAGGATGAAATGCTCTCTAATTAGGTGTTCCTTATCCGAACACAGTCGCGTGCAACCAGCTCATCCAAAGAAGCAGCTGTTTTCGGCGCCCCAGGTCAACAAGTTTACAACGAAATGGTGCGCTCCCAGCCCTAACCTGGTCAGGATTCGGTCCTGCCTGGACGCGTACGCCAATCAAGAGACGCCCATCTGCAGACCTGTTGTTAAGACCAAGGCAGCTTCTATGGAGGACCTGACGCCCACTAAACGGATTAGGATTGACAGGTTTGTGGTGGACTCTTTCAGTACATACTTACTGCATACCTGTAGGCACTGTTAGCTTTCTTGCTACAAGGAAGCCAACATTTAAATAACTAGGTTTGTTATACATATAATACATATATCTTAATTCGCCCAAATTCAGATACCTATCCCCGAAAACCGAACGTTATGTTTTCAACAGTTAGAATTTGCACTAAAATCATAGATAGCTAAAGCTGTAGATGCTGGCTGGCTGGGTGACTCGCTGCTCGAAAGCTTGAGGAATTGATGATGACGTCACGATGATGTTGCACGAAGGCTGCGATGACGTTCATGCTCGGGGTCACCAGTTTGGAGGTACGAGGAACAGGGTGTAAAGTTCCTCATCCACCATTGAAAAGGGAGGATCCTCCGACCAGACGGGTGCTGTGTCTGGTGGGCTAATTACTGCCCGACGGTTGTTGTCGGGAACTTGTATACGTTCAAATTGCGCGGATAACTTTAATAGCGCGATGTAGGATAGTTCGTATGTGGCGAGATAGATGTCGCAACAGATAGCACTTCAATAAATAGCAATTTTTGACCTGCAGGGTTATTGCGTATCTCCGTTGACAGTTCAAGTGATGATCACTGGGCAAAGTGTTTATCAACGATTAACTGTCAACAGCTAGTTTCGTATTGGCTATCTTATTTCTGCTCTCTCAGAGGGGGGCCCTCTATCTAGCAGAAACTTGTTGCTCCGAAACCTATTTGGCATAACACACTTGGCATAAACTTTTTTAAACGAACATTGTTAAGGTATAAAAAATATTTAATATAATTGTTTTTTGGCCTAATGTGTTTATGTCCGAATTTAAAATGGGATACTTTTAAGATGGCAGAATTGTATTGGGCATAATTTAACCTTTGTCAGAGTTACAATTTTGCATAATTTCGTTAAGCATCACGTTTATTTAGAGCGCCGATTATTTGGCATAATTTGACTAAGCATACTACGAAGATCACAGAATTTCAATAGAAATAATTTTATTAGTCGAACATTGAAAAAAAAATTGTTTTAAAAAATCACTATGGTGTGCTGCAGTTAGTGACAGAAATGAATGCTGCAAAACCGACTTCACGTAGTCTTGTCTGCCCTACCCCATTGATTATTATGGATATGAAATTTATGCCTAAAGATGATTCTGACTTACAAAATTATGGGTTTCGGTGTATGGTAAATGAGTGTATGCCAAACGATTTTCTGCGAAAAGAGTTTTATGCTATCCGTTGCTATGCAAAATAAAATTATGACGTAAAAAGTTCTGCTATAAAGGGTGGACCCCTCTCAGAGATATGACGTAGCGCACAGTAGGTACCCCGTCTAAAGTGGTTTACCAATTTTTAACCGACTTCAAAAAAAGGAGGAGGTTCTCAATTCGACGGTATGTTTTTTTTTTTTTTTGTGTGTTGTTACGCGATTTCTCCCCCATTTGTAGACCGATTCTCAAAATTCTTTTTTTATTTGAAAGAGTATACTCCCGAGGTGGTCCCATTTTAATTTGGTGAAGATCTGGTGCTGATCTTCGGAGATATACAATGGAACTCTTCAAAAATAGACGGCAATTCTGTCGTGATTGCTGGAATCGCTTGGATATTTATTGTACAACATCATGACGTATCATCACGCCTGTATGCTCTGATGGGTACGCAGATGTGTACAATATACCTAGATTTCGACAGTTAGGTATGTTAAGTTTCATTTATTAGGGATAAGTGGATAACCCTATTACCATGACATGTATTGTTAACAAATAACAATATAAAAATAAATTCATGGCAAATATTTGTATGGGAACAACTAAAAATGGAAAAATAAAAATCTTTTTTTGCAAAAAATAAAACCGACTTAAAAAAAAACACTAACCGTTGTAAAATAACTCTAAATTCGGAAGTCGGTGGCCCGTCATGAATAAGACAAATCCACCATAGCCACAGACTTCCTAATTTAGAGTTATTTTACAACGGTTAGTGTTTTTTTTAAGTCGGTTTTATTTTTTGCAAAAAAGATTTTTATTAGTTATATTTTAGTTGTCATCACAGTTCGGTGCAACTGGACACCAATTAGTCACTGGCAATGAAAAGATAGCCAATTGCAGAAAAATGTATTTATTATGGTTGAATACTTTCTTTATTATAACCATTTCAACCAGACTCTATGCTGCCAAACCCATATTTTATATGTCAATTTATTTAGGAGTAACGGCCTTCCCATGCTGAAGTCTCCAGGGCCACACGGTTCTGCCGAGGAGTTAGCAGCCGGCAAGATCTGCCGGTTCATGGTCATAGCAGCTTGGAGGCGTCGCCGAGAGGACGTCCGATGCCTTCGGAAGACTCTGGAGGCCCAGGTAATTTATCCAGTGTAACTCAATGAAGCTGGGGTTTTCTATGAGAAAGGTACCATGCTTCAAAAATACCGCAATGTTTAATCCTAAATCACATAGCTTTGATATCATTTAGGTTTCGTACTCTGAACGCCTGCGCATCCAGATCTCAGCCCTGAAGTCTCTGCTGGACTCCGACAATTGCAAGGTCCGCATGGCCATGCGAGAGCTGGAGCGGTTAAAGCAGCTGCTTAAAGATAAGGAGCTGGAGAAGACAGTGCTGGAGCGAGTGAGTTCCATATTATTTGTTAGGGGACTCGAGACTGTATTTAAGTAATTTTCATTGATAACGTGTGTAAACAAAGTTATAAGTGTTAGCATTACCTACCATTTATCTTTGGCTGAATTTCGCACTAGCCTAACTCAAAAGGATCAATGCACCATTCCGATGGTATAACCAGAACAATGTTTATTTAGAAATAAACTTTGATTGACTTAAAATAATAAAATAGATCACTTCACTCGTATTTTTAGGAAAAACTAGCTTTGGAAGATGATGTTTGCGCTGCAGAAGATCGTGCTTCCGAAATGAGTATTGGTGAGTGCAAACTCCTGATTTGTCACATTAAGTTTATTGAAGTTCAGTATTGCTCTCCTGGCCAGACGTTGGTTCACCAGCTCGAGTGTCTAAAGGGTCCTTACACCAACACTGAGTTTATATGTATAAGGATTTGTAGCGACGTCTATCTCGCACCATGCGAACTAAATACAAATATTATATCGTACATCGCGATGTTAAAGCTATCTATCCGCGCGATTGAACGTGTACAAGTTCCCTACAGCAACCGTCGGGTAGTAGTAGTCCACTAGACACAACACCTCTCTGGTCGGAGGATCCCCCCTTTTTTTAGGGGGGATGAGGAACTTTATTCCCTGTTCTACCTACATACTGTACGTTTTATACTATTGATTAAAAAAGAAGTAACTTATTTTAATCGTGGTAAGTTGGTTACCTTTACCTGTTGTTCTTGATCAGGCTTGCGCAACTGCCGCAACGAGCTGGACGGTGCGCGCGCGGCGGCCGCGCTCAGCGAGCACGCGCTTGCGCTGGAGCAGGCCGCGCACCACGACACTATCAACTCGAGGGACGATGCCTTTGACAGGGTTAGTACACGGGTTACTAGTTATTACATGATATGAATAAAAAGCCGAAATAAAATGACGTTCAAGTCGCCTGTTTACCTGTTTCATTCCAAGAATATTTTAGTTATAAGTTCCGTTTGCATAAAACACGTAGAATTTCTTAAATTTGTCAAATCTTTCTGTCCAGCTGGCAATGTTAGAAGATGACCTGGCGCAGCACGAGGATCTGCTGTCGTCAGCGGAGGCCGAGGTGGCGGCGCTGCGGCGCGAGACCGATGAGAAGCAGAGGCAGCTGGAGATCACCAGTGAACGGCTCAGCCAGGAGGAGGAGTGAGTAGGCTTACTTTATTTCCAGGGCCTGGGTACAAGCTGCAAGCATTTACCTACTGCTGAAAGGAGTCTCCAACACTAACACGTGTATTGATATTATATGTACTAACAGAGGCCAGCACATTCAGTTGTAAACTTTGATAGTTTTTCAACTTTATTTCAAACCAAAAAAGGTTCGTGTTCAATTGAGAAAAAGTGACATTGTGGGGTAGCTTGATGTGCTGACGTCTGTACATTAAGCATGCGAAGAAGGCACAGTTCATTGTTATTTTACGAACAGTTCAATGTATTCTTTATTCCTTGAATTCTTTTTATGAACATTAACTTGGAATACCTATGATTTCGCGTTTTTATTCGATATTCCTGTAAGACCTCTTCTAAAAAATAATAATAGGGCCTTTTCGCACTGGTGTATCGTGAAGCTTCGGCTTCATAGAATAATAACAATAGAAACCTAGTACGAGTGTAAGAAGTGAGACAACTAAAATAATGAAAACTTGTCTACTCGACGAGCCGTGTCAGTGGTACTAAAAGTCATGTTACGTCGAACACAGGTCGCGAGTAAACACATTCGGCTCACGAAGATAATAAAGTGGACACACGATTTCGCCCGGTTTTGTAGGTACCAATAGCGGCTTCTATGTGTTATTAACTTATTATGTTGTATTTTTCTGGGCATTTGCAAGTTGTGTAAGATCAATAGTTTTGCCTCCATGGGGTCAACGAATTAATTAATATAAGGGTAATTCATGTTCTGTAAGATCTTCTGTCCGTCAACTAGACAACATAAATCTATCTTCACTAACCTGATCTTCAGGGCTCGTTCGCGCTGTACCCGCGAGTGCGCTGCCCTGAACTGCCGCGTGTCGGCCGCAGCGCACGAGACCGGCGCGCTGCGGGAGGAGCTGGACGACATGCGAGAGGAACTCACGCGCATGCAGCTCGAACTCAAGCTCACCAGGGAGCAGCTCGACTGGTGGCCACGACCACTCACCAAGTAAGATGACTATGGGTAGTTCCATCATAAAATTAATTACACTATACTGCCAGTCAGGAGCGATAGTATTACAGATGTACCTACAGACGCCAGTACATAAAGCTACCCCAATGTGTCAATATGCTTTGATAGTTATTCAACTTTATTACAAATAGAATGAGGTTCATATTCAATTGGATTTTTTTTACAGTTTGGACTGTTTGGTATGATCAAATCAAAGTCGACGGAAGGTCTGCGTAATCATTAGGCTACCATTTCCTCATCATTTCATCTCTAGTGTACCATCTCGATACTAATTTTTTTACGAAATTTTTTTTTTATAAGTACCACGATGGTGGCAAACAAGCTTACGGCCCACCTGATGGTAAGCGGATACCGTAAACAATGGACACTTGCTACACCAGGGGGGCCACACGCGCGTTACCGACCCTTTAAAAACCTATTTACGCCCCTTTTGAAGAACCCCATAATTCAAGATTAACCCCATAAGAAGATTCCACAATCCAAGTGTACGCGGGAGGAAATTCCTCCACCAAACCAAGTCCTCCAAATAACCAAGTCTGTACCAAGTTATCTCGATGGTCTTCACCGAGTGATAATCTAGGTGTAGCGAGTGGAGGCGAATTGCGCTGTCACTCCGGTTAATTATTGACAGTTCACTTCACTCTAGTTTTCACGGGGTGACTTATTGAATCGACTGGCTATAGATAAATTATTTTGTTTTATTGACAGGATGTTGGGTACAGCTAGGTCCTGGTTCCGAAGCCCTAAGGCAGTGCCTAAAGCCATCCTGTGGACGCTCATACCAGCTCGACACGGCATTCCATAGGCAAAACAAAACATAGAAATTATATAATTTTTTGCTTAGATGGTCGATGTTGCCAACAATAAAATAATATTTATAAGGAAGGTTCAGTAGAGCTATTGTTTTAATAAAATTGTTTACAAGGTAAGTTTGGTAAGTATTTTATATTTATAAGAAAGTCTATATCCTCGATGTTATTTTATTATGCGCTTGTTTCTTAAACTTATTTTTAAGTGATTGTTATTGCTTAGTTTTTATAAAATAAACTTTTTAAAAGTAGTTGTTGTTTTTTAATTCATTAAACCCCAAGAGGACACCGGTGTCCGCACTGTCATTGTCTTGCTAATGTGTCTCTAATTGGCACGATTAAAAGGTTAATATTAATTAGTACTTACCTTAACTTGATGTTTATTGGATTTGACAGCAAGACTTTTTTTACAACTACATTCAACCAAAATTATATTTAAGCACATAAATAATAACCTGGCCATTTTAATTTCCAAAATGATTTCTGATTTTCGTCTTAATGCACCGCATACGTGAATTAAAAAAAAAATAATTTAAAAGTACTCTACTTATTCGTAAGGAGTTGGCAGTAGTATCTTCACAGCGCTAATGTTTTCTCTTCTTTATATCTTTTTGTGTACGTGTTTATGTATTTATACTTAAAATATATATAACTATTATTTTGCTTTCTTTTAATTTCATTTAAAATTGCACCACTGCTTATCTCTGCATCACCTAAAGAATGACTGGCAGTAAATGCCTATGGCATTAAGTCCGCCTCTATACATTAGTGTGCTTGAAGTATTAAATAAATAAATAAAAGTATATTTACAAATTCCTTTGCAATCTTGACGTAAATTTGTCGTTGTTCTTCTACGACACTGTGTCCGAGCCATAGACTAATTAGCTAACGAGCTGTCGAAATTGACACTTACTGTGTCATGTACGTTATCAATGGGCAATGTTCTTTCTCAACAGGAATACACATACGCACTTGTGTACAATAAAACAGTAAAATTCGACGTCATCAATTTATTTCAGTCTTACATTTCTAATCAACAATGTTTCAGCTACAAAATATCAACATTTGGAATGGTTCCTATCACTGGGGGCGAGCTAGCACTACATACTTTACGAATGACGACATATTTTCATATAATACTGAAAAATAAATTAATATTGTGAAATTTTACATTATATTGCGAAACATTGTATAAAATATATTTACAATTAAATTGCAGCTAGGGCTTGCGTTTGTTAATAAATAATAATGATGTAAACTGATAGCAGAATGGTAGGGCTGGACTAGAAAAACGAAAACAACACAGATATCTTACACAAGCATATGCAATACATTAAAAATGGGGAATACTAAACAATACTGAAATCATCTGTTTTAATACAACTATTTTTATTTGTAGTTTGGTTTAGTACTTAGGTATAAGTATACGTAGTTAGTTGTAGGAATACTGTTAAAGATTTAACCTTTTAACCGCCTAATTTTAAATCAATAGGCATGTGGACGGTGTATGAATAACAAAATAATATAATCTAACTAATGGACTTATTATAAGTCCATAAGTTAGATTATAAAAAATAATACACAAGTATTTTTTCGCTTTTTCAAATCGATAGAAAACTACTTAGATTAAGCGCATTAAAGTTGAGGAGAGGGGGCTTGTGACGTCATTATTAGTATAAACTACAACACACACAGAATAGTGACGTCATGAGGCATGTATCACCGCTATTTTTTAATAGCGTTAATAGCGTTTTTTAATATAAAAGAAAAAATATGTATCAAATATTTTTTAATAGGTAATTTCTAGATAAGAGACTAAAACTAAAATTTAGTCCACTTACCTGTATCGCCGTGCCCCCAGGCGCCCATCTTATAAATCGTCAATACATTTATCAAGTTGTCTATTTTTGGGTAGAATGTAATGTTGAACCCGGAAATCAAATTAGACAAAACGGTTTTTTTTCGTCTTATAAACACGAATCCGGCGGAATGGACCCGAATATAGCTGTCGGATAAATCCGACTTAGGCGGTTAATAGGTTCAAAGTTTTAAAGCATTTATAAGTGCGATATTCGGTAACATAACTGGTATTACATAAAAATTTTAGAAGCTCAATAAATCTACCTTTTGAATAAAGAAAAAAAATATATTATTAGGTAATAGGTATTAATTTTGGTTTATTTTTTCATAAATTTAGTAATACACACCTGCAAAAAAGATACAACTTAAGTTCTACCACTGCTACCATTATAAAAGTCTTAGTGGAAGCTTTTTGTGTAGTTAGCTACCGTCTGATTAGGCCTACAGCTCTGCTCACCCCCCTTTCTACGTAAACATTAATATGACGACGTTTGAGCCAATGACTGAGATAAGTAGATGAGGTAATCAAGATTATGTCGTTAGCAGGCTTATCGGTTGCTAGGCTACCGATTCCCTTCCTTTTCAGGAAATTCATAGAATGTTTTGATCTTCTATATTTACCGGGGGCCGTATGATATGAGGGAGATGAAGCTATTTAGGACGAATAACTATCCCTTTTGCATAAAGAACAAATGATTGGTTTAGTTAGCATGTCAAAGTATGACCCCCAGCTCTGACCTTTTGTAATAGGTTAACCTACAATAATCTTCATGCCAAATTTCATTCATGGCGACTAACTTTTTTTCTTAATACTTTGCACCAACTTAAAAAAGGAAGTTCCATATTCAAATTGTATGTTCGTGTGTCCGCGATTCTCTCAAAAACTGCTTAACCAATTTTCAATGTTTTTTTTAAGTACTTAGATATATCTTTGGTCGTGTTAACCAAGCTACTTATCTTCTTTTCACTAGCCCAAACCTTTAATTTAGAAATAGATATTTACAAGATGTCAGCTAGTTACAAATTACAATAAAAAAGTATGATTTGATTTACTCTTCCATTTAAATTATAGTCAATAATTAAAATAAATTAACGCCATATTCGCTACAATTCAATTTACAACAAATACATTTTCAATATATTATGAAACATAGTTTTTGAATGTTTGTCCTGTTATTTATCACAGTTATTACTGTTTTTGAGGACTTCGATAAAGTACAGGATTCTGTAGAAGAGATTTTCTTTTTCATCGGATCTTGAATGTATTTTTATTAACAAATCATAAAGTAGCAATTATGGCGTTCACAAAAAACCAAATCAAATAATAAATAGCTAATCGCTAGTTAAGACTGTGCGGGCGTGTTTGGAGAGTAGACACGTACATTTTTAAGTGTGATTAAAGTATTATATACAATAATTGCGGTTACCATTCAAATAAATTGGCAATCACAACCGAGAGTAAACATCCAAAGATTTATATAATTATAAGGCCAGCATGTTACTGTCCCAATGCGCTTCTTCTCATTCTAAGATGTCAGCATTTAATAGACTTACCCAAGGCAAGTTGGCGATTTCACGATTATTCCCTTTACCCGACGTCAGTGGTGTCTAAGATAAGCTTAAATAAATTTAATATTGGTATTTTCCGAATTTGTACCTAATTATCACTTGTAAATTTAACACTGACAGACAAAATGAAAAATTATGCAGACATACGTTTAATGCGTCTTCTCCCCAACACAAAAAAATGCAATCATATTGCAGAATCTAAGAGTATTATAAATATTATGACTAGAAGCATAATAAACATGTTGAAACCGATTAGTAACCTAAGTCGCTAAATTATAATAACTTTGATTGAACACTAACATCATTGCTTTATCTTAAACTTAGAACGATTTACGATAACAGTTTTATTCGCGACATTTAGGAGAACTATATTTAAAGTTTGTTTTGTACTTCTCTGCCTATCCCTCGGGGAATACAGGGGTAATGTTATGTAAGGGACTTATATTTCATTAGATGATCTTTTGTTACAATGGACGGCCTTCGCTGTTTAGTTGATTGGAAATTTAAGAGCGTTCATACTAAAGTTAGCGTACATTGTTAAGTTCCAGATCATCTGGCCAGTTAGTGTGAAGGTTTTACATATTCTATTCAACGTTTTATTACTTTAAAATGAATCACCAGGTCCCCAAACGCAAGGTAAAACTGTTATCGCAGCACCGTATACATTCAAATACAATCTCACACAGAGGTATACGTTCACTGGATTTATTACTATTAAATACATTATTAATAATATACTATTACTCGTAAGTATCATACTCATATTAAATGCAACTTTGGAGTTTAGATTGGAGTTATAGTACAGTTTAGGCCAAAATGTTACAATACCTAAGTTTGTACTAAAAATAAGATTTTTCAATTCGATTTCAGTTTTAAATACGTCTTTATTGAATTAAACAATAACAGAAAGACAACATTAATATTTAAGGGCTTGAAGAACAAGAAGCGTATTGTTGAAAATGTTTCACACAAATATTTAAAACTTGAAACCTAATTAAATATAGGGGTATTTTATTTTAAAGAAAGCAATTTAAATACTGTAAATCTCATTACACAACCAATATATTAGAAATAAAATAAATATCTATCAATTATTTAATGTTTAAGAACAATACCGCAAAATACTTTAAATCATTATATATAAATAATATTGATAGAGACCTTTTTTGCGAAATTAATTCAAAGTATTTTTTAAAATTTCAATCTTATCAAAATTTCTCAGATCATAATAAAACTACTACTTTTAGGGAATATTTAAAAAGTAACTATGTAAGCTGCCTCAGTGTGAGCAAAAGGACACTTTAAATATACCTACTTTAGAAATTGTAAGCTTCATGTACAGTTAACAAAAAAGATAGGTGACCACTTCCAAAGTCATGTCTCAAGACTGTCATATTCATTACCTTGTAAGGGCTGATTTCAATAAGTAATTTTTTTTATCCAAAATATGTATATGGCGATTTGACATATTTTTTATATGAAAATTGTCAAACCGCTATTTTTATATTTCGGATAAAAATTATTTGTCGATTGAGAAATTGGCCCTTAGAGCCCTTTTTATGCATAAGACGAAGCAAGCCAATGGACATTTAATTGCCACTCGACCAAGTTCTTCAATTGTGTAAATGAAGAGATAAGTCATTTTTGTTTGTCTATCCAAAATAAAACGTCAAGAATAGCAAGAAAGAATATTTTTGTCTTTATGTTTTAAAAATGAACATGCGACAATATTAAACTGCCTCACACTCCAATAAAGTTAGTTTCTTAACTGGTAACGTATCTCTTTTGTTGTCTGTACATAGCAAAGACACTCAGCTTTATATTTGACTATTTCAAAGAAAAGCCTCATTAAGAGCCATTCACAACTTTTTCGCATAATTTTCTACTTAAATCAAGGCATAATGAAGACGTATCTATTTTTCAGATACTAAATAATTAACTAATAAATAAGGTGCCTATCTTTGTGTCAAATATTTATAAAAGTACTTAACTAAAAAGAAAATGCTAATAAATACGCGATATAACTAATTTCTGTTAGTTTAACTAATTTAATGTACAATATTAATTTCTTACAAACGCAATGTATTTCAATTTTATAAATTTTATCCTTTTTACTATCTTTTCTTATTCCTTTTTCTCTGCCCAAAAATGTCACAACATTCAAAATTTTTAATAATTTTTGTCAATTTTAATTGTTTCAATAATTTAGCTTTCTTTTGTAAGCGCATCACTTACTTAATAATAGCATAGACAATAAACATAGATGTTTACTTAATTCGTTATTGTCATACGTTTATCAATTCCATGTAGATGGACTTTGTCTTTGGCAGGATTCCATTAAAATGTACAGGCTCATGGACCCATGTTAGTGTTTACGTACAAATTATTTATTAGTTGTATACTTCTGAGAGCCAGAACATGTTAAGCTGGATTTCTAAAGGCATCACAACATAATTTGCCAACTATAACACATGTACAGAGGCCAGCACCTCAAGCTACCCTAATGTGTTAAATTTCCTGGATAGTTTTTCAACTTTATTACAAATAAAATAAGGTTCATGTTCAATTGGGAAAATTTTAGCTTGATTTGCTGGCGCGTATACTTTAGTTATTTGAGTGAATTACTAGCAATCAAATCACTAGGCAAAATGTAAGTTTGGTGAATAATCTTTTAGCATTTTTTGTTATTATGCTGACCTGATGTTAAATGTTATGTTGTCTTCAGAAACCGCGTGTTAATATCTGAAAAGGATACCAAGAGAGCAGTCATTTTTTTCAATTTCTGTCTCCCTGTAGAATGGACGTGTGTGGACCAACATGGGCCACCGTGTGAGCCATAACGCGAAACGATACGTGCGTACAACGATCTGACGTAGAGTTATGACTAGTTTGAGACTGATCCGCTCTTACCTTAATTTATGTTCCAATTGCTCGAATTCGATCCCACGATTATATACTATATTATTATAACTAAACCTTTGTCCAACAGACTTAGAAGGCTTTAGATAAATTGGAAGCAGTTCCTTTGTGTTACAAATTCAATTGGAACGTTGTTTCTCTTTTCTTAAATATTTATTGATCTTTATGGCAAAGACATAAAGGTCAAATTGAAATAACACACACAATTGTGTGAAACAAAGTAAGTTGCTCGATTATTCTGGCGGTTAAAGTCAATTTCCAAATAAGTAACATAATCGTGTAAAATATGTGAAGATTGGTTGTTTTGTAGACGGTACCACAAAACGGTCAATTTTTACTAAATCTTTGTGGTTTTAGACGTTCAAAAAGTGTTGATCCAACCAAGGTAGTCCGAGTAATTTAATTATTCTTGTGTTTTTTGCAATTTGCTGTTCAATGTCAGGTTGTATGTTGGTTTAAAATATGATTCGTCAATAAGTTATAATAATTCAAATCACCAATACAACTCTCTAAGTTAATTGAATCCCATTATATGACTTATAGCTTCTACCCGCGAAATCGTCCGCGGAAAATTTCTTATTTTAACATAAGATTACACTCGCTCGATTGATATTACTGTAATTAATTTTATTAGTAAAATATTTTTTGGAATCAGATCAGTAACTTCAAAGATTACCAAATGTTATGGCATTTTGCCTAGCGAGCCGCTGCGAGCGCTCAGTGCTAGTCTCCCTATCCCTTGTCTCTGAGACATGCTTCCTTAACTCAGATAGAAGACGGTGCGCACGTTCAGCGCTAGTTTCTCGAGCACGGGCCCGCGACGTCCTCACATTTTGGCCAGCGAAGCGCTGTGAGCGCTCGGAACTAGATTCTCTAGCGCGTGTTTGCGAAATATATTCTCTATTTCTCGAGAGGCGCTGCTCATTTTCAGGGGCAGATTCTTCCGTACGGCGTAGGTACTCGAGCGGCTCTTGCCTGTGATGTCTGCCGGGACAGTTGAGATTTCCTTTTACGCATGCTCTCAACAAACTACGCACAGACTTGAAAACAATTATGAACAAAGGGAGAGCGACTCGAACACCGTTTACAACTGCCTTTACAAAACAAAACAATCGTAATATCGAATAACTCGTATCGATTATTACGATAGAACGAAGTACGAAACTACGAAGACGAACATACGAAACAAACGTACAACGAAATTACGATATTTTCGAATTTTCGATTATGAGGTATCTATCAACAACAACAACCATACGAACGAAACAACCGAAACCAATAAGCAACTGACATGTAATATTTAGAACTCTAACTAACAACAATGAAGGCATAATAATTCGAGAGGCTCATCAATCCACGGAAAGTCTTAACACCGCGATTCAGAAAAATGACGTAATTGCAGAACGCCATCTATGGGCAAATAGGTAAAACGACTGCACAATGAAAGTTATGCTGCATTTTGCGTTTTAGTAATTTTATATTATCTCCGAAACTGTATGACCAATTGATATACTGTAAATGGCAAATCTTATCTGTATGATGTTCTTGTGATACTGAAATAATTTATTGTCATAAGAATTAATATTTTGTTGCTCAAATAATCAACCAAACGTAAGTATACCGATTTTTTTTTTTTTAATGCAGTAAAAGAAGTATAAAAGATAAAATATAAAAGATAGAGATATGGCATCCCGGACTTTTTTGTAGAAATGATTAAGACGAACCAGGTAGCCATACATTGTTTTTAATTTTAAGCAACTGTTTAGGCAGCGCACGCAAATAATTCTGTTTTATGAGGTATTTTTTCCGACTTGCTAGACAAAAGTTGTGATAGCTCGGTTAATTTACATGTTATAGAAGCAATTTATAGCCTATAGCACTCAGGAATAATGTAGCTTTCTGCCAGTTAAAAAAATTTTAGAATTGGATAATGAGTTCCAGAGATTACCCCCTACATACAAATTTACAAACTTACAAACTTACAAATTTTACCTCTTTATAATATTAGTATAGATTCATGAAATTTTTATTCAATGGGATTATATTATGAACTTAAAAGGTTATCTTAATGTTATTGAATGATTATAATTCTGTAAGCGCATTATGTGTTACGGTCGCAAATCATATTTTGTTCAACATACAGCCTGACACTGAATTTGCAAAAAATCTAAAATCACAAGAAAATTTGAATTTGGCGGGCTACCCTACACCTTCATAATAAATAGATTCTGGAAATGATGATCAGAGAAACCTTCCAGCAGGCTCGCGTGCACTAGATCATGCCGAAGCCCTCGCCGCCCTCGTTGATGGCCCACAGCAGCGCGTGCACGAGCTGCTCGTAGCTGTCGTAGTCCGGCAGGCACAGCTGGTTGAAGCACGTGTGCGCCGTCGGCAGCGCGCCGAAGTTGGGCGCCGCCGTTATCTGGAAACGGGGGTTCAGCTCCTGGAAGAAGACAGTTTTAGTAAAGAAAAACAAAATATAAAAACCACAACCTATATACTGAAACAAGTAAAACTGCTCAGATGGTACTGATGTAAATTATTTATTAACTATTTAAGCGATTGGTTAAATATCAGTAGCTGTGCCCCTAACGCGTGGCTACAATTGCTACAAATCAATAAAATAATACCTACAATAAATAAAATTATAATAGAAGTGTGTATTTGTAATATATAATAATATGTCATGCATGTTTTCTGTCGCAGAAATACGACACGAGTAGTGGGAGCGCGGAAATATGTGTCTCAAAAATGCGACACAAGCGGTCAAAGGGTTAAAAGAAATATCACATAAATGACATCTAAATCTCGTGCATGTGGTTATTATTCAAACCCTGCAAGTAATCTGCCGTCATAAGAAAGAAGGCCGTAACTACGTCAACGCTGATTCCGAGATAATTAAAGTTTTATCTAAAATGAAGGCCCGCGATTTACTGATTGGTTTTAGTTAGTGGTTCTTGCTTTATAAAACGTCAATAAATATAAGCTTTATTTTGAACCCTAATTTATTTAAATTTATACATGCGTATTAATTTAATTTGATTTTTTCCCTTTTGTTTTAGCAAAAATATAATAATAAATTGTGAAATACTTATCTGAAAGGGCGTAATTGCAAATAATGTTATTTTACGGCTTTTCATAGAAGGAACTCTTTCGTCCTAAAACCGAAATCCTTGCATATAAAGCCCTAAAAAGGCGCAACTGCACAGTTGCGCCTTTTTTTGATAGTAAACGTAAGTTACGAATCGATTGTGTCGATTGTAAAAAAGACATATTAAAATGAAACCAAGAATATTTACCTAAAAAAAAATAGGTAAGTACTTTATAACATCAGTCAGTCTCATAAATTGAAGTATTCAGTCAAACTTAAAATAATACGTAAGAAACATTCAAATAGATTCATACAACTAACTCCTTACCTTGCAGCGTTTTTAAACAATCTGTTCTTGCTTGTACTAATTGAATAGTATTCCCAAATTCTTTTTATAGGAACATCTTTAATACTCACATTTTTCTCATTATCTATCTAAACAAAATCAACAAAACATATTATTTATACTAATAAAAAATATACATCTTCTGACAATAAAACAACATAGGCACTAAACAATTAATAATCATCTTAAACAGTTTAATTAAAGGAACTATTACAGACACTGAGAATCATATCTTACATATCTAAAAAAACAATATCTTCTGACTGAATGTGAAAAGAATCACACACAAAACAACCAATAATTTACAATTTTAAAAAATCAGCTATCGTTACAGGAACTTCAAACAGAAGTGAGCCTAAGCGCTGAGAATCACATAGTTTAATTAACAAACTGAAACAAAACATATATTGCATGAAAAATAATCTCCTAAAGCAAGTAACCATTAAAGTTCGTGCCAAGTAAATCTTCCCGGTCTACCGTCAGATCAGCAGCAGCGTAGTTCGTATATAAACTTTGCACACGGAACAATAATCTCTTTTCTGGCATTAATGGTCCTAATCTTAGTACTTACTATCTCATTTTTTCGTTCACTCGTTATTCCTCTGGGTTCTGTTTTGCACATGCGCTGTAAAACCTTTTTTTTCCTTCAAAATACTTATATGAGCCCTTATTGTGAAGTTAGGGCTTTTTGTTTGTAGTAAATTTAAGTTTTGCTTAGTTAAAAAGCCCTAATTGTGTAATTGCGTCCTTCCTGACTAGCAATACGAAAATTTTAACAAGAAAGGCCCTTATTTTGTAATTAAGGCTTTTCAGATTCAAGAACCAGAATTTGTGCCGTAGTTACGGCTAAAATCCTTGTGATATCTCTGATATTAAACGAGTTACAGCTTTGTGTGTAAGACCATAAGATAGCATTTTCTTTGCTGATTCCGAATATGTTTATAACTCATTTTTGACAAAATTGTCAGTTACGGCCTTCTTTATTATGACGGCAGTTAAAATGTTGTTTAATGTTTTTTTAGAAATTCTATCATATCGACTTATTTAACACCAAAAAGGCTTGTGTGTGCACAAGCCTTTCTTCATACAGAGCTGTGGGTACATACTATCCGGATATCCGGATATACGCCAAATAAAATATCCGGATATCAACTGCATTACTATTCGGATAATACGAATAAAATGGATAATTTTTGGTTTATTATTTTTACGTATTTGAACATGAACACAACTGAATACCACCGCCATGTTGTAGACGCTTTGTCCGCCATTTAGTTGCGCGCGGCTCTTCTAAGTGAAACTTGTACTGACGTGTTCGTTTATGTTGTGTCGTTGTGTGTGGACTTGTGGTCTTACAGTTTGCTGATGGATATGCGCTGGATTTTGAAAGAGACGTGGTACGTATCTACTTTAAATTTTTGAATTAAATATTGTGTTAATGTGTAATGTTTAGAAATTATTACTTTAAAATGAATCCTTTGTTATTTGCTAATAATACCTACTGAACATTGAAACCATAATTATGGTTCGAATAAATATTATAAATAACATGACAGGCCACAGGTCACAACCTGTGGCTGATTGTGTGTGATGTTTCTGACTGTTCATTTTTAAACTGACGAAAAAAACATAAAACAGAAAAAAGCAACTGTTGATGTGAATGTGATTAATTTTAAAAACATAGAGGTTACTTAAACAGATCCGATCTCATTATGACGATAGTCATTAATTATTAGTTTTGGATTTAAATTTTTTTACTAATAAAAAATGCCTTCAAAAATTGTTACATTGTGTTCAATTTTATGATTTGTTTCTTTGCCTAGTTCGGTTGATTATTTTATTTTGCCAATATTCGTTAACACTGATTGTGATTACTGATAAATGATGATTGATGATATTGTGGTTAAATAGTTTTAAATATTACTTTGAAACACAGAGGTTATTTATACATATAGATTTGATCTCATTATGATGACAGTCATTTATTATTTCATAGTTTTACTTTTATTTAAGATTTTTCATTAATGAAAGTACTTTTCTTTAAAAATTGTTACAAGATGTTATACATATTGTGTAAAATTTTATGACTTGTTTCGTTGCTTAATTAGGTTGATTATTTTATTTTGTGATGCATGGTTCGTTATACTGATAATATAAATGATGATTGATGATATTCTGGTCAAATTTTATTGTTTTCATTATTATCCTAATTATTCGTATTATCCGGATTTATCCGGATAACGTTATTCAAGTATCCAAATTATCCGAATACTAAAATGAGCGGATAATTGCATGCCCTAGCTGTGGGACAGTAACAGGCCGGTGTTATTAACACATATTGAGTATAGGATAGAGTACCTGGAACCCGCCCGAGGGCAGCTGCGAGCAGCCGGTAGTGAACTGCAGCAGGCGCGCGCGCTCCTCTGTGCTGAAGTTGGCGAGCGCCGCCCAGAACCAGCTCAGCAGGCGCTCCCAGTCGCGCCCCGAGCCCGACACCAGCGCGTGCGCGCGCCAGTCCGCCACCGACACCTCGCCCGTGCCGCACACCAGCAGCTGCGGGACACGAGAGTTACAAGTTGGCGAGCGCGGCCCAGAACCAGCTCAGCAAGCGCTCCCAGTCGCGCCCCGAGCCCGACACCAGCGCGTGCGCGCGCCAGTCCGCCACCGACACCTCGCCCGTGCCGCACACCAGCAGCTGCGGGACACGAGAGTTACAAGTTGGCGAGCGCGGCCCAGAACCAGCTCAGCAAGCGCTCCCAGTCGCGCCCCGAGCCCGACACCAGCGCGTGCGCGCGCCAGTCCGCCACCGACACCTCGCCCGTGCCGCACACCAGCAGCTGCGGGACACGAGAGTTACAAGTTGGCGAGCGCGGCCCAGAACCAGCTCAGCAAGCGCTCCCAGTCGCGCCCCGAGCCCGACACCAGCGCGTGCGCGCGCCAGTCCGCCACCGACACCTCGCCCGTGCCGCACACCAGCAGCTGCGGGACACGAGAGTTACAAGTTGGCGAGCGCGGCCCAGAACCAGCTCAGCAAGCGCTCCCAGTCGCGCCCCGAGCCCGACACCAGCGCGTGCGCGCGCCAGTCCGCCACCGACACCTCGCCCGTGCCGCACACCAGCAGCTGCGGGACACGAGAGTTACAAGTTGGCGAGCGCGGCCCAGAACCAGCTCAGCAAGCGCTCCCAGTCGCGCCCCGAGCCCGACACCAGCGCGTGCGCGCGCCAGTCCGCCACCGACACCTCGCCCGTGCCGCACACCAGCAGCTGCGGGACACGAGAGTTACAAGTTGGCGAGCGCGGCCCAGAACCAGCTCAGCAAGCGCTCCCAGTCGCGCCCCGAGCCCGACACCAGCGCGTGCGCGCGCCAGTCCGCCACCGACACCTCGCCCGTGCCGCACACCAGCAGCTGCGGGACACGAGAGTTACAAGTTGGCGAGCGCGGCCCAGAACCAGCTCAGCAAGCGCTCCCAGTCGCGCCCCGAGCCCGACACCAGCGCGTGCGCGCGCCAGTCCGCCACCGACACCTCGCCCGTGCCGCACACCAGCAGCTGCGGGACACGAGAGTTACAAGTTGGCGAGCGCGGCCCAGAACCAGCTCAGCAAGCGCTCCCAGTCGCGCCCCGAGCCCGACACCAGCGCGTGCGCGCGCCAGTCCGCCACCGACACCTCGCCCGTGCCGCACACCAGCAGCTGCGGGACACGAGAGTTACAAGTTGGCGAGCGCGGCCCAGAACCAGCTCAGCAAGCGCTCCCAGTCGCGCCCCGAGCCCGACACCAGCGCGTGCGCGCGCCAGTCCGCCACCGACACCTCGCCCGTGCCGCACACCAGCAGCTGCGGGACACGAGAGTTACAAGTTGGCGAGCGCGGCCCAGAACCAGCTCAGCAAGCGCTCCCAGTCGCGCCCCGAGCCCGACACCAGCGCGTGCGCGCGCCAGTCCGCCACCGACACCTCGCCCGTGCCGCACACCAGCAGCTGCGGGACACGAGGGTTACAAGCTGGGTGGCAGGGGACAGCTGGGCTAACGAAGGTGGGTTATGGCACTGACCTCGAGCTCGTTCTCGTCGAAGATGGCGAGCAAGTTGTCGGGCACGAGCAGCGTGAGGCCGCGCAGGAAGGCGTCCGTCTCGTGCCGCACGCGCGCGCCCAGGCGCCACTGCGCCAGCGCGTCCAGGTACGCTATCTTGCTGCTGTTGCGGACCTGGAGCGAAAACAGTTAAAAAAAGATAAACGCCATTTCTTGTTTTTTTTTAACCCCCGACGCAAAAAGAGGGGTGTTATAAGTTTCACCGCTATGTGTGTGTGTGTGTGTCTGTCTGTCTGTCTGTGGCACCGTAGCGCCCAAACGGGTGAAGCGATTTAGATGCGGTTTTTTTTTATTTGAAAGCAGGGTTTCTTGCGATGGTTCTTAGACATAATTCATCAAAATCGGTTCAGCTGTTTCAAGGTTATCAGCTCTTTTGTGTTAGCTACCGTTGCTATTTTAGACGTCTATTGGTATTAACTTTACTTAAAAACATATGTGTGTCTTAAAATTTCAAACACCCATGTGTGTAATATTAATAAGCAACATTATGGTGTATTTGGTCTGATGCAGCCAGGATATCTAGCAGACTAATACACTCTTGGGAAAATAACAGCAGATATGTCGTGTTTGGATTCGTTTTAACCAGCATTTGACTCTACATACAATGCACTGAAAAAATCTCATAACTGTAAACTCTATAAAACAAAACTATGCGTTTAAAAATTTTAAAATAAATATTAAATTTAAAATTTAAAAAACCCCCACCGCAAAAAAGTTAAACATTTAGAAAGTTAAAAATAGCACTTTAGCCATGAAATTTTACGTAACGTCGGGGTACCGTTAAAATAAGTACCTACATACCTACAAGTACTAGGAACATTCCTTACTTAAGCGGTACCCCGACGTGAAGTAAAATTTCATGGCTAAAGTGTTATTTTTAACTTTTTAAATGTTTAACTTTTTTGCGGTGGGGGTTTTTTAAATTTTATCCTATTTGTTTTAGTTATTACACAAGTACATAAGCTTCATATGGTACCTTGGTACCATTTTAAGGCTCTAAACCAAAGAATCAATTCCATAATTTAATAGCAGCAGTAGTTTAGTCTCAAGACTCTTTTCAGATAGTAAATATTTTACAATGAATAAAAATATTCAGTATATTTTATCACACTAGCCGTGTGAGTACGACAGGTTCATAGTAGAAAGTATCTATGACTCAAAGTAAAATCAAGAGGATTGTAAAATGGTTTAGGAAGCACTAGTGTAGTTTGAAAACATTGGTGAGTCCTTCTTAATGTTTTGGTACATACATTTTAATAAAAAAAAACATAGAACAGTAAAACCAGTGCAGTTTTCAATTTTTTTTAACGTTACCAGAAGTAACATTTGTGTAAAGAATCTGTAAAGTTTCTGAAGTTTCACGTCCGAAATATTCATTCAATTTACTACAGAGACGCCGGTTACACAATTTTTGAGAGGTCTTTAACGAGATAGAACGTTACTTTTTACAAAAATAATAGTAACACACACACATTGTGAAGCTAGTCGCGAGTGTCGCGCGCGTCTTGACGTTCGTTGCAATCCAGTCTGAACCTGCTTAATATTTATTTTTTTTACCAACCGGCCGGTTGGTCTATACACCCCTATTTTTTAACTAGTACAAAAAAAAATGGGCTGTATCCGTCCCTGTTACTGATCATATTTGCGTAATCAAAAGTAAAAAAATCGAAGTTCAATTTTTATATTTGCCACTATTTAGTTAAACTTAAATAACGAAAACAGCTGTTGGAGGCGGGGCATGCTTGAGCGAGATCACGCGAACGTGAGCGAGAGATGACGATTAATGAATACTACTATGTCATGACTAGCCTAGTACAATATTTCCATAAATAGGTTAACTTTTTGGGATATAAACAAACGCTAATATCTTTGCTGTCTATGGATATTACTTATTGATACTTTACAAATATAATGAGAAGACCGTCTAGAATAAGCCCTTTGAGTATTTGTACTAATTAAAAATTAGTGGTGTAGATATACATAAAAATAAAATGACTTTTGTAAGTCTGGCTAAAACTCGAGAAAGACTGGACTCATTTGTCTAATTTACGTCTTGACATATATGTGGAAGTCTAAGGAAGGTTCAGAACTAACGGTGAGAAAAGTATACAAAAAATTGTGACAAAAGTACTAAAAATACCCATCCAAGAGATTTAAAATACTATAGAGCCAGGAAATGTCATAGAAAAACTTTGATCCCATGTGTTTGTGTTAGTAACGCTATCTAGAATAATATATGAATAATGGAGTTGACACAAGTTTCGGATGAAAATTTTGTTAGTGATGTCCGGTCTATAGGTATTGTATGTTTTTGGTACCCATACATACAATCTGTTGCTATCTGTCAAACTTAATGGTTGGCCTGAAATTAAAGAACGTATTCAAATAAGGATTTTGAATCGATAACATAATAATGTACCAACAATATTGGGTTTATCACATAATTAGATTTAAAAAATACGAAAAGTTAAATAGTGTTACCATGACAACCGATCAATATAATATATTTTTGGTTGTTAATTTTATACGTACGTTATGAAATTTATTTTGTTACTAAACTTAGAGAGAGGTTTTAAGCTGCATAAAAAAAAAATATATTTCAGAAATCAATTTAAGTAATTAATAATGACGACAGATACTAACTTCAATAATTCTTTGCAAATAGTATTTATATTTACTATTTTATATTACTTTAAAGTAGTCCGGGAAAAGTAAGCAAATTATTATGTAACAGAGACGCAGCGCAGTAGTTCAGTTTAAAATTATGCATTTTATCTCTTTCAAAATCAATGCATTTCAGTAAGGTAGTTAGGTTAGGTAGTTAGGTTCGCTATAGAGTGGGCATGGTAAGTTAGGTTAGGTTATATATATGTGTGTCTGTTTTCATTCTAATTCTATCTAACACAAAATATTTAATAAGAGCACATTAGAAAGTTGCTAAATAAAAAGTAGTAGTAGTAATGATTGTATTCGATCTGTTTTTTTATCATCATATTAAAATATTATGTATATATTTTCCGTGTCACAGTTTTTGTAACACAAACCCTCCGAAACAGCTTGACTGATTCTTATGAATTTTTTGTGTATATTCAGTATGTCTGAGAATAGGATGTTAGGCGAAACGGAGTTTGCCGAGACTGCTAGTGTTCGATATTTATCTATCGATGATAAGTGTTGCTCATCTATGACTTGTCCCCATATGTGCATTTGAAAACTAGTGAAAAAGGTTAATTTCATCCGCAATGCCTGACAAATGCTGAAATGCTGCCTAATTCGCCGTAGGACATGCCATTTTTGTATTTTTTTATTGCGACAGGTCGGCCGCTTCAAGCAAAACGCACGAGATTTGCTATATATGGTTAAATGGGACTGAAATAAATTAATATAAAAAAGCATTGAAAAGTTTATTTTTAATAAAAGTTTATTACACTTATTACACGCCACCGGACCACCGGGCCAGTAAAAAAAAAGAAATACAGTCAGTGAGTCGGTCATTGTTAAGATATATCTAAGTTTGAGGGGTTGCAAGCTTTGTCCTTCGACCTTCATCTTGGAAAAAGGGGAAGAAATGTTTTTTTATGGTATTTCTGACATTCTATGGGTCTCACAAAAAAAATACCAGAACATTTTTTGATGCAAATGGAATTCTCTACCATTTGGTTGAAGTACTTTAGTCGTACAAACAAGAACAACAAAGTTTTGTATATATCTATACTTTTTTATTTTTATCTATTAGGTACTAATGCTATTGTAGTGTCTCGATTTTCCTTTGTATTGGTAAATAAAAGTCTGATACTTGTTTCAACAAGGCGCGCACACACGTCCGCACCGGCTGAGCGAATAATGCCATTCTTTGCCGCGCACGTGTATGCGCCGCTTGCTCTTTATAAATACGTCACAGTTATAAAGACAAAGATTTAAAAAATCTCTTACCGTTGAGGAGCTACAGTATTCCCGGGTGACATAGGCTACTTTTTATTTCTGTATACCCACGGGAACGGCAAATACGCGGGTGAAACCGTGTGATATGTGCTATAGTAGCTTAAAACTTTGTTATTTTTGGTCCCGAATGTAAGTGTTGACGTGAGCTACATACCCGTATGGTGGACCCGTTGGGCAGCAGGTCGTGTGTCTCCAGCAGGCGGCCCTGCGAGTCGTACACGTCGTCGCAGAAGTACAGCTCGGGCACGGACTCGCCCGCGTCCAGGTCCGTCTCCAGCACGTACTTGATCTTCGACAGGTACAGCTCCGGGTCGTCTTGCTCGAAGTACTGATAGACAACACAACAAAACCTTTATAGTTAGTCAAATATGTTCACAATCAATACAATACATTTATTTAACATTTTAGGAACACTGGACTTGGTTTAGGGTGATGAAAATATGCAAGAAAAACAAGAAAACATACTTTGAATTAAGGTTGAACCAAAACTGAGGTAAGGCGCGCCCGCACGAGCTGGCGGTACGAGCCTCCCAGCGCACTCTCGTACAGACACTTGCCCACCAGCTTGCCGGCCAGCTCGAAGTGTTTTAGTTATGTCATATCAATATAATATTACCTTGTAATGCACTCTGAGGCCGATGATCTGCGCGAGGAAGCTCCTGGTGAGGCGCGCCCGCACGAGCTGGCGGTACGAGCCTCCCAGCGCACTCTCGTACAGACACTTGCCCACCAGCTTGCCGGCCAGCTCGAAGTGTTTTAGCTGTGCGATATTAAAAATACATTAAATTATTAAACAAATGTCAAATAGTACAAGATGTCAAACCAAACCAATACAAGAAACAATGAATAGCAGTCAAATCACTAACACAAGTCAACAAATCACGTCAAAATGTTTATTTATATCCATATATATAAAAATCTAAAACATTTAAAATAAAAAATAGTAAGCAACCGATGGCGGGAGCAGGGTCCAAGCTACCGGAGGTTAGGGTCTCCTCACAATGCGAGCTGTATTGAGGAGCACTGCCTTCTGTATCAGGCCTTTGATCCAACCGCGTAACGAAAGCCTCGACTGATGGTCGTCGAGGCTTTTGGCAAGAAGGCCATTGGCCGTCACAACAATCGGAACAATGCCAGCAGAATCCAAATCCCACATGTCGCGTGGGCTAAGTCGAGATATTTTATCTGTTTATCTTTCTCAGCTTTCACGAGATTTTCGTCATGTGAGATGGTAATAAATAAATAAATAAATATTCCACAACTTTTCACACAACACCATTTAGTCCCAAGTTAAGCTTGAGAGCTTGTGTTATGGGTACTAAACAGCTGATAAACATACATATATATTTCTAAATACATACATATTATAGATAAATTACACCCAGACACAGAACAAATGATCGTGCTCATCACACAAACATTTGTCCTGGGTGGGAATCGAACCCACGACCTCCGGCATAGCAGTCAGGGTCACTAACTACTATACCAACATATAAGGTAATATCAACTATCATTGCGCGGCGCGCTAATCGGTCTATCACTACTATATCTGGATTATTGGCGACAATAGTTCTATCAGTAATGAAAGACCGATCTCAGTACAATGTGACATGGTCATTTTCGAGATCGGTCATGGTCGGGCACATATCTGTAGTACGGTACCTCAGTGTCCACAAGCTGGTATCTCAAAGCAAGTTGCTGGTGAATAATCCTGGCTACTTGGTTAGGCATGTGCAAGTACTCGCCGTTAGCCAGACGAGAACAACCAGAGATTATGTCTGATGGATTCACCAGGACGATGACATGCCCGACACACGTCAACCGTCCCGTCCTTCATAATATGTCTCCGGTAGTTGTTCGTTAGGATAACTTCGTCTATAATTGCATATACAAAACCTTCAGTTTCCCCGAAAAGGTCACCAAATCGTAGTCAGGATACCGACGCTAATAAATCTACATCGGGTCCATGAAGAGCCCGGTAGAAGCGTCCGTGAAGCTCTTTGCTTTGCCATACCTGCCTGCGGTCACCTGTACTAAGCACTACAGGTTTGCGCCAGTTCTCGTTAGCCATAGAAAGCGGGATGAGCCCTTTGTCTCCGGCGACCACATCTCGGTGCATACCCACTTCGATTTTAAAAATAATCCCTGAGGCTGTACCTCGCGGTTGTGGAACTGAAAGTTTCAGTTACCTTCAGGAGCTCCATCAGTCGCTAATTGTTGGGGGCAAAGAGTTTTAGGTCCTCCATGTAAAGTAGGTGGGATATGACCTGACCATCTCTTCTCAGTCGGTAGCCTAGACCTGAATTTTCCAGCAATGTGCTTAGAGGATTCAGGGCTAAGCAGAACCATAAGGGACTCAAACTGTCACCCTGAAATATTCCCCGCTTAATCCAAATAGGTTCATCATTCCCTTGGATTTGTCGACATCCTGGATAGCGAAGGACCGTCCTCAACTGCCTCATACACGACTCAAGGAAGGTGCGTAGAGTTTTATCTATTTTGTACAACTCCAGCACCCTCATGAGCCATGAATGTGGCACGGAGTCATAGGCCTTCTTATAATCTATTCAACATGTTGACAGATCCTTGTGGGATCGACGAACCCGTTGGCTTATGGTCATGTGTCCGTTCTCGTTCATAGACCGATCCACCTCATGCACAACCGGCCCGGCCCGGCCGGCTCCCGGCCGGGGTTCGTAGGCGTGCACGTCGTGAAGCTGCAGCTGCCCTTGCAATCATTTTCACTCATATTTTTGGTACATTATCTTTGTAATGTATGTGACAAGTGTCACCTGTCGTACTGATTTTCCATAAAATTTTATTTCATGTCGAATAATTTGTAAAGCCTGGAGTTTTTAATATATTTTTGTTAAATATTATTTCGTTTTAAAAATGGAATGGAAATTTTGTTTGTTTTATTGTAATTTTGGGTATAAACTGTTATATTACATATGAATTTTCGGGTGAGTGTCTTATAACAGCCAATGTTGCCAGCTTTTTTTTTCTTTTTTTTTTCTTTTAACCCTTGGATTTCGTACCTTTGGAAGGCGTACGAGAGGCCTAACTCACAAAGGACCTCTGTCGTTTTTAATGAAGTAAGGCACCAATCACAGATTTTCCCTGTATGCATTATACAAATTTTAATGCTCCCAAGGAATCTGAAACGGCCGCTAACACATAGTAACGTAGCAACAAGAGGGCAACATAACCTAAGGTGCTTGAGAAGTAACAATGCATTCCACGACTATCAGGACCATCCCGGAAATACAATCAAGATAGGGATCTTGACCGTACTTCCAGCACCTTACTGGAATGCTTCCTTCCTCCGAGCATGTTTGCTCTTGCGAATCTCCACTCTAGCCGGCCAACTAAGGCAAGAGGTGGGAGCTCCGTTCCTCGTCAGTGTTCACTCTGGCCGGCCAATAAAGGCAAGTCAGAGATGAGGAACAAAACTTCACCCGGGAGATCGGGTCCGTGGGGTCGCTACTGCCCAACAGCTCGCCACAAGCTGCCCTACGGGCTAAAATTATTATTATTTTTGGTTGTCAATTTATGCGTACATTCTGAAATTTATTGTGTTACTAAACTTAGAAAGAGGTTTTATGTAGCATAAAAAAGTATTATATTTCAGAAATCAATTAACGTAATTAATAATGACGACAGAGACGAACTTCAATAATTCTTTACTAAAAGATCATTATTATACTTTTTGAACTTTAACCTAGACCAGGAAAGTTAAATAGGTATATATTATAAATATTCCACAACTTTTTCAACACCATTTAGTCCCAAGCTAAGCTTGAGAGCTTGTGTTATGGGTACTAAAAAGCTGATAAACATACTTATATATTTCTAAATACATACATATTATAGATAAATTACACTCAGATACAGAACAAATGATCGAACATCACACAAACATTTGTCCTGGGTGGGAATCGAACCCACGACCTCCGGCTTAGCAGCCAGGTTCACTAGCTTCTAGACCAACAGACCAGTCAATATTGTATGTAACATGTAGGCAGCGCAGTAGTTCAGTTTAAAATTATGAATTAGATTTTTTTAAATCAATGCATTTCAGGAAAGTAGTTAGGTTAGGTAGTTAGGTTAGCTATATGATATGTATGGTAAGTTAGGTTAGATTATATATATATACATGTTGTCATTTTAATTCTATCGAACACAAATTGTTTAAATAAGATCACAGCAGAGACTCGCTAAATAAAAAGTAGTAGTAGTTATTATTGGTTTGGATCTATTTGTTGTCATCTTATTAAACATATGTATATCTAATATATAAAACTGTTGTGTCACAGTGTGTGTAACAAAACTCTTCCGATATGGCATGACCGATTCCTACGCAATTGTGTGTGTCTGCGCCATTCGCATTATTTTATCTATATTTATTCTATCTACACCTCATTATAAAACCATAAACACATACTTGTAACATTATATTACACTTCACTCAATAACTCATTCGAGAAGGATTTTCTATTCAAAATCGATTCCTTTCTTGCTACCACTCTTCCCTGTTCCGTTCATTCGAACAACTCCCCTTCCTCTCTCTCTCGCAAATCCGATCGCTTACTGGTGACACGTATCCCGTGCGCCCGCGCTCCCGCTAAAAACTCTAAAGGTGAAAATATTGGTGTTGTGTGGTGAAAATCTCAAACTCTCCCCTCTCGTGAATCTTGGAGGAAATATCGCCTGAACCGGCGCGCTGGAGGCTGCTATCGAAGGGACGCATCTTTTCATCCTCCCGTACGTTCCATTTTTCCTTCCAGTGTGTGTGTATATTCAGCAGGTCTTTGAATAGGGCGTCTACTAAATAAGACTAATAAATAGATTCTAAGGCCGAACAAAGTTTGGCGGGGCAGCTAGTTATATATGTATGTATGTATGTGTGTATGTATGTATGTATGTATGTATGTATGTATGTATGAATGCTAGTAACCTTGAGATGCGGCGGCCGGTCGGGGTTGGGGTGCACGAGGCCGGTGGGCGAGTCGTGGAAGGACACGAAGAGCCCGAACTTGGAGTCGAACAGCTGACCGCACAGCAGCGAGAACCACTCGCGCCGCACGCCGCCCCAGTCCACGCCTGACACAACACGCTAAATATTAATGTTTTTTCGGTGGTTAATTTTGTTTGTACAGTTTTTTTTAAGAAAAGAAAATGCACAGCACTATCTATTTGAAGAATCAATTATAAAATATGTTCGCTCCTATTGTAAAACAACTAAACATAAAATATATTTAACATTCACTCTTCTTGGAGATTTTAAACACCGACAAAATCTTTTGTAATCCTTGCCTTAGCAAACCTTTATCAAATTCGTATTTGTTGCTTTTAAACCCTCGGAGAAAGGACGGGATATTTTATGAATATCTATTGAGGGACAGCACACAAAGCCCAGCATCTTTGATAGTTTTCAACTTTATAACAAACAGTATAAGGTTTATGTTTAGTTTGACAGTTTGAGGTAGCTTAAAAAAGTGATCGCTGATTTACAGAATATTGACGATGTAATCTTTAGTTGTCCAGAGTAATAGCCGTTTTTAATGGACTTCAAAAAGGTACCCTCTTCGAACCCATATATTAGCTTACATGTATACAGTTTTCTCAAAAACTTGTAATCTGACTTCTCGATCAGTTCTTATGAAACCGTCGTTTGCGTGGTACAGTACACTACAGCTGTGCACGAGACACTGGGCACACACCCTGCTCTCCCTGGAAGGTGACGTCGAAGTTCTTGCACCAGTCCTGCACCGTGAAGTGCCGCATGGCCTTGAGGCTGGTGCGCAGCAGCTCCGCGCGGAGGACGCGGATGGCCAGCTTCTCGTGCGGGTATCGGGAGTGGGCCTTGCGGATCTCGCTGTAGAAGAAATCTTGCTTGTTCTGTGGTAGGTATAAAGAAAGACAGGTTGAAAAGTTTCCTTGTAATACACGGTTGGCGAAAAATATTCCGAAAATTCTCACAAGAACGGCACAAAGCACTTCATTCTATACTCGGTCAGCCTAAAAGATTGCGTTTTACAGAAGAAGCCTAGTTTATTTTTCTAAAGCTCATCCCACATCTATCTTGCCACTTAGAAACTAAACTGCCGTATCATACATAGCAATTTTAAAGTTATCCGCGCAATCGAACACAATAGGGTGACTGGTAGTTAGTGACCGATACTTAAACCCGTGATTGAATTCATGATTTCAATAAACTTTCCCAAAGAAACTTTTTTTTTATACACAATAACTTATAACACAATAAAATAACAAAAACGCTGTTAGAAATTCCCGCGCGCGCGCCTGTGATCAATCAGCTGAGGAAGAAGGAAGAAGAAGGAAGGCCCTCGGGAAGGGCAAAATCTACAACTAGTAGTAGCGTCACGCGCTCCCCGCCACCCCCACCGCTCCCGTTGTGCAGTACTGACGTAATTGAATTAATTGCAAATTAATGAGTATAAAAAAAGTTTCTGTTAAGAAGCGAATGCTGGCTGGCACGATCCGCGCAACGCGACGTGCAGCACTCCAAATTTTAAATTTAGAATTACGCGCGCTTTCCTTAATTATTGGAATATTATTCAAAATTCTCTCTGGACGACCGCGCGTTCGCGGCGTCCCTATACGTTTATTTCTTTTTTACAATAATTTGCATACCTATGTAATTAACAAGTCAAATATACCTTTTCTAATCAGTCTAATAAAAATAAGTTATTGAAAGTTCCCGCTACGTCCCGCACACATTAAGAAACACACATAAAAACCCAACATTGGTCCTCCGAGCCAAATCTAAGAACGACGCGGGACGCAAGGCGTCACATGGAACAATTGCAATAGAAGAACATCGTGGAAAGTGGTGCGTTTTCCAGTTGCCTTTTGCTGTGCTTCGCCGCGGGTCCGTGCTGTGCAGTAAACCGTAAGTACTTTTGCCTTTCACACCCGCTAAAATGAGTGACGATGAGGCTTATCAGGATGTTTGTCAAGAAATTGATAAATCAGATCGTCTTAAGCTCGTGCAATTAAAAAGAAAACGAAGTACGCTTAAAGGCAGACTAACGCTTTTCGAGAAGTTTCTTTCTAAATTGGAAAAGGTAGATTCTTTAGATATCACCTCACGTAAAGAACTTGAATTACGAATACAGTCAATTTCTGATATGTTTATTCAATTTAATTTAATACAAGATGAAATTGAGCAAATAGATTTACAACAGATGGATTATAGGGAAACATTTGAGGAACAATATTTTCTTCTTATGGCTACCGCGAAGTGTTTATTAAGCGATTACGATAATCTAAATAAACCAGTAAGTAGTGGCAATTCAAACCTTTTGTCAATAAAACTACCAGATATTAAATTACCTGCATTTGACGGTTCGTTTGATCAATGGCTAGAGTATCGAAACTCGTATATTACCATGATTCATAGTCGTAATGATTTGGATAGTATTCAAAAGTTTCATTACCTTAAGTCTTCGTTAACCGGTTCTGCATTACAAGTGATTAGTGCATTAGAGTTCACAAGTGCAAACTATGTTCACGCGTGGAATTTACTAGAAAACAGGTTCCATAATAATCGTTTATTGGTTCAAAACCATCTGAACTCGCTATTTAAATTCAAGCCGCTTCAAAATGAATCGAGTGACCAGATTAGAATACTTATTGATTCGACATTGCGCAATTTACGTGCACTTAAATCTTTAGATGAACCATCTGATAACTGGGATACCGTTGTAATTTATTTTATTGTCGAAAAACTAGACCCGGTCACCGAACGCGAGTGGGAAACGTATACAGGTTCGTTAGTGTCTCAATTAAAAGGTGAGAAAATAAAATTACAACACCTAATCGATTTCTTGAAAAACCGTGCCGATGTGCTAGCAATGGTTAATTTTAAGAAGAGCAATGTCGATTCTAGAGGTTCACTTAAAAAAGTTTATAATCAATCGAGTCAACCTAATCACTCGCATTCTTACGTCGCCAAAGGTAAACAAACAATGGATAAGCAGAGGCGCGTTTGCGAATTATGCGCTAGTGATCATCATCTGTATTCGTGTGCACAGTTTCTCAACATGTCGGTGCAAGATAGGTTTAAAATCGTTGATAGTAAAAATATATGCAAAAATTGTATTCGGTCCAGTCATTCGTTAAATGACTGTTCGTATGGCCCTTGCAAATTATGTCAAGGGAAACATAATACGTTACTACATGGGATAAGCGCGTCCACGTTAAGTTCGCGTCCTATGTCAACAGCTGATGCGCAGGTTCATTCGGAACGTAATGCACTGACGTGCAGTGCCGCGGTACAACCGGTATTGTTATCCACGGCTCTGATCGATGTTCCTAGTGCTGACGGCCAATATCAGACTGTAAAGGCTCTTCTTGACAACGGTAGTCAGAATTGTTTCATTACAGAATCGTTATGCAATCGTTTAAAGTTGCCGATTATACAGTCCACTGTTCACATTTCAGGTGTAGGACAAAGCGTTTCTGAAAGTTCTCACACCTGTAAAATCAATATAAAATCTAAAGTTAGTGATTTCAATACAGATATCCAATGCTTAGTTTTACCTCGAATAACATCAAAGTTACCATCGTTGAACGTTAATTGCGAGTGCATTCGTATACCTAAACATGTATCGCTCGCAGATCCCACGTTTAGTGTCTCGTCTGACATAGACATACTTTTAGGCGCGGATATCTTTTGGGAATTATTATTAAAAAACAAAATAAAACTCGCTTCGGGTCCTACGTTATATGACTCAAATCTAGGGTGGATCATATCGGGCCCTATTCGCTGTAAACATTTGTTTAAAACAGACCGAGTACAATGTAATCTTGTTCACATTGATTCCCAATTACGCAGGTTTAGAGAATTAGAAGAACTAACTGATTTACCTTCAGCGTTATCAAAGGATGATCGTTATTGCGAAACATTGTTTACAGAAACCACACAGCGTTATACACACGGTAGGTTCTCTGTGCGTATCCCTTTGAAGAAATCGGTTGATAGGTTAGGTGACTCATACACCTCGGCAAGGAATCGATTTTTATCGATTGAAAGCAAATGAAATCGTTCACCCCATTACAAACATTTATAATAACATTGTGAGTTTTTATGCGGGAATATGAGACACTTAATCACATGTCCCCGGTGTCTTACGTTAACAATTTATTAGCTAAACCAGATTATATTTTACCACTTCACGGTGTTTATCGTAAACAAAGTCTCACTTCAAAATTACGCGTTACATTTGACGCGAGCGCAAAAACGTCTACTAATACCTAAATCTTTAAATAATATGTAACAATACATAGGTCCGCATTACTAGTAGGCGCAAAGTTATATGTAGAATTAAATTAAAATATCCCTACGTTTAAGTTTTGACAGAGTTTATTTTTGGACAGATTCAACCCATAGTGCAAGGGTGGCTACGTACGTCTCACGTAGGTACGTATCTACACTCACTCAATACGTTTGTACAAAATCGTGGTGTACAAATCATCGACCTTACTAATGATATTGTTTGGCGGCACGTTAAGGGTACCGAGAACCCTGACGACCTAATAACAAAATCTTAGATTCGTTAAAATATAATAAGACTCACATAGTATGGTGGACCGGTCCAACGTTCTTACGTGAACCTAGCACATTTATTTTCTCTAATAATAATGAAGAATTGATTCCTACTGAATTACCAGAAATTAAGTTACAAACTTCTTTAATTTGTAGTCAGTCTGTTCAAATAATTTTTGACTTTGACTTTGATCGTTTTTCATCGTTTATCCGTTTACAACGAGCCTGTAAATATATATGTTGCAATTTAACGTGCGTGTGCACATTTTCGGTGCCGCTCGAAGCCGCATATCCGGTCCGTTATCAGTCGATGAATAATTACAGCAATCAGTTACTGTGTTGTCTTAGTACAACAACAGTCATTTAACGATGAATCTTACTAATCTATAATCTTACAAATAATATCTAATATCGTTAAAAAATAAAAATAAATTAGTGGATTTTAATCTTTTTCTGGATAAATTAAATATAATTCGTGTAGGTTAACCTTAGTTACGATAAGAAGCACTCGATATTGCTGAGTGGCAAACATCGTTTTACTAGGTTGTTGTGTGAGTATGAACATAAAAAATTACTTCACGCAGGACCTCAGCTTCTAGTGTATTCTGTGTATTCCATGCGTGAACAATGGTGGGTGCTTGGAGCTTGAAATTTAGCTAGGCAAGTAGAACATAACTGCGTTACATGTACACGCATGAAAGGTAGGACATTGACCCCGATTATGGGTAATTTAAGTACCATCCGAAAGATTGGAACCAAACTTTCCTTTCATGCAATGCGGCGTCGATTACGCCGGGCCATTACTCATATCGAACCGCAAAGGCAGAGGTGCCAAGTTAATAAAATCATACATTTGTTTATTCATTTGTTTTACCACTCGTGCCATACATTTAGAGTTAGTTAGTAGCCTCTCCACACAAGATTATAATTATATTAGCTTTGAAACGCTTTATATCACGTCGCGGTAAGCCATACCAAATCTTTTCAGATAATGGAAAGAATTTTGTAGGCGCTGAAAAAGAGTTATCAGTTGTTTTTGAAAATTCGAGCGATATTTCTGATTTTGTTAATCAAAATCAGATTCGTCTTACGTTCATACCTCCTTATAGTCCTCATTTTGGCGGGTTGTGGGAGGCAGGAGTCAAGTTCTGCAAGTACCACCTGCGTCGTGTGCTGGGTGACGCGCGCTTGACGGGAGGAGTTTGGAACTGTATTAACACAGACTGACGCCGTCCTTAACTCGCGTCCGTTGTCTTCTCTCTCCGCCGACCCGACCGATTATCTCTCCACTCGCTGACTCCAGCACACTTTCTCATCGGTCGACCGCTGACTACGCCTGTCTGCGAAGACCTGACGACAACCACGCCTACTCGACTGGGGCGCTACGATCGAGTGGAGATGTTGAGACAACACTTCTGGCAACGTTGGTCTAAGGAGTATGTATCCGAACTCCAGCAACGGGCAAAATGGAAGGTCGACAGTGAAGACATCGCTCGAGGCAGCCTCGTGCGTATTAAAGAGGAAAAACTTCCGCCCTTCAAATGGAAACTAGGACGAGTCACGCAAATATTCCCTGGGAAGGATGGAATTTCACGTGTCGTTGACATCCGTACAGCCTCTGGCATCATCCGGCGAGCCTTCTCAAAGATCTGTCCGCTACCTAGGCAATGATCGTGTTCTTCGTGTTGGAATGGTTCTTCCAAAGCGGCCGGCATGTTAAGAAGCGAATGCTGGCTGGCACGATCCGCGCAACGCGACGTGCAGCACTCCAAATTTTAAATTTAGAATTACGCGCGCTTTCCTTAATTATTGGAACATTATTCAAAATTCTCTCTGGACGACCGCGCGTTCGCGGCGTCCCTATACGTTTATTTCTTTTTTACAATAATTTGCATACCTATGTAATTAACAAGTCAAATATACCTTTTCTAATCAGTCTAATAAAAATAAGTTATTGAAAGTTCCCGCTACGTCCCGCACACATTAAGAAACACACATAAAAACCCAACAGTTTCTTTGGGAAAATTATTCGTATTCATGAGTACAATCACGTGTTAAAGTATCGGTCACTAATTACCAGTCACCCTATATACAAGATCCTGAATTGTATCATCATGCGACATCTATCTCGCAACTTAGGAACTAAAGACTGATATCCTACATCACGATGCTAAATTTATCCGTGCGATTGAACGAATAAAGTTGTCGACAACAACGGTAGACCAATAGCCACCAGACAACGTCCGTTTGGTCGGAGAATCCTCTCATTACTATGGGGGATGAGGGACTTTACACGTTATACCTGTTTATGAATCAAAATAATGTTTTTTTTTTAATTATATTTATCCAAACAGTATTACAGTTGTCTGCCAGTCGTACCTTGAAGCTGTCCTCCCCGCCGCAGTTGGCGATGAGCAGCTGCGTGAAGGTGGCGGCGATGAGATCCCGCTCGGCCGACACCAGCTGCAGCTGCGGCTGCACGCCGTCCTCCAGCGTGAACTTTTTAAGTTTATCTTCATCCAAACAGTATTACAGTTGTCTGCCAGTCGTACCTTGAAGCTGTCCTCCCCGCCGCAGTTGGCGATGAGCAGCTGCGTGAAGGTGGCGGCGATGAGATCCCGCTCGGCCGACACCAGCTGCAGCTGCGGCTGCACGCCGTCCTCCAGCGTGAACTTTTTAAGTTTATCTTCATCCAAACAGTATTACAGTTGTCTGCCAGTCGTACCTTGAAGCTGTCCTCCCCGCCGCAGTTGGCGATGAGCAGCTGCGTGAAGGTGGCGGCGATGAGATCCCGCTCGGCCGACACCAGCTGCAGCTGCGGCTGCACGCCGTCCTCCAGCGTGAACTTTTTAAGTTTATCTTCATCCAAACAGTATTACAGTTGTCTGCCAGTCGTACCTTGAAGCTGTCCTCCCCGCCGCAGTTGGCGATGAGCAGCTGCGTGAAGGTGGCGGCGATGAGATCCCGCTCGGCCGACACCAGCTGCAGCTGCGGCTGCACGCCGTCCTCCAGCGTGAACTTTTGAAGTTTATCTTCATCCAAACAGTATTACAGTTGTCTGCCAGTCGTACCTTGAAGCTGTCCTCCCCGCCGCAGTTGGCGATGAGCAGCTGCGTGAAGGTGGCGGCGATGAGATCCCGCTCGGCCGACACCAGCTGCAGCTGCGGCTGCACGCCGTCCTCCAGCGTGAACTTTTGAAGTTTATCTTCATCCAAACAGTATTACAGTTGTCTGCCAGTCGTACCTTGAAGCTGTCCTCCCCGCCGCAGTTGGCGATGAGCAGCTGCGTGAAGGTGGCGGCGATGAGATCCCGCTCGGCCGACACCAGCTGCAGCTGCGGCTGCACGCCGTCCTCCAGCGTGAACTTTTGAAGTTTATCTTCATCCAAACAGTATTACAGTTGTCTGCCAGTCGTACCTTGAAGCTGTCCTCCCCGCCGCAGTTGGCGATGAGCAGCTGCGTGAAGGTGGCGGCGATGAGATCCCGCTCGGCCGACACCAGCTGCAGCTGCGGCTGCACGCCGTCCTCCAGCGTGAACTCGCCGCCCGGGCCCGCGCCCGCCGGGCTCGGCTTCAGGATTAGCTGGTAGTAAGATAGATAATTGTTTTTGAGGCAACATTTTTTAACGGTAGGTAATGAATTCGGAATAATTTTGATAAGTGGTCAATATCAAGTTGGGTCTCGAGTTCAAACCCAAATACTCTGACTGTTCAGACTCATGTCTGCACATAATTTTGTTGAAATGAAAATGAAAGAGTGTTATTGAAGTTTACAAGTTTGCATATTATATAAGTGGTCATTAAACTAACCGGTGTGAGTATGGCATCATGTATGATGTTACATTTACCGTACAAAGTGCGTTTGTAAGAAAAAATGCTATACAAGGTGGATCTTTAGTACTTGTTTCAAACAAGTTAAATGTAAAGAACGATTAGATTTAGTTAGCCTTTCTATTGAGCGCACTGTTGAGTTGTCTTGTGTTGAACTCGAGCGTTACGTTATAATTTGCGTCTATCGTCCCCCTTCTGGTGATTTTGTGCATTTTGAATCGGTAATGGAGGATTTATTAAATAAATTAAAATCATGTAATAAAAATATTATTTTATGTGGAGATTTTAATGTAAATATTTTAGATGTTAGACCACTTAGTGTCAGACTTCTTAATCTGTTTGGGTCTTATAATTTAATTAACTTGTTTTTTGAACCAACTAGAATCACGGCATCCTCAGCGACTTGTCTTGACTATATATTTAGCGATTGTCACGCCGAAAACAAATTTGTGTTAAGTGATTTAACTTCTGACCACTGTGGATTGTTGGCAAGCTTCCCCATGCCATTAAATAAAACGTCCAAAAAAATTGAATGCAGGCCTTATACGACTAGTCGATGTAACAAATTTAAAGATTATGTAGCCCTTAAACTTACACCGGCAATAGTTGAACGAGAGAATCCAAATGAAATTTATGAAGCCCTTTTTGATGTTGTTCACACAGAGTACAGGTCCACTTTTAAGACTAAAACCTTTAACATTACGGGTACCTCCGCTGGTTTTAACCAATGGGCTACTCCAGGTATTTATAAAAGTAGAGCGAGACTATACGAGTTATATGTCTTAAAAAAATACAGTTTTGATACTCCTTTTTTAGAGTATGTCAAGAATTATTCAAAATTATTTAAAAAGGTTTGCACTTTAGCTAAATGTAAATTTATTTTATTTACATTTAGCTAAAGTGCAAACCTTTTTAAATAATTTAAAAAGGACCTTTTTTAATAATTTCTAAGCGAAACAATTAAACAATCGAGTAACAAAGTTAAAGCTTCTTGGAAAATAATTAACAATGAAACGGGTAAATCAGTAAAACAAGATAATCAGTTTGAGATAATAGTCGACAACAAAGTAGTTCGTAAAGCAGCTGACGTAGCTCAGGCTTTTAATCAGTTTTTTGCTAATATACCGATAACTACGACTCGCTCCTTAAGTTCGTCACCGTCTGAAGCCGAAGACCTCTTGCAAAGCAGCGTTCCCAAATGTAGTCGTTTATTTAATTTTGAACATGTATCACCATGTGACGTAGTTAATGTTTTTAACACACTCAAATCTAAAAACACTGGTGATTACTGGGGTATCTCCATTAAACTTTAAAGTAATATTATAGACATTGTAGCCCCCTATCTTGCAATAACTTTTAATAAATGTGTTGATTTAGGAACTTTTCCTGACCGGATGAAGAGTAGTAAAGTCATTCCATTGTTTAAGTCGGGTAATAAAAGCGATATTGGCAATTTCAGGCCTATTTCTATCGTACCTGCTTTCAGTAAAATATTTGAAAAATTTATACTCAAGCAGTTGCTAAGACATTTTAATTTGAACAGCCTCCTTCATACTGATCAATGTGGCTTTACAAAAGGTCGTTCGACTACTGATGCGGGAGTTGCTCTGCTAAAACACATATTTAACGCATGGGAGAACTCTCAAAATGCAATTGGAGTTTTCTGTGATCTCTCAAATGCCTTCGATTGCGTACTCCATGACACGCTTTTGCGAAAACTAAGTGTGTCCAAAATGTAGCTCTTAATGTAATAAATTCATATTTACACAATAGGTTTCAATGCGTAGATGTCAATGGTGCAAAATCTTCCGGGTTGCCAGTTCAGTTAGGTGTACCTCAGGGTTCTATACTGGGTCCTTTCTTATTTTTAGTATATATAAACGACTTGCCATTCTTTTTAAACGGTATCTGTGATGTTGTACTGTTTGCAGATGATACCTCTCTTATCTTTAAAGTAGACAGGAATAGACTAGATTTTGACGATGTAAATAGTGCACTTACAAAAGTCACTAATTGGTTTGCGACAAATAATCTAGTTCTTAATGCTAAAAAGACGAAATGTTTAAAGTTTGCTTTGCCCAATGTTAGAAATCTCGGACCCAATTTATTACTTAGTAATGAGGTACTTGAGACTGCAGATTCCGTAGTATTTCTGGGTATAACATTAGATGCCAAACTTCAATGGGGACCACATATATCAACCCTAGCAGGTAGGCTTAGCTCTGCCGCCTATGCCGTCAGGAAAGTAAGACAATACACTGATGTTGACACAGCTCGGTTAGTCTATTTTAGTTACTTTCATAGCGTGATGTCCTACGGTATGTTATTATGGGGAAAAGCAGCAGACATACAAAATATATTTGTCCTTCAAAAACGAGCTGCACGCGCAATATACCAGCTAGGGTCCAGAGTCTCCTTAAGAGAACTATTTAAAGAGATTGGTATTCTTACTGTGGCATCTCAATTCATTTTTGCAAACATATTATATATTAGGCAAAACATACACATGTTCACCAAAAACAGTGACATCCACAATTTTAACACCAGAAATTATAAGCACAAATTACACGCTCCTTTCCACCGTCTTCATAAGGTCCGAGCTCATTTGTGGGGCTTGGTATCCGCTTCTATAATAAGTTACCACTTTCTTTAATGGAATTTCCTTTTAATGCAAGTTCGTCATGCTCCCATAGACGTCGCTGCTTGCGGTAGCGTCGAGGATCGGGTTGCCCCCTTCCCTCAGATATGGCGAGGAGGGTAATGGCTGATCTTTGCATGCTCGTGAACGGGTGCTGCTTGTGGTGACTGGTCGACTTGCTTACCAATGGTTTTTTTTTTATTGTTATAATAGTTAACTGCTTATTGGTTTCACTTCGATGGTCCTAGATTATCATTTTAAATTTAGAGTCACAGCCTTACGAATATAAGTCAGCATTGCACATGTAAGCGGGTACGCCTTTTATACCTGGAGGCTGTTATTTTTTAGTTTTGTAGTTGCTTTGCTTGAGTTTAGATTTCAATGTTAATATGAATTTACTTTTTTTTTCTTAATCTCGGTATATTGGAGTGTGCTAGCTAACACGTGACAATCATTCTGAAATGTAATGTTTTACAATGTGTATAAACATTAGTGCTATTTATTGAGCATTTCATTGTATAGATTCTTTGTATACCTAGTTCTTCAAACGAATCAGACAGATGTGTTGCTGGGGAGTTTGTTCCGCCACTTCTTCTTCCCAGCAAAAACACTAGGAAGTGGTGAAGGGTGGGCCGTTTTTGGGGGACTGCCTTCATGTATTTTTTTGACGTTCAAAAAGTGCTGATTCTCAGCCTAGTTTCAATAAAGACTTTTGATTTTGATTGATTTTGATTTAGTATGAATATAATCAAAGCAAAATAAGTATGTAAGAATCGTAGCGTAAGGCGCTCTGTAGTTGCTGCCTACCCCCATGGGAGAAAGGCGTGAGTTTAAGTTTGTATATATGATTAAGCTACCAGAATCGACAGACGTTGTCCTGTCCGAACGTTAGTTTCGAAACCGATCGCAGCGCCACCTATCGGGTCCAATTGTGAATCTAACCCATCCAGGGCCCAACACAAATACAACAAAAAAAGAATTATCTAATTTGGTGCAGTGATTCTGAAGTTATGCACATAACATACATTTAGGCGATTCATTTTTATTTTTATTTTTATAAATTGATTGTATTATTATTTATTTATTTATTAAAACTTTATGCACAAGTAAAAAAAACTATACAAAGGCGGACTTAATGCCTTAGGCATTTTCTACCAGTCTACCTTAAGGTGCTGCAAAGACAGAACAAAGTAGGTGCAACAGGATATAAAATTAAGGACAAAAAGAATAAAAAGTTATAGAAATAAATACACAGATTCATACATACTTAAAACAAAATAGATACGGTAATCAAAGAGATAAAAAAACGTTGTTAGAGTTTTCTCTAACAACGTTTTTCAGATTAGTTTTTACTAATCTGAGTATCAATCAACTTTGTAATGAACCTGCCAACATCTTATGAAAATGTTTACGAACTTTTAATTTAAATGTGAACCGGCTGGTTGCCATCCCATGGTTGTTGTACACTTGCTCCACGAACGATGAAGGAAAACATCGTTAGAATGCCTGAAAGATAATTCTCGGCGGCATGGGAAGCTAAGTCAGAGGCGGTATAAAAACTGATGTCTGCATTGTCTCTTACTTTAGTGGAGGGACACAAGCGAAAGCTGGTGATTCTCTTGGGAATGAACTTGAAGATGTAGTCCTTGAGAGTGAGCTGTTTGGGCGAGATGCAGCACAGCACACGGCGCGGCTTGCCGGATATGAGGCGCGCCTCGTAGCTGATGTTGTGGCGCTTGGACGAGATGTTGCGTTGTACTGTCGCTGTGTCACTCGCTGGAAAGGATGAAGACAGGTGTTAAAACGCATCTCCAATCAAACACATTACATCACGCCTGTAATCCCCGGAGGGTTAGGCAGAGGTGAACCTGGTAGTACCTACAGCCTCATTTCGCCAGTTATGTTTAAGTCCCATGTCATAGGGGGCAGCTTATTGCTATCAATCGGGCACAAATCCGGACTCCAGGCTGCTACTGTTAAATTTCAGATGTAATAACTCAATAACATGTTACCCGACTCGGGGATCTCTGATCCAGTCATCACCAAACACTTAAAGGTTGGCATGGGTCAACGGAGGAAAAATATCTTGTATTAGGATATTCAGAAGCCGGTGACAAAAACACTAAATCAATCAAACAAAGGTCACCGACTTCGAAGCTTAAACTTTATTTGATTGATTAGATGTTTTTGTCACCGGCTTCTAAAGCTATTTATTTTTTACTTTTTTATGTTTTAATTTTGTTTGATGTCATACAGGCGGACCATCTCTACCAACTCGGCATTAGAATAGTTGTCCGTCATCTTGCACTTCGTACCTAGGTACGTCTCAACAATGTACCGAGAAGCGAAATTCGCAAAGCGCGCGCTCTCGTCGGCGACATCAAACACACGGTTAGTTCCGGGGCCGCGGGGGGGGGGGGGGGGGGGGCTAGGAGCTTGCGCGGGAGAGTACCGCACCGTGATTGGGGTGATATTGATTGCCTACGAATTGATCGTTGCGTATGCGTTGTGTATGTATTGTTTGCGTCTGTTTGTGTGTGAAAGCGCGGTGATAGGGCTAGTAACAGACGGGCTGCTTTTAAATACGGCTGGTTCACACTTACGGTTTTCCGTAAATATGCAAAAAAAAATAAAAAAACACCTACTCATTTTATTGTTGAGTGGGTCGAGAATCATTAGCATAATGACGTCCTTGAATTTGACGAGGATGCAAAACAACACCTTGTATACCTAGCGATTAATGTTATGATTGCTGTTTTTCAACCATTTTATCAGAGATTCAATAAAAGTGATCTGTTAACATCAGTTTCGTATCTATCTCTATTTTTACACGCGACTGTAATGGTACTATCGCCGGCAAATAATTTCATTGGGTAGTCGATACTTTTGAGTAGGTCATAAATGTAGAGTATAAATAATAATGGGCCAACGGCAGTACCTTGAGGTACGCCATATTTCACTATTCGTTCTGTTGATTTATGGATTATTTCATGTTTTGTCCCTTTGTTTATTGCAGGTATTTCTGTGAACTGTTTTCTGTTACTTAAGCACGATTTAATGAGATTTGAGACATTACCTCTAACGCCATATGCTTCTAATTTGTCCATAAGTATATCGTGTGTTCGTGACATACATGGTCAAATGCCTGTGTCATATCGCAGAATATTGTACATACAGGTATATTATCGTCTACTTTTGAGATAACATTCTGTAAACAATCAAATACCGCCAATCATTATTTACCATTTCTGAACCCTTTTTGCTCGTTCGCAATTATATGTATATTTTTTCGAATTATGAATATTGACTGTTTGCATAAATACTTTTCAAATATTTTTGATATTATACTAATAAAGGATGTAGAATTGTTGTAGATCCTTTTTTTGACAATGGTCTTAGTGTGTAGATATATCATCCGCTACCGATTTTATAACTTTGGTAGACAGACCATCGTGTTATGCTGTTCGTATTTCTTATCATTTTTATAATCTTGAACACTTCTTTCGGAAAGCTCAAGATCATGATCATGAGGGAAGAGTCTTTTCTTTTTTAATTTATGATGTAAATCTCTTATGATGAAAATGTATATTTTTTTAATTTTTTTCAGAGACGCATATTGGGCCTATTTTGTTTATAAAGTGATTATTATAAGCATTATTTATGTATGCATGTATACAGAAATATATGTAAGTGGTCACCAGTCAGCACGATGCAGTCGAACTCCCCGTTGTGCAGCAGCACGTCGTCGTACAGCACGCGCGCGCGGAACACGCCGGCGCGCTCGAAGCACAGCGCCAGGCTCACGCGCTGGTTCACCGCGTCGTACGAGAACTGCGCCTGGCCCGACAGCTGCTCGTCCACCGGCCCGCCCAGCGGGTTGATCTTGATGGAGAAGCCCTGGGGGACAGGATGTTGACGGTAAGCAGCTGATAATGTCTATCCTAGTGTCAGGGTTAGCCCTTCTTCCTGAAGCATGTTACGTTTGCGAATCTCACAAGGTACGCAGTGCAAGATCAAAGTTGGAAAACCCTGTGAACACACCGAAGATCTGAGCTTTTCCGTCTGCCTTACAGATGATTGGTGAGATTAATATACACACACTTAAAATAGCCTCCTCTTTACGGACTTCGGACTTTACGGACTGCCGCTGATGTACTTACAGCGGGTTGCTCGTGGTCCGTGAGAGGTGCAGGGTTGTCGTACTGGTCCCGCGGGTGCACGTGCAGCTGGCGCGCGTGGCCGGCCGCCCACACCAGCGCGTGGTGCGCGCGCCCCACGCGCGAGCGGCGCGCCTCCACGCGCCCGGCCGTGAACCACTTGCGGTACGGACTGCCGCTGATGGCCACCAGGCCTGCGGGGGAGGCGGACTTAGTGAGATAGCAGGAATGTGAAGAAGAAGCCTAGACTAAACTATAGGGTAACAGTTCCAAATGGAAAACTGTCGTATTTTATCAGTAATTGTCAATTAAACGCTGTACTTAATAGCTAAATTTTGTAGCTGCCATAATTCCACTAATCCTCACTCATATTATAAACACAAAAGTTTTTATGGATGTTTGGTACTCTTTTTCGGAAAAACCACCGAACGGTTTTTAATGAAACTTTACAATATTATAGCTTATACATTATTACATAACATTATTATATTTAACATTATTACAACAACACGGTTTTGTCAAAAAGCTATCCACTACAACTAATTTATTGATATTTTCTAGTGATCTATTCGATAACATTGACAATCGCATTCAAGTTGACGCTATGTATGTTATGTACACAGATTTTCAAAACGCGTTTGATAAGGTGGATCATGAATTAATACTAAACCGAATAGCTTTCAATGGTATTCGTGGAAACTTTCTGCGTTGGTTCATTTCCTATATCACTAACCGTTGTCAACACGGGTTACATCTGGGGTCCCACAGGGCTCTATTTTAGGTCCTATTCTATTCATTATTTTTATTAATGATATTGGTAACTGTTTTCGTCATCCCAAATTTTTGTTATATGCCGATGACTTCAAAGTATACAGACCTATTCTTTCCCCTCAGGATTGCTATCTTCTCCAGGAGGACTTGGATCGACTCACGGACTACAGTTATAAGCATCATAAAGTTCTCACACTCATTGTGTAAAGTTTTATTAATTAAGGTAGACTCGATTCGTGATCTTGGTATATTGTTTGATTCAAAACTTTGCCTGGATTTGCATATCGATCAAATTGTAACTAAAGCATACAAAATGTACGGTTTTATAATGAGATCCACACATTACTTTAAGCGGACCTCTTCGTACCTCTGTCTGTATAAAACCCTAGTACGTTCCCAACTCGAGTATGACGTGTCCATCTGGAACCCGTACTATGGCAAATTTAGTGACATGGTTGAAAATGTCCAACGTAGATTTCTTCGTGTAATGCACTACAAGTGTCTCAAAACGTATAGTCTACAGTATAAACAGTTGCTCAGTAAAAACCAGCTTATGACGCACAGTTCTAGACGCAAACAATTAGAAGCAATTACACTGTATAATATTGTAAATGGCAACTTTGACTGTTTTGACTTAAACAATGTATTAAGCTATGCAGTCCCCAGAACTGTTCACAGACGGCAGGTGCGTGCAGGTAGATTATTTGCAGTAGGCACTTGCCGAGCTAACACAGGTTTACGTTCACCAGTTCGGCGAATGGCAGCAACCTATAATGAAGCATTCGAACATATCGACATATTTACATGCTCTTTGAAAAGGTTTCGTACCCTTTTATATGAAACACTTGAACTCTCAGACTAATTATAATTTTTTAACCGACTTCACGAGGAGATTCTCAATTCAATCGGTATATTTCTTTTTTATCTTTTTCTCTCTCTTTTATTGTTTTTAGAATAGTGGCGTAACTGTCACCATGCACACACACATGCATATGTCATGCATGCACACTTGCACAGTTCACCTCCTAGTGAGTAAGGCCTTATTTAATAACGTTAACCTGTGAACAGCGCCGTGGGTCACATTATTACCATACTTTATATATCTCACTCTGTTTGTAATAGTACATAATGTAACTGTTTGTTGTTCCTATGAAATAAAAATACTTACATTAGAATAACGCGTAGGCTATAATTTATAAAGATATGGCGTGAATTGGCCAGTGTCAAGTAAATATTTGAGGTACTAATCCTGCGCAGACGAAGTCGTGGGCATCAGCTAGTCTTCAAAGTTTAAGTTTAATTTGTGGCAATGAAGGAATTAAAAACTCGGGTTTTAAAAAAGGAACCAGTCTCGACATAGAAACTGATCAAGCCTTCCTTATCAGCACAAACGACTCACCAATCACAATGGACACGATGTAGACGCCAGCGGTCCGGACAGTGAACTTGACGCGCGCAGTGTTGGCTTGCGCGGGGTCTCCCGAGCCCAGCTCTATGACCGCCGTCACCTGCAATAGAGTACAAAACACGAAGATCTCACACCTGTATTTGTAAATACAATAACAATAGAACGCACTAACATCCGATTTCTAGGTGACTCAAGAACTCATGCAAAGTGAATTGATTGGTCAACGTTATTTCAGTCAGCGAATCACGACAGGCAATCTTAACATAGAATAAGGTGGCTGAAATATAAAGAACCGGCCATATTAAAAGATCATTGGGTTAAATGTCCAGGCTGTGGAGTGAAGACTGCTAACCGATAAACGTAGCGTAAGTATGTTCCCGCAATCCCCAGCGCAGGAACGAGACGGAGCACCGGGGTGATTTTTAGTCAGTAAGAGTCAGACAAACTACGCTGCCTCCTTAGGGCAGTGGTCATCCTTGAAGATTTTCCACTCCGATATAAAAATGAATAAAAAAGCGCAATACCAGCGGTGTGGCTAAAATTTAAAGAAATTGACCAGCATTTTGTTTTTTGTTGAGCATCTCGCAGTTATCCCATAAGCAACTACACGCTAAGTTCACCCCCTGTGGGGTACGGGCCTCAGCTTAGGTCGTCGCTGGGAGAGGACAGCAAGGGACGGGCTGGATCGGATTGAGATTGACCAGGAATGGAGTGACAATCAGCTAGTTTTCAAGAACACTTCTTCCTTCATTCTTCTTCTAGTCAACTCTCGCTTACCTTCCTAGTTCCGTGGCATATGGACACGGCGAGCTCATCCGTATCACAGATGGGGTACGGCTGTCCGTTGCGCTGGAAGCAGTGCACCGTGAAGCACATCGTCTCGCCGACGGCCTGGGGTTCAGTCCAACCCCATTCCACCTGGACATTAGCAGGCCAGATGAGTTCAGAATCCTAGTTCACCAGATGCACTAAGCTTTTTTGAAGAAACACTACCCACTTCCTTTACTTTATTAGAATTTCTTCTATTAGGAATTAAGGATTTAGTACTGAAAACGCAAAAAGTATACTCTTTCCGCCCACACTTGGCTTATAGTATGCGACATGTGTTCGATATGGCACTGCAGCTATTTATAAATTGAACAATGAAACAAAGGTATATAAAATGAGTAAGGTAGTAAACTTGCTATTAGTTAAAATGCTCGCTAAAATTCCCGCATGAACATTATCTCCAGCCTTTTACCAGCCGTTCACCGAAAATCATGCTGGATTTACGACCATTACCTTACAACTGGGTGGATGTAGATATTTCCCGGTGACATACTGCAACAGCGAATGCTTCGCTTCGGGCGCGAGCGAGGGCTGTGTCATGGCCGCCAGCGTCACCAACCCGCACACCGACACCGATACCACCAGCATGCCACCTGGGTTATGTTACGTCATGGAGTTTTATAAGAACCGCTTTAGGGTCAGCAGGGTTTTTGCGTGTCTCCGTTGACAGTTCATATTAATGATCACTCACTGGGCAAATTGTTCAACGATTACCCGTCAAACAGCTTGTTTCGTATTGACTACCATCAGTTTTCATCTAGGATGACATCATGCAGATGTGATGAAGCGCACAGTAGGTACCCCGTTTGATGGTCACCGCAACTTAGTGAGAAATTACAGAGGCGCGGGGCGGGTCAAGCGGACAACGCACATTTCCATAGATGAACACAGTAGCAGAGGGGCGATTGAGCGGCCCGGACGTACCTACCTCATGTGATATTGGAAATAATAAGAATAATGTCAGATTATTTGGAAGCTAGTGCTTATATAGGATGACTGGTAATTAGTGACCGATACTTAAACACATGATTGTATTCATGATTTCAATAAATTTTCCCAAAGAAACTTTTTTTTTAAAACACAATAACTTATAATACAATAAAATAACAAAAACGCTGTTTAAAATTTCCGCGCGCGCTTGTGAGCGATCAGCTGATAGTCTGACCTCGGGAAGGGCAAAATTTACTAGTAGTAGCGTCACACGCTCCCCCGCCACCCCCACCGCTCCTGTTGTGCAGTAAGTACTGACGTAATTGAATTAATTGAAAGTTAATGAGTATAAAAAAAGTTTCTTTGGGAAAGTTATTTGTGTTCTTGAGTACAATCACGTGTTTAAGTATCGGTCACTAATTACCAGTCACCCTATAGGTACATATAAAGTGGGACCTTTTTTTTCTAAAAGCAATCGCCACGATATCAATAGTGATGGCTATAGACATGGAGAATTTTATAATTACTTGTCGATTCGAATGATTTGAATCACAAGAAATCCACAAAGGTGGCCGAGCCAATACGGCACTTATTAAATCTTCAGTCGTCAGCGGCATGTCCGAACAAATCGAGCGGGAATCGCATACTGACTTACGTCCACCCGCCCCGCTCGCAACACCCGCTTGTCCCGCTGCGATTCCCGCTCACCCGCCCCGCTCGCACTTGGTGCACCTTAGTCGTCAAAAACTTGCGTTTGCGTTACCTGCCAGCGGATTCCGCTGCCCGCCCCGCTGCCACTGTAATTTCACACTTAAAGTGTAATACTATTCTTTTGGAAATTCTTAGTTCCCATCGAAGTTCGTTGTGCAACTGGACGCCAGTTTGTCACTGGCGGTGTAAAGATAGCTGGACACATTGATTGACGGCGTTCATATTTATGTGTCATCATCGATAATACACACATCAAAAAAGTCTAAGCAACATGTACTTCAGTCTTGGTCTTTATTTATTCACAATACATAACTTTATACACTAGAAATGAAAATACAATCTAAAAACTAAATCTAAAATATGGCGTCAAAAAACTCATCCGCATCGCTGTCCACTGGAAGTGTACCCAAAAGACTGGCAACATTGCCACGTTGTATGGCAATGCTTATCCTTTGACCAAGTTAAAAACCAGCCCTTGGGTCACGCGAAGTGTCAATTAAGCGTCTTGAAAGATCTTTGTACAAGCTATGAGCACTCGGACCCCACGACCCGAGAGTTTCAACCCCAAACGGCTCGAAAATATAATTCCCAACGAGGTTCTTATATTTCTACCGCTTGAGGTTCTCCGCAGCCGCAGCAGCAGCGCCAGCACAGCACGAAGAAACAATTAGCAACATGTACTAATTTAAATTTTAGGATGGTTCTTCACATTATAACGTTGTATTTTATTTTTAAAATTACTACAAAATGAAATTTTGTAGTAAATTTTGTAGCCGTCAAATGACGTCGCTCCATGACGTAAAGAATATCTAACAATTCAATTTTGTCGCTAACTTTATCTAAATGGTTGGTAAAATTATAAAATCAAGACTAAAAGTTGCAATTAAAACGCACTTAAATTCAAAAAAAATCGCAGTTATTTGAATTTTATGAAAAAACAAAACATCATCGATTTTTTTTACAACCAGACTGTATGTCATCAACAACAAAAAAGTTTACTTACATACGTATGTACTTTGAGTGAGTAAATACTTAGAAATTAATTTATATAAATGGTAAATTTGTTGTTATCATGCATGTTGCTTAGACTTTTTTATATGTATGTATTTTATTAATGCACTCATTCTCAAACGGCAAAGTGTGAAAGGCCGCCGATCAACGTGTCCTGACCCTTAGTAAAATACCTGGGAACAAGCCCTCAAGTCAGACCCAAGGATATATGACGGACAAGGATGAGTCCACCAATATATTGGGATAGATGCAGCTGGCATCATCCTGCTGCCTTTACCCCAAAAGATAAATCTACCACCAATCCTTACCCCAACACTAATAATACTTTACTCAAACCTTGCAGCAATTAAACTTTGGACCGTTTTCACTAGCACTAAGAGACACGTATGTTTAAGTGATGCTTATTAAAGTGCACAATTGGATTATGAACCCTTGGCTCAGCGATGAGAGTGGTAAATCAAACAGCTCAATAGCATTTAAGTGTCGCCAAGGTTTGCTGAAAACTGTTCAAAAGCCTGTTTTTTTGTTATGTGTTGTCAACGAGTGTAACCAGGAAACTAATAAATGGTAAATGCGCAGTTGTTATTTCAGGAAAACCATGGTTTAAATTTAATTTAGCACATGCACTAACACATACTCGTGATAACAATAACTAAGGAAGAATGAATACAAACCCCAAGTCCAAGCGTCCTGGTGCTTGCTGGTCTTGACCACAGCGCTCCAGAGGTCTGCTTTCAGGGTCTGCAACGCCTCCTTGCCGGTGGGTAGACTCTGTCGCGCAGCAGACCACGCCCCGAAGTCTTTCGGGTCCAGCACGTGTCTCGCTGTGCTGTCCTCCAGCCAGTACACGTCCTCCAATGAGGAGACATCGAGGCTGAGAAGTCTGGTGGACAAAGGAAATAAATCAAGTGTTGTCGCGTAATTAATTCTATGAACGTTGGTTTTGAAGTGCATTATCTAAGACCCTTTTTCAGATAAGGTGATTTTTAAGTGCCTCACAATGACTGAAACAGTATATTTTACAACTTAGTATTACTGGAAGAAGTGTTTCGATGTAAAGTAGCATATATAAAACTTTTTACAAAAAAATACAACTGTTGATTTGAAATTCTGCAGCTTTAGTTGTTTTATTTGATATGTATTTGTTGCTACCGATTCCAAATCTTTTATTTTTATTTTTTTAGTTTAGTAAGTAAGTTAAGTAACCACAATCACAAGTAAACTATTGTAAACCGTTAAGGATATCCCTCGACTGTCTTCTGTGTCCTTCATCAGATTTACTCCAATTTTACATTCTGTTGTAGTTTGTAGTGTCATTAAAACCATGTGTTACAAATTTCACCAGAGAGAGAAAAAATAATCTGCCTCTATTCTTAGGGGTAGCTGCTAGCTAGTCTGCTGAAGAAGTGGATAGAAGAGTGGCACTCACTTGGAAGAAGTACTGGGCTCATAAGGAGATATTCAAGTCACAGCTTCCCATGTCTACCAAGAGGATAGTTATGGACTCAGATATCCTACCATGCCTTACCTACGGCTGCCAAACCTGGACGTTCGATGCAAAAACTATAAATAAAATCCAGACTACCCAGAGAAGAATGGAGCGAAGCTGTCTGGGTATAAAACTGAAAGACAAAGTAAGAAATTCAGTTATCCACAATAAAACAAAAATAACCGACGCACTATCTTTCTCCCTTCAAAGAAAGTGGAAATGGGCTGGACACGTGGCCAGATACGCTGACGATAGATGGACCCATAGAATATTAAAATGGTCGGGGCCACGAGGCACCAGAGCGAGAGGCAGACCAAATGCTAGATGGGTAGATGAAATAGTGACGGCGGCGGGTCAAGGATGGCTAGAGATTGCTAGAGACAGGAATAAGTGGTGTTCCTTGGAGGAGGCTTTTACCCGAAAGGGGTCCATACAAACAACACACACTAACATTTAATTTATTATTTTATTAATATTCATTTTATTATTTTTGAATGATTAATAATTAATAATCAATTTTTTATTTTTATTTTTTAAAAATTCGAGTATTGTTAATGAATTTAGTTGGTTTATGATGTATTAATAGTAATTGTTTGCATGGAATCAAATAAAGCTTTATTATTATTATTTTCATTTATTATTTTTACATACATATAAGTTACATTTTTAAATATTGGTATAAAAAATATAAAAACATTTAAAAATATAAAAAATAGTGAACCACCGATGGCGGGAGCAGGGTCCGAGCTACCGGCGGTTAGGGCTCCAGAGACAGGAACCTCCTCACGATGCGGGCCGTATCAAGAAGTACTGCCTTCTGGATCAGGTTCTTGACCCAACCGTGCAACGAAAGCCTCGAAAGATGCTCATCGAGGCTTTTAGCCATAAGGCCATTGGCTGTTACGACAATCGGCACAATGACAGCCGAGTCCACATCCCACATGTCGACAACCTCGCGTGCTAAGTCGAGATATTTGATTTTTTTCTCTTTCTCAGCTTTCACGAGGTTCTCGTCATGAGGAATGGTAACATCGATTATCATTGTGCGGCGCGCTAATCGATCTATCACCACTATATCAGGCTTATTGGCAACAATAGTCCTGTCAGTGATGATAGATCGATCCCAGTACAGTGTAACATGGTCATTCTCGAGAACTGGGTCGGGCACATACCTGTAATACTGTACTTCAGAATCCACAAGCTGGTATTTCAAAGCAAGTTGCTGATGGATAATCCTGGCCACTTGGTTATGTCTGTGCAAGTACTCACTGTTAGCCAGACGAGAACAACCAGAGATGATATGTCTGATAGACTCACCCGGACAGTGACATGCCCGACACACGTCAACTGTCCCGTCTTTCATAATATATCTCCGATAGTTATTCGTCAAGATAACTTCGTCCATAATTGCACAGACGAACCCTTCAGTTTCTCCGAAGAGGTTACTGAATCGTAGCCAGGATACGGACGCTAAGAAGTCTACATCGGGCCCATGAAGAGCCCGGTAGAAGCGCCCGTGAAGCTCTTTGCTTTGCCATACCTGTCTGCGGTCATCAGTACTCAGTACTATAGGTTTGCGCCAGTTCTCGTTAGCCATGGATAGCGGGGTAAGGCCCTTGTCCACTGCGACCACATCCCGATGCATCCCCACGTCGGTTTTCAGAAAATATTCTCGGAGGCTGTACACCTCGCGGTTGTGGAGGGTCTTAGCATTTAGGAAGCCTCGACCCCCGCACTTCCGCGGGATGTACAGTCTCATAACCGAGGATCGTGGATGATGCATCCGGTTTGCGGTCATCAGTGTACGAACTCTTCTATCCAGGGCGTCAAGTTCCGTTTGAGTCCATTTGAGTATGCCGAAAGAGTACATCAACACTGGCATGACCCAACCATTGAAGGCGCGCACCTTGTTTCCGCCTGACAAAAGGCTATTTAAAACCTTCTTCAGGCGGCCAAAGAAGCGCTCCTTCAACGATTGCCTCACGTCAACAGTATCGATGCCTAACGCTTCCGACATACCCAAATATTTATAGTTTTCGGATAAGGAGAGGGATCTAAGGTGTATGGAATCCGAGAGTTGAATTCCCTCGGATTCCACAATCTCCCCTCGCTGTACATGCATGACTGCACATTTGTCCACACCAAATTCCATCCTGATGGCACTACTGAAAGTTTCAGTTACCTTCAGTAGCTCCATCAGTCGCAAATTGTTGGGGGCAAAGAGTTTCAGATCATCCATGTATAGGAGGTGAGATATGACCTGACCACTACTCCTTAACCGATAGCCCAGACCTGAATCCTCCAGCAGCGTGCTAAGCGGATTCAAGGCTAGGCAGAACCAAAGTGGACTCAAACTGTCGCCCTGGAATATACCCCGCTCAATCCTGATAGGTTCACTGTTTCCCCGGATTTGTCGACATCCTGGATAGCGTAAGACCGTACTCCACTGCCGCATACACGATATCAGGAAGGTGCGAAGAGTTGCATCTATTTTGTACAACTCTAGCACCCTCATGAGCCATGTATGCGGCACCGAGTCATAGGCCTTCTTGTAATCTATCCAACATGTCGACAGATCCTTATGGGATCGGCGAACCTGTTGGCTTATGGCCATGTCGATGAGGAGTAGCTCCTTAGTACCGCGGGACCCGTTCCTACATCCATTCTGAGAGGTGGACATAATGGAATTACTGTCAATATGATGGTTTATTTTAGCTCTCAAAATAGATGTAAGAACTTTATAGACCGTCGGTAAACAAGTGATCGGTCTATAATTTTTGGGTTCCGCAGTACTACCAGATTTGTGGAGCAGGTGGGTTATGCCTGTAGTTAAGAACTGAGGTAGCGACCCTGACTCTAAAGCTGACTGAAACTGGGAAGCCAAGCAAGCGTGCGATCCCTGGATCCATTTGATCCAAAAGTTGTGCAGTCCGTCCGGTCCTGGAGATTTCCAGTTAGGTAACGGACGGACAGCACAAGCTACATCTTGGGGGCTGATAACAATTGCCCCCATTTCTGGTATAGAATCACACGCTTGCTCTACCACCCGAGTCCAGTCGCTCTCAGTGTGACTGACAGGCACCGACCAGATGCTGCGCCAGAATGAACACATGGCGTCATCATCCGGTAGGCGCGTATCAGCCACACCTTGGTCTGGTCGCTCCCAAGCTCTATAAACCCTCCTTTCGTCGCTCTGGAACATGCGATTCTGTGTATATCGGTCAACCCGTCGCTTATACCGCCGGATACGATTCGCCCATGCATAAACTTTCTGCTTCAGGAAGTCGATGCGCTCTGTGACACGGGATATATATTCTCCAGGACTGATTCCAGTCCCAGAGAACGCTCGTCTCACAAAGCGCATCACTCGTGGCCGTGTATTGCCCTCCCTGAAACAGTATAGTTTGCCAATGAGTACCCTGGCCTCATCGATACGACGCCCGATCCTGCACTGCCAGGCTGGTACGGCTGGTTTTGGTCGCATAGCTACGTCACTATCTGGGAATTTAACGTTAGCTATACGACATGCCGCAACAGCCGCACAATACAGAATCGAGTGTGTATCGACAAGATTTTCACTATGTTCGAATGAATTCGTAAGCAGCGAATCCAGGGCACACATTAGCGCCCTATTTTTCTTATGCATAGGCAACCGCGGTAACCGGGGTCTAAGTACGGTTGGTGTTGTCCTATATTCACGAAGCGCATCTTCCAGAGCGCTCCTCAATCTATCACTGCACTGGCTACTTACTGTGACAACCCTATCATCCGCCTCAACACTAATAGAATTGGACCGCGGCGTACTCGTAATTGCATTAGTTGCCGGCAAGTAAGCCGTGGTCTGTGGTGAAGTAGAGACGATACGGTTGCTCAGCACCTCTGAGCGCAGCCTATCAAGTGCGGCGTCGTCCAACCTGTGGTTACGTTGGATGACCCGCACCTGATCCGACAATCGTTGGGCCGAGACGTTGACGGTTGGTTCCAGCTCCTGGAACAGAGACAGCATCCTAACACGGTACGCAGTGAGGTTAGTTCCCCCCTCTGTAGACCCGTAGTATGCGCGCATGACGTTCTCGTTCATAGACTGAGTCCATCTCATGCGCTGCACACAACCACCGATAGCGGGGACCTGGCTCGGGGCTGGTTGGCTCCTGGGTCCTAAGCTCTTCGGTGGCCGGCCTCTCCCCGGCCGACGTACAGGTGTTGGCGACGTCGGCGGGGAAAAATACTCGTCGCTGCTGTAGCTCGACGCTACTGCAACCGCCGGTGACACAGGTGACCCGATGTCCGGCGGCGGCGAGGCGGAGCTGAGCGGCGAGGCCGGAGGTGGTGGGCGTGCGCGTCTTGAAGCTGCTCTCGTTATCATGTTGATCTAGTCATTTCTATAGTTTCTATTGAAAAATTTGTTCTTGTAATATGTGACATGTGTCACCCGTTCTAGTGTTTTCGTATTCGGTATTTTTTTAGTCCACATTTTAAAGCAATAGATTTGTAAGTTATTTTTGGAAGTAATATATTTTTTTTTTATGCCACAAAAAGATTAGATACTGTCGGAAATTTTGGTTTAATGTTATATTTCAATATTAAATAATGTAGGATTATTTAGACAGCGTCCCATGACAGTCAGAGTTGCCAGCTTATTATTATTATTATTATTATTCTTAGGGGTGTTTTATCAGCTTCGGACCTAACTGCAAAATGTTATGTCGACATCCGATCAGATGCTAAAGTTATGAGGAATTGCTGAGAATTTGTAATCTAAAATCATGTGCAGTTAAAGCTCAATTGACTCACATATTATTATGGAAATTTTAGCGCTGCATACATGTGTGCAGTTGAGATTGGAAGTGCCAACCACGTGGAATACCAAAAAATCTTGTTCTTAGCGTGGCGATGGCTATCTATTAAAATCAGGCCAGACAGAACTATGTACGAGTTTGGCCATCAGTCTCATAATAAGCTTTTAATGTTCCCACTGCTGGGACACAGCACTCTTCTTTGTGCGTATGCGTAATCTATCAAGCAGGCCCACTGCGAGTTGGAGGGAGACATTAGATTTCGTATGTTTTTTAAAGGTTACGGGAATTCGCCTTCAACTGCCGAAGTTAAAGATAGTGAACCCTGCAATCCGAGCACATTGCACATTTATTAACTTCTTCGCACATTTAACGTTTTCTATCTGAGCTTTCGTAAAACTGCAATCAATTTTCCATGCCCGTTTTCATTCTTACGGTACATTACATCTTGTCGGAGGCCCGAGGCCTTCGGGTCGGACGTAGGGCGCGTCTGATCGTGTTAGATGGGCTCCGGGCCCCAGGGGTCAGGGACCCGATGCGTGTGATAAAGTACCCGACAATGGCAAGATAAAGGGTTACTGACGCAAATGTTGTTGAAACAAATGGTTTATGTTTTGATTTGATGGATGTTTTTGTTAGATAATTTGTTTGCGAAAAATCGGTTCTTAAGAATTTTAGTACCTACAGGGGGCGTTTTTCATGGATTCGTGGCTAAGCGCACCTGTGGTCGAGGGCTCTGGTTCTAATAAATTTAATATCATTTCTTTTTGTTCTTTTGTACTTAGTATAATAAATAATAATAAATAAATAAATATTCCACAACTTTTCACACAAAGCCATTTAGTCCCAAGTTAAGCTTGATAGCTTGGGTTATGGGTACTAAACAGCTGATAAACATACTTATGTAAATACATACATATTATAGATAAATTACGCCCAGACACAGAACAAATGATCGTGCTCATCACACAAACATTTGTCCTGGGTGGGAATCGAACCCACGACCTCCGGCATAGCAGTCAGGGTCACTAACTACTAGACAAACAGGTCAGTATAATGAGCGACAAAATATAATAAAGAAAAGAAACTTTCTTTATTATCATTCGTATCATACACTTAGGTATTCGTATTATAAAGTAGAAAAAATGTACCAATTAAACGATTTTCTTATCTATTAGCTAAATGGTCAGGTGCGTAGTATACTGATATACTCGCAACCGGCGTGAGTGTATGACAACATGTATGAATGTAAACGAAGCAAAAGAAGTATGTAATAATCGTAGCATAATATGGCACTCTGTAGTTTCTGCCTACCCCCATGGGAAAAACGCGTGACTTTATGTATGTATACATGTACGTATGTACCTATGTATGTAGCTAAATATGGCGGTTTGACATTGCTCAAGCTAGGTTCTCTGAGTTAGGGACGCTAAAGTTAGGTTCGCTCAAGTTAGGTTTGCTCCGGTTAGGTTCGCTATATTTTTTTTTTTTTTGTTAAATTTTAAATCAGATAGGTAGGTACTAAAATCTTTGAGAATGTATATATTGCGCCCTTTTAGTGGGATATTAGTATCAACAAAATTAAGTGTATAAATTGTATATTGATTAGTTTGTAAATTATTATTAAAACCACCCTTTGATCTCAGACTTGATATTATGTTGTAAAACATTTGTATGCCTGGAAGTACATTTAAATAAAAATGGCTCCGCATAAAATTGAACTGAACGGGGGCCGCGACCACAGGTCGTCGTTTCCTGTGGGCTTAAGCCAGAATCCTTTTAGATTTGGTACACTTGTAGACCATAAACCCATCCATGTCTATGTTTGGTGATATTTATGGCTTAGGATGGTTTTTATTCGGGTCCACGTGGCTCACACGCGAACGAAGTCGCGAGCTAGCGTCTGTTCTACCATAAATAGGCTTTCAGAAACCGAAGGTCCCTATCTTCATGTCAACAGCTGTCCTAAATATAGATAGTCAACTTTTTCAGCCCATTGTCTGATAACAGGGATGGGCCGTATAATCGTGACAATAATACCCCGAGTGCAGATCCATCAAGTGTCACAGGCAGGCGGGCGACAGGTGATCACATTAGCGGATTATATTATCGCACCGTGAGTGGGGAGCCTTAACTCAATCACGTCAGTCCACAGTCAGCTCCAATTGGGAACGTTCCACGGTCACATGTTACTTCGTTAGCCCATTTCAACGAGTCCACGTTTCTATAAAAAGATTGCGTTTTTGATTGAAATTTTTCCGTGTGCCAATTCTGGGCACATTTTGTTTTGCCCCTGGGGTAAGAAGCTGTTAAAGAAACAGCTTGCGGGGATCGTTAAGAAATGAGTGTAACGGGTAAAGAAATAAAGATTGTGTGGTAAAAACAAAAGTTACAGCTGTTTTCTCTAGAGGACGGATTATTTTTATATTAAATTGGTTCAACGTCTACCGTCGTAGACTGTGAGTAATGAGTTTTTGGATCTAAGAATTTAAACTCTTTGGTACCTATACTAGAGAACAAGGTAAGGGAAATGTATGGCCGCCCGGCCGGTGCAAGTGATTGTCTATGTTGTGCAACCGACTTCAGGAGAAGGTTCTCAATTCGATCAGTATTTTTTTTAGTACTTAAGCCTTATTTTGTGACCGACTTGTATAAAAGGAGGAGGTTCTCAATTCTGCGGTTACCTCTTTACTCCGTATATGGAACTGTTTGAAAATAAACTTTTTTTGATTGACTCCCGTGCGGTCCCATCTGAATTTCATCGAAATCGTTTGAGTAGTTTGGTTGTAATATTAAAACGAATGGAAAAATAATAAGTCATCTACATCACATTATATTATTATTATGATTATTGAAATGTAAAAAAGTTGGTAGCCAATAATAAATGAAATAAAACCAGCAAAGTCACAGACTTCCGAAACTGGAATTTTACAGTTTAAAAAGGTTGAAAATGACTACAAAATCACCTTTAGTACAGAATTTTTAGCCCACAGTATAATACTAGTGTGCATACAATATTCATATTAAAGCGTACCTAATTGGACGTTGCTGGGCAACGAAGCACCTAACAATGTTAAATATTTTCAACCTTCAAGGTTTCTAGGTAGACTATAAAACGGCCTTTGTTCTTTGCTCTAGACAAGAAATATCTAGATGACTTAGAACCTCAAATGAAAGCCAAATAAATCAATTTCTAAGCAAGGTAATAACATTAATAATTTTACTTACACCTATACCTATAATAGAGCATAGCGTGGTGTAAAATGACTTTTAAAGCTTCCTCGAGAATTAAGTATCAAAGATCAAAAACAAAAAGATTTTTACAATTCCGACTGCGAGTTCCAGAGAATAAAAGCTTTTAAAAGTACAAACAAACAAACTTTTGGGATTTGCTAAACGGCCACGTGGTTCACTTTCTCCTGGACTGATACAATGTTTTAAGTACCTACCTTATCACTTCCACGTGTACTTATGCAAGAAAGGTAGAAAATGAAGAAATAAAGAAATGAATAGACTTATAGACTGGTAGAAAATGCTTGAGGATCTCTCTAAAGTTTTTTATTTGCGCGTTAATAAGGTCCGTGTCATGCTACAGAGTTCTCAAAAGACTCACTAACTATAATTTTGTTCTCGTAAGCAAATAAGAGCACTAAAGTTCCGAAGCAAACGTAGACGAAAGGTAGCGTTGTTAAAGATACTACAAACTAAAAAACTTTTTTACAAAAAATAAAACCGACTTCAAAAATAACACTAAACGGTGTAAAATAACTCTAAATTAGGAAGTCTGTGGCTTTGGTACTTTTGTCTTATTCTTGATGGGCCACCGACTTCCTAATTTAGAGTTATTTTACACCGTTTAGTGTTATTTTTGAAGTCGGTTTTATTTTTTGTAAAAAAGTTTTTTATTTTTCCATTTTTAGCTGTTCCCATACAAACATTTGCCATGAATTCATTTTATATTGTTAATTGTTAACATTACATGTCATTGTAATGGGGTTATCCACCTAACCCTAATAAATGAAACATAACATACCTAACTGTCTAGGTATATTGAACACATCTGCCTACCCCTCTGAGCATACAGGCTTGATGATACGTCATGATGTTGTATAAACAATAAACATCCAAGCGATGCCAGCAATCACGATAGATTTGCCGTCTATTTTTGAAGAGTTCCGTTGTATATCTCCGAAGATCAGCACCATATCTTCACCAAATTAAAATGGGACCACCTCAGGAGTCTACTCTTTCAAACAAAAAAAGAATTTCGAGAATCGGTCCACAAATGGCGGAGAAATCAGGTAACATACATAAAAAAAAAAAAAAAAAAAATACATACACACGAACATAGAACCTCCTCCTTTTTTTGAAGTCGGTTAAAAATAAACGTTCACAACTCAAGGAACACGATAGAACTTAATCCATATCATTATCAGACATGTAATCACCTGGTTTAGCGGAAACAGAGATAATGTAACGTGGTACAGTCAAGCCCACATGGAAGGACCACTTGAACTAAACTCCATTTATAATAGCATTAGAAAAAAAAGGCTCGTAGAAACAGAAATGCAGGACGTATTTTAAACATAAGTATTAATAATCTGTATTCAAACTGTTTTAGTTCTATTTTTTGAAGAATAAAAGTGAAACGAAGAACGTTTCCATGTATTGTTCAACTCTGCTTCTTTTAGGTTTTTATCATTGACACTGCAATTGTCAACCAAAATAAAATAATATAACTAAATGAAATCTACATCATTTCTTAAAATAAATTGTAATACATATGTTATATGAAATAAATGATTTATGATTTGACTTTGACTTTGATGCTGCACCATGGGGAGCAAAAAAAAGCGCTGGTTTTTTAGTGGTCACCTGAATAGTAGCTGACAAAGTAGAAATAGTTGGCATGGAGGTGCGGTTGAGTGTCCATACGCAGTACTGTTAGCGTGCTATCTCCGCATTCCGCGCTGTTAGCCAGATTAGCGGCCTGAACATGAATAAAGAGCTGGAGGGGTATTATTTATGCTGGTTCACGCCTACCGGACATGTAGGGGGGGAGGGGATGGAGGAAGGTGTTACTTTGACCGCATACATGCGCCTAAAGCGGATAATTAGTCTACTTATACTGCTTTTTACATCACACCAAATTTTCACAGGGTGTGTTGTCTAGATGATAATTAACAACTTTTACATTTAATCAGCTGTTCAAATCTGTATGAAACAGCGACACGACGACTATTGTAATAAAATTGCTGCACGGTTCTTAGTGGCTTTTCTGTTAGTCTAGTTAGTGGCGCTGACTGCTATACCGAAGGTCGTAGGTTCGATTCCCAGCCAAGAAAAGTGTTTGTGTAATGAGCACGATCACTGTGTCTGGGTGTAATTTATCTACATACTATAATGTATGTATTTAGAACATATTATAGGTGTGTTTATCAGTTCAGTTCATATCACAAGCTCTGCTTACCTTAGGACTAGATGGCGTCTTGTGAAAGTTGTGGAATATTATTATTATTTATTTATTTATTCAAATTTATGAAAAACAATCCTGTAACTATAAGTTGGCAAAATATCTTGACTTAGAGGTTAAAGAAAAGGCCAATTAAGATAACACGAGAAAATTTCAAAAGCATTTTCAAGTTTCACTCGATTCAAACATTACTCATAATTATTACACAGAATACCTAGTCTAGCCATAAATATTGTTACGAAGAAAAAACATTTTTTTTATTGCAAATAATATTTATTACTTTTACAGTGTGTTAGTTTAATACATAAATATAAAACAATTCAAAATATAAAAAGCTTATTCGAAGTGGTCTCCATTGGCTGCAACACAGTCCTTTAAACGTTGAGGCCAGTTATCAATAGAAGCACGCACTCTTTCCATGGGAAAATTCTTCACTGCCAATCGTATGGATTGTTTTAGGGACTCCAAATTATCATGGCGTTTAGAGCAAGCCAAACTCTCTAAAACTGACCATAAATCATAATCCAGCGGATTAAGATCGGGACTAGACGACGGCCAGTCTTCAGCTCTGATGAAGTCCGAAACGTTCATTTCCAACCAAGACTGCGTGGACCGAGCTTTATGACCCGGCGCTGAGTCTTGTTGGAAGGACCATACTTGGTTATTGAACATGGTGTTGTTAAGGGGTTTAACTACCTTCTCAAGAATGGTATCTTGATACACTTGTGCCGATGTTTTGATACCTTTTTCACAAAAATATGGCTCAGTCACTCCTTCATAGCTAACACCCCACCAAACCATCACTGAAGTCGGATAATGCCCACGTTGCACTCTGTCGACTAATTGGGAAGCTTCCTTAGAGCTTTGAGCATAAATACGGTCATTTTGTTTGTTAAAATGTTGCTCAACTGTAAAGATTTTCTCATCCGTAAACAAAATTTTTCTGTGACCTCCCTTTGCGTACCGCTTCAGTAGTTGCTTCGATTTTACCACCCTATTCTTTTTTAAATTATCAGTTAAAAAATGACCAGTGCGTCTCTTATAGGCTGCAAGTCCTAAGTCATCTTTTAAAATGCGTGACATGGTTCTGGGTGCTATCTTCATCTCCCGAGATAAAATCTTTTGCTTTCGGACAGGATTTCTTCGAATTCTTTCCCTTACTGCTTTGACCACCATTTTCGTACGAACACTACGTGGACGGCCAGATCTTTTTCTGTCACAAACAGAGAAGGTCTCATTGTACCTATTAATAGCCCGGTACACAAACATTTGACTAATACCAAGCGTATGGAGAGTTTTAAAAATTACATTCGGCTCCATACCAACTTTGTGTAATGCAATCACAGCGATTCGGTTTTCTTTATCACCCCACTCCATTTTAATATAGCAAAATATTGTACAATGTATTGGCGCCAAAATTAGAAAATACAATGAACAATCGTATAAAAATGACAGATTCCAAATTCAAATGTAATATCTTTCTTATTTTTAATTGTAACAGTATTTATGGCCAGACTATGTATAAATCGCATAGTCGAAACAGCAACCAACAAACAAAAAAAAATCAAAATAGGTATACAAAATGAATACCATTATTCTTTGATACCTACTCAATCAAACCTTAGTGAGTTAGCAATTTTCCGCGCGAGGAAATACGTCATAAATCATAAGTTGTGCTTCCTCCCCTCTAACCTTCAACGAAATGCAACCTGCTCGACTGCTCGTAGATTGCATAATTGCATACACATTATCGGCTAGAGCGCGATTATGTTTTGCGAAAGTATGATAAAGTCAGAAAAAAATGAAAAATTAATATTGAATTTAAATTGGAAAATTGCAGTAATAACATGTGGTGTGACCATCACACTGCTAAGTCTTAAGTCTCGAGTACGAATCTAAGGCACGCACGTCTGGCTCTAACTTTTTGGATTCATGTGTGTATTGCATAATTTTCTCTTCCTTCAAACACGGTGAGAGAGAGGTGAGATGTTTCCCACATCGTAAGGAGAATGCCTGAGAGATATTTCTTGACGGTATGTGAAGCCAAGTCAGAGGAAACAAGGAAAATTAAAGAAGAACTTGAACTTGTCTTGTTATTCAGAGATAATTCTAAAAAGTCTTTTACAAACAAGGCAAATTGGACAAGGATTATAATTTCAAGCAATAGATATGCAGTGTATCATGTATAATTAGTGTGGAACGACAGTTTACCTTAACGTTACTGCTTTGCCCCTACATTTTCACGTTGACATTTCAGCTGTGCTGGTTTAAAACTCATCCATCCTCCTGCTCTTATCCCAACTTATTTGGGGTCGGCGCAGCATATCGATCTTCCTTTTTATTCATACACCGTCATCTCAATAGTCCCCTTATTCCCAATCCATCCAGTTTCGTTGGTCTTCCTATACTATTGTAACCTGCTACTGCTGGTTCATATCTATTACGTTTTATTTCCTTATTTTTTCGATACTTCATTTTTTATACGATGCATTTACTTATACGCCGAGACTACACCATAACCCATGGGTTTTATGTTGGCTCATAAACATCAGTATTGGATTTAAGAAGGGTCTCAGTGATATGAGAGTTAAGCAGTCATAAAATGACGAAAGCCGGATTTGACATAAGTTTATGGTTTATTAAGGTCGAGGGTTTTTCTTGAATATTGGTGTTTCTTTAGCCTATTGGAGTAAGCGAAACCTTGCTCTAATGACGGGTCTTGCTTCCTTAAACTTATAGGGTATCCTAATCTATTCAACTGCTTATGCCTACATACATATAACATTTTAAAAAGCTTCTTTGTCATGGGGACGTTTAGAATGGCGAATGACTAAGGCGCTTGTTCGTCTCGCACGATCACACTTTTCGTAACGCTCTCATTAACCAGCGTACTCCCCAAGTCAAGCTTACGTAAATAAATTTTACTTCAATAACACAATATAAAATACCTTCAACATATCGCGACTTCACTAATAACAGAAAGGTCGTAAGTCCCCTGGCACGAGTTACGAGGTTCGTTTACGAGGGGATGTTGGTTTCATTTAGATTGTACGCCATCGTTATTTATTCATATGTTTCAGAAGAGCGGTGACAGATTTTAGGAGGACTCCTATAAAATCGTAGAGATTTCAATATCTGTCGTGAATTTCTTGTAATTTTCATATTATTTCACACATGAATAGGCTTGTGTTTTACCTTGGTTTTTTGTTCCCAAAGTGATAAAACATGCTATGTAGATTTTTTTATGCTTTAGTATCACTACGCCCGCTACTTTTCCCTTTGATTTTTTACACCCACCGTCTTGTAGTTTTTAAAATAAGCTACGAAACTTTGTTACTCGGTAAAATTAAAGATAAATGATAAAGGTATCTATATTTTTTAATCGGTCGAATAGTTTTTAAGTTACAAACAAAAAAAACTAAAAATTTTTCCTCATAACATTACTACCTATTCTTTTCTGAGCAAACTGCACCCTAATCAAAGCCTCAAAAACTTTACTTCCGATTCTCTATCTATCTGCATAAAATTTGCACGAAATATTGCGATACATTGCAATTGTTTTAACTGCTATTTAGCTGCATTTGGTTGGCGTAAGAATGGAAGCCGACCCCGACATAGTTAAGTAAAGGCAAAAGATGATGCATAATCTCGTACTGCATACCAGCCTGGGGTGGAACTTATAAAACATCCTTACTTTCCGTAGAACGTGCACAACGAGCTGTACTGAAGATAATGCATTTTAAACGCAGAGACTACTCTTCAGCCCAACTTTACTCCGAGGCACAAGTTTTGACTGTTAGACAGCTCTTCATTCTTCGTGCCGTTCTGCGTAGGCACTCCATGCTGCCTGTAACGCCAAGTGCTCTGCTAAGACGCAAAGGATTCCCTGTCTGCGATACTGTCAAATGTCGTACGGCATTCGCCAGTCGCCAAATTCTTGCTACAAGCTCTCGACTTTATAATAAAATAAATAAAGTCTTGTCAATTTATGTTTGTACAAAACGTGAAGTTAAGAAAATTCTCACCGGGTGGTTGCAAAAGTTGTCATACGATGAAACTGAAAGTCTTATCAAAATTAACTGTTAATTTACTTGTTTATACTGTATGCACTTAACATTCTGTTTTTATTTTATTTTATTTATTTTTTGTTTTCCTTTTATTTAACATAAGAAGTACTTGCACGTGTAATATTAAGAGTTGTTTGTCAGCGCTATTTCGGGGAACAATGGCTTCTAAGACACAGGCATATTGCCTAGTTTAGAAGTCAGTCGTTCGACCTTGAATTTTTGTCACTGTTGTACAGATTACTTTTTTGACACAGTTTCTGTAATATCCTTGTATTTCGTACAAAATAAATATTATTACTATCAGTATTATTATTTTAATTGCTCCTATAGCGACATCTATCTCGCCACATACGAACTAATGACCGATATCCTACATCGCGGTATTAGAGTTATCAGCGCACTTTGAACGTATACAAGTGCTCGACAACAACCGTCGGGCAGTAGTTAGCCCACCAGACACAACACCCGTCTGGTCGGAGGATCCTCCCTTTTCAATGGCGGATGAGGAACTTTACACCCTGTTCCTCATACCTCTAAACTCCTATTTACTGTTAAACCGTTTTTGACATGTTCAAGTAGGACTTTATAAGCTGGTGTCACTTAAAACAAGCGCTGTAGTTCTATCCCGCTTATGACTTACAGCATTAGCAGCATGGATAGTATTTTGCATATCATGGCGCATATTTTCCATATTGTATTTTTGAGCGCAGATTAACTTATTTTCTTCCATTCTGTTCGTAAAGTAATTACTTGGATGTATTACCTGCTTGGGTAACTGTCCCAATCTGCCTATCCCTTCAGGGATTATATGCGTGTTATGAGTTTGTATGTATTAAAGTAAACAGTGGTCCCGTTTACAGAAGCTGGCTAGAGCGTATTAATAAATACAGCCTGCCTAGCTCCAAGCTCTTCTGTAATTCAAGTAATAAAGCAGGCACAAGCAGTTCAGATACAAGGAATTTTCATCACGTGTCAGGATGTTAGCTGAACACAACTTCGGGAAATGAAGCATTGTTCCTTAGTCACATGATAGTTTCGAGATACATGTTATTTCTGCTAGACTGTATGCGGTTAGACTTTTTGGGGTTATTGTCCTGCAGTCTGTATCCATATTAACCATAATCTATATACATTAAAATCAATTGCTGTTCGTTAGTCCGGCTAAAACTCAAGAACGGCTGGGCCCATTTATCTGATTTTAGTTTTAAAATGTTTGTGAAAGTCCAGGGAAGGTTTAAAAAGTGAGTAAATATGAAAAAAAACGCTTGGAATATAGTCAAAACAACAATTTCGCATTCCCTTAGAAACTATTCCTAATACCTGTCAATCATTCGATGTTCGTCCCGTCGCGCGTCGTACGCTATACTCCTCTCAAATTAAAGAACGTATTTAAATAAGGATTTTGAATTGACAACATAATGTAAGTAAATATTGGGATTATTGCGTATTTATATTAAAAAAAAATACGAAGAGTTAAATAGTGGCAATGACAATGGATCAACAGAATTATTTTTGGTTGTCAATTTATGCGTACGTTCTGAAATTAGTTTGTTACTAAACTTAGAAAGAGGTTTTATGTAGCATAAAAAAGTCTAATACTATATCAGAAATCAATGTACGTAATTAATAATGCAAAAATACCTTTTTTTTCTGTTTGGACTTTAATTAAAGTAGACCGGGGAAACTTTATAAATTGTATGTAACATAGAGGCACGCAGCGCAGTAGTTCAGTTTAAAATGAGGAATTTAGTATTTTTTAAATCAATGCATTTCAGTAAGGTAGTTAGGTTAGGTAGTTAGGTTAGCTATATGATAGGTATGGTAAGTTAGGTTAGGTTATACTTATATATTTTTTTTCATTTAAATTCTATCGAACACAAAATGTTTAAATAAGATCACATTAGTGACTCGCGAAATAAAAAGTAGTAGTAGTTATTATTGGTTTGGATCTATTTGTTGTCATCTTATTAAACGTATATGTATATCTAGTATCTAATATACAATTTTCGTGTCACAATGTTTGTAACAAAACTCCTCCGAAACGGCTTGAGCGATTCTTATGGAATTTTGTCTATATCTTCAGTAGGTCTGAGAATAGGATGTAAACTAATAAAAACTAAATAATACTAATAAATTGCTTTTAAGGCGGAACGGAATTTGCCAGGCCAATAGTCTTTTTATAGAAGAAAATCACGCAAGTGTGTTTTGAACCACGCACATTGGAGTGTTCCGTAGTTAGAGATTTTCTAAACGTACTGACGCCAGCACGTCAAGTTACCCCAATGTGTCAAATTTCTTTGATCGCTTTTCAACTTTATGTCAAGCAGAAAAAGGTTCATAATCTATTGGGAAAATTTGACACATTGGGGTAACTTGACGTGCTGGCGTCTGTACCTACCATGTGTCAAACGAACATTTCCACTTTTTACCGACTGCAAAATTTAGATTTTGTTTTTATAACACACGGCAATATGTGTTGTGTGTTTTTAATGTGTGTGCATTTACATTTATGGGATAATAATAATAATAATCTTTATTCAGATATTAAATTGGTAAATACAAATTAAATCTAAGAAATAATGTAGGTAATACAAAGTAAAATGCCTGTACTAGGTTAAAACCTGTATCACAGGCGACATAAGATCTTACAGTACTATTACGACACCTGATTTCGTTACAATATTTAACAGAATTAATAAAAGTAACATAGTTAATGAGTTACCTATGCTATAATTTACTAATACAGTAGGGCCTCGTTAATCCGGAGAGGCAAAAACAAGACTGTTTTCGGATTATCGAGGCGTCCGGATTATAGTAGGTATGCTATATTTAGTTTCTTAGTTTCTGTTTATAATTTTCGCACTTAATTTCAAAGGCCCGGTCTCAAAGTCTACGGAGACACATAACTTCGTGGCTATCAAATTCGTTATCTTCAGCCTATTTTAAAGAAGTGTTTAAAGCTTCTACTTCCTCTGAAATACCAACTTTTTCAGAGGCGAGAACTTCAACGCTATTGTCCTCATCTTGCTCATACGAAATCGAACTTCATTGGCCGGCCGGATTACAGCGATCACCGAACAAGCGGGAGTCCGGATTAACGAGACCCTACTGTATAGATAATTTTTCACTTAATTACACGAATTTGATTGAGTCAGCCTTTCACCTTCACTCCCCCCCCCCCCCCCCCTTTCCCCCTTATATTTAGAGGTACATCAAATACCCCTTTCTTCTAAATTCTGTCTCCCGAATACGATATAAGTAGTGCCAAAAATCTCTAAGTAAAGTGGATAAGCAACTACCGAACGGACAGTCCGAAATTAAAAGGCTTTATTTTTTTCCTAGGTTACGGTACCCTAAAAGACTGTAGGTATTGCAGTGACCCTAGGTACTAAAATACTTTCCAATACCGATAAAAGGAAATAAGAAAAACCAGAGACTCACTAGTGAACTTCACGAGAATAGAACTGGATTCCTAGAAAATCTTTTTATTGGAGGGAACTGCTTGTTAAGCAATGAAAGATTTATCAAGGACAGTTTGTAGCGTATTGAATAGAAAAATTGCCAATTACCCTAGATAATATTTATCAGTCTTTTGAAGAATTATTGCTTGTCAATGTGATGTCATATGGATTACATTTTTAGGTCAGGATAATTCAGCGACAATCTAGAAATTAGACATTTCTTAATTATTGCAACTGAGCTAACGTTTTTCAAAATACAGTAATTGCCCCTCTGATCACACGACATTATGAGTACCTACTTAAGTAGGTTCAAAATATTATGAAGCAGAAAATCAACCTCTAAAACAATTCGTTCTGTGATAACACGATAGTTAAATAATTTTTGTTGCATCCACAAACGAATTTAAGTTATCATATATTTTTGACACCTTGTTAGCAATAAAATAATATTTGCTGTTTCGTTTCAAATCACCTTTGCATTTCTTACGCATTCCCACTGTTTTACCGGTAAGTGGCATTAAGCTCTTACGAAATGATTGATTCCACATAAGTAAGCTAAGCTAAGCTAAGAGTAAGCTCGATCTCAAACCCTTCGGTATTACATTGGTGATTCGGGACCATATTACCGGTATCAGCTGCGTATATTCCCGTGCAAATTGAGTCAATTTGAACATAAATGTACATTTTTATACCTTCCGGGTGTGTCTTGTATACAAATGCAAGGTGCTTTGGCACTACTGCATAGTATAGCAGGTTGCCAAATTCAAAGATATCTAAAGAAATTAGTGTGTAATGCAAGGTCTCATCATTGGCCCGGCCTTTTTGCATTTTTTTTGGCGTTGGCTTCCAGTGTAGACTAGATGCATCTGAATACTGGTATTCTGAATGAAAACTTCCTATCTGACCTCCATAACACAATCTAATTACAAGGGAACGCAATAGGTGCCTTTTATTAATATTGATTGTTGTTGTCAGACTTTCGGGCTACTCATTAATTACCAATAACAACTGTCAAGAATCTACGTATGGCAGCCGGGGCCAACTCGAGACACAGAAGGTGTCCTGGTATATAATAGAAGGTCACTCATACCCGTCACGTCCGCCAGAGTAACTTACCAGCCCAATTGGTAACCCACATCTAATTGTGTTACTCCTTTTATGGAGGGTAAAATGACACGCCCAATACATCGAACAACAATATCAACTTACAAATGGGTATCGTGTTACCCAGTAACTGGGTTGTTTAGGTCATAGACACTCGCTCTTGACACCTACATTTTTGGGAAAATGCTAGGCAGATGATATACCGAGTCAGAATTTGTATTATCTAAGGTTACAGAATAACATTAACATTGCCATTGCTATACAATTGTACACATTTAATGCAACATTAAATTACTTGGATCACCAATGAGCATTTATCATGGTCATAAGTGGTTTAATAACGTTCCAGTTAATCGGTTTAACTGGACTTAATGTGCTCTAGCTAGGAAAATGTCGTTATAGAGCGTGGTTAGTGGTTATAGTTCGACCGCGCAGTTTAGTTCGATACATTGTTAAGTATGTTAAACGTTTTACAATGTATTACCACAGTATAAATATTAATACAATAGGACGACGCCTTTGATCTCTGGAAAAATGCCGACAACGTCTACACGCGTTCACCCTGAATAATACCTCCCGCACTACGAACATCGTTTTGTTTGCAGTGCGGGAGCGGCTTTCCCGCGTCTCGCCCCTCACACCCCGCACGATTGTCTGTATATTTTTAGACTGTGGTATTACGGTGTTGTTCTCATCAGCATACTGTGGGTTTCACTGCAGTGTCTGCAATCGTCTACAATCTATCTTTGGGAAACTATTTAAGCCACTGAATCGTCATAATTAAGTGTTGCTTTATCATCTGCCTAGCATTTACCTAACTATGTTAGGATCCCAAACGAATACCAGTAAGTAATTTAGATTGAGCGACTGCCTAATTTGACTCCTACAATACCGTTTTAGGAAATACGATATCCTTTAGTAAATCAATGTGCTACTTATCGGCACAAGTAGGCTAGACGACAAAATTTTAGTTTTTAATCCCTCATCTAGATTAGGTAGGCACTAGAAAATATTAGACACATATTTTTACTTTTTTCACGTATTTAAATAAAAACGGCGATACATTGAGTCAAAATGTCGCATGACGTCACGATTAGGTACAGTTTCTACTGAATTATGACGTGAAAAGCTCCCTCTCCTTAATTTGAATGCGCTTAATCTAAGTTACGCACTTAGTAAGTATACTTAGTTTTCCATCAATTTGAAAAAGCAAAAAAATGCGTGTCTAATATTTTTATTATCTAAGTGATGGACTAAATAGAATTTTGATATTCATACACCGTCGTCATGCCTATAACACCAAACAAACAAAACTCCCTACAGTTTGATTTGAAACCAAATCCGTTATAAAAGATGCCGAACCTCCGAGTTCGTGGTAAAAATAGTGCCACCATTATATTTTGCAGATGGAACCGAAAAATATTTATTTGGTGTGAATCAGAATACTTCATATGTGAAAACCGTCTTTTGCAGTAGCCAAGAATTCAATGGAGCGCGAAAGATTGTCATACATCAAGAGAGGGACGTGCGCCGATAGGACCGTCCTCCGGCCTAAGTGAAAATGAGGATAAATCTTGGACCCTTTTTTCATAATACCCTCATAATATCGGGATGAGTTGAGGATTTATTTAACCTTGGCATTTAAGGTCTGATTTGGGGTTAACGTTTATTATTTACGCTTGTTTTGACGTTATAACATACTCTTAATAATTCAGCCATTTTAAACTACATAACAACTAAAAGGCAGCATCGCGCCTATGACCAGCAGAGTTTATTCTTTAAAAACTTCCTCGCGATAACTTAGATCAATTCATAACATTAGTATAGGATGTCAGCTAATTACGCCTTTACTTCCCCTATCAAGGTATAAATTCAAGATGGGCCGCAGACCGCTTATCCTCACCTGCCTGCGGCTGTGATGTTGCCACGCTTGTATTTTTATTAATATAGAAAAGCACTGCAGCCATGGACGTACCCAGGGGGGGCAGAAATCAGAATCTCAGTGTTGCGACACTTTTTGCCTGAAGAGTGCTGAAAACTTTCGAGCTCGCTTCGTTTGCTCACATTTCTTTCGGTTGCCGCTGCAATTTACGTCTTCAAAATTATAGAATAAAATTTTAAATATATTTGATGTGGAATCATTTGTTAACCAATTTGACTTATGACTTACTCATACACCAATAAGCCAGAACTGCAAGCACAGGGTTTTCATATGAAACAAATCTGCCGGCGCTTGTGCTAAGAGCCAGTGCCAGTATAGGATTGGGATATCGGGCAACTGGGACCGTCGTCGCCTAGAGCAGTAAGTTTATATGGCGCCATTCTTTAAAACTATATCTGTACTATATGACTTGTATCCCAGTACCTAACTATATCTTCTCAAAGTAACTCTCAGACTATTTCCAAATGGAGCATATCTATGTCATACGTGCTAAAGATTGCAGTTCACAGGTCGAACAGTCTCAAACTCTGCAGTCCCAGAATATTTAATCTTGTTTCATTGTCTCTATCTGTTAAGCCGGTTGACTAAAACTGGAAGTGGTGGTTGCAATCTATTTTTTGCTGTTCTCAAATTAGGAATTCATTCTTTGACGTTGATATGAATCGTAGAAGAGGGTTATTTATGTTGTTCTAGATTCCAAGTATAGTACGACAAGAAAACCAAGCAATCTCCGATATCAAAAGTTTCTCCCGGAGGCTTTGTTCGCATGAAAGAAATATACTTTAACATTCTATGGCACTCAGGAATGTAGTTTAACAACAGTGAAAGATTTTTTAAAATCGTGCGATTAGTTCTGGAGATTATGCAATCTTGCAAAAAAGTTTTGCAAGATTGCATAATCTCCAGAACTTCATAATATGAGTCTAAATAACTTTAGGCTATTGTAAGCCTTCCTAGCAAAAGCCGAATCATCGCTAATATTTTACGAAGTACCTACGTAAAAAAGCACATTTTGCAAGGTAACAGCAAATTACCTACTACTTTTCACAACCTCAGCGCCTCGGCATTCTAATTTTATGAAAAACTTCGCCAAAAAGCGCCAAGATTAACTTTGTAAGAACTTGAAAAGTGCAAAGAGGCAAATTCATCTCTGGGTCGGTAACGCAAACGAGTTCCATTCATGAAAGAAGGTATTACCTACACAAGCAAGTTAACAGTTTAAAATATTTTACTGAAGACCATTGCAGATGCTTGTTAGTGTGTAGATGCAGAAGCAACTATAAGTGGGCTTATAAAGGTGGCTGTGTTAGCTGTTGACCTACTTGCAGGGAACAATGCTCGGTCACAGACAGGTGGGAATTTATTGATAGTTGCCATCGCGTTCAATTTGCTCGCGTGCAACTCTAAAGCCCAACATCCAATCTACAACGACATTTCAGTTCGTTTCTATATAATCCAGTTCTTTTCCACACAAATACAAATAAGCTGACTGTTCAGAGAATTTAAGAATTTCCCTTCAATATTAAGTGACTGGATCCCGAAGATAAAAATTTCAATACCCTTTTGTAGTCGGGAAGAGGACGGCGCGAGCAATGAATATGAAAACGCGTTGGATCGTTAAAGAGCATAGGGTCCAGATTGCGTTTGTACTGCTCATTTTAAATGTACGAAGTGCCAATCAGAGGTCCGTCGATATGATTGCCGTTTTTTTTTTTAATTTTCATGAAAATGTCTTTTTTCCTGATTCTGGTGTACTTCAATGGCATCATTCAGCGTCCAAATAAAGCAGTCATGATCTGCGGCTCAGTGACGCGCATTTTATAGCCGTACTGTATTCGAGGAGGGTCCCAAACTCAATTTCGCAAAGGTCAAACAAAACACGAGAGGAATTCAGTATTATTCTTCTGCGATTCCTTTGTTCGAAGTTTGTAGTGGAACTTTTAAGCGGATTGCCGCATTTCCCCCCGAGGGTACGTACTGTGTACGCGTACCGATGCATCACATATTGTAGTAGTTTTAAATATGGGTTAGAATTACCGCAAAATGCAAGATAAAAACTAAATAAGGAACGTATTTACATTTCTTACAAACGAGATAGACGGAAGGGAATAGATGGTTGAATGTTAGTTGGACCCCTCCAACTCCACAAAAATGAGTGGACGGAGGAAATGGAGGGGATGGATTTATCTAATATAGTTATAAAATGGGGTATTCGACAAAATTTTATTTTTTAGTCCCTAATCTAGACAAGAAAATATTCGACACGTATTTTTTCTTTTTTCACGTAATCAAAACATAACATACATCGGCGATACATCGAGGCAAAATGTCGCATGACGTTACTAGCCAGTACATTTTATGCTAGCTAATGACGTTACAAGCCCCCACTCCTCAACTTAAATGCGCTTAATCTAAGCAGTTTTCCCTCAATTTGAAAAATAAAAAAATATGTTTCGAATATTTTCTTGTTATCTAGATAAGGGACTAAAAACAAACATTTTGTCAAATAGCCCATTCACGTGTCCCATTACTCAGTGTTTGTAACCAAACTCCTCCTATACGGCTTGCTTGACCGATTCTTATGAAATTTTGTGTTTACTTATATTCAGTAGGTAAGGAAGTACTAGATAGGAAGTCAACTAATAAAAACTAAATAAAACTAATAAATTGATTCTAAGGCGAAAAGAAGTTTGCCGGGCCAGCAAGTTTTATACTAAAAGTACAGTCATCTGTACAAACGAGCTGCAAACCCATATATGCCTTGCCAGATGTACACCACAGTTTCAATCGCTGTTAAGGGTCGCAGCGTGCGTGATATAAACTAGCGTATTTATCCTCAAGAATTGAGCTATAAAAGCAAAAAAAAAATTCTAATGCGACTGGCAGTTGCAGATATTAGAGCGGTCGAAAAACAAACACCTTAGCGCTAAACTAAAACCTTCTCGTTTCCTCAGTTACAGCAAAATATGGAGGAACGCATACATACAAAAGCCGACCATTATTAAGCGCACTTAATAATGGTCGGATTTTGTATAAAAGTATGCGTTTTATTATCATATGTATTATTTATCGATTAATTAAAGTCACCTCGTGAAAACTTGAAGGAAGTGAAAAATCAATGACTAACATTAGTATGGAATAACAACTCAATTTATCTTCACTTCACCATATTGTCACGCGGTGATTTCAACAGAATAGCAGTGATGTACCTACTCATGGATGTGCGTCGACGTCTCTTTCAACCTATTTACTTATTATGATTTTCTTTAAGTGCATTTCACCACAACATTTTTATTCTGTCAGTACTCATAGCAGCAGCATCAGAGATAAAAATAGCATTACAAAACATCAATCTACAGTTTCCAAAGTGCCTGCCTCTGTGGCTTGGCTGAATGAGTCGACGAAGGTATTGTCACCACCGCCGACAGCTCTGAACAAAGGTTGGCGCTTGTATCAAAATTGACATACTTTCAACAAAAGGTGGGCTGACGGCCCGTCGCGCGAATTCAGATAGGTATACAAGTTTGTATAGTTTGACTATTCACTACGCAGATAACGTTGGTGTTCATTGAATTTTCTCCCTGACCTGATGGTGGAAAATCTTTTAAACTTGTAAGATTTACAGGTTCACTTAATTGTGGCCCTCATTGTCGTATATCTCCATTGCTATCTTCATTTTGGTATAACACCAAATATTAGGTTAAGGTCGAATTTGCACTTAATTTACGTTTAGTATTTTCAAAGAATTATGCGTTACACATTACCTACTTAAAATTTGCCTGTCTTGTTTATTTAGTGGATGCAGGTGCTGCTGATAGATGCGGTTTTTAGCCTTTCATTTCTCAGGTCAAATTATTTAGGAACATTGTTATTCTCAGTAACAGCCCAGATTCTGGGTTTGAGCCCGATTGATAGAAAAAGCCTAATAGGATATTACAGGACTAAAATATAACTGGCGAAAAGTGGGTGTACAATAATATTCTTTTGGCTAATCTTTCGGGACTTGCAGACGACGAATTTCTTAGAAGTGCATGTAGAATGTCTTCTTGTCTCACTTCGAAGAAGTTGACCACAAATGAATGGGCATAAGGGACTCCTGCCCTTATCCCATGATGACGATATAATGTGATACAAAAATCAGCCACATAAAAGTTCCGCTCAGCACATGAAACACGAAACGAACGCATCCCCTTTTCCTTAACAAGTCAAGAGAAAATGTCAAGGTCAGAAGTATCTACTGGGCTTGTGTAGTTGGCACATGTCCGACACGTGCTGTCTTACTTATTGCAACAAAAATCAGTTTCAACTATCCAAATAGCTCCTAACTTTGCTGTGAATAATGCAGTATTTCTTATTTGCTATAAAAAGGAATTTTATTTAGGTCACAGTAGTTTGTCTTGACTATCCGGAGCCAGTGTCACTATTATCCTATCGTATCTAGTTTCCTGCTCCCAGCACCTCCATCTTTAACTTGATACCCGCTTGTCCTCATTTTCCACTTACTTACACGTGTAAGATATTTTAAACTAACGACCTAGAAGTTCGTGTCACTTTTAGAAATGTTATTACTTATTATTCCAAGCTTAGCTGAATTTACAGGTTATAAGTTTATCTGAGCTAATTAATAATTCCGTTCTATTTCTTGGCATAAACTGCTCAAAATGCCTCAGAATATTTATGATATTCTTGTATTTTACGCCGCACCCCGTTCGAAGTCAATTTCCTAAATGTTCTACGGAAGGTGCGACTAGTCGAAAAGTTAATTTCCTTTGGATTAGAACTTTCCCAATAGAATTCTATTCTGAAACTAGAAAGTTTAATGACTTTGACTGTTAGACAGTGATTTAATTCCATGCTTCTCTTTCGGTATAATGTTTCTGTGGAATCTTGAATCTTTTTTTACGAATTTTGGGATTCAGTATCAGTTAGATCTTTTATAAATAAGCTATCAACTATTGTTACGCACTTGGTATAGGTATGGTGCAGTCTATGCGTGGCCAGCCACTGGCGCAGCACCAGCTTCTGCTGCAGCACTTGCGCGGCACGCCGCAGCCTCTTTTCCTCCGCCGCCGGCAGTTCGGGCAGGCGGTCCAGCTGGTCTGGGGAACCGCATCCGGACAGGGTGGAGATTCCTGAAGAAGAATAATGTTTCTTACTTTAAAATAGGGGTTACTAGTTAAGAAGTTTTGCACAAATTACAATAATATTACAACAATTTTAAAACTTTAATTTTCATATTCATTAACAACAAACCGATAAACAACATAAATATTAATAAAATTCCAACAAGTGAATCGGTCTGAATCTGCACGGAGGTGTTGAATAATTCATTTCAACATTTATGAAACAATAACCGTGTAAACTCCTAATGGCACCCACCGTGGGACTAAAAACAACTCCACTTTATCATATAAATCTTACTTTACACGACGATTACACCAATAACAATCAGTTTTCATTAATTACGCGAAAAAGCTCTAATAGCAAACATTCGAAATCGATTATTTAGAAAAAGAGAAAACGTCGCCATAATGGCGCCCACCGTGGGACACAATACAACAACACCTCTCATCCATAGTTATTTACATTAAACGAGCGATTATTACAGCTAATAACATTTTAATGCAAAATCCATGTTCAACAACCATTAATAATATTAAATTACAGCGAGAAAAGCTTTGTTGTCAGTACGTTGCCTGGAAACGGCGACCTTGGCCTTGGGACTAATGGTAGCCTGTGTTACGACAAGAAATTTGGTGCTAGATATTATGTCCAAAAATATTTTGGTGCTGTTATTTTGTAACAAAATATACGCTAACAAAATCTATGTGCATTACATGTAGGTCTTATGTAATTGATAATGTCTGTCCGTCTGCGTGATGAATTGATAATTGCCATTTAGACAATAAACGCTTAGCTGTTCACAGTGTTATAAATGCCTAAATAGAAATCCGCAGTTTAATTATATAGATCGACAAATGTCACTTATATATGAATTCATAATTTGTATTCCAACAAGTGACTCCCTAGAGCCTCGATAGAGCTTAGTTGCGGTATAATATTTGAGACGTATCATAGAGGAGAACTAATTAAAGTAAGTAACAAAATTTCAGTCTAGAACAATTTTTGAGTACTTACAAACGAATAGGTATCTAAATTATCATATGATTAAAAATACTAATCTTTTTAAGCCAGCATTTGACATTAAATGACATTTAGAAACCTTCATCAAATAATCTTTTTTTTAATTTGCTATCAACGCTTGTATAATATTTTCGTAGACGTCTATACTCCATTTCTTAGAAAAAAGAGACTTGTAGAAGAAGGATATTTTATTTGAAAGATAAGTGATTTTTTTTATTCAAATTATTCTGTTTTAAATTTAGAAGACTAAGTATAAGACTGTGGTAACGAAAACTATTAAGACAGTTTCGACCATGACCTACAAATCATGAGTCACGCCACATTCATAGAAAGAACACTATCACAGCATGGCAACTGTATATTGTATAACTTCTGAAAAAACATTTCTCATATGTTACAGTATTTGTAGGATTTGAAGGATTCGGACAAGGAAAAAACGACTACTTGAAAGCGAAGTGATAGACAGTTAGGTAACTACTAATTAATAAAGCACAAATTGTTAAACTTTAGTAATTAACCTATACACCACTACTTTTTAATTAGTACAAAAAAATAAATGGGCTGTATCCGTACTTGTTACTGATAATATTTGCGTAATCAAAAGTAAAAAAAACGAAATTCAATTTTTGAATATGCCACTATTTACTTAAACTTAACTAACGAAAACAGTTGTGGAGGCGGGGCATGCTTGAGCGAGATCACGCGAACGTGAGCGAGAGATGACGATTAATGAATACTACTATGTCATGAATAGCCTGTACAATATTTCCATAAATTGTGTGACTTTTTGGGATATAAACAAACGCTAATAACTTCGCTGACAATGAATATTATTAATTAATACTTTACAAATATAATGAGAAGACCGTCTAGAATAAGCCCTTTAAGTATTTGTACTAATTAAAAATTTGTGGTGTATAACAAAACAGCGTCATACTCAGGTCAGCTGATGCTAAACACTTCTGATACACAAAACTTTCTCAACAATGAACCCCAACTCTTCCCCAGCCATAAATTCCATTTTCAAACAAAGAACGCAACACTCTGAAAACGCCATTCAAAATCTTGATAAAAGGGCGGGAAAACTTTAAACCGCCATCTTACATGACGCACGCGAGGTTTTAATCTAAGTTGTAAAGTAGAGACTACCCTAGATAGTAACTGAAGATTAAACACGAAAGGCAGGTAACACGCTAAGCTGACGTTGTACTGCGATAAGAAAATGTTGCTAGTACTTCACTTGTTACAAATTAGGTATTTCTGTAATAAGATTTTATTTTGTAGTGGTAATAGCAGTCGGAACCTCGAAACTCTAACAACCAGTCTAAACAAGAGTTGTGGAGGTCAGATATGCAATCGCTGTATGTAAAACATCAGTATTTAGCTGCATCCGGTAAGGTTGGAAGCCGACCACAACATACTTGGTACTCAGGCAGGTGATACTGCTAGTAGGTATGCTAGGTGCATTGGTGGGTTTATTGCTTTTAGTCGAACGAATAATCTTGACTTTCGAACCAATAGACTGGTAAATTGAATCTCTATACGTGTTGAACTTTTTGTACATCGGTTATTAGAGGCTCGCCAGTTACCAGCGAGACAGTTAAATTCCTTCGTTCGTTTATAATTTTGTTCCTATATCACGTCAGTAAATAATGGAATTTTACTGCTTAGACTGGAAGCTGACCCTTACATAGTATTATTTAGGGAAAGGCTAGGTAGATGATTATGGAATAGTCAGGTCACATTTTACCTTTTAATACTTAGCGGTGGCTAGATTACGACATGCGAAGCTGTAGGTATAATCCATTTACTGATGTCTCGTTGACATTAATATTAACCTTTTTAATTATTTTGTGAAACACCTGCTGTCTGTACAGATATACTTATTTTCATTGATGCTACGTGCTCTAGCATCAATGAAAAGCAATCAAAATGCTCTTTGTTCGGTATAATTTTTCGGAACTGTTTCCGGGCGCTCGTGACACACGCTTTTTATAGCGAATATGTATTTGAGATTATGGGCGTTAAAAATAAATTAATATACCTTTTTAATTATTATTATCATCTTGTTCGAAACCATTTATCTTTAGGTACAAAGTTTTAAGATAAACAACTACCGAGGCCTATCTTTTGAGCAAAACCACCAAATATTCTCCCGAAATAATCAAAAACTTTGTGTACCTACTTCGTAAACAACAAACAACTTGGAAATTGGGTGGTTCATGAGTAAGTACGTCGCTTGTTAGTGGCGTAATTCGAGACAGAAATCAATTAGGGTGAACGTCAAGCTTTCTTACTGACCTCGTCATTATAAGGCAACACAATTTATAAGTTTTGTCCAATAAAGATGATAAATTTTTCGACGAAGATAAATTGTAAATCCTGGTACAGTATTAGTTCTGGCAAAAAAAAAACAAATAAACAAGAAATGCTCGTAAAAAAAACAAACACATTCAAATCGCTCCCTTATACCTACAATGAATTATTCAAAGTCCAAGTAAGAAGTCAGATCAGTTGTAACTTTTAAATATTCAGCACTTGAGTAAGAAACAAACAATACCGAAGTTTATCTGTAATTCTGACTCAGTTTGAAACCAATTCCAAAATTATTTTAAGTGCTTTCGATAACTTGTACTTTGTGTTAGAAGGATCTATACAGGCAGGTTAACATGTATCTGCCTGTACTCCGTTATTGTTGCATGTGATTTTGTCTACAAAGAATCTCTTTGTTCTCTTTCTTTTGTTTTGAGCACGACAGTGTCAAGAATGAAGAGAAGAAATAACGTGTCGATTATTCAGTCGACACGACAAAAGTCTACAATATCGAGCACTATTTCTTTTATAATCAGAAAGCAGAAATCTTTCAACCATAATTATGTCACTTTGTCCTTTCTTTCGTCGACATACGTCTATGGTGATCATGTTACGCGTGCAGGCTCAACTGACTGCCAAAAACCTGGGAATCCTGCAAATGATGCAGGGACCAGGGATACCACACTGTCTTGCTAGTGAGTTTGTAGAGTCACTTCTTCATTCTGGCAAAAACACTATAATGTGATATGAAGTGTGGGCGTTTTGGAGGACTATTATATATGTGAGTTTAGACACTAATTGTGAATAAATGACTTTTGATTAAGATTTTGACACTGTAACAGCTGCTTATTTTTTATCATTGTGTACGGAGTCCTGTTTTATATCTCTAGGACGGATTTGTCTAATACCTTAAGGTTCTTGAGTCAAAGAATCAAGCAAAGAAGCTTCTTAGCTTGTTTCTTTAAGAACCTAGCGAACTGAACGGAGCTTTGATGCGAACAGTTCATCGATGTCAATGAGCTGATCGACATCGATGCACTGTCCGAATTAAATCTCCAAGGCCTTTCGTTTTGTTATATTTTGGTGGAGTGTGAGTAGGAATTGCACAGTTAATTTCCGCCACGCCTGTTCCATCATTGGTCAACAAGACGTATGGGCTACGGCAATGCGCCACCGCACTTCGTGAAAGTATGGTGTGGTGTTCCACTTTCGTTGTTAGAACAGCTAAGGGGTGAAAATCCCTGCCAGAGTCAGTGTTTCATGATTGCTAAAATCTGGCGGTCTTTGACTTCTTAGACTTTATAGGTAGGTGTACTCCGTTCACGACCAAATCATCTCTCAGAACCAGGTAAGATAGTGGTCAAACGCGAAACTATCAAAGTATAAATATTAAATACCTATATACCTTCCTTATTCTTTATATTGCCTATAAAAGGGTCTTGAATAGGTTCCATTAGGCAAAATTGTACAACCTTTGGCAACCCTGACAATAGTTTTAAAATTTTGCCTTTACTGGCAACCTTTTAGAAGGTACCCACCTACTAAAAGGTCGCTGCTAACTGTTAAGTACATTGCGGTTAAAAGCTAAGTTTTGGTAAGTAACAAGTAAGTTACATATGTTGTAGTTTCTATAAACTTTCTGAATACCTACAACTTGAATATTGATCAAAGCCAATTTGATGTGCAGCGCAAACTCTTGTAGAATCTTCAAAGTATTGATGATATCAGATTAATGAAGATTCTGCACATAGTGTTTCTATATCAAGAACATCTACGTAACTTTTGGTTCCATTCATGTTAGGGTCGGCTTTCAGACAGCTGAACAGAGAATAAGTACCAGTATTTAACGTCGAACGACTGTCTTTTTCAGTCCATAATCCTAAGTGGGTTTTGGAATAATACATGCAAATAAGAAGTCTTTAGAACCAATCAATAATAACCTACCCACCTATTTCAAAGATACCCGGCAGACGAAACCGAGTTAGCTGTCCAAAAATTATGCAAATGGCCTTCAAGTTAACCTAAACCTAAGTCCCCGTTCAGAAAACTCGAGTCACGAACCTGACTTACAATAAAATCGACGTCCTTTTAGTATACGATGACAAAGTTTTTTTACGACTGCCGCACTTTTATTACCAGTTTCTGAACCGAAGGCGAAGGTCGGAAGAATTGCTTTTGGGCAAAGAAACTGATCGATACCACTTTGTTTTGACAAAGCACATTCTGTTTTTAGACAAACACGTATGTGTTGGCAAAGACGTTGTTCTTATACGCACATACGAACATGAAATCCTAATAGAAGAACGAATACTCAGATGCCTGCATTTTTCAGGTAATACGGTTAAAACATTTGAACTTTGCATAACTATCAAAGTTACCCAAGTATTCAAAATAACCTCGCTTTACCCGGTACATGATTCTGAACCACCAAACTTTGAAATTTTTATCGGTTTTATCTTAATTTTTATGTTGTTTTAGTAATCATAATGGGCTATTTGACAGAATTTTAGTTTTTAGTCCCTCATCTAGATTACAAGAAAATATTCGACACATATTTTTCTTTTTTCACGTAATCAAAAAATAACGGAGATACATCGAGTCAAAATGTCGCATGCCGTCGCTAGCCAGTACAGCTATACTAGGTAATGACGTTACAAGCCCCCACTCCTCAACTTTAATGCGCTTAATCTAAGCAGTTTTCCATCCATTTGAAAACGAAAAAAATACCTACGCGTCAAATATTTTCTTGTTGACTAAAAATTAAAATTTTGTCAAATAGCCCATTGTATATTATTGAACTGAACTCATTGCGTCTGGAGAAGCGTTGATGAATCGTTGGAAGGATCCAACCTGTATACCCAAACATGACGGACTATGACAACAAAAGAATCGCCTAAATGACAGATTGTAGAAACATTTCTGCCGATTAACATAAAAATCATCATCATTAGAGACAGAGAGAGAGAAAAAGAGAAAGCGAGGAAAGGGAGAGGGGAGACATACCAGCTGGAAGAATCCTCACACTAATTTTCTTCACTCTTTACAAAGTCATGCTCAAGACGGAAGGAATGTTTCTACAATCTGTAACTCTGTCGATTCTTCCGTACACAAATCTGCAGGTCTAGACATATTACAATTCATATTTCTATTATAGAAAGAAAATGGCGTGGAAATGGAATCAGCTGTTTGTCAACTGTCAAGTGTAGGTAGGTGTACGTCATTTTCAGCCATATTTCAAATTCTACTCGTTAACACTTGACAGTTGACAAACAGCCGATTTTCTATCTATTTTCGCCATATCGATTACGATAATAGAAATAGAATTTGTAATATGGCTAGGCCTGCTCATTCTACGGCGATTATACTTCGCACGCAGATGTCAGACACAACCTTTATACGTAGGAATACGAATTTTGTGCCAACACCAAAGTTATAATCTATATATATAAAATTAAATTAAAAATTTAAAAAACCCCCACCGCAAAAAAGTAAAACATTTAAAAAGTTAAAAATAACACTTTAGCCATGAAATTTTACTTCACGTCGGGGTACCTAGTAAGGAATGTTCCTAGTACTTGTAGGTATGTAGGTACTAATTTTAACGGTACCCCGACGTTACGTAAAATTTCATGGCTAAAGTGTTATTTTTAACTTTTTAAATGTTTTACTTTTTTGCGGTGGGGGTTTTTTAAATTTTTAATTTAATTTTTATTTTAAAAATTTTTAAACGCATTAATTATGTTTTATAGAGTTTACAGTTATGATAATTTTTCAGTGCATTGCATGTAGTCAAATGCTGGTTAAAACGAATCCAAACACAACATATCTGCTATTATTTTGTCAAGAGTCTACCTACTGGTGTGCAGGATAGCCTGGCTGCAGTATCTGATGCCATCAGTGCATTGTGTTTAGAATCAAATGCTGGTTGAAATTAATCCAAACACGACATATCTGCTATTATTTTGTCAAGAGTCTACCTAAGGTGTGCTGGATAGCCTGGCTGCAGCATCAGCTCATCCTGTTGCCATCATGGCATTGTGTGCAGAATCAAATGCTGGTTGAAACGAATCCAAACACGACATATCTGCTATTATTTTGTCAAGAGTCTACCTACTGGTGTGCTGGATAGCCTGGCTGCAGCATCAGCTCATCCAGTTGCCATCAGTGCATTGTGTGCAGAATCAAATGCTGGTTAAAATGATTCCAAACACGACATACCTGCTGTTATTTTCCCAAGAGTGAATTAGTCTGCTAGATATCCTGGCTGCATCAGACCAAATACACCATAATGTTGCTTATTAATATTACACACATGGGTGTTTGAAATTTTAAGACACACATATGTTTGTAAGTAAAGTTAATACCCATAGACGTCTAAAATAGCAACGGTAGCTACCACAAAAGAGCTGATAACCTTGAAACGGCTGAACCAATTTTGATGAATTATGTCTAAGAACCATCGCAAGAAACCCTGCTTTCAAATAAAAAAAACCGCATCTAAATCGGTTCATCCGTTTGGGCGCTACGGTGCCACAGACAGACAGACAGACAGACAGACAGACAGACAGACAGACAGACACACACACATAGCGGTGAAACTTATAACACCCCTCTTTTTGCGTCGGGGGTTAAAAAGAAAGTCGTGTTAGTTACACCATTTATAACTCAAGAACGGCTGGATCAATGTGAATGATTTTGGTCTTCTTGGATTTGTCTTTGTCCGGAATAGCATATAGCATAATAATTAATAAAAAACATGAAAAGTCCTCGAAAAAATAAATATCAAGAATATCGGTTGTCTCAAACATTTTTCAAACGCAGCGCCATCTTGGATGACATGACAGGAGTCAAACTTCCCAGTTCATTATCAGGTGACAATTTGAAATTGACAAGTCTTAAGCTAAACCCAAAAAGGTAAGGTTGTCAATTTATAACACGCACCTACGTTCTGAAATTTATTTTGTTACTAAACTAAGAGGTTTTATGTAGCATAAAAAAGTCTTATAAGTATTTCAAAAATCAATTTACGTAATTAACAATGACGACAGAGAGGAACTTTAATAATTCTTTGCAAATAGAACTTATTTTACTGTTGGGACTTTAATTAAAGTAGACCGGGAAAACTATAAGTATAAATTGTATGTAACATAGAGGCAATAGTTCAGATTAAAATTATGAATTTAGTATTTTTTAAATCAATGCATTTTTAGTAAGGTAGTTAGGTTAGGTAGTTAGGTTAGCTATAGGATAGGTATCGTCAGTTAGGTTAGGTTATATATACATGTTGTAATTTTAATTCTATCGAACACAAAATGTTTAAATAAGATCACAGTAGAGACTCGCTACATAAAAAGTAGTAGTAGTTATTATTGGTTTGGATTTATGTATTAGATATACATACGTTTAATAAGACGACATGTAAAAAAAAATGATAAGAGCAATAAATTGACTCTAAGGCACAACGAAGTTTGCCGGGGCAGCTAGTACCTAATAATTGTCATTAAATTAATATCTCAGTCCTGTACATCTAGCAAACTGGTAAGTAATAACAGCTTCACGAGATTTATGGACCATTTATCCCTGTTATTGTTGGCAATAATTTCGCCTGTTATGTAATATTTTTTTTTCCAAAGAATATTGTTTCAAAGGATTCGAGGACAAAGACAAAAGGTTTTTGAATTGAGTAAAAGTGAAACCGAAAAAAACAATTGCTGATTTCTAGGAACATCTACTATAGCAGAGCTGAGCGGTGGTGGCCCAGTAATAACGGCCGCGACTAACGAGTTGTAGGTCGTAGGTTTGAAGTTAGACAGGTGCTTAATTTCGAGTTATTTCATCACCACTGGTCTCAATAATTTCAATATATTATAGAAAACATCATGAGGAAACCGGCATGACCAAGAACGAAAATTTCGAAGACCAGTGACATCTATCAACCCACACTGGGCCCGCGTGGTAGATTACGGCCCACTCCTTCTCACACACACACAGATGGGATGGGATGGACAAAGGCCTTTTCTGTGTTTTAATAATAATATAATAATAATATTTATTTTAATAAAAACAGATGATTGCACTAAGTATATAATTCTAGCAGCAGAACTAGTTACACACACACAAAGAGCCCACCACACACAGAGCCACCACAGAGAATCATAGTTACACAGAGCTCGGTAACTATGGTTTTTAAAGTAGGTACAGTAGAACGACGCCGTTACTTCATAGTCTATTGAAAATACAATGTAATTAAGTTATGTTTAAAACCAGGCCAAGTACGAGTCGGATTTGCATTCGTAGGGTTTATATCTGTACCATTGTACCTACAAGATAACAGCGATTGTTAAGAAGCAAAATCGCAAAAAAAAATCACGATTCGTGTATAGTTGTAGGTACCTACTATGTCATACGGGACCAATGATAACCAGGGTTCCGCACCTCGGTGTAATTTGTTGAAAGTAAAATTTTATTTTAACTGGGTTTGTTAGTAAATAAACTATTGGATACATATCAAATTAGATTTAAAATGTACAGATTATTAATATGTCGGGAGGGGACGCCCTAGAAGGAGATACACAGACCTTATTGGTATGAACGTAAACGAAGGAAAAACAAGTAAAAATCGTATTCTCTGTAGTTTCTGCTTACCCCCATGGGAAAAAGACGTGAGTTTAATTATGTATGGTATGTAATATTATGCTCTATTTTTTCATTACTTATAGGTATGTAAGCGAACAAACATAATATGTAGTTGTTCAAGTAATTAGGATGTTAAAAATTATAGTTCCATATAAAATAAAGCTTAAATTTAAAGACAACTATCAACAATTATTTGAATATTGTAAAATAATAAACACCTTTGACAAAGTAAAACTAGCTTTAATATCACAATATGGTATGGTTTGCTTAAGCCATTTGCTAAGGAACCCTGAAAAACAAAACGGCAAAATCCCAAACCAGACATTTTCACATCAAGTTTATTTCCAGCAAATATCAAAAGCGGCAAATCTTCCAATTGCGCCGCACAAATATTGGTTCCCGTCCGCAGCCTTTCAAATTGTTTCAGGGTCCGCCATCCGGCTGATCGCATCCTATTCACTAAGTAGGGTAAAGGCCCTTTATAGCCTTCGATATTATGGAGTTAAAAGTTTTGGCCTTGACTTTTGGGTCATCAATAGTTTTTTTTAGTTGCTGACTCAGGTATCGATTAGCTAAATGTAGTTCAGAGGTAATGATGTAGAGACTTAAATTGGTGAGACGCAAACGCTTTTCCTTTTAAAAGGCGGTATTGCTACTTGGAGACAGAGTCGGCTTTGAGGGTGGGCCGACGACCTCCGGCATAGCACTAACTACTAGACCACCAGTCCAGTCATCAGGTCAGTCACAGTAATGTATTGTGTAGATGGATTCGTGAACCGAACTTAAGTGCCTTAATCTTGTGGGCCTTGGCCTGGCCATTCAGCCCGCAAACAGAAAAAAGGGTGCTGTTAAATATTTTGTCTAGGTCGTAAACATACCTGAGGCCCTGCTCGCAGCCAGGCATATACTTGTACTGAACGATTCGCGCAACGCTTCGATGAATCGATGAAAGCCTAAGTACATAACAGTGTAATAGCTCAGCAGTGAACATGAACATTTTCCTGAGCGCAAACTTTGGCTATCAAATACGACATTAAATCGTCGCGTCGATTTTTTAGTACATTATTCAGAAAAGATAGATTATCTCGAAGCGATAGACCTAATTATGCTAGCCAAATAGAGCACGATAATCCACGAAAAACGTTCTTTTGTTTTAATCTCCTTTCAAAAGATTGCTTCGTGGAGCGCACGACCCATGTCATACTCTGTGAAACAAAAAAGACTCACAAAGGCGTAATGAACATTATCTAGCTACCATTATACCGTTTCGACGTTGTTTGGACTTTTCTATTTAATTGGGCTTATACATTTTAAAGTTACGGTTTAAAGTTCAAGTTTTTTAACACTTTCAAAAAATGCAATCCCACCAAAACATTTCAAGTAATATGTTGCCAAGACGACCACATAAAGTTCGCCCTGTGAAAAAGATATCAGATCTCATGTAGAGCTAAGCTTCTGAATCTACACGGCCTAACTCTACCGACCCTAACTTCACAAATTCTACATAATTAGTAAAAATGTATGGCTTTGCCGTTTCGCTACCGTCGTGGAGGTGATGCGAATATTTAAGTTTCTGAAGTAAGTAACGAAACAGCCAAGCTATACATTTTTACTGATTATGTAGAATTTGTGAAGTTAGAAGTTGTGAAGAAGACGAAACACTTCGAGAAAAGGTAGGTAGTTTAACTTATAGTTTCGCCATGTCTGTCCGTCCGTCCTCGCTTAATCTCTGTGACCGTTAGCACTAGAAAGCTGAAATTTGGTACCAATATGTGTTAACTTCGTTTACATATTCTACGGAACCCTACACTGAGCGTGGCCCGACACACTCTTGGCCGGTTTTTCTAATATCGGAGAATAGAAAACTACCCTAAGAAACTATCGTACCTAATTTACACCCTACATCCTAATGGGTACGATCTACATAATTACACAACAGAGCCATGCCATCAAAGACAAATCAATTCAATACCGATTGTCTTAATCAGCTAACACATTGATTGAGAGTCATCAGCGTCTGTAATGCTGACAACATCATCTATGTAGGTACACCGTTTGACATTACATAATGACACGTCACTTGTTGCGCAGGGGGGAAGCCAGGAAGTAGGGCGCGGAATTGGGCCGGTGACCCGCGACCCGGCTATCCCGGGCTACAGGTGGACCTGTAAATACAGATGCATCCCATCCAAAGGGCAATGCACCCAATCCGGCAAAGCGCCTGGGTGTGGTCAACTTGCGTTGACTATCTTTGGACACGTTGCGGATTTTTGCCCAAGAATAAATACACCAACTTCTACAGAGGGTAGCATTTCAGAGAAATATATTTTCAAAGTTACAATAGAACTTTATTAACCAAGCCTTTTTGATGCATACAGCTGCGGCTGAATATATTAAATTTTATAAACATCTACCAAATTTCACTCGCTTTTATAACTCGAATGTGATGTGACTTTTGAATCCGATTAGGTATATTGTCTGACTCCCAAACCAACACAAAAGGCGCGTTTCAGCCATTACCATAATGCAATGACATTACTCGTGAGATATGACACACGAGATAATGTAATTAAAGCGGATTCAGCCGCTGGCAGAGAGGAGCAGGGTACAAATCGATTAACAACCGAGTTTGTACAGGACCTACGCTGAGAGGTCAATTTGGGACAGGTCAGTGATAACGTAAGTATCGTCACGATCGGTGCATTTTTCGAAGCAAATTGTCGTGAGAGTAGATTTTTCATCTTCTTACATATCTTTGAACGACAGCACGCGTTTGGCGTGATTCCAACGCGCTATTGCAGATGTATGTTTTAAGTAAACTTGCACTGCCAAAGTTGGCCGGTCACGTTAATTAGATCCCGCGGGAGTGTTTGCCGCTGAATAATTACATCGTTACGTAGTAAATCAACTTGAATACTGAATTAATGTCACTATTCTTGATAAACTGTGACAGGCCTCCGTGGATTACAGAAAGTCAACGGACTTACCCCAGATGTCAAGTTTACATCAAGTTCAAACCAAATTTAATTAAAATTTCGCAATATAATAAAGTGAGAATAAACTTCGCTGTTCAAACGATTGTTGAAATGAAGGTGGATTTCAAAAGAATATTTTGTAAAATACCATCAAGAAATAATTACATTGCGGGAGGTTCAATGTAGAACTAAGAAGTTTTGAAGTTTTGAAGTACTTGAAGAATATCGCACTGGTTTCATTTTAGAAATATTCTTTCTACATAAAACTTTCAGTAAAAACTAAGAATTCCCAAAGAGATACAAAATCCGCGCCACGGTTTAAGTTACGCGAACGACTAAGTCTTAGTATAAACAGGTTAAAAAAAAATTGAATGATAACCTGCTACCGGTGTAGATACATACATAATGCATCAAACAAACTACATTTTTGATCCGTTCAAAACAACAAAATACTAAACAGACTGCGAGCACAAAATATTGCTCGTAAAACATCTTGCCACACTACAGAACTGAGTTTATATCTTTGCAGTTTTCAACATGCTATTAAATCTATAGAAGATCTTGGATATCTTCTGCATCAAAGAAGCTTTTAAACTTAACCCTAGGTCAGCGAGGCACACTTCAGAAACTAGTGTGCCTCGCTGGGAAACACATTTGGTTGAAACTTTGTCACTTAAAGCTTCACGCTTTTCTTCCTATGTTATAGTTTTCCCCTTGATTATTTGTTTTGTTTGCATTGTGCAGAAAGTTGCATTGAAGAATCGTCCGTTCCCGCAACCTCTGGCGCAGGTGTGAGACGGAACACGGGGTTGGTTTTCAGTCAGGAAGAGCCCGCTCCACCTTCCCCAGGCCGGAGGGACTTCCATGAGGATTTTCCAGCCCGAACAAAAAACCGAATTAAAAAAGGCTAGAATTACTGCTACGATGACATCCGTCACAGGTACCAATGAGCAGACGACAATCCTAAGGGTGTGCATAGATTACGCTATGTATAGGTAAGGCTGATACCTCAGTACCTACTGAGTTTCGGCAGACAATCGTAGAAAGCAAGACCAAAGGTTTTATGGGATCGTGGCTTAGGCCATCAGTGGTCGACGCGGTTCATGCAAGATCCTCCGACCAGTTATACAGGGTGTAACGGAAAGGGTATATACATACAAACAGGGTGAATAGAGTTTTTAATAACGAGTCTTTCCTCAAAATTTCAGCTCCCAACTAATAACTTTGAAACTTCACGATATTATTTAATATCGACAGTTTATTAAATGCAAAATCATAACAAACGTGTCACCGCACTATGAGGGTCATAATCCTGTCCGGCAAGGTTCCAGTATATCTATCTCGGGTTCTGCGCACCTAGTACAGACCTATCGGGCTCTGCCTAACCGACGAAGGCGCGACGGCGCGGGCGGGCTCAACTTTACAATTGACAACATTTCAAAATTGACATGACCCTAAAACAAAAATACCGTTTCTTCATTTTTGTATGCTGAGTTCAAATATATATTTTTAAAATTTTTTATAGGTTAATTTCTGAGAAAAAAAATAAAAACCAAAAACCATGCGATTACGTCACTTATACGGTGGAATGAGGTGTTTACCTTTGCGAAAGCAAGCTATTTTTTAAGATGAAAACTATAATGTCAAACAAGACATTTCTGTCAAAAATTACGTATCAAATGTCAAAAAAGACATATCTAATGTCAAAAATGACACATCTAATGTCAAACAAGACATCTAATGTCAATGTGTGACATTGACAACTGCTAAATGACAGTGACATCTAAGAAACTGATTTTTTTGACGTATCACAGTAAAGCAAAGGAATTATCGCCATTCCACCGTATGAATGACGTTATTTGGCGCTTACGTCTTTTTAGAATGCACCGAATTTCAAAGTTAAAATTATGAATGAAAAGTACATAATTTCGAAAAACCAAAAAATATGGGTCTTCTAGTTTTGGATTTACTTTTAGATAACATAATAAAACATGGAGGTTAAAATTTTGAAATGTTGTCAATTATGTATGTATATGTATAAAAACGTTGCCATGTCGTTTCTTATCACCAAGAGAATCCGTGCCCTTCGGATGTATATACCCTTTCCGTTACACCCTGTATACATACAGTGCAATGCCCACTATCAGGCACTAGTGTTTCTGTAGAAGTGTTGATGAAAACCATACGTAGGCCTCGCGACCGCGAAGAAGAAAGAGAGAATGAGTCTCGGTTGTGTAATGTCAGTCGCACACTCTTCGCATCCATCACGCATACCAAAAATCAGGAACTGAGAACTGGAAGTAGTCAATGCCGATCTCCCACCGACGATGTCGGAGTAAATCTACATATTTCCAGCCCAAAATTCTATTCACGTGATCCATATCCGTCACTTTACTATTTTCTTTAAAAGATATAGTGTGCGTGAGCTCTTAACGTGGACACACGTTTTACAGCGATTGAAGTCATTGCGAAAAAGCTGTTAAGATTCTAAAGCCGCTGAATGGTACAGATTAAATAAAACTTTGTTTATCCTATGACGACACGTGCGTCGAATTGAAAACTTAAACGGATTTTTTAATTGCTTTCATCAATCCAGCGAGAAAGCTTTTATCTCTGTTCATAAAACGATTTATGTATCGGATATGCATAAATTTGATTTATATGCATGTCGCTGCTGGTATTTAAAGCAAACTAGGAAAAGTGGGTCACTGCAGCGCACAATTTTCGCTCACCACACTGCTTTTTGTGCACCAGCCCATTGTTTTACTTTTCAGCTTGTACGTTGCGTCATGGTTGTTTTATGTTTGTGCAAAAAATGGAAGAAAAATATTGAATCTGTCCTGTGAATGTGATTGATCATTTCGTTGCGGTCTTTTCTTGGTTTTTGGAAAGAAATATTTAGTTTGCGCATAATATGGTTCACGGTATTCTTAAGTAAATAGAAAGTGCTTTTTCCTTTCCGAACCTCAACCACTTAGTGACTGAATGGCACAACACACCTTGCTTAAACTTGGTTGGGTTTTATCCTTGATAACGACTGTCAAAGAACTATGAACGACAACTGGGACCAACTGGCTTAGCGTGCGTTTCGAGACTTGGGTATATCTTACTCGATATGTTATGTCACCTATCCAAACAGACAGATTTCGAAGAGCGTAGCTTAACCTTCAATTGAACGGTGGGCGTGCGGCTGTTATTATTAAGCCAGTTAAAATTGATTTCGATTTCTTGTTTGTGTTTAATTTCCTTGTATGTACCAAGGTATACAATTGTTGATGAACCGAATACATAAATAAAGCTCCTTATACCAACATCGGTAGATTTACATCAGTGTCAACGTTGCAACTGCATCGATATTACCAATGTTACTAAATGTCCCTGGGAGAGTTTATAGTCAGTAATTCTACGTGAAAGCTAGGGACTTGGCAGGCAGCTAGCACTAAAGTCGCGGCTCCCAAACAAAACGCGCGCCAAACCAGACAAGGTTAACATAAGTTGAGGTCCGGCAATGGCTTTTTTGAATTGGTTCCAAGTGGAGTTCACAGTGAGTGTTGCAATTATAAGGTGCAGGTGATAAGCAGAGCGGGGTTACTTGGAACACCTAGTTATCGGACAATGTTGGTAGTCTCTCGCTTTCTGTTTCATGAATTTGGTTCGATCAGCCGAGTTCACCCGATGACGTGCGAGCATAGTTTAGCAGATGACGGATTAAGTTGAACGGAGCGCTCACCTTAGCTAGCTAGCTACATTGTTAAAGTGTAAATGTCTTTTGGGCTATGTTGCGCCATGTTACGCAAATTTGATTAATAATACTTATTGCTGTATTATATTAAAATCTACAAAGCTAATATGAATGCGTTGAGCTGTGCTACTTACTAGTCGACGGTTAAATTTAATCGTTCCAAATCACGTTTTCTACATCAAACTTTCAGTAGAAACGAGCTTTCCAGGACACAAGTTTTACTGGATTACAGGGTCAGCAGGGCAGCAATTAGAATTCTCCTAAGACCATGCTAGGACCCAGATATCTATGAGTAGGTAAGTACTTAAGACCATAGAAATCAGTATGTAGGACCCCCTATTTAAACTTGTGAAGAACTTTCTAGAATAAACTCAACTACACATGTGTTTTTACACATCGTGCAGTCATGAGTCATGCAATCCCTTGGCGCAAGTAAAATGTGGCATAAGTAAGCAGCTATTAAAACATAAGACCCTTTCGTCGGCGTCCACCCCAGTTCCCTAACAAACTCTAATGAACTCGTTGGCTCGTAAATTTTAGTTTTACTAGAAAGTTCGCCATCTAATTAACCACACGATAATTATACGACACCGGCGGACGAACCACTTTATTTTTAATAGTGAACGAACCCTATTTACTTCTAGGTAACTTCTTAAATTTATTTCAAAACCGAGACAATTTTTTCCGTTGATTACGTAGGTACCTAAATAATTAAAACAAGGGTGCTGTTCCTAATTGCATAATTAGATATTAATTTATACTACTTAAAATAGAATTATTAAGAGGAAATATTAGTTTCTTTGTTTGTAGGGATTTAACTCAAATTCTACTGAACCGATTTGGGACAATCGTCTATCATTAGAGAGCTACATTATCACCGGGTTCTGAATTCGTACGTTCGTGAATTTCGGAACTGTCAAAGTTTTAAGGGACGTACGAAGTACGAAGTAGGGAGCGAAGTGCTAGTTCAGAATATTTTCAACAATAACAGTAGCCAGTTACCGCCCCATATCAGGGCAAAACAGAGAAGGCAAAAGCAAAAAGCACTGCTTGCTCAAGGCGGGAAGCCAATTTGAAGCGTATAAATAATTCCATTCGGTCTAAATTAAGTCCAGATTCCAGACCAACCCTCTAGATGTATTCCTTCCACTGTTATCGAGAAAAACGTTTAGGGTGTTTAAAAGACAAGCAAGTATCTATAATATTAAGTATAGGAAGGGGTGATGATGAGCTTTGCCCGGTGAAGTAGTCAACGTCCTCATAGGACCACTTTGAGATGCCCTTTGTCAAAATATCAATTGTCATGATGAGACTGAAACAGCTATGTAATGTTTTATACACTTCGAGGCAATCGAATATCTATGGAGGAAATCATATTAAATTAAATAGGATCCGTTTAAAATGTCAATCAGTGCGTAACATATGAAATGTTTCATTTTGACAATTCAACAAAATTATCTAAATAAAGTATTTTATATGTAACGCATTTTATAGGTATATATTGCGTTGTCTACGATTTCGAACAGATGAAATTGTTACAACAAATAGGTACTTAAAGCAATGGATTGTGCATTTCGGGTGGGACAAATTACACACAAGCTTAATTATAGCCATTAATGTTCGCCCAGTACGTAGTCCAAAATCAGACAGTTTTAACTTACAGCACTCTTACTTCATACATTTTTAACTATGCCAAATCTCACACTCCGCCGTGAAAGGGTTACAAAGTTTTTGTCTTTACGGATTTATACCTGATTTCGCAATATCTAAATTGCTGATCCTTCCGTAACTTGGACCACTCATTACAGTTACTGATACGCGGCGAGTGTAGTTGGCAATTAGTTGCACTCGCTGGCTCTGTTCTTTTGCATAAGTTGGTATTTTTTTCATGTTCGCGCAATAAAAAACATTGTGCCTACAAAAATGAAATTAATCCCAGCCATGTTATAATCCCTTCGGCGGGGCAGTTTCGTGTTATGCAATGGCAGAACGTGTTTGGACATTTCGAAATGTTCAAATAATACTGTCTCTAAGGGCCTTCGGCTTTTTTTCAGATACAAGTTAATCTAGATAAATGATACCGAATTTGTTTTCAATTTTTCATGTCATGGAGATGGCTTAAAGAAACACGGCCGGACGTGTGAAATATTACTTCTTTATGTTAGCTTGACTGTTTTTTTTGTTCCAGTGATCAATAAAACCAGCCGATTACAACAAAAAATGTCTATAGTATTTACTGTAGAAGTGTTGAAAAAGGCAGCTCTTTAGAGAGCACTTTGAACTGCCTTTAAAATGCCTATGGCATTAAGTCCGCCTTTGTACATTAGTGTGCTTGAAGTATTAAATACATAAATAAACTGTCTCAAAGCAGTATTTCAAGTAAATATCCAATTTACGGTATCATTAACGATTTAAGTACCAATTAAAAAGTGCACAGACAGTCTAGGCATCCAATTAGGGCTGCACGATCCCAAACATACGATTTTAAGGTGTCTGGTAAAATAATTGCAGGTACGTATATCTTCAAAAGGTTTAATAATATTAATCTATTCCAATATCGTTGTAGTTAAATTTTGTAAAAATCATGCAGTACATAATTGGGACTATTTCATTTTTGAAGGAACAGCATTGCAGTTGAAAATTTTGCTTAGTCAATATCTATTTCAGATCTTAATGCATTAATTTCACCTGCCTAACTTTCATCTGTATAACACGGGCCGTTGATAGATCTCTCAAAAGATAGCCCGTAGGTAGGTATACTATTCTTCATTATTATTTATTTATTACTTAAATGCTTCAAGCACACTGTGTACTGAGGCGGACTTAATGCCATAGACCTTTTCTACCAGCCAACCTTTAGGTCATGCAGAGAAAAGCAGTGGGGTAGGAGGTAGTGGTTCTTGCTTTTGGTTCTTTAAAGAAAATTAGCCATGATTTCATTTGATTACCGCTTGCATTATAAATGCTCATAGGGTGAAAAAGGATTCCGCTCTTGTATTAAACTCTTCATCAACTTAACGACACCCTAGGGAAAAAATTAAGTGGAAAACATTTTTGCCAGTCCGGAGCCACATTTTACTACACGGACAGTTTTTTAAATGTCAGGTGATTTTATATTTTACTAGAGGTCGTAATTCGAAGCTTTTATTACTTATACAGAGTTACTATAACCATCACATAAGGTCTAGTCTAAAGGACTTTTTTGTGTACATATCGGTGAATAATATCAAAACTCATTAATTGAAATTAGGCTAAGAACAGGCTGAGAATTAGCACATCTTTCGACAGTAAAAAAAAACTCAAAATAAAAATACTTTCGACAATCGCCCAAAACGCCCACTTTTTAGTTTTTTTACTGGGAAGAAGAAGTGGCGGAACAAACTGTCCAGCAAGACAGTAGGTTATTGGACGGAATGCGTTAGCTTTAGTTTTCTGCACTTGTTCTCCAAACCACTTCCAATCTCACCACTCAAACTTTCAAATCAAACCTTCTTCCTGCACAACCAAGAGATCTTATCGTCGAAATTCAAAAGGTTAATACACTAAGGGCAATTTACCTAGAAACATTAACATTTGAACCGATGAAAAATAAAAAGCTTACAAGCAGCCGATCTCATCCACCTTTTTCATTCTCAAATCCGCGCAAAAGTAAATGGGTATACGTGCTCTGAAATCCAAATACTCCACAGTAGATAACGCAATGCATGATACAATCCAGCGCTGAAACGCTGAAGGGATTAACCAGACAATGGTACTGCGAAACCTTGTTACAAATACCTCGTCAGGCAAACTTCGACTTTAAAGCAACAAAGAAAGGTTCTAATTGGATCAACAGGACCGTTTGTTTGTTACAGGCTATTAATGTTACTGCTGGGGACCCGAAGTTATTAGTATTGTTGTCATGAATACTGACAAAATGAATTTGATTAGAATTTAATTTTAATGAACACGATATTTTATTTAGCGATGGAATTTAGTGCATTTTGGGGGCCGCTTAGTCGCATCCTGGAGAAATTGCTGTTTAATTAATGACAAAATATGTAAATAATTTTGGATTCAAGTTCACGCAACTTTTTGTACGCTATAAAGTAAACGAAGGAAAAAGTTTAATCCTGCAATACAATATCAACACATTGGCGTAACCTACCTGAGAACTGGGAAACTCCAGACAGCAGAGATAGCCCCGAGTGCCGGCTGTGAGAAGGGTGTATCATCCCTATGGAGTATATCTCCGTATCCTCAAATTGCCACATGGTGTACTTTAGAATCCAATTGACATTAAATTAATCTAAACCGAATTAACTGCCTGCACCGCAGACAATCCCCGAACAAAGGAAACTCACTCCGACTCGAAATTAAAACGAGACTTTATTTTAGAAAATTGCTAGATAAATAGTTTTTAATTGATACTGAATGTGTTTTTATTACATTTTAATTAAAACGATCATTGTAAGCTGATGTGTGGTGATATGCATGGGTGTAGCGACGTCCGCACAGCACGGAGGGTGCGACGCGACTGAGTGAGCGAGCGGTCTTTGTATTTGTTTGCAGGGTGGGGGGTGGCCAATGGGGTGGCGGGTGGCTACGTCACAGCCGCCCCTCTCACCCGCAGGAACTCGACAGATACTGCTATCATTTTTCTACCGCGGCATCCTCGCTTTCATAACGTTAATAGGATTATGATTATAATCTTAACATACAAAGCATAAATGTAATTTTTGTAACAAGCTTTTTTTTGAATAGCTGGTATACACGGCTTCATTTCCAGTTTACACTGACCTCGCATTGTAAGGAAATCCTATAACACGCGAGATCAGCTTATACTGGAAAAGCATAGCTTGATGTGTGTACCCTTATACCCTTTGTGAACGAAGATAAAAATGTCAATGAACTTCTATGGTGTTATGATTTTGTATAGCTGTTAGCTACAGTTAACAAGCACCTAATCATTAGTGACTTTGATAACAGAAAGTTATAATACGAAACTATTATGTATTTGTGATAAAGTACCTACCGGTTTAGGTTATTTGGTATAAAATGTATGGGTGGGTTCTACAAGCTAATTTCTTGTAACAATTAATTAGTAGGTACACAACCTTATTTCTTGGAAGCGAAACAAGTAGAAAGGTATGTAGTGCAAGAAGCAGGTTGTATAGTCAATCTAGTCTGATTATCTGATTGGAAGTTTAAGAAATTATTATTGAAAAATAGATATCTAGTAACTACTAGGTACTTTTTACAACTGAAAAGTAGTAGGTAACTAATAAATAGTTACTAGGTTATTACTATTTTAATTATAAACAATATTACAAAAGAAATATTCAAAAGATTGTCATTGAATAATTTCTTTTAATTTTATGACTGCCTGCTGATATTTATTTTAGTAAATATAATAAATTATCAATTTAAATGTATGTGGTTTTCAAAGAATCATCAGAAACACAAAGATAGAAGTCAGTTTCCATTGATCAAAGAGAATCTTGAAAATGAAGGTGTACAGAACAGAACCTCCTTATTACTCTTCCAATTACTCTCTTTGGGTTATTGTTTAATGTTGTAATGAACAGTTTGTTTTTGTCTTATCTTAATTGACTTACCAAAATATTTATTGAAACAGGAAGCAAAGTAATAAAGTTATGGAGACCTGATTAGATACAGTGCCTACTTATAACGAAAATATTTTGACAAAAGTTTATAGACAATACTGGTATTGAAGAAGGAAGAGACCATGCGCAACATGTAGTAATATTTATTTTGCTGTGGTAATTTTAGACTTATATTAATTACTAATACCAAAGAGATTTAAAATACTATAGAGTGGGCATGTCAAGGAAATGTCGTAGAAGAACTTTGATCCCATGTCTCAGTAACACCATCTAGAATAATATATGAATATTGGAGCGGCAGCGGAGCATACTACAAAAAACTCATAGACTTGTATCCAGCAGGACACACTTTTTCAGACGAAAATTTTGTTCGTGTTGTCCGGTCTATAGGTATTGAATGTCTTTGACTAATACTAAGGTTTTATTCCCATATTATTTAATATAAGTCTGAAATTGGAAACCCCCTTGACTGAACAAGTTAATTAACTTTTGTACCTTCAGTCTGTGTACCTATGAGAAATAGCCTTGACCTCGCAGTTGGACAATAACAGACTGGTATATTATTGATTTATATTAGAGCCAGGAAAAGGTTGTAGATACATAGGTTAATATCAAAATATTCTAAAGTCATATTTTTCTGCTACACTTGCTATTGAATCAAACAATATTATTCTAGTATTATTATGGTGTGATACTATAGGTAATAGCAATATCATATCTTATCAGGTAAAATATGTAGACAACCTTCTACAAATATCCACTTATATGCACTACACACATAATTCTCAAGATAATAATGTAGGTAGATACAATGTCTAGGTATAAATAACCAAATGAAGGCAAACATTTTCACTCAGCTGGTGAAAACAAACGTTTAAGTTGATTTATAGGTTTTGGTTCATAAAAATAAATGCCTGGATCATTTTAGATTTCCCGGGCGTTGAAACTTGTAGAATCGACACAATCAGTGCAATGACTGCAAGCATAGGCGCGAACTGGAACGCGCCCAACCAGTCTATCAATAACATTTATACGATTATTTACTTTTCTTATAAGACACACCTAGACAAACTGTAAAGAATTACGTACCATATTCTCTGAAGATCTTCTTATATTCACTAAGATCGTTTTGGTCCAGCCATTCGTCAACCAAAGCACTTTCATCGTCAAAAATCTCGGTAAATACAACTCTAACTAAATAAATAAGCGAACACATGAACAATATTGTGCCGCAGTAATGTACCCGTTTATACATGTTTACAGTTCTTGGTCATAATGCCATTTTAAGTTATATTTAATTATAAAAATAAACATTAGTAAAATGAGGACGGCCCCACAATTTTGTTTTGATTGTCAATGTCAGTTTTTGAGTTGACGTTGGTTGGTGTATCCCGCAGTATCCCAAACACTTAGACAATATTTTAAGCATGGTAGTTTTCAAAGAACTTTTGCATTTTAAATGAATAATAAGTTGACAAAAAAATTCATGTATAGGAATTTTAAAATAATTTGACTCTTATATTTGAACTAATGTTACGCTTTCGTAGCTACTTGAACGTAAAAAAGAAATTGATCATGCTTTTGTTTTCAACTTCTCGCAATGAACGTGGAACGTTTTGACTACTGACTTTTAGTGGGCCTACTTTTTTTTAACATTCCATATCTGCAAATATTGTCATAACGCTATCACAGGCATAACGGCTGTTTCTCAAGTTGATTTTATAACTGTTTATTTTTATTTTTATTCTGCAAAGACCTTAGACTATATACCTCTAGACGTAGCCCAATTTACAGTGTCAAGTGTGGAAGTGAGACGCAATAATACAAAGTTCGTAGGAAAATTGAGACAAAGCATCGTATCTTCTGTCCCTTACGGCGTGCCGGATTTTTGCATGGCTAACTTTTGAAAGTTAGCCAAACAAAGAGCTGTCACTGTCACGTATATTATTATGCTCGATTTAATTTAAGTTTTCGGATGGTTTTTGCAATTTTTGTAATAGTTTAAGTCATTTAATGAGAAATAGACTCCATTAGATAAGTGTTTAGTGTATGGGGAATGCGCTACGATGGGAGGATTCAGTATAATAGGCTGTAAAAGCCGCTCAGAAAAGGCCAATAACAAAATCTCTTTTCAATCGTAAGTATTCAATACTGTTTGTGTTATTGTATGATTATTGAATTTATACATTTGTGCGCTTTTATTGTCATGGCTTTCAGACCAAAATATGGAAGATTTCTTAAAATAAACTTGATTTCTTATATCACATAACCTAGTAATACTTACTTACAGTGTTGCTACACGTTTCAAATCTTTTCCCTTAACTGTCAGGCCTAATGTTCAAAAGGTAGGCATAATAATCAAATAAATCTATGGTGGCTAAACACACAAATTTGTGGGCGAACCCTTATTTTTAAGTTTAAGTGAACATGTGTACGAACGAACAGAGCCCTTTCGACAATCATTAAGTTTTACTCTTGAAGGCAATCGCGTAGGTACTTAAAGATATTTGGAAGTAAGAATTCATTTTATAAATAAATGTTAAGTATAAACAAAAAATTAGATATTTTCAAAATAAGTTGGTTTTGTCTAAAGGACAATAGTTATTATACAGCAATGTCAATGTCACACTGGATGTCAGCCATACCTCAATATATTTGATAAATAACACGCGAAAAAATCAAAACAAGCTTCACCTGGTAGTAGTGTATTTTATTTGTGAGAATCAAGGTAAGATTGAAAGTAGGTATTTTACGTGAAATTATATTTTCTCACACATGGATACTTCTACACTCTTATTACCACGTTGAATACGTCGTATTTTGGGACTCTTTTAGGGAATAGCAACACTGAACTTTTATATTGCTGTCGCATGTGCGGCCACGCGGTAGCTCGATCTAGAGGTATATTATCTAAGGCAAAGACGATGAGGACCACAGTGCTGACACAAATAAAACAAAACTGACCGATCGTAATGAGCAGTGGCAAAAGAATACAATCATCGCCAGTGTTAAACTTGCTCTGTTACCTACCACCTCAGACCAATAAAAAAGTATTTATTGGTCTGAGCCTACCACTGACTTAAAGCTAACTTTTAACTATTTTTAACCGACTTCAAAAAAAGGAGGAGGTTCTCTATTCGACAGTATGTTTTTAATTTTGTGTGTGTTTGTTACGCGATTACTCCGCCATTTATGGACCGATTTTCGTATTTCTTTTTTTATTTGCTAAGGCATACTACCAGGTTGGTCCCATTTGTATCAAACCTCAGATCTGATGATGGGATCCTTGAGGAATTGAGGAAACTCCTCAAATAATATCGATACACTTATACCGATTTTTACATTTGTGGCAACAAATCAAGCATTTTCATTTAGAAAGTATCATTTGGTGAAGAAAAACTGATGAAGAAGACAGGCAACGGAACTCTTCAACGCATAACAGCAAATTACTCGCGATTGCTACAGTCACATGTCTGTGCAGAGTTTTTGTATTTCCATAACATAACATTACGCCTGTCTATTTTAGAAGGCGCCCGGCAGAGATGTACCTACTGATTAATGTTTAGAAGGAACTTCTTTTGCAATTGTTAACCGATTTCAATGATTCTTTTAAGTTGTAGAGCCTGTTTTTACATGCGAAGAAACTAAAAATTGCAAAATAAACCCTTTTTTACAAAAAAAAAACAACTGACTTCTGGCTTTAGTGGTTTTATTTCGTTCATTATTGGCCACCGACTTCCGAAACTGGAGATATTTCTCACCTGTTAGTGTTTTTTTAAGAAGTCGGTTGTTTATTTTTTTGTAAAAAAGTTTTTTTCATGGTTGACTTTGATACTTTCTGACATTATGGAATTGACATTTGTCTTGGGTGGGAATCAAACCAACGACTCCGGCATATTAGTCAGGGTCACTAACCACTAGATAGGCCAGTCAAAGTAGTAGATACTTTATGTATGAATGATATACCAACCGAGTTATATTTAATTACTCTACTACTACCTACTACCTCAAATACTCCTAGGTATAGGTACTCTAGTATTGTATGTATCATAGAGGCACGCAGCGCAGTCGTTTAGTTACAAATCATGTATTTTGGATATTTCAAAATCAATGCATTTCAGTAAGGTAGTTAGGTTAGGTAGTTAGGTTAGCTATAGATACCTACGATAAGTTAGGTTAGGTTATAGGTATGTAAGTATTATGTTGTCATTCTAATTCTATCCAATGGTCAGCTGAGCTCTTGCTCAGCTGATCTGAGCCCAGTGATTTTGCGCCGCGCAGCGCGCCGCCGCGAGACGCGTTCCAACGTCGTGAAGTGCATCGTAAAATCGTTGGCAACACGACGCCTGGCTGCGCGGCAAAACGCCGCGCTGCGTAGCGGCACGTGTCTACGTATTCTCCTCTTCCTCTTGTATAAGAAGTCTGAATTTAACAAGATGCTAGTCTATCATTGTAATTTCACACCTGCACTCGACCGACCTGAAACAATTCTACACGAAGTCTGGACGGAAATAGCAGAGACAAGTCGCCATTGCGACACCGCCTCATGGCGTCCCAGCCTGCTTCGTGAGGCACAGCGCCGCTCACGAGTCACGACGACGACGCGTGTAATGGGATGCACCGCATTTTGCAAATTATTCTGAACTCTCACAATGAAATGTGTATCTTTTCGTGGCAGAAATTAAAGTTATAAGTAAGTATTTAATATTAATAAAGTCACTCTTTAAAGTGTGCGCAGCGTTGCGTCGATTCTCGGTGTGTGCTGACCCTAACAGAAAAGGTTTAATATATAGCACACATTCTAGCTAGACTACTAAATAAAAAGTAGGTAGCCGTGGTTTTTATTGCTTTGGATTTATTTACCTACATACTTTTCAAAATGATGACAGAGTGTCAGAGAAAAGATACCTATACCTACATTATATTATTATTATATTATTATATTATATTATATTATTATCATTATTATTATACATATTATATCTCTTCTCTTATATTATAAAATTCACGTGTCACAGTGTTTGTTAAATTGTTATCAAACTGCTCCTAAGCGGCTTGACCGATTTTGAAATTTTGAGTGTATTTATTCAGTAGGTCTTAGAATAAGTCGTTAACTATTTTTTAATTATTGTATTTTTATAAGTGCTGCCCCATAATGCTCAATTTACTGCCTGCTTTGGTATGGAAAAGGCGCCCTGGGCGACGATCCCAATGGTCTACTTTGGGGTAGGCAATCAGGACGAGGGCGCCTCCTCCAAATCTGTCTGAGTTGGAACGCTAAAGTTCTCTCGGTTCTCGAGCACGCTTCGCTCGCTCAGATTTTCTTCGGGTGCTGTTCAATATACAGGATGAGTCAAAAATTGTGGATGAGATCAAACGAAACAGGTTGATGGTTGGGGTTATTGCAGTATAAATATCTCTGTGGCAGAGAACTTACTTTATCTCCACGTTATTACTATTTAAGTGTATTTTAAGAAAATACCAAAATTTGTAAAAAATGTGCAATTAGAGTGAAATGAGTGCTCGTTTTAGTATAACAAAAAATGGTAATCTAGAGAACATATAATCAGGATGTATGATCTATTTCACTCAACTTTCAGATACGAAAATACCAAAATTTTAAATACCTACAGTAGGTATTTAAAATTTTGGTATTTTCGTAAACACCAGTTTGGGAATGCGAAAATGGAAATGTCTTCTGTTCTCGTGACCCCGGCGCAGGTGTGAGCCGGAACACCGCTTTTAGTCAGTAAGAGTCTGTCGGATCCGTCCGCCCTACGTCTATAAGGATTTTCCAGTCCGAACCAATAAAAAAAGCATGTCTTTTTTTATACATGCCTTTCTCTCTCGGTCAACGTTTATATATTCTGAACAATGAGGGCCGAAACAGCTTAAGCACGTTTGGGGTCTGGCGAAACGTGACAGCCGCCCATCGCAGACTGCATTCAAATAAACCTCTACAAAATTATAGCCATACCGCTGTTCGTGCATCTCGGTCGTTACTTAAGTTTATTGGCCTGGCCCCAGACGAGCATGACAGTGACATAGCGACCCGCATCACCAAGCGTTATTAACAGAATTGCGTGTTACCGCTGGCGCTCTTGTAGCACTTTTGTATAAAAAAAACCACAACTTCCACTAAACGCCATGTAGTCCCAAACTGTTGCAAAGCTTGTGTTATGGGTACAGCTGATAAACAGACTCATATAGGTATGACACAAAACAAATGATCGTGCTCATCACACAAACAATATTATCCTGGGTGGGAATCTAAACCCACGACCTCCGATACCACTAACTATTAGACGAACCAGGTCAAACTGAACCGAATGGAACCGTGCTAGCGCCCACTAACGCTGTTTCGACCCTGAGGATCTTTTGTCAGTGTCCCGGAGAAGACTGGCGGCGAGGCTCATTAGTCATGATCATTTAGGAAAAAGAAGGGTCAAAATCAAAATATAAATAAATGAAACGCAACACATTAGGTACTAGTATTAATTTATTTATATAAATTGATTTGTTTTCAATATCACAAAGAGTGCTCTAACAGTCTATGAGCTGCATAAAGCTAGGTGTTTTAGATCACAAATTACGAAAGGGAGCTTAATTCTAAAGTTCGGAGCGACATAAGGGCCTTACGCAACATCTAATAATTATAATGTTCGTTATCAGGTTATCAGGTATTGTGCCTAGATTTCAACTTTACAAATTGAGGATCAGTAAAACTGTACCTATTAGAATAAACAAAATCATAAACAATAGAATCATCAAAACTAGAACAACATCACTTAAAAAATAAATCTTTCAAAAAAAGAAACGAGAAGCCTTTACATTTTTTAAAATTAGAAATTAATAAAAGAATATTTCAATTTCTAGGCTTTTTGCCGTTGGAATAGGAAAGTATAAATGACGAGCGGAATAGAAGGACCAAAGAAGTTGGATTAAAAAATGCATCATGGAAAAAAGCATCATCAAGCATTCGACTTACTGGGCTGTTATGATATTGGTGGTGCGTAAGGCGACTTACAAGACGAGCAGGTAAAGGACCACTCCTAACAACGTACAACTCATGTGAAAGTATACTGGGTTCAATTTAAGCCGTTTTGTACCTCTTAAAGGGTCAATGTACTCATCATTATGAACAACTTTTACTATGGGACCAAACCTGAAATCGTGAAAAAAAATCAGGTGTTCCCAACATTTATGCTAGTATAACGCAACAAAATGTAGGGAACAGCTGATTTTCTTGACCCCTGAACGACTTAAATTTAACCTTGTTACTGCATTCACCAATTACACATTTAAATGCTGGGACCACACAGAGACTTAGCTAGGTATACGTGAGATAAGTGTAGTATGAACATTATAGTAAAAAATTGCTTCATGTGCAATATTCATTCCACTGTTGGGAATGGACCTCTACCTCTTGCCATCACATCATTTAATCCTTGACTTTAAGTTTGTCAGCGAGGGAGCATGAGAGTCCGGTTCCATCGGGCTCCACGTTCAGTTTGTTGACCTTGCTGTCCACGATGACCATGGAGAAGCGTTTGGAGCGGTATCCTCCGAGGGGAGGCAGGTTGACGCCCAAGTCTAAAGCCTTGATGAACGCGCCAGTGGGGTCAGCCAGCATGCGGACCTGTGGATAAGGTTAAAGATACTTAGAGGAGCTGTTACAAAATTTGTATGTAATCGTCATCAATATCTATGTGGTTCTTGCCTCAAAAGACCATTTCAGACACAAATCTGCATGATTCTAATATGATCTGACCAATATAATGTCTGTACTTAAATTAAAAGAGACTGTGCCCTCTTAGTTTCCTTCAGTGTTTCTTTATCTGACTGCTCTGAGAAGAAACACCGAATGAAACTAAGAGGGCACAGTCAGTTTCTTCTCAGAGCAGTCAGATAGAGAAACACCGACCTCACCTTCTAGTTGAAAATTGGCATGTCAGTGTGTTTATGAACCTATTTACATAAATACATATAATTTATTTATTAATTTATTCATTTAATAGATTAGCGTTCGTTTTGAATAGGTACACTGCGCGGGTGACGCGATTGACCGCGTAGTGTAATTACTGTAAACAAATATTCGATTACTGTTATGTAGTGATGTTGCGGTTTGTAATAAATAACCTTGCAAAGTTCAGGCATTGAAATAAATACAATCGTCTGAAGATTAAACACCTTTTAAACGAAAATCAGTTTATAGAATACCCGGAATTAGTTAAATTGTACTTTTTCGGTTTACGACGGAAAGGGAGGTTAACTCAAAACTGAAGGTTTTCACCATTCCTTCGCTTAAATATTTAATTAGTCACGTGACCAACAGTTTCCGCCTTTCAAAGTGTCTGTTTAATACTGTTTTACTTAAAATGTTTGTGACTGGACGACATTGAGCTCCAAGCACGCCCAACTTCAACACGCACTGCTTGACTTTATTATCCAATAGGTATGGCGCCAAAAGCTGTTATTAGTTCTCTGTGTAAGCCTTTATATTTTATTGAACTGCAGTCACGTGATTAGGTAGTCCAATTTTATTTTCAAATCATGGGTACGTCAATCTTCCTACCGATATAGGGGACTCATCACCACAGTGTCGTAGCACCGGGATGATTAAGGCCACTAAAGTGCAGAAGAAAAAAATCTGGACTGCTAGACCATGACCGGAGTTAAGCCCAGGTCATGGTCTACCTGTGTGACAAATCGAATCGAAATCCATTCAGCCGTTAAGGCGTGAAAAAGTAACAGACTGTTGTCTTTGCATTCATAATATTTGTTGGATAGACCGATGAAGATAAGGTTATGTATTATGGGGTTCGTTGTGACTCTTATCAGCCGTACGGTCGATCGAAGGTTAAGTTACGCTTGAATAGGTCAGTCCGTCCGTCCATGGGTGACCATTCATTACATATGAAGTCAAGCCCGCTTCGTGCCTCAAAAAGCACATTAAGGTTTTGGTCCCGGCTGTCATCTTTGACAGTCGTTACGAGTAGTTAGAGCCCGTAAATGTGAAGACCAGTTTAACAAAGGAGGAACGTGTTAACCCAGTAACTGGGATGTGGACGTCAGATAAGCAGTTGCTCCATGTAAAAGACTAGTATTCAGCTGCATCTGGTTAAACTGGAAGCCAACCCCAACATAGTTAGGAAAAGGGATGAAGATACTCCTAGATATCAATTCCTAAAGCATATAGGAAATACCATAAGATACAGGAAGCTAAAGAGATTAGCTGACCTAGAACAATCGACTATAGCTAGAGTAGATATTATAAATACTTCAACTCATACACAATGCATATTATAGTGCAGCTACGTACGAGCGATCTAAATTAAGTGCGGGCTGTGTTCTGATCGATACCATGTGGCATTCGAAGCGGCCGATAGAAGTCAGGAAGAGTTAAACGCGAAGCTTTAGCCCTACTTATTATTAACTTACTTTTCAGACATACGTATGCTTATACATAATCCTACTTAGTACTTAAACTACTTAATATTATAAATGCGAAAGTTCGTTTGGATGTTTGTTACTCCTTCACGCAAATACTACTGAATGGATTTGAATTAAACTTTACAGTAATATAGCTTATACATGAGAATAACACATAGGCTATAACATAAAAAGTTATTAAATAAATTGACCAAAATATCACGACAAGTGTAAAGTAAGTACTAAAAAATTCTGCCATCTGCGAGCTATTCTGGCGTGCTAATCCTGCGCAGACGAAGTCGCGGGCACAAGCAAGTCTATCCATATAAAACAAAGTCGGGTTACTACATTCACGCAAAATCGAAGTCTCAAAATCATGTTTGTGGAAATCTAAGTTAATTTGGTTGAAATCCACAATCCGCCTTTAGACCACGTGGCGGCAGTTGGTAGTCGGAGCGATTCTGCCGGAAAGCATATTATTTAAATATAAAATATATGTATGGGACGATAGCATCGCAATGCAGCACCGGAAAAGGGAAACCCAGTACAAAACCCTCGTGTCGGATGTGACGTGTCAAGTCTCGTTTTATACTACAATGAAGCGAAAGAAATAAAAATAAATTCAAAGAAAGACTGGCTGTCTGTAGTAATAATAAAGCGAACGGTCTAAAGAGAAGGGGACCGTAATTCCGTGACATTGAAATTCCAAAGTCAAGCATTTTACAATACTAAAGCCAGGCTTACCCTCGAAATGTATGAAAAGCCTTTGATCTCGCAAATTAACGAGCCTCCCTGTAAGCCAAGGGGAACATTTTATAAGTTAATCTGATTTTACATAACTTGCCACGTGAGATAAAGACGATAAACTCGGATATTTAAACATTAATGAGACGAGACCAGCTAAGGTTATACTTATAATCTGGGCTTTCATCTGTTTTCAGGGATCTGTGGCCAAAGCGTACAACGAAAGAACCCTATTATTAAGTCATCGCTGTCTCCATTCATCAAACCATCAGGTTCATGAGATACAGCCTCCTGACAAGAGACTGTATCTCATGAAACTTAATAGAGAGACAGTTGAACAATCGACAATCATAAAATGAGTTTTTCGCTGTCATAGTACGGCTACGCATCTTTTATCTTGTACCTACTTTGGTTCGAAACCCTTTAGTGTTTGAGTTCGACTCGCACCAGACCAGTTTTTTATAGGTTAGCCTATGGTATTCCCAAACCATTTGGTGTTTATTGCTAAATGTTGTTTAAAAAAACAAAAACTTATTTAAATTAGGCTGAGAATTAGCACTTTTTGAACGTCAAAATTTTAATAGTCTAAATTTGGCAGAGATCAAAACATTTTTAAACGTTGCCCCACACAAGTAATTTCTCCTGTATCGATGGTGCGTTTACTAACATTAAAAATCACATACACAAGCTGCTTTGACACATAAAATTGTTAATTTTATGTGTCAAAGCAGCTTGTGTATGTGTGTATTATTGTTGTTGGTTGTTTGTTTGGTTTGTTTGTTATTAAGCACCGGCAAAAGCACCACGATCTTCATCTAGCTTTCAACCGTAAATTCAACAGCTTACAGAAAGTTTATTTAGCTTCATTAATAAAACGACTTCAATTCGTCATACTTTACGTTAATAATACTATTTCTAACTTCTTCCAAGTAATTCTAAGCTAGTCGTCATCATTACAAAGCAACATTAAAATCAAGGCTACGGCAGCTATAGATACCTACTTGAATATGACGACTAGAACTAAATAGAATCGTGTCAAGGCAACGTAGTCTACCTGCGAATTTTATTTTAATAGATATCGAACATAAGTTTTCCGATATCTATGAGGAGAACTTAATGATTAACTCTTTGTGGGAACTACACCAGTTGGCAAAATATGTATCTTATCATACATGATGATTATCATAGAAAAGCCCATCAAGAAGGGTTTATAAGATTACTAGCAGACGTCCCGCGGTTTCACCCGCGTTGGTCGCGTTCCAGTGGGAATACAGGGATAAAAAGTAGTATATGTGTTAATCCAGGGTGTCAGCTAACTCCACACCAAATTTTATTAAAATCCATTCAGTAGTTTTTACGTGAAAGAGTAACAAACATCCATCCATCCATACTCACAAACTTTCGCGTTTATATACCTACATAGAATAAATTCAAACACTTCAGCAATTACTGTAATACTGCTAAACTAAGGACCGACGAATTCATGGAAAGCGGACGTTCTTCATTTAAATGGTCTTTCCTTAAATCCAAAACCAGGCAGACAGAACTGCGAGTTTTTAAAAATAGCTTCAACGTTCACTAGTGCACCAGAAAGTTAAATCGAGATAACAGGCGAATATAATCAATAAGGACTACATCTAATATTGTCCACCGTCCCAATCTTTTATTTATTTAAAACTTTATGCATACAAATCCGCAATCGCGCCATAAAAATCACTGGTATTTAGATGCATTCGATTACACTGAAGCCGATCCCAAGACAGTTTGGGAAAGACAGATGATGGTAATGCCATTGGGCAGTTTCTAACAGACAATCTTTGGGTAATGAGGAGACAATCAGGGGGTAGGTGCAACTCGTTTCAACTATGTTAGGGTCGGTTTACAGTCTACATGAATGCAGCTGAAAACGAGCAGCTGCCTATCTGACTTTGCGGTCATTAGGCAACACGATAGATATCCTTGGTTGCCAGACTCTAGGTCTTTATGCTTAATTCGGCAGATTTCATTATCATTGCTCGATAGAAACCTCAGTAGTCAACGTTCATCAACTTGAATAATTTAGTAATCAAAAGGCCGGAGGTCGTAGCAAGTGGGGCGTATTGGTTTCATAATGAGTTTTGTCGCCGGCCGCCGAGCCGACCGCTTTTACCGGCCATTATAACTAAACATCTACATTTTTTGCCATTTTCCCGGCCATTAGGTTTATTGACAAATTGAGTGTAAACAGTTAACTGTTAGCGCGGTCGTTTATTTTTTAATTAGATTCCTTCTCGTTTTGTAAGGGGAATTCAAGGTAATGTTGAGTGCTGACAGTTTTGTTTGCAATTATAATCAGGGCATGAATAGGCGATTTTCCAGTCATGATGATCAGCCTTTTTGCGAAAAGGAAATTGTTTAACAAAGCGATCTAGCGATCATCTCACTGCTTCATCTTCTGAATTGAACGACTGAAGCGACTATTACAAAGCATGTCGGTCTAAGTGGGTCTTTGGCTTCTATTGACTAAAATCTAAGGGACATTCTTTATAGACACTTTGGCTTTTATTGATTAAAATCTAAGGGACATTATTTATAGACATACAATATTATTTTTGTATCTATCTCTATAAATCAAAATGCATGGCAGCTGCAAGGTGGCAACTGGCAATACAGGTAATGACTAGCAGGGTTAACAAACCTATGGCACGCAAACCAGAGGTCACACGCGACGGTGCATTATTATCACGACATCAATTACGTTTTGACTCTAAAATAAGTAAGTAAGTACCAACACTACCAACCTACTCGTAAAATGCATTATCTTGACACTATTGTTACCAAGGCTAATACAATAATCGAAAACAATCCTACATTTTATTTTCCCCTTTAAAATCTAGACTGAGATGGACGTCATCTGCTGCAAACGGAATGCTTCGGAAGAATACTCTAACTAAAGCTAGGGATGCTATCTATCGTTTATCTCAGATAGACATTGGACATCATAGTTGTAGAAACTGCAGTAACTGTTAATGTTATTGTAACTGTTTAACTGAGATAGCAACCTTCAGTTAAATGTTAGTAAGTTATTGAAAACGGCCGTTTGCCTTTACCCAAGACATGTTACGAGATGTTGTGTGCCAGTGTTTTTTATTGTATGAAACGATTGACTACACCTCCACAAACCAGTGATTGACTAACATGGTTCTGACGTGTTGTAACGACTGTTAAAGAATGACTAATTACAGCCAAGACCATCGGCCTAACGTGCTTTTTTGTAGTTGTTACAGGTCCCTATCCCTCTTATGAAACGTGTTATTTAATCTCAAATCCTACCGTGAGAAAGAAACCCTTACCTGGCAGAATTATTGTGTACTCAAACTTCACTGACGTAATGAAAGTTTTCCAGTAACCTGTTTCGTTTTGTTTACGTGCCAGAAACAATATTGTGAGGGATATTTGATGAAAATTCCAGCCAGGATCATATTGGCTGATATCCAAAGATCGTTTCAAGTCAACACTCGAGTTGAGAGTATAAGAGGCTTCACTTGTAAAGTTGACAACAGCATAACACTAGATACATTAAATGGATATTGATCTGACAAATTAACAAGTAATCTGACCTCGGCAATATTAGCCGTGATTCACTTTGTGACACCAATTAAGTAGTTGCTAGACAAGAAAAGACTTAGCAGTTAGCTAGCAGCCACCTTACAGTAGATAGACCAAATATTTATAACTTTGAGGACCAGCGAAGAAGAGAGACACCAGGCGAGATCAACTCAGGAGCAAACCACCCTCCAACATACAATATAAGTCTATAGCATGTGAACGTGTCCACACTGCGCCCGTACTGTAAGAGCCAAGATAGGTTTTACATTAGCCACATCAGAGCACACGCCCGTAACCTATAATTGGTGAGAAACAGGAATAGTCACCGTAATTGAAATCGGCGTGGCTGAGAGATGAGCTATACTACATACCTAATACATAGGTATAAAGAGGAGAGATTTGATTATTTATTTGTTTGCTCCGAAAACTACAATTTAAAAAATTATAGCTTCCCAATGGTGATATTGGGCAGCTACCCTGTATTCCCATGGGAACACGACTTCGCGAATGAAAGCGCGTGACGTCTGCGATGTATAATATAGTTACTTGTGTGTGCCCTGTTGAAGAGTACCTAAATTCCTCTCCATCACGTTCTTTTTTAAACCAAGAAATCGCAAACTTGTTAGCTGTTTTGAACAATAAGATAAATTGTACCATTACCTAAAAAATGTATAGTAAATAGGTACTGCAAAGTATTTACCTCAACACATAATATATTTAATTTCACTATCTGTAAACAGTTGTTGTCTACCTAGTATAGTGCACGGACGTACGATCGCGCGCGCGAGCTCTTTCGCGAGAGTTTTCTGCTGACGGATCACAACAACGTCGCGTCGCGGCGTACCTACGTCAATATATCGGGGTCAGTGTCATGACCTAGTTACAAGTGCGGAAATCATGAAGTGTTTACAATAACTTATTGTATAGGTGTTAAACTCGCCTTACAACTTAACAATGGCTACAAAAAAGTCTATTACTATTAAAACTGACCTAGAAAGGCAGTTATATGACTGTTATCTCCAAGAGAAAACAGATAGAGAAAACCTGCAAGTCATGGTACGTAAATTGAATGTACAAATTGATGCCCTGCAGGAACAAGTTCAGACACTTCAAGGAGAATTGAACTGCATCAAAGAAACAAAAGGGACTACTGAACCTGCTCAGACTACAAAAAACGACGTGGAATACTGTACAGACGAGGATGACCTTGCTAAAGAGACTGAGTGGATTAGGGCCAAGAGCAGGAAGAAAAGGAAGCTTAACACCTCCCTCTCTCCAAAACAACAACCCGGAAGCGCCCAACAAGACAATCATCAAAAAAATGAGAAAGTGACTTCGGTCAAAAAAGTGCCCTTACCACCGCCAATCATAATAGACGGAATCAAGAACTATCAAACATTCTACGATTCGTTAATTGAAAGCCAACCAGCGGAATCATTTACAGCAAAAATGATGAATGGGGATTGTGTGAAGGTTAACGCCAAATCAGAAGACTCATATAGAGTAATTGCCAGGTTCTTGTCTGAAAAAGACTACCACTGGCACTCATACGAAAACAAGCAGGCTAGACCAATTAGAGTTGTGGTAAAGAAACTACACTCTTCTTGCCAACCAGATCGAATTAAGGAAGATTTAACAACCCAAGGCCTAAAAATAGAAAAGGTAGATAGTAAATTGAGCTGGAAGACCAAAGAACCACTCAACATGTTCGTTTTATCATTTTATAACGATGAAGATGTCAACAAAATCTACGGCATTAAGTACATATTAGGGTGTAAAATTGAAATACATCCACTCAAAAATCCAGCACTCATTCCCCAATGCAAGAGATGCCAAGCTTATGGGCATACACATAAATATTGTCAAAAAGAGCCAAGGTGTGTGAAATGCACTGGCAAGCATCTTACAGCCAATTGTACCAAATCTCCGCAAGAGAAACCAAAATGTATCCACTGCGGCCTACCTCACCCTGCCAATTATAGAGGGTGTGAAGTAGCCAAACAGATGCAAATTATGAAAAATAAAGTTTTAAAAAAGAAACCTACGGTGCCTAATACCCAACAGTTTCCTCCTATAACACACCCTGGTAAACAGGCGCAGAAAGCAAGTGTCCAGTCAACTGCAAAACAACCAGCCATGCAAGTAACCAACATTGGTACTTACGCACAAGCTGCAAAACAAGGATCTCAACCTCTGAACTTAGAGGATAAGATTAACCAGATCTTGAAGTGCATTACCTCATTTGATAAGAGATTAGAGAAGCTAGAATCCAGCACTAAAACAGCTGTCTTGAATAATCAAAAATGAATAACACACTCAAAATAATGGCGTGGAACTCCAATGGACTCCTCAAACATCAGCATGAGTTGCAGGCGGTCCTAGATACAGAAAATATAGACGTGTGTTTAATCTCCGAAACGCATTTCACAAAGCAATCTTTTATCAAATTTAGAGGATACATGATATATAATTCCCTCCACCCTAGCAACTCTGCCAGGGGGGGTAGTGCGGTTATAATTAAAGAAAACATTAGTCACTACGTGCAGTGTAAATATGAAGAAGAAGACATTCAAGCAGTGGCAGTATCTGTTAAAACTAAGTTTTGTCAAGTGTCCATTGCAGCCATATACTCGCCTCCTAGGCACATGATAAGAAAAGAGCGATACTTACATCTTTTTGAATTATTAGGCCAGCGATTTATCCTAGGCGGCGATTTTAATGCTAAGCATACGCATTGGGGTTCAAGACTTACTACAACTAAAGGAAGACAGCTCTTAAGTGCAGTTAAAGAAACACATTGTGAAGTAATGAGTACAGGCAAACCTACATACTGGCCCACTGACCACCAGAAAATACCGGATCTTATAGACTTTTTCATCTGCAAAAACATATCCACCAATTACATCAGTTTGGAGGAAAGTTTTACTATGAACTCTGACCATTCTCCGATTATACTAATGCTAAGTCAAAAAATCCTATTAAAAGAAAGCCACTTAACCTTGGTTAATAAGTCCACAGATTGGGACAGTTTTGCTCTTGATCTAGATAATATTATCGACCTTAAAACTCCGATAAAATCGCAAGATCAGCTTGACTCAGAAGTAAACAAATTTATTATTAATATTCAACAATGTGCGTGGAGCAATACACCTCAGCTAAAACGCAAATATAAGGGATTTATCCATCCTAAAGAAATTGTGGATTTACTATCAGAGAAAAGAAAACAAAGGAAGTTGTGGCAGCAAACAAGGTTCCCGCGTCATAAAACAACACTAAATAACCTAACTAAACGACTAAAGAGAAAAATTCTACAATTTGAGGATGAATCTCTGAATACCAACCTTCTTCAGCTTACCAATGACAAATCAACGGATTACTCACTTTGGAAAGCAACGAGAAATCTAAAAAGGCAGATTATACAAATACCGCCCATCAGAGATAGCAACGGAAAATGGGCAATAAGCAATGACCAAAAGGCGTTCCGATTTGCTCAACATTTAGAAGAAACCTTTCAACCCAACGAAAGCTCTGTAGAAATACATGAGAGTGTAAATTTATCACAAAACCAAAGAATCAAGCTTGTGACTCCTAAGGAAGTAATGAGAGAAATTCAAAACAACATTAGCTCAAAAAAGTCTCCCGGTTACGACCTCATCACAGGGGAAATTCTAAAACGCCTCCCACGCAAAGCCATAGTAAAGCTGACCAAACTAATAAATGCTTCATTTATCTTAAAATATGTACCTGAGCCATGGAAGGTTGCTGAAGTCATTATGATTGCGAAGCCTGGGAAACCTCCCCACGAAGCATCATCATACAGACCCATTTCTCTGTTACCCGTACTATCAAAGTTATTTGAAAAACTGTTATTAAAACGGATAAAACCAGTAATAGAAGATAAAAACCTAGTTCCAGATCACCAGTTTGGCTTCAGAGAAAAACACTCAACGTTAGACCAGGTACATAGAATAACTAATGTTATTGAAAAAACGCTAGAAAATAAAGAAGTCTGTGCTACCGTGTTCTTAGACGTCGCGCAAGCTTTTGACAAAGTTTGGCATGAGGGTCTCATATTTAAGCTCAGACGCATGCTACCAGAATTTGTAGATATCCTAGAGTCGTATTTAACTAAAAGAATGTTTAGAATACGCCAAGAGGACGCATATTCCGAGCTAAAAACCATAAAAGCTGGGGTGCCTCAAGGAAGTGTGCTTGGCCCAATTTTGTACTTGTTATACACTTGTGACATCCCAGAGCTGGAAAACAGCACCATAGCGACCTTTGCAGATGATACTGCTATTATGGCCACCGGATCAAGCCACAGAGAAGCAGTAGAGAAAGTTCAACTAGCTGTGAACAAAGTTTACGACTGGACACAAAAGTGGAAGATCAATCTGAATGAGTCAAAATCAGTTCACATTAACTTCACAAACAAACACAGTGACTATCACCCACTCTACATAAATGGTATGCAAATACCTTATGCTAATACAGCCAAATACCTTGGCATAACTCTCGACGCCAAGCTGCGTTGGAAAGCCCATATCAAAAAGAAAAAACAGGAACTCGATATTCGTTATAAACGTTTGTATTGGTTACTGGGAAGGAAATCCTGTTTATCAATACATAATAAGTTGATAATATACAAGCATATTCTGATGCCAATTTGGACGTATGGTATCCAACTTTGGGGCTGTACTAAGCCAACCAACGTCAAAATAATTCAACAGTTCCAAAATAAAGTACTCAGGGCTGCTGTAAATGCACCCTGGTACATAAGAAACGATGACCTCCACCGTGACCTCGACATGGAATTCGTCACCACCATCACACAAAAATTTGCTGAAGCCCACGAACACAGACTCCATCGACACGTGAATGTTGAGGCAATCCAGCTGTTAGACAACACAGGCATAGTGCGTAGACTAAAGAGAACTAAACCATTTGAATTAGTGTAGTGTAAGTGAATCAATAATAGTAACAATGTTGTGGTATTTATATAACACATGAACAAAGTGTTTTATCAATTTTACCAGACTCTAAGGAAGTGTTACGAACGTGTGTAAAAGTGCATACCTAATTATGGACACTATTCTTAGCATTAACATAATTTATAACGTAGCATAATAAGTTAGATTTAAATTGTTTATTAGTCTTCTTAGGCTAGATTGCAATTAACTAGTAAGAACTTGGTTCTTACTAATAAGGAAAAAAAAAAAAAAAAAACTATCTGTAAACAGTTACTGTAAGCAAATACTTGACCCCTGACATGTTTGCCAGTAATAGATAATAATAAGTAATAATGTCACTATAGTGTGTGGACGACCCAGTTCTCGAAAATGGCAGTTTCAGATCAATCTTCTCTGACATAAGTTATGGAGACAATAAGCCTGATTTTGTGATGGTGGATCGAATTTAGAGTCGCGAACGAATATTGTCATGACGGTTCCGTGTGGCGGGAACCTCGCGAAAGCCGAGATAGATAAGTAAATCAAGTAGCTTGACTTATCTTGCGAGGTTGTCAACAAGGTCGAGGTTATTGTGGAATGTGGACTCAGCAAGCATCAAGCTGACAGACAATGGCTTAATAGAAACTCGAGCAGCAGGCTATTGTTAGGCTGGATTCATCAAAGGCTTCTGTAGTCAGTGGGCTTCTAGAGACATGGCAGCTATTGATTAGGAGGTGCCTCTCTTTAGAACCCTGACCTGGTGACATGTACCCTGTCCCCAATTGCGATGTGCTCTTATAGTGCACAAATCTAGGAAATGGATGTCTAAATGTATTAACTATTAGATTAAGTTTTTCATCAGTGCTAATCTTGATTGCCTCACAAAATTAAGTTTTGACTATTGTATTTTAATAAAGCAGTAATACAGCAGTAAGTAGTGTATTTGTGTTCTAAATAAAGCCTATTTTTAGGTTCCACACCTTTTATCTGAGGAGTTACCATGGCTTGACTTGACTTCTGATTCTGATTCTTGATAATCATTAAATATTCAGCATCTAACCAGCTTTCCCATCGAAACTCATGCTCATCGGCACTCATGGGTCATCACCCATGAGTGCCCAAAAGAAATATTAAGAGATACATACTTAGTAAATATTTGAGTGTTAATGTAAAACATACCCTGGTATAATGTACGAAGTGGGTGTTTTACAATGTTCTTTGTTAAGAAAACACTTTTAATATTTTCTTGATAAGAAATGATAACCCTAGCAGCTAGTCCCTAGATTATGTTAAGTTATGCAAACATTTCAACATTTGTACTTCTTATTTCACTAATTTTTTTTATTTTTATATTTCAAGTTGTTAAAGTAAAGTACAAACTAAGTAGGTAACTTATATTGTATTGTAGGGTAGTCATTCAAAAATACGAGAAGCTACAAATAATATTCATTTCTTTGATTAATTTTCTGTTTTTTTACCTAGTTGCTGTATCTATTAACACTAACATGAAAAATAAGAGTTTATGTTTCCATTGTAACTTTGTTATAAAAAATGCATTTCCCAAAAACAGGTTATTTCAGCAACCAATTACCTTTTTACAGCTGCTAATGTTTAATGAGCGAATAGACCGGGAATTTGAAGTTTTTAACTTAAAATAAACAGATCGGAAATAATTATTAGTATTTAATGAAATTAGTTTTACCTTTCCCTTGGTGTTGTGCTGTGCCCCCCAGGCCGCCATCACGTAGGGATCGTTGACGGACACGCACACGATCTCACTCACTCCTTCAGCCTTCAGCTTGTCAGCATTCTGCACGTACCCCGGCAGGTGGGTCTTCGAACATCCGGGAGTGAAGGCCCCAGGGACCGCGAACAACACCACAGTCTTCCCCGCCGTCAAATCACTCACACTAACTTTGTTAGCTGGAGAATCTTCAAACAAATCAGTCGCCGGCAAAGCATCACCAACCTAAGAATACAGAAACCCACATCACTCACTAACATCTGCCGGCTATTATATAATTTCAAAACATTGCGAATAAAATAATATTATTACCTTAATGGGCGCCATGGCTAAATACGAAGTGTGTAGCGCTCGACCGGCCGCTCGCCTTGACGATGAAGTTATACGAATAATTGACGACCCGGTGAGAAACATTTGTAGTGGGTTAAGTGTTTTTTATTATCTTTATTTTATCGATTCTTTCAGTCAACAGATGATAAAATTCCCTGCCTGACCTCTGCGCTAAACATGACTTTGACAGTTTCCTTTCGTTCATTCCTACTAGCCCTTTGTTCCATTTTGTAATAATGGTGAAAAGTTCTTTACCCAACATTATTTTTTATACTAACATTTCCCAAAATATTAGTCGAACTCATAATATTTAGATTCATGCAAAGCAATGTTTTAAGTATTTAATTTGTACTTTATTTCAAGAATTTGGTTTCTGGACGATAATCTTGTCTATGAAACGACGTAGACGGGTAAATGTTACCATACCAATAAAAAGATATTGGTTACTTGCAAAAGATAATGGAAAACTAATAACCAATAGGACTTGGAAAAAGCAATGTACTTCGATGGATTATTCAGAATGATTTGAAATCGTGACAAATTGAAAGATTAATATTCAAGCTTCTCTTAGTATGCATGACACGTCATCGTTGCGGATAATCCTAATGGGTCGTCAGACTCGTTTATTATTTACAGCCACAGGGAGGGAACAGTTAGTTATGACGTAGCAACATTTATTGTTTATGGATCGCTTTCAGTCAAGCATTCCTTCGACTTTTGCTTGTTTGTTAATTATTTGAGTTTTTTAGGTCGTTTTCCACGTTTTAGTTATGACAGTATGTGATATAAGTATTACGATCGAGTGGCGCTGATATTACTAAGTGCACTACCGGTCTGTCAACATGGATTCCCCTACAATGGATACTATTTACCAGGCCATAAGCGCCTTATATGATAACCCCAATGCAAGCGAAAAAGAAAAAGCCTCGATATGGCTGGGAGATATGCAAAAATCCGTAAGTATTCTATGAAATCCTGATTACATTTGCGTTACTATGATGAAATTATTTGTTCAAAAATATAACCTTTTCAGATACATTCGTGGAAGATAGCCGACGAACTATTACAACAGAAAAAAGACATGCACTCGTGCTACTTCGCTGCTCAGACAATGAGATCGAAGGTGCAGCACAGCCTGTCGGAGCTGCCACCCGAGGCCCTTGTATCCCTCAGAGACTCTCTAGTGGCACACTTGGAGCGCACCTCCCCTGAAACAAGTGCCTCAGTTCTCACACAGCTGTCCCTAGCACTGGCAGACCTAGCCCTACAAATGCCTGCATGGCAGAACTGTATTGGTGACCTAATAAAATCATTTTCAAACAAAAATGATTTTGCACTTTTAGAATTATTGACTGTGCTACCACAGGAGATAGATTCGACTAGCTTAAAGCTTGGTGAAAATAGGAGAGAAGACATAAAGTCTGAGTTAAGGTTAAACGCTCAGTTAGTTACTTTGTTCCTAAAAGAAAGTATCACCAATTCTCAAAATTCACATGTTGCATTAAAAATCTTAAAATGTATGACATCCTGGATACAGGTCAGGGCTATAAATATACAGGAAGTTCCTCAGAATGCTGTCATAGGGTTCAGTTTACAGGTTTTAAGGGATCATAATTCAATAAATACCCTGCATGATGCAGCATCGGATTGTATCACTGCATTGTTGCACTGTTTAGAAGAAAATTATAGTAATGACAATGACAATATAGAGAGACTGTTATTTGAGAGTGTGTCCGCGTTAGAGGAGAGCTACCACTTGGCAGTGGCTCATGAGGAAGATGAGAAGGCTACGAATTATGCACGAGTGTTCACAGAGTTAGCGGAGACATTTCTTCAGAAGATTATTGTGTCTATGTCTGGAGGCAACTCTCATTTTGCTGTGAGGTCTTTGGAACTGGCTTTGGTGTGCGTTGGACATCATGACTATGAGGTAAGAAGAAATAACATCACAACAAATTTGAAATAGGATAATTGTACCAAAATTCTATTTCTGTAATCAATTGTTTTTTTGTTAGGTATAAATGTTGTATCATGTCATTTCCTTATGTCAGAAAACAATTACTGTAAACAGTTTTTATCCAACACTGACTGATTTTTATTTCCTTTGTTTGAATTGTAACTTATTTAATTTGGTGAAATGAGCCTACATACTGGATTAGTTTATCACTCCACAGCAGCTCAGGGCAGGGAGAAAATGAGGCTGTTTCCCTGCAATGGGATAAAAGTCTTAAATTAAATAAGAATTATTTGGATGCTTTAGTTTATCTTATGCATGCTTACAGGCACTATTTATCTGCATAGATTTTATGTGTTAGTGGTATAATTCAGTTAAATTACCACTGTTATCTATTTGTATGTCACTCAGAAAGTTAGGATATTGACAAAGAATTTGACAAGAATCATGTGTTATTTTTCCTAGAAATAGAAAGTTATCATTAATTACTCTTTATGTATTAGTAATAACTTGGTAATTACTGCTGATAGCTGTCAGTGAATCACCACATTCTGGGAGTGGTCAATATTTGTGATAGAGAGTGATTTTATAAAATCTTTACCTTAAAGGGTAACTTTAAAGGGTTTACCCTTTGTATGTGATCACAATATTTCCACATTGTTTATTTTTGTGTAAAATATTAATAGCATGTGCTTAAGCACTTTAAATAAAACCGTTTAATTGTCTTTGTTAATACAACTTTATGATAAAAATATATAGTTTAGTATACACCTATATTTTAGTAGCCTTTGATGTCTACCAATTAATACATTTATTGCGTGCACTATAAATAAGTAGAAGTAACTAGTTATTGCCGCTACAGGCTTTTCTCCTAAATATTACTGTCACTGATCAAACTCAAGTTTCCCTTCACGAACTAAATTTAACTTTCAGACAGATAGAGAAAGTTGAAAAGGGTGCTTTCGCCCAACAGTATGCATTTGTTATTCCTGCATACAACACTCATGGATTGTAGCTAAAAATCAGCATCTGATAGAACACCCTGTGTTCTCATCTGACATTATATCTTTGTCTTCTGTGTATTTTATTTATAGTTTTGTGTTTTAGTATTTTGCTGTAATGCCAATAAATGCATTTTTCTTTCATTCTAATAATAGTAAATGAATGTATATTTGTATACAATTTAAAACTTGAAATACTTCTTCCTCCACCAGGTAGCAGAGATAACTTTCAACCTGTGGTACCGGCTATCTGAAGAGGTTTACCAACGTGACTACCAGCCTCTTACCGATGCATTTAAGCCTCACATTGAGCGATTGATTGAAGCACTAGCCCGGCACTGCCAGTGTGAACCTGATCATACATCTCTGCCTGATGAAGGGGATGAGTTCTTTGTAAGTAATTGTAGAGGTTATTTACGAAAAACCAGAATTAGTTCACGTCCAACATTTGACGGAACCAGTATTTCTATGGCCTACAGGTACTTGTTTCGGGTCTTGTTAAGTACAAGACCCGGAACAAGTACCTGTGTGTACCTGTGCAAGACAGGAGATTTTTTTTTCAATAAAAAGACTGGTTGTGTTTTTTTTCTGTTACTTGAAGTAAGAGACTAAAGGGTGCCACTGAAAAAATCGAAATAGAATGTTCATCCTTTATTTTATTTTTAAACATTGTATTTCTTCTGTAGACAAGTGGAATATTTGTAACATGCGCCAAACGTTACGTGTTGTCAAAGCAAAATTTAATCAGCACTAAATGTCCAGCTTCTCTCCACAGGAGTTTCGCAGCAAGGTGATGGGTCTGATCAAGGATGTGGTGTACATCGTGGGCTCCAGCTCCGTGTTCCGTCAGATGTTCGCGGTGCTACACGCTGATATCAGCTGGGAGCAGACAGAGGCCGCGCTCTTCGTCATGCAAGCTGTGGCTAAGAATATATTGCCGTGAGTACAACTAAATAACATCTAATATTAACTGAGATTGGTATGCTTCATTTTAATTTTTTTTATTGGTGGAATATTATTATTATATTATTATTTCTCTGGTAACTGAGCCGATGCTGGCAGCAAGGTGAAGAGAATGAAAATCACTGATCATGTTTTAAAACTTATTATAATAACGACCCCTTGGCCTAGCCAAAGAGATGGATGGAGATGTTTCCAGCTAAGGGGCAGCATCCTAAATTGAATGACAGTGCTTTAGAATTAAAATTCTTATACCGTGTCAAAATGGCGAAATGTAAATGTACTGTAAGTACACTCTGTCTAACCCTTCAGGAAAACAGATGTGGTGTTATGTTACCATGTCTAAAACAATCCCAAAACTAGTGTTGTTAATATGTACACTACTTTGTCCACAGTGAAGAATATGAGTATGTCCCTAAAGTGGTGGAAGCGATTCTATCCATGCCTGAGGGCACTCACCTGGCTGTGAGGAAGACTTGTATCCTCCTACTGGGAGAGCTGTGCGAGTGGATCGAGCGGCACTCCGAGTGCCTGGAGCCCTGTCTACAGTTCCTCATCAGAGCCCTACATGACAAGCAGCTGGCGTATGCCGCCGCTACGGCACTACAGGTGAGATATACCACGTACTATCTATAGAACAGTTATTAATGGCTCATGGTGAATATATTTTCATGATCATGAAACATAACCTGACTGTTTATTTTTAAAAATACTTTTGGACTATGGTGTAGTAGTAGTAATAGTTTAGGTGAATATTTTTTTTTCCTTGTTGCTAGAGTACATCCAAAAGATAGACCCTAATGTTTATTACAATTCAGCCTTGTAAACAGACTAATTAGTAATTTAATTATAACTTAAACTAATAAATTGTCTTTACTGAGAATGTGTCCAATAGCACTTTTTTTATTGTCTCTATTAAAGCGAATACACTTCGTTCTTGTGTTGATTTTATAGCACTAGTTATCACTACATTACACTATTCAGCATCACTAAACACTAACTCGAACGGTTTAGTTCAGATTTTTTGATTATGTTGTCAATGAACTCAACTTTTAGGTCCCGATGGAGGTCATCATTTCATATGTACCAGGATGCATTTACAATTTTTCTTACTACTTTGTCCTGAAATTGTTGTATTATATTTGTATTGGTCTGTTTGATGCTGTTGAAACCTCTTTGACATGTATTAATCAAAGTACTGGCCAGTTTTGTAAATTCTACTAGTTTAAATACTTTTACCAAAGACATTCAATACCTATAGACCGGACATCACAAACAAAATTTTCGTCCAAAAAAGTGTGTCCTGCCTACACAATTCTATGAGTTTTTTTTTAGTACGCTCCACTGCCGCTCCAATATTCATATATTAATCTAGATGGCGTTACTGAGACATGGAATCAAAGTTTTTCTATGACATTTCCTTGACATGCCCGCTCTATAGTTTTTAAAATCTCTTTGATTTTTACAAAAGTGTCACCTTCTTTTCTCTTCTATTATTACACTGTTTTTTCTCCTCTAACATACATCTATTTTATTTACAATTTTCTTGTTTGGTTGGTCTACCTACCTCTCCCACAGGTGCAGCCCCACAGCTGAACACCATAAGTCCAAATTAGTCCAAAATATTAATTATTCTGTATTGACAACTTGCAGTTTCTTCCAAGCAGCCAATACATTCTTTTGAATCGTAAGTCAGGTTCATGTTTTTCCTTCTTGACATGGGCTTTCCAGCGTAGCTTAGCGTCAAGAGTCATACCCAGATACTTGGCTGTATTCTCGTAAGGGATACTTGCTTATTATTTATGTAAACTGGAGTATACTGATGTTTCATGTTACTAAAGTCTATGTGTACAGATTTGTATTCATTTAGTTTAATCCTCCATTTTTGAGTCCAGTCATAGACTTGATAGACAGCCATTTGGCTGTTTCCTATGGCCATGATAGCGATCGTCAGCAAAGGTTCCAATGGTATTGTGCTCTTGTTCTGGAATATCGCAGGTGTATACAGGGTGTAAAAAGATCCTTAACGTAAACGAAAACTACATACTATTCTACATATCACTGGGATAGTTTTTTTCTTCTAGAACACACCTGGGAAATCACTCAATCAATCTGGCTTTGGAGATATTGAAGGTCAAAGAGCAACATTATCAAAATTATCGATTTTTCAAAACAAATTACGAATTTGAAGTTACTGAAATGCAATATAGATACTAAACACAAGCGGGCCGGTCGGGTCAACGACCAAGCGCGAGTGGCCGCGACCGGCCGTACGCACAGCTGATCAAAAGTTGCGTTGCGTGGTCGCGCTTTAATTGCGCGCAATAAAAAACATTTCTTTTTTAATGATAAAAAAAAAATATATTTTTCTAGCAATATTTTTTGGTTAAAGTTACTTAATTATATGTACAGAATGTGTAGTTATCGGCTATGTGATCGGTCTTTTTACACCCTGTAAAAGATACAGGGCCGGACCTAATACACTTCCTTGCGGTACATTCATTGCATGCATTCATTTCTTATAATTCTGAGCAGGCATTATCTTGTCTTATTCTAAAGACTCTGTTTAGAATATAGGATTCCAGGATATCTGCAAATTGCTTCGGTAAGAGGCTCTTCAGTTTAAATATTAGACCTTCATGCTATGCTTTGTCAAATGCTTGCGGCACGTCTAGGAACACAGTCGAACAAACGTTCTTTTCTCCAAGAGTGAACACTTAAATAATGAATATTATAAGCAATTTACTCACTTCACCTGCTTTAAAAATGGTGAAGGAAAACATTGTGAAACCGGCATGTCTGAGAGATATTTCTCGAGTTTATTGTGATGCCTAGTCAGAGGTATCTATAAAATACATACCACTGTTCGTCCTCTCTTCTACTTGATCTATGCTGTGGTCGACGGGGTCCATAATTGTATACTTATAATATTATTTTCCCATCAGCTATTAAGACATTATGAGAAATGAAATAAAAAAAAAATGAATAAATAACTGAGAATAACTAATAAAGAATTGAGAATTGTTATGCATTTATGGTACGTATGTTGTTGTATATCGTCGGCCAATAAGACTACATGTCGTCCCCGCAGAACATCTGCCGCGCGTGTCGCCTGCAGGCGTCGCAGCACGTGTCCACGCTGCTGCGCGCGGCGGCCGCCAGCGAGCAGCTGTCGCTCAGCCCGCACGCCTCGTCCGCCGTCATGCGCGCGCTCGCCTCGGCCATAGGCCGCCTGCCCAACGATCAGGTAAGTTAACAGAACATCTGCCGGCCGCAGCACGTGTCCACGCTGCTGCGCGCGGCGGCCGCCAGCGAGCAGCTGTCGCTCAGCCCGCACGCCTCGTCCGCCGTCATGCGCGCGCTCGCCTCGGCCATAGGCCGCCTGCCCAACGATCAGGTAAGTTAACAGAACATCTGCCGGCCGCAGCACGTGTCCACGCTGCTGCGCGCGGCGGCCGCCAGCGAGCAGCTGTCGCTCAGCCCGCACGCCTCGTCCGCCGTCATGCGCGCGCTCGCCTCGGCCATAGGCCGCCTGCCCAACGATCAGGTAAGTTAACAGAACATCTGCCGGCCGCAGCACGTGTCCACGCTGCTGCGCGCGGCGGCCGCCAGCGAGCAGCTGTCGCTCAGCCCGCACGCCTCGTCCGCCGTCATGCGCGCGCTCGCCTCGGCCATAGGCCGCCTGCCCAACGATCAGGTAAGTTAACAGAACATCTGCCGGCCGCAGCACGTGTCCACGCTGCTGCGCGCGGCGGCCGCCAGCGAGCAGCTGTCGCTCAGCCCGCACGCCTCGTCCGCCGTCATGCGCGCGCTCGCCTCGGCCATAGGCCGCCTGCCCAACGATCAGGTAAGTTAACAGAACATCTGCCGGCCGCAGCACGTGTCCACGCTGCTGCGCGCGGCGGCCGCCAGCGAGCAGCTGTCGCTCAGCCCGCACGCCTCGTCCGCCGTCATGCGCGCGCTCGCCTCGGCCATAGGCCGCCTGCCCAACGATCAGGTAAGTTAACAGAACATCTGCCGGCCGCAGCACGTGTCCACGCTGCTGCGCGCGGCGGCCGCCAGCGAGCAGCTGTCGCTCAGCCCGCACGCCTCGTCCGCCGTCATGCGCGCGCTCGCCTCGGCCATAGGCCGCCTGCCCAACGATCAGGTAAGTTAACAGAACATCTGCCGGCCGCAGCACGTGTCCACGCTGCTGCGCGCGGCGGCCGCCAGCGAGCAGCTGTCGCTCAGCCCGCACGCCTCGTCCGCCGTCATGCGCGCGCTCGCCTCGGCCATAGGCCGCCTGCCCAACGATCAGGTAAGTTAACAGAACATCTGCCGGCCGCAGCACGTGTCCACGCTGCTGCGCGCGGCGGCCGCCAGCGAGCAGCTGTCGCTCAGCCCGCACGCCTCGTCCGCCGTCATGCGCGCGCTCGCCTCGGCCATAGGCCGCCTGCCCAACGATCAGGTAAGTTAACAGAACATCTGCCGGCCGCAGCACGTGTCCACGCTGCTGCGCGCGGCGGCCGCCAGCGAGCAGCTGTCGCTCAGCCCGCACGCCTCGTCCGCCGTCATGCGCGCGCTCGCCTCGGCCATAGGCCGCCTGCCCAACGATCAGGTAAGTTAACAGAACATCTGCCGCGCGTGCCGCCTTCTAGTAAGTTAACACAGCCTGTACTGTGTGACATTACATCAGAAGGAATAACAAATCAAAGCTCTGCTTAGCTTGGAACTAGATGGCGTTGTGTGACTAGGCTAGTTGACTACTATCACGATTAAAATAACTAGTGCTTGTTTCGAACGTAACTTGATTTATGGGTCCAAAATATACATTTTTTTTGTTAAATATAGGTAAATGATTACAGCATATATTAAGCTTACAAAATGAGCTTTTTTCAGGCGCCATAAACGCAACACGCCATTTTCGTGATGTCAGACTGACCTAAAATACTAAACGTCAAAAGTCATTATCACGTCGCTTTCGATATTTTCGTGATATTTTCCAAAGAACTGCTGAATGTTGTTTTTTATAGTTTACTACGTCATTTTCTAATTGAAGGATACCAATAAAAGCATTATTATGGCCATTGATATGGCACATAACCTAAAAACTGTAGAACTGTGTATGTAGCACTTGGTTTTTAAACTCACAACTTTCCAGGAGTCTATCTATATTGACGTAATTTACATTCTCGTAAGATTCAGTGCTGATATTACTACATTTTCTGTGCAATATTGAATAAATACACGGTATCAACAATCCGATCCTTAAGCGTTATGTTTACAAGATGTTTTACGTCATACCACAGATAATTTCTAGATCATCATGGCCGACAGCGTTAACGTCTGTCAGTTGAAAAACACATTCTAAATGCTTAATTTTTACGGTCTAATAGAACGATTGGGTACAGTTTAAGTACTATTTGAAAAAAAGTGTCGTGAACATTATTATTATTAAATGGAAACGTAGGTACACGCGGCATTTGTACAGTTTGTTGTTTATTCTATTGTGACAAAGAAACTAAAAATGATGATACAAGTGCAGAGTTCAAACAAATAAAAAAATGTTTAAACTCATTAGCTTTATCTTGTTATTTGTAATGTTGTTTGTTACACAATCAATAAAAAAATGTTCATAATTATAAATATTTAAATTTTTAAATAATGTCGATTTTGTATTACTCTAAATATATTTCATAAAATTATTTATACTTATATGTATTTAGGTTAAGGTACTTTGGTGCAGAGTTCAGTATGTATACATTGAATCTCTTTTCATTTAGAAGTAAGTAATTATAAGTACCTAAGACATCAATGACTCTGTGCCAATATACCTTTACTCAATGATTCTTATACATATTCCTCCAAAAATGCATAGCACAAACCTAACAAAAAAATTGACTCTTAATTTGTTTTGTTCCCATAGCTAAACCGTCTACATAACATATCTACTTCTAGCTAACTGTCGCTATGCGCGAAGCCGTCGCCGTTCAGATTGGCGGCTTGTCGAACCTCGTGAAGTCTGACGTGGAGGTCCGCAAGGGGACCTCTACGGACCCCGCCGTGTGGCTGGACCGAGTGGCCGCGCTGTTCCGCGACGTGGACGTGCCTTCTGCACAGGTCACGGACTCGCATCCTTGTGTACCGGCCCTGAGCGATGCCTGGCCGGTGCTGCAGGATGCAATGGACAAGTGAGTAGTTTTGTGTCTCATAGGTGCTTAGGTGGTGATAGTGACGTGTAACGATGTTTAATTGTTGTACACACCCTAAGTGGTCTAAATAGTCCCCCGTCCACAGATACGCGTCGGACGGGCGCGTGATGGAGCGCTGGTGCCGCTGCGTGCGCTTCGGCGTGCGATGTGGCGGCAAGCGAGCCTCCGCCCTCGCGCCCGCCCTCGCCGGACGCCTGCAGCAGGTCTGACACACTACACATCCCTTCCATATTACCATATATACATCTCCATAGTCACCTCCTTCCTAGCCATATCGTCTTTCACACAATCAATCTATCGTTTCTTTAGCCTTAAAAGCCTAGAAAGGCTGGACACATAAACTCGAAAGCTTTTTTCATAACATAATCCTCATTCCTCCGCATCACATGCCCAGACTATGACAGTTGATCATCTATTCAGACTTCGCCTTACATAGCACCACCCGACCCTAAGCATTTTCATCTCAGCTGCATGCTGCTGCCTTTAATTTTTTCCTTTATGTCCCAACATTCTGATCCGTATAGCACAGCAAGTATTACCATAGTTTTATAAATCATCCTATTTAGTTATAAAGGAATGTAGGAGTTGCTAGTTGTTCCCGTGACATGCCGTTGCTTATCCACCATGTGTTAGTTCTGTGCATGACAGTCATATAGATTTCGATCTATTTCTCTGTCACTGAGCCGATAGATTGGAAGAAGCTATCGAGTCTGAATCCATATATTGGAGACACCACCCAAATTTCAGAACATTATATTCTGTCTTTGTTCAGCTGATTTTCAGGGTCCGTAATTAAACTTCGAGAGTCATATGCTCGATTAATGGAAAGTTAACTGGAAAGTTTGTTCGAATGGAAGTTATTGCGAAACAACCTTTTATCGCCAAACGCTACTTCAGAAAGAGAAGTTTGTGAGTTTACTCACAAACTTCTTTTTGTTTCCATTTCTCCAATCTGCTTGGGATCTCAAGTAGATCTAAACCGACAAGTAGAATGTCCGTTCCGCCTTGTCATTTACTTTTCTGGCCTAAGATCCAATTTTTGTTTGGAGGTTGCCTAAGCAGGGTACAAAATCTCATGGTCATCTGAAATGGTTGGTTAGCTTCGACTGTGAGTAGTTAACCTGTTTTCAGGTGACAATGTTAATTGTTTTTCTTTTTGTAACCTGGTGTTTGGTTTAACATTAATGCACTCTTCAGTACACTTGCAGCTTTATTCAATTTCCTTCTAAACTCTTCCAATCTGCCCAAAGGAAGCTGCCTTCGCAATATGCGCTTAGCCTCCAGTTTGTGCCTTACCTATAGGGGTATATTATTTAGACGGACTGTGTGTGTCGCTACAAACATAATAGGGTCGTTTTGCCTGGTGCAGCTGTACGTGGTGCGGCCGCACTCGTGCGTGCTGTACCTGGCGTCGGTGCTGCTGGACGAGCTGGCGGGCGAGGCGGCGGCCGTGGCCCCGCTGGTGCAGCTGCTGCAGGACGTCATGCCGCGCGCCTTCCACCTGCTGCAGCAGCCCGACGGGCTCAAGGAGAACCCCGACACTGTCGACGATCTGTTTAGGCTGTGTATCAGGTGAGAGGTCTCGTTGTACACACTGTACCTGGCGTCGGTGCTGCTGGACGAGCTGGCGGGCGAGGCGGCGGCCGTGGCCCCGCTGGTGCAGCTGCTGCAGGACGTCATGCCGCGCGCCTTCCACCTGCTGCAGCAGCCCGACGGGCTCAAGGAGAACCCCGACACTGTCGACGATCTGTTTAGGCTGTGTATCAGGTGAGAGGTCTCGTTGTACACACTGTACCTGGCGTCGGTGCTGCTGGACGAGCTGGCGGGCGAGGCGGCGGCCGTGGCCCCGCTGGTGCAGCTGCTGCAGGACGTCATGCCGCGCGCCTTCCACCTGCTGCAGCAGCCCGACGGGCTCAAGGAGAACCCCGACACTGTCGACGATCTGTTTAGGCTGTGTATCAGGTGAGAGGTCTCGTTGTACACACTGTACCTGGCGTCGGTGCTGCTGGACGAGCTGGCAAAAAAAGTAGTGGAATATTTATTATTAAAATACAGTTGAAAATATGTTTCCTGAATAATCAAAAATAAATTTCACTTCTTCTAAATATCTCTAAAACTGAAATAACAATATCTTTGGTCAGTCAAAGACAATTAATCTTAGTGTCCATGAAAATATTATCAGCTGGCTTTCACTGTATTTCGTCACTTTACCGTTGATATTTCTGAAGAAAGTTCCCATTTTCCACTTAATAAAAAAATACTATTGCTTGCTCAGGTTTTTACAACGCATCCCGCTGGAGTTCCTCTCATCCGGAGCCCTGCCTACTGTAATGCAGTGTGCAACGCTAGCCTGTAGCCTGGACCACCGGGAGGCGAACTCCTCCGTCATGAAGTTCCTCTACGACTTCGCTAAAGTCGCCAACACGTCCCGCTCTGACAAGCAGCAGATCAAATGTAAGACGACTCACATACAACTTTAACATACTGCTGACAAGGCACAAATTTAACACGTAGTTACACTTCCTATCTACTTTTTAAGTCAATACCTATTTGATTTTTAATATTTCTGATATTATGTGCCATCAAATTAAATTTGTCCTAATTTTTTTTTTTTAAATAGCCTTTACGTAGAGGATAGCCTCTTTGTAAGGGCTATATGTATGTATGTTTCGAATCAATGCATTTTCTGTTTAGTGTACTTTAAGAGAGTTCTTATAAATAAAATTAACTTTGAAAGTAACTAGAGACTGCAATGCAAAAAATTAACTTATCTCAGACCTGGACAAACTGACAAACAAAACATCCTATTTACTTTCCCCAGCTCTTGCCCACAACGCGCTGTCTACCTACGGCGAGGACCTCACATACAGGCTCATTGAAGCTAGTGTACTGCACCTCCACTCCTACATGCTGGCCGAGGTAGCCGAAGTGCTCATGGAGCTGCTGGAGTGGCAGAAGTCTGCGGGAGTCGACTGGCTGCAGACTGCTGTGCAGCGACTGCCGAGAGACCGCCCTGCTGTAGCCACGGAAAAGCAGTGCTGGCAGTTCCACCAATATGCTATGAGGTGAGGATTGTCCTCTATTATAGGCTAAAGACCAACTTGCCAACTTGTTATTGCTATAGTTATTACTTACATTTAATTTCAATATTACACAAACAAGAAATAAGAGTGAACATGAACCTAATACCACTCATTGTGGCGATTTTAAGGATGTATCAATGTTTGTAACTCTTTCAACAGATTTGGATGGGACACAGCTTACACAAAGGCTTAACTTAATAAAAATACTTAGGCAGAATTATCCGGTGGCTGCTTGTTTTAATTGAAAACTAATTTACCTTTTTGTTGTTTCCACAGGGCAGAAAAGTGCAAGGAAATGACTCGGCTGCTGCGAGACTTCGCAAGACTGTACCGATAAGATAGAACAGATTTATATACTAAACAAATTATAAAACCAAACGACACAGGCTGAGACTGAGTGACTAAACATTAGATCTTAGTTCAGTGTAAAAAAAAAACATTGATTTCGATTGACTTTTATCAAATACGGAGACTAAGCTACATTAGTGAAGTGAATGACTAATCGGGTAAACAATACTGTTTATAACTGTTAAAATGTAGCTATTTGTAAAGCCTTAGGTCTGTGGCGACTAGTGATACCAACTACACATAATAATATTAAAAAAATCAATTTTAAAACTGGCAATACATTTTTTTACAATAATCACAGGCAATTTATTAAGTTACTAAAAAGACAAGTTGTGTGTTTGTTTTGTTGTTTATTTTAATACTAATATGGACAAATTAGATTTAATACGAATTCAGTATCTGGCCTGTGATTACCGAAATTTATTAACTAGATTATCTCAGCCCTTTTCGTCGTCCATTATAAGGATTGATGTTATAATTGAGCCTATTGTTATTTCTTTTTATCGGACACCAATATAAGGTAGGTATAAGCCTATTTTACATAAAGTTAGATAGGTAATGTAGGTAGACAGCTGTGTAGCTGAACAATATCGTTAAACATTGTAAACATAGTACATTATGTAGTCAATTTTATACCTGTTTAAAAATGTAATTACAACAATAATAACATTATCATATACATGGCAGTTAGTCTAGAGGATCTAGAGCCAAGTTGTTATATTACACTTCCATGTCCACAGTCGTCACAACCTCTAAGGCTAGTTATCACATCATGTATCAGTAGGTGCGGTTGCACGTCCAGCAATAAGAATTACACCGCATCGAGTTCTACAAGTACACGTAGATTTGTTTTTTCTGGTCTGCTGCATTTTTTCTGATTTGACTCGATGATATGTTGCGTTCTCTTGTAGTTACTGAAGTTCGGAGTAATTTGGGCAATAGACATTAGTGATGAGATGAAAAATACACCATTGTTGAGGCATTAGATAATAATTGTACTTGGATGTCTACATGGTTAAAAAGAAGTCATCGGACCTGCTTTATGCTTCAGACAAACTCCAACTAGGGTATAATGTTAAAAAAATATCATTACAAAGGTAATAAGTTCTCTACAACGATGTGTTAGTAAATTTACAAGTTTTCTTGTTATTTTGTGTAACTACAAGTTAATGCAACATAATTTAAGGTTAGCTCTTTACTTGATTCATGATCAAACATACGACGACGTATCGTCCGGTCAGTAGGTAAGTAACCAATACTTTCGATTGAGGCAGATATATTTTGTTATTATACTCACTTTTATTTTGAATGTGATATTACGCATTGAATTGTAAATATTTATTATAAATGTTTACTTTTACATACGCCTTTTATTTACAAATTAAAACATTACATTTTATACTTAATACTATTATTGTATGATTAAATAATTGTTTAAAATGGAGATTAATACACCAGACATTATAAATTGATCTAGATTACACTATATTGGCGTAACTTATGTTCCTTGCTATTCCAGATAGCTGGGACATGCAACATGCAATTTAAAAAAAAAAGTATTAATTATGTCTATACATATTACAAAATCTAATCAAAGATAACTCGGCAATCATAAAATCCCTAATTCCTAAAGGTCATAAGTTACGCCAACTTACAAACGCCGAAACTCTTTGTGTTACAAAACTATTTCTTCTTACAATTCTTGGGGCTGGATAAAGTGACAAAGCTGACGCGTCTAGGCGCCTTCGGGCTAGGAGCAGACTTCACAGCCTGATCCTTGACATCAGTAACTTTAGCCTGCTTGAAGAAGTTGTTTTCATTAGGCAAAGAGCTTTTAGGAGTACTAGGTTGACTAACAACTTTAGCATTAGTGCTTTTTGGAGTACCAACTGTTGGTTTAGCTTTTTCTTCAGTCTTAGTAGCTTTTGGGGTGCCTACTTCAGTAGTTTTCTCTGTTACTGTACTTTTTATGTTACTTTTGGGCGAATCTGGTGATGTTGACGAGGATTTTGCCCCCACAGTATCTTCATAAACTAATTTGATGTCTTCACTATCATCTATAATCATTATTTCTGAATCTTTCCCTGGTTCTGTTTCCTTAGGCTTAATAATTTCAGTATTACTGTTATCTGACCATGATGGCATCGCCACTTCATTTAAAACATCTATTTTGATTGGTGTTTTCTGTTGTGGTTCTATTTTTTGTTTCTTAGGGGATTTTTCTGGTGCCTTGAATGTGATGAAGGAGTCCATCTTGTTGACTGGTTTGGAGTCTTTAACTTCTTTAGGTTTCTGGGCTTCCTCTTTTGGTGTTTCTACTTGCTGGTCTTCAACCATAGGTTCTGTAGAAAAAAGTTTATGAGAGCTACTTGCAACCATTTTAAAACTTAAACAAATCTGATGAAAACGAAAATTTAGCGCCAGTTACCTGATGCTGCCGCAGTACTAGGTTCTGGAACCACTTCTTCAGGCAGCACTTCCCCTAGTTCTCCATCCGCGAAGGTGATGACGGAACAGTAGCCATCTGTGCTCGACGCGACCAGGGTCCGCCCGTCCGGAGACCACGTCAGGTCTGTCAGTCTAGACAGAGACGTTTTATTGAATTATGTTCAAATAGAACATGAAAGAAATGACATGCTTAAAAAAATAATGATTGCCTCAAATATATCAATTTAAAAATAGAGTAGGCCTTCTGTTGACGTTGGAGTTGATCCATGACATACATTGAATGAATGACACATTATTATAATAATAAGTCACTATATTCTGTAAATTCATGAGAGGAACGTTAAAGCACACACTATTTACATTAGTATTATTATAAGTTGTAACATCAATTTGTTGAAAAAAAAAAACCAGGATTATTGTGGATCCTGCTCCTCACCAACCTGGCTTATTTTAATTCTTAATATTATTTTTTACTATCCTCTTATCTTGACCGGGTGTAGAGACCTCCCCCTGCCTAATGTGAAGATAAAGGCCACTTGCCTGGTGTAATGTATATTGTTGATCAACGCTATGGGTGTCTTCTGCTGCGTGTCGTACAGCAGCACGGAGCGCTTGGTGCCCACGGCCAGCAGCATGCGGCGCGGCGCGGCCAGCGCGGGCTGTGGGCCGGCCGCGCGCGCCGCGTACAGGCGCGGGCTCCAGCGCGACACCAGCGCGGTCTCGCCGCACGGCAGGATGCAGGCCGGCCTGACCAAATATATCACCGATTTTAGAACATGATGACATGAGTCTGAAGTTGTTTTCATCTGGGTTAAGGCTCTCTCTTATCACTTTCGATGCCCAGTTCAAAATAGTATTTCTACTCTTATGTTCGGCAATACAACCCCTAGTAATAGCATAACAACCCCACAGACGAGACGATTGGCGCGATGAAGACGTATCGGGAACCGGCGCAAGAACCCAGATCCGACTTCACCTACGGTTATGTCACCGGCTAGGGGTGTCGAAAATAATTTATGGTCCATGTAACAAACGTTTTAAAATATTCGTTAACAGAATAAGAGTGGAACTTTCTGTTTTCTCTATCACCAATGTCTTATGACTGTTTTCTCTAAAAATGTTTCTTCTAAAGTATTTTCCTCTGTAATGTTGCGCATGAGGTATTATGTACATTTGCATGATTTACTTACACTTTCAAAGAGTAACGTGTGTAGATGTACACTGCATTGATGGGCTTGATGTCCACCTTCCCTTGCTCGGGCTCTACGCGGCCAGCAGGCACCGCTAGCAGTAGGCCATCTGGACTGAACTGAAGCCTCCTGTTGATAAAAATAATGAGTGTTCTTTGCTGACAAAATCTAAATCATGTCATTTATCTAAATTAGGTTGAGGATCAGCACTTTTTGAATGTCAAAATTACATAAGACATTCCCCCAAAAAGCCCGCTCCTCACCATTTCCTAGTGTTATGCTGGGAAGAAGAAGTGGTGGAACAAACTCCCCACACTAAAATACTTTTATGACCACATTTAAGATGGAACTGTCTTTAATTCTTATAGCTCCATGAATAATGCTTAATATGGCAGTTACCTGTAGTATGTCTGCAGTGTGTCATCATGGTAGAGCCGCACTTTGACGTCATGAAGAGGGTGTTCTGAAGGGAACGGTAATATAGCTTTACTGCTGCGTGATGTCACCTTCTTTGTTGTCACGTCAAATGTTCGAAATACTCTGGAATGATAGTTTTAAAGTATATATTCATAAGATGTTGAGTTGTTTTTTTGCCTAATCTGATTGTAAAACAAAAGAGTATAATTAATAGGTCTTCATTTGTTTAGAATGTAGGTACATAAAAATTGGTTCTTAAATTCAAACTATTCCATATAAACAGCCACACAGCTTTTATATTCATATTAATTAATTATTTAAATAATATATTATATTAATTAATTACAATAGGCTTATAACTAAGGTACAGTTATGAAGCCCTTATAAAGGTAGGAACTTTTCATGTATGCATAGTAAATTATGAACTCACCTATCAGTGCTAGCAGTAGCAATCATCTGTCCCTTGGGGTCCCAAGACACTCCTTGTACAAATCCCTTGTGGTCTGTCAGAATGCTGCTATATTTGCCCTTGTTCAGGTCCCATATAAGGAGCTTGTTGTCAACGGATCCTGAGGCTAGGTGTAATGAGTTGGCACTCCAGGATATGTCCAGGACATCTTCCATGTGGCCACGAAGAGTCTGTGGGAGAGTGTGATAGTTGAAGGTGTAAAGTTCTTGAAATATTTATTGAATTTTACTAACCAATGATGAAATGAAATGAAAATGCTGCGATAAATCTCTAGAGCAGCGAGTCTAGATACAGTACAATAGTATCAGTCTGAAGTACTGAGAGGAGAATGCATGCATATTATTTTATTTTATATTAATTTTATGATGTTCTGCTTATAGTTACTGTGAGTGGTTTAATGTCTATTCACTGTAATTGTTTTTTTTTTAATATAGTAAATAATAAAATAAATCAGTACATCAGATGATCATTACTGTCACTTCCATTGTAGAAAAGATGGCTGAAAGTCAAGAAGTATGCAGTGATCTGGACATGTGATGCGATGTGATGAAAAACATGTTGTAAGAAAAGCCCTAGTCATCCCAGATAAGAACAAAGGCAAAGGACCACAGGCCATGTGGTGGACCACCATTACCAAAGATAAGGAACAAGTTCAGGTGGAAAAACAGACAACCAAATACCTAAGACCCCAAATGAAAAGGAAAATGGCAGAGGAGAAGAAGGGGTAAAGACCAATGTATTGCATATTTGAGACAGTTCCAGTAAATCTTAGATGATCTCAGTAGATCTCAAGTCCTCTTCTCCACAAATTATTTCTCTTTTGCAGTGCCCGACAGGATTCATGATTGTTTCTTTAACTTTAGCCTCATTTTAAATATATTTTGTGGAATGCAATAAAGAAGTGAGTACTGAGTATCTTAACCTCACCTTGTGAATAACCCAAGACTCCTTATACTGCTCTTCCATCTGTTCCATGGCTGGAGAAGGTTCCTTATCAGTCTTCTTCCAAATGAATATGATGGCCTCATCATCACCTGAAGCTAAGTACTGGCCGTTAGGTGACCACCGCACCACGTTGACGGCTTTTTGATGACGCGTGAGGTCTGCAGCTACTTCGAGGTTCACTGACCCAGTGTCTGTCGTGGAAATGTACCATATCTGGAAGAACCAATGGGAAACTTGTGTTCATGCGAATAGATAGAGACATACTCGTGAGTATATACTAGTTGTTTCTGAGTTTGAACACTACAGCAAACGTGTAAGTAATCAAAAAAAGAAAAGCTGAAAGATAACACAACCCGAAATAAATTAGTTTATTTGGCGCATTCTATCTACGAGTTAGCAATGTTAGCCAAAATGTTAGGATATTCATTGATATTCGTTCCAAGTTTGTGAGGATAATTATACCAAAACATGAGAGTCAGTTCCTCCCGTGGCGAGTCGTAGTGGTTCCGTTGAATCTGCTTTTGGCTGGAAGTCTACACTTAGTACGGGATCTCTGTTATGCCATGATATTTCTGGGATAGCGAACTTCATATTTTCACTTCAATATTCCACTTTCTAACAAATATATAAGTTCCGATCTGATTCCGATTATTCCGAATTTCCGAGTGTCTGTCACTTTTGGCGCTAAAACATTTTGATCTGTTTGTTTTTAAATTGCATGACAGTGACACTTCTTCAGCAGGCTTGAACGAAATCACTAATTTGGCTTCGTGTAATTTGGCAAAGCTACATTGTAAAGGTAGATGTTTTTTACGATTAATATTATCAATGATTCTACATCGAATTATAAATAATTCATTCAATCACAAAATGAGCAACAAATGTCAACAAGTCTCCAATAATCTTTTTTTAACTTGGCAAGGATACTTTTCTACAGCTTGGCAAAAAAGTGTAGAAACGGAACTAAATTTTTGTCTGTTGGCAACATTTCCAAAATAATGACATCTCATAATAAACAAAGTTCACGATTTCGTAATTTTTTAATTTCGATCACCAAACGTTGATTAATAATCGTAAAAAGTGAAGAATAATGAATAAAACCATTCGGAGTGCTGGCAGAGAGGTTATTTATAAGGTGTACAGGCGATGTCTGGCGGAACATGAGGCCCAAACTATTCTTTATGAACTTCACAATGTTTACCAAAGAACCGCTGATAAGACAGGTATGTAAGAGTTTGTTTTGTAAATTTTAGTTGAATCAAGTGTTAATTGATGAATACAAAGCTATATTAATTTGCTTGCATAAGGAATAACTAGAAATTTGAAACAATAAATGTCGAGCACATAGGTTATGTTTACATTTTTTCTGCATTACTCTGGTATAGCGCGCTGAGACAAATTGATACTTTGGTGACTTGACTTTTAATAAATTTTAGAAAATTAAATTTCTACGTAAATTGTACTTTAACTGCGATATCAAGGGAGAGAATTATTTGTTCTGGCGTTTGCATTAGAAATGTAAAAGAAATTGTCGTGCCATAGTCTAAATCTATTATTAAATTCAGAGAAATCTGATATCGTTCTAAGCACAATCGTGCTGGAAGGAGATAAACAAAAGGGTATTTTCTACATCCGGCTTATTAACAGTATGTGATATTTTTTTTTTACTTTTAATATTGTTAGGGATAAATGAAATATTTCGTCTTTACAGGAAGCAGCTGAACGTATATTCCAAGCTATTACTGAGGAGGATTGGAAGAACTCGTGCTGACATGTAATAAAAATAGAAAAGGATTACTGGAAAAAAAATAACTATGAACGAGGAAATAGAGTGAATAATAATAAATCTAGAAGATGATAGCAGCATCACCTCTAAACCCGAACATGACTCAGATGAGTTTGCGGCCTACGTGTTTGGGGTAGAATATTTAGAGGAAGATTTACTAGAATCAAATATAGAAATTATGTCATACAATGTTTTCTTTTATTGTAATTCCTAAACATTGTTTTGAACTCAGGAGTAGTTACCCAATTTGTTATTTTTAGGTTAGTTATCAGTTGCGACTTGCGTGTCAAAAACACGTCCTTGTTAAATTACTTACTGATTTAAAAAAATAATACATAAATAGAATAATTTGTCTAAAAAACAGCTAAGTATCAAGACTAGGTTGGTACGCTATGCAGTGGCCACGGGTTGCCATACGAAGAGCACAGTGGCGCCTCCATTATTTTCTACCCTTTTTTGCCAAGCTGTACGAATCAAAACTGTTCTCAGTTCTAGAGATTTCCTAGACTGGCAACATTTTTCCACGCTGTCATATCAAAGTTGACAGCTGCTCTTTCTTTCTTTGACGTTTGTTGATACCGTGCTAAACGAACGCCAAAATGGTTTGTGTTTTTAACAATTTTTATCTATTTGAATCATGAAATACGCTAACGAAAACGAACCAAATTATAGTGCAGATCTCTAGTTATGTGTTCAAGATGTAGACGGAGGATGTATTTCATGAAGAACTTTGAAAATTTCAGGTGAACGTACCCAAACAGCGCAGGACTTACTGCAAAAAATGCAAATGCCACAAGACCCACAAGGTCTCTCAGTACAAAAAGTCCAAGGAAAGGCACGCTGCCCAGGGCAGAAGGCGTTATGACCGTAAACAGCAGGGTTACGGTGGTCAGTCCAAGCCCATCTTCAAGAAGAAGGTAAGTGATCATAACCTATGAACCGGGTTGTTATCAGTTGTTCTGAAGTTGATATTTAGGGGTTAATTTCTGTAATTGCGTTAAAACAAACTTGTCTATGTGAATCTGTGAAGATATGCGTCCAATAACCTACAAAAGTGCACTGTTTATACTGGTTGAAGAGAGAAAAGACTCCTTCGTCATTGGCACTTTTTAACTTATTACCTACGTACTTTTAGGTAATAGGTGCAAGTCTAGGTTATAATGATTTGTGTTTATATTTAAACATTGTCAGCCTGCAATATTAGTTTATTGTTTTAGCATGATGGTAGTTAAAGCTGTATTACATTCTTTCGTCATGGTGAAAATAATATTTACAGTACTAACCAGGGTGACCATCTCAAAAATGGTGAATCTGCCACAAACTGGGCTAAAATCTGCCAAAATCTGCCACACTTGGCGCCAAAAATGCCAAAAAAAATGCCATCACGCAAAAAGGAAAAAATACGAATTAAATGAAATTTCTGTAATAACAATAATATTAAAGAATTTTCTTATGCACTACATCTTTTTGACCATGTTTTTAGTTGGTTTAAAGGAGGCAAGAAGCCAGTCTCCGTGTCCTTAATAAACTCGGCAGACATAATAACGCTTTCGCGAAATTTGCTGTTTGGATAATTTGTAGCACCATTCGAGTTCAAGATTTTTCCAAATGGTCCCGGTAGCGGTGCTACTTCCACCTGATTGTAACGTGTCTTGTATTCTTCAATCAAATTTAATTTATCGTAGTTAACTTTAATGAGTAAGTACACAGTTAAGTCAGAAAGGTTTGCATTCTTTGAAGTAATAATTGGATTCCAGGTTTCATACTTACTACGGATAAGTGATCGATTTCAGTGCTGACATTAACTCCTAAATACCTACATGTGTATCAGGGGCAAAGAGATCACAGTGGAGTTCGGATGAATTGAAAGTGGATCTTTGTTTTCAAATAATAATAGACACAATACACTTCTGAAATGTCTTTGATTGCTGTTTAAATACATAATGTCATTGGAATATAGTGTTAAAATTGTTAACTTTTGAAATTGTCATATACCAGGACTTAAAAATACAGTTTATAATTTAATTATAAGTATATTAATTGAAAATTATATTAAATAATGTGATTTTAGTCGAAATCTTTAAAATCTGCCTAAATCTGCCACTTTTGTAAATCGTCAACATAATATGCCACGGACAAAATTTAGGAGCTAAATATGCCAAAATGGCAGAAATCTGCCACAAATGGTCACACTGGTACTAACGAAACTTCTCTTTGGCTACTCCAAATAATAACAGTACCTAATTTCTCAATATTATTACTGTAGCAATCAACTATTCTAAATGTAATACTAGAAACTATTTTTATTCTGAAGCAATTTTTCATAAGTATTCATTTCATCTCTACAATGGTAAATGCAAATATACTTTGAACTGGTTTTAAAGAAGCACTTTTGCAATTCTATGAACCAGTTAACAACTTGAATGCAGGCGCTATCGCTTGCACTATTTTACCCCACAATTGCTAACCTGAGTAATTAAATTACAGGCGAAAACCACAAAGAAAATTGTACTCCGTCTCGAGTGTGCCGACTGCAAGGTGAGATCACAGGTAGCGCTCAAGCGCTGCAAGCACTTTGAGTTGGGCGGAGACAAGAAGAGGAAGGGACAGATGATCCAGTTCTAGGCTGGGAAATAAATAAGTTTAACTAACCTAATGATTTTCATTTACAAGATGTCCAACCAAAATTACCACAAAATGTATGAGCATTTTGCAAAGAACATGATCATAAGAAACTACTTCCATTGTCAAATCATAGCAACGATTTAGTGGGGCTTAGTTTATAAGTTACTTATCTTTTTGGAATAAAGATAAATAAATAATAGTAACAATTTAATAATCTAAGAACCAGAATACATTCACAGCTGCTCACCAATCAGTTTTCTAACTCCTTATACCTAGTATGTGGTTAACTTGATAAAAGGGTTTATGAAAAATTCTGTATTGCAAACCTTTTATTTCCAAGAATCTGGTCTGTTGTTAACATTCTACACAAGAAATGTGGGGGTTTTTTAGTTATCTTGGGATATGCATGCACCACAACCACAGGCGCCTTTTTCTCATAGGGGCATGCAGAAACTACAGTGCGAATTTTACCAATAAATTAATGTTAATAATATTGCCTGTAGTTAAGGCGCAAAATAGTATCTAACATACCCTGGCTTAGTTTTACTGTCATTCAATGGAATTCTTTTATCCCATGTTATTTGGGGTTGGCACTTAGCAGCATTATGTCTATATTATGGTTGATGAGACCTATCATCTTACACACCATCTGCCTATCATACCTTGTGAAAACAAAAACTTCTAACTTTGAGAAATGACATCTATACTAATATTGTAAAGTCGAAAGGTTTGTTTGTTTGCATTGAATAGGCTCTGAAACTACTGAACCGATTTGAAAAATTCTTTCACCGTTGGGAAACTACACTGTCTCTGTCTGAGCGACATAGGCTACTTTTTATCCCTGTATTCCCACGGGAACGGGAACTACGCGGGTGAAACCGCGTGAAGTCTGCTTAGTACATAAATAAGCTCACGACGAATTTTCATACCATGGGGAAGGCAGAAACTATAAGAGTGTCATTTGCTATGATTCATACATACTTCTTTTACGTCCATTCATACATGTAGTCCAGTCATCACGCACGCCGGTTAGGTATGCACTACGCACCTGACTTTTCTGAAGAACCTTACCGATAAGGTTTGTGTATGTCCTAGGGGGAGTCTCCTCCCCCCCAGTATCCACTTACACCTACATTTTTAAAATCATTTTGTTAGTCTCCCTTCATTCATCCTCCCAATGTGCCTTTACCATCAAAGCATATTCTTTTCAATTTGGGTCACAATAAAAATATGAAAAATGATCTTAAAATAATGTGCATATAATTTCTATCAATACTTTAGGACTAGAGGCTGTTGAATGTTATGTAATTGTAAGGAATAGTAAAACAATAATATTGAGGTAACATTTTATTCAAATGCATAAGCAATTTTCAAACCATCTGGTTACAATAGTTAAAGCTATGTTATGCTAAATAAGTCATAATAATAACAAGAAATTCTTACATAATAAAAGTATGTTACCTATCTGAAACAAATACATAAAGATTTTTTATGACAGTTTTTTTAGCATTTTGATACCTTTTATTTGTTAATAAGCTATTTCATATTAACTAAGAGGCCTTTGTTTAGAGTTATTTATTACAGGCAGAGCTCACTCGCGAAATAGCCTTATTTCCCCAGAACCTCATCAAACACTTTAGGGTCCAGTCCTTCTAATTGCAGTTTTAACTTCACAGCCTGAACAGGTACCCCAACTTGCACCATCTTCACAAACCGGTTGTATTCTGGATGTGACTGTGGCTTGCCTTCTACAACATCTGCTGCTTGACTTGGTGCTTCTAGTTCCTTTGTTTCTTGAGCTGGTTCTGCAGCTGGTGCAGGAGTTTCTTCAGCAGGTTTACTGGGAGATTCTTCTGTGGGTTCTGATGGTTTTTCTGCTGATGTAGGTGTTGTCGTGTTTAATTCTGGTATTGATGAGAGCTGAGAAATAGAAATAATAAATAAATAAATAATAATATTCCACTACTTTCACACAACACTATCTAGTTGCAAGCTAAGCAGAGCTTGTGTTATGGGTACTAAATAGCCGATAAACATACCTATATATTTTTATAAATATAAATAAATTACACCCAGACAGAACAATTATTGATCATGCTCATCACAAACATTTGTCCTGGGTGGGACTCAAACCCATGACCTCTAGCTTAGTAGAATGAAGAAGTATATTATAGAAGTTTTGTTTATGTGTCTATGGTGTGGATACCATACAAGGAAATCTTTCTTTGGTTAAGGTTGATGATAATATGCAATAAAACATCAATTTAAAGTGAGATTATACACATTATTGTAGAGACACCAGCACATAAAGCTACCCCAAATTGTCAAGTTTTCTTATTATTTATTTCTTGTTCTGTTGGTTTAAAATTAAAAAACAATCAAATAAATTTGATAAATTGAGGTAAGTTTATGTGCTGGCCTCTATGCTTAATTTTCTAAAAAAACGTTTAGGTTCAAATTTAGTCAAAGCAATACAGGCACAATAAAATTATTAGTTTTGGATCAACATACCCTTGCCTCTAATAAAACCATGGAAGCATTAACTTTCTCAAGTTTCCTATCAAAGTCCATCAGCTTCTGGTCACATCTCTTCATAAAGTTGTTCAGGAACTGCACATTGGTAAGGACAAAGTGGTTCACAAATGCCAATGTCCGCTTCTGTTGTAATGCTGCAACCTGCAATATAAATAAGTGTTGATGGCAAAGAGTTTTAAGATTATTGAGAGATGTGAAGAAATGTCATAGAAATACTGCAACACTAAAAAGATTAAAGATACCGGGCTGGTATCCACAACTCCACGTCAAAGTGCGTATTTTGCGCATATGCAACACTGGGCACTGGGCCCGCGTGGTAGCAGGCCCAGTGCGAATTTGGTAGATGTGACATGTCTTCGAACTTTTTGGTTCTAGGACATGCCGGTTTCCTCACTATGTTTTCATTCACCGTTTTTGAGAGCAGTGGTGGTAATTTATTTCAATTACACAAAGTAATGCGCCTGCTTTGGTTTGAACACACATCTTACTGTTCGTAAGTAACACTAGGTATCTAGCATAATAATATAGCAATATTGAAGCGACAGCGGAACATACTAAACAAGACTCTACTACTACAACATACTACTCTAGACTAGATCAATAAATAAATAAATAGACTCATCAACTTGTGTCTATGTAAACAACTTTCTATCAGTAGTAAACAACAAAGGAATGGCAGCCATTAGTATGATTTCCAGTGTTTTAAATTGCTTACAAGTACCTACTTCGAGAGTATCTATACAGAAACCATAAATACAAATCTAGGCTAGTTTGTATGTCACAGGCACAGTCGATATCTTGATATCGATATCTTGCTAAACTTAGTGTATCAAGAAATATTGTTGTTGAGATTGCGAGTTCTAAACTAAGGAAATGTTAGCTATTATGGATTATTATCTAACCTTAGTTAAGTCTACATTTGCAAGCTCCTGGCTCATCATAGTTTCCTCCAGAGTCATTATTAGGCCTAGTAGTATCTTTCGAAATCCACAATCCTTGCGCCTTCGTGATGATTTACGATGATACGGTAACTGTAGACAGTTAAACCCTTTTGGCAGGCATTAATTAAGATATCAGGCCCAGAGAAACAAATACTTTGCTAACATTTCTTTTGGAATGCTAGTTTTCATAAAAATATCAACATTTCAGCATCACTGTCAGCAGTTTGACATAAACAAATCTGACAGCAACTCTGACAGCAGGCAATACAGGGACCAAAACAAAAACGTGAAAATTAATTCTGAATAGTACTTAAATGGTTCCGCCAATATCAGTGGTTTCTCCAGCTTATCCATATTTATTGAATATCAGAGAAACAGCTATTGAACCGGTTAAAAAAGACAAATAATAATATAATATTGTACCTACATTTTTATTCGTGTGTTAAGTTGTGGCCAGGATTGACAGGCCGACTTTGACTTTAGGCAAACATGTTATGACCTCATCTCATCCTTCTTTCTAGGGTTTCTGTACTGAAGGAAGGGATCTCAGACTGGCTGAGTGGTTGTATGTTGTATAAAGGTACCTATCTTACTGATAACTGCAACGACTGAAATTCCATGTTCAATATTTTTAAAGGCTTAATTAACTAGTAGTCAAGCTAAGTAAAAGTTGAAGTAAACTGTGAAGTGAATTAAAAAAAAAAGAAATATTTGTCAACAAGAAGCAAGCCAGTCTCAAATTTACAATCTCTTTCGCAAATATTATTAAAGGTTATTAATTAATCATTATACACAATTGAGACTTATAAAAATGGCTGGAGAAGTTGTTGTGGATGCGTTACCGTACATTGATCAGGGTTACGATGATCCAGGGGTCCGGGAAGCCGTAAGTATTTGCACATAACCTTACTATCTTTCAATATTTTTCTGTTTTCTGTTGAAGATAATATCTTGGTTTTATTACAGCCCTTAATTTAACGTAGATTGCCCACCATGTGCATTTATGATATCATACCAATTGTTTGCTAACCAGATTTTGTTAGTTTCTAATTGCTAATAAATTAACTTTCGCGATTTGGTCTTCCTCTATTCTTATCTCTTCATAGACTTACGATGTATGACTCCGCTTTACTACACCACGGTATCTTTTAGGCTCTGGCTATGGTAGAAGAAGAATGTCGTCGATACAGACCAACTAAAAACTATCTGGAAAATGCAGGCCCTGAGCCTAGCACAGCATTTGAGACAGCAGCTTTGCAAAGAGAAATGGAGAGAGTGCAGCAACGGTTACCCATGGAACCCTTGTCTATGAAACGGTAAGTAAACCAACCAATCCAAGAAAATAGCTAATCAACTAAAACATCAATAGTGAGTTCAGTCAGGTCACTAAAATATATAAATACTATGCCTCCATTGTTTTATCTTTCGCCACTAGCAGTAATAAAAGAATATAGTCATAAATAACATACACACAACATGCACACACACATCACTAACACACTCAAATACACTCACACACATGTTTTAACATAAAAATATCCCAAAACTATCACCCAATTCCATTTAGTCCCAGGCTTAGCAGAGCTTGTGTTATGGGTACTAAACAACTGATAAACATACTTATGTATTGTAATCACTACATAGTATAAAACAAAGTCGCCTTTTCTGTCCCTATATCCCTATGTGCGCTTCAATCTTTTAAACTACGCAACGGATTTTGATGCGGTTTTTTCCAATAGATAGAGTGATTCAAGAGGAAGGTTTATATGTATAATACATGCATCATATACTAAGGCAACATTGCTAATTTTAGAGGTTTCTAACGTGATATCGTAAATTAACCTATTTTTTTGGGCTTATTTAGCAATTTAGCAAAAACGCTGCCTAAACCCTAAGAGTTAGATCAAATTCATGTACTACAGTATTGTACACCATAAAAAGGTCTACAAAAAAGTCCGCGACGGTATATGTTTATATTTTAGGGATAACCCACATTAACCATTTTTATTGTTTACTTTTTACGTGAAAAAATGGCTTATTTACGAAGCTATTTTAAGCAATACGGCATTAATCCTTATCGAATTAAGTACCTTAAATACAGTGTGCAATTAATATAGATCAATATGGTTCCTTACAGCATGTAAATTAAACAAATATTTTCGGAGATATTACAAATTTAAAATTTGCGTTTGCGGCGGGCAGTTTTTCTGTAGTGTTTTTAATTTAGTATCAGCATTGCACCCGTGCGAAGCCGGGGCGGGTCGCTAGTTACATATATATTAAAGATGAATTACACCCAGACACAGAACAAATAATTGTGCTCATCACACAAACATTTGTCCTGGGTGGGAATCAAACCTACAACCTCCAGTTTAGCAGACAGGGTCACCAACTACTAGACTGTAGGCCAATCAAAATTATTAGGTATGTTACTTTTTGTTAAAACTTTTACCTTTCATCCACAGTTATGAACTTCCTCCACCGCAAGCCGGCCGTCTCAGTGAGCCAACAGCCTGGGCAGAGTCAGTAGACAACTCTCATGCACAACTGTCACATCAAGCTATCAGAGTGTTGAACTTGGAGCTACAGCTTCAGTACGGGACTGAAGCATGGAGGTCGTACCTCAACACATTGCAAGCATTAGTGACGCGGTCACAAAATGTACATAGTCAGTTAAGGTTTGTTAACTCTTCTTAAGAAACAGGCTTTTTTTTTAATTAATTGTAAACAAAAGCTACTTTTTAAGGTGGAGGCACCATTTAAAATTTTCTTGTGTTTTTTTGCAATTTCGTTCAGTTTAGTGTCAGGCTGTATGATGAACAAAATATGTTTTGCGACCGTAACATGTATGCGCTTACAGAATTATAATCATTCAAATCATTAAGACAATCTTCTAAGTTCATACATAATAATGTAATCCCCTTGAATTATTCTTTAATGAAAAAGTCATTTAATTAATTACATCTCAAGTGGATGCCGGCATCCACTCTGTCATTGTCTTTCTATTGTGTCTCTAATTTGACATGATTGAAAGGTTAATGGGAATAAATTAACTTAGAGGGTAGTATTCATGATTTTAATAATTATAACTCAAATAAACATATTTGTTACATTCACATTTACATTTTAACTAACATAATAATATAACTTGACACTGAATGGCAAAATGGCAAGAAAATTTTAACTCTGACACATCCACATTAAGAAACAGGTTTTTTTAAATTAATTGTAGATAAAAACCACTTTTAAGAGGGCAACAATAACTGTCTGTAGTATTGCCATCTTATTAGTAGCTTTTCAGGGTATGTAATTTTTCTTTGCAGTGAAATGAAAACTGAATTTTAATTTATTCTACCTCCCTTATTTGCCAGGAAACAAATAGCATCAGTCAACTGGGAGCGGAAACGGTCACAAACGGCGAGCGGTGCGAGATTACGAGCGTTGCGGCGCCGGTGGGCTCAGCTTGTGTCAGACAACTACCGGCTCGAGCGCGCCATTATGCAGCTCGAAATACAGATGCAGAAAGTAATCATGATTCATCTTAAAAGTTTGAACACACATCAATATCATAGTGGGCGTTCTGAGTACTAACTAACACAGGAGGTCCACTTGTGTTCAATTCCATGATGAGCGAGTCTGTCTTGGCCTAAACTAGTTTTAGTTTTAACAGTCTCTCACAATTTGGATAATCAAAACCTTGGAGTATGTGAAAATTTGTTTATCCAAGACAATATACAAGAAACTGTTTTTAATCTAGAGTACCTATCTAGTAACATTATTCCTAACGGTTAGTTATTGTATTTGCAGGCAAAGGGAGAAGCCACAATTGACGATGGTGAACCAGCAGATTTGGAAGCTGTCAAGAACTTACCTGACAAACTTAACTCTGAAACTGAGAAAGAAGTCCAAAAGAAGATTGAGGACATGTTTGCTGATTAGTTAAAAGTTTTAGTAACGAATGACTGTTTCTGAACGAAATAATATTTTTTTTTCTACGATTTTTCTGTAAGTATTTATTAATTTAAGCAGTATTTTGGAAAGTCGCATCGCATCAGTCGTGTTCAGTTTTCATTATACTCTGAATAAATTCTGTACGAAACTGATTATCATGTTTAATTTATTCTGTTCCTGACTCATGCCAAAATCAAGTATAGAAAAATAAATAAAGGATAAAAAAACGTAGTCATGAATGCATTCATAAATGTTTTGCAAATAGTAAAAACTTGAACGCACAATTTTTGCATCCGAGATCCGACGGTCCGATTGTCATTTGTCGTGATCTGTCAATTCAGTTTTTATTTTATTTAAAAATGGCGGATGATGCGTCGAGCAGTAGCGGTTTCACCGGCAATATTATAGATAACGCCATAAATCAAGATGAGTTGATCATGAAACAGCAGCGTGAGATTGAGAAAGAGGTAAGCCCTAAAAAAGTATCATATTTGAGTGCGAGATAACCTTTGTTTTCTGTAAAATTATGTTACAACTTTGACATTGTGTTGTGTTTGTTTTGCAGATATCGGAAACGATACCGCTTGTGGGTGAACTTGAACCATTGTCGTCATTAGAAAAGGAATACAACGAGGATCCAGTGTACCTGTTAAAAGTAAAAGACTTGTCCTCTAAATATAAGTATATTAGAAGAACGCGGCCGGACGGCAACTGTTTCTTCCGAGCGTTCTCCTACGCGTATTTAGAACATCTCCTGACGGATAAGAGTGAATTCGAAAAGTTTTATGAAATAGCGAAGAACTCGAAAGATATACTAGTCGCCCTAGGGTTCTCACAGTTCACAGTGGAAGACTTTTATGAGACGGTGAGTTTCTTTTCATTATATTTCGAGGTTAGATAGATAATGTTGTTGTTTTCTTACGCCTACGTCGCATCTTTGTATCTACATCGATTCATTTGTACATAAATATTTTGAAGACAATGTAAACTCATCGAAATTGAGACAGCCTTGCAAATGTCCACCATGAGAAATAAATCAATATCAATGTTTGAGCAGATTAAAATACCATGGCTTATACAAAATAATTTATGTAATTATTTGAATCACGCTTTTTGTTTAATAATTTTAATTTTAGTGTGTGGCCTAGACCAGTAATTGGTCATAATCCTATGGTAATAACTATATAACCTATCAACACTATTAGAAACTCAACTTACTGTAGTTAGGCCATATTAGTTATGTGTAGTGTATACAATAATCAATAATACATAGTTCAGTTTTCCTTGATTGAACAGAACATATTGGTATAGGGCTTTTGTGTTTCACTGCATTGCAACAATATATACATTCATTTCACCTCTATATTACCTTTTCAAGGAGGTTTGCATTTCAAAACCAATTTCTATTCAAGTAATATTAACTCTTATGATTATGATGATTTAGAGACAAAAACACTTGTAGAAATAAGAAGTGGACTAATGACTTACTGTATACAAAGTAAGTTTTTATAATTTCAGTTTATGGAAGTTGTCCAACGGGTTGGTGAGCAAGCAGGAGGGTTACCCAACTCCTTGGAATCTGTAAGAGCGGAGTTGCATGACAAGTTCAACAAGCAGGGCTACTCAGACTACATTGTAGTGTACTTGCGTCTTGTCACCTCCGGACAGCTGCAGACTGAGAATGACTTCTACCAGAACTTCATTGAAGGGCCACGCACAGTGACAGAATTTTGCAGACAGGTATATATTGCAACTTATTAAGTTAATTTCATCATCAATAAATAGAAACATACATTTGTTCCATGACAAGCTTACTAAGTGCAGTTCACTATGTAGGTCTTCTACATACAATCTCTACTACACTTACTATGGACTTGACAATAGGCCCCTAATTATGCTTCCATGAGCGTCCACAAAGTCAAAGTCGAGATTTATTTGCAGATAAATATGGTTACATAAGTTCATAAAATAATAGTACAAGTTGCTAACATATTCAATCATAACATAATGACATGCAAATCACACACATTCATTCACATCTCTTAGCACACTCCAATATACATGATACTAGTAGTACCATTATTGACAACTAAACTCAAGTAACATTGAATAAATAGAAGCCTCCAGGTATAAAGGGTGTGCCTGCTTACATGTACCATTCTAGATTATAAATTATAATGGATTTATTTATTACTTGCACACAAATGTACAGGGATTATTTATTTGTTTCTAGGAAGTGGAACCAATGTACAAGGAGTCCGATCACATTCACATAATAGCACTAAGCAATGCACTGAACGTCGGCGTCAGAGTAAAATATATGGACCGTGGCGAGGGAAGCCAGGTGAGTAAGGTATTTATCGAAAACATACTTTTTTTGTTACCTTGCTATTCCTTAATCCTATCCAATCAAGATGCGGATGCTGTAGCCTGTGCCAACGATTCAGTAAGTGATAAACCAACACTGAAAAATTCAAATGTTAAAATTATTGCACCGCATCAAAGCCTGTTATGTTATTCTGGTTAAAACCACCAATTTTATAGGTTACAATGGTTATACAAATTACAATAGGGTAAAACTTGAAAACAGACATCTAAAGTTTCAGTATAGTACATAGATTTTCTTTAGAGGGGGTACACATTTACACAATTCAACTGTTGCCCTAGGTAGGGGTGTACCTAATTTTAAATGACATCACAATCACGCCTATGATCCGCGAAGGGTAAGGAAGAGGTTGTTTGCCAGTTACATTTCAAGTCCCATGTCGTAGCGTGCGCGCCTATCTATATCTCAAATCAAATCAAATCAAAAGTCATTTATTCAAATTAGGCTGAGGATCAGCACCTTTTGAACGTCAAAAATTACATAAGACAGTCCCCCAAAACGCCCGCCCTTCGCCACTTCCTAGGGTTTTTGCTGGGAAGAAGTGGCGGAACAAACTCCCCAGCAACACGTCTGTCAGATATGTTAGAAGAACAGTTTAAACAGCATTGGTAATTAATAAACTTAATCATTTAAATTAAATAATTTGCTACATGCTAACTAGCACACACCAATATACAAGACAGTAGTAATAAGAATAGTAAGTACCGACGTTGACAACTAAACTCATGCAAAAAATAAATTATAACTAACTGAATAAATGTAAGCCTTCAAGTAAAAAGGGCGTGCCCACTTACATGTACAAAACTGGAATACATGACTAGGTCTACGACATTACCTACATCAAAAATAAAAATCTTCCGACCCGGGACCTCACGTTTAGTAGTTACTCTCGCGACTATTAGACCAATGAGACAGGACTTAAAACTAGCAAGAATAGATACATGTTTCATTAACGTCAGATGATTTGTGCTAGGTTGAGCCGGGTCCGAGTCGCGACGAATATGAGACAGAGCAGGGGCCCAAGTGTGAAATGGTACAAATAATTTGAATGGATTAGTTTACTGTAGTTTATACTACTCCATGAGGCGAACTGCTCCGAATCGGCTTGGTTTCCCCCCCCCCCCCATTTCCCATCCCCCAATACGCACGCCCTTCAACACTCCATAGTGTGTTTGCTGGACAGAAGAAGTGACGGAACAAACTCTCCAGCAACATAATTCTTATTAATATTGTCGAACTTAAATTTTATGTTTACTTTTATCTCTTTAAAATGAGGAACCACCCCGAGCAACGTCATTGACCTCTGTTACGTGCCGTGTACCCTGGGCTTTTACTTCTGTTGATTGGCTTATCCTTTCACCACTATTGCAAATTCAAGCTTTATTTTTAGTGCCCATGTTTGCCAGTTTGAGGAGCTAAATAATAACATTCGCACGGGTCGATCGAAGGTTTAAGATGAGTACTCATTCATTACAATCCGTGCATCGGAAAGCACGTTAAGCCGTTGGTCCCGGCTGTCATTTGCAGATCTTTGACAGTTGCTACGGGTGGTCAGAAGCCCGAAAGTCTCGACAACCAGCTTAACCTAGCGGTATCGTGTTAACCCAGTAACTGGATTGTGGAGGTCAGACAGACAGTCGCTCCATGTTTAACACCGGTATTCGGCTGCAGACTTCGAACCGAAAGCCGACCCCAACATAGTTGGGAAAAGGCTAGGCAGATGTTTGCCATAGACACGCTAATATCTCTGTTGCTTTTTATTAACATTATGTCTATATTGCAGGTCATAGCACATGACTTCCCCGAGGGTTCGAAGCCGCTGGTGCACTTGCTTTATCGCCCCGGACACTACGACATACTATATGCGTGATATCGCCCCTCATAACCTCTTACGATAATAAAGTTAATTATCTTACGAAGCCAACTGTTTTATTTACTGCCAGACATGTATAGGTGATAAAATGTGCCCAGTACGCCACTCGTCTCGACAAACAAATTTAACATAACATCACGCCTGTAATTCCCGAAGGGTTAGGCAGAAGAGTACCAGTGAGTAGTAAACCCATAGCCCACATTTCGCCAGTTACTTTAAGTCCCATGTAGATAGAAGGCGAGCCTATTGCCACCACACACACAAATCACCAGAGATCTGAATGGGTAGAGCATTTTCACCATATCTTTGAGCCTCTTCTTAAAATCCTAATAATAATGAGGTTTTATTGCCAGGATTTTATCACCGTCGCCGTTCACACTCTGTTACTAAGTTAGGCCATACTTTCGTCACCATTGAAATCACGTGGCCGCCCTGGAGTTGGGAGTGCTTGTGGCCACTCGCGACTGAAAGAGAATCTATGCGCCGGAGGATACTGCCTCACGACTTACAAGGGTCGTGCGCCGGGAGTTGGCGGAGTGCTCGAGACACCGCGTGATCTTTTTAAGTTCCTCTAGGGCCGAGTCAAACTGGAATGGCAGCGCCCGGCGCGTGCAGAACTACCGACAAGCCGATAGGCGCGCGGCCGCCCACGCCACCGCGGACGGCCTCGCGAGCCTTTCATGCTTTTCAAGCGATACTGGCCTTTTAGGCCTTTTAAGTATTATAGATTAAGTTCAAAATCATTTCTCACTGTGCTCGCCGCATCGCTGCCATTCTGGCGTAACTCGACCCTTAGCGACTGATTGAATTATATTACAATGTAACTATCGGTTGTGCTCCCATACTGGTGTGATTTAAGCTTTAAAGGTCATTTGTGCATACAAAAATAAAATAAAAACAAAATGTCACAAAATTGAATATATTGAAAATTCAATAACCATCAATCATAACAGTACTAAAGAGGGAATGCGGTTATAGAATCACAAATGAATTAAAAATGTATAAAATAATTCTTAACTTTCTAATTTTATCTACAGAAATAGACACCATCGGGTTCTCGCCGGGGTTTCATTCCAGCGAAAAATGCCTTTATATCTTCCTCCTTGACAATCTCTTTTCTGTCTTTAAAACTTTTGAGGAAGTCGAGCAATTTATCCCTCATTTTATTGTACTCTGTGAGAGCATTGATTTGCTGTATCCGGTCTAAAGATGAGAGTGCCTGCATACCTTTTTCGTACTGTGAGGCTCCACCAGCAACATTCTCTTTGCCCAAGCTTTCATAAGCAAACACAGTATCTTCCAAGTCAGTTAGAAACAGTACTTTTAGATCTTTGTACATTGATAGACATTCTCCACATGTACACAGTTTTTGGCGGAAGTTGGACGGCCAGAATGTAGCTCCTTTGTGAACTCTTTTCACATCTATGGGTCTCACACATTCTAACTTCACTTTCTTTGAAGAAATATCATCTGTTAAATCAGTGCTAAGTTTTCGTTTATGTTCCTTTGCGTTTTCTGTGACACTAGGTATGCCATTCTCATCTTTAGAGGATTCAGTTTTAGTTATGCTATCATCTTCATTACTAGTTAGCAATTCAATGTTGGTTTCATCTAATGTTTTTAACTTATCATCAGTTTTATCTAAAGCTACATTTTCATTACTAATACTGTCAGGAACTGTTTCATTTACTTTAGTTGTTTCTATATCATTGCAATCTTTGATTTCAGAATCTGTGGTAGGTTCATCAACATTACTTTTACTTTCAGAGTCATTTTCCAGAGTAATATCACTCATTTCAACATCAGCATTAGAACTAGGTTTATCATCAGAGTTAACAGTGTTTTCCGTCCTTTCAGGTACATTATTATCAGTTTTATTTTCACTGGCGGCACTCATTTCAACATCATCAGACTTATTCTTTTCAGTATTATCAGTGTTTTCTTTACTTTCTGTAGATTCACTGGTGAGTTCTTTACTTTCTTCTGCCTCATTAGCTGTTTGCAACAGTTCATCAATAGCATCCATCACCAAATTATCTTTGGCATTTTCTTTCGCATCTTTTTCAGACTGTGACGTGTCTGGTACTTCAATTTTACCTGTAACACTTTCAGACTCAACAACTGGTTTTTCCAAGGAGTCATCTCCACTATGGTTTGCAGACTCTTTAATAATTGTCTGAACATCTTCTTTCTCTGTGCTATCTTCAGATTGTTCCATACTTTCTACTGGTTTTCTTTCTGTATTTGTTTCTGTTTTTTCTTCTAAAGGTGGATTGTCATTTGTTAGTGCAGTAAGGTCGTCTAGAAGTTGTTGCTCCGTTTGTTCACTTATGTCTGCTTTGTTTTCTTGTACTTTGTCGCTATTACTGTCTTGACTAGTTAATTGTTCCTGAGTCTGTTCTTTTAGTGTTTCTTCAGCTTTCTCTAGCTGAGTAGTATCAGTGCTCTCTATTTTGTTGTCTGTGCTGTCTGAGTTTTTATTGTTTATAGTTTTTACAGGCGATGTCTCATTGTTCTGTACTGGATCAGGTACAGGTTTGTCTCTGGTTGCATCTGATTTATTGTCAGATTCCTCTGATGTGTCATCAGGTTCAGTTTTAACTGGGCTTACAGATTGTTCTTGGTCTATTTTACTTTCAGCATCTAAATCCATTTTACCGTCATCATTGTTTGTCTTTTCGTTTCCTTCAGGTTCAACAGTACCCAAATCATCCTGTTTTGATTTTTCATTTGTTTCAGTAGCAACACTTTCATCCACTATTTTACTGTCAGTACTAACAGTTGCTTTATCCTCACTCTGTTTCTTGTCTTCATTCATTTTCATGTCCCCATTAACAGTTATATTTTCTTCTATGCCATTGACCAATTTTTCCTTCTCTAAATCACCATTGCAAAAGCTATTATCAGCAGACTTAGTACCACTACCAACAGTTACAATATCCACATCCCCTGCCTCTGCAGAAACTGCAAACATACTATAATCATGTAAGAACTCATTCTTTTCCATACAGTTCTTGCAGACCATTTCTGAGTATTGATCATTGGCAGGTACAACAGCTTCCAGATGTGACGCATGGAGCCAATCCTCGCAGATGATGCATTGGATCATGTCATCTTCAATGGTTGACTCTGGGTCTGGATATGGCCGTTCACATGTGCAATAGAGTCCACTGAAGTTCTGGTTGTAAATGTTTTCATCATTTAGGTCAGTTTTGTCCTGGGTGAATTGGCAGGGGTGGGAGTTAAATTTCTGGTTGCCACAATCACATCTGAAGTTTCTTTTGGTGTACAGTTCAATTAGTTCATGGTTCTCATGGCAATTCAAGCTGCAAGCGAGGCACACTCCAGCTCTCTTTGTGGGGTCCACCTTAGCTTCAGTGCAGCAAGTGAGACAAGCATACAGAGCTTGTCTTTTGATGTAGCCCTGGAAACAAAACAAATGACTTTGGTCAGCCTGTGTGCAAGTAACATCCCATGAATGTTGTTCCAAGTTACTTAATAGTTCGAAGATACAAAATTATAAAGCCTGCTAGTTCAGAATGTAATGGATTGATGTGTTGCATATTTATATTAGAACTTTTCTATTAAGATATTTATAATATAAATATCTTTGAATTTGTAATAAAGAACAGTAATATTATGTTGAATACTCAATATCTTTATTGATTTCCATATGTATTCTTACATGGTAGGTATATATAAATAAGATCATTATGGACCCTGTAACCTGTAGGGCACAGCATAAATGGTAGGAGAGGAAGTCTTGCTTCTTGAAAACTAACTGTAGTGTGGACCATCTATAAATAAATAATTATAGAAAAAGAAATGTATGTTACAAATAAATTATGTTACTTTAAACTCTTAATCGCGTAAATAATAGAGACACAATAGAAAGACAATGACAGATGGATCCTCTCGGGTTTAATGAATTGAAAATGATTACTTTCACTCATGTTTATATCTAAATAGCACATCTTGAGATAAGTGGTAAAATTCAAGGATCTAGAGAATATGGAAAGTAGGTATGTTATTTTCAGCAAGCAATTAGAAATTATTTTGTTGACCATATTTAACACTAATCTTTAAAAGAACCAAATGAATACTCCAACTTAACCGCTTTGTTGGAAATGTATGTCAGTTTAGAATGTTGACCTGATTTAAATTAAAGGGAAATAGATAGTGATAGACCATAATCCACATCAAATTACAGTGTTTGAACATGTCTAAACATGTTCCTGGAACCAAAAAGGGTCAGTAAGCAAATACATTAGAGGTGTCTAGACCAAATTGACAACAGGTGATTGTGTGAAATGGACATTTTTCATTGAATTCAATAAAGTGTTTGTAATTTGATGATAAAACATTTGGCCAGTACAATTATGCTTAGATTTCAGAAACCCCATCGACAAAATAATAAACTCTACTATTTGTATTCATAATTTACATCAACTTGGGTGTTGAATATGTAAAACACTGAGTTCCTTTGTAATTCTTGAGCTTCCTTTTTGCAACCGTTTTCTTGGGACTTATTACTAAAGTACGGCTTCTATAGTTGATTTGAGGCAATTTATAAGAATAACTACAGACTACCGGTTCCTCGAGACAGTCTAAAACAAAGTATGAAATTTATGGCAATTCCGTTACAACGTCTATTATTTCCCTACGCCATGTTTGTGAAATTCTTTAAGTTTTTATGGCAAAGGGAAGGTTAGTTTACCTTGGAATAAGTGCAATTCTTGTCGTCAGACGCTCCTAGAACAGCGTTGGCATCTTCTTCAAACTCCTGTTGCTCTTTCAGAACATCCATCATCGTCACAACTTTGTCCCCATCACATTCCGCCATTTCGGCGTCTTCGGCGATATTGACGTCGTCTGTAGCCATTTCTGCACTTATCTAAGGTAAATAAGAGGTGAAATGAGGAGATAAAATATTATGAGAACTACCACGAAAGCCGGTTACAATAGGCGCCAAAGATTATAACGACAGACGAACTATCCGAACCGAACAATCGGCTTCGCTATACGGAGATTTTATGGTTATGGAACGTTCAGTGTTGCAAATGCAACAGTTTACAATTTTTTAAGACTTGCCAGCTGAAAACCGGGAGGAAACAAATGAGATTTCTCTTTGCACGATACGAAAAGATATATTATTATCCTAGAAAATGATATTATAAAAATATGATACATATAAAAATTGGTTTAGGTGTTTTAAAGTTAGCTCCGGGAGAGCTACGTAATTACTTGCAAAAAAATGCTTTCTTATTGCAAATTGAACATTAACTAATAATATGTTCTATAGCTTTTAAAGATATTTTAAAGTTAACTTCCGAGCCACAGCACAGTTTTAGTCCTGAATAATTAATTATATGCTTGTTTCCCTGTGAGGCTGTGATTCCGGACAGTACATACCTATATTATTTTATTGTCCTTCCTACACGTTTTGAACTGTTCGAAAATTAAACCCACACAGGTGTTATACCACTGGCAGCACTCGCTTTTACATGATGTTTTTAATTAAATTGAGGCAAAACAAATTAAAAAATTAGTTAAATTAATATCATTCCATTTTATTCTACACTACTAAAACAGAAAGTAAAATATCATGAAAATCTCATAAGTGTACAAACCACAGTAATTATAGATAATTATAGCAGAAAAGGTACATCCAAATTCTTACGGCCATGACCTACGTAAAGAAAACCAGCTTCTGGCGTTCTTACTTTATGGAAATACATCATTCCGGGCCAGTAGAGACTTTTTATATACACTATCGACCCGTTTTGTTCCAGCGAGAGGTTCCAACAGCCACTTGGAATGTCTTGATCAATAGAGTCAAGAAAGTCCATGCTGTAGTTGTAATCTTGTCTCGTTAGCAGATTAGTATTCCAGCGATGCTGAGGAGATCTGATGTGAAGGTAGGACTTCAATAACTTCGCTTCGGAGGCATTCAAACCGTAATAATTAGGGTTTATCACGACTGTACCATTCGGCTGCTTGATCAACTGTCCTCGAGCGCATATTTCAGCTTCGTCACATATGTTACTGATCGTGGCAGCTAAGCGGCTTTCCTCCTTCATGATCATGCATCTTTCGGGATGGGTTTCGTCCAAAGCTTCGTCTAAAACCTTTATTTTTAGAGCCGGATCTCCTCTAAACGGGAAAGTTGTCAAAAGTGACAGCTGTTTGTATTTCCTTTTTGCTTTAGGCAATAGGCCCCAGAATTTGAAGTCAGTGGTGTAAAAATATTTTCGATCTGCTATAGCATCAGTGTTGATGCCAACGGCGATATGGTAATCAGAATCTACGGCGTAAATCTGCCCCCAGTACTCAATGTGGGTGAAATGATTCTCAGTTTGCAGCAAAGTCAAAGAATTTTGCAGGACAGATATTAATTCATTGCTCATCATCATACCATTAACGTTTATGTATTCCTGGTATTCCCAGAGTTTATGGACATTCATTTTAATATTTTTTAGGATGATACAGGAAGAAACTGCTAAAGAAAAAATGACGTTTAAGTATATATTTGACAGTACAACGATTTATATTTAAATCAGTGTGGCTGTAGCTCTAAAAAAGTTTGTAATAGCTGACTACACCTTCAAAACCGAAGGCAAGCATGAGCAAAAGAATTTCTATATTTTATTGTTTACCTACCTTTTATAGGAGGATAAGGTAGGGGTTGGGGTGGCGGGAATGGGGGGGGGGGGGTCTAGGCAGAGGTGTATACAATGCACACACATTTTGCCAGTTGGATAAGGGGCAAACTTATTGCCATTAATTTTAGACTTAGGACTACCCTACTGTTGAGGAATTTGAATAAAATAAATGAAATAACTCAATATTACTTTGCCCGACCCGAACTGGAATGAAACCCAGAACCTTATGTGCAGCAGTAGCGCTTGCGATGACTAGACCAAAGAGACAGTCAACGTACTATATTTCAAGAACTAATTAATGATCTGGGGGCACGGTAGTGCCCTAGCCAAGACGAGCCAAGCGAAGCGCAAGGGCACTACCTACCTTTTCTCGAAGTGTTTCGTCGTTTTTTTGAACCCTCATAGAGTTGGTTTCCAATGTACCAGAGAGTTCACATTCTCAGGATATGATGTCATTAATAGACTAATTAAACATACATTTTTTTTATGTTATGTGGCGTATTTATGATGTACCTAGACATCATAAATACGCCACCTTATATAAAAACACTGTGGAAGATATCTTTTTTCACTGCTAGTAAACTTTAACACACAAGGGACGAAGTAAGAGGATATTATCATCTCGTATGACAATTACCGACATCAAATATTTGCTGGCCCTCTGTCGGTCGTAATACGTAACTTGACCGCAACGTTAGCCAGTTAATGAAGACCTCTTGGCTGAAGCATTTTGTTCGTGATGGTAGTTTAGTAACTAGTGTCGCAAAATTCTTGCGTTTGAAGATTACGGGTGATCATGTTGCTTGTTTGTAGACTCGCGGGCGACATTTCTTAGAAAATATTGCGAAAGCTCTGCCAAAAGGTGATTTATTGATCGGTGGTTGTTTATTTTTTGTATGTAGTGGCAACTTAACACGTCTGCTTTCTCGAACTATGAGGCAGAGCTGTACGTACGTACTCCCACATTTTGTCTTTTTGTTATGTTTCATGCGCTTCTTGCTGTCTTCCAGACTTCGTAGTGTTATCGGGAATGTTCTATGTACTTAAATCGACTATCACTTAGGTTCAGCAGAAGGTAACGTTGGCGACTAAAACACCAACAGAAGTTATCAGTTCCATTTTGTGGAATTCATTTCATCTCGTTAACATAGATGGCGTTTGTAAGCTTTAGAATAATAAAGATGCACTATTTCGTTTGATTTATGAGTGGAAAAGATCCAAGTTAAATTATTAAGCATTCAAAAAGTATGCTTACTAGATTAGTGAAGATAGTAAGAGATTAAAATATTTTCAGTTTAGCTACTCGCTACTAGATGGCGCTACTAGTTAAGTATAAAGGTTTATAAATAGTATTTTTCGAATACTACAAAAAGCTCTCATTTACAATTTATTCATTTCAACAACTGTTTTTATTAGGTATAACTATGTTTACTTCCAGTCTAATCAGATGGAGCTTACTTATACATATTTTACGTGGAGTGAATATCTACAGTGGGTTGTTGAGTGACCACTATCCACACCCTTAGTTGAATGTTGAGAATTGAGATTTATACGTACCTATGTATTTTTAGTCAATAAATAGCAGAGAGCATAGAGTTTTCTACCTATGAATACGAACAACGGAGTCTGAAGAATTAACAGCGCAAATAATTGGATGCGCAATCAACACATCACTAAGTAGGTATAGGTACAATTAGGTACTTTATATTTAGTTAGAAGCTTTATTGTTATAATAATAATAATAATCATTTATTTCAAGCAACAGTACTCATAGTATTATTAACAAAATACTTACAAACTAAGATAGTAAAACAATTCTAAATTACAACACACATTACATTATTATAGATACGGAGTAGGTGTGATCCTGTAAGAAGGTATTGCATAGTGAGTTGACTAGGGAGGTACCTACAGAAGAAATTTTGTAGATTTCGGTTTGATCAACTTGTCGAGACATCGCCAAGCGGCTGGTCGACACTTCACGTGACCTTTATTTCGGTCAGAGAATCAGCATTATGTACTAATTGCCATACAACGTGGCAATGCGGCCAGTCCTTTGGGCACTTTTTCCGTTGACAGCGATGCGGATGATTTTTTTACTTTTCGTTTTGTCTGTTAATTTTTTAGGTATGTACAGACGCCAGCACATCAACCTACCCTAATGTGTCAAATTTCTTTGATAGGTTATCAACTTTATTGTAAACATAATAAGCTTCATGTTCAATTGGGCAAACTTGACAGTTTGGGGTATATTGATGTGCTGGCGTCTGTATACATAATAGTTACAAGTTCGTTAATAGATATTTGTTTAAGTGTTGGTATTTTTTTTGTAGAATAAACAATCACTTGTAGTTAACTTATGTACATCATTTCGATGGATTAATTCTCGAGGAGGCTACTTTTGATGATGAGCGTTGGAGCTAATGCTGTTTATAGCTAAGCATAGTTTATTTGGGAACGTGACGTGGTTGGAGGTCAAAAACAAGGAGCTTGCTGACCAACTCGTTACATCTCTTATCAACAATCAAAAGAGACCGTTCGCGCCTCTTTGGTTTGTGACCTCGAGCGGCTCGAGCTCTGCTTTGTCTACCTATTGTAAGCTTGATGCGTCGCTAAAGGGTTTATTACACTGCCTATTCAATTTGTAGAACATCTAACTAGAAAAAAATCGGTAAATGCAATCGCAGTTGGAACAGATTGGATCCGAACTTCCTAAATTGTCTACGATTTAGGATAGTGTAATCACGGCATAACAGCTACGAAACTTTAACATCAACCACGACTCCTAGTAGCGAGTGAAATCGCGGAGCACAGCCAGTGTTTCACAAAGACATAGCGGGAGAGAAAAAAACGCACACTCAAAAAGTGTTGTTAGAAAATCAACGTGAAAAAAAAATCTAACAGATTGACAGTTCAAAGGACTATCGAAGTACTCTTCAACACTATTTTCACGTTTATCTATTAAACAATAGAGTTTTAAACACGTGCGTCTATTAACCTCTCGTGAAACGTTTATAGATGGTTGAAGTGCGTCGCGCGCGCGATTCGGCACGCGCTCGCCCACTCCAGCGCACGGACGTGCGATATGCACGATCAGGTTCGCCGCCACAGTTGTACGCAAATCAAGCTCATAGTTGAGTAGAGGGTTGTTGATTCAAGTTGATAATGTTTTAGTGGTTTTCATTGAGAGGGTGTCTTTTCTTGAGGGGCGGAGGGACACGGAAGATTGGTTCCTGGTTTTATTAGAAGCGTTTTCAGGTATCTACATAATATCTTGTAGATTACGACGATGAACGCGTTGAGTATTGTAATATTTCTTTTGAAGACGAACTGCCTTAAAGTCCTACTTCAAAAGATAGATAAGATAGTGGTCGCAAGCGACTGCCGAGCACGAGGTCTCAGGTTCCAACCCCGGGTCAGGCAAATCGTTATTGAGTGTTTCCATCTTGAACTTCTTAGTATCAGCCCGGATTCTGGATTTGTTACCGATTGATGGCATTAGGCTCGCCCCCTTTTACATGGGACTTCAACATAGCTGGCGAAATGTGGCTTCAGAGTTAACAGGCGTGTTGTCTTTTGAACTAGGATTATTATTACAAATCAGTTAACTGTTACTAACTAATTCATTGTTAAAAAACACGAATAATATATGCTACGAAGTGCTACGCGGCTCGTAGCACTTCGTAGCTAGAACAACTATGAACGTAGCTGTCTTGGCATTGCAGTTGAAGTCGGCTCCGGCGGGAGTCGTGCGAATAATGCGAAAGACTTAATTTACGTTAGCACATTAAGCTACCCTAAAGTGTCAAATTTCTTTGATAGTTTTTCAACTTTCAATTGAGAAAATTTGACAGTTTGAGGTAGCTTGATGTGCTGGCATCTGTACAAGTAATTCGGCCGTGTATTACCTACTGGTCGTTCAATAATACCTACATGTCTTTGTTTTATTATTCCATGCCACGACTGATTAGCGACGCATACTCCCAGAGGTGGAAAACTTTCAGCTCACTGGGCATCACAAATGGAACACAACGCCATATGTGGAGGCCGATTGATTCGCAAATCAACATCGCATTGTTTTGGCTCGACACCGGCTGTCTGAACTCCGCGTGTGAACATCAATAAGATCAGAAACAATGGGTGCATTCCCACAGCCGCGCCGCGGGCACCCGCCATTTTTCTTTTATAGTTTTTAATTGTTTTCGGTGAGAGGTTGGCAGCACTGCCCTCGGGCGGCGCTGCGTTCAGTAACTGATACCGTTGCACAAACAAAGTTAATTTGAACGTAATGTTTTTATATTTTGCCATAGTTTATTTTTGTATTATGCAGGGATTAGTGATTTTCGGAACAATTGATGGTTTGTTTAGGGTTGAGACGTTAATATTGATACGCACATCGCTAATACTCGGTCGGATAGGAGGGAAGGCAAGCTTTGTAGTTAGAATAGGAAAAGCATGCCTGATTTAGCTCGAATATCTCTTTTGTGGTAATAAAATGGTAGTCTTTATAGTTAATAATTTTAAGGCAGTACCTACGTAATACCTACGTGAAGATAGCTTCAAATTACAAATTGGCAATTCAAAGTAGGATAAATAACATTCGTTAGCGTAAATTCAGAGATTAAATTTTCGTAGAGATAATAAGTACATCTCATGACACGTCATAATCTGTCTGTTTCAATTTGTAAAATCCAAAAAAAATAACAAGCATCTAACAATTCAGAATAATAGCATGTACCGTTATTACAGCGAAAGTTTCTTTACAAATAATTGCAACAGACAACCCAGAACAATGGTACTAACGCAATATCAATTAACATTCGAAAATTGAATTCATTAACATCTGTCGAAAACCAATTAAGAGTAAAAAATACGTTCTCACAATTAGAAAAATGTAGAAAACGACTTTATTCCCACAATTTTATTATGATCGAGTGGCGAATCTGGCGAGCACACAATGGGCGGGAATATTGGGTGCTTAATCGGCCGGACGCCATAAACAGGGTGTGACAATGGCGCGAATTCCAGATTAAGGTTATTTGTTAAACATGGCGTCCTTTGTGCGAGTCCGCGCGCTTCGGTGATCCGTCGCGAATTAATTGCTTAAGTTTTTGTAAGTTCAGTGATTTTTGAGTACAGCCCTACTAATAACTATGAGAAATTCGTTTCGAGACCTTAAAATATGCAGTGGGAATTGTATTACATCGCACTAGCGTATGCTCTGTGCTTAGGGCGAAGTAAACTTAGATTTTGTTCCCGTGTTGGTATTATTAAGCGATGGGTGCTTTATAAGTAAGTACTTAAGAACTAACTGCGAAATATGAGAGCTATTGTAAAGTTAGACAGGCGGAAGTGTGAAGTGGGAGAATTAAAGATTAAGGGGAGAAAGGAGGGATTTCTTTTGCTCGCGTTTTAAAGTAAATATTTCACGGTCACTTAGGTAGGCCAGCATGCAATATACATATCGGTCAAAGGGGGTGAAAAGAAACAAAAGTTTAGAAGGATATCCACGTAAATTAAAAGTTGTTTGTAACTTACTAGGACTAAAGCTTTTAAATAATTGAGATAATTAGTTTTGACACCTTTACTTGTTAGTTTTTCCTCAAAGGTTTGATTCTATTTACCCCGATTAACTGTAAAAACAATGACAGTTGGTCTACCTGGTCGCCAGCACTACAGCTGCTGAGTATGAGGTCGGTTACATTGAGTTTTTCGCTCCTTTTGGCTTGTCCCCTATTAATGGCGATACTACAGATGCATTTCTGCCTAAAAATTCGAGGATTTTAATGATTTTTATGATGACTAGAGCCTAGATTGTAAAGTTAATGAAGCTAAAGTAAAAATTCAAGCATCGATGTTTTACCAGAATAGCGAAAAAAAAAGGGACGGAAAGTACATTTACCTACACTTGTTTTTAGTATTAACTATTTAGATGAGGATATGTACTTATTTTTTAAAAATGGTTAGGTTACAATCAAATCAATCTAAGTAAATACGCGCATCAGATTTAAACCCATTTAAAACCTTATAGGCTTCAAATGACCGAAGGCCTGAAGGTCGAAGAAACGGTAAAGCTTTGCGTTTAATCTTATTTTTATGATTGGATAAATGATTGGATTAATGATTTCATTGGATTTGGATTTATTGATTTTTTTTGTTGATTGGTTTTTTTTTATTGGAATATTATGTCTTCCGAACATTCTCATATTTTAATCATCGACACGTGGTAGCCGAGGAGAAGAGGCCCATGCACTTCAATTACCGAACGACCTTGTTATTACGGACCTCTCAATAAAAAACAAATAAACGAGACAAAATTCAATGTAAAACATGTAGTGTTTTTATAAAGCTTAGCTCCCAGGGAGTCGCGTGCCGCCCCGGCTCGCACGCGACTGACCGATGATGAACGAGTGCAAGTGTTGCCAGAGCGCGAATAATCACCGCGTGATGGGGTTGCAAGCAAAAATAATTGGCGCCCCGCAGACCGACGTGCGTTAATGTTTTCATAATGATGAGTGCCATTGTCTGTGTGGATTTTGTTTTTGTTACCAGATTTGTATATTTTTTGAGTGACGGCGATGTGTGGTTGTTGTGTAAATAGTAATCGGGTACAATATTTTTGTTCCAGAGATTGTGTATGACGAAAGGTCGCTAAATTGGACTCGGGAAATAACATCGCATTTACATTATTAAGTACTAGGTACATCATTAGAAAAATCAGTCAACGTGTTTTGCTGTCAAAAAGTTTTCTACTGCCTTTAGTGCCATTGTGAGGACTATTGTGAAATTGGTATGCTGATGTAACACCGTTAACATTCTTTGCCTACCAAAACATTAAACATAGCCTAAAATGGCAGTCAAGTAACTTCCCATATATACCAAAACCTTAAGCTGAAACTAAAATACTCGATTCACATGTAAAACACTTTCCAACTACGGCCATGCTACCATTGTACCATAGAGTGTAGACCATAGACCCAAAACAATCCATCAAGATGGCTTCGTCTGTCAATGGCTCGGCGGGAACGCTACCGTTACTTCAACTTTTGTGTTATTCGTTCGATTGTGTTGTAAACTGTTGTAAGATAACACTCAATATCAGGATGTTGGCATGTTGTGGAAAGAATGTTGCTTTTTTTATTATGAATTTATGATTGATAACTTTACTTTGATGACGTTTTATCTTGGAGCGTGGAAACAAGTTAGGTACTAGTCTTTTCGTATTCACGTTTGATTGCATATTTATAGATGTTTTTGATCATTGTCTTGACGTATGCGTTGTATTTCAGAAGGGCTAAGTGTTCTCTCATAGATACAGTGACATTACTTTTTGACAGGTCTGTTGGTCTAGTATTTAGTGCCCTTGGCTGCTATGCCGAAGGTCGTGGATTCCACCCAGGACAAACGTTTGTGTGATGAGCACGTAATATTATGTATTAAGAAATATTTATATAAGTACCTATATTTATTAGTTGTATAGTACCCGTAACACAAGCTCTGCTTAGCTTGGGACTAGATAGCGGTATGAGATAGTTGTGGAATTTTATCCTACTAATATTATAAACGCAAAAGTTTGTGAGTATGGAAAGATGGATGGATTGATGTTTGCTACTCGTTCACGTGAAAACTACTGAATGGATTTTAGTAGCTGATACCCTGGATTGACACATAGGCTACTTTTACCCCTGTATTCCTACGGGAACGGGACCTACGCGGGACGTCTGCTAGTACTATAACAAAAGGACAAAATGATCCAGTGTTGACTTCGTCATTAAATACTGATACCTACTTCCTAGCTCCTGCCCTATCATTAAAAACATTATCGAATCCACGCTAACTACTTTACTATTGCAAGGATTACTAAACCAACATTGCACTGACTGATCTGGTGTCCTCATAACTGTTTGGTTCTTTGCTCAAAAGACCACATCAGATAGTAATCTGCATGGTTCTAACATGATCTGACCAAGATAACGTCTGGACTTTAAAAGAGACTGTGACTTCTGATTTTCATTCAATGTTTCTTCTCAGAGTCGTCCGATAGTGAAACACCGACCTCACCTTCTAGTTAAAGAATATCATGTAAAAGTCTTTATTTAAACCTATTTACAGAATAAATACATACATACATACATAAACTCACGCCTTTTTCCCATGGAGGTAGGCAGAAACTACAGAGCGCCATATACTACGATTCTTACATACTTCTTTTGCTTCGTTTACATTCATACTTGTTGTCATACACACACGCCGGTTGCGAGTACTACAGAATAAATATCATTGAATTTCATTGTGATGTTACAAATAAACTAGTCTACTCGTACCTATAAGTAATCCAACTGTTACTGGGCCCACGATTTTAATTACACCTCCTTTTTCCACGAAATCTATACGCACAAACAAAACATCAAAAGGATGACTTACCATCTTGTATATCTCGTTAAGTTGTTAGTTGTTACTTGTTACAGATAATAAAATTGTCTTATGTGTTACAAATAAAGGGTGCGCCGACATCTGCATGAGACGACTCGATCAATTATCGCCATTGTTACAGTTTTACAATAACTTTAATACGTCGTCGACGAGACGTTTGTGTTCGAGATGTGTTTAGTATACGTTAGAGAATGTGACGTCATAGTGTTGGTGCTTTCTTTTAAACATCTTTTAAAGGAGAATGCCAATTTGTGCCCCAAAGTGTACAGAGATCATTGTATTACAAATACTTATAATAAAATAAGATACGAATTTTAGAAAATAACTAACATTCAATACCAGACGTGGAAAAAAACTCACAATAAAAAGTAACTTTCTTTTTATTTCACTTGAAAGTACCCTCAACATTGCCATATAATATTAACAAAGAGTAAAACAGGGAAAAACTATCTTAACACATACCTGGCCTAAAATGTTAATCATTTGTAAGTTAGTGTAACTCAAAACGTAATACATTATTATTAGTGTTTTATGTTTTCTTATCCATAAATCGAACTGTAATATTGTTAGATTAATAGTTTAAAATAATCTAAGCATTAATATCTAACATTATTTTAGTTTTGTTTTGGCAACACTCAAGTCTTCGATCAAACGTCAAATGTCATTATGTCACAAAATATTCTGTCTACAAATGATACTAACCATAATAGATTTACTTTGAAAAATAATGCCCTTCCAGTGCTTTATAACGAATACACTGTGTATATTAATGTCTGGAACAGATATCTATACATGTTTATACCTTAATGTTTACAATAAACATAAAAATACTTTAGCCGGTAGGTACAAAAACGGTTTCTTTAAACCTTTATAACTTTTGTCCACGACTGCTGAGCAATATGCGCCTTTTATACTTTTGTTGTAGAAGATCTTTACTATTAAATTACATAGATTTCATTTATGTACAGCCTGGGGCACAGGTTCATACAATTTTTGGCATTGTCTTTTGGAAGGCTGCCAAATTCTTGTATGTTAGATAAGCTTGTGAATGTCTGTTGCTTATGTTTTTCTTGGTTTGCTATCTACGATTCAAATCGTTAGTACTTACCTGTGAAGTTTAGAAATTAATTCAAATTGATACCTACTTTGTTACTTGACTTTGTTACTTGGTAGGTACCTAAGCGGATTCTTCAGGAGGAAAGATGTATCAAAGACAGTGGGAACCTTACAGTACCTTACCTTATTTACAATAGTAGTGGTAATAATATTTAGTATCAAATATTAATGGTAAACATGCAAAACCATCGCGAAATTCCACAGCATAAGCTAAGTGTGTTTTCCTCTTTCTTCAAGACCCACGCTTCACACTTCTGCACTAAACCAATTTCAACTTTAGTGTTCCATTTTTAAATTTGAATTTAGAATCCTTTGTGACGTGGACAGGTGCGTTCGGAAACCGGGCCAACCTCCCACTGCTTGGCAACAATGCGACACTAGTCGTTCACAAAGCAAAGTCGCGCTCCCATTCAGCCTCACGTGTCGCAAACGACTTAATTAAATCGGATACATGTAAGAATGTGGGCAGATGATTTATACTAGAATTGATGGCTTCGGTACTCTCTGGAGGCTTGTTTTGCTTACTCTTGAGAAAGCTTCCTAATATTATTCTCACGTGCTTTTGTATGCAGAAATTGATCTGAATAAGGATTTAATTGTTAAACGGTGCTCTGATTATGGATTTTATTTCGTTGTGATGTTGATAAAAAAATTAGGTATAGGTATTTTTGAATGGATATCAACAAGAAAAGGGTCACTGTACCATAACAAAACATCGAGTCGAGTGTGACAGACAGATGGTTAATAATAATCACTAAAAACTACAAAATCCTATCTTGAATGATGTCCAAACTGGCCATAACGTTCTCAATAATATTTGTTCACAAGTTTGTAATCCACACCGACTATTGTCGGCCGGTCCTTTCTATAATCCGCTTTGCTCAAATGCCATTTCCTGAATAGCGTTAAAATCGCAAATCCGTCACATTCGGACAATCAAAGAGCGAAAACGTGCGACAACCTCAACAGTACTCGTAAGCAATCGTTAGTGGTACAATCCCGACCCCCCGGAGACAAATCCGATCGAAACTGCAAAAGGAGCGCGATAAAAAAAGAAAAAAAAAACTTTGGCAGAATGGACACGGGGCTATGCTTCGACCTACGACAGATGTTGAAAAAAGTTTGGTATGTAGCAATCTTGTTTATGGCGATTTGAGGGCTTGTTTTGCAAATTGGAAGAAATCGAGCGGTGAAGGGGTGGAATTATGGGCATTAAGTGCGTTTAGAGGGTTAATAATTTACCCTTCGTTGTCAGTGTAATGTAGCTATACCTACGTATTGATTTCTGTGCAGTTAGTTTCCGAGGAAGGAAAATCGATACCAATTAGATTAAGGTAGGAATTTATATGTTTGATTTCTTGGACAGTAAGTGTATTGTTTCTAACGATGGCTTTGAATAAACTGACTCTTTGTTCCAAGCCCATACATTAATGTTTCAATTTAAAGATTCGTTTGTAAAACCATTACCTACTTCCATAAAATAAATTGTGAGTATAATGTCGAAGTAAATGGCCCAACACGTCGAGCGAAAGTATCGTTAAAATTGTAGGTACGTGTTTTGTACAAACTAAAGCAATTACATTCGTTGCCATGTTGACCAACATAAAGAGCGATATAAAAATGTTTTTCTCGACACCTGTCACGGGATTTTTACCCTTAGGCAGGTATAATATTTGATTCGAGTAAGTTTATTTTCGGAAACATATCCATCATTATTTTGGACAGAACGCGGAAAGGGGCACTTTTCTTAAATATCAGTTACCATGGACATGCAGTTGTCTGCACATACCCGTACAACTTCTAAACAAACGAAATATTGGTGCAATTTCTTATTCTGTATGCAATATCTTCCATTAGATGTTGACAGATTTGTACGAGGTCAAAGAAAAACATAAAGTGGGCGCTACACGTCTACTTTTATTGTTAGACTACTTCGCAATATTACTAAGAAAACTTTCGCAGCTTTACTGCAACTGTACGCCATTGTACGAAATAATCAGTGGGCATTTACAAAAAGGTGACAAGTTAAAGAGTATTTAATAATGAAATATCTGGTACACAGCATCTGCTCGCCAATAATGGAGTTGTTTTTTTCGATCTTCTGTTAACAGTTTTCCAATGGCGCCTTCGTGGTCAACATGCCGCCGACATTTTGAACACCTGTGCACGTGCTACAGATGAAAAAATGGCGGCGAATAAAGGTTAGTGGTACGATGGATTTATTATGGGTTATATGTAAAAAGGTGTAGATAGGTTACCTAAACTACATTCGATTTTCAAAAAAGAACGCACGCACGTGTTCCTTTACGGCGCGACGCAACACTGAGGTAAAGTGTGGCTAGTTAGCCACATTTTAACGAGCGCTTATAATCTATCTACACCTTTTTACTTAGAATATCACTGGTTATAATAGTTCTACTTGCACCCCATGAAGTTTGACTTCTTTTAGTTAACTTTTATGATTAGAACACATTGATACCTTACCTTCGTTAAAAAACATACCTAGCTATTAGTTTCAAAGCTTCTACTTGCAATTTAGTACGTAAAAAGGTACTTACTTGAATTTTGACTAAAATACAGACTTGAGCAACTTGAATAGGTTCTGCGTGCGATTCCAAAATACCAAACACATTCTTTTTTATTATTTATATGTTTACCTAATGTACTCTACAGTAATAAGCTTTTTTATATTTTATTCCTAAATATAAAATACAATTTATAACTTGTTTATTTAAGTGTGTATTCAAAACAGTCACTTTATGCCCCACTGGTCCAGGTGCTGCCTACTTCAGTTATTTAAAAAGCCACTTGAGTTACGAAGTTTTAATAATAGAAAAATAACGATGAAAACTAAACCCTATTTAGTCTTTTTAAGGTATATAAAAACAAATGTAGGTAAGTACTTGCTCGTGTATTTAAAAAAGGAACGCGTCCTCTCAATTAATCGGTTAAGTTTAAAACATTCGTCGTAAAACAAAACAATACCGCAATTACATAAAACCTCTTTACCATTGTTCTATTAGTTGCTCAATTGACCGTCCTTTCACAACATTTCTTTTATAAATATAAATGGTATTCTTATTTTAAAAATAAAGGGAATATTTTTGAAGTGCACTTGTGTCTAACAAAGGTGGGGAAGCATCTACTGGAAGCCGGAACGTTATCCGAGAGGGCCTGGCTTCCGCACTCTCGCTTCCGCGCTCAAGAGGCAATCCAACATGGCGGCGACAATATTAATCAATATTTCAACAACATTAGACTCGCCGGAGAGCGCCTTCTTAAGATGAGACACCTACTTTGCTGAGTTTCATTTCGTGTTTAGCTGGTGTTATGTCGATCTGTCATTTTGTGTGTTGGATTTTGTTCCCCTTTTGTTTACGTTTGAATTTGGATTATCTCCTCATCTGGTTTGCTTGGTTAATGTTGGAGTCTACTTTGAACCTCAGAGTCTTTTGCAACAACTTTTTCAATAACATAACATAGCCCTTCCTGAGTAAGCACTCTCTGGCGTATTGAATGGTCATCTATCGAAGAATCAACCGTTGTGTAATCTGAGCTTAGCCAGAAACTCTCTCTTAGTAAATTTAAAACAACTTTATGAAAGATAAATCTTTGGGAAAGCCTTCAGTGGCTTTGTGAGAGCCAGGCCTTTTAGTACCTAAGCATGTACCTTTTTTGTTTCCTATCTACCTCATACGTTGCGCATAAATAAAATTCAAGCTTTTAGTATTGGACTCATTACTCAATCTTACCAAACACAATGGATATTTCTCTCGACATTCATTTCCAATTTCACAGAACACAGTAGCAGTTACATTAAGCGAGTGACTCTTTTATGCGCACTATTTGCCCAACTACACACGAAAACGCAATAACCAACCCTTTCTTCCATCAACTTAAATTCGAATAAAAAAATAACACACAACAATAGAATTTCAAACAAAACGGGTTTCAACAAATTGAGCACGAATGCGCGAGCGCAACCCGCGGCGCTTCGCCACTCGCGCACCAGAGGGCGCCAGGGGCGGGTAGACCCGCACTGGGCTGGGCCTGGCTGGGTGCATGAGACCAGATTGACATCATGAAATCGAAGTGTGTTAAAGGTCTACTCCGAACAATTCTCATAATTCCAAACTTGGGTAGTTCTTACTATAAATAATCGTTTATAAATGAGGAATAAGAACGTTACCTATAGCGCTTTCTATCTGTAAATATATTTGTGCTTTAAATATGACTTACTCCTTCTGAACTTTTATGGAGCTTCTGTGCTTATATGCTTTGTGGCTAAATAACTGCTAATGAGGGTAGACAGAAGTGAGGGTTTGGGTGTTAAAAGGTGTGGTCCTTTGTTTGTCCTTAGCTTTAGAGAATCTGAAACAAATCAAGTTGATGGAAGTTTTGTGTACCTAAATTTTACATGAAAAATAAAACAATGTTTCTTATTAACACCTTTATACCATATTTAAAGCAAATAAAGACTTATCTTATCTTATCTTATTAGGAGACTCTTCTGGTATTCAGCCTTTACGAAAAAATGTCGTATTGTAGATGCAAAAAAATAGAAATTTAACTTTCAGAATGTGAAAATATTTTTCCTAATATGCGTGACACGAACCTCTAGTCGACTACAACAAGCTATTTGGCGTGTTTCAAAGGACAGTAACACCTCTCGACACTGTAGGGTAAGAAGAAAAAGAACGAAGCAGCAGTAGAGCTGTTAGAAGTAAGTAAGAATCTTAGCAAATGGCGCTCCGAATAATAATAATTTATGTACTTGCCAGAAACACGGAACAAGGTTGATACAATAAGTTTAAAACAGTTCCTTATGTCTCGCTACACACACAGCACGCAACACAGCAGCATGCAAAATAAGATAAAAATGCCTGAGTTTATACATGTAGGCACGTATGTGTAAAATCACACTACGAAGAGCCGCTGCCAGTAGCGTTTACTTCATCGAAACTTTAAGTCATCCCTTCTATTTACGTAAACCCATCTATTTTTAAAAACAGGGCCAATAAGAAGCCCCATTCTCTATCAATATCAACATTGTACGCGACGGAAGCCCTGCGATCTTCAATCAATGGAAGCTGAACAAGCGACCGACACCCAGCTCTGCTCCAAAAACAATTGTATTTGTTTAGGTAAGTGAGGGGCGCCAACCACCCCTTTTAGTTGTTGTTCTGATTATGTACGCTCTTTTAAATAATTAGGGCTGAAGTTAATACTGTACTGGTTCGATGTAGCAAAGAGATTTAAGACTAACTACAGAGAAAACATGCGAAGAAAACCTTAAGGTAGACTGGTAGAAAATGTCTAAGGCATGAAGTCCGCCGTTGTACAGTTTTTATTTACTTGTGCATAAAGCTTTTATAAATAAATAAATAAAAACTGTGATCTCATGTCTCACTAACGTCATAGATCTACGTCATAAATTAAACTCATGGACTTGTATCCACTAGAAGACTAGTATCGGATGTAAATTTCGTTATGTCCCGCCTACAGTTAGTGTTGAATGTCTTTGGTAAGAAGTGAGATTAGCTAGCACTATGCTCGCGACTCCTTCAGCTAGCACTATGCTCGCGACTCCCTCAGCTAGCACTATGTTCGCGACTCCTTCCGCGTGCATTCCGTACTTTAACATTCCATCTACTTACCAGTTTAACCAGTTACCACCTCTAAGTTTTGAAAAATAATATCGCCTATGACACTCACAAATAATGTGGATTTCTATTCAAATCAAATCAATTCATATTCATTTCTGTAAATAGGTTCACACAAACACTTTTACATGTAATTTTTTAACTAGAAGGTGAGGTCGGTATTTCACTATCTGACTACTCTGAGAAGAAACACCGAAAGAAACTCAGAGGTCGCAGTATCTTTTAAAGTCCCAGACATTATCTTGGTCAGATTATGTAAGAACCACGCAGATCTGTGCCTGAAATGGTTTTTTTTTGAGAAAGAACCACACAGATATGAGAGGACCTGATCAGTCAGTGCAAGCATTTGTCAGAAATCGTGAGCGCAATTTGGAACTTGAGGAGCTCCACGTTCTGACGAACAATACCAAAGAAAGAACATTTGGTAAAAGAATTTTCGAAATCAGTTTTGTAGTAGAGTTTGTAACGAGTTGTAGATGGTAATCTCTGGGTTACTCTATTTCTTTATAAAATTAGTTAAGATTATATTATTTCGATATGCCTCTCATTACCCCAGACCCTCGAAAGTCTGACAACAAGTTTAACCAGAGGGTATCAAGCCACTAGATTGCGATGGTCAGAACAGATAGGCAATCGCTCTATGTAAATCACTGATATTTAGCTGCATCATGTTAGACTGCAAGCCGACCCCAAAATTGTTGGGAAAAGGCTAGGCAGATGATGATGATGGTGATGATGATGATGATGATTTCAATTTAGCATTTTCGTGTTGTTAATTAGGTACCACTATGTCATTCAATTCCAAAACCGAAGCTTTTAACGGATCTCTTTCAAAATGTTAACGTAAAATCTTTGTGCAGTAGGCAGCGTTGTGAGATGTTTTTCAATTAATGTCCCAAGAAATTGTTGAAGGTATCGAACAGTACTTAAAGTTCAATTATAACACCAGCTTAATATTGTCCAGCAGTAGAATGACCTCTATGGATTCAGAGATAGCACGAGAATTTATTACGACGCTTACACAAGGTGAGTTAGTTATTTGAGCTTAATATTGATTATAAGTCTAGCATTTCCACGCGATGTTTTCCGATAGGTACCGATGTCAGAGATAAACGTTAACAAATAATAACATTTCAAGTTTGAAGATCTGTTTTACTTATTCTTAGAGCCTAAAGACAAAACTCACAAGAACATAGAAGTACCCAGTATACCTAAAAGCTTAAATCCAAAGAGTGTTCAGAAAAACATTCAGATGCGATTTTGACAATTCAACCAACAATTTGAAACATTGTTTCGCACGTTCTCGCAGTCGCACAGTGGGGCGGGTAATTGCTCCAATCTGGACAAAAACACGCGCGACTCGTCGTATTTATTTATTTACTTAGTATTTACTGGGAAACAGTAACGAGTGCCGCTGCTTCCACTTTCAGAACAGTTTTTTGGCAGCTTTGTGTCGGTTTGGCGCAGCGGGCTGCTTTTTGTTTTAATTATGATTTCGTGACTCCGTTTTAATGAAGTTTGGAAAGTACTTAGTACCGCTGATGCTGTGTTCATTAGAATAGACGGAGACAGATCAGCTGCTATCAAATCTTAAATCCTCACCAGTATGTATCTTTTACAAAAACTGGAACTTATTATTTTGTCCAAAACAAAACAAAAATGATTTACATCTAACCACATTATGATTATTAATTAAAAACTACCTTTTTTTAAATCACATTTGATTTCTATTTAGGATTCATAATTTCTTCAGTCTAAAATAAAAACAAATCGTCAGTAAAAAAAGTAGAAATTAAGTACATACGTAAAGTCGACAAAAAAATTAACGGTAAGTATTAAGTTTTAACATTTAAATACTTTATTATTTTCAATGGTATTAAAGTAATGAGATTTTCGTGTGTAATACATATGTGCGAATATCTATAAAGCTTGTAAATAATAGTAATAATATTTCCAATGGTTTACATGCGTTACAATGTATCGGTTGTTAAATATTTGTCGCGCGCCACTAAACACGACGGCGGCCGCGCGTGCTCTCTACTGCAATCTTGTGGATATGCTTTAGATGGAAATATGGACAATCCATGCTTGTGTTTTAGTAGGAACTGGCAATAGGGGTTTTTTTCATAGGTAGAAAGCCAAGGTTTATTTATTTGTCAGTACTTTAAGCCCACAAATGTAGGTTTAGAAGCGGATTTAATGTCAGTGGCATTTTCTACCAGTCAAAACAGTCAGGTTGGGTTAGCTCAGGTTATAGGTATTATTATAATAAATAATAATAAATAAATATTCCACAACTTTTCACACATCGCCATTTAGTCCCAAGTTAAGCTTGAGAGCTTGTGTTATGGGTACTAAACAGCTGATAAACATACTTATATATTTCTAAATACATACATATTATAGATAAATTACACCCAGACACAGAACAAATGATCGTGATCATCACACAAACATTTGTCCTGGGTGGGAATCGAACCCACGACCTCCGGCATAGCAGTCAGGTTCACTAACTACTAGACCAACAGGCCAGTCTTATTGGTTGTCACAGTAAGGAAATATCTCAAGACGCGTCTAGATTGGTAGGTTCAAATGTTAGAACGATATCCTATCTCTATCTAAGGAAATTTAACAAGTCCATGATTGATTACAAAGTTAAGTTTTATTTTCAAAATATAAGTATGGCAAGGTTCATGTGGTACTATTTGCTACTTTGTAGAGAGATCTAGAGAAATAGTTATCTAAATAACTTAATTAAATATTTTCAGTAGTTACAGGATTTCGCTAGAGTCTTCTGTAAATATACTACTACTTTCATCTACTTACAAATACCGACTATCTCACGATCCCACCAGACACGGTCCCCCTACTGGTTCGTATCAATTGGCTCAATCGTGGCACAAACACGCGCCGCGGTCGCGCCCGTCCTACGACGGCTATCACTCTGCTCACCCCCCTTACATAGAGAGCAGACGCCTGTTAGCTGCAAATAAAAAACAATTTACACTTGCTGTACCTATGTAGGAGAGAAGGGATTATTCTTTCAGAAGAGTTTGAATAAATGTACCTAATGTTTGTGCTTTAAAACTTTTGCTGGAATCGTAATACGACAAATTGTTCAGAAATGGTGAAGGGAACTACTGGTGTGCACTAAAGTTGATGCCAACCAGCCAGTTGGTTGTTGTTGTTGTTGTCGTTTTTATTGACTCACGCTAGTGTAGAAGCCTCACCTCAAACATAGAAGGCACGAGCATAGTTAACTAGGTTTGCTTTAAGTATACGTCCAGGAGGCTTAGCCATATTACAAATTCTATTTCTATTAAAGAAAGAAAATGGCGTATGTGGAATCAGCTGTTTGTCAACTGTCAAGGTGTTAACGAGTAGAATTTGTAATATGGCTGAAAATACACACACACTTGACAGTTGACAAACAGCTGATTCCATATATTATGCCATTTTCTTTCTTTAATAGAAATAGAATAGAAAAAAAATTTGTAATATGGCTAAGCCTGCAGGTTACCTCACAATGATTTCTTTTACCCATGTCTGTAAAGTCTGTAACTGAAAGGAGGTCCATCTGGGAATTGTATGTCTTCGAATTGAATTGTATTGTACATGTTTGGGTTATTGTTTTTCATTTTCATAATTTAAATTATGTTAATTAATGTAATTGTAATTGTGCTGTTTTAATAAATAAAATTAAATAAATAAAATCTAAAGCGAGCTCGTGCATGAGAAGGCACTATCGCAACAAAAAGATACTAGGGCTAGAGTCGCATGTCTCACCATCTTCAGTATCAAAAATAGACGGTAGAGGTGGAATGATGAATATTGAAAATTTTTCGTACCAATATAAGTATTAGTAGGTATGTTCACTGATCCTACACCTAACGTTATCTCCGCAAACATCAGTTCAAATCGTTTTTTGTTTTTATATAAAAAAGATTGACTCATAGTCATTCTCATACGTGTTTGGTAGCGAGTATGTTTTTTACTGAATCTTATTTTGAATTAATAAATAATATTGTGATTTGTGTTTTGCCGTTTATTCGTTGCTTCTGGGCTAACTAAGTTTGAGATCGAAGTAATTATTAAAGTTGGTGTAATTGGTTGACCAAATAATTTATTCAAGCGATTTTAATGACAGCCTAGATCCTACGCGGCAGTTACGACATTACAAAAGTGTGCGAAATCTCACTAGGTGCTTAAATTAGTATCATAAGTAAGTACCTATTTTTAACCGACTTCGAAAAAGGAGGAGGTTCTATGGTCGTGTGTATGTTTTCTTTTTATATGTATGTTATCTGATTTCTATAATTAGACTTTTAATTGCACCCGAAAACAAAAATATCAAGGTAAGTAGGTAATAGTTTTACTTCTAACTTTGGTATTTTGTTGATCAGATTTCGTATGTGCCAACGGTTTCAATCGCGTTAATACTGTACATTTTGTCAACTCTTCGTAAACAGTAGGCGCTTTTGTTCTAATTAAAAGTTGCTTACTCAAGGCAACCCACAGGTATCTAATTATCTATGCAAAATTTCATGATCATGGGTTTTGTAGATAAGGGGTCAAAGCGTAACAAACAAACTCACATTCCCATTAACAATAAGCTAGGATCCTATCAAGAACTCTCCCAATTCATTACAAAACATGGGTCTTTCATATCTTTCATGAACATTGAACGTAAACTTACACTCGCCTCAACAAAAAAGCTTGAGTACACACATTCTAAATCTAGCTGTATACCTGCCTGGTACATCCTAAGCTTCCAGTCTACCTATACTAGTCTAGATCTAACTCTTCGTAGAGGCGAACGACAAAACAAACACAGAGACACGAGGGGGGCGTGGCGCGGGGGCGGGGCGAGCCAGCCACCACACAACTGTTCTGGGAAAATCTCTGCGAAATTGCAGACTATACAGGTTGTTTTTGAAATCATGTGTAAAATTTCTCCTACCCTTTTGCCGTGCCCTACAGGGTCCATAATGATCTCATTAATAAACTTACCACCTCAGAATACATGTTATGGAGAGCAATAAAGATATTTTATTTCTATTTTATTTATTCGGGAAAATAAACGGTTATAGGTACAGACGCCAGCACATCAAGTTACCCCAATGTGTCAAATTTCTTTGATCGTTTTTCAACTTTATATAAAACAGAATAAGGTTCATATTCAATTGGGAAAATTTGACACATTGGGGTAACTTGATGTGCTGGCGTCTGTATATTAAAATCTAATCTAAGTTATAAATATACAAAGTTACGATAACCTACGATATTTTCCACAACATATTAAACGTTATATTAGTGTGCTTTCAAACATTTAAAACAGACAAGTAATTAAAGGTAAACTTAAACATAAACGGACATGCCAGACAACATATAATTATATTATTATTGATTGAGTAATGAGGATTTTCATAGGCTGTTCTACCCATGAATTTGAACAACTTTCATTATTGGACCAATTCGGAAATCGCGAAAAAAAACAACAGTTGCATACTTAGGTACAAAAGTTTAACTCGACCAAAATTTTCCCTGAAAATCCTCTAGATACTCAATCAATATCTTTACTGCTTTCCACAATATGTATTCTTCGGTGGCAAGTTTATAAAAGAGATCATTGTGGACCCTGGAACTTTGCCCATGATTTTAAAAAACACCCTGTAGAGCTTAAGATTTTAGATATAGGATGTGTTGGAGTTATGCACGTAATGTAGGTAGAATGTTTATACTAACGTTAAATTAATGGCGATCCATGGAAAGTCAGATTTGCGTCGAAGTTTGTTGACATAAGTTGGTTATTAGGTACTGGGGAGTTTGTTCCGCTCCTTATACCCAGTAAAAATACTGGGAAGTGGTGAAGGGAGTTTTGGAAGACTTACTCATGTATTTTTGACGTTAAAGAAGTGCTGATTCTCAGCCTAATACGAATAAATGAGTTTTGATCTCACGCTTACTTTACCTTAAAGATTTGAATTTGGGATTTTAAACTCTTGTACCTACAAAATCTCTTGCGGTTGTGTAGTTGAAATGAAAATGAAAATGAAAAGTCATTTATTAAAATAAGGCTGAGGAGCAGCACTTTTTGAACGTCGATATTGCATAAGACAGTCCCCCAAAAAGTCCGCCCTTCGCAACTTCCTAGTGTGTTTGCTGGGAAGAAAAAGTGGCGGAACAAACTCCCCAGCAACACGTCTGTCTGATAAGTTAGAAGAGCTTGAATTTACACAGTACAATTAGTTTTTATTATAAAATAATAAAAGTTGGTTAAGTAGATATATCAACCTTGTCTTAATATAAGCATTGCTTTACATTTTTTAGTGTTGTTTAGGAAAAGCTGCGAACGAAAAATTGGAATGGAAACTAACTTTCCGCTGGACATTTTTTACAGAACAAACCAGCTGTAATTTACGACTGTCATGAAGATCTACTGGAAAACAATGTTTTCACGTTCCAAAATCTTCATTCTGGAATATGAAAACACCGTTCTCCATTATAGGCACTATGGGCATCTTAGAATACGTATCTATTTACCAGCACCTAAAGAAGGCAATAGGTGTAAAATAGTTGCACTCCTATTTTAAAATACACATTAATACCTTTAGAAATTGGCTTTAGGTTCATAGAGAAATCACCCCACCTATTAATTCATTAAACCCCAAGAGGACACCGGTATAAGCGCTGTCATTGTCTTTCTATTGTGTCTCTAATTGACACGATTGAAAGGTTAAATTAGTTTTTTTTTTACATTTGTTCCATTATAGAAATGAACCCTGAATCGTTGCGTTTACAAATAATTATTAAACTGTCAAATACACAAACTGCTACCTAACTAATAAATTGTTCTGTGCTGGAATCGAATCCACGACTCCGATCAGCCGATCGTTCAGCCGCTGCGTCAACCGGGCCGTGAAACGCCGCCGTCAAAGTTACAGTTGTTACAAGCCATCAGGGGCTCGAGTCTGCTATTGCAATCGTGTCTGAATGACCGGTCAATGATTGATTTTTGACGTATAACGTCAAACTTATGACACATTCCCCATACAAAAACTGTCAAAGTTGTCAAATATTCGATCAATGACCGGTCATTGAGACACGATTGCAATAGCAGACTCGAGCCCCAGTTTGTATATGTATATCTGATTCACTTGGTATCGCAAGAGTAAAGAATGCACTCGATCGGCGGCCGAAACAGGTTAAGCAAAGGGGCACTGCTCTCCACCACTATGCATATCCTACGTATATTACATTAAATTACTTACATTTAACATACAACTAATTACATTTCAATAAAACTTTTTTGCAAAAAATAAAACCGACTTCAAAAAAAGCACTAAACGGTGAAAAATAACTCTTAATTAGGAAGGCTGTGGCTTTGGTGGTTTTGTCTTATTCATGATGGGCCACCGACTTCCTAATTAAGAGTTATTTTTCACCGTTTAGTGCTTTTTTTGAAGTCGGTTTTATTTTTTGCAAAAAAGTTTTTATGTTTCCATTTTTAGTTGTTCCCATACAAATATTTGATGAATGAATTGATTAAAACATGAATTTATTTTATTCTTATTGTTAATTTTTAACATTACATGTCATGATAAATAGGGTTATATCCCTAATAAATGAAAATTAACATACCTAACTGTCGAAATCAAGGTATATTGTACACATCTGCGTACCCCTCAGAGCATACAGGCGTGATAATACGTCATGATGTTGTTTAAACAATAAACATCCAAGCGATTCCAGCAATCACGACGGATTTGCCGTCAATTTTTGAAGAGTTCCGTTGTATATCTCCGAAGATCAGCACCAGATCTTCACCAAATTAAAATGGGACCGCCTCGGGAGTATACTCTTTTGAATAAAAAAAGAATTTTGAGAATCGGTTCACAGATGGGGGAGAAATCAGGTTACATACATAAAAAAAAAAAAAAAAAAATACATACACACGAACATAGAACCTCCTCCTTTTTTGAAAGTCGGTTAAAAAGTAATTGCCAACTTGCTGTTCATACGGATTTATGAATTGAGTATTACATTATATGTTAAACAGAAAAACTGTTTAACTGTTTTATGTACAGTGTAACTAATGTATAATAAGAACAGAAATGATTTCTTCAGTATACCATAGTACAATAAGTACTTAAGTGCTTTCTCTGTAGCTGGAATCGATCCCGCTACGCCGAGGTCTACGAGCGTAGACCAGCGCTACGCCACCATTAGAATCAATACAGGTTAAGGTAACTTTAACGAGTTCAACATTACAACCTATTGTTCAAAGTTTAACTAAGAAGCGACGATTAATTAATCGTCGATTAATTATAGGTACCCCCAGCTTTTAATTTTTTACTACAATAAATTAAACTAATAAACGCATTGTCACACGTTATTAAGATGACGCTACAAACAATTTGTCAAATAATAACTCGTAATACATCACGAACATCTGCTGTACTATTAACAGTTAACAACAAATAGTAGCGCACTAAATAAACCGCTAAACAACGCGTGAAATATTCAAGAAAAAACTGTTTACAAAACCATGACCGATCATTTTAATTTCTATAATGTTTTAACCCCGACAACCCTGTAGCCATTCCCTTATTGAACACAAGTCAGAGATATTAGTCATAGGAAAATGACTCGTGTGGCAAGTGGAATATGGTTGTCATCACTCGCAGTGTGGGAAGAAGTGAGCATACAAAGGTAGGAGGGTCCGCGAGAGGAGGTGCCAACAGGCGGGGCGGGGCGCCAGGCCTCGCGCCGCGCCAGTCGAGCGCGGGCCGCCCGAGATGTCGCACCACTATGACAGCGCCACACAGTTTCAACATCCGAAACCTGCTCCCCGAAGCATCATCACGCTCCCCCTCACCTTCAGACACTGAACTCGACGTCACAGGAACCGAAACACCTCCACCGGGATCCTCAACAGTCACAGAAGAAAAGAAAAATGAGAAACCGGCATACAGCTACAATGCTCTCATCATGATGGCGATCCGATCAAGCCCTGAAAAAAGACTGACATTAAACGGCATATACGAGTACATAATGAAGAACTTTCCGTACTACAAGGAGAACAAGCAGGGCTGGCAGAACTCTATTCGGCACAACTTGAGTTTGAACAAATGCTTCGTGAAGGTTCCGCGGCATTACGACGACCCAGGGAAAGGGAACTACTGGATGTTGGACCCTTCTTCGGATGATGTGTTTATTGGGGGGACTACAGGAAAGTTGCGGAGGAGATCGACGGCAGCGTCACGGTCAAGGCTAGCGGCGTTTAAAAGAGGTGCGCTGCTGCATCCTATGTTCGGGAACCCTTACGCATCGCTGGTTGGATTGTACCCCCCTTTGCTATCAGTTTACGGGAGGTATGCGCTCCCGAGCCCGCTTCTAAGGCTCCCACCACCCCCGCCTACATCATACCATCAGTTATACAGGAGGATACATGGGATCGGGCCCCCTATGAGCCCGCCGAACCCAGAGCCAGATCATTTAGTGAAACACAGTTGATTAGTGAGCGGAAGGAAAGGTCTTTTACAAGATATTCGTACATATCTTGGTAAAGGCAAAGTGACTGTGATATGTGGACAGTGTACAGTAATGGTAACGCTATTTATTATTAATGTAAGATTTATATTTAAATTTTAACTTAATGTGAGGCTTAATTTAAGTTATGAAGCAATAAACGATATTTCCGAAACGAGCGAAGAGTCTTATTGCTTGGAATTTATTAATTTTGTTCTTATTTATTGTGTGTGAAAGATTAGGCCTACACTATGAGCGTTTCTTGCGAATATTTGTTACGTTATTGTAATGATTCTACATTCTTTACTTTGTCTTTTGTATAGTTATTTTAGTGTTATTTGAAAAGATACCTGTAATTGGTAAAAAGGCTACTGGGGAACTGGAAGAAGAATACGAGTAGTTATACTTTAAAACAAGTTGGAACTTAGGTTCTTATGCTAAACAAAGTTTCGGTCGGAACGTTATGTGCCTGACCACAGACAGAACTCAAAATAATTAATCAAGATTATCGCTCCATGTTATTGATTTGATTTAGACTTAATTAAAGTTAAAACTGAACAAAGTACATTAACATAATGCCACTTTTGCAATGATTAATAACTTTGTATTTCAAGTTATTAATGCATCTCATTATTTTATGAGACAGGTTAATGATAATTTATCTGTCAGTTTTCTGTCAAAGTTTATTAGAGAGATATAGACGACATGCCGAGTTATAGATATTTCATCTTTTACTTAAAAGACATTGTCAGCAAACTTATATTTTCGTTAGATAACTGTTAATGGTGGTAATTAGTAATTAGATGCAGTATAAAGTATAATCCCCTTATTGCTAGAAACAATCAGTATGACCACTGGATTCACCACACATTTTTGAAGGATTGTTTGGCAACTTCACCGTATTGGCCATCTTAACCCAAATAATAAACAAAAGGAAAACGGTTGTTTTTTTCAGATCATTCTGATTTGATTCCAAATAGTTTATTTATGATACCAAATAAAACGACAAAGAATATTTAGAATACACAGTTTTTTAAGTGATAGGTACCGAACCCTTACAGAGATCTCAACTTATCACCTAAAATATATATCCCGCCACCATAGTCCCTCGTCCCAGCCTCGAATACTATGTTGGGGTCGGCTTCCAATCCAGCCGGACGCAGCTGAATACATGAAGCAACCTTCAGAAAACAGTTACGGTAACAGCTAGGAATAGCACTGCAGTATACATGGGCATTTCCCACAGTAAACTTGTAAGCAAAGTTAAAGTAAAGTGTGAGTGACATTCTATATCAATACTAGGGATTGATGGTGTATTTCACTTAACTATTAGACCCGAGGTAACTTTTAAAGAAATATTTCCAGTGATACAAAATCATTCCAAACGACCTCAATTAGAGAAGAATGATTGATTTCTGCTGTGACCAAATAAAAGGGAAGGTTTGTTTACAATTGAGTGCTTTGCCCTTTTCGGTAATACTTACCTACTTTGCTGTAATCTTTGTTAAGTCTTAACTTTTTCTATACTCAAATCAAAGCACTGAGTAAACTACTTTTTCGTAAGGATTAAAATGACGCTTTTCTAGTACGGAAATCCAGCGGCTAGACCACATACAAGTAATACCTATTGAGTGATCGCCGCTGTTTCTGGAAAAAGGTATTACTATATATTATGTAGTATTTAGCTCAAATATTAAACAGGTTCATCTGCCGGTCGATTCAGTAAAAGTCACGCTGTGTAAACTTGAGTGAAGTGAACTGTCAATGCCTAGCATTAGTATGGAATGACAGCTCAATGAAATGCCCTCACTACACTGAATTGCACTGCTGTGGAGTTGTTCTTACACATGACTTAAAAATAACTGATGCAAAGTGGGAGTACTAAAGGTACTACACCTCTGACTTATACTTCGAGATTTCTCGAAGTATAAGTCAGAGGTTATTTGTTGCATTTGCAAGCGCGATGTTAAATACTTATATGTTATAAGTAAAGCAGAAATGTCTCCTATGCGTATGACCTATATATAAAATTCAAACTAAAAACCAGAACAGTTTAGGAACTAATCATCTGACCAAAATAACTGTTCTAATGGCTGTCTATAAAAAAAATGTCATTTATTCAAATTAGGCTGCGGATAAACACTTTTTGAATGTCAATTTTACCTACATAAGACAGTTCCCCAAAAAGCACGCCCTTCGCCCTGTCGTGAAGGACAATATAAGCTTTGGTTGTCTGTAGTGTGACTTTAAAAGCAACCAAGAAATGAATTTTCAAGTTTGCAAGTCCTGCTGAGCCCTGCAATTATCAAAAGATTATAAGTACTTAGACCTTTTTTACCTATCAACGGTTGTCCGTTGACAGGTAAAAAAGGTCTAAGTAGCTATACAGTCAAAATCAAAAACAAGTAAATCAAAAGTCTCTTAAATTAGGCTGGGAATCTACACTTTTTGAACGTCAAAAAAATGCATAAGGCGGTCCCCCAAAACGCCCACCCTTCGCCACTTCCTAGTGTTTTAGCTGGTAAGTAGAAATGGTGGAACGACTCCCCAGCAACACATCTGTCTGTTTCGCTTGAAGAACTGGAATTTATTAATGAGATGCTCAGTTTAGTTCCGGAAGTCTGTGCCAACAAAATACACCAAACTTAAGGGAATAAAAAGAAAACATGGCCTGATGTAATTTTTTTCCGAAGTCATTTGTTCTTCTAAAATGTAAACCTGTCAAATGGTAATTTTTTCATATTCTTTTCTTGACTTTTGTAAAAAAAAATCTATAACAAAACGCATTCTTATTAGACCAGGCCCAAAACGGTCGATAGATGGCGACACTAATCTAGAGATATCAATAAGTATATCTCTGGGTACACAATGTCGATTGTTGCATGCGCTTGCAGTTTAACCCATTCATACCCTTCAAGTTGTACATCAGTGCAGCTAAACAGAAGAGTATGGCAGGCACACCAACTCGTAGTAGTGGACGAATAAAAACTGTGAGTGTATCAGTGGCGAAGCGTCCATACAACTTTATTCCTATCAGCAACATTTGAAGGTTTAGAAGAGCAACTCTATGGCTATTTAATAATAGCAGCCAGACTCTATAATAGTATTGCCAAATATACTAAAGGTATTAATTCATTTAACCCCAAGAAAACACCGGTGTCCGCGGTGTCATTGTCTTTCCATTGTGCCTCTAATTGACACGATTGAAAGGTTAAACCAAAGGTATACTGGGGTGGCAGGTCGACCGATGACCTCAAGATGGACAACAAATAGCGATACGAAAACAAAGTTACTATTAGACTTCCCTCTTTAAAAAAATTACCCCTCGTCACTGGTGTGTATCTATCCCTAACTACCTAACCTAGGCTAACCTTAATTACAGGCGAGATGGTAAAAATTACGTAAAGGCAAATTAACTTGAACTGCCATCAATTTTTCTATTAGCTTTTACAAGAGAAAGAGTGTGTTGAGAATATGTTTGTGATAAAATACTTACACTGTAGTAAGTAGGTCTAAGTCCTGCAGGCCAGTAATGTCTATGTCCCATGTAGTAGGGGGGTGAGTCTGTTGTCATCGATCGGGAACAATTTCAAACTCCGGGCTGCTACTGTGAAATTCTAGATAGAAAAACTCAAAAATGATTTTGCCTGAACCGGAGATCGAAGCCAAGACCAACGAGGCATTCATAACAAATTTATATTATTACCTACTTTGCCTCCGACTGTGAGTTTGAAACTCACACTCGGATGCAAAGTCACCGAGTGAGCTCGAGTGAATATCTAGGAGTTATTTTTAGCAAAATGTCATTTGAAAACTAGATTATTATTATCAACAAAATATAACGTGTTATTTATGAATATCGCCTCAGGACATTTCTTGATTGCTTGCACCTCTTTGCATATCTAGAGGCACTTGTAAATATTTGTTTTCTCTATTTATTCATCATAAACGGCCAGGAGCAAGACGTCTCTGCTCAATAAGCGTTTCATACATTTAAACCTATAGTTTTTCAAATGATTCAATTCCAAACGTCTCTTGTAATTAACAAAAAATAAAACCGACTTAAAAAAACACTAACCAGTGTAAAATAACTCTAAATTAGGAAGTCTGTGGCTTTGGTGGTTTTGTCTTATTCATGATGGGCCACCGACTTCCGAATTAAGAGTTATTTTACACTGGTTAGTGTTTTTTTAAGTCGGTTTTATTTTTTGCAAAAAAGATTTTTATTTTACCATTTTTAGTTGTTCCCATACAAACATTTGCCATGGATTTATTTTTATATTTTTATTTGTTAACAATACATGTCATGGTAATAGGGTTATCCACTTATCCCTAATAAATGAAACTTAACATACCTAACTGTCGAAATCTAGGTATATTGTACACATCTGCGTACCCCTCAAAGCATACTGGCGTGATGATACGTCATGATGTTGTATAAACAATAAATATCCAAGCGATTCCAGCAATCACGACAGATTTGCCGTCTATTTTTGAAGAGTTCCATTGTATATCTCCGAAGATCAGCACCAGATCTTCACCAAATTAAAATGGGACCACCTCGGGAGTATACTCTTTCAAATAAAAAAAGGATTTTGAAAATCGGTCCACAAATGGGGAAGAAATCGCGTAACAAACACACAAAAAAAAAAAAAAAAAACATACCGTCGAATTGAGAACCTCCTCCTTTTTTGAAGTCGGTTAAAAAAGGAACCTGCCGGTCGATTCAGTAAAAGTCACGCCGTGAAAACGCCGTGAAGTGAACTGTCAATGCCTAGCATTACTATGAAATGACAGCTCAATTCGCCCTCACTACGCCTAAATTTTCACGCGGTGATTTGACCAGAATCGCACTGCTGGTTGCTCCTAGGCGGGCGTGCTTCATCGTCGACCACATTATCGCTTACCACCAGGTAAGATAGTCATCAAACGCGTGCTTATCAATAATAATAATTAAATAAAACTTTTTTTTGCTCCAGATGCAGTTGAATACCATTGTTTTACAAGGGACGACTCCTTATCTGACGTCATAAACCTAGCGATAGTGCAACACGATACCCGACCCTTAGCTAAACTTGTTATCAGACTTTCGGCCTTCTAGAACTACCCGTCAACACTGTCAAAGATCTACAAATGATAGCCGTGATCCTTCCAGCCGGGTTTTGAATACGATACGAGATTAATGGTCACCCATCCACAGACCAACACGGGTTCGATTCCCGAACGGAGTACAGATGTTTTTTAAAATGTATGAATGCAGTTTTTCTTGTTATTAAAATCGATGACATGGTTCCTCAGAACAGATCTTCGTATGTTATATAGTTTCAGACTTTCCCATACTGACCGATTTGAATGAGACACCCTGTATAGCGCTCTGCAGTTTCTGCCTACCCCCATGGGAAAGGTGACAACTCACGCCGTTAATGTACCTATATATGTAAATTCGCATTTATTATCTATTAAGAGGGTAAGCCTTTGTCAGTAACTTAACTCTTGGGTTAACCACATGGTTTACCCAAGACTTACATAAGTCTAGGACAAAAAAATCAATTTACCGGTTTTCAATATTTTTGCGGAACTCTAAATATTAAAGCTTAAATGTCAGTAACACTTCAGTGCTCAAACCGTTATCGGTACACTTTCGTTACGTTTTTTTGGTTTTGAATTTAAATATTATCAGTTTTGGCGCGTTGTTCGTCGGTTTACTCTTTAAGAATATTATTTATTGGAGTGAAAACTGTTGATAACATACAATTATTGCTTTAAGTTTTGAACCCATAAGGACTTTTAAGCCGTTGAATCGTTTTCGTTATCAATACTACTAATTGCACAGGCAGAGCACGTTAATATTGCAAAAATATGACAGGTTAAAGCTGCGTCACTAGTTTTGTTGTAGCATGCGCAGCTGCTTAAGTGTGCTTTAGCTGGACGCCATATTGGTTTTAACATTTATTTTTTGAATTGTATTTTTTCTAAATATTTTGACTTTTCAGCAGCTGAGCTGTATTTCTGAATGAATTATGATTTGTATCGTCGAACCCCTGGATATCGACCACAGCGGCAATACCCGATCTATAATTAGTTACATCAGTAATTATACTAACATACATAATCGATTTATCTTTTAACACTAGGCAGTGGCAAAGGGCGGGCTTTTAGCGGGCCATGTTATGTAGTTTTTGACGTGTATATAATCCACAGCCTAATTTGCTTAACCAATTATGAATTTGATTTTGTAATGAAAAGGCCTTATTGCTAAAGAATTGCAACCGCATGGGCCGATCGAAGGTTAAGCTACTCTTCTTAGCAAGGTTGGGTCGGTACCGGGATGCTTGCCCGTTAATTACGTTTAAAGTATCTTACGTGCCTTAGGAAGCACTTTAAGTCGTTGGTCCCGGTTATAATTTGTATATCTTTGACAGTCGTAACGAATATTTAGAACCTCGCAAGTCTGACAGCCAGTCTTACCACAGGGTATCGTGTTTTACAGTCACTGGGTTGTGGAGGTCTGATAGGTATTCGCTATATGTAACACTGTTAGACTCGAAGCCGACCCCAACATAGCTGGGAAAAGGCAGGCAGATAATAATAATAATAATCAATTTTATTTCAGGCGACGCAGGCCCAGAGATAAATACCTTAACCTAAAATACATATAATTATACATTATTACTTAAAAACTAACACTTCACTTACACGCACTAGCGCTGCTCTGTGGAACTTGTCCGCGGAAGCGACGGAACACCACGTCCTGAGGCCAGAAGTTTTCATCCATGACGACGGGCAGATAACAATTCGGAACGCGTACCACAAACGCCTTGAATTTTAAGTTGCGGCGCGACTCCAGCCTGCGTAGCATGAACACATTGAACACGAAGAAACGGCCTTTGTCTACAGATGAATCGGCAAAGTGACAGATTATATAGACAGGAACCTCAATCTGTCAAATTTCTTTCAATACACCTGCCTGCGAGCATGAACACTTAATTTCTTTTCTTCCGAGACACGACAAAGACCGTTTCTTCGGTGTTCATGCTACGCAGGCAGTAACTGCACCCTCGGCATGTATCCAATCTTCTGTCGCACGTACTCCACGATGCCCTCCGCCTTAGTGGTGTAGTGTAGGCGGGAGATATACACCGGAGTGTTCGGCGCTGCGGCGCGCAAGTCGAGCTCCGTACCTCTACCATGAGTTTACACCGTCAAAACTCGCTAGCGTCTCCGTAAATTATTTGTATGAAATATTGTACAGCGCCCCTAGCGGTCACAGATAGAATTAAAGTTCGTACCATGAGCACTATAGATTTCGATAGGTTAAAAACCTAACGTAATCTATTCGATATTCACTAACGTTTTACAGCTGTCACCATACAAAACGGTACCATGAGTCACTAATTTCACTGACGCTATCGAATAATACGCTTACGATAGTAGTTACGTAGCTCACTAGCATTTTGACGTGTGAAACCTAAGTTTACATTAAAATCATATACGTTTTTGAGTCTAAAACAAGTAATACCAGTCAAAATAATGCCTGCAGGAGCTTATTTAGCAAGGAATATGTTAGTGGCCGCTGAATTCGAATACCAACGACGTGAACAACGCGAATTTCAAGCGAAAATGAGAATTCATATTGTCACCAAATGGAAAATATAAGTGAAATAAAGTTTATTAAACTTTACAGGCTCTCTAAAGAATCATTTGAATACTTTTTATCCCGGTAGTAAGATCCCATGGGACAATCATCAAACTTCACTAAACGTACGATTTATCAATCCATACAATACATTGAATAGAAAGTTGAAACATACCTTTCCATGAACTCCACCAACAATTGAAACTGTGAGACACTGTGACACTGTGTTCCTCATTGTATTAAATAATCTTTTAAACTTATAAACAACACCGCGCAGCTCTGTGACTCAAGTACACAACACACAACATAAACAAACGGTCGGTTTATTTGTGATATTGACTGTCGTCACATTTTTAGCATAGCGATAACAGACATTTTGAGCTTTTAAGAGCCGTTCTCTCTTCTGATTCGTGGGAAAGAAAGAAACAAAACATAAGTAATGAAGCATAGACGAAAGTATTCTAAGAGCAGAGTGAAGTTAGCTAGACGACACGATCTATCGAGCTTACCTTAGCGCCTGCGTAAGACGCCGTAAATCTCATGGTGCAAGCATTATCGAAATCTATTCGATCCACGTTAGCACGCTAGCGACTTCAACGCTAGCGAGTAATTTTTAGATGGCAACTCATGGTAGAGGTACCGTTGTAGCTTTGCCGCAGCGGTTTTTATTCGCTCGCGATCGGCGCTTACTCCTATTCGCCGTCACGAAACCCTCATCATCAGCACCATTCGGTGCCTTTTCCGCCACTGGTCTAGAAACATCAGGTGCACTCGTGTAATGATGACGACTGCTGAACTGAATAGATAATAAATTCAATCGAAATATTCAAAAAAGTTTCATCAATGGGCTATTTGACCAAATTTTAATTTTTAGTCCCTCTGTAGATTACAAGAAAATATTCGACACGTATTTTTTCTTTTTTCACGTAATCATAAAATAACGGGGATACATCGAGTCAAAAAGTCACATGACGTCACTAGCCAGTACAGTTTATACTAGATAATGACGTTACAAGCCCCCTCTCCTCAACTTTAATGCGCTTAATCTAAGCAGTATTCCATCAATTTGAAAATGAAAAAAATATTTGTCGAATATTTTCTTGTAATCTAGATAAAAACTAAAATTTTGTCATTGAGCCCATTCTGCTGTAAAGGTATAATCATAAAGATTTTCTTTCTTATTAAAAAACAGAAAGATTATTTCCGTTCAGACGGATGACGACAGGTACCTATATTATAATTATTATGAGTAAGTATTCTTTATTTTTCTGCGGGACTCATTTAATTCACAACGTTATTCAAAAGTATTTTGTCTAACGGCCTGTATCGCAAAAATATTTGACAATTAAATGACTCTGTGGTTTGTTTTTCTTAAGTTTTATTTATAACTATGCGAATTGGCAACAGTGGCTTTTATTAATCGTTGGTAATGGCTGACGATGATAGTTAGTGTAGTTGTGTTGCGTCCAAACATTTTTGTTTAAAAGAAAAACAAAGGTTCCTATTAATTTGTTATTATTTTCGATTTGCTTTTGTGTAAAAACTAATTATAAGAAGGTAGGTACTTATAGCATAGAGATAGGTGTACCTATAGATTAAATGATATAGTAGTTTACAGCTTTATATATTACGAAATCTGTTTTTTTTTTGTTATAATTTTGCAAAAATGTTATTTTCTTAACTAGGACTCTTAGATAAACACTTTAGGTTTATTATGATCAAATAAGTATTATTTTATATTTATATTAGCAGACAGTGAACTATATAATTAACTTGATATTTGTAAATTTTTTTCAACATTCCACAAGTGAAGCCGGGTAAAACCGAGTTCTCCGACAAAGATCTTATTTTCCGCCAAATCACGTCATCCATAATCACTTCAAGTTCCGTCCCGTCACAGTAAAGATAGTTTAATGACGTAATTTCCAGTTCCCGTTGTCGATGGTTACCGATTCCGCCATGTTGAAATAGCTGTCAGTTTCTTTGATGTCATCAAAATTATAACGACGAAATAACATTATTATCGTTGGTTGCTTTGTGATATGTTGATTAAATAATATCCCGGTATTTAATAGTTATTTAGTGTAAAGATTTTGTACTGAATTACTTTTTAACGAAATTGACTTTTCGGCGATTTCATAATAAAGGAATTCCTTTGATATTAATGTGCTGTAAAGTAAATATATTACTAAATTTTACTGCCTGTATTCGACCAAAGGGCATGCAAAGGTACCTTTCAATCGTGTCAATTAGACACAATAGAAAGACAATGACAGCGCTTACACCGGTGTCCTCTTGGGGTTTAATGAATTAAGTTAGCTATATTTCAGTTTGATGTCAAGCGTACACCATAAAAACTTACAAACCATAACTAAATAAGCTACATAATGACATTGAGAAAAAAAAAAAACTGAGAGTGATTTCCAATATCACTTTGCTCAACACGGGAATAGATCCCAAGACCTCATCAACAAAGTGAGCAGAGTTAGTCCTCATGTGTCGTGTGTCAGTACTAAGTGTAATTAATATTTTGTTTTAATTACCCACTCACACTGTTTAACCTTGTTATAACTACATTAAAATTTAAAGATCTTTATCTCTAAATCATTGACATTAATCGATCATCATCATCACTCATGTGAAGACATTGGTCTCAAATGTAAAAAAAGAAATCTCGACTGTCTAGGTATTTTTTGTAATACGTCGTAAGATTTTATAGATGAGAAAAGCACATGATAAGGTTTGTATGTTCACTCTTGAAAAGAGTAAAGCAGTGTTATTATTACTTGCTGAGAAAGAAAAGGAGGATATATAGATTTTCTACATACATACATACATACATAACGTCACGCCTGTAATCCCCGAAGGGCTAGGCAGAGGTGTACCTAGTAGTACACCCATATTTCGCCAGTTATGTTTGAGTCCCATGTAACAGGGGGCGAGCCTATTGCCATTAATCGGGCACAAATCCAGACTCCGGGCTGCTACTGAGAAATTCCATATAGAAAAACTCAATAACACTTCGCCCTGGGGATCGAACCCGGGACCTCATGCTCAGCAGTAGCGCTTGCGACCACTAGACCAACGAGGCAGTCCTAGGCTAGATTTTCTCTTACTCTTTTTACCCCCCATCCAGTAGCACCTACAGAACTCGGTAGTTCTGTTGTCCCTATGACATTGTAAATTATTAAACTGCTAGTGACAATGTGTTTTGTGAACTCATGTTCTTCTAACATACCAGATAGGCGTGTTGCTGGGGAGTTTGTTCCGCCACTTCTTCTTCCCAGCAAAAACACTAGGAAGTGGTGAAAGGCGGGCGTTTTGGGGGACTGGCTAATGTATTTTTAAGCGTTGAAAAAGTGCTGAACCTCAGCCTAATTTGAATAAATGACTATTGATTTTGATTTTGACATTTGAAGTGCATTCTAACTCATTTCAGAAATCCCATAGGATAAAAGTTTAAATTTTTTGCTTCCTCTTATTTGTGTTTTCTTTTTTATTTAAACAATATAATATATTATATTTAATTTTAACGTTGGTACGTATAGTGCTTGTGGCACAATTATTAAGTAAACAGAATGCATTACTACTAACCTTAGATTGTATAACATTAATTATTTGAAATCGTTGAAGTTTCCTTTAATTTTTTGACGAGGTGTGATCGTGATCGTTGCAGTTAGGATAGACAGACTAGATCTATATTCAGCCGAAAGCTGCTTCGGTTTAGCTAAATGTATGCAGAGAAACCTGTTATAATATTTCATCCTGATTTACAATTACTAGCGCTGCCAATACTGGCAGTGACCACAATGACTAAATGCTTAATTTAATTTGCCCAATTTATCCCTTGCGAAGTAAACAGAGATAACAACACAATAATTCACTTTTACTTTACAAGGTAATGCGATGTTGACATTTTTATTTTTGTGCAAATTTTCTTAGACGCTAGTTAATCTAAAATAACGTACGATGAACGCGACAAGACAATGACTAATATATTGTGTCGACAGACGGCGCACGGACAGCCATTCTGCCGTCTACGAGTTGCAAATCAAATGATACCGATGCTAACAGTTGAGGGCATGCTCAACGCTGCCAACAAAAACAAGTAACTCGAGACCAATATAATCCGACCGCACGGACCATCTCTCATTCGACACAAAACATCTTGCTCTAGAAATATTGTGAAAACCACCAACCCCAAATAAATCACGGTCGCCATTTTGTCCCATCGTTCCCGCGCTTTTTCCCGACCACAGACAATTAGGCGGGTGACAGCGCACCATAAACAAGACGCGAGTTAATCCGCGGATTATCGTGAGAGCACACAACCGGCGTGCAGCGAGTATTTCTTGTAAATAATTGTAAATCTACGTCAAAACGCAACGACAGATACATATGTTAGAGGATTACTGGGCGGAGATTAACCCGTTTTATGCTGTTTTATGCGTCGCGTTCCGTTTGACTGTGTTCGGTAACTGACGACTTCCCGCCAAAATGGTAGTGTTAATCTCTAGTTAAATATGGTAACGTCTTCGCGTGCTACGGTTTCGGGAAATGAGCTCTAAATACGGATTGTTTTTGTAAACTCCAAAAAAGATGACCGTTTCTACATGAAAAAGTGACGATTTCCATATTGACGCGCTGATTTTGGGGATTTTTATTACGCCTGTCATAATTAAGAGGTAAGTTGTGTTGTAATGAACTTTAAATATTGATATAAAACTTTCCAACATCAACTTAGGAAACAAATTAGGTTAATGATGTACAACTGGAACCGAAATGAACATATTATAATCATATTGAAGTGAAGACAGGCCATTTGTTCAACATTATTGTGATAATTCCTTTAATATTTCCACCTGTACACACATTTCGGATGAACCTCCTTCTGAATCTTAACTATACCACGTCACACGGTATTTAAGCTCCAGATGACAGCGTATGACAATAATTGTCATGACAGAACATTCATGGATTGTATCGTGCAATCCTTCCACCACATTGTCGTCGGCTAATCTTATAAAAAAGGGTTTATTCGGACAATCGCCGACACAATCCGGATATTTTCATATTTGCGATTCTTTTGTAGAAATTGTTTATACACATTATATTTATTCAAACTACGTGTTTTGCACACATTGCTATATTTAAAATCCTCTGTACCCTTTCAAACGGATGTTATTCTTGCCAAATTGTGTCCCCAAAATAGGATTTGTGTATGATTATTCGAAATTTTTCGACAAAAAAATAAATAATTATTGTCGTTATTCATTCATGATAATATGTCCGAATATTTTGGGGTGTATGAATCGATTCTTCGATAATCGCTTTGCTCTTTTCAAATGGTCGCAATAATCTCTTCTCTACGGTCAGAAATTGTGATGAATGCATTGTGCTGCTCAAATATTTATTCAGTCTATTTTATATCGTCTTCATTTTTAAGATGTTGCACACCGGTGCATTTATATGAAGATATATCCTACAATAGATATTTCATCGTGGTCGAAGTAGATAAAGGATATTTTGAAGACCAGTTTGGTAAGCTTCTCGAGAAATCTGTAAATGCAGTTTAGTTTATTTAAAATAATAAAGCAAGGTTTTCTTTATGTAAAAATATTCTATCACATGGATTAAAAGTGGTTTCCCTTCAAGGCCCATTGATTTTCCAACCCTATATACAAATTTCTTTTGCTGATGTTTGGAACAAAAGAACAATATTATTGAATTAAATTAACTAGTTTATTGTCTTGCAGACATAGAACAAAACAGTAATGTAGTTGTATATGTGTTTTTCTCCCCTTCTTTTTCTTTCGGTGACGGAAAACATCGTGTGGAAACATGCTTAAGAGATATTTCTTGACGGAATATGAAGCCAAGCCAAAAACCCACGGATGGCATAAAAACTCTGGCACTAGGTTAGTCACGAAAAAGAAAAAGAGTGTTTGAACTCAAAAAACTACCTTAAAAATAAGTATTTCACAATATCTCTCATTTTAACAACTGCTTTGACGTTCACCTTAAGTAATCATACCTAACTGCTAAAGCAATTAGCGACTACTAAACTCAAAGCTAGTGTAATAATTGTTTATCATTTCATCTCGGAGCGAGACTACACAACTTTTTGAAGTCGTTTGACTTTCATTTGAGATCAAGCGGTCCACCTCTAATGTGATCGTACACAATCGCTGGCTGTTTATCAAACAAACCAGTTATGAACTCTTCCCAGTGTTTCATAACAAATTAGTTTTTTTGTGTTGTTCTTAGAATTTCTGGAGATTTAGGTAGTTGAGTTGCATTTGTAGCTAGACTGTTTGAGCGAGAGATGAATTACTATTTTGTAAGAAAGATTAGATTTACATAACATAAAGTCACGCTTGTAATTCCCTAAGAGTTAGGTAGAGATGTAGTACACCCATATTTCGCCAGTTATGTTTAAGTCCCATGTAATACCAAGGTCATCAATCGGGCACAATATCTCCAGAATTCGGGCTGCTACAAAAAAAATCTAGATAGGAAAACTTAATAACATTTTGGCGGACCCGGGTATTGATCCCGAGACCTCTTGTTTAGCAGTAGCCCTACCGTAACGAGCCAGTCATCATTTATGTACTTTTACCTGTGTCATCAGCATCCTTCTGCTCTTATTAAAATTCATTTGTGGTCAGCGTATCATGTCTTTTTTTTTCTATACATCTTTATTTGTCTTCATCTCAATTAAATAGTCGACTGGACTATTGGTCTAATTGTGTTATAATAGCTACCAAACAACTGATTAATATACTTGTATACTTCTAAATACATAAATATTATAGATAAACTGAACACCCAGACACAGAAAAATGATCGTGTTCATCACAAAATCATTTGTCTTGGGTGGGAATCGCACCCACGACCACGGCATAGCAGTGATCGCCACTAAGCAGATCAACAGGCCAGTCAAAGGACCTACTTCTTTATGTATGGGTGAGATACCAATCGAGTTAAATTATTACCTCCTACTACTGCTACTTCAAATAATACTTCATAATCTAGTATTGTATGGAACATAGAGACATGCAACGCAGTAGTTCTATTTAAAATGGTGTATTTTGTATCTTTCAAAATACAAGCATTTCAGTAAGGTAGTTAGGTTAGGTAGTTAGGTTAGCTATAGGGTAAGTATGGCAAGTTAGGTTAGGTTATATGTATATGTCGGCGTCAGCGATGGCTGAGCGATGAGCTGACACCGATGGGGGTTTTGTGGTACAGAGTTCATAACGTAGAATAGCAATCTTCATTGCAGTAATAACCTCACTTAACAATCTTAATCACAAAACAACTCAAATCTAGGTAACTGACAGTTTCGTGCTGGATGTGTGTCTTGGTCGGTGTCTCAAATCAAACTGAGCTCTGCCCAGCTCCCACGCACCAGCACGACTCTGTCCACGTGACATTACCGAAAACACATTCGCGCCATTTTCAAATGACAAGTAACGTCACGCTGGTCACCATAGACTCTGTACTAAGTTAATCAACTTCACAACTTATTATTCAAGAATATCGTTTTCCACGACACGGCCATCATGACCATCACACGTCCTCGTGTCTACTAAAAATAAACACACACACACACACAGAACACGTATACGCACGCACGCTCGTATTGGTCACATACTTCAAACACACGCACGCACACATTTTTCACATACTTCAAAACTCGGTCATTCTGACCACAACTAAATTTCCAAGGGTGTATGTCAAACCTTGACACCTCTAATCGAAACAAATCCAGGCAGAATGAATCGTCACTAAGACCGATAACATTACTAGAACTGAAAGTGTACTAAGATAGTGCTATGCAAATGCACGACATAGTAGGTATTACATAGACTTTCACATACCACACAGGCTAAAGCTAACAGGTACCACATAGGCTCACGAGTGCCACACATAGGTACTCACAGGAGCCACGCAGGCTTACTGGTGCCACGCAGGCTCACGGGTGCTACACAGGCTCACAAGTGCCACACAGGCTCACGGGTGCCACACAGGCTCACAGTTGCCACACAGGCTCACAGTTGCCACACAGGCTCGTCGTTGCCACACAGGCTCGTCGTTGCCACACAGGCTTGTCACTGCCACACAGGCTCGTCACTGCCACACAGGCTCGTCACTGCCACACAGGCTCGTCACTGCCACACAGGCTCGTCACTGCCACACAGGCTAGTCGTTGCCACACAGGCAAGTCATTGCCACACAGGCTAGTCATTGCCACACAGGCTAGTCATTGCCACACAGGCCATCGGCTTGTGATCCAACCCCAGAAGCTAACCATCTCAGCCGCGTAAGTGCTACCCCTCGGAAAGGATATCCTGCGCATAAAAAGCAGACCACGCGCACCTCTTACATGCTCCGGCGCAACTGGATCGGTCACCAAACCCTCACACTTAATCCATAGAGTATACGTTAAGTAAGATGAAATGTATTCCAAAACTTTACAGTTAATCATTACCTAGTAATGACTACTCAGTACTCACAATAACTAAACGAACTTTAACTAAGCCATTTTTAGAACTTAAACACGGAAAGTTCATAATTATCAAATTTCAAAAATAAACACTACTCATGGCCCTGCCACAGCTATTGACAATTCGGTACTGCCACCCATATCGTTATCACCTCAGAGTCCGCGACCCTCAAGTCATTACATGACCGTACAAAATAGTCTCTTTCAAGGCCCAGGTCCCCGCTAGACCACAAGCCGCTCATCACGCCCTGAACGACAACGTACGCAGTTGCGATTGCATCTTATGGATGCGGATTTACCGGAAAGCCAACAAGCGTATCATAGGTCTGTTGAGGTTCTTTTACCCTCAGAAACATTGTTTTCTTCTTCTAACTCGTTTGAACTTCACAGGTTGGCATCTTACGACTTGACTTTACAACATACTGGTCGCCCGCAAGCGTTTAAAAGAACCTTCACTTCGGGTCAAGCTTAGTTAAGCTAGGCTTTTCATTTTTAATGTAAACCAAGTTAATAACACTTAAGTTTCATTTTAGTAGGTACTATCAAAACGGAACTTAGAGAAACGTTTTTCATTACCATTGACCTAAGAAGTTTGATCTCTTTACACGGTAGTGGGAATTTACCCAAAGTACCTACTATCTAAATTTGACTGTTAATCATCTACGGACAGACACACGAAACCATCACGCTTTTCGAGAAGAAGAAACAGGTTAGAAAAGCGGGAACTACTCTGTCGGATAGTCGTACGATACTATCTCTACTTCGAAGATCGAGTTGGAACTTTTGTAAGTTACCAGAGTGAATGGTAAACCACCTATTAATCGCGATTGTAATTCAGTTAATAGACGCTCACGACTATCTTGGACAGTCGTCTAGTCGGTGAAACATCAGTTTAAGTTTATTCAAATGAATTTGTGTCATTAATAAACAAGATAATAACCTATTGGTACTTCACATGTCTAAGCACAGTATTGAACTCCGCTAGTAACTACACTACCTTGTTTATCCTAGGTTCACAGCGCACTGCGCACTTGTAATTAGTAAAGGTCCGACCAATAAGTTACAACACAGTAACTCTAACAGTTCTGTTACTCTTTATCATCATTTATAAGCAATGCATACTCAACTCATGAAACTCATTAAAATCTGTGCACCAACACGAAGAGAATCGCACCAACGACTCTCAAAAATCTAACGCAATATGTGCTACAACACATGAAGCGCTTTGTGCACCAACACAGACAGAAATCGCACCAACGATTCCTTATAGACCCATCGCCACATGTTACTCATGAGGTGCGGTCCGAAGGTTCGAGTACGAGTATACAAGCTATTAACCAAATGTGGTTTCACTACCACTGTGTCATTCAATTCTCAAGGAACTTGGTGATCGGGGCATTCATACTTGAATCTAATTTAGTTTGACTTCTGTCCTCATTTTTAATTAAAACTCAATCATTAAGCTAATTTAAAAACCTGGTCCTAATATTGTGGTCAAACCGATTTTAAGCTTTGCTCAAATTAAATTTAGGCCAACAACCAGCTTTCTGATACCGTGGTGTTTTCAACAAGGTTTCCATACGATTTACAAAATAAAGGGAATAGCGCCGCACTTGCATCAGTTTGAATTTCAATCTCATTTAAATTAAGAGTTCATAATAAGAAAATAATCAACCAGGTATAGTCGGTAAAATTGAAATGATTTGTTATCTTATCTGTCAGTGTCCCAATTTCCAATTATATGGACCAAATTGTTTACCTACTAGTCATCAATAAAAACAGTGAGGGTAAATTAAAAAAACGAAAACCAATACGAAAAACCTATGAACCGCCTAACATAGTGAATGTTATCAAGAAAGGCAGTTTAACTAAGCTTCAGCTCACCTTTGCTATGATATCATAGCCTAGAAACTTTACATAACGCTTCACAAATGAACACTTCGAAATGTTCAAGGAAAATCCGGCTTTAGTCGGCGTTTATTATACACCCAGCAGCCTTTCAACCCTTGCTAAAGTAGCAGGTTTTAGAAACAGGGCTTAACTAGGGCAAATAACAGTACCTCACAATAGTTTTTTTGAACTGAGTACCTATCACACTACTTTCCTTTCGTCCGACTTAGTCTGTAAGGTTGACGTCAGAGGTTAAGGTTCAGGTTTTGAGAAGCCTTTTTCTCGGTTCGGTTCGGTCTATTTACTTACTGAGTTTTAAATGTCACAACTTCGATCGCTGTTGTATAACAACGTAACAAAATATGGCTACGTAAACAGACCCCAGGCAAAACGCTAAACAATATCTCGATCGCATTATTGTCAATTTAACGCATTAAAATAGCCCTTTGCTAATTTAACTTCAAGTAGCCTATCTATTAGATGCTTTGTTAAAAGAATAGCTTTCTTAATAGGGGACTGACACGGACGCATGCCGTAAGCATCCAATAGTTCCTGGACCTTTGACCTTTGACACTATTTATTGCCTTTTGTCTAGGCTGAGTTTTTAAGCTTGCCTATAGACGATAAGGTTTGAGTTTGAAGTCTAATTCTCAATTCACAAGGGGTACTCAACCCCTGCACGATAAACCATTACCTAATTAAAATTATGGCAATATTCATAACGTAAAGTAATCATATAGGATCTCTGTACATACCCGCGGTATCGACACTTTTAAAACAAAGAACTGATTGGGTAAACACCCATAATCCACCACACATTTTTGTTTCGAATTAACCAACAAACATTTTGTTGATTGCGATACCCTCCTTAAAACATTTCTCGAACGATCATTACCATCACACACCTATTTGAAATGATTAATTATCTTTTTTACGCGCTACCCGCATATAAAATAAACTATTGCCACTATTTAAAACTTCGTAAATAATTCGTTCGGTACTAGGTCTATGTTTGTAGGTACTACTGGGTACTACCTAGGTATGCCCTTTACACAAACGTTCGCATCGACCTCTAAAATTGCGACTATAGTACAACTTAGCAAGACAACATCCAGTACCTACCGAAATCAAAACAAAAATTACACGACTCACCGGATTGTTGTTACTACCAGAAAATACCAGTTATTTCGTGCACAACTGCGCATCTGTAGTTGCGCCACGCTGCACCGCCGCGCTGCCGCCCGCGCGCCGCCGCGCTGCCAACCCGCGCTGCAGGAGCCTCGCATCTTGCACCTCGCATACTCTCTTGATGGAGCCCGATGTAGCAAGCAGACTTCGATCACTGCATCTTGTTCTTCTGGTGCATCACGACGAAGATCGCATCACATCTCGGTGAAGCTCGCCAGTAAAGTTGGAAGCAGGTTCTTTATGCCACTTCTGATGTCGGCGTCAGCGATGGCTGAGCGATGAGCTGACACCGATGGGGGTTTTGTGGTACAGAGTTCATAACGTAGAATAGCAATCTTCATTGCAGTAATAACCTCACTTAACAATCTTAATCACAAAACAACTCAAATCTAGGTAACTGACAGTTTCGTGCTGGATGTGTGTCTTGGTCGGTGTCTCAAATCAAACTGAGCTCTGCCCAGCTCCCACGCACCAGCACGACTCTGTCCACGTGACATTACCGAAAACACATTCGCGCCATTTTCAAATGACAAGTAACGTCACGCTGGTCACCATAGACTCTGTACTAAGTTAATCAACTTCACAACTTATTATTCAAGAATATCGTTTTCCACGACATATATAATATGTTGTCATTCTAATTCTGTCTAACACAAAAGGTATAAAGATCACATTAGAAACTCGCCAAATAAACAGTAGTAAGTGGTAGTTATTATAGTTTTGGATCTATTTGTTGTCTTCTTGTTCAACGTACCTAGGTATGGATATGTCTAATTTATAAAATTCTCTTTCCAAAGGGTTTGTAAGCAAACTCCTCAGAGGCTTGACTGATTCGTATGTTTTCTGTGTATATGTCCGTAGAGGTGACCTTCTCCAAACCTACCTCAGTTGGAGTGCTAAAACTTTTCGAACTCGTTTTGCTCGCTTATATTCTTTTTTATTTACTGTTGGCTCGTGGAGGCATCTTAACTGTCATATATTATGTTAAATTGTGGTATCGATATAATTCGTGTTTATTCAGGCTTTCAGTTCCTAATATTGTAAAGTACTGTGATGATCGTCGCACATTTCTCCAATAAAAAACTTTGCTAAATTTTGAATGTTTAAAGTTGTGGATGCATTTATGTACAAAACAACTGCGTGCCTTAATCTTGTGGTACTCAGAAAATATCCTTAGTATAAAAGCAGTATATCGATAAATTATTTGCCACCTGAAAGCTAGCACACTCGAATATACTAATTTAACGAAAACAGTGCTATGTAATTTTATGTCTTCATCTTACTTTGTTTTTCCCAAAACTGTATTTTCAGAATTTTCCAGCAAGTTTCCGACTAATGTACCAACATCGGACGTATACAGTAATATTTGTAACAGTTAACACGAACCAGTAACGGCGGCAACATCAAAGGCAACAATTGCTGATCAAAGAGAGCGCCCCGTAAAGGTAGGTAGCGAAAGAAGATCGCTATTTGTACGTTCATAGATTAGCTGATCTATTTGTAGATATGACAACTCTTTGGAAAGTTGAAGCGATTAGTTTTATATTGTGAGGAGAATTGTCTTTGCTTTTATTTGGGATATTAGGTATGTATAGACTATATTATTATTTTATTGGTAGGTTGGTTGGTTGGTACCTCCTTCCTAGTTTTTATCGGCGTTTATCCTCAGGTACTAGTCAGTTTTTGAATGAAGTGCTGCCATACTTTTTCAGTATTATTAATTTAAGTATTTGATAGAATGAGTCTTCCAAGTTCGAGAGACAATATTCGTCTAGGATTTGAGATCAATGAAGTGCAGAATATTTTATGGAACCTTATCCTATATATTCCTATAGTCAGTCGTTTCATGTACTCTACCAGTATTTGGCAGCATCTGCACGCGTAGCATGATCACCGAAGAAACGGTCTTTGTCGTGTCTCGGAAGCAAAGAAATTAAGTGTTCATGCTACGCAGGCAGGTTTATTGAAAGGAATTTGACAGATTGAGATTCCTGTCTATATAATCTGTCACTTTGCCGATTCGTCTGTAGACAAAGGCCGTTTCTTCGGTGTTCAATGTGTTCATGCTACGCATGCTGGTTAGCCTGGAATCTGAAACCAACATATTTAAAGAAATGGCAGACTCATTTCATTTTTTGGAGATTCATTTCTAAGCCATATTTGACACTGAATAAAATTGGCTTACGACTTTAATTATTTTCGAAAAAATATAATTGCTGAGATATTTATTTACCAAGTACCTAGTATATAGGATGGAAGGATTATCGGCGCATAACTTGATACCAACTATAAGTTAAGTACATAATTGTGCATGTTAATGAGAAATCGTCTGGTTTTGACGCAAAAAATATTTTCCATGTACAATTTTACTATTGCACCTAAGATGTTTTGTTCGTATGTACCCAGCCTTAGGTTCAAGGCACCTGTGCGCGCGCTTGGATTAAGACGTCATTCAAACAACGCGGAGTTTTAATAGTTAATTCTTAGAAGTTTAGTAGACTGGCCACATTGAAAATAAACTGTATAGTTTGCTAACAAGGGGCCAGGTGGACGAGCAGCGTGAGTAAGTGAGAACAAGCTTGGTAAACCAGACATTGAGGCATTGTCTTGTAATACTTAGTAATTCAATTAAGAATGATATCAACGACTCTTGGAATGTTCTACAGTATTAACCTAAAAAGGACCTTTAGGTCTTTCCTGGGTCCTTCTATGTGTACATCCATTAACAAATATTTGTTACTATTTGGTTAGAATAAAGTTATTTTACCATTGGGTCATGTTTAGCTATAAACCGATTTTTAGAATATATTTAGTCAATTAGGACATTGAGAGACGTTCTTTTTTAAAAAACAATTAACAACACAATAGATCTTTAAGGCCTGATTTCTCAGGAGTCAGATAATATAATAATAATAATAATAATAATTTATTTAGGTCCTTTTACACATTATTACATTTGTAAACTTAAAATACATAGTCGAACCAAGTTTTTTTTAAACAAAATAGCTTAAAAACTTATAATTGTAAAAAACGAGTTTAATTAACACATATCTCTAAATATCTAAACGAAGGTGCGGTGGAACTGACATTATCTTGTGGCGACCTACCTGAGCTAGGTTAATAAAAACCTGTGTTTCAGGCCATCCCCAGACTAAGCGAACAGCTGACTACAGTTAATACATTGAATTGAATTACATTTCCACTATGCTACTTATGCAAATACAATATAAACAAAAAATACCTTAATAATAATGTCTACAGAGTTATTGAAGTACTACTAGAAGTTTTTCTGTATCAGCGTAATCAAGTTTACCCAGATATTCGCACAGCTTTAGACTACAATCTTTGTAGCTAGCACTATAAATATCAAGTATTCTATTGAGCTTATTAACTTTCACCTGGAGAATAAAAATGGTGGTTGGACAGTTTTTGTATGGAAAATATGTCAATGCGCCATTTCTATTTTTTTCATCATTAAGATCTATCTGACTATTGAAAGAATACGGGCCTGATTTTCTTGTTTTTTTTTTTAACTCGAAAATCCAAAGAAATCAACAGATGCTTTCTACTTCTGTAGTATTTGTTTTTACGTTGGTACTTTATCCGGAATCCGTACCCAGCGCCGATTGCTTCTACCTCCAAAACTGCTAGACCGTTAACGATGTGACTATCCCGCTTGAACACACCATCTGATAGTGACATTGTTTGCAGTAATTATCGTATCGTATCGATATCGTATTACTGGCATTACTCAAATATTTGTACAAATACACAAAGGAAGGAAATCCGATATTCTGTGCATCTATTTTGTGTAATTACTGGAGGGCGGGTAACTACAGGTTATTTAGTTTTCGAATGATGTAAAAAATATGTTTGTGTTTTCGTAAGAAAAAGTGGGCAAAAGCATTTAAAGGTTTCGATTTCAATAAAGGTGAAAGTACGTTTTTCGCTTTCGATTGCGTAAAGAAAAAAAAACATTAATTTAGCACGAATTGCGAGTGCAGAACAAGATAGGTGCTAAGAAAGAATAATTAAGTTATGTAGAAGAAAATAATTAATAAGAATTAGGTATGTGTATTATTCTGTGTTCTGTATAAATCTAAAACAACATAACGTATCATCCCGTCTAAAATCCTCGAAGGGTTAAGCAGAGAGGTGTACTTGTATGTTTAAGTCCCATGTAATAAGCCTATAGCAATCAATCGGACACAGATCTAGACTTTGGGCTGCTACTGACAAATTCCTGTTGGTAAAACTCAATAACGCATACGCTATATCAGACCCAGGACTCGTACCCAGGACCTCATCAATCCAACTCTAACTAAGGTTCTTAAACATAGCTGGCGTAATGAGGGTATACTTACAATTGCCCTAACCCTTAGCAGAATGGTTCAGATTCAGCACATAGTTATAGATTCAGCACAAATGCTTGACGCAAACGAAGGATTTTAAAATTGAAAATGCTCGACATTATAATGTTTTAAGTATTACGTTAGTTTTGAGGCTTTATTCATATCTATAAGTACTAACTCTGTTGTTTATCCGATTTCGAACAAAAATTCTGTACGACAGTTAAAATTTGAAAATTAAGGATTTGCTCAGGTTAGGTTTATTCAAGTTAGGGGTTCGCTCAGATTAAGTTCGCTTAATTGTCATTACACAATCTCTATCTCTCGCTCGCAGAATTCCCCGACATTTACTTGGTATTCTGCCTACACAAATACACACGGCACACACACACACATTGTAGAATTCTTTTCAAACACTCATAGCAATCGGAGATTATTAAATTATATTGTGACCCCTGCACCGAGGTTAACTCCAGCCATTTGTTGAACATCAAGATCTTTTATGTGTGGGTCTATGAACTTGTGGGAGATCTGTAAGAATGTGGACAGAGAGTGGAGCAACGTATTTTCTTTTATGTTGAAGAAGATAGGGTTCGTTTCGGATATTTCTTCTGTATAAAAGTGTACGCAACTGGTCAGATGGATGAATGTAAACGAAGGAAAGGAAGTATATAAATATCATAGCAGCTGGCGTTACATAGCTTCTACCTACCCCTAAAAGAAAGGTGTGAGTTGATGTATGTAAGTATAAATTATTAAAAAAAACAAAGAACTTATGTTCTACAGATTGTTTATCCCAAGTGTTTGGAACGTCTTGAGCGTAACAAAAATCACATCTCCCATTTCCACATAATAACGACTTTCTTGGACAATTTAATTTAGCTACTTAGTATTCTAGATCTTTTCCCATATCATATTAGTTACGCTTATACCAAAAATAATTTGAAACATTTACTTAGTCCTAATTTTTACACAACAAATCTACGAATGTTTGAAGCGCCTACATTGTTATTATTCCGATTTCAGTGTTACTAAATATGATAACGATGATTACTTTGACTCTTTAATAGGTATTCAGTAACTTCAATATTACTTTAAAAGTTTGCTAACAATAATGAGTCTTAAGCGCTTTAAAAGGCCTTTACAGCGCCATTGAAATTAGAATTACGCTAAATATCTAGACTATGGCACATTCCGTCGTCCCACAGACACACACACTGCAACAATACAATAATACGAGGTTATTAAATTATATTGTGACCCCTGCGCTGAGGTTAACTTGTGTAATTGGATCTCTAGCCGGCCTGATTGTTATTGCTCGTGATGGGCTGGCCAATTTACTATAACACTGTCTGGCTATCTAGTCGGTAGTCAGATTCATTGTGGATGAATAGGTGCCCACAAATACTTTTTAAATGCTTGTCGTGGCGAACGATATTCAGAAATAAGAAGACAGAGTCTGTGGTAAACACCGTGACGTCAGCTGTCATTTGCAAATGGCGCGAGCGATGTCACGTGGATGGAGTCGTATTGGGAAGTGGAAGCTAGGCAGAGCTCAGTTGGATTTGAGACACCAACGAAGACACTAGTCCAGTGCGAAACTGTCTGTTTACCACAGACTCTGTACTAATGTAATCAACTTCACAACTTCTTATTTCTGAATATCGTTCGCCACGACATGCTTTTAGTCTTTTTTTACCGAATTTGTGGTGCAAGCAAGAATATAATCTTTTCTTCTCATCATCGATAATATTGTGAAAATTTAAAGACAAATGTGACATGGAATGTTCAATGCCGTTTGAGGAATTTCTTTCACAATTTTGCTATAATCTTATAATATAATAGACCATTAAAGGTTGGAGCAATTAAAATCAATATAAGAAACTCTTTTTTAGGACTTGAGAAAGAGAGAAAAGAATCTAGATTTTTAACAACAAAAACGTTCCATCTGGACAAGGACTTAGTAAATATTTCTCTGAGGGCCATGATGAAAATTGCAAAAAATTAATGGTCACCTTTTAATTTTTTTGTTGGTAATTTGTAACCCGAAAAATATCTGCTTTAAAAAAGCAACAGTAGTTCCCTTTAATGTCTAAACAAAAATAACAAGTTACGTAATGTCTATCTTGAAGTCAAATTAATTATTCCCACCAAAGTTATGCAACTCGGATGGCTGCATCTCCCCACGAAGTAAACGAGTGTAAACGAGAATTTCTTTGTTGGTCAATATTCATAATTGACTGATTTCAAAAAGCACTCATAGCGATTAGTTGTGTCGCCCTCCGTGGAAAGTTGGCGACAGAGCAGGGATGGACAACCGTGGGGACGTTTAATGTTCTTTCAACTGTGTTTTAGAATCTAACTTAGAAACATCCAAAATAAGACTTTTGTTAAGATTTCTGTTGAGTAAACCAATTAGGTAAAGATAACAATGATATGTTGATAAATACAAAGATAATAACTATGCAAACTACGCATTATGCCAGTCCCAATGTTGCCAGCCCCTCCGCTGACCGACAGCCGCCCGCATGACGTTGCTCAGTCACTCGACAATTATAATAACTCGCCACGCCATCCGTTTGGCGGCCATTACCACCATAAATGTTCACGCTTTGTCATCCCTGATGAACAGGACACCCCTTGGACAATCATGTCCAAAGGGTGTCCTGTTCAGAAGCTGTTTAGAAGAACTATGCTGCTGATAGATAATTATCAATTATATTCTGCTAATCTTATATTATCTTTGGAAAGAAAGCAAGCTCAGGTCAGGATCGACAAGCTTTTAATACTTAAGTGATATTTAGTCGATATGGTTTAAGAGCATATCTAAAGAGATCCGTAGTCACCATGTGTTTTGACGAACTAATATCTGTTTCGTTGCTAGAAAGAACATTATGGAATGCAAATAAAGATATGAATATGAATATGAACACACGCATAACACATAGGTAACCTCAAACCAGTATTCTAGGCTTAAGCAGAGCTGTAGTTACAGTAAAGTCACGTTTCGCCAATGTTTAAGACCCACATAATAGAGAGCGAGTCTATTATCATCAAACAGGCATAAATCTAGACTCCATCATACGCTACCCTATGACAAATTTCAGATAGAAAACCCCAATAACAATTTACCCAACCCGCAAATCTTAAGATGGGCCGTACAAAAAACATTGCTGATTTGCCTTTCTCATGAAAACTCACAGGGGTAAAAAAGAGAGCTTATATTTTTGCTGAAAGCCCTACACGTTAGATTACTTTCATATAAAATGTTATCATTGTACAGTTACCTGCACGTACCTAAGTTATCAAAGATGTTCGTAGCGTAAGGTCGTCGGAGTATACCATATTAGTGCAACACATTTCAGACAAATTGAATTTGGAGTTTTGGTTTACAAATACATAAAAATATAAAAAAATACCAGCCTGTTACTGTCCCACTGTAGGGCAAAGGCTTCTTCTCATACAGAGAAGGCACGAACATTGATCACCACGCTTGCTCAAAGTGGATTGGCGATTTCAAACTTATATTACTGTAAGTCCAGGTTTCCTTACGTTGACTTCCTTTCATCACCGAAGTCAATTATGTCTAAGATAAACTTAGAAAGTACATTTATGAATTGAAAAATTCACATTGGTACTTGCCCTGATTTGAATCACAACCTCGGGCCTGAGAGGCAGGCGCCTTAACCTCTGGGCCATCATTACATAGAAATACAGAGTGACAAAAAATGAAGCCCTAAAATTAAATAAGAGCAGTTATCATGTACTTTATTTTATTTACGAGTTCTATCTAATCCTACATCGTCACAGTGAAGCGGTCATCAGCGGAACGAATCGCTTTAAAGCGCGGGATGCTAACAGACCATCACACCACTTATCTAGGATGTGGTGCAAGTTAGAAAAAAGCTAGAGGAATACGGGCAGGCTGGCAAATAAAGTCATGGATGTGTTAATGTTTACAGTTTAATATTAATATTCCACAATTCTCACACAACCTCATTTAGTCTTAAACTGAGGAGAACTTGTGCGTTAAGTAAATTTCAATTATTTTAAAATGATTGTGCTCATTACACAAACGTTTGTATTGGGTGGAAATCGAGCTCACGGCCTTCAGCAGTCAGGGCAGTGGCTATGCTGGAGACTGGTGACCTAAGACTGGCCTGTTGGTCTAGACCAACAGACGAGTCTTCTGTTGTCTTCTTTGTCCTAATCAACGCTACCCCTCTGACTTGCGCCACACACCACTTAGTTCTCCACCCTTTAGTTCTGTTGGGTCAATAGTCACGGTATTTCAGTAGTTCAGATAAATGGTTTATATCTTGCGGGTCATAGAGCCCCGTGTGTCTGTTCGTCAATTAATAACAATCACGCTAATGTCTAGCACATAAATCATTATTAAATTATAGACGTTTTAAAGTTTTTCTTCCATATTTTTTTTTTGTTAAAGTGGTGGTGGTGGTGGTAGAGTTGGTGGAACTTTATTAAATTAATTTAAAAGCATCAATAAAAGATATCTGGGGTAACAAGACTCAGTATAGTTTATCAGAGGATCATTTAAAGTCAAAGAAAAGTTGGCAGAAAGCTGTAGGTATGCGCTGGTATGAGTATGTGAAGAGACGTGATGAAAAACACGCTGTAAGGAAAGCCGTCCCAGATAAAAAGAAACGCAAAGTACTTCCACAGCCCACGTGGCGGACAATCGTTGCCTGTGGAGCTCTGATGGAGGAACAGACAACCCAAGACCGACTGTTTTGGCGCCTTAAAACAAGGAGGGCCGACCCCAAATGAATTGGAAATAAGTCATATAGCAGAACAATGTAAAATTTCTATGATGCTGATAATCACTTTTTGAAATTACATAGGTATTAGACCAGCAAGACGACAGGACACTGTTGATAGTTATTTAGTTATGTTATGTTTGTTGTTATTTAGGTTTTTAGGATTGTTTCTGTTTATTCTTTCGCTCATAAAGTGCGACGACGAAAAGATATAGAAGTAATATATACTACTAGCGGACGTCACGCAGTTTCATCCGAGTAGTTACCATTCCCGTGGGAATACAGGGATATATGTCACCCGGGGATAGTATAGCTTTTCAACGGTGAAATAGTTTTTCAAATCAGTCCTGTAGTTTTTAAGTTTATTGGTTATATACTTACAGAAATATAAATATTTACTCTTTATAATACTAGTAATAGAAGTAAGTAACATTACCCTCTCATTATTAATTTACCAGTGGGTATATAATAATACAATTCTCCTGAAAGATAATATATTTTTCAAGGTTAAATTTTGCCATAACTTTACGAAACGTTTATTAATGAAGAGATAACAGTTCGGTTTGGTATAAGTGGGGCTCTTGGTGAAATACTAACACACTTACATCAAAGGTTACTACGCTTGCTAAGGTCGGTTTTTGCATGGGTTACTATCCAGCACAAGGCGAGATCCTTTCATGTCTCGGATAGTATGTTAAACTGTTGCTCCTGGCTGTTATTTGTAGATCTTTGGCAGTCGTTACGGGTAACCGTAAACGGTAAGAAGTCCGAATGTCTGACAACCAGTCTAACCTAGGGGAAATGAATTAACCAGAAGAAGTCACTTTAGAGTTCTGGTAATTAGCTGCAACCTTTCACACTGGAAGCTAAACCCAACATAATTATTTTGTTTACGGTTATGCAGATGATGATTTGTCTCTGTTGGAATATTCCTGCGCCCGCGTCACTATTAGCATCTCAACAATATTAAACGGGAAGTTATAACGAATCCACAACAAATATACACCAACTTGATCCAGCACAGTTGACATACAATAGCTTAATCGTCTTATTACAATTACTCGACAATGGCGGGTATTGTGAACGAATGATGGCAATGGACGCATTGTCGGCCGGACGGCAATTGAACGGCAATGCACCCGTATGAGACATCTTGTTGTTTGTTGAGTAAAGAGATTTGAGATACTGTACAGAGGACATGCGAGGAAATAACATATCATCACGCCTGTAATCCCCGAAGGGTAAGGCAGAGGTGTACCTGGCAGTACACCCACATTTCGCCAGTTATGTTTATGTCTCATGTAATAGGGGGCGAGCCTATTGCCATCAATCGGGCTCAAATCTAGCCTCCGGGCTGCTACTGAGAAATTACAGATGGAAAAAAACTCAATAATACTTTGCCCGACCTGGGGATCGAGCCCGGGACTTCATGATCAGCAGTAGCGCTTGCGACTACTAGACCAACTAGGAAGAAAAACGAAGACATGCGGATGCAAAGAAATTACAGAAAATCTGTGATCCAATGTCTCAGTAACGCCATCTACCATAATATAGCAATATTGGAGCGGCAGCGAAGTGTACTAAACTAAACTCATAAACTTGTGTCCACTCACACAGGTCACAAGTATCCGATGACAATTTGGTTCGTGACGTCCCGTCTATAGGTCTATAAAAAGTAAGTATTGAATGTGTATGTTAATAGGGAATATGCATATACTTTTTTTATATTTTTAATTCACTGTTTACAACGTTTTAACACAGTAAAAAAAAAACATACCTATTTAAAAATGCAGTAATGAAGCTTAAAAAAAATTAAAATGCAAAATAAATTTTAGCTGTTTAAACGCCGCCATTTTCGCGCGCCATTTCGATTACGTCATTTACTATGCTCCTATTACTATTACTTAGGGTGTTTTCGTTCTTCTAACTATTTCACCATGAATAAAGCTCAAAAACCAGTTTACCGGTATTGCTTGTACCCGAATGCAATAAACATTATCAGATTGTGCTTTTACAAAACCACTTTCAACAATTTTTCTTAAATGTTAAATACCCTCACTATAAAGCTAAAATTACACTTGAACATTAAATTAGTTCACAACACACACGGCAATACTTATGTTTTCGAATAAAAGTTCAATCTAATACTTAATGTCATACTTACACATTGTATGTTTTGTAGACGTTGAGTTGTTGTCGTAGTATTTGACGTCATTTTTCGTTATAACCAATGGTGATGCGTTTCACAAATTTGAATTTCCCGCGCTTAATTCGCACTTTTATTTTTAGTTTTAAATAAATATGATGCTATTAAAAAGTAAAATAATGATTTAGTTCATATTTTCTGCCATTAAAGATATGGAAAAAAAATATTTGAACCATATCTAAATTACATGCATATTCCCTATTGTTCAGTGTCTTGGTTCTGATATGTCTGTTAAGGAATGGTTTGATAGATATGGTGGATGCATTTGTTTACTGAAAATGCTCGGATGGATTTCAGGAGCGGTTTCGCAAGTGTTGACATGACAATCGCGAAGATGTCGAAGGAAGTTAGTAGGAACACGGAACGCTTACATAAAACCCCTTGAGTAAACGCTTTCAGTGAAATAAAGATCTTTGAAATGCGTTGAACACGGTTAGGGGTTTTATTACACGGACATACGCCTTTCTCTCATGAGGGTTTGCAGAAACTACAAAATGCCACTGGTTAAAATCCTTACACACTTACCTACTACTTTTTCATCGTTTATATTCATACATGTTGTCATACACACACGCCGCGCCGGTTGCGAGTACTACGCACCTGACCTTTCTGAAGGACCTCACCAATAAGATCTATGTATGTCCTTCTAGGGCGTTCCCACTTACATCTGCCTTGTAAATATCTTTCGTTAGTCGCCTTTCATTCATCCTGTCTTCAATAAAAAGTAACCATAAACTTCCGCGCAGTTAGGAGTTTACATGATTCGGATACAGCAGAAAAAGATAGAAATAATGTCAATTTGCCACCAACGAACGAGGTACGTGCCTATTCTACGACGTGCATATTCTAATAAGATAAAGACAAAAAAACTTTAACACCCCAACACTCTACAATGACAATATTAGTCAACATTTTATATTATGTTAGTGAAGACATACACACGAAAGGTTACAGAAAATGGTCGGCAGTAGTAGTAACTGAGGTACAAGGCTGATCATCTAAGCTGATGGACCAGTACCGTTGCAAACTCCTCCATCTATATAGAAATGCTTCGATTCTTCAAAACCACCCAAAATTATAACAAGAATGTACCAATATTGTGTCTATTAGTATCTATTAACGGGACGTTGATTCATACAATAAAATAATTAGTATTTATGTCCCTCCGGCCTCTGCCCTCCCGCATGGAGCACTTTACAAGAATGTGGAAGAACAGATGATTGTTACTCTCGGGTTTAAAGTAAGGGATGGACACAAGAGATAAATATTAGGAGTAGTATTTTGTTGAGACTGGTATTATTTTTTACTGTAGGTAGACAAAGGCCAAGGAACGATTGATTGATTGGGTGACAAACATACATACTGTACGGTTTACGTACAGTATGTATGTATATGTATTACCTCCTCATAATGTTGACTAGGCTTATCGGTCGATTCATTTGTTATAACTTTATAGCGCTACTCAGTGTGCACTTTACCAACACACGTATAATCACCAATCTTTACGGTGTACTGAACTTGGAATCAATAAACTTTTTGTCAGATATTAATCTGCACACAGTGAAACAAAAAGTTTATTGATTGGTAAAAGTTTATTTATTCATGTTGGTTACACTCAACTACCTTACACTGCAAAAAATTACCATAAAACCTACAAACAAGTACCTATAGTTGTAGTGTTTAATACTACTGTACTACAATTTATACTACAATAGAGGTGACTGTTAAGATATAGAGATATATTGAAGACATGCTATGCTGACCACAATTCTATCTACATATCTATTAATATCGACTTAATAATAGCCTCGTTTCAATGGTTCTATTTTATAAAAAGAAGTTGAAATAAAGCTTTTTTTCCGTTTTTTTTTATATGTTTTATTTCTTTCTTTTCTTTTCATTTTAATATAAACCTATATTAAGGTTTTCTACTCACATTGTTATCTAACATTGAGTGGTTTTAGTTACCCTAGACGACGTCTGAATTGCCTTCATAAAATTTTAAACACTGCATTAAAAAAATCCAAGAGTGTATTTGTCGTTTTTTTTATTATTTTTTTTTAATCTAAAATGTTCCTGAAATTAAAACGAAACAGTACCAATGGATAGTCAAGTCCCTCAATAGTAAAACTAAATCCGTATGCACCATCCCTAACACAATAAAATCTATTGACACAATCTTGTATTCTGTGAAATCATCAGGATTGCTACAAATGGTGGCGGGTGGATTCCCGATTTAGTAACATTTCCAAACAATTATAACTGTGGGCCATTACACGTTATTATGCGGGGTGTTTGTGTACAATTTACTTGATTTGGACTTATTTTGTAAGTGGTTATGATTTTGTGTTGATGTTGGTGTATTCACACAGTATTTATATGCGTTTGTCTTTTTCCCATGATTGTTAGAGCAACAAGCAACTGCCGACATTTTCAACCGACTTACAAAAATGAAGAGGTTCTTATTACAGCTGTATTTATTTATTTTAAAGAAAGCTTACAGACTAATAACAATAAAAATAATTTTCAGGTAAGTGACACTTTTGATTATACCAATAACAAGCTTCCACATATAGGTTACAATGTACACACACATAATACACGCTTATCACAAATAAGAAAAGTTAATCAACATCGAAGAATTTGTTACTCATCTTATGAATGCTCTCTCTTTTTATGAATGTTACCTCATTAATCCTTCGTTCATGGACCTGGAGATTTTGAAAAAATGTAAATAAGTTTAATTTTATAACTTCGTGCTTCGTCTTAAGTAACATAATTTAAGTTCACATTATTAATAATTATAAATTAATCTGTATATATCCTCTTTGGCAAATTAACATTATTTTCATTCTATCTTACTTAGCTACCAGGATGCTATAATATTATTGTTCTACTTCTTCATTACTTTAACATACCTACGAGTAATAACTCACAGGTTCATATTACAGAAGCTCAATCAACACTAAACTTAACACTTAGCCATATCATTAATTAAAACAGAACGTTTGTAACTAAGTTAGTCCTTCCATTTCTAGAATGTCTCAATTACTTAAAATACTCTGTTTTCTGGGACTGTAGAAAGGTTACAGAGCGTCATTAATCTTGAACTGCTAAAGGAATTCTACGTTTTCCCCTCAAATCTAAAATAAAGCGTGAAATTCAAGTTAATATGTTCGTATTCGACTTAGTTCTATTTAATGTAGCTTGCAGTAACAAGTCCCTTCTCCCAATCTAATCTCACCTACACAGTTTATAAACATTTCCTCTAAGACTTAACAAGGAAATTAGTATAATTGTCCTAATTACGTCAAGTGGGTCGCTGGTAACAAGTAAGCCTACACCGGACCGCACGCGCGCTGGTTCGGTTCCCGGGTAATTATGGGTAGTTGGGGTTTTTGAACTTTGTGGGTGGTGAGCTTTATTGTTTACATCCAGTGATCTAGTAAGAGTTAAGTTAGGGGACGATCTTTAATCTAGTTTGTGATCTTTGCTAGCAAATATCGAGTATGTAGGTATCTGTGGGTTTGTTCAGGATAATCACACGAGGCTAAAACTGGTAGATCGTCTACCTTACGTCATCTAAAAGCTAGGTAATATTAATTTCTGCCAGAGTTGCGGAAGGATTAGACTAGTTGTTAGACTTTCGGGCTTCTGGCTAGCTTTCCGAGGCACGGAGGAGTCTTGGTATATATATTATTAATGGTCATCCATCTACATACCGACCTCTTTAAGCGTAGCTTTACTTTCGAGCGAGCCGTGCGTCTGTTGTTATTTAGCACACGGTAATCTAACAGCCTTCCATCTATAATACATTATTTTCATTCTCCCATAAACCTATTGATATGAATCCTCTTATCAATAGGTTTATGGAAGGCCTCTTCCGTTACCTCTCCTGACTCATCATTCTTTTCCGACCTCGGTCAGTCATCAATCGTCATCACCGCAATTTACCCACAAGAAGCTGTGATCTTGATCCATGTCAAATAATGAGTTTCCAGGTCAATCAGAGTGGTTCTAGGTAATCGGGAGGAGACCACCACGTGCATGTGTTTACACCGCGCGCCTGCTACTCATCACGGTTTTGACACATCACACGGACTATCAGCATCCACCACATGGTATTAGTGATGATAAAAATACAAACAAAATTAAGCGTTAGCTAGTTGAAGTTAAGATTGAGAATTAAATGGATAGCAATGGAGACTTAGGCAGTTTCGGAAATTAATGCTTTGTAAATTAGTTTATTCTAAACAGTATTAGGTTTGAGGATGATAAGGTTGAGTTTAAATCTTATAGAGTTGATGTTAAGGTTGATTATAGATTGCAAGGAAGTGTTATCATACGATTAGATGTTAGTAAAAATGTAAGTAATATAAGTAAAGGGCGCGTGATCTGTGAGATCAAAGCGGTTGTGATCAATCCGCCGATGTGCGCGGGAGTGCGCGTGGATGGTCTTGATCGTTTCGCTTTTGATCCAGCTGATTACGTCATATCGTATTATAATTATGATTCAATGGATATTTAAGATGTCGTGTTGCCGATAAACTTAGTGGTTAATAGACTCATTTAGTTTTAGGATATTGTCAAATAACATTAGCTTGATTTTGTTACCGTTGGAAAGTTGGAACACGGGTTGGTTTAGTATAAAAGATTGGCGGTTTTGGCAATAAACTAAAAATAATTATGTATAAATATTATGAAAGTAATATTCGACCATAAAAATACCATCGCAAAAATGTTACTATGAGTTAGAAACAACATTGCCCAGAAAGGAATCTTAAACAGGAAAACCTATGATGAATTTCTCGCCTCTGAAACATGTGTAAAACGATCAAGTAGTTGCGCTTGCGCATGCCCCCGATCGCTTTGATGTGGCCGATGTTTACGCGGGCGGCGGGCCTGTGTTTGCTATTAAACAAACCCACTCGTGTCGGCCAACACCCAACACTGGTCGAAACGTTGGGCCAATACGCTCCTGGAGAGAAATGGTGAGATTGAACTTGGGTTTTCGAAAGCACTTATGACTGATTAACCAATGAGAAGACTTCTTCTCTTAGTATTTAATTTTTTCATTCAGGAACACTTAATTTTTTCTACGCGCAGCAGAAGTTGCTTCGAAGGAATTAAAACCATTTTCCCATGAGTTATATAGAGATATTTACTCTTTTACGAATCTCTAAAATGTCAGCTATATCTCTCTTGATATACGTCTTTACCAAGGCTATCACTCGCTGTCTACGGCTGTCTACATCCAGCCCACCTTTATCCTTTCTGCAGGCCGATTAGAAAACATCCGATGAAACAACTTTTCTTTATCAACCTATAATAGTTTGGTCAAATACAATCCGACATTAGGAAAGCGGTCAGTAAACATTGGCTTCCAACATTGGTGTTGGATGTTGGTGATGGGAGCATGGTGTTTATTACAGCATTCGTTCGGTTTGGCCCAATGAGCGATATTGTGTGTAAACAACACCGTTCTGCTTCCATGTTGGGTTTGCCCCAAGGTAGAGGATACAGCTCGAATTAAGTTACTTTCCTTAAAGTTGGTTTAATTATGACTTTCTATAGTAGTGTCTGTTCCCTATAGCAGTTTCGATATTTTATAGTAATTGGCTGTTACAAATAGGCAGTAGAAATATCCAAATTAAAAATATTTTTAAAGGTATTGAACAAAATAAGATTGACTTCTAAACTTTTATCTTCAAGTTAGCTGACATCAGTAGATACATGCAAACCAATCAATAAACCCTTCTAACTCCTGGTTATCTTTGCCATAAATTTCAACCTTACATAATTATATTGGATTATGCAGTATTTTCGATATCTTCTGCATCTGTTCTTAAACGTAATGACGTTAAAAATGTATTGGCAAAGAAAGTGCAGATTAATGAATCTGTACTTTCTTTGCCAATACATTTATATCGCTATTTTTATCGAGTTGATCAGAGATCTCACCATCTCTTACCCTCCGAGTTATCTCGCTATCATCTGTAACTTGGGGCTAGTCGGCATCACGCACTTTACTTTGAAGTGCCCTCGCGTTATTTACGAACTGTTTGTATATTTTCATATTTGCGGCCAGCACATCACCAGCGAGCGAGCCCATCGCCACAATGAACTGTGAACTGTTGCCTCGCATTTATCATTACCTATCGACCGAATACAGAATACAAGCTTTTTATTTTTTGATTTAGGATTCGTTTTATGGGTGTTTGAGTTCTTAGAAGACTTGGGATTGTGTTGTTTTTCACTGGCTTGTTGTGGAGTGATTGTACTGGTATTGTTCGTTTCATCAGTATCAGAAATCGTATTATAAATTTTCAGCAGATGTGTTCCGTAAATGATATTGTGAGACTTAGGAATTAAAATAGTTATCAAACGCCCAGACGTTGTGCTTTTGCAATTTGATATATAGCTACAAAGTGTTTATATATATTTATTGTAAACATTGTCAGATAACCTGGACTTACAGTTAATATAAGTTTGAAACCGCCAATCCGCCTTGAGCAAGCGTGGTGATTACTGGTGATCAATGCTCGTGCCTTTTCTGTATGAGATGAGTCCTATGGCCTGCAGTGAGACTATAACCAGCTGGTATTTTTTTTATATATTTCTTATATTCTCGCGTTGCTTCTTGTAAAACCTTGAGCTCCATTTGGCTTGAAAGTTTACCCATCATCTGGATTTTGCTTACTTGACTGACATTGCCCTATTTCTTAACAGCTTTAAATCTTACAAATGATTGAATCCATACATTAGGCACTGACTCACGAGTGTGATCACAATTATAATGTACGCGTTCTAATCCCGTTAGTATTACGTTGTAAGGTTTGATGGGAATTAATTCAATATTGCTCACACGCAGCGGTGGTGTGGTGTCGGAAACCTTGCAGGACTCATTACCATAAGCTTGATCGCCATATGGTGACGTTGGTGTGTTGTATCTGATTAGTGTGTGTAGTGTTCAAAGTTTCTTTTGTTGGAATCTTATAGGTAATACTCGTATTGTTTTGGTAGAAACGTGTCCTTACTTACTATTTAACAGTTAAGATCGATAACATTATTGTCTACGGTTTACATCATTATCACCAAGTATGTTGGGGTCAGCTTCCAGTTTAACTGGAGGCTGCTGAATACCAGTGTTTTATTTTTCCTATCTGACCTCCTCGAAATCAACACTCAATGCGTTAGTGCATTGCATTTTTTTTAACCCAATAGGTATCAGGATACTTCTTGAGAAAGTTGATTGTAAGACTTGAAATGTTTTGACTACTCGTAACGCATGTAGAAAGGACTGCAATTGGCAGCCGGGACCAACAGCATATTATGAATTGAATGGTTTTCCATCCACGGCTCCATTTTGGCACGTTTAGTTTAACCTTCGATCAACCCGCGCAGCAGTTATTATTTAGTCACCAGCCCCTGACGTCTATGATTACATCTTCTTACTCTTCATATTCTTAAATAATATCATTACAAATAATATAGGCAAACGAATCTATATCTGAAGACATACGAGTACCAATACATATTATTATATCATCACTAAAAACCTCTATTTACATCAAATACGAAACAAAAACCACCAAAACCAATAGCAGACCATCAAAGAGACTTTTGATATCGCATTAATCATAAACAAAAATTGTTTATGGAAACCAAAAAATCATAATAATGTATTTAAATGAATATTTTTTCAAATGCACACGGTTTTGCGTCGTAAATCTGTCAATACAGAGAAGGATTTCAGCGTGTAATGATGAATGTTTCCAGCGATCAAAGGGACGTTTGAGGCCGGATGCGCGGGCGCTGATACCCAATCAAATGATGACCGACTGAAGCACAGTTAGGTTATGTTGGGTGAAAAACTGAAACTTTATCTAGAGTGCATTTGATGAATACGATAAATATTGACCACATTTATTAATGAGTAGAATGTCAGGATCTGATCTAGGAATGCTCTTCACTCAGTTCTGATTAGAAAATAAAAGTATAAAAAACAAAAACAAATTATCTCTCTCTCTCTAACAAACAAATTTTAGTATTATTTATTAAAACTGGGCAAGTGCGAGTCGACCTCGCAAACACATAGTTCCGTACCATTGAAAATATTAGAGATACAGCGATTGGAAAGGTCAAAATATCACGCCGAAATATGAGGTTTTTATTTGGAGGTTCATTTTAATACATTTTTTATTATTCGTTGTTATAGCGGCAGTAGAAATACATACTGTAAACATTTTAAAAGTCTACTTATTACAGTTCATGAGATACAGCTTGCTGGCAGACTGTCTTACGGATGGGCGTACGCCCGCAGACAGCGGAGGTTTAATAACGGCGGAGGTTTATTAAACTTTGGGTTTCGGTAGTACGGGACCCTAAAAAGTACATGAAACGCCATCTATAGTGACGTAATACCCTATCACAGTGTAAGCTACAGCTGTTTCCACCACACCATATGATTTGTGGTGGACGCTCAATGTGCAGAACATGATGTTACATCCTATTTGACGTTGTAAACTTTAGCAATCCGCCTGTTTTCGTGCGGTTTTATAATTAGACGTGTTTTGGTGATCTGCAGTACTATTCTTTAAACATCAAACCGTGAAAATGTAGGTGAAGGGAAGGTTAATTGAGCAGACATGCTATACTAATGCTTGGCATTGCTAGGAAAGCACTTTGACAGTCGTTACTTGTAATCGGAAGCCCGCAAGTCTAACAACCAGTTTAATCAAGGGGTATCGTGTGACTTTTACGGAGTTGACCGGCTGGTGTCTGATCGTGCGCGAACCGAACATATACACCGATGTGTTCGGAATTGGGTGTTACTGTTATTGGTGTGTCCGAATGTTGTCGTTTAAAATTATAATATAAATCAATAAATAAATAATCATTACATTATATGTTTATCCCATATTTTTAGGATGATTGTGTGTCATTGCCTCGTAACATAACCAATTCAGCCGCATTTCACAACACACAAACACGGTAAAATATTGAAACCTTGATCACACGGTAAAAACTAAACCTACAAATATAAAATCACTCCAACAAATCTAACGAATTGATATAAAAATCATAAAAGTCGTAGCTCTGACCGGAAACCGTTGTTTACATGAAACAGGTGTAATTAAATCGTTACAGGAAGTGGGCGCACCCGCGCTGTTTACCAGTTTACATTACCGTCCTTTGACGGGGCCGTTTGATCATACGTATTACTTTAAGAATTTAACTATGGTTTTATGGACTCTACGTGGGCTGGGAGGGCTTAAAAATAGGGCAGTATCGAGCTTCAAAATGAAAGGCCTGAGAGCAGCTGAAAAACACGTAAATAATTGGCATTTACAAAAGAAAAGCAAATATACTCCAATCAGTAAATTGGTTGTTGCAATGACAGATATCGTGTTTTCGATTGTCAACATGTTTCGCATAGAATAATGGTACACAAATATATTATATGTATATATATAAATATATATATTTTCCGCAGTATTCAGTAGAAGTCTACGTTTAGTCCTACACTCAACTTTGACTTTGTGTTTAGTCCCATTTGGACAACAGTAGCGCTTGACCGACGAGTCAGTTAAAATGGTCTAGAATAATCACAATAAGAAAGAAAGAAAAGAAAGAAAATACAATTATTTGGAACATGAACAGAAAACACCAAAAACTGTGCGAGGCCAAAAATGACTCTATCTCAGCACGATGCCGATGCCAGAATATGGAAAGAAAAACATTCAATACCGCTGCCCTGTTATTCTGATAAGGCCTGCTGTAAGTGTCATTAATACTATATAATTATAGTGTCTTTAATAATTATACGAAGAGGTCGCTGGATGCCCTGCGCGTCCAATATACTTAACAATGTTTTCAGGATGTTGTTGATACTGCCACGTTACTGTAGCGCGTCGGAGATGTTTGAGCAAGCCTGTACTGACGGCTTCTACGTGACTATACGCAAGAAACAGAGTCGTTATTGAGGAGAGTGAGGGACAGTCAAAACAGCATCCTGAAAACTGTAGCTGAGAGCTTCGGCTCTTCGATTGTACAGCAGTTTGTGCGGAGATTAATTGTTACTAACACTAGGTAATAAGTTTTTCTATGTTACTAACACTCTATGGATTATTGTGTCCGAAATAAAGTAATTATTTTTATTAATAACCACATATATATATATACCTACCTAATAAAAAACAAGTCTAAATCCTAAAATGTTATGATATCTTTTTCTACGCTTATTTCTATGGAGGCTGTAAAACTTTTGAGGCCAATATTGACGTCCACAAGTTCAGGAAAACCTAATCAAAACAACCCAGTCAAGAGACCATTGGAACTCAACACAAGAAAATATATCTGTAGGTATTTAGTTTTTATCTACAAAAAAAAAACAATCAAATCTGACCGTCAGTTTTCCGCGCGGCTGCGTCTGAGTAGGTCCCGCGTATGATGCTGACAAAAAACCTGATGAGGGTAGGCAGGGCTGATCAATCTTTAACTTTACCTCAGCATATGGGAAGTATGATGGCCTGTTGATCTAACAACTGTCTCGGAATAGCCAATACTAAGAATTTAAACAGTATTTCAAAAAACTTGGCGTATAGTTTAAATTATTTAAGAAAATCTGATTCATACAATGCCCATTTATTGAGGAAACTTTGGCCAAATGATGTATATGGAAGAAACAAATGATAGGCATTACATCACTTACATAGAATTTAGTGGGACCTTTTTTGATTAAGAATTGCAATTCCTACTTTGATATTACGAACCGAAAATATTAGATTGCAATAAACAATTGTGTGTTATATGAAAATCGGCTTTTGATACCTTTGTTCGCATCACAAATACCTTTATACCGGAAGGCTTCTTTTTAATTAGTCAGTCTATATTTGCTTGAGTTTATCTAGTGTTAACATCGTGGCATCGGTATCTATATTACTAGTATGTATATTGAAGTGTGCTAGCTATGGTAATTGCTAGCATATGTAGCAAATGATTTAATTTGATTGTTATACAATAATAACTAATTGCATTGTGTACATTTAAGTTTTTCTAACTTATCAGACAGACGTGTTCCTGGGGAGTTTGCACCGCTACTTCTTTTTCTTCCCAGCAAAAACACTAGGAAATTGCGAAGGGCGGATTTTTTTGGGGGACTGTCTTATGTAATTTTGACGTTCGAAGTGCTGATCCTCAGCCTAATTTGAATAAATAAATAAATAATTATAATAAATTATATTCCACACCTTTCACACAACGCCATCTAGTCCGAAGCTAAGCATAGAGGTACTAAATAGCTGATAAACATACTTATATATTTCTAAATTCATTTCATCATTGGTTGTTATTGTACTTCTAAAAATATATGCGTTTTTTTTTCTATTTACATTCATATTATACATAGATAAATCACACCCATACAGACAAAATGATCGTGCTAATCACACAATGATTTATCTTGGGTGGGAATCAAACCTGCAACCATGTATCGTGTAGCTAAGAGACCAGACGTTAAATAACATTCTGAGTTCATTGTCGGTATATCTTGTGCTATGTTCGTTCAGCAGCACACCTATTATGTCAAATAACTAAAATATTTGCATCAATCTTTGAAACATTTTTAATCTTAGGAATTTAACCTAAATTCTTCCATATTAACAATAGCGTGTTATTAACAAAGTATTTAGTAGATGTGTCGTGATAAACGGACGGAAGCCGCGTCCGTTATTTCAGAATATAAATATTTTCGTGGCGGCTTGATGGATCGGTCGTCGATTCGCTTCCCGAGTCGGGCTAATCTTGCTGTTTATCAATATTATTGTGTTATTTCGTATTATTTTTTTCACTATTGTTTTTTGTGGCGTAGATGTACATCTACGCCACAAAAAACAATAGTGAAAAAAATACTTACATACGTACATACGTATTTTTTTGTTCGAATACGGCAAAGTAAAAAGGAGGGTTATGATTTTGACCGCGATGTATGTATGTATGCATGTTTATCTGTTCCCTCATAAGTTCAAAACTGCTTATCATTATTTAATAAATAAGGTGTCGTTGAAAGCGTCTTATTTGTCACTTGTTGAAATATTCTCTTAAGAGGAAATTCTCTAAAACGACAGCCGTGGTCGTATGCTACATGTCATAACAAACCAATACATTTTAAAACAGTATGCACTTAGTAAACGTTTATAAGCTTTAAGGCAAATTCTATCCTCTATGAGAATATTTATTTATTTATTTATTGCCTTCTAAGATAATATTTTCTTGTTTCATTCTTTTTAGATTGTTATTAAGGTACCGGTCCCTAAGCGCTATTGCTGTGAATTAAGTCACGGGTCGGTTCAATGTTACTGTGTTTTTCAATGTGAAAAATTCGCATTAGGCTGAGAATCTGCAGTTTTTCAACGTCAAAATCACTTAAAACAGTCCCCAAAAACGCCCACCCTTCACCACTTCCTCCTAATTTGGCTTTAATGATGAAGCGGCGGAACAGTTTCCTCAGCAACTGGCGACGTGTGTGTAAACGAAGCAAAAGAAGTATGTAAGAATCGTAGCATATTATGGCGCTCTGTAGTTTATGCCTACCCCCGTGAGAAAAAGGCGTGACTTTATGTATGCATGTGTATAAAAAATGTGAAACTGACTGAAATTAATTTAATTTATGTTTTGTAATTAGGCTGACAATCAGCAATTTTTAAATGTCAATATTTACAAAGATTAAGAAGCGAAACAAAACTCCCTAGCTATTTTCCAATACACTAAACTCTAAAACTAAGAAAGTAAAAACCATTTAAATAAACGTTGAAACTTGCAATAAATATTTTCTAAAACTCTACATTTATAGCACAAAACTTTTAAACCAACCACAAAATTTAACCAAAAAAAATTACAAAAAGATTAAATTTCGACCGTGACAGGACTCGAACCTGCAGTCTTCGGATCCGAAGTCCGACGCCTTATCCATTAGGCCACACGGTCACATGAAGGAAGGCTGTATATCGGCCAGTGTTTCAGGACGGCAGTTGACCTACTTTACGAGGAGCGAGACAGAAACCATCCCCTACGTATCCTGTCTCGCTCGCCCGGTGTGAAACATTTGCCTTGTAGTGTGAAATTACGTAAGCTTTTGAACTTGATTGGCTTTGGGAGTTTTTTCATATCTATTGATGAAGAATAGCATATCTTTCGCAATAGACTTAGCTGTAATTTACAACTGAAATAAAGTTGAAAGCAAACTGTATTTGTATTGTATTTTAGTACCGTTTTAAAGTGTACCTGTTGTGGAAAAAATATATTTTTTACCTGAAACAAACTAGTCACAGTCATAGTAGTCACATAGCATAACATCACGCCTGTAATCCCCGAAGGATTAGGCAGAGGTGTTCCTGGCAGTACACTCATATTTCGCCAGTTATGTTTAAGCCTCATGTAATAGGGGGCGAGCCTATTTCCATCAATCGGGTTTAAAATCCGGACTCTGGGCTACTACTGAGAATTTCCAGATGGAAAAACTCAATAACACTGCCTGACCCAGGGATCGAACCCGGGACCATCATGCTCAGCAGAGTAGTGCTTACGACCACTAGACCAACGAGGCATCAGTCATAGTAGTTTATTGGAAAGGGATTCTTACAAGTCATAAACAGGTTTTATTACAGATAACAAATTATTAAAAATACATTAAATTTTTAAACAAAATATGTCAAGTAGTAAAAGAAACAAATAAATAGTAGTCAAATCTACCTGGTAAGTGTAGTGGTCACAAGCATCAATGCTCTGTACGGGGTTCCATTCCCAGGTCTGTCAAAATTTTATTGGATTTTACCATCATAAAATTGTCTGTAGGGACTAAGCTCTTGCGTCCACTAGACTGAAGACTCAGTTCTCTAAACTAATTTATCGATATTATAGAACACCATTTGGTACGCTTGTCAACTTTTCACAAGACATTTCAAATCAACACCGCCATTGACGTCAAACCACAAACTCCACTAACAATCCTAACGCCCTTGTAATAGGTTTCAAATTCGTGTAACAAATAATTTAGGCTAAGCAATTGATAACTTGGTTCCCTAAAAACGTTATTTTATGATGAATCGATGGTTGATGGTTATCGGTATGACGGATAGATGTCGCTAGTGATGGACCATGGCCCATGGCCCTGCCAGTTCTATGGGTTATGTATTAGTGTCGATGTAAAGATATTCATGGTAGCCGCACAGGTGACGGTATGGGGCAGTTGGCTGTCATAACTTATCAATTTTACTGTTTTTTATCTACGGTTGGCCATGTTTACTAGTCCTTAGGATTTAGGTTGTGGAGATCTGAGGAGCAATTCCCGTATCGTTAAGAACAAAAGTTAACAACAACAAAAATGATTAAGTAGGTAAGTGTTTGACATTTAAAGATTGTCAAGCAGATGTGATTGCGACCAGCTTTTAACGTTTTAATCACGGAAATTGGCGTCCTGGGAATTATTTTTTTCTAATATCTAGGTGTTGTATTTCGATTAGCTGTAACATTTTGTTATTGTAGAGTATTTTGTAAGTTAAGCGTCAATTGTTTTAAAATAAAACAAAGGACAGACGATTTTACTCTTTGTTCTCTATGACTTAAACATATATATTTTGTTGTACACTTCGGAACAATGTACTGTGAGAAAATTGTCCGAAGTATACTCCGGAGTATAAATACATATTTGACATACATTTTTGTCCAACCAAGACAAGGGGTTAGGAAAAATAACCCACCTAATTACGACTTGTTAATGTTGATGTATTGTGTTAAATATTTCATGTTATTTGTTGCTGTGTCCGCCATTGTTGTCTTGCAATTTCAACTTCGTCACACAAGTAGGTTGATTTTCACGCAAGTCTTGTTATGAAAGAATAATATATTGTTTCTGCTCTGTTCGAAGAATATTATGTCTAGTTATTTATAAAAAGTGAGACAGGACTTGGATTATTAAGTTAATTGAAGTATCCTTTTCATTTTTAAATTAAGTATAATATATTCTTGCACTTGTATTACTTGTGTTTTACCACAGTATTAATATTATACAGTAGGACGACGCCTTTGATCTCTGGAAAAATGCCGATAATAGTTAACCCTGAATAATACCTACCTCCCGAACAACGAACACGATGTTCGTTCGGGAGCGGCTTTCCCGCGTCTCGCCCCTCACACCCCGCACGATTGCCCTGTCTAGACGGCTTCGTCGGACTGTAGGTTTTTAGACTGTGGTTTTACAGAGGCGAGCTTAATGTTATGGTTGTTCCAACTCATTGTATACGGAATCCTATCACCTGGAATTCCATAATTTACTCATTAATACATGTTTTGTAAAGGGCAAACAAGAGCAATGTTCATCATGTAGGTCAACTGCTCTATACTTTTTTTTGTTTTGTACATTCTCGTTTCTTGTCTTATAACTAGAAGTTTGGAAGTCTATTCAAATCATTGCAATGTGTCCGTCTCTCATACACATTATTTAACTATTGCATCATACGTGGCTACCAGTACCTACACGAACAAAACTTTCTCGAGAGAAAGAAAAAGAAAAACCAATTCCGTATTCAAAGTGTCGCGACTCGCGTCACTCATTGTCTCTGCTTAATAAATATGGCGGGTAATTTTGACAGATGGCGCGCGCTTCCACGGCGCCACTGTAGACTACACTTACTGTTGCTCCAACCCATATTGTTCTACTTTTGTCCCTAACACGTTAGGAATTCAAAATAAATGAGCTGAGCTACTGATTTGAATGTCAATACTAAGTTAATACGGTAAGGTGTTGTCTGAAACCAAATATGTGGTGGAGTGGGCCGCGGACGCGTTAGGACGCACTCATTGTTCTTGACACATACATATTACAAACTTACGTGATCTATGGCGATGTTTCACTAAGTTTTTGTGTGTTTTACGAACTTTTTATTTGTGTGTTAGTTTAAATAATAATGTGCCCTAATTTATTTTAAATGTGTGCATAAATTAACTTGGGCTTAAGCTACCTGATAGAATCTTAAATAAAATTGAGAACTGACATGTTTTTGTTTTAATTGCATAAAACTTCGAACTACTCGTGTGTGTATATTTTTATCTCAGCACTAAAGTTTATTACACACAGTAGCGACATTTCTACATACAGTGTATAATTTTCCAATCAAACTCATTATTAATTGGAAACAACAAAAATATACACATCAAACGCATTTTAATAAAACATTAAACGTAATCAATTCACACCCAATAGAATATCTGAAGGCAATTACTCATTCGACAAGCTCACTTCAGATTTCTACATTCATCTTTATTTTCGTGTCCTTAAAGTTACAATTTGCGTGTTATTTTCCGCTAACAGTAAAACGGAATAAAGGTAATTCCACACTCGTTCGATGTCGTGCCTGGCAGCAACAAATCGCGCGACAAAATAAGTTAGCGATCACACGCGGCGACGTTCATTACTCGTGAGATTTACGGGCCGGGCCGATTGCGAATATCTCGTCCTCTCGCCAATCGAATGTAATCGGACTCGATGTTTAGGTAATAACACTGTTCAGAACCTTTTTTTTGGTTTCGAGACAATGATGTAGAATGCCCTTAATTGTAAATATGTTGTATCGTGTTCGGTCGAATTTATATTAAAGTTATAAATTATCAAACGATTTTATTGACGTCGGTAGTTTGCTACTTTTATTTTTTGTGTGGACTAGGACTGTTTCAGAAATGAAATGAAATGATTTTTGTCAAATTAGGGAATAGGTGAAACCTGACTACGGCGTAGCACTCTTTAGTGCTACGCCGTAGTCACGCTACAAAATTTAGAAAGTCACATTTCAGTAATTAAAGTAAGTTAAAAAGAGAAAGTTATTAAGAAATGATTGTTCTTAACTATTTCTTAAAAGAAATATAATCTTTACTTACTATAATAAAAGTTACTTATTCGTATGAAACTGTCACTTAACTGTTAAACTTGTCCAACAACAAGTTTAGAACCTGTAGATTTTCAGTTACAACAACAAGGAAGTAGGAAGTATTTTCGTTGCTTATTACCCAGTAACTGGGTCGTAGATATGAGGTAGGGGTGAGCCATATGCATAATAGGTACTTTTATTCCATTATACACCACTATTTTTTAATTCTTACAAAAAAAAATTGGGCTGTATCCGTACCTGTTACTGATCATATTTGCGTAATCAAAAGTAAAAAAACACGAAATTATTTTTTTAAATATTCCACAAAACTTAAATAACGAAAACTGTTGGAGTTGAAAGCTGTTGGAGGCGGGGCATGCTTGAGCGAGATCACGCGAACGTGAGCGAGAAATGACGATTAATGAATACTACTATGTCATGAATAGTCTGTACAATATTTTCATAAATTGGGTGACTTTTTGGTATATAAACAAACGCTAATAACTTTGCTGTTTGTGAATACATATTATTTATTGATACTTTACAAATATAATGAGAACCCGTCTAGAATAAGCCCTTAAATATTTGTACTAATTAAAAATTAGTGGTGTACACTCCCGGTTAGACGCCAACCAAATCGAAACAAAATCAAAGTTCATTTATTCAAATCGGGTTGAGGATCAACACTTTTTAACCGACTTCAAAAAAAGGAGGAGGTTCTCAACTCGACGGTATGTTTTTTTTTTTGGTGTTTGTTACGCGATTACTCCGCCATTTATGGACCGATTTTCAAAATTCTTTTTTTATTTGATAGGGTATACTAACAGATTGGTCCCATTTGTATCGAAACTCATATCTGATGAGGGATCTTTGAGGAATTGAGGGAACTCCTCAAAAAATTTAGGTACACACGCATCGATTTTAACATTTTTAGTAACAAATCAAGCATTTTCATTTAGAAAGTATCATTTAGTGAAGAAAGACTGATGAAGAAGACAGGCAACGGAACTCTTCAACGCATAACAGCAAATTATTCGCGATTGCTATAGTCAGATGTCAACATTACGCCATTCTAATTTAAAAAGGGGCCCGGCAGAGATGTACAGATTAATGTTTAGATAGAACTTCTTTAGCAATTGTTATCCAATTTCAATGATTCTTTCAAGTTCTGAAAGACTTTCTTTTTGCATACAAAGAAACTAAAAAGTACAAAATAAAAACTTTTTTACAAAAAAAATACAACCGACTTCTTAAAAAAAACTAACAGGTGAAAAATAACTTCAGTTTCGGAAGTCGGTGGCCAATAATGAACAAAACAAAACCACCAAAGCCACAGACTTTCGAAACTGGAGTCATTTTTCATCTGTTAGTTTTTTTTAAGAAGTCGGTTGTTTTTTTTTGTAAAAAAGTTTTTTTGAACGTCCAAATCACATAAGACAGTTAGGTACCCAAAAAGCCCACCCTTTGCCACTTCCAAATGTTTGATTAGTATGGGAGCAGACACCAATGTAGTTGGGAAAAGGCTGAGCAGGTGAAGATGATGATCTTATTCTTATCGAGTGGTTAGTTCCTACACCCTGGTGTCAGAGTTTTAATGCCGCCCATGGGCCTTTGTCTTGGCATCACATGCAGTCGAAAAATATCTCTCAGGCATGCCGGTTTCCTCACGATGTTTCCTTCACCACTTTTGAAGCAAGTGATAAATTGTATAATCCGCACATGAATCCGAAAAGTTAGAGGTGCGTGCCTTGGGTTTGAAATCGAGTCATATGACCTATGATTGTAGATGCTATTCAAAAACATTGATAATGTAGACAACTGGAAAAATACACAGAAAAGCTGCACATCAGCACATCTTAGAACATGGTCGTGTATGTCCAAGTGGACCGCCCGCGTGTCGACACACAACGCCATCGATTCGCCATGCAGCACACAGGAGCGACCGCTGCACGCTCGTCCGCTGCACTCAATGATCCGAAGCAAATGTCGGTGATTTACTACTGACGATTTTTTTGCCCAGCGACAGTTCTTTTGTACCACTGTGCCTTTGTTTAAACGCAAGATGGCGCTGATCTCCTTTAATTGTTATTTTTCGAATGCATGTGAAGTTCCAAATGTCGAAAATGTAGGTGTCTAGTAATCAAATGTTTAAATAATAACAATTTACAACACGGAATTGACACTGATATAAAAAAAGTGTCTCATTTATTTGTTCTTTTTAACACTTCTTTAAATAACAGATTTTTAACGTTTCTCTGTTGTTCCCAGGGTAAAAGCTGTCAATATGAGTATTGTAACCTGTAAAACTTTGTACAGTTGATAAACACCCTGTACCTATAAGCTTACACAACACATCACTTACTTATGTACATAAGTTTAAATGTCAGTACTTGACGTGATTAGCACTCGCCCGTGTCTTCCTTACATGAGAAGTGGCCTTCTTCTGCAGTAAGATGGTAACAGGCTGGTAATATATGATTAGACTTCCTTATTGATTTTGCACTTATCGGAGAGCTTTACAAGTGACACAAAAACTTCAAGCCGAAGCTTTTTTTCCAAAGTTTTCTCTCATTTACAAACTTAACAAGATCCCCGTAAAACTAGACATAACTCACACCGAAATCAGCAACACATTCACAATTAGTCATGCCACCGCTACTTGGGTGTCTAACTTAATGAATTTTATGCGACTAATCAGCATTACAGTTTTTGTAGATTTTTGTCCAGAGCGCGCGCGTTCCGCCCCATTGTGCGCCGTTTACGACTCTTCTTTGACATATTGAATACATAATTGGCGTGGAGCGGAGCACGTTAGAGCACTGTGTGCATCATCAGTAGCGTTTGTAAACTGTATGGTAGCTGATGGTACCAGTGGGTGGGTATTGTTATAAGAGAAATCGGAGCTTCAAGCCTTCTTTGTCTAAGAAACTTTTTGTTAGAAAAAGTGCGATTAAAAACTGCCAAGCTCCTGTGTAGAAAAGCGCACGAACCAAGTCCATTTAATGCATTTTATTGTTATTTCTATGTAGCTATTGAAATTGCTAAGTAACTTATCAATCGAAGTTAAAGCGTGTCTAATATACATAACAAGCGTACCAGAGCTACTTAATATAAAGGATCGACAATGTTTTAAATTTAATTCCAAGGAATGCTAGTACAGTCATTAAAATACCCTACAAATGACAATTATGTATCCGTTGTCAGTTGATATTATACGAAATCAGTAGATATTATAACGCCGCTCATCAGACAAGTTCCTCGCACCTCATTAGTAATTATCGTAGATTTGAAAACCGCCTCCCATACATCATACACGCGACTATCCACCAGCCATGAGCCTCCAGCCCCATAACTCAACACTTTCCAGTTCTAACCACGCCCGCAGCAACTACCGTCCTATTTATACACACATTATAATTTCCAATTTGAGTATGCAGATGCGAAAACAAAATCAGCAAAAAAAAAACGACGGTCTCCGTGATTTACGTTGCCCCCTGCTTGCTCTCATAACGAGGTTCGAACATTGTGCAAGACATTGGTACTTTTAGACCTTACGGCTTTACGGGACACTGTTCGGGTACATTGCTCTGTTTCCGGGAGTCTGTGAGCATTCAATCGTTCGTGGAACTACCATTGTCTATGACACCCTGATTGATGGATGAAAGGTGTGAGCTTCTGACAGAAGTGGTAACTAACTGTTTGTTGTCAAAAGTTTTGCGCGAAACTGGGCATTTGAAAGTGATTGTTGCTTGCAACCATGCCTACTGAATGCTGCTTTATCTTTGCATTTTCTCCTCAGTATCACTATGTCAATCCGTTTGCGGATGAGAACACGTTCTGTGCATATTTGCATGCGTATTACCGGTAGCTTCCTACGTGATCAGCCTGAAGCTAATGGCTGCAAAGTATTACAAACCACGGTATTAAGATAAGTAACAGTCACTCGATGCAATAAGGAAGCCTCTTTCTGCCAATACTCTAAAAAAATCTTGATTGATTGTAAAGCTTAATAGCTTCTGTTGTTTTAGAAGCCCTTATCTAAACGGCTATTGATGCACATGCCAAGTTGGAAACTTTATACAAATACATTGTCTACTGCCCCGTTTTATCATTGATTAATGGGAAACCCCATGAACGGAAGCCAAAATACTTCAAAAAGTCAACATTGCAACCATTATATAATTACTTGTGACTTTGTCGGCTATTCTAGGAACCGATATCACATGCACCGGCCGCTGTGACGGCCATACATTAGGCATGCGCAGACGCCGCCTTTAAGAAAAAATCCGCCGATAGTTAGCCATGCACGCTGAACGGCATCACGAACAAAAATAATAAAAACATCACAGTCAAAATATATGTTGGCGTTATTGAAAAAATTGTAAAAGAGATGTTGACTTTGTCTACTTTGTGACGCACCGCGGAACACTGTCCACTTTCTTTGGAAACTAATTTCGTGTTTAGTGTAATGCTTTAGGGTTTACTTTACGGTGACAAACCCGGGGCGTCAAATGTTTTTTTCCTGTTGGATTCAAGCAAGGGCGTGGCCCGTCCCGAATGGAAACATTTGCCAATATTATCGTGAAAGGTCTGAACAGATGAAATAATTTATTTCCCTATGTCGCTTTGTGTCCAAAACTTTGTGCCTTTGTGATATTTTTTGCGTCGGCCGCTTTGCTCAGTGTGGTACCGACATCTCATTTATCCCTTTAGCAAAAAGGAGACCGACTTTTTACAATTTAAAGATACGAAATCGATCTTATTAGTGTTGGACGAAGATTATTTTTGATTCTAAGTTTTTGTGGACTTGGACCGTTTGGTCATTGGTCACCGTTTGACGTATTCAGTGGATGCGTGTTTATGACAAAGACATTAAAGTGTCGGTAAGTGATCCGTCGGGTTTGTGCAAGCCGACAGTCTCCTGTTGACTGTAATGACTTAACTCAAATAAATCTGTGGACTTTGAATAGATTATTATAGTTGGCGCATTATATTCGTTTTGATGTTCGTTACGGTTCGTAAATACTAAATTTAGGATTAATAGAAAGGAAGTTTAGATGTACTTATACTAAAATCAAACTATGTGTGTGGTTACAACTGTGTAGAACAAAATAGAATACTCTCTTTTGTACACCATAAAAACTTTCAAATAAGATTTAAGAAGATCTCTTGTCTAAGATTTACTAATTCGCTTGAATTGTAAAACATATGAAGAAGATTTTTTAATTAGTAAATAACGACAATAAAAGAAAAAATAAACTCGCAAACTCATAATTTGCACTGTCACCAAAAAAGTTTCGTAAAAAGAACAAAACGCGGCGAACAATATTTTTTTTCATAAATAAATACAAACTCGCCAAAACTAAACCCCAGAAGCAAAATGCAAACTAATGAAGTAAACATTAGCTGTTCTCCTCAGGGATTATCACAAGTTGTTGAAGCCTCCAGAGGTTTCGCCATTTGTCAACATCTTATAACGAGTTACGAATTCTGCAAATCATTTTGTTTTAAAGCGGTGGCGATGACAGTAAACAAAAAGTTTTTTGTCCACGCTCTTTGGGATTTGTAGCAGTGGGAATTTTATATGCGGGCGTAGAATGTTCTTTACGAAAAGAAGGATAAGTTGAAAACCATCATATGATACTGATGATTCAAGCTAAAAAGTTTACAGAACTCAACTGTACGAGATAAAGACGCTTAATATTTCTTTTGCACTCTCTACTGTTTATTCAAGCATGTACATTGTACATACCTAATTAAATAAATCTAACGGTAATTTATTATTAAACCTAAAAAAACATACGCAAAAGATTTTCAATAAAAGTTTGCTGTGAATTGAAATTACGATTATAGATTTCATATAATAATCAATATTTCAAAGTCATATTTTGATTAGGGTCTTTAATTTGGAAGAAATCTTTATACCTGATTCAAGATTCAAGATCTAGTAGTCCTCAATCACTTGATCATACACTAGCTAGTACTTGCATTTCTTCCAATTTGTTTCACTGGTTTACGCTTAATTGATATATGGACACTAATTTATTTTAAAACCCACAACATTATGGCAATATTGTTTAACAATAATCTGGCATTAGTGGCCATGACGTCTTGTCTATTCCACGCATAAAAAAATAAAAATGCGATTACAGCCGCAAAGTTACGCCAATAATGAGCTTTTACCAAATTTCTTTAGCCACTGATCACACCACAAACGCCCCACTGTGCACCGCGGAGCACTCGGCGCACAAAGAACTCCATTCATTTGTTTCAATAGAAACTCTCATTACCACAGAAGACCACGGGCTCGTACTCGCATCCAAACCATACTTTCAATGACATTTAATACACCATCATTGGTTTACAACCACAATGTCACACAGTGTGACTAATACTTCACATGGGGTCCCAACAAAACACCAAAACCACGAAAACTGTAAACAATCGACTTATTTATTGTTTTACAGCGGCCATATAACCTCGTCACCCAAAGAATAAGAGGCCAATAAGTTGTGAAATGCACCCACAATAAAACCATAATGGACAGTGGAACGGTCGAGGTGATGGTGGGCAAAAAAGCGCAATGTGCGGTTTGAATAGATTCGGCACGCTCGGAGCGAGGCGAGCGATTGAATCGGTTTTACACGCGTGATGAATGTGCGGAAGTCACATTTAAATCCCTTACAACTTAATAATAACGATAAACAGCGGTCCCCTGTTTAAATGAATGTTTCGCAACATTAGCCGGCCATTTCGCGAAAGCTGCGCATACGCAGTCTGATTGTGCAAACATTAGATTTAACGTGTTTGTCAAAGTTATTTGTTGGCTTTGATAGATTGACTGGTTTGGATTTGTTTGTAGATGCGTTCGATTGTGACGTTTGTTGACTTACGGATTTTGAGATAGGCAGTTTAATTGAAGAGAACCGGTTGTTAGTCTCGCTTAAACTCGAGAACGGCTGGACCGAAGTGGCTAAGTTAGGTTTTAAAAATATATACGTGGAAGTCAAAGAGATTTAAAATACTATAGAGCGACCATGCGAGGAAACGTCATAGAAAAACTTTGATCCCCTCTGTGATTTGATGTCTCAGTGACACCATCTAGAATAATATATGAACATTGGAGCGGCAAAAAACTAATACACTTGTGTCCACCAGGACACAAGTTGCGGATGAAAATTTTGTTCCAGATATCCCGTCTATAGAAAGAATTGAACGTTTTTGCTAAGAAAGGTTTAAAAAGAATAGAAACATTTTTGCTATTTATTTATTAAGGAACGTATATAAATAAGGATTTTGAATCGACAACAAATGTGTAGGTACAGACGCCAGCACATCAAGCTACCCCAATGTGTCAATTTTTCCCAATTGAATATAAACCTTATTCCGTTTGACATAAAGTTGAAAAACGATCAAAGAAATTTGACACATTGGGGTAACTTGATGTGCTGGCGTCTGTACAATATCAGGATTATAGAGATAAAAAAGTTAAATAGTGTCACCATGGCAACGGATCAACATATTATTGATTGTCAATGTATGCGTACGTTCTGAAAGTTATTTTGTTACTTAGAAAGAGGTTTTAAGCTGCATAAAGGAGTCTTAAATTTCAGAAATTATTATTTACGTAATTAATAATGACGTCAAGGACGATCTTCAATAATTGTTAGCAAATAGGTATATAATAATATATCTGGACTTTAAAGAAGACCGGGAAAACTAAGTAAATTGTATGTAATTATATGTAGGTACACGCAGCGCAGTAGTTTAGTTTAAAATTATGTATTTTGTTTCTTTTAAAATCAATGCATTTCGGTAAGGTAGTTAGGTTAGGTACTTAGGTTAGGTATAGGTATATATGGTAAGTTAGGTTAGGTTATATATCGAAATCGGTCGGTCTCATTCAAATCGGTCAGTATGGGAAAGTCTGAAACTATAAGACATACAAAGATCTGTTCTGAGGAACCAGGTATCGATTTTAATAACAAGAAAAACTATCACAAAATGTTTAAATAAGATCAAAGTTATAGACTCGCTAAATAAAAAGTACTTGTAGTTATTATTGTTTTGGATCTCTTTGTTGTCATCTCATTTAATGTATGTATATCTTATATGTGTATATAATTCTCGTTTAATAGTATTTGTAACAAAATTCCTTGACCGATTTTTATTAAATAAATTATATGAAACTAATAAATCGATTCTAAGGCGGAACGAAGTATAGCGGGCAGTTAGTGTCTTTATATATAAAACGATAGGTTTCATACACACAAACCTCAGGTCCAGTTGAATACCAGCGTCAGGCACTAGTTGTCTGGCATTTTTGCTGAACTGGACCTATTTGGTGCAGCCGCAAGGCACGTACTTTTTTGATTTGATAAGTATTTCTGTGTTGTGCCACATAAATGCTTTTTCTTTTTTTCTTTCTTTCTTAACACGGACATTTCCCGGCAAATTTCACATAGTACCTGAGTAGCGTACTTTCGTCTCAAACTAAATACGCGCACATGTCTTTTTTTTTCTTCGAAGATTTATTACAAGCAAACAATAAACTGCATCGCAGATGTCATCCGTTGATTATTAATAATGGTAACGCCGACGTTTACCACAGTAACCGCTTTGCAATAATAAACACATCTATGTGATAAATGATTATATTTTATGGCGTTCGCCCTCGATGTGTAACGCCAGTGTCTCTATTTTCAATCCCACTCAATATTGAATTCTATTATCTCGCTGCGTAAGTTGATTTTACAAGCACTCTGTGAGGTTGGCCTGGATTTAACATGGGGTGTATAAATCGCATTGAAGTTGTTCAATCGCACGTAGCAAATTGTCGATATTCGCTCGAGTCATTAGCGGCGCGTTTTTGTCCAGACGCGGCACCGCTCGGCACACTGTGCGGCCTGCGTACACGCACGTTTGAGAAACGTTTGAGTTTTCAAAACTCACTCAAGTGTGGATTTGGTTTATGTGAATCGTAAAGAATAGGTTAGACGTTGTTGCTATTAAATATGGTTCTTTTCCTGTAGAAATATTGTTAAAAAGATACTATTTTTTATCTATTATAGAAGCCCGCATTTCTACCTGAGTCTATTTATAATTACAAAGGTACTCTACACTACAAAAAGTAACGGTAAAAGCTACTTGAAAAAGTTTAAGTCGCAATAATAGTATTATTAATGGATGTTGGCTTAAGATCATAAATTGCTTCCGGCATTAATTCACTTTATTAAATACCATAATACTATAAGTTATAAAAAATAAACAATACTTACCTTTCATTACAGGCATAAATACCAACTATACAACTATCAAACGGTCGGCAAGATAGGGTAACTAAAACATATTTCGAGAAATCCGAACGTAAAATTGACACTGTAACTCCAACATAAATCTCGATTGATTTGTAAAACCGTGTTCCCACATGTCCTGTGAATTGTAAACACGATCACGCTGTTTTAAACGTCACCACATTTTACACAAACTTATCTTAAATCTGTTATTTATAATCATATTTATTGCGTAGAAAGTACGGTAGAAAATCGCGTAGCAAAATCTAAATGGTAAGTTGGTTGTAGAACCGCACAATGGGTTGAATAAAAGGACCCTTATTGAACACAATCGTGCCTAATATTTGTAGATAATATTGTTACAACACTGGGGAGAGTTGTGCTCATTTTATATAGGGCGGTGTCAATAAACATCTGCACATATGGGGCTTTGGAGCCATGGGCCATGGGGTGCAAACTGCACAGGGAATGTAGTGTAATGTAGTACTAACGCGATTATTGAATTTGTGCCCGCAAATTGATCAAGGCTTATTTCCTAGGATTGGTCGGGTAAAGAAAATATTATTTATGTTAAGCAAGCTGATTGACAATACTAAAATCGAACAGAAAAAGTTTTTACCTAACATGAGTTACTAACTAAGAATCTTAGTTACCACCCAAATTAAGTTTTGATAGAATTTTGATTTTATCTACAAAACAATCTGCAAATGGATACTCAATTTCCTTTAAGTACCGTAACACGCCATCGTATTGTGTAACACTGTTATTTTAGTAAATCGTCTATCTTGGGCCACCCCAGAGACTCTCAATAATCTTTTGGTAAAACAGCAGATTTTGTTCATCTCCATCCAAGTTGAAACACTTTCAAAATATCGGTGTCGGCAAACTGAGTGTTTGAGAAGCCGACGACGCAAAAAAACGCCGATTAGTTTGTTTATAAGCATCTTTGTAATAACGCATCTTGTTTGCGCTAAAGGTGCAATGGAGTGTGCTAACTTTTCCATTAGCATTGTTACAAAAATGTTTTCAATTTGATTATTAAGTTACAAGACACGAAAAAAGTACCCAATTTAGTAATTGTGTTTGTTTCCAGATAGTATCCTAACTTTGAACAATGTGCATATTTTAACATGAAACTTTTTGAAAACTGATCATATTACAGACATTATAAAACTAATAAATAACGAAATAAACACACCGACCGCAAAAAACTCGTAGAGACCTTTTAGTTTTTCATACTTGGGATGAGGATAGGGGTACACTTGAGCTATTTTACCCTCGGCTACCATCTTACGCAAATCTCGTAAACGCTACAAAAACAGAGACTCATCAATTTGGGGTAAAAACACCAATTAACCTCCATCGATAAGGGATAAACATCGGGCGATGATTGGCGCCGTGTTTTGGTAAAAATCGGCGATGGCTGAAAAACGGGCCCGCCACCCACGCAAGCACCTATGAGGGATAAAAAAAAATAGTTTTAATCTTATGTGGGTTCCCTCGTAAAAAAATACATGAAGAAACATGTAACATGTACAGTGTACAGTGGCTACTTAGAAGCGTTTTCCTAACAAATAAAACATTGATCGTGAAAATCTGAATAATTATCTAATTAATAAAGTTTTGTATCTACTTAATAATACTTCTCAGGCAAGAAAGCTTTCCTCTCGTTCTAAATATCTAAAGCAAATGCTATTTTCAACCTTGAGATGGCATAGCGAGTTAAAAACAACTCATTAGGTAATACAATTGAAATACGATGAGTTATAAAACGATAGGACATAAAATTTTACCAAGTCAATATTAAAGATTGTAAGGTTGTAGGGATCATTTTTGTCTCTGGATCTTCTGAACTGAAATTGAAAATTCTTGTACCAATAGAAAGCCACATTATTTGTGAGTGTCATAGCTATATTTTATTTTCAAAACTAGGTTGGTATGGAAGGGATTTTAAAATAAGTCTTGCTCGTGGACGAAGTCGCGAGCGAAGTACAAGTATATTTCAGCATCAATGAAAACCATCAACCCAATGGATCCCTAAAGGCCAAAACCTGCGTCTAAACCATGCGACACTTAGCAAAACGGTCCAACCGCGTTATCTGCCGCCACTTGACGACCTGGGTGGTGCTCAAGTACCTCCACCACTCACAAGTAAGGTTGTAAATCACGAGATGGTTAGATAGTTCTGTTAATTGGTCCTATTTACTATTTGCGGTTTTAACTGGAGGTCAGGTTCAAGTATTTGCGAATTCGTTGGGAAACGAGCTTTGAAAGATTGTTTTCATTGCGGATTTTTTTGTTTTCTTCGTAGAGACCAGAGGTTTATTGAGATTATTCCTTATTCTTCAATCAAAAGATAAGATGCTCCGGCCAGACGGGTGTTGTTTCTGGTCGGCTACTGCCAGACGGTTGATATCAGGTTTCTGGATTACGTAAATCGCTGATAACTTTGTTTTTGCGAAGTGGGATTTTTGTGACGTTCATATGTGGCGTCTTAGATGTTGTCACATCTTTTTCGACTAGACAACACAACATAAACCTAACATTATTAACATAACAACAACAATCTATCATAACAACGACATAACATTAGCATTAGCAGCGCTGCGATATTTATATTTTTAAATGTCGCAGTTAATGCTGAGATAGGCGCCTTTTTGGTCTCGCACAGGTCTTTTTATTACATATTTTTTTATTTGTCTTTAGTTTTTTAATCTTTTCTTGTTTTTGTTTATTATCTGTATTGTTGTTCTTTTGTTTTATGTTCTGTGCGTCCAAATAAAGTATTTTTAACCGACTTCAAAAAAAGGAGGAGGTTCTATGTTCGTGTGTATGTATTTTTTTTTTTTTTTTATTTATGTATGTTACCTGATTTCTCCGCCATTTGTGGACCGATTCTCGAAATTCTTTTTTTGTTTGAAAGAGTAGACTCCTGAGGTGGTCCCATTCTAATTTGGTGAAGATCTGGTGCTGATCTTCGGAGATATACAACGGAACTCTTCAAAAATAGACGGCAAATCTATCGTGATTGCTGGAATCGCTTGGATGTTTATTGTTTATACAACATCATGACCTATCATCAAGCCTGTATGCTCAGAGGGGTAGGCAGATGTGTTCAATATACCTAGATTTCGACAGTTAGGTATGCAGTTTCATGTATTAGGGTTAGGTGGATAACCCTATTATAATGACATGTATTGTTAACAATTAACAATATAAAATGAATTCATGGCAAATGTTTGTATGGGAACAACTAAAAATGGAAAAATAAAAAACTTTTTTACAAAAAATAAAACCGACTTCAAAAATAACACTAAACGGTGTAAAATAACTCTAAATTCGGAAGTCGGTGGCCCATCAAGAATAAGACAAAAGTACCAAAGCCACAGACTTCCTAATTTAGAGTTATTTTACACCGTTTAGTGTTATTTTTGAAGTCGGTTTTATTTTTTGTAAAAAAGTTTTCTTTTTTTCTTTCATTAACATTTATTATTTAAGCTTGAACGTTTATTATAATTATAATCGTGATCTCGTCACCTCTAATTTACCAATTTCTGGAATATGTCTCGTGTCTTGGTCCTCCGATCATCTTTCATTGGACAAAAGTATGATTAAAGACCATTCTCACCACCTTTTTGTCTTTACAAATTACTTTTCATTTTCAAAACAAAAACCGTCAAAAATATAACATGTAAACAAATTCAAGATCGGAACAAACGACACCCCCACTTCCCCACCTTGTCAAAGAAACATCAAAAACACGTGTATGACAAATATACCGAATAACATAGACACGTGTTAATATTTTCATGTCATTTGTCACCGCCACTTTGATCCTGGGACCTCCCGCGCCGGCTGGAGGGAAATATTTGGAGCCATCTATCCTCTGATCACTCTACGTGCTAATGAGGGCATATCATCATGGGAGGCAGTATATCACGCTAATTATTAAATGATCAGTTTGACAGATCCGTTGAATTAGTGATGGTTAATCTGTTGTTATTAAGTAGGCGAGACTATTCTTTTATTTGGGTGTCCTTTGATGTGTTTTTAAATACTGACTTATACGTATTTACCAATTATTATAATTAGCCACACAATATACACACATACAGAAACACACAAACACAGTCACACACAATAGGTTTTACATTGTTATACTGTTTGGAAATTGGAATAGAATACTTACTAAGTCGAAGTCAAATCATTTATTTCAATTAGACCGTTTAAACGCTATATTATACTTAAAAGTAAAAAACTAAGAAAATGATTCTAAGTAAGTAGTTGCCCCTTCCTAAAGGTAGTTTTGTATGGAGAAGAATGGGCAAGAAACTCCATACTTATTGTTTTAAAATAAGTTTACAATTTACTTTGAATACATTAATGAGATTATATGTGAAGTGTGTACATTTTAGTACCATAAAACTTACAAATAATAACTGAAAATGTTAGACAAATTGCTTTTGAAGTAGGTAGACATCTTTGGTGGAAATATAGTGAGAGTAATAATAATTCAGGAATAGTTCAGAGATGTTTTTGTGGCTCGGGCACTTATTTTTCCCGACTAAAATAATTTCTCAAGACAAGCTCACTATAAACTCAAATCTACCAAAGTCACTACAGTAGCCCGCTTGGATTTAAATAATTTTACACAGTAGAATATTGATCTGTACATAATTTATTTAAGCTAGTAACTATTATCTCTGCACAATTCCACCATCTCTTCACAACCAGTTTCCCCTCGGAAGTGACATCACGGCTTGCGCACTAATTAGCCGCAACCTGCGCACGCGCATCGAGCAACGATCCTGTCTCCACCTACCGCACGCTCGTTACCGCACAGTTGCATACAGGAATGTTGATTGTCTTCGTCTGGCGATATGGCTGACTATTTTTAGATTTGAAACATACCTAAAAATATACATTTTAGAAGGTGATAATTTATTAGTTGAAGATACTGTGAGTTTGGTGGTATTTTGGTAGATAAGATTTGACATATTATTATCTGATGCGTATATTGCTGCAATGCGAACTAAATACGTACATTTTAATTATTTGGACTTATCTAAAGAAGATATTTATTTATCGTTGCTAGTGTCACTCTCTAACACAATATATATTTATTTTTTACATTTATGTATAACCGACCTCTTCTCATTACACACTGAACTGATTTACTTAATTTACTTAATTTACTTACTCGTTTTCTATTTATTTATTTCTTACCGTCACTGGGTACCCCTCAAGGTTCATTGGAAGACCAGCGTCAGACAGCATCACCTGTCTGGCATGAATGCTGAAATGGACCTTTTTGGCGCAGCCGTGAGGCACACAGCACATGATTGTACCTACTATTGTATATCTTCTATTGTTTTATAAATTTTTGTGTGTATGTGTGTTTTGATGACTGATGTCAAATAAATATTTTTCTTTCTTTCTTTCTTTTCTTTATATCGCGTATATTTTTTGTGTTATATCATAACGGTTCACTCTTTGGTTTTGTAGCAGCTTTCCAAATAATAGTATCTTTTTGTATGAGATTCTCTAGCTATATTTTAAAGACACATTTGTTCAAAACGTGATTGTACAGTATATGTACTGGTCAAAGCCTTTTCTGCCATGCACGAGGTTGTTGGATTGAAATTCGGGTAACTTTCAATGTGACTTTTGATTCGTTAGTCATTCCTTACTTTTTCTTTAACATACATCACTGAGATCGTGTGGATACCTGGACCTTTGTACATTTATACCTTAGATATTTATACATTAGATTAAAATCCACCAACCTGCCTTGAGCAAGTATGAGAAAAGACCTTCAATATTCACGCTCCAAATTCATCATTGAACAGAATAATCCGAATTAAAAAAAGATACAGCTTTGAAACTGCGCTCAAAAATACTTAAGTTAATCATTAACAGAAACTTCGCCAGACTTTACCACTAAAATAATATCTATATCAGGTGGTCCTCGAAGTAAGGAGGAACAAATTGGGCGCAATACCTCGGAGTTGGCGGAGCGTTCAACAACTCATTAGTGAAGTGGTAGACTATGTGTGCAATGTCGCTGTGTGTCAAGAATGTGGGGAAGTGTCGCCTGGTGGTGGTGGCGAGAACAGAAGTGTGTTGGGTGGGAATTCAGCAAATATCCGTTAATTATTTCGATAAGTTCTTTTCGGCATGGTGAATAATATTTTAGTAACATACGGTGGCTTTGACAGTCGTTACGGGTATTCAGAAAGTCTGACAACCAGTTTCACCAAGGGGTATCGTGTTACCCAGTAACTGGGTCCTGGAGGTCAGGCAGGCAGGCTCCATGTAAAACACTGGTATTCAGCTGAATCCGGTTAAACTGGAAGCCGACCCCAACATAGTTGTGAAAGGCTAGGCAGATGATGGCTTCAAGGTGACTTCAAGTAAGATCCATTTATTTAGTCACACGAACACAAACGACCAAACAACATAGCTAAAAAGATTTGCATACACCTCTATTTAAACATTTTTAAAAACTGTATGGAATACGTTTCAGTTCGCCTAGTTATTTATTACATACAATGCAATATAAAATTGCCTCAATTACATCTTTACAATTAGCTATAGATACGACCTTCTTGCTCCAATACTTCCGGAACTCATTATCTAATATGGCAACCCTGGGTGGGATTGACGCATTCTTCACGAGTCTGTGATTAATAAATATTAGAGATGAGTCGAGCCGCCGCCGTGAGGGGAGGAGGCAGAATGTCACAGTTCACACCGGTAGCTGTGATGGAGGAGTTTTTGTGGAATACTACTGATGATAATGTGGAGTTAGACAGGAGCTGTTTCGGATATGTATTGATATGGCTAATGAGAATTTATTTTCATCTGAGTTAAAGCAATGTGATAAAGAAAAAAAATCTTCTAAACTTTCCAAACTTTCAATCAAATGCAACTCTACGACATGTTTTGGCGCACTAAACGGTCAATCTGACACAAGAATCTTCACATAAGCCCAAGACGGAAAAAGTATTTCCAATACGTAAAAGAATAGTGAAGTAGGGATGTTATTAGTGAAGTATGCTATCTCAAAGCCCAAGAAACAAGATATCACTCGTCACTCAACGAGAAGGCAAGTGACTTTAGGCCGACAAAGACATCTGAATGGGATAGGACCACATTTCTGCGGGATATCGGCACATTTTGATAGTCGCGATGACAGTTGGCGCTGGGACAAAGTGACGAAGTAATTAAAGAATTCGTCGTGGGTGGCCAGCTGGCAACCCAATTAGGAGATGTCGTCAAGGGATGGGTTGTAATAGTATCGACGAAGTAAGCGGCAAGAAAATCGTCATAAGTTTAAAAAAAATGAGGATTTCAGATTAATTTGTTGTATTGTCGATTGATGTGTGCTTTCGGTGCTTGTCCTGTTTTGTTTGAACTTGAAGTCGTAATAGGTGGTATTTTTTTAGTTCAGTAGTTTTTATTATAGATTTATTGTTTGCACAGAGACAGAATTTTCGAATTAACTTAAATACTATGTTATAAAAAACTTACTTCAGAGAGTATGTTCGTGCTCATTTTTTCTCTAATTATTCTTGTAGACAAAATTCGCGTTAAAAGTAAAATTTTCATCGTCTTGATTGTAAACATCTACTCTGAAAATGTTTTAATATTTTATTTGTACTTGTTTATGTATAAGACTTTATCATTTCGATTATTAAAAGCTCATTGATTTTTCTCTGTTTGAAATTGTTTGTTACCTATAAATACATATTTTTCTCATTAAAGCTCTACAGGGTCGTATAGTCTTTGTCGTCTTTCTGTCTAACTATAGTCAACAGTCTCATAGACATCTTCAAGTCTACCTATAATTACTCCTTAAACGTTCCTTTATGTCATATTATCTGCGGTAATCTCGGACTGAAGAGGCCGTCTCCGTCCCAGTCAACACTCCTTTGAGGGTCAGTGAGGGGTGAACACGGACACTATCCCTCTTTACAAACACGACAGTGGACTGCACGCCACATTACACATTGTTTATTTTGCTATCTTTTTAAATCTGCGCCTTTTTGTGAAATGTAATAGAGTCAGTTGTTTTTTTTTTGGCGAAATAGGTATATTGTCCGTTTTAGAAATGGAGATTTTGTTTGCTAAGGATGAGTAGTTCTTAGTTTTAGATTTGTGTGATTCGTTGTGCCTTGCTCATTTTACATGACGTTAAAATGACGATACTTATTTTAAGGAGATAAATAACCCAAGACAAATGTTTGTGTGATGAGCAGGATCATTTGTTCTGTGTCTAGGTGTAGTTTATGTATAATATGTTTGTAGTTGATAAACATACTAACATAATTTTCTAAATACATAATTTAGAAATATGTTAGTATGTTTATCAGTTGTCTAGTACACATAGCACAAGCTCTGCTTGGTTTGGGACTAGATGGCATTGTGTGAATGTTGTGGAATATTATTATTTATTTAGTGAATATGCCTTCTATTAAGTATGATAAGGTATGGTCTCTTTGGCATCGAATGCATTATAATAATAATATGACAGCCTGTTGGATGTCTTACGGCAAGATATACAAGATCTTTTTTATAGAAGAGGCACGAGTAATAATCTGTGAACGCAATAATGTCACCCACCACTCTTGCTTAAGGTGGGTTAGCGGTCTTCGTGTCTTCTCTGTATGAGAAGAGGCCTTTGCCATGCAGTGTAACAATAACAAGCTGGTGCTTAATAGCATCATCGTGTTATTGGTAAGTTTTTGGAATACAATATGACATTGATCATACAACACTCAATTATTAAACAGCAAATAAAAACTGTTAAACTAGAATTAAAAGAAATCAGTCTCCATTTATGAACGGTTAAATCTCAAGTTAGGCTATAATCTTATTCAAGTTCGCGTGAACTCCGACCCTCCCTCGTAATCTCGCCTCATTGAGAGGATCTCCTAATTGATACGATCCTCACAAGTCACAGGGGTGCCTCCTTCAGAGAGCTCAGGTGCCAACAGTATCATGCCAATTCTGACAGGCGCGTCTTAAATATTGTGCCAATTTATCTGCAGAGATATTTTTGATTGAAATCTTTTGAACGGAGTTTATTTGTATTCGTTTTGAAGAGACCTTTATTGGTTGATGGCTACATTTTTGATGCAGATGGGACGTTTACTTACGATTCTATTTATGATGTCAGTTGGATAAGGATTGTTTTTTAAGCTTGATTTCTTTGCTAGTTTAGAACAATTCTGTAACTATAGCAAGGTAACTAATTCATATCTAAGGAATAAAAAATAAGTAACGTTTGTTCGAATCTTTTATACATAGTGGGAGGGATACATCTGGTGTAAATCTGGACATAATGAGTTTTGAACTTCAGATTATTCTGAATCAAAATTATGTTATACATATTAGTAGTATTATATAAGTTATATTATATTTTCTTAAAACTGTAAAGTTGTCATAAAATAATCATCATTCTTATTCCTTCCCTTCCCTCCGTCCCTTCCACCCTGTGTATTGAACCTTTACAGATACCTACAGGGTGAGAGAGCCGGAAGAAACAATCATTTCATTGAAAGTTCAGAAAAACCACTAAACTACCCATAAAACACCTAAAAGAAAATCCTCATAAAACGAAGCTGCGTTCAAACGACAATTTAAAAGAGAATCGTGTTTCATATGCCGTAAAACGTTCCGCTGTTGACTGTCAAGTGTTGTCAGATGCGCCGGCGCCGCGGCACGCAACATGTATGAGTGGATGTCACGTGTCAACACGTGGTTTGTATTAGTTTTGACGTTTTGTCATAGTTTGACACGTTTTTGATGTTTGTTGACTTGATGTTGAAAAAGTTCATGAAAGCTTGTATTGTTTTGGATTGGCTCAAGCTATTGCAATTACCTTTTCTAGTGATTACGCGTAGAAATCACGTTCGATATTGTAGACTCAAGAATTTTTTCTTCTCTTCACTCTTGACATATGCGCAAAACAAAAAAAATGATTCTACAATCTGTCACTCTGTTGATTCTTCCTTACAAAAAGCCGTTTAAATCTAAGGTAATCTCACTATGCGTGCTGTAATAGCTCATAAATCCATTGCAAACCATCTAAAATAACAATAAAAAATAAATAAATATTCCACAACTTTTCACACAACGCCATTTAGTCCCAAGTTAAGCTTGAGAGCTTGTGTATGGCTACTAAACAGCTGATAAACATACTTACATATTTCTAAATACATAAATTATAGATAAATTACACCCAGACACAGAACAAATGATCGTGCTCATCACACAAACAATTTTCCTGGGTGGGAATCGAGCTCGGCACTCGGCATCGAGCAGGGTCACTAACTACTAGACCAACAGGCCAGTCAAAAACAAAAAAAAACAGTCAAATCTAAGTATATATCTTTGATTTGATTGAATGTGACTACTAGTATACACGTGTCTAACAATCCCAATCATCGAGCCTAACTCCAAAGAAACCTTCCAAATTAATACATAATATTTAAATCAAAAACTTCACTCAAACCCAACCGCTTTTAAATAAAATATTGTATTTAAAGCACAGATAAGCTAATAAAGCTGGTTTAAATGAAAACATTTCAATCGAGAGCGATTCGGCACGCCAATCGCGGCCCGCGATATAATCCGCCGGTGTGGACGCGACTTAATTAACATATCGGTATGTCTGTGTTTTATCTTATTTATACACTGTTTTATAAATATCATATTTGATGGGGATTAGTTTATTTGTTGGTGGGTTTTTTTATTGCGTATCTAAATATAAATGTCGCGTCTGTTATCGTAAAGGCACAAATAATCGAACCACTAATACGATTCATACTTTATCTACTGACATCAGTAAAGAAAAAAAAAAACGTGAAAAATCCTAGACTAATTAGTAGGTGCTTAGTTGTTGCTACACTTTTAAGCAAAATTTCGCTCTCTACTCTGCTTCTCCGTATTTATGTATTCGGAAAAATAAACAGTTATAAGTACATTAAAATCTTACACTTCGTTAAAAATAAACAAGGTTTATAAATGTGTAATCTACGAAATTTTCCACAACATATTCAAAGTTATATCTATATGAGTGCGCTATTATAAGCTTTTAAAACAGAAAAGTGAAAATACTAACCATGACAAATAACTCACACTCGTCTCCATGTTCATAAAAAGTTAATCCAAGGTTTGCTTCGCGTATTAATTTTCAATATTGACAAATCCACCTTTAGCAAGTGTGGTTATCAATTCTTGGGCCTTCTTAGTGTGAGAAAAGGCCTTAGTACGCTGAGACAGCCCAAACAACCCTCTAACAAACCAAGCTTCTTTTTAGCTGACATCTAAAGAAATGTAAGTTACTAGTTTCTTTAGTTTAATAAGAAACAGTTTCAACAACTTCGTCATATTAGAAAATAATAAAAGCACGTAGCAATATGACGCCTTTTGCCACTGACTTAAAAAAATAGTAGTAGCACAATACCCTGCCCTCAAAAGCGCCGAGAAATGCCAGTAACGCCCAAAATTATAGCCTTAACGTGTAACAAAGCAGTCACATTATAATATAATATTATTCTACGAAGCCTCTGTTACGGTTACCTACCATTATCTTGTCCACAACCGTATATTTGTTTAATTAATTCCAACAAAGAAATAGCTATGTATAAGTGTGTTTCCAAATTATTTACTCTGTGTTCTGCAGGGAAGTCAGAAGGTTTATGTTGAGCAAATTAGTAATGTTAGGTATATTGAGATTACTTATATATTTATTTATTAGCCTATCTGCATCTCATTTTATTGTAACACTTCATAGTACAAACAACTTATACAAGCATAGTATATAATATGATGTGACAGATACAGTATGCGAAAACAAAATTTAAACATTCATGTAATATGTATTACAAATAGTGCAGAAATAAAGCTTAGAATAACTATTGAGTACTTACTTAAACACAAATGTGACTTGGCGCTTGAATTTTTGAAATGTTGTGGAAAAAATATATCGAGTCATCACAATAATTAAGAACCCTGCAAATTCTGGGATGAGGGAATTGAATCTTTATTATTATTAGTCAAGATTTTCCACTCCAGGGTGAAGGTCTCTCTAGTTTCTTTCCATTTCTCTCTTTCTTCACTTTTTTTTCAAGTAGAAGTGGAAAGTGGAGTGGGTCCCAGGGACCAGCCCTTATCGAAAGAGTCCAGCTCATTCCAACATCTCCCCGGCTGAAATTTAACTTACATTTACTACTAAGCACAAAAAATATCCCTATATCTGGTATTTGGAAACAAAAAGAATCAAGAAGAATCGTAAAAACAAAAAGAATCGTAAAATTTCATTAGACACTAAAGTGTCTAATGAAATTTTACGATTCTTTTTGTTTAGAAAAACTTTGCCTTCCTTGGCTGGCAGTCAGAACATCATAAGGGTTTCAAGAATGAATTATTTTTGGCTTTTGTCAATATTTTCTAACAATGTTCTATATCATATTCTATCCACGTCAATGCAGCCCTTATTCAAACTAAGAGTCACCTCACTATACTCCAAATAAGTCCAGTAGTTATTCTCCCCTTGTAAAGCACAGGTGCGCGGGCGCAGTACGAGGCGCGCGAATAGTTGGGCGCGCGGCAATTATAACAGATTACGCTATTACAACGCTACCGGCTTATTAGTGCCGATGACGTGGTGATACTACATAGAGTAGACATACTGCAGACACGTTCAGAATACAGACAAAACCGGTTTTCTTTTAAGTTGAAGTTAAAATAGAAAAGGAGGAGAAAAACTGATCTTTTCCTAACAGTCACTTTAGTTAGTTTGCTATTTTAGTCATCGTCTTAATCATTGACGTCACACGATGATTTTTAATATCATCTAATGATTTTTTATTTTATACATTATATTCTGTCTTAAGTTTACTTGTTTTTTCAAAAGTTACTCTGGTTTACTCATAGGTGAAATACAGGGTAACAAAAACAATTTCAGCGTAGAATGCTTTTCAATTTGTCTGGTCTTAATGAATACTTTTTACCATTATGTCATCTTCGACGCTGGATTTGTTTTATTTCCAAAAGAGCCACCACAATTACACCAACGTACGACGTTACGATTTCTCGACGGCATGTGAAGTTAAGTCAGCAGGGCTGTTTAATTGGATATCTCTTCATTGCCAGTGATGCACACCAAACTTTAATGACAACTGAGAATTTACAACAAAAAAAACTTGGGAGGTGTCAAGGGTACCCGGATAGAATGAAGTTCCTTTCGATTGTTTAGATCAATCGAAAGGAACTTCGTTCTATCCGGGTGTCTTCGTTACAACCTATGGTCTTAATTTTTCGCTCTCTCTCTCTCATAGAAAGCAACACACACAGACAGAGAAACACGCGCCCGCCGCACGGCTTACAACTATAGCAAAAAGTGTCGTTACAACTTTTGGTCCTAATTTTTTCCATCTAGCCCCCTTTCGCAACGCGCGATAAGGAACTTCGTTCCAATTAAGTATTGCACTTTAAGTGGACTTCAAGTTATCAGAAGGTGGACGGTACGCTTCATCACATTTCTGAGAGTACGCATTCTAGACACACATTGATAAAAGCCTATACGCACCTACCACTGTTTGTCTCTGCATAACCTAAAGGTTGACTGGTAGACAATGCCTAAGGCATTAAGTCCGCCTATGTACATTTGTGTGCTTGAAGTATTAAATAAATAAATAAATATACGAAAGTAGCTGTTCGACAGTTAAAATCGTCGACCACTTTGCACAGTCATCAACTGATGTCTTTGGGCAACATAAATACTCTGACACCAGTTAGTACCCACACGAAAAGATGAAGACAGTCAATGCACACTACGTTTACTTTTAAAAACTGTAATCCTCCACGAGCTAACACCTCTTTAGGCACATTTTAAACTCACTTCGTCTCCCATTACTCCTCCCGGGGCCTACACCCTGTCATTACGTACCAGCCGCTTATAATACACATATCAACTTCACACGGACCGCACAATGGAGGCGAAACAATAGCGTTTTGTTAAATAATAAGGCGGTAGTCATTCTGAATACTGACGTGACGGTAGGTGCCTACGGGTTTGTTTGAAGTGGTGAGTGGTGGGCTCAAGGAGGTAGGTAGGATAGGTGTACGAAGATGTTGCTGTGAATTTTGGTTCGTGTGGAGTAAAATGCTTTATATTTTGAGATGATTTGTCAAGCAATATATTTTTAATCGGCTTCAAAAAAAGCTTCTAAATTCGGTTGTATTTTTTTCTAATGTTGTTGATTTGACTGCTATTTATTTATTTCTATCTTATCTATATTTAAGATTTGGCATTTGTTTAATTATTTAATGTATTTTTAACAATTTTAACACATTTGTTAGCTGTATTATAATTAATCTGTATATGCCTCGTAAGAACCTCTTACCATTAACTACTGTGACTATGACTATGATTTGCTTTTGTGAATTTGTACCTGCTGAAGACTTAGACCTTTTTGTTTTTCTGGTTTAAAAACGTTGTCTTACACCAGGAATTTCATCTGTATTTACTAATAGCTGAGTTTATAGACATCTAAATTTACATACATGAATAGCCAGCAAATATACAACATGGGTATGTACAGGGCCAGCACATCAAGCTACCCCAATGTGTCAAATGTTTTTGAAAGTTTTTTCAACTTTGTTACAAATAGAACTTTATAAGGAACTTTTCCCGTGAATGCTTTTACATAACCGACTAGCAGGGCTAAGACGCTAAAGTTATCGTAGTTTACTCATTTTCGCTATCTTAGGCATGTGTTAGGATCTAAACATTATTCATACAATTTTTAATAATGTTTAGAAATTTGGTAGGATTACACCTAAGTATCTTATCAAAGTAACCATCTGCAAAGACGCTTAGATCCTGCCAGTTGTCAAGTATCTCCATTTTAAACACAGTTCAATGTTTTAGTAACCAAAAGTATTCTTCCAAGCTTAATAAGCTTCAAGATCTCTTGTTATTATTTCAAAACGTTGAATCTCATAATGACTAAACCAATATCACCCAGCTAATCCGCCGTCTGTAAGACTGTCATCACTTAGAATCTTCTCAAATATATCCATATCTGTTTACGTGTTAAAGGATTAAAGAAAGTGAAAACAGCGATGACAATGTGCACAATAGTTAGTTATTATGGAGCATAATAGATATTAGAGTTCCGAGACCACAGGCACGGCCCACCCGCGCGTCTCCTCAACACCGACACATCTGTCTGAAAGTGAATGTGCTGAAAAAACTATCCTTAAAGACATCAAAACTAATCGCCGACGGATTAGAGGACATGGATTTCCAATTCACGAAGCATTAACTAACGATATTGCATCTTTAGCCAAGAAGATAGAGTCGATAATCAGAACCAAAGGATCCCATTCTGGGCAAAATAATTTTGCAAGTCTTGAAATTGTCATCCTTTTTTATTTCAAGGTATTAAGGTTGTGTTTCGCTTACATTATAAAAAGGGACGATTCCTCTGACTAATGCTTGTCAATATACGTCACATTGACAAAGCGACTGCTTATTTATTCATAGCAGATTATTCATCAGGATTATTTGGGCATGGAAAGGACAAAGTCGGCAAACATGGACTCTCTAAGACATTATTTGGGTTCCATCTTGTGTTCCGGATGATCTCGATTCGCTTAACTTGGATAATTGTTGTAATGTAAATTGTTCATGCTGATTGAGTTAGTTCTGAATAGATTTGTCGCAAGCACTTGAGATTTTGGACCACCATGAAATAAGGCAGTTGTATGACGAGAGCTGTCGTCAATGTAAATGTATGAATGTGTTAATGGGACGTGTGCGGTTAATAACTGTATTTTTGGAGATATCTTTCGCTTGAATGTTTTCAGCTGGCTTGTGATTCTTTTCATGTTTTTGACATGAGGTTTTTCCGATCTTTAACATTCTATATCTTCGATATGTTACCAGTTACATTTTGCTAGGGGCTCGTGGCCAAAAGTTACAGCAGGCCGATGTGATGCCCATGGAATAAATAAATGAAAGGCATTAAGATTAACATCACAGATAAAGAAATAACGGCTGGTTTTCACATACAATTGGGACTTCGTTATTAAAAATTGTCTCTATTTTGATAGTACTGTACTGACAACTGACTAGAAATATTATTAGAATGCAATAAACAAATTGAGTGTCATATAAAATTCGGTTTGATTTCTTTGTACTCATTTACTCATTACACATTTTTAATTTAGCAATATTTGAGTTACTAATGTAGTATATTTTTACTTATATTACCAAAATGGGGAAAAATGGCCAGAAAAAGGCATTTCTCTTTAAGCAAATGCCGAGGTCAGCCAATAAATGGCTGCCCATTCATTACATACTGAGTTTAATCCGTGTCTCGGAAACCACGTCAACTAGTTTCGGAACTAGTTTCGTCAACGAGTTTAGGCTGTTATTTGCACGTGCAAATGACAGCCTAAACTCTTTGACGTGCTTTGGAAGCCTAAAACGACTGTGAAAGATGTCTTTGACAGCCGTTTTAGGCTTCCAAGGTTTGTTGAAGAGATCATACATGCAGGCGGGCTCCAAATGAAATTCTAGCTTTCAGTAGCATATAAGTATGAAAACTGACCACAACATAGCAGGCTATATCGATGATGATATCAGTTTCTTGCAGTTTATTTGACAGTTTAAACTTCTTTCCTCAGGTTTAAACCCTCATCAGTAGCATAGATTATGTTCTCAATAGGTACTCTTGTTAATCCATACAAAGCAATAATCCTATTCGAAGCCTCAGTAATGAATGTCAGCTCCATAACTTACGTTCATTTGCTATAAAAATTAAAAAGCAGTGGGTACCATCGGGTATAAGATCGGAGAACGCCATTATTTATAAATAAGTTTTAAACGTTCCACGGTATAATTGGAAGCGACAGTGGTTATGCGTTTAAATGTTAATAATAAGCACAATAACATATTAATTTTTCTTGTCAAATGTAACGCGAGATGGTAATCTTGGGCTGTGGGTGTGAGGGGACCATGATTGCGCCTGATTAGGGACTGAGGTGTAAATTTAGGATCTTAGTTCCTATTAGTATTGACACTTTTTTAATTAAACGTTCTGGGAAATTTTGGAGCTGTCCTGCACACATTTCAACGCTTCAAAAATGTCTTGACAAGGTCAACGAAGACAAAAATGCAGGGCATCCTTCCAGTAATATAATCAATACGATCATTTATTCTGTGTCTGGGTGTGATTCATCTATAATATGTATTTAGAAATATTAGAAATATATAAGTATGTTTATCAGTTGTCGAGTACTCATAGCACAAGCTCTGCTTAGTTTGGGACTAGATGGCGTTGTGTGAAAGTTGTGGAAGATTTATGTACTATTTATTTAATATCTATACTCCATCCGATTAGGTAGTTAACAAAAGGTAAACAATTTTGACATGTATTTTTAGTTTAGTTTTAGTAGTAACACAGTTTAAAAATAAAATGCAGCTGAAAACTAAGATACAACAAAAACGATTACATGATCAATGAAACAATTTGTTTAAACAGTAGTTGTATTTAATTAATGAGCGTTCATGTATAAAGACTTGTTAAGATTGTTTACCTTTAGTTAACTATCTACTCGGATGGAGTATACTTATTTTGAAGGCGCGTGGATATTTGTATCCTGGCTTTCCTGACCATGGCCAGTAGAGTGTGGTTTTCAAAGCATAACCTAAACAATCGTGGTTGAATCACAGTAATATGCTAGAAAACTGGCTTCGTAGAATTTGGCGATAAGACTGCTAGAGGCTGAAGTGGGACATTAGGTATTTGTCAGACTTTCTTACCTAAAAAATAGGCTAGGGTTGACACAGAGCGAGCGGGTGCTTGAGACAATTTCTCCGAGGTTTAAAAAACAGACCATGACTCATTGTTGACTTATTGGCTGAAAATCTAGGCAAGCAGTGTTGATTAGAAATGCATGCAAGTACGAGTAATAGAATAGAATTTAATTTGTAAGAATGTGAAATGTATAGTTCTCTACCGTAACATAATGGTGTAAGATACATGAAATATTAAACAAAAAATAAACCAATAGAGTTTCCTAATCTTTTGCTTTGTTTTTTTTTTGGGCTCCATATTGAATTCTTATAAATGTTAAAGTTTAATTAGTTGTGCTTTAGATTATGCTTGACAAAAGTTGTCTAGATTATAGACCTATTACCTATTTACATTCTTATTAAAAGATTATTGCTCTTTTACTAATCCTACTTAGGAAGCAACTTTCTAATTTTTAGCGGCGTCGGATTAAAAGTTTAAGCAGATTAATAAAAAGCTCTTTAAGTGTGACAAAGCAGACTTTTAAAGTCAAATATAGATTTGGAAGTATTATGAGATAAATATTATTGAAATCATTCTAGTCTCAAGAACTTACTGCTTACGGTTTACTGCTTTAGTTAAGCGGAACAGTTAATGTATTTGATTAGTTAAACTTTGTAAAGTTTTTTGACCTCAAATTCTTGATGGAATCAATTCTGTAAATCGCGAGGTTATTTTGAAACTAGTGCATCTTAATAAGACCTTCAGGTAAACTGTATTTGATTGATTTATAATAATAACTTATTGTACTCGTACCTACTGTATAGATTTAAGTTCTTCTAACTTACTAGACAGATGTGTGGCTGGGGAGTTCGTTCCGCCACACCAAGCAAAAACACTAAGAAGTGTCGAAGGGCGGGTTTTGGGGGACTGTCTTCTATAATTTTGGCGTTCAAAAAGTGCTAATCCTCAGCATAATTTAACTATATAACTTTTGATTTTGGTTACTTATATGTAACCATCATTGATGTGACCAGTGTCTCAATAAAAAAACTGTCAAACTGACCACATAGTCTTTACTCTCTCCCTCTCTCTCTCACACTCTCTCACTCTCTTTTGCACTCTTTAGGTGAGAGGCACTTAGGTAACTAAAATGGTTCAGGACCTGAAAATTCTTCTTAAAATTTACCAATATGTATCTTCACATTCATATTTCTCTCGCATTTACCTTAATCTTTATAGCCGTGAGATCGCGTGGTCACCTCAGTCGGCACATCAAAGCGGCGCGGGCGCAGGCGACACAACATGATTACGATAATCGCGCCGCGCTGTCCTCGCCTGTGTCGCTTTATATAAATTGACTGCAGGCTGCACATTCATGGGGTGACCTCAACATCAAGAAATTCACGGTCGTTTGATGGAAAAATCGTTTCATTAAACCAATAGCCAATAGAATTATATTTATAGTGTACATGTTTATGTATTTCTGCTCAAAATATGTATTAGTTTTGTTTTGCTTCCTTTTATATGTATTTAACATTTCACCTACCACTGCTCTTCTCTTCATTACTTAATAGTAGACTGGTAGAAAATGCCTAAGTATGGCATTAAGTCCGCTTCTGTATATTAGTGGGCTTAAAGTATTGAATAAATAAATAGACTGTTGATATTTTAGTTAATATTGTCATTTTCTAAGAATTGTAACGCTAAGTAATACATCTAGTGTTTAATTATTATTGTCTAGAATTTATAATTTATTTAAGTCTTGTGTCAGAAACATACCAGACAGCCGCTCAGCCATTATGAAAACCGCTTGTTTAAAGTTTTAGCATAAGTTAATTCAGTTGAAAGCTTTTGCTACAAAATCACACACCTCCATATAAATAGCCACCTCACCATGTTAATACCAAACAAATCGTCATACTAAATAGTTTTTCTTGTGCGCTCTGTCGCACCGTGCACAGCCCGCTTTACCAATCCATGACGCTTTTATAAAACTGTTCTTTATGCGTTTTATGGCGATTGAAATTAAGATGTTCTAATGTGAAGCTGGGCCACGGACCATCGGATTATCTTCATTGCACACACCTACTTAAAATGTTACCAGTTTTCAAACTTGTAATTATTATACAGTGTGACCAGCATAACTCAACCGGTGACAAAGGTCGCTACTAACGTGAAAAGTAGATACAATTTGACGTAAGCTTGACGGTTCTCTTAGTAAGTGGCGCCCCCCTGAAGTGTCAAATTATATTAGCCACTATTTACTCTACTTTTAACCTAATCGATCGTTTACGTAATAATAAGTTTTCTTCTGATAAATTAGTTGTTTAGTGGAACTTATTAAAAGTGTGATAGAATTCTTTACTTTTAGAATATTAAGAATATTGTGTGGGATTAAATGGAATAGTTTTGCCGTTATGTCGTTGCGATTGTGAGAATTCGGTCGCTGCTGATGGGAACTTTGATTTTGTTGATTAAATTTTAGTAAAATATTTTTAAATCAATGTGACGTCAATACAGGCATGCAGAATCTTAAATTACATTCTTGGAATACACAGTTGTACACTTGGTTTTTTAGTCAACAAGCATTACTTCAAAGGTCAAAGATCATTTTAAAGTTAGCTTTTTATCACCTGCTTAATCTTTTACAAATTTTCTTGAGTATGGCTTCCAGTCTAACCGGGTGCAGCTGAACTCAAAGTCAAAGTCAAATCATTTATTTTAATTAGGCCTGAAAACAGGCACTTTTGAACGTTGCACATTCCAAAAGGTAGTTTCGTATGGAGAAGATTGTGCAAGAAACTCCATACTTACTCTTTTAAAATAGATTTTACAATGTTTGTATAGGTACATAATCAGGGGCTCGAGTCTGCTATTGCAATCGTGTCTCAATGACCGGTCATTGATCGAATATTTGACAACTTTGACAGTTTTTGTATGGGAAATGTGTCATAACTGAATATTTAACTAAATATTTAACATGTAGCAACCGCCTATCAGACCTCCAGGAACAAGATACACGGTAATAATATTAAACTCTTTGGTACAGGTCTAGTACATGTATCAAAGAGTATTATATTATTCTTATAATTTTAGGTCTTTGTATACCCGTAACCATTAAATATTCAATACTCAATTATCTTTATTTCTTTCCACAGGTAATTTGGGTGGGAATTTTATAATCGAGACCATTATGCAAAATGGTGGTATGTATTTCCTTTATACATCATTTTACTACAGTCCACAGTTTTATCCGCATATGATTTCATATGCGCCATAGCATAACTTGATGTTAAATAACTTATACTATAGTTTTTGACACACAACCCCTGTGCCTTACAGGTTCCATGATGCTCTTGATTATAAGGTTATATTAAGAGCGGATTGCGTCTTAAATGCGGAAATATTTTTACAACTACGATCTAGCATTCCGGAGATTATCGTGTTCAAATAAACAAACCCTTCAGCTTTATGTTATGTTAAGTATAGATTCATCCAAACGTCACATAACCAAGTCTTATCAAATAATATTGTACGGTCGACCAGTTCGCTGGTCTCTCACACTTTTTACCAACAATACGACACGATACAAAACTATCCCGACGAGCCGACAATAGTGACGTGACATGCGCAGTGACACTCCGCGCACACATCACGCGACAATAGTCACACATCAATGACAACTAATTTCTTACGGTGCATCGCGTTTATTCAATGGGACTACTTATTATAAAAATCTATATTATCACCCTGTATAATGTCACCTAAACAATCGATTTTGAAGTGTAACTCTGAACGCATAAGGTTGAATTTTTATCGGTGTGGTAAAAGTGTAGGGTGACAATAATTTTGACTTCCGCACGGACAGATTTACCCACACATTAGCGGTGTAGCGAATATTCTGAATGAGATATAAGTACATTATGTTAGGAAGGAGTTATTGCTCGCTTGATAAGGGTCGACTTGATTTTAAATGTTAATTTTTTGTTTCGAAATAAATTGTATTAAGTGGTTGAGTTTGAAGTTTGTTTTTTGTATCTTTTTGATGCACCTAGAACTGTTCGTACGTAGGTACCTGGTTTTTGTTGTTCTTGCTTGATATGACACCTTTCAAGTAAGACATTCTTATGTAAACGAAACTAGACGCTCGATTTCGTTCTTCGTTTCTTTTCTCATTATTTAAGGTAGTGAAGTCAGGCACCTAAATGACTGGATTTATAAATAAATATTTTATAAATATTCCACAACTTTTTGACACAACGCCATTTAGTCCCAAGTTAAGCTTGAGAGCTTGTGTTATGGGTACTAAACAGCTGATAAACATACTTATATATTTCTAAATACATACATGTTATAGATAAATTACACCCAGACACAGAACAAATGATCGTGCTCATCACACAAACATTTGTCCTGGGTGGGAATCGAACCCACGACCTCCGGCATAGCAGTCAGGGTCACTAACTACTAGACCAATAGGCCAGTCAAATTTATGTTTTAAATTTTGTGCAGTAATAGATGGTAAATAGCAACACCTATACTTGTATAAAACACCACAACACATTACAACCCAGCAATAAAATATCGTTTATGGAGAGCGGTATTCATTATAAAGTTTCAAGTACAAAATCACAGGCAGTTGATCTCGGCTGTCATTTGTAAATCTTTGACATTAATCACAGTTAGAGCCTCCAAAATCTGAAAACCAGGTTAACCAAGTCGTATCCTTACCTAGTTAATGGCTTTTGGAGGTCATATACGCCTGCTTCATATACAACACTGGTATTCAGCTGCGTCCGGTTAGACTGGAAACTGACCAAAAAATATTTATGTACCTTGTTGGGAAAATGCTCGACAGATGCTGATATTATGGTAATACTTATTCTTAGTTTCGACTTTCAAGGGCCGATTTTATAAAACTATTGATATTCATCAAAACATAAAAATTCATTCATTACCTACTATCGGTACAACATTTACCAGCATTGCCTTTTATAAGAACCGTTACAATATCGATTGTATAGTTCAAGGTAACAATAACCGCACCGCGACAATTGCATTAAATTATAACCGTAGGTATACCTACTTATTTTCATGTAGATTAGTGTACATGTTCGGTTTGGGTAATATTTGATATCGATATTGTGCTTTTTACCTATCCGGTTTGCGAAATAAAATGATTTTATAGCTTTCAAGGATCTAACAGTTTTTGATTGATTTGATTGAAGTGATCAAAGCTAAATTGTTTTGTTTTGTTCTACTTTGAAAGATCTTTAATTAGTAAAGTAATTAATCAAATGGCTAAAGAAATATGTTCTTTCGATTTATTGCGAATTTACAAAAAAATGTTAAAACAATATCACACAACTCTTATTTCCATAATTTAAAAAAATGTTCAACCGAAACGTTTTTCAAAATGTCTTCTATAACATTAAATCCGTTAAAGCTCTCCTGGCTAAGCATGTGTGCAAACATAATTCGATCTACATTCGGGGCTCGGATACAAACTAGTCGCGTCGCGTTGCTTTGCCTGCCATAGGGAGAGTACAATAGGGCTAATTGTTAATGGATGTGGCACAAGTTTGAGCTGAAGCGAGAGCGGTCCGGTCTCACACCAATAAAATAATATATGGTGAAGTAGGTATTGATAATTGGTTATTTTTATTATTGGTCAAGTATCTAATAATTTAAGCTTTTGATCATATGCATCCTACGTTTGCAATTGTCATTCCAAAAATGTGAACATCATCTTGTTTTGGAAAAATAGCCTGAAAAGACAAATGTTTTGCCAATTGACGCAAAAAAAAAACATAAAATCAGTAGTATCTGAAAATATCTCTTAGTTTCTACTATGTTGACTGCTTTTGTAAAGCAAGTAGTTCGTACGTCCAGGTATTAGTTTGTTTCCAACACATATACTTCTGCGAAATGATAAACGAATAATTCAAAAATAAACGGATTAAACTGATGTTGTAATCCCACCGTTCGCTTATTTCTCCTGTCTTGCACCCTACCAGAATTCGGCTACATGATCCCTCGCGGCTCAAATAAAACATTTATAAATATTTGCTGCGTTATTATTGGCGGGTCTCTGACGTCTCAGTTGACGCGGGGTGCGCAGGCGCAGCTCAAATCACTATGTCCCGTACTAATGTTGTAATTTATGTCCGTTTTAGATTGATATAATTTTTTACTATTATGTTCCTATTGTATTATTTTGAAAAAGAATTTAGTGCGGTGTTATTTTTTAAAGGTTTAATAGAAAAAAAAACTTACGGTGTTTTGTTTACTGTCATTGTAAAAGTCGAGTTAAGATCTTTTTTAGTTTTATCGTGATATCTTTGATTATGTCGATCCATAAACGTGTCTCCCATATAAAGTAATCTGCAGATAAAACGATTCCTTTACATAAACTACAGCAACTGAGTTTTATAATATTTCATCGAATCCATTTTCCCTCAAAATAATAAATATTCAACTCGATATTTTAATGAGAAATAAAAGATATAAATATAGAATATGCATCTTCATAAAAAAAACATCAAACTTAGTAAGCAGGCTGCAAAAGTCATTTCATCCCACACTCTTATATCATCATCTGAATGTCTCAATCAAAACTGTTTTCGATAAAATTACTAATGAAAGGCAATCAACGAAGAATTTATGAAATGATTTCGTTTAATGTTTTACCAACCGATTTTGACAGTTTTTATCGATCAATTTAATTGAATTAATTAAATTAACGAGTTACATTTATAGTTAGCTAGTCGATGAGATCGGTTTTGATATTTTATAGTTTGTAGTTAGGAGTTTTGACGCTAAACCGATGTCTCGGACATTTTATTATTTATGGTCACAATACGTTTTTTAAACGAAAAATATGATGTAAATAAATTGCAGATAAAAAGGAGGAGGTTTAATAATATAGCAGTAGTATCGTTGTAGTCAAAACCTAAAACAAAACTTGTTTCCAATGATGAGCGAAATTTACATTCAAAACTGACTAGTTATCGCTGTATGGTCTATAATTTTCCCTTAGTATTGCAAATATAAAACATCCAGTTAACATTCCGAATCAAAATATTCTTCGTAAAACAAGTTTCAACTAAATTCAGACGTATTAAAACATGTCAAAACATATTTATAAAAAATGCCGCCGTTCGTACCTACATTAATTCATTAGACACGCCATGGCATTAGTTCTATAAAATTTTAAATAACCACCGTACACCATATTTCTGACGTTAGACACGGTTATTGTTAAAAAACATAACAAAAAATATAGTATCAATGTGTGCGTGAGTCGATTGCGTAGAAAATTCTGCGCGCGCATGTGGTGACACAAGATGGCGACCAAATCATATTTCAAAACGGGTGAAATCTTTTGTTATTAATGAAATAAAAATAATTCAAAAGTGTAACTATGTGGGGTTGCCTCCCTTTTCGCTGTGTTGTGTGGCCATGTTGCCGTGTTGGGAAACATTACCAGCGTGACTAACTTCGTGTTTGGAGGTATCGTAATTACTGTTGATTTGTAGGTCAATATTTAAATTTTGTTGTAAAGATCCATGGCAAGTCTTTGTTTGTAAGTAAAATAAATAAGAAAAAATCGAAATAAAGGTGAATATTTTTGCAAAACGAAGTACGGCCGGACGATTTAGTAAAAGTCACTTCGTAAAGAGTTGAGTGAAGTGAACTGTCGATGCTTAGCATTCAATTCGTCTTCGCTTCACCTACATTTTCACGGGATCATTTTTACAGAATTGCACTGCAGTTTACCTCTGAAAAAGATGGCATACTACTTTCCAACAGTTAAGTAGTAATATTCTGTATAAACGCACTACTTCCTATTGTAAACTCATAAATCTGTAGTTTCTGTAGTAAAAAAGATAAAAAGTATTTAGACATTGAGTTGGGACTCATCAGGGCATGTACTATTACAATTCCTACATATTTTGTAAGCATATCTTTGACATAACTATCTTTGGTTAAGAAAAAACGCCGTGAGGAAACTTGGACCTACATATGTATAGGTACATAAATGGTGGAATTTTGTAATGCCACCTGGAGGGAAAGTACTTTTAATACTGTATATAGACTATTTTAATCAAAGGAAACATTCCTTTATTTTTGAAAAGAAACAAAACAGCGTTCAAGGATTTAGAAAATTCGCTTGCCACACCCGAAAATTGAACCGACTAAAATCTGTAAAAATGTGGCACCACTCTGTATAAAATAAGTCTTATTTCTACCTTGAGCAAGCTTGTTACATGAGAAGAGGCCTTTGTCTTGCAGTCGGGCAGTAACGAGCTAGTTTCATGGTAATTTACAAGTAAATATGGAATTCTCTGAAGTATTTAATGAATCTGCTTAAGATAAAGCTATATAGGTAATACTCCTTTTAATTTAAGATGAACATAAAACAAGCATTTCTATTGTATTTAGAAAATATTTTGAAGCTCCAAATTCCGTAATCAGCTCCATATTTAGATTCTATTCTCAAGCTTTTGAGACAAATCCCTGTCGTGTTTCGTTTGTTGATTTAGTCTATTTAAAACAAACTCGTGAGAGTAAAGTTGTGGAGATTAGATCCGGATTACCAGAGATTACACGCGGTTTGTATGGAGCTATCAACTTGAGATTAGGAATATTTCTATCGAAGAGTTTATTTTCATTGGCAGAAAAGTTAAAATAGTGTTTTTCGTTGACACGCCTATTTACCACTTCTTGATAAATAAAACCTTTATCAATTTACTACCTCATTCTTATAATATTTAGAACAGAATCAAGATATAAAACGTTTCATTTGTGCATCCCAAACAGCATAAAAGTTACATTCCAACTTTCGCGACGCAGCCGTGAAATTGAAACACCCTCCTTTCATCCCTAGTCAAAGGCGGCATTTTTATAATCACCAAACAAATAAAACCTCTAATATACATTTTGATGTTTTTATAAACATAAAACATAATTTATTACGCGAACGCGACCAGGTATTGTCGGCAACCCTTAACGAAACTCAGCATGATTTACGATTTACAAAACAAATTTAGATTTTACCAATTTTCAAAATGAGAGTCATCCCTGTTTGTTCGACATACGGCTGAAGTTGGTCCTTTGGGGTCGGACGAGTAAGTTTGCATGCGGTATTTGACTTTATTTATCTATTATTATGGGCTTTGTCGCCGCTCCCACAGTTCGTCGGCAGATTTGAGCGGACTAGCGTGGCGAATGTGAGGTCTCAATTTGGAGTCATTGTCTGTGTACAATGAACGTATGTATGTATGTTATGTGCCGATTATTTCCTGTATATTCAGTTGTCTGGTAATGGCTTTATCTATGGCTTCACGGTTGTTTTCTTTTAGGGGACGAAATTTGATGAAATTTGATAGGGTATCATTGGAAATTCGTTTCGCTGTAGAAATCTGAGCATACAGATCTAAACAGTCAATAACAATTCCCTATTATTTATGCGAATTACTTCAAGAATCTCCTATTTGAAAAAGATGACCAAGATTATGTCAGTAATTGTCACTAAAACTCTAAACTGGTCCTTCTTCATTTGAAGTGGCTGGTCCTTTGAGACAGCTCTTTCCATGTAATCACCAGTAAAACTGTTAACCAGTTAAATTGATTCGGATCTATCTGGAGATCAGTCAATAACATCTTTATTATCATTGTAAGTATACCGATTTATCCATGGGAACGAACTCCTGCGGCGTCGCAGGCACCGAAGCAATATCCCGCCCTCCTTGATATCAATATGTAACAAAGCGTTGTCATCCAAGACCACATATTTATTGAAGTCGGAAGCTCTGTAATGGCTGGTCTCCCTCCAACATGTTGGTAACGTTACATTACAATAGATATAAATGAATGACGATTTATTGTGCGTTTGTTGTTCTACAAATATGTTGTGTTTGGGGGACAACGTTGGAAATGTAATTCTTTAATTTTAGTGAGGTGATCAATATGTGTGTTGGAGTGTAGCGTAGCCTCTTTATGTACAGTCAGTGAGCTGCGTTGTCTGACCCTTTTTGCCCTTATTTTTGGAAATGCGGAACACTGATCGTACTTATATGGAACAATTTTTATCAAAGGTCTTATTTACAATCTTTGTGATAATTCAATAGGTACTTTTTAAATTCTTCATCTTGTGTCTGTGAGCTGAGTATGATTTCTAAGTTGGGATTCCTAAGCAGTAATCTAAAGTTTAGATTTGCGCTCAGTTGATGGTAACAAACTTGCACCCTATTACCTGTAAATTAAACATTACTGGTGAAATCTGGGTGTACTATAAGCACACCTCCATCCAACCTTCAGGGATTACAGGTGAGATTTTATGTTTTACTAGCAGACGTCCCGCGGTTTCACCTGCGTAGTTCCTGTTTCCGTGGGATTCCAGGGATAAAAAGTACTCTATGTCATCCGGGAATAGTGTAGCTTTAAAATTGGATCATTAGTTCCGAAGATTACCCCCTACATACAAACTTACAATTTTTTCCTCTTTATAATGTTAGTATAGATGATGTTGTCTCGTCACAGTCGAGAACTTACAACGCCTTGATTTGTATATTTAGTCAAATTCGTCACCCATAGTAAACTATAACTAAATGAAAAAGATTTGGATGATAGTTTTGGTCTCCGTATGTAGAATATATTATTAACAAGACCATACTCTCACGCGATGGAAGGGAGGCCTTTGCCCTGCAGTGGGACACCACAGGCTCATAATAATAATAATAATAATAATAATACTCTCACGATACTTCAAAAGAAAGTACCACTACATTCTTATAGCCACTAGATACCCGTCTTTAATTACAACATACACTTCTGTTTACCCCATCAAGCCGTTGATCGGCCGAATTCCTGCCTAATTCAATTGGAATGACAACATGGCTGCTTGGCGGAACATCGGTAGATACTGGGAGTATCTTAATACATGTGGTTATCGACATAACGAGCCCGATCGTATGACTGTTTTGGTATTTACGTCGATTTAAGTTTTGAGAGACAACGGGGACGAAGTAGCTAGGTAATGAAGAGGGCTATTTTAAGAGCAATTAAGGAGACATGCTTTAAAATTGCTCGTTTTAGGTAAAGGACGATCACATGCCACGTGATGGATAACCGTTGCCAAAGACATGGAACGAGCTCAGATGGAGGAACAGACAACCCAAGACGAAGAGGGCCGACCCCAAACTAATTGGAAATAAGGCATAGCAGAAGAAGAAGGAGACATGATTTTTAATACTCTCTCATTCTATATTGTTAGTCTTACTTACCCCAATATATAGACACCAGCTCATCAAGCTACCCCAAACTGCCAAATTTTCCCAAAAGAAAATGCGTCTTATTCTGTTTGTGATAAAATTGAATACTTACCAAAGAAATTTGACACATTGAGGTGGCTTGATGTGCTGGCCTCTGTACCATAGGAGTAAGCCCTTATTACGATGAATCCAGACTGTCAGTTGCTCCCACAGTTTTGTTAATTGTTTTGCAGTTCATATGATTAAAACTCCTCAGTTCTCTTCTCCCTTGCTTCCTCTAGTCGGCTCATCCCGTCTTATCTATTCATTTCTATTTGAAAACAAACGCGTATGATTTGCATGAATCACATATTAACAGCTCGTTAACAAACTGTATCGTAAATATTTTGCTGTTGGGAAACGCGGGTTATCTGTGTCGTTATGTAATTTTCCACTTGATCTTTTATTCCGACAAAAGGATCAAGTAGAAAGAAAAAACATAATTTTCAAAAGGAGGTTTTTTAAAAGAAAGTAAGTAGGGTATTTTTGTGAGCAATGTTAGAGTTTAATTAAATCGTGTAAAGTAGGTGTGTAGAATTGGATAGTTTAAAAATATACACAAAAATTAATACACCATACATTTCTTACAATAATTTAAAAAATAAATCGAAACTTATCAGTAAAAATAGAACAAGGAATGAGTACTTGTATGAGAGTGAATGAAAAGTTGTGTGGAAATTCCCGGTATGGGCATGTGATGTTGAGGAATGAAGATAGTGATGTGATGAAAGTATGAATGTGGATACAAGTAGAGAAATACTAAAAAGAAGATGACGATAAATAGAGATCTGTCAAAGAAGAAATCATGCTGTGCGCCATCTTACTTGAGATAAGATCAAATGATGTTGTAACATAATAAAATAGTTCAATTTGGTTCTGTTTTTCATGTTTGTAATTGCAACATTCTAAAACATTGAAAAGCAGAACACGCTATGTCGAACCGTCGGATTCCGACACATTGACAACAGTGGAAAACGTCAGTATTTAGTGTATCGTTTCAAATACATATTAATTTGAATATTAATTGGAGTGAAGTCGGCAGCGGGTGCCGTGAACACTATTAGTTGTTCCATCCACTGTTGAGGGTCTGTGTCCACTGTAAAAAAGAAAAAAAAAAAAACTATGCAAAAAGTCTCGACTCCATTAGTAATAACTACCCCTAACATTCTCCAATTCATACGTATGTCCAAAGACACACAAATTGTATGTTATACAGTCATCTACTTAATTAAATTAATTTCTCTATTGTAATGTGCGAGTAATTTACGAGCTTTGTTACTAATATAGGTATAACTTAATATAAATAATCACGTATGTTATACATTTATATTATTGTAGAAACATATATTTTATAGAAAATTTGAAAAAAAAGGAAGTATTTGTTGTTGTGTGGGTTTGCTTGTGTTGTAGGTATGTGTGACTTCGAAATCCGATTAAAAAAATCCGCATGATTTAGTCTAGTCTAGACATCTAAGGTAATCACATAATAAAGAAGGGAAACACACCTGTGATGTTCAATAATTATGTCTAGACTCAAAGACCTTCGACTTTGTTGCAATGTCTGTAAGATAAGTGTCAGTGAGATAGGACGAGTAACTCGTAATATTTATTGATAAGGAAATAAAGATTATCTTATAACTTACCTACTTCGTCTGACAAACACGTTGCTAACATGAGTACCTCCCTACCTAGAGACAGTGCATGCCAACTGTGTAGGTAACTCACTTGCAATCACTAACCGAAGCATTTAGGTTTAGGCCCATCTCGGCGCTCTTGCAGCATTTTGAAGAACATTCTTAATTAATTACCTTATCAAAATAGTAACACAAAAATCTTTAAATTACCAGCCTGTTATTTGTCGTACTGCAGAGACAAAAGCTTGTTTTAATGCAGAGAAGTACGAGCTTTAATCAACACGCTGGCTCAAGACGGCGATCTCAGACCTATTTATGAAAAAATCCATTTCAATTTGTAATTTCGATATGATTGTGCCCTGGTCTGGCCTCCTATTATAGGACTACTCGTAACTTACTCGTAATCATTACTGGCGAAATGGAGATATACTAACTACTTATAGATGCACCTCTGTCTAATCTAATCTAAGGAAAATACTAATTTGTCAAGAAATTGGGCTAGACTGTAAGCCACCTTCACTTATTCCTCCTTTGTTTCATCTTGCTAAGTGGAAAATATTTTAATACACATAAACTGACGCGCTTTCCCCATGGCAGTAGGCTAATACTACAGAAATCCAGTCTTTGGTCCTCTGTGCTATAGGACTTTTAATTTTTATATACGTTTTCGAATCGACTTTTGCGTGTTTTTATGTAAATTTTTGAGTAGTTTACAAAATACGTACATAGATTTTTAAAACGAAAGTATAATTTTAAAGTTCCCGTACCGTACAACAGTGTCGACTAGTAATCGCACCAATAACGTGCGCGATACATTTGGTAGCAGCCCGACCGCTTCATTACGCCACTAATGGTACCGAAGTACCAAACGGTACCTCCGCGCCGGCACTATTGAGCCACAAGTATTTTTATTGGTCCTACCTCTTACGGGTCAGGTGTTTGGGTACAAATCGCCTTATTGACGCTGATAACGTGTGCGTCCGTTTGGGGAATTGGATTGAGCACAGTTTGTTATCTTAGAAAGGGGACATAACTTGTTGAGAGACTATTACTGTCGAGTTTTGAGTCACTGGGTTGTGGTGGCCAAGGCAGTATTTTCCATAGTCCATAAAGTAACAAAGAAGCTTTTGAAGAAGAGGTTGTTTTATCAGATATCGCCAATATAATGCATAACCTCAAAAGCTTTAAATAGTAAGTATGTATCCTTATGGGGGTAGTGTCAATTAGGCCTAGAAAGAAGGAAATTCTAAATCTACTCAAGCCCCTAAATACCCAATTAAGCGACTCATCTCTAATTTCATAGCAGGTGTTAAACTAACAACTAATGACAGTTTATTCAAGATATATAATCTCCATCAAAGAAATACAGTCACCACCGACGTTTGATGAGCCGACACACAACACCGACATTTCCCACCCTTCACGAGAAAAGGCGTGAAAACGAACCAACACTATAATAACATCAACTATTATTTTGTAGCATTATAGCCAAATAATTTCTAACCCAAAACTGCTAATTACGCAAACAATTGTTGGAAATAGCGCTCTCATCGGAGATAACTGACGCGGTAGCACAATCACAGGGTTGTGGAGGTGCGCCGGCGCAAGTCACGCTCATTACAGCGTTATTAACACGCCCCGATTGGTGGAGCAGGTGCGTGACGTGTGATGTGTGATGTTTGACTGTATGGAAAGTAAATAGACAGTTATGTAAAGTAAATGTTTAAGTAAATTGCTCTTTGGGTAAGTGTTGAGGTCGAATGGACCAACTATTGAGGCGTGTGTTGGTTAAGTTAGCTTTCTATAAATAGTACTTGTAAAGCAATTTGTGCAGTGCGGTCAATATAGGTGAGACTGTGAGCTTATTTATTTTCCAAGTATTACAAACACACATTATTTTAGTAAATTATTATTATTATTTATAAACATTCATATGATTAATTAATACTTATTATTAGACACCCATATCCAATACTAAAAACCAAAAAAAACTTATTCTCAAGACAAGCATTGCATTTTTGCAATAATTACAATCCCACCAAAACAAAGGGTTGAAAAAAACGACGAATCACTACGAGAAAAGGTAGGCAGTGCCCTTGCGCTTCCCTTGGCTCGTCTTGGCGGGGGCAATAATTACCGTGCCCCCAGGTTTTCTATCCGGCATTGGAACAGCAACATCCACAGCAATGCCGTATAAGAGCAGTCAAGCTTGTTGGTATCATTGCCAGGATATAAGTATATTATTACTTAGCCTGAACTGTCCCACTACTGGGCAAAGGCTTCCCTCCATTCATTCCATCTGACGCGATTCTGCGCCACCTCTCTCGGGTTTTACGAGGCCATAGCGCATTCAGCATGCGGCAGACAAGTCCTGCCCAGGCGATCTGTGAGTTTGACATCTAGAATACTGTGCCATATCCAGAATAAACCATAAATCGACAATTTATAATATGTTTTTTTCGCTTTCTTGGCATATACATTACTGAACAAATACCATCAATATAATAAGTAAAGCTCTGCCCCCCATACCTCGTCCCCATCGCTGTCTCGTCACCGTCACGGGCCCGTTCGTCACAATAGCCGTATATTTGCATACACGTACATTATCGTGGGTATTTCTAACAGTCATGCTGTTTTTCGTTTCTATTATTTGCTTGTTATTTGATTCAATGTGATTATATGAATCATGGAATGCTTTATAGCAGGTGTAATAGCAGTCATCATTATATTACTTAAATTTTGTTTAATTATAATAATAAGAGTTTTAGGAAAGGGCTGTCTCGTTTTCCATCGAAGACTAGATTTGTGCCCGATTGATGGCAATTGGCTCGCCCCCTATTACATGGGACTTCAACAAAACTGGTGAAATGTGGGTTTACTACCAATTACAGCTCTGCCTAGCTCTTAGAGGAGTACAGGCGTGATGATATGTTATGTATGCTGTGGCATTTTGGACCAAACAGGCTAATTTCTGATTTAAATGAATTGTTAAGATTCCCTATTTAAATTCATTCTTAAATTAACGTGTTTTTCAGATTAGGTACGATTAAAAAACTATTTTACAAAAAAAAAAGTCTGTGGCTTTGGTGGGTTTGTTTTGTTCATTATTGGCCACCGACTTTCGAAACTTCTATCTGAACATTAATCTCTCCCGGCCCCTTTTAAAATAGAATGGCGTAATGTTATGTTGTGGAAATACAAAAGCTCAGCATAGACATCTGACTATAGCAATTGCGAATAATTTGCTGTTATGCGTTGAAGAGTTCCGTTGCCTGTCTTCTTCATCAGTTTTTCTTCACCAAATGATACTTTCTAAATGAAAATGCTTGATTTGTTACTAAAAATGTCAAAATCGATGCGTGTGTGCCTATATTTTTTGAGGAGTTCCCTCAATTCCTCGAAGATCCCTCATCAGATATGAGTTTGGATACAAATGGGACCAATCTGCTACTATACCCTATCAAACAAAAAAAGAATTTTGAAAATCGGTCCATAAATGACGGAGTACTGAGTAAACAAACCCTAAAAAAAAAAAAAAATACAACCGAATTGAGAACCTCCTCCTTTTTTTGAAGTCAGTTAATAATCGGACACATACTCGATCGATACTAGGGAATTTCTATTTTGGTAACATAGAAACTCCATAGTATCGTGTTACCAAGTGACTAGATAAGGAAGTGAAATGGGTAGTCGCCCCGTCTTAGATGCCGGCTAGACTGGAAACCAATTCCAACATGGTCGGGGAAAGTCTGGAAAGGCTAGGCTAAGGCCTTTCATTAGGTATGTCAATGACTGAATCTGTTTTAACTTGGTTGTGTTTGGTTTTGACAGTGACAGATCCTTGATTTTTTGACATATTGCGACTGAGATTCGAATATAAAGATGTTGATGTTGTCTCTTTGACTGGCCTGTTGGTTTCGTGGTTAGTAAACCTGACTATAATTATGAATGTATTTAGAAATAAATAAGTACCAATGATTGTCAGTTGTCTAGTATGTACTCATAGCAAAAGCTCTGCTTAATTCGGGATTAAATGGCTATGGTAAAAAAGTTAAAAGATAAAAACAACCGACTTCTTAAAAAAAAACTAACAGGTAAAAAATAACTCCAGTTTCGGAAGTCTGTGGCTTTGGTGGTTTTGTTTTGTTCATTATTGGCAACCGACTTCCGAAACTGGAGTTATTTTTCACCTGTTAGTTTTTTTTTAAGAAGTCGGTTGTTTTTTTTGTAAAAAAGTTTTTATTTTGTAATTTTTAGTTTCTTTGTATGTAAAGAAAGTCTTTCAAAACTTGAAAGAATCATTGAAATTGGATAACAATTGCTAAAGAAGTTCTATCTCTAAACATTAATCTGTACATCTCTGCCGGCCCCTTTTAAAATAGAATGGCGTAATGTTATGTTGTGGAAATACAAAAGCTCAGCATAGACATCTGACTATAGCAATCGCGAATAATTTGCTGTTATGCGTTGAAAAGTTCCGTTGCCTGTCTTCTTCATCAGTTTTTCTTCACCAAATGTTACTTTCTAAATGAAAATGCTTGATTTACTACTAAGAATGTTGAAATCGGTGCATGTGTGCCTATATTTTTTGAGGAGTTCCCTCAATTCCTCAAAGATCCCTCATCAGATATGAGTTTTGATATAAATGGGACCAATCTGTTAGTATACGCTATCAAACAAAAAAAGAATTTTGAAAATCAGTCCATAAATGACGGAGTACGGAGGTAACAAACCCTAAAAAAAAAACAAAAAAAAATATACAACCGAATTGAGAACCTCCTCCTTTTTTTGAAGTCGGTTAAAAAGATTAAAGATACCGGGCTGGTATCCGCAACTCCACGTCAAAGCGCGTATTTTGCGTATGGGCTATAATCTACCACGCAGGCCCAGTGCGAAATGGTAGATGTCACATGTCTTCGAAATTTTGGTTCTAGGACATGCCGGTTTCCTCACGATGTTTTCCAAAGTTTTATTAAGTACACAAAGAAATGCGCCTGCCTGGGTTCGAACCCACGACTAACTGTTCGTAAGTCGGGGTCGCCACCACTGGGCCACCGCTACTCTTGGTAAGAAAGTTTTGGAATACTGTTTATTTATTTATAACCTCAGATTTCGCTAAGGTTATTTTGATAGCGTAAAGCCATTTGCAAAATATATGTCCCTGAAGCTTAGTTTCCGAATCTAAATCTGCCACGAGAATTTTTTTTTTGCCTGAAGCCACCATTCTAAGTGTAGCTTTTATTTAGGAATCAGACATATTGTATGGACAAAAGCTAACACAATTTCCATTTCCTTAAGTATTTACCATAATGTGTAATTTCTATATTAGTCGACTTATTAGTAGATAGTCCACCCAACTTTTCTTTGATTACCCAACTTTTATATTCAAAATATTTCGCCTATACATAACGTGTTTTAATAAAATTCACGTGCGCATCCCTGTTATCGGTGATGGGCGCTAGGTGACTCCGCGTGACAGACTTGTGATGCGATATTAGCGTCAATAATTTCATGTGTTAATCCTTACTTATCAGACAGCGTGTAGGTAGACGGATAACATAGATTTCTAATGTTTAGAGTCCCATCTCCTCCGCAACTGTCTTAAAATGACACCAGACGTTTACTTGTAATTTTCCAATCATTTTGTAATATACAGGGTTATTTGTAAAACACCAACAACCTCGTAGGAGTAGATTACTAACATCATAAACAACAACATTTGTTATAAGACTTTTTCGAAAATAGACAAAAAAAAATCAACTCTCCATACATATGTATATCCAAACAGTTGATCGAGTTTTGTAATAAATGACATTTTGTTATAATAAAAATATTTGTACACCAGAAATGGCATGAGTCTATGATAAAATTATTGTAACACCTTTTTGGATGTACCATGTTCTTACAAATAAACGTTTCTCTCCTTCTTTTTTAATTTTTTATAGTTTTTGCCCGGTAGCGGTAGGGTCAGTAAATTTGTGTGGTTCCTCGTAAATGTTGTTTGTAATGCAACGCGTGTCACAGTTCGTGCAAATCCATGCACATTATTGCTATCACGTTTTTGTCATTAAAAAAGCGATGCGAATAAAAGATGATAATATTATCATTGATCACTATGTTAGGTGCACAACATAATCAGTGCCACATGTGATAAGTGTAGTGTCAGAATGACAACTCATCATTATCAGAGTTTTAGGATCAAAATATTATCAAAGTACATAAATATAACAGATAAAAACGCTAAAAATATTTACTTAACACAATCAGGTGGATATTATCGAGTTGACTATCTCATAGATAGGAAAATGCGAATTAGTAATAATCAACAATGTTTTTAATCATTTATGGATTTGTTGTGACATGTGTGTGAAATATTCACGTGGCAGTAAAGTCGTGACAACGAATTCTACTATACTTCAAACAGATGTCAAAAATTCATAAATATGTTGTAGGTACGTCAAAATTTGCTATTGTAACACTATCTAGCTCAAGATGAGAGTCACGATCTTATCAAAGTAAAGAAAACTTTGATTGACCGAATCGTATGAAGATGTGAAATATAAAATACAAGGTTAATAGATACTTAGATAGGTTGCATTTCGTTTATAGGTTACTTTTCTATCAAATACATGGTGCTCACATATTTACGAGTACAAATGTTAGAACCGTACACAATCATTCTTACTGTTAGCACTTAATTATTCTACTACCGAATAATAATGAAGAAAGCATTAATTATATTTTAAGTTATAATAAAACTCGATAAGACGACCATTTAAACATTATATGCTTCGCATTATTAGCATCCGATGACAAAACCAGATCGTGAACAATAACAATAAAATTTGAATAAAATGACAGTTACATATCTTCAATCGAAAACAAACTGCCGAAACTTAATATTGGGTCCACAGACTCACAATGGTCTTCCTTATCGACAACCATCTACTGTTTGGACCAACAAAGGCCGAAAACTAGCAAATATAGTTATAATAAGCCGATCATATTTCGATGAATGTAGATACGCATCTATTTAGGGTGACCAAATAATTGATAATCCCATTCAGTGTTTTGGAAAGTGACAATAGGTTTTTTTTGTGAAATTTCTTTTTTGTCGTGCATAGCGTTGTCTTCCTAGTTTGTGGTTATGTCCGGTCGGTCGAAAGCAGATCGACGTAGTTTCGAAATTCGAGACTTTTGTTAGAAACGCCTCAAATCTATCGATAAGGACCACATAATTGTGGCTAAGAATAAGTCTGTTTTAAAATTTTCGTTATCTTGTTATTCTAATATATTTTTGCCTCAAAATAAAAAAGCATCGATTGTGTCATTTTGAATAAGAAATAATGTCCGAATAAGATGTTAACATTAAGATTAGCAAATAAAGTAGCGATTCTCTCTTGCATATTAAGTGGAACCATTTTATTCGAGTAGCGACCATTAGAACTTCATTTAAATATTTGAAATTAGAAATTATTCTTGTTTCTTCTATTAAGGTCTATCAATAAGAAAAACATGATGTACCTAAATGATTAAACTCTTGATATTTGTATTGGTTATGCTTAAATTTACATAAATTGATTCGATTGTTTCCCAGTTTTAAGTGTATTAAGCAGTAGCTCAGTATCTATTTAATATTGTTTTTAATCAATAATCGCTGCTAATTAACATATAAAGCTATATTTGATATCTCGACGAGCGGACTTTTTTGTGTCGATTAAGTAGTTCCATTCTTTAAATGTCCCATGACCGTTTTTATCTTGTCATTGTTATTTGCAGTACTAAATTCTCTAGGGTCACTATTTCAAAGCTTTACTTTACTTAAGGGTATTAAAAATAATTGTAACTTAAATAAAAACCGATATACTATCTCACGCCAATATTGCACAAAATGATAAAATCTACGTACAATGCATCGCTCAGCGGTGCTTAGTTTAGTGAAAACTAATATGTTTTTAGATCATAATCTTTTGTCGCTACTGTATAGTGTCAAATTACGGGCCTAATGGTGTGTTTCTAAAAATGTTAAATTGTATTATGTCTCTCTAGTGAGTTGAATTTGATTTGTTATTGAGTGTATTTGTTGAAGAAGCTTTTATGGCATTCACTGTGTGGAATTTCAAATTGTTTAATTCGTCTTTGGTTACTACTTTGATGATATTTACTATTTATAGGTTCTAACTAACTAAATATTGAAGCTACTGTCTAGATAAATAATATTAATTAATACTAGCCGGTTACTGTTTCATTACTCCATTCTGAAAAGACAGGAGAACTTAAGTAATCACCACGCTTGCTCAAGGTGGATTGGTGATTACAGTCTTCTCAGATTAATACGTTACTATACACCTTTAAAAAACAATGGGCCAGGAAGGTAAACAAGTTCAAATTCTGGAGATGGACTATTTCACGTAAAGGAAATATTCCTTTATTTTTAAAAAGTCATAAAACTGCATTCACAGATTTATCGTATGTATACATTTACTGTTAAAAATAAAAAAAAGATCATGCCAAATTACACTAAGTTCTAGTTTTACTTATCACCAGTTGCAATCCCGCGCTGCATACAAAATGAAACTTTATAATTTGAACCTTTTATTACGGTTCGACTAAGAAAGAGATATGCATCGCTTTATTTTCACCAATTTAACAACTCTCTTATCTAATAGTTGATTTTTAATAGTAAGATAACTTATATTTAAAGAAAAATGTGGTGGTTTGACATCGCTTAAGATAGGTTGGCTAAAGTTAGGTTCGCTCAATTTAGGTTTGCTCAGGTTTTAACGATGGCCTCACTGACTCACTGATGAGGCAGACTGTGCAGTGGTGGACGCTTACCAGCTTAATTATCATCTATACAAAATCTGGAAAAGCACCATTTTCACACTATTATATCTAAGAAGCCGCAAAAGCCGCGAAGCGGCGTTAGCTGTAAGTTTCCTTAAAATTAATAAAATAAAATAAATAAATAAATAATAAATAAAATCTTAATAATAGAAAATACAGGGTGTAAAGAGACCGATCACATAGCCGATAACCACACATTCTGTACATATAATTAAGTAACTTTAACCAAAAAATAATGCTGGGAAAATACTTTTTTTTCATGTTTAAAAAGAGATGCTTTTTATTGCGCACATTGCATAGCGGATCCTGGATTTGAAACCGCAGCATTGTGTACGAGCTCGCCTTAATATCTGTAATGTCACGACAATATTAATTATATATTAAACTGGTTCTTTTACATACTTACCTACATACATAAACTCACGCCTTTTTCCCATGAGGGTATAAGGCAGAAACTACAGAGCCCCATATGCTACGATTCTTACATACGATTCCTACATTCTTTTGCTTTGTTTACATTCATATATGTTGTCATACACACACGCCGGTTGTGAGTTACTACGCACCTGGGTTCTTTTAATCCTATAAAAATAAGCGAGAAATTCGATTTGGACCAAAAACTATACACGATGACATACACGACATTCTAGATATTATCATTATCCAAAAAGTCAGCTTATTCACAGCTTAAAATAAACACATAGTTTATTTTTAAAGTAAATAATAATACCAGCCTGTTACTGTCCCACTGCAGGGCAAAGGCCTCTTCTCATACAGAGACGCCAGCAGCATTGATCACCACGCTTGCTCAAGGCAGATTGGCGATTTGAATTTAAACTTATTTTAAATAGAGGTCCACGTTTCTTCACAATGTTTTTCCTTCACCGTTGTTAATGAAACTTAGAAAGTACGTACATATAAATTGAAAAAGTCACATTGGTACTTGCACGGATTTGAATCACAACCTTATGCATGAGAGGTAGGCGTATTAACCTCTGAGCCATCATGGCCTTTACTTTTCAGTAACGCAAATTTTATGTAGTTTTATTGTGAGTCTATAAAAATAACAAGTTGATTGTTATTTTGCACCTGTGTAGACAATAATAAATTATGAAGTAAATAAGTAAATATGTTTTGTGTAGTGTTGTGAATAACAACAATATTGGTATTGTATTAACGCACATTATTCATTCGATTGTAGATAATAGTGTATTGTTGATAATATTGTGTGAAATAGTGATTTTATTATTGAATAGCAATGATGTTTCATTGTGCCTTGATTAAACAGAAAAAACATAACAGTACTTAGTTCTCATGCATATACATAAACTCACACCTTCTTCCCATGGGGGTAGAAACTACAGAGAGCCAACTTCTACGATTCGTAAATTCTTCATATTTTGCTTCGTTTTCATTTATTCAAGATCAAATTAAATCAAAAGTCATTTATCTAATAAAGCTGAGGATCAGCACTGTTTGAACGGAAATATTACATAAGACAATCTCCCAAAAAGCCCACCCTTCGCCAATTCCTAGTGTTTTTTCTGGGAAGAAGAAGTGGTGGAACAAAATCCCCAGCAATTAAGACGTAAGGCAAACTAAACGTCGTAACTCGCGAGAGGGCAGGACTGGTCATCTAAGGACTAGTCGTTAAATGTATAAAACTAGTTTCTTTCGTATTTTCTTTATTTAGACAACCTGTTATTATATACCTAGTTGTATAAGTATTTCACATGTTAGCTATAAAAAGGCATGGAAACTTTTTCTTTATCTATAGCAGGTAAATTTGGGAGGTTCTTTCTCGCACTATTATTACCTACCTACAGGAATCCAAAATAGAATCAGGCGTGTTTAAATAAACCTATAAATGTGCACCTACAAAACGCAATCACAGCTACTTTACAAGGAAGTATGTTAAAGAATTTGGAACACGCTTCGGTAGGGGCCATCAAATTACTATTACACAAGAATCTCTTCATTTATTGCTTGTTTTAAATAGTATAGCTATGACATAGGTGCTACGTCGGGTTACAGCCGAGATGCGCGTGCGCCGATGTGCGGAGATACCGGCTGTATTATGATGTCAGACAAGTTACGGCTTGACACTTGACCTATGGTGACCATGGTTTTATATGTTTGATTTTATGGCTGATAATAAAATGATTTACGAATTTGCTTATGAATTTTTGTTTGTCTAAAGAGTAGATGTTGTGTAAGTATTTAATAACTACGTGTAATTATTTTATTAAGAACTTTAGTAATTTAATCTGTCAGAAATTCTTCTATATTTCCCTACATTTTTGATAGGGGTTCTTTTTTGAGATTTCAACTAGATTTTGAACCTTTTTAATTAGGAATTAGAATTGGCTTTCATTTTTTATGGTTTCTTTTTAAAACGCAGACTAAAGCAAACATATCCGTAATTTAAAACGTATTCTCGCATTCCCACTAAACCATACTTCCCCTACTGACCTACCGCTTCGGCAAATCAAAGTAAACTTACGCCTCACCGCAAACAAACAAACAAACGAATTTAGCTCTAACCCCCTTCCTAAACCCTATACAATAGGAGTCACAATTCCGTAACACATTCATATAGTCCTGTCAAGTTTTCTAGATCATTTTGACAGTTCTCTCGCGCTACCGACGCGCTGCGCAGGCGCTGCCAATCATGGTTTCTGTCAGACCACAGAAAGTAAGACAGAAGGTTTTCATATAACAACAACTGGGAATGGAGTATAGAAATGTGTAGATTGGTTATTGGGGCTTCGCAGTACCTAAGATAACTTAAGTTGTAGTCTGTAGGTTTATTTTGATTATTTAGATGCTGTTGGTGCTGCTGTTAGCCCATATCACCCCACTGTTGGGCAAAGGCCTGTTAGCTGTGTCAGGCTTTTACGTGGTGGCCATTTTGGCTTTTCGAGAAACGTCTGTGTTTTAGAGCGTACACACTAGGTACGCTCCAAACTGTTTCGAATGGTTAATTTAATTAAATATATACCATTGTACCTAGTAATTTCTCTTTCCTACATGTTCATCTATTTTAAGCCAAAACTTCCTGGAATCTTCACTAGATCATCGTTCCACCTTGTTTATGGGGGTAGCACCCTGCATCTTTTTTCACTGAACCAGTGATGTTCAAGAGCTTCAGTGAAGATTCTTCATGGTAAATATGAAGTGGACCTTCTGCGCATGCACATAATCGTGTCAGGAGTGCTCAGGAGCTGCCAGTCACAGTGTCTGTCGGTATGTGGCTGTTCTGTGAGGTGTTCGGTTACCTTGAAACCTCCGTACGGCTGTGAGGAGACTGTAATGTGAGTGGCAAGTTATATCGTAATGCGTAACGTAACGTAACATTACGTCTCAAGTCTCCGAATGGTAAGGTAGAAGTGTACCAACGTACAGACAGAATGTTGATCGTTTTTCAACTTTACGTCAAACAGAATAAGGTTCATATTCAATTGGGAAAAATTGACACATTGGGTAACTTGATGTGCTGGCGTCTGTACATCAATATTTTGCCAGTTACGAGTATGTTTAAGTTCTGAGAATTTTCAGGTGAACTCACCCACATATACACATACACAATACTAATATGTTTAGATGGTGCTAGCATGTCATTTTGTTTGTTTGTTGTGCATAATTGCCTGTTAATAAATTGTAAATCCGTAATTAGCTGTAACAGTAGTTTATTATTAAGTTAAATTTGTAAAAGAGCTGTGTATTTTGTGAATAAACCTCTCAAGTTTTTTTATATATTTATTATAAAAAAACTTGAGAGGTGTCAAGGGACACCCGGATGGAACGAAGTTCCTTTCGATTAATTAGTGAAGGAATTGTAATAAAATTTTATTTTTTTTAAGTTATAATAATATTTTTTTTATTATAATATACAAAATCACGTTTAAAGTGGGTTATACAATTAAAATTTTATAATTTTTAGCCGCACAGCTTACAATAGCTTATTATAGCAAAAAGTGTCGTGACAACTTTTCGTAAGATTTTTTTCCGTCTAGCCCCCTTTCACAACGCGCAATAAGGAACTTCGTTCCAAAAACCCACTACCTACGTGCTTAAAGTGTTCTTAGTGTGTTATTTATTTATTATTAGGTGTTTCCGTCTCGACTTTTTTAGTAATAATCCGGAGTCGGTATTTGAGCCCCGTTAATCGCAATAGGCTCTCCCCCAATTACATAAAACTTAAACACAACCGACGAAGAAAGTCTGTATTGTTGGTACAGCCTAACCCTTTGGGGAATACAGGCGTGATGTAATCAAATCAAATCGAAAGTCATTTATTGATCGTCAAAATTTACAAAAGACACCCCTGAAAAATGACCGCCCTTTACCATTTCCAAGTGTTTTTTTTGCTGAGAAGAAGAAGTAGTTGCTATGTTATTATGTATATGTACTTCTGAGTACCTATTGAGTCTTTACCTGACTATAACTGGACTTAAAAAGAGATTGTGATCATCGAGTTTCTTCCGGTAGGTATTTCTTCTCCATTTGGCCAGATAGGGGAACACTGACCTCACTATCTCTAGTTAAAAGAACCTACTCATATTTTCCTTAAAAAAGTTGAATGAAAATAGCCGGTAATGCTGAATTGTCTCGTATCTTCGTGATCTTCACCAAAGTGACGTGTTTTGATAACATTTGTGAATATCATCATCACAGTTTTATAATACGTGTTGTGTAAACTTGCGCAATATTAAGCGTATAACTAGGTCAGGTAAATAATACAAACAATAAAGTGAATGGTATAGGCAGAATAAGCAGAAATACCAAACATTTTTTGGAAAGAGTAGGTACTTACCTACCTACGCGGCGTATGCGTATGGATGTTAATGGTACGGCTAAGCGATTTGCTGCTTCTTCACTGCGTGTTTAAGGTTCGATTGCTGCACGGAACCAATACTTGTAGGGCCTTTTTGTTTATAGACAAGATAATATATAATTGTTATATTAGTTTTTTCATATATCATAGACAGAAGATTGGCAAAAATGTTAAAGTGAAATAGTTTCATAATATTTACTTACCTATTTTATATTGTATTGGTTGGTTAGACGTTCATACGTCTAACCAACCAATACAATATAAAATAGGTACTTATTTGCTATAAACGAATGCAAGTTTTGATGATTTGCTAAGTCATCTAGATTATTATTTACTAGCAGGCACTCGCGACTACGCCTGTGTATTTATCTTCACATTGAATTCTATATTTATGTTTATGAGATTTAAGAACCGTTTAAGGCGCAGATATACGACTTTTGATGATTTTATATTGAACATCACGTCTAAACTTCTAGTCTTATTTCTTTGAAAAAAATATATGTTATACTAGACAATTTTATTCATAATTTGATATGTGAAAATGTGAAATTATATTTTAATAACATAGTGTAATTAATTTGTAAAGTATTGTCTAACTTGGACAAAAAAACGATGATCACGCAAAAACTATGGGGCGTATTTACATGAAACTTAAATCATTATTAAAGACAATTTAATGACCCATATTTTAGTATACCTACGGCTTTTATTTGTATTGTTTTTGATAAATCAAGTTGGGTTGTTTTTTCGAATAATCTGGGTGTGCGTTGAAGCGGGGCTCTGGCGGGCGACGGGCGGCAGTGTATCGCTCAAGGACGCGGGCAGTTAATGTCGCCTTAAGTGGTTACTTAAACACCTAATAATTAATTAAAATTGCCATACAACGTGGCAATGCGGCCAGTCTTCTGGGAACTTTTCCCGTTGATAGCGATGCGGATGAGTTTTTTGATGCCCTATAATTTGGTTTACTGTTCTTTTGCTTCTTCACACATTTTGTAATGTGTTATTCTGAACTGTAAGCTGAATGCTGTAGGTTTCATTAAAACTAACTCTGTAGTTCTTGCCTAAAAGAGTAACAAACAACTATCTGGCCTCACAAATTCTCTCATCTACACTAATATTATAAAAAGGAAACATTTGTATTTTTGTATGTAACAAATAAACTTACAACTACTGCAGGCCTAGCCAGCCATATTACAAGTTCTAATTCTATTATCGTAATCGAAAGGCGACAATGCGTAATCGATAAGGCGCGTGTCTAGATGAACTGCAAAAACTATTATGTACCCATTATGTAAAACCCATATGGAGTTTATATGCACTGTCAAATACACTTAGATGTACGATTGTAAATTATCTTCACGTGAGAACCAGAAACCCTTATCTAATCAGGAAGATTTTCGATACAAACCTAACTATTGCAGCGTATTGTGTAATATTGCGAAATATTTACTGTTTGGCCCTCAAAATGCTTGTTCTAGTCTGAAGTGGCAGGTTCAACCTTAGGTAGAAAGATAAGATATACGAAAAGATTTTTTAACTTTTGTTCTTTGGATTCTGTTAATCATATAAATTACTAGCGAATGTTACACGGTTTCACCCGCGTAGTTCCGGTTCCCGTGGGAATACATGAATAAAAAGTAACTTAGGTCACCCAGCGATAGTGTAGATTACTAACGGCGAAAGAATTTTTCAAATCGGACTAGTAGTTCCTGAGATTAGCGCGCTTAAGTAAACCCTTCTATTTTATAATATTAGTGCCTATAGATGTTTGTAATCATATATAGGAGTATTGAGTATTTGACACTATATTTAAAAATGTTTTTGTCTAAATGAAGACAAAACCGCTTATCGCCCTATATTCTTACTAGTAGACGTCACGCGTAGCCTATGTGTTAATCCAGGGTGTCAGCTAACTCCATTCCAAATTTGATTAAAAACTCTCCAGTCGTTTAGACGTGAAGAAGAAACAAACATACACACTCACAAACTTTCGCCTTTATAATAATAGTGTATTTCCAAAACAGAATAAAACTTGTTGATGTAGCACTTACTATCTTTAATTCTTCTTGTATAGATAATAACACGAAGCTAGCCATACCATCACATGAATAAATCGTCCATATTGCCTACTAAAACTGCTTATAAACACATAGTATACGCTCCAAAACGTAAAATTGTCAGTTGGAACAAAATGTCTGTACGGACCGGCGGCCATTATGGTCATTATTGCCTGAATATTACATGAGTGTAGCCTGAAACACTTTGAACCAACATTACATAGTATACATCATAATATTTCCCTCAGTATTATATTCAATATGCTTTGAGACATATATGTTGTTAAGGGGTAGACAGCTTTTTTTTGAAAGAGTAAAATTACAAGTAATTATCATTTTTTTTAATATTCCTGTAAAAGGAGGTCCAGAAAGTGAAAATCCATAACACACCCAAAATTTCCCCTTAAACTCCTATGAACATCTGAAAAAAAAACAATATTAATTTAATTTATTGATACTTGCACGAGCAAAAAAGAACTACATAGGCTAGAAAATTTTATATAATTTTCAACTCTATTACAAATAAGTTAAGGTTCACGGTCAATCATTGGGATAATTCGACAGGTTTGGGAAGTTTGATGTGCTAGCGTCTGTACCTGACGCAACGCCATAGGTATTTCATATTTAGGTCCTCCTCTAACATGAAAAATCATAATTAGTTTGCATCATCTACGATACAGTGATAAGGGCGATAAGCATTTTTGCAATTTAACATTCGTAGTAGGATATTACAGGGTTACTACCAGTTCTGATTTTTATACAAAATTCTACAACATATTTATAGATACAGATTTCTGGGACTAAAGTTCTGAAACTTGTTGGATGTATAAACTTATTTATGTTTAAGCTACAAATCAGTTAACGCTGATCCCGCTTAAGATGGAAATCCCATACAATGCGAGATCAGCTTATATACTGGAAATGTATAGCTTGATGTGTAGCCGTGTGTACACCGTGACATATATTTAAGTATACCGTGAAATAGTTCTAAGATACTGTGTATTTCCTCCAACTAAAATCTAAAATCCATAACTCTCCTACAAAACTATGTTGCTTCTCAGCCAGATTAACATTGAAATTAGTCAGCCACGCTTTCTTCATGGTCCCTATCGTCTATTTATTTAGTGATAGTCTGTTAAACATTTATCAGAAATCATCCTTTCTTAAGAAATATTCCTTTGAGCATCGTCCATCTTGGCCTTAATCCTCCATTCATATTTAACTTGGCAGCACGTAACGGAGGGAGGGGTCATTAATATGGACGGTCTACCAGCGCCACTCAGGTGCAGCGATCGCGCGGAATCGTGCGCTTACGTCGCTCGTCGCAGGCGGCCGCAGCTGACATTACACACGATATAATTGCACGTTCCGGGAAATTACCGGGACATTCTTAATAGCTTCGCATTTTCATTTGTGGGTTGTAGCTTTCTTCGATTTAACTGTGTTCTTTGTGTAATTTATTGACTGTGAGGAACTTTGATTTCAATTATTTAGAACAGGCTCTTGGCCGCGATGATATCGGGAGTCATCCTACGGCAGCTTACAGTAAACTTCAAAAACTTCTTCGTAAAACATGTCTTGGTAGTAACTACCAAGACATGTTTTTCCTATATTCTAAACCAAGATTGATCCCGTGGTAGATCCATAACAAACAAAACACACACTGGCATTCATTTTATCAGTTAAAATATTAGCAATAGGATCAAATTTTATCATAAATTTCAGGACTAAATTGGGATCAGAACCAATTATGGTTGATTACTTATGCAATAGTTGCTATTAGCTTTTATTCGTTGACTTGGTATCTAAATAAAATAATAATATATATCAGATACACACATCAAAAGTGTCTAGGGATCAACATATATTTTTGTAATAACTTTTCTCCTGATTGATATTAATTAAAATTTTCTTTAAGGATTCATCAAATAAAGTGTTTTCGTTTGTCACAGTAACGTTAAACCAAGTCACCTTTGCATTAATAAAGAAATTTGCCATTTTCCTAATAAAGGGATTTTTGACATTTGAACCACTAACATTAAAGTTCGAAAAAAAGACTGAAATAACAGTTTTCTTTAAAATTTTATTGGGTAACTTAAACAATTAATAATCCGTGTTTCTACCGCGAACACTAACAACACAAGAACATCGGTTTGGCATACTCAAAATGAGTTCATCCCAATCACGCTGTGGAATGGCCGCCCATGTTCGTTGCAACAACAAAAAAAGGTCTTCTTGCGACTGGATACCCTCCATATTCGGCAGAGCTCTTCTCTGTAGCATATCCCATGCATGCTCAATCGGGTTCAAGTCTGGCGACTGAGCAGGCCAGGGCAGGACATTGATGTTAGCTGCGGCGAGAGTCTGTCTTACAACTCGTGAGGCTTCATCACTCTTCAGGGAACTTAATTAGCGACCAAACAGTCAGAAACCGCTTGCATGAAGTGAACCTTCATTCCCGAAGACCGCTACGGGTACCACCTATAGCAATGCACAATCGTAGGATTCGATATCAATGGGCTCTTGAACACAGAAATTGGGCAGAAGAACAATGGCGTTTCGTGTGCTTTTCTGATGAGTCTCGTTTTGGTATGAGACCGGATACAAGACGTATACGACACTGGAGAACCCCTGGACGCCAACAGCGATTAAAATCCTGCCAGGAAGTCCATCCTTATAGTGGTGGAACCATCATGGTATGGGCGGGTATTTGGATCGGCGGAAGAACTGAGTTGATTTGGATCAGAGGCAACCTCAACGCTCAAATTTATGCTGACACGATTGTATCAGACGTCATCGTTCCTCTACAAGTGCAAATCGGTCCCTTATTTCAGTTAATGCATGATAATGCACGACCGCACACCGCAAGAGTTGTAAGACAGACTCTCGCCGCAGCTAACATCAATGTCCTGCCCTGGCCTGCTCAGTCGCCAGACTTGAACCCGATTGAGCATGCATGGGATATGCTACAGAGAAGAGCTCTGCCGAATATGGAGGGTATCCAGTCGCAAGAAGACCTTTTTTTGTTGTTGCAACGAACATGGGCGGCCATTCCACAGCGTGATTTGGATGAACTCATTTTGAGTATGCCAAACCGATGTTCTTGTGTTGTTAGTGTTCGCGGTAGAAACACGGATTATTAATTGTTTAAGTTACCCAATAAAATTTTAAAGAAAACTGTTATTTCAGTCTTTTTTTCGAACTTTAATGTTAGTGGTTCAAATGTCAAAAATCCCTTTATTAGGAAAATGGCAAATTTCTTTATTAATGCAAAGGTGACTTGGTTTATCGTTACTGTGACAAACGAAAACACTTTATTTGATGAATCCTTAAAGAAAATTTTAATTAATATCAATCAGGAGAAAAGTTATTGCAAAAATATATGTTGATCCCTAGACACTTTTGATGTGTGTATATGACTACCCTGCTGTTTAAGAAACCACAGCAATGTTATTGACCCATCAAGAAACATTTAAAACCTTAACTTACCGCAACGACCAAAATAAATACACTCAAAACCTAATTCAATATAAGTATACCAGTCAAATACTAAAACTCCTGCTCAAACCGCTCGTTAAAAGCTAATGATATTTAATTGGAGCTCGGCAGGCGCACATAACTAAGTAAGGTAATGAAGTAAACTATGATCGCGGCAAAACACCGCTTTTTTCCAGTCACGAGTCACGATGTCCTCGCAGGTGGTACAGCTCTCACGGACGCCTACCTCGTCGTGCTGGTCAGGAAGTCGGGGTGTTCCCTGTACATTGGTTGGCAGAGTATAACTCACATTCCTAGCCTAATTTGAATATAAGTTATTTATTGAAATTAGGCTGAAAATCAGCACTTTTTGAACGTCAAAAGTTACATAAGACAGTCCCCCGAAATGTCAGCTCTTCACTAGTTCCTAGTGGTGTTGCTGGGAAGAAGTGGTGCCACAGATTCCCCAGAGTAACACAACTGTCTGATTTGTTTTAAGAACTGGATGGGGCTCCCTATTTATGCCTTGCTATGTGTCATGTACGCAAACTAGAAGCAGAGAGATTAACAGATGAACTGCAAGAGTCAATGCAAAAAAATCTTTAAATCACGCTCGTTTCTCTGCTTTTTACATTTGATGATAATTTTATTAATTTCTCGACAACCAGTGATGGTCTTAATAATCATGAATTGCTAATTATAACTTCTGACGCGAAAGTAACTTCATCCGCATACTTCTCTTTTATTATATCTTATACCTTTACTTTGTGTTTTATATGTCGACTAACACTAACACTACAATTAGAATTAGGTACCTACTTACCGTTTTATTTGTTAGAATTTGTTTTTGTCTGCTTGGTTTTACAACACGTCCTCTGTAGTCAATTCTAATTCTTTCTTTCCTTCTCATTGAGATTGCTAACTCGACGAAAATTAGGATCTGTGTAACACATCTGCCATTACTGCTTCTGATTCTGAACAGTTTATATAAAGTACTATTGAAATTTAAGGAGAAAAACAAAGCCAAGAGCAGCAATGTACTCAAAACACCACCTATAGTCACCCCTCGCCCCCACACAGTACGCTTGTTTCCATAATAAAATGATCCAATACAATATGCAAGCGATTAAACGACGTCCCGTTTACGTTCGGTAATTTTGTGTCTGACCGTACAAAACTGTTATTTAGTCTTGTTGGGGACAGGGCATATTAATTATTTAGGAACGCTCTAATTTGTGGTTATGTCTTTTGGGTTTAGTTTTTTAGGTAGATGATATTCTACTTTATACCAGATACCTACTCATTTATTCCAGAAAGTATTTTTCAGAACTTTGTGGAAGTCGGTTTTCAGTCAAATCAGATGCAGCTTAACACCATGTGACGACTTTTAAAGGGAATACCTACATAAAACGGTCCCCTTGGTTAAACTGGCTGTCAGAATTTCGGGCTTCTGACTATCTGTAACAACTGTCGTAGATCTACAAATGGCTGGCGGGACCAACGGCTTTACGTGCTTTCCAATGCACGGAGCATTCTTTATATGTTATTAATGTTTACCCATCCACGGACCAACCTTCGATCAATCCGCAAGGCTATTATTATTGCCTTCCCTCAAAAACATGTCACTAATACTGCATAATTATATATTTCCCGCTGCACTTACAGCACTCCCGGATTCTATCTCTATAATATGTATATTATTTTATCAATGACTATGAAAACAATCGCACCTGATAACATCTATGTGCACTTGAATGTACTTATGTATCAGCAATATTTTTATGCAGATTCATCCCATGATTTGGATAGTGATGATGAAACATATTTAATCTCAATAAATATATTTGTTTTGTCTGGTGATAAGGAATACGACGGTAAACACGTAACAAATCGTTTTCTATTCAATAGTGCAATGTCTGAGGCGTCGGACTGGCGATTTAGAGGTCGTGAGTTCGATCTCAACCCATTGCACTATTGACTTAAATCCACTCCAGACACAAGCATATTTACCCACATTTCTAGTAAGCATAAATAAAATAGTTAAATATAGTCATTTTCGACACCTTTGGGAGTTTTTTGTAGCGATTTTACCGGCGTGAGATTTTTTCCTTAAACATATTAATGTTCCCAATGTTAAAAGAATCACATACGCTTTTCTCTCACATGATTTCTTCTGAAAATCTCATCGTTTTAAGAAATCACCTACTTAATTCTGTATTACACTGTACAGAATCCCCAGGAGCCACTTGCTAGTGTATCCAGCCATGTCAAACAGTTTTGCGAGATTTCCTTGTAAGTTCCCACCGCCCCCCGGGACGCGCGGTCACCCTATTGAGCGTCTAAGTAAGTGTAAGCAATCTTGAAGTTGTTTTATGGGAGAATGGCAACAGCTTTTTCGGAACTTATTAGGATTAATGTTTTACCTACTGAAAAACCTACTCTGTCCCCTTTAAATTATAAACACTGTACTTTATTTAAAAATATTATACAAGTCAATCATTATAAAACAACTTGCTGTGGTCATCTAAATACATACGGAAATTAAGTAAACAGGAGAATCTATGTCTATATATATTATATACTTGTCTAGACTTCTACAGAGTGTTTTTAAAATCATGAGCAAAATGGTCATAGACTGTTCAACTCCTGAATATGAAAAGCTCACACATTATGGGTCCGTCTCGGATATCGCGAAAGAAAAATCAGCTGTTGCAATTTAACAGCCTGTGATAATTTTGATGATTGATTGATCATGATTTCAAAAACGTCTCGTATAGGTACTCTTACCTTTTACTATTATTTACTAATATTACAAAGAGGAAACATGTGCTTGTTTGAAGGAATTTAACTCGAAAACTACTGAACCAATTTTAAAAATTCCTCCTTGATTAGAATGCTATGTTTTCACCGAGTACCTAACATACATTAATCTTTACATCCGAAACTACGTGGAAACGTCAAAGTACCGTAGGGAGTAAAGTAGAGTACAGAGTAAAGTACCAGGGAAAAGTACAGTTTACGTAATTCACGCGGACGAGAGAAGTGAAAATATACTATACAAAAATACATTTAGCTAACCTACTCGGTAAAAATAGACACTTCTAACAAATCATAGAACTGACAGCGATCGACAGCTAATAAACAACATCAACAACTATTCAACTTTGAACATCAAAATATTCCTAAACACAGAATCAAAGCGTGACTTCCCCTCCGTCAATTACGTATTTATAATTAATTATAAGTGGCCACTTATTATCGAATGTTTCATGAACGTGGCTAGCTGCCTCGGGGAGGGTGGCTTGGGAACTAACACCTGCACTGTGGGGCTAACTGCGGTTCCTTGAGCGGGGCGGGTGCTAGCTCGCAGAGTAGGTAGACTGGTCGAAGGTTAGGCATATATAGTCTTCTATTGATTTACTGTACCGACATGGCACATACCTACTGGTAACTTCTAATTTCCCTTCTAAGTTCACAAGACAGACCACAATAGATTACTAGAAAATATTCGACACATTTTTTTTCTTTTCTCACGTAATCAAAAAATAACGACGATACATCAATTCAAAATGTCACATGACGTCACTATCCCGTACAGTTCATACTGAATAATGACGTCGCAAGCCCCGCTCCTTTATTTTAGTGCGCTTAATTTAGATAGTTTTTAATCAATTTGAAAAAGCAAACAAATACTTGACTATACTTTTTATTATCAGCTAACATACATAACATGGGACTAAGTGGCGTTGTGTGAAAAAGTTGTGGAATATTATTTATTTATTTTATTATTTATTATCTAACTAATGATCTTAATATAATTTTGACATTCGTGCACTGTCAACATGCCTATTAGGTGGATTAAAAAGACGGAACTAAAATATATTTAAATTGTAAAGTATTTCCAACTGAGTAGGTAGGTACTACGTATTTATTTTGCACCAGTCAATTAATACTTTTGGTACTAATTGCATAGGAGCTCAATCGGGACAAACTTCCTAATTGCTACCTACAAATATATAAAATGTATGTAACAAGAAGACATGTTGCGCCGACCAGAAATACCTTGGGATGATAGCAGGAAGACGCTGATGATAAAATTCTTCTACCTCATCACCTTGTACCTCATCAAAGCTAAGGCATTAATCTCAATAGATTAACTTCATTGTTGACTTTGAAATAAGTCTGGAAGAACTTTATGCAATCATCGTCTGCCGTTTTTTGGTGTGAGGTGGAAAATTCTCATAGATGTCCTCCGCCCCGGGGAGAGCGGAGAGGTCTGCCAGACTCTTACCTACTGACTAAACCTGGTGTTCCGTCACACGCCTGCGCCGGGGTTCACGGGCACAGAAGATATATCTACAATTCCTGACATCATGATCTGCCTGCCTTTTCCTGACTAAGTTGGGTTTGGCTTCCAGTTTAACCAGATGCAGCTGAATACTAGTGTTTTACATGGAGAGACTGCCTGGGAAAACTTTATGTGAAGTCTGAAACACTCCTAAAGAGAAATTTTGAACTTGTCCTTGAAGGCTGTCGCCGAGTGGGGTGATGTCAATTTGGTCAAGTTCAATGCTGCGAAAACCCAGGCGTGTCTGTTTTCCGCCAAGCGGAGCCTATTTCACCCGGCTCCATATTTTCGAGGTGTAACCGTGCCGATAACCGACCATCTTGATCTTCTAGGTGTAACGTTGTCATCCACTCTCAATTTTAGCTCTTACGTCGAGGCAAAGGCTCAAATAGCTGCAAAAAAGTAAGGTATCTTAGCAAAGGTGAGACGTTACTTCACACCGGAACAGCTGCTCAACCTCTATCAAGCGCAAGTTCGGTCGTGTATGGAGTACTGCTCTCATCTTTGGGACGGACCCGCCAAATACCAGCATGATGCGCTTGAGTCTATTGAGAAACGAGCCAAGAAGATCATCGGCAATGATGCACTCGTTGAGTCAAAACTTCAAAGTCTTGAGCATCGACGCCGAGTTGCTAGCCTGTACGTTTTCTATCGGTTATATTTTGGAGAGTGTGCATCGGAATTGCACGATTTAATTCCACCAAGCCCTTTCCATCATCGGACCACCAGACGTACAGCACTGCGCAACCGGTACATGGTAGATATCCCAACCATACGTACTAAACGCTATGGAAACACATGCACTGTGCGAACAGCTAAAGAGTGGAATTCCCTGCCGGAGTCGGTGTTTCCTGATAGCTACAACCTAGGGGTCTTCAAGTCAAGAGAACAGGTTGCTTCTAGGCAAGCGTGCTTCATTGTCGACCAAATCATCGCTTACCATCAGGTGAGTGGTCAAACGCGTGCCTATCAGTATAAAAAAAAACTCAGGTTTTTTTGAAAAAAAATGAGTGTCTGTCTTTTCCTGCTTGCTACATTCTACCAATTTATCGGCAAACATCAAAATCCCACAGAAGCCTAACTTATGACCGTTCTGGATAAAACGATGGACGTATCTTATTACAATGTTTTAATCGGAATTGACCATCACGTGACTTACGCGTCCAACTGTCCGTTTTGTGACGCCTATCTCGAAAACAAACTGTTCAAACATATCAATAAAGCAAAGTTTTGATACAATGCTCTTATTTATAGTTGAATAAGGTTTATTTTTACTTGGTGCGAAAAGAAGCTAGTTTCTTGACTGAACTAATAAAATAGTATGATAATTTCTAATACTGATGTGTCAAACGATACATATTTTTTTGTGATATTTTTAATAGTATAACAAAACATGCTTGATGTTTGATTGCAGCAAATCGTGACTGTGGGATTAAATGTAGGTACCGTCTGATGCTATAACTACACACTCATTTTGACCACCCGAAAGGCATAGTACGAGATCGTTTCGGATCGCCTTTTTATAGTGGGAATTGTAATAGCTCTGTGAAGATCACAATGTTCCGAACAAAATGTAACATCCACAGCACATGACATTTCGCTAGTTCCCATTCAAACAGTAAAATGTGCATTTCCCTGTTTTCATGGTGCTTAAACATACGTTGATTCTAAGGCGGAACGAAGTTTATGTTGTGTTACATCCTTAGTCTTAGCTAAAGATTTGTCAAATGTCAAACTGGACAAATAGTGACTGGGAAGACATTCGTTACCGACTGTCATATTTTCAAAGATGGCGCTGCATTTAAAAAATGTTAGCCTATGTTCGTTTCCAGGATATGATCTATCTCCGTGCTAAATTTCATTACGATCTGTTCATCGGTTTAGTTGTGAAAAACCGACAAACAAAAACACAAGCAGAGTTGCTTTCTCGATTTTAATATTAAAACCTTTTATTGAAAACACAGACAATATTTGAGACGACCCTATAACAAACAACAAGTCAGTATTAAAGCAATCAAGCACTATCAAGGAAAGTTTAAGGTCCAAAAGAAAAAAGACCGTTGGAAACTGTAAAGATATAAAAACACCAATCACTTCGACGTTAAACTCTAAACACATTGCAGAAATGAGTATCCAAACAGCTACACACTACAATAACTTCAACGAAACACATTTATTATTGTTTTTATACATAATATTATTCTAAATTAATTGCACATTGCGCGGCGCGGCGCTCGCGTTATCAAGACACATAACTTGATTCAAACACCTTTTCTACTACAAAATGTGATCGTATCACAAACATACTGACCTAAAATAAACTACAGTCTCTAATAAATAAGGTTTAAAGTTGAAGGAGGGTTAGTAAATGATTCGAAGCCTATAAACCTGTAAGTTCACGGATCGTAACGAGTCCTTTTGACAATTTTAATTTCTCCTCTCACAGCGTAAAAAATTAAATGTCACACTGAAACATTATTAAGGTGCTTAAGGTTGAGTGCAAACGTAGCGACGAAGCGGAAATATTATTTACTGACGTGATTGCAAATTTCCCCATCATAATTTACAAAGTGACCCAAATGGGAAGGTATACCTATAGTTCATTCACATGTCACCAGTTTTGTTCAAGTCCAAAGTCTTAGAATGAGAGTCTATTGTCCTAGTGATCGTTTTTATCTTGACAAATAATATCTACCTGGTCTGGGCTTACAATTAATACTGTGTCATCTGTTGTAGAGTCTACGATGAAGCATCAAGCCTAGCAAAAGTCGAACTTAGGTAATGATTTAAAACACCTAGCTGTTTAAAGGGTATGTTTCTTTAACCGTGTTATGTTAACATTCATTTTCAGAAGGTATAAGACTGCTAAGATAGGAAAGTATAAGTTAAGTGAACCACGAGAAAAAATAACAACCCGTGGAACACCTAGTAAAACTGAGGTAGACCACAGGACGAAAACTTGCCCGTGGTTTACTAGGTCACGCGCGTAGGTAGGAACTACGGGCAATTCTCGGCCGTTGCCTAGCAACTTCTATAGTGTCGTGGTCTATCAAAGGCCTTACAAAGTACCTAATACTATTTCCGTTCACAGAATGCACGTTATGTTTCTGTACAACTTCACACCTCTTTGCGGTATTTTCTTGTATGAAGTTAATAAGGAAACACACCTAATAAAAATCTTGCAGAAGTGCAACCTCTTTAACGATAAAAAGCATGATACGAAAAGATTGAGTACTTTATGCGATCAACCCTGTTCTTTCTTTAGTATTGTTCGTCAGGACGTAGAACTCCTCAAGTTCCGAGTTGAGCTCATGATAACTGACAAATGCTTGCACTGACTGATCTGGTCCACTAATATCTGTGTGGTTCTTTCCTCAAAAGACCATTTCAGGCACAAATCTGCATGGTTCTCACATAATATGACAAAGATAATGTCTGGACTTTAAAAGAGACGGTGACCTCTGAGTTTCTTTCGGCGTTTGTTTTCAGATTAGTCAGATAGTGAAATACGGTCGGTATTTATATATATATCACCTTCTAGTTAAAAAGTGACAAGCAAAAGTGTTTGTATGAACCTATTTACAGAAATAAAATATAATATATCTTTTATCAATTAAAAAAGACACCTTAACATCTTTATGGTTCTGGTCTTCTGGTACCTACTTTGAGACTTTACAGCGTATGTTGATTGTCTCCTACAAATGTCAAAGTATAATGTTAAGTCAATGTACAATGTCAATTTAGTTATAATGCAATCTAAACTAATGTAGTTAACTACTAGCAATTCCAAAGATTTTGATTTCCAGGACGAAACTCCAGGACGAAACTCCAGGACTTCTTAGTCCAGCGTTTAGTATCCACAGGCTATATCGCGGACGGCTGTCGAGGTTGCGCGTGCGCCGCGACACATTCATGCATAAAATTATTTCGTCCAGAAATCATTATATCGGCTTACTGGGCCTACTGGGCACGATACTTGAGCATTTTCTAATTACACGTTTTCTCGTTATAAGTATATTTTCGTCCTAAGCTTAGTTATTTATTGGGTTTCCATTATCGTAACTTTTGTTTCATGCATGTTAGTTTATCTTGAAAGGAAACGCCACAAATTGATATGAAACCGTAAATGTATATCAAATATAATAAAGTACACTAGTTTATATTGAATGACATTACTATCACATGTTACTACTTTTATGATTTGCCAACTTTTATTTATCGCTACCAAACTATGTCTGCACCCTTATTATTGAAGCTTTACGATTGATTTATGTATAACAGGAGTTGTAACATTAAGTTGGTGTTTATGTCAGTTTGCGATCACTCCGGGGAGTCTTGCGCAGCTCGTCTATACATATAATAAGACTGTAAAAAAACTGTGTCTGTACATTGAATATATTTAAAAAATAATCTATACATATAATAAGACTGTAAAAAAACTGTGTCTGTACATTGAATATATTTAAAAAATAATAATTGAGGGGGGTTTAGAAACAGTAATAGAGCACGAATTTAAAAAAAAAAGTCTGTCTGTTTGTCTGTTTGTCTGTTTGTCTGTTTGTCTGTTTGTCTGTTTGTCTGTTTGTCTGTTTGTTTGCACACGCTAATCTTCGGAACTACTGGACGGATTTGAATGTTTTTTTTTTGTTGTATAGATATTAAGTCTGGTCAACACATAGGCTATAATTTATCTTGGAAACTGGAACACCTGATGCAGAACCGCAACAGACCAGCTAAACTATAGGCGATACAAAAATGGTCCCATAGCAAAAATTGTTCCACGTGATGAGCATTTTCTGCTGAGAGAATAAATTTGAAGATCCGGAACACCCGATGCAGAACCGCAACAGACCAGCTAAACTATAGGCGATACAAAAATGGTCCCATAGCAAAAATTGTTCCACGTGATGAGCATTTTCTGCTGAGAGAATAAATTTGAAGATCCGGAACACCTGATGCAAAACCGCAACAGACCAGCTAAACTATAGGAGATACAAAAATGGTCCCATAGCAAAAATTGTTCCACGTGATGAGCATTTTCTGCTGAGAGAATAAATTTGAAGATCCGGAACACCTGATGCAGAACCGCAACAGACCATCTAAACTATAGGAGATACAAGAATGGTACCATAGCAAAAATTGTTCCACGTTATGAGCATTTTCTGCTGAGAGAATAAATTTGAAGATCCGGAACACCTGATGTGGAACTTCAAGAGCCCAGCTACACTATAACATATATTGGAATGACGTCTTAGCAAGAGTTGTTCAGCCTTATGAGCACTCGCTGTTGACGTATAAAAATCGAAGATCTGGAACACCTGTTGTGGAACTCCAAGAGCCCAGCTACACCATAACTCAAATAGGAATGACGTCTTAGCAAAAGTTGTTCGGTCTGATAGGCATTTCCTGTTGACTTATAAAAATCGAAGATCAGAAACATTTGATATAGAAATTAAAACTATCACTAATTTCATTGCATAATTATAAAATAACATAAGTAGTACTACGCGGTGAAGGCGGGAACAGTTCAGGATGTTTTCTGCTGTGAGACTAAATTTGAAGATCTGGAGCACCTGTAGGGGAACTCCAAAGCCCAGAGACAATATAACATATACATAATAGAAAAAGTCTTAGCAAAAGTTGTTAAGTCTGATGGCATTTCCTGTTGACCAACAAAAATAAAAAATCTGGTACATCTTGAATTGTCTCGCGCATTCCATTGATTTCCCGTCCCCGGGCTTATAGAATTCGACATCAGATGTTTCAGATCTTCGATTTTGACGACCCCGTTGTCGCTGGCATAAGCAACAGGATCCGCGTACGAAGTCGCGGGCAGAAGCTAGTTAGGATTATGATTACGACCACGCAGTTAGGGACCGGCCATCGGTAGCAATTAATATGTTATGGGCGTGTGTTTGTTTGTAATTGATTTGTAGAATATATGAAACTCGCATTTTCTCTAAACGTTATATGAAGAGGAGCTTATGGCTAAATGATAACAGTTCCACGATTCGATCGTGGGTTAAGGTACGCTTGAAGAGGTTGATCCGTGGATGGGTGACCATTCATTAGGTACATATCAAGACTCCTCCGTGCCTTGGAAAGCACGTTAAACCGTTGGTCTCGGCAGTCATTTGTAGACCTTTAACAGTCGTTAGAGTTAGTCAGAAGCCCAAAAACTAACAACAAGTTTAACCAAGGGGTATCGTGTTACCAATGTATTGGTTAGTAGAGGTCAGACAGACAGTTGCTCCATGTAAAAAACTGGTATTCAGCTGCATTGGGTTATACTGGAAGCCGACCCAAACATAGTTGAGAAAAGGCTAGGCAGAATAGATGGGGATGATGTTATGAGAAAGTGTGCAAGTAGCACTGCTGACCGAAAAGTTGTGTGAAACTTGATTTTATCAAGATACAGGTATGTAATGCCAAGGAACATGTTGTGAGAAAAGGGTTCCAATAGAAATAAAATGGCAAAATGATAAATCAAGAGATGTATGTGTAGAAGAAGAAGACATAGGTATTAAGCCTAACCCAAATAACTAAGGATATCAATATTATGATGATGATTCGGCAAAAGGCGATAGATCAACAGATTAAGTACTGATAGTTGCTACTTTTCCGAAAGTTTTCAATTTGCAAATTTGCATCTTTCTGAATGTTTAAGCATCTGGAAATTTTTAAACTAAACCCATCGTACTGGCTTGGTGACAAAAAGAGGTACTTACAGTGACTTTAACTAATATCAACATTCAACGTATTACTTAAGAAATTTATAGCGAAAATTTGAATTTGTGCACATAGGTCGTTTAAACATATAGTGGGGAAACTTGAAGACATTAGAAAGCGGATACCGGTAGCGTATTCAGGTAAGGTAGGACAAGTGCTGGGGGCACTGCATATTGAATGAGCTTCATGCTGGGTTTAAAAACCATATTCAACTCCAAGTCAAAGGAAAAAAAGGGAAACTTAGGACTGTTGGAATAAATCTGGATGAGCACGTTGACTGACAGATTACCAGACACAATTGTTCGCGGCTCACCGGTGACCGACGTGGCATACAAAGTTTTAATATTTATTTTCATAACTTAGCATCGTTCCTTTTTGTTAACGATAATAGTAAAAAGCGAGAATTTAAGATCATATCATAAGTTCGTCTTTACTTATTGTTGAATGTAATATTCTATTTTTGAATTTCGCGCCTAATTGTGCGGTTGCGCGCTCTAATGTATAGCTGTCTCTCTCTATTCCGTGACATCAAGCGACCGGCATTACTCTGTAATTTCTCACTATTAATTAAATAAATAGTAATTAAAACCTGAGCTACGTTATTTAATTCAACAGGTTATGGGCCCAGAAAAGCTCAGAAATAAAGACAGTGCAAAATCAAATAAAAATATCAGTTATCAAAGACATTGAAGTGAACCTAACCTCACAACGAAACGTGCGAAGGTGTTTTTAAAAGACTTTTTGTGAAGTGTCTAAGTATTTGAACTGGGTTTTATTGAAAATGGCACTTAATAATGCTACCGCGTTTATCGAAAAGCTGTCAGGCCGTGAAAATTATGCTACATGGCGTTTTGCAATGCAAACCTATTTGCAACATGAGGAACTCTGGGATTGCATAGAAAACAGCTCGACAAGTGTAGATAGTAAACGGGACATTAAAGCTAAGACAAAGATAATACTCTCAGTTAACCCAATAAATTACGTGCACATTCAAGAAGCTGGCACTGCCAAAGAAGTATGGGAAAAATTGTCGTCAGCATTTGACGACTCTGGGCTAACACGCCGAGTTGGCCTGCTGCGTGATCTGTGTAATACATCGCTAAGTGGATGTCAAAATGTAGAGGAGTATGTAAGCAAAATAATGGGTACTGCTCATAAGCTCAGGAACATAGGCTTTAAGGTAGATGACGAGTGGCTGGGAACACTGCTACTCTCCGGTCTTCCTGATGAATATCAGCCTATGATAATAGCCATAGAGAGCTCTGGAATGAAAATTACCTCAGATTCTGTCAAGGCAAAATTGTTACAAGACATAAGACCGTCTGAAAATGACTCCAAGGCATTTGTGGCAAATAGAAAGTCTCAGAAAAACAATAAAAAGCCATCAAAAGGACCAAGATGCTATACTTGTAATAAATATGGTCATAAAAGTTCAGAATGCAAATCTAAAGACACACATAAACCAAGTAGTTCGTCTTATGCTGCTGTATTTGTAGCATCATTCTCACATAATGATGCCTGGTATGTGGACTCCGGGGCAACGTCGCACATGACCAAACACAAGGATTTGCTTCAGAACAAGACAACCTCTTCCATTAAGAAAATAAGAGTTGCAGACAATAAGGAGTTATCTGTGCAATTCTCAGGGCAAGTAAGCTTGGATACTTATAATGATAAAGGTCATGAGAAGAAGGTCCTGTTTAATAATGTTTTATATGTTCCGGAACTGGCGACTAACCTGCTATCTGTGAGTCAGATTATTCGAAGTGGTGGCCAAGTAAGATTTGACAAAACCGGCTGTGTTATTATGAACAGTAAAAATCAGATAGTAGCAACAGCTAGTATAATCAACAACATGTACCGGCTGAACACTCCAGGAGGAGGCTATGCATGCATGTCTGATGTTGAAGAACATGATATTTTCCTGTGGCACCAAAGAATGGGACACCTTAATTTCAACAGCTTAAAGAAAATGCCTGAAAATGCTGACCATGTAACTTTCTCAGCAAACACAGAAAGTCTGACATGTGTCACTTGTAAAGAAGGTAAGCAAACCCGGCTACCTTTTAAAAGTGAAGGAAACACATCAACCGTTCCTCTTCAACTAGTACACTCTGATATATGTGGCCCCATGGAAACACAAACAATAGGAGGAGCCAAGTATTTCCTAACCTTCACTGATGATTATACTAAGAAGGTTTATGTATATTTTCTTAGCAAAAAGAGTGCCACACTAGAAAAATTCAAAGAGTTTAAAAATGAAGTGGAAAATCAATTGAATAGCCACATAAAGATTCTTAGAACAGATAATGGCCTAGAGTATGTCAGTAAGGAATTCTCTGACTACTTAAAAAGTGCTGGCATCATACATCAGACTACCACACCATATACTCCTGAGCAGAACGGGACTGCAGAACGAATGAACAGGACTCTCATTGAAAGAGCAAAATGTATGCTGCTTAATGCAAAACTACCAAAGCAACATTGGGCTGATGCAGTACACACAGCTGCCTACATAATCAATCGTTCTCCGACTAAGTCCCTGTCATTCAAGACACCAGAAGAACTGTGGTCTGGACAGAAACCAAATGTAAAACACATGCGTGTATTTGGTTGTGAAGCCATGGTACACTTGCCACAAGAGAAGCGTGAAAAGTGGGACCCAAAGGCACAGAAAATGATATTCATTGGCTATTGTGATCACAGTAAAGGCTATAGATTCATAATACCAAACTCTAGAAAAGTGATAAAAAGCAGGGATGCTACATTTCTTGAATCTACTGTCAAAAGAGATTATGTACCTGTACAACTGTCAGAAAAGAATCCTGTAACCAAGATTGATGTTAGTGAAGAAAATAATACCACTGAAATAGATATAGAATCCTCAACAAGTTCATATGATACTGTATGTGAAAATAAAACATCCTCAGACAGTGACTACTCACCTGACATCAGTTTAGATTCTCCTATAGTTAATAACATAACATTGAGACCTCGGAACAAGAAAAATAAAGGAAAACAAGATGATTCTGAAGAAAGTAGTTACCTGTGTCAAAGTGAAGACATTTATTCTGATGTTCCAGTAACATATCAGGAAGCAGTGAACTCAGTTAATAAAAAATCTTTTTTGCAAAAAATAAAACCGACTTAAAAATAAACACCAACCGGTGTAAAATAACTCTAAATTAGGAAGTCTGTGGCTTTGGTGGTTTTGTCTTTTTCATGAAGGGCCACCGACTTCCGAATTTAGAGTTATTTTACACCGGTTGGTGTTTTTTTTTAAGTCGGTTTTATTTTTTGCAAAAAAGATTTTTATTTTTCCATTTTTAGTTGTTCCCATACAAATATTTGCCATGAATTTATTTTTATATTGTTATTTGTTAACAATACATGTCATGGTAATAGGGTTATCCACTTATCCCTAATAAATGAAACTTAATATACCTAACTGTCGAAATCTAGGTATATTGTACACATCTGCGTACCCCTCAGAGCATACAGGCGTGATGATACGTCATGATGTTGTATATACAATAAATATCCAAGCGATTCCAGCAATCACGACAGATTTGCCGTCTATTTTTGAAGAGTTCCATTGTATATCTCCGAAGATCAGCCACAGATCTTAACCAAATTAAATGGGACCACCTCGGGAGTATACTCTTTCACATAAAAAAAGAATTTTGAGAATCGGTCCACAAATGGGGGAGAAATCGCGTAACAAACACACAAAAAAAAAAAAAAAAAAAAAACATACCGTCGAATTGAGAACCTCCTCCTTTTTTTGAAGTCGGTTAAAAATAAATGGATTAAGTCGATTGCTGAAGAACTGGAAGCTCATCAGAAAAATAACACCTGGACATTGGTTGAAAAACCTCTGAATGCAAAAGTTATACCATGTAAATGGGTATTCCGAATTAAGGATGAACCAACAGGTCCAAGGTATAAATCAAGACTGTGTGCAAAAGCGTATCTACAGGCCAAGGGTATTGATTACCATGAAACTTATGCTCCAACGGTCAGGTATGATTCTATACGTTTGCTTCTTTCAGTTGCAGCACAAAATAATTTAAAAATTATACAACTAGATGTCAAAACAGCATTTCTTTATGGAGAACTTGAAGAGACCATATTCATGAAACCACCGGAGGGTCTGCACTATGAGGATGGTATTGTATGTAAATTAAATAAATCATTATATGGTCTAAAGCAGGCTCCACGGTGTTGGAACAGCAAATTTGACTCTGTGCTTAAGAAGTTTGGCTTTGTAAACAGCAAAGCAGACCAATGTGTGTATGTTGGAGAAGTCAACAAAAATAAATGCTATCTATGTTTATATGTAGATGATGGATTGTTATTCTCCTCAGATGAATGTGCTTTACAGAAAATAACTAAAGAATTAAGAACCATATTTGAAGTTAAATTACTAACTAAACCTGGAAACTTTGTGGGAATGCAAATTGAACAATTTAGTAAAGGTATATTTATCCATCAGACTAAGTATATAGAACAAATGTTGGCCAAATTCAACATGTCCAATGCCATTTCTAACAGTGTTCCAGTAGATCCCCACATGAAGTTACAAAGAGGTAATGAAGAAGGAGAGAAGAATGTACCCTACAGAGAAGCTGTAGGCTCTCTAATGCATCTGGCCATTGTGAGTCGACCCGATATCATGTTTGCTGTCAGTCTGGTGAGTCGTTTCCTTAACTGTTACAATCAGACCCATTGGAATGCAGTAAAACGAATTTTAAAGTACTTGAAAGATACAAAAGGGTATGGGTTGTGCTATACACAATCTCCACAAAAATCAGACTTCACAGGCTACAGTGATGCAGACTATGCAAATGACATTGATACACGCCGTTCAGTCACTGGCTATGTATTCATCAAGAATGGGGCGGCTGTAACCTGGTCCAGCCAAAGACAACAAACAGTGGCTCTTTCTACTACAGAGGCCGAATTTATGGCAGCCTGTGCTGCTACCAAGGAGACAATGTGGATCAAACAGTTTTTAAGTGACATAAATGAATATAAACAGGACTCTATGTGTCTTAATTTAGATAATCAAAGCGCAATTAGTGTCATTAAAAATATTAACTTCCATAAGAGATGTAAGCATATCGAAATTAAATATCACTTCATTAAAGAAAAGTATCATCAAAAAATAATTGTTTTAAAGTTTGTTAGTAGTGATAGTCAGCTTGCAGACATACTCACAAAAGCTTTGTCTAAAGAAAAATTTCAATATTTAAGGTCCAAACTTGGAATGTTGTTACATACATGTTAATTTAGGAATAATGTGTAATTTCGTTTTCTTTTTATTTGTCTACTTGTGAGTTACAATACTGCCTAGTTAAATTAGTTATCATTGTCATCGAGGCTTAAATTCAGGCAGGGTGTTGAATGTAATATTCTATTTTTGAATTTCGCGCCTAATTGTGCGGTTGCGCGCTCTAATGTATAGCTGTCTCTCTCTATTCCGTGACATCAAGCGACCGGCATTACTCTGTAATTTCTCACTATTAATTAAATAAATAGTAATTAAAACCTGAGCTACGTTATTTAATTCAACACTTATTTCATATCACTACGAGACTAATACCCGTCTGTTACTACTGTCCTTTACCATATGATTGTGTTATTTTACGGCACGGATGGCACAGCGGTTCAGCGATTGGCTGCTACGCTGTGCGGCTTGGGTTCGTTTGTCGCTCGGGACAAATATTTATAATTATGGCTTACAGGTAGTTGTTCCTGGTCTGGTTGTTTTTGTGTGTGAATTTAAATATTTGTAAACGCACCCACGCCACATGAGATATTGCTAGTGTGGGGCAGAGTGACGCGAAAACATATGTGGGATTACTTGTAGGTACAGACAGAAGAAGTTACGTGAAGTTACCTCAAACTGTCAAATTTCTCCAAATGAACATGCAAATTATTATGTTTTTAATAAAGTTGAAACACAATCAAATAAATGTTTCTTATTGTGGTAGTTTGATGTGCTGGCCTCTACGGCGATCCCACTTCTGGAAATCACAAAGAATTCTTCAAAATTACAAACTGTTATTAATTATGTACTGTTATTTGTTATTTATTTTTTTAATACTTCGTTTACCTCCAAACCGGACAAAGAGCTTCTTTCGAATGTAAAGTGTTGTCGCACCAATTAGCGTCGGAATAAGGAAGTGAATAATACGCGCACATCTTGCTGTAAGTAGGCACACAGTTGATCCGTGTGATGCCATGATCTAATTAATTCAATCATCGCCGACGTACCACGAAAACCAAAGTCGAGACGCTGACGAAGATAACTCACTCGGTGAACATTTGGTGATTTTGTGAGTAGGGACTACAATAAGTAGGTATACTGTTTCAAAATAATCGCGAAAATATAGGTGAGGTGAAGGCAAAGGGGGCTGTCATTCCATAATTCAATTCAATTCAATCCCTTTATTTCAGGCACCAATTGGACCATACAATATCATTAGGTACAACTTTTAGAGTCATACCGGTGTGACGCTGTCATTTCTATTTTGACAGCCGGTCCGTACAAATTGAATAAAAATCATTTGAAAAATAAACAAAAACCGAACACAAAATATACAATTTCATGAATTTTACAAATTAAATGGCTAAGTCAGTAAATTCGTTACAATATAAGAATGAGCCCTCTCATTCAGCTTCTCATTGACAGTTCGATTCAAACACAAAGTTAAACCGACAGTACCTAATCGGTTAAGTTGTTAGAGCAAGATGTGAGGTTTACGTCATTGCCTTTCTTTCTTCAACCCTACATATATCTACTAGTAGTCTTACAGAAACTATTCAACACTTTTGGCAAGTGGTACTACCTACCCTGTATCCTCACTCTTGTCTATTGGGTCCCCTCGGTTCCCGTGACTTGTGCTACAGTCCTGGGTCCCTGGTACCGGCTGTTGTCAACGTGTATGAGCACAACAGCGCCAACGCCTGACCCCTCACATCTCGCTACTAATTTAATTCCAGCGCATACATACGCATACTTCATAATCAGAACTGTAGGGACGGGATGATAGTGACCTGAAGATAATAATGATTTGCAAGTTGTTGAAGGATTTTGGATTTCTTCGCCCTAAGTAACCCACGATGAAAACAATTACTGAATACTTTGTTGCATACCATAATTTATCAGGCCTGTAATCTCCGTATGCTTAGGCAGAGACGTACAAAGTACACCCACATTTCGTCACTGTTTAAGTCTCGTGTATTAGCTACAAGGGGGATCGCCCCCTATTATTCAAAAAAGTTAAAATCTATATATATAAAAATGATTTTGGTCTTTTTGGATTTGTCTTTGTCCGGAATAGCACATAGCATAATAAACATGAAAACATGAAAAGTTCTCGAAAAAATAAATATCAAGAATATCGGTTGTTTAAACGCAGCGCCATCTTGGATGACATGACAGGAGTCAAACTTCCCAGTTCATTATCAGGCTTAGACTATATACCTCTAGACGTAGCCCAATTTACAGTGTCAAGTGTGGAAGTGAGACGCAATAAGACAAAATTCGTAGGAAAATTGAGACAAAGCATCGTATCTTCTGTCCCTTACGGCGTGCCGGATTTTTGCATGGCTAACTTTTGAAAGTTAGCCAAACAAAGAGCTGTCACTGTCACGTATATTATTATGTTCGATTTAATTTAAGTTTTCGGATGGTTTTTGCAATTTTTGTAATAGTTTAAGTCATTTAATGAGAAATAGACTCCATTAGATAAGTGTTTAGTGTATGGTGAATGCGCTACGATGGGAGGATTCAGTATAATAGGCTGTAAAAGCCGCTCAGAAAAGGCCAATAACAAAATCTCTTTTCATTCGTAAGTATTCAATACTGTTTGTGTTATTGTATGATTATTGAATTTATACATTTGTGCGCTTTTATTGTCATGGCTTTCAGGCCAAAATATGGAAGATTTCTTAAAATAAACTTGATTTCTTATATCACATAACCTAGTAATACTTACTTACAGTGTTGCTACACGTTTCAAATCTTTTCCCTTAACTGTCAGGCCTAATGTTCAAAAGGTAGGCATAATAATCAAATAAATCTATGGTGGCTAAACACACAAATTTGTGGGCGAACCCTTATTTTTAAGTTTAAGTGAACATGTGTACGAACGAACAGAGCCCTTTCGACAATCATTAAGTTTTACTCTTGAAGGCAATCGCGTAGGTACTTAAAGATATTTGGAAGTAAGAATTCATTTTATGAATAAATGTTAAGTATAAACAAAAAATTAGATATTTTCAAAATAAGTTGGTTTTGTATAAAGGACAATAGTTATTATACAGCAATGTCAATGTCACACTGGATGTCAGCCATACCTCAATATATTTTAATGATAAATAACACGCGAAAAAATCAAAACAAGCTTCACCTGGTAGTAGTGTATTTTATTTGTGAGAATCAAGGTAAGATTGAAAGTAGGTATTTTACGTGAAATTATATTTTCTCACACATGGATACTTCTACACTCTTATTACCACGTTGAATACGTCGTATTTTGGGACTTTTTTAGGGAATAGCAACACTGAACTTTTATATTGCTGTCGCATGTGCGGCCACGCGGTAGCTCGATCTAGAGGTATATTATCTAAGTTATCAGGTGACAATTTGAAATTGACAAGTCTTAAGCTAAACCCAAGAAGGTAAGGTTGTCAATTTATAATACGCACCTACGTTCTGAAATTTATTTTGTTACTAAACTTAGAGGTTTTATGTAGCATAATAAAGTCTTATATTTCAGAAATCAATTTACGTAATTAGCAATGATGACAGAGACGAACTTTAATAATTCTTTGCAAATAGAACTTATTTTACTGTTAGGACTTTAATTAAAGTAGACCGGGAAAACTATAGGCATAAATTGTATGTAACATAGAGGCAATAGTTCAGATTAAAATTATGAATTTAGTATTTTTTAAATCAATGCATTTTTGTAAGGTAGTTAGGTTAGATAGTTGGGTTAGCTATAGGATAGGTATGGTCAGTTGGGTTAGGTTATATATACATGTTGTAATTTAAAAGTAGTAGTAGTTATTATTTGTTGTTTGGATTTATTTGTTGTCGTCTTATTCAACGTATGTATATCTAATATAAAAAAATAATAATAAGAGCAATAAATTGACTCTAAGGCACAACGAAGTTTGCCGGGGCAGCTAGTAAATAATAAATAACCAGTTTGCTTTAGACAACACGACTCAAGTAAAACTTTCACTTACTTATATCTCCCTCTTCCGTTCGTCTCACTCGATCACACTTTTCGTAACGCTCTCGTCACGCATTCACGAGCTTACTTCACAAGTCAAGAAAACGTAATTAAAGTTTTACTTCAATAACAGCTGCACAGATAGATTGAAGGTAAAGCTACGCTAATCGAGCTCAGTCTGTGGATGGGTGTCTTTCTATCACGTACTTAAGATCCCTTCACACCTCAGGTGGCATGAAAAGCTGTTAGTCTCGGGTATCATTCGTAGATCTTTGACAGCCGTTACGTATTGTCAGAAGCCTGGAAATCTGACAAGCAGTCTACATCAATAATAAATTAATTTTCAATCAAACCCATTTAATTTCCGTATCCTCGTAAAGTCAGGGGTCCAAAAGATACGACAAAAACTAAATTAAATTGAGATGTCACACATTTTGTGACACTTGGATTCACTAAACAGATACCGGCGCGGGCGCATCCCTACGCTCGGCCGGACTTGAGAGTGTCCGCATCAATTAGTTAACCTTACTTAAGGTGCGGGTCACAAACAACGCCGATCGTCGGCAATTGGAGGTGGACGGGCCTAATGTCGTGATCTCACTTGTGACTCATTAGTGGGAATCATGTTTGAGGTCTAACTCGCTGTTTGATGGACTCTAGGTAATGGAAACTGGATCAGCCATTGTATAAGTATATATGGTAAAGTAGCAAAAATACTGATCACATAATACACAGGGCAAAAAGATACATCTAGAAATATTCGAACACCATGATGAGTCCTCTACAACACTCCGGCCGTTGAAATTTTTCGTCGGTTTTCCTTAATTTCCAAGACTTACCTGATGTTCTCTTTACAGTAAATAATGTAACGTTAGTATAAAATCGTGATTGCTATTAAAAGTAATGAAACTTTAAATTGACTTTTTACTTTTAAAAATACAGTTTTAGGTAAAAGTAACATCGGGAGAAAACATAAAAATTAGAAAAGAAACTGGGTTTGGTTTGATTCAGATTCATCTACAAAACTCGTAGTACTTATCAGTATCTGTACCTTTCACCCTGAATATAATTTTAATAACTTACTATTCTTATGTTGTGAAATAATGCAAGGTAGTAAGTAAAAATTGTTATTGAAATAACATTCCAATCACACAGTATATACTCAGCTTTAGTCTGTCTAATCAATGATCAACACTATAAACGATACTTACAAGAAAACGGTTTTTTTTTTAATTTTCGATAAATATATCTTGTCTAAAATTCTTTTTTTTCTATACCTACTTCTGTAAATGTTAATCTTATAAAAGAGATATATGAGACATAGTTTGCTTTTGTTTTTAATCACCGATTTGAACAAATCTTTCACCACTACAAAGCTATATCACCGAGAAACTTAATATCGGATGATAATGTTTGATAGGATAAGCACAAAATTCACGCGGACGGAATCGAGGGAAAAGTGCTAGTTTAAAAATAAACTCTTACTATGAAAACAACTTGCTGGTACTAAGAAATAAAGACTCTACACCAAGGACGTGCGGTTGATGGTACCGTACAAATAAACGTAAAATATATCAACAATAAGAAGTACCTAATTTTAATTGAATGCTAATGTAAACTGTTAACCCATAGAAAAGAACTAAACAAAAGGCTAAGTCTGTGAAATCTCTGAATCTGAGTCAGCGACGCATCACTAACACAACTATTACCTACACCCGGAGCCTGCACTTACTCTGCTGTTATCTCTTGATAGTGCGTCACTGGTACCAGCCAACAATAATTAGAAGAAGGTTCATGCAGTCGTTTTAATTAATTTTAGTGCTTTCTTCATATAGGTATGCTGAGGCTAGTGTCAACTGTGTCTTTACAACGATGAGTGTTTATGGTGCGTGGAATGTGCTATCTGACGTATGGAGTCAAACTGTCACTCCTATGCCTGTCTTCGACATCTGCAGTCGGTTTTAACAGCAATATAAGCACTGTCAAACGGGGAAAATATAAACTCAAAGGTGTACAGAAACAGAACTTTGGGGAGGATATTCACGTAAGATAAAAGTAGTTTGTTATAATACATAATTATATGAAAAGTCTAACAATTTTAAGTCATTGAGATAAATAGTTTCGACACGTCCTTGTCAGTAATACCTGAACAATATTGAACTAGCGTGAAAATCCTCTGTTATGCTTGTCTGTTCTATGTAATAATAATAAATAAATGTGTCTGTGTTTCTATTTACAACATGTATGAATGTGAACGAAGCAAAAGAAGTATGTAAGAATCGTAGCATATGGCGCTCTGTAGTTTCTGCCTACCCCCATGGGAAAAAGGCGTGAGATTATGTATAAATAAATAATAATAAATAAATATTCCACAACTTTTCACACAACACCATTTAGTCCCAAGTTAAGCTTGAGAGCTTGTGTTATGGGTACTAAACAGCTGATAAACATACTTATATATTTCTAAATACATACATATTATAGATAAATTACACCCAGACACAGAACAAATGATCATGCTCATCACACAAACATTTGTCCTGGGTGGGAATCGAACCCACGACCTCCGGCATAGCAGTCAGGGTCACTAACTACTAGACCAACAGGCCAGTATGTATGTATGTTTCTATTCGTTTCGTCTGACATTACCTACTTTTTTATGTTGTAGTGTCAAATAATTGTTAGGTAACTAATTAGGTAATCTTAAGAACTTTGAATCAAGTAACAACGTAGTATAACAAGTTTTATTATCAAGAGGTCATTTCCGAGGATGGTTTAAACTAAACTGTGTGGTATTAATTGGTGTGTGTGTTCTGTTAGAAGTGGTACTTCTGCCCTATGTCCTTGTGCGCACTGGACCGCATGACGTCATTTGACATGGCCGAACATCGCGGCCGGCTTGATCTCTCTGATGTAGGACCTGATAGCGAGACTTGACTTCCTTTGACGACGACAATCAAGCCGAAAGGATTGGGATTTTTATTGTGTTTGTATTATAAAGCTTTAAGAAGAATCTTTCATAATTATAACCCGGATACACTCTATCTACCAAACAAACTTGTATGGGACAGAATTTATATTTTAATTTCTATAAAAGTTAACTGGAATATGAAACAATGAAACCATATTACTAATAAACATTTAATTTAAAACTTTTTCAAAATAGTATACGTGAACTTTGCATGGGGGCTAAGATACAATTTTCTTTTTCTGTTGTGCTTTTTATGTGAATCGGAACACAAACCCGAAAAACAGCGAGAATGTCCGAAGTGACGTAAACACTTATGTGAATAAACAGCTGTTTTGAGCTTCCACTGTTTTTAATTTAACTAAATTTTATTTGTTGTAAGTGTTAACAAAGCAGTTATTAAAAAAACTTTTTTGCAAAAAAATTAAACCGACTTCAAAAAAAACACTAAACGGTGTAAAATAACTCTAAATTAGGAAGTCTGTGGCTTTGGGGGTTTTGTCGTATTCATGATGGGCCACCGACTTCCGAATTTAGAGTTATTTTACACCGTTTAGTGTTTTTTTTGAAGTCGGTTTAATTTTTTTGCAAAAAAGTTTTTTATTTTTCCATTTTTAGTGGTTCCCATACAAATATTTACTATATATATTGTTAATTGTAACGGTACATGTCATGATAATAGGGTTATCCACTTATCCCTAATAAATGAAAATTAACATACCTAACTGTCGAAATCTAGGTATATTGTACACATCTGCGTACCCCTCAGAGCATACCAGGCGTGATGATACGTCATGATGTTGTATAAACAATAAACATCCAAGCGATTCCAGCAATCACGACAGATTTGCCGTCTATTTTTGAAGAGTTCCGTTGCATATCTCCGAAGATCAGCACCAGATCTTCACCAAATTAAAATGGGACCACCTCGGGAGTATACTCTTTCGAATAAAAAAAGAATTTCGAGAATCGATCCACAAATGGGGGAGAAATCAGGTAACATACATAAAAAAAAAAAAAAAAAAAAAAATACATACACACGAACATAGAACCTCCTCCTTTTTTGAAAGTCGGTTAAATATATTATGTAAAATGGCATCAGATCATGTTGATATACTTACGTAACGAACATTTGAACTATAGGACAATTTGATTTAATCCTTTTTGGATAAACTAGCTATAATTAAAAGTCATTTAATATGTCATTTGGTTGGGTTTATAATATTTAGTATCTTCTTTTGATTGAAAATTAAAAGACATATTCTAACCACTGACGTGTCGACATTTAGGATTTCTAGTATCACACCGCGCTTATCTATTTCAAATCGTTGTTTAATGTTGAAACTTACCTTATTTATTACACTTTATCATAAAAATTACTTGTTTTTCCAATGTCATGACGTCAATTACGATTGATTATAAATTTTATCAATAAATGACAATTAGGTGACAATCCAAACAATATTAAGTACTTAGTGGATTACAATTATGTACCTGACCAAACAAACATAGAAAATGAGTAATTTGGTGTAGTGGTGGGAACTTTGTAAACGACCTTTGGGTCGAATCGGGGGTTGGGCTGATTTTTATTGCATTTTTCCGACTCGAATTTTCTAATAGCAGCGCGGATTATGGATTTGAGCTCTTGGTCGACGGATTTAGGTTCGCCTCCTATTTATTTCGTGGGACTTAAAACAGAACTGGTGAAATGCACGTTTTTTTTAAATTTTATGGGTCTACACTTGACTTCAATCTTGTCCTAAGAACAGAGACGAGGTCGGCGATGGGACGAGTTTACCTAAAAGAAGCCTACTAACTCGCGACTTAAAAAGATTGGGTACATAATTATGAATTTGGGAACACCGATGCAGGCAGAGAATTCCACTCCTTGGCTCAACTGTAGGCACGCCTCTGCCTTACCCATCGTGGATTACAGGCGTGAGGTTACGTTCTGTTGTTACGAACCGAGCATTACGACAAATTGCAGGCTAACATATACTCACATGTCTTAATCAGATACCAGAATAAATCTATAAACGACACTATAATCCCTTTACAATGGTAGCGATGACCGAGTTCTGATCGAGTTGATTAATTGATCAGTCATTCAGCTGATCAATCGATCAGTAAAGACGGTACCGACACAAATCCGACACTATTGTGTAGGATAAAGCACCGAATCGTATAGCGAAGAAGAGATTATGGAAAATGGATGCGGCATCTCGCGCGGATGTCTAAGTTCTAAGATTTAAAATCGACCTGCTAACAGAAGCTAAATCAATGTATCTAATTTTTTTGATTGTGTTTATGTTAATTACAAAGACAATAAGGGTCCTGTTCAATTGAGAAAATTTGTCAGTGAGCTAATAACTAATTTTGTTTGTTACAGATCTGTTGTAATCACAGGTACGTAAGTATCCCTATATAATAATAAATTTGAATTTTTTTAAGCATGTTTAAATGTTTGTTACTCTTTAGCGTGAAAACTACTAAACTTATTTTGATAAAACTAATAAGCAATTCAATAAAAATAATCATACAAATTCGTGGGTGGCTCGTATTCTTCTATACATATAATAAATCTGTAGAAGTAAAAATTCTGTACCTACATTGAAAATATCAAAAAAATAAATGGCAGGGGGTGTACGTCACTCTTTTCCGGGTCAGTAGTTCCAGAAATCTTTATGCATACATACCGGAAGGATCACCTTTGAATATAGTCTATCCGAAAGATATGCTAAAATTATTACATTTATACCTATATCAACGCACAGCCCAAACCGATGGTAATAGAGACATGAAACTTGAAGGGGTATTCATTGTGAATAGTAAATATCCAATAAAAAACGAATTTTGGAAATTTAACCCTTAAAGGGAAAACATAGGTTACGGAAATTCGACATCCACGCAAGCGAAGCCACGGGCAAAAGCTAGTTATAAATAAATCTGCTTGTAAACCTGTGTAGGTATTTATAAACAAAATAAATTATCTATCTAGAATATCTTTCTACATATTATTATCTTTATCAATGCCCTGAATAAACAATCAAATGATGACTGAAACGTTTTTAGTTTTGAGGCCAAGTATCACGTTCATCCTACGAGTAGCAACCCCAATCTGTTAAATTTCAACTTTATTTCAAAAGCACAAGGTTGATGTTTAATTAGGAAAATTTTACAGTTCGGGATAGATTGATGTATGCGTCTGTACCTAAGTAACATACAATTTTAAATCCACATGTCCAGTAGGTAGGCTCTGATGATCAATATTTTAGTACAAAAAAAATCTTTCTAATTGCCCTCAGGTCAGGTTCGGTAAAGTTAGGTTCGCTAAGTTAGGTTACCCGGAATTTTTACTGACTTTCATTTCAATACTTTTTTGTTTATTCAGGTTGTTAAGCTTCTGCTAGTCTTCTGTTTATTAAATAAAGAAGTATACCTATCTCTTTTAATGCCATATCCACCACTGTGTCACGTGGTTCCGTGGCAACACGCCTGCCGGTTGTCGCGATTGACACAGGTGCTCTTTGTGTCTCGTCTCGATTATGTCGATATTGTCCTTCGCTTTCGATCGATATTCGACACTGAACCTAAGAATAATTCTCTTGTGTTGTAATTTGTCTGTGCATTGGTTGAGCCTATATCTGATGATCTAACTAGAGTTTACACATTTTTAAACAGGTAAAAAAAATCCAAAGCCTTTATTCTAATTAGTCTAGAAATCAGCGTTTGAACGCCCTTCACCCCTTCCTAGTGTTTTTGCTGGGAAGAAGAAGTAGAGGAACAAACTCCCCAGCAACAGAGGTTAAGGTATTTTAGTAAGTGAATTCCTACTACTTATAGGTTTTAGTTACTTGGTAAGTCATCATTATCTCTGCCGAGACAAAATCCACTGCTGGACATGGGACATCCCCTAAGCGTGGCCACATTAACCAGTCCTATGCTCCTTGCATCATATTATTATATATAAAAATTAATTAGGTAGTTTTAGTGATGCGACATGTAATGTAATTTGGCGTTGTAACTGTTGCACGCAAATTAATTGCAGTGTTTTTACCGAATGAACCTACATATAGTACAAACAAAGAAATACTATGTTTATTTATTACAAAAATACTTAGGTAGGTGTACACGTGCCAGATTTAGATTGTTAGCTCTGATAAAATCTATAATTAAATACAAATTGATGAATTGTGTCAGGTATTATCTTAAAAATGAATGATGCTTGTACAATTACAATTCTTAAGTTACTCCTTACTTAGAGAAATTAAAGGTCCAAAGGTTAAAAAATATAACAAAATTGATAGGAGGTGCCTACGACCTTATCGAAATTATCGAATTGAAATATTTTCATAATGATGTTATACATTGTTTGTTGATTCACTGGGGGCTTGCGTCAATACAGATACTAAGATATCTTATTGATTAAATAAAATCATGACTACATAGCATAATATCACGCCTGAAACCCTCGAAGGTTTAGGCAGAGGTGTAGGTACCTACCTGTAGCACACCCATATTTTGCCTGTTAAGTAGGTATGCGTAAGTCCCATGTAATAGGATGCGAGCCTATAGCCACCAATAGGGCACAAATCCAGTCTCCGGGCTCATCATCATCATCATTATTTCAGCCATAGGAAGTCCACTACTGGACATAGGCCTCCCCTATAGATCTCCAATAAGACCGGTTGGAAGCGGCTCGCATCCAGCGCGTTCCCGCGGCCTCTATGAGGTCGTCTGTCCGCCTTGTGGGTGGACGTCCTACGCTGCGCTTGCCGATACGTGGCCTCCACTCGAGAACCCCATCGGTCATCAGTCCTCCGTGCTATGTGCCCTGCCCACTGCCACTTTAACCTGCTAATCCGCTGGGCTATGTCGGTAACCTTGGTTCTTCTACGGATCTCCTCACAGGAGCTTTTTCGGTTGTTCGGTTTCCGAGCTGCTACTGAGAAATTACAGATCGAAAAACTCAATATAATGCTTTGTCCAACCCGGGGATTGAACCTGGGACTTCATGCTCAGCAGTATCTCTTGCCACTAGGCCGACAACACAGTTATTACAATACTTAATCGTCAGTCAACATTTAAAAATGGCTGATTTCTTCATTGTTTGTATAGCTTAAGCAACTTAAGCAACGGACGGAGCCCCGTCGTTGTCTTGTTACAAATTTCTTTGTACCTACTGAGAACTTAACAAATAAGTAGTATACAAAAAACTGTTTAGGATTGTTATTGAAGAATCGTCTGTAATTTTAAAACCTATCAGTAGTCCACTTTGGATAGTTTTTGCTTTGTAAAGACACATGCAATGTGGAAAATAATAATATGTGGAAGCAAGATAGACAATTATTCCAAGTGGGTATAATAGGTGAGTGATAGTTCAGCTTTTTTCTATAAGACTGGAATCCAACCCCAGCGTAGTTAGGCATTTAATAAATAACAAATAATCCACAACTTCCACACAATGACAACGCCATCTTATTCCAAACTAAGCAGAGCTTGTGCTAAGTATATGTAAGTACGAATAAGATAACTGATAAACATACTGTACTTTTATAGGTGGTTAGTATGAATGAAAGGCGACTGACGAAAGGTAGATACATAGACCTTATTGGGGAGGTTCTTTAGAAAGGTCAGATCAGGTGCGTAGTAATCGCTACGGGCGTGTGGATGTGAACATGTATGAATGTAAAAGAATTATGTAAGAATCGTAGCAGATGGCGATCTGTAGTCTCTGCCTATCCCCATGGATGAAAAGCGTGAGTTTCATTCAGTATATTATAGGTAAGTATCTCTACAATATTTTTAATAGCATTAGAAAAAATTGGCTCATAGAAGCAGGAATGCAGAACAAAATTGTTTTATTTTTTTATTTAGAAGAATAAAAGTGAGGATAAGAACGTGTCCATGTATTGTTCATTCCTGCTTCTTTGGGGTTGTTTATCATTGGCACTGTAATTTTTAACTAAAATGAAACAATAGGTATAACTAAATGAAATCCACATCATACTTATCCTAGATAAATTGAAAAAGTCACATAGGTACCTACTTGCCCGGATTCGAAACCATAACCTCTTACAGGAAAGGCGGACGCCTTAACCACTGGCCATCAAGACATTGACAAGTGTCTCAAAGTTGCATGATGTGTTTATATTCTACAGTGGTCAGGTATAATACGGCTTTCGACAAAAAAAAATGGCTATACCAGATGGTACCATGAGTGGGTATTGAATCTTATCTAAGCGACGCGTTTTTGTTTTGGACAACCACGCGAACGATGTCGCGGGCACAGCTAGTCTTAAAATAAAGTCTTGCAATGGTTACAACTGAGTGTGGCAACTGCTGAGAAAATAGATTATAATAAATTTAACGTCTATCGTAATTGTATGCCTTAACTGTACTTTGGTTACAAAGTGTGCATTCAAAAAACTTTTTTTAAGTACCTGATTTTTTTAATGCTATTGTAAATGGAGTGTAGGTACCTACCTAATTGTTACAGAAAACAATTGTTTCAAATTAAAATCTACAGCTTATCTGAGAAGTGTATTTACAAATATTTTGGTGATCAAGTTTTATTACAGTCATTGTGATTAGCTGATTAACTGATAAGTTAGTAACGCGTAATTGCGCTTAGTGATAGGTACAAGTACAGCATGATGTGACACATTTCGATGCCTTGAAGTATCTTTCTAACCTTTGAAACTAGTGTGCATAATAGACATTTTACATAAACATAACGTCACGCCAGTAATCCCCGAAGGGCTAGGCAGAGGTGTACCTGGTAGTACATCCACATTTCGCCAGTTATGTTTAAGTCCCATGTAATAGGGGGCGAGCCTATTGTCATCAATCGGGCACAAATCCAGACTCCGGGCTGCTACTGAGAAATTCCAGATTGCAAAACTCAATAACACTTTGCCCGACCTGGGGATCGAACCAGAGACCTCAAGCTCTGTAGTGGCGCTTGCGACCACTAGACCAACGAGGCAGTCATACAGGCAGTTATAGACATTTTACTAACCCAAATTATAGTTCTTTTTCTATACTAGGTCTTACACACTCAAAGTAAAATAATGAATTTCAATGAGGACATTAACACTTTGTATGCCACGTAGGTCACCGGTGACCTCAAACAATTGAATTTCTATTGTGTCTGGTAGTCTGGCAGTCAAGGTGTTGAATTTCTATTGTGTCTGGTAGTCTGGCAGTCAAGGTGTTAAAACGCGTTTTTGAACGTTAACCTTATAACCGTATAAGTTTCATTAAACTTATACGGTTATACGGTTAACGTTCAAAAACGTCATATTTCATTAAATATGTTTTTTTTTAAAACTTCTTCCAAGAGGTTGTTCGTATCAAGAAGATTGGGTTACTATACTTACTTACATTTTTTACAATATTTTGTATTCACAAATCAGATAAGTTACTTATTCATTGTTTAGGTATCTATAAATGGAAACACGTGAGGTATCTACTTACAAATGTAATCAAGGTAAAGAAAAAAATAAATAATTAATGGATTGTGTGAAAGATTGTAAGTAGGTATGGCTAACAAAAGAGATATCACTGTATCGAGATGTCGGCAAATTAACATGTTGATACGTAGGTACCTAAGGAATAAGAACATATGGTATACTGTAAGTTTGTTGAATATTTTTTACCTATTCATCATAGGTATGGGTACTGAATTTCCACATATTTTGGGTCTTTCTCCTTCACAGGTTAATTGTTTCTACTTATTGTATAGAAATGATTTCACAATTAAATAATATTTCCAATTCTAAAGTAGGTAGGTAAGTACATTCAGATTTTTTTTTACCACCTTTCTTAAAAAAAATCTCCAGGTATAAACAGTCGCATATAAGCCTCATAGCTTAAAACTATAAAATATAAAACTAAGTATTTTACTACTTGAAACTTATTTACATTTGAAATAACTAACTCTAAAGTAAATAATCAAGTAAGTAGATATCTAAGTTTCATAGAACTCAACACAATCTGATTAAACTCATGGATTACTTTATCTTATAAGTAGTTTAAGTATCTAAAATCAAGATAATCTTAACCTACTTACTAACAGTTTTACATAACTGTTACTGTACCTACAATTTTAATCCGTCTTTGACTTCATAACCAAAATAACATTAACATTAGTCTGTCAAATCCTTTTTCCCAATAAATCTGCTAAGTCCAATATCCGTTTACATAAGTTTTATTTAAAAAAATACTTTTTGCTTCACGGAAACTCAGTGATTTATTTAAGTTAACTAATTGAAATTAATTATCCGGCGAAAGCTAATTTCTAATTACCTATTTATTATAACAAAAAAAATGGTAATAGGTAGGTACTCAGCTCGTTACTCAATTACGTACCTATTTCTAACTATGCAATTATTTATTTGTACAAACAATGCACCTATTACAGCTGCATTAATGTTTTAAGAAAGTTTTGCCGGTCTGTCATCACACTGATGGCTGATGACGTCATCGCACCGTGTGCTCAAACTTCTAAAAGGTAATTAAAGTAATAAAACACACCACTACATGTTAGTACGCCTATCAAATATCAATCAACATAAATTGACCAACTTAAAACATAGAGTACCTACACTTAAAAAAATATTTTACAATACTCATTAATCACATAACAAACCACAATCGATTTATAATCGTAGCTACAGTACCAATAAAAGATATACCAGATAATAAATAAACTCGTCGCTGCGCGCGCGCAACTCAAACAAAACGACAGCACAGCGGAGCTTGTACGGAGGGGGGAGCTTACGGGACGTTAGGGCGTGGCTTTATGTATCAAAAAGCTCGCATGTCGATTGGCTGCGGCGCTCTCACAAAGCTGTGGAGGCGGAGCCACAGACGTGCCGTATAAAAGCGCGCGCCGCCTCCGCGCTCGTCAGTTCACTCGCCGCTCGCAGTGTAAGCGCACGCATTACGTGTTTAACAAGTGTATCACAAGTGTTTCCAAAATGGTGAAGTTCGAAGGAGATTTTAGTATTAATTCAATACTGATGAACAAGCCAGCCCCTCCGCCGTCGCCAACGGCCTCGTCGACGGGCGCCTCGCCCTCCGAGGCCGATCTCAGCGACTCTGAGCTGGACGTGACGGGCACCGAGCCCGTCGACTGCACGAAACCTAAAGACGACGACGACAAGAAAGACAAAAAGCACGAGAAACCCGCATACAGCTACAACGCGCTCATCATGATGGCCATCCGCAACAGTCCCGAGAAGCGGCTCACGCTGAACGGCATCTACGAGTACATCATGACAAACTTCCCATACTACAGAGATAACAGGCAAGGCTGGCAGAACTCCATTCGCCATAACCTGAGTCTGAACAAGTGCTTCGTGAAAGTGCCGCGTCACTATGACGACCCCGGGAAGGGCAACTACTGGATGCTGGACGCATCGGCTGAAGACGTGTTCATCGGTGGCACCACGGGCAAGCTGCGGCGCCGCTCAGCACTTAGCGGACGCTCGCGCTTAGCCTGCTTTAAGCGGCCGCTGTTCCCGGGTGCCGCGCTGCCGGGCGCCTACCCGCCCGCCACGTACTCTCAACTCGTGGGCTTGTACTCGCAGCTGTTGTATCAAAGGTACGCTCCGATGCAAATGAAGACCCCTCCCGTGGCCCCGAGTGCGGTGCACCCGGCCTTCCGAGGCGACGCGATGGGCTACGGCAGCCTGCCATACTCACCCGCGCTGTACGACCGCTTGCCGTCGGGTCCATTCCTCGGCCAATCGCAACTGCTGCAGAACTCCCAGCTGGCGCAACAGTCGGCCATGATGGCGCAGACGTCCCCGCTGCTGCCGCCGTCGCCGCCCATGCTGCACTCCCCCACGCACTCCGGAGCCTCCAGCCCGGAGCTGCCCGCGTCGCATCACCCGCTAACGCCTCACATCTACAAGCCTGTCACGGTGCTCACGCGACAGTGATCTAACAAAATCTCATAGAGGCTTTACCAAATAGACTGACTTGAGGAAAAGGTCGGAAGACATTATTATTTATCTGTGATTTAGTTTTAGTGTAGCCAATGGACCAGTGGAGTTGAGAGGTAATCTCTGTAGTTCGCAATATTAGCTGGTGTCACCTCTCGTAGCATTCCGCCGTTGTATTGTCATTATGTGTAAATATTCCCAAAGTTGTATATTTATTGACTTAGATTATAGGATTAAGATAAAGAGCTATAATGAATAAAACTAAAGTATTGTTCACATTTACAACTTCATTTTATTTACCTGACCTTCATACTGAGAATTTGGATTCGTATCAATCGCAATCCGCAAACAAAAAGAGATTATATTGAAGATCCTCCGTTACAAATTTAATTTGGGGATTAATGTAATCGGGGATTTAGAAGATTGTCTTTCTTTTCGAAAGATGGCTGCTCAAGTAGCCGAGCTTGCAGCTACAGCCGCGGCACCGGATCACTTTGTTATTCAGCAAAAGATTAACGATGGAGATATGCCGTTTTGTTTGAGATTAATTTGCCGTTGTCCGGTCTGGCGTTCTGTAAACAATGACTGTTCGAGTTAAACATACACTTGAGAGCATTTCTAAGAACATACAGTTAGCTAGTTTCTGGAAAATGAGGATATTATTTTGGGATCGACAATTTATTGCTTTAATAGATGAATATACTGGGAGATACTGGGAATAACGCGATTTATAGCGCAGACCTGGATTAGTTTATAGCTTGCTATTACACATTTATATTTTATTCTCAATACAGAATTACTTAAGACTTACGTAATGGTTATTCTTGAATTGTTCTTGTTGTGTTCTTGACATGTGCATCAAAATTTTCACTGACATTAAAATAACACTATTATAGATTATCTATTCAAGAAAATCAGTTGCAGGAGTAGTTGGTAATTCTACATGAAGTTGATGCTAGTAACGTTGGACGCAATCAATAGGCAGCAGAGATTTTAGAATATATTCTGTTTTAAGTTATTGACAGAAAATCTGATCTACCAAGTTAAAAAAATACCAAATCCGCTCTTTATGTCGGTCGGATAGTCGGTAACTTTCGTTTGTTGACCGACTAGACTAATTAATAATTGCCACTTTTAGACCATTAGTCATCAACGACTTCCGATATAGACTATTGAATTGGTTGTTAAAAATCTACGGTCATTCATTAGTTTTATTTCTTAAAGTACAGTCACTTTCGTCAGAGCAGGGATAATTTTTGTTGATTAGTTAAAACACAATTCACTCGGTATTATTATTTTAAAATAACGACGGATAAATTTGTGTGAAATCAAATTATATGGCTAGGAAAGACAATTACCTACTATTGAGATGACGAAAAATACCTTGAGATGTATAGATTTTGCTGCAACGACTGGGATAAGAACAGGATGATGGTATTATTTATGTAAAGGTAATAGGCATATATACACCTACCTACTTATCTAAAAACACTTCAAAGTTTTTAAAATACTCGTAATCCGTCGACATTGCTAGGGACACGTGTCATTCTTTTATCTATTTAGATTAAATATGAAACATAGAAATTGTGATGATTTGTCAAAATATCAGTTTTAGATACGGCACGAGTATCCTAGTCATATCCATTGTATAAATATTTTGCCTCGTAATGACAACAAATACTTATTGTATTTATCAGTTACAAGCCGTCAAGTGCGCAGAGCGTCGGCCACGCTTAACTTTGATTAGACATTTGTGAATATGCCTAGTTCATCTTATTTCTTTGAATAGAACCAGCTTGATGCTGTCTCATTGCTAGGCAAAAGGCGCTGATGATACATAGAGAAGGCACGAGCATCTATCACAAGGCTTAGGTACTCAAGGCGGTACTTAAGGATCAGTTAGAATGTTGGGCCACAAAAGAGATGAATGAAAAGCAGTTGCATGCAGCTGAGATAAGAACGTTGATGGGGATGGTATGCAATAGGAAGTCTTATCTGAAAGTGGCATTGGTGATCGTGAAGTTTTAAAGAAATTGGTTGGAATAGCATGGACACGTAATGCAGAGAAAAGATTATCAAGTTGCAGTTGTTAGGAAAGAGTTTACTCAAATGTGGGGGCTTATAAGATTAAGCAGACCATTGCAACGATTTATTGGTTACATTAGTCACATTGGTTGTGTGAAAGATGACATTATTATGTCTAAAATAGTATTTATGCTTAGTTGCCTATTGAGACGACGGCAAATAAGAATATGTACCTTAAATTGGAATAAGGGCAGGAAATGAGTACTTGCTCAAGAATGGATTGGCAATTTTAGACGTTGGTAGATAATAAACTGTCCAGTTTTCCATATGTGGTTTTCTTTTAATGATGACAGCGTATACACTGAGAAATAAAATTGGTACGTGCTCGCATTTAAACCCAAACCTCCTGCACACTTAGGCCTAACCGCGTGCAAGTTTTTAAAGATACAACATATTAAGTCAAATGTAATGAAATTGGAATCTTCACTTTATCTACCAATTTTATGTGATTGCATAGTATCGTGGTATAGGTCAACGTGATTATTATAAATATGAAAATTAGTGAAGAAACTATTCAGTTTGATATTTTTTTACAATTTTATAATACTTCAATGTTTCTTCATAATAACACAGTTGCAATTAAAAAAGAAACATAAGTAGGTGGGTACGTTGGTTGTTCTAGTTTAGAATAGAGAGCTGACATGCAGTTTTCCGTTGAATATAAAAGTAATCTTATAAGAATACATTCTATTTAAAATAGCTAAATATACCTTTAATTAATAATCCATTACTCACCTCAGAAACATTACATTTCCATGTTAGCTACTTTTAATACGGTTTCAAAATACCTATTCCAGTTTTTTGTTTCTAGACTTTAGGGACACTAAATAGATTTTTAGTGAATTTGCTGAATTACTATCAACAGATATTCTTAGAAATTTGGAACTTAGTTTATTTTATATTATATCGAAATATATTTTGTCGCAATACAACATTTTTGCTAATACTGCCTTTCTCAATAAATGTAAAAAAAACAAATTGTGAATGATCCGTTCCGATAACAATAACGATTACCTACAAGGATAAGGATACATTACGTAAGTACTAGATAATTATTGACAGGTGGTCATTATTTGATAATAATAATAATAAATATTAATAATAATTTATTTCACTTCTAAAACACAAGCAGCATCAGTGTGGCTCTGGCTCTTGTACTAGGAGATAGATCACCGAATTGATTTTTTTATCAAAAACTTTTTGTCAATCTTTTTCGTCTATTAATTATACCACTATCATCAGTATAGCCACTGTCTATTTTTGCAGCTGGGCTGAGATTGATATTAGAACAGATTTTGTGATAATTACCCAACAGTTAAATAGTGGTGTGTTTATAATAACTGACTAGGTACCTATTTCGTTGCCTGCCTCAATGGTGTAGGGGTCGCAAGCGCTACTGCTGAGATAAGGTCTCGAGGTCGATCCACATGCCAAACAAGCAGTTTTAGAGTTTTCCATCTAGAATTTTTTAGTAGGAGTCTTGATCGTGTCCGATTAATGGGCTATAGGGACTTGAAAACATAACTGGTGAATTGAGCGTGTATTGTCACGTAGGGACACCTCTACCTAACCATACGGATATAACAGGGTGACGGTGTTGTGTTGTTTTACAATAACTTAGCTGGTATTGGGTACGGATGTCTGTAAGCTATAGGAAACTTTATCTACAGAATACAGCTTTTTAGGATTTACATTCCGAATACATTTAAACACTAAGCTGAATTTCAGAAAACAGGGTTTGAATGACTTAGGTATACCTGTACCTGTAGTATCTACCTACACATGTCGTTTATACTGGATACCAATGTTGACATACGCTTAATAAAACGTTCAGGTACCTACACACGTAAGAAATTTGTGTGAATGGCTATTGTAGTTAAGTAGCCAGCTGTATTTATACATATGTGCAGCCATATTACATTAATATGAAAACGTAGGTGCAGTGAGGGCAAACTGCTATTCTACATCTGAAAGAGGATTTTTACAGAGTAGATCACCGAAGAACTGAGTTAAGTTGCGCGAGGCAGCGCTGTAAAGTGTGCCTTACAGTAAATGCTTAAGTTGCGGTAAAGTTCTAGAAAAAATAAAGAAAAAAACATCGTTGCTCATCTCAAACATTGACATGCAATGCCTTTGATAAATCTGTGAATACACTTCCAACAATCCTTTCGTTTAGAGAACTCGACAGTTATATTGGTTCTCTCCAAATATACTAACAAGCAGCTTCATCGAACAGAGGTGAAAATAAACATTCGATTATAAAGCCATTTATACTCTCAAGCAAACAAATTACTTTACAAAGCGAACAGTCAAAACGAAGTATTGACGTCACAGCCAATCAGCGCCTTTCTCACCATCGACACAGCTGTAACTAGCTGTCAGGATTAGCTATACAAAGCGCATATCTAGTACAATATATGTGTGTATATGTCAGTCAGTAGGTATGCCTCCTAAACTACTGAACAGATTTTGCATGCAATATTTCAAACAATACGAATATTGAAGTGATGACATCAATATTGTTTTGTGTTGCCGTGTAACACTAAAATATATTAATGATGTATAAGCCAACAGACTAATTTAGATATCCACACTCACTGTGTGTGTGTGTTTTTTATAAGCAATTATTAAGTTTTTGTTTTGTGAACAATTTTTTCATGATGAGCAATTGTTTTTTCTGCCTATACTTACTGTTAATAAAATGTTACATCCATGAGCTGGGCGCCTAATATCATCACCGTAAAAACGGATTTTGGTGTCGGAAGAATAGACTAAGAGACAGATTGAAGAAACATGAAGAAACTTTTCTACCGATTATCGTAGAAATCAAGCTCGACATTGTAGAATTCTGTCGACTTAAGAGTCGACACCTTTCTTTTCTTCGCTTGACTTAATTGTCATTCTTTTGATATTTTTGACTGGCCTGAGTTTGTCTAGTAGTTAGTGACCCTGAATGCTATGTTGGAGGTCGGGGGTTCGATTCCCACCCAGGACAAATGTTTGTGTGATGAGCCCGATCATTTGTTCTGTGTCTGGGTGTAATTTATCTATAATAAGTATATTATGTATGTCGTGGAAAACGATATTCTTGAATAATAAGTTGTGAAGTTGATTAACTTAGTACAGAGTCTATGGTGACCAGCGTGACGTTACTTGTCATTTGAAAATGGCGCGAATGTGTTTTCGGTAATGTCACGTGGACAGAGTCGTGCTGGTGCGTGGGAGCTGGGCAGAGCTCAGTTTGATTTGAGACACCGACGAAGACACACATCCAGCACGAAACTGTCAGTTACCTAGATTTGAGTTGTTTTGTGATTAAGATTGTTAAGTGAGGTTATTACTGCAATGAAGATTGCTATTCTACGTTATGAACTCAGTACCACGAAACCCCCATCGGTGTCAGCTCATCGCTCAGCCATCGCTGACGCCGACATCAGAAGTGGCATAAAGAACCTGCTTCCAACTTTACTGGCGAGCTTCACCGAGATGTGATGAGATCTTCGTCGTGATGCACCAGAAGAACAAGATGCAGTGATCGAAGTCTGCTTGCTACATCGGGCTCCATCAAGAGAGTATGCGAGGTGCAAGATGCGAGGCTCCTGCAGCGCGGGTTGGCAGCGCGGCGGCGCGCGGGTGGCAGCGCGGCGGTGCAGCGTGGCGCAACTACAGATGCGCAGTTGTGCACGAAATAACTGGTATTTTCTGGTAGTAACAACAATCCGGTGAGTCGTGTAATTTTTGTTTTGATTTCGGTAGGTACCGGATGTTGTCTTGCTAAGTTGTACTATTGTGGCAATTTTAGAAGTCAATGCGAACGTTTGTGTAAAGGGCATACCTAGGTAGACCTAGAAGTACCTACAAACGTAGACCTAGTACCGAACGAATTATTTACGAAGTTTTAAATAGTGGCAATAGTTTATTTTACATGCGGGTAGCGCGTACAATAAGATAATTAATCATTTCAAATAGGTGTGTGATGGTAATGATCGTTCGAGAAACGTTTTAAGGAGGGTATCGCAATCAACAAAATGTTTGTTCGTTATTTCGAAACAAAAATGTGTGGTGGATTATGGGTGTTTACCCAATCAGTTCTTTGTTTTAAAAGTGTCGATACCGCGGGTATGTACAGAGATCCTATGATTACTTTACGTTATGAATATTGCCATAATTATAATTAGGTAATGGTTTGTCGTGCAGGGGTTGAGTACCTCTTGTGAATTGAGAATTAGACTTCAAACTCAAACCTTATCGTTTATAGGCAAGCTTACAAACCCAGCCTAGACAAAAGGCAATAAGTAGTGTCAAAGGTCAAAGGTCCAGGAACTATTGGATGCTTATGGCATGCGTCCGTGTCAGTCCCCTATTAAGAAAGCTATTCTTTGAACAAAGCATCTAATAGATCGGCTACTTGAAGTTAAATTAGCAAAGGGCTATTTTAATGCGTTAAATTGACAATAATGCGATCGAGATATTGTTTAGCGTTTTGCCTGGGGTCTGTTTACGTAGCCATATTTTGTTACGTTGTTATACAACAGCGATCGAAGTTGTGACATTTAAAACTCAGTAAGTAAATAGACCGAACCGAACCGAGAAAAAGGCTTCAAAACCTTAACCTTAACCTCTGACGTCAACCTTACAGACTAAGTCGGACGAAAGGAAAGTAGTGTGATAGGTACTCGGTTCAAAAAAAAAAAAAAAAATTGTGTAATAGGTACTGTTATTTGCCCTAGTTAATCCCTGTTTCTAAAACCTGCTACTTTAGCAAGGGTTGAAAAGCTGCTGGGTGTATAATAAACGCCGACTAAAGCCGGATTTTCCTTGAACATTTCGAAGTGTTCATTTATGAAGCGTTATGTAAAGTTTCTAGGCTATGATATCATAGCAAAGGTGAGCTGAAGCTTAGTTAAACTGCCTTTCTTGATAACATTCACCATGTTAGGCGGTTCATAGGTTTTTCGTATAGGTTTTCGTTTTTTTAATTTACCCTCACTGTTTTTATTGATGACTAGTAAACAATTTGGTCCATATAATTGGAAATTGGGACACTGACAGATAAGATAACAAATAATTTCAATTTTACCGACTATACCTGGTGGATTATTTTCTTAGTATGAACTCTTAATTTAAATGAGATTGAAATTCAAACTGATGCAAGTGCGGCGCTATTCCCTTTATTTTGTAAATCGTATGGAAACCTTGTTGATATCACCACGGTATCAGAAAGCTGGTTGTTAGCCTAAATTTAAATTGAGCAAAGCTTGAAATCGGTTTGACCACAATATTAGGACCAGGTTTTTAAATTAGCTTAATGATTGTGTTTTAATTAAAAATGAGGACAGAAGTCAAACTAAATTAGATTCAAGTATGAATGCCCCGATCACCAAGTTCCTTGAGAATTGAATGACACAGTGGTAGTGAAACCACATTTGGTTAATAGCTTGTATACTCGTACTCGAACCTTCGGACCGCACCTCATGAGTAACATGTGGCGATGGGTCTGTAAGGAATCGTTGGTGCGATTTCTGTCTGTGTTGGTGCACAAAGCGCTTCATGTGTTGTAGCACATATTGCGTTAGATTTTTGAGAGTCGTTGGTGCGATTCTCTTCGTGTTGGTGCACAGATTTTAATGAGTTTCATGAGTTGAGTATGCATTGCTTATAAATGATGATAAAGAGTAACAGAACTGTTAGAGTTACTGTGTTGTAACTTATTGGTCGAACCTTTACTAATTACAAGTGCGCAGTGCGCTGTGATCCTAGGATAAACAAGGTGATGTAGTAACTAGCGGAGTTCAATACTGTGATTAGACATGTGAAGTACCAATAGGTTATTATCTTGTTTATTAATGACACAAATTCATTTGAATAAACTTAAACTGATGTTTCACCGACTAGACGACTGTCCAAGATAGTCATGAGCGTCTATTAACTGAACTACAATCGTGATTAATGGGTGGTTTACCATTCACTCTGGTAACTTACAAAAGTTCCAACTCGTACTCGTGTTGTTTATCGCTGTCCTTACCAACTCGATCTTCGCGAAGTAGAGATAGTATCGTACGACTATCCGACAGAGTAGTTCCCGCTTTTCTAACCTGTTTCTTCTTCTCGAAAAGCGTGATGGTTTCGTGCGTATGTCAGTAGATGATTGACAGTCAAATTTAGATAGTAGGTACTTTGGGTAAATTCCCACTACCGTGTAAAGAGATCAAACTTCTTAGGTCAATGGTAATGAAAAACGTTTCTCTAAGTTCCGTTTTGATAGTACCTACTAAAATGAAACTTAAGTGTTAGTAACTTGGTTTACATTAAAAATGAAAAGCCTAGCTTAACTAAGCTTGACCCGAAGTGAAGGTTCTTTTAAACGCTTGCGGGCGACCAGTATGTTGTAAAGTCAAGTCGTAAGATGCCAACCTGTGAAGTTCAAACGAGTTAGAAGAAGAAAACAATGTTTCTGAGGGCAAAAGAACCTCAACAGACCTATGATACGTTTGTTGGCTTTCCGGTAAATCCGCATCCATAAGATGCAATCGCAACTGCATACGTTGTCGTTCAGGGCGTGATGAGCGGCTTGTGGTCTAGCGGGGACCTGGGCCTTGAAAGAGACTATTTTGTACGGTCATGTAATGACTTGAGGGTCGCGGACTCTGAGGTGATAACGATATGGGTGGCAGTACCGAATTGTCAATAGCTATGGCAGGGCCATGAGTAGTGTGTTTATTTTTGAAATTTGATAATTATGAACTTTCCGTGTTTAAGTTCTAAAAATGGCTTAGTTAAAGTTCGTTTAGTTATTGTGAGTACTGAGTAGTCATTACTAGGTAATGATTATCTGTAAAGTTTTGGAATACATTTCATCTTACTTAACGTATACTCTATGGATTAAGTGGGAGGGTTTGGTGACCGATCCAGTTGCGCCGGAGCATGTAAGAGGTGCGCGTGGTCTGCTTTTTATGCGCAGGATATCCTTTCCGAGGGGTAGCACTTACGCGGCTGAGATCAAGGGCGGATCCAGCTTTGGCGCCAGGGGGGGGTCATATAGTCGTGCTCAAAACTTATAATTTAATTTTGATAACAATAGATACCTACTAGTAAAAGTAGGCATTTTATTAATGTACGTAAGTACCTACTGTACTTAAAAATATTTATTATTTATTGTACACTTGAAAAACTTAACAAATAACTTGTACATATACACGTGCATATTGCCATCTTCTCTTGAAGACATCCAGAGAAGCACGCACGGAACGAGGCAGCCTATTTATAATGTGACTCAGGTTGGCTTGGCTAGACTAATCTTCAAAATAGCTCGCATTTACTAATAGACCAGTGCCAAAGCCTTCAAAACTGGTAAAAAATTACAGTAGGATGAAACCCATTAGAAAGGGAGGGGATATGATAAAAATGAAAGGAAAATTAAATTACGGTCGATCCGAGTTCGGGAAGTGGGAGGGGGCCATTTTTTTCCCTTAAACCCCCCGTTTAAGGGTAAACAATGGTTTATCTTGATTTCCGGCAAAACTACAAGTCATATGGAAAAAAGTTAAATGGCAAAGTTATAGGTAGGTAATAAAAAAATCTACAACTTTTGAATTCACAATTTTTTCACATAACCTCAAAATTTAGGTGAAAAATTCAAATAACCAAGTTTTTTGTTTATTATTTTTATCTTTTACAAAAATGTATTTTTATTTACGAAATTTGGTGAAAACTCACCTTATTATGTCCCAAATACACTGTAATTTATTTGATGAAAAATATTTTTTTTTCGCCTTATTAAAATTAGGGTGCTTTTTTGATATTAAGTTAAACTTAATATCAAAAAAGCACCCTAATTTTCAATCGAAAATTCTCCCGTCAAAATATCAGTTTTTTTCCAAAATATGTGGAGGCTTTTTGTTCGTTGAAATCTCTACTGATGGTATAAAAAAAATATACATTACTTTAGTAAATATTCTCAGAAAATGAAAAAAATGAAAAAAAAAACTTAAATTCCAAAATTTCTGCTAAAATTTACACTTTAATTACTCAAAAAACGTAAGATTTCGTGTAACTTTGTTAAATGAAAAACATGCAAATTGAAATATACTACTATAATTAACAAACAAATAAGTTAATAAAGTTAATACTTATTAAGACATCTAGTTGTAGGATTTTTATTTAAATAATATTTGTAGATGCCTATTTATTGCTGTTTTAAGATAATTTACATATACCTGAGTGACCTACGGTAAAGACGAAGAAACTTTGCGTAGTTTCAAAGGTATTACCTATAGTATTATATATTGATTTCTCGTAAACCCTTACACGTGACGCCACAAATCAAACGATATTACTAACCATATTCGAAAACGCTCCCGTTAATGAGATTCGAAAGTACCAGCCAAAAGTTTTCTACGTAAATTTAACCTGGCTGGACCACTGTACGTATCACAAAACTTTTAGCTCGATGTTTGTCACAAATTTATGTGATGCCCGTTGATATGCAAAAAGTCGTCGAATATAGTGAGACTAAAATTGTGTTACCATGTTACTATGTAAGTACCTATATTCTGGCAAATAAATAAAATTTCATTTCATTTCATTTCATCACTTTCGTTACCAAGATTGAGAGACCAGCGAAAAGTGGTTGTTCAAGCTGGCTGGACACGTTTTCGATCGATTATTTAAGATCCTGTAGCGTCACAAGTTCTGAAATAAGGGTGTTTAGTCATCACATGACGTGCCCTATTGACCTAACTAGGTCAATAGGGCACGTTATGTGACGAATCTTCAAAATAGCTCGCATTTAACTAAATGCGAGCAATTTTGAAGATATGTCCAGCCAACCTGAGTCACATTATTTATATTCCATAACCGTGGTGAATGATTTGTCATAACAGCTAGAGATATGTCGAGGAGTATGACGCAAAATTCCGCAAAAGAACGTAGTGAAGAGGTGGTACGACAAGGGTTTCCAACAAACAATATATTTATTTAAATAACAAAATCATTTTTTTCTTTTACGTCTTCTCCCGAAACGCGTTATTACGTCATCTACACACATCAAAAGTGTCTAGGGATCAACATATATTTTTGCAATATTTTTTCTCCTGATTGATATTAATTAAAATTTTCTTTAAGGATTCATCAAATAAAGTGTTTTCGTTTGTCACAGTAACGATAAACCAAGTCATAAAGAAATTTGTCATTAAAGTTCGAAAAAAAGACTGAAATAACAGTTTTCTTTAAAATTTTATTGGGTAACTTAAACAATTAATAATCCGTGTTTCTACCGCGAACACTAACAACACAAGAACATCGGTTTGGCATACTCAAAATGAGTTCATCTAAATCACGCTGTGGAATGGCCGCCCATGTTCGTTGCAACAACAAAAAAAGGTCTTCTTGCGACTGGATACCCTCCATATTCGGCAGAGCTCTTCTCTGTAGCATATCCCATGCATGCTCAATCGGGTTCAAGTCTGGCAACTGAGCAGGCCAGGGCAGGACATGGATGTTAGCTGCGGCGAGAGTCTGTCTTACAACTCTTGCGGTGTGCGGTCGTGCATTATCATGCATTAACTGAAATAAGGGACCGATTTGCACTTGTAGAGGAACGATGACGTCTAATACAATCGTCTCAGCATAAATTTGAGCGTTGAAGTTGCCTCTGATCCAAATCAACTCAGTTCTTCCGCCGATCCAAATACCCGCCCATACCATGATGGTTCCACCACTATAAGGATGGACTTCCTGGCAGGATTTTAATCGCTGTTGGCGTCCAGAGGTTCTCCAGTGTCGTATACGTCTTGTATCCGGTCTCATACCAAAACGAGACTCATCAGAAAAGCACACGAAACGCCATTGTTCTTCTGCCCAATTTCTGTGTACAAGAGCCCATTGATATCGAATCCTACGATTGTGCATTGCTATAGGTGGTACCCGTAGCGGTCTTCGGGAATGAAGGTTCACTTCATGCAAGCGGTTTCTGACTGTTTGGTCGCTAATGAAGTTCCCTGAAGAGTGATGAAGCCTCACGGCTAACATCATGGCGGTTATTGTTGGAGCTCTTCGAGTTAAGATTTGAATGTATCGGTCTTGTCTCCGTGTGGTGCAGCGATACCGTCCTCCATGGCGCTCAGCCACGGTACCAGTGCTTCGGTAACGTGTCCAAAGTCGACTGATATCACTCTGACTTGTATTCAGAGCTAAAGCCACAGTACGTTGCCGGGAACCAGCTTCAGATCATTCCCACGGCTCTGAGCATTTCTTCCCTGCTTAAATGACGTCGCCGCTCCATAATAACGTTGGTTTTAATCAGTAGTAGGGAAACAGTAGCACTAATAATGTCTTCAATGCGTTGTATGTTTTTATAGGGAAAATATTGACAGCTGATTTTCATCTTTTACTCGAATTTGATTCCTGATTCAAATTATGAAATGCACCAAAAAGTCATAAATCATAAGTAAAAAATCATAAATTTATTACAAAGCCACATCTCAATCTCAAGAAATCCGCATAAAAATGCTTGATCCCTAGACACTTTTGATGTGTGTACGTCAATGGGTACGTTTTTATGAACGTGGAAAAGTGCCAGTCCGGTAAGGCGATCTTCAACCATTGAAGATCTTAGCCACGATTTAATTCTGCGCAAGGTAGAGAAAGACCTTTCTGCTGTCGCTACACTGACACACTACATCGCTAGTGTAGACATAATACATAAAAAAAATCTTATAATAGGATACATATCGATGTCACAATTTAAAATAAGATCAGAAATCGACCGCGGTAAGGGTCCGATTGAGGTTAGGTCTAGCTACCCGTTACGCGCCGCGTAGTCGACAAGCGCGCGCAAGTGTGGCGCGGTAAAATTCAAGTTTTCGATGCGTTCGTTCCCAAACGTTTGCCATCATACAAAGTTATTATATTAAATTAATTGAATATTGAAGGTAGGTAAAGGTATGTAGTTACATAAAATCTGTATGGTGAAATAAAATCATTATGTTCAATTAGTGCTCCACCTAAGTCATGGAACCAGCTCAGGGGGGGGTCATGACCCCCATGACCCTCCCCCTGGATCCGCCGTTGGCTGAGATGGTTAGCTTCTGGGGTTGGATCACAAGCCGATAGCCTGTGTGGCAATGACTAGCCTGAGTGGCAATGACTAGCCTGTGTGGCAATGACTAGCCTGTGTGGCAATGACTAGCCTGTGTGGCAATGACTAGCCTGTGTGGCAATGACTAGCCTGTGTGGCATTGACTAGCCTGTGTGGCGATGACTAGCCTGTGTGGCAATGACTAGCCTGTGTGGCAATGACTAGCCTGTGTGGCAATGACTTGCCTGTGTGGCAACGACTAGCCTGTGTGGTAGTGACGAGCCTGTGTGGCAGTGACGAGCCTGTGTGGCAGTGACGAGCCTGTGTGGCAGTGACGAGCCTGTGTGGCAGTGACAAGCCTGTGTGGCAACGCCGAGCCTGTGTGGCAACGACGAGCCTGTGTGGCAACTGTGAGCCTGTGTGGCACCCGTGAGCCTGTGTGGCACTTGTAAGCCTGTGTAGCACCCGTGAGCCTGCGTGGCACCAGTAAGCCTGCGTGGCACCTGTGAGTACCTATGTGTGGCACTCGTGAGCCTGTGTGGTACCTGTTAGCTTTAGCCTGTGTGGTATGTGAAAGTCTATGTAATACCTACTATGTCGTGCATTTGCATAGCACTATCTTAGTACACTTTCGGTTCTAGTAATGTTATCGGTCTTAGTGACGATTCATTCTGCCTGGATTTGTTTCGATTAGAGGTGTCAAGGTTTGACATACACCCTTGGAAATTTAGTTGTGGTCAGAATGACCGAGTTTTGAAGTATGTGAAAAATGCGTGCGTGCGTGTGTTTTGAAGTATGTGACCAATACGAGCGTACGTGCGTATACGTGTTCTGTGTGTGTGTGTGTGTTTATTTTTAGTAGACACGAGGACGTGTGATGGTCATGATGGCCGTGTCGTGGAAAACGATATTCTTGAATAATAAGTTGTGAAGTTGATTAACTTAGTACAGAGTCTATGGTGACCAGCGTGACGTTACTTGTCATTTGAAAATGGCGCGAATGTGTTTTCGGTAATGTCACGTGGACAGAGTCGTGCTGGTGCGTGGGAGCTGGGCAGAGCTCAGTTTGATTTGAGACACCGACGAAGACACACATCCAGCACGAAACTGTCAGTTACCTAGATTTGAGTTGTTTTGTGATTAAGATTGTTAAGTGAGGTTATTACTGCAATGAAGATTGCTATTCTACGTTATGAACTCAGTACCACGAAACCCCCATCGGTGTCAGCTCATCGCTCAGCCATCGCTGACGCCGACATGTATTTAGTAAAAGTATGTTTATCAGCTGTTTAGTAGGTACCCATAACACAAGCTTTCAAGCTTAAATTGAGACTAAAAATGGCGGTGTGTGAAAAGTTGTGGAATATTTTTATTTATTTTATTCTCTCTCGAGAATGACGGAAGAATTTTTCGGCAATCTGTCACTTTGTTAATTCGCCCTTTATCAAAGTTAGCCTAGCTCATGGATATAACATTTTATTTATAGTGTATAGGCATGCAATAGGCAGACCAAATACACATACTTAACCTGTTTCTACGGCGATCACATACTTACTGGACAGAGAAAAGTAGCAAAGTGGAAAGGACTTACCCAGTAGTTGGTACCTAAACATTGACAAAAACTTATAACGACATCATGTCTTGTAGTTGCACTGCATTGCACTGCATCGTGACTCCAGTCCACATTGTGGGCACTCCGCATGAAAGAAAACTCATATCTTGTCGTTATTCAAGTAGATTATTCATTTATTACAACCAGTAGTTTCCTGCGTGTCTTTTTCCACGTATTTTTTCCTCAATATTATTCAATAGGACATCAGATCTTCGTAATCCTTCGTGCAACCTTGATAAGTTTAAACACTTCACATTTTACGCAATATTTATACATATTATTATGGAGATACACAAAGAAATCGCTGATTTGGTGATAAAAAGATAACATTTATAATCTTATCACTGGATCCGGAACGCAGTGTGAATTGTCATCAAAACATTACTAATTTAATATTGTATCACTTTTATATCTATTTATTATACTGTAAAGTATCTATACAAATATTTTTATAATAATGATGATAATCTTTTTCCTGTTATCTTTATATTTCATACTTGAGTTTTTCCGCATTATGTCAACGAATAGAAAGGGTTTTTTTTGGTAAAACCATGGATGGTAATCCATTATTTCGTCATCGTCAGTATTTGATAACTTTATTTGGTAAAGTAAATATTAATATACCTACATATTTCTAATATTTGCCAATTGCCAATTTGGATAAAAAAATTTTTAGTAAGGTTTTAATTACCTACTTAATTAGGCTTTTTCAAAACCTGTAGGTCTTGTACCTCTCTTGGAATTACCATAAAAAATCTTATCGTGAAAGAGACTATAATTAACTAGGGGGTTAAAGTTTTTGTTACCAATAATTTGCAATAGTGATATTCAAAGTATTGTACAGACGCCAGCACATCAAGTTACCCCAATGTGTCAAATTTCTTTGATCGTTTTCCAGCTTTATGTCAAACAGAATAAGGTTCATCTTCCATTGGGAAATTTTGACACATTGGGGTAACTTGACGTGCTGGCGTCTGTACCTATTACTACAAATTGCCAAAACCAAACATCAGTAAAAAATATCGACATGTACTTACAATGTAATTTTTTCGTCAAGCTCAATTGCAGTCGTTTCATTGTATTGGATTTATTTAGATACATCACGTATACAATACCGGATTGTATGTTTTATCAGCACCTTAGCTTATTGCCAGATAATATCAACAACACTATCATGATCAATAATTACCAACGTAAACACTTAATCTTCATAAAATTCCATAAAGTCCACTGTATTGGACTACGCTATCTTTGATATCTGGTGCTGGACGCTTTGATATGACGAATCATTAATCACTACGACATTGGGAACTTCGTAAGAAGTAGTGCCTACTTATCATGACGCACGTTGCCTGTGCCTACAATCTAGCTTACAATGTATGTTAATTAATTAATAATAATCATTAAGCAATTCACTGCCTCTTTGGTCTAGTGGTCGCAAGCGCTACTAGATTCCAGGTTCGATCCCCGGGTCAGGAAAAGTGTTTTGAGTTTTGCCATCTGGAATTTCGGTCAGTAGCAGACCGAAGTCTGGATTATTGTTCTTTGAGATTGAGCTCACCCCCTATCACCTACATGGGGCTTTAACGTAACGGGCAAAATGTGGTTGTACTGAAAGTTACACATCTGCAGTGGCGAAACGTCCATACAACTAGATCGCATCGGCTTTCCATTGGATATTCGGAAGAAAAACTCTTGTTCTATTGACTAATGGCAGCCAAGGGTGGTAGGCAGACCGGTGACTTCAAGAGAGACAAAAAATAGTGATACGAATAGGTACTAAGTTTTTTTTGTGGGCTTCCCTCTTAGGAAAATTGACCCCTCGCTACTGCACCGCTGCCTAACCCTTCGGAAATTACAGGCGTGATATTATGTGTATCATTAACAAGTTCCCAGTAGCTAGCTTTTTCAATTAAAAAACTGTCCTATCTAAGTTTATCTTTGACATTGATATCGGCGAAGGAAAACATCGTAAGATAAGCTGAACTATAGTTATTATTATGAAACCGTCCACCTTGAGCAAGCGTGGTGATCAATGTTCATGTCTTCTCTGTATGATGGAAACAGGCTGGTATTCTTAAACCAGTTAACAAAATATTACTAAGTTTTTGTGCCTAACACAGGCACAACAAAGTTTGGAATGAATCGTTTAAAATAGCAAGACAAAATCACAGTAATTTTCTAAAGAATTAATTTGGAGTTTTGAAACATGAAGTTTTTGTAACAATACGTTTTTATTTTTGTTAACAAAGCATAGTTTGAGACTTTGAATACGATATTTACGCAGCAAGTCCTAACAATGCTTCGAAAACATCCGTATTTTTTATAAACGACTAGATACTAGCCTAATTCACAGGCTGTTATTGCTAAAATACTCTTAAGCACTCTTTTAGCAAAATATTGAGTATTTCTAATTACTCTCGTTTACGTTAATCACCAGCAGTTTCGCTGAAAACCGTTCAGTAGTCGGAGGCATGCTGAAAACTGAAACAATGAATAGGACTCACAGAAACATAGAGCTCGCTAAAATCTAAATATATAAATAAAACCCTACCTATTTTCTTTGGTCACGGCATCAAGCTGAGTAATTTCGCTAATACTATTTTTAACCGACTTCAGGAGGAGGTTTTCAATTCGATTTTTTTTTTCATGTATGTACAGTATGTACACCGATTACTCCGAGATTAATGATCCGATTTACGTGATCCTTTTTTAGTTCAATGTAGAATAGTTGTCATTTGGTCCCATAAAAATTACAAAGGTTGGCCCCGTAGTTTTCATTTTTTGAAAATTTTTAAGAACATTTAATTTAATTTTGAACATTTTTTTAACCCCCTGCGCAAAAAGAGGGGTGTTATAAGTTTGACAGCTATGTGTGTGTCTGTCTGTCTGTCTGTGGCACCGTAGCGCCCAAACGGGTGAACCGATTTAGATCCGGTTTTTTTTTTATTTGAAAGTAGGGTTTCTCGCGATGGTTTTTAGAAATGATTCATCAAAATCGGTTCCGCCGTTTCAAGGTTATCAGCTCTTTTGTGTTAGCTACCGTTGCTATTTTAGACGTCTAAGGGTATTATCTTTACTTACAAACATATGAGTGTCTTAAAATTTCAAACATTATGGTATATTTGGTCTGATGCAGCCAGGATATCTAGCAGACTAAAACACTCTTGGGAAAATAACAGCAGATACTTATGTCGTGTTTGGATTAATTTTAACCAGCATTTGATTCTGCACACATGCACTGATGGCAACAGGATGAGCTGATGCTGCAGCCAGGCTATGCAGCACACCAGTAGGTAGACTCTTGACAAAATAATAGCATATATGTCGTGTTTGGATTCGTTTTAACCAGCATTTGACTCTACATACAATGCACTGAAAAATTCTCATAAATGTAAACTCTATAAAACAAAATAAATGCGTTTAAAAAATTTAAAATTAAAATTAAGTAAAAAAATTTAAAAACCCCCACCGCAAAAAAAGTAAAAGTAAAATTTCATGGCTCAACGATAGCAAAGTGTTATTTTTATTAACTTTTCAAATGTTTTACTTTTTTTGCGGTGGGGGTTTTTAATAAACATTTTTGTTCATAATTTTTTTTTTATTTTATCGTTATCTATTTAATTGTTTGATTGTATTATTAAAAGAAATGGAAAATAATGAATCGTCTACAAAAAATAACAAACTAAAAGAGATTTTTACATTTTTAGTAACAAATCAAGCATTTTCATTCAGAAAGTATCATTTTGTGAAGAAGACCTGATGAAAAAGACTTGTGACGGAACTCTTCAACGCATAACAGCAAATTATTCGCGATTGCTATAGTCAGATGTCTATGCAGAGTTCTTATATTTCCATAACATAACATTACGCCCTTCTATTTTAAAAGGGGCCCGGCAGAGATGTACAGATTAATGTTTAGAAAGAACTTCTTTAGCAATTGTTAACCAATTTCAATGATTCTTTTAAGTTTTAAAAGACCTTCTTTCCATACGAAGAAACTAAAAATGGCAAAATAAAAACTTAAACTTAAAAATAACTCCAGTTTCGGAAGTCGGTTGCCAATAATGAACGAAACAAAACCACCAAAGCCACAGACTTCCGAAACTGGAGTTATTTTTCATCTGTTAGTGTTTTTTTAAAAAGTTGGTTTTTTTTTTGTAAAAAAGTTTTTTGTATTTATAAAATGCAGCGCTATTTTTGACATGACAGATGACAAATGCCTTCCCAGTTCAGTTTCAGGTGACAATTTGACTTTGGACGAATCTAAAAAGGTAACAACAACATAAATATTTTCAATGTTTGCCGTGGCAGCTAGTAGGTAGTTGATAAATATTTAGTAATACTCGAAGTAGTTTAACGAAAAAAATGGCTTTTCCCAACAGTGATAACATCTGATTATAGGCACAGAATCGTAATCCACATGTCGTGGGCTCGTGGCATGCAATTATAATATCTATCAGTGTGTATGAACTAAAACAGTCGGACTTCCCTATGTGTTGTATAAGTTAGCTGTAACACACACATGAGTAAACATGTGATTACCAATGTTTCTTATCTCTGGATTTTGGGTTTTTTTCTCGAACATTTTTACAGTTGCAGCCCGGTTGTAACGACACTTGATTCGGTCGTTACTATGTGTTTATTAAATAGGATTTCAAAAATAAAGGATTAACGCTACGCTAAATTACGGGTACTGTAACAGCAAAAAGTAACAAAACAAAATAAAGTGTACAATTAAACTACCACAAGAAAATAAGTAATGTTAACAAATTATTAGGCACTTAGTAGTATGTAAGTAGGTAAGGTAAAAATGAAAACAGTATGTAAGTAGGTAAGGTAAAAATGAAAACCTACCCTGTAAATTTACTAAATAAATTAATTACTTAGTTAATGATCCTATAATATTTAGTATCCACTACCTAGTCCTGAACGTGTGTGTGTCTTGTGTGTGTGTGCTATACTACAAAAGTGTAGTAGTGTCCTTTACATACTGTTATAATAATATTGTGATCAGTATTTGAAATTTATCTCAACAGCTTACATTAGCTATGTGGTGTCTGAATATTGGAACTATGTAATTGTGAGTCAATAATAGATTCCTTACTGGAAAAAAATACCTGTGAATGAGAAAATCATAAACATTCCATAATATTCAATCTGCAAAAGCAAAATTGGTCACGTAACAGTCCATAATCCATTAGCGTAAAAAAGGCAACCATAGGTACTAAAATATATCTTGAATTCGTCTTAGTGATAAAAGGATTAACTAATCAACAGAAGTCGATGGCCGAGGATGCATCGAACGTACAGAGGTTAAGTTATGTAACAGTGTAGCTCTGAACTTAATAGAGTTAAAAAACTTGAGAGGTGTCAAGGGACACCCGGATGGAACGAAGTTCCCTTCGATTGATTAGTGAACTATTCAATATTCTCTCTCTCCCCCTCCCCCTCCATCTTCAACCTCCCGTTCCCCTCCCTCTCCCTCTCCCTCTCCCTCTCCCTCTCCCTCTCCCTCTCCCTCTCCCTCTCCCTCTCCCTCTCCCTCTCCCTCTCCCTCTCCATCTCCTTCTCCCTCTCCCTCTCCCTCTCCCTCTCCCTCTCCCTCTCCCTCTCCCTCTCCCTCTCCCTCTCCCTCTCCCTCTCCCTCTCCCTCTCCCTCTCCCTCTCCCTCTCCCTCTCCCTCTCCCTCTCCCTCTCCCTCTCCCTCTCCCTCTCCCTCTCCCTCTCCCTCTCCCTCTCCCTCTCCCTCTCCCTCTCCCTCTCCCTCTCCCTCTCCCTCTCCCTCTCCCTCTCCCTCTCCCTCTCCCTCTCCCTCTCCCTCTCCCTCTCCCTCTCCCTCTCCCTCTCCCTCTCCCTCTCCATCTCCCTCTCCCTCTCCCTCTCCCTCTCCCTCTCCATCTCCCTCTCCCTCTCCATCTCCCTCTCCCTCTCCCTCTCCCTCTCCCTCTCCCTCTCCCTCTCCCTCTCCCTCTCCCTCTCCCTCTCCCTCTCCCTCTCCCTCTAAACTTGCTCCCTAAAACTTGCTAAAGCTTTTATGTTTTCTAAGAAGTAGACTGTTTGTGTAGTGAGGGATGTTGCGCTAGCTTCCTGCTGACAGCAGGGACGGCTGTGACTATGGCGTGGCGTGTATTTGTGATGTACAAGTCTGATTGTATTCAAATACAGGTACGGAACCGTTACCTGTTGTGTGACACGAGGGACGAGCGGCAGCGGGAACACTTTATAAATATATTGATAGTTTTAGCAAGGATAAACTAAAGAGTCTGTTGCAGCGGTCAACTGCCTGCTGTCATGAATGTTTTGCGTTATTCTTGGCATGGATAGATATAGATACACTCCATTGCAAACAGGCGGTGCCAACTTATTCAAGACATACAACACATTCTAAGGATAATCCGGGCAAGTAGGTACCAACGTATCTAGTTCAATTCGCTTTTCAACCGACTTCATAAAAAGGAGGAGGTTCTCAATTTGACGGTATGTTTTTTTTTGTGTGTTTGTTACGCGAAATCAAGCATTTACATTTAGCAAGTATCATTTGGTGAAGAAAAACTGATGAAGAAGACAGGCAACGGAACTCTTCAACGCATAACAGCCAATTACTCGCAACAGCTACAGTCACATGTCTGTGCATGGTTTATGTATTTCCATAACATAACATTACGCCTGTCTATTTTAAAAGGGGCCCGGCAGAGATGTACAGATTAATGTTTAGAAAGAACGTCTTTTGCAATTGTTAACCGATTTCAATGATTTTTTCAAGTTTTGAAAGACTTTCTTTACATACAAAGAAACTAAAAACTGCAAAATAAAAACTTTTTTACAAAAAAAACAACCGACTTCTCGAAAAAAACACTAACAGATGAAAAATAATTCCAGTTTTGGAAGTCGGTGGCCATGAACGAAATAAAACCACCAAAGCCTTATTTTTCAATTATTTTTCACCTGTTAGTGTTTTTTTAAGAAGTCGGTTGTTTTTTTTTGTAAAAAAGTTTTTTTTAATCATATAAGTCTGAAAAACCTAGCCTGGTGATTTCTGATCTTGTCTTCTATATGTATGTTTGAGCAGAGGTAGGTATTTGCACAGACAGTTTGTTTTACAGTGACACTTTTTGTATTACATATTGCGTATTAGGTAACCGACAATAAGAAGAATTTCAATCATTCGCTGGGAAGCGGGCTTCTCTTCGTCGCCTTGTGGATAAATGTAATACATATTTTAAGAACCTGGATTTTTATTTTCAACTCTTAGCAATTTATTCAAGAAAATTACTCTGAATACCTGTCTGATATAACTGCCGAGTTATTTAGGTAAGTTAAATTAAGTTAGGCTAAGCAATCATAGCATCTAAGTAACATTAGTTCTTGTTTTTGTTTTTTAATTTTTATATTTGTCGCTTTTCCTTATACAGGTTGTAGGTTACATGTTTGACAAATCTTAGTTTGAGTACCTATGCATCTGTATTTTGGAGCATGTAATTTTGTGTTAAATCCCTAATAAAAATAAATAAAATACCGCTCTTTCTAGCAACTTGCTCCACAGCCTACCAAATGATAGATGTCTGGACAACATTAGCACATTGCAAATATTCTATTGTAGTGTCCACTGTGTTGTAACTAGCGGTAGGCTGTGGTGGACGAGTGTCTGACACCTTTGTACACTTATGTCACAGTGTCACCGGCTTCAAGAAGTTTTTACGCGAGTGTCCAGTGTAACTTGGCACGCGAACACGACGTGAAATGGAACGATGGGCGGTGGATACTATCTCACAAGCTAATACGGACTTTGATGGTGCTTGACTAAAAGTACCCTTTCCAATTTAGACCTGACAGCTATATCGAGAGTTATATCATAAGGGATTAGCATTAGAAATACTTATGATACCTTTTCCCAACAATTTTCGTGTTTTAGACTTATCTAAAACACGAAAATTGTTGGGAAAAGGTATCAGATGCAACTAAATTGTACAGACGCCAGCACAACAAGTTACCCCAATGTGTCAAATTTCTTTGATCATTTTTCAACTTTATGGCAAACAGAATAAGGTTCATATTCAATTGGGAAAATTTGACACATTGGGGTAACTTGATGTGCTGGCGTCTGTACATGGAGTGACTGCTTATCTGACCTATACAACCCAATTATTGGGTAACACAGTAGCCTTTGCTAAAACTGGTTGTTTTACTTTTGGGCGTCCGAGTAACCATCACGACGTATTAATAACAGCAGAGACGAACTGCTGTTTATGCTTTCTGAGGAATGGGAGCGTCAGCGTCTTTGTATGTTATGAATGGTGACTCATCCTTGTAGGTACTGACCTCTGAAATTATCCATGTTTTTTTTACCATCTCTAATGGCGAATAAAACATGGATCGATCATTGGCGTGCATGAATAAAATTGTGTACAGATTTACAGAACCTCTTAGAAGTCTCAACACAAACTGGTTACGTTTGTTTGTTAGAACAATGATTTCGTAATATCTTGTTACACTTTTCGGGTTTTAGTTTGTGAACTATGTAGGTAACTTATTAGTTATTACATAAAAGACATTAACACTGTTCTATAAATTGGCACTTACGTTTTTTTGTACTAAGAGTTCTCAAAGTACCTACCTATATACCACTTCTGTATTCGAGTAAATATTCGAGCGTTTCAACGAACGTCACGTCATTGTCCCGCCGCAGCGTCGTTAATGTTATTGAGAGAGACATTATATTAATGGAATATTTCAGCCATTTCCAGATTCTGGTACTTTAGCAGGTTCTGAGTTGAATTGCTGGATTATTGCATTAAATATATGTCTCGTTCATTAACTGACGGCGGTTTAAACGCTCGAATATTTTCCCATTCCCTAAAGAGTTGGGCAGAGGTGTACATTAGTATATCTTAATTTCAGCAGCGTAAGCTCTTTATTATGGTGCTCGACCCTACATTCATACCAACATGACTTGTTATTTTTTTAATTATTTTTTTAGGTATAGTATAAACCATCCAAGCAGTACCTAAAACATTTAAAAAATACATTCACTATTTAAATTTCGATAGGATTATTGTTCAGGTTAAAATTTCTCTAATAAAAATTTGGTCTTAAAAATAAAAAAGAATAGGTGCGCATACAATAGGGTATAGGCAAGTAATTTAAACATGGTTCGAATATTTTTTTCCGAATCTTTAATGGCGGAAAATATGAACTAAATCATTATTTTACTTTTTAATATCGTCATAATTATTTAAAATCTATACATATAATAAGACTGTAAAAAAACTGTGTCTGTACATTGAATATATTTAAAAAATAATAATTGAGGGGGGTTTAGAAACAGTAATAGAGCACGAATCCAAAAAAAAAGTCTGTCTGTTTGTCTGTTTGTCTGTTTGTCTGTTTGTCTGTTTGTTTGCACACGCTAATCTTCGGAACTACTGGACGGATTTGAATGATTTTTTTTTTGTTGTATAGATATTAAATCTGGTCAACACATAGGCTATAATTTATCTTGGAAACTGGAACACCTGATGCAGAACCGCAACAGACCAGCTAAACTATAGGCGATACAAAAATGGTCCCATAGCAAAAATTGTTCCACGTGATGAGCATTTTCTGCTGAGAGAATAAATTTGAAGATCCGGAACACCTGATGCAGAACCGCAACAGACCAGCTAAACTATAGGCGATACAAAAATGGCCCCATAGCAAAAATTGTTCCACGTGATGAGCATTTTCTGCTGAGAGAATAAATTTGAAGATCCGGAACACCTGATGCAGAACCGCAACAGACCAGCTAAACTATAGGAGATACAAAAATGGTACAATAGCAAAAATTGTTCCACGTGATGAGCATTTTTTGCTGAGAGAATAAATTTGAAGATCCGGAACACCTGATGCAGAACCGCAACAGACCATCTAAACTATAGGAGATACAAAAATGGTACCATAGCAAAAATTGTTCCACGTTATGAGCATTTTCTGCTGAGAGAATAAATTTGAAGATCCGGAACACCTGATGTGGAACTTCAAGAGCCCAGCTACACTATAACATATATTGGAATGACGTCTTAGCAAGAGTTGTTCAGCCTTATGAGCACTCGCTGTTGACGTATAAAAATCGAAGATCTGGAACACCTGTTGTGGAACTCCAAGAGCCCAGCTACACCATAACTCAAATAGGAATGACGTCTTAGCAAAAGTTGTTCGGTCTGATAGGCATTTCCTGTTGACTTATAAAAATCGAACATTTGATATAGAAATTAAAACTATCACTAATTTCATTGCATAATTATAAAACACTATAAGGTGAAAAATAACTCCAGTTTCGGAAGTCTGTGGCTTTGGTGGTTTTGTTTTGTTCATTATTGGCCACCGACTTCCGAAACTGGAGTTATTTTTCACCTGTTAGTTTTTTTTTAAGAAGTCGGTTGTTTTTTTTGTAAAAAAGTTTTTATTTTGTAATTTTTAGTTTCTTTGTATGTAAAGAAAGTCTTTCAAAACTTGAAATAATCATTGAAATTGGATAACAATTGCTAAAGAAGTTCTATCTCTAAACATTAATCTGTACATCTCTGCCGGCCCCTTTTAAAATAGAATGGCGTAATGTTATGTTGTGGAAATAAAAAAACCTCAGCATAGACATCTGACTATAGCAATCGCGAATAATTTGCTGTTATGCGTTGAAGAGTTCCGTTGCCTGTCTTCTTCATTAGTTTTTCTTCACCAAATGTTACTTTCTAAATGAAAATTCTTGATTTGTTACTAAAAATGTTGAAATCGGTGCGTGTGCCTATATTTTTTTAGGAGTTCCCTCAATTCCTCAAAGATCCCTCATCAGATATGAGTTTTGATACAAATGGGACCAATCTGTTAGTATACCCTATGAAACAAAAAAAGAATTTTGAAAATCGGTCTATAAATGACGGAGTGCTGAGGTAACAAACCCGAAAAAAAAAAAAAAACATATATATACAACCGAATTGAGAACCTCCTCCTTTTTTTGAAGTCGGTTAATAACATAAGTAGGAGGTACTACGTGGTGAAGGCGGGAACAGTTCAGGACTGATTTTCGATGACGATGGTACCTATATCGTTGTAAATTAGACTCTACTGGCTAAAACTCCCATTTTTTTTATCGTATGCCTTCGGGCTTATGATAATTGAGTGTTTAATTTCCTTTTCCATTTATCTTCGTTACACGGTCGCTTACCCGGTAACGCAGGGGAGCAGCCACTTAGATTTTAATTGATCAGGTATCATCACAATAAAACTATAACTATGCCTATAAAGAGGTCAAATTTTTCCCAATGTTCCAAAGGTGCTAAATGATTAAAGACCATAAGACCCCAACAATCTATCGAAGAGCGTTAGGAGAGACTTGATGCTGTTCGAGAACATGAGGCTGCAACTCGCTCCGTGGAAACTTCTTGGAATCGCGAAGCACGCCTGCATTCTCAGCGTATTTACGCATCTACATCCAGGTCTCTAGAGACCAGTGAAGAATATGTGCGCGACTGACCGCTGATCGTGAACATCATGCACTGTCTCGCGAGTTGGAGACGTTCACGGAAAAAGCATGACGCTTGAGTTTTCAGCGTATATACGCATCGACTCTAGAGATAAGTGGGGGAAGGAGATGCGCGACTGACCGCTGATCGTGAACGTCACGCAACATATTATAGGCTATAATTTATTTTGGAAAATGGAACACCTAAAGTGAAAGAGATATAAAAATGGTGCCATTGCAAAAACTATTCCACGTGAAGAGTGTTTTCTGCTGTGAGACTAAATTTGAAGATCTGGAGCACCTGTAGGGGAACTCCAAAGCCCAGAGACAATATAACATAATATATACATAATAGAAATGGCGTCTTAACAAAAGTTGTTAAGTCTGATGGCATTTCCTGTTGACCAACAAAAATAAAAAATCTGGAACATCTCGAATCGTCTCGCGCATCCCATTGATTTCCCGTCCCCGGGCTTATAGAATTCGACATCAGATGTTTCAGATCTTCGATTTTGACGACCCCGTTGTCGCTGGCATAAGCAACAGGATCCGCGTACGAAGTCGCGGGCAGAAGCTAGTTAAAAATAAAAGTGCGAATTAAGCGCGGGAAATTCAAATTTGTGAAACGCATCACCATTGGTTATAACGAAAAATTACGTCAAATACTACGACAACAACTCAACGTCTACAAAACATACAATGTGTAAGTATGACATTAAGTGTTAGAATGGACTTTTTATTGGAAAACATAATTATTGCCGTGTGTTGTGAACTAATTTAATGTTCAAGTGTAATTTTAGCTTCATAGTGAGGTTATTTAACATTTAAGAAAAATTGCTGAAAGTGGTTTTGTAAAAACACAATCCGATAATGTTTATTGCATTCGGGTACAAGCCCAATACCGGTAAGCTGGTTTTTGAGCTTTTTTCATGGTGAAATGGTAGAAGAACGAAAACACCCTAAGTAATAGTAATAGGATCATAGTAAATGACGTAATCGAAATGGCACGCGGAAATGGCGGCGTTTAAACAGCTCAAATTTATTCTGTATTTTAAATATTTTTTTAAGCTTCATTACTGCATTTTTAAATATGTTTATATTTTTTTTACTATGTTATAACGTTGTAAACAGTGAATTAAAAATATAAAAAAATACATGCATATACCCGTAAACGATTTTCTTATCTAACAGCTTATTTTTCAATAGTCAGACAACTTTTATTCGGTTCGCTAAAATTAGGTTCGCTCAAGTTAGGTTCGCTCAAGTTAGGTTCGCTCAAGTTAGCTTCGCTCAAGTTAGGTTCGCTCAAGTAAGGTTCGCTCAAGTAAGGTTCGCTCAAGTAAGGTTCGCTCAGGCTAGATTTTTTTTTTAATTGGTTATTAGTGGGAGGAACGTTTTTCTTATTCTTCTGCTATACCTTATTCCCTATTTATTATAAATTAATTATATTTTTTTTATTTATTATTTGCAGATAAAACTTTTTTGAAGAACGGTGGTTGCTACCGGGGGGTGGGTGGTCGTTTTGAAATAAATAACAAAGACAAGGTCCAGTAAGAAGTTTAAATGATATTTATCTCTGTGAATTGTTTTTGACAAACACTTTTACTCGTCTTTTAATAACTAGTGAGGTGAGGTCGGTGTTTCAATACTCCGAAGATGTTGAGAAAAGATCCACATAGATATGAGTGGTCCATTCCAGGCAGTGCATGCATGTGTCTGTAGTATTTTATCCATCTATCTCAGAATTCCCCAAACAGTAAAACTCAGACAGGGCCAGCGACATTTGTCCCCAGAGACCGATCAGTCTGAACCTACAAGCTGCTACATCTCCGAGGTGGGCACAACTTTAGCACAGGTTAGATACGCCTGTCTTAAACGAGGAAGTTTCCATGATTAATGTTTCATTGATACCTTCGGGATTGTCACCAATTCCGAGAAATGATAAGGAATTAAAAGACAGTGATATTGTATTTATCTATGGGTAAAATAGTCACTATCTGTGTGAATACCTATTTAAGACATTAACAATACCTTTGAATTGCGTCAGTCGTTGAAAAACCACGTGTATTTTATTTGTTGATCATAACCTTATTTACTTAACAGAGCGAAGGTCGCACGTGTGTTTTTAATTGAGAATTTACAGTTTGGTGGAAACCCATGAAATGTTCGTGATCGTTTTGTCATTGCTAAAACAAATTCAGACTTAAATACAATTGGTAAGTTTCATGTTCGTATGGAATTAATACTGCCTGGAACTCGGAGAGTCACACGTATATCTCGTTTCAAGTAGTAGGTAAAAATAGGTATGCTCCATGCATATATGAAACTTGATTGTTGTATATGTTACGGCCAATAGCCGTAGTGCCGCTACACCTAGTTTTAGCCGGCTACAACTAAATGCAGCCGGCCACATGCGGTTAAACTTAAAAGTATCCTACATGTCTGCGGTTAGAACTAGGTTTAGCCTTCATCATAGCGGCTTGAACTAGGTGCAGCCGCACTCCGTCGGATAAACTTCGTGTTTTCATTTTCAAATATTATATAACATTCAAAGTCAAAGTCAAAGTCAAACCATTTATGTCAATTAGGCCCCTATAAGGCACTTTTGAACATCAAACAAAAATTGTCTTTAAAAAATTATTCTAGTTGCCCCTTCCAAAAAGTAGATTTGTATGGAGAAGAATGGGCAAGAAACTCCATACTTACTCTTTTAAAATAAATTTGATTGTTTATTTCCCTTCCTACCTTTGAAAACAGTCTTTAGTTATTTTTCAAAAAAATGTTAATTATATGTCCACATTTCTTTCGATTTTATTTATTAAAACCATCCCAAAAGTGCTATCAATACAACATTAATCATTCACAGCAGCTCTTTCAAGACAACCGTAACAAAACCATATTGTGCTGCCCACCCCGGAGATACGTCAGCTTGAAGGTAGAGAGCGATCGCTCTCAGGGGACGTCTGTCGATTGACCATTCTGTACATGATCATGGTTGCCACTCTTGTGGGGAATTGCGTTGGGCTTTTTTATGTCTTATCCACGTGGTCTTATCTATGCTAATATTATAATGAGGAAGGTTTACTTGTTGGGTTGTAAGAATTTAACATAACCCATAATCTCTCTCCAATATTTAAAATTCCCGTGTCACGATGTTTGTAACAAAACTCCTTCGAAACGGTTTGCCCGATTCTTATGAAATTTTGAATGTTTATTCAGTGGCCTGAGAATAGGATGTAAACTAATAAAAACTAAACTATAAATTAATTTTAAGGCGAACAAAGTTACAGAAAACAGCTGATTCCATATAAACCTTTTTCTTTCTATTGTCGCCTTATCGATTACGATAATAGAAATAGAATTTGTAATATGGCTAGGCCTGCAGGTTTTGAATTGACGTATATGAACCAACCTACCTATAATGTTAATCTTTACATGAGGTATTGGACTTTGGTAGGATATCAATTGGGAAATTTTGTACAGTCATGAGCAAAAATGTTTAACGATTACCTACAGTAAAATTACTTCTGCCAATATAAATGCCTCAATTCCTGTAGGTGTACTGTTGACACCACCAATGTTCGCAATTAGAAAAAAATACTCTTGGTATGTGAGTCTCATGAGAATTCTTACGACAGTGATTAAGACGTCGGCCTGGCGATCGAGAGGTTGTGAGTTCGATCCCCATTCATTGCATTATTGACGTGAACCGACTTCAGATTCAAGCATATTTTAACTTAGTTGGAGCAAGACAAGACAACAAGACTTCTAAGCGTTAAACTTGGCAAAACATAATCTCGAGTAGTTATTTCAAAACCAAGGGTTGGGGAATAATCTAAACACATAGTTAGTAATTTTATTTGCATTGCCATCTTTTATATTTTTGGCACTGGTTTTTAATGTGCTGGTAACATTATGGCTAGTAGAATCTTCTCTGTGACATATAATTTGACTCTTGGGTAAAATTGTAAAACCCTTTGTTGGAAATAAATACAGTTTACTAACTGCATATAATCTACAAGCATTTTAATAAACACCAAGCTTACATCTTAGCCTCTAACCTTCCTACTGCTAACTAAAGCAGGAAATATCTACAAATGACAGCCAGGTCCAAGAGCTTAATGTGCTTTAAGCCACAAAGGAGTCTTGATATGTACCTAATGAATTATCATCCACCGACCGACCTCGGCCAAACAAGCTTAACCTTCAATCAAACCGTGAGGCTGTTATCATTTTTATTAACCACAATTTCTCTCACGTTGACTGCCAACTACCAGACACAATAGAAATTCAATTGTTCGCGGTCAACGTGTGACCGACGCGGCATACAAAGACTTAATAGCCCAAAGAGGTTCAAATAAAATAACATAGGTCAGTTTGTATTTAAAATAAGGTAAACTATTTAGTGAGTTATCTCGGTACCTAATCTTCCGTCCAAGGTTTTGGTAGATAAAAAAATAATTGTCATTCAAAGATTAACACTAATACTTGTTGGATTTCCCAAATAAAATTGTCTTTTCGTATCTTTGGGAAAAGCCTAATTGAATTATCAAATGATCTGGTACCTAAACTGTATGAATGAGGTAGATTAGGTACACGAAAAGGATTCCCACGGCGGCGTTTTAATTAATTTTCAAGTCATCTGCTTTGCCTGAGTTTAACCGTGTTTTACATGAAGCGATTGCCTGTCTGACGTCCACAAACCAGTTCCTGGGTACCACGATACCCCTGGTTTAACTGGTGGTACAGACGCCAGCACGTCAAGTTACCCCAATGCGTCAAATTTCTTCGATCGTTTTTCAACTTTATGGCAAACAGAATAAGGTTCATATTCAATTGGGAAAATTTGACACATTGGGGTAACTTGATGTGCTGCTGACTGTACTTTCAGGCTTCTGACTACTTACTCGTATCGACTGTCAAAGATTTACAAATGACAGCGGGGACCAACGACGGTGTTTTCCGAGGCACGGAGGAGTTTTCATAAGTAATTACTGGTCACCCATCCACGTACCAAAGTCAAAGTCAAAGTCAAAGTCAAATCATTTATTTCAATTAGGCCTGAAAACAGGCACTTTTGAACGTTATACTTACAAATAAATTAAATTAATATGATTCTAGTTGCACATTCCAAAAGGTAGTTTTGTATGGAAAAGAATGTGCAAGAAACTCCATACTTACTCTTTTAATATAGATTTTACAATATTTGTATACATAATCAGATTATATGTGAGGACAATGTACCATGAGAAAAAAAAACAGCTATCCTGAGATAGGTGATATAAAATAAGCAACGCGGCTGGTAATTGCATGAGCGTATTGAAAGATACATGGTGCTCACATATTTACATAATATTTAATCCAAAGTTGATTATTAAAAAAAAAGTAATAATCATGAAGTTAATACTTAAAATAAAAATAAAAATAAAACAAAAATCAAATTACAATGTGTGATGTAGAAAAAAAGCAAACATTCCTGTCCAGACATTAAGTTGTCCTATGGAGCAGGACCAGCATGTTCCCAAGCATTTTTATCTTCAATATAATCCATTAATGTATAATAAGCCTGTTTGCAAAGTGTTTTTTTAACATAAGTTTTAAAGTTTCTTTGATTTAGTTTTAATATATCATTAGGTATTTTGTTGTAGCATTTAACGCAGTACCCCATAAAAGATGATTGTACTTTGGCTATTCTGAAAGCTGGTTGAGCTATTTTATCTTACCGAGGGCGTCGACCCGAATGGCAGTTATTATTTAGCCACAAGCTACTTTTCTTAGCTTAATTTTCAAATATTATACATATGTCGTGGAAAACGATATTCTTGAATAATAAGTTGTGAAGTTGATTAACTTAGTACAGAGTCTATGGTGACCAGCGTGACGTTACTTGTCATTTGAAAATGGCGCGAATGTGTTTTCGGTAATGTCACGTGGACAGAGTCGTGCTGGTGCGTGGGAGCTGGGCAGAGCTCAATTTGATTTGAGACACCGACGAAGACACACATCCAGCACGAAACTGTCAGTTACCTAGATTTGAGTTGTTTTGTGGTTAAGATTGTTAAGTGAGGTTATTACTGCAATGAAGATTGCTATTCTACGTTATGAACTCTGTACCACGAAACCCCCATCGGTGTCAGCTCATCGCTCAGCCATCGCTGGCCCCGACATCAGAAGTGGAATAAAGAACTTATTGCTTCCAACTGGCGAGCTTCACCGAGATGTGATGAGATCTTCGTCGTGATGCACCAGAAGAACAAGATGCAGTGATTGAAGTCTGCTTGCTACATCGGGCTCCATCAAGAGAGTATGCGAGGTGCAAGATGCAAGGCTCCTGCAGCGCGGGTTGGCAGAGCGGCGGCGCGCGGGCGGCAGCGCGGCGGTGCAGCGTGGCGCAACTACAGATGTGCAGTTGTGCACGAAATAACTGGTATTTTCTGGTAGTAACAACAATCCGGTGAGTCGTGTAATTTTTGTTTTGATTTGGGTAGGTACCGGATGTTGTCTTGCTAAGTTGTACTATAGTCGCAATTTTAGAGGTCAATGCGAACGTTTGTGTAAAGGGCATACCTAGGTAGTACCTAGTAGTACATACCTACAAACATAGACCTAGTACCGAACGAATTATTTACGAAGTTATAAATAGTAGCAATAGTTTATTTAACATGCGGGTAGCGCGTACAATAAGATAATTAATCATTTCAAATAGGTGTGTGATGGTAATGATCGTTCGAGAAATGTTTTAAGGAGGGTATCCCAATCAACAAAATGTTTGTTGGTTATTTCGAAACAAAAATGTGTGGTGGATTATGGGTGTTTACCCAATCAGTTCTTTGTGTTAAAAGTGTCGATACCGCGGGTATGTACAGAGATCCTATGATTACTTTACGTTATGAATATTGCCATAATTTTAATTAGGTAATGGTTTGTCGTGCAGGGGTTGAGTACCCCTTGTGAATTGAGAATTACGACTTCAAACTCAAACCTTATCGTCTATAGGCAAGCTTAAAAACCCAGCCTAGACAAAAGGCAATAAGTAGTGTCAAAGGTCAAAGGTCCAGGAACTATTGGATGCTTACGGCATGCGTCCGTGTCAGTCCCCTATTAAGAAAGCTATTCTTTTAACAAAGCATCTAATAGATAGGCTACTTGAAGTTAAATTAGCAAAGGGCTATTTTAATGCGTTAAATTGACAATAATGCGATCGAGATATTGTTTAGCGTTTTGTCTGGGGTCTGTTTACGTAGCAATGTTTTGTTACGTTGTTAAACAACAGCGATCGAAGTTGTGACATTTAAAACTCAGTAAGTAAATAGACCGAACCGAACCGAGAAAAAGGCTTCAAAACCTTAACCTTAACCTCTGACGTCAACCTTACAGACTAAGTCGGACGAAAGGAAAGTAGTGTGATAGGTACTGTTATTTGCCCTAGTTAATCCCTGTTTCTAAAACCTGCTATTTTAGCAAGGATTTAAAGGCTGCTGGGTGTATAATAAACGCCGACTAAAGCCGGATTTTCCTTGAACATTTCGAAGTGTTCATTTGTGAAGCGTTATGTAAAGTTTCTAGGCTATGATATCACAGCTAAGGTGAGCTGAAGCTTAGTTAAACTGCCTTTCTTGAAAACATCCACCATGTTAGGCGGTTCATAGGTTTTTCGTATAGGTTTTCGTTTTTTTAATTTACCCTCACTGTTTTTATTGATGACTAGGTAGTAAACAATTTGGTCCATTTATTTGGAAATTGGGACACTGACAGATAATTTAATTATTATAATTTAATAATTTAAATTTCAATTTTACCGACTATACCTGGTTGATTATTTTCTTATTATGAACTCTCAATTTAAATGAGATTGAAATTCAAACTGATGCAAGAGCGGCGTTATTCCCTTTATTTTGTAAATCGTATGGAAACCTTGTTGATATCACCACGGTATCAGAAAGCTGGTTGTTAGCCTAAATTTAAATTGAGCAAAGATAAAAATCGGTTTGACCACAATATTAGGACCAGGTTTTTAAATTAGCTTAATGATTGTGTTTTAATTAAAAATGAGGACAGAAGTCAAACTAAATTAGATTCAAGTATGAATGCCCCGATCACCAAGTTCCTTGAGAATTGAATGACATGACATGACAGTGGTAGTGAAACCACATCTGGTTAAGAATAGCTTGTATACTCGTACTCGAAGCTTCGGACCGCACCTCATGAGTAACATGTGGCGATGGGTCTATAAGGAATCGTTGGTGCGATGTCTGTCTGTGTTGGCGCACAGATTTTAATGAGTTGAGTATGCATTGTTTATAAATGATGATAAACAGTAACAGAACTGTTAGAATGACTGTGTTGTAACTTATTGGTCGGACCTTTTCTAATGACTAGGTAATGTAGTGCGCAGTGCAGTTATTAGTAGTGTAGTTATTAGCAGAGTTCAATACTGTGCTTAGACATGTGAAGTACCAATAGGTTATTATCTCGTTAATTTAATGACACAAAATCATTTGAATAAACTTAAATGTTTCGATGTTTCACCGACTAGGCGACTGTCCAAGATAGTCGTGAGCGTCTATTAACTGAATTACAATCGCGATTAATGGGTGGTTTACCATTCACTCTCGTAACTTACAAAAGTTCCAACTCGTACTCGTGTTGTTTATCGCTGTCCTTACCAACTCGATCTTCGCGAAGTAGAGATAGTATCGTACGACTATCCGACAGAGTAGTTCCCGCTTTTCTAACCTGTTTCTTCTTCTCGAAAAGCGTGATGGTTTCGTGTGTCTGTCCGTAGATGATTGACAGTCAAATTTAGATAGTAGGTACTTAGGGTAAATTCCCACTACCGTGTAAAGAGATCAAACTTCTTAGGTCAATGGTAATGAAAAACGTTTCTCTAAGTTCCGTTTTGATAGTACCTACTAAAATGAAACTTAAGTGTTAGTAACTTGGTTTTTCATTAACTAGTCAATTACCGCAATCCAGACACAATTAAATTACTATTGTTTGCGGACACCGGTGTCCACGCGGAGCCTAATGAGTTAAAAATGAAAAGCCTTGCTTAACTAAGCTTGACCCGAAGTGAAGGTTCTTTTAAACGCTTGCGGGCGACCAGTATGTTGTAAAGTCAAGTCGTAAGATGCCAACCTGTGAAGTTCAAACGAGTTAGAAGAAGAAAACAATGTTTCTGAGGACAAAAGAACCTCAACAGACCTATGATACGCTTGTTGGCTTTCCGGTAAATCCGCATCCATAAGATGCAATCGCAACTGCATACGTTGTCGTTCAGGGCGTGATGAGCGGCTTGTGGTCTAGCGGGGACCTGGGCCTTGAAAGAGACTATTTTGTACGGTCATGTAATGACTTGAGGGTCGCGGACTCTGAGGTGATAACGATATGGGTGGCAGTACCGAATTGTCAATAGCTATGGCAGGGCCATGAGTAGTGTGTTTATTTTTGAAATTTGATAATTATGAACTTTCCGTGTTTAATTCTAAAAATGGCTTAGTTAAAGTTCGTTTAGTTATTGTGAGTACCTACTGAGTAGTCATTACTAGGTAATGATTTCTGTAAAGTTTTGGAATACATTTCATCTTACTTAACGTATACTCTATGGATTAAGTGTGAGGGTTTGGTGACCGATCCAGTTGCGCCGGAGCATGTAAGAGGTGCGCGTGGTCTGCTTTTTATGCGCAGGATATCCTTTCCGAGGGGTAGCACTTACGAGGCTGAGATGGTTAGCTTCTGGGGTTGGATCACAAGCCGATGGCCTGTGTGGCAATGATTAGCCTGTGTGGCAATGACTAGCCTGTGTGGCAATGACTAGCCTGTGTGGCAATGACTAGCCTGTGTGGTAATGACTAGCCTGTGTGGCAATGACTTGCCTGTGTGGCAATGACTTGCCTGTGTGGCAATGACTTGCCTGTGTGGCAATGACTTGCCTGTGTGGCAATGACTTGCCTGTGTGGCAATGACTTGCCTGTGTGGCAATGACTTGCCTGTGTGGCAATGACTTGCCTGTGTGGCAATGACTTGCCTGTGTGGCAATGACTTGCCTGTGTGGCAACGACAAGCCTGTGTGGCACCTGTGAGTACCTATGTGTGGCACTCGTGAGCCTGTGTGGTACCTGTTAGCTTTAGCCTGTGTGGTATGTGAAAGTCTATGTAATACCTACTATGTCGTGCATTTGCATAGCACTATCTTAGTACACTTTCAGTTCTAGTAATGCTATCGGTCTTAGTGACGATTCATTCTGCCTGGATTTGTTTCGATTAGAGGTGTCAAGGTTTGACATACACCCTTGAAAAGTTAGTTGTGGTCAGAATGACCGAGTTTTGAAGAATGTGAAAAATGCGTGCGTGCGTGTGTTTTGAAGTATGTGACCAATACGAACGTGCGTGCGTATACGTGTGTTCTGTGTGTGTGTGTGTGTTTATTTGTTTCACAAATATTGAAGAAAGTAGACACGAGGACGTGTGATGGTCATGATGGCCGTGTCGTGGAAAACGATATTCTTGAATAATAAGTTGTGAAGTTGATTAACTTAGTACAGAGTCTATGGTGACCAGCGTGACGTTACTTGTCATTTGAAAATGGCGCGAATGTGTTTTCGGTAATGTCACGTGGACAGAGTCGTGCTGGTGCGTGGGAGCTGGGCAGAGCTCAATTTGATTTGAGACACCGACGAAGACACACATCCAGCACGAAACTGTCAGTTACCTAGATTTGAGTTGTTTTGTGGTTAAGATTGTTAAGTGAGGTTATTACTGCAATGAAGATTGCTATTCTACGTTATGAACTCTGTACCACGAAACCCCCATCGGTGTCAGCTCATCGCTCAGCCATCGCTGGCCCCGACACATATATTATTATATACTTCAGCGTCAGGCAGGATCTCAGCATCTGTCTGGCATTACTGCTGAAATGAACCTTTTGGCGCAGCCGTGAGACATGCCATTTTTTGTCTCTTTTTTGTGTTATTGTGTTTTTACTGTGCGTATATCCAGCTGTTGCCAATAAATGTATTTTCTTTCTTTCTTTCTTTCTTTCTTCCTTTCTTTCTTTCTTTCTTTCTTTCTTTCTTTCTTTCCTCCTTTCTTTCTTTCATTCTTCCTTCCTTCCTTCCTTCCTTCCTTTCTTCCTTTTTTTCTTTCTTTCTTTCTTTCTTTCTTTCTTTCTTTCTTACTTTCTTACTTAACCTACGTCGAGCTTCAGCGATGTGCCTGGAGGTTGAATGTTGCCTGCACCACGAATCCTGGTGGAAAACACAGTAGGGCTGGGTATTGCGTATCTTCGTAGACAGTGTTCAACGATTAACTGTCAAACAGCTAGTTAGGTATTTATAAGTCATGCGCACTCGCAGAGATGTGAAGAAGCGTACCGTACCCCGTCTGATGGTCACCGTAACTAGTCCGCTTAAAGTGCAATACAATTTTTTTGTAAATTCTTAGTTGTTATCATAGTTCGGTGTGCGGTGTGGAAGCCAGTTATTCTTTGGCAATGAAAAGATAGCCTTTTGTAGTACTGAGCTGTCTGTTCGATTCTCGTGAAATAAGCAACCAAATCCTTATGGGGGTGTATCTCAAACTTTCCTTACAACGCATCCCTGGTGGAAACGCACCTGAGATTTTTATGTTCTAACTTCACACTCATTACGACGTTAAAAAACTCCGCAGATGTTTTCCATGAGATTTTTAACGGCGTATGGTCGTATGTGGACTCTTTAATTTAGTTTTTTTTAAAGGAATACGTTCTTGCATTTATAATGAACTACTATGTACAAGTCAACCAAAGAGGTACAAAATAACAATAAAAAATGTATGAGGAACCCTTAAATATAATCTACACAATTAGGTAAGAAGCACGCGTTAAAAGCGTGATACCTACAAGTCAATAATTATTGTCTTTACCTACTTATCTGCAGTAATTTAACCTAAAGGATAAAAGAGATAGATTAAGGGGCTAATGACTGTGTAATAGCTGCTGCTGATCTTTAAGCAATAAGCCACGTTTGAGGAGGTCGGTCCGTGGATGGTGACCATAGAATACATGTCCTTGGAAATCAGTTCAGACCACAGCTGTTCATTGAAGATCTTTGTCAGTCGTGACGACTAAACACCTTACACCAAATACAGTTGCGTTACCCAGTAACTGGGCAATGAACCTGTGGAGGTCAGACAGATTAGCAGTCGCTACGTGTATAGTACTGGTATTCATTTGCATCTGGTTACACCAGTGTAACTTTGTTAGAGTTAGCTTCCAGAAGCTAACTCTAACAAAGTTGAGGAAAGGCTAGGCAGATGGTGGGACAATATAGGTATTTATATATACATAAGATAGATAAATTACTCTTTATTTGACTACACACTACACTATACCTCATTACTAAAGAATGAGACGATCAAAAACCTGGATAAGATGAGACCAAACAAACAACAATCAGGTGTACTATGTCAGTTAAAATGAGTAATTGTTTTCGGTTCGTCTGTTAGACTCAATATTAATTGATTATTGACCCTAGTAATGGACTAACCATGGGACTACACACAACCAAAGTCGATTTTGATTGATCCAATAATTTTGATGGATCACATAATTCTGATGGATCCCATAATTCTGATGGAATCCATAATTCTGATGGATCCCATAATTCTGATGGATTCCATAATTCTGATGGATCCCATAATTCTATGCAGACCAGAACCACTATATTCACTAACACTATCGCAAACGACACCTAATGGACATTATAACGATGCCATAACTAATTACAGTGTTGTACAATAATATAATTAATATTTAGTGTGCGTGACATCCACTAATTGGCTTCTTGCGGTTAGCGGCTATTTTTGGAGTCCTACATTTGAACAATTTGGCGATAAAGCATTGTTATTCTAAAACAGATTAAAAATCAATGTTTGGTTAATACGATATACCTAATAGGTAATATATTATTAGTATTAGTAGACCTTAATTCAGATATGGATCATATTCCAGAAGAGTTGCGGATATTGTATTTCTCACAATACACTCACACCACACTTTCCTACGAAACACACACGTGATAACATTAATATTTTAGTTTGGGGTGGTGGGATCTACCTCCTAGTGGTCCACCCCGGGCAACGGCACCGCGCATCTACGCGATGGTGACGGCTAAAGATCCCTTACAGCGGTGGTAGGCTCCGGCCGCCTGGCGCGCGACCACCCTCCCGCCGGAGTCCGGCGCCAAACAGCTTGTCTGTGTTCCGTCGGTGTGCGGGAGTGCCAGTGCCATTGGGGGTTGGAGATGGTCAGTTGCGCGACCTAGGACCGGTCTGGGTCTCTATGTAACTCCGTACTGGGTGACTCATACTGGAGGGTAGCGGGATCCGAGGCACGGTCTCTGCCGTTGGCCGACCGCAGTTAGTAGGGGGCCCAAGTACTTCGCCAGCCACGTGGGAAAGGCTGCCCCGCCAACTCGCGAAAAATCCCGAAATGCTCCACTGTGCCAGTTGGCGACTGGGTGGGAGGACCCAGTGGCCATTTCGGGGGGGTTCGGGCGTCCCCGCAGTCTCCAAATGAGTCTCCCTCTGGTCGGACGACCAAGAGAGTCCCGTTGGGTGACCAGGCCGCGTCTCGACCATCCTTCTGTTCCCCCAAGAAAATACTCCCACACACTATGAAGAAGCTTAAAAGAAAATCGGTTTTAAAGCGGCGGCACTTCCTCCCACTTAAAGTGCATCTCACCAATATCAGAGGTTTGCACTCAAATCTCGATTCGGTCCACCACCATCTCGAGACCGAGAAGCCGCACCTGCTCTTTTTAACGGAGACGCAAATTGCAACTCCGTCGGACGTGGCGTACCTCAACTACCCAGGTTACTCGCTTGAACACAAGTTCGCAAAACGGGCTGGGGTCTGTTTGTACGTCCGCGACGATATATGCTTTCGGCGTCTCCGTTGCTTCGAAGATTCCGGGTTATCTACAATCTGGATACTGGTTGATACCGGGGTGGAGAAATCACTCTACGTCGGTGTCTACCGGTCGCACAGTGGTGACCAGGAGACAACCAGGCTCTTTGAGCACCTTATGGTGAAGGCGGATTATGCCCAGCAACGGTACCCAACGGCGGAGCTTCTCTTTCTGGGGGACTTTAATGCCCACCACGAGGAGTGGTTGTTCCCGTTCCGGAAAACTGACCATGCTGGGAGAGAGGCGCGCAAATTTGCATTATCGCTAGATCTCACCCAGCTGGTGAATGAAGCGACCCGGGTACCAGATGTTGACGGACACACAGCCAATTGCTTGGACTTGCTGCTGACTACCGACCCAGACAGGCACTCAGTATCGGTATCAGCCCCACTGGGAACATCCGACCACTGTCTAGTCAAGTCCGTGTCGCTCAGCTCTCCTCCAGATGATAGCCCTAGAGGCATGAGGCGAGTTTGGCGGTACGAGTCAGCAGACTGGGATGAGATGCGGCATTTTTTTGCATCCTTCCCATGGCATCCAGTGTGCTTTTCTTCGGGTGACCCCACTTGCTCAGCTGAAGCGGTTGCGGATGTGATACGGCAGGGAATGGAATACTACATTCCATTCTCCGATATACCGCTCGGTCACAAAGCCCGCCCTTGGTTTAATGCAGACTGCGCTCGTGCTGAGCACCAAATGCAGGCTGCATACCAGGCCTGGGTACGCACTCGTGACCGCAAAGTTCGAGCTCGACGGGTTCGCGCGAAGAAAAGAGCATTTAATTCTGCCGCTAAGTTCTGCAAGCGGGTAATCCGAAAGGCGCGTTTCGACCACGTCAGCCGTATAGGGACTAAGCTTGCGTCCTACCCCTCTGGTAGTAAACAGTTTTGGTCCCTGTCCAAATCGGTCGAAACCAACTTCTGTCGGTCGTCATTACCTCCCCTGCTCAAACCGGATGGGTCGCTAGCTCACTCCGCCACCGAGAAGGCAAACCTATTTGCATCTCTATTTGCGAGCAATTCACGTCTTGATACTGAGTCAAAACAGCCACCAATGATTCCTCACTGTGGTTCTTCGATGCCGGAGATCACAATACACATGAAAGAGGTTCGTAGAGTACTTTGTAGCCTGGACGTGAATAAGGCTAGTGGTCCTGACGGCATACCAGCAAGAGTCTTGAGGAACTGTGCGCCTGAGTTGTCCTCTGTGTTGACACGCTTGTACCGCCTCTCTCTTAAAACGAAAACGGTGCCGAGCTCATGGAAGGTTGCCAATGTACAGCCCGTGCCCAAGAAGGGTAGTCGTGCCGACCCCGGTAATTATCGTCCAATCGCTATCACCTCCATACTTTGTAAAGTAATGGAAAGGGTTCTTAATGGGAAGCTGCTGGCGTACCTAGAAGCAAACGACTTACTAAGCGACCGTCAGTATGGTTTTCGCCGGGGACGGTCAACTGGTGATCTTCTAGTGTATGCTACGCACTGCTGGGGCCAGGCCATCGAGAAACACGGCGAAGCTCTTGCCGTGTCGTTGGATATCTCGAAGGCCTTCGACAGGGTATGGCATGCTAGTCTGCTGGGCAAACTTCCTGCATACGGCATTCCCATTGACTTTTGCTGCTGGATATCTGATTTCCTGAGAGAACGGTCGATCCGAGTTGTCATAGATGGCTGCTCCTCTGACCTTTTTGGTATTGACGCCGGAGTTCCTCAGGGGTCTGTTCTCTCCGCGACACTTTTCCTGCTACACATCAATGACCTCCTTGTTCCTGGTATTGTTGGGTATGCAGACGACAGCACTGTCATGGAGAGTTACACATGTAGCGCAAGAGCCAGTGGTGATGAATTTCGGTCTTTGAGAGAGGCCATGGTAGAGCGAACGAATTCAACCTTAAGTCTTGTCTCCAAGTGGGGTGACGAAAATCTGGTTGTTTTCAACGCCACTAAAACACAAGTGTGCCTGTTCACCGCCAAAAGGAGCCCCTTCAATCTGGCTCCTACTTTCCGAGGTGCATCTGTACCAGTTACCGACGGCCTCGAGCTTCTTGGCACGAAGTTAAGTGCAAATCTTAACTTTGGTGCCTACATTGAGTCGAAAGCTCAAACTGCGGCAAAAAAGCTGGGCATCCTAAATAAAGTTAAGCGGTACTTCAAAGCTGACCAGCTTTTAGTTCTTTATAAAGCTCAAGTCCGGTCCAGCATGGAGTATTGCTGTCACCTTTGGGATGGCTCAGCCAAATACCAACTAGCCACACTCGACTCAGTAGAGCGCAGAGCCAAGAGGCTCATTGGTGACGAAAAGCTGGTGGGTACCAAGCTTCATACCCTGGCCCACCGCCGCAAAGTTGCATGTCTGTCGGTCTTTTACAGACTGTATTTCGGTGAGTGTGCTCTTGAGCTCCACGAGCTCATTCCACCATCTCCTTTCCTCCATCGGGAATCCAGACGTACTGCAGGTTATCACCCATTCCTTGTAGATGTTCCACACATTCGCACGAGGCGCTTTGCCTGTTCCTTCATTGTGCGCACAGCCAAGGAGTGGAATTCCCTGCCTGCATCAGTGTTCCCGAGTTCATATGACCCCAATCTGTTTAAGTCGCGAGTTAATAGGCTTCTTATGGGTAAGCTCGTTCCATCGTCGACCTCATCTCTGACCGCAGGTCAGGATTGAGGTCAAGAGTAGACCCATTATATATATAAAAAAAAAAAAAAAAAAAAAGTTTATTTTTAACCGACTTTAAAAAAAGGAGGAGGTTCTCAATTCGACTGAATGTTTATTTTTTTTGTGTGTTTGTTACGCGATTACTCCGCCATTTATGGACCGGTTTTCAAAGTTCTTTTTTATTGATAGGGTATCTACTCTACCAGATTGGTTCCATTTTTATAAAAACCCCGATCTGATAATGGGATCCTGGAGGAATTTAGGGAAGTCCTCAAATAATTTAGGTGCACACGTAACGATTTTTGCATTTTTAGTAACAAATCAAGCATGTTCATTTGGAAAGTATAATTTGATGATGGAAAACTGATGAAGAAGACAGGCAACGGAACTCTTCAACGCATAACAGAAAATTATTCGCGATTGCTGAAGTCAGTTGTCTATGCAGAGGTTTTATATTTCCATAACATAACATTACGCCTGTCTATATTAAAAGGGGCCCGGCAGAGATGTGCAGATTAATGTTTAGAAAGAACTCTATAACAATTGTTAACCGATTTCAATGATTCTTTCAAGTTTTGAAAGACTTTCTTTACATACGAAGAAACTAAAAATTGCACAATATACCTAAACTTTTTACAAAAAAAAACAGCCGACTTTTTTTAAAAACACTAACAGGTGAAAATAACTCCAGTTTCTGGAAGTCGGTGGCCAATAATGAATAAAACAAAACCACCAAAGCCACAGACATCCGAAACTGGAGTTATTTTTCACCTGTTAGTGTTTTTTTAAGAAGTCGGTTGTTATTTTTTGCAAAAAAGATTTTTGGTGATTTACTACTTGAAGTTCTCTTTTTAAAATTTTACTAATACTTTACTTCCGACTTCGTCTGCATGCAATTCGTACTTTCGTACCCTCTTTAAGTTTTGAAAATAAAACATAGCCGACACTCACAAGTAAAGTAGCTGTGTATTGGTAATAAAATTAAAAAATCGGTATTGTCGCTTTTCACAGACAAATAACAGGCTATAATTGTTCCTCCTTCCTTCCTTCTTTCCCACACGAGGGAAAAACTCAGATGATCAAAACAATCAATTATCGAATATTTGGAATAGAGTTAGTTCGAGCCAAGTTGATAGCAGTTTAATGACAAATTAATGGTTATTTCTATGAAGAAAATCGTTTGTTTTGATCGTGCGGTGCGGCGATGTGATCCCAGTCACGTACGCAGACCCAATTAGTGCTAAGAACAGAAGACAGCAGAAGATTCATCAGCTTTTCTGACACACTGATAAATACACACTTACCTTCTAAGTATTGAAGAGCTGTTTTTCTCATTCTCTTCAATGTTTCCTGGGATTGAGAGAAGGCCATGCTTAACCAAACTCGAGCATGAGTTGGATCAATCAGTTTCAGCTAAATGGTTACTCATCTATTGGTACGTCGTGTTTGTGAACGGGCGCCAAGTCAGTTACTTATCATTGACTAACATACTTGGCTTAAATTTAAATTATTGGCCATTCAGAATAACTTACAAACGCACCTAACACAGGTATGGTATATTTATACAAGTAAATGTCTTATAGTGCTAGATATTGAACCCTACACAGTCATGCATGACTACTGGGGGTTGAGTCTGCTATTGCAATCGTGTCTCAATGACCGGTCAATGATCGATTTTTGACGTATAACGTCAAACTTATGTCACATTTCCCATACAAAAACTGTCAAAGTTGTCAAATGATCAATGACTGGTTGTTGAGACACGATTGCAATAGCAGACTCGAGCCCCAGGAGTATCTTAAGAGGGAAGCCGATAAAAAAAACTTAGTATTCGTATCACTATTTGTTGTCTCTCTTGAAGTCATCATTCTACCTACCATCTACATGCCTTTGGTGTATATACCGATAGTATATTTGGCAGTGCTAGAGTCCGGCTGTCATTATTCAAAAGCGGTAGAGTTGCTCTGCCGAACCTCCAAAGGGAATCCGTTAGGAATCAAGTTGTATGGACACTTCACTTATATACATACTTGTATATCTGTACATAAATATCATCTATAATCCTCAGAAAATGTTTCTTTTGTCCGCTTATACCAACATTCCTGTATTTTCCAGAGAGCTAGGCAAAGATAATTATGCCTATAGTAAACGGGAATAAAAATAAATAAATAATAAATAAATATTCCACAACTATTCACACAACGCCATTTAGTCCCAAGTTAAGCTGATAAACATACTTACTTATATATTTCTAAATACATACATATTATAGATAAATTACACCCAGACACAGAACAAATTAATGATCGTGCTCATCACACAAACATTTGTCCTAGGCGGGAATCGAACCCACGACCTCCGGCATAGCAGTCAGGGTCACTAACTACTAGACCAACAGGCCAGTCAATAAAAATCGGGATTAAATCCTGTCTTCGTGTTGGTGTACAGACAAATTCTAGTAACTTCTGCCCAATGCCTGTTTAATGTCAATATTAGTAGGTAGTTCTAATAGTTAATTAACGATGTATTAATTGGCGTCAATGTTGACAACGTCGGGGGACGAAAACGCACCACAAAATTTTGGAACCTGATCAAGAATATTGTGCACATAAAGGATTGCGAGATTAAAGCATAATTAAAGGTTTTAATTATGAAGAAGAAATGCAGATTGTTAAAACAGTCGAATTTGCAGCTACCCCTAGTATTTATACATACATTAACTCACGCCTTTTGCCATTGCGGGTAGATAGAAACGCAGACTTGACGTATTGACACGCACGCCGGTTGCGAGTAGGTACTAACTGCTCACCTAACCGTTCTGAAGAAGATCGCCAATAAGGTCACTGTATGTATATCCTTCTAAATTCCTAGCCATACCTATTTTGTTAGTCGCCTTCAATCATTCTATCATCGTAACCCAACCCATTAAGCATATTCTCTTCGAATATTCGATTTTCGACACTAAGTAGGTATAATACATCTTCTTTTAATCCACATCGTTGGTTTATCACATGATTACTCAATCTATCATACATATCTACTTCTTTTATATATTACAGTATTATTTTTTAAAGAAAGAAAAAAGCATTTGTTTGAAAACACAGGCACACGATAGTAAATAAAAATACAAAAGAAAAGAAATAAACTAAAACAAAAGGAACAAAGATAAGAATAATGTGCCCTGCGGCTGCACCAAATAGGTTTTTTCAGCAAAAATGCCAGACAACTAGTGCCTGACGCTAATTTTCAACTGGATCTGATGTTGTGAGGCGTCACAGACGTATAGCAGAGTGATAAGTATGCATGGGCCCGTGAGTGTGTTGTGTGTGTGTTATAAATTTTAATACGAGTACTGCATACTTAAATATATGTGTGTAAAAATACGTACTTGTTTAGTTACGTTTACACGAGTTAGCTCGCCCGTCCCTCGATATTGTCTCAAAACAGCTGAAGTAAAACAAACTTGGATAAGTAATTACAGTTTTCGTATAAACAGACTTACACGTGGAAGTGTTGAATTAATAGTGCCGTATCATCATGTCCTGTGTGGTGTGTCGTAATTATAGGCGGAGCGGGAACATAAGCGGTAGCGGGGTCACAAGACGAGCGGATTGGCATCCGCAGCGGAGAGACAGTCAAGGCCGCCGGGTGACAAACGTCATTCAACACGCCCAACGCCATTCACCCTTGATTTATTTATTTATTTAAGGTTTAGCAACAGTTGTTACAAATACTATACATATCGGAACATACAAGTAATTGTATTACAGCAATTACATGCAAACAACACATGCAAAATGCTCCTTCAAACTGTTTCAGGTTTAAAGTCTACACAACATAACCTACATACACACACATAGGTACGTACATAAACTCACGCCTTTTCCGCATGGTGGTAGGCAGAAACTACAGAACGTCATCTGCTTCGATTCTTGCATATCTACTTCTTTTGACTCGTTTATTTATACATGTAGGACATAGCCTATTTCCACATTATCATGACAAAAAAAATATCTGCTTGGATACGCAGATGACGCTGGTTACTGGCTGAGCGTTATTTGCGAGCAAAATTAAAGTTTTAGTATTATTTGTCATTTTTGGCATTTTCCATGACTGTTTTATTAGGTAGGTACTAAATAATAAATCGCATATACCAGTATGAGAACTAGCCAAATCAGACGTAGCAATGATATCCAAGTAATCCAATTTGTTATAAAATGTTTAATGATGTTATAAATAAATTTAAGGACTGACCAGCTGAACTTAGCACCCATTTAGATCTCACTTCTTTTGTCGTTGAAGTGAACAACCCAGGCATTTGTCATCTATGTATTATTGAATTAGGCTAGTCTGCAAGGCGACGATAAAACGGTAGCATTACGCATCCCGCTACACGCGGTCACACAGATCGCGGCCTTATGGAATCCATATACCTAGTGGATCCAGACATACAAAATTGACTAGACATTGTGTAAATGGATAATGTAAGCAGCTCTCAAAGGTGTTAATTATGCACTGCACACTTTTTATGATGTTAACATTAAAACTTTTCCAGAATATACTAAGTAATTACAAGTTTTAATGAGTCGTAGAATGTAACAGCTGTTTCCGGTAGAACACACCCAGTTTCGAAAGAAAAACATACCAATCTACGCAATATTAGTGCATACTAAGTGCTTTCATCAGCACTTCGTTGACGTTAAAAATTACATTAAGACAGTCCACCAAAACTTCCGCCTTTTACAACTTTCTGATGATTTTGCTGAAAACAAAAAGGGGCTCAACAAACTCCCCAGCAACACACCAATATGAATAAATAGAAGAACTTGAATCTATACCGAAGAAGGTAAAGAACAAAATACACCACCCGCCTTAGCAAAGTCCCAATCATAATCATGCTGTTTCTACCCTACATCATTCTACTACTCAAACAAAATGAGGTCACACTCCTGAGTACAGAGCTGATAAACTACTTACTGACTCATAAAGATCAGGACAGTAAACAATAATATTGTGAAACATCGCGCTATATGGCCACAAGCCAAGCAGTTCTCAAGCTGATGAGGATGTGCTCACTTAGGCCGCAATTGTTGGCTAGCACTCCTTGTAGGACATCCTTCGAGCTAGTTGGTGAGGTGGTGCTCAAACTTTGTGAATAGAATTTTAAGACATGTTCATTTCCATTTAAAGATATTTATTTATTATTATATTGATATATTGTGCTCATATATTTACAAAGTATTATATGTTATATATTATGTCTTTGACAGCTTTCCATAAACAACCTATCTAGAAAATTTACAACACCTATTTTGAAGAGCACGTGTAATGTTTTCATTGATTACCATAACGCATGTATTCATTAAAAACATTCTATTGTCGATACATATGTTAGTTATATGGTATCTTTATGTACACATGTCGGGGCTAACAACACCCGCGAAATCGTAGCACGTGTAAACTATGTTTATTTACACCTTCAGCCTTCGTTTTAGTGTATTTAATTTAAATCAATATGTTTCAAATTCTACAATAGCTTTTTATTCATTCAAATTCTCGAATAATTATCATAAACTTCACCAATATTTAATTCTTTGAACAATCGAGTGTTTTTCGTAAATAATTTAGATTGTTTTTACAGTTTTGTATATTTTAAGTCCTTCAATCTAAATATTATAAAAAAACAACCGACTTCTTAAAAAAAAACTAACAGGTGAAAAATAACTCCAGTTTCGGAAGTCTGTGGCTTTGGTGGTTTTGTTTTGTTCATTATTGGCGACCGACTTCCGAAACTGAAGTTATTATTCACCTGTTAGTTTTTTTTAAGAAGTCGGTTGTTTTTTTTTGTAAAAAAGTTTTTATTTTTTAATTTTTAGTTTCTTTTTATGTAAAGAAAGTCTTTCAAAACTTGAAAGAATCATTGAAATTGGATAACAATTGCTAAAGAAGTTGTATCTCTAAACATTAATCTGTACATCTCTGCCGGCCCCTCTTAAAATAGAATGGCGTAATGTTATGTTGTGGAAATACAAAAGCTCAGCATAGACATCTGACTATAGCAATCGCGAATAATTTGCTGTTATGCGTTGAAGAGTTCCGTTGCCTGTCTTCTTCATCAGTTTTTCTTCACCAAATGTTACTTTCTAAATGAAAATGCTTGATTTGTTACTAAAAATGTTGAAATCGGTGCTTGTGTGCCTATATTTTTTGAGGAGTTCCCCCGATTCCTCGAAGATCCCTCATCAGATATGAGTTTTGATACAAATGGGACCAATCTGTTAGTACCTATACCCTATCAAACAAAACAATAATTTTGAAAATCGGTCCGTATATGACGGAGTACTGAGGTAACAAACCCTAAAAAAAAAAAATATACAACCGAATTGAGAACCTTCTCCTTTTTTGAAGTCGATTAAAAAATATGAAATGACGTTTGTTAGTCTCAATGAAACTCGAAAACAGCTGGACCGATTTGGCTAATTTAGTTCTTGAAATATTCTTACACGTCTGAGAAAGATTTAAACGCTGAAAAAATATAGAAAAATTATGAGGAAATTACTAAAAATAACAATTTAAGTAGGTATCCATACAATCTGTTGCCACCTGTCAAACATTTGGAGTTCGTCCAGTCGTAGGCGCGGTACGGTATACTCCAAGAACATAATTTATTAACAGAGTATCGCGAATAATTTAAAAATACGAAAAGTTAAATAGTGTCACCGGCTCAACATATTTTTGTTTGTCAATTTATGTGTAGGTACGATTTGAAATTTATTTTGTTACTTAACTTAGAAAGAGGTTTAAAGCTGCGTAAACATGTCTAATATTGCGGAAATCAATTTACGACTGTCACAGATCAAAAAAATTTAGCCGGATTTAATATTTTCCAAGGCACAGAGGTTATTATCTAAGGAATGGTCAATTGGCCACCCATCCACGGACCAACCTGGTCAAACGTAGCTTAACCTTCAATCTACCCGTGAGGCTGATACTTTTTGACGTTCAAAAAGTGCTGATCCTCAGCCTTATTTGAACAAATTACTGTTGATTTGATTAATTATCCACAAGCTCCTCTAAATAAAAAGTAAATATAAAGCTAAGTAAAAAAATATTATTAGTTATTATTGTTTTGGGTCTATTAATGTTAAAAAAATCTCGTGTCACAGTGTTTTCACTCCATTGTTGACTGTGTCTCTGTCACCTCAGACCAAGACTAAAATCAAATACTAAAAATACCTAAAATAGGCCTGTGGACGGTGTATAAATATCAAAATATAAAGATTATAAAAATTATACACAAGTATTTTTTTTGCTTTTTCAAATTGATGAAAAACGAATTAGATTAAGCGCCTTGAATTTGAGGAGAGGGGGCTTGTTTTCTTATTCAGTACTAGCACTTTGCCCGCGACTTCGTTCGCGTAGCTTTCGAAAATGTAGTCCATGAGTATTACTCGATATATTGACGTCACGCAGTTTCACCCGCGTAGTTCCCGTTCCCGTGGGAATACGGGGATAAAAAGTAGACTATGTCATCCGGGAATAGTGTAGCTTTCCACCAGTACAATAATTTTTAAAATAGGATCATTAGCTCCGAAGATTACCCCCTACATACAAACTTACAAACATACAAACTTACAAACATACAAACTTACAAACAAACAAATTTCACCTCTTTATAATATTAGTATAGAAGTATAGATATAGATAAACTGTACAGGATAGTGACGTCATACGACATATTGTGTCGATGTATCGCCGTTACTTTTTGATTACGTGTAGAAAGAAAAAAATATGTGAGGAATATTTTCTAGTAATCAAGATAAGAGACTAAGAACTAAACTTTAGTCCACAAGCCTATTCTATCAAACCATTCCAAAAGGAGGTGTATTTCTTAAACTTTGAGACACTCTGTACAATAAATATGAAGGTATGTGACAACAATTTGTGTTCACGACGATGTGCGCCCGCGCACCGACCGGCTAACGTGTTAGGGGCGACACACATTTTGTAACACATATTCTTCTGGAAGCAAGCATAGTTAAGATTGATTAGTGGATGTCGCCGATAACAGTTGATTCGACATTGTTTTACTTGACATACTTAAAGATTAATGTAGGTAAAGTTTTTTCTTTATGAGTGTTTTTAATCGCATCATATCTACCTAATTATCAAACCATGATTGCACTAAAAACATTGATGGAAGTATTATTGCACTTAGGTACTTTGCAAAACATAACGCAGCAAGAAAATAAAATATTTTTCTTTTTTATAAGATAAACAAATGCAAGCAAAATTTATTACATATTTTTTGCACTCTTAATAGCATTGTAATCGGAATTCTGTAAAAGTATACGTAAACGCATTACAAAACAAGACACAATGCAATTTCGAAACACTATAATAGCTAATTAAAAATCATCAGTGTTCCCGAGTTCATATGACCCCAATATGTTTAAGTCGCGAGTTATTAGGCTTATTTTGGGTAAGCTCGTTCCATCGTCGACCTCATCTCAGACCGCAGGACAAGATTGAGGTCAAGAGTAGACCCATTTACCTATAATACAAAAAAAAAACTTAAGTTTTATATACGGTTCTGTTTTCACAAACATCAATGGCTTTTAAAACACAGATGTGGTATGTGCACACCTACAGGTAATGAATTTAAATTTAAACATTCAAATGTTACTTTTATTACTCTAATATCTCTTATTAGATACTTTATTGTGAATCAACTAGTTTATAGGTATATATAGAAGTTTAGCAGCTATTATTATATTATCTGACTTTCTTTGAAACTAGTGCTTGAATGATGCGAAGATGAATAATATAAGCTTAAATGTTTATTTATTTATTAAAACTTTATGCACAAGTAAAAAAAACTGTACAAAGGCGGACTTAATGCCTTAGGCATTTTCTACCAGTCTACCTTAAGGTGGTGCAGAGATGGAACAAGGTAGGTGTAACTGGGTAAAAATTAAGGACAAATAAGAGACACAAAAAAAAAATACTGAAACAAAATAAATACACAGATACATACATATAACTTAAACAAAATAAATACACAGATACATACATACTACAAATGTTCCAGATACCCAAACTCTAAAATCTCTGGTCTGTAAAAGTTAGGTACTCCATTGCACATACCATATCGACATAGGTACAACTGTGGTTAAGTATCTTTAGATCCAAGAAGATAGGCAGCAAACAGTTTCTAAGTAGGGTAAGTTCGCCTGTTCGCGTCCATCGCCCAATTCGCGTCCATTTTACGGATGCCTCTTTAAAAATCCTCGAAAATAAGTAAACTAACACACTAATCAAACGAAAAAAAATTACTGCTTATACCATAATATATACGAAGCACGCATACATGGACAAAAAGTCCTTACACCAAATCAATCCCGTTTAGAAAAAATAATTAGTCGCGGCTGTTCAACAAAGGAGCGCGTACGCGCGGGATTTTAGAAAAGGAATAGTGTGCAGCGACGCGTTCGATGGTAAGGTTTTTATTGTTTTATGTGAATTTTAGGATACATGACTGTTTCTAGACTTTTATAATGAAAAAAGGAAACATATGAATTATGAATTTACTTATGTTTTTTATATTTAACAGTTAAAATAAGGTGGACGCGAATTACTACATTGAATTTACAAAACTTCCACTTTGCGTCCGCAGTGGACGCAAACTATACCTACAGAGGCTAATAATAAACATATTTGCGTCCACTATTAATTTTCGTTAAATACAACAAGACAATTATTATTGTATTCAACGAAAATTAACAGTGGGCGCAACTTGTAAAAATATTTTTATTATGATCGTAATTTTTTTATTAAGATTATAATTCAAATATAATTTATAATTTAATATATTGTTTATAATTCTATTTTTAAATTAAATGAATAGTTTTTTTCTATTTAAGATGAGTTCTTCGGAGACAAGAGAGAAGAAAGAAAAGAAACTACCTATCATACACAGAAGACGATTTAAAGAAAGCGTTAAATGAAATTTGAGAAAGCAAAAATATGCTATTAATAAAGAATATGCTATTTCCAAGACCACAATATTAAAAATCAGTGGGTGGGGGTGGTGGTGGATCAGTGGGTGGGTGATCGATTTTTGACGAATAACGTCAAACTTATGACACATTTCCCATACAAAAACTGTCAAAGTTGTCAAATATTCGATCAATGACCGGTCATTGAGACACGATTGCTATAGCAGACTCGAGCCCCAGATGGAGTGAAGAAACCGGAACCAGAACCAGCGCTAGCAGTAGATGTCTTCAAATCTACCTACTTACTTACCTAATTTTAAGTCCAATCAATGTTGAGAAGAATAGTTTTTTTTTATTTTTAAAGTGTACTTATTTTTTATGATAATATTGATATTGTATAGTCAGGCTATTCAATATCAATATTATTATTAAAAAAAACACTTAAATAAATTGTTAAAGTACAATCTTTCTTTACAAATTCTTAAAAATATCACCCCTATATTCCTCTTCTAAGCTGGTGGACGCAAAATGGTCCACGGGTGGAAGCGATTTGGTTTTTTTGGACGCGAACTGGGTAAAACGCCTAATTTTGAAGTTTTTCTATTTAACAAAAAAACACAAGATGTTTCGAACAAAACTAGAAGTTAATCTTAAAATAGACTATAATAATTAACATATTAAATATTTTTTTCATAGAAATTAGTGCTGGAACATTTTTACTATCGCCGTTAAACTTGCCAACTGCACTAAATGGACGCGAACAGGCGAAATGACCCTATCTTCGTCCATTACCTAATCGGGTTGGGGAGCTTGAAAGGAGCATTCCCAAGCTAGGTATTCTCCGGCGCACCTCGAGCAATCAACTTCTGTCGATTGGCTTATATTCTCACCACGATGATGGCAAATAGTAGCTCTTTTCACAGTGCCTATGTTTGCCATCGACTTGGAAGATTACCTCTTTCTTCACTTAATCCGTAAAAGTGTGAGAAGTCTATAAGTGATACATCAGTGTCTTTTGTGCGTTGTGGTCCGCAGTGGTCAGTTGTGGACAACAATTTACTAATAGACGCCAACGAGTACAACGAGCTCGCGACGGCCACGTAACACGCTTATTTATACGTAAAACGCGCTACTATCCAGATATAAAACTGGATTAAGCTAGTACATACCTTGAAAAAGTATCTAGAAACCTGTATAAATAGTAACTACAAAAGTCTGGTGATCAAGCAGAATGGGATTGGATAAACTCCTTTACAATTCGAACACAAGCTACAACCTCTTTTACATACTTACATATACATAATATAATATTATATTCTACAACTTTCACACAATGTCATCCAGTCCCAAGCTATGGGTTCTAAAAAACTGATAAACATTCTTAAATATTTCTAAATACCCACATAATGATCGCGCTCGTCACACAAACATTTGTCTTGAGTGAGAATCGAACCCACGACCTCCTGTATAACACTCAGGGCTAATAACTACTACGCCAACAGGCCAGTCTAATAAACAAACTCACGCCTTTTTCCTATGGGGGTAGACAGAAACTACAGAGCGCTATCCACTACGGTTCTTACATAGGTTAGTACTTCATTTTCCTTCGTTTTATATGTTATACATTTTATTCTCAATGAGTAACATTAATCAACCGCTTACTAACCTAAGCATATTCGCACATAATTGCAAGAATGCTGACAGTTCTTGTACTTACCCTACATTGGTTAAAGCTGACCACATAAAATACCCCGGTGTTACGACATTATCTAAATATATATTAGTATTGACACAAATCTAAATTTCCGTAAACATATTGATTTACTGTGCAAGACTGTGTAAATTAATATATATTTTTAAGTACCTACGTTATATAGCCGGCTATAATTTATTCTATTCTAAACAGGTTTATTTGACTCTGTGTCACTCTGTGCTTACGGTCTACTCTATTACTCGTATTTCATGGGGTGGTACTGCAAAGTCTACCTTACTCGGTCCTGGTCAATGTAACTAGCTAAGTTATTTAAGTTACTGAATGTTTTTTTTGTTTCTTACTTTCTGTATAACGTGCTCAAAGAGCAATTCTAAACCTTTTAGATTTCCCACACACTAACTGCACGACAACTATTTATACCTATTGCACATCATACTTGAGCTTCCTTTTGACCCAGTACCTTCAATCAGGAGGCGGAAGGTTTTGGTTTAAAACCACAGGCAAGACATGCATTTGCTCATAGATTTTAAGTAATTTGAGGGCCTTTTTTGTACAACAAGCTGAAAAAATTACATCACCAAGGCCTCTTCTAACATAGTGCAGCAAAGAGCCAAAAAAATAAATTAAGTTTAACATGCTAATCTGTGTCTTTTACAGAATCGAGGATTTTGACATTAGGTATTATTTTATCATTTATCAGCAAACAGGTCCAATTAAATTATAATTGCAGAATTTCGTTTACATACAGTAGTACATAGAACTTAAACTTAACTGGTTTAATGTGGGTGTAGGGGCAGGCCTTCGGGGAGTACACACGGCTACACATCAAGCTATAGGTACATATCCAGTAAATGCTGATCTCGAATTTTATAGGATTGAAATGCTCTGAGAAGTTGGTTTATACTGAAAACGCATTGCTTGATGTACAGTTGTATGATATGTGATGGATTTAAATCGTCTGATCTAAACAGTCGCACTGACAGACTCACACTCAAGTTAAAGCTGAGTTGTCTGACAACCGCATGTACTGTTTATATGGCTATAAAACAAATAAGTGTATCTAGAAGTGTGTGTAGTGTGTGTGTGTAGTGTGTGTGTCTTATTTATTTTCCCGATTTCTTCTCATATTAAGAAAAATCTTTAAGCGGCTTAAATTATAACTTTCAACTAGCGTTAACGGCCACCAGTTTCCACGTTTAACATTGACATACCAACTAACATACATACAGACATACAGGAGAATCAAACTTAACGAAACAATTACCACTTACAATGCACCGAGAAGTCGCCGGTTACTGATTAAACTGGAGAATGTAATCGGGAAGTATTTGGCAGAAGTTCCACTCCAAATAAATTCTATTGATACACTGTCTAGTGTCTACACGTCAAATTCATCGAGCTTCCTGTCTTTAATTTGTCAATTACTGGAATTCCAGACACAATTAAACTTCCAATTGTTCGCGAAACCCGTTCTCTATCAGGAAATTACAAGCAAAACTGGCGATTAGACTTACATAAGCAAGCTAATCTTAGTAGGTACCTTAATTGGCCCAACTTTATATCATTTCTTTTTTTAATCTTTTAGACAGTTCTAACGTTGGCTTTCTTTAAATCATGTCAAGGTTTAAAGAAAGCCATCATGGCTAGGTTCAAAGAATTATTATTCCTACAGGGTAGAAAACACACAACTTTTTATTAAAAACTAGCTGCCCCGGCAAACTTCGTTGCGCCTTAGAGTCAATTTATTACTCTTATCATTTTTTTGTATTAGATATACATACGTTGAATAAGACGACAACAAATAAATCCAAACCAATAATAACTACTACTACTTTTAAATTACAACATGTATATATACCCTAACCTAACTGACCATACCTATCCTAGAATAGCTAACCCAACTATCTAACCTAACTACCTTACTAAAAATACTAAATTCATAATTTTAATCTGAACTATTGCCTCTATGTTACATACAATAATTTATGCCTATAGTTTTCCCGGTCTACTTTAATTAAAGTCCTAACAGTAAAATAAGTTCTATTTGCAAAGAATTATTAAAGTTCGTCTCTGTCATCATTGCTAGTTACGTAAATTGATTTCTGAAATATAAGACTTTTTTATGTTACATAAAACCTCTAAGTTTAGTAACAAAATAAATTTCAGAACGTAGGTGCGTATTATAAATTGACAACCTTACCTTCTTGGGCTTAGCTTAAGACTTGTCAATTTCAAATTGTCACCTGATAATTAACTGGGAAGTTTGACTCCTGTCATGTCATCCAAGATGGCGCTGCGTTTGAAAAATGTTTGAGACAACCGATATTCTTGATATTTATTTTTATGATGTCGAACGGGATAAAAAGTATCCTATGTCCTTCTCCTGGCTCTAAACTACCTCCCTGCCAATTTTCAGCTAAATCGGTTCAGCCGTTCTTGAGTTATAAGCGCAGTAACTAACACGACTTTCTTTTATATATATAGATTTGGAACGTGATCCCTGGACCCATTTTTTTTCTAATTTTTGGTTATATTATTTTAAACTGGCTTTTTACTCTGACCTGACCGGTCAAACAAAACGGACACCGTATCACTCTTGCCGAAGTAATTGATGGTTTATGTTCACTCGGCTATGCGCCTTCTGCTCAGTTATGTGTATTGTGGTTACGGTTGCGGGTCGCGACCGACGCACGCGCCGCTCAATCTAATTACCGCTGCTATGCGCGCGCGCACTTGATTAACGCGGGTTACTGGCTAGGGAGGGGCTTGTATCGATAGTCTTACAAGCGGTATGGAACATCGACTATTGTGAAAACTAATGCTCAGTTTTTAGTTTTGTGATAATCACGCTCATCTAGCGATCCCAGGGATAAAATACAGACTATGTTCCTACACTATCTGAGGGTAAAGACACATCAAGCTAGGTACCCCAAACTGTCAAATGTTCCCAATTGAACATGAACCTTATTCTGTTCTTTATAAAGTTAAAAACTATCAAAGAAATTTGACATTGCTGGCCTCTCTACAGGTTCGAAATGGGTTGCAGACTGCAACCGTTGGAGACACTGCGGCTAGCTGTTTTTTCTCGGAATCAATTTCATAGAGATTCAGAGAAACCTTTGGTGTCGCATGTTACTTACAGTTTGCAGCCCATCACGGATTTGTACCTTTAACGGCTTAGTACCTGGATGACAAAGTTTTATCGGGTATTTTTTACAAGTCCCAGCTAGAACTGGTAAAAAATACCCGATAAAACACGGCTCCAACGATTTTCATAAAATTTAGTATGTCTCTGCATTTCCAGCCGTTTCCGAGATTTGGATTACATATTTTACAAGAATTGCTTGTTTAAAGGTATGAGATAGATAAATATTGTTATCGATAGGTCTCCAGCACATCCCTATCCTCTGATTGAGCTTCACACATAACGATGCTTGGCTTAACAAAGCGAATAATTTCCTCTTGTGAGCTCTTACTTATCTTACTATACATACATACATAGCAATTCTATACATGTATGTTAAGTACACATACATTACACAGTAATCAACAGCTAGGCAGGAATATGAGTAATTACATTTTTATTGTAATAGGTAGGTAGATACTGACATACTCAGGTACTAGATAATAATTTAAATTACGTAGCTTTGACGTACGGGTTAGTAAGTAGGTACCTAAGTATACCATATTATGTAAGTTAATATAGATAAGAAAGAACTGTGTAAGGTCAAAGATTTGCCACATTCATAATGTAGGTACTTATACAGAAAGTTCTTTCTTAAATAGATATGGCTTTGTAACTAGAAGATGGTGCGGTTTATAAGCACCTGCAGGCAATCTAAAATTACTCACCCCTCCTTATTTTTAATATTCCTAGGTTCATAAACATGGAATTGTACAGTCATCGATATAATGACATGTCCAGGCGTGGGACGCTGCCCACACTGCTACAACATTTACTAACAAGCGATGCACCGCTCTGCCCACCCCCTCCTTAATTATAGCGCTTTATTGATCAGAGGACAAAATGTAGTGCAGCACTGTCCGTAATTGATAGAGTTTATGCTCTTTTATGAGGTGTAAAATAGGGGACATAAAGGACGTAACAATTTTCATATTCGTAGAATTAAACACGATTGTTTTAGTTTCATGCAAGTTCACGATAAAAGTAACAAAAAAGTGCTTTTTCAATGCTCTTTCTGTTTTAAATTTTTTTTAGATGATTTTGCTTTTAGCATTGTTTGCTTTTACGAACGTAATATCTTTGGCACTTTCTTTATCTTAGCAGCATTCAAAAGTGATTAAATTACGCTTTTAGTGTCACGACTACCTATAGCTAGTTCTTCCAAAATTATACTCTTGTGAAAAATCTTAATATGTTGAAGCTATTGCATACGACCAAATGAATTTTGTAAAAGTGCAAGATCATAAAATACCACTTTAAACCCTAATCTGCATTGTTCTCACATGATCTGGCCAAGAAAATGTCTGGACTTCAAAAGAGACTGACCTCTGAGTTTCTTTTGGTGTTTCTTCTCCGAATACATTTAAAATACTATAGAGCGGGCATGTCAAGGAAATGTCATAGAAAAACTTTGATCCCATGTCTCAGTAACGCCATCTAGATAATATATGAATATCGGAGCGGCAGGGGAGCGGCAGCGGAGCGTAATAAAAAAACTCATAGACTTGTGTCCAAGCAGGACACAAGTTTCGGAAGAAAATGTTGATTGTGATGTCCGGTCTATAGGTATTCAATGTCTTTGTTCTTCTCAAAGTAGGTAGTCAGATAGTGAAACACCAAACTTACCGTCTAGTTAAAAATGCCATGTTATTGATTTTGAATTAAGCTATTTTCAGAAATAAATATCATTTATCACAATATTGCCTACTACATGTTTACCTCCTCCCATAACAGTTTAATCAGAATTGGATTGAGCTGAGTGGGTGAGAAAAAACATTCCCCATTTTTAGTAAACCTGTGTCAGAAGACGACAAATAAACAGCAGTAGTAGAAACCCACCCCGTCTCATTTTATAAATTATAAATGCACTAAAATAACAGATACCTACTTGAAACCGGCTACCACTAGCGAGTAGCGACTACCTACTTGTCCCGTGTCGTTACTCTCGCCTACATATACACAGTAATAAATAGGTAATTTACCTTTCACAACGTATCTTAACTAAAAAGGGTTTATCTAAAAGCTATCCAGATGTCAGATAAACAAGTTTTTTATTCATACGACAATCACGTCGCATCTCTGTGGAGAAAAAAGGTTGAAAGTATAGTGTATCACATAAAGCACTCTGTAACGTCACCACATTAGCACTCCGAGATCCGATATCAACATTTTAATACAACAATGAATGAAAAAAAGCATCAAAAGATGTCCTCTACATCACGCAACTGACAAATTTCAGACAACAATGAATGATATAAGGGTTAAATGGATAAAGACTGGCAACGTTAACTTTTCCGTCCAATAATCTAACGAAAATGTAAAAGTAATCAAAAATCTACCTTATGACATCAGTGTAAGGGTCAAGTCAAAGGTGTGACGTAAACCGTAGGGTGAGAACTCCATTTGTCGATACGTAAAGGGCTATAGAAATGCGGTGCGTTTGATGGCGTGTCGGATGTCTCAATCGAAGGCTTTGCTGCGCCCGCGCCGCCGTGCCGGCCGCACTCCCACGTACGGGGGTATTCTGTTTGTGAGCTTTTGTTCAGTGTTATGATGTCTTGCTGGTGGATTTTTGTGGTAATGTTTAAGGAAAATAAAGCACGTATGGAAAGTATTGATTTCATTATAGGATGAATGAAATAGGTCAGGATATAAGAAAAATGTTTTAGATATCTATACATATAATAAGACTGTAAAAAAACTGTGTCTGTACATTGAATATATTTAAAAAATAATAATTGAGGGGGGTTTAGAAACAGTAATAGAGCACGAATCCAAAAAAAAAAGTTTGTCTGTTTGTCCGGCGGTGGCGCTCGCCACACACCACGTCAGTTGTTCTCACGGGGCGAAAAGCGAGCTGCGGAGTGTCGTTTAGCTACGCTGAATGTTCAGGGAGGCCTAAAAGATAAGATGGATGAAGTTTGTGAGTTAGTGAAGGACAAAAGGATAGATGTGCTATGTTTGAATGAGACGAAAAGAAAAGGGGTGGACATCTCCATACACGGTCCCCTGACCGCGATCTGGTCCGGTGTTAAAGAAACACGTAGGGCCTGTCAGGGTGTGGGAGTTGTTCTCTCTGAGAGAATGATGAAATGTGTAAAAGGTTATGATTGCGTTAGTCCCAGAATTCTTTGGGTGAGAACCAAGGTAGGCTTAAACCGTATCTTTTTCCTGTGCGTTTATGCACCTGATATGGGAAGCTCCCCCTTGGAGAGAGAAGAATTTTGGGACAGTGTAAGAGATGTTATGAAAGGATGTACCGCAAACGAGAAGATTGTTATGCTTGGAGACTTTAATGGTTGGGTTGGTGTGAAGAGAGATGGGTATGAACAAGTATTAGGTGCATTTGGAGATGATAGAGTGAATGAGAATGGGTTAAGTTTATTAGAAATATGTATAGAAAAAAGATTGTGTGTTATGAATACTATGTTTAATCATAGAAAGATTCACAGGTATACGTGGGAAAGGCAAGATAGTAAAAGTATGATAGATTTTGTGATTGTAGATGAAAGGTTAAAGAGTAAAGTTACGGATACAAGAGCTTATCGGGGAGCTAATGTAGGTACTGATCATCATCTGGTAATGTGTCGGGTGCATGGTTTGTTCAAACATTGGCGCCATCGAGTTCGAGTACCTGTGACTGCTCTAGAAAGGATAAAAGTAGAAAGACTGCAAGAAGTCAAAGTAAAAGAGGAATATAAAAGGGAAGTAAAAGAAGAGACGGATAAATTATTTGACGAGATGAATGATTATAGTTTAGAAGAAGTATGGGATATAATGAAAGATAGTATGGTGCAAGCGGCTACAAAAGTATGTGGCCTAGCACGAAGGAAATGTGGTAGTAAAACGAATGATTCTTGGGTAGATGGTGAAGTTAAAGAGGTTGTGAGAAAGAAGAAAGAGGCCTGGCTTAACGTGCTAGCCTGTAAGGCCCAAAATAGAGTGAATCTGGCAACAAATGTAAATAGAATAGATGATTTAGAGAGAGTGAAGAAAAGTTACACCGAAATGAAAGCGAGAGTGAAAGAAGTGGTAAAAAAGAAGAAGGATGAAAAAGATGAAGAGTATAATAGGAAGTTCTCGGATAACTTCAGGGCCAATGTTAAGATGTTTTGGAAACAGGTAAGATTGGCTCGTGGAGTGACAAAGACTTCGAGTATGAATGTTATAAGAGCAGAGGATGGTTGTTTGATAAGCGAAGAATGTGATGTCTTGGAACGCTGGAAAGGATATTTTGAAAGTTTATTTAGTTTTCAGGATAGTGTGCAAGGAGTGGGTAACTGGGCAGAGGAGAGTGGTGAAAACCCAAACCCGGATGTAGATGAAGAGAATGAAATAGAAATGGATGAGATCGTAAGATCGTTAAGAGAAATGAAAGTTGGAAAAGCTGCAGGGTATGATAGATTGTCCGCTGAAATGCTGAAGGGCGGTGACGGGGTAGTAGCAAGCCTGTTGTGCCGGATCTTTAATATGTGTTGGAGATATGGCCGAGTCCCAGATGACTGGTGCAAGGCTGTAATCGTGCCACTGTATAAAGGAAAAGGCTCACAGCAGGAGTGTAAAAACTACCGCGGCATTAGCCTTTTAAGCGTAGTTGGTAAACTGTATGCAAAGGTTTTGATTAAAAGAGTGATCAGACTGACAGACGAGAAATTATGGGACGTGCAGGCAGGGTTTAGAGAGGGAATGGGATGTATGGATCAGATCTTCTCCTTGAGGTGCATAGCCGAAAAATATCTGGCTAAGCACAAGAAAGTTTACTGTGCTTTCGTAGACTTGGAGAAGGCCTATGATAGTGTGTGGAGGGATGAGCTGTGGTCGACACTATCCATGTATGGTGTGGACTGGTGCTTGGTACGGGCACTGAAATCTTTATATAGGGATTCCAGTGCCTGTGTCAGGATAAACGGGGCATACACAGACTGGTTTAACATCTCTAGGGGAGTTAGACAGGGCTGTGTAGCGTCACCTTGGCTGTTCAACTTATACATGGATAGTTGTCTGACAGATTTAAAAGAGAGTGAGTGTGGATTAAGGATGAATGAGTTGCCTGTCAAATGCCTCCTCTACGCAGACGATCAAGTTCTTCTTGCATCGTCAGCGGAACAGTTGCAAGACATGGTGACCAAGATGAATGAAGCATATAAGATGAAAGGGATGAACATTAATGTGAATAAGACGAAAGTAATGGTGTTTGAAAGAGACGAAAACGTGTCGTTGTGCAATGTGAAAATAAACGATATGAGTGTGGAACAAGTGAATGACTTTGTATATCTGGGAAGTCTGTTTACAAGGGATGGAAAGATTGATGCGGATGTGGAAAGGAGAGTAAATGCAGGAAATAAAGTGAATGGCGCTATACATGGCGTTGTGACCAGCCAGTCTATGTCCGAAAAGGCACGACTGGCTGTTCACAATGGTGTGCTGGTGCCTACACTAACGTATGGAAGTGAATGTTGGGTGTGGCAAAAGAGACATGAAAGTAGAATAAATGCTGTAGAAATGCGTTCCTTGCGAAGTATGTGTGGAGTAACAATTAATGACAGATTGAGGAATGATGATATAAAGCAACGTTGTGGTTTAAAAGAAGATGTAGTAACAAAAATTGAAAAGAGTATGCTTAGATGGTTTGGTCACGTTGAAAGGATGGATGAAAGGCGACTAACGAAAGGTATTTACAAGGCAGAAGTAAGTGGGAACGCCGGGAGGGGACGCCCTAGAAGGACATACAAAGACCTTATTGGTGAGGTTCTTCAGAAAGGTCAGGTGCGTAGTACTCGCAACCGGCGTGTGTGTATGACAACATGTATGAATGTAAACGAAGCAAAAGAAGTATGTAAGAATCGTAGCATATGGCGCTCTGTAGTTTCTGCCTACCCCCATGGGAAAAAGGCGTGAGTTTATGTATGTATGTATGTATGTATGTCTGTTTGTCTGTTTGTCTGTTTGTCTGTTTGTCTGTTTGTCTGTTTGTTTGCACCCGCTAATCTTCGGAACTACTGGACGGATTTGAATGATTTTTTTTTTGTTGTATAGATATTAAGGCTGGTCAACACATAGGCTATAATTTATCTTGGAAACTGGAACACCTGATGCAGAACTGCAACAGACCAGCTAAACTATAGGCGATACAAAAATAGTCCCATAGCAAAAATTGTTCCACGTGATGAGCATTTTCTGCTGAAAGAATAAATTTGAAGATCCGGAACACCTGATGCAGAACCGCAACAGACCAGCTAAACTATAGGCGATACAAAAATGGCCCCATAGCAAAAATTGTTCCACGTGATGAGCATTTTCTGCTGAGAGAATAAATTTGAAGATGCGGAACACCTGATGCAGAACCGCAACAGACCATCTAAACTATAGGAGATACAAAAATGGTCCCATAGCAAAAATTGTTCCACGTGATGAGCATTTTCTGCTGAGAGAATAAATTTGAAGATCCGGAACACCTGATGCAGAACCGCAACAGACCAGCTAAACTATAGGAGATACAAAAATGGTCCCATAGCAAAAATTGTTCCACGTGATGAGCATTTTCTGCTGAAAGAATAAATTTGAAGATCCGGAACACCTGACGCAGAACCGCAACAGACCAGCTAAACTATAGGCAATACAAAAATGGCCCCATAGCAAAAATTGTTCCACGTGATGAGCATTTTCTGCTGAGTGAATAAATTTGAAGATCCGGAACACCTGATGCAGAACCGCAACAGACCATCTAAACTATAGGAGATACAAAAATGGTCCCACAGCAAAAATTGTTGCACGTGATGAGCATTTTCTGCTGAGAGAATAAATTTGAAGATCCGGAACACCTGATGCAGAACCGCAACAGACCAGCTAAACTATAGGCGATACAAAAATGGTCCCATAGCAAAAACTGTTCCACGTGATGAGCATTTTCTGCTGAAAGAATAAATTTGAAGATCCGGAACACCTGATGCAGAACCGCAACAGACCAGCTAAACTATAGGCGATACAAAAATGGCCCCATAGCAAAAATTGTTCCACGTGATGAGCATTTTCTGCTGAGAGAATAAATTTGAAGATCCGGAACACTTGATGCAGAACCGCAACAGACCATCTAAACTATAGGAGATACAAAAATGGTACAATAGCAAAAATTGTTCCACGTTATGAGCATTTTCTGCTGAGAGAATAAATTTGAAGATCCGGAACACCTGATGTGGAACTTCAAGAGCCCAGCTACACTATAACATATATTGGAATGACGTCTTAGCAAGAGTTGTTCAGCCTTATGAGCACTCGCTGTTGACGTATAAAAATCGAAGATCTGGAACACCTGTTATGGAACTCCAAGAGCCCAGCTACACCATAACTCAAATAGAAATGACGTCTTAGCAAAAGTTGTTCGGTCTGATAGGCATTTCCTGTTGACTTATAAAAATCGAAGATCAGAAACATTTGATATAGAAATTAAAACTATCACTAATTTCATTGCATAATTATAAAATAACATAAGTAGGAGGTACTACGCGGTGAAGGCGGGAACAGCTCAGGACTGATTTTCGATGACGATGGTATATCGTTGAAAATTAGACTCTACTGGCTAAAACTCCCATTTTTTTTATCGTATGCCTTCGGGCTTATGTTATTTGAGTGTTTAATTTCCTTTTCCATTTATCTTCGTTACACGGTAGCTTACCCGGTAACGCAGGGGAGCAGCCACTTAGATTTTAATTGATCAGGTATCATCACAATAAAACTATAACCATGCCTAGAAAGAGGTCAAATTTTTCCCATTGTTCCAAAGGTGCTAAATGATTAAAGACCATAAGATCCCAACAATCTACCGAAGAGCGTTATGAGAGACTTGATGCTGTTCGAGAACATGAGGCTGCAACTCGCTCCGTGGAAACTTCTTGGGATCGCGAAGCACGCCTGCATTCTCATCGTATTTACGCATCTACATCCAGGTCTCTAGAGACCAGTGAAGAATATGTGCGTGACTGACCGCTGATCGTGAACATCATGCACTGTCTCGCGAGTTGGAGACGTTCACGGAAAAAGCATGACGCTTGAGTTTTCAGCGTATATACGCATCGACTCTAGAGATAAGTGGGGGACGGAGATGCGCGACTGACCGCTGATCGTGAACGTCACGCAACATATTATAGGCTATAATTTATTTTGGAAAATGGAACACCTAAAGTAAAAGAGATTTAAAAACGGTGCCATTGCAAAAACTATTCCACGTGAAGAGTGTTTTCTGCTGTGAGACTAAATTTGAAGATCTGTAGCACCTGTAGGGGAACTCCAAAGCCCAGAGACAATATAACATATACATAATAGAAATGGCGTCTTAGCAAAAGTTGTTAAGTCTGATGGCATTTCCTGTTGACCAACAAAAATAAAAAATCTGGAACATCTTGAATCGTCTCGCGCATCCCATTGATTTTCCGTCCCCGGGCTTATAGAATTCGACACCAGATGTTTCAGATCTTCGATTTTGACGACCCCGTTGTCGCTGGCATAAGCAACAGGATCCGCGTACGAAGTCGCGGGCAGAAGCTAGTTAGTCATAAATGCATTTTGTTTTCTCAATATTAAGTAGAACGAGAAAACAGTAGTTTATAAATAAGCGTATCTTAAGAGAATAAAAACAATACTTTCTAATTTTGTTTATTTTATTGTTCTTTAGTATGAATGAAGAACTTAAAGAATGGTACTAATGATGTGACTAATGAACGGTACTCACCACGAGCATTCCACTTTGGTTTATTTTGCAAACATTCATTACGCGACGTTTTGTTATGCGATGGCCGATGAGCATATTTATTTGCGAAACGGGCAAATAAATTTACAAAGCACAAGCCTATGTCGTGTATTCATCTTAATTCAAACGAGATAGAAATAGTTTGATATTTTGCTAAGTACTACTTAAGAATGAATACATTTTCTTTCAATTCTATAAGGGGTTTCCACCACCAAAGTAAAACAAAAAAGCCTTGTTGAAGAAAATGGAGTAACATCCGTATAGTTTACAGAATAACACCTCGCCTGGATCTAAACCATGTTTGTATAACAACATAACACATGTTAGAGACACGGCTCTTTTAAATATCCTCCAAGAATAATTGCTTACAATAAATCAGGGATGAGCGTTGACAGGGTTAATGCGGTGACGACAATAATTGTACCCTTTACCCTGCTCGATCAACCGCGAGCCAATTTCAACAGTATACCTTTGCACACAAGATCTGGTTTTGATTGATCGTTTTGCTGGTATATAGGACGTTATGAGTTTTTGAATATAAATTATTCCAACAATACGGATGCTTTTTTTTTAAGGTCCTAATATGTAGATCTTTTGTGTGTTAAGAAATTATACGTCTTATACCTCTAATAACGTTAAATAAGGGGACTTTGTCCCACTGCCGATGTCCGCGGTAAAAAAAATATAAAATATTGATGTCATCATTAGAATGAAATCTCCTGATTGACAAGAGTATGGGTAGATCTCCAGAGGCATTTTTTTTCGTGTCGGGCTGGATAAACCCACTTTAAAATCGAAAAACGTTTTTAAAATATTTTTTAGTATACAGTTTGGTGTCCAATCTATATGGTATATGAAGACTAATATTATGAATAAGTTTATTTTAAATATTTAAAAAAAAATCTTAAACCCTAAAATTCTGATCGCTCTGGGTTGACCCGACTCCCGATTGAATGAATAAAATATTTTTTAACTTTTTAATAAGAAGGTTCATATGAAACAACTTGTTTACATTACATAACAAATAGTTAATCTTCATCGTAATAAATTATTTTAAGTTATATTAACAATACTTTTGCCACAATTTAAATTTGAAATCGTGACCGGGCATTTTATCTCATCGCTCTGCGCTGAGGTAAAACATCGCGCTCATCCCTAGTTACGCGTTATAGACACTCTATTCCCCTTCCGCGGGGTAACCCTGGCAGTAGTCTAACCGCCGAGGAGGAAACCTGTGTGCCAAGACCCAGCAGTCCAACATTACGAAGGTAAGTTTATGATTAATCTGGATTTGGTTTTCGAATTTTATGATTGCTATGGCACGTTATTTAAATTAAATAGTAAGCTTATGAATGTGTCTGTTATGTCAATTAAGTGATCGTTGTGATGTTTTTTATGAGACGTAATCATAACTTTCTACTGCTTTTAAATTCGGCTATATTTATGATTTTGTGACTTTTTCTGATCGCTATGGCTGTGATTGCTCTGTCCAAAAAGAACAGAGCAATGATAGTTTCCATTAATTGTACGTTATAAATCTATTGTAAGTAGTAGTAACAATGACAAACGATGAACTATACATATGACCTTTAATTTACAACCATTCCTAGGGGGTTTCTTTTGGTAACCTAAACCCATAAACAGATATTGACGTATTTTACCTTGATGATATTTTTGTAATCGCATTTAACTAACCACAACTGTAACCCTTTTTTCTCTAAAATTAAATGGCAGCTATTTTTGCAGGTAGAAATCATGCCTCGAAATAAATTATCTACGAGTATTGAAGAAAAACGTCTTAGGAAGAAATTGGCTGAGCGTCTTAGAATAACCAAGATAAAATATGATCCATTTCTAAGACGCACAATGGCTTGTAAAGTCAAGAGAGGGTTACCAAGGGCAAAAAGCTCGGGGCACAGTACTACCAATGAGTGACTGATCTATTGACTCATATAGTTTTATCTTCGTTGGAAAACAATAACACCTTGACAAAGGTTGCTGCAGCAGAAGATTTACCCCACTCCGACTCCGAGTACTATTCAATTATCTGAGCTTAAAATAAACCGTAATTTTCAGTTTCCTGATCAACTAAGCCATAAAAAATTGTATTTTTTTACTTTGTGTTAAAATTTGTATCATTATAATTTGCAAACAATACTTTAATCTGATCTGACCATCTGAATTGCATTTTACTTTGTGTTCTTCTTTTTAATTCTTCACTTTCCACTAATGTAGTCTCATTTACCTAGAAGTGATTTAATTAAGTTGAAATAAATGAAACTAAGCCAAAAGTTGATCTTTATCATTTTGTTATTTATTTTTAATATGGAAGTACTTATGACTGATAATATGCCTTGACCTTTTTCTAAAATAATACATTTCTCTTACATATAATAATCTTGTTACACGTACACTGAACATGACTTAAAACGGCTAAATAAATAATATTTTATCATTATTATTTATTTTTATTTCACTAATTTCACCATTTATGATCGCTCTGGCGCCAATTATGATTGCTCTGGTTGCGAAATTTTTTGAACTTAAATATTTCCATAACCGATTGTGTAAATTGAAGGCCAATAATAAAAATGTACTATTTGAATATCATTATTTTTAATGAGATACATAATTACCATTATATGTCAATATCTGAAAAGCACCAGAGCGATCACACGAATACGCCCGTTTTGGAGATTGACCCGTATACAAATAAGGAATTTGAGGGGCTTAAAAACTTCAGTGTCAGGGGCTGAAAGGCTTAGTTTCGAACTATCGACTGCTGCATAGGTGTAAAGTGTGAAAGATTTTAGAGCAGAAATCATATAACAGCTAACATAACATCCTCATGACTGCCTAGTTAGTTTAGTGGTCGTAAGCGCTACTGCTTAGCACGAGGTCCCAGGTTCGAACTCTAGGTTGGGCCAAACGTTATTGAGTTTTCCGTGTGGAATTTCGCAGTAGCAGCTCGGAATTTGGATTTGTGCCCGACTGATGGGAATAGGCTATTTACATCAGTCAGGACCTATTAAATAGGACTTAAACATAACTGAGAAAATGTGGCTGTACTATAATGTACCTACACCACTGCCCAACCCTTCGGGGATTACAGGCGTGATGTTATGTTATGTATTTCCCAAAGGGTTATGCAAAACCTATAGTACACACACGTCTCCAGTAATATTTAAGTCCCATGTGATTGGAGGCCAGCTCATTGCACATCAAGACACAAACACAGATTCGCAGATGCTACTCATGAATTCTTGCTGGAAAAACTAACCTACGAATGCATAGACGAGCTTTTTTTTAAACTTTCTTGGGTTTTTTGCAATTTAACGACGAGTGTCAGCCGTGTCAGGTCGAGAATCATATTTAGGAATCCCTTTTGTGATCCCATCACTTCAAAAACTAATAGCAAACTACGCCACATTAGACACCACAATACCACTTAACGGTTCGGTCCGCAAGACCGCAACACTTAACCCTCTCACAACTCGAGCCACATTGTAACATTTAACCCTTCCACTGCAGCTCATAATCCCTCTCGACGCGACCATTAAACCGGAAAACGCAAATTATACAACAAAGACGTAACACATCTGCGCCCGCGCATCCAATGTCGATCCTTGAAGAAATTGAACGTTGTACTGGCGAATGTGAACCTTATGTGAAAGGGTTAAGGAGGATGGAGTTAAGTGGATTTATTATTGATATAAGATATGTTTAATAAGTGCAAGGATGCAACGGTGCGGACAAATCCCGATTCAGTTTCGTATAGGAGCCAAAAGTTGTGGAAGATTTCGCACATTATTCTTTTTTAGATCGCCTATGGGCAGTAATGATCTAGTTTATGGTGAATAACAAAACGAGCAATATGGATGAAGATGAGATGTTATAAGAAACGCCCTAGAAGGACATACACTGACCTTATCGAAAATTTTCTTCGTGTATGACAAGTTGTATGAGAAGCGTAAAAGAAGCAAATGGAGCATGTATGAATCAGCTAGTGGCTTCTTGTAGTTTCTGGCTACCTCCATGGTAAAAAGGTGGAAGTTTTGGTATGTAGGTATGTTTATAAATTGCTAAATACTCACTGTTAAACAACATGAAGCAGTAAATGCATTGATCGTTTTCATTTTAACCAACAGAGACAATCCTCACATCTTTAAAAAAAAATAGTTTAGAGATTTTTTAGAAACTTAATATATGAGAAATATAGCTTACACTGTATGGCAACTAAGCCTTTATCCCGTTTGGATTTTTTCTATAATTATGACAGAGTAATAAATAATTGTCCCAATAACCTCTTATGCTGCGTCACCCTACAAATATTGCAACAAGCGATTGTCTAAGTCGACGCACACGCATGTACACGTACAAGAGAATCTGAATCAGATGAGAAACATACGCCACTCCAACACGCTCTATTAAATTAAACCCCTTTTACTAAGCAAGAACTTATTAAAAACTCCTTTAGGAATATTAAAAAAAAACTCGTACTCATATTTCTAAGCACTATGAATATTGGGATTAAAAAAGTATTGTTACAACAAAGTTGTATTTTTGAAAAGGTTAACTTTTTTTGTGTATTCTCTTTTTGAAATGAATATTATCGTTCTTTTTTCGCTACATTACCTTTTGCAGGGTTAAAATAAATGTTTTAGGTAATCGGATTTTTTAAAGTGATACTTTAGGGTTAAAAAACGTTCGATTCTGGCGTTATCCGGGTAAGTAATCTTATCTTATTGACCAGAAAAAAAAACCGTTTTTAAAATATTGAAAGCATCTTTGTTCGTGTCACAGTCTTGGCATCTTATACGAAACTTGAACCAAAAAAAAACAGGTTATGTAGGTAGGATTTTTTTTTAAATTAGGTATTTAAATTACAATCATCATCATTATCTGCTTAGCCTTTTCCTAGCTATGTTGGGGTCGACTTCCAGTTCAACCGGATCCAGCTGGATACCAGTGTATCACATGGCGCGGCTGCCTGCCTGACCTCCACAACCCAGTAACTGGGTAACACGACACGATAACCCTTGGTTAAACTGGTTGTCTAACTTTCGGGATTCTGACTGAATATCATGACCGTCGAAAATCTACAAAAGACAGCCGGGACCATCGTTCTAACGAGATTTGCGAGGCACGGAAGAGTCTTCGTATGTAATAGATGGTCACCATCGATATAAGATTTCTATGATGGTCACCCATCCACGAACCGACCTCGACTCAAATTACAATCAAAAGCTGATATTCCGTGATACTGCTCTTGACGGTATATCGTCAAATCCAACTCATACCTTATATTCTGCCTTCCCTATCTAACGCAAACTCCAAAAAATCATAAATCCGGTTATCTGAAACTTTACTTATAATTTTACCAAAGTTTTTCACAAATTCCCCATACAGCCTCTCTTCGTTATTTCTTTAATATAATCGTCATACAACAAAAAGAAAGTTGTCCCCATTGTAAAGCACAACAATAAAAGTAATAAAGTGTTATTAGTACTTAAAGTACCGTATCGGAACACCATAAAGCGATCTATCTAAAATATTATATCGGAACGATGACGGGCCCATGTTTGTATATCGATTAATTAATAAATCGAATACCGATTCGAGAGATACATCGATACATGCCGCCTCTAATTGAGTCAGCCGGCACAAGAGATAATAAAACACACCAACAACTCATTCTGCCGTCCCTGAAGTTCTAACCATTCGAATTTCAATCTTATTCTCTGAGACAAGAGTGGTTTTCGTTATTTCTGACGAAACTTCTAGGGTTAAAAAAAAATAAAAAGCACTCACTAAATGCCGAGCATTTACCTGTCATATTATTAAAAAAGCTCTCGATAGTGTATGGGAATCGATACGTTTTTGATTAATGGACGGTAAACTAGATTATGTTGTTGAAAAGCATCCATGTTGATGGATCGTGGGTTTTTTGCGATACATTAAAGATTCCGTGCGGTAAAAAATATTGAGATGTGCTGGACTAGATAGGCGCAAGTAGATGAATGAGGGAATTCGATTAAAGTCAATGTGTTGCACTGTGTCTTGAGTTCAAGTTGGGATTAACATTATGGTAGTGAATTATCTTGCGATGCTAATCGCAAGAAGACGTCGGTGAAAAAAAGTTCGATTCTAAAATTTATGGTTTTCTTTTATTGCTTAAAATATTGATATTGTGTGAAAAGTAACATGTACTCATACTTACTTAGGCGTATTTTTTTTAAGTCTTAGTCATGTACTTAATTATTTGATTCTGTAAATACTATATGTTGCATATATTATTATTGAGGTGGGCACGTGGGCAGCACTGCTCTCCAGTGTTTGTGTAATCTATGGTCACACCATAGATATTGTTGATCTGTGGATAATGTGGGTTAGTTGGTCTGGTACCTAATAAAAACGTGCTTCGAATTAAAGAGTGTATTAATTAATTACATCTCAAATAAATAAACCCGATATAACACTATAGGTATAGCGTATAAAGACACACGCACAGACACACATCAATACCCAAATGCGGTAAAGTGTCCTTTTGCACTGATACATGCATGCATATATCAACAAGGGATACCTACTTTAAAACTAAACGAAAGTATGTCGTGCATGACATTCTCTGAAGTTTTAAAGCGTTAAAAGTATACCTACCTATAACCAGACGTTATGAAAATTGGTCTTTTCTTAAATAAGACATTTTGCCAGTGGTTTTTTTACTTGAGGTTTTGCGTTTCTGCATTCTACATTAAGACCTAATAATATAACCAAGTAACTCTACTTGACATTTCTAATGAAAACGAAATTCATTCACTAGCAAAAGGAGAAGTGAAATCATAAAAAACCCGCGTTATTTGATAACCGCACGGCGATATAACCTCCATAAATTCTTTACAAAAATATATAAAGATTGTATTACAAAGTTCACCGTGCAAAAACTATCAAAAACTATTAGCTTTAACATTTGTACAAATAGCTAATAAGCCTGTAACCCTACACTGCGCGCGGGGTTACACAAACCCACACAATGTAACATTGGCGAATTAACTTCACCCGTTCCCACCTGTTCCCTTTTCTCATAGGAACGCCTACATGCTTGTAATATTCGGCACTTTTGACACACCATCGCAGAAATAAGATACGGATCTGCACAATGCAGTCAATCCGCAAACCTTTGATGTTAAAGAATCGAAGCTTGTTCGCGAAAAAAACTGTTTTGTTAGTTTTACTTAGATGGATTTTGTTTCATTTTCAATGTTATCCTGAGAAATATTGACGTCTCAGCTGTTTGAGGCCCGCATGTGTCATGTAGGTCGTAGGTGTATATAATTATTACCTAAGTTTAACTAATATCCACTACGCCGTACTATGCCACACCATGTTTCATGATGTCTTGGGTTTAATAGCCTGCCGGTCGGGAAAATGGTTGGAGTTTTCCCGAAGTCTGAATTTATGACCGCGTGGTAATCTAATAAGGTCGCTTCGTATTATAGTTAAATATTACTAACGGAATTTGAGAAAACTATAGATATACTTTTACCTCACCTTTTGAGGAATACAGTCCTGATGTGTTCTTTTACATAGGTTACAAGCGAGCGACCTTTCGTTTTATTCTAACTTACATCATAGCTTGTTGTTTGTGGCATTTTTTGCATATAAGCTGTTTTCTTACAGTTCAATATCCAACTATTAGATTCGGACAACATAGTCCTCTAGAAAAGGTCTTATAGTTTAAAACCATCTTTGCGGGGGACTTGAAACATAACATAGCACTAATTTAAAAAGCGAAAATTGTGACAGTTCGCATTCTTTCTAATGCCACTGCGTGAAGTTGTAATCAACCTCCCCAAAAGATGTGGAAAGAATAACCGACAACACTATTGGTTGACACGAGAACACTTGTTTCACACAAACTACCTGCAATTACAACAAAACGCACAGAACTCAAATCATTCCGTTTTATTATTCCACAATTGAACACTGAAGGCGAGAGTGAAGCCGAAAGCTAATACACGCCGGTCTTTAAGGCCTGAGCTGATTTAAAGAAGGCTTTGTACTTACTGCGCAGGCGTCGGGTTACGCCCGTCTTTAGTTTCGCGATACAACGCTTGGATTAAATATTGCAGCGGAGGTGTTAACTGGGGTAACCCTATACGGGGCTATTTGCGCCGGCGGGCAGCGCTGGAGGGTCAAGTTGGGGCTAATGTTTTGGGAATCTTGATATAAGAAGGAAGTGAGTGGGTTAAAAGTTTTCTAAAGCCTGTAGAAGTAAGCTACAATTGATGTCTTTTCTGCAATGTAATTGACGGCACAGTTGGCGCAGTGGCTGAGCAATGTGGCGTTTCGCGGATTCGATTTGTTCTTTAATTCATAATAAAGGGAGTGTCCAACTCTAGAATCATTCTTTTAATTCATTTAATTTGTAAGTCTGACGTTCAAAAGTGCCTTTGAGTTTGAATTTGTGGTATAACATTTAAAAAAACAGTGGCACGCCGGGAGCGCCACAGAAGTGAAAACTAATCATCAGGACATTAAAAATGCAATCTAGGTATTACTTAAAACGTAAATTTCCTTACAGAAAGGAACAGAGGTGTGATTATAGTAAATAAAACAGTTTCTCGAGTTCAATAGTTTTCTTTTCATCTCAAAATTTACCGATACGCGTAAAGACGTTCAAACTTAAAAAAAACACGTTAAAATTATTGCATTGTATGCACATTTAATGGAAATTAAACAAATAAATACTTACGAAGTAATATGATTCCCTGAGAATCTTCCGTTCTCATATTAGGAAACAAGGATGACCAATACCATGTCGTTTTTAATTTCAGGGATTAGAGCCTTTGAGTATTCCGACTCTGTGACTCACCTACAGATTAAAATTAAGACGGTCGAGAGGGTCAATTTAATCGAATTTTGATGTGGAACCAGTGAAGTGTGCTAGAGAGATTAGCCTGGCCCTCTGTCGGCCCCTCTGTACACTAATATAGTTTCCATGTCCACTCCCGCGCATGTAGTGTTTGATATGATTCATTCATCTATGTTTAAACGATCTCCTATGTTTGAGTTTCTTTATTTTTTTAATTTTAATTTAAGTTAACACTAGGAATATGTAAAACCGACCAAGTGTATGTCGGACGACGCGCAACATTGGGTTCCGTAGTTTTCAATGGAATTGGTACAAAGGACAAAACATCAAGCTACCCCAGTGAGTCAAATTTCTTTGATAGTTTTTCAACTTTATTACATATAGAATAAGGTTCATGTTAATTGGGAAAATTTGGAAGCTCGATGTGCTGGCGGCTGTACCTACTTTGTTAGCGTGACTAATAAGTATGTTTTACAAGCCAAATTACAGTTTTCTAGCCCAGTTAGCGTCAAAAATATCAAAATAATCTTTTCAACTAAGAAAACAAACTTCAACTCTAGTAAAGTTCTTGTCAGAATGACAGTTGTCGTGTACTGTTTTAATTCGCAAACATTCCTTGTGTCATCGAGTTAATATTTCATTTTCAAGTTGTTAGGATCATTTTGAACAGTGGGTTCAACCCAACACTTGACACTGACTGTATTACGAGTTTCTGAGCAAAGCTGCAAACGGACGGACTAACGGACACGGCGAAACTATCCAACTTTCTTGTTGATTACGGAACCCTAAAATTGTGTAGTGACGTTGTGAAGAAAAATAATTTTCTCTGGACCACATGAAGCACCCTGATGCATGTGCTAATTGGTGACTAATTATCCTCCTAGCTGAATATAAATGATTCGCTTTGTCTATTACAGTCAGCCAGTTGTATTAGATAGCAGTTTAACAAAAATCCCTGCACTGTTTAGCTTGAGACTCTATAAGCAGTAGAGACTGCTGCGCGATCAGCCAATCACGCAGGCAGGAGGTCTGTAGTAACTCTACTGTCTGGAAAACATTGTTAGTAGTTATTCACAGAAATGTGTGAAGTGAGGAAAGGAAATAATTGTACAGACGCCAGCACATCAAGTTACCCCAATGTGTCAAATTTTCCCAATTGTATATGAACCTTATTCGGTTTAAAATAAAGTTGAAAACCGATCAAGGAATTTGACACATGGGGGTAACTTGATGTGCTGGCGTCTGTACAAAAGTATGCAGTAAGGTTAAAGTTTTCCGAATAATACGGAAGACCGTTACTAAATTTTTGTGGAAGACCGTTAATTGATAGAAACAACACTTTGAAGGCTGTTGCGTTAGTTAAGTTGCTTTTCCTGAAGTGAACGGCTACACTAGACCAACTCAAGTTCAAAGTGTCACCACTATCATGCACCCTACTGTACGTAGTGTCACCTGGTGATGAGTTGTCACCTACTAACGGAGGTATTTGCCGAGCATTTTAGGAAACCCATTATAGAATAAAATAGTCCATGTGTAGTGTGAGTCTGTAGTGTAATTCCAAGTGTACAGAGAAGGCTGCGAAACTTCAAAACTCAGCCATACTTAAAAGTGTCGCAAATCTGTAAAAACTAAACCTGAACATTCGTGTGTTGCTCTCCGCATCTCCGCCACCCTAAGCTCGTCTATTTTTATCTGCGGTCACTTTCAAAATAAACAGATAAAAAAAATAGCCAAACATTACTTTTTAGTCTGTGTCGCTGTCACGTGATTGGTTTTACTCGTGCCAGCGGACAGATGCCGCTGCCTTTGAACTTACCGCCTCCTCACTTTACGAATGATCCACTTTAGACTCTACTGCTTTAACAATAAGATTCTAATTCTTTTGTTAATTAAATAAAGAAGGCATTTAATATCTTTATTAATGTGGTCGAGCTCAGATGATCAATGATAACTAATTATTAGAAACATTTCGTGGACCGTGCGACGTATTTGCTGATTTTTTAACACTAAATTGAACTCTGTTTATGGGCCAACAAGGTCGAGATTCCTTCGAGGATTATTAGCAAAAGATAATCGTCAGATATTGTATTTAGTTATCGATGAAATGCTTACCTGTCACAGAGTTAAGAAGAGATTAGAAAGACAATGTTTAAAAGTCTTATTATTTTTGTTGGTAATCTGTTTTTCTTGCAAACAAATGGATTTGAAAGAACTATAATGAATTTTACAGTTGGATATTGATGTAATCCATTGTACTGACGACATCTATAATACTGTTACGATTTTAAGTAGGAGACAAGAAGCTTAACTAAGTTGTCGCCTATGCATTGTGGTACTATTTATATCTTTGTACCTATGTCTAATGTGTATAGTTATTTCAAGAAATGAGTAACGGTAGCGGACTACGGAACTATTATAATAACAACAATATCTTCTTTGACTAAGGAGAAGAAATCGGTCATTTCTTGTATCCGATTTCTAGTACAGACGCCAGCACATCAAGTTACCCCAATGTGTAAAATTTTCCCAATTAAATATGAACCTTATTTTGTTTGACATGGAGTTGAAAAACGATCAAAGAAATTTGACACATTGGGGTAACTTGATGTGCTGGCGTCTGTACCCTATTAGACATAGAGTCTAAGTAATGCTCGCATCTAGTAAAATAAGTCAAGCTACATTTGAACTTGACCTAAAGGTTGACCGGTAGAAAATGCCTAAGGCATTAAGTCCGCCTATGTACAGACGCCAGCACATCAAGTTACCCCAATGGGTCAAATTTCTTTGATTGTTTTTCAACTTTATGTCAAATAGAATAAGGTTCATATTCAATTGGGAAAACTCTGTACATTTGTGTGCTTAAAGTATTAAATAAATAAATAAATAAACTTGCCAGAGTTGAAATCTACAACCTCATTCGTGCGAGGCATCTGAACCACTGGGAGATCATGATATTTTATTTAACTAGAAATATTAAGCATATTGTTTTCTTGTATAACACTGAAGTGTTTCCTGAATGAGAGGAAAAGAGGGAAAGTTGGTTTACACCAACCTCCTCCATGTGAAATTACTTTACTTACTGTTAGTCTGATGTTCAAAAGTGCCTTTTAATAGTCTAATTGAAATATATTATTTGCCTTTGACTTTGAAATCGGTTTTTTGATAATCAGTGCGCCCCATAAACGTTTTTATGATCACCAAAGAAACTAACACTTAAAAAGTAAGAGAAATATTGAATAACCCTTTGTAATCCTAACTCTATGGCAGAAGATAAAATCATATTTGTGTAAGTACAGCTAATAGCTAGATGATCTCGTCTGCAGCTAATGGAATTAGCTTTGTTGGTTTTGTGTCCCTCTGATCGACTCGCGATATGTTGTTATTGTGCGAGTTTCTCACTCTTTTGTCTATGCTCGTATCACGTGGAACATGACCCGCGTCTTCTTGGCATTCCGCTGCCAAGAATCGTTGCTGTGTTCTGGTTTCAAAGATCAGGATGAGACAGTATGACAAAAAGCATATTTGTGTATTTAAACAAATACTCATTCACATTTCGCCAGATAAGTCCCATGTAATATAGTTTTGTAATATATTGACGTTTTTCTGATAGTCACTGTGTGTTTTATTGTCTAAATACTGTAATTGGTTTCTTTTTACCGTAGTAAATAAGTAAACAAATAACTAACAAACTTTTGGTCTCTACTGAGGATTGCCAAATGGAAATATCCCGGATTACACTTGGCTCGAACACATTTTTAGAGGCACGTTTGCTACCTTAGTGTTAGCAAGAGGTGGTCTAATAAATATTTACGGTACGGCTCCGGTAAATTTAGAAGCACATAGCACGTATGTATCTGTGATAGCAAGGTATACGTGTAGGCAAGGTGATTTTACCCTAAAATATGACAATTGGTGGTGTGTCTTAAATTATTATTGACACTAAATTAATTGCTGAAAAAATAAATGACTTCTTGGTGAATAAATCATATTATGCAGTATTTGAATTTTTGTCCGACAGATTCATGATGACTTAGTGCCAAACTGTCTTTATTTATCTGACTATTTGAAATTTTTACACTAATATTATAAAGGTGAAAGTTTGTGAGTGTGTATGTTGGTTACTTCTTCACGTCTAAACGGCTGAAGGGATTTGTGTGAAATTTTGGCACACAGATAGTTTGTAACCTAGATTAACATATAAGATTTTTATTTTTTATGCCGAAATTCCCACGTTATCGAGACTTTTGCGGGTGAAACCGCGGGGCGTAGCTCGTATAATGTATATCACATAAACTTAGGTTTAGGAGAAAAATTTGTTCAACTATTGTATGCCTATCACGGTAAACTAACACAACAATAACAACTATGTAACCACTGTCTCACAATAAAGATCTCTGACTTTGACTTTCTTTTGAGAGGCCAGCATTGCAAAATTCTTGGGTATTTCTATAGACAGCAAACTGACCTGGAAACCACACCTGGAAGAAGTTTGCAAACGATTAAGTAGATCAGCGTACCTTCTATTTCAACTGTCAAAAAAAGTTAATACAGAAACACTTTTAACGGCGTATCATGGATTGGTGTCCTCGGTTTTGCGTTACGGTGTTGTTTTTTGGGGACAGTCAACGAATCGAGAACTTATTTTTAAAATGCAAAAGAGATGCATACGGTCGATGTTTGGCTTAAGAACGACTGACAGTTGCATTCCATATTTTGAAAAATATAATATTTTAACCTTTCCTGCCTTGTACATCTTGGAAACTTCTCTATTTGTAAAAAGTAATCCCCACCTTTTCAATAAACTGGCCACAGTCAAGAAATTACCTATACGTGCTCAATATACAAACACATTATGCCAAGTTAAATGTAAAACTGCATTGATGAAGAAAAGTTTCTTTGGTATTGCTCCCCAAGTTTTTAATAAAGTACCCAATGCTATTAAATGTATGCCAGTACAAAAATTCAGAAACATTTTACAAAAGTTGCTACTTAAAAAATGCTATTACACATTGGACGAGTTTCTAAATGACAAGTTTAATTAAGAAAAAAATCTGGAATTAAGGTTATAACGATGCTAATTTTAATTTTTGTATACTCAATGTCATTGTGTTATCATTAATATTGTTATATTTTTTTTTTGGTAGTTTAATTTATTCTTTTTTTGTTGACATTGTATTATTATTATTCATGACATTTTGATTATTTTTAATTGTAATTGATTTAATTGGACATCTGTAATATAGCTGATATTGTTTTTTTTTTCTTGTTTTTTTTTTTTTGTACTGTTCTATTTTAATTTCAAAAATTCTCATTTCCCGACATTTGTTTATTTAATTAAGAGATTCTGTACATTATTACAAGTAAATTAATTTTTAAAAAAAGTATAAATCACTATTTTGTATGCCTTTCGGCGGAACGTGGGATGGGCTAAACATTATATTTATAAGATCATTTTACCCTGTGTTCACAAAATTAATAAATGAATTTGAATTTGAATTTGAATGAATTTTAAATGGGTTTACGAATGACGAAATGACATCTGTCGACCGCCCGTTCAGAATCCCAGCTGTTTGATTCACTGAACTAAACTTGGGTAAAATGAGTCCTAAAGAAAGCCAGCAGCGGGTTCCAACACTGACAGTTCACGTCATTCTATCTTTAACCCAAGTTTTCTAGAGGGCAACAGATTCGACCTGCAAAGCTGGCTCGGCTGACTGGGAATTGCCTTGTAGTTGGCAAAAGCTAGCTAAACTTTAAGTTATATTTTCCCAGCAGTGACAAAATATTTGCATGCTTGTAAATAAATATTCCACAACTTATAAATAACGCCATCTCGTCCCTAACTAAGCAGAGCTTGTGCTATGATTAGGTACTAGAATAATATTTATTCAAAATTAAAAATAGGTACAATAAAATTACAATAATCTTATTGAGAATTACAGAGGGATTCGAATGTTAGATGCCTGTACTAGGTTAGATAAACCTTTATTATGCTAAAATTATTACGTTTATATTCGCAACGCACAGCCCAAACCGCTGGTATTAGAGACATGAAACTTGAAGGGGACTTCTTAGTTAAGAATAAGTATCCACTAAAACACGATTTTTGGAAATTCAACCCTTAATGGGAAAACATAGGGAGCGGAAGATCGACATCCACGCGGGCGAAGCCGCGGGCAAAAGCTAGTGTTTTAATAATTATGTACATCTATTATTTCAATAAACAATAATGACAATGATCACGTTCACACAAACATTTGTCTTGGGTGGGAATCGCACCCATGCACGACCTCAATAGCAGTCAGGGCCACTAAGTACTAGACCAAACAGGCCAGTCAATCTACCCATACCATTTTGAAATCCTTATCTACCTACCATAATTACATGATAAGCACAAGACTCCTTATTCAATTCCGCACAATGGCATAATCATCAGCATAAAAGAAATTGGCTAACCGTAATAAATTGCAATAATCAATAGTGCTCATTAGTAATTAACACACTTTCTGCATGGTATCTTAATTATGATCTGTCAGAAACGGACGGGTTGCCAAACATGTCTCTTGATATGGAGGGATTGGCCGTGGATTGCCCTGCTTACTGTTTTGTTTCGGTTCACGGTAGCTCTTTGCAGCGATCAAGCTTTAAGAGCTCAAGCGCAACATTAATATCCTTGTTAGTTTCTGTTTGTTTACTAGTCGATGATGTGTGCAGAACTAGTGGTCTACTACTGGTCTGGTTTAATTTGTAAGTTTTTATGCTGTACGATAAAGAGTATTCTATTCCATTCTATTCCATTTTTTCCTTTCTATTCCCTTCTATTCCATTCTATTCCATTCTATTCCATTCTATTCCATTCTATTTCATTCTATTCCATTCTATTCCCTTCTATTCCATTCCATTCTATTCCATTCTTTTCAATTCTATTCCATTCTATTCCATTTTATTCCATTCTATTCCATTTTATTCCGTTCTATTCCATTCGATTCCATTCTATTCTATTCTATTATTCTATTCTATTCAGAAGCCCATGGGCGGCATAAAAATTCTGACTTTAGTTTAGTCACTACCACACGAAAAGAACTACAACGAGACTTGGGATTGATAGTTAGTTTATTTTACCTACATTGTCACAGCAAGAATTTCTTTTGCAGAAAAACCTACATTTACCAAAATTGTTTTTTTTTCATTGGTAGGTAGGTACTTAACGGGATTTGCACAAACCACCTCGTGCGTCATGCGTGAGAGGCTAGACACTAACCATTGAGCCATCAGGACAAGAACAAGTTATAACCTCTCAATCTCGACCACAACCAGAGAAGTAGCAACAAAATCGCTAAATGCAACTGCTTAAAGTTCTTGATTTCGCCAAAACCATTTTTAATCAAAACAAAGACAAGGATACCATTAATAAAGCTCCTTACGTAGTCGTACTTTTTGCTCCAATATAGTTGACGGCAATTCGTCGAGGATCTCTTAGTGTTTATTTATTAAAGTCGAGTTATTAGTTTGGTATCGAGGCCGTTTTTGCTGCTAACGACTCTGGGAGCCGACGACGCGCGTGATTGATTGGGTTCGGCGCTTTCGTAGGGGTGCTGCACTCGCGGTTGAGTAATGAACTTTCATTTTCGGTTAAAGCGTTTAGTTGTTCAAGGTTTTTGCTGGAGAGTTTGTAACGCCACTTCCTCTTTCCAGCGAAAGCTTTGGGTTAAAAGATTATGATGATCAAAGTTCGGGAGTTCGTTGCGTTCGTTGTTCTTCCCAGACAATAAACTAGGCAGTGGTGAATTGGCTGTTATTTTTTAATTATTTATTATTTATTTATTGACGTGCATAAACTGCTAATTTTAGGCCTATTTTGAATTAGTTTTGATTTGGTAAGAGTCAATAGGACTGGTCTTGAAAAGCTTTTGATAGAGAGATGTAGGAAGTAGGTAAGTGGGAAGGCATTTGGTCTGCAGTGGGAAAGTCTAAGGTAATAATAATAATAACTATTAGAGCCAAATTCATTAGTGAGAAAGTTAAACTATCGAAAGATTAAAGCTTTCTTTTTTTCCATGCTTTTTCGAGTCAGTTAGTGCATATTATTTCAGTAGGTACTACAAGTCAGTTATATCTATTTTGTATAAAAAATATTATTAAATTTTGTATGTGGTTATTATGCAAACGGCTTACCATTGGTTCTCTCTCTACCACCAGAGAAATCTCTTTCTGCCTTTGTCTGTCCACTGCACAATACCACAATATAAAGGTATCAACATAATTAACATGTCATAACGTTAATAAAGTTTATTTTTATGTAAATGTTGGCCAGTGTTGCGCACCCCTGCGGCGGCGACTTCAAACGCGCTCCGATCCGTCAGCATTTTGACATCTTTTGATATGTACCGACAAATAATAACAAAATTATTATACACTAGTTGTTTGACCGCACGTCGCCCGTAAGCCCCGTCTTGAGCCATGATACTTGATTGAAATAAAATTTCTTATCAATAAACTAAAGATGGTATTAATTATGATCGAAGATGGTAAATACTGCAGCAATCCGACTTACCTACGTATGTTGTGGCATTAGACAATATACCTGACCTGACTTAATTACCTGAACCAATTTTCAAAAGTAAACGTGCTGAACGAACTTAGGTACCTTCTTTTACTTGGATGGGTGCACTAAGATAATATTTAAGTCGGCTTCAAAGTCAAAACCATTTATTTCAATCAGACCCTTATAAGGCTTATTTTTACTGTATAGTTATGTTTTTACTGTACGTTTTCAAGATGTTGTTAATAAATGTCCTACTTTTTCAAAGAAAGGAAAAAACTAACTTCAATAAAAAACAAAAGTCAAACTAAATTTACATCTCTAATATATGAAATTCTCGTGTTACAGTGTCTTTTACCAAACTCCTCCGAAACGGCTTGACCGATACTTATGAATTTTTGTGTGTACTAGGTCTGAGGGTCGTTCACTATTTTATTAAAAAAACAGGCGGAACGAAATTGCCGGGCAGCTAGTTAATTATAAATAAAAATTATTCTAGTTGCCCTTTAAAAGTTAGTTTAGTATGGAGAAGAATTGGCAAAAACTCTATGTTTGTTGTGTTGGAACAAGGGTTGGAAAAGGCCTTTTCCAACCTTTTTTCCAACGGCTAGACTGGAAAACTTTTAAAATATATAGCTGTATATGCTGTGCCATGAGGCCAGACAGCATTAAGCAAGTTTTTAGTTGTCACCTAAATACAGAAATTTCGAACTTTGATTTACAGACACACAAACCCATAACTTCACCATACTCAATCTTTATGCTAATGTCAATAAAAACTACCTACAATTGGGTTACAAATAATAATAATTATCAGCTAACGGTCGCCAGTTTGAGTCCCTCGTCGTGCATGGCGTAGGAAATAAATGTCAGTCAGATGTTTCTTCGGGTTTTGCTCCTTCGGTATTCGCTTGGTCATCGTTTTTGACTGACGGGTCGGTTGTACGTCTTGTGCTTGTCTGGTTGGACTCATCTCGGAAACTACTGGGTTACTTTTAAGGAATTTGATGAACGGCAGAGCCCCAATAATTTGTCAGACAGTAGACAATGTCAATCTACTGCAGAGTTACTTATAAAAGGGGACGCCCTAAAACTATAAACCTACTATACTACTATCTGAGTTAAATATTAGAAAGTTTTACACACAGTTTTTTTAAAACCTTTTAGAACTTAAACTATAAACTATATTAAGTAGGCAATCTAAGAAGAATGTATGATCATGTGTTTAAAGGCTGGAGTGACAAAGAAGAGAGAAAAAAACACAAACCTACTATGCATGAAAATTTAGATTCACGTAATTATGTATGGCGATATACTTAGCATTTAACTTAAGTGTCTACGCGGCAAATGTGTGTCTGCCAGTACCTAATTGTTTGAAATGAGAGGATGCTACATTACTACCTTTTTTTAGAAATAAGAATGTTTTTATGTCGGGGTCCTGTACATCGTAAAGATCAGAGATACAGTGAATGCTAAGGTCGTGCAGAAAACGACGAAGAAATCAAGTTTCTTGAACGGTGATCGGGGCTCTAACCTCTAATAGATCTTTAAGTACTAATATTCTAAAGAAGCGAAATTTGTGAGTCTATGAGGTTGTGGCGTTTTATGGGGTTCCTACTTAATCTCTTGATCTACTGAACCGATTTTGAAAATTCTTTTACCATTAGAAAGCCACATATTTTGTGAGTTACATGGGTTATGAGTATTTTAGTATCGAAACTTTATTTTTATTTTTTATTATTGATAGGCACGCGTTTGGCCACTGTTTCACCGTTGGTAAGCAATGATGTGGTCGACAATGTTCACTCTTGACTTAAAGACCCCTAGGTTGTAGCAATTAAGAAACACAGACTCCGGCTGGGAATTTCACTCCTTAGCTATACGCACAATAAATGTGTTCCCAAAAAGTTTAGTACGTGTGGTTGGGATGTCTACCATGTTACATGTATAGGTGGCGCAGTGCCGTACGTCCTAGTGGTCCGATGATGAAAAGGGCTTGATGGAATTACATTGTGCAATTGCAATGCACACTCTCCGAAATAAAACGGTAAAAAACCGACAGGCTAGCAACTCGGCTTCGATGCTCAAGACTTTGAAGTTTTGACTCAACGAGTGCATCATTGCCGATGATCTTCTTGGCTCGCCTCTTAACTAAGAACAACTAGAGGGGATGTTTTATTGATCAGGCACCGAGCGGAAACCAGCTTTCGCGAATAATAATTGACTGGCCTGTTGGTCTAGTAGTTAGTGACCCTGACTGTTATGCCGGAGGTCGTGGGTTCGATTCCCACCCAGGACAAATGTTTGTGTGATGAGCACAATCATTTGTTCTGTGTCTGGGTGAAATTTATCTATAATATGTATGTATTTAGAAATATATAAGTATGTTTATCAGCTGTTTAGTACCCATAACATAAGCTCTCAAGCTTAGCTTGGGACTAAATGGCGTTGTGTGATAAGTTGTGGAATATTTATTATTTCGTATATTCCTTTAAAATTCTTATAAATTACATTTTTAAATATTAATATAAAAATAAAAACATTTAATTGAATATTTATTTATTATTATTATTATTTATTTATTATAGGTGATGTAATCGTATCTGGAATTCAGGTAGTTGACAAGTTAGGTACAAAATGTAGGTACGCGAACGAAGTCGCGAGCGAAGTGCTAGTAATAGATAATGGGCTATTTGACTGGCCTGTTGGTCTAGTAGTTAGTGGCTCTGACTGCTTTTCCGGAGGTCGTGGGTTCGATTCCCACCCAGGACAAATGTTTGTGTGATGAGCACGATAATTTGTTCTGTGTCTGGGTGTAATTTATCTATAATAGGTATGTATGTATTTAGAAATATTTAAGTACTAGCTTTTGCCCGCGGCTTCGCCCGCGTGGATGTCGAACTTCCGTCCCCTATGTTTTCCCTTTAAGGGTTGAATTTCCAAAAGTCGTTTTATAGTGGATACTTTTCACTAAGAACACCCTTTTAAGTTTCATGTCTCTAATACCAGAGGTTTGGGTTGTGCGTTGATATATAAACGTAATCATTTTAGCAGAATACTTCCGGATAGACTACTTTCAAAGTATATCCTTCCGGTATGTATGCATAAAGATTTCTGGAACTACTGACCCGGGAAAGAGCGACGTACAACCGACCATGTGTAAAACAACTGAGACTAAGATCAACCTGTCCAGGCGTATTGATTACAACCGTACCAAGTTTGGTTAAAATCCCTATAATGGTTTTTGAACTATGTGTGTACCATACAGACAGACAGACAAAACATTTACTGATTGCATTTCTGGCATCAGTATCGATCACCATTAATCCTCCAATATTAATTTTGAATATATTATTTATTATCTTAGTAGTGTGTGATAGTCCATTGAATTTATGGCGAACTATATTGTATCTTAAGATAAAATATTATACTATCTTAGCCGTGTGCAGCGCCCCTTGGTGAACTTCACTGCGGGTGACGTAACCTACGACAAACTTATAATTTGCGGTTGGTACAGTAGTCAGGTCTAGGGGTCGAACCGCAAAATTAAGTTTGTTTTTTATTGTATATACTTTTCCGGGATAAAAAGTACCCAGTGTTGTGCCCAGGATATTAAAGAATATGTACACCAAGTTTCATCGTAATCGAACCGGTAGTTTTTGCGTGATACCTGAACATACAGAGAGACAGACAGACAGACAGACAGACAGACAGACAGACAAAAATTTTTTTAATCATATTTTTGGGTTCGGTGTCGGTCTAGTAACACCCCCTGCTATTTATTTTTTTGATATTTTCAATGTACAGAAATTTTACTTCTACAGATTTATTATATGTATAGATGTTTATCAGTTGTTTAGTACCTATAACAAGCTCAAGCTCACAAGCTCTGCTTAGCTTGGGACTAGATGGCATTGTGTGAAATTTGTATAATATTATTATTATTTGATAAAATTTTAGTTTTTAGTCCCTCATCTAGATTACAAGAAAATACTCGTATTATATGTTTTTTCTTTTTTCACGTACTTAATCAATAATTAACGTCGATACATCGAGTCAAAATGTCGCATGTAGTCACTAGCCAGTAGGTACAGTGTACAGTCGAAGGCGCAACTGACTTAAGTCCGCTACTGACATATACTAGGTAATGGCGTAACAAGCCCCCTCTCCTCAACCATCAATTTAAAAATGAAAAAAAAACACTTGTTTATTATTTTTATTAATCACTGATGGACTTATTATCATATATTTTGATGTTCATATTCTGCCAAACACACTATTATACTAGGTGGAAGAAACACCATGAGTTCACACCACGATCCTAGAACAGCCCGCGTTGAAATTTTTGGAGAGCTTTTCCTGATTTCCAAAATTTTCCTAATGTTTTTTTTTTTTGTTTTATACGAGTACTGTACAGAATCATGATTGCTTCTTAACCCAATGGGATCTTAAGTAAAAGAATAGGCTTATTTACTTTCTAATGAAACTTATTAGATGATAAATGACTTTTTTTTCTATAAATAGGTTCATAGACACACTTTACACGTCTTTTTTAACTAAAAGGTGAAGCCATTGTACAGTTTTGTGTTGTATCTTGGGCAGATCATGTATGAACCATGCAGATTAGTGTCTGAAATGATTTTTTGAGGAAAAAACCATAATAGGTATAGATATTAAGGGACCAGATCAGTCAATGCAAGTTTGTTAGTTATTATTGGGTTCGATAAACATTAAGAGTTTCACATGGTTTCTACAGTTTTGAATAAAGCAGATTAAAAATTTCTACGCTACGGTGTCCAGAATCAGGAAAAAACTTAATATGATGTTCGGATATGCGAAAATGTATTTCCACCTTGTATTATTTTTAATTAGGTATTTTCTGTTTTATTGGCAACAGAAATACACACTCTGTGAAAATTTCAAGTACCTAATATCGGTTTGAAATATACATCCGCTGACAGACAGTCGGACGGACAGCGAAGGTTCAGTAGCATTATTCCGTTAGGATACTGAACCCCCCTAAAACCCATGTTAATTTTCTTAAACACTGATTAATTAACGTCGCGTCGGTAACGTAAGTTTATGAAAATAAGCAATTTATTCAAATGATCAGTGGTCAGCTTGCGGGGCGTGTCCTAATGCAATTATATAGTTATTATTATTTAACTGCGACCCGCAGCGTTCCACCCGCCAAGTGTGTTGTCGGCCTAATGCATTGAGAGGACAGTCGTTGATTATAATATTGTAATTATTAAATTAATTCGTTTGAATGATAAAAATACATAATTACATCAAAACAAAACATAGATACATAGGTTTGTTATTAATGGTAGAGTTCCAACAAACAGTTTGTTAACAGAATATTTGTTGCAGTGACAATTCATTATATGCGTAGTCCAGTTTAACCGAATGCAGCTAGATAAGAATTTTACATGAGCTTATACCTATCTGTCCTCCGCAACCCAGTTACTGAATAATACAACATCCCTTGCCCTTGGTAAGATGGGTTGTCAAATATTCAAGTTTCTCTGATTTCGAATATCACGTTAAACTGTTTGCACTATTGATGGACACCCATCCACGGACTACGTCAAGCGTAATATATAACCTTCAAAAGATCCGTGTGATTTAAATTACTCTACTCCTGATTTCTCTAAGCTAATGTGATAGTAATTCACATAATATTAAAAAATATGGCATTTTTTAAGGTTGCTTTCCGTACAAAAATTCAGTACCAAGCTTTGCAAGTTGCAATTAAATCATTTCTTTTTTTACTAAGTACTAAAATGTGCTTAAACAGAAGTCCATCCAGTGACTCCCAACTAATTGTGTTTCTCCTAAAAATTCTTATTAACCCTCCAAATCCCGCATTCCGTTCCTCATTGAATGCTCAAAGCTCATCAGATAACGACGATGTTCACGCTTATGCGCTTGCGCACTAATGGGCAGAGAGGGCAGTCAAGCAATTGTCACGCGCACACTGTCATTATAATTTGTATAATTGTGTTATATGATTAGGCATTTGAATTTGATGGTTATTTTAAAAGTAAGGGCAAATAGGTGTTATCTTAGATATAAAATAGTCTAGGACGTAGTAGTTTTCAATAAAACAAATACTTATAAGGAACATTAAATTTAACAATTATAATGTTATTAATTTCGAGACTTGAAATCAATAACATAATTTATCGAAAATGGAGGATTTTGATACGATGGTTAATCTTAACAGATTATTCCAAACAAGGAGGCTCGGGACTAAGTATTACAAACCGTACATACCAACCGCAGGTTAAGCAATATTTGACGAGATCTCTCTTGGGATGGGTGACCATCTATTACATAGCGTCTGCTGTGTATCTCAGAAAGCTCGTTAAGCTATTGTTCCTGGCTGTAATAAGAAGATCGTTGACAATCGTTACGAGAAGTCAAAAGCCCAAAGTCTAACCAACAGCTGTGTTCACTTAAACATACATACATAAACTCACGCGTTTTCCCCATGGGGGTAGACAGAAACCACAGAGCGCCATTCATACATGTTGTCTTACATACACGCTGGTTGCCAGTACTACGCATCAGACATTTCTGAAGAACCTCAGAAAGTTGTAAAACAAAAACATGAACCTCTCTTTCTCTTCATGTAAAATATTATTGTGTCGGTGCATCCAACTAAACTGGAAGCCAATTCCCATGGTAGTTAGGAAAAGGCTAGTCAGCCGATTAATCTTACGGAGTACCTAATATAATAATGACCTGGCACCTACTCCACCTTATTATACTTCCTATATGGACTTCTTCGTCAAAATAAACCCTTGGGGTGTGTAACAACCACATCAGCCACATATTGATAGGGTAATCCAATAGTAAGGGTAGCTCCCTATACTTACCTTAGGCAGCGCTGTCTATAGTTTTAACATAATCTACTTTTTTACGAGTGTTCAACCAGTATTAACTTTCTTTGGATAATTTATAGCCCGTAAAAGTAGTCGAAACAAAACCTTTGCCTCGTAAAATACACATTCATGTGATTCAATGTACGTTGTTACTGATTAAAGAATAAAAAAACATAAAGTAGTCCCGATACTCCAGCATGTTGCTAGCGTGTAACAAAGAGGGGTGAGAAACAGTTACCCATTAGATATGATAACTCTTGTTTGCACCACAAGTATTTTAATTAAATTACAACGAAGACATGCTAGGACAAACTACGGATAAAAAACGATATTGTTCGAAGGAGCTCAGCTGTGTTAATGATCTACCTAATGACGTTGAAGATTGTGATAATATTAACAGATTTAAACTTAAACTGAGAAATTACGTTTATGAAATGTAGTAATAATTACCTCATATTAAATGTTAGCAACTACATACTTCCTATATATTTGTTTTGTATAACTTCACCTACACACATCGGAGGCAAAATATATTTATTTTGATGTAGACAATTACTTTGTATCTCATTATAAGTGAACCTATGTATTGTTCTTATGAGAGAGAATACATTCCTTAAACCGAATTATTACGCAGCTTTTTGAATCTGGAGACCCATAGACCGATAATGATGGCACGGTTGTCAATAGGCGAAAATCAACATCTGCCTAGCCTTTACCCAACTATAATAAACATAATGACAGTAGCATCTCAATATGTGTATGAAAACCTGATTTATGTAAAAAGGAACTTTATTCTAAACATAGTGACTTTCACAACATAAATACTAGACATAAAGATTTACTTATTGTACCCACCACCAGGCTCCAAAAAATTGGTAATTCATTTAAGTGCCAAAGTATACGTTTCTACAACAAACTCCCAAGCCATGTTAAAGAATTAAGCATCAATAAATTTAAGTCATTTATAAAGCAGAAACTCTGTCAAAAAGGTTTCTATAAAGTTAAAGACTACTTGGACGACAAAAAAGCTTGGGACTAGCTGCTCCAATATAACCCCAAGCACCTAACTATTAGAATTTTAATAATTGATATTGAAATTGACATTAAGTTACGACATTTTGTAAATAACATTTAAAATAGTTTTTTTTTTCTGTGAATGTGAGTACCATGCAGGCTAGATAAAATACATGAGTCCGTAACTGTCTGGCGGTTTTGAGTACTTTTACGTGGCCTACGCAAATGACCGGCAGATAGCGTCGTGTAGTGGGTCGTCGAGCTCCCTGAAATAGGTTTGAGCTACACGATGTCTGTAGCATGCATGCCGTCTGTCGGGTAAGGTCGGCTCAAAGCTGAATTGATTCTTTCTTCAAAAGGCTATTCCAGACTTTGCCCTGCATCGTGAGACTCGCATAGTAAATGAATATATTATATTATACATATATTAAAATATATATATTATACATATATTAAAATATATATATTATACATATATTAAAATAAGTATATAATAAAATGAAATCATGACATTAAAAAAAAAAAAAAAAATACGGAAAAGAAATAGTAGGTAGTTACTAAAGATAAACGAATATAATTTAATAACTTTAACATAGATTCAATTATTTAAATGAATACTCTTTGTTGTACAAATGTACACCATACAAACTTACAAAAACTAAAACATTCAAACAAAGTAATATGTAAATAAAATAGGTAGGTACTTACTATTAATAATAATCTTATAAAATAAATACTAAGTGTTAATATATTTTATTTTTTATTAATACATCTTCAAATATTGAATCGTAACTCATAATAATATATTCTAATCTAAGAAGCGCCCTTCCTCCTCTCTCCTAACAAACTATGCTGTGCCCGACAGGGTCCATAATTGATACTTACGAAATTGAACAACACCCTGTAACACATTATGGTATGCAATAAAGTATTGAGTATTGAGTATTGAGTATTGAATATAATCTTATGTCTGGACTTTAAAAGAGACCATGACCCCTGAGTTTCTTTCGGCATTTCTTCTCAGGGATCAGTCACTTTGGAAATGCCATTTAGTTTAGTTTAAAAAAAAAAGATATGTAAAAGTATCTGAGAAGATCTACTTACAGAAATAAATATCATTTCATGTCATTTCATTGATGTCCAGTCTAACCGAATGCACCTTAATACCAGTGTTTTACATGGGTCGACTGTCTGTCTGATATCCACAATCCAGTAACTGGTTAACACGATATCCCTTAAACTGGTTGTCTGACTTTTGGGCTTCTGACTACCCGTTCACGTCGCCAAGGACGTGCCGCGTGCGTTGCACTATACACCGAGTGGTGTATGTTTATTTAGTCTATTATTGACATCATATCCTAAAAATATGAACTATCTGGTACATCAGAAACCAACTCTATGAGGGTTCAAAAAAATGATGAAACACTTCAAGAAAATGTAGGCAGTGCCCTTGCGCTTCGCTTGGCTCGTCTTGGCGAGGGCCCTACCGTGCCCCCAGATATTCCTAACTCATGTAAAAAAAACTGCTTTAGTAATGTCAGATTTTGACCTTAAAATGTTTCTGAACTATTTTCAACATAACCAACGCTTCAATTACTAAACAAGCTTGCTAAATAAAAAGTAATGAAAACGGGCGTCGGCGCGAGGGAGACGGTCCAAACAAACTGAGTAGTTACACTAACTATACTATGATAATATGCTTGTGTGCAGATTGCGATGCGCGGGCGACGCGTGCCGACCCCGGCCAGGCAGGGGTCTTAAACTATCAGCATGATCTTGCAAGATGGCATACAATATTAAATTAGACGAAAAATCACTTTGACTGCACTACCGTGGTCACGTCAACCTCACATAAACCGACCTTATTTTAGGTTAAAAGTAACACAAAGTTAGGCTACGGATTTTAAAGTAACACAACATAAAATCACGCCCAATCCCTGAAGGGATATATAGAGATTAGAGGTTAGGCACAGGTGTACACCCACATTTCGACAGTTATGTTTAAGTCCTATGATAAAGGGGGAGAACCAATAGGCTCTAAAGTGTTGAGGTTCGCAAAATACAAATAATCACGTAACACTGTATTTGCACTCATTGTTGTAAAGCCTTATCCATCCATCAATCGGGCACAAATCTAGACTTCGGGCTACTACTGAGAAATTCAAGATAGAAAAACTCAATAACGGTTTTCCCGTTACGGGGATTGGCCCTAAGACCTCGTGCTCAACAGTAGCAGTAGCTTGCGATCACTAGACCAACGAGGTATTTTAAAGTAAATAAACTATTTTTTATTCTAAAGATCATGTGCTCCTTTGGTATGAAGATTATCAGTGCGTAATTATTTGTTTGTCCTCCTAAATGAAAAATGTCAGACTTAGTTAAACTTCAATTTGTACCGGAACATACTCCATCGTAAAACTACCTATAGTATTGTCACCGTGATTAGTCATATCTGCCAGAATGTTAGGAATCTTATTTGTAGTATTTCTGATCTTCGTCACACTGTCACGTTAATTTCAATAAAAATGTTGTGAACCTCGCAGTGGCATGAGCGTCCGCGCACCAATTGCACCAGATTATTGAATCAAGTGCTTTCTCAGCTGCTGACCCCTGCCCCGGCTTAACAAACAGCTGTACTGATGCATGCACGGACCACAGACCATACGAGCGTCACTTTAATCTCTCGGCAAGATACAGTTTATAGGATTGACAACGCCATACTCAGGCCCTACCGCCTTCGTTTGCAGGGCACTTGATCTGCAGGGTAACTTAAATGGTAGTTAATCGATGAAAATGCACATGATATATCTCGATATTTCAAGCCTATTATAGAGACCTTCAATATTTCTATCATGAGGATGATCTACCTGTTGGTCAAGCTAAAATAGAGTGTTGCACATATATACATAATCTTACACTTTTTTAAAACGGCCGTTAATAAATAATAAAATTAATTAATAAAATAACACAAGCCGTCTATGATGTAATTGTTTAAAATAAATCATGATTTACGATTCAAAGCTCTTTAAAAAATATTTTTAAATGATCAGCGTCTAATTTCTTTTCGTTTTTTACATTATTTTCTTATAATAAGCTGTTTGGTCTTTGATGCACTGCTGACTGCGACTTTCTCTGACGTCAGAACTCGCTTTGGTAATTTTATAATGCGCTGCTGGTGTTTGCGGTCTTTGCCGGAGCAGGTCCTGCAAGGAGAAATCTTCGGACTGGAGACTGGAACTCGACGCTTGGCACATGTCGCAGGCCGCGGCATAGCCGACATGTCCACACAGTTTCTGTGATACTTCGACTCGCACATGAGCGAGTGAGGGATCTCATTGTCGTCCGAGTAACAGTCGCTTGACATCGTAACCTTGCTGCACACCCGACTGGCGGGAGACCAAGGCCCCTTCTTTGGAACTGATGGAAACTTTAGCGAAACATCACTAATACCTTCATTGTATATATTTTTCCTAGTACTTTTACAAATTTTGGTATCGTTAACATCTTTTCTGAAATAACATTGAACAGGTATGGATTCTCGTGGCTCAATATCGTCTTGTTTGTGCTGAAATTTCTTCTTGCAGTCATAACTAACGCCTTTTTTCAGGATTGGCACGGGTGATGAGAACTTATTACATTTCTCGTAAATCTTGAGTTTACTTTGGAGATCTCTGACGCTTGCCAAAGTAGGATTGCAGGGTACAGCTCCAGAGACACCAGGGCAGTTGAGACAGGACGAGGCGGGTGTGCAGCCACAGCCGGCATCGTTCAACATCCGAGTCATCGTGTATTGATCGCAGAAGGTCATAATGTTATTTTTGCGTGGTTTAAAGGTACTGATACTTTTGGCGCAGCAGTTCGGCGACAGACACTCTATACATCTGCAGTTATGCTTTCGGTCTTGTGAATTTTGTTCTGGGGGCTGCCCGTCGTACGGGCTCCATTGGGTAGACGGAATGAGGGATGGATAGGTGGGGATCACTTGTAATGCTTTCGGAATATACACTTTATTAGTATGGGATGTGATCGAGTATGGAGGCTCAACGGATCTGGTGGAGCCGCGGTAGCAAGACGCAAACTCTCTCGTAGCATACTGATCTTCGACTTTGCTAACTAGATTGCTGATAAGCCGTGCTTGTGCGCTTTCCGCAGCCATTCTGGCGTCATGGTCAGAGCTCAGCAGCACAGCCCCCTGGTTTACACTCCCACCTTCGCACTCTTTCTCAACACGTTTCACTTTCTGAAATTTATTGTGTTTACCAAAATTGACTTGCTTATGGGTCATTACTGTTGAAATGTTGTGACTTAAAATTTTTAGGTGTCTATTATTGTGATGTCAGTCAATGACAGATCTCCTGAGGAGGTTACAACAAAAAGTTTGCTCACTTCAAGTAGGTGTCCAAACAGAACGTTGTCTTAAAACACTTTACAAACAGCTGAAGCGGAAACACCTAGTTGATCGCGAACCACTTCAATTCATATCCTTGTGACAATAAAGGATTGAGTAACATATTTCCTTACAAACTCATATCCAGTGAATCATGCAATGTTAACCTCTACGTAGAAAACACATGGGTGCAGAGATCTGCAATTATAAGTTGGCAGTGTCTGACGAATCCAGACCAACATAAATTGGTCTTCCCTCCTCCCGGTCATCTTGTGTGTGCGGCGGCTGAGGGGAGATATCGGTCCAATTTAAAGATCTTATATCATAGAGGGAACGAAGGCAGATGCGTGCAATTGTCCGAGTCAAAGATCAGAGGAAGTGGCTGCGCACGCGCCGGCCAGCTGCGACGTCGCGTGATCTCGTCGCGGATTGGTTAATTATTTGGTATTCGTCACGTTGCCGCGTTGGTCAGATGAGATCATGATAATTAAGCAGGAGAAATGTACAAGATGAATAATAGATGATTTTGAGAAAGAATCGCACCTGTTTATGCAAGTAATAACGTAGTTTTGAATGGTGATAACATTTCATACTAAATAAATACTCGAGATTTGTTTTCTTTCTACCGAGACCTAGCACAATGAACAGTAGTGTACGCCAAGTATACTTACCATCTAAATACTTTCGTCTTTCCATTTGAAAGCACATTCGTCACCACCACATTCCTTTTTCCATATTCCCTGGATGCAGTTCTCTTCGTTTTGGGTAAACACAATAAGTAGCTCTATATTTTATAGAGCTTTATTATCCAATGTAGTCCACTGGTTAGTTTAACGCAGGTGACCGCTAGATCATGGCAGCTTCTGATCTAAACTATGTTAGTTCCCCTGCACTATAACCTATTACTGTTGTCACCGATGTTCGCAAATAAAGACTTTTGATTAATAGATTAACTCAAAGAGTTTAGACCTTTTTTTCCTTTTTTTTAAGCAACCTTGGTGTACTCCTTATTTAATATATTTCTGCGGTATAAATAACAAAATTTTAGTATAAAGGTACCTACTATAAACGAGAAATAAAATAGAAACGTAGACAAAAGTGTGTGAGTACAATAACAGAGAAAAATGTTATTGGGAATGTACAGACTCCAGCACGTCAAGTTACCCCAATGTGTCAAATTTCTTTGATCGTTTTTCAACTTTATATCAAACATAAAAAGGTTCATATTCAATTGGGAAAAATTGACACATTGGGGTAACTTGATGTGCTGGCGTCTGTACAAACATAATGCTATTTTAACAATGATATATTGTAATATAAATACATAGTGGTAAAGTATAAAGTATAGTGTATTAACAGTGTTTGAGCAGTATTGACTACTTGTGATGTGTGGAGTTAGTATATGGCTCTTGAATGTTTTCACCTGAAATATCTCAGTAGCAAACTGTAGTTTGGATGGCAATAGGCTCGTCCTCTAACAGATTGAACTTTACTGCAACTAGTGAAACATTACACGAATTATAGTACCTATAGGTAAGTACCTACACCTCTCCCTTACTCTTCGGGAAATACAGGCGTACTGTTTGACATAATGACGTACATAAAAAAGCCTGAAAGTTTCAGTTGCAATTTTGAACTGGTTGTCAGACTTTCAGGCTTCTGACTACTAGTGACGACTCACAAGATCTATAAATGACAGCGGGACTAAAGGTTTAACGTGCTTTGCGAGGTATGGAGAATTATTGATATGTATAAATTGGTCACCCAACCACGGAGCAACCTCGTCCATCGTAGCTTAACTTCCGTTCGACCCGTAAGACTGTTATTATTTAGCTACAAGCTTCTCCAAAAGAACCAATATTTGGACGCACAGAACATAAAACATAAAAACTTTTTTACAAAAAATACAACCGACTTCAAAAAAAATACTAACCGGTGTAAAATAACTCTAAATTTGGAAATCGGTGGCCAATCATGAATGAGACAAAACCACCGAAGCCACAGACTTCCTAATTTGTAGTCGGTTGTATATTTTGTAAAAAAGTTTTTATTTTTCAATTTTTTGTGTTTTTATTTTAATGTAGATGATTCATTATTTTCCATTTATTTTAATATTACAATCAAACAAATAAACAGATTTCGATGAAATAAAAAAGAAAAAATCATGAACAAAAATGTTTGTAAAATGAAAATTACTAGGCCAAACAATGTTAATGTTTTATTAAAAAAAAAATACCGATCGAATTCAGAACCTCCTCCTGAAGTCGGTTAAAAATTACCAACGATATCTAAGATAGATTTTTATTGTTTAGATTGTCCTAAACTTATTCTTTACTCATATACTGATATAATAAATTTGACTCATACACTAAATAGTGAATTAGCTTGTTAGAAGAAGCGCAGAAGCGATCTGAACAATCTTGATTCTTGAAGCTATTTAAGTATTAATATTCCTATCCTAACGAATGTTATCAATTCCACTTAGTAATGAGCTGAGACACATCGCAGTGTCCAATAAAACACGGGTCCATTGACAAAAGGAGAAAATTGTCGTAAAACACGTATAAAGCACACGGTGGGCCGCAATTAAAATTACTCTACGATAAACATATAGCCGTATAAGGTTTTTATTGGCCGTAAAATATTGTTATGTGTCCATTCCAGATAGTTGGACAGCTTCTAAAACAATTAGGGGTTATGGGAATATTATTATTAATTACAATAAGTCTTGAGGATATTCTTCTACTGAAAATTAATGAAAACACTTCAAGTAAGAGAAGGGTTGAAATGAAACGCACTGATGGAATTAATTGATATTTACTCCTGCAAGTAACTATGTTGGTTGGCCGTCTCTGCCAGGCTGTCTAGTTAATCCCTGAGAAAAAACACTAAAAACAAGCTGAGGTAGTCTTACTTAGTCTCAGTACCTATATTGAGATTAGGTGAGTTGAAAGATACAAGGCGAAATCTGGGAAGCCCGTTTTGAAGAAAGAGCTATTGCAAGTCCCATAATAAATAAGGGGCAAACCCATTTATTGACTTCGACCACGGCAAAGTCGGTGTTGTGGGTAGAAACTGAGATATTCCTAAAACCCAGTAATACAGCCCGACTCTACTAAGGACCTCAAGCTACAGTGTTAAAGATATTAGTTATGTAATTGTGTAGGTATATTGTGTTAGGCGTGTACAGAAAAGTCTCTGAACCCTCTCCGGACAAGTGGCAGAATGTAAGTACAACGTAGTAAAGTGTGAGCTTACCTGGACGGAACGGAAGAAGGGTGTGATTGTGGAGCTATATCACAAAATCTAGCTTCGCCTCTAATATTGCCCCCAATGTCCTAAAACGTGCAGACAAAGTGACCTCTGCACTGCCACTGACAATGCCGTGATACCACCAAACGGGGTTAATAGGAACGCAGGGGAGTATAGAAACAAAGTTTGAAAGAGGATTTTTACATTAGTTAAAAGTTGTCTGCTAAATTATTCATTTACATTCATTGAAAATTGTAGACTACTTGTATTAATAGTCTACAATTTTCGTGCAATTTTTGTGTACCTAAATGAATAATTTCGACACCTTGACAGGAACAAAAAATATTGAACTAACGTGAGAACTGACTACAAACTTTTGATTATATTTAGCCCAGCGTTTCTAATCACCCCGTTTGACCTTAGTGGCAAAGATTTAGAAATAAAGATTTGTAATACAGTCATCCTACTGCTGGGCAAATGCCTCTGTCCATGACTTCCAGTTTTTCCGATCCAGGGCTAAAGTGGGCCACTGGTAGTTTAACTTGTCCAAGTCGTCCTGCCATCTTCTTCAGGGTCTGCCGAGGCCTCCTTTAGCTGTGTCAGGGCTTCATGTGGTGGTTATTTTGGCCCACAGCTCATTGGACATACGACAAACGTGGCCAGCCCAGTCCCATTTTAGTTTGGCGGCTTTTCGAGCAATGTCAGTGATGATGATGATGATGAAGTTGATGCAGGCTAGCAGTATCAGTATCCGTAATACAGTCATGCCAAAGACATGAATAAGAAGAAGCGACAATTATATTATTGGTTATAGTTATTTTTCTGGATTTCGTGTTCCTTGCTCCGTGCAATGTCAGTCGTCATCCCTATTCCCTCTAACGGAAGCTCGCGTAGTGCTAACGACACCAATAAAACATTCCACCACTGTCCCGAAGCCATATAATATAATTAACTAATGCACTTTTGATTTACGATGCGTACTTACACACACACACAAAAACAACCACCTGTATCTAAGAACTGAAATAAAACTTAAAATTGCAACGTAATTTATTACACGATAGTCACCACTGATAAACGACAATAAAAACATTTTATTACTTTCTGAAATACAATAAAACAAAAAAAAAGTTGACCAAACAAAGCTTTCTAGGGTAAATAAAGTTTTTGAAAACAGTGGGAACGTAACATTTTGAAAGTTGTGCTTTGCCATTAAAAATGTTATGGGTGCCATCAATTTAATACTGTCGCCGTAGTTTTAGTACTCGGTTTTAATTTTAGACATTTATTAGTTAAAACTGTACAAGTTGTGTGTCTTATGTCAATGGCACAGGGTGTATATTACCTACGTTAAAACGATTTCAGTATCCAATCCGCAGCCGCATCGCATTGCAATTGCATTGTTTTTTATTTTGACAACTCAACAATATCCATTGCTCTATTTGCATTGTCGAGCTGACCAATTTTTTAAACACATGCACCAAAGGATAAGGAATTTCCTTTATTTGTTTGTTGCAACTGTGTTACTTAATAAGGGTGCTGATTTTCTTTCGGTCAACCAGTGTTCTTGGATTTAATAGAAGAGTTCGGTGTGAAAAAGTCACTTCTGTCACACCTTCGTTATAGACGTAATAATGTATTGAGAGGTTTATTAATAACCTTCAAGTCTTTTGATTATAGGCATTTTAAGATTGCTTCGACAAACTGGTGAAAAAATAATTTCAGGTCAAGTCAGAGTAGGGAATGCAATCTCGTCTCGCCGAGATCCCGATCTCGCGAGATCCCGGCCATATTTTACGAGATTGTATCTCGTCAAATTTCGTACGAGATCTCGCGAGATAACGAGATCGACAAATGCAGTGTGACGACGTGTATTTCATAGCGCGGCTGCGCGCGAACTGAATCCTGGCCGTTGCCTAAATTTAGATAATTTTTTTTTTTTTTTTTTTTTTTTTTTTTATTTAATTCACAAAACTGATGTACAATCACAAAAGCAATAAAAAAGTTACAACACAATACTTATGATTGACACCTACTGGGAGTGAATCTAGCATGCATACTATGTGTAAGACAATTAAATAAAACTTACAAATTATGAACTTTTTCAACAGTTATGAAAAAGTTTTGGGAAAGAAAAAATTAATCTAAGAAATACCAAAAAAAAAACAGACAAATTATACAATTAAGACTCTAAATTTAGTCCTAACTGAGGCTACAGAACCTGCAAAGACATCTATTTCACTACGAAACGAATTCGCTACAGAAAGCATGCGGTAAATGGGTGAAGAATTACCGATATTAGTACGACTGTGTGGCAGGACAAAAGTCCTTCGGTTAATTAAGCGGCTACTACTACGCGGGATGCTGAATTTCACTCTTTCTAAAAGCTCAGGAGAATCGATAATACCATTTAGTAGTTTAAATAAAAACATGAAATCTAGAGATTTCCTTCGTGCGCTCAAAGATTTAATTTTATAATGACTTAGCCTAGAGTTATATGAGTTCAAACTACGGCATTTGTTATCCGAGAAACTTAAGTGGTATAGGAACCTTTTTTGAATTCGTTCAATCCGGTCAGAGTGCACTTGATAAAACGGATTCCACACTGTACTACAATACTCCAGAATACTTCGAATAACGCTGTTGTAAATGGAAATAGTCAGAAATGGTTCTTTAAAAATTTTCATTTCCCTGACGATGAAACCGGACAACTTAGATGCCTTACTAATAATATGGTCATAATGACTCCTAAAACTTAAACTATTATCTACTAAAACACCGAGGTCCCTAATAGTATCAACTTCTTGGAGCGGGCTGTTATTAATCGAGTAATTGTATTCACACGTTTTCCTTTTTCTGCTAAATTTGATAAAGTAACATTTGTTTTGATTTAATGACATTTTATTTTGCATGCACCAATTGTGTACGTTATTTAAATCTAGCTGAAGCTGCATAATATCGGATTCGTTGTATACAGCTCGATATATTTTTAAATCATCAGCATAAAGTTTATATTCCGAATTAAGTTTGCAACCCAAATCATTTATAAAAACTAAGAAAAATAGAGGCCCCAAGTGAGAACCCTGCGGCACCCCTGATGGTACGTAATACCTTTTGGATTTAAAACCCTTGATATACACCAGTTGTGAGCGATTCTTTAAGTACGATTCGCACCAACGCAGCAACGACCCATGAATGCCCAAACTTTCCAATTTAGCAATTAGTAGGTCGTGGTCTACCAAATCGAAGGCCTTCTTAAAGTCGGTGTATATTGCATGAACTTCTTTGCCGTCATCTAATGCAGATGACACATATGAAACATACTCGACTAGATTAGACAGTGTCGATTTTTTGGGGCGAAAACCATGCTGGTTATCATCCAGCACACTTTTAAAGTGAGAAAACATTTTTTTCTGAACAAGTGATTCAATAATTTTACCACAAGCGGATAAAATGGACACTGGTCTGTAATTTGCAACATTATCAACACGACCCGATTTAAATATTGGTGTGATGTGCGCTGTTTTCCACTGATCAGGGAATACGCCTTGTGCCAAAGAATAGTTGAACATAGTAGTCAGAGGATCAGCCAGGTTCGCTGCACATTTTCGAAGGAAGAGAGGAGGGATTGAGTCAGGCCCGGATCCTTTATCACAATCTAGGGAAGACAAGTAATCAAAAACTTCTCTCAGTTCAAGGCCGCACCGACTGAAAGTGACATTGTTACTGGGAGTGAGTTCAACTGGCGTTGAAGTAGTGAGTGTGTTACTATCTACTCTATATATGGACCGAAAATGATCGGAAAACAAGTCACAGATTTCCTGACCACCCTTGGCAAAAGTAGTGTTATTCAAATTCATTTTGTTTGGAATATAATTGTTACTTATCTTTTTATTTTTTAAGTACCTCCAGACATACTTAGGATTCGTACGCAGATGATCAGCTATATTCTTTTTAAAATTAGCATAACACGCCTTTATTAACTCACTGCAACGCATTCTCAGGCATTCAAATGCAATTTTATCTCTGGGATTCCCATATTTTTTATATATATTGTGATATTTAGCTTTTTCTTTAATGACTTTTAGTAAAGCTCTACTGTACCACACAGGATAGCGTTCATCTCGTGGTTTTGTAATCGGAGTGTGCCGTATAATAATTGGCATAATAATATCGTAGAAATTTTGCAACATGTCGTTAATATTATTTATAGAATTCCATTCATCAGACCAAACAATTGTCGCTAGTTCAGCATTGACCGCTTCATAATTACAGAGATAAAAGTTCAAGTATGGGATTTTATTTTGCACAAGAGGACTGCTATTATTAGAAGTAAACGAAATCTCAAGCGCTGGATGATAAGGATCAATTGGTATAAGCGGAGTTGAGGCCTGAGACACCAGTACTTTGTTGTTACTACTACTAAGAACTAAATCTAAAATACGGTTTGAAGCATTGAGTACTGTGTTGCATTGATGAAGATCATTGAAGGCTATCATGTCTAAAAACATGTGTTCTATATTACTACTGGATCCTTTTGGGACCAATAGACCAGAATCCGCAATATATTCCCAATAGATACTACCCATATTAAAATCACCGATTAGTAAATTAATAGAATTAGTTTTGCTTTTTTTATTAATTACTTCTGTAAAGTTTCGAAACAGTGCATCGATATAGTCTTGTTTGATTGGAGGTGGAATATAAACGGCACAAATATTAATTCTTAAGCCACTCTCACACTTGATTGTGATCCACAACTCCTCACAATGGGACTCCCAATTTAATCTCCGTGAGACCTCATATTTTTCCAAAGTTGCAACAAACACACCTCCACCATCCCTTTTTATAGTCGAGGATACCGTAGATGACCTATCGCGCCTGAAAACTCTGTAACGGTTATCTAAAAACTCATGGTCTAACACCGTGTCATTGAGCCAACTTTCAGTGCCGATAATGATGTCGTAATCAAAATTTAAAGCTGCAGTATAAAAATCCTCTGTCTTGGTTCGTAAGCCTCTTACATTTTGATAATAGATTTTAAACTTGAATTTAAATTATTATAACATTAATAAGCGTGCGAAATATGTGACTAATAAATTAATAAGTTACAAAGATTCTAAACATGCCAAATTTTTTACTAGAAGAGGTTTAGTCGTCACATCTTTCCTGACAAATATGCGACCATTCCGAACCCATACAAAGTTATATTTCTTTTCCTTAGCAGTGATTCTTGTCGCAGCATGTAGTTTTTTATTAGCCAGAGTCAGATTTTCAGTCACAAAAATCGGCTGCTTTACTCCACCAATGCCAATATGGCTGCTGTTCAACTTCTCCGTCTCATTCTTCTTATTAAAGTTTCTAACTGCAGCAAGTAGATTATCGCGAATACGAGGACTGGCTAACTTGACGACTATGCTACGTGGGCGATTTGTCTCTTCGTTTAATTTAGCAACTCTATGAAATGACTGGATTTCATTATCCTGGAGTTCATTTCCCACAACTCTACCCACCTGTTTTACAACCATTAACAGGTTTTCGGTTTTGTGTTCAGGAACGCACTGTATCTCGATATTGCTTTCACGTGCCAATTGATCAATTAGCTGCAATTTAGTCTCCAATTCCCTCACTTGAGCATTCATCGCGGCGTTATTCTTGAGGAGTTCGGAAATACAGTTATTATTTCGGGCATTTAATTCGACTTGCTCATCATGAGCGTCAGAAAGAAAAGATACTGTCTTCTTAAACTCGCCAAAGTCATCGTACATTGTGGAAAATCTCAAGGTTAGGTCATTAACTTCCCTTTTGACTGTAGCAAGAGTGGATTCAAATTTTGCCAAGGAAGCTTGTTGACTATCAAACTTTTCATTCATTTCCTGCCGCAATTTACGAATTTCTATAAGTATTGTGTCTTGCAAATTGACCTCTGTGTCAACGCATGCCACTCGAGGTGCAACTGGTGGTGATTTCTCAGCTGGCGTAAGTCTTTGACCAAGTTTTTGGTTAAGCTTGTTTTGGCTATTAGACGGTCCCGATATAGAGGAATGCATGGCCGTTTCAGCTACTGGACCCGCTTGGTCAGTTTGTACAGTGTGACCTTTAGGATGGACTGGTGTATTACTGTTGTCCAATTTAGGACGGCCAGAGACGCAGATTGGACAAGTCCATTTAGACCTAGGTGTTGACGTTTCATCGTACTTAACGCATTCCAGATGGTACTGAAAGATACATTTGCTTAAACAGCATTTAATTCTCTTTTGTGTAACGAGAATTGTACTATTACAACCAGCGCAAATCATTACGGCAAAAAAAAAGCAAAAGAAAATGCAAAAAGTTATTCACGGCCTGGGATTTGATCTCACAAGCATTCACGTCTCAATCGTCACACTTTGACCACCGCCACGGAGGTATTGGAATATCAAATGAAACAAACGTATAGCCTCTTCTTCGTAATACTTGTGATCGTGGTGACGTTAAGTTGATAAAGTTGTTTTTCGAAACACCCACTTTTATGTGAACTTGAACTTGCGAAGTCACTTTTTTCAATGTTTAACTTATGTTTTTGCTAAACTACAGTCACTGATCACTCTGCAAACGATGTCACGTATGTCACATCCACTTGGCTTCAGCTTCCACACAATGTTTACGACATAGGTAAAGTTATTATAATATTAATATTTACTTGTTTACGGAACGGCAAAATGTAAGTGTTTACTAATTGACTACCTTCAGTGAAAAAAAAAAAAAATTATTGTTTTGTTACCAATATTGTAAGAATTTGAACTGATTAGCTACAGTAGGTATAACTATTATAGACATAAACAAATGTTATTAAAGTTAGAGACAAACTAATAAGTACTCTGTTGATTTTTAAAATAAAACTTACAATATTTTTATAACTAAGCAACGCAGTTTCTATTTAATTACATATCATGTCAATTACTAGTTCTTAAAACAAGCATTTGCATATGTTTTAATTGCGATTCTTCCAATCTCGCGAGATCTCGCAAGGCGGAAATCTCGTACGAGATTGCATTCCCTAAGTCAGAGTATATGTACACCTTTAAGGTAGATTTTTGAGCAACGAATTAAAATGTACTAAAAATGACATCAATAAATGAATTAAAATTTGAATTTGAATTCACGTAGAAAAATATAATATAAGGTGTAAATTAAAATGTATGTCATTGTATGAGGTATTCATTATAATTCGTGACATTATATAGGTATTGTATAAATCTCATCTTATTAAATTGAATAATTTTTGCATACCTAACTTGGTGCAACAAAGTTGACTACGGATTTAATTGGCATCTGGAAATGTATGTGGAATAATAAACATTTCAATGTGAATTTAAAAATTGTTTATGTTCATGGATACTTACACCCTCTTTGATACTGGGGAAGGAAAATAATACAGTAAAACACGTAGGTACCATTCAAATAGAAAGTCACAAAGTTTTCAAAAACCAAGACAAATGTACCCAAACTACACAACCCCGTCACATACTCTCGATACAAATCCTAACCCCTCGCCGCGAGCGGGGGACAAAAGTGACCCCGATAACATCGAACACTAACAAACGCGTTACAATTGTTAACGAATGTATATTTTCGTAATAAAGACTTCATACATATTACATACATAGCTCGTACACATTCCCTCGCCCTTATTTTGTTGACAATAAGGTTTGAATTATGTTTGAAATGCGTTTTTGTTCCGCGGAACGATAACAGGCGCCCCGTAGAGAGGGCCGCGAGTCTTTTGTACCGGTAATTTCACTGCCGACCCCTCTAGTACAATAGTATTGTAAGTCATTAGAGATTGTAGTCGTTAGTTCAGATGACGATAATTGGTTGTTTTTTTTTTGTTTTTGTAAGCATGTATACTTTTGTTGTTCAATTTCATATTATGTTGCATGGTAATCGTGTAGAAGTTTTGTGGAAATTAGAAAATAGTTTTTCACACCACCTGCTCGAAAATTTCAAATTACCTATATGTCAAGCAACCTTAACCTAAAGTGAGTCATTAGTGACCGGGGGCACAGCCGGTCAATAATGTTGTACTGGATTTCATTATGACCCACTGGTCAATAATGTGATTTGGATTTGGAATCTCACATGCTCAGCTAAATTGGCAGTAAAGTACTAACAAACAAAGGGAGGAAAGCTATTCTCGATACCCTTACTACACGTGAATTATATTCTCGATTTCCTACGCTCAATTCAGGATTCTTGTATCAACTGCCTCGCTTTGCTCGTGAGTTAAATCCCGAATCCTTCATTGCGCTCGAGATTCAATATGACGCCCGTGACATAAGACACAACTTTAGCCCCTCGGTGCATAATCTACTATTATTTACTCGTACCTTTTTAAGAAAATATTTTTAAACGTTCATCGAATATTATGTAAAGCACTTATTTTTTGCACTGAACGAGAGTTAATACATATTAACTGGGTAAGTTACTCTCTAATGTTATGTTTCTTAGCTATTTTGTCATTTTTATGTGACATTTTATTTTCGTCCAAGATGAAAAAGTGACAGACAGAAAGGATGCCAAAAATCAAGGAACCAGGAGTGGTTGTGCAGTTTGGGAGAAACTTACCTACATCCAGCAGTTGATTGCGATAGGCTAATCTTATTGACAGTAAAAAAATAACAGCTTGGCAATTTTTGTCTGCTGACTCCTTGCTCCAAGTCAAATAGGAACCAGGATGTCTACGCTTTTAAAAACTAAAAAACCGACTTAAAAAAAAACACCAACCGGTGTAAAATAACTCTAAATTAGGAAGTCTGTGGCTTTGGCGGTTTTGTCTTTTTCATGATGGGCCACCGACTTCCGAATTTAGAGTTATTTTACACCGGTTGGTGTTTTTTTTTAAGTCGGTTTTATTTTTTGCAAAAAAGATTTTTATTTTTCCATTTTTAGTTGTTCCCATACAAATATTTGCCATGAATTTATTTTTATATTGTTATTTGTTAACAATACATGTCATGGTAATAGGGTTATCCACTTATCCCTAATAAATGAAACTTATTATACCTAACTGTCGAAATCTAGGTATATTGTACACATCTGCGTACCCCTCAGAGCATACAGGCGTGATGATACGTCATGATGTTGTATAAACAATAAATATCCAAGCGATTCCAGCAATCACGACAGATTTGCCGTCTATTTTTGAAGAGTTCCATTGTATATCTCCGAAGATCAGCACCAGATCTTAACCAAATTAAAATGGGACCACCTCGGAAGTATACTCTTTCACATAAAAAAAGAATTTTGAGAATCGGTCCACAAATGGGGGAGAAATCGCGTAACAAACACACAAAAAAAAGAAAAAAAAAAAAAAACATACCGTCGAATTGAGAACCTCCTCCTTTTTTTGAAGTCGGTTAATAAAGCCAAATACAGTCTCTAAGACAACAAATTTATACAATATATAACGATCTGTTAAGTATTGACGTCAGCTCACAGCTGATCGTAGACTTATGATGACAGTTCATAGCCCCAAGTTTTATTGTTACGGGTGTAAACAAGTGGCCGTAGCCGCGGGTAGCAGAATATCGCCGTATTTTACGATTATTGCTTAATCAACCCGTTTTGCCAATACTTTATGGAAATAGATGTTAATGGCCGCATAGACCTTAAAGCTGCAGTTTCGGGTTAAAGGAATAATGACGTCACGCTGTTCTAGGAGAAAAAAATGTATCAGCTGCTTCTGGGTTGTACAACTGTGACGGGACTTGTGTTTAGCTCTGCCTTTGCTTCGAAACATGGATAATTTAATAGAATTAAAAGACTAGCTGGCCCGGTAAACTTAAATTCGTTCTGCTTTAGAACCAGTTTATTGGTTTTATTTAGTTGTTGTTAGTTTACGTCCTATTCTCAGACCTACAAAATATGTAGGTACACAACATTTCATACGAATCGGTCTCGCCGTTTCGAAGTAGTTTTGTAAAATTGTGTGTGACACAAGTGATTTGAGGATATTTATTAACATTTGAATGTTTAGGATATGACACCGTTAAGGTCGTCGGTCCATCTACATGGGGATCGTTCCGCGATGAGCTTGTCGATACATGATTCCACTTGATTCTGTACAAATATTCCCGCTAAAATGTCAGTGAATCGGGCGTGAAGTGAACTGTCTAACGTAAATAAATATGCAAGCTTAACAGCTCTCTCCGCCTTCACTTCACCTACATTTTCATAAAGAGATTTTTTACAGAACAGCAATGGATTGAGGACTTGTTTGCTTTAGCCATCATTCCCTCAAATCCAATCACTGCCGTTTTACTTTGTTACTAAGTCTTTACCTAAATCCCAAATTGACTCTAGAATACTCTAGATTGATAGAAAGACTATACGTATATCGCTTGTTTAAAATATAAATAAGTACCTACGTACTTACCTTATATTTGACTTGTCGTAGACTGCCATGGCTGCCTTGTTGGTCTCGTGGTCGCAAGCGCTACTGCTGAGCATGAGGTCCCGGGTTCAATCCCCGGGTCGGGCAAAGTATCATTGTGTTTTTCCATCTGGAATTTCTCAGTAGCAGCCCGGAGTCTGGGACTCTGGATCAGTGACCGATCGATGGCAATAGGCTCGCCCCCTATTACATGGGACTTAAACATAACTGGCGAAATTTGGGTACTACCAGATACACCTCTACATAACCCCTCAGGGCTTACGGGCGTGATGTTATGTTATGTTAAGTACCTTATATTCAATAAAAGTTCTTTAGTAATTTTTCATAACTTTTAGCGTCATGGAAATTTCAACGGTCCATCCTTCTTGTAAATAAAGTAATAAATATTATGCTAATGTTAATTAAGGATGATAAGGACACGACCACAACACAGACATCCATCCTCCTTTTATAATTATAAAAATGTTTTTCTGTTTATAAGGCAGGTGTGCATTGTATTAGAATGTTATAATATTAATGTTTTATTTTGGCAAGCGAAGACGCGCCCCGCGGTATGTGAGAAGTTTCGTGTGGTGCAAGTCACAAACGGAAAGCTTTATAAAGTAAACAAGTGAAGCGTTTCCTATGTTTTAAAATATTTTTTAAAACGCAATCATTTCCATATTTATACCGATATTTAATTATGCAACTGTTGATCATTTCAATAGTTTTATAAATAAGCTTTAGTTTTTGTAGCTTTAATTTTTGTACTTTTAATTTTAGAAACGATTCTGCACCACGTAAATTATATCTTACTGAGAACATACGCCATTGATCACTTATTTGACCATAGATCCCAACTGCAGAGATCAGCGTTACCAACCAATATAAAAGGCGAATAATTAACATATTATTATATTATTATGTATGTAATATCCAAAAACAAAAAAATTAAAAGAGTTCAAATACTTTAGAGTACGTTTTTGGCGGTACCTACCGGTGTCGGACAAAAGCTTAACATAGAGATTATTTTATAAGTGTAACAAAACATATAATTAGTGTCACTGAGTTATCTAGAGCTGGAAGTTACCAATGCTTGCTGAAAACCACAACAATCACTAAAAAAGAACTCGCTCGTCTCCTATTCCTTGGACAGGGTTTCAAACATGACCCTCTGCTGCCGGCGGGGGTCCAACAGACCCCTGCTCATCAATTATCGCACGAAGCCCTCACGGTGCCGTAGGATACATCAACAGGTGCCAGCAGAGACATGGGTAACTTCATTTACGAAAATATTCACGGTAGCCATACCGCGGGCTATGTACTCTGCGTGTTTATAATATACGAACGGTAAGTCAGGCAGTTTAATAGCTTCGTCGGGTTTGACAAGGGACACATTGTTGCTATTATTAATTTTAGTGTTGACATTTTAGAGTTTTATTTTATAAAAACATGGTGAATTATACCTACCAACTGGAGTATAGCTGTAGTGACGGAAAACTTGTAGGAAAAGCAATGAAATTCAATACTTACTGTGGACGTGACATCACGAACAAAATTTTCATCCGATACTTTCTTGTGTCTTAGTGGACGCAGTGATAGCCTAGTGGTGTGTCCGGCGGTTTGCCAAATCATAGGTCTCGAGTTCGAACCCAAGGCACGCACCTCTGACTTTTCGGATTCATGTGCGTATTGTATAATTATCACTTGCTTCAAAAACGGTGAAGGAAAACATCGTGACGAAACCGGCATGCATGACAGATATTTCTCGAGAGCATGTGATGCCAAGTCAGAGGCCCATGGGCGGTATTAAAACTCTGACACCAGCCTGCGTAGCATGAACACTTAATTTCTTTTCTTCCGAGACACGCCAAATTTCTTTCTGTCCAACTTGACATTTCTTCTACGCGAGCATGAGGCGAGTCGTCGACAAGCGTTTGTACGTAGAGAAAGAAATTTACATGCTGTCTATAGCAACTGTCAAGTTGCTAGAGGTGTATAGATTGCTTGTCTAGGTCTTATTTGATGTAGACTGTTTGACACTTGTTGACAGGAAATGTTTCGAAAAGAACTGCCAAAAGTGGAGAAAATAGGTACGCACTTCATGCTCGGCATTGTTGATTCTTGTCTACTGACGAATCGACATAATTATGTAACTTCTCATCTTTCTTGACATTGTCATGCTCGAGACGAAAGAAATGTCTATATAATCTGCCACTTTGCCGATTCGTCTGTAGACAAAGGCCGTTTCTTCGGTGTTCATGCTATGCAGGCAGTTTAGTTACTAACCACACGATAAGAAGAAGAAGTGGACACAAAGTCTATGAGTTCAGTTTAGTACGCTCCGCTGCCGCTCCAATATTGCTTTATTATGCTAGATGGCGGTACTGAGATATGGATCGCAGTTTTTCTATGGCATTTCTCCTCTACATATAGTACCTCAAATCTCTTTGAGGAAAAGTAACTAAAATTAAAAAGATTGAAGAAATAGTGGCCATTAAAATTCACCGTCAACATGTAGAAATCTCAAACAAAAATATAAGCAATTATCAAAATATAATACCATAAACATGACAGAGAATATAAATGATAATTGTGTCCCTAATTCTATCTGTACTCATAAATATTGTGTTACCATTTTTTTTTATTTAAGCTGATCATTACATTCGCGTATGGCTGTGATTTATGTTGCCGAAGCGAGCCGAAAAGTTCCGATCCGTCTCGGCAATAGATCGTGATTAGGCGCGCGCGCAGCATGATCACATACTTACTGTAGGGTTGATAGAAAAAGAAAATTGTAAAGAAATAACTATGTTTAACTTGAAACAATTCCTAAAAGTAAAGGACTGAAAAAAACTCAGAAAAGTTCTAGAAAGTAGTTTTACACCAAACCCTTGATACTGTCAAATCACATGAAATCCACTGGTCATTAATGTGATTTAAATTTGTAGCTTATGGTATAAACATTTTGATCACGTATTACTTGTTAAATCGCAATAAGTGTGAAAAGTCATTATTTTGCACTGAGAATTAAATGTAGTGGCCTGCGCTCGCGGCATAAATCACTGTTTCAGTACTATTCGGAAACCCAACAATCTAGTGACAAAATAATAATAATAATACCAACCTGTTACTGTCCCACTGCAGGGCAAAGGCTTCTTATCATACAGAGAAGGCGCGAGCTTTGATCACCACGTTTGCTCAAGGCGGATTGGCAATTTCAGACTTATATTAACTTTAAGTCCAGGTTTCCTTAGGATTTTTTCCTTCATCGATGTCAATGATGTCTAAGAACAACATAGAACGCAGGTATGAATTGAAAAATTCCATTTGTAGGTACTTGCTAACAATAATCTAGTATTAGAGAATAATTCCACTACACTTACAACGGCAACCTCACATAAGAACTTGGCAAAAGTACCTCAGTAGAAGTTAAATAACAATTATGAATAATTTAGGTAAACACACAGAAAATTAAATAAATTAAAAATTCATGACCACATTTTAATATCCATCCATATTTTAGATGACTGATTCACTATTTATATTAATCAACATTTTGTTATAATCACCACTAATGATTTGTATGACATTAACCTTTAAATGGAGCTAATATTGTACAATTTTATGACAAAACCTTGATAGACAAGGTGCCCACTTAGTAGTCTTCGTTCTTGATTATTAAGAAAACCTCGCATCGTAGTTTTAGTATCGTATGTTGGGTGGGGACTGTTTATCATCATTTATTTAATTCATCTGGGGAAACTCTACATGTAAAGCTGAATATCGAAACAATTAACATAATAAAGCCATGTTAACTGGGAAAACGTCAAAAAAGGGTTAACTACCTACAATAGGTAAAATGTAAAAAAAATGTAACAAACACAGCGGGTGGAAAATAAGAAAAATATTAAAATAGAGAGTGACAAGGGATATCTAAGGGCGGATTTTTCAATCGTGAAAAATTTAAATGATGGTTTGACACATTAACTATAATAATAATAAAACCCTGTTCCCGATACCGGTGGGCTACTATTATTTATATTTTTAAATATTTTTTTTTATATTTAAATATTTAAAAATGTAGTCAATAAGAAAAATCAATGAATATACGAAATAATAATACTTTATTTTCATGAAATATGGTGCTTACAAATGGCATAAATATAATTCAAAGTTCTTCATATTCTGCTTAATAAAACAGTTGCACCGCCATCTTGATTCCTCAGATAAAAGTTATCGATCGGACTATTGAAAAATTAGCCCTAAGACACGAGAAAAGTGATGAAAGAGTAAATACTACACTAAAAAAAAATATTTTGATGTCAGCATTTATCCCCGAGGCAACCCTAAGCCACAAATTGAGACGTCTGTAATTATTTACACGGACATCATTAGGCGGGTAACGGATATAACTCTTGCATCGGTTATTGATTTATAAGCAGCGCCCCGTAAAGTGTACCGGCGCGGGCGCAGGCGGCGGTATCACCTCTTCATTTATATGTATAATAATGCCATATTACTCTATTAAACAAGATTATGTAAGCCGAAACCAAAGCCATATAATATGCATTTTTGGGATATAAAAGTAAGTACCTATCTATTTATACTTAGGTCAGTTTGCACTACAACTACATCAATTTGTACATGAGTTTTTCACAGTTCTGGTCATTGTGAAATTGACGTAATAATTCCCGTTTTAAAGTTTAGATTTAAATTTTTGATTTTAGTTTTTATTATGCAGTAATAAAATAATGTCATATGCAAATGCATATTTGAATTTTAGTCAATAATACTTGGTTTGTCAGTAAGTCAATATATGTATATATAGGGTGACTGGTAATTAGTGACCGATACACGTGACACGTGATTGTATTCATGATTTCAATAAACTTTCCCAGAAAAACTTTTTTTTATACACATACATATAGGTACATTATATGTATAACTTATAACACAATAAAATAACAAAAACGCTGTTTAAAATGTCCGCGCGCGAACCTGTGATCGATCACAGTAGGCACGAATCGGCACGATCTGATAGTCCGACCTAGGGAAGGGCAAAATCTACTAGTAGTAGCCTCACACGCATCCCCGCCACGTTGTGCAGTACTGTCGTAATTAAATTAATTGAAAGTTAGTGAGTATTAAAAAAAGTTTCTTTTGGGAAAGTTATTCGTATTCATGAGTACAGTCACGTGTTTAAGTATCAGACACTAATTACCAGTCACCCTATATAATTAATTTGGTACTGATGCAGTTTACTACTTAATTCGAACGAACTTATCAAAGTCATACTTATATACATATTAACTCTTACGTTATTTGTGCCTGTTTAAAACAAATAACGAATAAACAACAATTTATTACATTTACAACTAGGTGACATCTTAACACTGTTGAATTTTTAACACTTGGTTTGGCGCGTTTGGGTTCATATCCAACAGTATAATACAATTATTCAGTCGTGTTTATAAGTTTTATCGTCTACATTAAATGTACTTATTTCTAGTAATAATTTATTGAGAAAGAAAGTTTTTCACCACCACGAAGCAAGTTGCGAGGAACAGTTTTTAAATAACATTAGGACACGAACGGTATCATTTCAAAATATATACAAACATTGAACATTTCATTCAACTCTTTAAACTTTTATTGTGTCATAAATATCTTGTGACGAACACAAATAAATTATATTTTACAATTGTTTACATTACCATTTGTGAGGGACACTGGTGCCATTGTCTTGAGTCCAAGTCTATACAAAGAGGTTCTATATAACTTTTACTGCAGTTTTGGGCTCAAACTAGACCACTCAGTGCCACTTTTTGGTCGAAAAAATTGTTAAGACGTCTTTAGTTTTTATGTGAGGTTGCCGTTGTTTTCAAACTATGATTCTTTCTGTGTGAGATTTACAATCGAAATTAAATTTTTGTTTTTATATCTCGTTTATGTTTTAGTTTTTGTAGTAACGGAAACAATCGTGGTTTATTGGGTCAAAGTTTCTTGTTGTAGGATTTATAGTTATAACTTTATCGTTGTACTCGTACGACTTCGCCCGCGTGCAATACATATTGTAACATCCCCTCCACCCCATCTTAGGTTTGTTCAACATTTTTTTTTTTTAATAAAATACGCTTACAAATTATGCGGCTTTCAAATTTGTAATAGAATTTTCACAATCGTTTCAGTAGATCCAGTCATTATCCCCTGCAACGTCACAAACTGTACCTCTTTATAATATTGGTATAGACAAACGAATCAGACCTTGTTTCATAGTTTTTAGTACTTATACACCTACTAGATTAATTTATCAGAGACAGGAATAATTTACATTTCTGAACACTAAAGACCGCTTACAGGGAAGGCATGATCGTTGGTGACCCCATGCTTGCAAAAGGCGGATGACTGTCAAATTTTCCCAAATAAAAATTAACGTTATTCTGTTTGTTACAAAGTTGAAAAACTAACAAAGTTTAACATATTAAGGAAGCTTGATGTGCTGGCTGTCTATACATTTGTATTGAAAAGTCACATTATAACTAGTCTGGATTCCTTTGAGGCAATAACCACTAGGTAGGTATCATGATATTTCTAATGATTTGTTTGATACCCAATTCTTGCTGCAGACAAAACAAGTCTTTTATAATTTCCCTCGTTCACAACAAAACTCCTAACACTTGAATCTCACTCAAAATTTAAGAAAATCAAAATAAAAATGCTTTTGACGTGTTATATTTATTATTTGTGTACATGTTTTACGACTGCTGTATATTAGCCCAGAGCCCCCCACAGATCCAAGCAGCCCCTGAATGGTCACAATCGCACAATACTGACTCCTCACAATGTCTTCTTAATTTGTTTTGGTTGTGAAGTAACTTGTCATTGTTTCCTTGATTTGTTGCTTTGATTCCTACTTTTTGTTCGAAATGGACAAAATCTACGGGAGATTTGTTGGTGAAATTGTTTTGTGAAGTTTTGAATATTTGTTTTGTAAAGTAAGGTTTGAAATACTTACACATTTTTGACTGGTGAGAAGTCAATAATATACTCAGCCATAGCTCACGATATCAAGCTAACTAATTAGATAAAGCCTGTATCATAGTCAACAGCCACCAGTTCTAGAAATTATGAGTTTAGAAAATCTTAAACTAAAATCTTGCCGTCAGCAGATAATCGGATAGGTATTAAAACTGCAGCATTCCATGAATTTAAAAATCGATATTTTCCAAAACCTTCTCACGTCGACACCATTCGACTTTACGCTCACAAAAGCATAACATTTAGAATAAAATCATAAAAGGTAACCGTAAAACCGGACATTTACGGTCAACATAAATCAGGAAGGGGACAAAACTTTGTTTTACGCGTAAATAAAGTTCTTGTCATAGGGATTTATTTTATGATTGCATTAATTTTAATTATTTAGGAACAAACAAACATGTAACTGTATAGCACACTATGTAAATATTTATTTCAGTTTCAGAATTCTTGGCAATTTTAATAATTTGCTGATCAATCAAGTTTTTCTCGTTTTATATTTTTTAGATTGACAATCAATACATTCGCGCGCGCTCTCTCCAAAATCAATCCGTCAAACTTTCATTCGTGGAACATGCAAAGGCAACACCCATTCAGCCTCTCTGGCCATACGGTTGGCGCATTGTTCTAACACTAAACAATGATAAACAAGCATTAGGAAACCATTGAGAGCCACTGTGTGGACAATGCGACCACGTCGCACAATTCAACGGACATAATGATGTGAGATATGTACAGGGTGTGGACTAGCGATTTTTTTTTAATGTAAAAGATTTTAGTTTTGAGACAATATTAAAAAAAAAACAAAACCTAGTGTTCCTTTTTTTTCACTTATAACTGACGGATACAGATAGACTAGTCATTTGAAATACCTACATATCGTCTTATGACATTAGTGTAAACATTTTGAACTATAGCACGTCTCGTATAATGCGACACCAAAGTTAAGTAGTTAAGAAAATTTAGTTCAGATGCTTAAGCATGCGAAATTTTTAAACAGCCGCTGTACATCACGCTGAATAACGGCACAGTCCAAGGCCAGGATACTGTAACCGCGCAGTAGCACCCACGAGGAGTGATGGATGACTACACAGCACTACTTAAACAAATGCTCTGCCACAATGGACGCACCAGCGGGCGACTAAAAACAATGCACCATGCGACAAAACGCACGACCATAGATTCAAGGAACAGCACTGGACACAATACTGGCCGTAAATTATGTCACTGCGCAATAACCGTTGTTGTTTTGAAAATGGAATATCATTAGATGTTGACATTGTGATGTAAGGATTTATTTTGGTTTATGGCTCATCAAATGTCTGTTTGGTCGATGAACATTTTTTTATTGATTATTAATTAACTAGAGATAAAATATGAGTATTGAAATTAATTTAAAGAAATCATGGCTAGTATTAATTTTTAACTTGATCAAAAGGTGTACATGATTATTAGTGATTTTAAAAAAAGTTAGAGACAAACACAATTAATTATTTAGATACGATAACTACTTATTACCACTTTAAGACTTCACAAACTCAATCAAAGGAACACTTCAATTTCATACCAATCTAGACCGTCACCTAATAGCTAAAGGCTGTAAACATTGCACAACCAAGTGATTTGTATTGAAACAACATTACGAATTACGGTTCCAAAGGCAACAGCAATTTGTCACTCCCACGCACATAAAAACTTGTTAATATTTTGAAAACGGAGACCCATTTCATTAATTATATTAAGGCCGTATGTCATTTGTAACGTCTCAATCAGACACAAAAAACTGTTGATTATCTATTAAAGTTATTTAATAGCCAAAACTAGAATTAAACCCATGTGATTTATTGGTTACCAAGTATATTGAATGGCTAGATTTACATAATCCGTTCATTATTATTAAACTATATTTTTTTAATTTGCAACATTTCATAATTATGCTGGCAACTATAAAAATATTTGATGAATGGTGCGGAAAATGTATTGTAATTCATTTTAAGATGGTCATGTAGATCACAGCGTTATTTTGAAGTGGAATATACTTATTTATTTTGTTTTAAGTTTTTAGAATCATATTAGTCACTTATCGCCTGTGCACCTTGGTGATTGTTAAAAGTTTCTTCTTTTGGACTTTGACATATCTTTACATTCAGAGTCAACCTACAAGCTCAAACTGTTGAGAAAATAAAATGCAATCAAATTTTATAGTTGTTCACGCACAGGTTTTGAATTGGCCCCTATACTCAATCGAATACAAAGTTCTCTTTCTTTTAACATGTTAAACGAGACAATGGTTTATTAGTGATATGGCAATCACGTGTGCAACAAACAAAGACACACAAATATGTGACAGGAAGAAAGATTACGGCACTCTATCAAGCGATCTGACAACAGAGTTAAATTCCTACGATTTGTCCCGTCATTGTCCCTCGTAAAACTCAGGACAAAGCGGGAAGAAGCGTGTAATGCTGCTCATAAAACAATAAACCACCCACTGCAGGCAGCGAGCAGCGCTTACAGCGCACGCAGCATGAACCGAACGCGCCCATTGTGCGCTATTCTGAACGCATCTTAACATGGCGCGAGCGATCAACAAAAGCGCGCCAATTCTGACGTTTCGACGTAATCATCAGTAAGTTGAAAATCACGTTTTTTGTGCGAAAATGGAAGTCAAATAAGTACGGGTTTATTTTTTGTTTGATGTCGAATTGATATAACTTGAGCTGAGGACGGAATGATTAAATAAATTGAACAAAAGAATATTGACCCCATTTTTTCGCCTGTCTAACTTGTCACCTGTAATTAGTAAAATTTTGGTACGAATTAGTCATTGACTTAGAGTTGATTTAGTGGGTTGTATATTACATCTCAATAAACCTACTTCATTATATTATACCGCATGATTATACACGGCAAGGTGACAATATAAGTACCTACTTAAATATAAACAATCCTTTATTATCCAATACCTATCAATGAACCGAATACCCATACCAATCACTACTCGTATCACTACATATAATAAAACTAAAGTCCTCCGCCGCTTCTGGCTGTATTTTCGCGATAAACTCGAAAACAACGGCATCGATTTTCATGCTGTTTTTACCAATGGATAGAGTGGTTCTCGAAATCTCGTGGAGGGTTTAAGTATGTAAATTGTCAAGTTTTTGTATACATGGCATTGCAAAAAATATGGGCGCAAAAACCGACATCCACGTGGACAAAGCCGCGAGCATCAACAAGTAATTAATATAAATTTTATAGCAACACAAGACCAGACCCTGATTGATAATACTCACTTAATAGTTGATCTAGATCTATCTCACTAATAGAAATCTTTACAAAACACTGTTCTACTTTCAATTAATTTCAAACAACAACAAGATCCCGACTATTTGTCAGACGATACCATCTCAAGAGCTAATGAACTGATTCCTATCTGAAATAAAACTAACTAGGTAACTCTTTCATAACTTTAACACTTCTAGAAAGTCTAAAATGTATAGTTCGGTGATTACGAAAGTAGTAAAAGTAAAACTAGATATCGTCTATAATGAATGATGATGCTATTGCAATACGGTACCTAACTAAATCAAAGCATCACATACTCGTATAATCTGATTAATGTATTCCTACAAAGCATTATTAAACCTATTTTAAATGATAGTAAATAAAATAATAAATAAATAAATATTCCACAACTTTCACCCAACGCCATGCCATCTAGTCCCAAGCTAAGCAGAGCTTGTGTTATGGGTACTAAACAGCTGATATACATACTTATACATTTCTAAATACAATACATCTATATATATAAAAGAAAGTCGTGTTAGTTACACCACTTATAACTCAAGAACGGCTGGATCAAACTGAATGATTTTGGTCTTTTTGGATTTGTCTTTGTCCGGATTAGCATAGTAATTAATAAAAAACATGAAAAGTCCTCGAAAAAATAAATATCAAGAATATTCGTTGTCTCAAACATTTTTCAAACGCAGCGACATCTTGGATGACATGACAGGAGTCAAACTTCCCAGTTCATTATCAGGTGACAATTTGACATTGACAAGTCTTAAGCTAAACCTAAGAAGGTAAGGTTGTTAATTTATACGTACCTACGTTCTGAAATTTATTTTGTTACTAAACTTAGAGGTTTTATGTAGCATTAAAAAGTCTTATATTTCAGAAATCAATTTACGTAATTAACAATGACGACAGAGACAAACTTTAATAATTCATTGCAAATAGAACTTATTCAACTGTTAAGACTTTAATTAAAGAAGACCGGGGAAACTATAAGTATAAATTGTATGTTACATAGAGGCAATAGTTCAGATTAAAATTATGAATTTAGTATTTTTTAAATCAATGCATTTTATTAAGGTAGTTAGGTTAGGTAGTTAGGTTAGCTATAGGATAGGTATAGTCAGTTACAAAATGTTTAAATAAGATCACAGTAGAGACTCGCTACATAAAAAGTAGTAGTAGTTATTATTGGTTTGGATTTATTTTTTGTCGTCTTATTAAAGGTATTATTAGATATACTAATTTAATAAGACGACATGTAAAAAAAAAATTATAAGAGCAGTAAATTGACTCTAAGGCACAACGAAGTTTCCCGGGGCAGCTAGTTATAGATAAATTACACCCAGACACAGAACAAATGATCGTGCTCATCACACAAACATTATTTTGTCCTGGGTGGGAATCGAACCCACGACCTCCGGCATAGCAGTCAGGGACACTAACTACTAGACCAACAGGCCAGTCAGAGTATGTATATGTATAAGTATGGAGTTTCTTGCTCATTCCTCTTCATACATATCTACCTTTAGGAAGGGGCAACTAGAATCATTTCACTTAAGTTTGTCGTTCAAAAGTGCCATATGTTGACTTTGACATATGAAAACATAAACTTAAAACTTATCCTATAGCCGAAAGACATCCAGTGCTGTACAAAGGCCTTCCCGAAGGATCTCCATGACGTGTGTAATTATGCCATTTGCATCCAGTGGGTCTTAGCGACTTTTACCTGGACGTCTACATAAACCTGAATAATTAATTTTCCCATAAGTTTTGACTTCTTGAATGGACAATAATAAACGCAACAGATCTCCCTATTTCTACATACATACATACATAAACTCTCGCCTTTATCCATGGGGGTAGGCAGAAACAACAGAGCGCCATATATGTACTACGATTCTTACATAGTTATTTTGCTTCGTTTACATTCATACATGTTGTATTTCACACACGCCAGTTTCGAGTACTAAGTACGAACCTGACCTTTCTGAAGAACCTCACCAATAAAGTCTATGTACCTATGTTGGCGTCCACTGCCGGCGTTTCCACTATTTCTGTCTAACTCTATCCCATTTTCCCGACGTCTCTTCTCTTTCTTCTTTGCTTTATATTCTAGATCTGTCCGTGATCTATATGCATGCACTTAAAATTCTGACCCTTAGCTACATTTCACTGAATAAAAAATCTCCAAAATCTCAAGACTTGGTGTTTTTTTTTCGTTTTATCGTGGTTAGAGACTAACCAAGACAATTAAGCAAGAAGAATGTGCTCAGAAGTACTGCTAATGTTAAATAAGAAGCTTGTTATGTATCATTAGTAGTTCCAGAAGTGGATCTAGGGTGGTGGAGGGAGGCTTAAGGGTTGAAGGCCTAAGACATCAGAGTCTTTCTGTGACAAATCTTAAAATGTATTGGATATAACTTAGGTATTTATTGGACTTTAAAGAGACTGTGACCTCTGAGTTTCTTTCGGTGTTTCTTCTCAGAGTAGACAGATACTTAGTGAAACCCCGGCCGCACCTACTAGTTAAAAAATGACGTGTAAAAGCGTTTGTATTAACCAATTTACAAAATTCAATATCATTTATCATTAATAACCTTTTTTGCTAGTTATCCGAGGAGGCTGGTTGGGCGGTAAGCAAAACAAAATATTGTGTGCGTAATTCGTGTTTACATACATACATACATATCGTCACGCCTGTAATCCCCGAAGGGCTAGGCAGAGGTGTACCTGGTAGTACACCCACATTTCGCCATTATGTTTAAGTCCCATGTAATAGGGGGCGAGCCTATTGCCATTCAATTCGTGCCATGCCAATTCGTGTTTAGTTTGCTAAAAAACTCCGTTACCAAACGACATCCTGGTTCCATCACTGAACAGTTCCATAAACTCCTAACAATTACGACCCAATCTACCTCCATACCTTAATCATGATAATATCACATCATAAACCCATTAAATGAACCCACGCCTCACAGTGATGTCATCACACGAGGTGTCCTCGCCGCGTGATGTACGAGCTTGGACCTCAGATAAATCTATTACTTGCCGACGCACGGCCGATATTATTTTAATGTTATAATACAAATTATAATAATCTTTGGACCCCATATTTATAGGCCCGGTAATCTCTTTTGATTCGCCGCTTATGAGCTAAAGGATAACGTATATGGAGACCGAGGTTTTGGAAGTTTTAAAAGGCTTGTTTGAGAATTTATTGGCATTCTATTCTGTTTGTAGAAATTAATTTCTTGAGCGATAAACCCTACTACATACAGGGTGGAAAAGATCAATTGCTCCTCCTGACGATAAACCACTTTAATATACCAAGCAGCTATATTTAGCCCTTCTTTTGTTCGTGGCTTTTTAGGTAACCTTTTTTCGCAAACAATGTCCAAAGTTCACCTTCAAAACAAATAGCGAAGTGTAAACCACAGCACTTCCTAGCTCACGTTTCTGCCTCCCTCCCCATCAATCCTATAATATCCGAATCAAATATCAAATGAACGTAATTCGCGTGTCAAGTGTCCGCTCACCCTTCTGAGGTGTAAATGCGCCGTGATATACGCGCGGAATATATCCACGACAATTTATTTGGACGAGAAGAGCTTCGCACCCTTGCTTCCTCACTACAACCCTTTCAAACGAATACCAACCCTTTTGTCGAACAAAATAGAATTCAAAATCTTTTGAGTAATAATTCAAAGTTGACATTAAGATGTTCTCAAAGGGATTTTAAAGCTTATGTGGAACGCAGAAAGGGCTATTGTCGAATACATGTTCGCAAAAAGGCTTTGCGATCGTTTCAGGCACCGTGCTGAGCCGAGATGATTGCAAAACGAATAAATAATACGCACATGTAGCTGCGCGCGCGCTTATTACATGTCACCCGTGTAAATTTGTTTATTTTTAAACAGGCAACGACTTTTTAAGTTATTAAAATTGTTATGTTGCTGCGAAAAAATTAAAATTACTTTTGGTAAGTCATTAGTTTTGTCGTTTCTCGGGAACAGAATGTGAGATTGCACGTGCGAAATTAATGATAAAATATCTTTGGAAATTGCCGAATGCTATAAGTCACTGACAGCTACGTACCTATATCAAATGATTTTATCAATTTATGTTCAATATAATTACATGATGTCTGTATTCTTTAAAGTGTTAGGCATAGATGTATCTATCTAAATACAGTTGTTGAAGTCCCATGTTGGCGAGTCTATTGCCGTCAACTGGGCAATTATCCAGGCCCCAGGCTGTTAACGAGAAATTCCAGATGAAAAAACCCAATAACTCTTTGGAATAAAACCCAGAAACACCTCATACAGCAGTACGAAACGAGGCAAAATTTTAACAATGAGAAGTACTTAGTTAAGACGACTTTAAGTTACCGACGTTTAGTTTAGTTTGCTTTTGTAAAGTAACAAAACCTTAACTCGTAAGAAGTTGCTTAGTCTACTTCTACTTAAGTTGATCTTGGGCGACCTACCATTTAAGTGAACATACTAACTAAACACTTTACACACACGAGCTTTAATCACACATTAAAAGTAGATAGGTATGTACTTCATTTCAATTGACTTCGTGTTTTAATCATTTAATTGTTTGCATTTTATCTTGTATTTTATTTACTTTACTTCTAAGTCTTTCTTTACCTTGTTCGGCCTACTAGGTATGTTCTGTCTCTGCAACACCATAAGGTAGACTGGAAGAAAATGTGCAATAAATCCGCCTTTGTACATTTTTTTTTACTTATGCAAAAAGTTTTAATAAACGAACAAAACTAGCAGTCCGGAGCATCTTTAGATAATAAGCGGGAACAAAGCAGACATTACTTCAATAAAATATTTATGCTCGCATCCCTCACACAGCAAAACAGACGCCATTTGATTCACCTTTTATTTACGTACAATAAAGGCATTCCTCAATTCCTTATATAATTAAGGCTGACGCTCGCATTCAGTGCAAAGGTCCAACACAAACCCGTTGAGGAAGTTGTAACCCGACGCGTTTCCGACGAGCAGCCGGAGCGCTCGTAGGCGGGGGGTTAAGTCGCGATCAAAGGCGCCGCCGCCAGGCCACGCCCCCCCGCCTTGTGCACACACCGACAACCCTTTCACCGCCACTGCCGCTACGTTGTTAACTAACAGTATGTTTCTTTTGTTTACTTTTTGAGTCAGGTTGCGTATATAGCGTGTTGTGTAACTACAGGAAATTACTGCTGGTTTGAGTTAAAAATGCAGGAGATTGAAGAGATAGGCTTGCTTACTGACAAAGATAAAAAAGATACCTACCTTGAGGCTAGGTGGAGCGACGGTCATCGTAGAGTAGCTGGTAGCTTATATTAAAATCCAATATCCATTAGTGGACGGGTGTAAACCGATGAAGAAGATAGGTATCCGTAATAGTACTTACCTAACTGGGGTATTTGTTCCGTGAATTCTTCCTTCCAGCAAAAAACTAGAAAGTGGCGAGAGATTGATATTTTGGTCGACTGTCTTGTGTAAACGTTGTTCAAAAACTGCTGACCCTAAGCAACTTTAATAAATGACTTTTGATTCGATTTGAATAATCATACAATAAGGAAAGTTCTATATACATTCACTTAATGTACAGACGCCAGCACATCAAGTTACCCCAATGAGTCAAATTTCTTTGATCGTTTTTCAACTTTACGGCAAACAGAATAAGGTTCATATTTAATTGGGAAAATTTGACACATTGGGGTAACTCGATGTGCTGGCGTCTGTACCAACAGCAACCATCACTTTCTGTAATGAAACCCTTTATCACTCGAGCCAAAAATCACGGGCTATGGGGGCCGGTTATTCGTATTTGACCAATTTTTCCCATACTTCATCTTTGACTAACATTTAAAACTCCAAACTCAAGGTTTGCCGATGACCAAAACACAGAGCACTGACGTTTCTTAAAAATAAGAAAATGATACTTAGTTGAATGAAACTGTTCTTTAAAGAGCTGTGAGGAGCTGTGATAGTCAATCAATGATCAGCGTATATGTCGAATACCTGCCTATACTTACCTACCAACTGTGGGCCAAAACAATCACTACCTGAAGACTTGGCGCAGTCAGAAGGCATCGCCGCAGCCCTAAGAGAATTTTTCCAAGACCAAGGGCTACCTTCGAGCTTAATTACAAAAGCTGGAAGTCATGGGGGAGCTATACCCAGGTGTCAGTAGCTGACATTAACCAGTAACCAGCAGTCTGTAAACCTTGTTAATTTTTCCAACAAAGATGTGTGCTATGAGCTTGCAGTATTTTTAACCGACTTCAGGAGGAGGTTCTCAATTCGATCGGTATATTTTTTTATTTAATTTTTTTATGTATGTACATCGATTACTCCGAGATGAATGATCCGATTTACGTGATTCTTTTTTAGTTCGATGCGGAATAGCTGCCATTTGGTCCCATAAAAATATAACATAGTTTGACCCGATAGTTTTCATTTTATGATCAATTTTATAAAAAAATAATTTATTTTCGAACATTTTTTTGTATGTATGTTCACATGTTCTTTTTGGTCTCATAAAAAAATTACATAGTTTGGCCTAGTAGTTTTCATTTTATAAAAATTTTTGTTCATGAATTTTACTTCTTAATTTCATCGAACAGTTGTTGTTTATTAGTTTGATTGTAATATGTAAATAAGTGTTGTAGAAATGGATAATAATGAATCATCTAGGTATATAAACATAAAAAACTAAAAATTGTTAAATAAATTTTTTTTTACAAAAAATACAACCGACTTCAAAAAACACTAACCGGTGCAAAATAACTCTAAATTCGGAAGTCAAGTTTTTTTGCACCGGTTAGTGTTTTTTGAAGTCGGTTGTATTTTTTGTAAAAAAGTTTTTTAATTTGCTTTTTTAATTTGTTATCAGAATCTTTAATTTGCTTACTGAAACAAAGCAAAAATGATCGACTTCTTTTATAAACACATGATCTTAGTAATTTCCTTGAAGAACTCATTTACAGGATCTATTGAATATAAAAAGTAGGTATAGGTAGGTACCGACTAAATTAATAGTATCCTCCGCATTTTTCTTTCATCACTAAAACCATAATAAACCTTCAATAATAATCCATGAATAGCCAGCACTAACAATGGTACCTACAACATGTAGTAACTCAACACCACGTAAGCCGGCGGAACCTCAAAGATATCCTTCTTTAAAAGCGTTTTTATAAAAGTGGGATACACCGACCCCTAATGAAGGCTCAATCATTTAAGTACCCAATCTTAGAGTCGGCAAGGTTCGTTGTGACAAGGTCTAGTGATTAATTTACTTTTAATTCCATGTTTTGGTACCTTTTCTGCCCATTTTGATTATGGTCCGCAGCCTTCAGGCACTTTTCAACTCATTAATTGACCATCAACTTAGTTATTCGTGTACAAGACGAGTTACTATTGGGACTGTCCATCGGCAAAAAATGAGAACTTCGATATAAACGTTCATTCCCAAATTAAACCCTTTAGGGTTACTTTAGGGAAATTAGGCCCGAGGAGCCGCTCCGTGCCCTCGTCTCTGGAGTAGGCGTGACTTGTCGGTGCCGGCCGTGGTCGAGAGGATGGTCGGCAGCGTCGAGTCCTGGGACGCGGTGGTGTCCTTCTGCGAAACGGTCGTCTCAAAGAAGGAGGCTGCGGAAAGGCCCGCAGCAGACGCACCGGGCGCAGACGGACGGACATGGGGGCGTCCGCCGCCCCCCACGTACATGTATCCGAGGTGGCGGCGCGTCGTGTTCACGCGCGCCCCTCTTAGACGTCGCGAGGGGAGTCTAACTCCTCACTCCCCTCGCTGACTTGGCGAGGACCTCGGGGCACCAGTGGGGGTCGCGGAAGTATCTTCTGTTCCCGTGACCCCCGGCGCAGGTGTGAGAAGGAACACGGGGTGGTTTTTAATCAGTAAGAGTCTGACAGACCCCTCTGTGAAAAAACCCACTGTGATGTTCAAATCAATCAAATCAAAAGTCATTTATCATTGATCACTGGGCAAAGTGTTGAACGATTAACTGTCAAACAGCCAGTTTCAGATGTGACGAAGCGCATCGTACCCCGTCTGGTAGTCACCGTAACTTGAAGTCCACTTTACCTTTCAGTCGTGTCAATTAGAGACAATAGAAAGACAATAACAGCGCGGACACCGGTTCACCGGTCTTCTTGGGGTTTTTTTTATGAATTAAAGTGCAATACCATTTTATTGTAAATTCATAGTAGTCATTAAAGTTCAGTGTTCAACTGGACGCCAGCTGGCAATGAAAAGATAGCCAAAGCCCTAACTATTTAACTAATTCTTGCTCTGCCGACCACCGTAGACACAGGTATGTATGTCGACGGAAGAATCGACAGTGACAGATCTAGATGGTAGAAACATTTCTGCCGATTAGAGAAGAAATAATGCTCCATGTTGTAGACTATTGTCAACTGAAGAATCTACACATTTCTCTTCTCTTCATTCTTGACATTGTCATGCTCAAAACAAAAGAAATGTCCAAATCAATCAAATCAAAAGTCATTTATTCAAATTAGGCTGAGGATCAGCACTTTTTGAACGTCGAAATTACATTAGACAATCCCCCAAAAAGCCCGCCCTTCGTCATTTCATAGTGTTTTTGCTGGGAAGAAGAAGTGGCAGAACAAACTCCCCAGCAACACATCTGATAAGTTAGAAGAACTTGAATTTACACAGTATACCATTAGTTATAATTATAAAATAATTAAAATAAGTTATTCACTACCTACATGTTAACTAGCACACAATGTTTCAACAATCTGTCAAATTGTCGATTCTCTTGTTGACAAAGTCCATTTTTACGGTGGTCATGCCACGCGTGCAGCTTGAAAAGATCAGACTAAAATATTGTGGTAATGAAAAACGACACGAACGAATCAATTTACTTATTAGCTTGAAAAAAACAATCACTAAAAAAGTAAGAACCGTTACAGCTAGTTTACTAGTATCAACAGTAACCGATACATTCGTTATTCAAACATGTTTGTGCAGTAACACGAGTGCAGTTAAAATAACAAGACAAAACACAGTAGGTATTGAAAACAGCGGCCTTACATCAGCCCAAACTGTAGCAATATTGAGTTACACGAACGTCTGTTGAGGCCCACAGACAGATCTGATATGTTCCACGCTACCGGAATGTTGTGTTATGCTTTTTGACGCATAATAAAAATAACACACTTTATTAGTAAAAAGTTTTTGGTATCATTGTGACAGCAGAACACTAACTCTTACGTCAGTTTGGAAGTCAGGGTTTACCTATTCTATCTGTAGTTTTTAAGCAATTTTGAAGTTTTTTTTCCATGAATAAAGATGTTTTTTTCATCTGGGAAGTGATAGTTTTCTTTTGGGAAGATAGAAGAAAACAAAAATGGTTAATTTAAATTTAGTTTCAAGATAAAGCTGGTAGCGCCATCTATGAGCGAGTAGCAGAACAATTTTAAATTATTTTTGTACTTTTTGTAAATATCGTGAAACTAAACTATTCAAAAAAATACATTGATTGAAGCGGTTACATGGCTGAATAATAATAATTTAAAAATTAATATAAATAAAACTTTGATTATGCACTTTAGCCAACGATCATCATTATTCTCTAGTCTTGACATCGAATATAATAATAATAAAATACAGACAGCTAATAGTACCTGCAAAATTTTTAGGCCTAGCGATTGACAAACAATTAAATTGGAAAGTGCATATTGAAACTCTAGCCAAACGAATAAGCAGTAGTGCGTACGCTTTATAAATTATCTCGTACCTACTCTTAATAAATAAGCGTTATTAACGGCCTACTATGGTTTAGTTGAATCCGCCATTAGACATGGTGTTATCTTTTGGGGTAACTCAACCGACAAGAATATTATTTTTAAAAGGCAGAAGTGCTGCTTACGGTCCATGTTCAATCTCAAAACTACCGACAGCTGTAAAAATTATTTCACTGAATATCGTATTTTATCATTACCATCACTTTATATCTTGGAAATAGTAATGTTCGTAAAAACAAATCCACATTTGTTTCCTCGTATGGCAGACAAATTTCCAAGAAATAGACGTGATGATAGCCAACTATGTGGACATACTGTTATAACAAATTAGCTGATTTGGGAATTTGTATAATATATAAAACTGCTCGCCATGCAAGCAGCGGCAGTCAACCTACAAAATTCATTCTTACCACATATTTTTTCCGACTAATGTAATTTTGGTGTGTAATTTAAAATAAATTCAGTGTAGTAGTAAATACGTGTTTCAATTAAAGGACCCACGGAGCGCCATCCTAACAAATTGGTGTCAGAAGTGAGATATATAGGTGTAGGCGTCGCGATTCGTTGCCACTCGTCTGCACCATATTATTTGTTGGCTCCGTGGCTTAGCAGTCCTTTCGGTGAGTAGTCGACGATAAGCCTTGGGTTCCCCAAAAGCCTAAGCCCGCGCTACTGCATTCCACGTGATCGACGATCAGCCTCCGCTTTTAGCGTGAGCCCGCGTCACTCCGGAAACCTGCATTCCACGTGATCGACGATTAGCCTCCGCTATTCAGCGTGAGCCCGCGTCACCCTGAAACACCTCCTGCTACCCGTGATCGACGATAAGCCTCCGCTATTAAGCGAGAGCCCGCATCACCCCGGAATATCTCCTACTGCCTTGCGGTCGACGGTCAGTCTCCACTTCCGAGTGCAAGCTCGCATCACAAGAGGACCCTCCGTCGAGGTCTCGCTGACGACCTCCAATCGCACACCATCCATCATCCGTCATCACTTCATCAGCAACGTGGTCGCACCGCGTGCCTGCTGAACGCAACGTGTCGTGTCATCGACCTGCAATACGATTCGCTGAATCGCCAGGTCGCCACGTCGTGTCACGCCACACTACGTGTATGTGTCATCATCCTTCCAGAATGTTCGCGTGCACTGCTGCCATATCCCTATTACTGTGAGTTTTCCCTATCCATTTATCTAGTGAAAGTGATCAAGTTAATTACAGTGAAGTGATTTTTTTTCAAAATTTTCAAAATAATTTTAATATTTTTCTAGAACTCTTTTAAAGTAGATTTATTCCATTTTTTGTATACAATATTACTTTCATATTTTTCTTGTGTTTTGTGTTTCTGATGTTCTGTAGTGCTTTAATGCGATAACTATATCATCATTATTTTAATGCCTCTAAAAAAGGAGATTTCCGAAGAAATTGCGTCTTCATCTAATTCAGATTATTCAGAGGATAGTCCGCCACCAAAAATAAAAGAAAAAATGGCAGACAAAATCACGCTCTCTGTCCTCACAAAATTCATCAAACCCTTTAACGGGGACCGTGAGTCATTGCCCGCGTTTTTAACAAATTGCGAAAATGCAATTTCTCTAGCAACTACAGAACAGCAGAACGTTTTATGTAAATATGTCATCTCGCAATTGGAAGGTAAAGCCCAATTGGCTTGTTGCTTAAAACAATTCAATAGTTGGTCAGAAATTAAACAGTTCCTTAGAACCACTTTTGGAGAGAAAAAACATTCCACTCATTTACTATTAGATTTACAACAATGCAAACAGTTGCCTTCCGAAGACGTGATGCAATTTTCTATCCGCATTGAATCATGTTTAACACGACTACAAGCTGACATCCATTATAGCTGCCAAAATGATAAAGAACTTATAGGTCGTATAGCCGCAATGGAAGATTTGGCTCTTAATACGTTTTTGTTAGGGTTAAACTCTAATTTTTCCCATATTGTGCGGTGTAGAAATCCAAAGGCCTTGTCAGAATCTATCACAATAGCTATTGAAGAAGAAAAATTATATAATTTATCGAAACTATCTACTCGTCGTGATAAACAATGCACAATATGTAATAAGAGCGGCCATGTCGCTTCCGAGTGTTATAAAAATAAAAATAAGCTTTCTTCGCCTAAATTATATCACGTTAATACGGCTAATAATAACGAGCAAAATATTATTCATACTAATCAATATCATAACTCTAATTTTTATACAAATAAATTTTGTGCTTATTGTAAGAAACGTGGTCATTTAATAGGCGAATGTCGTAAACTTAAAGCAAAAGCCAATAACAGTAATTCGCCTACCGATCCACGTAACTCTACACTATCCAGTGCAACTGCACCGAGTTCAAGTAACGTGTCGAGCAATAATCGCTCTAATGTACATCATGTTGACACTTCTAATGAAAATGCTGGTTTAAACTAAATAGGGTTTCGGTTCCGTGTCTGCCGAAACCTAATGTTCACAATTTAATTGACACGAAAAACGTTTTTATTCAACCCTGTGTTCCTACATTATTTCCAACACAGGTTAGTGCTACTAAAGGTAATTTAAATCCTTCAAACTGTGTTACTAATTTTTCTCAAACACAGGTTAGTGCACATACAGAGACTTCCAAGTCTCTTAATAAAGATTTTAAATACAGTTCCTCATTTCTCGAAAATACGAATCTTTTACGTGAAAAAACATTTACCATTAACAACATTAATGACAGAGTTTCTTTACCTCACGTTTATTTGAAATCAAACTATAATGACAAGCCCTTGTGCTTTTTAATCGACACTGGATCTACAATTTGTATTATTAAACATTCCAGTTTGTTTAACAAACCAGTTTTGAGTCCTGAAATTATAAAACTTAAAGGCCTAAGCGATAACGATTCCTATTGCGAATCTATGGGGTCTATTAAAGTCAATTTTGAGTATCGCATTTCGTCAAAAAGTAAAATAATATTTGACTATTTGTTTCACGCGATTGATGATACGATCAATTTACACTACGATGGTATTATTGGTAGTGATTTTATACAACATTTTAAAATAGATATTCAATATTCAACCAACACCCTTAAGTTAGAAGGTTACGAAATACCTATTTGTTGTAGTAAACCATCATATAACATACCTCCGCGGTCAGAAATGGTCATCGAGTGTTCGGTCTCCAATTTATCAGAGATTGCTGATCTGAAAGAAGGTTTGATACTAGATCATAAAATCAGTGAAGGGGTATTCTTAGCTAACTGTATAGTTAACTTAAAGTCAAATAATAGAGTTAACGTTTCTGTTCTTAATACCACCGAAACTGAAGTCAAAATTGACAATTTTCAAGTTAAAGTAACTACATTTCAACTCCCACCTTCCAAATTAGACGATTCGGAAGAGGAACTCGTTCATCAATTTGATTCCTCAGTAATTGACCGATCTCAGAAAGTTATTGAGCAGATTAGGTGCTCCCATTTAAATCCGCAAGAAAAGAAAGCTTTGATGAACTGTCTTTCTAAATATACAGACATATTTCACCTCGATGGTGAATTTCTAACTTATACGAATGTGATCAAACATTCTATTAATACTAAAGACGCAGACCCTATCCACGTTAAGTCGTATCGTTTCCCTGAAATCCATAAAGATGAAGTTGAGAAACAAATCAAGAAAATGCTTGATCAGAATATTATTCGTCCCTCAACTTCTCCTTGGAATGCACCTGTATGGGTAGTCCCAAAGAAACTAGATGCTTCCGGTAAACAAAAATGGCGAATTGTCATTGACTATAGACGTCTGAATGATGTCACTGTTTCAGAGATTTATCCTCTCCCTCTCATTACTGACATATTAGACCAGTTAGGTCACTCAAAATATTTCAGTACACTCGATCTAGCATCAGGTTTTCATCAATTATTGTTGGACACAAAAGATACTGAAAAAACTGCGTTCAGTGTTACAACTAATAGCATTTCAGGCCAATTTGAATTTACTAGGATGCCTTTCGGACTAAAAAATGCCCCCTCTACATTTCAAAGAATGATGAACATTGTCCTTTCAGGATTACAAGGTCTTCACTGTTATATATATTTAGATGATTGTATCGTCTACTCCCATGACCTTGGATCTCATATTCAGAAGCTTGAAGCTGTTTTCTCCAAACTCAGAGAGGCAAACTTAAAATTACAGCCCGATAAATGCGAATTCTTGCGACGAGAAGTTGCTTACCTAGGACATGTTATCACAGATAACGGTGTCTCGCCTAATCCAGATAAAGTGAAGGCTATTTCTCAATTCCCCACACTGAAAACCCCCAAAGATGTAAAGTCTTTTCTTGGCCTAACGGGTTATTATCGTCGTTTCATCGAGAATTTCTCTCATATAACAAAGCCGCTGACATCTTTATTAAAAAAAGATGTTAACTTCCACTGGTCTCATGAACAAGAGCAAGCTTTCAACACGCTTAAACAAAAGCTCATCTCCGCTCCCTTGTTGCAGTACCCAGATTTTTCACAGCCCTTTATTGTAACGACGGATTCCTCGAATTATGCCGTCGGAGCAGTTTTATCCCAAGGTGAGATTGGCAAAGACAAGCCCATTTCATATGCCTCTCGGACTTTAAATAAACAAGAAGGGAACTATTCAACAACTGAAAAAGAGCTCCTTGCTATTATTTTTGCTGTTAACACATTCCGCCCCTATCTCTACGGTTATAAGTTTAAAATCGTAACAGATCATCGCCCTTTGACATGGTTATTTAATGCGAAAGATCCAGGTGGACGTTTACTAAGATGGCGACTAAAATTAGAAGAATACGACTACGAGATTATTTACAAGCCTGGTCGAGTAAATTCAAATGCAGATGCTTTATCTCGCTATCCAGTAAATTCAATTGTTCATTCCAATTTAAATAAAACTACCTATGAAGAATATACGAAAAACCAATTTACTAAAACCATCTCTAGTGATACGAAGATTGAAGAACACAATGCAAGTTTACATTTATCGAAACAAAATATAATTGCGTGTCCCGTTTCACTTGACTTCGACAACACTATGCCGCACTGCGAACAGCTGTTGTCAATGATACCAAATTCTGCTGAGTTGCAATCAGCTGAGCGTGAACTTGAAACCGTACAGTCGGTCGATGCAAATAATAAAACGATCTATTTCTTATTTACTAAAGTTCATCATTACGAAGAAACTTCTTACAAAACAATTTACAATCTATTACTAAAATTAAGGGATCAAATTATAACACACAAGGAAATTGAAGAGTTATCTGTTTCAGATTTTACAGAACCCTTCACTAAATTAGTTTATGTAAAAATATATAACATGATATCGTATATTTTCCACGGCACTAACATTAAAATTCATGTTTATAAAAACCAAATTCGATATCCAAATCCTGCTGAAGTCCCTAATATCCTTCAAGAAAACCACGGGACTACCGTAGCTGGTCACCCAGGTTTCAAAAGAATGTATAACAGGATTAAAACGTCGTACTATTGGAAAAGTATGCAATCTGACATTCAACGTTTTGTTAAAGATTGTAAACTCTGCCAAGTGAATAAACCATTGCGTAGTTCTAATAAGGCCCCCATGGTTATAACTTCATCAAGTACTAAACCATTCGAAAGATTAGCATTAGACATTGTAGGTCCTTTACCTGAAGCTGGTCTTCAGAAATTTAAATACATTTTAACTCTTCAAGATGATTTAACTAAATTCTCATCTGCATATCCTATGGTAACTTCTGCAACAGATGAAGTTGCACGTAGTCTAATTCATTTCATTTCTCTATTTGGGTTTCCAAAAACAATTCTTACCGATCAAGGTACATGTTTTACATCCGAATTGTTTCGGCAATTAACCGAGATCCTTAAAATAAAAAAAATATTTTCTTCCCCTTACCATCCTCAAACAAACGGTGCGCTAGAGCGTAGCCATGCAACACTTAAGGAATACCTTAAGTCTTTTGTCAATGACGATCACGATGACTGGCATTCCTATCTAGCAACCGCAATTTTGTCGTATAACACAACTCCTCATTGTACTACTGAATTTACCCCTTATGAGTTATTATACGGGTACAAACCCACTATTCCCAGTAGTTTTCCTGAATCCTATAATAATGCCACTTACCACGAGTATATCCGCGCTTTACAGTATAGAATGAAATTCTCGCGAGAAAGAGCTTTGGAAAACATTAACAAAAGCAAAGAGCAATCAAAAAGGTATTACGATATTTCTGCTAATAAAGGAAAAAACTACAAAACTGGAGATATGGTGTATTTAAAACAGCATCATAGATTGCGTAAGGCTTTGTCCCCAATCTGGAAGGGACCCTATAAAATTATGAAGACGCACGGAAAAACGAATGTCACCCTATGTGTAAATAGAAAACGTATAAAATATCACGTTAATGAAATAAAACCAGCCTAAATAAATTATCCCTGTTTAAGTAACATAATTTTATTATTTAAATGTATTTTTGCTTTGTACTTGTGTAACTTAATTATTTTTGTTATATCTAAGTTTTCCTTTAAGTTCAATTACTCTTGTAACTTATTTGAATTTGTTTACATTTTGTATAAACTTGTGTAATTTTAATTATTTTTCTATTATTTTGTAATGTTTAAATTTACTGTTACCGTTATTTGTCTTTATTTATCCAATATTTCAATGTGTTTTTGCATTGTTCTTTCGTAATTAAATTATTTTTAAAGCTGTTAAATTTAATTAAATTTGTTTATACATATTTAAATGTGGTTTCCCTTGAACTTGTGTAATTTGAATATTTTGTTATGTCAAAATTTTCTCTTAACTTTAATTAAGTAGTACTCTTGTTACTTATTTGAATTGGTTTTCATTTATACTAATTTGTGTATAATTTTAACTATTTTTTCCATTAATTTTGTAATGTTTTAATTTACTCTAGTTGTACTTTTATTTTTGTGAAAATATTTACTCTACCATTCCCTTTCCGTTTGGAACAATTTTATTCTTGTATTTAAATTTTATCCTTCGCTTAATTTTTTATTATAAAGCTCCGTCTTAAGGGGGGAGATGTTATAACAAATTAGCTGATTTGGGAATTTGTATAATATATAAAACTGCTCGCCATGCAAGCAGCGGCAGTCAACCTACAAAATTCATTCTTACCACATATTTTTTCCGACTAATGTAATTTTGGTGTGTAATTTAAAATAAATTCAGTGTAGTAGTAAATACGTGTTTCAATTAAAGGACCCACGGAGCGCCATCCTAACATGCATGTCGAAAACTACACTTATGCGCAAGAGTGTTTTTTGCATGGCACCAAATTATCTACAACAAATTACCCAAAAGTTAGAGAGAGCAAACTTTACCTAAATTGAAACAAACACTGAAAATTATTTTGGCACACAAAGCATATTATACCTAGTACGACAGAATTTTTAAACGACTCCTGGTGATTATTTAGAATAATAAATGTAACTAACATTGTGGTAACCAAAGTAAAGTACCTAATAGTGAGAAAGTTTAAATATTGACTTTAATATAAATGTAATTATAATGGAATACTAATTGAAATGATAAAACTCTTAATTTTAATAATTGTGGTCTGTATTACTATTTAATTAGGAAATCTGTTACTGATATTTCAATAAGAGTAATTTTTAAGTGTTTGTATATAATGATTGTACCTATATTTGCACGCCATGAAAAATGGCAGACACGTCGTGATCCACCTTTAAATAGGATCTTGCATGCATGTTTTTCTAAGCCTGTATGTATACACTTGTCTGAGCAAATAAATTTTTCTTATTCTTATTCTTATTCACTACAGTTTCCAGGCGCGAAGTAATAAATTTAGAGCTTTGTTTTATTTTTAAATTAGGTAGGTAGGTACCTATCTAGGTATATCAAAACAACTAATACTGCGTCTGATAGTAAATTACAACTCAACATTATCTTCAATGTAGGTACACGAGTAGGTAGGTAGGTACCTACTTAGTATTTTTTAATAAAAATGTCCTTTGAGCAAACCAGCCTGCTAGTCTCATTCTTCCATTCAATTTGTTTTCAAATGTCACACACTACCTATACTACGTTCTTATTGAAATTGTTGGACCGAGAATTTCTTCTCGGACACCTTGGCAAGGACACTTGACATTGACATTATGACTTTTAACTACAATCCTATTCCCACGCTTGGAAAGTGCGTTTTTATTCACAAAATCACTGATGTAAAATAATCCGAGATTGTGAGTGACTTGTTGACATTTTGCTTTGTGATTTTTTGTTAGAATTGAATTGAATTTGTATTAAACTTTAGTAACTTACTCTTCAAATAATATGCAAGGTGCCTAAAGGATTATTATTTAATTCTTAATAGAAATGCGTTGCAAAAATTAATAATGTCTCGAAGACGCGGACTCGACCTATACCTAAACAAAATTATGGGTAGGTAACCCAGCCGCATTGACAAATACCTATATCTTGATAGAGTAATAGAGATAAAAGATGTCAAATTAAGTCTAAATTAAAATATAATCTATATTATATAACAAAACTTGTACATTATTAGTCATTATTTTTAAACATTTCAAGGGGCCTTGGCCTAGTAGTTTTCATTTTATAAAAATTTTTGTTCATGAATTTTACTTCTTAATTTCATCGAACAGTTGTTGTTTATTAGTTTGATTGTAATATGTAAATAAGTGTTGTAGAAATGGATAATAATGAATCATCTAGGTATATAAACATAAAAAACTAAAAATTGTTAAATAAATTTTTTTTTACAAAAAATACAACCGACTTCAAAAAACACTAACCGGTGCAAAATAACTCTAAATTCGGAAGTCAAGTTTTTTTGCACCGGTTAGTGTTTTTTGAAGTCGGTTGTATTTTTTGTAAAAAAGTTTTTTAATTTGCTTTTTTAATTTGTTATCAGAATCTTTAATTTGCTTACTGAAACAAAGCAAAAATGATCGACTTCTTTTATAAACACATGATCTTAGTAATTTCCTTGAAGAACTCATTTACAGGATCTATTGAATATAAAAAGTAGGTATAGGTAGGTACCGACTAAATTAATAGTATCCTCCGCATTTTTCTTTCATCACTAAAACCATAATAAACCTTCAATAATAATCCATGAATAGCCAGCACTAACAATGGTACCTACAACATGTAGTAACTCAACACCACGTAAGCCGGCGGAACCTCAAAGATATCCTTCTTTAAAAGCGTTTTTATAAAAGTGGGATACACCGACCCCTAATGAAGGCTCAATCATTTAAGTACCCAATCTTAGAGTCGGCAAGGTTCGTTGTGACAAGGTCTAGTGATTAATTTACTTTTAATTCCATGTTTTGGTACCTTTTCTGCCCATTTTGATTATGGTCCGCAGCCTTCAGGCACTTTTCAACTCATTAATTGACCATCAACTTAGTTATTCGTGTACAAGACGAGTTACTATTGGGACTGTCCATCGGCAAAAAATGAGAACTTCGATATAAACGTTCATTCCCAAATTAAACCCTTTAGGGTTACTTTAGGGAAATTAGGCCCGAGGAGCCGCTCCGTGCCCTCGTCTCTGGAGTAGGCGTGACTTGTCGGTGCCGGCCGTGGTCGAGAGGATGGTCGGCAGCGTCGAGTCCTGGGACGCGGTGGTGTCCTTCTGCGAAACGGTCGTCTCAAAGAAGGAGGCTGCGGAAAGGCCCGCAGCAGACGCACCGGGCGCAGACGGACGGACATGGGGGCGTCCGCCGCCCCCCACGTACATGTATCCGAGGTGGCGGCGCGTCGTGTTCACGCGCGCCCCTCTTAGACGTCGCGAGGGGAGTCTAACTCCTCACTCCCCTCGCTGACTTGGCGAGGACCTCGGGGCACCAGTGGGGGTCGCGGAAGTATCTTCTGTTCCCGTGACCCCCGGCGCAGGTGTGTGAAGGAACACGGGGTGGTTTTTAATCAGTAAGAGTCTGACAGACCCCTCTGTGAAAAAACCCACTGTGATGTTCAAATCAATCAAATCAAAAGTCATTTATCATTGATCACTGGGCAAAGTGTTGAACGATTAACTGTCAAACAGCCAGTTTCAGATGTGACGAAGCGCATCGTACCCCGTCTGGTAGTCACCGTAACTTGAAGTCCACTTTACCTTTCAGTCGTGTCAATTAGAGACAATAGAAAGACAATAACAGCGCGGACACCGGTTCACCGGTCTTCTTGGGGTTTTTTTTATGAATTAAAGTGCAATACCATTTTATTGTAAATTCATAGTAGTCATTAAAGTTCAGTGTTCAACTGGACGCCAGCTGGCAATGAAAAGATAGCCAAAGCCCTAACTATTTAACTAATTCTTGCTCTGCCGACCACCGTAGACACAGGTATGTATGTCGACGGAAGAATCGACAGTGACAGATCTAGATGGTAGAAACATTTCTGCCGATTAGAGAAGAAATAATGCTCCATGTTGTAGACTATTGTCAACTGAAGAATCTACACATTTCTCTTCTCTTCATTCTTGACATTGTCATGCTCAAAACAAAAGAAATGTCCAAATCAATCAAATCAAAAGTCATTTATTCAAATTAGGCTGAGGATCAGCACTTTTTGAACGTCGAAATTACATTAGACAATCCCCCAAAAAGCCCGCCCTTCGTCATTTCATAGTGTTTTTGCTGGGAAGAAGAAGTGGCAGAACAAACTCCCCAGCAACACATCTGATAAGTTAGAAGAACTTGAATTTACACAGTATACCATTAGTTATAATTATAAAATAATTAAAATAAGTTATTCACTACCTACATGTTAACTAGCACACAATGTTTCAACAATCTGTCAAATTGTCGATTCTCTTGTTGACAAAGTCCATTTTTACGGTGGTCATGCCACGCGTGCAGCTTGAAAAGATCAGACTAAAATATTGTGGTAATGAAAAACGACACGAACGAATCAATTTACTTATTAGCTTGAAAAAAACAATCACTAAAAAAGTAAGAACCGTTACAGCTAGTTTACTAGTATCAACAGTAACCGATACATTCGTTATTCAAACATGTTTGTGCAGTAACACGAGTGCAGTTAAAATAACAAGACAAAACACAGTAGGTATTGAAAACAGCGGCCTTACATCAGCCCAAACTGTAGCAATATTGAGTTACACGAACGTCTGTTGAGGCCCACAGACAGATCTGATATGTTCCACGCTACCGGAATGTTGTGTTATGCTTTTTGACGCATAATAAAAATAACACACTTTATTAGTAAAAAGTTTTTGGTATCATTGTGACAGCAGAACACTAACTCTTACGTCAGTTTGGAAGTCAGGGTTTACCTATTCTATCTGTAGTTTTTAAGCAATTTTGAAGTTTTTTTTCCATGAATAAAGATGTTTTTTTCATCTGGGAAGTGATAGTTTTCTTTTGGGAAGATAGAAGAAAACAAAAATGGTTAATTTAAATTTAGTTTCAAGATAAAGCTGGTAGCGCCATCTATGAGCGAGTAGCAGAACAATTTTAAATTATTTTTGTACTTTTTGTAAATATCGTGAAACTAAACTATTCAAAAAAATACATTGATTGAAGCGGTTACATGGCTGAATAATAATAATTTAAAAATTAATATAAATAAAACTTTGATTATGCACTTTAGCCAACGATCATCATTATTCTCTAGTCTTGACATCGAATATAATAATAATAAAATACAGACAGCTAATAGTACCTGCAAAATTTTTAGGCCTAGCGATTGACAAACAATTAAATTGGAAAGTGCATATTGAAACTCTAGCCAAACGAATAAGCAGTAGTGCGTACGCTTTATAAATTATCTCGTACCTACTCTTAATAAATAAGCGTTATTAACGGCCTACTATGGTTTAGTTGAATCCGCCATTAGACATGGTGTTATCTTTTGGGGTAACTCAACCGACAAGAATATTATTTTTAAAAGGCAGAAGTGCTGCTTACGGTCCATGTTCAATCTCAAAACTACCGACAGCTGTAAAAATTATTTCACTGAATATCGTATTTTATCATTACCATCACTTTATATCTTGGAAATAGTAATGTTCGTAAAAACAAATCCACATTTGTTTCCTCGTATGGCAGACAAATTTCCAAGAAATAGACGTGATGATAGCCAACTATGTGGACATACGTCGAAAACTACACTTATGCGCAAGAGTGTTTTTTGCATGGCACCAAATTATCTACAACAAATTACCCAAAAGTTAGAGAGAGCAAACTTTACCTAAATTGAAACAAACACTGAAAATTATTTTGGCACACAAAGCATATTATACCTAGTACGACAGAATTTTTAAACGACTCCTGGTGATTATTTAGAATAATAAATGTAACTAACATTGTGGTAACCAAAGTAAAGTACCTAATAGTGAGAAAGTTTAAATATTGACTTTAATATAAATGTAATTATAATGGAATACTAATTGAAATGATAAAACTCTTAATTTTAATAATTGTGGTCTGTATTACTATTTAATTAGGAAATCTGTTACTGATATTTCAATAAGAGTAATTTTTAAGTGTTTGTATATAATGATTGTACCTATATTTGCACGCCATGAAAAATGGCAGACACGTCGTGATCCACCTTTAAATAGGATCTTGCATGCATGTTTTTCTAAGCCTGTATGTATACACTTGTCTGAGCAAATAAATTTTTCTTATTCTTATTCTTATTCACTACAGTTTCCAGGCGCGAAGTAATAAATTTAGAGCTTTGTTTTATTTTTAAATTAGGTAGGTAGGTACCTATCTAGGTATATCAAAACAACTAATACTGCGTCTGATAGTAAATTACAACTCAACATTATCTTCAATGTAGGTACACGAGTAGGTAGGTAGGTACCTACTTAGTATTTTTTAATAAAAATGTCCTTTGAGCAAACCAGCCTGCTAGTCTCATTCTTCCATTCAATTTGTTTTCAAATGTCACACACTACCTATACTACGTTCTTATTGAAATTGTTGGACCGAGAATTTCTTCTCGGACACCTTGGCAAGGACACTTGACATTGACATTATGACTTTTAACTACAATCCTATTCCCACGCTTGGAAAGTGCGTTTTTATTCACAAAATCACTGATGTAAAATAATCCGAGATTGTGAGTGACTTGTTGACATTTTGCTTTGTGATTTTTTGTTAGAATTGAATTGAATTTGTATTAAACTTTAGTAACTTACTCTTCAAATAATATGCAAGGTGCCTAAAGGATTATTATTTAATTCTTAATAGAAATGCGTTGCAAAAATTAATAATGTCTCGAAGACGCGGACTCGACCTATACCTAAACAAAATTATGGGTAGGTAACCCAGCCGCATTGACAAATACCTATATCTTGATAGAGTAATAGAGATAAAAGATGTCAAATTAAGTCTAAATTAAAATATAATCTATATTATATAACAAAACTTGTACATTATTAGTCATTATTTTTAAACATTTCAACGTATGCAAAAAACCCTACCCCATTTAAAATTTGTTACAAAGCCATCTGTTGGTAAGTAGCGTATTCAGTTCCATTTATGAGATGAAGTTGTTTTGGTTCGTACTCGTAGATGGCACTGTCTTTAATATTCAAGTAAGTCATTCAAATAATTAATAATTTGTGGTAGGTAATAATTTTATTATGCCACTTGCCGTATGCGTAACTCCAAGATGCCCGTGGATATAATGCCACACACCTGACCGATAAATACATAGTAGGCAATGTAGACAAGAGCATTGATCACCACGCTTGTTCTTGCCAAAGATATTTTAGATACTCTTTGGCTCTAGCTAAGCTCAGGCCGATAGGAGATTTTAAACTTCCAAAATGCCAATTGTTTGTTTGTTTAGCAAAATTCTTTATTGATCTTAAAAACATATACAAGCTGTAGAACCTAAAAATAAGATACAGTTACACAAGGTATTAAATTTAACACTTTTACAGGCTAGAATCACCTTTATTAGTACAAAATAGTGATAGTTACAAACTTATTACAACAGGTAAGTATTTAGTAATTTAAACTTACATTAACTAATGAAATTATTGTACTAATTTCATTTACAAAGATAAACAATATTAAAATTAGGAGGTAGCGGTAAAAAAACTTAATTCAATACGCGCTCAGCGTAAGTGCTACCGATGTAGACAGTAGCTCAGGTGATCGCGCATAGCCACCAGCGGCTAACGAGCTGCCGCGCCTCCCGCGCACTCACCTGTGTATGGTGAGCACGGGGGAGCGCTGGCGCATCGGTCGGGCCCAACTACAACTCGTTATCAGTAGTGTGCGCAAACAATACATAGTGATGGGGAAGCTTGTATGTACCGTATCTATCGATATGTCGTAAGTCTTTCAACGTAGTTTGACCAATGTTGGCAATCAATGTATTATTATGACATTTATTTTTGTTGTAAAATTTACGAGTTAATTTTAAGATGAATTTTGTTATGCTAGGAAATTTAATATTATTCTGTAGTACTTTAAGGTTAGTTTTAAACGGAGAATTAAAGGCAATTTTTACTGCTTTATTTTGAATAATTTGTAACGATTTATAATTTGACTTACACGTGCTACTCCAAACAGGACACGAATAGGTGATGCAAGGTCTTATTAAAGTGGTGTACAACCTAAGTTTGGTGTTTGGGCTGAGTTTGCTTTTTCGATTAAGTATAGGACTGAGAGAACCGAGTGCTTGAGCTCCTTTGACGCGTAATTTATTTACATGCTTTGACCAGTTAAGCTTTTTGTCTAATGTAACGCCAAGATAGCGAACTTCACTGCTCCATGGAATCAATTGCCCAGCGATTTCTAATTTTCTTTTTGGGGTAGCACGTTGGCGTGTGAAAAGTATGGCCTCAGTCTTGGATTCGTTCAACTTCAGCTTCCATTTGTGAAAATAAGATTGGAGTAGTTCTAATGACAACTGGAGTCTACTAATAATAATGTCGATGTCATCATCACTTGTGTACGATGCTGTATCGTCAGCAAAACAGGCCAGGTGAGTACGGATCTGCACAGGAACGTCACTTACGAATAATATAAAGAGGTAGGGACCAAGCACCGAACCTTGAGGGACTCCTGCTGATACCGTCCGGGGTGAAGATCTGTTAGAGCCAATGTGGACCACAAACTGCCGGTTATTTAGATAGGATTGAATGAGTTTTACAAGTTCAACTGGGATACCGTAAGTGATAAGTTTATATAACAGGCCCTCGTGCCAGACGGTATCGAAGGCTTTTTCGATGTCTAAGAGGAACATACCGGTAGACTGCTTAAGATTGAGATGATAGGAAATGTGTTCAGATACTCGAGCCAATTGTTGTACCGTAGAGTAAGAAGAACGAAAGCCAAATTGCTCGTTCATAACAAGATTGTCAGAGCAACGTAGTAAGCGATTATAAATCATGACCTCAAACAGTTTACCTAGAACAGGAAGAAGGCTAATAGGCCTGTAACTAACCGGCAAGGAGGTGTCTTTTCCAGGCTTCTTAAATGCGATAACCTTTGCAGTTTTCCATGTGTTGGGGAAATATCCCAAATTAAAACAACCGTTGAATATTTTTGTGATAAACACAACAGTTTTCTGTGATAGATTTTTGAGCATAATATTGTGTATACTGTCATCGCCTGGAGCTTTTCTGGTCTTTAGTTTACGTAAAACTTTCCAGACTTCGGTTGGCCGGACAGCATGGTGTAGTTTGTCAATGACTATATTATTTAAGTAATTAATGGCTGACTGAACGGGTTGCTCGACACTATCACTTATCCAGTTACGAGTGAGATTTAAGTTCATCTCAAAAGCATCTGCTAGAGCATTACATTGTTCGGAGATGTTGTTTGTCAAAGTGCCCTCATGTGTTTTAAGTGGAGGTATTGAGTCAGACCTTGGTTTAAGTGATTTAACAAGTCGCCAAATATCGTTACTAGGGTTGTCTACTTTAGAAAGTTTAGTGTTCCATATTTTATCCTGATGTTTTATTATGGCCGAATTAATTAAATGTTGTAACTTATTAATAGTTGATCGTAATAGTCGTTTTTCACGAAGGGGCACATTTTGTTCCTTTCGACGAAGTTGATTTTTATGCTTGATCATTTTTGCGATGTAATTAAGTAGTTTTGTGTTAGTATTTACATGTACTTTACTGGGAATATTTTTTTCTCTGGCAGCAATAAGACACTCTTGAAGGTAAGTTACAGCGTAGTTGATTTCCAACTCGGATTTAAACACCTTTGGGCTTAGCGAAATCTTTTGGTCAAGGAAGGTCCGGTATTTATCCCAGTCAGCATCACAATAGCGATAGTGTCTGGGTTTAGGTATGGGAGAACATTGACCATTGACTATGAAATGTATAGGAAAGTGGTTTGATGAAAGGGCAGGTAGGGCACGAACCTCGTCTATACTATTTACGTTTAGGGCCAAGATCAAATCAGGATTAGTAGGCGTAAGATTGGCTCTATAGTTGACCTGAGTTGGTGAGTCAGGGTAATGTATCACATAATCATGGTTAAGCATGTGTCGAAACAGCACATTGCCACGGGTATTGACATAACTACTATTCCAATACCCGTGATTTGCGTTAAAGTCCCCCATTATAACAACATGAGGCCCCAGGGAAAACAAAATATCAATGTCGTTGCAGTCGAGCTGCAAGTTTGGGGATTGGTAGGCTGACACAAAAATGTGGTTTTTCCCGCTAATTTTTAAACAAATAGCAACTGCCTCAATGTGCCTAGTTTTGGGAATAGTGACTGGCTCAACCTCAAATCTTTCATTGACCAGAATGGCTACACCTTGACCCCGTCCATTGTGGTGCTTGTCTTGTCTGTAACATTTAAATCCTGGAGTCAATAAGGGAGTATTACACGTAAGTTTGGTTTCACACACGGCTATTATATCAATAGATAGGGTACATACAGCTAACTGAAGTAATTCATGCATTTTTGAGCGAACTCCATCGGAGTTCCAAGATAAAAATCTCAATTCATTATTTTTATTAGACATAGGGTCCAAGGTGGGTCAGAATTAACATTACCTTATCTAACATAGATTCACAGGCACAAAATTGTGGCTTAAGATTTTTAATACAAATAAGTATTTCCAACATCTCTTTTGTCACAGGGTCATCCGGCGACAAATCCAACTGCTCGTTAGGGGCTGAATTATGACTGGTTTTGACAGTAGTAGCATATGAACGCTTTTCAGATGAGGGTGGTAAAATAGGAGGCGGTGCAGCAGGCGCGTATGGGGCCGCGGCAATAATAGGCCTGGATAGGTTCTCACGCCTTTCTTGGGCTCTTTTTAGGTAGGCAAGACGAGTCGCACATTTGTGAAAGTTGGCAGGGTGGTTCTGATCACAATTACAGCAGCGTGCAGGTTCAATACGGTCTTTTTTAGTACATTCACTCGTAGCATGAGGTTCTGTACATTTAACGCACCTAGCAGGCATATTGCAATTTCTTGAAGCGTGTCCGAAACTTTGGCATCTGTAGCATTGAGTCCCAGCAGTATTATTGGGTTTGTATTTTTGAATTGTAACCACGCAGTTAAATAAATATTTAATTTTGCGAAACTTTGCTATATCTGTTCCAGCAGAGAGCACTACTAGGAAAGGTGGACAAGATAATGTACTTACTGAGTGAGTCTTCATTTGTGAGACCGATGCTCCTGCAAACCCCAGTTTTTCGAGCTCGGCGGATAGGTCATCTTGAACGTAGGATGGTAAACCTTTTATCACCATTTTGGGGACTTTCTCATCTTTGCGTGTGTAAGTTAGGAAGGCAGCATTTTCTTTGCGAAGACCATCCTTCACGAGCTGGTGAGATTCTGTTGAGTGGCAACTTACTGAGACTTTATTGTTGGCTCTATACTGTAGATGAAACTTGTTGGTGTAACGTGAGATGAGGTTTTTAATTGTTTCATGCGTCCAATTTTTCTGTATCTCCAATATTATGGGTGGGATATGTCCGTTTTTCTTCACTCCAATTGAGGCGTCTCTGAAGTGTTTACCTGATTCACTGTTATCGTCCACAGTGAGATCCTTGAACTGATTGCGCAGAGGTAATCTGCGTGCTTCATCAAACTTTTCCGAGTTCCTCGCGACCGCAGGACGTTTGGCAAACTGCCATGGGCCGGATATGTCTTCACCAGGTCTTTTAGAGTTGAGGTTGCCGGTGGATTCCGACCTCACTAGGAATTTATCCATTTTGGTGAAACCACAATATCGATCATCGATAATGTATCGACTTGGACACGTGGCATCACTAGCGATGGCGAGCAGTTAACGCGGTGGGGTTAAAGTAGTTGCGTGCGTGCATACGGGACGCGCGACAAACGCGGAGTGATGCCAATTAAAAGTCTTATTAGTACGTTGCACGGTATCGAACCGTATTTTGGTGAGAGGTCTTAACCCTCATGATAATAATAAAAAGCTAGATTCCTCAGACGGTATAACCGGTAGGTATAACTGATAGCTAACGTTCATGAAATACAATATAAGTAGGTAGGTATGCTACTTTCGTGACCGGCATTTAAAAGTTTTATAGAATAGGTAATGAAAAACATCAAATGGTCAAAATGGCAAGACGTCATTATTACCTATATTTATTACTTTTATTTTTTTTGGCTCAGTGCTAGCAACTAAAATGAGATATCGACACAAACCCGTTCTAACTGTCGAAGTTTCAAAATAAATATGCATAGGAGCTTGGCAGAGCCACGTCATGTCATGCCCGCCACTGCAAACTAAACATTTTTTTTTTGTTTTTAAAACGTACACGTTGGCTCACTCTAGGAATTTCTCCTGATTTAAGAATCAGGAGAAATTGCTCTTACAAACATTTAAACTCACATACACAAACAACTAGACCCGGAACTGTGTAAGCCATACAAATATTAGTTCCATGCGGGAATCAAACCTGAGACACGCGACAAGTATATTTCGTAGACATTAATTGTAATATTTGTAGTTAATTAATTCACCATCATAATACATGACAAAACAAAATGTTAAAAAAATAATGTATTCAAAATAAACTCGTCTCTGACCGGTTATTATTTCGTAGCCATTTTATAGAAACCCGAATCTGATACATAATATCTATTTATTTGCATATTATTATCGAAGCTACTTTTATAGGTAAACCCAAAAAAATCGAGTCAGTTGATATCGCGAGATACAATCAGAATGGACTTCACGAACAAAGTGGTGCTAATAACTGGCGCGAGTGCTGGTGTAGGCAAGTCTACAGCTTTGCTGTTCGCTAAACTTGGCGCGAAACTGTCCCTTGTGGGAAGGAATGAAGCCAACTTGCAAGCAGTTGCCGACCAGTGCGAAAAGCTGAGGGGTGTGAAGCCGTTGCCAATAGTCGCGGATCTGGGCACTGACGAGGGCGTCGAAAAGACTGCCAAGCAGACCTTGGACCATTTCGGAAGGTAAGATAAATATCAAGTTATACTAAAGTTTTACAGAGCAGTTACTTACGACCCAAACTGTTCCCACAACGTCATTAATAATATAATAATAATAATATAATTATTCTTAGACCATAAGTCCATAATAAAACAAATAATAAAATTAATTAATTCCAAGATTGTTAGCTTTGCAATTATTTTAAATGTTGTCATATCTTTTCGAGTAGCTTTCTATAGCACAAGGCCTTATTCTTACAGGCTAGACGTACTAGTGAACAATGCCGCAGTGGGTGCGCGCACAACGATCCAGCTGGCAACGATGGAAACCTTCGACCGGGTGTTCAACGTCAACATCCGCGGGGTGTACAACCTGACTCGCCTGCTGGTGCCTGCCCTCATCGAGTCTAAGGGAAACATCGTCAATGTGTCCAGTATCATGGCGTCAATGGTCACAACTGGGAACCTCCCATACAGTCTGTCTAAGGTAGATTTTAGCAACCTTTTGTTTTTTTTTTGAGGGGTGGAAAATCCTCATGGATGTCCCCCGCCGGGGAGGCGGAGGGGTCTGTCAGACTCTTACTGACTAAAAACCACCCCGTGTTCCTTCTCACACCTGCGCCGGGGGTCACGGGAACAGAAGATACTTCCGCGACCCCCGACTGGTGCCGGCCCCGCGGGCCTCGCCAAGTCAGCGAGGGGAGTGAGGTGTTAGACTCCCCTCGCGACATCTGAGAGGGGCGCGCGTGAACACGATGCGCCGCCACCTCGGGTCCATGTACGTGGGGGCGGCGGACATCCCCGCGTCCGTTGCCCTGGACCCATTCAGGGGGGCTGGAAGAGGGCGTTGTCCGCCCTCCGCCTGCGCCCGGTGCGTCTGCTGCGGGCCGGGTGAGTGGAAGTAATCTCCCTCTCCCTTTCCGCAGCCTCCTTCTGCGAGATGACCGTTTCGCAGAACACGACGCAACTCCATGTGTCGCTGCATCAGCCGCTCGCCGCGCGCCTGCATTTCCTCGCGCCACCGGTACAGTGACGCGAGTACTTTCGCCTCCAGGTCCCAGGGCGGGGAAGATTTTAGAAACCTTGTCTCAGCCCTGATACCCTGTCAGGTGTAGGGTTGTTGTGTTATGTTATGTTTGAAAATACTCTGAGCAATTTTTGTGGTCCTCACTGGTATTTTGTTTTCTTTCATATTTTCAGTCCATATTTCAGTGTCCACATTCTTCCAAGCCATCATCTATCTCCTCAGTCATAAGATAAGATATATCTTTTATAAGTTAAAGTGTTTGTTCTCAGGCTGCTCTCGACCACTTCAGTCGTCTGATCGCATACGAGCTCGCTCCTAAAGGTGTTCGCGTCAATGTTGTTAGTCCTGGCATTACTGTAAGTATTTATTTCACACTTAAGCATTGAATCTGAGACAGTGTCCGATACATCTATGACTCCAGTTGCTTTTGCCATTCTAGATAAGCACCTTTGTGCAACGCCTGACGGGCTACACAGACGAGGAGTACCGTGCGTGGCTCAAGACGGCTGAAGCCACCATCCCTATGGGCAACGCCACGACCGGGGATGACTGTGCCAACCTGATCGCATACCTGGCATCTGATGAGCTCAGCAGGGTCATCACCGGTGCCATCGTGCCGGTCGATGGAGCCTTACAGTTCGCCGGTTCGGGAAACAGTGAGATTTTGAAAGAACAAATTAAGTGAAGCGTTATTTTTGTGTTGATTTATTTAATAAAAATGCCATTGCTATTATAAACTCCAAATGTAGTTCGTTAAAAAGTAATTTGCTTGAATTTGATTGAATTTGATTGAACTTAATTTCTCCAAAAGTCTAGAGTGCTAGATCTGTCGCTGTAATCTTATTATTATGTCCACCACATGTGAGCCTGACATCTGAACATCATTTTATGTTCATCATGAATAATATACATATTTATAGCGTCTGGCATTCATGTGTTAGTTTGTTACACGTGTTAGTTTGGTAGATACCTATATGTATATTTTTACAAAAATTCAAGTTTGTACACTTTAATTTTTAATATTAAATTAATGCTTCTCTGGTAATTATCATAACATTTGATTACATAATATAGTGAATTTATAGTTTTGTTTGCGCGTACCTTATACCTACACAGTCTGAGCGGAACCAGTCTATACAAAATGTAAATGTCTAAGTCAAGGTTATGTGAGGGTCGCACTGAAAGTTTTTAGAATGTAGATTATACGAGTAAGAAAAGTTTTAAGTTCACAAAAAGAAATATGGAAATGATTCAAAAACTTTTTTCAAGAATGAGAGTGGACTCATTCCTTAAGTCAACGAAGGTGCTTAAAAAGGAAGGAGACTACTTAGAATAACAATAAAAAGTATTAACTGCTAGTTACATCATTTTGTTTTTGATTCCTAAAATTCTGTGTAAAGTAAAGTGTAAGGCTCGTAAAAATTATAACGGAGAGGCAACCTTATCATCAGTTTTATCCGGATCTTGTTCTTGAAAGATAATGAGAGCATTATCAAATCTACGCGGTCAACTTCACATTGTCTTTTTAAGAAGATTTCTCATCATCAAATTGCCTTCGCCTGTTTCAGAAACTAAATGGCTGGAAGTGACAATACCTTAGAAGTTAGTTTGACCTCTGGTGTGGTATACAAGAAAGGAGCTGCATTGATGTAGGGCCATAGTGTCCGTATGCCCATAATGTTTTTCGGGACATCGCGAAGCTGTTGGTCGACTCTTCACATAATTTTAAAAAGTTTTTTGGTTTACAGCCTTTTCGGCACTTTTGCCATTGTGAACGATGTCATCGAACTGTTTGATGTACAATTTCTTTTCTTAGATACATTTTAATTTTACTATTACCTATTAACATCTTTTATAAAAAAAATAAAAATTAAAGAAGACTGCTGATGCAGCTTTTATAAAATCAGCAGAAATCTAAATTGGAGACATCACTTCATCTGCTTGGCAAGTAGATTGCCCGGGCTGGCGAACCGCATTCCGCCATCCACCTCGACGACTGTCCCCGTAACCAGGCGACTGTTATCACTGGCGAGGTGGACGATCATGTTGGCAATGTCATCTCCGTCGCACACGCGGCCCATGGGGATCGCAGTTGCGGCGGATGACAGCCACTCTTGATACTCATCCTCTGAGTAGCCTGTCATCCGCTTCACTATCGTAGACACCTAGAAAGACATAGGATTATAGCTTAAAATACGTGTTTCCCAACAACAAGATTCCATTCTCGATAAATTGCACCCTTAAAAATAATAATAATCACAAAACCATTTTTTTTTAAAACAACACGCATTCTAATCGTTCAGAATCGTTTATGTAACCTACTGTGACTCCAGGGCTGACAGCATTGACCCTGACTCCCTTAGGAGCCAGCTCGAGGGCTACCAGGCGAGTGAAGTGGTCCAGTGCAGCCTGCAACATGGAAAAAATCTCCTTGAAGTAAAAATAATGCCGCGAACTAAATCATAAAACAATCAATACTTTGCGATTAACGTTAGGTTTAAAATGCCAAAATTGAGAAAATTATGAAGCAGAAAAACTTGCTTGCCAATTATTACCCAGAAGCCTGTTTAAGACAGGAAGTCTGTGTTTAACGGAAGTGTTGTGTTTAAGTGGAATGCTGAAACGTTACTGGATATATAGGTACTATTAAAATAATTACCTTAGCCATGCCATACGGTAAGTTTCCCACAGTAACCATAGTTGCCGAAATACTAGACACATTGACGATATTCCCCTTGGTCTCGATCAGGGCCGGCACCAGTAACCTGGTGAGGTTGTACACCCCCCTCACGTCCACTTTGAACACCTCGTCGAAGGTTGCCATGTCTGTCAGCTGGATGCAAGTCCTGGCACTTATACCAGCGTTGTTGACGAGTACATCAAGCCTAGAAAGTGGAGATGTAGAGTTATTACAGGTAAATGTGAAACTACCTACGAACATTCTCAGAAGCTTGTGACTTATTAATAGCAGCCGCAGCGATCGACAGTAAGTTAAATTACAGTTTGCCGTTTATCCTCAAATTATTGACTGGGCTTTCAAGTTTTTGTAACTTTGCTGCGCCTACCATGTTTTGACTCTGCGTCACCTTATAGTAGACTGGTGGAGGACGCCTATGGCATTAAGTCCGCCATTGTATTTACTTGTGCATAAATTTTAAATAAATAAATATCTGTGTGAACTACTGGTACTTATTCCGGGTGTCTTTGTGTTTGTATCAAAGAAGAAGAAACGATCACATACGGCGTGGGGCAGGGGACTGTGCTTGGCCCGACATTGTTCCTGATTTATATCAATAACCTATGCAATATAACTATTGATGAAGGTCGCATTTTTTCATACGCGGACGATACTGCCATAGTCTTTGCTGAAAAAACTTGGACAAAAGTTAAAAACTCAGCCGAAACAGGTCTGTCAAAGATTGCAGATTGGCTCAATAGTAATCTCCTCACATTGAATGCATCCAAGTCCAACTACATATGCTTCACGAAGTATGCGCACACTCAACCACCACTAGAATTCCTGATTAAAATTCACCGCTGTGGAAATCCCTCAATTTCAGACTGCTCGTGTACAATAATTGACAAGTTGCAGTACACCAAATATCTGGGCATCATGATAGACCAGCGCCTGTCCTGGCACATGCATACTGAACTTATCATGAAAAGGGTTAGGAGACTAATATGGACTTTTAAAACATTACGACACGCTGCCGCAAAGAATCTTTTACAGAAAGTCTACGTATCTTTGGCCCAATCAATTCTCACGTACTGTTTGCCATGCTGGGGTGGGACGACAAAAATTAAATTCTTGGAACTTGAGAGGGCGCAGAGATCTCTTCTTAAGGTTATGCTCTTTAAACCCTATAGATTCCTAACACAAAGTCTTTACCAAACCTCTGGCCTTCTGTCTGTTAGGAAACTCTTTTTACTCCATACAATCTTGAGGAAACACAAATCCCTTCCGTTTGACCCCGCAACACCAAGTACGAGTGGCAGAAGAAAGTACCTGGTCGCTCCTAATGTCCCAGTAAGGTCTGTCTTTGCTAAGAGACAGTATGAAAGACAATCTTCCCACTTATACAACTTCCTGAATAAGGAATTAAACATCTACCCCATGACACTCCGTGAATGTAAAGTAGCTGTAAATGACTGGCTTATGAACAAAACCTACGACGATATTGAGACTTTGGTTTCATCGCATCTATAATCTGTGACAGTTACTAACATGACCACAGTAACTAAATCGTTAGTGGAGGAAGCTGTTTCTGGCTTCTTCCGATCCCAAGACAAGGTCGCAGGGCTAACCTAAAATCTAAAAAAATCTAAAACTAAACCTAAACTAAATTAACTCATATACACAAGTCACACCCACACAAACGCACACACGTACACACACACACACATACCCACACACACCCACAATCAAAAACTCACTCGCATACATCACACAAGTGCGCTACTTTTTGTATTGTTATATTTCTTTCATTTTATTTACTTTTTTTTTTGTTTTTTGGTATTCTTTTTATTTTCAATTGCATACACTGTTTAATGTTAAGAGGAAGAGCGGAGTCACCTAACACAAGCATCTCATTGCTTAAAAGGTGACCTCCAAGTCGTGTTTGCTGTAACCTAATTGTAATTGAAATAAACATTTTTTTTTTTTTTTTTTTTTTTTTGTATCAATGTTTTAAAACACACGCAATATATATATATATATGTCGCGGCAAGCGATATTCTTGAGTAATAAGTTGTGAAGTTGATTAACTTAGTACCGAGTCTATGGTGACCAGCGTGACGTTACTTGTCATTTGAAAATGGCGCGAATGTGTTTTCGGTAATGTCACGTGGACAGAGTCGTGCTGGTGCGTGGGAGCTGGGCAGAGCTCAGTTTGATTTGAGACACCGACGAAGACACACATCCAGCACGAAACTGTCAGTTACCTAGATTTGAGTTGTTTTGTGATTAAGATTGTTAAGTGAGGTTATTACTGCAATGAAGATTGCTATTCTACGTTATGAACTCTGTACCACGAAACCCCCATCGGTGTCAGCTCATCGCTCAGCCATCGCTGACGCCGACATCAGAAGTGGCATAAAGAACTTGCTTCCAACTTTACTGGCGAGCTTCACCGAGATGTGATGAGATCTTCGTCGTGATGGACCAGAAGAACAAAATGCAGTGATCGAAGTCTGCTTGCTACATCGGGCTCCATCAAGAGAGTATGCGAGGTGCAAGATGCGAGGCTCCTGCAGCGCGGGTTGGCAGCGCGGCGGCGCGCGGGCGGCAGTGCGGCGGTTCATCGTGGCGCAACTACAGATGCGCAGTTGTGCACGAAATAACTGGTATTTTCTGGTAGTAACAACAATCCGGTGAGTCGTGTAATTTTTGTTTTGATTTCGGTAGGTACCGGATGTTGTCTTGCTAAGTTGTACTATAGTCGCAATTTTAGAGGTCAATGCGAACGTTTGTGTAAAGGGCATACCTAGGTAGTACCTAGTAGTACATACCTATAAACATAGACCTAGTACCGAACGAATTATTTACGAAGTTTTAAATAGTGGCAATAGTTTATTTTACATGCGGGTAGCGCGTACAATAAGATAATTAATCATTTCAAATAGGTGTGTGATGGTAATGATCGTTCGAGAAATGTTTTAAGGAGGGTATCGCAATCAACAAAATGTTTGTTGGTTATTTCGAAACAAAAATGTGTGGTGGATTATGGGTGTTTACCCAATCAGTTCTTTGTTTTAAAAGTGTCGATACCGGGGGTATGTACTGCGATCCTATGATTACTTTACGTTATGAATATTGCCATAATTTTAATTAGGTAATGGTTTATCGTGCAGGGGTTGAGTACCTCTTGTGAATTGAGAATGAGACTTCAAACTCAAACCTTATCGTCTATAAGCAAGCTTACAAACCCAGCCTAGACAAAAGGCAATAAGTAGTGTCAAAGGTCAAAGGTCCAGGAACTATTGGATGCTTACGGCATGCGTCCGTGTCCCCTATTAAGAAAGCTATTCTTTTAACAAAGCATCTAATAGATAGGCTACTTGAAGTTAAATTAGCAAAGGGCTATTTTAATGCGTTAAATTGACAATAATGCGATCGAGATATTGTTTAGCGTTTTGCCTGGGGTCTGTTTACGTAGCCATATTTTGTTACGTTGTTATACAACAGCGATCGAAGTTGTGACATTTAAAACTCAGTAAGTAAATAGACCGAACCGAACCGAGAAAAAGGCTTCAAAACCTTAACCTTAACCTCTGACGTCAACCTTACAGACTAAGTCGGACGTAGGAAAGTAGTGTGATAGGTACTCGGTTAAAAAAAAAAAAAGTGTAATAGGTACTGTTATGTTATTTGCCCTAGTTAATCCCTGTTTCTAAAACCTGCTACTTTAGCAAGGGTTGAAAGGCTGCTGGGTGTATAATAAACGCCGACTGAAGCCGGTTTTTTCTTGAACATTTCGAAGTGTTCATTTGTGAAGCGTTATGTAAAGTTTCTAGGCTATGATATCACAGCAAAGGTGAGCTGAAGCTTAGTTAAACTGCCTTTCTTGATAACATTCACCATGTTAGGCGGTTCATAGGTTTTTCGTATGGGTTTTCGTTTTTTTAATTTACCCTCACTGTTTTTATTGATGACTAGTAAACAATTTGGTCCATTTATTTGGAAATTGGGACACTGACAGATAAGATAACAAATAATTTCAATTTTACCGACTATACCTGGTTGATTATTTTCTTATTATGAACTCTCAATTTGAATGAGATTGAAATTCAAACTGATGCAAGTGCGGCGCTATTCCCTTTATTTTGCAAATCGTATGGAAACCTTGTTGATATCACCACGGCATTAGAAAGCTGGTTATTAGCCTAAATTTAAATTGAGCAAAGCTTAAAATCGGTTTGACCACAATATTAGGACCAGGTTTTTAAATTAGCTTAATGATTGTGTTCTAATTAAAAATAAGGACAGAAGTCAAACTAAATTGATTCAAGTAGGAATGCCCCGATCACCAAGTTCCTTGAGAATTGAATGACATAGTTGATGACAGTGGTAGTGAAACCACATCTGGTTAAGAATAGCTTGTATACTCGTACTTGAAGCTTCGGACCGCACCTCATGAGTAACATGTGGCGATGGGTCTATAAGGAATCGTTGGTGCGATTTCTGTCTGTGTTGGTGCACAAAGCGCTTCATGTGTTGTAGCACATATTGCGTTAGATTTTTGAGAGTCGTTGGTGCGATTCTCTTCGTGTTGGTGCACAGATTTTAATGAGTTTCATGAGTTGAGTATGCAATTATGCATTGCTTATAAATGATGTTAAAGAGTAACAGAACTGTTAGAATTACTGTGTTGTAACTTATTGGTCGGACCTTTACTAATTACTAGTGCGCAGTGTGCTGTGAACCTAGGATAAACAAGGTAGTGTAGTTATTAGCGGAGTTCAATACTGTGCTTAGACATGTGAAGTACCAATAGGTTATTATCTTGTTTATTAATGACAGAAATTCATTTGAATAAACTTAAACTGATGTTTCACCGACTAGACGACTGTCCAAGATAGTCGTGAGCGTCTATTAACTGAATTACAATCGCGATTAATGGGTGGTTTACCATTCACTCTGGTAACTTACAAAAGTTCCAACTCGTACTCGTGTTGTTTATCGCTGTCCTTACCAACTCGATCTTCGCGAAGTAGAGTACGACTATACGACAGCGTAGTTCCCGCTTTTCTAACCTGTTTCTTCTTCTCGAAAAGCGTGATGGTTTCGTGTGTATGTCCGTAGATGATTGACAGTCAAATTTAGATAGTAGGTACTTTGGGTAAATTCCCACTACCGTGTAAAGAGATCAAACTTCTTAGGTCAATGATAATGAAAAACGTTTCTCTAAGTCCCGTTTTGATAGTACCTACTAAAATGAAACTTAAGTGTTAGTAACTTGGTTTACATTAAAAATGAAAAGCCTAGCTTAACTAAGCTTGACCCGAAGTGAAAGTTCTTTTAAACGCTTGCGGGCGACCAGTATGTTGTAAAGTCAAGTCGTAAGATGCCAACCTGTGAAGTTCAAACGAGTTAGAAGAAGAAAACAATGTTTCTGAGGGCAAAAGAACCTCAACAGACCTATGATACGCTTGTTGGCTACCCGGTAAATCCGCATCCATAAGATGCAGTCGCAACTGCGTATACGTTGTCGTTCAGGGCGTGATGAGCGGCTTGTGGTCTAGCGGGGACCTGGGGCTTGAAAGAGACTATTTTGTACGGTCATGTAATGACTTGAGGGTCGCGGACTCTAGATGAAAAATGTTGGTCGTATCACGTGAGGTGATAACGATATGGGTGGCAATACCGAATTGTCAATAGCTGTGGCAGGGCCATGAGTAGTGTGTTTATTTTTGAAATTTGATAATTATGAGGCTTTAAAGAACTTTCCGTGTTTAAGTTCTAAAAATGGCTTAGTTAAAGTTCGTTTAGTTATTGTGAGTACTGAGTAGTCATTACTAGGTAATGATTATCTGTAAAGTTTTGGAATACATTTCATCTTACTTAACGTATACTCTATGGATTAAGTGTGAGGGTTTGGTGACCGATCCAGTTGCGCCGGAGCATGTAAGAGGTGCGCGTGGTCTGCTTTTTATGCGCAGGATATCCTTTCCGAGGGGTAGCACTTACACGGCTGAGATGGTTAGCTTCTGGGGTTGGATCACAAGCCGATGGCCTGTGTGGCAATGACTAGCCTGTGTGGCAATGACTAGCCTGTGTGGCAATGACTAGCCTGTGTGGCAATGACTAGCCTGTGTGGCAATGACTTGCCTGTGTGGCAACGACTAGCCTGTGTGGCAGTGACGAGCCTGTGTGGCAGTGACGAGCCTGTGTGGCAGTGACGAGCCTGTGTGGCAGTTACGAGCCTGTGTGGCAGTGACAAGCCTGTGTGGCAACGACGAGCCTGTGTGGCAACGACGAGCCTGTGTGGCAACTGTGAGCCTGTGTGGCACCCGTGAGCCTGTGTGGCACTTGTGAGCCTGTGTAGCACCCGTGATCCTGCGTGGCACCAGTAAGCCTGCGTGGCACCTGTGAGTACCTATGTGTGGCACTCGTGAGCCTGTGTGGTACCTGTTAGCTTTAGCCTGTGTGGTATGTGAAAGTCTATGTAATACCTACTATGTCGTGCATTTGCATAGCACTATCTTAGTACACTTTCAGTTCTAGTAATGTTATCGGTCTTAGTGACGATTCATTCTGCCTGGATTTGTTTCGATTAGAGATGTCAAGGTTTGACATACACCCTTGGAAATTTAGTTGTGGTCAGAATGACCGAGTTTTGAAGTATGTGAAAAATGCGTGCGTGCGTGTGTTTTGAAGTATGTGAAAAATGCGTGCGTGCGTGTGTTTTGAAGTATGTGACCAATACGAGCGTGCGTGCGTATACGTGTTCTGTGTGTGTGTGTGTGTGTTTATTTTTAGTAGACACGAGGACGTGTGATGGTCATGATGGCCGTGTCGCGGCAAGCGATATTCTTGAGTAATAAGTTGTGAAGTTGATTAACTTAGTACCGAGTCTATGGTGACCAGCGTGACGTTACTTGTCATTTGAAAATGGCGCGAATGTGTTTTCGGTAATGTCACGTGGACAGAGTCGTGCTGGTGCGTGGGAGCTGGGCAGAGCTCAGTTTGATTTGAGACACCGACGAAGACACACATCCAGCACGAAACTGTCAGTTACCTAGATTTGAGTTGTTTTGTGATTAAGATTGTTAAGTGAGGTTATTACTGCAATGAAGATTGCTATTCTACGTTATGAACTCTGTACCACGAAACCCCCATCGGTGTCAGCTCATCGCTCAGCCATCGCTGACGCCGACATATATATACACGGTAAGTTCCTACCTATGTTGGCCAATTTGTTTCATATACATAACATAGGGAATACTTTATAAAGGAGTGTACCTAATGTGTGCTAAGTATGCATTCCTTTGCGTGCGCAATATTCGGGAATCCATTATTTCATTTTACTTCACGTATAAAATAAATTAAAAATATTTTGTAAATAGAATCGACGCCACGAAGAAGATTATACTCGTACATAATACATAATATTTATGTTTGATATGATGTCAATAGTAGTACGGTATCAGTGTGATACTACATATTTATACAATGCGGAGATAAACATTAAATAATCTAAGCTAGCAGATATTCTGTGGTGTTTGCAACGAATGCTATACATGTTTTTGACAATTTGCTTTTAACAACTTCTTAGTTCTTATTTTAATTTAACCTTTCAATCGAATGACAGCGTGTCCTCTGGGGTTATATGAATTAAGAATTAAGTCAATCAGTGTCAGAGTTCAAATAATACGCTTTGGAAAGTACCTACCTTTTAAAATGGTCTAGCGTCTGCTTAGCAGTTTTTTCGACGCCCTCGTCCGTGCCCAGATCCGCGACGATCGCCAGCGGCTTCAATCCTTTCAGCTTCTCACACTTGTCCGCGACTGCTCGCAAGTTGGATTCATTCCTTCCCACAAGCGACAGTTTCGCGCCAAGTTTAGCGAACAGGATAGCTGTGTACTCGCCTATACCGGCACTTGCGCCAGTTACTAGCACCACTTTATCGGTAAAGTCTACGTTCATTGTTAGCGTGCGTTTAATGTGATCGCTTGTTAGCTACTGAATGCACCATATCGCGGTTTTGCGTGTCGGGTGGTAATTGTGCCGCTAGTACCGCTAACGACTGTACTTACATCAAGTTCGTCGACTCGCGACACCGGTAAATGCAGGGCGCAAGGTCAGAGCGAGCGCCGGTTCCGATTCTGTCAATCTTAACTTAATGGGCTGTTTGACAAAATTTTAGCTTTTAGTCACTCATCTAGATTACAAGAAAATATTAGACACTTATTTTTTCTTTTTTCACATAATCTAAAAAAATAACGGATATACATCGCGTTAAAATGTCGCATGACGTCACTAGCCAGTACAGTTTATGCTAGCTATTGAAGTTACAAGCCTCCACTCCTCAACTTTAATACGCTTAATCTAAGCAGTTTTCCATCAATTTGAAAACGAAAAAAATATAATAACCATTATAAATAACCTTTTTTATTTACTTAATATCTGTCACCATCACTCTCTGTCCTTTTCTAATGCTGTCAATCAGTTAAAGATATCAATGCTCAATTCTTTTTTTAATTTAAACTGAGTCTTTGCCAGTATGGTAACAAAGTTTGCCTGGGCAGCTAGCAAGATAATTTTAAGGACGCTTGGAGATATACTACATGGACTATATATGCCCATTGCATATATACCATCTTTTATGAAAATAATTTTCATTAGAAGACTCTCTGTAGCTTGAATAAAATCAATAGAAATCTAAATTGGAGACATCACTTCATCTGCTTGGCAAGTAGATTGCCCGGGCTGGCGAACCGCATTCTGCCATCCACCTCGACGACTGTCCCCGTAACCAGGCGACTGTTATCACTGGCGAGGTGGACGATCATGTTGGCAATGTCATCTCCGTCGCACACGCGGCCCATGGGGATCGCAGTCGCGGCGGATGACAGCCACTCTTGATACTCATCCTCTGAGTAGCCTGTCATCCGCTTCTCTATCGTAGACACCTAGAAAGTATAAGACGACAATTTATAAAATTGTAACATTAACTACCTAGTTACTCCACAACAAGATTTGGTGTTTGAAAAAAAGTCCACTTGGATTTTAGGCCGAATATTACGATACCTTAACTATTGTATAATTTATCGAGCCTTCTAGAAGAAACGAGGTACTTCAAAGAAATTTACAAACACGTACTCGCGTGAATCCTTCCTTGCCAGTTGGGTCAAAAAGAACTAAGAAATTTCTGTTACCTACTGTGACTCCAGGGCTGACAGCATTAACCCTGACTCCCTTGGGAGCCAGCTCGAGGGCCACCAGGCGGGTGAAGTGGTCCACTGCAGCCTGCAACACGGAAAAAGCTACTTAAAGAAAAATAATATTTTAAGCCGCGAGAAAATCATAAGACAATCAATATTTACAGCTTGGCAAAAAAGAGTGTGGAATAAATGAGGTCGCTAGTATCGCGCATGTGGCCACCCGGAATAGTACGACTTAACAGGTTTGATACTTGTTATTTTTTCCCCAAGGTAAGTGGGTGGTTCTGTCTGTCGGATGCTACCCAAACACCATGGAAGGCTTCAATTAGTCCGGTCTATTTAGACATTCGAAGTTACATAAAGTCCCAACAAGCTGAATTTCAGTGAAATTGCCCTCATGCGTTCGGCCTCCTCTTTCGCTAGCATTACTGCTTCGCAGAAAGAGGTGACCGCTTCCCATGCCTCCTCGCTCCGGACCATGGATTGAACCAGGGCCGGACGCGAGAGGTTGCCGCCGCCGATCACCTCGACGAGGACACGGCGGTGCTCCGCCCAAGCAGGGCAGACCTCCACCGTATGCTCTACAGTGTCCTCCGGACGATCCTCACAGTGTTGACACCCGGGCGTTACCTCCCGCCGAATTCGAAACAGGTATCTCCCAAAACAACCGTGTCCGGTGAGTACCTGCGTCAAGCGGAAGGTAAGGACGCCTTGGCGCCGCTCTAGCCACTCCTCAAAGAAGGGACTTATTGCCTGGATTACGGCGTGCCCAGCGCTGGGTTGTGACAGTCGCTGTCTCCATACCGCCATGAGATCTTGCCGGAGCTCCGTCCGCCGTACCGCGATTTGCCGTGGCATGAGAGTCTCGCCCCGGCGCAGCGCCTCCACGCGCCATTCATAAATGAGCGCGAGGGCTCTCGCCTCTAGGTCCCATGGCGGCATTCCAGCAAGGAGGTTCGCGGCCTCGCCAGAGACCGTGCGGTATCCCCGGGCCAGCCGGATGGCCATGACCCTCTGAGACGCGTTGAGGTAACGGGCAGGACTCTTCCTCAAATTAAGCGCCCACACCGGCGCCCCATAAAGGGCCATGGACCGCACGACCCCTGCGTAAAGCCTCCGGCAGGAGGCATTTGGACCCCCCAGATTGGGCAGAAGCCGTTTAAAGGCAGCCCCGGCTTGCCCCAGTTTGGGGGCCAAGCGTCGAAAATGTTCGACGAAGTTCCACCGGCTGTCAAGGACGAGACCCAAGTACGTCATCGTCGACCCGACTCCGATGTGAACCCCTCCTACCGTAATTTGGAAACCCGATGGTGGTCTGTTCCGAGATCCATGAAAGCACATGGCTTCGGACTTGTGTAGGGCCACCTCGAGACCCAACTGCCGGATCCTCTCAACGACTATCGCAACCCCGCGTGTTATAACGTCGGCCGCCGCCTGGAAAGACCCCCCCTGCGCCAGGACCAGCGTGTCGTCCGCATAGCAGACAACGCTGACGCCACTGGGGAGGTCAGCGCGCAGCACCCAGTCGTAGCCGATGTCCCACAAGAGTGGCCCCAGAACCGAACCCTGTGGGACACCACACGACATCTCTCGCCGGTTCCACTCTCCCAGGTGACCGGGGTAGATGACGGCTCTGTCCGTCAAGTAGGCCTTGACCACGCGACGGAGGTAGGTCGGCATTTGGTGATACCGAAGTGCCTCTCTGATGCAACTCCAGGGCAGGGTGTTGAAGGCATTAGCGATGTCTAGGGACACCGCCAAGACGATCCTGCCCCGGGAGACCGCGTCCCCCGTCGAGAGGGCTCTCACGCGCATAATCGCGTCCACCGTCGAGCGTCCCGTGCGGAAACCGAACTGGTTCTCCGCCAGATCTGGCCCCACCCTCACTAGGTGCCCAACGAGGCGGTTTGCAATTACTCTTTCAAAGAGCTTGCCCACCTCGTCAAGCAGTACGATGGGCCGGTATGCGGACGGAGAGTCCGCAGGGCGCCCCGGCTTTTTAATGAGGACTAGTTTCCCCGTCTTCCAACGAAGTGGGAACTGGCCTCTCTCCAAGCATGCGCTTAGGAACCCCCTAAGTCGAGGCCCGAGAGCCTCCGAAGCCAGGACCCATGCTTTCCCTGGTAAGCCGTCGGGTCCTGGGGCGGTATTTTTGGACTTCAGCCTGTTAACCGCCATGCTCAGGTCTACCTCAGTTACCTCAGGAGCATCGACATCGTCATCATCGTTGCGGTCCGCATCGGGTGACGGAGCCATAGGCGGGGGAGAATGCTCCTCTCGCGAAGGAAACAGAGCGCTCACCACATCCTCCACCAGCTGGGGCCGAAGACTCTGCGTCAACGGGGGGGTCCAGGTGCGGAGCTTATTCCGCACCATTTTATAGGGTCTACCCCACGGGTCCCCGTTCAGAGACTCTAACATCTCTTTGCGAGCTTCATCCTTGGCCCGCTTGATCCCCGACTGCAGGGCGACCTTCACCGCTCTGTATTCCTCGTACAGCTCCGACTCTCTGGCTTGCGCGTCCGGAGGGCGGATGCGGAGCCTACGGTGCCTGGTGTACGGGCGCCGTGCGGCGACGCAAGCCTCGCGCAGCGTCACCAGCTCTTGCGACCACCAGTACACCTGACGGCGGGCGCGTCCTGGCTTAACTCGGGGCATTGCCGCGTCACAGATATCGGTCATGGCCTCCCAGAACCAATCCGCCTCGTCGTTGATGTCAGCAGGCCTGTCCGGTGGTGACACCCAGGCCTGCACGATCGAAGCTTCTAGAAGGAACTCCTGGTTCAGCTGCTTCAGCGCCCACCGCGGTCCACTCGGGGCCCGTCGGACTGGCGCAGTTGAGGTCTGGGCGGAGACATCAAACCGGATGTACCTGTGATCGGAATAGGTCTCCACTTCCTCTAATACGCGCCAGTCATTGATACGCGATGACATAGCAGGGCTGGCGAATGAGATGTCCACCACGGACTCTCCCTGCATCCGCACACAGGTAGGGACAGAACCCCGGTTTAGGACGACCAAGCCTGCCTCCAGAGCCCAGACCTCCACCATCCTGCCCCGCGTGTCCGTATAACGGGAACCCCAAGCCAAATGCTTGGCATTAAAGTCTCCAAGAACGAGCACGGGGAGGGAACGATACCCGGCAACGACGATGCCTAGTTCCGTAAGGGAGTTTTGGAACTCGGCGAGAGTTCGGTTAGGGGAAAAGTAAACTCCTACTACGACAATATCCCCGAACCGTGCCGCAACGCACCCCTGTCCTCTCCTGATGCTCTCGAGGGACGGGGTACCGGCAGCGGCCGACGAAATTAAGACCACCGAACCGTTCAGGTCCTCCACCCAGTCATCTCTTGGCGGGACAAAGTAAGGCTCAGCGACCACGGCGATGTTAATCAACCACTGCGCCACGCTTTGGACCAACAGGTCCTGAGCGGCGGCGCAGTGATTGATGTTCGCTTGGAGGAAGCGCAATGATGCCGTTACTAGCTTTCCATTTCAGCCTCTTCCAGAGTCCCCTGTTAGGGCTCTCTCGCGGCAACCAAACCGGTGACGGCGGTGGTGGTTACGGCAGTATCGGCAACAGTGGTGGCGGCAGTAACGGGGACGGTGGTGGTGTTGAACACCTTTTTGCCCCTGGATTTGGCGGGTGGAGTGCAGGCTTTGCCCCCAGCCCAGTGATCGGCCGGCTTGCCAGCTACCGCACAAACAACGCAGTGCGGCGTGGCGTTACACGAGCTGGCCTTGTGACCAGGCTGACCACAGCGGAAACAAAGACCGCTGCAGTCCACCTCCGAGGTGCACTGGGCTCCCACGTGGTTGCCCACTTGACAGCGGAAGCACCTTAGAGGTCTGGGTTCCAGCAATTTGACCTGCGCAGATACCCAGCCTACCAGCAGTCTTCGGCCCTCCGATAATTTTTTGGCCGCCGCCACGGGGCAGCTTATCACAACGGTTCGCATGCCCGTGTGGTCAGAACGTATGGTGCCTGGCTTCACCTGCTCGGCAGAGCACCCCCCAGTGCTGACGACGGCTGCCACCAACTCTTCCTCCGTAACGGAGTCGTCCAGTCCTAAGATGCGCACGTCGACGCACTTCGTGGGCCTGGACACTCGGACCTCGTCCGCATTTAAGGACGCTCTGAGCCTATCAGCCAGAGCGTCAGCAGTCGGACCACTGGCTGAACCGGGAATTTCCAGCATCCGGGCCCCAGTCATGGTCACCCTTAACCGGAGGCCTCCGGTAATGCCGAGTTCCTGGAGGTTCACCGCCTCCTTTGCCTTGGCAAGAACGTGGCCGTACGTCACGCCTCTTTTCTCCGCATCTGTCTGAAGCGTGATCACAACAGCTGCAGTCTTCGGGGCGCGGAGCCTAGCCGCGACGCTTTGAGCTTTGCGCTGCCGTCTCCTCTGCCGTTTTTTGGCTGCCCTGGCTGCTTTGCCCGCCTTCTTCTTATCCCCGGCCACTTGCCATCCAGATTCAGCCGCAAGAGAGTTGGGAGGCGGAGTCGTCTGTTGCTCCGCTGGCACTTCGGTTCTTGCCATTTGTGCAGCCACCCCACCTTTCTTTTGCTTTTGAGGTGCTGGTGGCGGCCCGGCCTCTCGGTGGGCATGGCTGGACGGTCCCGATTTGGCAGCCACAGCGGCTGCGTAGGTAGCAGACTTTCTCTGGCCGGAAGCCGTCTGACTTGCCGCTAGTGGGGGGCGAAGGACGATGCCCTCCAGTACGGAGAATCGTTCCCGGATAGGAGCCAACTCCTGCCGCACCAGGTTCAGTGCTTTGTTTAGCACCTGGCTCTCCCCAGGCACAGACGGGCTTTGCCCGTGCTTGCGCCCCCCTTGTGGCACCTCCTTTAAGCTGGCTCCTCGGAGCCCAGCCAAGTCTGTTCGGAGTTTCTCATTCTCCTTTTGAAGAAGCTCCATGGCAGCCGCTAGGCGGCCGACCTCCTCTCGTAACTTGGACATTTCATCCAACGGAGACCCGTGAAAGTTAGCCTCCGCTGCCGCCAAAATGGAAGCCGCCGCCGTGCTTATGGCCTTGTTTTTGGAAGCTTGCGACCGCTTCATGGCCACATCTCGGACGGCAGCCTCCACGACCAGTACAAACCTGGCCTTTCGCTCTAGATCGGAGCCGCCGCCGCCACCGGTTTCTGGCTCATCGCCCGAAGGTGCCGAGAGAAGAACACTGGTCGTTCCAGGGTGGCGCCAATCCTCGGCTGGTTTTTCGGCACCCAGGGCCACCTCTTGGGAGGCAAGCCCTCTACCTCTGCCTCCTTCTCGGCCTTTACCCCGCCGACTGGTTGAGATTTTTCGGGCCGAAACTGTCTCTCCGTTGGAGGACGACCCCTGGTCGTTCTCCGGTCTGGGCCGCTTGCGCAAGAACATTGTGCTCTCCGCTGTAGCCTTCACTCCCTGGCGTTCAGTCGCCGAGCTGACGCCAGACGCAGAGTCGGAGTCTGACCCCGCATCTCCCTGACGCTCAGTCGAGGCCTTGCTCCACAATTTGGAGGGAGCCTCCGTGCTGCGCTCGCCTGACACCTTGTCGGGCGTATTAAAATTAAAATTAATGAGGTCCTCAAAGGACGCTTCAGATTGGGAGCCTCCTCGGCTCTTGTTGCCACTGGCAAGCGGAAGACAAGGGTTGCCCCCCCCAGAATACGAGGGGCATGACGCCTCCAAAGGAGACGTGGCGGATTCTCCAGCTGCTGAGCAGCTGGTACCGCCCTGGGGTAGTTTTTTACCGTTTGTCTTTTTCATTTTTTTTTTTTTTTCCTTTTAAGGGTGCGGTCCCTTTCTCCTCCTTTCTCTCTTCTCTTCTCTCTTCTCTTCTCTCTTCTTGCTTGCTCACTGCCCTCTTAGTTACGTCTGATGAGCAGACGTGTACCAGAGAACAGTGAGCAAGTTTCCTTCCTATGAAACGCACACCGTCCGAGAACCCGAGGACTGTTCAAGTCTCCGAAAGGTGTGCCCTTCACGTGTCCCTCTTTGTCTGGTCTCTCACTTGAACCTTTCCGGCATGAGTAACTCTACCGGCAGAGCTCCAAGATCACTGAGACACACAAGCCCCACCACGACGGCAACGTGGGGACACCCTCGGTGGGGTCTAGTTTCTGCCTACCAGCGTAGGAAAGAGGCGTGAGTTAATGTACCTATGTATGTTATAGTGGGCACTGAAGCCTTGCACGATAGATATAATCATGCCCTCGAGAGCTGTCTAACCGTAAGATTGTTAAGAATTAACGACAATAGTTTGTTGACAGGGATAATGAAAGAACACGTTTTATTTTAAGTTTTATTTGAATACCAAAAATTTAATCAGACGAATCGAACACACTACCATCAAATATTCGATCCCGGAAAAGCTCACATGTTGGCTAGAGCTTCCTGCAACTTCTGAAACACTAGTATTTTTTACTTCTGATAAATCACTGCTACTGTCATCTGTGAGATTTACTACTGTCATGATATTATTTTTCTATTTTCATTACAATATCCTTGCATGGTTTTTTCCAATCTTAGTAATGTTTGCAAATGCTTATTCAGCAGCCACCTTTAAAAACAATAAATAATCATAAACAATGGTTCTAACATAGCAAATTTAATTATGCACATAAAAACTAGGCTACATACCTTTCTATCAATGGATCCAACATTGACTGAAGCAATTTAATGTTTTGCAATGCCCCATATTAATTCAATTGGATTCACGTCACAATGATAAGGTGGTAACTTTCATCAAGCGACCTTTGAAGTTTTCCCGGTGTTTAAAAAATATCTTATTTTTTACCTTCCTTAAACATTTTTCTTACTGTGTTGACAGATTTACCTAAAACAAAAAAGATACGGTACTTTATTATTAATTCCCTATTCTTTATCTTCAAGTATCAAATATGGGTACACGAGGCTCTTCAAACTACAAAACATAACCTTAAACTTCAATTTCTGTAAACAAGACAAATAGTTACTTATATCTGTAAATCAACAAAACTACGCATTGAATACATTTAGAAAACCTTATTTATTGTACAATGATTTAATTAGGGTAGACAAATACCTGCCCTAGCGGCAGTTCTTCGATAAACATTCCCGATATCGGACAAAACTTGTCCCGCTTCAGATTTGGACAAACACCACAAAAAGACGTGGTAAATCACTGCTCTAATACAACTACAAATGGTTTTATTAATTTTTAATCGTTAATTTTGCAACGAAACTTAATAATTTTGTTAAATCCATGAGAAACGACTAGGATTTACGCACTTTTGACACATGATGTACTAGCAGTTGACAAATAACACAATGTTACCACAATCATCCATTTTTAGTTTCAACTGTCACCGTGTCAGACTCATTTTTGCTAAGCTGTACTTATCTAACTTACCTAGTTTTTAACTCTCACCGTTAGTCTCTGTCCCTTTCTAATGCTAAAGTCAGGAAGAGATGTCAATGCTTTTATTTAAGTTTAGTTTTAGAATGGAATCCATGCCAGTAGTAATGGGTAAACACATTATAAAAGGTCACAATGGAACCTTGCACTTGAGGTTATAGACCTAGGTTATGATGTTCAAACCAAACTATTTTGGAGGTATGAGGAACAGGGTGTAAAGTTCCTCATCCACCATTGAAAAGGGAGGATCCTCCGACCAGACGGGTGTTGTGTCTGGTGGGCTAACTACTGCCCGACGGTTGTTGTCGGGAACTTGTATAGGTACGTTCAAACTGCGCGGATAACTTTGATACCGCGATGTAGGATAGTTTGTATGTGGCGAGAAAGATGTCGCTACACTATCAATATTGGATAGGTACAATTGGTTGCCATATCTGTGTTTGGGAACATCTACATTTTGTCATCTCTACATTTATATGTTCAGCAATGTTTTGGGTGGAAGGGAACTTAGGCATTGACTTAGGAATATTTTATATGTGGTAGATAAACTTATCAAAATATCATTTTGGTATTATTTTTGTCTGTCTGTGTGTTTAAAGTAATCTCCGAAGCGAAACTTTAACTGGCAGATAGATGTTACCAAGATTAACTGTAGCTTATTTAATTTTAGATAAAATATCTGTTTCTTCAGCAAAATGTATCTTTTTTTTCTTTTTACAACGCTTGTATTTGGATTTTACATAATATGTCTGTATTTATGTATTTATTCTCAATTATTATTAATTTGACTTTCTAGTTTTTGTTATCTTCTTGCGCCTACCATGTTCTGTTTCTGCATCACCTTAAGGTAGACTGGTAGAAAATGCCTAAGGCATTAAGTCCGCCTTTGGACAGTGTTTTCACTAGTGCATAAAGTTTTAATAAATAAACAAATCGAATTTCGCGTAAAACAATATAAATTTTGCCCAATTGTATTGGCAGAGCGAGTTGGCACCAGTTTGTATTGAACTTTTCTATTTAATTAAGTACCTTTTTCTGCATCGTAGTACCTACCTACACTAAATTCAATAAATCAGTTAAAAAATATAAGAAAACAATAAACCAGGTAAAAAGGCATTTATTAAACACATTCATTTGACATCACAACTCAGCCAACAATTCTGAATAAATTAGTTTTACGTTACAATATTATTAAATTCCGACAAACATTTACTTAATCTGATCAGTGATAAGGTTGCTCGGGCAGGTGAATCTAATCCCGCCGTCCACCTCGACAACAGTCCCCGTCACGAGTCTACTGTTGTCGCTGGCTATGTGGACGATCATCTTCGCGATGTCATCGCCCAGGCACACCTCGCCCATGGGGATGTGCTTACTGCTGGACGCCAACCACGCCGTGTACTCAGCCTCTGAGTAGCCAGTCATGCGCTTTACAAAGTCTGACACCTGGGGAGTAACAACACAGTTCAACATCGAAAATGTACTGTTCAACAGAAGTTAGTTAATCAGTCGTCAGTTAGTATGTCGTTTTTGGTAACCCTTCCCGCTGTCGTTGTTTTTGGTAATCAGGGTTACCAAAAATAACAACGGCGACACTGGGATAGGTCGTTTTTGGTAACTATTCGATGTCTTACATCTTTCCTGATAATACTGGATAAGTGTCTAGGCGTTGCTGTTTTTGGTAGCCCATCTTTTTGATGTCTGACAACTATACAGATAATAATGATTATGATGTTTTATGATGGTGCTCTATAAAGAGTACTTATTCTATCTTATGATCAAAGTTCAAGTTTTTTTTTTCCAGTAGCGTTAGGTTGCTTTAATTATTTTTTCATTACGAACTTTTTTAATAAGGCGTTTATTGTTATGTGCTCATAAATAATTTCATCAGAAATCAAAAGTACGTGAAGATTTGTAATTGGTTTTCTGGTGACTATGGTTTCTCCATGTACTAAATAAATAAATTATAATAATAAGTAGGTAAAAAAGTTTTCTCCTAATTAAATATTCCAAAAACAATAAAATGAAACATAATAAACACCCAAGCTTGGCATCGCACGTTGTGTTTGTGATTATGCAAACACGTCAAGTCATGCTACTACAATTGCACAATTGGTAACAAAGTTTTATAATCTAGAGTACCTATAGTTACCTACTTATCGTATGTACAAACGCCAGTACATCAACCTACCCCAAACTGTAAAATTTTCCCAATAATGAACATGAACCTTGTTGTGTTTAGAATAAAGTTGAAAACCTCTCAAAGAAATTTGACATATGGGGGTAGGTTGATGTGCTACCGTCTGTACGTAGGTACAGTCGACGGTATCGGAAAACCATCCAGCTTCAGTCATTTCTGTAAGTAAGTATCTACCGCTTGCAATCGATGCCGTTTTTGGTAACCCATACAGTCCATTTAATTAATTGGGTAAGCTATTGTCATTTTCGGTAAACACATCAATCAAGCGCGGATCCGCCGTTGTGGGCACTCTGAGCATGCCCACAACCCTAATCGAAGTCAGACAGAACAAAAATGATTGTGCTCATCACACAAATTTTTGTTCATAGCAGTCAGGACCACTAGCCACTAGAAACTCAATATCTCAAGATCAACAGGCCAGTCAAAGTAGTACTTGACTATGTATGAATGAATACCAATCGAGTTAAATTATTACCACCTACTAATACAACTTTATATACTACTACTTACTCTAGTATTGTATGTAACAAAGAAACACGCAGCGCAGTAGTTCAGTTCAAAATTATGTATTTAGTATCTTTCAAAATCGATGGATTTCAGTAAGGTAGTTAGGTTAGGTAGTTAGGTTAGCTATAAGATAGGTATGGTAAGTTAGGTTAGGTTATATGTATATATGTTGTCATTCTAATTATATCTAACACAAAATGTTTAAAGAGCACATTAGAGGCTCCCTAAATTAAAAGTAGTAATACATACTAATTATCGTTTTTAATCTATTTCTTGTAATCTTGTACAAAATATTACGTAGGTTATTTCTAATATAATTATAAATATTCTCCTGTCACATTATTTGTTACCAAACTCCTCCGAAACGGCTTGACCGATTCCGTGTATACGAAATTATATGTATGTATGAGTAGGTCTAAAAATAGGTCGTAAAAAATGGCTGAACGAAATTTGCCGGGTTGTAATTATAGTGACCACAACCTTTTTTGTGGCCTGGATTCGCGCCTTTCATTAATATTACTTACAGTGATTCCAGGGCTGACGGTGTTGACCCTGACTCCCTTGGGAGCCAGCTCGAGGGCCACCAGGCGAGTGAAGTGGTCCAGCGCAGCCTGCAATATGGATGCTTCAATATAATAATAAGTAGATAGTTATTGGTTTAAAGCGCGCGCTACGCTGAGAAGCGCTGGAGATTCTTTACAATTTTATAGACCATAATTATGCAAAGAGATACCAACAAATAAATATGTTTTTACAAGAACAACACACTATAATATGTTTTTACTGAACATACAATACACTTCACAAACAAACACACAAAACAAACTCGACTGTGTAAAATAGTTCTAGTTTCTGAAGTCTGTGGCTTTGATGATTTTATTTCAAGTATTAGTGGCCACCGACTTTCGTAACTAGGTAGAACTATTAATTAGTGCTTGTACTCGAAAGTACTCGTTGGTACCCTCTCAAACAAAGAATTTGGCAAATCGATCTATAACGCCGCACTAACGATACCTCGTTACAGACAAAAATCAACCGAAAACAGAACCTCCCCCTTTTTTGTAAGACGGTTGATTAATTTATGTTGAACTTACCTTCGCCATACCATACGGCAGGCTGCCTACAGAAACCATAGTCCCTGCTACACTGGAGATATTGACGATGTTCCCCTTGGTCTCGATCAGGGCTGGTACCAGCAACCTGGTGAGGTTGTACACGCCTCTCACGTCGATCCTGAACACCTCGTCGAAAGTCGCCATGTCAGTCACTTGGATGCATGTGCGGGCGCCGATGGCTGCGTTGTTGATGAGGACATCGAGCCTGTAATAGAAGTAAAGTAAGGTTTTTAAATCTTTTTAGGTAAGTAATTAGTTACTTCCGATTCTGTTTTCGAGACTTCATCCGTGTGAATACCTATTGTAGGTACTTTTCCCATCGAACTATATATAATATCATCGCTGCAACGTAGCTATGAAATTAAAATATAGCCTATTAGATATTACTAGGTGTTAATATAGCTTTCTAATAGTGAAAGAGTTTTAAAATCGGTGGAGTATTTAATTTACATAGTTATTTATTTAATTACCCAACTTATACGCACATTATAAAAACCACACATACACGCGAAGACCATGTAGGTAAACATTAATTTAACAATACTTAAATAAGTTTTTGAGCATAAAATTAACACACATATTATATGACAAAATATTTAATAAATAGTGGAGTGGCAAGCAGGCTGGTAAACTTCAGGTAAGAGTTGGCAGTATTTTTTAATTTAAATCCCTACAAACAAACAGAAAATCTAATCTTTCCTCTATAAAATATTAGTTATCTGGAAACGAAGTCAATCCACATTTACTCTAAGTTTAGGGATAGTCACGAAGAAGTAGAGTAAGAATCGTTGTAGACGGCGCTCGATTAGTAGTTTCATTCACGCTGAGAATAGTGAACTCATGCATGTGTGTCCCTGTGGTCAATGATATAATCGGGCCAATTAAAGTAAATTAACAGAGATATAATATCCGAGAAATGCATGTCATGAGGAGTTAGCACTTTTCTTATACAAGTCTCTATTACTTAATATTGTGCAATGGTTAAGTATAAAGCCTTCCATACGTAACTGATCAAAGTGTTGCCGATTTAGTACGGAGAGGTATTAAGAGTCATTACACGAATGATAACAGTTAAAGACAGCCTTCAGTAATATCTGGGTGTGTAGACATAGGACTAGACACTACACAAGTGTTCTTCCCATCTAAGGGTCTTTACACATGACGCTATTTTAAATGCACTGATGGCGCGAGTACCTTCGCTCAGCAAACGCAAGCCAGTCGGCATTCAAAGTTTCAAAGTATCTTCAATCTCTTTGCATTATGTGAACTATTTGCTAATACGCGTTGAGAACGTTGTTTAACAATTTTCTATTAATTTAAATTGGATTCTAATGATTTATTTTATGTTATTTATTGTACTTAATTTATTTTTGTGTTTGTCTACTCGCATTGGATTTTGATTCTGTAATGGTAGATGTATGTATAAGTGTAAAAAATAAATAAAAACGCGCGTTGGGAGCGCGATAAAAAGACGAAGTGTGCAAAGGCCCTAAGCATGGACAACAACACTCAAACACAAATGTTTGCACTGACAATGACTTTAATCGTAGTGTTCGCATACCGTAACCAACCATATTTATAATGTTTGCTAACTTTAAGATTATTATTCGAAACTTACTTTACCTATACCTACTTATGGCGCCGTTCTATTGCCATCGCTCGCGCGATGCTGCGTTCAAACATACTGATATCCTACTAAATGGCATTCAGTAGGAAATATTTTTATAAGAGGAAATATTTTATACGAATAAATTTAAAACTACTGCACTGATTTGAAAATTCTTTCACCGTTGGGAAGCTACACTATCCCCAGGTGACATAGGCCATTTTTATCCCTGTATTCCCAGGAGAAGGGCGCTACCCGGGCGAAGCCGCGTGACGCGTCTTAATTAGATTTTTTCCCAAAAAAAATAGTTAACACCTATTCTCAGACCTACTGAATAGATACGCATTTAATAAGGAGTTTGGTAACAAACACTGGGACACGAAAATTTTAATATATTAAAGTGAAAGATAGATTAATGCGATACTAGTTAGTGCAAATCCTAGTTTTACGTAAAAATAAGGTATAACGATGTGAAAAGCGGAACTATTCTAGAACCATTTAACAACAATCAGTAGGCACTTGACAACATAAATCTGGACAGACACGTGAACCACGTCAGTCTTCAACTTAGCTTAATCACCCGTTGGAATAATAAGGAATATATACTGGTACATACCTTTTAAAGTGGTCCAGGGTCTGTTTAGCTGTCTTCTCGACGCCCTCGTCAAAGTCAAAGTCAAAGTCAAAGTCAAACCATTTATTTCAATTAGGCCCCTATAAGGCACTTTTGAACGTCGAACAAAAATTAACTTTAAAAAATGATTCTAGTTGCCCCTTCCAAAAAGTAGATTTGTATGGAGAAGAATGGGCAAGAAACTCCATACTTACTCTTTTAAAATCGATTTTACAATACTTTGTTTACATCAATAAGATTATATGTGAGGACGATGCACCTAGAATAAAAGTACTATACTAAGATAGAATTAAGCAAACAAAAAAAAAAGCAATGGAGTTGATAGTTACATGTGGTACAGCTAGATACATTGTGCTCACATATTTACAAATGTAATTACATTAATTTAAAAACAAGTGAAGAAATAAAAAAATAATAGAAAACAATACAGAGGTACATTATTATATTAGCAACCCGGTTGATTTTGTCAAGACTCCATTGATTTGTCCTATGGAGCAGGACCAGCATGTTTCCAAGCATTCCTATCCTGAATATAATCTTCTAATTTATAATATGCCAGTTTACAAAGTGTACTTTTAATGTAAGTTTTAAATTTTCTTTCATTTAGTTTTAATATATCACATGGTATTTTATTATAACATTTAACACAATACCCCATAAAAGATGTTTGTACTTTTGCTAATCTAAAGGAAGGTTGAGCTATTTTATCTTTATTTCTTGTATTAAACTGATGCCTATCGCTTGTTTTACTAAAGAGTTGAGGATTTTTTCTTACATACATTATATTTTCATAGATATATTGACAAGGTACTGTCATTATATTTATTCTCTTAAATAGCTCTCTAAGAGATTCGCGGCGCGGTAAATTATAAATGGCTCTGACAGCTCTCTTTTGTAAAATGAAAATGGATTCAATGTCAGCAGCCCGGCCCCACAGCAAAATGCCATAAGACATTATGTCAGTGCCCAGATCCGCGACGATCGCCAGCGGCTTCAATCCCTTCAGCTTCTCACACTTGTCCGCGACTGCTCGCAAGTTGGCTTCATTCCTTCCCACAAGCGACAGTTTCGCGCCAAGTTTAGCGAACAGGATAGCTGTGTACTCGCCTATACCAGCACTGGCGCCAGTTATTAGCACTACTTTGTTAGTGAAGTCTACATTCATGATGATTTTTCTCTGTTTTTAGTTTAGTTGAGTTGGATATACAAGCCTAACCCTGCGTTGTGTTTGCTCACTTGTACGACACTGCCTCTTGAAAATATTGTACCTCAGTATTTATAGGTGCTTGTAAATTCACAAGTCATGCTAGTAGGTACACATAAAGATATAGTCTGTAAGTCAGCAGTAAACACAAAAAAGATAAGAGGTATCAGTGTACTGAAGTATTGTTGTGATAGGTTGCACCTAAGTGGTGATAAGTGATTGATAAACGTTAGTGATAGATAAATATTATTATTTAATACAACAGTCTCTAAAAATATTATATTAAATCACTATGGATGAATAAAAATTTAGTGACTATCTCGTCAGTCTAGTGGTCCGGAACTCTACTGCCGCACTTGAAGTCTTAGGTTCGAGTCGGGTACACCGTTATCGTTTATTGAATACTTTCAGTTTACAATTCTATTATTGGATGGTATGCCTATTTTTAACCGACTTCAAAAAGGGAGGAAATTCTCAATTCCTTTTTTTTTGGGTTTGCTACCTATTTTTCAAAATTAGTTTTTTATTTCATAGGGTATACTAGCAGATTGGTCCCAGTATCAAAACTCAGATCTGATGAGGGATCCTTGAGGAATTGAGGTAATTCCTCAAATAATCTAGGTACAGATTTTTACATTTTTAGTAACAAATCAAGCATTTTCATTTAAAAAGTATCATTTGGTGAAGAAAAACTGATGAAGAAGACAGGAAACGGAACTCGGTTTACCATCTTTTTCGATCGTATTGTTTTAAATTTGAATTCAGAATACCATACGACATGGAGCTACGCCTAACAAGTCGATATGCGCCTTGTTAAAGGCAATTGATTTTTGAATAAAAAACATGTTTTATCAAATAAAGGTTTAATTTAATAACGCGTGTTGCCTCCATGGGCATCTACCACAGCTCTCATACGATTAGGCATAGAGTTTATCAACCGTCTATGAAATTTTGAGGGATCATCTCCCATTCCTCTTCTATGGCAGTTTTCAACTCCTGCATCGTCTGGGCAACTGGCTGACGAGCCCTAACACGTCTTTTTAGCTCGTCCCACATGTGCTCAATAGGGTTCATGTCTGGGCTTCTGGCTGGCCAGTCCATAACTGTGATGTTCACATCCCGAAGATATTCCCTGACGATGCCGGCCGCATGGGCTCTTGCATTATCATTCATAAAAAGGAAATTTGGGCCCACATAGTCCGCGTATGGTATCACGTGAGGTTCTAAGCACTCACGAATGTACCTTTCAGCATTTAATGTTGGCAGCCGTGGTCCTGTAACAACCTCAAGTTGAGTTTTTGGTAACATCATAATAATTTATATTGTGCCAGCAACTGCCAGCTATCATGGGCTCAACTTTATGGTTAAGGAGCTCCACGACCTATTAATGACCTCTACTGAGTTCAAAAACTTTTTACAAAAAAAAAACAACCGACCTAACAGGTGTAAAATAACTCTAGTTTTGGAAGTCTGTGGCTTTAATGGTTTTTTTTCATTAATTATTGACCACTGACTTCTGAATCTAGAGTTATTTTACACCTGTTAGAGTTTTTTTAAAATACGGTTGTTTTTTTTTGTAAAAAAGTATTTATTTTGAAATTTTTAGTGTCTTCATAAGTAGTACGAAATAATAGTCATTCAAAAGATGAAAGAATCATTGGAATTATAGGTCAATAGGAGAACTTTTTAAACATGAATTTATTCATTTATCCTCGAATGCGAAAAACAAGTAACGTGCGGTGTTCTGTCCTTGGACCACACCTATGGAATATCGGTTACGATTGGGTTCTGAGAGGCGTCAACCTTCCGGGAGTTAGCCTGACATGCTACGCTGACGATACCCTGGTGCTGTCTTGCGAAAAAACCTACAGAGAGGCTGCACGCCTTGCGACAGGCGGGGTAGCACAAGTGGTCGCCCGAATCAGGATGTTAGGCCTTTAAGTCGCGCTGAGCAAATCAGAGGCTATATGCTTTCATGGACCCCGGAAAACTCCAATATTTATGACCCAAATGAGTTTTACGCTGAGTTCTTTTCTCTATTAAAAACGAAATTTAATGACGCTCTTCCACTTAAGACTAAAAGTATATACCCTAAGTTCTTATTTAGTGCAATCAAGTTGCCCAATGGGCAACTCCAGGTATTCGTAAAAGCAGGGAAAAACTTTTTGAACTTTATGGCCTAAGGCAGCATGTGAATAATACTAACTTTCATCAGCATGTTGCTAAATATTCAAAAATATTCAAACGTGTTTGCAAAGTTTCTAAAGCTCTTTATATTAGCAATAAAATAAAATCAGCGGATGATAAAATAAAAACTACCTGGCAAATAATAAATAATGAAACAGGTAGGAAAAAACAGCACGACAGTGATTATAATTTAGAAACTGCACATGGCCCAGTAAACTCAAATATAGAAGTTGCTCAAGAATTTGATAACTTTTTTGCTTCAATTCCCTTAAAAACTAAGGAATCATTACCCTCCTCATCCGCTCTTTCTTTTGCTTTAATTAAGGAGAATGTAAAGGCATGCCCCCTGGAGTTTCGTTTCCAATATACAAACCCTCAGGCTGTAATTAAAGCTTTTAAAGATCTTAAAATTAAGTCAACAGAAGATCTTTGGGGAATGTCTGTAAAAGTCTGTAGATCTATAATCGAAACAATTGCACCCTATTTAGCGTTCTTGTTTAATATCAGTGTAGACGAAGGAGTTTTCCCGGATCTCATGAAACATAGTAAAGTTGTTCCGTTGTTTAAATCCGGTGATAGTAAAGACCCCAATAACTATAGGCCTGTGTCAATTTTGCCAGTTCTCAGTAAGGTGTTTGAAAAGTTAATGCTAAATCAAATGTTACGTCACTTTAATAAAAATTCCATCTTCCATGAACATCAGTATGGTTTCACTAAGGGGCGCTGTACAACTGACACCGGTGTTACCCTAATCAAAAACATTTTCAACGCCTGGGAGGAAGCACAAGATGCCATTGGAATCTTTTGTGACCTGTCGAAGGCGTTTGACTGCGTTAACCACGAAACACTACTGGTAAAACTAGATCACTATGGTATTAAGGATAAAGCTCTTAACTTAATAAGATCTTATCTGAAAGACAGACAGGTCAAAGTCCAGATTAACGGCGTAAACTCATCGGGGTCTGAATTGACAATGGGCGTGCCTCAAGGTTCAATTCTGGGTCCGTTCCTCTTTTTAGTATATATTAATGATTTGCCTCATTTAATTCAGAATCAACCGAAGATGGTGTTATTCGCAGATGACACATCTCTCATTTTTAAAGTAGACCGACGTTCTCAAAATCTTGACGACGTAAATAAATCTATTCTTCAGGTTCAAAATTGGTTTACGGCAAACAATTTGGTACTTAATAACACAAAAACCAAATGTATTAGATTTACGTTACCAAACGTTAGAAGTAGCGAATGCGACATCATGTTGAATGGAGGAAAGCTGGAATATATTAATGAAACCGTTTTCCTAGGCATCACGCTAGACGAGAAGTTACAATGGGGACCGCATATAACATCTCTTGCGGGGCGGCTAAGCTCGGCTGCTTATGCGGTTAGAAAGATCAGGCAGTTGACAGACGTAGAAACCGCGCGTTTGGTCTATTTCAGCTACTTTCACAGCGTAATGTCGTATGGCATTTTACTGTGGGGTCGGGCTGCTGACATTGATTCCATTTTTATTCTACAAAAGAGAGCTGTCAGAGCTATTTATAATCTACCGCGTCGAGAATCTTTAAGGGAATTATTTAAGAAAATTAATATTATGACAGTGCCTTGTCAATTCATTTACCTACGAAAATATTATGCATGTAAGAAAAAACCCACATCTTTTTAGTAAAATAAGTGATAGACATAATTTTAATACTAGAAATAAAGATAAAATAGCTCAACCATTTTTCAGATTAGCTAAAGTACAGACATCTTTCATGGGGTACTGTGTTAAATGTTACAATAAAATACCTCTTGATATATTAAAACTAAATGAAAGGAAATTTAAAACTTATATTAAAAGTACACTTTGTAAACAGGCATATTACAAATTAGAGGATTATATTCAAGATAATAATGCTTGGCAACATGCTGGTCCAGCTCCATAGGGCAATCAAGGAACTTGACAAAATCTTAATTTGCTTTATTTTTGCAACACTCACGCTATTCTGCTGTGTATTTTTTTTTTTTTATTATTATTTATTTAATATTTTCTTGATTTGTTATATTAATCCGTGATTTTAATATTTGTAAATGTGAGAGTACCATGTATCTATCCTACTAAAATGCTTAATCTATCTTAGCATTATGTTATTTTTTATTTAATTTTTTATTTTACTTTGTTTATTCTAGGTACATCGTATTCACATATAATGTATTTTTTATTGTATACAAATATTGTAAAAACTATTTTAAAAGAGTAAGTATGGAGTTTCTTGCCCATTCTTCTCCATACAAAACTACCTTTTGGAAGGGGCAACTAGAATCATTAAATTTTATTTAACTTGTAAGTTTAACGTTCAAAAGTGCCTTTTAAATGGCCTAATTGAAATAAATGATTTGACTTTGACTTTGACTTTGACTCCGCCTTCAGGATCGCAAATTGTGGTCAGTGGGGTCCAAATTCATATCCAACCGACAATGAGGTATCTGGGGCTCGTGCTTGATAGTCGATGGAAATTTGACGCACATTTTCAACACCTTGTACCGAGAGTGATGTGTGCCGCAAGTGCACTTAGCCGACTCTTACCTAATCTAGGAGGGCCAAATAACAGCTGTAGGCGGCTATACATGGAAATTATACGCTCAATGGCCCTATACGGAGCCCCTGTGTGGGCCACCGATACAAATAAAGGCGTCGCACTACTGCGCAAACCGCAGCGAGCGATAGCAATCCGTGCTATACGTGGATATCGGACAATATCAGGAGAAGCAGCATGTGCCATGGCTGAGTCAGTGCCATGGGACCTAGAGGCAAGGTCACTTATAGCGTCCTTATATATGTGGCGCAAAGTTAGTCAGTAAGAGTAGTAAAAATTATATGTATACAATTATTAATAAGCCTACCTCAGCCTACCTACACTAAACAAAAGAGTAGTAGAAATTAATATAAAAATTTGAAATATTTATAATAGCCCTCCTCGTAATTCTCCTAATTTTTATATTGTTATGCCCGACAGGGCCCACGATGATGCATATTATTATTATATTCTATAAATATATTGAGTATTGAGTCTGACAGACCCCTTCACCCGCCCCAGGGTGGAGGACATCCACGAGAATTTCCACACAAAAAAAAAAAAAGGATGCAGAAGTGTAAAAAACAAGCTATGACACCGTTGTAGACCTAAAAGTAGCCATAGAGACAAATTTAACGCAAATTCACCACATGAAGATACAAAATAAGGAGCCTATTTTCCTTTTTTGAAGTCGGTTAAAAAGTCGGTGAAGCATCGCGTGCCATGTTAAAATACAGTATTATTTAACACTCATATGGCATCCTTGTCACCATTTCACAAACTTTTAATCATTGAGTGTATAAGAAGAAAACTTGATTTTTTGTTTGTTTGTTTTGCATTGAATAGGCTCAGAAACTAGGACTAGACCGGTTTAAAAGAGTCATTATCCACCCGTTTGAAAGCTACACATCCCCAGGTGACGGCGGATGGCTACTTTTCATCCCTGTATTCCCATGGAAACCCGAACTACGCGGGTGACGTCTGCTTATTCAAACAGAACACAAACATTTCAAATTAATTAAATTTATTTAGTTTAAGTAATTATTTATTCGCAATAAGCATATCAAATAGAATAAGTTATTGAGTTTTATCAGTCATACAACTCCAATACTTCTAATTTGGTAATAGATCCTTTATTAACAATTTACTTTTTCGTTCCAACAGTAAGATGACTGCTCGAGATGGTAAACTTATACCCTCCATCCACCTCCACGTTGGTTCCTGTGACCAGCCGGCTGTTGTCGCTAGCGATGAAGACCACCATCCTCGCGATGTCATCCCCCACGCACTTCTCTCCCATGGGGATGTTCTTAGAGCCGGCTTCCAACCACTCCTGGTACGCAGGCTCTGAGATCCCCGTTATGCTTTTAAAGAAGTTTGACTCCGGGAAATAATAAAGAAAAGTGTCATGATAGACAGGTCAACGAAGCCCGTGGTCATGAGACAAATAAGTTGTCATTAACTAACCAACTAACTATTGGTAGTTCGTGTAGGTACTATTTATTAACCACTCAGTTGGTTCCAAACAGGGATAGACTGGCAGCAGATAGGGAAATAATAGAGGCCTTTGCCATGATAGATCCCTTTAACTAAATCCAAGGTTTACAAGTTTAGAAAGGTTAGAGTACCATAGCGTTAGCAGGTCTTTACTTACAGTGAGTCCAGGGCTGACGGTGTTGACTCTGACGCCCTTTGGAGCCAGCTCGAGGGCCACCAGGCGAGTGAAGTGGTCCAGTGCAGCCTGCAACAAAGAGCAATGTTTGAAGCATATCAACACGTCTGTTGTCCCCGAAGGGTTAGGCTGAGGTGTACCTGTAGTTTACCCACATTTTGCGTGTTATGTTTAAGCCCCATGTAGGTAATAGTGGGTGAGCGTATTGCTATGAGACACAGATTTAGACTATGGGCTGACACTAGTCCATGGACAGACGTCCTCTTAAGGGCAACCGCCCTTAAGAAGACGACGTTTCCCACGAGGTTGTCGTTTTCTACGTTCCGCATCTAAATCTCCCTCAACCGAGGGAGATTTGGATGCGGAACGTAGAAAACGGGAATTTGCTGAACTAAACTTAACAAGCTACCGTTTTCAATGTTCTCACCTTGGCCATGCCGTAGGGCAGAGAGCCTACAGTGACGACAGTCCCCGCTATGCTGGAGATGTTGACGATGTTCCCTTTGGTCTCGATCAGGGCCGGAGCTAGCAACCTGGGTTGTACACTCCTCTAACGTCGATCCTGAACACGTCGTCGAAGATTTTCATGTCCGTCGTGTTCAGGATGCTTGTTCGGCAGCCAATAGCGGCGTTGTTGATGAGGATATCCAGCCTAAACAGGCAGATAGAAAGGAAGGTAAATATAACATGTTGCAAGGTCCGAGGTACAACCGACGACAATAATCGTTGATGCATGCCATTATTTTTTTCAGTTCCCGTCTTCAAATAATCGTTTGACCCAATAGGTACCTACTTATTCTCGGACCATGCAGCTGGATTAACTTAACGGAATTTAAATTTTACAGAAATACGAACTGTCCCAGCAGACTTCGTTCGCTCCACCTTAGAATCTTTTTATTAAGTTTTTATTAGATTAGGTCCTATGCTCAGACCTACTGCATAGACACACAAAATTTAATAAGAATCGGTGCAGTTGATTCGGAGGAGTTTTGTAACAAACACTGTGACAAGAGAATTTTATATAAAGGTAGGTAGGTATATTAAATATGTACAATATACTTCAAAAAAATATTAGAAAGTGAATAAAGTAAGTATATAAGTACCCAGTAAGTATAGTTTCGGAAGTAAGTAAGTTTAAGCTTTTGTTGTTTTGTTAGATTCATTTTGCACCGACTTTCGAAACTATTTTTTTTTAGTAGAAGTGCATAGTTATACACAAATTCTTGATATTATGTATAACGTACCTTTTGAAGTGGTCCAGGGTTTGCTTGGCCGTCTTTTCGACGCCCTCGTCAGTGCCCAGATCCGCGACGATCGCCAGCGGCTTCACACCCTTCAGCTTCTCACACTTGTCCGCGACTGCTTGCAAGTTGGCTTCATTCCTTCCCACAAGCGACAGTTTCGCGCCAAGTTCGGCAAACAGGAGAGCTATGGACTCGCCGATTCCAATACTGGCTCCAGTAACTAGCACTACTTTGTTACTAAAATCGAAATCCATTCTTTAATATTTTTTAAGAGATTTTAATGAAAAATATTTTTTGCGCAGGAGTGCGTTGTGTTCTATCACTAATAAAGATCTGCATCTTTAAAACAATTTAACACTGTTTATATATTCTGTGAGTACCTGCTGTGGTACCTACCTACGTGTTATGAAATTATCACACTTAGATAATTTCATAACACGTTGGCCTGAGTCCTCAGCACCTTAAGGACCTTACCAGTTCAGGCGCCGGGGAAGCTGGTGTGTTGCTTGTGAAGGAGCTTACGGCTTTGACTAACCTAATGCTCTCCGGCAGGGTGAACGAGGCCGTCATCGACGTCTTATACGGAGCCAATCTGTGTGCCCTGCGCAAGAGGGATGGCGGCATTCGTCCCATTGCAGTAGGAACTACATATCGGCGTATGGCAGCCAAGATTTGCTGTAAATTCTATGGTGAGGTTGTTTCGGAAAAATTTCAGCCCCTTCAGTTAGGCTACGGATCCAAAGGGGGCTGTGAGGCTGCCGTACACGCCTTGTCGACCTACCTAAATTCTGGCAAAGGAGAAATCATCTTGAAGGTTGACATAAAGAATGCCTTTAATTCTGTAAACAGGGACACCTTGCTGACAGAAGCTAAAAAAGAAATACCACAAATCTTTAGTTTTCTTTGGCAATGTTACAGACATCCTTCTAAATTATTATATCGGGACAACCTTCTGGAATCAGCTGTTGGCTGTCAACAAGGTGACCCCCTCGGGCCAGTGATTTTTAGTTTAGCCATTCACCCAATCATTCGGCAGCTAAATTCTAAATTTAACGTCTGGTATCTCGACGATGGAACCCTGGGAGGCGATGTGGACACAGTTTTGAATGACCTTCAGATATTAAAAAATGAACTCCATTCCACAGGCCTAGATCTCAACCTATCCAAATGTGAATTATATATATCCGACAGTACCGACAGACAACTGACACTTTCCAAATTTAATAGAATAGCCCCAGAAATCAAAACGGTTGATAAAAGTTCCCTTCGTCTCCTTGGGTCTCCAATATTCGAAAATTCATTCCACAATTTTATTGAAGAAAAAATTCAAAACTTCAATGATGTTTCGCAACGTTTGTTCCAAATTAACATGCATTCGGCCATCACCATAATTCGATACTGCTGTTTCGGCCCTAAATTAACATACTTCCTTCGTGCTTCCCATTTATGGAAGCACACCAACCTTCTGGGCAAAATGGACCAAATTATCAGGAATACTTTAACCTCAATTTTAAATGTGGCCTTGGACGACCGAGCTTGGGCACAAGCTAGTCTTCCTATTCGAATGGGAGGCCTTGGCGTCCGCAAAATTTCTAGTATTTGTTTACCGGCATTTATATCCTCGATCTGCGGCACTGAGAAATTAATCAGGAATATTTTAGCTACCACACTGGTTGATTTTGATGTGCCGTACTTCACCGAGGCTATGGATGCCTGGAAACTCGCTTGCCCGAATTCAGAACTTCCCGAAAACCCATTTTCCCAGAGTCGGTGGGATGAGCCACTCTGCAGAGCGGTGCAGAAGTACCTAATTGACTCTTCTACCACTGCTGCTGAGCGTGCGCGCCTACTCGCTGTGGGTGACTGGGAGTCGGGACTATGGCTTCTTGCACTACCGTCGTCGAACATAGGCACTCTTTTCGATGACACTACTTTCCGCCTTGCTGTTTCCCTTCGTCTAGGAGCTACATGTGTTACTCCTCATCGCTGTCACTGTGGGGAAGTTGTCAACAGCCTCGGACATCACGGTTTATCATGCAGCCGTAGTGCGGGTCGCATAGCACGGCATGCACACATTAATGACATCATCCGACGTGCTCTTGTTTCCGTCGGCGTTCCAGCTGTTTTAGAACCCAATGGCTTGGCACGCGACGATGGCAAAAGACCGGACGGTATGTCTTTATTCCCTTAGAAGATGGGTAGGCCTTTAGTATGGGACGCTACTTGTGTCGATACTCTTGCGCCATCCCATCTTCCTGGGTCAACATGCTGTGCTGGCGCTGCTGCTGCGGCTGCTGAGAACCTCAAGCGGCGGAAATATAGCAACCTTGTTGGTAGTTATACTTTCGAGCCGTTTGGGGTTGAAACTCTTGGGCCGTGGGGTCCGAGTGCTCGTCTTCTTTACAAAGACATCTGCAAACGTTTAGTTGACGCTTCCCGTGACCCAAGGGCTGGCCTCTACTTTGGCCAGAGGCTAAGCATTGCCATTCAACGTGGCAATGCCGCCAGTCTTTTGGGCACTTTACCAGCTGGCAGCGATGCAGAAGAATTTTTTGACGCTTTGTAGTCATTTATTGTTATAGTTATTTATTTATTTTAAGTTTTTGTTATAAATATAAGTACTAACAACTAATCCTAAAACTTAAGGAATAAATGGTGTGTTATCACACTTAGATCATTTTTAGGGTTCCGTAGCACAAAAAGGAAAACACTTCGTTGTGATGTGGAACTTATGGTAGAACATTTTTTGTCAACTACAGCTATCTATGCTTGTCCTTCAATACAGGAGTAGAAATTCACAGGCCGCGCGCTAGAGACGTAATTACTTCGTCTTCTCTCCCTGAGAAACTAACCAGTTGTCAGCGCTTTTGAGCCGCCCATGAGCCTCAAGGGCTTCACATACGGGTGATAAATATCTCTCAGAAATGCCGCTTTCCTCACGACGTTTTTCTTCAGAAGTAGCCTTGGATTCGAAATCCAAACCCATACAGTCCGCCGGTCACACCGCTAGGCTATATGAGTGCTAAGCCGGCAAAGCGGCCGTCAAAAGAGCATTCGTTACTACCTATAATACTGATACCTACTCGTACCTTCGCAAGTTTCAACTGGTCACAGTTAAAATTGTCACATGGTGTCCATTCATACTTTCCGTACGACCCAAGCGCTCAGCTTGCATGCAGCGCCGGGCGCTTGGGTCGTTGGTACTGTAACTGCAGCCCCCGAGATGTTTAGACTGCATGCTCTATGCTCGTGCGTGAGTGAAGGCACGGTAGTTGAGCACAGTTTTGAATCGTAAGCGGAACCTTCAGGGCGCGAGTCTCACTCGCACTTGACCGTATTTTTTATTTATAAACAGAGATATGAAAGACGAAAACGTAAGATAAGTATTTGTTAGGTTGTTTGTATTATCAGTAGGAATCGCTGAAATTATAAGTAGATAGTAGGTATCCGGCTGAAACTGGATTTTCAACCGTAACTGAAATTTATTTAGGTAAGTAGTATATTTACTCAGACCAATTTTTTGGTCTGAGTATATTTAATACTTTAATCTTTAGAAAACAAATATTTATTTATTTATTTTATTTATTTCGTTTTCATTTCTCAACATTACTACATTTACCATTACAAATTAAAATTCAGTCAGGTATAGACGTGGTGTCATGTGTGTAGGTACCTACTTAAGTACTAAAACACGAGTCATGAACTCTCCCGAGTTAAAGGTTTGGCTATTTCTAGCCGAAACCGTAACAATATTTTGTTGGCAAAAGAAGCCAAAACACAGATTTGCGCACAAAACATACACAGGTGCGCCCCACTTCCATAATATAGTCCTTTCGGTTGTTCTCCCACCCAAACATCTGGCTTCCGCTCAGTCCATAGATATTATCATAGGTGTCTGGGCATTTTGCGCATTGTCATGTCATGACGGGTCATATTGTGATATTGCATAATTATATGAAATGGCATGCTCCGGCTAAGAGCGAGTGGGACGCACCCATAGAAGGTTCCGTACCTACATTTCCGTATTTCCTAGTTGAAAAAACAATTTACTTAATACCTCTTTTTGTGTGTGAGTGAGTCTACTATTACTAAAAACTGTGCTAGTTAGAGACAATGGTTTATCTTTCGAAACATTTACGTGCTATCCCGTGGTATCTCAGTCCCAGTGCCTAGTGTCCATCATGCGAAAGAGTGTGGGTTCAAATCCAGGCAAGTAGTGCGTATGAGAAGAGCGGCGACCTAGCTCTTATCATATGGGACCGTCGTCGTCGCCCAGCAATGGTAGTGAAACATGCTGGACTTATTTATTTATTTAATCAATAAACCATCAATTTGATACACCTAAATCGAGAAGGTAGGTACCTACCTATATCAAATCTTACGCTTTGAAAACTTCAGAGATAAGAAGTGAGGGGTACGACATACGACACGTATACCTACGATACATTATGCTCAGGCACACCATTGCACAATATTAAGAAATACCTACTCCGGATAATGACTAGATAAATAAATACCTATAAAAAAATCGGCAAAGAGCGAATCGACCTTAAGGAAGGGTTCCGCAAAAAGGTGTACCTACCTTGCCTGTGTTTGTTACTCTTTCACCCTTAAAAGGCTGAAGGTGTGCCTTAATTTTTTTCCTAGCCTTAAAATGAAACATGCAAACCGCGGCCAACCATTTTCCGCTAGATGGCGCTAAAGTCAATTAAATTAAACTAATTGAGCGACTCTTTTAAGGGTCTGTCCATTGAGGGATAATAAGGGCTCATAGTTTAAACGTTTCCCAGAAGCAGCAAAGATCAGGAATTCACTTTTATTTACATTGTATACCAGGCCGTGCGCTGCTGCATACCTTTCACAAACGCTCAGCATATCCTTGATTGAGCCCTAGCCGTTGGACCCAGCAGCACCATGTCATCAGCGTAGCTTAAATTATTGACGCATTTTACTGGTCTGCTGCTGAGTTCAACTATCAACTCATTTACATACAGGTTGAAGAGCTTAGGTGAGGTTAACCCCCCCTGCCTCACCCCACACTCCAACCTGTAAGCTTCAGACAGAACATCTCCCCAACGAACTTGGTTAAACTGGCTAGAGTACCAGTACTGGAACAAACCCGTCATCTCCGGAGGTACACCTGCTCCCCTGAGCTTATTCCAGAGGACCTCATATGACACAAGGTCAAACGCCCTTGAGAGATCAAGGAAGCAGGCATACACCGGAGTACTTCTATCCTTATAGTATTGGACGGTCTGCTTGAGTCAGAGGATCGCACTTTCAGTGGAAAGTCCAGGCCGAAAGCCAAACTGTGCGTCATGTACAGTTATCCATTTATCGAGTTCCTTGTCCAGCCAACCGTCCAACACCTTAGCAATTACAGTGGCCAATGATATCGGCCTGTAATTCCCCTTATCAGATACATCCCCAGTTTTATTTTTCACGATTGGCACCACTATTGTCTTCAGCATATCGGGTGTAAGGTATGAGTGGCTAAGGCGATTATCACACTGCCCCGCATGACGCTGCTTGTTGCGTGTCTCTGAACTGAATTGAACGCGCGTGGATGCATTTTCTGTGTATTGGACTGTGCGTGTTTTCCATACAAACGGAGATACTTACAAGCAACGGAAGAACACGCATCCACGCGCTACGCTGCATCATGCGGGGCAGTGTGAGAATCGCCTAACGCAAAGCGTGAAAAACAGCGCCAGCACTCTAGGCAAATGTACCCCCGCACACCTGAGGTGCTCAATGCTGAGACCGTCGTGACCCGGAGACTTCCCCTTAGCCATTCTTCTTAAAGACCCCTGCAGTGCTATTCTGTGGAAATCACCCCGTGAAAATGGAGGTGAAGTGAAGGCGAATTGAGCAGTCATTCTATACTTATAGCTAAACAATAGACATTGACAGTTCAGAAGATACAATCAAGTTGTCACGGGTTTTTCTATCATAGACATAGAGAATGGACTGAGCAATACCCGCACAAAATTGACCACTCCGTAGAAAAAGACAGAGGGACTGTGCAGCCAATACCTGTCTCTTTCTTTCTCTTTTAATCAGAATTCTAGAAAGAGACAACTATTGGCCGCACGCTCGCTTTATCTCTCTCACACTTTTTTACTAGTATTTACTTCACAGTTGGATAAGGAACACTTACTTAGTCCATTCTCTCTGCTATGGTTCCTATAAACCCTTACCAGTAGCCGACAATTTCTGATATGTGGCGACAAATTTCAACTAATTATTAGCGACAATTTTTTGTGTAATTTATTTATTTCTTTCTTTGGGAAAACAAAAAGAAATAAAAAGCCTGATGGTGGTCAAGCCAGAAACAGTCACACTTTAGCTACACTTTCACGGGTGATTTTTAACCCCCGACGCAAAAAGAGGGGTGTTATGAATTTGACCGCTATGTGTGTGTGTCTGTCTGTAGCACCGTCTGTTTTTTTTAAAGCAGGGTTCTAGCGATGGTTCTTAGACATGAATCATCAAAATCGGTTCAGCCGTTTCAAGGTTATCAGCTATTTTAAGTTAGTTACTGTTGCGATTTTAGACATAATAAATAAAAGATACCCATCAATTTCATCCTTGACACCTCCAGAGGGTCGCCAAGCCGGCGCTGCCTATCCCTGGCGTCTGCCATAACCCCTGACACCGTGTTACAGAAACCTGAATATCGGCAGCAGACTATAACACTCCGACGGCTGGTGGTTCCTGACTTCTACGACCTAGGTATCCCTCTGAGGTCGGCCACTTCAGAACCTAGACCCTGGACACGAAGACTCAAGACCGCCGAAGTAGGTACCCTTGGCTCCTCTCCATTTTAATACCAGCTCCGTATTCTATCACTTCTCTGGCCTAGTTTGGGTGTAATAGCTCCAGTCATTTAGGTAGACATTAGTTTTAATAATAATTTTACTCTTATTTCCTTGTTTATTAATTTAATTTAACCGTACTCTCCTCCAGACTGAAACTAAGGTTATAGGTGAGTGCTCATTGCGATATTACCCGGTGAACCCGCGTGAGGTCTGCTTATACCTAAGTATTAAAATAAAACACAAACATTTCAAATTAATTTAATTTATTTAGTTTAATAAATTATTTATTCGCAATAATTACATCAAATAGAATAAGTTATTGAGCTTATCAGTTATACAACTCCAATACTTCAAATTTTGGTATCGATTATATTTACAATTTACTTTTTCGTTCCAGCAGTAAGATTACTGCTCGAGATGGTAAACTTAAACCCTCCATCCACCTCCACGTTGGTTCCTGTGACCAGCCGGCTGTTGTCGCTGGCGATGAAGACCACCATCCTCGCGATGTCATCCCCCACGCACTTCTCTCCCATGGGGATGTTCTTAGAGCCGGCTTCCAACCACTCCTGGTACGCAGGCTCTGAGATCCCCGTTATGCGCTTAAAGAAGTTTGACTCCTGGAAATAATGAATAGACAGGTCAACGATGCCCGTGGTCGTGAGAAAAATAAGTAGTCATAAACCTACTATTGGTGGTTCGTGTACTATTTATTCAACCACTTAGTTCGTTCCAAACAGGGATAGACTGGCAGCAGATAGGGAAATAATAGAGGCCTTTGCCATGATAGATCCCTTTAACTAAATCCAAGTCTAGAACAAGAAGAGTACCATAGCGTTAGCAGGTCTTTACTTACAGTGAGTCCAGGGCTGACGGTGTTGACTCTGACGCCCTTTGGAGCCAGCTCGAGGGCTACCAGGCGAGTGAAGTGGTCCAGTGCAGCCTGCAACAAAGAGCAATGTTTGAAGCATATCAACACGTCTGTTATCCCCGAAGGGTTAGGCTGAGGTGTACCTGTAGTGTACCCACATTTTGCTGAAGAAACTGTATAAAAACATTATTTTTACGTATTCCAATGAGATTTTTAATTAAGAAATAGTAAATTCACTTGTTTCACTTAAACCAGCAATGAAAGTAAAACTCAAAAGGGCTACCTGATCAGCTGTTTTTCTAAAGTTCATATGCGAGGTCAACACTAGCATAGTAGGTGCCTTCGCTTTTCGCTTTCTAATTCCGACATCCTATTGTCGGCATTTCGGCGAAAAGCCGCCACAAAGGACGCCGCCGCACCGGCGCGGGCGGCGCGCGGTCTAGTCTGTACGATATATCCCAAAGAATCTAACAGACGCGTCACTTGAGGCATTTTAATCATCTACATAAATGAATGACCCGCATTTACTACTTTTATTTTAGATTCATTATGGAGGATAACAATTTCTTTTGAGCTTTGTCGTGTTACGTAAAGAAGATTAAAAAAAAACGTCAAAGTCACGTAATTGTTCGACAATTTTTTGTTATCAACATTAATTTTAGTTTTGAATGCAATTCAACAATGTAATTTATTGTTTCATAAAAAAAAACACATCCACTATCGCAATTAATTTCGTGAGGAGGTAACTAGGTACAACTTAATGTGTTTGTACCCTCTATCATGTTGTTGATCTGTGTCCGGTAGGCACAAGAAAAAATAATAAATAATAAAGTGCGGCAAATTGAAAGAGAATTAGTAAACCTACATTTCTTTTGCATTTCTCCGATTTTTGTCAGTTCCTAGATTTCGTTGATCGCAAGCGGGCGTGTTGTTTGTCGCGAATTTGTGATCATAACGTAGTAGATTTTAAAATCAAAAGTGATTTTCTCTTTGCGTGTGTGTGTGTGTGTTTGAGAGCGTCAATTGGAAGATTCGGTCCGCAACCATGGCCAGCTCGCTCACAGGACTTGACCCCATTAGATTTTTTTATGTGGGGTTACGTCAAGTATAAGGTGTCTGTGACCGAGTGCAATACCGCAGCAGAAATGAGAGATCGCGTTGTGAAATGTGAATGTGTTTGCGACGCTGTGTGAGGAGTGTGTCCAGGATCCCACTATTTTACCCCGTGTCCACGCAGAAACTCTGCGCCGCGCTCAGATCTGCGAGCGACCACTTCGAACCCTATCTCATTAGGAATGAGCGAGATAAAGGTAGGTAAGTTAATTAATTGAACATTAGGTACTGTATCGCTAAGTTCTTATCAAGAATCTTTTTTGTTATCAATCCTCATCGGTAGGTACCTATCGCTATTTTGTGAGAATAAGCTTAGGTATTGTTAGTTTTATTTCTTTTTATGTAACTACCATCAGTTATCGAGACTAATTAAACAAGATTTCTGTGTTAAGTAACTATCAATGTTGTCATTCGGCGATATTTCGTAGGTACGTTCACGTTCGTCCGGCAGCAGAGGCCCGCGGCGGCGGCTGCGCGCGGTGTAGCGGGGGGTCGCGCTGTCGACGTATGTGTGTGTGTAGGTTAGGTAGCACACGCGCGCGCTCCTTCCGCAGAGCGTTTTGATCGCGTTGTTTGCAATACATTGCGCACTCAAAAATGTCAATTTTTTTAACCAGCCATTTCCGAGATGAATGACTTTCGTAATTTCATTTATGGCATCAGGTGCAACCTTTTCACGACGTTTGCGCGTCGATGTCCCTGCCACCCTGTATTGTTGGAAAGGTATTTAAAAATGAATAGGGGTTTACTGAAATCATTTTTTGATAATGTCAATAATTTCGGAAATAATCGCACCAAAAGTAAAAAATAATGTGTCCCCCCCCCCCCCCCCCTCCTCTAACTTTTGAACCTTAAGTTTAGAAAATATGAAAAAAAACTGAAAAGTAGAACTTTATAAGGACTTTCTAGGAAAAGTATTTCGAACTTGGATGGAAACAGTTTTTGTACAAAAAAGACAAAAAGTTGTACAAAATAATTTCTGGACTAAGTTCGTAGTCTAGGTAATCGTATATGCAAGCATTTTTTTAACTTCGTTTACATATTCTACGGAACCCTACACTGAGCGTGGCCCGACACGCTCTTGGCCGGTTTTTTCCTAGCCCTAGGGTGAAACACGCAAACTGCGGCCGACCCTTTTTCCGCTAGATGGCGCTGAAGTCAATTTCATAGTTTATTTTGTTTAATTGGCGCATAAAATCTGCCGTTCACGTTGTTAACGCAATAAAACGGTTTTTCGATTTTAGATAGGAACCTACTGGGACTTTTTTTTTTCAATATAGGTACTGGGATTTTTGATTAGGTGTACCTAAATCGAAAAAGAAAATACAAATAGGCCCCTAGAGACTCGAGGTAGCATTAGCCTCAATCTAATGATTAAATATAAAGCGAAAACTCTGGATTCAGACTGGCCTGTTGGTCTAGTAGTTAGTGGCCCTGACTGCTATGCCGGAGGTCGTGGGTTCGATTCCCACCCAGGACAAATGTTTGCGTGATTAACACGATCATTTGTTCTGTGTCTGGGTGTAATCTATCTATAATACGTACCTATGTTTACTTGGTACATATAAGTATGTTTATCAGCTGTTTAGTACCCATAACACAAGCTCTGCTAACTTGGGACTAGATGGCGTTGTGTGATATTATTATTATTCCTTTTAAGAGTATTGCGCGCACGGAGAAGTGGAGTTTTGGCACAGTTACAGTTAATATGGAGAAGAAGTGTACATACATATTTACTGTGGATTTGTTTATAAGTAGGCAATGAATACCTACGGCTTTCCTTAAGTGGGTTGAAATTATATAATAAGTTTATATTTATTTAAATAGAAACGAAATTTCCTCCATAAGACGTCATAGAAACAATCTAGAAACTACCTCAGACCAATAAAATTTATTGTTCTGAGGAAATTACATTAGGTATTTTGTACTTGCTTGTACCTTACACACCGACTAAATCTGTAACTTGGGGACAAATTGCGACTTATTGGCGACTATACTTATTGCGAGAGAAAACACATCTTCGCTAGGTGCCCTAGCTTTTGAGATATAAATGCTGGCTCTGCTGGGGAGACTCTCTAGCAGGGCCACCTATAAACCCTTATATCTTTTGAACCAGTGACCGTCAAATTCTGATATTTGGTGACAAATTTGGACAAATTGGCGACAAAATATAGGAGAAAACTGATCTTCGCTAGGTGGCCTAGTTTTTGAGATATAAATTTGGCCCTACTGGGGTGACTCTCTAGATAGGCCACCTTTAAACCCTGTATCTTTTGAACCAGTGACCGACAAATTCTGATATTTGGTGACAAATTAACGAAAAAACAATTTTTTGTGTTATCAAAATTAAAATCCCTGATGGTGGCCCTGCCAGAGTGAGTGACATGGTTCCTATAAACCCTTACCAGTGGCTGACAAATTCTGATATGTGCCGACAAATTTCAACTAATTTTAAAAGACTATTTTTCTTGTGTTATATTTATTTCTTTCTTTGGGAAAACAAACAGAAATAAAAACCCAAAAAAAACCCTGATGGTGGCAAAGCCAGTAACAATCACACTATAGCTACTCATTCAGGGGTGATTTTTCCTGAATAGTACTATTAAACTCATCGGCGAAAGAACATGATTACTTGAGTTACAGCACCTACGGTACAATATCAAATCAATTTGGATTCATTTCTTGTCAAGGATGCGCTTTGCCTGTTCCTTCATTATACGCACAGCCAAGGAGTGGAATTCCCTGCCTGCATCGGTGTTCCCAAGTTCAAATGACCCCAATCTGTCGAAATAATAGGCTTCTTTTGGGTGAGCTCGTTCCATCGTCGACCTCATCTCTGTCGTCAGGACATGATTGTGATGATTGTGGTCATGAGTTACTTACATATATATATATAAAAAGGGTTTGCTTTTACCATGCACGGTCATACCTACATCCTTCCTTTCAATTGACAACATTGTTTCATTACGTTATACAAAAGTAAATCCAAAACTAGAGGACCCATATTTTTCGGTTTTTCGAAATTATGTACTTTACATTCATAATTTTAACACTGAAATTCGGTGCATTCTAAAAAGACATAAGAGCCAAATGACGTCATTCATACGGTGAAAATGGCGATATATCCTTTACTTTACTGTGATACGTCAAAAAAAAACTGTTACTTAATGTCACTGTCATTTTGCAGTTGTCAATGTCACACATTGACATTAGATATGTCATTTTTGACATTAGATGTGTCATTTTAGACACTAGTTATGTCTTGTTTGACATTATGGTTTTCATCTTAAAAGTATTCACAGACGATCGAACTTGGTTCGGAACGGACCACGAACATGGTGCGCTTCGAACCAAATTCAATCGTGTGGCGCACGGTCCGCTGGACATTATTATTATTAATATCGGTACGGCTGGTTCGGAGCGCTCGCACATCGAACGCGGTGCGTTCCGAACTGAACCGATCGTGTGGACGGCGCACCGGACCAAATGTCGGTCCAGTCGCTATTGTGCCACCGTACGCGCAACATCAAGATCAAGATCAAACAATTCAATAAATGCTTCGGAACTCATTCGAAGATATATACGAAAATCTTTATCATCGAGATCTTTAATGAGGTTCACATGACTGTATTGTTGTCTGTTTCTGAGATAAAATTTTGCCCATTCTTTTTTTCTTTTTCGTTCGTTATGTAATGGCGATGTAGCAACGATAGTTGCCGCAACTAATGCCCTTTTGGCCTGTTTTGTTAGAATATGTCGGCATGTCGAGGAGACGTGTTCACGCAATGCTAGCACATAACCGACTGGACGGTTCGGAGTCTGGTGCGCTTGTCTGTGGTGTAGACCGCACCGTACGGTTCGTGGTCCGCTCCGAACCAAGTTCAATCGTCTGTGAATACTAAATTAGCTTGCTTACGCAAAGGTAAATGATAAATGATATTTATTTTTGTAAATAGGTTTTTACAAACACTTTTACACGTCGCCTTTTTTAGTAAATGGGATCGGTATTTCACTACCTATTTGACTACTCTGAGAAGAAACACCGAAAGAAACTCAGAGGTCATAGTCTCTTTTAAAGTCCAGACATTATGTTGGTCAAATCATGCAAGATCCACGCAGATTAGTGTCTGAGATGGTCTTTTGAGGAAAGAACCACACAGAATGAGGGGACCAGATCAGTCAGTGCAAGCATTTGTCAGTAATCGTGAGCTCAACTCGGAACTTGAGGAGCTCCACGTGCTGACGAACAATACCAAGGAAAGAACATTTGGGTTGGTCCCATAAAGAACTCAAACTGCCAGACAAAACACAGACTAAATAAAAAGAACTTAAAAGATTTAGAAAAGAACATATATAAAAAAAAAGAATCCACGTAGTCCTTACATTCACAATAAAAAAAAAAAAAAAAACCGCCTCATTGCACCGTATAGGTGACGTCATCGCATGTTCTTTGGTTTTTATTTTATTCTCAGAAACTAAGCAATTAAAAATGTAAAAAAATATATCTGAACTCAGAATACAAAAATGAAGAAACGGTATTTTTGTTTTAGGGTCATGTCAATTTTGAAATGTTGTCAATTCTCTAACCCCGCCCCCTACCTACCTGGCCTCGTTGGGCCCCCCTGAATGCGTTGTTGCGCATCATACATGTAGAAAACAGACATGCTGCCCCGCAGCGGTTTGCGTCAAGACGAAAGGGGGAGAAATCCACGAATACACTTGACTAGGCTTTCATGCGCTTACTTTGGAAGCGAGTCCGAAACAAGCCCCTGGCGGGGCTACCATGGAACCATGCTTAGGAACCATGGAATTTAACTGGTAATTGGAAATGCTGTACTTAAATCGGCTGTTGTTGCTGACTGTACTTTAGGTATGGTAGTTGGTATTCGACATTCAAACAGAAAATACAGTTAAGATTATCTTTACTTTGCAATTTTAAATACATAAAAGCTACAAAATATACACAAAAATTTGATAAAAACTAAATAAAAAGTTCGGTATCATCCTAAAATCAAAAATTCGATACATATTATGTATTATGCCAAAGAAAGATAGTTCAGTTCTTACAACTATGAGATAAGTCACACACGCATTTTATAAGTTTCATTAAAATAGTCAAATATTATACTTTAAAGATTTAGGTACCTGCTTTTAAATTTAATAAGGAGAATCCAAAATCGATTAAAATCATTTTTAAATAATATTATATTTAAAATATCATTAAATAAATAACATTAAATGTCAATCTCTTCTTTTAAAATAAAATTTGAATTACATATTTATATTTTCATTATTTGTAACAAAAAGTTGGTATGTACGTACTTCAAATATTAAACTAATTATGTAGGTATGTAAGTTCACACATTTAATATAGAATGAACTATCCCCAGTGTGCCAGTCATGGATTCCCTAAAATATACTTAACATACAATACATTACAATATACAATGGCACTTTTTAAACAAAGATTTCGCACACAAATCTTATTTGTGTTTCATTATTACATCTTTTCAGAAAGCCAATTTAAACGCGCACCACTTTCGCAGTCATACTTGCCAAAATGGCAGAATTTCACGCGCTCTTTTTACAGGTCTATTCAGGCAGCCTGTATTAAGACTACAAGCCAACTTTGCATAAACCGAAATTGTTGTTTGTTAACGGTATGCTAACAACTGAGGACTACTCTACATTTCGATGGATTGTATTTGACGCCCGCTCGCAGTCTAATTACAGTCTATCTGTCAATACCCTAACAATTATTTTTTATTATCAAAATAAAAATAATAGTCTAAAAACATTCATCAATAATGAAGATTATTACAAAATGACAGCCCAGCTAAGTCAGTGTCTCCAATAATGAATTATATTATGTATAACAAGTATGCTGCATGCAATATACTACTACCATAAGTTAAATACAATTATCTAGATGCTAATATGGACATGGACATACATGCCGATAATATACAGAGTGCAATAACAATACAGGCACTGAGCAAATTTTATACAATTCTAGTCTTGTCAAGCAATGGAAGTCCAACAAGGGCAGAGGAAAGACAATATTATGAGCTTAATGATTGATTTGAAATTAGAACATTAGGTATTATCAGCTAAACCTGTCCAAAATCTGCTATCAAATTGAACTTTGGGGGCAATACATTAGCTAACATTTTAGAATAATTCATTACAATATCATTATTATATGTTTCATTCGGAATGTGTAATTTTTTATATCTAATTACAAAGATTGTAAATTGATGTGTTTTACGTAATTTATCGAATAAAAATTACAATGTCTTATTACTAAACTAGTCCTAAGTTTCATTCAAGCTTAAACTTATTAAGTTTACATCTTGTTTGCAACTACACATCACCACTTTGCTACTTTAATTACAATAAATTCATTATCAATCAATTCATTATCCCTTTTTTGTCTTTAATATTTTAATAGAAATACAAAAACCTGGTTGTAGGTTAAGCTTGAACTTAAGTTAGGAATTGTTTGGTAATGAAACAGAATGTGTCTATGGTTAGATTTTAGAAGTCACAAATCTAATTTAATCAGTAAAAGATTAATGTTTCATGTATACTTGTGTTCTCTTTAAAAAGTTCTTAACTCTCTACCCCTGTACATAAAGTGTGTACTTGTGCACATTTATATGTCTAACAATATAATCTTAAAAGAAAATCTGCAAGGAAGCCTACAATAAGTTATTAAAGTTTTAAGCACAGAAGAATTTTCTTTGCTTTAGTGGTTCACTATCATCATCACTGTCAGAGAAGCAAGCGGCAAAACCACTCTTGTCTCTTAGGGAGTCTCTTTGTACACTAGTTTGTTTTTCCATGGCTTTCTTAGAACGTAAGTGCCGAGTGATCCGTTTCTTCCTCTTCAGCGTATCTCTTTGCTCAGTGCCTGGGCTAGCCACATTCATACTGACCATGGAACTAACTTGCTCTGTTGAATTACTTAGAACTAAAACTGAATTCTCAGGATGCCTCAGTGTTAGTCCAATATTCCTGCCACTTCTAGTCCTAGACACTGCTGCAGCTTCAGGATTCTCTTTTCGATCAGAGCTGTTAAAGTCACTTAAATTTTTACTATTTTTTCTCCGTTTATCTGCCTGGTTGGCATCTGGACTTTCTTCTGCAGCATCTGGTGTTGTATGATTTCTGTGTCGTTTTGGATACCGAGATGTAGTGCTTTGGGTTTGGAATGACACATTTAAGTTGCCCTTGGCTCTCCTTCTGCCACCATCTACTTTACAGTTACCAACAGCCTCCTTTGCACTTTTAGCAGGTTTGGTGTCCATGAATTTGAGTAAGGATGTGGTCTTGCTAACTTTGGCTGACTTATCAATGCCCTTAGATACTAAATTGATCACATTCTCCGACTCTGTGCTGCAGTTCAAAGCAGCTGACTTTGGTGCACTGGTGTTCACAGACTTGTTGACACAGACAACCATTGTATTATCCTTTTGAACACTTTGCCGTGATTCTTTCACCAGATTTCTACTGTTTTTACACCTTAATTTTCTAGGAGTTTTAGTTGACTGCAGTTTTGTAGATCTAATGTAGTTAGCTGTAAACCCAGACACATCACTGAGATCCTCAAATTGTCCATTAAGAACTTCATTTTTAGACTTGTTGAGATAGGTGTTCTTCTTATTGTCCGTCTGGTCTCCACCGGCAAGTAACTCTGGAGACTTCTTCAGTTTGTCTGGTGTTTTCTGTTCTATTGGACTGTGTTTATTACCATTCATAAGTCTATTATTAAATATTTCAAAGGAACTATTAAGTTGACTGTTGTTGAGACTCTGCTGAGCTTGTCTCAAGCTCCTCCTCAGCTGCATTACCTTGGGTGTAGATGTGATAACTTTATTTTTCTTGTGCAATGTTGTCCTGTTATTTTTCTGATGTTTCAATCTCTTTGATTTGCCTTGCACTGAGGTGTTTTTTATATTGAAATCTAGGTCAGATCCTAGTGTGTCAGACTTACAACTACTCATCACAGTCTGTTTCTGCTTTTGAGAGGTGTCAAAATATACATTTTGCTGCTTATCTGCAGACCCTGAGTCATCTTCTAGTAGAGACAGCTTCCGCTTTTTCTTTTTTTTAGGTGAAGGCACCTCTGTACCACTGGGAACACTTATAGGTTTATTTTTAGTACTCTGTGCTAGCTCATTATGTTTTTTGACAGTGTCATAGTTCATCAGGCATGGTGCCCGTTTGGTGCAAATCCAGTACGATATTTCATCCATGTTGCTCATAAAGGGAACGTTAGCTGGCGGAGCTCGGGCGGCGGCGAGGCTCTGGTGAGCTGGCACCATAGCGCAGCGCACTGCGAGTGCAGCAGGCACGCAGCGGCACGCAGCGCGCCCGACCACAGGCACGCGCGCGCCGCCTGCTCCGCGCTCGAGCTGCCCGCGCGACCGCCCAGCACGAACTTCCCGTGCTGCCGGCTACAGCCCACTTCTTCCATTTTCCACGTAACACTCACATTCCAAACACCTGGAATTATAACATTTTCCTCATCATTTGTGTCCACGTAACGAACTTCTACAAACCTTTAACATTCAAATAGTCGTATACTCACTTATAATGCTTTCTTTTTTAAAAGCCGATCGCTTGTATTATCTTGTTACTTAGAAATTTGAAGTTTTGTATTGAAAGGAAAACCAAGCGGTACGGCGCCCTGCTATGTTACACAAGTTATAACGGACATTTCTTGATAGAACACTATGAAAAATGATCCTATATGTAACAAAATAATATTGATGACCGTTTAGTCCAAACTCTGCCCGTTATGCAAGATATTGATACTCGGAAACTTAAATTTTTATTTCTCTTCTCAGATCACCACAACAAAATAGTAAAGCAAAGCAAACGCGCTTGGAATTTTACCACAGACATCTTTCAGAAAATAACATGTGTCAAAATATTAACGAATCAGAAGATCGTCATCTAGAAACTGGGGTCTGTTAGCAACACTGGATTGGGCAAAACAAATAAAAATAAAGAGATAGAAACAGCGCGAACACACTTATTATTGTCTATAGGTAAATGGTAAAAAGTTCGGAAGGTTTGGAATTCAAAACAAAAAAGAAAACTATGCATTTAGTAAACGTGAAACGACAACGTAACGAACAAACGATTTCTTAAAAAAATATCTTGACATTGTTTCATATATACGTCTTTATTCTGTATTGTGTAACAAAACGCTTTGTTTAACGTTATATTTTGACGTTACGTTTCGATTTCCCTTCCCCACTTTTTCGCGCCATATCGTGGTACTTCATTTCGTTAACTACACAACTGATTATTTTCTTTCCATTAAAATTTTAAGTTCTTGCTGCTGTCGGAACGATGTTATTCTGAGTTTTTTGTGAAATTGGAAATGCGTGAAAATGAATGATGTGCAGTGTTTGATCGATCGTCAGCTTGGCATTTGTAAGTACTACCTGAAATATCTTGATCTGAATGGGGCTGGGTGCATAATGATAATAACGGATGTGTTATTTATTGCAGATTGTCGGCTGAACTACGACAACATCCTGAAACGGCTAGTAGTAGACAGCGAGGAATCATTCTATGGGCTGCAGAATGCGAACATAGCGGCTAACTTCGACCAGGATCCTCCGATATTTGCGTGCCGATTCGCGGAGGCTCCCGGTTATGAGCACGTCCTTGCTCTTGCGAACGAGGATGGCAGAGTAGCTATTCAGGTATGTAGGCATATGCACATTTTAATATTGAAGGTAATGATTTAGTACCTATCCTTAGTGTGACATGATAACTTGTGATTACAGGATACATCTACCCCAAAGACTGCTAGCACATTAGAAGGGTTCCAGTGCCACAACAATGCTGTCTTTGACCTGGCATGGATGCCACAGAACATGAACTTTGTAACCGTTTCAGGTAAGTAAGAAAACCTTCTTGATTTGTTAATTACAACCAGTTTTTGTTGGTGTTATTGTTTCATAGTCATCAAAAATTACGTAGTGTTTTTTAACCAAAAATATTACAGCAAATTATAATGATATCAGCATATTATTAATCCATTACCATTAACATGAATATTACCATTTGTGGAGACCCCAATTTTTACAATTATAAACAGGACTACTAAACACTACTCTTTGGCTATTGTTGCATAGTAAGCACACCGCTTGCATAGGAACATGTTATGGTAATCATTAATTTAGCATAACTTATTATTAGGGAATCTTGTGCCTTTTATGTTTGCCATTGATTTTCTAATAACCTATAATTTTTTTTGCAAATTTGCTAATTTACATAATGTCACGCCTGTAATCCCCAAAGGGTTAGGCAGAGGTGTATCGGGGTGTACACCCACATTTTGCCAGTTATGTTGTGTATTTATAATTTCTTAATACTAATTTACTGATATACTGAGATAGGTACTTACTTTTTATTTTAATTATTTTGTCTAGGGTTATTTTATTTAACAAAGATGATGATTTTATTTGACAATATACAACTAACAATTTTTACTAAAACAAACTACATAAGTACGTTAATATTCAAATTAAAATAACAAACTTGTCCAGGCGGGCTGGTATCTGCAACTCCATGTCAAAGAGCGTATTTTGCGTATGGGCCATAATCTACTACACGGGCCCGGTGCGAATTGGTAGATGTCACATGTCTTCGAATTTTTGGTTCTAGGACATGCCAGTTTCCTTACGATGTTTTCTTTTACCGTTTTTGGGAGCAGTGGTGATGAAATAAATTACACAAAGTAATGCGCCTGCCTGGGTACAAAACCACGACTTACTGTTCGTAAGTCGGGGCCGCCAATGCCACAGTATTGGTGTCAACAGTACACTTTGATGCATAACTGTCATTCAATACTTACAGCATTACTATGGCAATTCTAATTATTTTGGCAAAAGAATGAGTCAGCTCTCTAGCCACACAAAGGATCAACCAGTAGGTGGAGATCCCCTTGAAAGGTTCTCCTTGAAGGCTCCTGAATCCATTACAACTCAGTGTTCTTGTATCTACTGTACTGTATTTAAGCCTCTACTGCTGCTAAGCACAGTTCGCCCGTACCTAAATGGTGTGTCGACTTAGGTCGTATGTCACACACCAAACGTCTACCCATCTTTCAAGGAACAACTTACCTTCTGGCTTCGTCCCATTGTCTCATACAAAGCCGTTAGGTTGTAATACCGCTGGTATGCAGGCAGGAGCAAGAGGTCGACGAATAATCATGGTGGATCCAGTGATACTGGTGTGCTGTGTTATATTGTTTTTATTGCGAAACCAAAAAGATAATAAATTAAAAATTTAAAAAACCCCCACCGCAAAAAAGTAAAACGTTTAAAAAGTTAAAGATAATACTTTCCTATTGTTGAGCCATGAAATTTTACTTCACGTCGGGGTACTACTTAAGTAAGGAATGTTCCTAGTTCTCGCAGGTATGTAGGTATTTATTTTAGCGGTACCCCAACATTACGTAAAATTTCATCTTACTTAAGTACTTATGTATAACCCATGTTTGCAAATAAATGCTATTCTATTCTATTCATGGCTCAACAATAGGAAAGTATTATTTTTAACTTTTTCATTTTTTACTTTTTTTGCAGTGGGGGTTGATAAAATTTTAAATTTAATTTTTATTTTAAAATTTTTAAACTCGTCAAATTTGTTTTTCATATTGTTTACAGTTATGAGAATTTTCCAGTGCATTGTATGTAGAGTTAATTGCTGGTTAAAATTAATCCAAACACGACATATCTGCTATTATTTTAATAATAATAATAATAATAATAACCCCGCAGGGCAGCTTGTGGCGAGCTGTTGGGCAGTAGCGACCCCACGGACCCGATCTCCCGGGAGAAGTCTTGTTCCTCATCTGGCCGGCCAGAGTGAGCACTGGCGAGGAACGGAGCTCCCACCTCTTTCTTGCCTTAGTTGGCCGGCTAGAGTGGAGATTCGCAAGGGCAAACGTGCTCGGAGGAAGGAAGCATTCCAGTAAGGTGCTGGTAGGAATCTTGACCGTACTTCCGTGATTGTCCTGATAGCCGTGGAATGCTTCTCCACTCCTCCAGCACCTCAGGTTAAGTTGCCCTCTTGTCGCTACGTCACTATGTGCTAGCGGCCGTTTCAGAGGGCCCATTACTGAGTGTGCAAGTCACCCCCTGCCATTTTATTCGTGTATTATAAAGCATTGATGAGGCAGGGGCCATAGTCCTTCCGTAGTACTAGGAAACCAGTTCACCTTATCCACCCCAATACCACCTATAGCCCAATATATTTGTTGTTTTAGTCTACAATAGTCCTGCACTAGTCGTAGGATTTCCTTGGGTGCATTTGCATAATGCATACAGGGAAAATCCGCGATTGGTGCCTCACTGCATTAAAAACGACAAAGGGCCTCTGCGAGTTGGCTTAGGCTCCTCGTACGCCTTCCAAAGGTCCGGAACCGGGTTCCGAGAAATATAAGCTTATAAAAATAATAATAACTTTATTAAGAATTCAAATTACAATTTACAAAAATAACAGTGAAACCACACTAGGCAAAGCCTAAATCGTGGCTATCAAACGAAAACGATTACTCCAATAATATTTAAATGAATTAAATCTGCATATCGTTCTCATGAAGTTGAAGTGCGAGTGTGTTAGTATGTATATGAGTGTGAAATGTATAAATAAGTGTTTGAGAGAGTATTATGTGTGATGTGTGTTATAAGTGTTGTGTGTGATAAAATTTAAAGAGAGAGCTTACCTTAGTCTTTAGACAACTGTGCGTAGCAATTGTTCCAACTGATAATAGTTCATGCCGGTGATTAACTTCCTAACTTTAACCTTGGCTTCACGAGTCGTATTATGCTGGAGCTGATATTTATTTGCAATTTTATTGTACAAGTATGGAAACATAAACTTCTGAGACCTTCTAGCAAATGAAGTTTTACATTTAGTACTAGTGATTTTGTCAAGAGTGTAGACTCTTGACAAAATCACTAGTACTAAATGTATCTAATGTATGTATGTATGTAAAGGCTATCCAGCACACCAGTAGGTAGCTACTGGTGTGCTGGATAGCCTGGCTGCATCATCAGCTCATCCTGTTGCCATCAGTGCATTGTGTGTGGAATCAAATGCTGGTTAAAACGAATCCAAACACGACATCATTATCTGCTATTATTTTGTCTACAGTCTACCTACTGGTGTGCTAGATAGCCTGGCTGCAGCATCAGCTCATCCTGTTGCCATCAGTGCATTGTGCGCAAAATCAAATGTTGGTAAAAATGAATCCAAACACGACATTTTTGCTATTATTTTCCCCAGAGTGTATTAGTCTGCTAGATACCTGCATCAGACCAAATATACCATAATCTTGCTTATTAATATAACACACATGAGTGTTTGAAATTTTAAGCTACACATATGTTTGTAAGTAAAGTTAATACCCATAGACGTCAAAAATAGTAAAGGTAGCTAACACAAAAGAGCTGATAACCTTGAGACGGCTAAACCGATTTTGATTTTGATTCATCAAAATCGGTTTATTTGAAAGCAGGGTTTCTTGCGATGGCAAGAAACCCTGCTTTCAAACAAAAAAACCGCATCTAAATCGTTTCACCCATTTAGGTGCTACGGTGCCACAGACAGACAGACAGGCAGACACACACACATTGCGGTCAAACTTATAACACCCCTCTTTTTGCGTCCAGGGTTAATAAAAATAGGCAGTATGTTGGGCATCGCAAAGTTATGGTTCCGAACCAAACCACACTAAAGCAGTAATTAATTATTGTATTAATATGGTTGCTGGTCTGCGTCGTCAGTATAACGTTTACGAAGCTATTTTTTGTTATTTCTTAACCAGTATCAAATAAGCAAGATACATTATAATATTGAAAGTACCAATTTTGCTTACAATATATCACAGATCTGCATTGATGTATTAATCGCTCAGCGAAACGGGCGGTCGGTGGACGTGCCCCTGTTGGAGTTCTATGAACCAACGCAAGTATCTAAACTCTTTAGATTTTGTGCTCGATGTTAAAGAGGCTGTATTTTAACTGAATTTCTCAATAATTGAGCCCCACTTAAATTGATTTTGTAATTAGGCCATCTATTATTTGATTACGCTCATTAGAGCCACCGGCACCCACTCCGCACCGCCTCGTCGCACGGCATTCAGCTATTTGTACTAAACAGCTGATAAACATACTTGTATGTTTCTAAATACATACATTATTATAGAAAAATTACACCCACACACAGAACAAATGATTGTGTTCATCACAAAAACATTTGTCCTGGGTGGAAATCTAACCCATGACCTCCGGCATAGCAGTCAGGGGTCACTAACTACTAGACCAACAGGCCAGTCATAAAGTCATTCAATTATAAAAAGGATTTGTTATAAATAACTTGTAACTCCTTTACTTTGTACAATCCTAGAGCTAGAGCATTTTAACAGTTTTTTCAATAATACATAAATTACTTGAACTAAATAAAAATTATTATAACTTACTATTATAAATACTAGCAGCCCAGCAAAAAATACCTTCGAATTCGAATTACGTCCTTTTCTGAGACAAGAGAGTTTTGTAAGAATCAGTCAAGCCGTTTCGAAGGAACTTTGTTACAAATACTGTGATACACATAAAGTAGATAGCAAGCAAATTGTGTAATTTTGAGTGAGAAAATAATTCAAGAAAATCGGAAACATTGAAAATGTAGGTGTTTTAAATCCTGCTTAGTTTTGGATAAGTATAGTTCTTAGTAAATACAAATTATTGTATATTAAAGGAGCTCATTCTTCACAATATGTTCCAGTGTAAATTACCACTATTGTCTTGTGTAACGAAATTTGGAGTTTCCAAAAGATTTCACACATTGTATTTTTTTATAAAGATTTTTGCAATTATGTTTCTCGTGTGTGTGTAGTACAATATTATGTAAAGTTTGCCATAGATAGCTATAATAATTGTCATGGTATCAATTTTCAGGTGACCACACAGCTTGTCTATGGGATGTGGCGGAGGGTGCACCTAAAAGGGTTCTAGTCTTTTCAAGCCACACAAGATCTGTGAAGACTGCAGTGTTCCGACCCACGGAGCCTTCGGTGTTTGCCACTGGCGCTCGGGATGGACACATCTTAGTGTGGGACATACGAGCCAATAACCAACCCACTGTGGTCCTCAAGCCAGACAACTGCCTCATGAACTGTCACTCCAGCTTCAACCCTAAGACGCCCGGATCGCACGGCAAGCGACCTCGCATCGACACGCATCGCGCCATCAGCATCACCGGCCTCGTGTTCCAGGACGACATGACGCTCATCTCGTGCGGAGAGTGCGACGGCAACATCAAGGTGTGGGACCTTCGCAAGAACTACAACACCTACAAGCGAGAGCCGCTCCCCAAACACTCCATACCCTACTGCGGCAGCTCCACCAAGAACGGATACACCAACCTGATCGTGGACGACGCCAGGGTGCGACTGTACGCCAGCTGCATGGACAACGTCATCTACTGCTTCAACATATCGACGTACAACGCGATGCCGGAACAGCGCTACGTCGGCCACGAGAACAGCACGTTCTACATCAAGACGTGCCTCAGCCCCGACAGCATGTACCTCGTCAGCGGCAGCAGCGACAAGCACGCCTACGTGTGGAACGTCAAGTGTTCCGCGCCGCTCGTGCGCCTCGCCGGACATCGCGCCGAGGTCACGTGCGCCGCCTGGTGCGCCGCGCCCGCCTGCCCGCCCGCGCTCGTCACCTGCAGCGACGACGCGCGCCACAAGCTGTGGCGCCTGGGGCCCGCGCGGGACCCCGCCCGGGCCGCGCAGGGCCCCGGCCAGCCCGCCGGCCGCGCTGAGCCCGTGCCGCGCGCTGACGTGGCCAGCCTGCCGCAGTGGGGCGCGCTGGACAAGACGCCCAACTCGCTGAAGCGCAAGCTGGTGACGACGCCGGGCGAGGGCGCCAAGCGCATGCGCGCGCACGGCACTGCGTCCATCAGGAAGACCAAACGATGCCTCACCGATCTGATGAACGCGTCCAGAGACACCGACGAAGCTGAGATGTCAATAAAAAGACTGAAACTAGATACTCTTCCCGAGGAAAACGAGCCAAAGTTACTGTCTGCGGGGATTAAACGTCATGGAGATTATCTCGAACAAAGTCCGCCTAGAAATTGTGACATAGAAGCGTCCACCGACTGGTGCTACATGCCTAAAGCGGGATCCTCCTTCATGACGCCTACTAAGAATTACGAAACTAAAAACTGCAAACTACTATCGCCTAAAGGAATGAAACCACTATCTCCAACTACATCACACAACAGATCTCCCGTGCAGGTGTCGCCCAGCAAGCTGAGGATCATATCGTTCACCACCCCAACCAAGAACCTGCCCAACTTCGTGTTGGACGGAGAGGCTCCTCACTTGCGCCTCATGTCGCCGGTCAAGAAGAAGGACTCCAGCACCGACTGGCTGACGCGCATGGTTCGCGAGAGGAAGGGCAAGTGTCCGGACGTGGCTGACAAACTCACTATCACCGCACCTCTTAGCCCCAAAGAAAATATCCCGACGCGAAGAACTTCCGTGTCGGAAAGAACTCCCAAGTCTGGTAAGAAAAGTAGAACATTATTAAAATATTTTAACGTTACTGTCAAAGAAAAATAGTCGTAGTGTTAGCAGATTGTAATGGACTGATTGTTGTATGTTTGAGGGTGTTTTAAGTATAAGTGATGTTACAGCTCATATTTCTAATAATATGATGAATTTATAAATGAATTTTACATGTCATTCTTACAAAATTAATGTTAATGATTTGATTGTGTAGTTCCAAATTGTTGATTAGACACTAGTGATAATCATGTTCCTATGATAATATTATAGACGAGTTAATCTCAACATTTAGAAATTTTTAGGTGAGCAAGGACAACTACATTTATTTTTATTTTTGGGTAATATTTATGATAACAATAGAAGTATAGTACAAATCAATGTTTTAATCCTTGACTGCAATAGAACTATTCCGTGTGCATAAAATATTGTTATTTAGTTGTAGCTTGGTTCAACTAGACAATATTATGTTTCTGGATCAACAACGTGATTGGGTTACAAACACTGGAACTCCATTGTATTACATAGCTACTCATAATTTATTGCATTTATTATTGATTTCGATAAATAAATCAATATTAATTACCTATTTTGTTTCTAATTTCATAATTTATCTTCAGAAAATCAATTTCAGATTTTTTCGTAGTGTAGTAGGCGTGAAACAGTGATACAAGGTAAGTTTACTCGCAGGGTATTTCGTGACAATAGATTCGAATGATTGAGTGGTATTTTATAGGTAAGGTGCAGCGGGGAAATCTCGACAGCGGGAAATTTCAACTAATCTTAATAACTTCTAAATTTTACTTTATTTGAATTAGTGCCATCTATGACCGGATAGCTCAAAAGCAATTTCATAATTTCTACATAGATGGCACTGCTAGACCCAATACTGTCATGATAATTAAATGTCTCTAAATGCTTCCTCCTAACGTTCTCTTGTTGTACTTCTTTGATAAATTTTATTTATTTATTTATTTCTTTCTTTCTTTCTTAAATACCTTGAACGATCAGATCATTAGCAGGCTGAATAGCATAAGAGCATAAGAGATTTAGGGGTAATTGTAGACAGCAAGCTTCTGTTTGATCAACATGTAAATAGCATAGTTACAAAGGCATCCAAAGCACTAGGTTTTATACTTCGCACCACGGCCTGTTTCCGGTCTCTTAAACCGGTAAAGATCTTGTATTGCTCTTTCGTCCGCAGCCACTTAGAATACGCATCTCAGGTTTGGAACCCGCAGTATGAAATTTATAAATCCCGCATTGAAGGCGTCCAAAGAAAATTTCTACGCTGTCTTGATTACAGGGCACAGCAATACTCAGTTGACTACCAGCACCGTTGCAAACGGTACCACTTCCTTCCTCTAGAGATGAGACGTTATATTGGAGACATGAGTTTACTTCTGGGTATCGCAAATGGTCACATTGACTGTCCTGAACTCGTTGCTAATCTGACATTACGCACAAATCTGATGGGGTTACGTCAACGGCCAATATTGAATGTACCTTTTGCAATGACTAATATAGGCGGAATGTTTTCTCTATAAGAAGTGCACTTAGTTTTAATAGACTTCCTAAGGACCTTAATGTCGACTTATTTTGCACCCGTGTTTCGACCTTAAGACGGCTTTTGGCACAGTCTTTTTTTCTTGATAGCTAGTCGACTTATCGATTCTTAGCAAATTATAATGTTTACCTGTTTGCACTGTCTTTTTAATCGACTTTTTGTTTACTATATGTGGAGGCTTGTTATTAGCTATTTTTTATAATATTATACTCTTAATACACTGGATTGTTAGTCTGTAAGCCTTCCTAAAAATAAAATAAATACATAAATGATCGACACGGCCATTTTGTTTTCTTCTCTTTTTCTTGTTTGCACGTGCAAATTAGTGTCTCACATTTTTGCGAAAAAAAGTGGTAATTAATGTGTTTTTCGAAGATTTTCAAAGGTAAGACATTTAATTAAAGCCTATTTCATGTTTTTAACTATTTTGTTCTGTTGTAACTTGCGTTTTAACAGCATTTTGGTGTGAGTTTGAATAGCCCCCCCACATTTTGGATTGTAATGGCGGCTAATTTCAACTTTTTTGCAGTTGACATTGCCCCACCAGAATTTATATGAACAAACACAAAATGAAAAAATGAACAAACACTAGTGATGTGCATGTTTCGATATGTTTTGTCGATGTAGGTAAATACTTTACAAATATTTAACTTGTAGCTATATTATTGTAATCTTTCTATTCGCAGGATCGCAACACGATTCAAATCGATGCATTTCGAGGGATTTTTCAATTTTTTACTACTTTAAATCTTGGTCTTAAATTATAAAATTGCGTAGGTAACGTTTATATGACCGATTGTAGATTTAGGACGAGGGGTTCTCTGGTTCTATTTTAAATACATATTCCTTTCTTAAAATGAAGTTTTGATATAGTACAGACGCCAGCACATCAAGTTACCCCAATGTGTCAAAATTTCCCAATCAAATATGAACCGTATTCTGTTTGACATAAAGTTGAAAATAGATCAAAGAAATTTGACACATTGGGGTAACTTGATGTGCTGGCGTCTGTACCTTTAGTAGATAGCAGGCCAACATTATTTATTGGTGTATCTATCAACTTATTTTTTATTACGTCCCCATCACTATTAACTATGGCGAGCAGTCGAAATTACCCCGCCTAAACCTTTAACGTGTCTTTATTCAAAAATGAGCCTAGCTGCATAAATGACTTGATCCAATTTAGATTACCATCCCTATAAAAAAAAACTGCAACTGACTAACATCAAGCTAAGAGCTCTAGAAGAGAAATTATAATTAATAGTTGAAATTGCCCCACGGAGGGGGAAATACAACTATTTTTGCCTTTTTTGTCAAAAATACATTTTTGAGCCTATCTATTGAATATTAAAATAATACACAGATAATGACTCTGGAGCGTCAATACATTACATTTTTAATAAAACTATATCATCTAATATTTTTATACCTTCAAAGTTGTGGTTTAGGTTTTACCAGTCGGGATTGCCCCGCTGCACCTTACTTTTATATTTTTTCTGCTTCAATATGTATTTACTTTTATCATTATGTGAAATGCTAGCAAAATCCCGAATCTTTGGAACTAGTACCGTAATCCAACTCGAGAACCAGTTCGGCGCGAGTCCTGCTGGGCGGCGGCACGCGGCTCCCGTGGGCGACGGGTGGGCCGCGCGGGGCACGTGGGCCGCGCGGGCCGCGGTAGTGCGACACGAGCGACGTGTCGGAGCGCGCGCGCAGTGCGGGGCCCGCGGCCGGCTGCAGCCGCTCGCGCGACGTGTGCCGAGCGCGTGTGGGCGAGTTCACATGCACATGAGTATCCGCACGCCTCGACTTTTCCACACACAGTTCCTTGTAAAGCTTTACAAACGATATAGGAGCCTCATTCGAGTCCGCTCCCAAGTTATTACTAAGTGGGATCAGGTCCACTTTGAGCGGCGCTTTCTTAGATTTTGCCTTTACCATAATTTTAGGCTCCAATCGAGTCTTTCGTAGAGGTTTCCGCAAAACTATTAGACTTTCCATTTTATAAGGAGAGTTTTATTGAAATTCGTCTAACATTATTTCCAAACCCTGCGTGTAAAACCATTTGATAGCTAATTTGGCCTGTCAATCACTATGGAAACGTTCAAATAAAAAAGGGGCCGCTACTCTTTGAGACCGTTTATAAAATGCGACTTGCACGCCAAGTAGGTTAACGCTAATAGTGATAATATAATTATTTGAAGTCATCCAGGTTTATTTATTTAACTATGCACAAAAAAAGGCCAACTTTCTGCCCTAGGCATTCTTTTTACTCTTTCTGACCCGTAGTACACCTGCCAGTTGCCTCAGGTGGCGTAGAGATGGAACGTAGGTGCAATATAGGTAGTTAAAATTAGAAAGTTTAGTAAGACCTACCTACCTATTGTAAACTTTTATGTTATTAGTGTACTTAGCTTTTTCTTGTAGAACTATTCTGCACTGATTTCGTTTAGGTATTTTTATTATTGAAGTGTTGACTGCTGCGAAAATATTTAAAATCTGCCGTGGCTTTTTGTGTAATAGAGTACTTAACACAAATTCTAAAATAAATAAAAAAATGTTTTTGTAACAATCAAAACTTAATTAAATACAGTGTAACTTACACTCAAATTAGTAGGTACAGGTGTCCTTTTAAAAAAGTAAAAAAGGGTACCTACTATACAAAAAACAATAGCTTCCATATAAACAACGACATTTGTTTATATGGAAGCTATTGTTTTTTGTGCCTCGGGCCCTAACGGGGGCCTTCAAATGACAATTTGGAGGCCCCCATTAGGGCCCTAGGCACGTACCCTTATAGTAAATACGGAACTAGGTACGAACCTGATACCCAAATATTCTTTCTTTGGTATTGTTCGTCAGCACGTGAGCTCCTCAAGTTCAGAGTTGAGCTCACGATTACTGACAAAAGCTTGCACTGACCGATCTGGTTCCCTCACATCTGTGTGGTTATTTCCTCAAAAGACGATCTCTGGCACTAATCTGCATGGTTCTTACATGATTTGACCAAGATAATGTCTGGACTTTAATCAGGTGTCAAGCATTTTCATTTTGCTTTTGTTCTGTGTCTGGGTGTAATTTATCTGTACGTAGGTACCTATTACGTATTAAGAAACAATACATAATGTTTATCAGTTATCTCGTACTCATAGCACAGCTCTGCTTCGTTAGACTAGATGGCGTTGTGTAAAAGTTGTGGAATATATATTTATTTATTTGCATGGTGCTCCCCCTACTAGACAGGCAGTGTGGTAAACGTCACAAACACAAGGGAATAATGAAACATTGGTGTAAGATGTGCTTTTGCTCACTCTTTATTACGCTTGTTAATATATAAAAACATAATATAAATTATTTTGTAAAATATCACCACTGATTGTTGCAAACAAGTTGACCGCAAGCTCCGCTCGTGTGCCACACACTTTATAGTTCACGCATCACTCGGACACTGATTCTAGCAACATAGCCATCAAATTGGATTTTAGATTTTTGTATGTACATATTACGTTTAATATGTCTTATAAACGAATGACTACAATACCATGAAATACCAAGTTCTTTCTTTACTTTAAGCATTATTAAAATCGAATGGAAAATAAACAAAAAAATGTTATTTCATGTAGGTATTCTATTTGTGGTTAGATCAGAGCTCTTGTCACCTCTACCAGGCTAGGCATAAGCTGTATATCCCCTAGAAAACCCATACAAAAATGTCCTTTATTCACATTATATATTTCTCTTATGTTACTAGCCGGGAAGTGGTGCGAACTGCTCTTAGCAGCAGATCCAGAGTTACTAAAATTAGGCATTTTACATCAGTTCTCGCGCAAGCTATAAAAGTAGTGTGGCACCAAACTGAAATGAATTTAAAAATATTCATTTCTACAAATTAAACTTGATAATAATCATGTAAAAATATGTAATTTGTATGTCGAGTGGCGTTATCGAATGTATTAATATTATTGATATCTAGTGAGGCTTCATAATCATGAAAATTCGCAAACATCCGAGATCGACATTCGATGCCGCCTGAGCGGAGCCGCAGGCTCGCAGGCGTTGGCTGATCGATAACAATGAAATGTCAGTAACGAAACTATAGCAGAAATAAAAAATAACACAATTAAAAAGAAAAGTCGTTAACAATAGATCGTGCGACGCGTCCGGCGGGCCGGTCGGCGTCGCCATACAATTTGTTATACCTACTACATCTAAGTCTGCACTTATACTACGTCTCTTAACACTATGTACATACAATATCTTTATCCAAGCGATTTTTAAAAAAGTCTTAGTACTTTTTATCATATTAATTTGAAAATTTGTTAAATGTCTTTATCGTTAAATTCACTGACTCCACTCGCACCACATTAACTTTATTATGTTTATTTTTTTTCGTTTTCGTTTTATAACACAATACAAGTAACAGAATGGTTTAGCCCCGCTAAAAAACTACTAACATAAGTATAACTAGAGTACAACCGACATAACTTGTACGAACGACGAGATGCGCCCGATACTCGCTTCTGCACACCCTGCAGCGATGTTCAATACTGCAGGACTGCGCAACACTGTGTAGTACTGCGCAACACTGTGCAGCACTGCGCAACTCTGTGCAACACTGTGTAGCACTGTGCAGTACTGCGAAACACTATGCAGCACTGCGCAACACTTAGCACTGTGCAGCACTGTGTAACACAGTGTAGCGCTGCGCAACACTGCGCAACCCTCAGCACTGCGCGACATTGTGTAACACAGTGCAGCGCTGCGCAACACTATGCAGCACTGCGCAACACTTAGCACTAAGCGACATTGTGTAACACTGTGTAGTACTTCGCAACACTGTGCAGCACTGCGCAACACTGCACTGCGCGACACTGTGTAGCACTGTACAGAGCGTGCAGCTTGTGTGAAGTGCTTGGCGGGCGCCAGGTTGGCAGTCGCGATTTACGAGTGCACTCGTCTTCATATCAATTGACATTTTAAACTGGTAAAATATAAACGTTAATCTATGAAGGAATCACGTTTTGTGTCGTGACCGCGCGCGAGAGCTGCGGACGTGACGTCACGCGCTCTCACGCGCGCTCAACGAGTCAGTCGCAATTCGAGATCAAAAACTCGAGGCGAATATCGAAGTTCACGCCTCAGTACCCGAGCGCGCGCCGCCTGCAGCGGCTCGCTTCGCAACACTTGACTGTGGGACGAGCGAGAGGACGGCCGCGCCGCTCGATCAGTCCATTGAAATATCATTACAATACCATTTTATCACAATAGACAAATTAAAGTAATTTTGGGCACAACGTTACCCTAGCGATGGCCTCGTATAAACTTGTAGTTTCGTTGACATCATTAACTAAATATTCATTAAAAATCCCGCATTATGACAATCTAGTTGAGTATCAAACTGATGATAAAAACACAGTATTCAAAACGAGTAAATTCTTCGAAAAACAGTGTCGGCTTGCATCGCCACGAGGGCCGAGGACGCAGCGCGCTCGGCTCCTCTAGTATCGTAAGTTTGTACTTTGATCATTATTAGAGTGCAATTTACAAAGGAACTGGATGTCGCACGTCGCCCGCCGAGCGAACGGATCGCGCAGGACATAATTATCACTGTGAACATTAGACGGGACTATCCACTGCACGTGACGTCACACGGTCGCGCAGGACATGTCCCTGTGAACATTAGACGGGACTATCTACTGCACGTGACGTCACACAGTCGCGCAGGACATGTCACTGAACATTAGACGGGACTATCTAGGTACTCCACGTAACGTCACACGGTCGCGCATGACATGTCACTGTGAGCATTAGACGGGACTATCTACTGCACGTGAAGTCACACGCACGAGCGCCGCGCGCCCGCTCGAACACTAGTATGCGCTATGGATGCAATACAAAGGGAATTTAAATGTTCTTAATGTGCTAACGGGAATAGATTACAGACAGTTATTCTAACACATAGTAATAGTTGAGGGCGCGGAACGCTGGCGGGTAATCGAGACACGCGAGCGGGACGTAAGTACAGTGCGGGCGCGGGCGCGGGTCTCAGGCGCGGGTCACATGCGAGTCCGAGGCGCGGGCCCGAGGCGCGGGTCCGAGGTGCGGGCCCGAGGCGCGGGTCCGAGGTGCGGGTCACGTTGGCGCGGGTCACGAGGTCGCGGGTGTCATGTGCGCGGCCGCACGCTCCGGTGTGTGCGGCGCCCGGCCGATACTCTGCAAGGGAGAAACATTCATATTAATCATTTGCATGGATTTTATAATATAATACTACTGATTGGTGCTCTCAAAAAATCTACCAAAATTTTCTAACGTCAGTCCTAATGTGACGTCTTTTTTTGGGTCTCCTGTTTAGCATAACAAAAAAAAAACATTTTTATTGAAGCATAAATTGCAATTAACCCACCTCGCTCGGAGTGTGTATCACCAGCAGAACACGGACAGCTGGCCAGTACCCACCTCGCTCGGAGTGTGTATCACCAGCAGAACACGGACAGCTGGCCAGTACCCACCTCGCACGGAGTGTGTATCACCAGCAGAACACGGACAGCTGGCCAGTACCCACCTCGCTCGGAGTGTGTATCACCAGCAGAACACGGACAGCTGGCCAGTACCCACCTCGCACGGAGTGTGTATCACCAGCAGAACACGGACAGCTGGCCAGTACCCACCTCGCACGGAGTGTGTATCACCAGCAGAACACGGACAGCTGGCCAGTACCCACCTCGCACGGAGTGTGTATCACCAGCAGAACACGGACAGCTGGCCAGTACCCACCTCGCACGGAGTGTGTATCACCAGCAGAACACGGACAGCTGGCCAGTACCCACCTCGCTCGGAGTGTGTATCACCAGCAGAACACGGACAGCTGGCCAGTACCCACCTCGCACGGAGTGTGTATCACCAGCAGAACACGGACAGTTCGCCGCCGTGTGCGCCTCCCACCGCACGCCACGAACGCACTCCACCGCCGCCCACCTTCAGCTGCAAACAAACACGTTCACATTGAGCATATTGCAACATAAGCGTAAGGTACATTCACAAGAAAAAGAATTGAACATGACAAGAAATCTTGGGAATTATTTGACGCGCGGCAGTCTGACGGTTGGAATTAATGGCGTAATTTTTCTTCTTCTTAACGCGTGGTTAGTGACTAACCTGGTCTCGAAGAGTTTTAATGCCGCCCATGGGCCTCTGACTTGGCATCTCATGCCGTCGAAAAATATCTTAGGAAATCGGAATGGTCATTAATCTATCAGCACATAGCATACTTTTTGTGCCTCGCTCCTATGGGACATGAGACTTAAACATAATAACTGGCGAAATGTGGGTATAGTTATTTAAAAAAACCCGACTACCGTAAAATTGCGGTCTAATTACATAGTACGAAACAAGAAAACATTCTCTTTAAAGGATATTTTCTTAGAGGATAGCCGCGGTCGTATAGCCCCTTTACCCTTAAACTTATGATCGCTTAGACAAAAATATATAATACTAGCTGGTACCCGCAAGACCATGCAGTCTAAAAAAATTCAGTCCAGGATATGATTAGCGGGATCTTAAACTAGTAGTACCTAGACATGAAATGAAAGAATCCAACCTCAGGAACTGGATCTCCACCCGCCTTTTTATTACTAGTCAGATGTTACTCTTGGACAAATTGATGTATGATACAGCTGCAGCCCTAGACATCAATTTGTAACACCCTAATGAAGCCCTTAAAAAGTTTTTATGGTGTACAATAAAGATTATTCTTTCTACTCTGTTAGAGAGGTAGTGGCAGTATTTTCAAATGTTAAACTTATAATTAATATATTAGCTGACCCGATAGACAAAAGTATTAAAGTAACTCTTTTTACTTACTTAATAGTGTTTTTTTTTTTATAATTTCATTTGCTTTGCAACCAATTATTGTAGGCCTGCCTTGTGTACTTTCGAATCAAAATATAAAATAATGCTTTCGTAACAAACCAATTTCCAGTACGCGTAAACATCCGAGGCTTCGATCCGCGAACCTGCCGTATACGGCCAGTCCGATGAAACGATCTCTCCACATAGGAACACACGTTTGAATCAAAACACTTCTTATTACTTGGTACGCTGCCCGATAAAAAGTATAATGCATCGAGTTTTCATTCCACGTCTCGCCATATAGGGGGCGACCGTGTTTAGCCGGTCTGCGCGCGCAAGGAATGTCGTTCATTGATGCGACCAAGGGGGAGTCGGGGACACTCAATGAGCCAGCTCGGCCCCATTGAGTGCCGCTGGCTCCACACACCATACGCACAACATATCAAAACTCACGACATACCTTCATTATATATTTATTCAGAAAGGTTTTCAATTGAATGTATACGGTTCAGGTAAAGCAGCTATGTTTAGGATTGGTCCTTTTGGGCGACGAAAGCCTCAAAGGACCAATTTATTTCGAGTGCAGATAATGTGAAGGTACCGATAATACCGAATACTCAATGTGTGCGTGTGTTTATGATTACTTGGCTTGGTTACTAAAAAACAAGTTCTAATAGATTCTTTATTATTTCATCGCGAGGCACGTTAAGAAATACACTAGTCAAGTAGTAGTTTCAGGTCTTTATTTGTCTAGTTTTGTTATTCACATTATACCTACTGTGGTGTAATTAGATCAATGTTCAATTATAATTTGGCACGCCTTGAATCAATATGTAATTATATCCCGGATGTGGTTTGACGCGGAACACCTGACGGTCAAGAGCTATCGAATTCGCTGCTGTAATATTAATATATTATGTATATTATAATACCTATACGATATCGTTCCACTCTGCTACATTAATTGAACAGTTTTGGTAGGAAGTTTATGTGTTAAAGGCGGTCTCTTCATTTCTGCTATAAATGTTGCACATTAACCTTTACATCGGTAGTTAATTATTATCGAACACACATACCTCAAGTAGCAGGTACCTACCTATTACTTATAGCAAGTAATCAAAATACACGATAACATATTTTCACTTACTAAACGATCAGATAATGTGGTTAAGTTTCGCCATATTGTTTACAATTTTGACAATAAATTAATGGATAAAATATTTGATATTGTTATTTTCTATTGTGAGAAAATCGGCCATCTGCAAACACAACACGATATAACAGACATCTGCTTATATCTGTGTGCGTTTAACGGACTACAGATGCAAGTGCCCGCATGCACGGGGTCAATGACCCGGTGCCCGATAAGGGCCTGATAACGTATCATCAAAAGGTGCAACCATGAGCCTAACTGCATGTAGCAAGCTTATGTAAGGCACATCGCCTGATAACGACAGCACATCGGAGTAGGAAATGTTTTGATTATCGCAAAGGTAAATGACCGACAGCTGTCAGGTATTGAAGACCTCAGGCAATTGTAAAAGGTAAGTATTTTTTTTACAAATCATTACGATATTTGTAAAAAAAATGCCATACATTGTCAGAAAACGTGACAGCGACGTGAAGAACAGACAAAACCTAGGGATATCCCGACTAGAAATCCATTTTCACCCTGCCATCTAAATCAATACTTTGGCCTTGGATAAGGCGACGCCGAAGGGCGATCGATTTGTCATGAATTTAATTTTTAGTGGAGAACTAAAGTGAATCATTAAGTAATTGGTTGCGTTTAATATCAACTCAGTAGGTAGTTCATATCAATGCGCATCAGTATAAACTTCTAGCGTAACAAGTTCCATAATACTACTTACCGGATAAAAGGCTTGTTACAATGAGTGCGAAGACATGGTGACAAAATGGGTGACTATGGCAGTGAAGTCAAAACGTGTCCATAGATAACCTAGGTATGATACACAATACAACACAAATAGTAGGATATGCTGGATTCCTATAATAAAGACAGGATTATAGCAGTTCTGTATGCGGCTAATGCACAGGTGAAAGAAGAGTAGGGTGGCCGGAGGCCTTAACTGAAGTGCACTCCGGCCGGGTTTTAATAGCTTGGCTCCGTGTGCTAAGTCGGTTCCGTACCATGTAAAAATAACACGCCAAAAATCACGATTCTCGTATGACAGCAATTACATACGCACAACATATGGAGCTCACGGATTACATAGTCTGGGAAAATTTAGACTGTCTACCTATTACTGGTCATGAGATACGATACGGACAGCAGAGGCTTAATAATAAGAACCCTTCCCTGTGCTCTTTCTCCTCTCTCCTACTTGATCTATGCTGTGCCCGACAGGGTCCATAATTGTATCTAAAATTATTTTTCCTAACAACTATGTATTAACACAAACGCAAAAAAGAATTGAGAATTGAATTGAACCTCTTGGCACTCTTTGGGGATTGATCCGTAAAAAAGGTAAAAGCACGGCAAATTTCTTGCACCGTTTATAAAAAAACACTTCTAAGAGGTCCTATTCTCCTAATCTTGAGCTTATTATCATTACCAATATTGATAATAAACTCGACGCCACCTCCCAGCGTTAGATATCCACGTTTGGTGCAAGGCTCACCGAGCGTGGGAACGCACACGTCCACATGTGCGTTCATTATGCGTCGCCATGTGCCGCGGAGACGAATCACGCTATCCCCGATAATAAACTGAACAAAGATGGAGGTGCATCTCGTGTCGGGATTATTGACTGGAAAATAATATTTTATGATCATTTTCCGTTTGAGATTGAGCTGTTGTTTAAGCGCAATATAGCATGTGCGCGTGATTATTATAAAGCTGTGGTAAATGATAACCGGAGCTTGCTTAATTAAACGAATCTTAACCACTGTGAATGAAAGGACTATTACTTAGCTGGTTCTCATTTATTATACAAACCTTTGTCTTTGAAATCGGTTGACACTCTTAATGACTATCTTATTCGTTCAGTATGGGTGTATTATATTCAGTGACAAAATTTAGCAATATAAGATTCAAAACCAATCGGATTGTGTTTCACAACAAACTGAAATAAGAAATCACGTGTGAAATCTTTTTTATTTTTACTAAGTTAGGTATTAAGGTTATATTTTTGCCGAGTTGCTTTATTTATTGTTTAGTCTACTTGTATGAAGCATGGAACAGTGGCCGTGGAATTTATTTATTTATAAAATAAATTGGAGACTTAACAGGAGTCCCAAGACGTCTACAAACAAGTATAGTTGCTTTTACATTTTCACTTAAGATAAGTAATAACTAAGTACTATAGAGGGTTGTACAAAATACCTACAGTTATAATATGATATTGCGTTGGTTGTATGTACCTATAATAATAACATCAAACTATATTCTAATTAATTACTTACTTAGCAAGTTAAAAACCTACATAATTACCTTTTTGTTGCTTAGTCTTTGGTCTGAATAATGTGTCATGTTTTACAAATCAGAATCGAAACCCTATTTGTAACACTAGGTACGCACTTACGCAGTGTTCAATTAGTGTCAAATTAAGTCCAATTATTTTGTTGTCCTAATAATATAATAAAAATATAATAAATAGGTATATTTATTATTATGATACTTATATTTTTTTATTTTTACTTACCCGTATTATATCTATTGTTTTTATTGTATTTTTTTTTTAATAAACGTATTCAATATTTAAAAAATAAAGTTACCAATATACGTCCGTCCGTCCGTATATGTCCGTAGTAAGTTAACTTGTGAGTATGACGTTTAAAACTGCCTTTATAGGGACATAATAAAATAGGTATGTATAATGATATGACTTTGTCAAAATTAAAGCTGCGAGTTATAACGATTTCATGAAAGGTTTTTAATTCGTTGGAATATTTTCGTTTGCTATGTACATTTGGTTAGCGATAATATTGTCAATCACATCGATTGCCGGTCGATTCTGTAAAAGTTTCCCTTTGGAAACTTGAGTGAAGTGAACCGTCAATTTTCACGGGGTGATTCTCACAGAATAGTTCTGCTGATTTCGGTAATTATGTTTATTGGAAAGTTTGAAGACACTTTAGATTGGTGCCATAACAATAAGAAACGTTTATTTGCCAAACATTATTTATATTTATAAATATGGTCAAGTTCAAAATATTAATTGACTGAGCTTCACTCAATCTTAACAAAATAATAAATAAACGCAAGTTCCGGGAATTAACCATTTGTAACTTTGTAACTCCATCAATAGGGCTATGCAGTACCAAAGTATTATTAACTAACTATTTAATCGACTTCGTCTGCGTATACTAATCTACTACTTAGCTGTGAACACAGAATATATTCGTGTGCCATAACTTAAACAAAACATAATAAATAACTCTACTCTAAAACTTAGGAGATTTTGGACATTGTAGTGTTATTTTTTGAAGTTGCTTGCTATTTTATTGTTAAACATGTTTTTTTTTTCGAGTTTCTAGTCTTAGGTGAGTGCCACTTTGACATAGATCCAGTTGCTAATATGTTGTTTGTGGTACCTACACAATTATTAATGAGCAAGTGCGACAGACACAGTCTAGGTTTAATATTATTCCCATCCGTGAGCACATTATGTGTATGAAGCCGCTAATTACTGCTATAATTAATATCGTACAACTATGTAACATAAAGCGCATAAATAAATACGTGTTCGCTGCTAACGTTGGGTATTTATATAACGTTCACAATTATTATGAGCCCTCGCCTATTAATAGGCTTCAAGTTAATAAGCACCGTTTTCCTGCAAAGGGTGATCAAGAGGGATGGATGTATGGTTGTAAAAAAAAGTTCAAAAAGGTTTTTAAATACTGTGGTGTTTTCTGGCTGTCTTTTCTAAATAGAAACACCAACATACACTCCAAGCGTTACCTTTCTTAGAAAGACCATGCAGAATAGTATCTGACTTGAACTGAACATTGTCTTTATTTCATCTATGTCTAAGTTACTTTCTAAACAAACCCTAATAATACCCTCCTGCCGTGTGTTTCTTCGAACTACTTCTAATTTCCACAACTGCTTTTAAACAAAATGGAGGGATTACATGACTGAACAAATTTTATACTTACAACCTGCATACCATGTTATGTAACTCATGTTTCCACAAATAAATAAATCTATCTATCTATCTACGCAAGCACCCCTAGCGAGAACATTTCGTTTGTTTCATTTTGTTTCCACGAACAGTTAATTTTAATATGCGACTAATAGAATAAGCTGTAATCAAGCTTACAAGTTAATAAGACTTGAAGTTAACTCATTACTCTCACTTAGCGAACGACGTTATTTTATTTCCTCTTAATGCCACTCTCGGCTTTATTAAATAACTGTAGAAAAATGCTCAAGAGATTCCCTTGTATGTCTACGTTTATTTTGTACCATCAAACAAAGACTTATGTTTTATTTTTATCTTTTAAGGTTTCTGAAAATAAATATATTTCATAATAATCATAATAAATATTAGCTTTAATATTTATCAAAGGACTTGGACTTGGACCTGACATAACTGATGGCCTTGATTATATTATTATGATGATGAAACTCGCCTCATGAAACCTATTGCAGAAGATTAATTTTGTTTTGTAACATCAATAAATTGCTTAAAAATTGTGTGCCTCAAAATTGTAGAAATACAAATCAAAACAAACTCAAACAATCTGCCATCCAGTTATAGTTTTAAAATTATTCATAGGTTTATTCAAATGGGCTGACTCGCCAGGCTCCCATCGGCACAAGCACGCCGGTCACTCACGGTAACCATGACAAAAGCAATCTGGAACTACTGTTAACCGTTCACTACCAGTTTTTCGAGCAGAACTAACCATGAGCGCCGAGCTGTGACTAAACGATAACTATTTGCTGTTGGCTTCATCTCACATTTGCGTTCGGAATTAGTCAAGGTAGCGTTTTGGCGAATTTGGGCAGAGTGCTCAATGGAAGATTTCTAATTTGGATGCGTCACATGCGTGACAATCTAGTATTGCAGCCTGACGTTGTGCGGTTAGAGGCCTTTGTCCTGCCGTGAACTACTATTGTTTCGTGTGAGTTTACCGTTTCTGTTTATGATGCGAATATGATAAATTTCATAAAGGATGATTCATAAAGTTTCTTCTTGATTTACTGTCGAATTGCATCTTTTGGTCCTTGACGGTTTTAAATGATAAGTAGAGCCGAGAATTTGGGTGTCGTCCCGGGCGGGACATTAGTATGCCCGCGACGCCACCGTTGACCCACAGCGCCATCGTAAGTCCATTATGACACATATAGGTAGGCACTATTACGATACTCTGTTTCCGTAGTAGATTTTGGCGTAGGTACGTTTTGTAGATATTGTATAACGTAGATGTTTCTGTTGCTATCTGGCTGTAGAACAATGTAAGAATAATATGACATTTGAAGAGGCTGAGGCTGGGCTTTTTGGTAATTGAGCTGATGACTTTGAAGCGTCAGCTGAACGTCGTATTCTTTGAAGCTATCTCCTAAGAATAAACTCAGAAAACAAAGATAACCCGTGATAGGAACACGAGCGCTGGCGATATCTCAGATGAAGCTTAAGGTAACTAGTTAGATGGTGTTGATGTTTACCTGCTGCATCTTATCAAAGTCGAGCGCAGGACGGTGCCGGCGCGGCGGCGGCAGTGGCATGCGCCGGCGCCGCGGGGACAGCGCGCTGCTGGCTCGCGCGCCCCCCGCACTCGCGCCCCCCGAGCCCGCGCCCCCCGCACTGGCGCCCCCCGAGCCTGCGCCCCCAGCGGCCGCGCCCGAGCACAGGCACACGCACAAGCGGCGTGGCTTCAGCGCCTCCAAAGGCGGCGACGTGCGAAATCTCACCGGAGTCTCCACCTGCAACACGCCCGACACAGAGATACAGATCTGATCAGTAAAAGAAATTGGTATTTTGCGAAGTTGATTTAAGTGTGACCCAAAACAGATGTATCAAGTAGGTAAATTCGATCCACATCAACACTGCATGTTTGAAAATTTGGATGCCAACTGCAATTAATCTGAGTCTTAGACACACTCTCGTAAAATTTTACCATATCGACACATTAGAAAAAAATACAGAATAGGAAACGTATCCAGACGAGCTCATCGTAATATTAGCGCACACATCACACGGGGGATGCCTCTAATGCAGATGTAGTGTTAGTATGGTGTACCTTGGTGTCGTCGTCGTCGGAAGAGGCAGGCCGCGGCGCGTGATCGTCGTTGTCGGGGTCGAGGTAGGGCGTCGCGGGCCACTTGCGTTTCTCTGCGCAAGCGGGCGGCGGCGACGACGCCCCGCGCCGCCGCGACTCGGCCGCGCCCGCGCACGCCGCGCCGGCCGCGCCCGCGCCCGTTCCCGCTCCCGCTCCGCGCGGGGCTCCGTTTATCACCTGCGCGCCGCACCCAACGCATCACACACCGCTCTCCAACTTATGCGTATGCATCACACAATCGATGGAGACTAGATGTCGGCCGAGCTAATGTCAACACTGTCGTTTAACTCTATGTGGTAATGATACAGTCCAGCTCTAACATCAAATTTATTTGAATATTCCATCTGAGCATGAGGCTCTATCTACGAAGTTACCTATAGGACTAGTATTATTGTGCGTACATTTGTGAATAAGGGAGTAAGTGCGTATAGTTTACTATCCGAATACTGTGACCAGAATTGAAATTAAACAAAACCAAGGATACTGACTTTCCGAACTAAATTTGTTTAGTAGTTAGGTAAGTACCTACCTACTTTTTTGGGGTGTGCCTTGAATTTTCTTACAAAAACTTTATAACTAGGGCAAACACGCGACGTCAAAGTAACAGGGGTGTAGAAACTGCAGAATTAGAAACCCCGACGAAGTGTGGAAGCCCTATATTATTATGCCTGTAATGAATTAAAAATGACAAAATGAAATAACAATTTGAACGTCAAAAATAAAAATACATAAGACAGTCCCCCAAAATGCCCCACCCTTCACCTAAAGGGTTTGAAACAGGGCTCCTTTAGGTACGCCACTACTAAGTGCGTACTTGCATTATATTCATGCAGGAATATGGGTAGGTATACGCCTGCACACAGCATATCCAAAAGGACCAAGAATGGAAAGAAAGAGCATGAGAACTAAACTCTCATCTGAGAAGTACGCGACGGCGTTGAATATTTCAGCGTGTAATTAGAAACGCGTTGAGAAGTCGCGCCGAGCACTGTTAGCTCCGGTGGAAAAGTTCCGCCGTCCGCGGCGGAGCCGGCCGCTCGTTTATTATGGATGCTCCCGGACGCCCGGCGAAAAAACCGCGTCGTCTTTGTGCGGCCTGTGCAATGACTGTTAGCTAGCGAGACGAGAAGTGAACCGCGATTATGGGCACGTCTAGTGGTCGATAGTTCCAGGGTCGGTATGCCTACCAAACTCACCCGTATCTTTTTGGGATCCTCTAGTTTTTGTCGTAGGTATAGGAACTCTAGTCCGTAAAACAACGCCGGCCTATTCTATTTAACAAAATGAACTACAAAACCACCCTCGATTCACATTGAAATAAATTTCTATTTAAAGTACCTAATAACTAAAGAAATTAAAACAATGGACAACAACTTTGTGCAGAACATTGTGCCACAATCTTTGTGTTATTAAAATCAATTTCGAGTTTTCGTTCCCCGTAGGATCGAGACGTGTAAGTTCGACCGGGATGCCCTGCAAACTCTCATTTCTATTTTTACTTTATACAAATTTAAAAATATTCAATTTGACCTTTTTCTTTAAAGGTACGGATCGGACCGCTGGAAAACCTACAATTGCTTGTTCTGAATAGACATTTATAACCAAGTCCTGGTTTCGTGAGGCGTGGTGCAAGTATCTTATTATTACTTCGGAGCAGCTACCGGCTTCTGCCTCGTCTTCACACCTCGCCTCACCACAAATAGGGCTCTCAGTTACGCTAATTTAACCTGCACAATACTTTTATAATATATTATGTATTTTACATTTGTACAAGGTTATTCTGTGCCAGTACCGAAACATGCATCGGGTTGACTGGTTTTTTCTTAAGCTTACCAGAGGAACATGAATACATTTGTCTCCGACATACCTATCCAAAGAAGGGATAGATATATAAACATCAATATTTCACTTGATATTTTAGTACATATTCAAACTAGCTGTGTGTAAGTCAGTGACTCGAGCTTTTGCATATTCGAACTTGCTTGTGAGCGGAGTAGGATTTTGTAAGTCATTAAAGTGTTCGAACAGCAACAACATCACGTTGCACAATAAGTTAACAAGAGAATCCCCGTCCCGACTGCCGAGGCTCCGTGTGACGCTAATAAGCCCCTCCTTTGCACGGCTACGCTGAATACTTCGCGAGAGCAAACAATGCAGGAATGGTTTTACGCATTTAATATTATCACACGACGTTTTTCTTTCTTTAGAAAGCCATTTCCGTTTCCTTTTTGCAATTAAAAAAGTGCGGAGACAAAAGAATTTCTAATTTCAAGCCAAGCGCAAGATAAACAAATGTTATGCAGGCGGCAGACGGGAAAAAATGAATAAAAACTCACGGATTGTTTTGTCTTGTTACTGAAAAAAAAAAGAAGCGAACGTCAACTGAAGACGGGAGCGTGTGCAGCTCGGCAGCTCGCTACGAAAAAATGGCAGCCGCCACTCGTATCGATCCAAAATTTCGCGCGCTCCACATACGCGTTATAATTGAAAATAATTGTATTGACTTGATAACGTAATTTGTTTATGAACCACCGAAGCGGTAAATCTGGTACGCGATCTAATTACAGGCTGGTCGCACCGCCGCAGTTTATTTGTCCACGCACACTGGCTACACTTGCAGTTTAGCTGAAATACTGCCGGTTGTCTGAGCAGTCTAAACTGAGACTGAACACAATGCCGTGACGTTTCGGTCGAGGTCTACGTCCAATGAACAGGCGCAGAACGTATACAATTGCGATGCAAAACTTAGCGGGAGACAAGTTGATGGTTCCATTATTCCACGGAGCAGATAAACGGGCACAGTGTAACTATAGGCAGAGAGTCTCTTCAGCAACAATGGAAGACGATAGCCGCCCTGCATAAAACGCGCACTAGTAGCTACTCTGTACAAGTGTAGGTACATGCCACTCTACTGCTACTGTTTATAATCATCGACTGAGTGGTGTGGTGACTTAGGCGAGGCAAGAACTTTCCAACACGGCTTACGATTAATATGAAGGTCTATCTTTGATACACAAAAAGAACTTAATTAACCGCCAAAAAATGGGAATGCACATCCACAATGCACGAGTCAGATGGTAGCAAATTACATAACATAATTTGTACGTATATAAAAAGTGCAGTAAAAACGATCAAATTAGTAGAACGTATGACGCTGGGTAGATGAGGTCGGCAGTTTTTTTGCTCTCGCCAATTTTCGCTCGCTCACCTCGTCGGAGGGCGTTCACCTGCTCTCCTAACTTTTTAATCTCTTCACGTCATATAACTGCATCGCTCCTATGTATCTGTCGCGGAATCCAACTAAGATCCTTAGCATGTCGGACGCGATATCAGCCTCAGGTGTCTCATTTAACTGAATGTATCTGGCAAAGTCTAGAAGGCAAGTGTAAGAAGGTGAATTATCAAAACAGCACAACATAATGTTATATACTTTGTGTTATTTTTTATAATTTGCAGCCTTTTTCTATTCTAAGAACGAGTCCTTTGCCTTTTCGATGAGGGATAGGTACGCCATTATTTTCGCCAATATCACCGACCCGTACCTGCCTTCATGGTCGAAAATATTGAGGTATACGTCAAGTGTCTGCCTAATAGGCCCCGTGACGGTCACTACGGGGTGCGGAGGGCATGCAGGGGGGCGGTGCGGGACGGAGGAGAGGTTGTCTACGGCTGTAATTTAGTTGCGGCGTGTCGTTGCGAATTAATGCGGCATGCGAAGTGCCGGACATCGGCGCTGTGAGATACGGCCGGAGTCACCCGCCTCCATTGCGCAACCAACCGCTTTTTATTGACGGCCAATTGCCAACATAAAAGTAATCAATTAAACTCCGAAACCTAAATTGGTGCGCAATAAGGCCGGCAAATATTCGGAATCGCTAAAAAGTTCTCGCCTCGGTCTAACATAGCTCACCAAGACCTATTACTAAGGTCTGCATTTGCAACAGTGTTTACGCCTCCAGAAGTGATAAGAAGTAGATTTGCGTCACATTCAGCTTAAGACAAGAAAGGTGCCGACAAAATGGATGCGCGCTTAAGAGAATAGTCAGCGAGCAGCAACAATAGCCGAGAATGAGGGCTATCAGCAAAAAGTCCGGCGTTTAGCGCTGCCAACCAATTACGCCATCAACTATTCTCGATAGCGAATTGTCTTTGCCGTTTGCCACCCCTCGCATACGACCCACTGTTTTTCCGAACACACATACCTACCTATATACTCATGTATAGCTTCCATTACATTTGCCGGAGTAAATGAGTAAACGTAAATGAGATTTGCAGTTAATGCGGCCATACAGTGGATGACTCGCATTAAATGTAGAGATCCAAGAGGACTATTATTAAAATTAGAAGGTATTCTGGCAATAATCTATCTGGGCAATCTACCCCTTTCGGATAATTTGACAGTTTGGGGTAGCTTTATGTGCTGGCATCTGTACAAAACCATTTTAACATCGTCCGTCGTGGATTTCACACAATACAATTAAATGAACAACCCTAAACTATCAATGTAGGTATGTTAAAAATGCTTCGCGATTTATTTCCCTGTGTGAGATTTACACCATTCAAGTGGTTTAACATCAAACAGTGAATAATGACGTTAAGTCTAGATCTCACTCTTTGTGCAAAGCACTTTGATCTCACGCTATAAAAGATCTTAGATAGTTTTATTTAGATTTTAATAACTCGAACTATAAATTCACTACGAATAAAAGTTAATTAAATTCTCCTCTATCTCTTGACGTTTTATCTATGTAGATTAATCCACAATTCTCTTGCATTACGATGTAATTCAAAATATGTGTTTCTTGGCTAATAGAATATTTTATAGGTTTGGCGCAGTAGTGTCTTTTTATAGAATTGCTTTTTTAATATATCCCGGGTTTTCGGGTTTTGTTATGTATGGATAAACGATAGTAATTTACGTTGATTCCCAGTCGCCCCCGCAGGGATTGCCACCGGAGGCAAATGGGCAAGCCTTACCATGAACGTCATATGATAACAATTTATTAAACTAAGTGTTGAAACAAATTCACAAAAATTGCTCTTACTTATCCCGAATGGTAATATATATTAAGTGTGGTAGTATTCAGGGCGGCCTCGTGTTTGCAAGGTTTTGTACATCTCGTCCGGCGGGAGTAGAAGGTCAAAATTGAGATTAATTCCGAGCTAGATTACATTTATAGGCTGTGCGTGAGACCTAGATCTGAGGGACAGTTATTAAATCTTTCCGAACAAATTAAAATGTATTGAATGTTATTTATTCTTTATTTTTAGTTACTTTGCCATACAGTAGGTACGTGTATTTGAAAATGTAAGTACATTCTCAGGATTTTTCATTGGGTACAATATTTTATTCTGGTAAATTCTCAACATCAATTTCCTAAAAATGTTGTACCTAACCTACAACTGAACCTAAACAGGTAATAATGCCAATAGAGTAGGTATGTTACGTACGATCTACGCTCGGCCGACATCTTAAATTAATGATTATCTATTTATTTACATAATAATTGGAGAATATGGTTCAGGAATTTCAAAAGTTAAAATATTCCTAATTATGTAACAGCAAGATCTTGCCGGGAAAGTAGCAGTTTTAAGCAGATTGACACGCTACGGCAATTGGCACTTGCAGTGTCATAGCCACGTGTCAGTGACATACAAGTTGACCATTTGCTAAGAAGAAAGCTTCCCTCCATTTCACTTTAAAAATATGGGGCATTCTACTAGTGAGTGGTGATCATGCAGATTGGTGGGTATGTGGTGCTGGTACCTCTAGTTCCTCTTCGGAGGAGTGGTGGTCGTACAGGTGGTCGGGCTCCGGCTCCGGCAGCAGGCGCGGCGGCGCCGGCGCGCACGCGCAGGCCTCGCCACCCATACCTGTGGGACGGGCCACGGATTAATATTCCAGATATAATGCACTCGGAGTCAAAAGGTAAATATTTCATACAAGTACAAGACAGTCAATGGTAGGATTAGGTAATAAGGTAGATCAAACATTGGAAAATTGTACCTACACATTAAACTAATAACAGTATATTGCGGTCAAGGGTCCACCAAACAGTAACCACAAACTACAACTATTATAGTAAACGTCAAGGATCCTTCGCCCCTGAAACTGCAAGAAGATTTTTTCAGTTGTTAATTATTGACATCATCATGGTGCGGTTTATAAGTTTCACGGTCTTATTAATTTCGATAAGAGTAGGTACCTGCCTTGATTATAAGGCTGTCGTTAAACCTTCTTTTTCCATGCGCTGACGAGACTTCCCGTGTGTGAAGGAGCAAGCATCGCCTTCGCAGATTTACGACGTAATCGATGACAGCACGCATGTCGTAAAAGAATACCGTTATTTGAGCGCATCGTCGGTTTTGGAAAAGGTGCGTATGGTTATTACAACGACATCAGTTATTTGATTATATTATAATGGTAAAAAACAAGCGTAAAACATAAAACTAAGAAGTTAGATGTTTTAACCATAACAGCAAAATAACATGAGAGTATTGAGAGTATAACAGTTGATTCCAAAAATTAGCCGATTTAAAACACGTCTCGCTATACATGTTGTTTCAAACACCAGTTGGATCATTTTCCTCTACATTTTCTATAATTTCAATTAAACGCTCACTTATTATTTATTTGTCCTGGTCCTACATGTAGGTAATCTAGCTTTCCTTAGTACCTACTTATACGAGTAATACAGGGTGGCAGGGACATCGACGCACAACCGTTTACCATGGATTCAGTACATGATACTGGACCACCCTGCGTTGAAATTTTTCGTCAGCTTTTTCTTAAATTTTACTTTTTTTTCTGCAATTTTTTTTTAATGTAAACTGTATAAATTCATTATTTTTACCTAACCCAATGAGATTTTTAATTAAGAAATAGTAAATTCACTTGTTTCACTTAAAACAGCAATGAAAGTAAAACTCGAAAGGGCTACCTGATCGGCTGTTTTTCTAAAGTTCAAATGCGAGGTCAACACTAACATGCAGATAAGTCGCTATTCGCTTTTAAATGCCAACAAAGAACCGCGGCGTGGCGCAGCGCCGGCGGCGCCGCCGGCCGTCCCTTTGTCGGCAGCGAGCGATATGTCCCACTTGAGGCATTTTGATCATGTACCACATTTATTTTGAATGACCCATTTACTACATTTATTTTAGATTCATTATGGAGGTTTTTTTTACGTGTAGACGCGTATTGATAGTCACGTAATTTTTCGTTTTTTTTTTGTTATCAACATTATTTTTTGATTTTGCACACAATGCACGGATGGCAACAGGAGCTGACGCTGCAGCCAGGATATCCAGCACACCAGTAGGTAGGCTCTTAACAAAATAATAGCAGATATGTCGTGTTTGGATTCGTTTTAGCCATTATTTGACTCTACATACAACGCACTGGAATTACTAAAATTTCATATCTGTAAACTCTTTAAAACAAAATTAATGCGTTTAAAAAATTTAAAATAAAAATTAAATTGAAAATTTAAAAAACCCCCACCGCAAAAAAAGGAAACAATTAAAAAGTTAAAATAATACTTTCTTAACGTTGAGCCTTGAAATTTTACGGAACGTTGAGGTACCGCTAAAATAAGTACCTACCTACATACCTACCGAGTGCTAGGAACATTCCTTACTTAAGTGGTACCCCGACGTGAAGTAAAGTTTCATGGTTCAACGTTAAGAAAGTATTATTTTTAACTTTTTAAATGTTTCCTTTTTTTACGGTGGGGTTTTTTTTTAATTTTTTATTTTAGTTTTGAATGCAATTCAACAATGTTATTTACTATTTCATAAAAAAATACATCCATTATCGCAATTAATTTCGTGAGGAGGTAACTAGGTACAACTTAATGTGTTTGGACACTCTATCATTTTATTGATCTGTGTACGGTGTAGGCACTGTCGGCGCAGAATAAATAATAAAGTGCGGCAAATTGAAAGAAGATTAGTAAACCTACATTTCTTTTGCATTTCTCCGATTTTATCGGATTTTTGTCTGTTCCTAGATTTTGTTGATCGCAAACGGGCGTGTTGTTTGTCGCGAATTTGTGATCATAACGTAGTAGATTTTAAAATCAAAAGTAATTTTCTCTGTGCGTGTGTGTTTGAGAGTGTCGATTGGAAGATTCCGTCCGCATCCATGGCCAGCTCGCTCACCGGACTTCTGGGGTTACGTCAAGTATAAGGTGTTTGTGACCGAGTGCAATACCGCAGCAGAAAAGAGAGATTGCGTTGTGAAATGTGAATGTGTTTACGACGCTGTGTGAGGAGTGTGTCCAGAATCCCACTATTTTACCCCGTGTCCACGCTGAAACTCTGCGCCGCGCTCAGCAGGCTTACTATGAACTATTATTACGATTCAATTGACGACCTAAAATGAACTGCTTTGCAATTTCATACTAAGACGTCATTAAAACGATCCGGTTTAGGTTGACGCCAAATCAAGTCGGCACTTGAATCGCAAGCTGTTTTAGTTCTTTCATTTTTCGTACCATGAGGTGACATTTGAACCTTAAATTGGTTCGCATAGTGTCAAAAATAGCGATCCAAAAAAAGTTTCTAGTTTCGTGGCGTAAACTGAATCGTTTTGTTATAAACTTTGAAAAAATGTGGAAATATACGTACCAAATTCAAGGTATTTCAGTTAAATATGTGTTTCTTACGTAACAATGTAAAATGTACGCCATTATTCGTATTACTAATTACTAAACAAGTTAAACGTTAAAAACTAAAAACTCTTTTGAGTACTACTACCTAATTAGAACTCCTTGGGTTCTATCAAAAAAGTTTGTATATATTTCAAAACGCGTGTGTTGCGTTCTAAACTCGTCATAATCATTTTACTTGTACGACGACACTAAGCAAACCTTTAATTTTTATTTTAAAGAATGATTTAAATTACTATTACATTAATGAGTAGTAAAATTGGGCTTAATGGTATATAATTTGAATCATAAGCGCAATTTTAAAATATATTTGTTGAAATTTTATACCCAAATAAAACCGCTAAAATCATAACTACTAGGTTTCGGAACGCAACGCAATAGGTTGGAGTAAAAGAGACAAACTTATGCAACAATTGTCTAGCGTCATCTCTTTCTCACACCACCGACCGTTCTTTCATTCCTCCATGAGCGAATCAAACGCCACTCAGTTATAGGCACTTCATGGTATGAATATTAGCGAATCAGTTTAGGAACCTAAACTGGTTTGCATCGGAATTGAATGGCTAACTAAGAGTTGATGGTAGGCCTACAGATCTGCGAGCGAGATTAAGGTAGGTAAGTTAATTAATTGAACATTACTGGATCGCTAAGTTCTTATCATGAATCTTTTTTTTGCTATTAATCCTCATCGGTATCGCTATTTTATGAGAATAAGCTTAGGTATTGTTAGTTTTATTTCCATATGGAGTACTTTTTAAGTAACTACCATCAGTTATCAAGACTAATTATTAAACATGATTTTATGTGTTAAGTAACTATCAATGTTGTCGTTCGGCGATATTTCGTAGGTACGTTCACGCTCGTCCGGCAGCGTAGGCGCGCGGCGCGCGGTGCGGCGGGGAGGCGCGCTGCAGACATATGTGTGTGTGTAGGTTAGGTAGCAGACGCGCGCGCGCCTTCCGCAGAGCGTTTTGATCGCGTTGTTTGCAATACATTGCGCACTCAAAAATGTATTTTTTTTAACCAGCCATTTCCAAGATGAATGACCTTCGTAATTTCATCTAAGGCATCAGGTGAAACCTTTTCACGACGTTTGCGCGTCGATGTCCCTGCCACCCTGTATACTAACTTACAAAACATGAATTGCAATGAGTCAAGTTTTCCTCTATGGGACCACGATTAACAATTACCTGACCTATTACCTATAGTAAGTATGCATATTATATACCTACAATCGTAAATAATATAGTCGAGCTTAGCTGTGTTTGCTAGAGGAAATAGACTTCATGAATCATAAATAATACGACCTATTCGCAAAGTGGGTAAATGATATTAAAATAATTTATTAGGTAGGTTAGGTACCTATTGATATTCCCTATATTAATCGTAAATTTAATTTTCCTAATGGTACACAATACCTACCTACATGAGGTAAAAAAAGGTTATGTATTAGTTTAGAAACATACATACACAATGGTCCCATAAGTAGAGAGACTAAAATGTTCTGGAAAATAACTTATGGATAGCATTTTTTTTAGTCTACAACCACACCTTTAAGTAGGTACATTATACAGGCTTTTTTTTATCATGGGTCAATTTTTCCCAGAGTTCTTTCTACCCATGAATATGAACAACTTTCAGTATGGGACCAACTCGAAAATCGCGAAAAATAAATTCGCTGTGGCATACAGATAAGCACTTGCTCATATCGAGTGCAAGTTGCTCATATTCATTGGTAAAACACTCAGTAATGATAATTTTTTCCCCATGATTACAAATACAGTAAACAAAAACAATTATACATTATATTACACAGGCTGTATTTGTAATCATGAGTAAAATTTTCGCCGAATGAACTTTAAAAAAATCAAATAAGTAATGAATAAGGTGTTTTTGTATTGTGCTCACACCATTTTGAACATTCAACATAACACTATTCGTGAGGACTTGTAATTGGCTTTCTGGTAACGTGACTATGGTTTCTTTTTTTTATTTTGTTTGTTTTTATTAGTCATCTATGTATTAAATAAATTAATAAATATAAAATGTAAGCGGCAACAGCCCAATGGTTTAGGTGTTGGACTGGCGATCTAGAGGTCGTGAGTTCGATCCCACCCATTGCACTATTGACGTGAACCCGGAAAAGGGGTTAACAAGACTACTAGTAGTAATATGCAACAAAAAAAAACTACGGAACCCTAAAAAGATATTAAATCCTATACATACGTATCAAAATGTTAGTGACGGTGTTATCAGGGCGGGTTACGTACCGTTAGCTTAGGCAACAGGATATCGGCTTTATAGCTAGTCTTTGTGACAAGTCGCTGCCTGTCCATAGTGTCTACTGCAGGGTTTCGCCTACGAGCCTACGACGAATATTTCTGGACTATGACGCATGGCTTGCACAACCGCGATCATGTTGACAGTTGACATTAATAATAATAATCGTTTATTTATAAATAATAATAATAATCGTTTATTTATGTAAAGAAAATCACCTAACTAATGTGCTTTTCACCAATTTGAATTTGCCGCGTCACCGCTTATTGGTCGACAAGAATATTGGCTATCGACAAAGATGCCACAACTGACAGTAGTGACATTTAATTTTTATAACTACTTATTGAGAGGAGAATTTTTCCGTATTTGTTAAAATAGTATAAAGAGACCTGAATTAAATGTTGTTTCTTTTGTCTTTACAGGTGAGCTAATATTTGTTCATTGATAATGTAGGTACGTAATGATTTAAATGTTAAACTTATAAATCCACTTTTGTCTTTACAGAGAAACGCAGTTTTGTCTTTATTTTCTATTCAAAGACCCTAACATCATTATATTTATATAAAGAGACAGAAATACAATAAAAATATCTTTAACAATTTGGATTAGAACACAGTTGCATATTTGCCTGAACTAGGTTGAACCTGTGTTTCAGGCTAGACCGTTCATAAATACCTTAATTAGAAATTATAAATAAATTAACAGTGAAACGTACTTAAAAAGATGTTTGGTAGTAAACAAAAAACATTATGTGTGAGAATTATTAGCTGACAAAAAGTAAATCTTCTGTCTGTGCGTACGAAATATTTCTTAGAAAATTAATTACAGCTATTTTACAATTAAAATAGTTAAAAACTTATAGATACTTAGTTTTCTATTTAATCGATTGTACAAAAATGGGCCAAGAAATGCAAAGATTTTTTCTGCAAAGACATATTTGAAGGTTTCATTAGAAATGCACACTATATATTTTCGTCTCTTGTTAGTACTGTCAGCATTGTACAAAAGCATGGTATGTTGTTTTAACACTAACTGCAAGATGAAAAGCTGACGAACAGTCAGTAGGTACATTACAGGATTTATATAACTCTTCTGTAGGAAAGAAAAAGGGATGGAAGTTTGCTACTTTTAAAATTGCTCTCTGAGCTCTTTCAAGACGGAGCAAGAGAGTTTTCAATTCATTAATCTAACCATGAGCTCAATTTTTGTTACTGATATCATCCATTTTGGTCTTCTCAGGTATTTGAGTGTGTACAAAGAGATTTAAGAGTATATGTACTATAGAGAGGACGTGTGAAGAAATGTGATAGAAAACCTGTAATTTCGAGCATCCAGTAGGACGCAAATATCGGATGATAATTTTGTTCGTGATATCGGGAGTCTATAATAGTAAGTATTGAATGTATATCACCAACTTAAATAAGGACCAACATAAACCTTTAATAAACTAGAACCTACCTATTTAAAAAATGATGTCGCTAAATAAGTAAAAGCTGCCTTTCATCTGTCGCGAATTCTCAAAATAAGCATTTAAACAAGTCCTTGAATTGAAACTTTGTAAGTACATAAGTACGCACATAACATCAAACGGGGATAATTTATTAACAGCTTGGTATTGTCGATAGCTGCCGCTCCTCCTTCGTTATGTTAAACGTAATCCGACTGATTACGTTCGAAGGAGGAGCGGCAGCTGGTGGATGCACGAGACACAGGAATGAGGCGAACAGCCTCGTCGGTGGGATGGAGCTAAGGGGGAGGTGGGGAAGGCTTGAGGAAGAGGATGTTCTTGAACTTGCGGCGAGCAGGCCCCGTAGCGTCTGTGCAACTACACGGCTCGGATGTAACTTGGCGACTTACCAAACACTTGTAACTTTATGATCCCAAAATAAAAAAATACTTTCTCAACATTTTCCACAAAATGTTTCCTTGAAATACCTACCTACTGTGCGAATATAGATTTGTAGTTTTACCACTCCAAGATGGCGATTGTTATACAATTTCAGTTAGGTTTAACGCGAATATTTACGCTAATTAGTCAGAAGGAGATAAAAAGGAAGATATTTTTTATCATACTAAGAGGCCTTGCAGTTGCTTTGGTCCATCCAATCCTATTAATTAAATTCAAAGAAAAATTACAAAACACGATAAATGCGACTCGTCACAAACAAGACGCGATAAAGTTAAGTAAGTAACACAACGCATGAGATTATGTCTATTCGCGTCCCGCATCCGGAGATCGCAGATATACCGAGTAGGTATTCTCGTGTTGAAATATTGAACTGCCCAGATTTGCAGATATCGAGCAGTTCACAGTGCAGACGCATACTCGTTGAGAAATGTATCCGAGAGAATTGTAAACATTTCTATATGTTTCCGACATAAACTAGCTACCAACTATCGTGATTTGATAGCTTTTCTACTTACCTTTATTATATGCGGCAAAACAGAAAGGTACCATTTTTATTATTATTTTAGTTTATTACGTCAATTATTTTATTTTATTTCATTGCGTAGAATATTATTTATCACACCGATACGATACCACCGAGACTGCACAAGCTCGATTATGAGGTAACAAATAAAAAGCTGAATTTAGAACCTCCTCCTACTACTACTTTTAAGTAAGTTGAAAAACAGATGCAGGGTGGAAAGATGGAAAGGCCTTGAAGGGAAGTAACTTAACTCAAAACACGCCATAATATGCGTAAACTACAAAAGAATTCCGGTCACTCGTGTGGTCGGCCGACAGTTAGGTAGGTACCTAATGTCCAAAGAAAGGAAGCGAAGGTTTCTTTTTAGTATTTGATATCAATTTCCTAAGATGACTCAACTTCTACTCAAGGATTAGATAGCTGTAGAATGGAAATACTCGATTCCGTTACCCCTATTAAATTGAAAACAAGAACTTCTGTATGCACGCGAAACGACAGAACCCTAGCTCACGTCCTTGATTGGCCGTCCACACCCTATCGTTAGGCTATTGTCGTTCCAAGGTCTTACTTTTTGCTTGCATTGTAGTCCGACCCTCCAGACTAAGTCGTGTTGTATTGTTTTGCCAGAGGATTCTTGCCCTAAAGTTCGTGAAGCCGGAAGAAACAAGGGAAGCGGATGAGGATCCAGATAAGGATGGGTGTTTGATCCTCTCAGTTAACCTCCACCTAAGATAAATGTGTTTGTTAAGGCCACATTCATCACTAGAGTTGATTAGGGTTCGATGGAGGCATGACTTTCCGGATTCCGATAGAGGGTCGCATCTTAACCTCACGGTATTATAGTTAGAGGAACTAATCAATGCGGAAACTTGTTTGAACATACATACCGTTCCGAACAGAATTAATTTGTTATTTGGTGTTTCATTGGGCTTGTGATCGTATCGTTATCACAGACAGCAAAGATCTGAAATTATTCTTTTTACGTTTCTGGGCAGTGAATATTAATTAAAGGCAGAAACAGGCCAAGTTCGTGTCGGACCACGCACAGCGAAAGGTTTCATATTCCGTATGAGTAGACAATATTGATTTTATCAACAATTACTAAAAACTAATGATTACGCGGCGCGCTTGTTACCGCAAAATATCCATATCTGATTAACTATTGATTCAAATAAGAAGTCACTTAGTAACATCAATACCTTACGGGATCCAATGATGCATTAATAACGTTATTTATCATAATTAAGCGTTAGTTCCATAGTAAAAGGGCTGTGTGACATTCGATTACACAGCCAAACTTCATGCTTCAATTTTCTCGTAACTTCTAAACTCTTACAATGCGTAGAAAATGTGTAGATTAAATCAAAACAAGAACAAACAACAATAAGCCATAATATTATGCCGATTTTTTGTAAATGCCGTTCCAACAAAGAGTAAGAGGCAACAATAGTAACGTAGGCAGTTAGCCTTATTAACAACAGGTTTGACTTGTTCAAAAACGTTTCGGTTTGAATCAAGTGGCGCGCGTGGCGCTCATGTGATACGCTAGTTCACCTTCAATACACAATTTAGGGTCTTTCTATTCAGAATCACATATTGAAATTCCGAAATAGGCCACATCAGCCATATTATAAACCAGTATATTGAACGCAGCTGGGGATATACCGGAACTTGGGAGAGTTTTAACTCTTTGATTGGAATGAATAAATAAGATCGAAATCTAAAATACTCAAGTAGAAATACAACTTCATTTTCAATGCAATCCTAAATACCAAACGGTTCAAACAAAAACAACGTGAATAAACAACATTTAGCTAAAATCTCTCGAATCGTAAACCAACGCACGTCCACGTACAAGATTATGGCTCCAAAATTAAACGCCAAATAGAATAGGAACCGGTTGCGCGACTATCTAAAAGTCAGCAAACAAACACTCCTAGAACCGGTGACAGTAGGTAATTGAGACATTCAAATAACAGAGTGTATAATATCCAATTAGTTTCCACCATGTTCAGGGAGTTGTGCAAAAACGTCGAGTGTTCAGCTGCCTCGTAATCCGTGCAGGCTTTGAGAGCTCATTATAATGATAGGTTATCAGTCAGCCATAAGTCATATTATAGGTAGGTATGTGTAGCCCTAGCACGAATTCTTGACATCTGTTACGCAAATTCGAGCGATTTTATTAAATTTAAAAGCCACATGCAGCATTTGGGTTTAATTTAATGATCAATAAGTATTTGAAACAACTGTTTTCAATGTTAAAATCGAACGTTTCGAGCTTTATATTGGCGTCAATCATTCGTGGTAGAGGTAGTGCTGTTGGTGTGTCGCACATAAAGTGTGCAAGTTTTTTAAGCATGTGTCTTTTTTATTATTGTGTTAGTACTTCTGTAGTATCTCTTCCAAACACCTACTTGTCTTGCGATCAGCAAGCAGCACTGCTTTCGAAAACAGGGGCTAATTATTTAGGAAAGGGCACGTCTGTTTTAACCCTTATAAAACAACGGGCACAAAGACGCGGATCATTAAAACTCAGAAAGTAGCGAATGGGAACATGCAGCCAGCGACCAAGTTTAAAAATAACGATAAAAATCGTTACAAAGGGATTATTTTCATCGGCGGGGTAGAACAAATTAAAATAGACGGCGGAATAAGTTTCTAATTTTGCTGGCGACCGCCTGGGGGATATACATAAACACGTTCAGGGTTGTTTTTTGTCTCGGCTAGTTTCTAAAAACTAGCTAGTTTCTAACAAAGCCAGGATTAGAACAATTTTGTTTTTTAAGATGCTAAAATGATTTCAGTGGATTGTACATTCCTAACAATTAACCTATTAGATGTAAATAAGTACATGCAAATATTCTAATGCAAAAAGAAATTGAATCACAAATTGCGAGTGGGACCGGTACGAGGCAAACTGAAAGCCACGTAGCGATGTCAACGTCCCTGCTCCTAGGAGCATACAAAGTGGAGATAAGGTCCGCTTCGACAGAGGGCAACAACATACGTGTGCCACAATACTGTTCCGCCTGTGAATAATTGAAAAGGCTCAGGCCTGCCCCGACGCACCGATCTCGCTCTCCACTTATCTTACATCTCCAAATGTCAATTCTATCCATCAAACAAGAATATGGTCCAGAGTCGACGTCGTACGGTTCAAAGTTGGAGGTGAAGTAATGAGAGACAAGCAAAGTTATCGCGGTCGGCCAGATCAAGATTCAATGCGCCGTTGACGCTGGCAAGTCACGAAACGTCAAACTGTTGTTGTGTGTCCATACGTCGGAGTGGCCCGAGACTTTGTTTATTAACTTCTGCGCGGCCTGTTTGTGCGCAAATCTGGCATTCTACTCACACGCATCAACCAGTATCTTATTAGACCTGGTGCTCAAGCTGATTGGTTTATAGCCACGCCGTTGAACAATTTTTCCACTTTTTGTACACTATTGTTACTGGGAAATGTACGTACGCAATATTTTGATTCGTTAACTAAATATGAGGGCGCTAAGGATAACAATTGATTGGAAATTTACGAACTGTTTAATATCTTCTTCATCACAAAATGGATGAAGTGTAATTCAAGACGCCTTAAATCAGAGGATAGGTTTCGGACTAAAAAAAATTCTCTTGAACGTTTTCAATGGATCATTCACTGCAAATGCCGCAAATTCGTTCGAAAACAGATTAATAATAAAACTAACAGATCAATCGGAGGAGTAGGTACAACAATAGGTTTGTTATGAGAGTAACAATGAAAATAAAGCAGTGAGCTTGAACCTAACTGAATAATGGTCAATGTCAAAGTACAATAGTTATTTCGGCCTTGTCAGCGATCACGTGTATTTTCGTTAAATATCTGCAGCCTTCAACTCTTTGATCTTTACATAATGAAAGTGGCATTTTGACAATACTTTTTTACCGGCGTGTGAGTGTCGTGTGCTCTCCGACAAAATATAAAGTTTGTCTGTTGAGTGATGCAACAAAATTCTATTAGGTAGGTGTATTTAATGTCGACTCGTAGCTATAAAAGTGAAAGAAAACAGTCATTGAATGGTCACCATTTGGGATGCAAATGCGTCTCTGCGTGACACGGCGGCATGCGCGTGGGCAGTCTCGCGCACATAATAGCTAGTATGGCTACACTGGTAGGTACTCGGTAGTGCAGTACCGAGCGACGCTAATAAACATCGCGTTGTATTGTTTGGCTGCCCAGTTTGGAACTAACCGACGATGTGCCTTGAATTTAGTCGGGAAGTACCTATATTTGTACGTTCTGTGTGTGATGGTGCTCTGACACGCCTGCCACACAATATCTTCTGTGTTCAAGTGGCTCTTAATCTCATAATGTTGGTAGGTAGCTGGCTTGACGAAAGCTTAGTATTTAGTAACCAGATGGACTCATCTACCTGATCGAATCTGTTGTTCGGATCACTACTCCCACGCAGAGCGGAAGTTGTCCTTTCTTTCTTTCTTTATTTCCTTAAATTGCCTCAAAAACTCCACCTTTACTCAAAATGACATGCCATTCGTCATTTACAAAAAACACACAAAATCACAATCCAAAATTCTTGCGATGTGAAAGAGTTATAGGACTATTAACATTACATAGGTTACAAAACAGCACAATTGTTCGCATAGCCAACCGGTCAAGTTCAAGGTGCACAACTATAAAAACAATATAGGTACGTCGGCCATTAGCAAACAAAATGGCGACGATTAATCATCGACGATTACTGATGTATTAGAAATGTAAATTTTAAGGTCAGAAAGATTAAATGTGTGTTATATATTTATTTAATGTTTATAATAGGAATTTTAAGGTGACCTATGTTTGTAAATACAACCTGAGAATGTGACTGGACGTATCGAAAAATTTCGATCAAACGCTGGCAACTATCCTTAGGATAAGGTTTGGTCGTTTAACCTTTGGTCGTAGGTATACGCATATATGTAAGTGCGTATGTGAAAGTATAGAGAGGAGAGCGATCTATGATCTATTTGAAGACAGAGACCTCACGTAGATTGCTATTCTAGTATTTCAGAGTATCAATGCATTTCAAATCGCGTGGCATATAAATAGTGTTTCAGCCATGCCTTCCTCTGCTGTGCTGGTATATCAACGAAACATTCAGTTGAACGTCGTTACCTCTGTCTCCAATCATTGTCGACAATACACTGACACCGCAAGATTTGCATATAAAAATCAATTGAATCGTGTTTTTAATACTGATTTAAACATTGAGAATGCGGTTTCCGTCGTTATCATTAGTTTAGATTTTAAAAAAGTATCAATAGTTCGTGATTGTGTTTTCAATATCTACTAATAAAATTATGAACTGCTACTAGTTAGGTCTTGTAATATCTTATTTTAAACATTTTCAGTTACAGAGTAAGTAGTTTGTTTTGCATTCTATTTTTTTCCATCACTTGCCACATGCTTGCTGTCCTTTTCAATAGTTTTCCTTCAAATAGAAATGATTTTAATGTTCTTTCTTTTGATAGCTATCCGTCACTATTTTAGAAAGTTTCTATTCCACCTGCCGTCAGTTCTATGAATGTTGAAATTGCGCCAATATGAGCCATTTTGTAGTTGGCATAATGAGCGCGACGTGTCATTATTGTGGCTATAGCATCCACCAGTATGGTAATGTGGTGGGACCACAGTGCGTACGTGAGCCGCATGCGCCGCCGACCACGTCTTTGTGCTATTCGTGCTAAACATCACACGAGAATGTAATCTATTTAATAATGTTACAGCAACCATTTTAAATTAGATACATTGACGATGACGAGCTCATAACTATTACGTACTGAGAAGTACGTACCTACCAATATCTTTTATCTTAGCAAAGGTTAACCGACAGCCACTAAGTGCAGTTTGTAGTGGTAATCAAAATTGCAATCTTGATTTACCTTTATTTCGCAATGTGTTTGTTGAGTTCAAATCGAGCAAAATGTCCATAGTTCAAAGTTACTAAATTATTAGTAAAGGTTATTGTTGTTCTGGAAAATAGTATGGCATTAGCTTGGAATTAAACACTACAACTTCATTTACGCACAAACATTGCGTTCAACACCTTTGTATTATTTAAGTATAGGTCAATGCAAAAATTTGAATTTCTGTGTAGAAGGGTTTCCAAGCATAAAACAAATGCCTTCTAACTTAATTTAAAAACCACTACGCATCCCTAGCCTGTAATGTTAAAACAATAGGAAGCCGATGACGTACCTATACTGTGTTCGCTAATATCGATAGCAAAAGAGATTGCGGGTGATGCAAAAATTGGGATAAAAGCAAGCGAAGCGAGCTCAAAAATGCTTGCCCACCGTTAATTGGTTGGGTTTTGTCTTGCCTTGTCGTATTTGTAATCGGAATTTTAAAACGTATTTTTTTAAATATAAAGTTATTTGAAAGTACCTTCCTACTTTAAAAGTAAGAATTGTTAATCATTAAAGTTAGCCAACCACCGCGGTGTATGTATAAACACACGAACATAAATCGTGAAGATTGGCCGCGGATGACGTGTGCTGATGATGTGCCACATGGGTGCAGCGGTCGGTGGTGTAGGTGTGAGGCTACCACAGAACATGTAGACAGTAAGCAGAGCAAGACGGGAAGCCTACTTATTATAGACTCAATAGATAGGTACTAGTAGGTAATATCTTTAACATTAATTTTTAGGTGTGTGTGATAAATACAGCGATATGAAATAAAAATTAAATAGGTTGGGGAAAACGTGTCTTTGCATTTTTTAAGGAAATTCAAAACTTTTTTTTTAATAGAGTTTTTTTACATTTAACTAAAGTATGTAGGTACCATTTTGTTCGATAACTTTTTGCCATCTTGTAGGTACATGATCCTATGGCAATAGAAATTTTAGGACTTCTGATCAAAATACCGCGACAAGTGGTTTTGGCAGTCCTCTTGTGATGTTAACCTGACACTGCCTAAAGAATTCTGAAGAGACCGAAACAGGTGGAAATGAAGGTGCAAGATCAGGACTATACGGCGGATGCATTAACACCTCCCAGCCAAACTCTTAATTTTTGCTGAGTGGCTAAAGACGGGTGAGGTCTAGCATTATCATGATGAAAAACCACACCCCTTCTGTTGATTAATTCCGGCCGCTTTCTCTCAACTTATTGCTTTGATCTCATTAGTTGTTCGCAGTAGAGTTCAGAATCGATAGTCCTGCCTGGTGGTAACAGCTCATTAGGAATAATGCTCTTCCAATCCCACCACACACACAGCATCACCTTGTTGCGAGTTAACCTGGGTTTCGCCACAGCCTGTGAAGCCTGACCGGCCTTTGACCACGACCCTTTTCGCACGTTCTTGCCGTACGTGATCCACTTTTCATCACCAGTTATCAGCTTCTTCAAAAATGGTTTGGTTTCATTACGTCGTAGAAAAAAATCACAAATGAGTACACGGTTCATTAGGTTTCTTTCAGTGAGCTCGTGAGGTACCCAAATATCGAGCTTTTTTGTTTACCCGGTTTTTTCCAAATGCGCCAAAACTGTTTAGTGGTCAATTCCCAGTTCTTCAACCATCAATCTTGCTCCACTTTTTCAAAAATGGCATCCATTTTATCCGTAATAGGGCGACCAGAGCGACGTGCATCTTTGACATCAAAATTTCCGGATTGAAAACGCTTTAACAAAATTTGTGCTACTCTCACAGACACTGCACTAGGTCCATAAACATCGCAAATTTTTTTCGCGGCTTGCGTTGCATTTTTACCTTTTTTGTACTCGTAGTAAAATTTAAAAATGTATCGAATTTCTTCATTAGATTCACTCATCTTGACAGTACGAAAAACAAATGAAAATCACACGTTTATCTAATTTGAATTTGGAATTATGTTCTTTACAATATAAACTTTCAATGATACCAAAACCAGCCAGATACAAATAGTATAGCCAAAGAGATTTTATTACAAGTTCATACATACTATAATGCGAAAAGACTTTTTTCCCAATCTTAGTACTTAATTAAATAGATTCCAAATACTTTTACACGTTAATATTATAAAAAATAAATGCGCTGTCATTATCAAAGTGACCTGAGAAGAAATCCCGAAAGAAACTCAAGGGTCAAGGTCACAAGTCCAGAAATTATTTATTATTATTTATTTATTTATAAATAATAATAGCTCCTCGTACGCATTCCAAAGGTCCGGAACCCAAGGGTTCCGAAAAATAACAAGGAATATAAATAATAATAACCCCGCGGGGCAGTTTGTGGCGAGCTGTTGGTCAGTAGCGACCCCACGGACCCGATCTCCCGGGAGAAGTCTTGTTCCTCATCTCTGGCTTGCCTTTATTGGCCGGCCAGAGTGAGCACTGACGAGGAACGGAGCTCCCACCTCTTTCTTGCCTTAGTTGGCCGGCTAGAGTGGAGATTTGCAAGAGCAAACATGCTCGAAGGAAGGAAGCATTCCAGTAAGGTGCTGGTAGGGATCTTGACCGTACTTCCAGGATTGTCCTGATAGCCGTGGAATGCCTCTCCACTCCTCAAGCACCTCAGGTTATGTTGCCCTCTTGTCGCTACGTCACTATGTGCTAGCGGCCGTTTCAGAGGGCCCATTACTGAGTGTGCAAGTCACCCCCTGCCATTTTATTCGTGTATTTATAAAGCAATGATGAGGCAGGGGCCATAGTCCTTCCATAGTACTAGGTAACCAGTTCACCTTATCCATCCCTAATTTATAACCCAATACATTTGTTGCTTTAGTCTGCAATAGTCCTGCACTAGTCGTAGGTTTTCCTTGGATGCATTTGCATAATGCATACAGGGAAAATCTGCGATTGGTACCTCACTTCATTAAAAACGACAAGGGCCTCTGCGAGTTGGCTTCGGCCCCTCGTAGGCCTTCCAAAGGTCCGGACACTAAGGGTTCCGACTTTCCGAGAAATAATCAATTAATTAATAAAAAAATATAATAGTACCTTAATTTAGACTATATTACAATATTTTGAGAATCTAACATTGCAAGTCTACAAAACCCTTCTGAAGGAAGAAGTATTGCAGCCTTGATGGCTCATTGCTTTCTATTTGTCCGATATGGACCGATTTTCAAAATTATTTTTTTATTTCATTATTATAGTATAGGTAGGTACCCTACTAGCAGATTGGTCCCCTTTGTATCAAAACTGAGATCCGAGGATGGGATCCTCGAGGAAATGATGGAACGCCTCAAATAATATAGGTACACACGTAACGATTTTTACATTTTTAGTAACAAATCAAGCATTTTCATTCGAAAAGTCTCATGTGGTGAAGAAAAACTGATGAAGAAGGCAGTCAACGGAACTCTTTAACGCATAACAGCCAATTACTCGTGATTGCTACAGTCACATGTCTGTGCATGGTTTACATAATTTTTAAATTATATATTTTTTAAATTACGCCTGTCTATTTTAGAAGGAGTCCGGCAGAGATGTATGGATTTATGTTTGAAAAGAACTTCTCAACTAGCAATCTAATTAGATTCAATTAAATTGAAGCAATAATAGCAATTAGCAATTATATATATTATTATTTATTATATTAGCAATTTAATTGATTGATCTAACTGATTTCAATGACTCTTTCAACTTTTGAATGATCATTACAAACGACATACGAAGAAACTAAAAATTGCATTAATTCATGAAACAAAACCACCAAAGCCACAGAATTCCGAAACTAGAGTTATTTTACACCTGTTAGTGTTTTTTTTTAGAAGTCGGTTGTTTTTTTTTTTGTATAAAGTTTTGTTTTCGTTCGTGAGGCCAAGTCACGCAAAACATGTCCCTCTTTCCTTTCCATCATGAACTATAATAACCGATTTACACACAAATTCCCTTCGTTCAACTCGTCATCAAGATAGATGACATGGTAAACGTTGAACTCAGAGAATCCATGTCATGTATTGGCTTTGTTGTGATCTCAGTACGGAAATAACTAGTGTGCCTTCTCCATGACTTGCCTTGTGACGGCGCGGATGGCGCTCTAAGTCCAGCGCTGGACTACCGCCAACGACAGCGCACGGAGTGGCGCGATAACATCTCATTTGTCCTTTTTATTATGCCGTATTAGTAAATGTCATTATTATTGATGCATAATGGTCATCCCTTTTTCGTTGGCCATCTATACAACGTGTTTAGAATACGTACAATAAATTTTCTCTATAGGTAGTCGTCAAACTCGAAACATTTATTGGAAATAAATCAATCATTTACTGGCACTTTTGAATTGTCAAAGACTCGGCCAGTTAGACATATGATAGTTAATATTCCTATAGAAAAGAATAAACGAGATAAGTACTCCATGGACATCCTTTTACATCAAAATATGAAAATATAGCTCATTTATGTTGAAATTATAGATTTTTACGGGTTGTGTGTGTTAAAACGATGTAGAAAGGCTTGCACATTAAAAGGTTCAGAGAATAGTTTTCAAGGAAACTGAACGATCGAATACGGTACTGTTCCATTACAGTCGATAATTCTGTCAACTACCTATATCAACCGCTTTTATCTTTGAAATATCCTCAGTGAACAGATCCATGATCTGATGATAGATTCGGTTTCGTGAATATCACATAAACAGTATTCATTCAAAACCAACAAACCTTAACACATGAAGATAATTTTGTTTTTGTTTTGTTGTAAAATGGTCTACATGCATGCAAATAGTGGATTAGATGTTCATATGTTATCTACGTTATCTACCCATCTACAAATCTACCCGACTATCCTTCATCCCAGAGACGATGGGATGAGCCGCTCTGCAGACAAGTTCAGAAAAAAATTATTGGCACTTCAACGACAACTGCAGAGCGTGCGCGCCTGCTGGCTGTGGGTGAGTGGGAAGAAGAAGAAGTTCCGGCTGTGTTAGAACCCAATGGCTTGGCACGCGACGATGGTAAGAGACCGGACGGTATGTCGTTGTTTCCATGGAAGATGGGTAGGCCTTTAGTGTGGGACGCTACTTGTGTCGATACTCTTGCGCCATCCCATTTTCCTAGTTCTTCGTGCTGTGCTGGCGCTGCTGCTGCGGCTGCGGAGAACCTCAAGCGGCAGAAATATAAGAACCTCGTTGGTAATTATATATTCGAGCCGTTTGGGGTTGAAACTCTCGGGTCGTGGGGTCCGAGTGCTCATAGCTTGTACAAAGATCTTTCAAGACACTTAATTGACACTTCGCGTGACCCAAGGGCTGGTTTTTACCTTGGTCAAAGGATAAGCATTGCCATACAACGTGGCAATGCTGCCAGTCTTTTGGGTACACGTCCAGTGAACAGCGATGCGGATGAGTTTTTTGACTCCATATTTTAGATTTAGTTTTTAGTTTTTATTTTCATTTCTAGTGCATAACGTTATTTTTTCATGGGAGTACCTAATGTTTGATTTTTAAATCGAATGTATAAATCATGATATCTACAAACATCCGACACTAATGGTTCGAGCAAGAAAATGTTCAAACAAGTACCTAACATCTGTAAAAGGCAACTTGTTCAAGTTTTGGCCGCTACAGCTTAATTATAAACCTGTTGGTGTGTGCCCAACTAATATGTAGGTACATGGATCACGTCGGTCGCACCGCGCTGCTTGCTCACCCACTTGACGGCAGAGCGTGAACGTGGCCGAGCTAGCCAACTACCAAACGAGTTCCAAGTTAAGCTATACACCGAGGTGCTCGCAAGCCGTTTCGATAACATCCGCTAATTATTCGAGAGAAACCAAGTAATGGAGTGTGCGTTTCTGCTTTCGTTGGAGCCGCGCTAGGTTGGTGTAGGGGCGAGTAGTGTAAATATACTAGTGGGCATCCTCTCGGTTATGGTTACGATCGCCTTTGTGGCAACATAATAAGTGTGTGCGTCGGTAGACTGGTGGGCGCATGTATAATTACGGTATAAAGTTGAACGCTCACCTTGGCCGCGGCCCGAGCAAGGCCAAGGTCGTTAAAGCGTGCCGCTCCCCCCTCGGCACTCCCCCTCCCCGCTCCCGCCCCCCGAACCTCACACCGCTCCTCCGGCGGTTGCACGCGCACGCGATTTTTTTTGCGGAGTGATGTAATCTGCAATTCGGCGCGAGCGCAACATGGCCGACCGTCACGCTCAGATAAACATTTCTTACAGCGAACTTTTTAAAACATCCAATTTTGTTATTTATACACAAACCATATTTCAGTTGGTGCAAGATGTTGGTGTGTGTTGGTGTGTGATGTGTTGTAGGCAATGTTACACATAACGCAGTTTCGACAAAGCCGAAAAACTATAAGAAAGTTGGCGCGTAGCCGCTCCGCGGGTTGCACCTGAGTTAGTGGCGAGCGGATACCAAATGTGTATCTGCTTAATGAAACCCGTGACGTGCGAACTGGCTCGCACAACAGCTTGCAACAACACAGACACCAAATAAATCTACAATACACTAGCCTTGCTCTTACTGTTTGTTTTGAGATATATTTTCTAATTTAAATAATCTCCAACTCAAACCAAGTAGGTATGCAGTTAACAAAATAAACTTCGAAATTCAATGATTCCTCAGTTGAAAAACCTGAATGGGAAAAATCAGTCGGTTTGAATCGGAGCCATTTTTACTTTTAGCACAACAAACAACTATCAAGTAGAGGAGATAGAATCGCCAGTATTGTAACAATTAGTTTTGCGGATGATCTGCATGTTATTGATCGCACCTTGTTCCTATATAAGAACAAGGTGCGATCAATATTTTCGCGTGATGGGTGCCCTTTTTCGCAGAGCATCTACCCCAAACGTAATTTAAATGCATTAGACTACTATCCCATACAAATAAACGTAATATTCTATACCTCTCATATATTTGTCGATATAAAACCAAAGTAGTAAGTACTAAGAGATATAAAGTGATTTCAGAAAGTGTGGCATCTAGCACGGTATACCCTACATGAATTGACTTCGAAACTTACCATCTCGCAAGACATAACAACCACACAAACACTTTAAAATCTCGCAAACATTTTCTGTTGCCGAATTTGGACGAAGTTAGGAATTATAATTTATTATTATAATTTATTGTTATGGGCAGGTGCAAGTTCCACTCACTAAAGCGATCGAAAGTGCTACGCAACGTTATTACTGGCTACCAGCAATAGGTTGACAGTTGATGTCACTTTGACGTTAACGAGGACCTATTATTTGACAACTCGCTCTGTCCGATACTAACCCCTAAAGATCTACATTGAGCTCAACTGTATCAATTGAAGATTTTAGTGCTACAGTTTATTTTATTATTTGTACACACTTGCTTTTCAATTCGCTTTAGACATTGGTAGAATAGTCGACATCGGCTTTGTATACCATATTTTTTTTTAAATAGAATAAACATGTAGTCATGATATAGATAAAACACGAAAAGTAATAACACGACAGCGTGAGGGCGTTTTTTATTTTATTTTATTTTATTTTTTTATATATAATGTATAATGGGTCTACTCTTGACCTCAATCTTGTCCTGCAGTCAGAGATGAGGTCAACGATGGAACGAGCTTACCCAAAAGAAGCCTATTAACTCGCGACTTAAGCAGATGCAGATGCAAATGGCAATGTATAGCATCATCTACATAATTTTTTTTTTTTGAAAATACGTCTCTAATATCTCCAGTTCCGTGTAGAAGTTTTCTTAATCTAGTGAAATATGAAAACTTAGTTGTTTGTCCTACTTAGTTAACACACACATTAATAGCAAGTTCAAGCGATTAGGTGGCTGGTCGTGTGCAGTGGGGTTTGTGCGAAATCGCGCTACGCAGACCGCAAGACGCAGCGCGACCGCAAGTCGCTCAGTGTGCGTTACACACGCGATTACACCCGGACGCCTCTACCCGCGAGCACAGTTCAGAAGCAGAAACGTGGGAATGTTGGAGTGGAAACTGGTTAGGGTTACAGAAAGTATGTTTGGCAGTATGAGAGCAGGAAAATACTGAAGCCATCGTAACATTCATTGTCCAAGCACTAAAAATGACGGAATAGGAATTTATCTAAGAGCGAACGTATCCATAATAGATGTAGTTACAGAAACCTTCGAAACAGATAGTGTAACGGATTTCATTGGCTAGACAGACGTGGCAGCTGATGACATTCTGATGTCATTCTATATTTGGTAGCAATGCATCAGGTGCAGGACCAGATATTAATTATGATGTTTACAAGAATTTAATGTCATTGAGACTTGAAATTTAGTTAAACAGCTAAATTGTTTATTTAAATTTTTAACAGAAGTAAAAACATTTTATATTATCAATATGCTTTTATTATAATTAAGTAGGATGCTGATTGCAAATGAACATCTCAAAATAAAACAACCGTATTTTCTCTTTTTTATTGTTGTTACTTAATATCAAAAATATCTTTTTGAGTAGTAAACGTTCTTAATATAACCGTATAGTTGGCGTCATCAGTCAGTTCAGTTTCAGGTATGGTGCCATAGTAAAAGTTGTCCCTGCACCGTAATGTATAATTTATAACAAAAGGTTATTTCAAAACGGCTTGTAAAAAAGAACTTAAGGCCGAAAAAAAGTAAAAATAATGGTTGTCAGTTGTACCTATTCAGCTAGTACCCTTAAACTTGGCTGTCACCAAAAAATATTCATAGTAAAAGATCAACACTTTCTTGTGTGTTCCTGTCTGGCAGCAAGGCAAGTAGGCAGCCCTAGTTATTTCCGTATGAATGGCGGCCGGGCGCGGCGTCTTCCTGCGCGCCCTGCCAAACTACAGGATCGCATTAGGAGACCCAACGCTACTATATTCAGACTCAGCCAATCAACTCGCCACTACATTGCACTGACTGATCACATTTCCGGGGATGAACTTTCGTTGTAGCCCATCGTTCTACGAAACACAAATGTGATGCGACAACAGGTAGGGTGTGAAGAAGCGAATAAAAAACTTCGTTGCAGCTCTGAGAGAGACTTTACGGACTACGTGGAACATGGCACTGCAATGTTCGATATGATCGCATTAAGTCACGTCGTCGCATCCGCATGTGACCCAGGACGACGAGTTAGCACGGCTTCGGCTCCCTCACTAAGCTGGGCTGAGCGCGTCTGAAATATTGAATGTGACAACAGCACAGCTATTCACAACCATTCGATAATCTGCCGAATCCACTTGCAAGATTCGTTAAGGACGCGTTTACAAATCTGACCAAAATGAACAGTTTTTCGGTACATTTTGCGGCACAACTTTACTAAACTGAATCTAAATAATAATCACCACAGACAGATTACTCCTTCATCTTCAAAAGGTCGCAATTTTTTATTGTAAAGTCTAGGTAAATAATATTGTAAAAAATTATTTCCGGTAACTCTTCACACAAAATTATCGATTTCGTTTTGAGTTTAGGAACATTTTTCTTCTATTTAATAACAGTAATGTGTTTATTTAAAAATATTTTATGTAAGGAGACATGATCTACTCAAAAAGGTAGCAGAAAGAACTACCAAAATATTTCAATTTATCCCAGAAAAAAAGTCAAAACGATTTTAGTATTTCAACAAATTTTGCTAAATTGCGTGAACCTTAATGGCTTGAAGCTAAGGGTTATTTTAGCTCAGGGTTTTTGGGTTATTTTTAAGGGTTTTTGGTTACTGTCGTGAGTTATTGCACAAAAGTTTGAAACCAAAAATATTAGTTTGCACTCGGCAACCGTCGTGTGTGTCGCTTTCAAGCAGCAACTCCTGTTGAATAAGATCGCTATACGAATACAAAATACTTGACATACCAAATTTGATACCTACTTTACGTGTTTTGTGCGCTATAAGACCCAATACCTAGAATTGAAGCGCGTTATTTCGTAGATACGTCCTTAAGGATCACAACGCTACAGAATAGTAGGTCTATTGTAAAGTTTACTTTGAGTAATTAAATAAAAAAGAAAACCATTTTAAACCTTATTTTACCGTAATGAATATTGTTTTTTTTAGCATACGTAGCTAAAGGGGACTTGTATTATTTGTTAGGAGCCCTTTAAACTCGACTGCGGCGAATTTGAACTCGGTTGAAGAGAGAACTTCATTCTCTCTTCAACGAAGACGAGCTTGAATATATTATTATATATAAGTGAAGTTCATTCCCATTGACTTTTGCTGCTGGATATCTGATTTCCTGAGAGAACGGTCGATCCGAGTTGTCATAGATGGCTGCGCCTCTGACCTTTTGGGTATTGATGCCGGAGTTCCTCAGGGGTCTGTTCTCTCCGCGACGCTTTTCCTGCTACAAATCAATGACCACCTTGTTCCAGGTATTGTTGGGTATGCAGACGACAGCACTGTCATGGAGAGTTTATACATGTAGCGCAAGAGCCAGTGGTGATGAAGTTCGCTCTTTGAGAGAGGCCATGGTAGAGCGAACGAATGCAACCTTAAGTCTTGTCTCCAAGTGGGGTGACGAAAATCTGGTTGTTTTCAACGCCACTAAAACACAAGTGTGCCTGTTCACCGCCAAAAGGAGCCCCTTCAATCTGGCTCCTACTTTCCGAGGTGCATCTGTACCAGTTACCGGCGGCCTCGAGCTTCTTGGCACGAAGTTAAGTGCAAATCTTAACTTTGGTGCCTACATTGAGTCGAAAGCTCAAACTGCGGCAAAAAAGCTGGGCATCCTAAATAAGGTTAAGCGGTACCTACTTCAAAGCTGACCAGCGTTTAGTTCTTTTTATAGCTCAAGTCCGATCCAGCATGGAGTATTGTTGTCACCTTTGGGATGGCTCAGCCAAATACCAACTAGCCACACTCGACTCAGTAGAGCGCAGAGCCAAGAGGCTCATTGGTGACGAAAAGCTGGTGGGTACCAGCTTCATACCCTGGCCCACCGCCGCAAAATTGCATGTCTGTCGGTCTTTTACAAACTGTATTTTGGTGAGTGTGCTCTAGAGCTCCACGAGCTCATTCCACCATCTCCTTTCTTCCATCCAGACGCACTGCAGGTTATCACCCATTCCTTGTAGATGTTCCACACATTCGCACGAAGCGCTTTGCCTGTTCCTTCATTATGCGCACAGCCAAGGAGTGGAATTCCCTGCCTGCATCAGTGTTTCCGAGTTCATATGACCCCAATCTGTTTTTGTCGCGAGATAATAGGCTTTTTTGGGTAAGCTCGTTCCATCGTCGACCTCATCTCTGTCCGCAAGACAAGATTGAGGTCAAGAGTAGACCCATTACAAATAAAAAAAAAAAAGTTAATATCCGATTACCGTCATTTATTGCTTACTCTTTTCAACAAGGTAAGGGATATCATTTCACATTTCTTTTGCTTTTATGGGTCCCTGACAGATACAGCGGAGCCCCTGTAATAAACTGGCTATATAGTATACTAGCTGGTTTTGTTTATGTAGTTAAGGCATTATCTGGCGTCCACTTCGCTCGATTGAAATCAGATTACTGCAACCCCAGTAGAGCCGTGCCCGAATGTGCCCGACGACGCTCTTCACAATTACATTCCGGATCGGCTTAGCGATGGTCAGTCTGCCACTGCTTTTATCAAAACGGTCAGCAGACGCGGACTCTACACTCAAGTAGAGAAAATAATAAGTCGGCGTTGTCACTAGCGAACTAAGATGAACTCCTCTATAGAGATAATTGATTGTGGGTTTGTGTGTCACTTAATTGTTTCTCTGCCGTTGAAATACATTTGATACTCCGAGCGGAAAATACTAGCAATGTTCCGTAATGGTGTCTCGATTATCATTACTTTAATTGCTATGGCAAGGTGTAGGTACCGAAACTTGGCCAAATTTTAATGACGTTCGAAAATCATTATAAATAAGTGGGTGACGGTGCGGTATATAAATAAAGTAGGATTGTTGTGTTGGTTCGGGCGCGGCCGGCGATGCGCCGTACTATGTGTAGTACGCGAGTAGTGCGAGCCGGCGGCCGCTGCGTGGGCGCACCGCGGGAGTACCGACGTACTTGTGCCCACATCAACACACTTTTAACTTGCTGGCACCGCATTGTTTGCTAACAGGAAAGGTCGCATTTTCCGTTTAAAAGACCAATTGTTTAATTAAACTGGTAAGTTCTATGATAACAACATTGAACTAATCATTTGGCTTGTTCGTATTATTGTAGAAAAAAAATCCTATTAGCTTGGTTGGGTGGGTAAACAAACATTACACGTTATGGTTGAACAAACTCACTAGGAATGCGCACGTTGACTGCGCCATTAGCGGTTATTTAGGTAATCTATTAATTATTGACAATTGTTTTAATGGTGGAAGTCGAACAAAAACTCATGTTATAGGTTCGAAAAATATTTCTGGATGGGTAGCATCTTGACCGGTAGACATACGACAAAGGAACCCATTTAGGAGTAAACAAATTGGTATCAAACATAAGCAGAAGAAACTGCTAAGTATAGAAATGTAGTCAAAATATTCGTTTTTTTCTAGATTTAGTACTGTTTCAGAGGCCCTTTGTATTACATTAGATCTAGATGTTATAAACGAACAGGAGTTGTATGATCTTTTTCGTACCACTTGCTCAAAAAAGTGTCATTCTATGCCACAAAAAGCAAACATAACAATAGTCATTTTTAATCTGTTAAAAACAGGGAAAGAAAATTGTACTGGATTTCATTCATCCCCTAGGGAGAGAATGTGACTTAAATTTGGAATACCTAACTTACCGAAATTTATACTGAACTACATCTGTGTGTACACCATTGAGTTTATAAAGCATTATACATCTTTTTGAAAAAGGAATACGCGTTTATTATGCAGTTATGATTATTAATTAAATAAAATTACGAAAACCGACGAGGCCGTATGAGCTTGGTGCCTTTGCTTTTCCGACAAAAAAATATGAATCTAGGAATTTGCCGCGTTTTTGTTTTCTTCAAATATAAAAACGTTATGTTTATTTTAATGTATTTTTATAAATAAGTTAATGTTCTAAAAATATGTCTACTCTTAATTGTCATTATTTTTAATAAGTAAATGCTTATCTCATATTATTATTGTGTTATTTTTTTCGCAAATGGTACGAAAAGTAGAGTATTTTCCTCGGTGATAAAGCTGTCTTAGTCTTGGGTGAAATTAAATCCCTCGCTACACTCAGGACTCGTCTTAAATCCCTCGCTTCGCTCGTGATTTAAGTTTTTAACACCCTCGCTACGCTCGGGAGTAAACCTCGAGTCTTTCGTTACGCTCGCGATTTAAATGTCGCCCGCGACAGAAGACACTGCTTTATCCCCTTGGTTAATAATCTACTATTCTTATATAAGTAGGTAGGTACTAGCGGATCCGACAGACGTTATCCTGCCCGAACCCGATCGCAGCGCCTAGCGGGTCCAATTGTGAATCTAAACCACCCAGGGCCCAACAAAATACAAGAACAAAAAAATAATTATCTAATTGTTGCAGTAGTGGTTCTACTTTATGCGCGTCCATACATTTCGGCGATTAATTTTCATTAATGTAGAAGTTAAGTTCCCAGGACTTATCACAAGGTACCTACTATACCTACTTATGATCATTAACTGATAGTAGTAATTTTTGTCACTGTTTGGGCGTTGTTAAGTTTCAAACAAAAGTGTGTTTCCTTGTTTACAAAGATAACGATCAACTTACTGATATCCGTGACGTCGTTCCACTTCATGATGACGTCAGTGCAGAAATCGCCTGAAAAAGCAAACGACAAACGTTACAATCAACCAAAACAGAAGCACACGATTTGTTTACACACATGTGCCACAGGCCCCACCACTCAATGCTACCCACCAGCAGGTTTAATATTCAGAAAATAAAAGTTACAAATATTTAGCATTTATAGTTTCCAGATCATTCACAGCACAGTATTTAGTTACCTAACTTAGTTACGGAAGTTAACGGTAAAACCGGTTGTAATGAGCATACCACATTAATACCTATTCATCTGCTGTTGGTACAATAACAATATTACCCGCAGACTTGGCACTGAGTCTTATATCTTCACATTGTTATTCCATGAATACACAGAATACACCAGTCTGCCAAGCCCTTGTCACAGTCGATCAAGCGACCCCCATTCAGCCAAATCATTCCCAACTTAATAAATTACCAACTTCTATAAATAACCGGACTACCGTTACTATTTCATTGTGCTATTGAATCTAGAATAACAAAAATTTACATATAATGTTATTTTTAATCCGTGAGAGTGGGAATCTTCACAATGGCTGCTCCTTTGATTATAATGAAAAATAATGCCGAAGAATTGGAAGTGAAAAAATGTGGTATAAGGCATACAATGAATGCTGGTCCTCGTTGAGCTAACTGTTGGCACACACGCTACTGACGTCGCCGGGCGCACACGGGCGGCCGCTGCGCCCGCGCACCTAACTGTTCTCGCGCTCGAGACGCGCGCATTTCCCTGACATTGTGTCAAAAGGCATGGTAACATTGGCAACGGTGTAGAACGACAAAGCCAATTCTCAGCACCGTAGTTACTGTACAATATAAGCTTTCTTCCTCACCTTGTATTGATATGCAAATTCACATCGCGTCTATTGATCACTAGTAATTGTGACTTTCCTATCAGGAAAATTCCACTACGTTAGTCGTGAAACTAATCTGACATTATCTGATTTCTTCAGATTTGTATTGTATCGTGTGACTGATAACTTAGGTACCTATATCTCGTAGGTCTGTACAGATAATGATAAAACAAACACAATAACTCTGTTCTAATTTTATCCCACAGATAGTATATCTACTTACACTTTAATGATATGAGTATCTTTTACATTATCAGTAATAAAACATTTTCTATCGTTAACACATTAGTAATAGCGACTACGTGAGAGCATGCGTGCCCGCGCCCGACTATTTTCCCTATGTTTCCACATTCAAGTATCTATTGCCACACGCAATAATAATGATGGAATCGATTAAATGTTAAAGCAAAGTGTAGGTACAGACGCCAGCACATCAAGTTACCCCAATGTGTCAAATTGCTTTGATCATTTTTCAACTTATGTCAAACAGGATAAGGTTCATATTCAATTGGGAAACTTGACACATTGGGGTAACTTGATGTGCGGGCGTCTGTACAATGTGACGGAGTGCTGCGACTTCGCGGCACGTCGCGACTTCTGTTCTCATGTTACCACCATTTTCATTGTGTGTCTGTTACTTTATACCTATTGGCTTCGCTGGCATCCGAGTCAATTCAGGAGTAGGTACTGTACGAACAGATACTTAGTTTCAAAGGGTAATGATTGTAGTTGATGCGACAACAGGTAGAGTGTGTCGAGCGGATGCGCGGCCGGCCTTAGCGAGGAGTTCACGACACGCACTGCGCGACCTCCAGCCGTTCTATTTCAAATTTAAACTTCGTATTTGCAATCCGCACCATTCATGACTCTAAACATTCTTAAAGATAACATTAGACACAACCGATGGCTTTACAAGCGTTCAAACTAATCTAATCTGTTGCAATCTTCTCTTTTCTAATCTTTTGAGGAAACTGTTAAGTTAGCGATACGTTCGCGATTCATGTGGCATTATCAATGGCCATTAAGTTTCTTTGCTTTAATTGTAGAGAGATTGAAGAAGATTGCAGTCTTTATCTAAAGTTACATCACAGTTTATTTATCAGAAAACGATCTGACTGATACAATGTTATTATTACATCGTGCTGTTCTTCAATGGGTTAAGTGATGATACGATAAGGAAAACATTACTTGGAAACGCATGTCACTGTAAATATTGATGATGAGTGGATGTTTGTTGTGCTTAATATAGCTGACACAAGTCTCAGCTAAGAGAGGCAGACAGAGCTGCTGACGAGATCACGAGAGGAGAAACAATAGACTAGTTTTTAATCTCTAAGACTAGACAAAGACACATTCAGACGAGTTGTGGACTACTTACACTATAACACAATGTTCACAACAAAACCACAACAACATAGCGAACTTAGCGCGATCAGTGGCAAGGAGGCTAGTTCGCCGACACAGAATAAATAAGTAATCGATGTCTTCGCCCTGCAGTGGGTCAATACAGGCTGAAAATAATGAATAACCGCGCGTATGTGTCGTACCGCGGCTTCACCCGTCGGCCGCGGGCCGCGACCCACTTGCACGCGACCGGTGACCGGCCGACGACCTCGCAATTTCGTGCTCCTTTCGCTAATTCATTGCGAATTAATGAGCTTAGATGCATTTGTGTTGCACGATTAGCTCGTAATGATGAGTGACTGGGCGCCGCGCGCCGGCTTCGCGAGACGACTCTGTTACGTGTCTGTTTGATAACGCTCAAGATGCTGATGCGATCAATTAACATAATAATATTGTTTTGTTTACAAATGCATTAAGTAGACATGACGTTACATTTTGATGGTCTATTAGGAATTAATTAGACGAGAACGTTTCGCTTAGAGCTGTTACACTTTAAAAATAAACTCTTAGTGACTCAGTCTCTATACCTAGGTACCTACTTAGGAACATTAAGGGAAAATTTACTCAAGTTGAATTTATTTATTTTTTTATTCAGATTGTTATCCTGCAGTAAAAAATCCGAAGTAATGATTACGTGATAGCACTTAGCTCTAATTATAATCTAGTTACACTGTCGAGATGCTACCTAAACGAAGATTAACAGCAATTTCCAATAATTGCAGCCTAAGAAGAATAAGACAATAAAGCATTTAAACAATAAAATGACTGTCAATAGACTTCATCAGCATAATAGTGGGGAGTCATAAGAGTCGTTTTATATTCGTGGACGTCACTCCGTACCTGCTCCGACAGAGTGGGCCATTTGAATGGACGTTCACCTTTGGCTCGGGAAACGTCTAGCTGAGCTACAAACGTGTTCTCCTAATCACGAACACCCCGGAGCGGCGCGCGGCGGCACCGAGCGCTCGGTTCAGAAAAAGCTAATGCTGCTCAGTGCTCTACCTACATAGGTAGTTTCAAATTATTATGTTCTAAAACACTTGCAATAGCAGGGATTCAACCGAAATCCTGCTTGAAACATAGACACCACCATTTTTGCCACTCGGATGATCGATATGAAAAAAAAAAATTCGAAAGTTCACCCCTAAGGAGGTCAAACAGTTTAAAGTGTGTTGCGAATGAATTTGGTTTACATTTTCTAAATGCAGTAACAGGTTGTCAACCTTTCGCCAAACTGTTAGTACCTATAACAAAGTGCCATTTCTCTTGCTCGACATAATGTTCCATTCTAAGAGACATTTGATACGGTTTGTTAGTTTTTCTGTCCTCTAACAGTATTAGAGTGGGTATTAAACAAGATATATTTTATAAGAGCGCGTGTTTTTCTTTTCCGTTAATAATTAGTGCGACATGGTGCAACGTATCGGTTGGAGAGTTGGAGCGGAGTGCCACTGCCAACTGAACGCAGTGAGTCAACTGAGTTCACGCATACTCACAGTCCGCGCGATTTTTTACAGTACTTATTGTAAACAAGAACGTGCAAAAAAATCTTCAAAACTGGTTCGTGCAGTGTCGCTTAAATATTATTTCCGATATTAAGTTATGGAAAAACATGAGAACCTTTTTGAAGGCTAACCAAAGCATTAAACTGGATTACAAAATACTGAACGATCGATGCTGCTGGTTAATTCCACCATAGAACCAAGCGGTTTCGGGAATAAAGTAAGGGGTTTCAAGGAGCTCAGGCCACAGACCAGTCTTCAGGCGTCGATAATGAGTAATCTGGCGGGCCATTCGCAGTTGCGTTTCTGTGCGGGCGCACGGCGGGCGTGCGTCGCGGTAACCTCCTCGACCCCGTTTCGGTTCAGAGTTGAACGGCCGCGCAGTACCTACACTACTGTGCACCTCCCGCCTCCCGCGCCTGCTCGTGCACCGCTCTGCACCCAGATCCCTCCCACCACACACCATCCACACACATTAGGCAAACACCATGCTAAACGCTAAACTATTATGCGAGCCTGTTCGGAAACTCACTTTGTACCTAAAACCGACAGGTCGAAATGACTTTTGACAGGATTTTAGCATTCTCTTGAAGAAATTATGATCTAAATTTCGTTTAGTGTCTGTATAATTCCACGTTTAATGTTGTTCTCTATTCTTATTAGCAGTGGTCAGGTGTCAGTTTAGTTGTGGACATATCTTCACCGAGCCGAAGCTGACAAGTTTAGAAAAACTACGTTACTACGAAGAATAAACATTCCTTGAACAAAACTGGGATAGTAGTAAAAATAAATCGTTTCCTAACAATAAAATGTGTTAATTACACAGGCTATTGATAAAATGGGGTGACGATGTCCAAAACAATTTATCTCAATTGTACGAGAAAGAAGAATTGTAAAGAGAATTTGGCATGCGTACAAAAATGTTTTACATTTGAATAGGAATCCGTGTTCCAAGATGTTCATTACGGTGAATCAGATAGCCGTCCAAAACACTTAAAGCTGTTCTGAACATATTTTAAATAGAGACATTTGTCTTCACGGTTATGTGATTATTAGCAAGTGCCGGTTATCAGGTGTGGTAGTACACACAAAGTCACAATCAGTCAGTACATCGGCACATCTAGTCCATCGCGCCAGATATCGGTATTTAGGTGACCAGTGGCCACAACAAGCGATAAAACATACTTGAGTATTATTATTAGCATAGTAGACTAAGCAGGAGAATTTAATGTTTTACTTTATATGTAAGAAAAACACGGATTACGATCGCTAACCAAAAGGCACGCCAAGAAGACTAAGAGAAAAGATGTAGGTAAGTAAGGCTTAGTCGACATTAATTATGTTTTGCGATCAGACAAAGTAGCAAGCATAACAATAGTCTTTTTCCATGACCTGGTAATGGCAGGACTAATTTTACTATCAGGTATCCACGCAACTGTTATGGAACTGCTCGTCAGAACAGAAAAGCCACAATGTCTATGTACTTAAATTCCCGGCATTATAACATACGGAAAAAGGTCAGCACTGGTCGTCGCCACGTAGGGCTCTCCACCAATGAACTATGCATAAGAGCAGCGGCTATTTGAGGACGTTGCCACACGATCGAATGCTAGTCCAACGGCCTGCGCGATCGATGCCTTATAATATGCAGCCATAAACTAGATAGCTGTCGAGCCTACAGTGACTGATGCTAGCAACATTATGAACAGTCTAGGTATTGTTGCGATGGCTCAGGTGGCATGACATTTCTTTCACTACTACTGACAGTAGTGTAACGCAAGTCACTGACATTAAATTCACTATCGTTCAGCGCAGTGGTCAAATGAGATCGCATTTACCCTGACATTAGGCTGATATGCAGGTGCGCTCAGAATAGCAGTGCAGGCTATGTGCGGTATGTCACATTCACAACGAGTAATGATAGTAAAACATGGAGTCGGACACGTACTTCATCGTTCTATAGATAATGTCCTGCGCCGTGACCTACCACAACTATGTATAGTGTCTCGTTATGTAACGAGCACAAGGTTACGTAATGGCGAGCAGAGAGTGACACGAGCACCAGCGACTCCCATGTGACTCAATCACCACTCAATACAATTATAATTAAACTGTGAATTTATTACGTTTTCATCACGAACACTGCAGAAACAAGTTTCTAATCAATTTATATGGAAATAAATAATGATCATCAGTACGTTATGCACAGCTCCGAGTGCGCTCTCGGATCAATTTGCACGATTAAAGTTGTGCATGTTATTACTGTCCCGACTCCTCTGCTCTGTTACAGAATGGACCAAACAACATTTGCGTTGATAAATTTAAACAGGTTTTGAATTTTATGGTTCCGCCACTTAAAAAATAACATTTAAAACCCCATCGAGTGGTCGGCGCCGGGCGCAGGCGTAGGGTTGCTCATTACTAGAAGCGGCGCGCTCGCTTCCAACCAACGTCTCGTAAAAAACGATATTCGAGTAAAAACAGGCCCCCGAGACCGCGCCGACCGGTGCCGTGACATAACTTATACTAATAACAACCTCGCTAAGATATGTTGTCGGAAATCACGTATTACATCCATGGCGAGTGTATGGCGTTTTTTCTTCCAGCAAAATCACATTGGCACAAGGAAATTGAAGTAACAAACAACTATCATTACTGACTTCCCTTCTCCGCGTAACGAAAATATCAAAAGATATTATCTTGAATTAGCCATTGCAGCCGTTACGTTGGAAGTTGCGGAGCTCTCATTACGGCAACATATCAAAAGAGGAGGGCTAATCAACTTGATGGCAATGTAAAGTTGTGCAATGTGGTGCACTATCTATCTCGTCAGTATCATGTAATGCACAACATAAGTTACGCGAAAGGGCCACACTTAACTACGACGTACTTCCGCGGTTCATTAAAGAGGAGGAGCCTGACAGACTAAAATGATAAGCTTTTCTGATCGAATTTGTTAGAAACATCAAAAACATAGCGTTGATGTAGAATGAGTAGGTTAAGTAAACATTTTTTATGAAATGTCACGCTGATTATAAAGACTTTCCAAGAAACCCCCATGGATGAGCAACTGGACACTATCAAAATCTACCTATTTGATCCTCTCACAAGTATAAAGTGCTCGCAACATTACTACACAAAAACAAACCATTATGCTTACATCAACAAAAAATCTGACATATGGCTGACTAATGAAAAAACCTGATTTATGTAGCTATCACCGACAAAAAACCTGTTCTACTATGAGCAACCTTCACCAATAGTTGGCGACCACATCTGTAAAAAGCAGCCAACAATAGCACACTTTTATAATGATATAACCAACCACAAAAAGAGTTACGTAAACCTCTCATCATCGTAACTAAATAGGAAGTTAACTAACTGTAAAAATTGTTCTGGAACTCGTAGGATCACGGACAGCAAGATAAACCGTGGTCTGATCGCACTCGGCTATCCCAGATGACCCATAAGTGCATCGTGGTCGTGCGAGTGGTCAGCGTTCGCTAATGTGAACAGCTGATTAGCTCCTAACACCGACCACATAAGAACCGAGTGTATTGCTCCGTGATGAATGCACTACAGCTGTAAGAATACTTTAGATAAGAAGGCTATATAACGTGCGGCGCACAAAGCAGAGCCAGCCAACGTCACGAATAGGTAACGCACTCAATACTATATTGAAGTTTCTTAAAACGTGGGACAGTCCTGTACTTTGTCCACCTCGCGTCTCCAAAAGAATCTAACATGGTAAGAGACGTGTTCTCTCTCGTGTCACGCTCACTCATATGCTCCTTTCTTCCTAAGAGTCTTGGACTACCACCATCAATAGAAGGCCAACAAACAAAAATTTTGGATATAGCGAAGACATAATCCGCTTTAGGTTACAATATAAGAAGTAGAAATTTCTCTCACCGTGTCGGGCGGTCGCTCACCACGCAATATGGTTATCACTCGTATAAGTTTTGATTATGCGTCGATTACGGCCCAGCTGACCGGCGACGCGGGGCGCGGGACGCGGAGAGAGGGGCGCGGGGAGCATGCGACGCGCGGCGATTGGTCGTCAGCCTCATAATCTTGTGCGAATGGGCTGCCCACGGCGCGGCGCACGCGACTCTTATTATTCCTCGTATTTGCTTCTTGGGACTTGAAATGTCCATTTTATGCGTCGGCAAAAGTGCCCGCGATACGTAATGTGCCTAGCTCCTAGCTTAATGTGACCGGATACCTTATAAACCATACGAGTTCCACCTAGGTGCAGCTTTGCATTAAAATATCAGGTATTTCAAATCTGGTCGCGATTTATTTAAATTGAACTGATATGAGCTACTGATAGGTATAGGCACCGGGCACATTTGCCTTAATAACTTTTATTCAGATTACAGATCATTTAATGTTTATGCCTTGACTGCTTCTATTAAGTAAATAAATGGAGTTTAGATACTGTATCTGTACTTTTTTTTGGGGGGGGGGGGGGGGGGGGGGCGTAGGCCCCTAGTAAGTAATAAAAAATAGAAATATAAAGGTTGTCTATAAGCAAAGCATAAAACTATTCACTGCTTAATAAAGAGCCAACACGCCCATAAAAGTCATGTAGACAAAAACTAAACAGCACTCAAAGTAATCCCGATATAGAGATAATGTGAGGTCGTCCGGCACCGGAGTACGGCCGGAACACCGGAGCGGCGGCCGCCGCCGAGGACACACACTAAACATTAAGATAAGGTCCGAAGTTCCGAACGTCCAGCGACCGGCGCGGCGGACCAAATGCCTGCCTCAATGCCGATCAGTTAGCCATGTAGGTACGGACGCACCGCCCATCCTAATGACAATCACTACTAAATACCCTTCTTGTATTTTAAACACAATTCAACCCTGAATTTTGGCATTGTGACATTTTGGTTTTAGGTACCTACAGTTTTACAAAGTTGCCAATACGACACGCGTTTCATCAAGATAACTCTAAGTAAATAAAAACATACATGATAAACATTTTAGATTAAAATATACCAAGGAAAATACACATTACGGGCAAGAATCTGACCATCGGATCAAGGACCTCTAAATAACATGCACGTGTCCAAAACTTCGAACAAATTCCTCGATTTTTAATAACATCATGAACGACAGACGAGTCGGTCCGTTTATCCGGTTACTGTGCTCTGCCTGCACGATTTCCTGAACAACAAAACAAGCCAGTATAAATATTTTGTAATACATTTACGAGTTACAATGGAGCAAAACATCAGCTCGGCGGGTCACCGCATTGTTTGTTAGAATTAGTTATCGCGCTATTGTCCCGACCTCGAACCCAGGAATCATCGGCACGCTAATGATACAAGCCACACGATTGCATGTAATCTTCAAAACATGTCCAGATTAGCGTCGCGTTGCGAAACTATCGCCACTCCGGCGAGCTGCGACCATCTCAAGGAATGCAGTCAGTCAATTATAAACTAAGCATTAAACACTGAATCTAATGCCAGAGCAATGCAATCCATGAACGGACATTCGGCAAATTACCCGCGGTAATACCGCGTTTGATAAATTTACCGAGCAATTTAGGTACTTAATCATATATCTAAGACTCATTCACATACACAGATGGGAATAGAATTGAGGAGAATTGGGGTAGAGTGAGTTTGGTTATACGGTATACGTAGCCGAAGTTTCTGAAATGTGTAAAGGACACAACGGAAAAAGTGGCTTAAAAAACCTAAATCGTTGAGTTGTTTGAGGTCAAGTTGAGGGCTCCCGTGACTTGTGTGCGACGTAGCCACAGCCCACAGGATACAGTTAGCTGGCCCGTCTGGCCGGAGTGCCGCACAGGCGACCGAGGAGCACGTCGGCGTGCTTTTTGCAGCAGTACACAGTACATACGACGCGCGCCTTGTAGGGATGCGCGCGCGCAGGGGTCCCATTCACCGCGCGATTGTCAATTGATGGGGAGAATAAACGATTCGCGATCCTCAGGGCTACCTTCAGCAAGTGCCACCAACCATTTAACAAAATAGTAAGCTTTAATGTTGGAGAAGAATTACCAGTAGAATACCTACATAGAAAAGATAAATAATTTGAAAAAAACTTTGTAGTAAACTTTGCCGAGAAGTAGACTGAGAACTCTACATATTAATAATCAATGCTCTGAAAGACAGCCAAATTAAGCCAAGAGTATCAAAACCCTGTGTCGTCACGGTAATAACAGTCTAAGGTTCGGAACGGAACGCTATACTGTATTTCGAGAAGCAAAAGTATAACAAAAAATAAAACCGGACGTCAAAAACAATCAGGTAGGGGGCTTCCACTACAAGGGACGTGCTTTTTGCGTTAATTGCTCGATTTTAACATTTCTGTACATCTTAACTTTCACGATGGTAAATGATAGTACGGACGACTCGTGTGCACACTGTAGACTTGTGACTCGCACTTAGCCAGTTTTATGTATACTTGACAATAAACACACTTAAGACAAATTGCGGAATTAATATAAATCGCGTTGATAAGTATTTGCCAAGTGCGGGTGCCAGCCCTGTTGGCATCGCATCCGCTAGCCATCTCCTCGTGAGGCTTCGGAGAAATGCCCACCAATTAATTTATCCACTTTTGGAGATATGTTTTATTCAAAATTATAACGACGCACACTGCGATTCAGTGCAATGATATTTAGAATTGCATGTTCCTTGAACTGTGTAACGTTAAGAATCTCATTCATTGTTTTACATTTTCAAAAGGCGGGTATCTAATCTACCAAAACAGTTTTATTAATGTACTTGGCATACCGACTGATGCAAATTAAAGTAAAAGGAACTACGGTAGATTTGAAAGCATCGAAAGTGTCCTAGACAAACCAATCACCTGAAGGTCTTGCAGAAACAAAATCATTCTACCGAAAGGATGGTATGAAAGCCAAAAGATACATTATATACTACGACAGAAGACCGTAATAGCCCACAAAGTTTCCGAAACACAAAAGCCAAGGCTACTATAGGTACAATGTACCTATACTACGATCAGGTATGTACCGCCGGGTGACCATCCAAATAAAATAGAAGTACCTCACAATATACGCTCCATGCACGTCTAATAATGAGGCTATTTACAAGCATGATGTCACATAGTTTAAGACAACATAGAGGCTAGCCAACCGCGGCGTACGCGGCCTGCGCGCGCGCATTCACCTGAACAAACACGACGCAACACACCCTGATAACTGTCAAGGACAAGCTCAATATTATTACTGAGTACTTACTTGTGCTTTTTTACACATTTTGCGTAGATAAATATACGCTGATCAAATAAGAGAACACACACGATCCTTTGACAAACGTAGTTTACAATTTTTACAAATGTGTTGTAGATAACATGGCAAGATCGATATTATGTAACACTTAGCTTCTAAATTCACGTAAATAAGTTAACAAAGAAGATGTTCAAATATCAGGAAACCAAAATAAAGCTTCAAGTATAGTTTCTTAACGAAAACTAAAGAAAAGGGTTCCCAAGGCTTTTAAGTTTTAAGGTCTATTACTATTTATAAAACAACACTGTATGAGAGAATGATTGCTCAATAGACAAGCCTAAAGCTGCAAAAATATCCTTTGTTCTAACTTACATGACACAACATAAAATAATCTATGCATGCATGACATAAGTTTATACGTGTACAAAACAAAATAATCTGTAATTTCGCAAACAGCGTGACGTTGACGCAGTATTTATTTATATAGTTACAAGTTGATAGGAGCGGGGCTGATCCCACGATTGTTCAATCGACTGCGCGTTTTGCTCAAAATGATCGACGAGCATTTCGCCGTATGTGATTTGTAGATGCCAGTAAATCAAACGTTTCTTATGTGGGACTGTTTTTACTTTGTTTTGTCGGATATGAGCCTGAACCAATGGATTATATACTAGGCTGGTGAGGAGTAGAGTTACATTGTTCAGCGATTTAGAAGGAAAATAACCGAAGCTGAAGCGGCGGAGTGTGTTGCTACTATTAGTAAGCAAAGTACCTATTTATTGGCGTGCCTGAATGTGAGCTCAACTAGATTTTAGAAGAAATGAATAATAGAGCTGAAGCGAACGATACATCCATTCCGAATCATTGACCGCCGCACGACAAAGAAGACTAACTGTCTCCGTACGTTTGGAGTTAAACAGTCAAATAGAACACAACTCTCACCCAAGTCCATCATCAGATCCTCGCAAAGAACAGTCAAGTCCTAGCAGCACATATTACAGTATATAACTTAGTTTCGTTCAGTCGTCTCCGCGACATGCCGGCTACTGGACACAGTCGCGCGGCGCTCGATACACTCCGATGTGCGGGTTATCGGCGCTCGATAGCAAATCAATATCATAACATAATACATTCACTCGATAACACTTGTTTACCATGCATAACGATTTAGTTTTCACTACCTGGACTGTGTTTAGAAGAGTAGGGGAAGGCCAGACAAACCCAGTTTGTGTGAAAAGATGATTTTATCCAGTAAAGGAATAACGATCTTGCAGATCGAAGTACACAATATTCGGATTGGACCCCTGATAAATAGACAACAGTAAAACCAAGTAAATTATTATGTAACTTAAATTTCAGAATTTATTAGCAATAGGTTATCTAAAAAACAAATCTGTAGATGTGGGTACCAAGTATTTACCTATTAGTAGATAAATTTAATTAAGATAAACGATAAACGGGTATACATAACAATCTGCTAGAAGTTTCTGACTATCACATTGTGTTATGTTTAGAACAGATTTTATTCACAGCTTTTACTTGATAACCTTGGCACAAAGATTTTAGGAAATAACATAGTTTTCATTTATTAAAAAAAAAGTTTATCATTGCATTGTGCATTTACGTCCTTTTTAATAAAATCTTATAAAATATTAGGTAACCCGAAGTTATACTGGGCGTAACTTTCCTTCGCGATTATTTACAAGTGGGCTAAGGAATAGCACTGGTGGAAACACTGCCTTTAAAGACGGTGCAATGTCGTATGTTTAGTTTGTGGTATCACCAGGTTCCCAGTCTCTATGTACTAGATTTAGGTGTAAAAGAGCGCAAACAACTGGTTTTTAAGTGCCGTAACTGGCTTTACCTAGGCTGAACCGGTTAGAAAAAGTAAGACCTAGATCTAATCGCCTGAGACCTGTAATACCTAGGTGTAGTTGATACTAAGTAGCTTATGGGATTCATGTACTTTTTGCAAACACTGCAACAAAAAAGGTTGACTTTGGATTAAAACATTAATCATGCTGTAAAACACTAAGACTGCATTTCCTAAGATGGTAGATAAATAGGATGTAAATCTATTGTTCGTCCTTATGTCAAAGACACAGAAATCAACGCCCATATAGGTAAACGCAAGCCACCGCCAGAGCAGAAGTATTAATTTTTGAGTAAAAAAACTACTAGTATTTGCCCATCTGGTGCTTAAGGCTTCTACTAAGTCCGTTACAATCTAAATTTTACTATCTATGGACACTCGCGGCGGAACACAATCTTACAGTTCTACACAGTATACTAATTACTAGGAGTTAGTAAAGCGCTTCACAAGCCATGACTCAAATTGGCGAGTGTTATAAAAGGTGTCTGAAACATGTGACCTTGCAGCGTTCAAGATCAAGTGTCGATAAAAGTCAAAGGCAAGGCGAGTGCGATGATAAGCTATCACAATGATGATGTGGGGCCAGATAACGGGCTATCACTATCAATCAGGTTCTGGACACGTTACGTTGCTTTGTGCCCTTACGGTTTGAGGTCAGTTGTGTTGAATTAACAAATTAATTCATTTAAACTTCTGCACGGAGCAAAAGTCAAATGTAATAAGGGTATGTGAATCGCCGAAAGCAGATATGATTAACACGGAGGCTATAGAAAGAACTAAAAACCACAACTCAGAAAGAATCAAGGAACAAATTGGTGATCTAACCAGGCCTAAGTAAGGAAATCTAAGAATAACTATAATAATACTCTAGACAAACCTTGTAAACTGCTAGTCTAATAAAATACAAGTCTATAAAGATACTCACAAGCGTACACTTTGCTATGAAACGTAAACACAAGTAGACAGACTATTTATATCGGAGTGCAAGTAATTGTGTAGTTTTATGGCGCTAATCCTGAGCACCAACAACTTTATCTTGACCACTGTGTAAACAGCCAGCTGGGTATACTCTGTTACACGTGGCCGAGGGATGGGCCAGCATTACTAGTAGCTTGTGGTCATCCTTGACGGAATGAATCTTGAGCTAGCACTATCTGATCACACAGCACAATTGCTTACCTGCCCTGTTAAAGCAACGTGTAGGTACTTACAAATATTGGTTCATTGAGAGACTCGACTAAGTATAGTCAAGAAATCATTGTAAAATTCAAAGAATGCATTAGTTCTTTATCATTCCATGACGTTCTTGCAAGTGATGACCCCAATGATACGTTTAAATTATTTTATTATTTATGTTTCCAACTAATTAATATTAAAATTAACACTAGAAGACGTTTGAATTGGATGACTAAAGGAATCCGAGCATGTTGTAAACGAAAGCGGCAGCTACTATGGCAATATCGAATTACTAAAAACCATAGCGATAAATCAAAATTATAAAACTCTTTCATACTCAATCGCATTATCAAGTCAACAAAAAAATCACAAAACAACCACTACACACACACAGCTCGCAATAAATGCAAAGCTACATGGGACATAATAAATGACTCTAAATGCAATATGCCAGATAGCGAAATACACAATTTTACTATTAATGAGCTACATTTTTTAATGACTTTTTTATTGACAATATAAATTCAGAGTTACCACACAGTACACCAAGCAGTCTTGACACTCAGCTTAATTCTATGTAAGTAGGTTAGGTTAGGTCTACACCTAACCTAACCTACATAGAATTAAGCTGAGTCCAGTGCTTTTGGTATTCTAAAACCTACGCTTTAGAATACCAAAAGCACTGGATATGATGACATTATTTTGTACAAGTATGCTTAAACATGTAGCCTTGAAAATTAGTCATGTTCTTAGTCATATTATAAATTTATGTTTTACTCATGGTGTATTTCCTGATATTAATTCCTGATAAAATTAAAGTTAACAATAATCAAACCACTTTTCAAGAAGGGAGATAGGCTGTCCGTAAATTGTTATCGCCCTAATAGCTCTTATACCAGTGTTTTCAAAAGTATTTGAAAAAGCAATACATGATAATATTTACAATTACTTTGATAAGAATAACTTGTTTGCAGATGAACAATCGGGGTTTAGAAAAAATAAATCGATTGATATGGCAGTCTATAATTTTTTAAATGAATTTGAATCGCACAGACATTTACCGAATACAATAGGCCTCAAGTCATCACAACTTCATGTAGAACTATTTAACAAATAGCTTTTTGAGCTGTTTCATTATAGCCTGGAATAACAATAAGATCTCTACAGCAAAACTAAATACTTAGTCAACCAAGAACTTATCCTAGCTTGGATTTAATGAATAGGTACCTACTTATCATCTGCCTCGCCTTTCCCCAACGGCGTTGGAGTCAGATTCTAGTCTAATTAAATTCAGCTGAATATCAGTATTTTGTACAAAGCGAAGGTCTATTTAACATCCATAACTTGGTTTCTGAGTAACGATTGCCCTTCGTGGGACAGGTTAACATTCTTCTAGGATTCCGACTACTTACCACCCGTAACGTGCTTTCCAACGGCACGGAGTGGTCTCGATATGTAGTGGATGCTGACTCATCCAAGAACCGATCATTGTTACTAATGGTGCTGCTGATATTCCGAGTATGATAAATGATATTTATTTCTGTAAATACATACATACATAAACTCACGCCTTTTTCCTATGGGGGTAGGCAGAAACTACAGAGCGCCATATGCTACGATTCTTACATACTTCTTTTGCTTCGTTTACATTCATACATGTTGTCATACAAACACGCCGGTTGCGAATACTACGCACCTGACCTTTCTGAGGAACCTCACCAATAAGGTCTATGTATGTCCTTCTAGGGCGTCCCCTCCCGGCGTTCCCACTTACATCTGCCTTGTAAATGCCTTTCGTTAGTCGCCTTTCATCCATCCTTTCAACGTGACCAAACCATCTAAGCATACTCTTTTCAATTTTTGTTACTACATCTGCTTTCAAACCACAACGTTGCTATCACATCATTCCTCAATCTGTCATTCATTGTTACACCACACATACTTCGCAAGGAACGCATTTCTACAGCATTTATTCTACTTTCATGTCTCTTTTGCCACGCCCAACATTCACTTCCATACGTTAGTGTATTTAGTATAGTCTGTAAATAGGTTTATACAAACACAGTTTTACACGCTAAATTTAACTAGAAGGTGAGGTTATTGTTTCACACCTGCACCTAGTGGAATTCGCTGCCTGCATCGGTGTTCCCGAGTTATATGACCCCACTCTGTTAAAGTCACGAGTTAATAGGCTTCTTTTGGTTAAGCTCGTTCCGTCGTCGACCCCATCTCTGACCGCAGGACAAGATTAAGGTCAAGAGTAGACCTTATAAACTTCGAGGTCTCTTTTACAGTCCTGTCATTATCTTGGTCCAGTCATGTAAGAACCATGCAGATTAGTGTCTGAAATGGTCTTTTGAGGAAAGAACCACACAGATATTAGGGGACCAGACAGTATTAACAACTACCTATGTAGGTAGTCACAAGTCCGTACTTAGGAAAAAAACAATCTTGAATAAAACTGTCCCGCCCCGTCCTAGTCAGTAGTCATGTAAAAAAAACCTGTCTTTTAAGTAGTGGCACCTGCCGCGGAATTCGTAATAATTGTGAAACCTGGAAGGGACAAGTGGCCCAGGTTCTGTCCCTCGTAAGAAGCAAGGTCAAGGAACAATGCGAGTTATCCGTTTTGAAAACCGGTCTGCTTTGCATTTGGTGGCTTTTGATCGAGCATTGTGTACCTACCAGTTCAGAAGTCAAGGAGGGGCAGGACTTAGGAATCAATCATGTGCCATTAGGTTTAGTTTTTCTTATTACAATAAGCGTCGTGCGTGGTTAAGTTTATGTATACCTAAGGCTGTTTTATTACTGTTTAAAATGATTAAATGTCCTTAGAAAAGTGTCACCAAAGAGCGATTAAGTAGGTACTTGAAGATTTATTCTATACGACTCAAAAGAGCGCCACCGTTTTTCCAATGGAAAGCTAAATGTAATGGCAAAAGGATTTTGTAAGCACAATTCATTGGCAAAACAGTACATCAAATTTCTAGGAAGATAGTAGGACTTACGATTACAAATCAATGAGCACACTAACGGTTCGCACCTATTAGTAATATGTATTAGGGCACTTGACCAGGACAAAGTTGATACCGCTAACAATGTTGACGCAGCACTTTGAGCTGTTATCAGCCGCGTGGAAAAATTTAATAAACCGAGTAGATAGGAGCACCGCACGTGTGTGTGCCTCAAATCTAATTATGTTATTAGTTGTGTGTTGCGTGCGTTCTCTTACTGTGCTGTGGTAGGATATTAACAGAATGTCTACTTTGTAGTGCATAGGAAAGCCACAAGGCAGAGTGATCATAACAAGGCTAGAATCATAGACCTATAGCGCGGAAGCAAATCTCCAAACTTAGTGCCACCCAGCTAATAATTATAACATAACATCACGCCTGTAATCCCCCAAGGGCTAGGCACCTGCAGTATAATCACAATTCGCCAGTTACCTTCAAGTCCCATATAATAGGTGGCGAGCCTATTGCCACTGAGAAATTCTAAGTTAAACTCAAAAACACTTTGAGAGCTCCGGGACCACATGTTCAGCAATAGCGCTTACGACTACTCGACCAACGAAGCAGGCGATAAATACGAAGGGAAGAATAAGAGGTGTGTGGTTCTCAGGAGTTCTCATCTCACAGATGATAATATGTATTGTTTATAACATGAATTTAGGTTCTTATATCGCTTTCTGCCACAAATTGAACTTCTGTACTTGACTTGCTTGTGACTATGAAGAGTCGCAGACTGCGTGCCGGCCTCGCAGTAAATAAATATCGCCTTCAATACTGACGAGATAATTGGGGGACACGTTGCGAAACTAGCTTCTGCTACATCCGTCCTGTACACACCTAGCTACTTAGCACGATGGAACACGAACATGGAAATAGCCAAAGTTAGACAATTTAGTAGGTGAATAATTCAGATAAATGGACAAGACAATTTTATTAAGACCCCTTTTCTATACAGTAGTAAAATGATTTTTATGCATACCTACAATACCCTAACTAGACTGAATGATCATAAATCATTATATGATGCACATCCAGTCAGGTGACTCAGACGTCTAGAAGCAGGCAACCACGTGCTTGCACACGAGCAGTTCCCGAGCACTAAGCATGTTTCCAAGATAATGTAAACAGACAATATGATATCAAAGACGACTCCGGTACCTACCACCACTGAATTGATTCACACGTTGCGCTATCTTACTAATAACATGGCTTATCTGCCAGATAAGATAGCCTGTGGTTAATGGTTGGGTGGTACAGTGCATGGAAATCGCTATGTTGTACAAATTTACCAAATTTATATCCTTTGTTAAACCTGCCCTTTAGTTTCTATCCAATTAGATTCGATTGAATATTATGAAACCAGGAATTTGTTAACATAGCATCCCTCGAGCTATTCTTGAATGAAATCTAAGCAAGAAAAGATAAACACTAGCGATGAAAGTAAATAATACTAATACTTACAATAACACTGCTAAGATATCATAGATGTAATTAAATGTAATCATGTGTCAGCCTGCATGTTTACATTTAACGTGGAAACGGATGTAGCCATAAAGATAGCTTATAAACTAAACCCATTTGCTGAACACTAACAATAATAACTAGAGCGAGTGACAGAAATTAATTTTATTTCAAACATTCAACGTATAATTGCCGAGTAGCATGACCATGGCAATTATTAGGGAATTGCATTTAAAGTAAAACAAATAATATCTAACCCGTAAATAGGACTGAAAGTATACAATTTCTCAATGTGATCATTAATAATCTGGGAATGTATCAACAAGAACACGACGTTATGACATCAGGAATTATCTATGGCATACACACAAACAATCGATCCTCGGGGTTCGGACAAGCATTTAAATCGTTATTATTTGCCCTCACGACGAGAACAGTGAGCTCACACATCCTGTACCTACACAACGTTTCCATGGCAACATGAGACGTAGTGTTTCAGAGTAGTCCTAAACGAAACAGAAACGCGATCGTCTTTTGACACAGTAGGGCCCATTCAACTATTTAATATGTCTAATAGAGTAGGTACCTAATTATAACCTGGCAATATAATTGAATGCCACTGCATGTGGTTCAACAATCGACAGAACTAGCTAGGCAAATTCTAAGTGTTATTGTACTAGTAAGACGGCGCTGTAGGCGATGAGGAAATTTAAAACGTAAACGTAAACACGACCTGTATCTGCAAAAGTACAATGTTTATCATTTTTATACTAAACACACCCTAAATTATCAAGTCTTGTTTATGTTACAACAGAAAACGTCACAGAGTACACGTTATCTACGAATCTGTGGCCATCTCGCTAACCGAATGATAAACACTCGTGTTTTAATAGCGTTAGACTTTGGCACATCCAATTATGATGGAGTTCCTAACATCTGCACATATAGTCTGGTACTTGTAACGTGTCAATTCATCAATCACAATTTTGACAAGTAGGTACATATACCTACGAGTACCTAGCAGTCGCCTGCCAGGGTAACGCAAGCGACGCGTCTACATCGTAATATCCTTTAATTTAGAAGTAAGATTCACTATCAGCAAATATATTAATGGCCCAAACTAATGCCTACACCAGGAAGTCGACCAGACGTGGAGAATCCGACCCTTTTGCCTAATTGTCTCGTGCACCAGTCCTTTAGTTATGGCGTAGCTGCGCTTTATTTTCTATACAATCTATTACTAATATTATAAAGAGGTAAAATTTGTTTGTAAGTTTGTATGTAGGGGTAATCTTCGGAACTAATGATCCAATTTTAAAAAATATTGCACTGGTGGAAAGCTACACTATTCCCGGATGACATAGGCTACTTTTTATCCCGATAATCCCAAGGGAACAGGAACTACGCGGGTAAAACCGCGTGACGCCTGCTAGTATTTAATAAATAGTCAGACAGGTCCAGCAATGGATGTATGCGTTGATTAAGGATCCACATCCTAATATCTTCCCGACTGAATTTTAGTCACACCGAATCTTGACCAAGCTAGTACGAGTACAAGTTATTATAGTGCACAATTTTATTGTATGCGCTATCACAGGTGCACTCTGTGTTCCTTTTCCTCTCATACCTAGGTAGGTAGTTCGATTGACCGGTTGTCCGACAGTCGCGGGGAGAGATCAGGCGCACCGCGCAGGATCAGAACCGTCACGTGCCACGCGCGAGAAATTTTCAGAACTACACCGAAGCAGCTGTTATAAGGGTCCATACTTCACTCGTCGTAGGTCACCTTTTGTTATTAAGTGGTCTGGACTAAATATACTCCAGGAGGAAGCACGTATGGGCCTGTATTTATTTTCCTCCGGATCGAGAATCAGCTTTTCGTTAATGCCGAAAAGCGTCGAAGGGCAGTAAATCAAAATTAGCCTAAGATTTAGCGTCAACTTGAAGGTGGATTTTGCACTGATCAGTTGTTGGGCGACACATCAAAATTTCTGAATTGAGTCTAAGACAGCCCCCATCGCTCCGCAGGAAACAAGTCTTTGTCTACTTCCCTCGTTTGAAATAAGTCCTAAATGAAAATATCGCAGTAAATAAAAACCAGGACTGCTTTCTAATGCACCTACTGGAAGGTTCAATATCCCAAGCAGTAACGCAATTCACCTATTTATAAGCTGTAAAATAATTACACCACGATGCAAATCAATACTTAAGTTTCTCGTTGAAATTTGCTCGAATTTATGGCTTTATTGTTTATAATTATTGCTTACAATTACACAGCAATCGGTTATTGCATTGCGCTCATTTTTATAATATCTTAGGTTTTGAAATATGGTGGCTTGGAGAAAGCATAAACACCATGATTAACAGTAAATAAACTGTTGATAGAATTGTGGCAGATTGTGCAGTGAGAATCGAGACCATAAAGAGCAAAATTAAATAACAATAAGCAAAATGTCCTGCTATAAAACTATCTACCTACACAGTAGGTTATTAAGAAGCGTTAAAGACAAAGGAGTTTTTGACAGTAGGTAGGCCTAATATCACAGGATAGAAAACTTAGGTTGGCGCATAATTACTATGTGAAGTCTATAAAATGGATCATTTTACTCATTTCAAGAATACTTAAGTAATTCTAGTTTTCGTAGAACACCTGGACTACACCCAAAAGTTAATCCAGGTCTAAGCACAAGCAAGACATAGTGACTTCCTGCGTAAAATCCATTGGTTTTCCAGCCTTACTACCTACCTACTAGTAAATTATTTGTAAAGAACCACACCTTTTTAAGCCTTTTTATTATCAGGTAGGTAACATAGGTACTATTGAGTTTCAATAAATTGATTCTTAAATGAGTTTCAAGCTGAAGCTCTATCCGGGTAATTTGTATGTCCGGAGGTTTCATTTATCTCTCATATGATTACAACTCATCAATCTGGCTTATACTATGGTAATGGTAGAACAGAACGACAAAAAAACTACAACCCATGTACCTACTATTAGAAGCAACGTAACTAACCATGATGTCATTACAAAAAAATTAGGTACTAGTAGGCCAATCCATCATTTCTTTGTGCTGGTTTTTACTCATTAGTAGATAGGTATCTACTTACGGTGTAAAATAGACAGTTTTGCTCCGTGAGATGAAAGCTCAAATTAACGAGGTTATCCGGCTCACAGTATATTCAAAAGCGGATTCAATATTAGCAACCGAAGCACCTCCTAATAGATATCATCGTTAGATTTCAATTTACCTCAAATAACGTCGATAAAAAGTTCAAGGTCGCCCGTCAAGGTCATCTCAGACATTAACAAAGAAATGGGCCGTTTATCACAATGAACACCCGGCCATAGACTACAGACTGCTCACTTGGCACAGCGCAAATCTACAGAGGTGAACTGATATCTCGTTGTCAATCATCGTACGATCAAGGCGCCTCAGCTAAATTCGACAGAAAACAAACAATACCAACCGCACCTGGGTGGGTCAGTATGCTAATAAGATTCTAATAATACTACCGATTAACATACACAATGTACCTACCTATACACCTACATTGTATATTGTTTTTATTCCACGACATTATCACCTGAGCGTTATCAAATCAGATTTCTGTTCGTGTACGGATTTCAAAATCGATTTTAATTTATTCTGGAGTAACGTGTCAGCCGGCAGTTTTCTTGAGTTAAACTGGGTGTTGTTTAGGTGAATGTGAGAAGTTCGCCGGCCGGTGAGGGTCGGGTGTAGGTACAGAGTGCGGGTGTGGAGTGTGCGTTGTGCCGAGTGCGAGTGCGCGGAGTGCGGGCTGCGTGGTACTCACCGGGCTCGGCGCGCTCGGCCTCGTCGTCGGACTCGGTGCCGGAGTCGCGCTCCTCCACCTGCAACAACAAGCAAGCGGCTCAGTCCCGTGCCGGGGGCCCGCTCAGGGGCCCGGGGCCCGGCGCTGGGCGTGGGGCCCGCCGAGCGGTTTCTTTGTTCTGCGGCGGCCATTTTCTGGTGGCGGAATGACCTTCACGGCGCTGGCTCGCGCCGCCACCCACCTTCTCGGAAACGCTCTCCTCATTCAACGAATGCGTTCGCAGCTTGTGCGTCAGGAACTTGAGCATTATTGAGCGTCGCTCGTGCCTCGCCTCGTCGCTGGCCCGGCCCGAGCTCACTGCGCACTGTGTCTGTACTCGCGACCCGCACCGCACGAGATCCTAAAGCCCTCGCGCCTATGGGAAACGTTCCAAAAACATTTTAAACCTCAATAACATATCCGCATATCGCTCGCACGCGACCGCACCCGACCGTCTCCTTCCAACGCCGGACTACTACTAGTTTAGTTAGAGTAGCCTTGCGTACGACGCAGTCAGCTGAAGTGGGCACGACTCATTAATACCGAAAGGGCCTAAGAGCTATCGCGTTAAATACTGCGGCCTGGCACCAAATTCACGATTCAAACGATAGATAGAACCATCGGACGAATTACTAATCGTTTCATGGCTCAAAATCTCGTTTAAATATAGCGTAAAACATTTTCGAGTGGCACTCCAAATGGACTCGCCCGGCAACCCATTGATGACAAAGAACCGGAACACGCAGAGATCGGACGCGATTGGACAAAACATTACAGAATAGGATCGAAATTTAATGCAACATGCTGCGTCTCGCTCGCGCACTCGCCGGGGCGGCGCGCCGGGCGCGTACGAGCGAGACGGAGCGTGCACACACCGACAGTTATATAATACGGGCCTGATAATAAATCGCTGATAAAAAAGTTGCGCATGTTAGCACACTGTGGACATTCCGATCACATACTGGCACCGGCAAAATATTGGCTCAGTGCTAATATTTATAATACCGCGGAATCCTAACTAATTTGGCTGCTAAATACTACTGATCGTAATTTTTCTCACTATTTTTTTGTACTATTTGTTTGTACCTATTTGCCTTTCTTCATGAACAAGAACGAAAATCCCATTAATAAGAGTGAATGTTGGGTTCACATCATAAATCTGAATTTAGGTACAATGTTTTCGTTATTTATTTATTTATTTAATACTTCAAGCAACTAATATACCTACAAAGGCCGACATAATGCTATAGTCATTTGATAGATTTAGGCGTTATTGTCTAGATTCCAATCGTACTTTAGAAATAGAATCTATAATATAAGAAATGTATTCAATTCACATGTAGAGATCCTTACTTGTTGTCTAAATACTTACAACGGCCTCATCCGCACTAAGTTGTCGGCGGCGCAGTTTCATCGGTTGGCATAATGAATAGCGCGACGCCATGTCTGTTACCTGCTACTCGCGCCGTCTCGCTCGTACTCGCGTCCTCTCGCTCGCACGCCGGTACCGCGCGATATTTAAATTACAAATTTTCATACTGTGTTCCTATGTGTTTATTTATTTATTTTGAATGCCAGACTATGTTTTTAGGAGAGACTTCTAAATCAATAAGCTGTAAATAATTTTGTTCGTAAGGTGGTTTGCTCTGAAAACACTGTTACGATTACAAAAACAGAACAGAACTTTTATTGATAAAAAGCTAAATTATTACCAAGTATCCGAGAATTTGTTTTATAGTTAACTTCCACACGGATACCTAAAGAATTAGCTAAACCTTAACATTAAATATATTATTTTTATAGCAACGAACATATTTCAATACCAAAGATGTAATTAATGTATCAAATTGGCATGATACGTTTGGTACCGTTTTAAATTGATTAGGTTTCCTCTGACCTTCCGCTTCAGATAATGTTTGTCACAATCAATTTTGGTCGGATGATTTCATTACAGTTTTATATCGCAGCCCTGCCAATACTCGTATACGTGCATACCTACTTGAAAAGAAAACATACAGACCTAAGTATTTACATATTTGATTAAACCAGTACTGAAATAAATATTGACTTTATTTTGGTTATTTGGACTAAAGACACAAACTCTATTTTGGATTGTCTATATTATTATTGTAAAGAGGAAACATTGGATTTTTTCTTTGTTTATGGATAAAGATTTAACCTAAAAATTAATTAAACGAAAAGAAAACGAAACGAATAGTAAAGTAAAAATAAACACCATTAGAAACCTATATTGCCGAGAAACATAGGCTATTTTTTATTTTTGAGATGTGGAAGGGATTTTAAACTTCGAATGGAAAAATACTAAATCTACGCGGACCATTCATTCGCGAAGTACTAGTGTTTAATCATCTAGTAACTGAAGTATCTAATGCATCACGATTCCCAGGTATATAATGAAACAAACGCAGAATAAGACGAAATAAGAAAATTATACAAAAAGACAAGATTTTTATTTTATATCAAAATTACCATAAAATTGACAATATCTTTGTATTCGTTTGTTCACACAACAGGGGGCTTGTCTCGATAACACTCGGTGATCAACACGCAACTAAACATACTAGATAGTTCATAGTATTGATAGGCAATAAACCCAGTTCATTTCAAATGCGCTATTTTGCCCAAACCACATTGTAGAGGGCCACTATGTAAGCTCGAGACTCCACCAAAGCGGAGACGAGCAGAGATGTATCTTACAACCAATCAGCTTGCGTCATTTTGAGCACTCACCGCTTAGCTTCAGCGCAATAAAATATCCTATAGGTTAATTACGAGACATCTCCTCTGGTCTCCGCTTTGGTCGAGTTTCGCCCTTAGTGTTGACAATCTCCCGCTAATCTACAGAGGAGATCAAGAGCATCGTAGTCCACGACAAAAAGATACCCCCATCAAGACTTACCATTTTATTAATAAACGCAAAAAGTAAGAAAAGACCACTTTTCGAGGATAAGTTTAGCATCACTTAACTTTGTGTTTATGTATAATAAAAAGTGTATGTTGCGCCCTTACAATAACTACCAGTAATACACATACATAGAACTTATTCCTAATTTACATCTAAGTCAATATATAACTCTGTTATAGTATAATATGTACAAATGACTACATATATTATGCGCATTTTTGAACACTGGTTTTACATACTTATTTATTTAAAAAATCTTAGTCAATCATTCGTGATATCTTAGAGATACGAACACGATTTAAACATGTATTAAAAACAATACAACTTTTTAGTGAGACGACAGAAACTTGGTATAATAAATGTTAATAAACACTTACTGGGTAAGCGAATAGATATAACAACATAACGACACAGACAACAACGTATCAACAACATCTAACACTAACAACTTTATACTATTACTTACAATATACAAACATACATAAAATAACTAAAACTACATAATTTTCAAATTAAGCAGACTACTGTCATATTCATTTTATTATCTTATTCTTTATTACTTAACCGGCAAGATCTGTGTTATTATAAAACAATTACTATCTAGCACTTATGAATGTAATTCAGATTGTCACAATGGACACAATATCATAGGAAATATGTTATGAATGCAGTGAAATGCAGATAAAGGTACACACTTGACATTGATGGTGGATGAACGAGTAAATTCATAGTATTAGGCTGTAAATAAGATATGTCCTATTACCATAACATTATACTTTACAACCGTTTGTATTTATAAAGAACTTACATAATAGCCGCCATTTTTATGTACTGTTATACCTATAACAAGTAAGTCCTAACTGTTTGCATTTAAATATTACAATAATCGTGGACTACATATGTATGCGCAATATTGAGTGTGATATTAGTTTGAGGATACATAAAATAAAATACAATACAATACGACACTTTTGCCTTAGATTATTATGAATGTATTCACATTTAAGACTTGTTTATGTAGACTTATGTATGCAAATACGAGACGTGTTAAGTAATTATAAAATTGCTCACTGGATCCTAACTTTCACACAAACATTTGCCTGGAGGAAACGCGATTTGGAGTAACACTCGCGTTCATACATGAACTTCCATACACTTCTTAAATTATATAATTTATTTTTGAGATGTCATGTAAGATGAGGTTTACTTAGAAACATGATTACTTTAAAGCGGAGAATATCCAATGTCATATTTTAAAACAGAAAAGCAATTACTTATTTAGACTTAAACAAACCTTGGTAAGGTGTGACTATTCAAATATTTCACAAATAAATCGGGGAAATAATATATTATAAATTTATACAAAAACAAACAATGTAATAGTGTCGGTGTAACATGTAAAGTATTATGTTTATGTGTATATGTGTAGTATTATGTTACTTATAAACCGGATCGGTAGGATCGGAGTCACGACTCATTACTCACAATCAACAGTATCGTCCTTGAATACAAGTTCTACGTATGCTTAGCATAATTACAAGTTTACAACGTTTTGTTTGGTAGTCATAAGATAACTAAGTTTCTGTACGGATCGGTTAGTAGGAACTGGGCTTGTGATGAAACTGAACTCAGCTAGAATTGCAGATCGCTGTTACCAAAGCCTTGCTTGGCATACGTGTTCTGGACTTTTTATTTTATGATTAGGTCTTGTGAGAGAAAAACGATTTGACATCACGCTAAGGCTTTTCGGTGTTACGAGCTCCAGTACGGTCATACGCGACTATGTGACTGTAGGCCGTTCCGCACAAGTGTACTGACGTTCTACATAGACGCATTGGCTTAAATATTAAAAAAAACTTATTTATAAGAGATTCTATACACAGCGTCTAAACTTTCGACCTCACGTGTCATGAACGCACTAAATAAGTCCATTTTAATGTGATTATGTCACAAACATATTTAAAGTTAATTACGTTCTTCATTAATGCTACGAGAATGCTCTACTTTTTATTCTAAAACGACTAGAACTGAATGTTCTACAAATGCCATTAACGGCGCGAAATATCATCAATTTTAATTTGTTGTTCGTCCTAGCTGAAAAACGACATTCTGTGTGAAGGCACGTGTATTACTGCCTTCTCAGGTTGCAGCATTCTATATCAGTAAGACTAGGATGTAGTGATTGTTCGACGGTTCATATGAAATGTATGAATGTTACGTCGGGGGATTGTTGCAACGCTTTCTGGGCTCGGGCTCGGCGTGGACAGGTCGCGCGCCACACGCGTGGTGCAGGCTGGTGCGCGTCAGTTGATGAAGATCTCGTCCAGCAGATAGTTGGGGTTGTGCTGCACGTGCAGCTGCAGCGCGTGCGCGGCGCGGGCCAGCGCCTGCAGACGGCTGGGCTCGGGCTCGGCGCGGACAGGTCGCGCGCCACACGCGTGGTGCAGGCTGGTGCGCGTCAGTTGATGAAGATCTCGTCCAGCAGATAGTTGGGGTTGTGCTGCACGTGCAGCTGCAGCGCGTGCGCGGCGCGGGCCAGCGCCTGCAGACGGCTGGGCTCGGGCTCGGCGGCGGACAGGTCGCGCGCCAGCACGCGTCCCGCGTCGGGCAGTACGTAACGCCGGTACGACACCACTTGCGGCAGGATGTCCGTCTCCAAACCGTAGTAACTGGAACACGGTTGCCCACTTATATTAATAACTCATCATCATGTTGGTATTTAGCACATTGTACAGTCAAAGGCAATAAAATATATACACATTGTCACATTTTCTACAATATCTTAACTTCTACCGTTCAAAAATTATGTGTACGATATTTTATCTTACCATCAAATAGTGTCAAAACTGGGTATACATTGGTTTCACAGTAATATAAACGAAACAAAATCAGTAAAAAGTTTACACTTCCAATGTAATTTTTAACTATCCATGACAATTCCTATAAAACATGTATACATGAAATACAAATTGTATACGTGTTAAAGGAATTGTCATTGATACAATAAAATGATATTATTTGTTTATTTATTATTATTATTATTTTTTTTATATTGAAAGTGTATACCTACTTTTTCCTGTTTTTGTTAAGTTTATTACTGTAATAATTTATTACTGTTTTATTAACCCTCGACGCAAAAAGAGGGGTGTTATAAGTTTGACTGCTATATGGGTATGTATGAGTGTGTGTCATACCGCTGTGGTTTTCGGTGTCGCTGATAACAAAAATGAAGTCGAAATTAAAATCGAAGATGGCGCCGACGACAATTTTTGGTTTTTCATCATGGGTGTCGTTTTCATAGTTTTCGGGGTCGCTGATTACGAAAATGAGGTCAAAATTAAAATCGAAGATGGCGCCAACGACAATTTTTGGTTTTTCCATCATGGGTGTCGTTTTCATAGTTTTCGGGGTCGCTGATTACGAAAATTAGGTTATAATTGAAAATCCAAGATGGCGCCGAGGAAAATGTATGGTTTTTCCGTCATGGGTGTCATTTTCATGGTTTTCGGGGCCGCTGATTACGAAAATGAGGTCAAAATTGAAAATCAAAGATGTTGCCGAGGAAAATTTATGGTTTTTCCATTATGGGTGTCGTTTTCATAGTTTTCGGGGTCGATGATTACAAAAATTAGGTTATAATTGAAAATCCAAGATGGCGCCGAGAAAAATGTATGGGTCTTTCGTCATGGGTGTCATTTTCATGGTTTTCGGGGCCGCTGATTACGAAAATGAGGTCAAAATAAAAATACAAGATGGCGACGAAGAAAATTTTTGGTTTTTCCGTCATGAGTGTTGTTTTCATGGTTTATGGGGTCGCTGATTAGGAAAATTAGGTCAAAATGCCATCTTGGATTTTCAATTATAACCTAATTTTTGTAATCAGCGACCCCGAAAACTATGAAAACGACACCCATAATGGAAAAACCATAAATTTTCCTCGGCAACATCTTTGATTTTCAATTTTGACCTCATTTTCGTAATCAGCGGCCCCGAAAACTATGAAAATGACACCCATGACGGAAAAACCATACATTTTCCTCGGCGCCATCTTGGATTTTCAATTATAACCTAATTTTCCTAATCAGCGACCCCATAACCCATGAAAGCAACACTCATGACGGAAAAACCAAAAATTTTCAACGGCGCCATCTTGGATTTTCATTTTGACCTCATTTTCATAATCAGCGCCCCCGAAAACCATGAAAACTACACCCATGACGAAAACCCCAAAAAAAATCTACCTTTAAGTAATAGCAAGGGTGATGTTATGTTTACTCTACGAGTACACCTCAGTGGTTATTAAGTCGCGCTAAAGTCCAGTCGCGCAAGTGTCCTTTCGCGCAAAAGTCCTAAATCCCTTTGTAATTGTTTACATAATTGCGAAACTGTACTGCTGACTGAAACTTATTATTTTTTATTTCCATGGGTACATAATTATGTAACTAAAAGTTATTATTATTTTTGGTTATCCATTGTTTACGAAAATTTTATAAAAAATGTATAGATAATTTTGACACAATTTAACGTTTACATAATTTTTGAACACAGCATACTTATTTTTGCGATTTAATGTTGATTACATGAATAAGAATAAAAGGGCGTTTATATGTTATTGCTCGTGGCTGTACAACCTACATCAATTGACAACATTTCAAAATTGACATGACCCTAAAACAAAAATACCGTTTCTTCATTTTTGTATGCTGAGTTCAAATATATATTTTTTTAAATTTTTTATAGCTTAATTTCCGAGTAAAAAAATAAAAACCAAAAACCATGCGATGACGTCACTTATACGGTGGAATGTGGTGTTTACCTTTGCGAAAGCAAGCTAATTTTTAAGATGAAAACTATAATGTCAAACAAGACATTTCTGTCAAAAATTACGTATCTAATGTCAAAAAAAACATATCTAATGTCAAAAATGACATATCTAATGTCAAACAAGACATATCTAATGTCAATGTGTGACATTGACAACTGCTAAATGACAGTGACATCTAAGAAACTGATTTTTTTTGACGTATCACAGTAAAGCAAAGGAATTATCGCCATACCACCGTATGAATGACGTCATTTGGCGCTTACGTCTTTTTAGAATGCACCGAATTTCAAAGTTAAAATTATGAATGAAAAGTACATAATTTCGAAAAATCTAAAAATATGGGTCCTCTAGTTTTGGATTTACTTTTAGATAACATTATAAAACATGGAGGTTAAAATTTTGAAATGTTGTCAATTCAGACCACGAAATTTTTGGGAATAATCCACAAGTTATATTTATTGTTATAAAAAAATCGGGTAGGAGTTTATAACCGACTTCAGGAGGAGGTTCTCAATTCGATCAGTATTTTTTTTTTGTCAAGTAAATATTGAAACATTAATTCTTACAAAACCCCCTCGTTTTTAACTGACTTCAAAAAAGGAGGAGGTTATAATGTTCGTGAAGATCTGGTGCTGATCTTCGGAGATATACAATGGAACTCTTCAAAAATATTAGACGGCAAATCTGTTGTAATTTCTGTAATCTCTTGTATGTTTATTGTTTATAAAACATCATCACGTATCATCACGACTGTATGCTCTGAGGTGTACGCAGATGTGTACATATACCTAGATTTCGACAGTTAGGTATGTTAAGTTTCATTTATTAGGGATAATTGGATAACCCTATTACCATAACATGTATAGATAACAGTTAACATTATGAAATAAATTCATGGCAAATATTTGTATGGGAACAACTAAAAATGGAAAAATAAAAAACTTTTGTAGAAAAAATAAAACCGGCTTAAAAAAAAAACACTAACCGGCGTAAAAAACTCTAAAGAAGTATGCCCAATTTTCTACTGAGCGCCGTTCCGCATCAAATATCGGTAGAAATTAATAAGAGCAAGTGTAATTAAACTTTATGCTTGAGTGTCAAGGTTTATAATGAACTAAACTTGATAATATTATAAAACATTTTTCTATATCGTAGTAAGAAATGCAATTGTTTATGCGTGTCTAAACGTGGACACTTTAGCGAGGTATTTTTGTTCCTGATCTTGTATCTAGTGCTATTATTGATCGAAGCCCACCCCCCACACGCCGCCGCCCGCGCCACCCTGCGAATTACTTTCTTATCGACCCGAGTTTTTAAAATCATCTGAAGTGTCTATTCAGTATTAATGTTAAGCAAGAGAGAGGAGGGAATACATCCCTGTTGAATAGTTACCAGAGTTCTCAAACTCATCCGAATGATCTATTCAGTATTAATGTTAAACAAGAGAGGAGAGAGAATACATCCCTGTGGAACACTGGCCCGAGTTTTTAAATTCTCGGAATCGATTGTGTCCACGCAAACAATAGCTGTATTATCTCCATAAGGTTTCTTAATGAGATAATCTAAATACTGTGGCATACTTATTAACAATAGTAAATTTCACAGTTTTACTATTTAACGATGTCAAAAGCTTTGCGAAAACCCACAAAACCAATAAACATAGGGTTATTGAGCTATGGCGTTTTTTCTATGATTGGTCTTCAGTTGAGAATAGCGCGCTTCTTTATCTTTGTGAAGATTGCCTTGTTCTAGACTTCTAGAGCAATATTCAGGTCTATGTATGCCAAAAGCCTTGTACTTAGTCAATGAAGAAAATCTTGCTGGTAAGAGATTATAGATGTACTCACGTGGCGAGGTAGTACTTCTGGTAGTGTTGGTGTGCGGCCGGAGTTTCAGCCACATGACGCAGCGCCATTTGCAGCAGCTGGTCGCCGAACAGCGGCTCGCGGTACATGGCGCGCCGGGCCAGCAGCGGCCGGGACACTGCGGGAATCATCAATGGGATAAATAAATATTATTATATAAATTTCAGCCGCGCCGCACTGTGTATTGGTATAGCAAGAGAACAAGACTCACATCGCAGCCCGTCCTCGTCGTCGCACAGCTGGTCGCTGTAGAGCGCGGCGGTGGCGGGCGACTGCAGCAGCAGCACGCGCACGTCGGGGTCGGCCAGCAGCGCGCGCAGCCACGAGTGTGGCGCCGCGCCGCACTGTGTATTGGTATAGCAAGAGAACAAGACTCACATCGCAGCCCGTCCTCGTCGTCGCACAGCTGGTCGCTGTAGAGCGCGGCGGTGGCGGGCGACTGCAGCAGCAGCACGCGCACGTCGGGGTCGGCCAGCAGCGCGCGCAGCCACGAGTGTGGCGCCGCGCCGCACTGTGTATTGGTATAGCAAGAGAACAAGACTCACATCGCAGCCCGTCCTCGTCGTCGCACAGCTGGTCGCTGTAGAGCGCGGCGGTGGCGGGCGACTGCAGCAGCAGCACGCGCACGTCGGGGTCGGCCAGCAGCGCGCGCAGCCACGAGTGTGGCGCCGCGCCGCACTGTGTATTGGTATAGCAAGAGAACAAGACTCACATCGCAGCCCGTCCTCGTCGTCGCACAGCTGGTCGCTGTAGAGCGCGGCGGTGGCGGGCGACTGCAGCAGCAGCACGCGCACGTCGGGGTCGGCCAGCAGCGCGCGCAGCCACGAGTGTGGCGCCGCGCCGCACTGCGCCATGACGTCAGGCGCGAACACGTCGTACACCTGCGGGCAGTTCACACTACAAGTCAGCTACTGGGACGTCAATCATCGCGAAATAAATCTGCGGTTTTAATACCAACTAGCCACACTCGACTCAGTAGAGCGCAGAGCCAAGAGGCTCATTGGTGACGTAAAGCTGGTGGGTACCAAGCTTCATACCCTGGCCCACCGCCGCAAAGTTGCATGTCTGTCGGTCTTTTACAGACTGTATTTCGGTGAGTGTGCTCTAGAGCTCCACGAGCTCATTCCACCATCTCCTTTCTTCCATCGGGAATCCAGACGTACTGCAGGTTATCACCCATTCCTTGTAGATGTTCCACACATTCGCACGAAGCGCTTTGCCTGTTCGTTCATTATGCGCACAGCCAAGGAGTGGAATTCCCTGCCTGCATCAGTGTTCCCGAGTTCCTTTGACCCCAATCTGTTTAAGTCGCGAGTTAATAGGCTTCTTATGGGTAAGCTCGTTCCATCGTCGACCTCATCTCTGACCGCAGGACAAGATTGAGGTCAAGAGTAGACCGATTATATATAATAAAAAAATAAAAAAAAATCGGACAAGTGGGAGTTGCGCTCTGGTGGAGAGTATCGTATAATGACCTAGCACTTATTCCGCGTATATTTATCACAAGATTGGCTTCGCCCCTTTTGGAGACTGCCTGAAATGAGACATTTGTACGCTCTACCATAGACTCCCTTTCGGTCTGGATTACGTGCGTACTGATCCAGGTACTCGACAGATTTCTCTACCACTGTGCTGTCGTCTGCATACCCATAGATACCATTAGCAGATCTTTGATATGCAGCAGGAAGAGAGTTGCAGAGGACAGAACTTTGAGGAACTCCGGCGTTAGTCGTCTTGGGCTCCGATGAGCATCCGTCGAAAAGAACTCGGAGAGACCGTTCACCCATCAAGTCAGTCCAGCTGCCTTATTCTAAACCGTTCGATTGGTTTCCGTGTCGGTAAGGAACCGTTTTCGACAATCTCATTTCCGAGCCGAAGAACTGCCAAAACGCTATTCACAGATCCGAACGGATACGTTTTTTTTTCTATACGATTGATCATTGTATTTATGGGGAACGCTACAAAATGGTAGTAAAAAGTGATCTTTTACTACTTTAAATTTTCTACCACGCTGATGCGTGGTAGAAAATTTAAAGTAGTAAATAAAATTGGTTTATTTGAATGTTTCGATCCGTTTAATTATAGAATATACAGCTAGTTATTTAATAGACAGCAAACGGTACAAAATGATTTTATTATTAATCAAACAAACTTTATTTCGAACAAACTTGCTTTGTAAACAGCCGTCTGTCAAACTGGCATTGCCAGTTTGACAGACTTTTTTACTTTTAAACTTTTTCCGCATTGCCAGACTGGCAATGCAGAAAAAGTTTTTATTTGAAATAAAACTATGGATTTCTTTTTATTATAACTTTGTTTAAAAAAGGCTAAATGACTGTAAGTATTTGATATCAATACACAAATCTTGCTATTTGCTCATTGTCAAACAATAACACGTAGGTACAAGTATACGAATAACTACATAATTACACTTTGAATTTATGTAAATGCGAAAGTATCAATGAAAACGGTCAATACAATAATAAAACTTCATTTACTTAAAAGTGCAGTGTTTTAAAGGTTTACAGTGTTTATATTTCTCTGAATTAACCTGGATTTATGAAAAATAAATCGTTTAAATTTTGTTCGGTATGGCTCCCGATAGCATACAGCTGTCGGAAAGATTTGAGTCTTCTTATCGAATTTGAACTGTCAAAAAAAATCGGTTTCGGATTTGTGAATTGCGTTTGGATGACATCTTCGACATCTTAGACGTTCGATTCGGTACGGAATCTAGTCGAATGGTTGTGAATAAGCCAGCAGGAGAAATAACGTATACTGGAATCTTTCTCATTAGACCAGCGTGCGAAACCCTGTCGAAAACCTTCGAGACGTCTAAGGAAACGGCAATCGATTCCTCATTCTTCTCAAGAGCCTTGCCCCACAAGTGAGTGGCGTACACTAGTTAGTCCCCAATAGACCGATTGCGGCGAAACCCATACTGTCGGTCACTGATGAGATTGTTACCTTTCAGATATACCAGAAGGCGCGAGTTCAATTCACGCTCCATAATCTTGCAGAGTATGGAGGTTATTGAAATCGGTCGATAGTTGGCAGGATCGGCACGTCTGCCCTTTTTAGGCACGGATTGCACGTTGGCAAGCTTCCAGGACTTGGGCACTTTACCAGTCCGAAATGAGAGGCGATACAGACGTGTTAATACAGGAGACAACTTAGGCACACATGCCTTGAGAACAACTGCTGGGATACCGTCTAGCCATTAGCTTTATTCACGTCTAAACGACAAAGTGCTTTCAGGATTTCCTTGTTCCTTATGCCAACCTCGAGCATCAAGGTGTTGGTCAAAATTGGTGGAGAAGCACTGCTAGTATCGGATGTGAATTATGATCGAAGAGAGATGCAAAGAGACCAGCTTTCTCTCTCGCTGTATGAGTCAGTGTTCTATCTGGTTTCATCAGCGGAGGCAGTGTGGGCCGACAGAAGTTCGCTTCCACCGATTCGGCGAGAGACCAGAAAGCCTTGCTACCGGACGGCTGCGCAGAGAGCTTAGTGCCAATTATGGGTAATACAGTCGAAACGAGCCTCTTTAGTGCCTTTTTGTAGGACTTGGCAGCATGGTTGAAGGCATTCTTCTTTGTGCTGAGATCCGGAGCTTTGCGGTCACGGGCGTCAAACCAGGCGAGAAATGCCGAGTGCTTACGCTTTTCAGCGTGAGCACTATCGGCATTGAACCAGGGGAGAGCTGAGCCACCGATGGGCACATCACTATAGGGGATGAAATACTCCATAGCTTGACGAACCACATCGGATAAGTATAGCATCGCACAGCTCGACAGATTTTCTGAAGAAAAGCAGACCTGCTGCCAAGGATAAGACGCAAAAAAGTGCCGCATCTCATCCCAATCAGCTGACTTGTATCGCCACATCCGCCATTCAACGAAAGTCGCAGTCTGGTGGGGAGAATGTCGATAAAGACTTCACACACAGTGATCTAAAGTTCCTAATGGTGAGGAAACTGTAACAATGCATCTGTCTGGATCGGTGGTCAGCAGAAGGTCCAGACAATTGGCAGTATGACCATCTACATCCGGCACTCTAGTCGCTTGTCTTACCAACTGGGAGAGGCCTATTGATATCACAAATATTCGCGTTTCTCTCCCAGCGTGGTCGGTCTTCTGGTAAGGGAAGAGCCAGTTTGGTGGCAGGCGTTAAAGACACCCAAAGCGACGAGTTGGGCATCAGGGTGCCGATGCAGAGCCTTATCGGCGGCCTCACTAAAGTGGTCAAAAAGTAGAGTTGTCTCCTGGTCACCGTAGTCAAATCAAGTCAAATAGTTTATTTGTAAAACATAGGTATACAGGTTGATGGTCACATATGCAGGGTAAATTAGATCTCTATGTTTTGCCAGTATGACATACAAATATTATCTATCGAGTTATATTCTCTAAGGTTCAGAGCACTAAGAAGCTTTAATATTCTAAATGTATCATTACTGTGAAAAATTTAAATGTCGCTTTTATTAAGTTAAAATAGTAAGTAGTGCGATCGGTAAACACAGGCATAGACAATTTTGTCCATACCAGTGTCTACCATCAGCCACAGGGTTGAAAAATTAGGGTTTTCAAGGTGTCGAAGACGCTGGCATCAGATGTCATTGCGAACGTACAAGCAAACCCCGGCACGCTGTAGGAAATGGTGTTCCACGGTGTAACCAGGGTAGTTGAGGTACGCCGCATCAGACGGATATTGTATAAGTGCAATATATTTTTCGCATTTTTTTCAAAATCGCATTCCAAGTATCATTAGTAAACTTTCTTCCGAACAAACATTATCAAAATTATCGATTTTTTCAAAACAAATTACGCATTTCAAGTTACAAAAATGCAATAGATATTAAACACAAGCGGGTGGTCGGGTCAACGACCAAGTATTATACAGGGTGTTTGTTTGGCGCATGGACCGACACAATTTTTTCAGGGATTTGGGAGGTCATTAGCTAGGTTCTACCCATACACCCTTTGTCCCAAATGTCACGGTTGGTTAGATATGTTTTTTTTTTTAAATGAAAAAAAATGCTAAAATATTTCCTTTAATTCGAAATAACCCTTTTATGTTTGTGGGTGTAGTGGCACAAAACAAATTTTGTTGCATTCTCCAAAGTCTTTTAAATCTCAAAACATCTTTGTTTTATGCAACTGGTTTCAAGAAAATTCCTTACAAGCTTCTAAGTTATTTTTTTAATTTAATGAATGAAATTTACAACTTCTAAATCTATCTTAATTTATCCTAATATTATCTATCCTCTATCCTTTTCCTTTATCCTTTATCCTTTATCCTTTATATATTATGAAGAGGTAAAATTTGATTGTTTGTAAGTTTGTATGTAGGGGGTAATCTTCGGAACTAATGATCCAATTTTAAAACTTATTGCACTGGTGGAAAGCTGCACTATTCCCGGATGACATAGGCTACTTTTTATCCCAGTAATCCCACGGGAACAGTAACTACGCGGGTGAAACCGCGGGACGTCTGCTAGTTAATTATAAAAAAAAAAACTAAAAGCCATTTTGAACTTAGCTTTATTTTAAAAAGTTCTTTAGTTGATACCCTTTCTGACGGTATGCTATATGTCATAGAAATTATTCATTATGTAGTCTAAATACTAGCTTATAGGAGAGAAAGGGTTTAGAAAAGACTTTTTAAGGTTATTTTGTTTTTATTAAACTGAAGTTATAAAAAAGGAGACAAAACACCGGGAGAGGTGGTATGGGTAGAACCTAGCTAATGACCTCCCAAATCCCAGAAAAAAATGTGTCGGTCCATGCGCCAAAAACTCTGTATATATAATGAATTTTATATTTATTGTATTATTATTGCGCGCAATCTATTTTTCAAAGATGGAAAAATAAAGTTTTTGCCAGGAATATTTTTTGGTTAAAGGTCCTTAATTGTATGTACAGAATGTGTAGTTAAGGTTGTTGGAGGCCTGGAGACCTGTAACACAGATATTCCTAGTACAGGCTCCAGTCTCCATAACATCAATGAATATATTACAATAAGTAAATGTAACTGTACCGTCTAAATTAATAAAATTGTAAATCTCATTATGTGGTGGTGAAAATAAATGTTTTATTATTAAAAAAATAAATAAAAAACGGTTATGTGATGTGATCGGTCTTTTTACAGCCTGTATCAATACATAGTATAAAACAAAGTCGCTCCCGCTGTCTGTCTGTCCCTATATATAATAATAATAATAATTACTATGCTTATATATGTTTAGACCTTTATAACTACGCAAGGGATTTAGATGAGGTTTTTTTTAATAGATGGTGATTCAAGAAGAAGGTTTATAAGTATTATACGTGCATAATGAGAAACACTAATCATTTTAGAGGTTTCTAACTTGATGTCGGAAATAAACTCATTTTTTCGCGCTTACATTGCAAACGCTGGCCGAACCCTACGAGATAGATCAAAATAATGTACACACATCAAAAGTGTCTAGGGATCAAGCATTTTTATGCGGATTTCTTGAGATTGAGATGTGGCTTTGTAATAAATTTATGATTTTATAAATTTATATGGATTCTTTTTGGTGCATTTCATAATTTGAATCAGGAACTGTGAATCAAATTCGAGTAAAAGATGAAAATCAGCTGTCAATATTTTCCCTATAAAAACATACAACGCATTGAAAACATTATTAGTGCTACTGTTTCCCTACTACTGATTAAAACCAACGTTATTATGGAGCGGCGACGTCATTTAAGCAGGGAAGAAATGCTCAGAGCCGTGAGAATGATAGAAGCTGGTTCCCGGCAACGTACTGTGGCTTTAGCTCTGAATACAAGTCAGAGTGTTATCAGTCGACTTTGGACACGTTACCGAAGCACTGGTACCGTGGCTGAGCGCCATGGAGGACGGTATCGCTGCACCACACGGAGACAAGACCGATACATTCAAATCTTAACTCGAAGAGCTCCAACAATAACCGCCATGATGTTAGCCGTGAGGCTTCATCACTCTTCAGGGAACTTAATTAGCGACCAAACAGTTAGAAACCGCTTGCATGAAGTGAACCTTCATTCCCGAAGACCGCTACGGGTACCACCTATAGCAATGCACAATCGTAGGATTCGATATCAATGGGCTCTTGAACACAGAAATTGGGCAGAAGAACAATGGCGTTTCGTGTGCTTTTCTGATGAGTCTCGTTTTGGTATGAGACCGGATACAAGACGTATACGACACTGGAGAACCCCTGGACGCCAACAGCGATTAAAATCCTGCCAGGAAGTCCATCCTTATAGTGGTGGAACCATCATGGTATGGGCGGGTATTTGGATCGGCGGAAGAACTGAGTTGATTTGGATCAGAGGCAACCTCAACGCTCAAATTTATGCTGAGACGATTGTATCAGACGTCATCGTTCCTCTACAAGTGCAAATCGGTCCCTTATTTCAGTTAATGCATGATAATGCACGACCGCACACCGCAAGAGTTGTAAGACAGACTCTCGCCGCAGCTAACATCAATGTCCTGCCCTGGCCTGCTCAGTCGCCAGACTTGAACCCGATTGAGCATGCATGGGATATGCTACAGAGAAGAGCTCTGCCGAATATGGAGGGTATCCAGTCGCAAGAAGACCTTTTTTTGTTGTTGCAACGAACATGGGCGGCCATTCCACAGCGTGATTTGGATGAACTCATTTTGAGTATGCCAAACCGATGTTCTTGTGTTGTTAGTGTTCGCGGTAGAAACACGGATTATTAATTGTTTAAGTTACCCAATAAAATTTTAAAGAAAACTGTTATTTCAGTCTTTTTTTCGAACTTTCGAATGTTAGTGGTTCAAATGTCAAAAATCCCTTTATTAGGAAAATGGCAAATTTCTTTATTAATGCAAAGGTGACTTGGTTTATCGTTACTGTGACAAACGAAAACACTTTATTTGATGAATCCTTAAAGAAAATTTTAATTAATATCAATCAGGAGAAAAGTTATTGCAAAAATATATGTTGATCCCTAGACACTTTTGATGTGTGTATATAAGTAACAGTTATACATTAAAATCGTACACTAAGTTATAAATATACAAAGTTCATAAATGTATAACCTACGACATTCTCGACAATATTTTTTTTATTTATTTATTTATTTAGGATTTCCAACAGAGAAAACACAGATAACTTACACTATGAGACATACATTAGGAACTGATTACTGTGTTCCCCCAATTATAGGAAACCACAGCATGCACCTTATTAGGTGCATGCTGTGGTTTCTAACTTTTTTGTAACTAGTTATTACTAGTTACAAAAAAGTTTAACTATAGGAAAAAGTTTGACGAGACAATAAAAATAATATAAAATTTGAAAAACAAGAATTTAAACAAAAACACGTTATAAAACTGTAACAATAATAATAAAATAAGATTATACAAAAGACAAAACGGTTAATAAAATCATTACTATTTAGACAATATGAGGCGTAGGTTCTTTTTATATACCGACATCTTACGTGTAATATCAAGGTTGTGCTGCTTTGACAGTTCATTATAGTTTCTACAGAGCCTTGGCAGAACGGCAAAGTGACCGAGGTTGGTTTTAAATCCTGGCACATTAAAAAAATTATAGCTACACTTCCTCGGTAAGCGAGATGGTGCGCTTATCTCCAGCTTACCAAGAAGCTCAGCGCAGTCGATAGCTCCATGAAATAGTTTGTGATTTTAAAAGATAAATCAGTATGCTATTATAAGCTTTTAAAACAGACACGTAATTAAAAGTAAACTTACAGAAAAACGGGCATGAAACAACATTATAAGAGAGAGAGAGAGAGAGATATTAAAAAAGAGATAGAGCAGAGAGATTGGTCGGATGCATACATGTGCGCCGAAAATGCACATAAGGTAGTGATGCAATGGTTCTCCGCCAATCTTCTAACTGTTAACCTAAGCCAAACAATGTAAGTACATGCTCTTCTCGCTTAAATCTTCTTCACTCCGCACTCTTGATTCCCTATTTCCCCAACCAAAGCAAAAATTGTTCCACGTGATGAACATTTTCTGCTGAGAGAATAAATTTGAAGATCTGGAACACCTGTGGTGGAACTCCAAGAGCAAAACTACACCATAACCATAACACATATAGGAATGACGTCTTAGCAAAAGTTGTTCGGTCTGATAAGGCATTTGCTGTTGACTAACAAAACTAAAAATCTGGAACGTCTTGAATCGTCTCGCGCATTCCGTTGTTTTCCCGACCCCAAGCTTTTATAATTCGACATCAGACGTTTCAGATCTTCAATTTTGACGACCCCGTTGTCGCTGGTTTAAGCAACAGGATCCGCGTATTGAAGTCTCGGGCATAAGCTAGTAAATAAATAAAAATATCGGTCAAATTGAGAACATCCTTCTGAAGTTGGTTAATAATGTTTAAAAAGACATGTCTGATACAGGTACATACGCGATATATTTTGACAACTCTTTTACATGATATGTTCACTGGAATGTAAATTTCATACACTCAAGTCGAGGAAAGAAGAAACTTTCTGCAAATACCAAGTTTTATGAGACGTATTAAAGTACTGGAATGCAATTAATGAATTTATCAGTGGTCGACACACCTTCAACACAAGGTAAAAGCTTGCGATTGCGAACGATACCAAAAAACGAAGACTCTTTATGCAAATTCAAAGAATCACAAAAAAAACCTTTATAATTTTTTTTTTATAACGATTATAAAACCATCACACTATATAAAAAGCTACGAACATAACCGGTATTAAGAAGCCTATTTTTATGATTTGTGTGATTAGTGCTGATGCCTATTTTACCGAATTCTAATCGATTCTCCGATCCGTGTTCTTAGCTTCAATTTATTAAAATAATCAAATTGTAGCGCGGCATATAACAGGTCAACCAACTATTAGAGCAAGGTAGGCTAAAATATACTTATCATAGTCTAGCCGACGAAACATAAGATTCTATTGTGATTAAATAACGGACTTAATTTAGCTTTTGCTGTGGTCCCGCATTTACCTGCACCCGCGTAACTAGTGTTGAGCCAATGGACAATTAAGTTCAGTCACCAGCACGTCAAGTTACCCCAATGTGTCAAATTTCTTTGATCGTTTTTCAACTTTATGTCAAACAGAATAAGGTTCATATTCAATTGGGAAAATTTGACGCATTGGGTTAGTATTCTTTAGCATTTCACACCGATCAGTAAGAACATTAATGATGATAGTTAAGGCAACTTGAGGTCAAGGTTTCCAATTTGATTACATTTCGTGTTGGTGCATCTCATTGAATGTTCCGTGAGCAGGTATGATTAGGCGCGTTTTTCTTAAACAGAGGAACCAGAATTATTTTGTGCACACCGGTTTCTAACTTAACACACCCACGGATACTTCAAATGTATTTTTTAGTTTGAAGTACTATTTTATTCATCTATTAACTTTTATAAACCTCCAGTATTGCTACAGAAAAGTAATAAAATACTTAAGGGAAATGATTACTGCATCCGGATCTAAAGTCACCAGAACGCCAATATTTCTGGAAGAACAGAATAATTAAAAAATAAATCTGAACTGGATAACAGAAGGTGATGGAACATGCTTGGTAATTACACGCTGTGTGAGATAGACATAATATATCAGATTTGACTGTAACCTGCGCTGGCGCACACATGCCGATTACTAATCATACAATGATTGACGATATCGTGTCAATAAAAAAACGCTTACTTGGTACACGTACTTGCATGGCAAAATTAGGAAGCCAGTTCTTTAAATATGTAATAATTATACATTTATAGTTATACAATTACAAAAGTAAGTTTTCCAAAATACTGTGCATATGCAAACCACCTTATTACTTATATCAATGCTTTACAAGTAAATCTTTGCTGTATTTCACAACACATTTCATATGAGTGCACATTACTGTACATCCTTAAAAGCCTCTCTCCTTTTTCGTGATAAACTAACGTTAAATTATGTAATCAGGATGCAAAAAAAAACAGTTAACATTATTAAAGGTGGTAAAAAATACCAAGGTAAATTTTAAGGAAAACCAATATGCAGCTATAGTGTTTCGAGAAAATCATTTACATAATTTAAATATTCCCCGGTGTAGGTAGGTAACTAACACGATAAAAGTTTTTATTCTAATTCTTATGGCTGCTGCGAAATGAAATATGTGAGCTTGTCTTTTAGTGCATTTATCATGATTAACGATATCAATGGTTGTGACGTAAAACATTCCGAATCAATTGATTTCATGAATTACTTTAACAAGTTTTTAAGCAGTATTTATAAGAGTATTATTTATTGATATCGAGTTTTATCAGTAAAGTGAGGAGTAATCTATCTTATTTGCGTCACACGACGCAGACGGCTCTAGTATTCAAGTTTATTTAATTTACTATCCTCAATAAAGCAGTATACTGGCTATAAGACGTCACTATAAAATAAGAAACAAGAAGGGCCGTCTGCTAGGGCCCTGAAGGGAGAGCGAATTAGGAGACGGTCTTATATGGGGAATAAATGAGTTTTGATTTTGCTGCGTATTCGCTACTAGCGGACACAATAGATAGTATCTTAGTTCAGTACTTTGGTTGGTTGGCAAGATTGAGAGAGAGATTAATTTAAACTGGCTGTTTTATATTAAAGTCAATACTTTAAGATCAAATCAAACTCTTGCGCGATACGTGATTACATTACAGAAACATCCAATCGTATTTTTTTTAATAGGTATAATGGTCTCTATATTACAGTTTACACTAGTTTAGGGGCCAGAGGGTTCAAACTAAATGTACCATGTTTTTATGTCAATAAATATATATTATTTATTTTATTTTATAATCACGTTTCGCACGGGATCAGTTTAACTAAAACTAATCACATAAAATTCCTTTTCTTTTTCCTGCATTTTTAGGCAAAATTGTAAATTGTTACAATGATTACTATCGTGTTAATAAAAAAAAAAATATCAAATCTTTATTCAAACTAGGCTGAGAATCAGCACTTTTTGAACGTCAAAAAAAATGCACTTCTATTTCGTAATTATAAGCATGGCATTATGAGCTAAAACGCGGATACAATACCAATTGTTTCCTGCAGCTGCCATTTGTCATGCTACCAACATAATAGAACTCAAAATCGGTTGAAGGGACTGTAAAAAAGGTTTATTAACATTTCTTTTCTTATTTAAAATGTACTATAGTCACCAATAATAACGTGTCAAATCCATGCATTTCGTTGCGGATTAATTAAAGATAGAACAAATGATAATCTAATCTTTCTTGTTATTGTTTTTATCTTGAACCACTTATTTTTAATACCAAAAAAAGGGATTATACACTATTCACGGTCTGTTTCACTACAATGACCAGAAGGCAAATTCATCGATACAACAGAATTTGTGAAATTATCGGTCAGCTAACTTATCCAAAGGTCGTGAGAAAGGCTGTTAGAATTTGTTATGTTATGATACAGGGTAAATGTCGATGGGGCAAACGTGGTTAAAAGGAAAATATCCGCACATTTTTATACAACCAAGGACAAGGAAAAAACTAAAGCCAGGTATTATTAATTTAATCACTTATAAAGAATTTTGTTATGATAGTATTTTTTTGTACCCTCATTTTTCCTTATCTTATCACTTTCCTTTAGAAATACAAGACATAATTGTAGTAGGTATCTAGCATAATTAAGTCTGTTGGTGAGGTCGTTAGACGAGACTGACTTCAAGCGTTTGTACACACGGCTGCACATCAAGCCCATTTCCAGTTTAAAATGACCTCACATTGTTTGGGAATCCTATACAATGCGAGATCAGCTTATACTGAAAACGTATAGTTGGGTTTTTTAAATTATTTATTAAATATATATTATTATTGAAGTATGTATACTAGACGCGGTCGGCTGATGCCAATAGACTCGCCCTCAATTCCGTGTGAATTAGTAGAGATGGCGATATGCAAGTGTAATACACACCTCTGCCCTCTGCACACTTCGGGTAATCCAGGAGTGATATTAATAAGTTCGGAAATAAATTGAGGAGATTTCTCCCGTAGTTTGATATCTCGTATATCCAACGTACGTAGAGTCATGAACCGGAGCTCGAGAGACCGATAAGGTACAGAGTGGAAAGGTCATCGACACCATGAGTTCCTTACATCATTCTGGTCTTACCACCATTGAGATATTTCGTCGGGTTTCCCTAATTACGAAGTTTTACCTGATGTCTTTTTTATTAAGAGTGTATAAAATCATAATTTCTGTGAAAACTAATCAGAATTCTAATCACAGAAGAAACTTTTTTATTTTTAAGGAAAAATCTGATAGGGTTGGTTAAGAATGATGTTTTTTATGGTTCTTTACAATTATTAGTAAAAATAACATCAGAAGAAAAAGGAAAAATCAAGAAATAACTGAGCAAAAGTTGCAATTCCTTGAGCTATTTACACAGACGCGAGCAAATCAGACTACCCCCAACTGTCAAATGGTTCCAATTGAACATGAACCTTATTCTGTTCGTATTCTTGCAAATAATTTAATCATTCATTCATTCAATAAAATTGAAAATAAAAAACTATCAAAGAAATCTTGACACATTGGGGTCGCTTGATGCGCTGGCCTCTGTACATTATTCTGGACCCCGCTATCCTCAATCATGTGCCTACAGAGCTCAAGGTATGAATCAGTATGTGCAACGACATCTCGTAAACCCTATATAAAAAGTTCGGGTTACCTTTCCCCCAGTGGAGTGCTGTATCAGTTCCTTTAGCGCGGCCGTGGCTTGCTGGCCGAGCTCGCCCTCGCGCGCGTACAGCAGCAGCACGGCGCGGGAGTCGCGCGACAACGCCGGCGGCGTCGGCGTTTGCGTCTCTCTGAAACCAGTTATTGGTAGATATAATTATCAATGAGATTATAGATAGATAAACAACATCGCCTGCAGTACCCACACATGTTATAATACATTGTTGACTTGAGTGATGACATAATTCAGCGATTCAATTAAGTAAACAGGTGTAACTTAGACTGGACTCTTCGCAAACATTCTGAATTCGTCTCTAAATAGATCCAGAGTCAGAACTCATATTATTCTTTTTAATAATAATCTGAGAAAATCAGAGTGTGTGTGGAGCATCATTAAGTTGTATGTAATTTCGTGCTATCTTAATTAAAAAATGAATTCAGACTCTACATTAAGAATGTGTGGGGCCAGCCTTAGAGGCTAGCTACACTTACACTAAGTAAGTGTAGTTAGGCTCTAAGGCTGGTCCCACTACTCAGCTCAATTCAGCTTTTGTCTACGGACACATGAGTTTTGCATGAGAAGCGTTCGCGTCTGTACAGCTAATAGTGAATTCAATTCTCTGTTATGTCCACTTTTCTGTAATTGAGGAAAAAATATTTAAAGTTTACTTCTTTGGCTTTTGCTAAACTGATGAGACCGTGATTCATAGGCGCTGACCTGGCGATAACCCGTATTTCTCGAAATGATGAATTTGTGAATAACATATTTTTGTCTAGATTAGATATAGGTATACAGGGATATTTGTAAAACACCAACAACCTCGCAGGAGTAGATTACTAACATCATAAACAACAACATTTGTTCTACGACTTTTTTTAATCTACTCCTGCGAGGTTGTTGGTGTTTTACAAAAATAACCCTGTATATCCTTGATTCAATTTCCGTCATGTCGTGTCTATTTTTGCCTACACTACAACCGGAACCTTTTTTCGTGGAAATTATTGATAAGTTCTTCATTAAAAACAGAATTGACCGATTATTTTAATTGTTTTATTGATAAATAAAATTTCGAATTAAGATAGAGAAGATAACTTAAACGTTATAACAAGATTGATAACATGTGCGCGATTCTCTGAATGACATCGATCATCACAAGTCACAAAGGCGCCTACCTACAGTACATGTGGATGTAGGTACTAACTACCTATTGACAGTGTCGGTACAGACACTCCTTATTGTTTGTTACAATGTCTGGGTGACGGTCGCGGTGAGTACACTGCTTGATAACGACATGAATGAGACAATAACACGATAATATCGGTCGAGCTTAACAATGCCTTTAGGGACAATGGAAGACTATCTAAAGATCAACACACTAGTTTTTCAGGTTAGCGTTAGCATAAAGTAACGTGTAAGTCATTCTCGTCCAGTAACGATACACAGCTGTCATGAATTGCTAACGCCGCATCGTCAAAAGATAGACAAACATTGTTTGCTTAGAAATGGTGTCTTGTTGAAACCCTTTAGCACATGCAGCACGATCACCTTATCGGTAAGAATCAGTACATTTCTTCTCTTCACCCTTGACATTATCATGCTCTAGATGGAGGCAATGTTTCAACAATCTTTCACTTTGTCGATTCTTTCGTACGCAAAAACTGTTTCTGCGATGATCATATCATGTTACGCGTGCTGGGACTCATAGTATAGGTATCTGCCACTCTGGAACCAAGACATGCCGCAGTCATTCTCACCTACTTCAGAGTAACATTAAGCTTCGATAAAGCGAACTATACGGTAGACCGCATGTCGGAAGTGACCAGATCAGTATAAGTTAACCAACTTAAGTAGGTATACCAATTTAGTTACCACCGACCGACGTGCAGCCTACTGTACCTACCATCTAATGTTGACACCGAACGTTTGCTGAGCCTTGGCGACCAATTAACATCCTACTAATATTATAAACGCTAAAGTTTGTGAGGATGTTTGTTACTCTTTCACGTAAAAAACTCCTGAATGGATTTTAACAAAATTTGGCATGGAGTTAGCCGAGACCCTGGATTAACATATAGGCTACTTTTTATCCCTGTATTCCCATGGGAACGGGACCTACGCGGGTGAAACCGCGGCACGCCTGCTAGTCTAAACATAATTGTAAAGTTAAAGGTACTACAATGTAATGTTGTGGAGGTCTATCTTTTTGTCGAATATTTATGTGTCGAATATTTTCTTGTCATCTTGATGAGGGAATAAAAACTCTAATATACGTAAGGCGAGAGAAAAACTAATAAACGTACACAACCATTCACTATGGAATTAAATCGATACTTACTATATTTAAGGAAAATACGGTGAGGAAACCTGGCCTTAACTAAACGTGCTATTGTTGATTTTTTTTTCATATTTTTAAGAGGTTTTTGTCCACAATGGCATGCCAGCCTCATCATAACTCAAACTATGCTATTGTAGTTCTAGACTAGTAAGACTAGAGAAGAGCCTAACAGCTATTTAAAAATGAACTACTTATACATGTAGATACTTATATGCAGCTCTTTTCTTGTTTAAGTTTCATTCGCGGTAAACGCATGTTACGGATCAGGTGTAACCAGTTCTACAGTGTAGGAGCAAGATTCTAATTTGTCTATTAATGATACAATGCCCACTACGAGCTATATTTAGATATCGAAACAACCTTCAAGCATAAACTCAGGAAAATACTTGGAACATAGTCTTGCGAACTTAAGTTACATGTCTTTCGGGCTTCTAAGTCTTTATTTTTTTAATAAAAAAGGCCCTAAAGTAGTTTAACCCGATCAAATGTCAAAAATGCCCCAACCAATGTATCACACATACCTAATTAGCTAGGTACTGATAAAACATATCGCAACCTTGACACCAAGAGCATCCAACAAAGTTTGCGAGTATGGATAAATGGATGGATGGATGGATGTTTGTTACTCTTTCACGTAATAACTACCGAATGGATTTTAATTAAATTTGGTATGGAGTTAGCTGACACCCTGGATTAACACATAGGCTACTTTTTATCCCTGTATTCCCACGGGAACGGGACCTTCGCAGGTGAAACGTCAGCTAGTCTTCAATATATTTGCTATAACTAACGTTATTCCCCAAATTATTTAGAAACCAACAAGTCATACTAATTGTGATGAATATTATGAATTTAGGACACAAGAACAATTGCACCTGCCAAAGACATACAACACTTCTTGTTCTTATCGTGTCTTTAGTACCTGGTCTAAAGAGTTTTTAATGCCGCCCGCCTCTGGCTTGGCAACACATGCCCTCGAGAAAATCTCCACACACAAAATTTAAAGCACGTGCTTCATTTGCGAATCGGGAAATGGAACACAGAACTCACGGTCAGTATATTAATTGTATGGTCCCAGGAAAAGACATTACAATTCTGTCGCGACAGCAATTCAAGTTGCGTTTTACAGAGGTGACTCCTAATAAATTCGTGTCAGAGAGCAACCGTAGATAACATCGCCTTATGTGGGCCCGAAGTACTCATTGTGTACTCCAATTAGATAGTCAACCTTATTACAATGACATGTTATATACGTTCAGGTATTTCGTGTATCTTGTGACATGAATTATAATTACTGCAAGAGTTTGTCAGTTTAGAGATAATTGTATTGTATAGTCACAGAGTTTTCGTATTTGAAGACTAATAAGCAGTGACTGGGATGGGAATATTGATTCAAGGTCATTGACGTCAAATGTATTGAACTAATATACAAATATAACGGAAAAACTCCTCCGAAATAAAAAAAAATAATACTATTTTTGTTTTCTCTCTATTTTTATTGTCAGAGTATTAAACCCATTGACATTATTTTAATTTTATAATTGTAAATTGTGTAAGTAGGTACTTACATGCCCATGTGACGGCAAAAGTGGAGAACCTAATTATACCAGAACATCTATTTACCTAAATACCCATGTTTGCAAAGTAATAAATGATTTGGATGATTAGAAATTTCGAAACCTTTACAAAAAGCTGCCAGTGCCATTGGTAACAGCTAGGTACCTATTCTACAGTGAAGCCGATGAGGATTACAAATAATTGTGCTGTGATAAATTGTAACAATCGTTCATTGTATTAACAAACAACCAACGATTTGTTTACCTACCTGTTAACGTGTACGTTTTTTGTTTTGTTATTTTTTTTACAATATTTCTGGTACTTTCAATGTCATTCCTAGTATTATATCACGATGCAAGTACGAAAAATTAATCTACATACTCCGATTACAGCTATATGTTCAAAAATTGTTGTATCGCTTCATTTAAAATTTTCAAGCGTAATTAAAAACTAGATATTATATTTGTAGTTGGCTTCAGTTTCCTCTTCACTAAATAGGTATATTCATTAAAAAACATGCGAGCTCTTGCGGGATTTTTAGGTATGAAAAATTAAACACGTAGATAGCGTGTGTTTGGTATTTTACAGCAAAATATTTTCCTGTGCCGGATATGTTCTATGAAAGGCTATTATTCTACAACATGAACTTCGAAATTTTGAATAAGTACCCAAGTATTATTTAGCGTTGAAATCAATGTAAGTATTCATAAATAAAATTTATAAAAAATCATGTACAAACGGCTACACATCAAGCTTATCATTTCCAGTTTACGCTGACCTCGCCTCGTATTGTACGGAAATCTTATACAATGCGATATCAGCTTATACTGGAAACATATAGGTTGATGTGTAGTCGTGGGTACAGTCGACAAAGCAGATATGAGAGGGGTATCTATTAGGGTTTGGGTCCCGGGATGTCTCTTGTCTCGAAGTCGACTTGTACCAGTGGAATAAAAGACATGAACCTTTGTTCATTTGTTCAGCTACTTTAGACAATATTTTAAGAAGTTCATTCAATTCTGGCACCAAACTTGTTAAGCAATTTGGGTAGGCTAAGGTGTTCATGAGTTTAGGCAATATGGATAAGGTCATCGACGTTTGAAGCTGACTGTTCTCTTTATGTATGGATGATAAACAATCGGGTTAAATAATTATTACATCCTACTACTTACTACTATTTCACACACTACTATCTACTTTAGTGTTATAAGCACCATAGCGACACTCAGCACAGTAGGTCACTTTAAAATGATGTAATAAGTATCTTTAAAAATCAATGCATTTCAGTAAGGTAGTTAGGTTAGGTAGTTAGGTTCGCTATATAATAGGTATAATGAGTTAGGTTAGGTTATATGTATATATATCGTCATAGAATTTCTATCTAATACAAAATGCTTAGTGTCAAGTTATTTAGAGAGTCGCTTAATAAAAAAGTAGTGGTAGGGTAGTATTGCCATAGCGAGTAGGTTCCAGTAGATCAACTTAAAAATGTTCTCAAAAAACACTACCTCACATTGTGTCCATAGCAAAAATTGCATTTACTGACGCCGACACATCGGGCTGCTCCGATTTGTCAAGTTTCTTTGATGGATTTTCAACTTTATCACAAATAAGTTAGGGTTTATTTTCAAATGGAAAAATTTGGATGTTTGGTGTCGCCTGATCTGCTGGCGTCTGTTCATAAACCTATAGGTTTAAAATTTCCTTCTCTTGTTACCTTCTTTGTATTTTATTTTATTTTTAATTTATTTTTAAGCACTTGGATTTACAATAAAAAATTGTTATTTATTATTTATTTATTTATTTAATACTTCAAGCACACTAATGTACAGAGGCGGACTTAATGCCATAGGCATTTTCTACCAGTCAACCTTTAGGTGATGCAGAGAAAAACAGTGGTAGGTGCAATTAAAAAAGAAAAAACTAAAAGGAATCAAAGAATACTAATACATAATATGAGTATAAATACATAAATATTTACACTATAAATATAATATATATAATAAATTAAATTACGAAGAGATAGAAAGAAGAGAAAACATTAGCGCTGTGAAGATACTACTGCCAACTTCTTACGAATATGCTCGCGAACCTTAACCTTAAAAGATAAACGGTTGGTTGCCATCCTGATTTCCTGGGGGAGAGCGTTCCACAGAGAAACAGACTGCACAAAAAAAGAACTATGAACAAAGTCAGTACGGTGAGTGGGACATAGGAGAAGACGGTTATGCGATGAGCGAAGGTTTTTATTGTGGTTGGCACAGATGTATTGAAAGTGAGGAGATAGATAACTAGGGGAATTAGGACAGTAAAGAAATGAAAACAGAGTGGTTAGTGCTCTTTGTTCTCTACGAAGGCGAATGGGTAACCACTTTAGCAGCGAACGCTGTTCAGAGATATGATCATATTTACGCAGGTTGAAAACAAATCGAATGCAGTTATTAAGAAGACGGTCAAGTTTATTGAGGAGATCTGCATTCAGGTCATAGTAGCACACATCACCATAATCGATTATTTTTATTATATTGTAAAACGAGAACAACTGCCGACAGGCTGTTCTGCAGTTTGGCAGACTTTTTGTATGTTTTTGTTGCACAGATTTTAAAGATAAAGATAAAGATAAGATAAAGATAATTTATTTGTCAAAACATGAGTAAGCAATACAAAAACTGGATTGATTTGCAAAGCATGGTGTTTTAGATAAAAAACAAAAACGTCCTAACATGTTTTGCCTAAAATAGGCGAACAAATATTTCTTTTTTTTTTTAAAGTTCGACTCATTTTATTCAAGATACAGTTAAGTTAGATAATAAGTATAATAATAGCCCTATTTTGAATAAAGAAAATAAAAAAAAAGATGTTACCTACTTATTGTTCTGTAATACAATTTATAGTAATCTTTTTTAAAGTTTGTATAGGTATATATTTGTATGACTAGCTCCATACACTTTTACAGACAATCCCCAAAGATCTTCTGTTGATTTAATTTTAAGATCTTCAAAAGCTTCTTTAACAGCCTGGGGTTTAATAAAAATAATTAAATGTTGTTGTTTACAAATAGAAATGCCTTATTAAATAAGTTTCACCAAAAATTAAATCAATTAAAAATCTTCAAAAAAAGGCTTTACCCCTCTTCAAAAAAGTAACAACAATGCGGAAGCCATATGGGTCATGCGTAATTTAATCGTTTTATAGCTAGAAAGCATAGCTGGCTTTCTAGTTTTCGCCAACTTTGAATGGTGTTAAGATTAGAAAAATGGAATGATTATAATTTTGTGGAACCGACCCAGATACATTTAGTGCAAATATTTTAGATGCAGACAAGTTCAGAAGGATGCCTGTCTAAGTATCTGCGGTAACCGGGAATGATGCAGAAGGCAATAGTATCAAGTGATTTCAAAAGAAGCACCCAGGGCCTTATAGGCTGGTCAATTAGCAATAATAGAAAGAACAGTGCGCGAAGTCCAAATTAATTTTTAAATTATTCGACTGGAACCAGTCTATAGTTTGCTTAAGCATGTCATTGATTTCTTGTTCATAGTTGTAAGAGTAATCTTTTCTTATCATCATTGTACAATCATCAGTAAATAAAACTGTCGGGTGATCGATACTTTTTAGAAGATCAGTAATGAACACCCGAAATAGTAGGGGACCCAATACGCTCCCCTGAGGTACACCGTATTTCACTGTTCTAGGTTTTGACCGATATTTAATTTCACTTTTGGTTTTAATATTTATATTTGTTATTTCTGTGTATTGTTGCCGATTGTTTAAATATGATATTATACGACCAAGACCATTTATTTATTTATTTATTTAATACTACAAGCACACTAATGTACAGAGGCGGACTGCCGATTGCCGGATTGCCTCCTATTCCATATTTTTCAAGTTTGTCAATAAGTATAGTATGATCAACATGCTCGAAGGCTTTAGTCATATCCATATACAAAGCTCAGATGGGTTGTTAACCCCTTGGTTAAACGGGTTTTCAGACTTTCGACCTTCTGAGTGCAACGACTATCAATTATCTACAAATGGAACGGCTTAACGTGCTTTCCGAGGCACGGAGGAGTCTTGGTATGTTATAATTGATCACCAATCCACGTCCCGACCTCGTCAAGCGTAGCTTCACTTTCGATCGAACCGTGCGGGTGTTATTTTTTAGCCACAACCTCCTCGCGGTCATGAATAGTCAAAGCGCTAAAACGTGGTATACTTATTATTTTATGAACATACAAATATGCAAACTATGAATACAAAAAACACTTATTTTACCTTATTTGCGGTTACTTGCGATCCTTATCCTGGCTGGCTTGCGATAGAAAACAAATAGCTCATTTAGAAAACTAAGTAAATATTAAACCGGGACAATAGGAGGAAATCACTGACATTTTCCTCAACGAAACTGTTTTGAGTTGCAACTATTTGTAAGATAAGAAAATTAATAAACTTGTTTATAACTTAAAATAATAAGCGCATAATTATCTGTTAATTAAAACACAGTAGATATGTAGAGTGTGTCATAGTTGAAAGACACGCGGCCTGCTCAGTCTATGTCCCGTAGACCGTTCGCCGTAGTGCACGTTAGTTAACTCATAGTTCATATAGACTTCCTGCTAGTTAGCTGTGGAATGGGCATAGCGATGCTACAGACATACTAAGGAACACAGTAGGCTTTTATTCGACTGGAATATTCCCACAAAGTGTTGATTTTCAAGTACAGGTACTAAAGTTCTCTTTTATAACGATCAAGTAAATCTGCTGTACTGAACTGAACCTGAAAGCCTGCTGGCTATATTGTGAACGCTAGTTGGTTGTCATTCGCAGTTTTACTTTGTATTCTCCTAACGGAACTAGGCGTTTAAATTCAAATGGCATGGCACAATACGCCCCTACGCACACCAGCGCGTGCGCATACTCTTCAAGATAACAAGTGTCACGCGAGTCAATCAACAACGCACGTCAATAAATTAATTATTTTTAGAGATAAACGCTCGCATATGACCGAGATTACTGATTAATATTTGAAAAAAGCAAATGTTCACGTTATCTTTAATATGTATGGCTGTGAGTTTCAATGATCACAGCCGAACAGCATGATGTAAAATCACCCTGTATGAGCATATGCCCATCTCACTGTTTGAACTCAGTTCTTCGTAATGTGTGGAGAAAGTGAGCCGTAACCCAACACGCTGCCCAATGCGGGTTGGTAAGATAAGGTAAGTTTGTTTTCTAGTAGGTATATACACGACACTTTGGTTTCATCATCAGTCTAATAAGGTGATCAAATTATCAGCTTTTAATAGCTAAATAACGATAGTAAGCGTTGTGCATGCTCATCGCAGTGTTGTGTACTCACCGGTCGTTGAACCAGAAGATCCGCGCCAGCTTGTGCAGATAGGTGTTGTGCAGATGGCGCTGCAGCAGCATGGCCGCCAGCAGCGCGCACGAGAACAGCAGCGCGGCGCCGCACACCCACCACAGCGCCGAGCTGCGCCCCGACAGGCGCGGCGGCGGCGCGGGAAGGTGGCCTGCAGGGGATAGGGGCTAATGTTGAGCTCGAGATTCCAAAACCAAAAAACGAGTACCTCCAGTAACAGTCAGGAAGCATAAACTTCGCAATCCGTCCGATTGATCCGATTGACGAGTGCATTTTTCTGAACAAAAACAATTGACTAAGATCTTGCTTTTACTGTTTTCAATAAATTAATACTATTTATTTGAGTTTTACAAATGCTGGTATAGGTATATAGCAGTCGACATTGGCCGAGTTGCCAAAAATAAAAAAAAATATTTATTACTAACACCATGTCTACTTTTAAACATTACATCCTTATGAAAGTCGGGGGATGGGGGCGTCTACCGGACACTTAGCTACCGCCTAAAAGCACCCCAGTGCTCCGTCTCACACCTGCGCCGCGGGTCGCGAGGTAGGATGATTATTCCGCAACAGTGTGGAATAACTTAACCTCTTTAGATCAGATCAGGTCTAATTTTTGTGTTATTATAGCTACTATCTTGTGGTCCGGAAAACACTACCAAACACAAACAACGCCGTTGGTCTCTGCTGTTATTCGTAGATCTTTGAGTCGTTCCGTCAGAAACCCGAAAATCTGACCACCAGTAGATAAATAAATATTCCACAACTCTTACACAACGCCATCTAGTCCCAAGCTAAGCAGAGCTTGTGTTATGGGTACTAAACAACTGATAAACATACTTATATATTTCTAAATACATACATATTATAGATAAATAACACTCAGACACAGAACAAATGATCGTGCTCATCACACAAACATTAATTGTCCTGGGTGGGAATCGAACCCACGACCTCCGGCATAGCAGTCAGGGTCACTAACTATTAGACCAACAGGCCAGTCGACCAGTCTTAATGTCTCCACATTAAGACTGGACAGCCAAGCTATACATTTATACTGATATGTAGAATTTGTGAAGTTAGGGTCGGTAGGTTAGACCGTGTAGATTCAGAAGCTTGGCTCTACATGAGATCTAATCATCTGATATCTTTTTCACAGGGCAAACCTTATGTGGTCGTCTTGGCAACATTTTACATGAAATGTTTTGGTGGTTAAATTGTTTCTTTATATCAGACGTCATACAAAACATTACCTATATCGCCCGTCAAACCAGCATCCCAACACTCAAATTTTAGTCGATACATGCATACCAAAAGTATGCACATCTATAACTCTTGATGATATATACAATCGAGTACAATTATTACCTCCCAATACTACTATTACAAATACTACTACTTAATTTAATATTGTAAGCACCATATATAAGCTTGAAATGTCTAACATTGACATGCCTAGTGTTATAAATATCTAATGATTAAAAATATCGATACTCATTATACCTAAGTATCGATATTTAGGACATTCGATACTTTGAACTTTCGATATTTAGGTATTTTGGTGTCACTTTTAGATATATTGGACGTAGGTTATCTAACCATTCGACATTATTAATGTTATTGTAAATTTATATTAGGTATGTTTGTCTACATCTAGGTATCGCATTGTATGAATTCAATTCTGTAATGATAGCTGTATGTATGTGTGTAATAAATAAATAAATGATAAATAAATAACCTTACATTTTTTTTTAATTTTCAGTTATATGGTCATTCAATATTCGATGTTTTGAACGATGATATTTTACCCGTAGGTATTTTAATGTTCGAAATTCTAATATGTACCCTTAGGAATAGGTTATGTTATATGAAAGTAACTTCAAACTTTCTCAGAAATCACCGATCAGATTCTAATTCAAATTAACTCTGAAATAAACGTGGGAAAATCCGACTCATAGAATTCCATTAGCGAGTTCCGTGTATGTAACATTTTTATTAAATAATAAAAATGTGCCGAAAGTATGTGATACAGCGTACCGCAGCTTTAGTTACATATTGTGTGATTCCTGGTCTTATTAAAAAAGATACTTACGAGGCGCCTAGTCTCATGATTATTTAAATGTAACCATTAACACACATTGTAACATTAAAACACTCACTGCCTTATCACACTTATACTTCGATATGTAATGAAAAAGTTAAATCGAATCATACCTACTACATACATACATAAAGTCACGTTACTCCTATGGAGGTAGGCAAAAAGTACAGAGCGCCATATGCTACGATTCTTTTATAACTACTTATTTTGCTTCGTTTCCATTCACACATTTTGCCATCCACAAATAAATTAAAATTAAATCGTATCGTAGGTAAGTAAAATGACAGGCGTTGATCACAGGACAAATAAAGAACATGGAGCAAAGAAATATATTTAAGCCACATGAACATGAATAAAATACAACATTAAATAGGTACACTAGGTTTTCTGGGCCGCAACAACACTACGTATTATCGGTTATATTCATGAAAAATCTTTGAGCAGATTTGGCTAAAAGATGGCTGAGATGGCTCAGGTCCTTGAGTTGTTTGTGTTTACGCAGCGCGGCAATTGTTACAGCGAAATTACTTTCATACTCTTTAGACAGTTTAAAAACCTATGTCGATTTTTTTTTATTTCCCATGATCGCGTTAGGGATGGTTTAAAACGCAAGTAATAATCACTTATGGCTAACACCATAAGAGAGACTGGGAGGGGTGTGGTGGTGGCTGGGTGTGGGTCTGGGTGTGAGTCTGGGTGGGGCCAAAAGACCGCGATAAGCGCGTGCGCGCCAAGGACTGTTACACGTTTTATTGAACCAATAACGATTGACGACAGCTAAATGTTAGTAGTGTATTTATTAATGATAGTTTAGTAAACTTGATAAGTGTAAATTCATTATAAAAAAAAAAGCAAATAAAGAATGCCACCCTAATATTTATTATAATAACTGGATTCTCAAGACTAGAGACAACAATCGGACCGCGGGATTCGAGATCCCTGGATTCCGGCTGTATTCTGATCTCAAAAATCCCGAGACTGTACTTGGCTAATCTCGGGATTTTCGGGATTGCCACAAACAGGTCTAGCATGGACTCCGTAGTCCGTTGCACCTTGACAATAACCTTGGCTAGATTATATTATTAGCATATTTTAAATAACGGCAATAAAACAACCTTTTGATACGCGTACGAAACGTACTGCATAGGTACAGCCCTAATAATGTTTGTCGTAAAACTTAGAAGAGACTTACAAGTCAAACCTTGGATGCATTGATATTTTGTACGATTGTATTTTCAAAATTCTTAATAAGTAACTTTTTTTTGTCTTTTAATCTTTTTAAATCTAACAAAGTATGGTAATTTTGTTTTGTGTGTTTTACTTTTTTAACCGACTTCAAAAAAAGGAGGAGGTTTGCAATTCGGTTGTATATGCTTTTGATAAGGTGGACCATGAGTTACTTCTTCAAAAGCTTGCATACAACGGGATTCGAGGAGACTTACTTCGCTGGTTTATATCGTACGTAACGAACAGAACTCAACGAGTTGTGATTAGGGGATATCAATCCAAACTGATCACCGTGTCCTCTGGCGTGCCCCAGGGATCAATTTTAGGCCCCTTGCTTTTTATTATATTTATCAATGACGTCTGGAATTGTTTTTTGCATTCAAAATTCTTACTCTACGCAGACGATCTCAAAATATACAGGGCAATACGCACTCTTAATGACTGTGATTTACTTCAAGACGACCTAAATAGATTCTCTGCGTACTGTATTAGGAATAAAATTCAATTAAGCACTTCTAAATGTGTATCTATCACTTTCACTAAAAAGAAAAATATTATAAAACGTGCGTATACTCTCAGTAATGCTCCTTTGTGTGAAGTTATGTCGGTGAAGGATCTGGGGATAATATTAGATAGTAAGCTCCATCTTGATCAACATATTCAAAAAATTATTAATGGCTCATATCGTATGTATGGCTTTGTGATGAGAACCGCCTCAGACTTTAAGCGTCCTGATACCTACATACATCTTTATAAGTCACTAATAAGGTCACAACTTGAATACGCCGTATTAATATGGAATCCCCTATACAAAAGATACGTAGATAGCTTGGAAAATGTTCAGCGCAAATTTATTAAAGCGGTGCGTTACCGTTGCCGGCATAGTTTGAGCCCTAGTGGCTCCTGTAGGGATGTTAAGTTGATGGACTTGAAGTCTAGACGCCTGTTACTTGAGATGATGTTTCTATATGACATATGTAGCAGCAGATATGACTGCTCAGATTTGGTAAATAAATTAAGTTATGTTGTACCTAGAACTGTTATGGGACGCGGGGTGCGCGCACGTCCACTATTCGCCATCCCATCTTGCCGCACTAATGCTGGAGTTCGCGCACCTCTACGTCGTATAGCAGATAATTATAACACAAATTTCTCGGATATTGATCTATTTACATTATCATCCAACAAATTTCGAAATACTGTAATCCAAAAATTAACAAACTAAAACTATATAACTGTAACCTAAGCATAATGTAAAAAAAAAAAAATAAAAAAAAAAAAAAACAAAATATCAATCACTCGCATGCCTAGTTAGTTCTTATATAAAAAAATGGAATAGGTAACATGTGGATAACGTTGTGAGTTACACATACACTATATACTTTAGATACTAAGGACTATTAATTAAGAAACCTTTGTGTAACTGTTTGTTTTCCCAAAGAAAATAAATAAATAAATAAATAAATAAATATTTAGTAGGTTGTTACCTCAGTACTCCGTCATTTATGGACCGATTTACAAAATCTTTTTTTATTTGATAGGGTATATTAACAGATTGGTCCCATTTGTTTCAAAACTCAGATCTGATGAGGGATCCTTGAGGAATTGAGGGAACATGTAAGGTACACATGTACCGATTTTTACATTTTACATTTGGTGAAGAAATACTGATGAAGAAGACAGGCAACGGAACACTTCAGCGCTTAACAGCAAATTACTCGCGATTGCTATAGTCTCATGTCGGTGCATGGTTGATGTATTTCCATAACATAACATTACGCCTGTCTATTTTAAAAGGGGCCCGGCAGGGATGTACAGATTAATGTTTAGAAAGAACTTCTTTAGCAATTGTTAACCGATTTCAAACATTCTTTCAAGTTTTGAAAGACTTTCATTACATACGAAGAAACTAAAAAAAATACAAAATAAAAACTTTTTTACAAAAAAAACAACCGACTTCTTAAAAAAACACTAACAGGTGAAAAATAACTCTAGTTTCGGAAGTCGGTGGCCAATAATGAAAGAAACAAAACCACCACAGCCAAAGTAGTTTAAGTAAGTATGTTGTGATTTGTGTTGTGCAAAAAATTAAAAATATATTTCATGAAACAACTCAATTTTTCTACATTCAAGACTAATTAGAAACCACATAGTCTAATTCGAGGACGACCCCGGGATCCCGAGATTACGCATTAAGAATCCCGTAACCCTGGGATTGTATTCTCTACTAATGACTTGAGTAAAGATGTAGAAATCATGAGATAATATAGAGCGTAGGATGTCCGATGTAATGTGCTGATCGGCAGAACTCATAGTCAATCATTCTCTATAATTATGCAGTCTATGATTTACGTATACACAAAGCTTGTTTACAACAACCTATATTCCATTTGCATTAGAAAGAAGTTAAAAAAGGTTATTTTATTTTAAATGCACACTTTGTAACGATAGTACAATTCAGCATGTTACAATTACGATAGACACCGAATTTATTATAATTTTAAAGATAAGTTAAAACAATTTATAAAATGCAGTATGGTGGTCATGGCACATTATACCGGCACGGCACCGGCACCGCTCCAAACCAGCAATTGAATTGTCATTCAATTTAGAGCATTAAATCGTGTGTAGTATAATATATTTCACAATGTTAATATGAAAAAGCCAACGGCGAGCAGTCAGCGCGCATGCCACTACCATACAACTGGACTCGCAGCCGCGTGCCCATAGCGAGCGGGCTGTGCTCACAGCGCGTCGGCCGCACGCTTACGGCACGCCGCGGCCGATCGCATGGTTACTACTCGCCGACTCCGAGTAGCCAGCAAAGGAGAGACATTATGAAAACGTACAAGTACTAGGCGTGTTCAATCATAAATGCCATATAACACTTGTGTTTGCGGTGACAGCTAGCTTGCACCTCGCGTCCAGCGCGCAGGCGGCGAGCGGACTGCAAGCTGGCACCTTGCCGACGATGCGTAGTTGGCGCACTGGCAGTTAGCCGTAGCCTAAATTCGAGGAGACGCGGTGCGGCAGCTGCGGTGCCGTTATAATGTGCCATGACCTCCTTAAGTGTGCTGTATGACGGAATCAGTTTGGTAGCATGGTAAAGTAATTGTTTAAAATGAAAACTCACATAAATGATCATAGGTGACTAATTTCTTAACGTGGAAGACGCCACCGGTCCACAGGCCCCCGTGCTCCAGCGTGGCCTGGTAGCAGCCGTAGTCCGGCGCCAGGTCGCAGTCCAGCTGTCGCACGTCGCCCAGCACCGAGCAGTTCTGTGTCACGTCATCAGCGCCGCGGACATAGTCCTGACATAAATAAACACTTATTGTAAACCAAAAACATTCAATACTTGCAATAGACGGGACACCACAAACAAAATTTTCACACAACACTTGTGTCCGAGTGGACATAAGACTATGAGTTTTAATTAGTATGCTCCGCTGTCGCTCCAATATTATTAATATTGTAATTGTGAAGAAGAAAAATTAAGAAAATATTTTCTTAATTGTTATGTAAGTACAAACTATTTGACATTTATCATGTTTTTTTTTATTAACAATTTGCACATAAAATATTTAAAACATTTTCATAGTGATTATCAGAGGATAACTGCGGTTGTATGAAAATGTGTAAAAAGATATAACAAGTAAAATGTTTGGTATTCGGAAATTATCTAAAGAGTTACAAGAGTATTAAACAAAAACACATTTACCCCTGTATCATTGTTAATCATTCTCAGCGTCACGGTGTAGTCTACTGCCGGTATCCCCAGGAACCATTGCAGTGTAAAGCGATCACTGTAACACAAATACAGAGTTAATAATTCATTGAAACGTTACCCACATTCTGGTGCTTTTGAGTAACTAGTAATTGCAACTCACTCATGGTTGACGATGATGACGTGTGGTTCCGTCTTATCATAGTCTGTTTTGGAGATGTTGTTACTGACTAGATGGTATGAGTCAACAGGAGCGGAAGTTCTAGTATCGCTTTTCATTGTGCTCTTAAGTAGATAGCAACTGCTGAATATCATATCAAAGTCCATAGAGTAGCAAACCTGCAAAGAGGATAGAAAAGATCATATGAATGCCAAAACTTATTTAAATATACCTACACTAGTTGACTGACTGTTGGCCTAGAAATTGCCGTTGGGCAGAAATGCTGGCACCCAGTATAAGGTCCTGGGTTTGATTCCTGAGTTAGATAAAGTGAGTTTTCAACCTGACATTTCTCAGTGGTGCCTTGATTTGCCCTTTTTATGGTATTATTCTAACAACCACAATTGTTTCTATGTTACTTAGTGTAATTGGTGTTGTAATAGTAATGACATTTACATTGTCCTTAAACATAACTGGCGAGATATGGAAGCATTGAAGATACACCTTTGCCTAACCCTTTGGGAAAGCAGGCCTGATGTGATATTCACACACATCAGATTTTCTTTTGAGGTTTGTTACTATGGTACCTGGATGACTGCGCATAGATAGGTAATATTTATTTTTACCAATTCTAGGTAGATCAATTTTATTAATTGCTTCTGTGACTTCTGTGCATACGAAATTTCATGAAAATCATTGGGAGATGTTTTCGAGATTCAGATTATACATAGACATACAAGAATTGCTTGTTATAAGAGATAGATAGACAATAAAGAAATAAATCATGAACTGCCAACCATGAATATAATATAGTCATTTACATTCCCACATACACAGTTGGTGTACACATGTAGTATGGCCAGGAAAAACATGTGTCAAAGTGCCTACAACTTATAGAAATTAAACAATCATTTGGATATAAGACAAATAAGTATTAGACAAACTAAATAAAAAATGTGTACCTACACTATACCTATTTTTTGTACATCAGCCTAGAAATTCTCATAGACTAGACAGTCTGTCTTCAAGATCTACTAACAATTATCTAGCTTTTTCAAGCTAGTTTAACTTGTAACATTTCTAAACACACATCATTTTCACCATGGGGGTAGGCAGACACTACAATACAACTATACATCATGCATCAATTTGACAGAAAGTTACAGGAACATCCTAATTCTGATGTGCATTATTTTGTGGCTCTAATCTATGGTCTGAGGTTGTGTGAGACATTTTCTAAAGCACAACCACTTCTTTTAACATTATTTAACAATTTGATAGACCAGAAAAAAATATTGAACCATAACAAACACACAATGGTCTGATTAAGGACTCTGTGCAGCAAACAAATGCCAATGATGTTATATGTAATAATTAACATTATGACGGACAGAATGCCTCATTTGGCTAGTACCCATAACACAAGTTCTGCTTAGAATGCACATTGAACCAGTGAGGGAATGCTGTACGTCAACATGTTGATTTGGTTGAAATTTATTTAATCTTAGAACTTTTATTACTAACAAATAGACTTTAATAAATGTTTTATTTAATAATATTTTAAGTACTAGCTGATTACAATGTTAGGTACATGAATACTTACATGATTGCAGTTTGCAAGTCCAAATACATTTATTGTGTTGATGGAATGTTGTTTGCCGGGCTTTCTTGGCCAATGAAGTCTTTTACGATATTTCTCATCACATAAGGACAAGTTATCGTTATACGTCAAGTCCATCGTCAAATGCGTTTGATTGGGATTGTTAAACATGCATAGTTCTGCTGTGTAGCGACCCTCAACCCTATCCAGCGATGGAGTGAATGTGGGTTTATCATATGGACCAATCGAGGAATCATTTTTGCATTTCACTCCGATCGTTTCGGCGCTAGATTGGCCCAACAGAAATACTAAAAAAACAGTAACGTACAACATCGCGATTGCTGCTTGCAAAATTATGTAAATAACTTCATGACGACAGCAATATAAACACCATGAATTTGTCAGGTTCACTGCCCACTAATATTAACTTGGATTAGTTTGTTACACTTCAAGAGCTTTATCACAATATCGCTAACCAATTATATTAAACAATGAATTGATTTCAGAAAACAACAACAACTTTTCAAGCATGCACATCAAGTAGAGAAGCAACTACTTCTGACTACCTACTTCAGAAGCGCCATTTTAATTTACCTCACTGACACTGACAGTGACAACTGACAATTTTACAAAAATTAGAGTTCGACACTTTAGTTTTACTTTTCTAGTGTTGCAAACTTGAAAATGACGTATCGACTTTTCAAGAGCCACTGCTGTAATATTACTGCACGTTGGCAAATGCCAAAAGAAATTCTAGCCTCTATCTGCCCCATTTCTTATAATAAAAAAACCGGGTGGATTTCTGAACGGGGAGAGTAAGGGTAGTTTCCGTACTTAATCTGCAGTTGTCCTAAAAGTGTGTTTGTAATGTACGAGTATATGTCCTAATTGGATTATCTATTCATAGGTATCAACATTACGTAAAAGTGTAATCAAACCATTTAATTCTATTAAGCGGATTAAACCATTAAGAGGCACTTTTGAACGTAGAACAGATATTAACTTTATTTCGACACACAGTATATTTCACAGTCGTACAGTAGTAGCAGCTTCACCTTAGATAATATTAGTATAAGAAAGAAAGAAAGTGACGCTCCTTAGGAAGCGGATACATAGATAATATCTAGTGAGGTGCATACAAAGGTACTACAAATCAACTAATTAGTGATGTCACAACATACTCATGTTTTACAAATAAATTATCTTCTGTCTATCCTTTTTTATCAGTTTTAGTAAGTAAGAATGTATAGGATCCTAAGGCGATAAAGAATACTTCGAGTCGATAGGTAAGTTATTTGGCCAGGGGTTCGTTGTTGGGATGGATTTTTCCAACAGGCATCATACAAAATGAAAAATAGAAAATAGCTATAAATAATATTTAATTAAAATAAATTATATTATTTTAATTAATATAATATTTAATTAAAATAAATTATATTATTTTAATTAAATATTATTTATAATTATTTTACAACTTTCACACAACGTCTTCTAGTGAGAAGTTAAGCAGAGCTTGTATTAGTTGTAATCTCGACAACTGCTAATGTACTCATATATTTCTAAATACATACTTATTATTATAAATTACACCCAGTCACCCAGACACAGAACAAATTTTAATGATCGTGCTCATCACACAAATATTTGTCCTGGATGGCAATCAAACCCACGACCTCCAGTGTAGCAGTCAGGGCAGTAATTTTAATAGCCTCAAAGAAAATGTTTGATTTAGGATCGATAGGCATGCATTCGCTAACTATTTTTTTAAAATCTACTTGTATGCAGTTCAGAATACCTCAAAAACTCTCCCAAGTAGATACATTATTTTCTAACTGTAACGGTTTAGTCCTTACTGTCCTGTCTCAAAAATCCATCCTTAATTATTATTTTTTTTTTCTAACAAACATTCACCGGGAATATTGACTAATATAACGTCATGATATTCGGTGGATTTTTTATGATTAAAGTTTATTGGTTTAAAATATCTTCATGGAGTATATGAAACTTGCAACGGTGACTTTCTAATGTTATGAATGTTTTTTTTTAAGTCACCGGTTAATCCTAAATAGCTTCTGCGCTATCTTACAGTCGATAACTATATCGATAGATCGATCAAATGCACGTCACTATTGCCACAGACTATAAATCAAATACACTTGATTCTTATATAATATACCTCTAGATCGAGCTACCGCGTGGCCGCACATGCGACAGCAATATAAAAGTTCAGTGTTGCTATTCCTTAAAAAAGTCTCAAAATACGACCAAAATTCTACTTAACTGCGGGTTCCAATTTTATTACTATTGTAAATTATAATTTACGTATTCAACGTGGTAATAAGAGTGTAGAAGTATCCATGTGTGAGAAAATATAATTTCACGTAAAATACCTACTTTCAATCTTACCTTGATTCTCACAAATAAAATACACTACTACCAGGTGAAGCTTAATGTGTGTACATAGAAGTAACTCTTTAGAAGAACACTACATTATTCTTTCGCGTGTTATTTATCATTAAAATATATTGAGGTATGGCTGACATCCAGTGTGACATTGACATTGCTGTATAATAACTATTGTCCTTTAGACAAAACCATCTCCTCCACTCTTGAGGTATAACTTGTCTAACCCAAATTGGACAGGATATGCATCACTATTGGAGGATGAAATTGATTCCCTTCCAAATTTAAACTCATGTTTACCGGTTCATTCTGGTCACTGCTATGCCAAGAGCTGTTATGAGGGTCTGTTGGCAGCCATTACTTTGAGTGCAGATACCAGCTTTCCGCTAAAGAATAGTGCCCGGAATAAAATCCCTTCACCTCCATGGTGGGACCCAGAGTGTACTTCCGCAATCAGGGCCAGAAACGAGGCTGAAGCTTGCTACAATGCTGATATGAGTCCTGAAAACCTGTTGGCTTATTGTCAGATCAATGCCAGAACCAAATGTCTTCTCCGTAAGAAGAAGCGTGCAGGTTGGGTCAAGTTCTGCTCCTCCTTATCCCCATCCACCCCAATCTCATTGGTCTGGAAAAATATAAAAAGGTTCAGACGTGGTTGTTCTCCATCAATTTCTTCACCAATAACTAGAGAAACTGCTGAACTTTTTTTTGACAAAATCGCACCAGTATATGTTCCCTCTTTATTAGAATGTCAATCAGATTGTCTCTCCTTGTGCTTCGAATCAGAAGATCCTTTTGATGCTCCATTCTCTTTAGACGAACTAAATGTGGTTCTCAGACATGTCCGTGATTCAGCCCCAGGTATTGATGGTGTGCCATATTCTTTTATCACTCATTTTGGTGAAAAAGCTAAACATTATTTTTTGAATTTTATTAATTTTTGCTACTCATATGGTTGGATTCCAGACCAATGGAAAACACAAATTATAATACCACTTTTGAAACCAGGTAAACTTGCAGATGATCCGAACGGCCTTAGGCCAATCGCTTTATCTTCAGTCCTAGCCAAATTACTGGAACACCTAATTAAAAACCGTCTCGAGTGGATTGTCGAAACGAGAGAATTGCTGCCGAAATTTCAATTTGGTTTTAGAAAAGGGCTTAGTACTATGGACAACGTTGGAGTTTTAGTAACGGATATTAGACTAGCCTTTTCTCAAAACGAATCCGTGGTTGCCGCCTTCCTTGATATCTCTGCCGCATATGATAATGTCCTTCTTCCCGTGCTCAGGCAAAAATTGCAACAGCTGAGCCTCCCGGTAAAGATGATACAGTGCATATGCCAACTACTCCAGTCTCGCTCACTGACTCTGAGAGTCCAGGGAGAGGAATTTAATCAAAGACTGTCATGGAGGGGACTTCCTCAAGGCTCTGTCCTCAGTCCCCTACTGTACAACCTGTATACGGCTGATATTGGGTCCTGCTTAAACCATAATTGCCAGTTACTACAATACGCCGATGACATAGTCATGTATGTGACAGATTTTTCTATTATAGACGCCGCATCATCTTTAAGCCTTTCTCTGGATTCTTTGAACCAGTGGCTTTTAAGCCACGGACTGTCGCTGTCGGCACCAAAAAGTTCGGCAGTGATTTTCTCACGTAAAAGACACATCCCTCATATTTCAGTTAACATTTCAGGCAATAGTATTCCTTTAGTTAATAAAGTCAAATTTTTGGGAGTTTTTCTGGACACAAAATTAACGGGTAAACATCACATTAATGCACTTATCCAAAAATGTGAAAAAGTAGTTTCTATTTTAAAAGTTCTTGCAGGAGTGTGGTGGGGTGCCCACCCCTACACCATGAAATTGGTTTATAACGCCTTGGTACGTAGTGTTCTAGACTACGGTACATACCTACTAATTCCTTGCAACAAAGGTGCTTTGGCTGGGCTGGATAGAGTTCAGTCCAAATGTCTTCGTATCATCTCAGGGTGTATGAAGTCTTCTCCCATTAACGCGTTGCAGGTTGAGTGCGCTGAACCTCCTTTAGCCCTGAGACGGCAATATCTGGCCTCCCGTTTTCTGTCTAGACTAATATGTCGATCTTCCCACCCTCTTATAGTCAAATTGAACAAATTAAATGTCTTATGTAGATCCTCAAATTACTGGAAAAATAAAGAAATTCCTCTTACCCTAAAAGCTTTCCAACAAATACAAAATTTAGCATGCCCGATTGACCAGTATTCCAGATTACCCCTTTTCCATTTTTCTTACAATGTTTTAAATTTTACTCCAAAAATCCGCTTTGATATCGGTATCTCCAAAAACTCCCCGTCAGCGAATTCGACCTTCAACGCGGTGGTGGGTGACCGATGGAATGGCTTTCAATTATTTTTTACGGATGCTTCTAAATTTTCAGACCTTAATCACATTGGCGCTGCGGTTTTTTATCAAAATTCTAAAATTATTCTTCAATTTAAATGTCCTAGTGAGTCCTCTATATTCACTGGTGAGTGTGTGGCTATATTGGAAGCTTGCCTTTTTATAGAATCACACCATAATATTGTAAAAGCTGTTATTTTTACCGACTCACTAAGCTGTCTTCAAGCTTTAAACAAAAACCCTTTTAAAAGTAAATTGCACAGTCCCCTTATTTTGAAAATTAAGAAAACTTTACTGTCTTGCGCTGATAATCAAAAGGATGTTCATTTAGTCTGGATTCCTAGTCACTGTGGTATAAAGGGTAACGAATGTGCCGATCTCTTGGCCAAGGACGCTTGTTCATCTGCAACGGCTGATCTTAAGTACAACCTCCATCAAGGCTATGACCTATTATCCCTTCCTAAATTGAAACTTCAGAGTTCTTGGCAGGAACAGTGGAATTTGTCCAGTAGGAAAAGTGGCAGGTTTTTTTACGCAGTGGAACCCATCATAAAACCAAAACCTTGGTTCTACCGCTTCAAAAAGGTATCAAAACCCATTATATCTACCCTCTGTAGAATACGTTTAGGTTTTTGTTGTACCCCTGTTTTTTTACATAAACTCCGCATTTGTGACTCGTCTCTCTGTGAGTGCGGGTTGGAGGAGGGCACGTTGGACCATATATTTTTTGAATGTTCAAATAATGCCCCCCCTTTAGATTTATATAGACGTCTTCCTAAATTTAAGATCCCTCTCCCAATTAACTTTTCCTCCCTTCTAACATATTCCTCCCCTGAACTGCTTGTGGCGCTGATAGTTTTTATCCGTCACAATAATATAAAATTGTGAGATGGTGCCTCAAATCTCTGCTTGTTTTAATGTGGTATAAATTTTATTAAATGTACTAACAATACTAACAATTATAATATTTATGTAATTTCATTTTTTGTTTGTTTCAGTCCCATACTAACCCATGCAGATCTACATTGAGTCCAACTGTATCAACTGAAGAATTATTTTTTTTTTTTTTTTTTTTGCACACTTGCTGTCCAATACACTTTAGACATTGGCAGAATAGTCGACATCGGCTCTGTTTGCCATAAACAAAAATAGAATAGAATAGACAAAACCAACTTATTTTGAAAATATCTAATTTTTTGTTTATACTTAACATTTATAAAATGAATTCTTACTTCCAAATATCTTTAAGTACCTACGCGATTGCCTTCAAGAGTAAAACTTAATGATTGTCGAAAGGGCTCTGTTCGTTCGTACACATGTTCACTTAAACTTAAAAATAAGGGTTCGCTCACAAATTTGTGTGTGTTTAGCCACCATAGATTTATTTGATTATAATGCCTACCTTTTGAACATTAGGCCTGACAGTTAAGGGAAAAGATTTGAATACGCTCTAATCTTAGTGAATGTACGCTGTTCATTCACTAAGATTAGAGCGTATTCAAAAACGCTTTCTGTGGCACCTAGCGTTCTCCAATGGTATAGCTAAAACAATTAAATCTTATAAATGCAGGTTAGTTCACTTCAATATGAAAACTTTAGCTAATCGCAGATACATTACTGACGCAATGTTTGCATGTAAAATTTTCACACACAACATAGACTCACCCCAGTTATTGTCTCTTTTTAAATTTCGTGTGCCCTCTAGGTGTCCACGCAATCCTATCACACCACTCTGTCCACCTTTTAGGAAAACGATCCTTGGTAGTAATTCCCCTTGCTCAAGATTTTGTAAAGTCATAAATGAATGTAGCGACAAAATAGATCTAAGTCACGACACTCTGAGCAAAATAAAAACTATCCTCATAAATGTAGCAATAGAATAACTAGATATATTGTAATTTATTTTTTTATTTTTTTTAATTCTTCTTCTTTATTAGTATTGTAAAGTAGGTACGTTACTGTCTAGAAGTGCATGTGGAGTTTACCTTTAAGTAATTGTTGCATTGTTATTTCGTTATTTGTACTATTGTTATTTTCTTTTTGTTTGTTTTTAAATGTATACAATTGTTGGTGAACCTTGTTAATAAATAAAATAAATAAAATAAAACACTGTAAGTAAGTATTCCTAGCTAAGAAATCAAGTTTATTTTAAGAAATCTTCCATATTTTGGTCTGAAAGCCATGACAATAAAAGCGCACAAATGTATAAATTCAATAATCATACAATAACACAAACAGTATTGAATACTTACGAATGAAAAGAGATTTTGTTATTGGCCTTTTCTGAGCGGCTTTTACAGCCTATTATACTGCATCCTCCCATCGTAGCGCATTCACCATACACTAAACACTTATCTAATGGAGTCTATTTCTCATTAAATGACTTAAACTATTACAAAAATTGCAAAAACCATCCGAAAACTTAAATTAATTCGAGCATAATAATATACGTGACAGTGACAGCACTTTGTTTGGCTAACATTCAAAAGTTAGCCATGCAAAAATCCGGCACGCCGTAAGGGACAGAAGATACGATGCTTTGTCTCAATTTTCCTACGAACTTTGTATTATTGCGTCTCACTTCCACACTTGACACTGTAAATTGGGCTACGTCTAGAGGTATATAGTCTAAGACTTGATTAGTTTACTAAATACACATAGGTAGTAAAATTTAAATTGTAGGTGTCTTATTTAATTTTTAGATGTACGCGATTATGTATGTACAACCTCGAACGGCTCCATAATTATTGAGGCGATTGCACTCTCTTTACGATCTTAGATCTCTTCTTACTAGCTACCTACTAATTATCAATTTATCATGTTCATAGATTTCTTACATTCATTCATAAATCTGTGCTGCCTAGCCTTTACTATACTAAATAATATGTGGTCAGCTTCCTGTCTACACAGTACACAGATTAATTAAATTTCGAAAGGTGCTTTAAAAAATATCCGATCTTAACTAACCCATTTGTCTTTTAGTAAAAAACCTATTGCCTCGCTTCGCGGGCCTTGGAAGGGCTGTAAGCAACCTGTCCGGGCCCTTCCGTGTACCTTATGAACGGGCCTCGGCAAGGGTAGTTAAAAATAAATAGCAGAAAAAGAAACTGAAACCTGAAACTCAGAATGATGTTACGAAATAAAGTATTCTGTTAAGGAGGGGGTAGATCGAAACAAAAGAGAAGACTTTATCGAACACTATTTTATTTTTTACAAATAAAATACTTACTTATATTTTAAAATTTCCTAGCATGACCCAACTATCAAGTATCAGTCTGTAACTATAATTATTTGTAGGTAAGTATACAAAAAATATTTTAAATTGAATTAACAAAAAAATAAAAAGCAAAAATTTAAGTTGCAGACTGCAATATACACAAAATTACATTCTATTAACACTAAAGATAGGAATAACTTAAAACTCCATTCAACCACAAGTCAATAAATTATTAATAATTAAATTCCAATCTGTTGAGCTAGAACGGCATATATGCCGAGAGCCGTCAGGCCGACCGCGCCGGCGTGCAGCGCGCGCAAGGCCAGCAGCGCCCAGGCGCTGAGCGACAGCAGGCTGGCCAGCGCCTCCTCCAGCAGGCCGCGGTAGGGCGACAGCGCCAGCAGGCCGGCCACGAGCGGCCAGTGGCGGCGCGGCAGGTCGGAGCGCGAGCCCAGCCACACCAGCGCCGCGCTGGCGGCCGCGTGCAGCAGCGCCACGTTGGACTCGGCGCAGGCGCGCACGTAGCGCCAGTCGAACTCCGAGCCGCGCGCGCCCACCCACAGCAGCACCGAGCGCGTCACCACCACCTGCACACCACTGCAACTGTAATATCCTACTTACTATATCAATCTTTCCTACTTGTTTTAGCATACCTCTGCACTCGCCCATCCAATAGCAGAAGTGAGGATTTTGGCGTGACCTTTGCCTGGTACCGAATTCAGTGCGAAGTATATGCCCAGGAGGTCTGCAAAGTCGACTGTTGCTTTCAGAATTTCCTGAAATAAAAAAATGCACACCTTGTTAGTAAATACAAGATATACTTATAGATTACAATTATTACAACAATATGAATGAGTAACTTAACCTTTCAATCATTTCAAATAGAGACACAATAGAAAGACATTGACAGTGAGAACACCACACCATACATTCAACCACAATTAGCCTTTAACCAAATCAGCTGTAGCTATGTCATGGTTTGAGGCCTTTGCCAACAGTGGGTTTATACAGGCTGACAATAACTAGTTTAATTTAAATATATAATAGAAATAAAAATTCAAGTTTGCGATTGGAGCAAGATCATAATTATGGTATTTTTTATTTCGGTCTCATTGTGTAATGGCAGTGACATAGGTATTAATTCTTTTTAATTGCATATGGTAACTTTACAGTCTCTTACTGTAAAACCACAGTGAACCACAGTAAGAGGTTGTCTATGCAGGATGGATATTGAACAGATCAACAAAACAGACCAACTACAAAAATATGTATAAATAAATTGTAGGGAAACACCTACAATTTATTTATATTTTTAAGACATTGAAAAACTTTAGTACCATAGTTAATTTTGTGATTGTAACCGAAGTTATCTCGTATTTAACCAACTTTTGACTTGAGCAAAATGTAATATCACTTGAACTCATCACACTCATTTAAATTTTCCATGATTCCTCACATTTCCACAAGTTTGAACAAAACCAAACCAAACCACCATCCACCACATGGACTAAATACATCTATAAGTACATTTATTTTATCCCATGTAAGGGAAGGAGTGCTATATCAAATTATAATGTTGTGTAGTTTAATATTAATTTTTCACAGTGCAATTCCAAATTTCATAAATGATATTTGTTTTGGTAAAAAGGTTCATAAAACACTTTTACACATATGTTTTTAGCTAGAAGGTGAGGTCCATGTTTCAGTATCTGAATACTCTGAGAAGAAAACACCGAATAAAACTCTGAGCTTGTCTCTTTTAAAGTCCAGACATTATCTTGGCCAGGCCATGTAAGAACCATGTAGATTTGTGTCTGAAATGGTCTTTTGAGGAAAGAACCACAGATATGAGGGGACCAGATAGTAATTATGAGCTCAACTTGGAACTTGAGGAGCTCCACATGCTGACAAACAATACTAAAGAAAGAACATTTAGGTTTATTGAAATAGTCTCTGAGTAAACACTACATGACCTACATGTAGCTTCCTAAAAGTATATCTTTCTGACATTCATGAAGAATGGGGCCATAACTTTGATAGTATATATTATGACTGAATTGAAAAACATAATTACCAAGAACACATTGTATTCTCCTGTAATATGACTACTATCAGAATCAGGAAAGAATGTAGCCAGCAACAACATCTTGCACAGCTGAGTGAAGATGTACAGGCCTCCAGCATACACACATTTTGAGAACGTTGCGTATTCCGATCTAAAATAATAATAAAAACAATGTGTTATTACAAGACAAATTTATGGCCAAGACTTCCAGTTACTGGTAATAACCTAAAAGAAAATAATCACTTACATTCCAGAGAACTTGTATGCCATATGATACGGTGCATACACCAGTGCAAGGCAATTTCCAAAATGATAAAGAGTCATCTTAGTACGTTTGTACTTTAACTTAATTAAAATTAAAGCCTATTAATTAGGGCATTAATCCTCAGTTGGAAACAAATCGTCAGTAATCGTCACTGTCAACCAACTGTCACAATTCGTCGCTCGCCTCGCTTGTGTGAGTTTCAGTTCCAGCCCAACTTATTATCAATAGTCTCTGACATCAAAATGTTCTTTTTCATTCTAACGTTGGTGAAAATGGAAAAAATTATATTACTTTTCTTTTTTTGAAGCTTAAAATAATTTTGAATTCTGACAACTGGATCGCGTTGCTGTCAAGATGCGCCGCTGTCAACAGTGTCAACGAAGACAAGTTTTCGTTCAATGTTGTAATTTCATGAATGTGTGAAATGGAGTGATATTTTCAACCTGCCAAAATAATATCTCTTGTACTTATGTCTTTAAAAATGTATGTAGTTTATACTTCTATCAATCGTAGATCCAGAAATGTGTGTTGAAGATATTTTCGATAAACTTAAAGACAAGTAATAACTGTTATATTCTAAATACTGCGTGATGAGAATTGTGCACTACGTTTCATTTCTCCAAAATGTACCACTATCTTCTAGCGTGTCTTGAAGTCACAAAATGACACGTGTTTAATTAGCAAAGGACTTGTCCAAATACATGAAACATATTTTTAAATTTTATTTATGAAAAGTTAGGATAATTAACATTCAAGTGATCCTATGAGCACAATCGTTCAGTTCACTAAAGTAAAACAAAACTCTTGCGTGAATTTAAACGTTACCAACCAACAGGGGCGCCAATTTTTGGACAAAGCCGATTTTTTTTTGTTTTTAATGCTTAAAATTAAATGATTTATTGTTATAATCACGTTACATTAAATATTGTTGTTTGGATTGCTTTATCTTTGTTAGATCTAAGTACCGCTTTTTCTAATAGGTTCGCTTTTATTCTATGTAATTTGCATGCAGTACTTTAAAAACTAGCAAATTGTTTTTACTTAAATAAAATAAAGTTTTATATATTCAACTTATTTTTCAGATTGTGAAGTAATAATGCAAATCTTCACATAATAACACTTACATCATTCAATTATATGATATAATTATTAAGTTTGTGGCAATGGGTGAGCCTATGAGAATGTAGAAAGAGATGCAAAATGAGGGGAGCTTCTAAAAAAGGGTTAGTTTTTAACCCTTTTCGTTTTTTAGCACACGCGCAAAAGGGTAAGGGGTTGGTTGTCCAATAGCAGAGCAGAGTTTAGAAGATTTTGAATTTTATTTGTCCGGAGATGGTCTGTTTTTGGTGGGTGCTCCGGTCACCGTCTCTTTGCAGTTCCCTTTGGGAAGAGCTTGTAGCAACCTGTTTATTTAAATAAGGAGGGTTTCATATCTAAGACTTAAAAAGTGTGATGAATAAAGTGTGATTTTTAATATTTAAAGTGATATTGTGAAGTAAATCGGTGTACCCCAAATCATTTTTTATTGTATTATTTAAAGGTGAAGGTGGGGTGAAATTTACTTTTCTAGAATGGATCAAATGGATTTTCATATTGTTGCTGTGGGTAAGTTTTGTAAATTTAATATGTATATTAGGTATTGAAAGTGCCAGCACTACTTATCTACTAATTTAAATGACTGATTAGGAAGGTACTGATCCAAATGATTATTTACTTGCATTAAAAAAAACTTTTCTTATATGAACACATGGAGTTTTTTGTATTCTTTCACTTATACCTACTTACTTAATAAAAAAAAGGTAAAAAGGTACCTAGGTAAACCTATTTTTATAACAAATTATTTTATTAAGTAGGTACCAACCTATTTCTTTAACAATTTTATGCTTTTACATATGTTTTCTGTACCTACTTAAATTATTTTATACAACTCTAATGGAAACCCATTTCAGAAAAAAAATACCTACCTACTTATCAGTAAAACAAAGAATTTAGTACCTAGATAATAATAATGTTTTGTTCACGCTGATTTGATTTAACTTAACAATTTTCTTATTATATTTTTTATATTTTCTGTTTTTATTATTACCTAGTGAAACTAGGAGAATCTTTTGAGAGGCAATAGCAATTAAGGACTTTGATTTTCTGAGCAAATTGTTCAAGGCTTCCACGATCCTCTAGCTCCAAATATGTTGGCGTGGGCTGGCATTCTATTAGGTACAATGATGTTTTTTTTTTTAATTGTCATAATCAATAACAATACCTACATACAGCAAAAACATTTATGCTGCATTTGTATTTTGATTGGTAGGTAGGTATATCTACAAATATAATTCAGATACCTAGGTACAAACAAAAACAAAACATTACCTACACATTCTAGAAAAAAACACTAAAAGGCGAAAAATTACTACATTTTTGGAAGACTGGGTTTGGTTAAGTTTTAGTAAAATTCAGTTGTAAAATACCAGATCTAAGTTAGGAATAACCTAATGTCGTTAATGCTCATTAAGCTCTTGCCGTGTCGTTGGATATCTCGAAGGCCTTCGACAGGGTATGGCATGCTAGTGTGCTGGGCAAACTTCCTGCACACCTACGGCATTCCCATTGACTTTTGCTGCTGGATATCTGATTTCCTAAGAGAACCGTCGATCCGAGTTGATGGCTGAGATGGCTGCTCCTCTGACCTTTTGGGTATTGATGCCGGAGTTCCTCAGGTGTCTGTTCTCTCCGCGACACTTTTCCTGCTACACATCAATGACCTCCTTGTTCCAGGTATTGTTGGGTATGCAGACGACAGCACTGTCATGGAGAGTTATATATGTAGCGCAAGAGCCAGTGGTGATGAAGTTCGGTCTTTGAGAGAGGCCATGGTAGAGCGAACGAATGCAACCTTAAGCTTAACCTTCATACCCTGGCCCACCGCCGAAAAGTTTCATGTCTATCGGTCTTTTACAGACTGTATTTCGGTGAGTGTGCTCTAGAGCTCCTCGAGCTCATTCCACCAGCTCCTTTCTTCCTTGATATAAGAATAAGTATAAGTACCAAGTTTCATCGTAATCGAACCGGTAGTTTTTGCGTGATACCTGAACATACAGACAGACAGACAAAAAAATTTTTAATCACATTTTTGGGTTCGGTGTCGGTTTAGTAACACTGCCTGCTATTAACTTCTACAGTTTTATTATAAGTGTAGATAATTTACAGAGGCATTCGAATGTAAGATGCTTTGTAGGTTAGATAAACCTGTATCACAGGCGACAGGAGCTCATTCAATTTGGTAATAGTATAGTAGTACAAAATAATTATTTACAATATTGAATCCATTTTGGATTACCTTGTAGGTACCTACCACTTAACCTAAAATTGGATGGAATGTATAACAAGTGTTTGGGGGATGGAGGCGATGGAGCTGGTATATTTAACACAAGTTGCTAAGCAACCCAGCTATGATGCCAATTGCGATCCGTATTGCGATCAAAAAAGATGTGTTTTGTATAATAGGTATTGTGCTTTCTCTGTAATCCTATCCTAAAGTTTTGCGTACTGAGTATTAATAGGTAAAGCATTATTACTTATTATATCTATACAGGGTGTAACGGAAAGGGTATATACATACGAAGGGCACGGATTCTCTTGGTGATAAGAAACGACATGGCAACGTTTTTATACATATACATACATAATTGTAAAGTTGAGCCCGGCCGCGCCGTCGCGCCTTCGTCGGTTAGGCAGAGCCCGATAGGTCTGTACTAGGCGCGCAGAACCCGAGATAGATATACTTGAACCTTGCCGGACAGCATTATGACCCTCATAGTGCGGTGACACGTTTGTTATGATTTTGCATTAAATAAAGTGTCGATATTAAATAATACTTATCGTGAAGTTTCAAAGTTATTAGTTGGGAGCTGAAATTTTGAGGAAAGACTCGTTATTAAATACTCTATTCACCCTGTTTGTATGTATATAGGTACCCTTTCCGTTACACCCTGTATATCTACTATATAAAAATAAGTCGGGTTTTCCTTCCTGACGATATAACTCCAGAACGCACGAACCGATTTCCACGGTTTTGCATTCGTTGGAAAGGTCTCGGGCTCCGTAAGGTTTATAGCAAAGAAAATTCAGGAAAAATAACAATAAATTACATTATTAGGGCTAATAAAAATAAATTAAATTACATAAATCAGATGCAACCTTCATAGTCACTATGAAAAACTAAGACACAAAATTAGAAAAAAGTAAATGACAGATTGACAACTGACATAATGTCAGGCAAAAAGTAAATATTGATAAGTATTGTGTTCACTGTGAAATTGTGAAAAAAAGTAAAAAAAATAAGTTATTCGTTTCCTAACATTTAAATTGGAAACCATCAAATCAATAACGTGTATTGTGCAAATTTTTATTGAATTTCAACAGCAGGCATTTGTCTTTAAGGTGGTAAGTTGAACTGCGTAAATTATGTGGATCGTGCATAGTTAGGTAATAGAAATAATATTAATAATCTTCTTTCTTAATATATAAATTTTTCGTGTCACAATGTTCGTTCCCATACTGCTCCGAAACGGCTTGACCGATTCTCATGAAATTTTTAATGCATATTCAGTAAGCCTGAGAATCGGCTACTATCTATTTTTCTAACCTCTACCTAAGTGATAAGGGGTGTTTACCCCAAATTTTCATTTTTTACACATAACATAACGTCACGCCTGTAATCCCCGAAGGGCTAGGCAGAGGTGTACCTGGTAGTACACCCACATTTCGCCAGTTATGTTTAAGTCCCATGTAATAGGGGGCGAGCCTATTGCCATCAATCGGGCACAAATCCAGACTCCGGGCTGCTACTGAGAAATCCCAGATGGAAAAACTCAATAACACTTTGCCCGACGTGGGGATCGAACCCGGGACCTCATGCTCAGCAGTAGCGCTTGCGACCACTAGACCAACGAGGCAGTCACTAGACCAACGAGGCAGTCATTTTTTATTTTTTTGATGTTTTTATTAAGTGGCATCAAAAAATACACACAACTCTAAATTTGGACTTTTTTATCACCAACCCTTGCTTTTTAATAGTCATTTTCATAATTTTATCATTTTCTATCCCGCTCGATAACATCAATTATTATCACTTGGTAAGTTATCCCCTCCATGTGTCTACCGGTGTCACTTCTCACCCTGTAAACAGCACGGAGTAGGGATGTTACCTCTACAGTTTTCTTGCTTGCTTCAAGCGTAGTAGTTAAACATTTTTACTATCTCAGTGTAACTCTCATATCAAATATATTCTCAAGTAACTTTATTATTTATTTATTATCTACTAGCTTCTGCCCGCGACTTCGTACGCGGATCCTGTTGCTTATGCCAGCGACAACGGGGTCATCAAAATCGAAGTTCTGAAACATCTGATGTCGAATTCTATAAGGCCGGGGACGGGAAATCAATGGGATGCGCGAGACTATTCAAGACGTTACAGATTTTTTATTTTTGTTGGTCAACAGGAAATGCCATCAGACTTAACAATTTTTGCTAAGACGCCGTTTCTATTATGTATATGTTATATTGTCTCTGGGCTTTGGAGTTCCCCTACAGGTGCTCCAGATCTTCAAATTTAGTCTCACAGCAGAAAACACTCTTCACGTGGAATAGTTTTTGCAATGGCACCATTTTTATATCTCTTTCACTTTAGGTGTTCCATTTTCCAAAATAAATTATAGCCTATAATATGTTGCGTGACGTTCACGATCAGCGGTCAGTCTCGCATCTCCTTCCCCCACTCATCTCTAGAGTCGATGCGTATATACGCTGAAAACTCTAGGGTCATGCTTTTTCCGTGAACATCTCCAACTCGCGAGACAGTGCATGATGTTCACGATCAGCGGTCAGTCGCGCACATATTTTTCACTGGTCTCTAGAGACCTGGATGTAGATGCGTAAATACGCTGAGAATGCAGGCGTGCTTCGCGATCCCAAGAAGTTTCCACGGAGCGAGTTGCAGCCTCATGTTCTCGAACAGCATCAAGTCTCTCCTAACGCTCTTCGGTAGATTGTTGGGATCTTATGGTCTTTAATCATTTAGCACCTTTGGAACATTGGGAAAAATTTTACCTCTTTCTAGGCATGGTTATAGTTTTATTGTGATGATACCTGATCAATTAAAATCTAAGTGGCTGCTCCCCTGCGTTACCGGGTAAGCTACCGTGTAACGAAGATAAATGGAAAAGGAAATTAAACACTCAAATAACTTAAGCCCGAAGGCATACGATAAAAAAAATGGGAGTTTTAGCCAGTAGAGTCTAATTTTCAACGATATACCATCGTCATCGAAAATCAGTCCTGAACTGTTCCCGCCTTCACCGCGTAGTACCTCCTACTTATGTTATTTTATAATTATGCAATGAAATTAGTGATAGTTTTTATTTCTATATAAAATATTTCTGATCTTCGATTTTTATAAGTCAACAGAAAATGTCTATCAGACCGAACAACTCTTGCTAAGACGTCATTCCAATATATGTTATAGTGTAGCTGGGCTCTTGAAGTTCCACATCAGGTGTTCCGGATCTTCAAATTTATTCTCTTAGCAGAAAATGCTCATAACGTGGAACAATTTTTGCTATGGTACCATTTTTGTATCTCCTATAGTTTAGATGGTCTGTTGCGGTTCTGCATCAGGTGTTCCGGATCTTCAAATTTATTCTCTCAGCAGAAAATGCTCATCACGTGGAACAATTTTTGCTATGGGACCATTTTTGTATCTCCTATAGTTTAGCTGGTCTGTTGCGGTTCTGCATCTGGTGTTCCGGATCTTCAAATTTATTCTCTCAGCAGAAAATGCTCATCACGTGGAACAATTTTTGCTATGGGACCATTTTTGTATCGCCTATAGTTTAGCTGGTCTGTTGCGGTTCTGCATCAGGTGTTCCGGATCTTCAAATTTATTCTCTCAGCAGAAAATGCTCATCACGTGGAACAATTTTTGCTATGGGACCATTTTTGTATCGCCTATAGTTTAGCTGGTCTGTTGCGGTTCTGCATCAGGTGTTCCAGTTTCCAAGATAAATTATAGCCTATGTGTTGATTAGTATTAATATCTATACGACAAAAAAAAATCATTCAAATCCGTCCAGTAGTTCCGAAGATTAGCGTGTGCAAACAAACAGACAAACAGACAAACAGACAGACTTTTTTTTTTGGATTCGTGCTCTATTACTGTTTCTAAACCCCCCTCAATTATTATTTTTTAAATATATTCAATGTACAGACACAGTTTTTTTACAGTCTTATTATATGTATAGATTATATGTATAGATAATATAAAAATGAATCGCAAAATGTGTTGGTAAGCGCATAACTCAACAACGCCTGGGCAAATTTGGCCAATTCTTTTTTTTATTGTTTGTTGAAGTTCAAAGATGGTTTTACGTCGATAAAAATTCGAATAGTTGCCGGAAAACCTCTAAAGAGATTTTCGTCAAACATTGCCAGCTGATGAACTCAATGCATGTCTAAAGTCCTACAATTGTGGAAACATGTCAAAGTACTTCATTTAAGCAAGAATATGGATGTCAAATTGCAAAATGACCAATCTGGAAACATATTCTCTCAACAACGCTTTGGAAGTGGCAAATTTCCTATAGACATGTTGGCTGCATTAACATTTCTCAAAGTTTTTGTCAGTTAACTCGATCAAAAGATGAACTTATCCAGAAGGTGTTTCCAGATGTTTCTCAAAATTACAGGAACCATGATTGGTTGAGCGAACGAGCTATAGGTATTGGCTGCAAAAAACATAGATGTAAATTAATTAAATTAAAAAATGCAAGAACAAATTACAGGCGAATCGAGGATATATAAATCAGTTGATTCGGCTACTAACCAAGATGATGTAGTGAACTATCCACCAGAATTTTTAAACTCGCTGGATTTTCCAGGATTGCCACCTCAATCTTCAAATTAAAGGTTGGATCGGTAGTTATAATGTTGCGAAATATCAACCGCGTCTTTGCAACGGCACACGGTTAGCGATAAAAAAATTACTAAACAACGTGATAGAAGCAACTATACTGAAAGGAAAGTATAAAGGAGAAGACGTTCTCATACCGCACATCTCAATTTTTCCGAATGATGTGCCGTTTGACTCTAAACGACTACAATTTCCAGTTCGGCTTGCTTTTGCTATGACCATAAACAAGTCCCAGGGGCAATCATTAAGTGTTTGTGGTATTAATCTGGAAAACCCATGTTTCTCACATGGTCAATTGTATGTTGCCTGTGCCCGTGTTGGAAAACCATCAGATTTGTTTGCGCCAGATAATCAAACAAAAAACATCGTATATATCACAAAGCACTACAATGAAAATAAAACTGATTTTTGTTAATAATTATGATTCACATGATTAACAATAAAGGGATTACTTATTTTTAAATGCTTATATATGTTTTATTTAATTATATTTCTTATTCACAACGCCCTATCACCAGGGTGACGGTTCTGTTCAGGAGATTTTTTTGCCCCGACTATAAATTTTATGTAGGAACAAAAAAATGTCACATTACAAATCATTTTGACAGGAATTTATTGCAATTTAATTAGGCAGTACGAAGTCTGCCGGGTCAGCTAGTATAGGTATATAAGAAAGTCGTGTTAGTTACTTCGCTTATAACTCAAGAACGGCTGAACCGATTTAGCTGAAAATTGGCAGGGAGGTAGTTTAGAGCCAGGAGAAGGACATAGGATACTTTTTATCCCGTTCGACATCATAAAAATAAATATCAAGAATATCGGTTGTCTCAAACATTTTTCAAACGCAGCGCCATCTTGGATGACATGACAGGAGTCAAACTTCCCAGTTCATTATCAGGTGACAATTTGAAATTGACAAGTCTTAAGCTAAACCCAAGAAGGTAAGGTTGTCAATTAATAATACGCACCTACGTTCTGAAATTTATTTTGTTACTAAACTTAGAGGTTTTATGTAGCATAAAAAAGTCTTATATTTCAGATATCAATTTACGTAACTAGCAATGATGACAGAGACGAAATTTAATAATTCTTTGCAAATAGAACTTATTTTACTGTTAGGACTTTAATTAAAGTAGACCGGGAAAACTATAGGCATAAATTATTGTATGTAACATAGAGGCAATAGTTCAGATTAAAATTATGAATTTAGTATTTTTTAGTAAGGTAGTTAGGTTAGATAGTTGGGTTAGCTATAGGATAGGTATGGTCAGTTAGGTTAGGGTATATATACATGTTGTAATTTAAAAGTAGTAGTAGTTATTATTGGTTTGAATTTATTTGTTGTCGTCTTATTCAACGTATGTATATCTAATATAAAAAAAAATAAGAGCAATGAATTGACTCTAAGGCACAACGAAGTTTGCCGGGGCAGCTAGTTATTAAATATTTACCAAGTAAACTAATTAATTATGATTGATGAAATCTTCGAAACTATGCATTATTGAACCACGTAGGTATTCGACGAATTTTTAAACATAGAAAAACTCGAGTTATGGGATATAAAAAAAAGTTGTAGGTATATAAAACAATATTCTAACGAACCTACAGCAGCCGACTTTCAATGAACCTATAACATAAAGAGAGATAAACAAACAAACGGACGTTGGTAAGATCTCTTATGGTTGCCATTTTAGTATGTAAGGTACCTGAGGAGCCCTATTCGCGTTTATTATTATTTAAAAAAAAACTAACAAAAGCTATTCTCAAATGCTCCATCCAGAGTTACTTACTTACTGCTTTATTTTCGTTAAAAAATAAATATTGTTGATAAAAACCACTAAATCAAAGCAAAAGCAAAAGGCAAAGTGTCGTGTGTGTGTGTGTGTGTTTGTTTGTTTGTGTGTGTGTGTGTGTGTGTGTGTGTGTGTGTGTGTGTGTGTGTGTGTGTGTGTGTGTGTGTGTGTGTGTGTGTGTGTGTGGGTAGTGTGTGTGTGTGTGTGTTCGGGCAAAGTGTTATTGAGTTTTTCAATCTGGGATTATTTCCTCAGTAGCAGCCCGGAGTCTGGATTTGTGCCCGATTGATGGCAATAGGCTCGCCCCCTATTACATGGGACTTAAACATAATGGCGAAATGTGGGTGTACTACCAGGTACACCTCTGCCTAGCCCTTCGGGGATTACAGGCGTCACGATATGTATGTATGTATGTAAAACCACTAAATACGAATCGATACCAACATAAAATACTTACTTATGTAAAAACTTACGTTAAGTACTAAAAATGTTCAATCCGAAATCGTGTGTATTCGATCAAAGTCTTGTTTGTATGGAAAGGTAATGAATTCCGTAATGCCTCATATTCACAAGTATCGCACGAACATTTCAAATAAAATGAAAAGGGAATAAAACCCCGGCGGCGGCGTGTCGTGAGGAGTCCACTCACGTCATCCCTCCATTACAGCATTGTCCGCGCGACAATGGCGATAGAGAATAAAGAATCGCGGCCATTAGGTAAATTTCCTCATACATTTTTTTGCGTGACACCCTCGACACGTAAAAAGCGGGAAAACGTACATTTGTCATGTGGGAGAGACTAGTGGCCGCGGCTTTCGCGAGATCTCAATCTTGCGATGGTGGCGTGAACAAGTTTTTTTGTCCACCTTAATCGAGGGAGGTGGTGGTGCAGGTAGCGTGTAAAGGGCGTTTTGGGCATTGAGCACACGTAGGTACCTATCTAATAATTGCACATGTAGGTTGTCTAAATGTATGTTTAATTACGTAGACATGCGGGTCTCGTGATGCCGCCGGCATAACGGGAAAACAGTATAAAACATGTTTTGTTTTTTGGGAAAACATAATTTACCGATCGAATACGTAATATCAGAATAAAGTTCTCGTTTCGCAAAGGCTTAATTTTATTTTGAATGCAGTTAGTTACTCAGTTTTAATGACCCCAGACGCTATCTAAAGGTTTAAATAAACTGACATAACTGCACAATTGCGAAGCCGAATGACTCCCGGCAGGTGCCTTATAATAAAATTTATCTTTATTCATATCTTTAGGTGATGCCAATTGTAGGTATTTGCCTTATAAATTTAAGCCTAAATGCTGCAGCTTACAGGATAGTTATATTTTTAATTTTAAATCGTTGGAATGGACTTGACTATTATTATATTATTTACCTATGGCCAAGCATTCGTGCTAGCCACACAGAAATACCTTATAAATGATCTTGAAATAGACCTAATTATCTTCTATACCTACTTATAATAAATCTGTAGAAGTAAAATTTCTGTACATTGAAAATATCAAAAAAATAAATAGCAGGGGGTGTTACTAGACTGACACCGAACCCAAAAATATGATTAAAAAAATGTTTGTCTTTCTGTCTGTCTGTCTGTCTGTCTGTATGTTCAGGTATCACGCAAAAACTACCGGTTCGATTACGATGAAACTTGGTATACTTATTCTTTGATATCCTGGGCACCACACTGGGTACTTTTTACCCCGGAAAAGTATACACAATTAAAAACAAACTTAATTTTGCGGTTCGATCCCTAGACCCGACTACTGTACCAACCGCAAATAATAAGTTTGTCGTAGGTTACGTCACCCGCAGTGGAGTTTACCGAAGGGCGCTGCACACAGCTAAGATATTATAATATTTAATCTTAAGATACAATATCGCTCGCCATACAATTCAATGGACTATCACACACTACGAAGATAATTATGCACATTGAATATCTATTCAAAATTAATATTGGAGGATGATTGGTGATCGATACTGATGCCAAAAATGCAATTAGTGAATGTTTTGTCTTTCTGTCTGTATGTGCACGCATAGTTCAAAAACTATTATAGGGATTTTAACCATACTTGGTACGGTTGTAGGTAATCAATACGCCTGGGCAGGTTGATCTTAGTATCAGTTGTTTTACACATGGTCAGTTGTACAGCGCTCTTTCCCGGGTCAGTAGTTCCAGAAATCTTTATGCATACATATCGGAAGGATCAACTTTGAAAGTAGTCTATCCGGAAGTATTATGCTAAAATTTTTACGTTTATATATCAACGCACAGCCCCAACCGCTGGTATTAGAGACATGAACCTGGAGGGGTGTTCTTAGTGAAGAGTACGTCTTCCATAGAAACGATTTTTGAAAATTCAACCCTTAAAGGGAAAACATAGGGGACGGAAGTTCGACATCCACGCGGGCGAAGCCGCGGGCAAAAGCTAGTTTAATTAATAAATAGATAGAAATAAATCATTTCAATTTGCTCGGTTTGGAAACTTTGGAGATGAGGAGGACGAAATAGGTACCACCAGCCTGCGTAGCATGAACACCGAAGAAACGGCCTTTGTCTACAGACGAATCGGCAAAGTGACAGATTATTATAGACATTTCTTTCGTCTCGAGCATGACAATGTCAAGAAATATGAGAAGTTATATGTCGATTCGTCAGTAGACAAGAATCAACAATGCCGAGCATGAAGTGCGTATACCTATTTCCTCCGCTTTTGACAGTTCTTTTCGAAACATTTCCTGTCAACATGAACACTTAATTTCTTGGTGGTAAAAAAAATCAAAGTTAAAAACTACTATTATTTTTAAGATAGGTACCCACCACTTAAATAATCATAGAATAGTACTTATTCATTATTTTATAAATTATTGACAATCGCTATAGGTACCTATATGTTGTTAAGTATAACATTTAACCAATTCAAACATAATAATATTCTCTTACTCTCAGCAATCGCTTCACAACCGGCTGTGAACGTATGTGTCGCAATCAATAATGTATTATAGGAAAATAATTTCAATTTGGTGTGTGAGTGGTGGACAGTGAATGCATTATTCAGCTCACGTATATTGCAGGCGAGTGTGCCACGCAGATAAGCGAGTATTGAGCCGAAAATGCCGAAAGTCCGAAACACTCTGCCGTGTCGCCGGGGGGCCTTATCGGAAACGGCTTACGGTGACCCCATGCAAACTCCCTAATGCGACATCGCTCACCGGTCCCTCTGCGCGGTGCCCTCCGGCGATCGATCTCGATGCAAAATTGTCGATAGGGGATGCTAGTTTTGTTTCTTCCTCGTAATTTTTTTATTGCGCTATCTTGATACTCTCGATGTAACTATTTATTTAGAGACAGCAGGTGGGCCTTTAAAATGGATTTGCGGTTTGAACTTGTGTCAACTAAGGTATGTACCTACGTAGGTACTTAGTTGACTAAGTACCTACGTAGGTACATACAAGCGCTTAACTAAATTTAAAAATCATACACGAAAACGGATCTTGGTGATTATTAACGACAACTTGAAATGGTAAGTGTTAGTATTTGGGAAATGTAGCGGCTGCCCATAAAGTCCGATAACTTTTATACGCCACTGAATATTGATCAGTGGATGGTCTTATACATATATTTTGCAATGAAATACAGACTCGATTTTAGAAGAGTGAGATGGGGTAACCGAGGCGGATTATGGGTGGAAAAGAAAACGAATAGGTAGTTCGCTGAATTTGATAGCATTCAGATGAACATCAGACAAATACTTACTAACTACATATACTTATGTGAATATAATTTAATGTTATTGTGAGAACCTATCTCGGTACATATTTATTAATCTGATCGTCTGTCTTATTGATGGCAAGATGCATGAGTAAGTAGTTCTACGCGTTCTAGCTAGTAGCTTACGTAGCGTACGGAGTTGTTTTTTGTTGAAGACTTGGGATTGCCTACTTAAGGGAAGTACCTATTTTCTAGTAAGGGGTTTCCTTCCGAATCCAATGGCGAATGAATTAAGTAAGTATCTCATCCGACTATTAATTATTCTAAAATTTGTCTCTAACAGAAAAGTTAGAAAGTTTGATTTACCTATTTCGGTTTAACTTTCCGAGTTATTTACACTCTCCCCCAGTCGACCGCCACCGACGCTTCTCGCATATTTATTCATAGGCCTGTGCGTATTTTTTACTTGGTCATAAATATTTAAGGCGTTTCGTGCCACTAGGATTTTCAATTCGACAGCGACGTCGGATCCCCTTAGATTTTAGGCTTCCTCTCTTTCCGCGGATTAGAGCGGTTTGATGTATGGCCGCGGGTGGCGGTAAATCAAATTTTGATTGCTATTTTCTTTGTGGAAAGTCGGAATCCCGCCTGGGACGACCGTCGTGTAACGTGGGTTAACCGATCCCCAGGCGCGCCCCGCCCGTCTTATGTGGATTGTATGTACAAGACGTATATTTCGTATTTCTTATTCGGGGATTGACGTAAGGCCGAATTTCTTTTTTGAGCAGTCCCTACCAAAAAATTCACGTATTTTTTGTAGCCTTTGTAAGTATATCAATTGGACTTAATATTTAAATGCTGCATTGCACCTCAATACCTATAATGTAGCTATATAGCCATAGTGGCCATACATCAATAAAACTTTTTGTCATAAAAATTGAAGGCATTAATGATGCACGACGTACGACTCAATTGACTGCACGTTCCACTAGACGACCGTCGTCGGGCCAATTTGAAACTTTAAGTTTACTTAGGGCCAATGAAATCAAATTTATTTGGATATAAGTTGATTTTAGCGAAATAACTTCTAGTTTGGGGAGACGGGCCGTAGTAACCGCGTGTGTGATCCAATTGGGGACCGCTCTAGAGGCGATCCAACGGATGGAATCAAATTCAGCCGCCCTTTAAATATTTGAACTGATGCTAGAGTATAGGGACTGACGCTGCTGGGGACGGGGCAAGTAGGGGATGATACAAAAATCATAAATTGTTCATATTTATTGCTGCTGAGACTTCTTCCTAATGAGCATTGCATTTTAATTAAAAGTAAATCAAATAAAAAGTAATTATATAGGTAGTTACACATAATATGTATAAGTAGATTCCCCATAGTAAGGTTGAACGAGCGGCCGGTGCGGGTTGGTTGCGAAGGGTGGGCGCCCACCTTCGGATAAAAAAGGATCTCGAAATTTTCTCGACCCTTTTTATACTAAATAGATAGCTAACACGGCCTGAGTGGAGTTTCAATAGATGCTTTCTCGACGGAAGAAGCGACCTGTAAGGAATCGAGGGTCCCAGTGAAAAACCGTGTTATATATCTACCGTCTTGTATAGTGCGTGTCACACAGTTTTTCCTTTTATTTTTTACGCGTGCCCTCCTCAGAGGGATAAGAGGAATTCTTTTTAAATTGGAAATGTTTTCTAAGAGGATTACGATTTGCGGAGGTGTGCGCCGATGTTGGGCGTTGGGAATAAGGGATCGCATTACTCTGTTTTGTGTTTAACATTCTTAAATTTTTCTTTATTATGTTTTTGTATGAAGTATTTGTGTTGTGATTGAGAGGGATTTAATTTTTATTCCACATTTTGAGATTTCATTTTCGTCGGATTAGCTATTAATACTCCACTAGGAAGTGCTTATGCTAACTTAAATGCGCCTATTTATTTGCGTTGAGATGTTGTCACGCCCTATCCTGTAGGTAAGCCAGCTCAGCATAAATCCCACGTTAGGATAAAAATATCGTGTAACGAACAATGGGGCCGATATTCCAAGTGACCATTACTCGTGTGAAGTTGATGTAAGCACAAAGCTCGGGACGATTGCCAAATAAGGAATATTTTTTCAATGGCTATTTTAAACGTGCTGTTGAGGAAATCTTTATTGTGTTTGTGTTAAAGGCTACGTTCCTTTAATTTTGTGCGGTAACTATGACGCTGGGAACGAAGGCGATTATCCCCTGCAATTGCAACGTTAGTGATGGGGATTTAGTTTAAATTTTCAAATCGCCCCCGCCCTTGTTGCTTATAGTTCGTATAATTTAAGAGCTTTTGTGTTGAGTGCAAAAAAATGGAGAAATATATTTATTACTAAACTGATATTTGTTGTAATAATTGTATCGTATAGTATAATAGTAGTAGGTCATCTAACAATAGAAATAGTTATTTGTTATACAAGAGTGCAAAGTTGCTTTTTAACCGCGTATTCAATTTTGATGACCGAGCAAGCGAAGGATTATAAAATTGAATCACGAGCGCAGCGAGTGATTCAAAATGGATAGCAATAAAACGAGTGACTGTAAATTACAATTTTAAGTGTCAAAATTAATTAATTTGGGTTATATAATTACTAAGTGAGCGACTGACTGTAAGTGACGAAAAATCAACAGAATAGTAGGAAACATTAATTTGAGTTACTTAAAATACAAAATGAGCAGCTTCATAATATTTGAGCGACTGCATTACAAAAAAGGGGCATCTGGCGCTCGGCTTCCGCTGCCGCGGCACGCTCGCTTCGCTCGCTCGCCTTCGCGCTATACATGGTCACAGTTCTAACCTAGCCGTTTCCATTTTGAGTAACTGTTTTGTTCTATCTTAATATTGAAGTTGCCCTCTCTGTATTTCCAGTCGCTCACTTAGTAATGTAGTCGCTCGGATAAAATTTTAATATATGAAATGGATTTATCACAATCCACTTTTATTTATTTATTTTTATTTATTAAAAAACTTTTTTACAAAAAAAAAACAACCGACTTCTGAAAAAAAAAACTAACAGGTGAAAAATAACTCCAGTTTCGGAAGTCTGTGGCTTTGGAGGTTTTGTTTTGTTCATTATTGTAATTTTTAGTTTCTTTGTATGTAAAGAAAGTCTTTCAAAACTTGAAAGAATCATTGAAATTGGATAACAATTGCTAAAGAAGTTCTATCTCCAAACATTAATCTGTACATCTCTGCCGGCCGCTTTTAAAATAGAATGGCGTAATGTTATGTTGTGGAAATACAAAAGCTCAGCATAGACATCTGACTATAGCAACCGCGAATAATTTGATGTTATGCGTTGAAGAGTTCCGTTGCCTGTCTTCTTCATCAGTTTTTCTTCACCAAATAATACTTTCTAAATGAAAATGCTTGATTTGTTACTAAAAATGTTGAAATCGGTGCATGTGTGCCTATATTTTTTGAGGAGTTCCCTCAATTCCTCGAAGATCCCTCATCAGATATGAGTTTTGATACAAATGGGACCAATCTGTTAGTATACCCTATCAAACAAAAAAAGAATTTTGAAAATCGGTCTATAAATGACGGAGTACTGAGGTAACAAACCCTAAAAAAAAAATAAAAAAATATACAACCGAATTGAGAACCTCCTCCTTTTTTTGAAGTCGGTTAAAAAAGGTTTACCAACAGCTTCTGTGTACAACAAATCTTAAGTAAAGGTTTTGCAGTCTTGGACTTACACAGTCGCCAATTACTGGTTGACCAGCATTCACAAATAATAAAAAGAATATAAAATTAAGAGAGATGGACTAATAACTAAAATAAACAACTAAGTACACAATTAAACTCCTTAAATTTAACAATATTTAGACATAAAAACGGAATCACTATAATTTAACCAACTAATTACGAAACAAAATGCAAAAATGATTTGCAATAAAATAACAAATATAAATGAGGCCATAACTGGGTTCATGACTCGCAAAAAACAAAACAAGAAAGTTGTAAAATAAAAAATAAAAACGAATAAAAAACAAAAACCAATGGTGTCTCACTTAAACGTACTAACCTAAGAAAACATGTGTTGTGATTTTCAGGAATTCAGTAATTGGGCCTTAAAGATTTTTAAGGAATCATGGTGAATATCAACATTGGGTGAGGATTTAATAATGGAATTCATCTGTCTACTGAGTCTGTTAAGCGGAGAGTTTACCCCAATATTTGTGTTTTTGTAAGCTTGTTCTGGATTTTATTATTAATCAATATTCGTCGTTAGTTTAGTTAATTTTTCGCTTACTCAAATTCATACCGCTCAAGTTATTAATACAGTATGTCATCATCACTCGCAAAGCTTTTTTTTAATCGCTCGTTTTATAATTCCCCATTCATAATTAGAATCCTGAGCGTTAGCGAGGGAATCAAAAGAGCACGAGGTGAAAAATCTTTGCACTCGAGTGCAACACGTAACTTTTCATTCCACCTTAGCGAGGAAATGACTAAATGCAAAAAAAAACGTTTTCTGAGAAAGTTTTGGCTCCTTTTGCTAGTCGCCACGTGTTGAACATATCGTACTGTTTTAAATACTTCTCGCGTGATTGTTGAGGGAGAAAGCTCATTTGCGCATTATTAACAGTTTCTGTCAATTCTGTTGGCGTCAAACAAACTTCCTCGTCGCTAGAATCACTCATTTTAGTTTTTTCACTTGTTTTCAAGTTTCTTGTTTTTAATATAAGGTTTAACAATGACGTGAAAAAATGCCGCGTAAAGAACCGCGTACAAAGCAAACTGAAAAAAGAACACCAAGAAGGTTCCGAGTCTGAGTTTTTAACAAATTAAAAAAAAGTTGTATGATATATTCGGCACCATAGAGGTAGCAGTAAATAGGTTTAATGTTTTTTTTAATTCACAAACTTAGTGCACACGATGTTCTAAATTCAATTTACTTTATCCTCTAGAGAATAAAAACGGCTTTTCCACTCAGATATTGAAGATTAAAAATACTCTTTCCGAGATGGTGGGATGAAAAAGTAATTGTGTCTCATTAGTCACATTTGAGCACACATTTTTATCATCGATACCCATTTTAGATAGCTTTGATAGTAAGCCGTTTTGAACTTACTTAGGTACTATTAATTGGGATATTTGTGTTATTCCTAAAGTCCTCCAACACCAAAAGAATTGATTAAATTATGGAAAAAGGAATCTCAATCTCCTGTTCGTAGTTCTCTAAACTTTGAACATGCAATACGTATTATTGTTCAAATGAAATCATTTCAGCCATTGATACTTTAATGGGGACTCCTTATCCTTGCTAAATTGCTCCACGAAACTTAAATACACCTGACGAACTTACCTACCTGAAAAGATATCAAGGGTGCGTGATCCGGCTTATTTCGAAAAAAAAACTTTTTCGCAACAACAAAGGCATCAGCACGCTTTAAACTGTGTTCGCCCTTGATAATTGAGTTTTATATACCCACACATGCGTGTTCGGTCGTACAATAAAAATTGTGACAGGTGGTCACCCGTAGCCTGTCTTACCTATCACAAAATATTTGACAGGATTATTACGATAAAAGTTCAAACGGTATGAACGGATGCATGTAGGTAATGCTGTTACCTATTCGAGTTCAATATCCAGAACTGGAATCCAGTAACCAGTTACACTGGATCGATACTGGAAATGCTTAGTAAACACTTTTCATCTAATCCAGCATCCAGTACCCAGCGCTTGAGCAGTCAACAGAAGATACAATTTCGCATTAAATTGGTACATTTATTAATATCTGGCACGACAAAGTTCGAACTCTCTCCACAAAATTAATGGCTGTAATACTTAGGTACTGCCGAAACAAGGTCTAACTCATTATTATTAAGTTTGGGTAAATACCAAACCAAAATGGCGGCAGTTAAAATGTTTTAGTAAGTGCAATATCATGTCGAATTATCGCCACCGGACGTCGCTAACAAAAGTAATGTGCGGTTTATGCTATATTAAGATCATTTTACTATTACTGCTACATCTTGGAAGCACATAAACTAGCTGTTATACTACACCGGTCATTACGTGAAACGTCACCAAACAAAGAAAAAATGTTTAGATGCCTTTGACCAATGATAATAATTAACAGGTTGATAACCTGTCCACAAAATTCTCTTGTTCTTTCTCAGACCATTAACTTGGTTAGTTAATTCTATAGTTCTTTTAATATTAACCTAACACCACCATTCTTTTATTCTTTAATTTCCAAGAAGATTTGGTTTTATTTGTGCGATTTTACCACCAGTACCTACTATCGGCACGTTAGCTCGAAATAATACTTAGATATCCAAATCAAACAAAACGATCGCTTGCAAGTAATAAAACATGGCTCGGCTGGTTACATCAGTCCGCCTCCCTATGGTAATAAAAGAAAGATACATTATAAATGGTATGGGATATTGTCCACCGTTGTTATAGTCAGAGCGCCCGCCACGCGTGTCGTAGTTAAATGTTTTATTGTTTTTTCACGGCGACGTATCGCAGCATTAGTACTGCGTTATAATATTTTGCTTAGTACACAATAACCCGCGAACATAAACGATGTTATGTCGGACCATGTCCACGGAAATTAGGCTTCGTAAAACGTTTATAATATCTTTTCCACGTACATGATGGCACACATGGGGAAGAGGCTATAAAATTGTTTGTGTGTTCGAGTTCCAATGAGATCCAGTAAGACTGGACCATCATGATTCATTCTAAACCTGTTCCTAGGTGAATCTTCCTAATCAATTAGCAGTGGAATGCTTCAGTGCACAAAATTAATTAGAAATCGTTCATCCAAAATCGGAACCCCATTTCGGGATGGTTGCACGCTTATGACAACAAAATTACAAAGAATTACATTTTCCGCTAGTTTGATTAGCCGTTTAGTGTTATTTTGGTCGTAATTATTAGGGACCTTGAATTCTAGAATTCGATTCCTTGAAATTTCAATAGATTAAAGGTACTGTTTTGGCGTCATATTCAACTTTGAGCTTCTCAATGCTTGTTTTCGTAAATGGTGTATCCGCGCCACATTCAGATAATGATGAATGACGGATGGAGATGACTGATCTATGTATTGACATGCGCCCGAAGAAGTGATCTTCAGTAAAAGGGTTGTGGAGTCTCTCTGGCGCATTAGCCGTAAATGATGGATGAGTCTCTTTGTCTCCTCGTGACTTGATATCGCCATTAGGTACCATATTTATGTTATATTTACTAATCTTGGCTCTATCGCTCTAGGTACTGCGTAACTATATTTAATAGTTATAAATTGCTCTCCTAACTTCTTGCTGAAGTTGGCCATGGGCCATTCCTAATGCTTCCAATAAACAGTATTTGTTAATGGGGAATAGTGGGAATTATCACATTGCATAAAGAATTGAAACCTCCAACGTCTGTGTTACATGTAGTTTCATTTATGCGGAGTTGAGACCTCTGTGGAAATGCTCTAGCACGAAAAGTTGACTTTTTACTTACAAGCTTATCACATTTTGACGTAAAACCACTTAAATCACTGACTATCTGACTCGACATGACTATGCACCCGGTCAATCAATTTAATCCATTAACATATAGTTATTTGTGAAATTTCCCGAGGCCTGAAACGCTCCATGATTAATATTTGAACCGTGACTGGCCGGGCTTAACCGAGCGGAATATATCGCTTATCTCATACATACATAAAGCAGTATATCTACGTTACAGTTGGACAGTGTCCTACATACATGACAATTTTCAAGCATTGATTTATGATGGAAAATATTGCTATCAGACTTGTTTTGGCAGTCGGATATTTTAGTCATGAATAATATGCGCAATTGTACGTGACATGTACTCGTCCTGGCTCTGCTGAGTACCTTTTATTACTTACTTGATTTTAACAAATCGTGTGTGAAAAGCTAAAAATACTCACATCATTAGGTACATGTTTTATCTTGAATCAATTAAACGTTTTTGTTTCACGAAAAGTAAATATAAAGGTTTTATGGTGATCATTTTTTATGTGGTTCGCTAGGGGTAGAGACGGCACGCAATCCATTAAAGCTGAAAAAACACTTGAAATTCAGCGACTCATACAATAAACATCGTTTGGTAAGTCGCGAGCCGCGTTTTTGTCGCTGTGACACAATCACACAACCGCGCTTTTTTGCTGAAGCTTCTTCTGTATAGTTTTTGTGAAACCGGGAGCCGATCGCGATACCATTCTTTTGATATTGACGTGATTGTATGATGCAAAACAATGTATTTACCGAACTCAATATGCATGTGCCTATAATCGTGGTTTTTGTGAGAGACATAATACATTTACGCATAGATCATTATCACTACCTACTTATCATGTCACATTATGTACTTTGTACCAATATTATTATAATATACCTAGATATGTGTTTATCTCTTCCAAATCATCTTTCAAAACATTCGAGCTTGATATCGTCAGTATTAGTTATGTTATTTCAGTGTCCAGCTCCTGCGGTAAGGGTCTTATTATTCAGCGCATAAACCGGGGAATATTTTAGCGGCCAGCCGACGACGCCGAGGGATTTTGAACGGCGGCCGAAAAAATTGATGCGACTTATCTCACACGCGTGTTCCCGCCATGATAAACGTATGACATGTTTTATGTATGTTTGGATTTAAGTTTTCCACTATTGACTATGCGTAGATACGAGAGGGGAGCATCAAGAACTGAGGGTAGGTATTTTTGCAGAAGTTACTTTAGATAAAGATATGAATCTTTCTTTATGATTCTTTATATTATGCCCCTCTGATTACTATAGATCATAGTTATTGTTTAGTTATAGGTAGATGACGATGGGCTGGTGATGGCGTTCTCTTTGCAAATTTACCAACTGCCAGCAACAGCAGGTTTGCTGTAATCCACACAGTGGGTAATTATAATCATTACAAAATGTCATACTTTGTTCTGTGTGTTGTCGTTGTTGCATTATTATGATTTTATTAACGAAAAAAACAATTTACATATTTTCTCTGCCTTTTTCTTTGTCTCAATTAATACAAAAGGTGTTGCACGTGTTGTGTTTAGATATTCAAATCGGAAACTTTAGTTTTAGATGCGAGTGTAGGTATACCCTTCTCGGATGTGTTGTCTCGTCACCCTCCTCGCCTGTTAGAGTCCTCTTGACCTCGCGTCTCAGTGCGGACTCGGGGGTAACTTAGCATTCACGGCATTGTACTGTTATTGCACGTCCGATCTGCTTCTCTAGCGAGGGGAGACTTTGCCTATTGATGACGTACGGGATACAAACAATTTATGCAGTTCTTTTTAAAGTATATTCTGTCTTGATATTTGTTCAGTTTGCAGGTTTTCATCAAACTTATTTCGATAAAATCCTGGCGGTTTTTGGAATCACATTGCTTTAAACAATGGTGTTATAATGACTTATTCTTTCATTAACTATCGTTAGAAACATACCTTCTTATTTCTAAAAAAACAGTAGGTAGGTAGCTAAATATTTAATAAGAGCAATATAATTTTACATAAGTAAGTAAATGAGGTTAAGTGATCAATACAAAAACAATTTAATGAAAAAAGCCAAGCCAAGGAAATAAAAAGAAATACTTACGTATTTTTTTTAAATTCCTTATAGGTCTTTTTTGACCAGTATGTTCTGCCACGATGTTGTCATGCCTGACTCCTCCATTTCTAAAGTTCCAGATCTGTGCTCTAATCTATTTCTGTGCTGTATTACAACTTGTCACTACTTTGCACTCCATAACTTTTTCATCTTGCTCTCTACAAGTTTCAAACTCTATCTGCCTTATGAGTTTATAGGCTTGCTCAGTTCAGAATTCTATTACGCGGCGACGACGTGAACGTATAATCACAAGAGCATATTACTACTTACCTTGACCATATTTGTATGAAGCGTTTCAAGTGAAATATCAGCAGTTTTTATGAGGCAATTATTAGCATATTGTGTGTCGGCAGGGGTCCGCGGGTGAGCTCGGCGGTGGTCCGCCGGGGGCCCCGCTGGGCTCATAGATAAACATGTCTGGGCTTCCGAATACTTGTGCTTTGCACCGATATTGATTTTTGTTTTTGTTATAACTATATATGTAGTGCGAGATAAAGCTAATTTGGTCGTTGTCTTCTGCAGCTTTTAAATCAAACCTTTTTTTTTGGTTTGGTTGCCGTTTAACTGTAACAATAGTGTGTGTAGTTTTTTTTGCAAATGCTTGAGTGTGAGGAATTGCTTTTGGTCCTTTAAAGTCTAATTTTACATGCACATACATAAACTCACACTTTTTTCCCATGGAGGTAAAAAGTACTTACAGAGAGCCATATGCTACGGTTCCTACATAGATAGGTACATACTTCTTAAAAAGAAACAAAGCTAAAAGAAAACTTAAGTCTAGCTGGCTAGCTTTTAGGGTCTGATCTTAAAAATCCATATTAAAAAAGACTATAGTAAAACGCTTACCAACCTTGAGTGATATTTCATATTACGGCGTAATCCCAATAGGTCCCTATCCTACTAATGGTGGTGTTATTATTACTAAGTAACCGGTAACACATCATCATTAACTATATATGTAAGGTTCGCTGAGATGAGCTGCAACATATACATAGTTGTGTAACGTGCGTGCTGTGTCGTGCCGCAGCCGCGCCGGTGCCGCGCCACAGATAAACTATAGCTTTAATTACTATTAAACACAATTAAACGCAGTGCATGCTTGGCAAACGGATTTACAGCGTAACTGATGCGTTTCGTTGGATGTCCTTGAAGATTTAAAAGTGCCCGTATCATGTTCAGATTCTCTCGGTTTAATTTTTAAATGTTGTAAGGATCGGTTTAAAGAAACCTGGAAGAATTTTGCTTTAAGATCGTTTGCATTTCTTGTCCCAAAACCAAACTTATTTTAATTTATGTACTCTATTAAAAACTAAGTTATATTGTCTTTTTTGTTCATATAAAAATTATATTATATAAAAGTAGCTCATATTTAGTACTTGGAAACTTTACTACCATAAGTGCTTGAAAACTTTTTCAACCAGGTTGTATGTTGTACTTACAGTCATAGTCCCATAATAGATTTATTAATGGTTCAAAAATATTTTAAAGATTACGCAAACACATCAAGGTAACCTATAAAGGTGTTGTGTAAAAAAATATTTTATGTATTAATCCGTATAAACCAACAAAATTAAAAATCTATGCAAAAAACTTTTTTGCAAAAAATAAAACCGACTTAAAAAAAACACTAAACGGTGTAAAATAACTCTAAATTCGGAAGTCTGTGGCTTTGGTGGCTTTGTTTTATTTATGATGGGCCACCGACTTCCGAATTTAGAGTTATTTTACACCGTTTAGTGTTTTTTTTAAGTCGGTTTTATTTTTTGCAAAAAAGTTTTTTATTTTTCCATTTTTAGTTATTCCCATACAAATATTTACCATGAATTTACGTTATATTGTTAATTGTTAGCAATACATGTCAAGATAATAGGGTTATCCACTTATCCCTAATAAATGAAACTTAACATACCTAACTCTCAAAATCTAGGTATATTGTACACATCTGCTTACCCCTCAGAGCATACAGTCGTGATGGTACGTCATGATGTTGTATAAACAATAAACATCCAAGCGATTCCAGCAATTACGACAAATTTGCCGTCTATTTTTGAAGAGTTCCATTGTATATCTCCGAAGATCATCATCAGATCTTCACCAAATTAAAATGGGACCACCTCAGAAGTCTACTCTTTCAAATAAAAAAAGAATATTGAGAATCAGTCCACAAATGGCGGAGAAATCAGGTAACCTACATAAAAAAAAAATAATAAAAAAAAAAATACATACACACGAACATAGAACCTCCTCCTTTTTTGAAGTCGGTTAAAAATGGAGGTTCCTTATAATACCACTTATGTATATTTCAACATCGCCAAGTTACGTGCTGGTGCTATTTATATCCAAATTCCTCTCAGCGATTTATGATCGTTGAGATGCGCACGCGCAATTTCTCAGAATACTCCAATCCCCCCCGTCTCTCGCCCCCCTCGCCCGAGCGATCCACGGGCGGCACGGCTACGCTAGTTTATTTCATGACCTTATGAGTATCATTCCTTGCTGTTTAATTATAGGCACATTACATGGTTCTGACACCCATAAAGTCTGGATTTAGTAACTCAATCATATTTATAAAGGAACTATTGTATAGATTAGTAGGTTTCCTGGAAGGAAATACTCGTATTATATTTAACGCACTTAAGAAAATTGTATCTTTGGGTGGGTGTGTCTCATCGTTAATCACACCTTTAATATAAACTAAAGTCGCTATTCATGTCTATAACTAAGAACTCTTCCAGACCGTAGGTACCTATTCATGATTTTGGTGCATCTAGCACCAGAATTTTTCAATGATCGGTAATTATTATATAACTTAGATAATTCTCTAAGACTGCACTTGTGCGACGCAATGGCGGGAATCATGTAAAATTATTTGATAAAATTTTATTTAAATATCTTTTAAGAGTGCTGCTGCGTATACCTACCTAGGTGGTAACAGTTGATATGATTTCATTACATGATACATAACGTCGAAATACTTGAATGGGTGGCATTTGATATAGTGATCATTTGATTGGAAATCATTTACTACCAAATTCTATTGAACTAATGGCTTCCTCAAATTGGTCGTAATAAGTAGGTACAATTTATACCTTATTCTTGTAAGCTATGAAAATATCTAACAATAGTAGTAGGACTGTTCGTAGGTAGTATTGAATTTTCTCAACTAATTCGGGCCGTGCATCGTTAATCTTTTTATTGGCTAATGCTCATTATAAATTATTTTTGAATAAGAATAAATAACACTACACACGCACAGACGCACACATATGCATACTTACCAAGTGGTTTACGTCCGTGACACGTCACAGCTGCAGTCCTAGTTGAAAACCAGCTTCAGGCACTAGATGTCGGAATTTTTACTGATCTGGACTTATTTGGCGCAGCCACTAGGCACATGATTTTGTTTTGTTATTGTTATTTCTATTTTTTTTCTGCCTCTATTTACTACCGTATGCCTTTTGTGTCAAACGAATGCTTTTTATTTGTTTTCTAAACTCATATTCATTTATTTATTTATTTATTAAAGGTGAACCACTTCTGTATACAACATTACATTACAATAATAGTAATAAGCATCAGACTTAAACAGTCGCCAATAATAGGATGATCAACATTCAAGTGAGTGAAAAAACATTAAATTATTACTAGCTTACTAATTATTAAAATTACAAATAATCAAATTAAAGTTAATAAGAAAACATAATAAAATTACAATTAAATACACAGTGAGAGCTAATGAGATCAAAATGACAACTTTAAAATTAAAATAAAATTAAAATAGAAACAAAACAAAATAATTATTCACACCTATCAGAAAATAATGACGTAAAGATTTCAAGAATGTATAATTATACATTCTTGAAATTTTTACGTCATTATTTGTATAATTTGTATAATCAAATTATAATGTAAACATTGAGTATTGAGTATTATGAATTAATAATTAATAAAATTATTCAGTTGCGTTCTTCGGTAGGTACTGTTGTATTTTGGCCTCAAAGACTTTACAAAACCAAAAAAAAAGAAAAAAAGAATTCATCTCTCTACAGAGTCTGTTAACTGGGGAGTTTACACCTATATTAGTCTTAGATGGATGAACGTGGAATATATTAGTGATAGGAAATCTGGGTATATTATAAGGAACATTAAGTGCAGTACTCTCGACTAGCTTACTGTAGTCTAGTCTATTATTAACTAATTTGTGCAGAAATATAAGACCTTGCGTTAGTCGTCTTTTCTCATTTGAGTTCGGAAGAAATTTATGTTTATACGGAGATTTGTTTTTTTTTTGACGTAGATGTAGTTGCGTCCAGCACAGGTAATTTACTTCCTATTAAGCCTACGCACACATTTCTGAAACGCACACTTGGTTTAAGAAATTCAATTGGTTTGCAATGGTAGGTTTATAATAATACCTACTGAGCTACGTGCCGAGACATTTAAAAGGGCTACTGTAATGTTACAGTTTATTATATCATGTAATGCTTACCATACTAATGATTTATCATTTGGTATCGGCGTATTACGCTACACACGGTATTACGCTAAATGTGGCGGTGTGTAAGATGCGGTGGCTGCGGGCGGCATCTTTGTGAGCACCGCAAGATCTGCGGGGCTTGGCCGGCCAGCCCGCGAATGTCTAATGAGTTCCGAACAGATAGGGTTACCGCACCATTCTAGGAAATGGCTCATGTCATTTTTTTTATAATCGTTTAACACTTTCTGATGATTAACTTTCTTTTTACGTTTTTTGGGGGTAACATTCAGTTTAAAAGAAGAGCACGGCGCCAAGAAATTCTTGACCATAAAGGTCAGTAATTTCGTAGAAATAAATAAAATTGGCCAAGTATGATCGCGAAGGTACTTATGGAATTAAACGCAGGATGTGAGAATGATCTATGTTGACTATTACAATATTTTTTTACACAACTTATATCCCGGTTCAGACATTTTGAGATCACTCATTAACTGTCGCAATACTTCTTTAAAGTAGACTAATTAAAGTCATGTAACATTCCTGGTCTGTTTCTAGATTATATTTATTTGAGCCGGCCCTAGTCCTTTGCGGCGCCGACGTCACCTGTCATCCATCAGTCGGCGACAATGCGCATGCGCATACCGGCCGGCGCAGATTGCCCCGCGCGCGCGCTCAGTCGCCTCGCGAATTCAAATTTAACGGTACAAAGACGGAACGCAACAAAACCGTAGCAGGGCGCATTCCGATTTGGAGCGGTTCGACTAGTCCAGATGATGGCTGTGACAAAAAGGGATGCACCACTTAAAAATTCTATTGATCATGGTCCAGTGGGAAGAATGTTTAGGGTAATTTTAGCAAACGAAACTTCGGCTCGTTAGCACAATAGATTTGCTATTGAGAATATATTCTGATATAGAGACTATATCGAAGTCAGGAAGTAAACACTTTCAAGCCCTTGGATAGTCTATTCACTGTAATAGCATTTAATCCATGGACCTTTAATGGATGGTATGATAATGAATTTAAATCCCTTTTCTGATGTTCCTAACAAGAATCGATTGATTCATTCGAAGTCCTTATGAGTCCTAGTCGAGATTCTCTGCAACTTGATGTGGCTCAATACTAGAGTTTTAAAAGTAATTTCAACATGCCTTTCCCATTGCTTTCCCACTTTATAAGCAACTCAAAGCGATTGCCGAGGACTTAAAGTCTAAACAAGGAATGTAGTAACGAGGTTGTATGCATCAACACTGGTAATCTTCGCCATCTATCTTAATGTCACAATTAACACAACGGTTTATGGACTTGCAAAACAGGTATCAAAGAGAAAATTACACGTCTTAAAAATTATCGGCTGCCATTATAAATATTATTGTACATCGTTCAAGTAATGGAATTGGTGGATACCTTCTTGTCACGCTCATGTGAATCTTGATAATTAAGTATAGTTTGAGTATTAAATACTGTTGGGCGGTTTACTGATGCGTTTACATCAATTTTATTCAAGCCTACCGACTTTAGTCTGCTAAGAGGGTAACATAGGTTCATGTCTAAGTTCGATGCTTAGATCGATTACCACAGGAGTGTCTAGATAGCTAGTTTGTAACTCGTGTGTACGCTGACGAATTGACTATATTATGTGTCCGAAAAAAAATGTTTAGTTCAAGTTTCAAGTCAAAATTGACATCGTGGCTCACTAAACTCATTGTAATGTCATAAGACCTACCTAAACAATGTAATGTTATATAGTCTGTAACCAAGCGATCTTACTAATTGAAACGATTACGCGAATCATATTTATCTAATGCATGACATAAATATTCTTATAAGCAATGTGTCGTCATTGCTAATCAACAAATGGTCAGGCACATAAACGGATACAATTGAATCATGACATTGAGCGCCTAAACCGTCGCGTGTGACCCTCCCGCCGCGCGACGTGGCGGCAGGTCGAGGCTGTCTTATCCTCTAACATCATCAGTGCCGCCGCCGAGCGAGCACCCAATTGCCTGAATTAGCATACTTATGCTGAGACTCCGCCGAATTCGCCTTGTATCACCACTATCAAAGAAAACACCGACACTAGAGTATTATCAACCTTAACTGCTTACACATAAAATTCGTATTCCTTCAACTTGTAGTCGAGTTTTATTGATGTGAGTACTGGCTAACAATCTGCATTTTCAATCTTATAGACTTTGAAACACAGTTGTTTTCGGGCTGTTAGATGAAGTTTAAAAGTGTACATATTAGGATCGTCAGGCATCGAACTCTGACCTGCTGGTAATGGGCGCAAATTGATCGCAGAGGCAAATTTTTCAAGTGATTATGCGGCACGATCACAAAACGAAAATGGCCGGTAGATGGCGGCAGCTCACTGCTTCGCTTCGGGAATGTTGCATGTGAAATTACTTTTTTTAAACGTTTGACTTTAGCATAATTTAGATTTGTTCAGCCGTTAAGAAACACTTATCTGAGGATAATGACGGTTTTGGTCTGGTTTTAGCTAGAATTTGTATGCTATCTGGAATGCAAATTAGCAATGTCTGAGGAAGGAATTATAAACAAACATAACATAACATCACGCCGGGAATCCCCAAAACGTCGGGCAGAGGTGTGTCTGTAGATCCATATCTGTACATCCAAATTTCGCAAGTTATGTAGCACTTATTATATTAGGCAAATTAGTGTTGAAAGCCTGTGCATGTCTAAATAAAACTGAGTGTTTACCACAAGGACTGTAAAGAATTTGCTGAAAAAGAAAACTTTCAATTACAAAGTCAATTGAAATTGAAACGACCTCCTCGCAGGGAAAGACACTACCGCTTTATATCTAATTAGACGCCCGATTATGATGTTTCCATGAATAACCAGTTAACGATGTTTAATTGTGAACACAAATGCAACCATGACACGGATTTGTACCTATAATCAATAGTTTTATTCGCATCTATTGTAACGATGTTATATAATTTACGAGTTTGAGTGGGACGTACAGTTAAGTATGGCAACTGTTATTACTTTATTATTAAACTAAAGAATTCCACAGGAACTCTAATGTTACAAATCTTAATAATAATAACTTAACGTAGGTATACTCATAATATGAGGTACCTATATTATAACACATCTTTATATGAGTGTAAAGGTGCGTTGTATTTCGATTGCAAGAGATTCATCCTCCTATTCTAATGTAACTGTATGAAGAACAAATAGTGTTAAAATGCACGCGTGTTTAAATTCAAAGTGTTTGATAGTTATTGGTGCAATTTCGCTAAAGGCGTCGAGCAGGCGGGGCCTGAGCGTGAAAGCTGTCAGTGTGAAGAGACCCGCTCCCACACGCGAGCGTTGATCAAACTCCGAGGAATGCTTCAGAATTCGCTATTTAATTACCAACTAAACATTAAAATGTTCTATGAAATGCACGCTAATGAGCGTAGGAAATATTATCATTTTACTGAAATTAGTTCTGGCCTCGGAAAACATGTTTGTTCTCGGTCCTTGTTATTCGTAGTCTTTGATAGTCGGAGCGGGTTCTGTAGTTAAAACTGCTTACCATAGTTTCGGGCTTCACTAAGTAACTATATGTTATGAAGTTAAAATAAGGCAGTGTTCCGTTTAAAATACTGTACGTAGGGTGGGGTGTAAAGAAAGAAAATAAAGAAGAGAAAGAAAAGAAAAGAAAGAAAAGAAAAGAAAGAAAAGAAAGAAAAGAAAGAAAAGAAAGAAAAGAAAGAAAAGAAAGAAAAGAAAGAAAAGAAAGAAAAGAAAGAAAAGAAAGAAAAGAAAGAAAAGAAAGAAAAGAAAGAAAAGAAAGAAAAGAAAGTAAAGAAAGAAAAGAAAGTAAAGAAGGAAAAGAAAGAAAAGAAAGAAAAGAAAGAAAAGAAAGAAAAGAAAGAAAAGAAAGAAAAGAAAGAAAAGAAAGAAAAGAAAGAAAAGAAAGAAAAGAAAGAAAAGAAAGAAAAGAAAGAAAAGAAAGAAAAGATAGAAAGCAAACATTTTTTTGGACGATCATAAAACAAAAGAACAACAATACAGATAATGTAAAACAAGAAAATATTAAAAAACTAAAGACAACAATAAAAAAATTATAATAAAATGACCTGTGCGAGACCAAGAAGGCGCCTATCTCAGCATTAGCTGCGACATTTAAAGATATAAATATCGCAGCGCTGTTATTCTGATAGGGCCCGTTGTGATGCCACACATGATGTGATGGACACAGCCAAGAAAGTGCCTATTAATAAAAAAAGATAGATATACAGGGTGTCTCATTCAAATGGGTCAGTAAGGGAAAGTCTGAAACTATAAGACATACGAAGATCTGTTCTTAGGAACCATGTCATCGATTTTAATAAAAAGAGAAACTGCATTCATACTTTTTAATAAACATCTGTACTCTGTTCGGGAATCGAACCCGGTTATTTTGAAAAAAAAAAAGCCAACACTATTTCTATTTAGATATCGATTGTGTAGGTCTTAAGCAGTAAATGTCTGTATGAAACATGATGTCTAAAATGAATAAAATGCATTGTTTCCACATACTTTAATTTATTTTAGTAGGTGCTCGAAGTGACCACGTTTACAATATTACTACAATAGTACTTTTTTTTTTAATGTATAAATGCAGTTTTTCTTGTTATTAAAATCGATAACATGGTTCCTCAGAACAGATCTTCGTATGTCTTATAGTTTCAGACTTTCCCATACTGACCCATTTGAATGAGACACCCTGTATAATAATGCAAAAATACAATAAGATTAAAAAAATACTAAAATGATAAAAGAAGTAAAAAAAAACAATAGTAAAAAATAAACGCGTCGCTCACGACCGTCGGCGTCCGCGTTCCAGCTTCATTCGTCGACTAGTTATAGTCCGTGGTGACAAATGAAAGGACGCAGGCAGGTACTGTAGGTAATCTGCATCCGGTTAGACAGCAAGTTTACCCCAACCTAGCCAGGAAGGCTTGACATAATGATGGTGCTGAAATTAGTTCTTGGCACTTAATTAATAAGGTATACGGTCAGAGGAAAGTCGCAGAGTGACAAGCTTGTCAGTCTCACAAGCCCAGTGCCCTTTACGTGCTAACAATGAACACATTTTACCTTTACACATTTTTTTGCGTGGGCTGAACACTCCATTGCCTACCAAGTACTTTTTCCTAATTAATGATAATTTACCCAGCTAACTGTACTCTAGTTTTATGAGCGATAATGAACCTTAAAGTCGAGAATGTCCGAGTGGCAGCTTGTGAACTGCAACCTTTTGAGTTCAAGGACAAAGAAAGGATGCACTTAATTTCTCCGCCATTCAGAACCACCAATTAATAAATAAATGTTCTTGCAGTCGCTTGTGTGACGATTTAAAAAAAAAACGTGAATTGCTGATTGCCGTTTTACTCGAATCTGAAACATGTGTTTATCGTAGGTGCGTTTTATTAATATCATTTGGTATTTTGTCTTATTACCAGTGACAGAAGCAAATATATAATGATTTTAGCTTCAGCTGTCGTCATTCAATATTTTGTTATCGTTTACCTAGTTGACTACGTACTAGTACCTACCTATAAAGTGTCGCAAATTGCTAATGCCAATGCCATTTTAAGCCATCTGTTAAATTAGACACAACCCCCAACAACTAGGATGCGTATTTACGTTTGACATATCGAACGCAAATAGGGGATTTTGAAATTATGGTTTGTCTACATACTCGTACCATCCCCAATGGCAGTTAAGACAGTTCTGTCTACGTCTGGTATCAGATTTAAGAATATGATGCCTATTGAAAGCGCATTGTTATAGTTTTCGACTAAAATCGTTGGTCAGTGTAACTTGCACATTGTGCGCCATATTGGTACCTTTTGTAGCAGCTGTCACTGCAACAATTATTATTGTTAAAGATTTTAATAAAAGCTACGACTAAATAAGGCATGTTAAGATGAGTAAGAAGTTATTGACTGGCCTGTTGGTCTAGTAGTTAGTGACCCTGACTACTATGCCGGATGTCGTGGTTTCGATTCCCACCCAGGACAAATGTTTGTGTGATGAGCACGATCATTTGTTCTGTGTCTGGGTGTTATTTATCTATAATATGTATGTATTTAGAAATATATAAGTATGTTTATTAGTTGTTTAGTACCCATAACACAAGCTCTGCTTAGCTTGGGACTAGATGGCGTTGTGTGAAAAAGTTGTGGAATATTTATTTATTTATTTTATTTATTATTGTCTTGCGCGATAGCTCAATTCAGTTTTTTGCCAACCTAACGCATTATGACATTTACGACCATAAATCTACACAATATAAAATACATATCTAACATAGTTTATAGATATTAACATACATTCTAAAGATTAAAAAGAAATATTATTTCGAAAGTTGACAGTAGATAGGTACATTTAACTCTTACATTTTTCGCTTACATGTTATTGTATGAATAGCAAAATGCTGTGTTTAGTTCCATGTGTGCTGTGACAACAAATAGGCCTGTCAGTCTGTCCCCCTGCCATTGTGCGTCACCCCAGTCTGGACGGCTCATAGTAACGGGAATTCTGTTTACACTCAAATTTTACTCGCAAGTCTTGTCGGGACGGGAGCGACGTCTTTGCAAAAATGTATGGCTTTTGTTACGGCTTTCCAACTAACTTTTCTTCTCTTTAAAATTAGGTTTGGCGAATGGATTGGAAGTAGAAGTTGTTACAGCTTATGTTTCATACCTACTTATTTTTAATATGGTGAAATCATATTGATGACATTCCAAGTCAAAATTAGCAGAGTTTTAATCTCTGTAGGTAACCTACTCAGAAAAATCAAGGTGTGTTTGTTCCGGTTAAAGTTTTATTTTGTTATGCCAATTACAAAACAATTACAGACATACTTATAATTTATAAAACATACAAAATTTCATGGTTGTCTCATTGTAACGATAGCTTCTTACATCAAGAACTTGTGCCTCAACTGACGATCAATTTGGTGGAGTAGCAACATTGTACGGGAGCGGGCGCTATTTGCTGTTAAAGTTTGCGGTACCTTGCCTCGGGGCACAATTTAATTACCAAATGGTCCGTTTTTTGTGATCTTTGGGCCGTGTAAACAGGGCGTAACGATGTGTGTGGAGGGCTCCTTTATGTTGGAACTATTCCGTTGTTCCTGTGAGGACGGGAGGCACATGCTCACCTGTCGCTGGGTTGTTAGCTCGGATTCGGAATTTAATTGGAATTGAAGTGGAGAACTATTGTGTTGAAGAAATGTTTGGTTTTGTTTCCGGTATCGCAAAATCTAGAGGCGTTCTTTATGTTCGTTTGGAGGTTACGATCTTACCTTTGATGTTTGTACCTTAGCTGGTTGGTTTCATCTGATTAAAGACCAAGGAAGCGCTGACTCGTGCTAGTTGTCAACAGACACAGTGGGCATCCCACTTCATGTTAGAAACAGCATCATCATCATCATTCGCTGACAAGCACGGATCTGGACTAGTTTGGTGCCAGTACGTGATGGCAAGCCGGAACCAGCCACCAGTTGTGAAACTGAATGCACCCATTTCGACCTAATTAGACTAGTATTTCTCTGTTTTCGTTACTCGCGCCGGCCGTCGCGATTTTGAGCAAGTCTCAACAAATTTTATTTTTTTCAATCGTTTGCGCCTCAACGGTTTCTTCAAAATTCAGATTCTATATTGTAGCTATAGGAGACTTCAGATGAAGTCTCCTATAACTACAATATCCAAATATTGATTTTTTTCTTTGAGATAAACATAAAAACGTTCCGTGATATATGTACGCGCACGACTAACTGGCAACACAAACGACTGGTCCCTCGTTATTTTAAACAATTCGATAATGGCGCCCCCTGGCGGGCCCTGATTGTGCTACAAAGGGCGCTGTCCCCTCTAATGAGTCTCATAGTCCTGCTACATGAAGTTGTGATGTTTGCCCAGGGCCAGTGTTTGTAACTAACTCTGTAGGTACCTCACGTCGCTCCAATGAAAATTGTTCATTTTATACGAGGAGCCGGTGGCCGGTAGGTGAACCTATTAAAAGTTCCGTTGTTAGTGTCTTGATAATGTCTGGGAGAACGAGGATTATTAATATTTTTCGCAGAAAGTAAAATGCTAAAGCTCAATGTTTCTATGATAGTTAATTAAAGCTACCGTTTCGGAAGGATTTTTTTTGCTAAAACTACTACGATAAAAATAATCTGACCTGACTGATAGATTACCTCTGCAAAAAACTATTATACTAACAATGACATAAGGTAAAATTTTGTTAAGCATAAGTGCATAAAAGGCGGGCACTTAAACATAAGAATCGCTATGCAAATTAAACAAAACATTGAGACAAGTGAACCCTCCTCATCCTGCCGGCATTTATTATAACCCTTGTATAATGCAGTGGCACGGAGCGAGACAATATGCAAACTAATCTACATGCCTGTAATATGTACGACATGGCATCATATCGCGACAGCGAATCAAATGCCACGCTCCTAAAAATGACACTTTAAAAAACCTGCGTAGGTTCGCATTGCGCAAGACCGTACGCAAATCACCGGCCAATGGGAGTCCTCCACACCGGCTATGTAAATGTTCTATATTCAAATCAGTTTAAAATCAGACCGCGCATGCACGCGCCGGGGCTTTTTATTGGCGCTTTGCATACAAAGGGTTCTTACGATGTCTCGATTTGACAGGCACGTGTCGTAAAAAAATAAGGGTTGTTATATCGCGAGGGGTTGTAACCCTTCCGCAACCCTTTTCGGTTGCAGCTGTTTTTTAGCAACATGCGTTAGTTGGAGCCACGCGACGCTACAATTTGACACGTTTTTTTGGTCCTACTTTATTTTGGAGTGTCATAAAATCAAGTTTTAAAACCATGCGTCGAGCGCACACCTGCTGCTCGTTTTTGTTATCTTCGGTGATTTATTACGAACATGCGTCCTTTGTTGTAAGTGAGTTTTAGATTGGCAAGAGTCGCGAGCTCTGAAAGGAATCAAAGGTGTTTGTGTTTCGACAATGAGATTAGGAGGTGCGTTTGTTGTGTTGATAGTGAATAAATAAAACAGCTGTTAAGTATAGATACGTGGGTGCAGTCCAAATAACTGAAAAAGTGGACAACAGCTTACAGCAATAATAGTCTAGTTTAAAATATTGGTAGGTCTAACAAATTACTTAGTTGCGAAAACATTAATCGCCATAAAAGTGGGTAGTTTCCGTAAAAGCTCGGAAGAAGGCGTGTGCGCAAATATGTGAGGTGTTGGCAGACAATCAGCTAATGTGCGACGTGCCGCGGTGTCGTGTTGCCATGACGCATGTCGCCCGGCTGCCTTTGTGTACTGTGAGTTACGTGCAGGGTGCCTGGAACCTCCAGCTACCCTGAAGTAGGAGAAACGATATAATCTATGTGTGCAATTGCAACATTTTCTTACTCAAAGTCAAAACATTTTTTACAATTAGGCCATTACAAGGCATTTTTGGACGTAGAACATTAAAAATTAAATTTTAAATTTAAAAAACCCCCACCGCAAAAAAGTTTTACATTTAAAAAGTTAAAAATGATACTTTCCTATCGTTGAGCCATGAAATTTTACTTCACGTCGGTGTACCACTTAAGTAAGGAATGTAGTACTCGTAGGTATTTAGGTACTTATTTTAGCGGTACCCCTACGTTACGTAAAATTTCATGGCTCAACGATAGGAAAGTATTATTTATAACTTTTTAAATGTATTACTTTTTTGCGGTGGGGGTTTTTTAAATTTATAATTAAATTTTTATTTTAAAAATTTTAAACGCATTAATTTTGTTTTATAGCGTTTACAGTTGAGTATGAGAATTTTTCAGTGCATTGTGGGCAGAATCAAATGCTGGTTAAAATGAATCTAAACACGACATATCTGCTAATATACCATAATCTTGCTTATTAATATAACACGGGTGTTTGAAATTTTAAGCCACAAATATGTTTTTAAGTAAAGTTAATACCCATAGACGTCTAAAATAGCAACAGTTGCTAACACAAAAGAGATAACCTTGAAACGGCTGAACCGATTTTGATGAATCATGTCTAAGAACCATCACGAGAAACCCTACTTTCAAATAAAAAAAAAACGCATCTAAATCGGTTCACCTGTTTAGGCGCTACGGTGCCAAAGACAGACAGACAGACAGACACACCCACATAGCAGTCAAACTTATAACACCCCTCTTTTTGCGTCGGGGGTCAATAAAAATGTTCTAGTTACCCCTTCCAAAAGGTAGTTTCGTATGGAGAAGAATTGGCAAGAAGCTCCATATATACTCTTTCCAAATAGTTTTACAAAAAATTGGATACATAATTCTGACATAATTACTTGTGAAGACGATGTACTTTGATTAAAAACAATTATATAAGTAGGTAATAAGCTAAGATAGGTGGAAGGTGTTCCAACAAAGCCATGAAGCAGATCAAGTAAACTTGAATGGTAATAGATGGTGCTCACGTATTTACAAATGTAATAAGTAACATTAATAAGTTTAAAAAAGGAAACAATAGATATATTATTAGATTAGCAACCAGTTTGATTTTGTCCAGACTTCAGGATTGTCCAGGATGACCAGCATGCATCTAGATGCAACCCTAGGGTGTAAAATATCTTATAAGTAGGAACTTACCTTGTAACAATACCTTATAGGCAGGTTATTAGTTCATAACATGTCTATTGCACAGTTTAATAAACAGTTAATATTTCATTGAATCACGATCGAGGGAGTAGATTCTTCCAATTATTAAGTTGGAACTGCCGGAATATCATTTGGCCATTTTTGTACAGCCATCTCTCGTTTAGAACAATATACAATGTAGTTAGCAATGTGAACTAACAAATTGCAATACGGGTAAATGATAAACAAAAGTCGTGCTTACGACAATTTCCGGAATGACAGCCGTCACAAAGATTACACCCACTGAGCTACCGCCTAAACTAAATATTTGCAAAAGAATATCGTGTAAATATTGGATAATTGTGGCCATTTACTGTAATATCGGCGATATGGACGCATTAAGCGCGGTTAATGTAGGAAATGAAATATCCGGCCTGACCGCTCGGACTCGCCGGCAGACGCACTACGGCGAACTAACTCCAGACAGCATTTAGAAGGACACTAAAACTGAAATCAATGTAGTCACATTAATTCAACCAAGTTATACTTACTTATTTAACCTGAGCTACGAATATTCATATAGACAGCCCATGGCCTGTTGGTCTAGTAGTTAGTGGCTCTGACTGCTATGCCGGAGGTCGTGGATTACCACCCAGGACAATTTTTTGTGTGTCGAGCACGATCATTTGTCTGTGTGTAATTTAAATATAATGTAAAATGTTTGTATTTAAAAATATATAGTATATCTACTTAGCTTGACTAGATGGCGTTGTGTGAAAGTTGTGGAATATTGCTTAATTCCAGTGGTGCGATCATTAGTTTAAACAGACGACAAAGCTAAACAAAAGCTCCGAAAAATAAAACGCAGCGTTTCCCCCGCCAGGTGCGCGCGGCGGCCCGCGTGCCTTACGTCTGACAAACATCGGAAGCTTCTCCCGACTTTTTTCCCAAAACACGATACAACGCAAATATTTCCGTTTTCTCTTATTTGCGTTCACTTTGCTATATTTGCCTGAAATTATTTTCAGCGACGTTTCACGTTACAGTGTTGATTTCGGGAGAGACATGGCATTTTAACGTTAGTAAGCGGATACATTTTGTTACGCGATTGGGTTTAACTTTGATACGTTTTCCTTATTGGCTGCGGAATGTGTTGCTGTGATTCGGCTTTATTTACGAGCTGGTCTATCAACACTTACACATCTACCATATCAATCTGGTTAACGGCTTTGTGTTTGAAAGGCGATTTTATTAGTATTGTGCTAAAAACTGTCAATTTCGAGACAATACAGTTATTGCTTTCAACTTCAATATTTAATTGAACAAAAAGTTACAGAGTCTTTCGAGCACTCCGTTTAATCATTTTTACCATTTACAAGCACTATTGAACTGACAACGTCTACAGAATATTGTAGTTCTCGTCGTAGTGGTGGCGTCTGCTTAAAGCACGAATCGGTGTTCCTAAAAAAACTTTGCAAGTTAGTATAAAAGCGCAACATCAGCCGTGAAATAAATTTTTAGACGAAGTCTTAATTTGCCTCCACAACAGAATAGAACAATAAAACTTCACTCATATACAACTCGCCGCTGTTCTCGTTTATAACGACAGCAGGGGCAGGGGGGAGGGGGCGAGGAGGCGAGGGTAGCAACCCTTTCCCTCCGAGAGGCCATCCATCACCAGCGACTAGCGAAATGTATTTTAATCCACTGCCCCACGCCCGCCGCTTCATGAAACGTGAAAAATGATCCTACTGCACACACACTGGCTTACCCTCATACACTATGAGTAGTTAACTATTTCTATGTGTGAGTGTGCGAATTGGGAAGTTATTGCGTGTTTGAGCCATTATTTTATGTTCGGGCTGTTCAATTTGTACAATGTTTGCTTAGCGATTACAGAGTTCCGTACTTAACTGTATTTGTAACAGTTTTGTGCAAATACCCAATGATCACAAAACTTAAGTAGACAGTAAAGAAAACAAAAATGCAAGGCAAGAATCGAAATATGATTGATTTAAGTAGAGTAAGATTCGTTGTGAATACTCAACTCTTTATTCAAGTTACCCCAGAGAATAATAAATCTTTCATCCGCCTTTCACAATCGAATATTCGTGAGTGGTTTCAAAGCGATCGCTCTCGTACGGCTACCATTTCCTGGCGCGGCTTGCGTGAAAACTTTTATAGTTTGAAGCGGTCCCGCGGGCCTCCCAGATTTCTGGCCGGGACTGACGCAGTCATTAATCATACACAAATTGTTGCGTCCCTTCGCCCTGTCCCTTGATATTTAAGCTCCAATTGAGCCAGTCATCTTGTGCCCTATTGAGAGCTCCTCTGAAGAACGTTCACTATCTCAGTCAAGCCACTGACTGGAAGCGAGTGAATGATGGGAACTCACTATTGTAGCGTTAAACGTTCGCAATTTACAAGTCAGTGTGAACTGGCGTTTCTTGAATTTTATAAATAGAAAAAATCCCCATTTTAGATTTTCGTCTAACTATTACTGTGGTCAAAATACAGAGATGTCGTTTTCCATCTGCTAGCTATCAATATTTATGTCCAGACGCATCGTCTATTACTTTGGTCAATAAAATAAAACTTTATAATATTGGTAATATACAATCATATTGATGCTCCGTTTTATAAGGTTTTTAGATTTTATGACTTAATAAATGGGAGCGCGGCGCGACCGGGCGGGACCCCATCGAGTGACGTCATTGTCATAATAGTCAATGTTTTATTGTAACGTTATGCGCGCTATCTCTCCCTGGATTACTAAAACATCTGTCCCGGAAAATTCACTCAAGAGCCGTTTATCGGCTCCTCGAGGGTAGATAGAGAAAAAACTGCAATAACGCGGTGTCATAACAAAGACGCCGCCACCGGCCGATAATACTATGATTAATACCCAGCGTTATCTTGAGAGTGCAGGCCTTGCCCGCCCTAAGAAAACCGCACCGGCCGCCGTCACCCAGACGTCCTATCCGCCTCGCGCCCGAACCCACTTTGAACCTTGAGCCAAGGGTGCAAAGTTGACTATCGAGTGATGTTCTGCCTGTTTAAGGTATTCTCCGGACCCGACATAAGAGTTACGGATTTCGCATAATGCATATTATATTCGAGCGGGGGTGGCTGTGAGGGTGCCGGTCGGAGGAGGCGGCGGGGTGAGGTGGGGGAGGCGGGGGCGCGGGCGCCGCGGGGGAGGGTGTCGGGCTGCAGGGAGGACCGCGTGACCGCACGTCTTTTGCACGCGACAAGCTCTCGACATTTTTTTATTATTATTGCGCTTCGATGGAATTTATTCCAGCAAGGGTCGGTAATAGAATAGCGACCACGCTCGTTTTGGCCCTAATAGCGATTTTGAATATCATTTTTAAATCACATAATGGAGTGTACTCGCCTTTTTAGAGTTATTTTTAAGGGGCGAGGAGCGAGGGTCGCGACTCGTGGACTATGAATGTTTGTGTCGGCATTGAGTCTCAGCACAACGTTGTTTATTTGCAGTAATAGTCGCATCGATAAATAACTTAAGGGCAATTAACGTTATGACTGCTCACTTTGTACCATATAGTCCGAGTGGTCGTAGTTACAGAAGGTATCGCTGAGCTCGGGGACTGGTCGGGAGGCGCCACAAATATAATTACTATAATTAATTTCTTGGTCCGCCGGCCGCAGATTAAACAAACAATTAATTGTGCGCCAATATACGATGTTAATCTCAGCCTTCACCGGCAGGTGGCGGCGATTGTCAATAATCGCTGGGGAATATGAGAAATGTGCGGAGTGCAGCAGGGTGGTGTAATTATACAAACGGGGAGGGAGAGGGGGAAGGCCTCCCCTGCGAGACGGAGCTCTCGCTGTCATATGCACTCATATTTATGTTAATTGTAGGTATTCTGTGCTTTTGCGTCAAGGGTATTAACATGAGCTTTGGTATAATACTGATTTTGTAATTAATTATATTTATTTAGACCAAAGGTTACAAATGCAAAATAGTTATTTATTTATTTAAATATCGTGTCAAGATACAGTTCACTTATATTTATTATAAATTATCAGTTACATGCATTTTAGAATATCGGTCACACAAAGTTAGTAGCAAAGTTGGTAGTTTTCCTTAAGTAAATCGTTACATTACAATATTAAATGTCAATAAGTTCGTAATAATAAAATCACAAAAACAGAATACCTATGTCACAATGAATTTTTCGATTGCAGTTTGCTACGTTTGACTAATTTATACTATAATTACACACTCGAAAATTTACTCAATCATATATTTTTTTTTAAACTGTATCTATTGATTTATACGTGCTTTCTTTGTCCAAAGGTACAAAACACATTAAGAAGTTCACGCTCGCTGCTTGCGGCGTTGCCTCGCATTATGGTTTATACTTGAGGAAGGTAAAGGTAACTGATATTATTAAACTACTAGCAGACGTCCTGCGGTTTCAGCCGCGTAGGTCCCGTTCCCGTGGGAATACAGGGATAAAAAGTAGCCTATCTGTTAATCCAGCGTGTCAGCTAACTCCATATCAAATTTTATTAAATCCATTCTGTTGTTTTTACGTGAAAGAGTAACAAACATCCATCCATCCATCCTCACAAACTTTCGCGTTTATAATATTAGTAGGATTGTAGATTTTAGCAGTTCAATACATTATTTACATATTTATATTTCCAGACGCCGTTACATTTCCGTGTCATTATGTTCAATCAATCAATCAATCATCATGTTAATCAATGGATTGAGGAACATTGAAGTCAATCGTTCTCTTAGTAAAAGTTATTTGTAAATAAAATGGCATCGCAGGACTCTTGGCAAGGACTTGATGCAACAACAGGTTAGTTGTACAAATGGCTGGAGAAGGTTCTACGACAATGAAGGTATGTATTTCAATTAAAGTCTGGTACATTTATAGCTATGGCCAATGTAAAGTACCGATGTTTTTTGATATTTGTTATTGCATGTCACAATTTTTCATTGTGCCATGCAATGTTTCATGACTTTAGTTTGTCGAAATGATAAGTTATCCTAGTATTTGTATTTATAATGTGAAACATAAAAAATATCCGAAATGTAAACTTTGCACAATGGTGTCAGATAACATCGCAAAATGACTCTGTTGAACTTTAAAATCCCATATTTTACGACACGATTCAATTATTTTATTCGTTGACTCAAAACACTCGCCCAAGCCCACGCATAGTGCCGTATAACAAATACTTTCAATGTATTAGTACACGCACAAAGAGAAAGAAACAGTTATTATTGTAATTAAACGTCAGCAGATATTTATGGAGCCTCATTAATTTTCCAGGGCGGAGCGTGCTACGGGCACTACGGCGTAGCGCGGCCGGTGGGCGCTACGGGCTACGAGCTCCCCAATGTTGAATTAAGGTTCGTAGCATTTTCTAACTTCGTATAATTTATGAATAGAGTAGAAATAGTGTAGTGTGTGTGTTTAAATAGCAATGTTATTTGAATACATTCTATTTACATATAAATTGCCTGGATTCGACACAGGACAAAGGATATTAAACTGTGTAACTTAATCGAAATGCAGTCCGTTCAACGAAGCTAAATTTGCCATTTTATTTTCCCCTAACGCTTTGTATATTAGCATCAAAGCTCGCTCGCGTACAGTCGTCTAGTTAGACGTAATAGTGTCGATACTTGTGCTCTATACATCTTTTCTTCGCTTCCCAAGTGTGTGTAATGTCGCCGAGCTCTCCTGTGTAAAACGGCCGACGTAAGCGGACCCCTGGCGGCGCATTCTGTCACTCTCCCGTCGCGACAGCTACAATGTGCCGCGGGCGGGGGGGCAGGCCAGGGTATGCTGGTAATGGCTCGTACATATTTCTGCAATTGATTAGACGGGGGCGGTCGCCATGGTAACGCGCTGCACCGCCCCCCCCCCTCTCGGACCCGCGCGCTCCCGCGGCTTCGCTCATTGTGCTAGACAAAGTAATGCTCGTACTGACACATCGCTAGTGAATTTGTAATGTTATGATGAGTGATGTATCAACTCTGGCCGACCAACTTGCCGCCGCCGCTGTCTGTGACGACTGCGTCAGTGGACTGTGGAACACTGACTTATAATAATAACCAAGCCCTCGATAATTCTACTTTTAGTGGGCAATAGAACGCATAGAATTTTAACATTATAAAAGTACGACGACTGCGTGCAATCCTCCGTGGTTGTGATAGTTATTTTTTAATTAACTTCAGACAGCAATTAAATAAGCCATTTTTATTTATTAATGACCACGGTCGTTCCGCTCTCTGGTCGCGATTCAGTTTACCTTATTTTACGAGGTTTAGTTATTTACTGCCATTGCTGTAATTTCACCAAACCAGGCTACGTTGTAGGTTTAAAATAAGCTATAACTTAACTACACTCTGACGGAAATGTTACATAATAAGTATTTTAAAAATAATAAAGCTGGATAAAATGATCAATTTCTCAAACCAATAACGTTTTGGTAGTGTTTGTAGAATTTGAACATAATAATCATTAACTTGGTAAGCAGACTGTACTACTCATAAAGTTGTAGAAAGTAAAATAATAATTATGTTAAAATAGTAAAAAAATGCTTGGTATTTTCGCAAAAAAAATATTAGATCATGTTGGTCATGTCAATAACGATGTTTAAAAAAAGTGAACGTAAAGCTTAAACTTAATACATTGGGATCAATTAATTAGTCTAGTAGACCAGTAAAGCTGGTATTTGTTCATTTAATTATACATTCGTTAACTTTTTTGTTATATTTCAACTCTTGTAAAAAACTGTGCAGTTCATTTTATGATCAGACCTTTGTGTGATATGACTGTTCTTCTCTAATTAAAACTAAATAAATATTAAGTAGCAAAACGAATCGCAGTGAAATTTCTTAGAAATGCCCATAATTAACGTAATGAACACTGAACGTGTTCGTTTGGCCATACGGGCACTGAATGATTTATTTACTATGCTTCATTGAATTATCAAACACAAATATAGGTGCAACGATAATGGCACTCGTATTGTTTATTTTTACTTACTCCAGCTTATAAGTTATATAATTTGAACCTAAATTACTAAGCATGTAAGTAAAATGAAATGAAATCATTTATTATGCAAGTAGGATATGGATATCATTTTTCACGTATTTTTTCCTTTAAAGCTAGTTGAAGTCGGCATTTCCTGACTGACTACCTCTGAGAAGAACAGCCGAAACAAACTCGGGGATCATCGTCTCTTTTCAAGTCCAGACATTAAAAAATATTAACAAAATTTTCGTGTAACGAACCGTGCAGAGCAGTGTCCGGTTTAGCCTTTTGAGGAAAGTGCCAGAAACAATTTGGACAAGCAGCATGTATGTGCCTGCCATCGTGAGCTAAACTTTATGGTTAAGGAGCTCGAGTAAGCGCTCAAACAGTGGCTTTTCTTTGTTTTTGATAATAACAAAGACTGCGGGACAGAAACATGTGATTGCCTCGTTGGTCTAGTGGTCGCAAGCGTTACTACTGAGCATGAGGTCCCGGGTTGAATCCCCGGATCGTCCAGCTAGCAGCCCGGAGCCTGCATTTATGCTCGATTGATGGCAATAGGTTCGCCTCCCATTACATCGGACTTTAACATAACTGGCGAAACATGCGAGTACTACTCCAGGTAGGTACCTCTGCCTAACTCTTCGGGGATCATAGGCGTGATGTTGTTTATGTAGAATCATGTGTGTTCTTCATCACCTTTGTTCTGTGACAGGATCGCTAACGTTAACTTCACTTCATAATTCTAAGTTTGGTACGTTTTTGTCTGCACTCTTTTCGTGTAATTCGACAATCACGTGGCCGCAAGTTCTTGAGCTTCTGCGGAACATAGTTGTATCAATAACGTCTAAGTACCAGTTCTTTTGGAGGTGTCTCTGTCTGGTACAGTCCCGCAGTTGTATACTATGGGACCAGTATGACGACTTGTTTTAATTTAAGTGGAGAGTTTCGGTCTAGCAGTCAATACCTGCATATTATTTTTGTAAGTACAGACGCCAGCACAACAAGTTACCCCAATGTGTCAAATTTCTTTGATCGTTTTTCAACTTTATGGCAAACAGAATAAGGTTCATATTCAATTGGGAAAATTTGACACATTGGGGAAACTTGATGTGCTGGCGTCTGTACATATCTTGTTCATCTCGCTTCTTCTGGACGTGTATATTCTTGACGTGATTTGTCTAAATATTCATCTGTATTTTGGTTGATACACTTGTTACGGTAAGTGCGAATTAAACTTTGCTAATAAATTATCCATCGTTTTTTATAATTACCTCATGAATTGGTAATCGCAAAATAAAATTCATTACTTTTGGCAGTTGTTTTGATAATTTACTACTCTCATCGGTGAAAGTAATAAAATAAAATGACTCGAAGTTATTTGTCGAAGGGGAATTCATTTAATTTACAGTGTTTATCAGTGTTTATTATACATATTCAGTTTAAGCTGATCGCGCATTTTATAGAATTTGCATAGGTACAATGACGGGTCAGTATATAAGTATTGAAATCAAAATCAAAAGTCATTTATTCAAATAAGGCTGAGGATCAGCACTTTTTGAACGTCATAAATTAAATAAGACAGTCCCCCAAAACGCCCGCCCTTCGCATTGGATATAAATATTCCACAACTTTTCACACAACGCCATATAGTCCCAAGTTAAGCTTGAGAGCTTGTGTTATGGGTACTAAACAGCTGATAAACATACTTATATATTTCTAAATACATACATAAGTCTTTTAGATAAATGTATAGCTTGATATGTAGCCGTATCTACCTCGCAATGGTAAATTCTCGCAGTAAAGAACTGTCGCAACAACAAAAATAGCGATTTGATTTTTTTTATGTTTATTTTCCGGAGTCTATCAGAAATGCAATGCTAGTAAAATACACTAAATTTCATCGTTGTCATATTTACCTATTAAATAATGGTCTCCAAATCAAATCTCATTATGTAAAAATGTTCTGGTTTATAGTATATCTAAACAATAAGAAGCACAAACAAGCCAACACTTTTCTCGGCTAGTATTTTGTCTGAACACGAATCGAGTGCAAATCCTAAATCTCAGAATGCAATAAACTCGACGTCCCGCCACACGAAATATTTTCAATCAGCTGAACGGAGCCAATCGAATACCTGTCTTAATTGGCGCAGTATTGGCGCCGCCGATTGTCTGCGAACCTCTAAAATAGGGTCCCCGGCCGGAAGCCATCCAGTTTCAAGTTAATTTCCTCGCTGGAGGCTAATCCGCCAGCCTAATTATGAGCCACCCCTGCAGCCCCTGGCGTGGCGTCCCCCCACCCCCACCTGCCCCCTAAATTGATTCAATGATCCTTAGTTTGGTAACTACGTGATTGAAGTTTGTGATAAAGATGAAATCGTGCCGTTCTGTCATATAATTCGTTTTTGAAGCTGTGATAGACTTGGAACTCTATAATACACTATTTTTACTGTTACGGTTGGTTTATCATTTTACACCTTTACTGTCTAATTATAACACTGCACTTAACTGTCTTTACTTATAATTTTCACCTAATAATAAAAAGATGTTATGAATGATGTTTCCGCTACACTTTCATGGAAAAAGGAAGTATGTGTAAAAGTGTTTTGGTATTGATGTTATCTCTAGTGTTGGAGGATGTTGCCCAAATATTATTCAATTCATAGATAGTTCCCACTGATACGCTAACTATGGTAATAAGTACCTACACCTATTTTCCTCAATATACACACATCAAAAGTGTCTAGGGATCAACATATATTTTTGCAATAACTTTTCTCCTGATTGATATTAATTTAAATTTTCTTTAAGGATTCATCAAATAAAGTGTTTTCGTTTGTCACAGTAACGATAAACCAAGTCACCTTTGCATTAATAAAGAAATTTGCCATTTTCCTAATAAAGGGATTTTTGACATTTGAACCACTAACATTAAAGTTCGAAAAAAAGACTGAAATAACAGTTTTCTTTAAAATTTTATTGGGTAACTTAAACAATTAATAATCCGTGTTTCTACCGCGAACACTAACAACACAAGAACATCGGTTTGGCATACTCAAAATGAGTTCATCCAAATCACGCTGTGGAATGGCCGCCCATGTTCGTTGCAACAACAAAAAAAGGTCTTCTTGCGACTGGATACCCTCCATATTCGGCAGAGCTCTTCTCTGTAGCATATCCCATGCATGCTCAATCGGGTTCAAGTCTGGCGACTGAGTAGGCCAGGGCAGGACATTGATGTTAGCTGCGGCGAGAGTCTGTCTTACAACTCTTGCGGTGTGCGGTCGTGCATTATCATGCATTAACTGAAATAAGGGACCGATTTGCACTTGTAGAGGAACGATGACGTCTGATACAATCGTCTCAGCATAAATTTGAGCGTTGAGGTTGCCTCTGATCCAAATCAACTCAGTTCTTCCGCCGATCCAAATACCCGCCCATACCATGATGGTTCCACCACTATAAGGATGGACTTCCTGGCAGGATTTTAATCGCTGTTGGCGTCCAGGGGTTCTCCAGTGTCGTATACGTCTTGTATCCGGTCTCATACCAAAACGAGACTCATCAGAAAAGCACACGAAACGCCATTGTTCTTCTGCCCAATTTCTGTGTTCAAGAGCCCATTGATATCGAATCCTACGATTGTGCATTGCTATAGGTGGTACCCGTAGCGGTCTTCGGGAATGAAGGTTCACTTCATGCAAGCGGTTTCTGACTGTTTGGTCGCTAATTAAGTTCCCTGAAGAGTGATGAAGCCTCACGAGTTGTAAGACAGACTCTCGCCGCAGCTAACATCAATGTCCTGCCCTGGCCTGCACAGTCGCCAGACTGGAACCCGATTGAGCATGCATGGGATATGCTACAGAGAAGAGCTCTGCCGAATATGGAGGGTATCCAGTCGCAAGAAGACCTTTTTTTGTTGTTGCAACGAACATGGGCGGCCATTCCACAGCGTGATTTGGATGAACTCATTTTGAGTATGCTAAACCGATGTTCTTGTGTTGTTAGTGTTCGCGGTAGAAACACGGATTATTAATTGTTTAAGTTACCCAATAAAATTTTAAAGAAAACTGTTATTTCAGTCTTTTTTTCGAACTTTAATGTTAGTGGTTCAAATGTCAAAAATCCCTTTATTAGGAAAATGGCAAATTTCTTTATTAATGCAAAGGTGACTTGGTTTATCGTTACTGTGACAAACGAAAACACTTTATTTGATGAATCCTTAAAGAAAATTTTAATTAATATCAATCAGGAGAAAAGTTATTGCAAAAATATATGTTGATCCCTAGACTCTTTTGATGTGTGTATTTACCGTGAAAATGACTGAGAGAAGAAAGTTTTCTATTAATGGAGTATATTCTTGTATGATGCAACACTTTGTTGTAAGGCTTGTAAAGTTATTAAATACTTATTATTTATTGAATTGTATATAATTTCACGCATCAAATCAAAATGAACACAAAATAATATATCGATCAATTAAACAACGACATTTCATAGAACTTCAATATTTACAACCAAAATGAACTTCATGACGAATCACATCGAATCAATGAGCGCTTGACGCGGCCCTAGAGATAAGCGTCCGTTTACACGGAGTGGGCGCGCACTGTGCACTGTGCAGGCACACACACAGGCGCAGACGCACAAGCACAGGCCGGACCTACCGTAACGAGCTGCTAAGTGTCGCGAGAGGCTTAATTACGCTCCCGGGGCGAGGCGGGTGTGCGGGGGGCGGAGGGCGCGGGCACTAGGGGTCGTCTGTCGAGGGATGTACTGTGAGGTGTGTGGCGTCTATCGAAGATGCTTTGTTTATCTCCATATGGAGACAGATTCAGAGGATTGGTTCATCTATACTCTAATAATAATAAAAATAATACGATAAAGAGGAAAGACTTGATTGTTAGTTTGCAATGAATGGGCTCCGAAACTACTGGATCGATTTGAAAAATTCTTTTACCATTGCTTTGCAGCAGTTATAGACTAATGGTGGGTCCGGCGGATTGCCAAATTATAGGTTTCGAGTTCGAACCATAAGCACTCACCTCTGACTTTTCGGATTCATGTGAATATTGTATAATTATCACTTGCTTCAAAATCGATGAGGGAAAACATCGTAAGCATGAGGGATATTTCTCAAGGGCATGTGATGTCAAGACACCAGGTTAGTTACTAACTGCTGGATAAGAAGAAGATCGTTGGGAAGCTACACTATCCCCGGGTGACATAGGCAAAATTTTATTCCTGTATTCCCACGGGAACGGGAACTACGCGGGTGAATCCACGTGACGTCTGCTAGTTTGTCATAATTTGATCAGGTTCAATTACACCTCACTGGGCATTCGTGTTGTTGAGTTCAAATGTTATCTTGGCATAAGTTATCTTGATAATTTAAAATGCAGTGTTACACACGGTTTCACTAATAAGTAGCTGGTGGACATTGATTGACACTGTAAGCCTATGTAGCCGACTCGTTAGTACCGACACGATGCGCGCCGATATTTAAACTCATGCATAAATGATGGCACGCAACTGCGTATCATTTCTTGAGAAATGCACTAATCACCGGACTTATTCACATAAAAGTAGACATTTCAAGTTTTCATGCAATTGAATTTGATATATATTATAGGCGCACTGTGATTCATTGTTCGTGTTTCACTTTGACGTTTTTTTTAATCAATTTCAAGATTAGGAGGACATTCTTGATTATTATTTGAATGTTTAATTGGAATTAAATTGCTTTTCTCGATTAATGATTTCGATGATTATTTTATTGGAAACAGGTTGCCTCAGCCAATTATACGTTTTAAACTACGTTTACGTGAAGAAATTATCGGATCAGCCCTAATTACCGGCTATACTGGGTGGTGAAAAACTTTAGGCGCTGAAAATAACCTTCGTTTAATAAAATAAGATAGACTATTTTACAAAAAGGAAATATTTCTTAATTTTATAAAAGAGATAAAACTGCATTCACATGTTTTTTTAAGCATACCTGCTAAAAAAACCGGCCAAGAGCATGTCGGGCCACGCTCAGTGTAGGGTTCCGTAGAATATGTAAACGAAGTTAAAAAAAATGCTTGCATATACGATTATACTACAAACTTAGTCCAGAAATTATTTTTTACAACTTTTTGTCTTTTATGAACAAAAACTGTTGTTTCCATCAAGTTCAAAATAATTTTCCTAGAAATACCTTGTAAAGTTCTACTTTTCAGATTTTTTTCATATTTTCTAAACTTATGGTTCAAAAGTTAGAGGGGGGGGGGGGGGACATTGTTGACATTATCAAAAAATGATTTTACATACATACAAAAAACATTTTTTATTTAACACTTTGTCGGCGTGATTGATAAAAAAAACAAGAATCAAACCCGCTAAAAAATAAAAAATAAACACAATAATAAACACTTAATATTATTCTACTACTAATTGATAGGATTAAAGTTCAGGATCAAGCTGACTATTTCAGGAACCAGATTTATGGATAAGCGGGATAAACGAGATTATAGTATGAATTAAAAAAAACAATATAAAGCATGAAATATTTACCTAGTACAGTTTGTTCTGTTAATGGTTCACAATAGGTTTGTATATCCTCATAGAGCCCCAAGTAAACTGCCTTTCAACACAGATTTGGTTCGATAAATAAGGTTCGCAAAAGTTAGGTTAGCAAAAGTTAGGGATAGCAAAACTTAGGTTCGCAAAAGTTAGGTTAGCAAAAATTAGGTTAGCAAAAGTTAGGATAGCAAAAGTTAGGTTAGCAAAAGTTAGGTTAGCAAAAGTTAGGTTCGGAAAAGTTAAGTTCGTTCAGAGTTAGGCTCGCTTAAAGCTAGTTCACTCTGTTTTTTTTTTAATTTGGCAGTAATGGAAATTTTCCTGGACGCCAAACTATTGGACGACCACTGGTGAGTCATTCTGTGCTGTGCTGGACTTTTCCCGGAAAAAATATTATCTATATAAGATGTTAATTTCTTCTTAAAGCACAACACAATGTGATTCATCTAAAACAGAGTTTTATTTATTGAATACAATTAAATTTTACATCAAATGTAACAAATGGAAAAGTAATGGAAAAGTTACTGACCTAAAACAGAGAATCGACAATGAAATGTTCATGCCTTACTCTTCTTATTACAAAACTTTAATCGTCTTTTGCACAATAAATCAAAGTAAATTCACAAACACAACTTCGACATAAAAAAATTAAAAGAAAAATTAATCAATTGTCATTGTCGACGTCACTAAGCTTTCATCTATACAAAATCAGTCAAAGCACCAATTTTATTGCTATTTATGAAGTAATTTGTCGATTGAATATTTGGCTTAAGTCTTGAACTTAGGAGATAAATACTTATGAGATAAAATATTCAGCTTGTTCTTCATAGACTGGAGATCAGAGTTAAAAAAAAAAACGTGCCGTGTCTTGTTGAAAGGGAACAGTTCTGGTGTAGGTAATTCTGGGTAATAAATATTTAATTTCATGGATATATTGTACGATAAACGCGTGTAAGACCTAAGGTTTCTTCGATAAATTAATCTTTCACATTGACTGTCCCACCTAGTGAAATTAAATGACGAAAGTTTATTTTATACATTTTCAACTGATTGGATTCCTGGGTTAGGTAAGTTTGTCAAGAAATCTGTGATTGCAGTTTAGTTTTTTTTTTAAATACAGCAATGTTTTCTATAGGTACGTTAAACAATCTATCTTATGAATTAAAAGTAGATAAGGATATAAAGTGGTTTCTATTGATATTTTACCAGCCTGTGCAAAAAAAATAGATACACATAGTAGTTTGTGTAGGTATTATACATATATAGCTATATAGGCAATAAAACTTTTTACACAAAAAAATTTAACTTTGCAGTGTTTGTTTTTGAAAGTCGGTTGTTTTAATGTCAGATTTAGTTAGTAGATATAGTTTTCATTAATTCTAATAATTACACATAAAACAGACACGAGACTTAGCTAATATTGTATTTGATGTAGGAATATCCGGTAAAATATATAAAGAGTTTAAAATATTACTACATAGTGGAATTAGTAGCTTACACCTGGGAAAGAGGATAAAGTTCTGCACCGGTATGCCTATGCACAAAAACAACAACAATTCTCGTGAGCGAAAATCACATTTGTTAATCAAATCCCAAAAACGTGCGATTCTTGTGAATTTCTCCCCAAACGTGTGCACATATCGACCGGCACGCGGGGGAGACGCGGCACATAATGAACGCATCTCATCAGCTTATGCAAATAGTCGCTCGGTGGGGTGCGAGCGTGCGAGACCGCGCGGTATCGATCCTGCAACATGCCTAATGTATGCACTGCCCCTCAGCAGCGGCACGGTAATACTACCGCGGCAGCAGGGTGCGGCACTGAGTGAGATGAATGGTGCACGAGAGGTATTTAGATGCAAACATGATTTATCTGTTGCATATTATTATTTTGCTTTCATTCCTAATACGGTATACTTAGGATGTACAGGATTTGAGTAGTCACAAAATGTTGCTGAGTATGGTTTTGGTACTCTCGTCTTTATAAACTTTACTACGATTGACTTTACTTGAGTATAGTTAGTGTCGACAGTTATATATTACTAGTATTGTGTATATTGGAATGTGCTATATAACAATTAGCTAATAATTTGATTGATTTATAATCAAAACTAATTGTACTGTATAAATTAAAGTTCTAACTTATCAGAAACACAACAGTGTTGCTGGGGAGTTTTTTCCGCCACTTATTTCCAGAAAAAACACTAGCAAGTGACGAAGGGCGGGCTTTTTGGGGGATTGTCTTATGTCGTTTTGAGTTTAAATCGATCCTCAGCTTAATTAATATCTATGAATAAATGACTTTTGCTTTTGATTATAATTTTATTTGGCTTATAAGACTTGAGAAGGGAAGATGTCTTAATTTGTGGAAAACAAGCTTGAAGAATCCATTCCCATGATCCCGAGGTCAATTAAATGACGAAGCTATAGTCATCGTCGGTCGTTAATGTTGGCAACACGGCCGTGTCCCGAGGCCGCTGGTCGCCGGCCGCCGGCAGCGCTACACAACTTAAATCGTTCATAAACCGCAATAATAATAAATTTAAGTGCATTTTACAGCGACGGTGTTGCCGTCCGATGTCGTCCCGTGCCGCACGATGCCGGTACGGTCCGCCGCTTTATTAAATGACCTCCTTTATTAGCTGTTTAACGCCGTTCCGATATTGGACCGGCGTTTATGTACACTTTACTGCGGTTTAAAGATTTAATTCTTAATATTGTGTAATTAACGCGAATGTTACGCTCTGAGACTGACGAGTAGGTAGTTTTAATTTTTCGCTTTTAGGCTTTAAGGTTTCATGTTCGTCTTTATACAAAAATGTTTCTAGGTCACGAGCAAATCATACATAAGTTGATTTGATTTAATTTTGAGCAGTTCAAGATTTAGAATATTATTAGGTTACTTTGAAAAAAACTGTTAATTTTACAAAACTAATAGTTAGTGTTACTTCTTTGGCCATCGGGATTTGGTAGTCTGATAGATATCAGAATCAGAAATAATTTATTTGCAACAATGTAGATATCAGTTTAAGGTAAAAAAGGTAGACATTGGATGTTTCAGCTTCTTTCTACCTTATGGCATTCAAATTAAGATCATTAAATTATAGACAGTTTAATGTACTTAGTTATTAAACTCTAACACGGCAACAAGGACAACAGAAAATAAAAAAAATGCTCGTGACAGTAATATATAATATAAAATATTAGTTACAATAATCTTGAAACCATGACATTCTGAAAGTCATTAATAGAATATTAACATTTTTGTACTAGTGATGTGTCTTGTCAGTTTAATTTAAAAAAATACCTATTCGGTCATCTTTAAAATAGTATTTTACGTAGGTCAGCGAAAGTGTTAAACAATAGATCAGCAATGCTATTATGGCAAAATAACTCCGTGAAAATGTAGGTGAAGTGAGGGTGAGTTGAGCTGTCATCCTATGCTAGGCATTAACAGTTCACTTCACTCAAGTTTTGACGGCGTGACTTTTACTGAATCGGACGGCAATCTGGAAATATTGGTGATACCGGTGATACGTGTGGTGTGCGGAGGTCGCGACGCGGCGAGGCGGCGGCGGCGAGCGCGTCGCAATAATTCGGCTTCAAACGCTCCTTTGTGGCGTTGAACAAAAGGCCCTAGTTGCCGGAATCCAATTTAAAAGTAGCGTTTACTTCGGCGTGTAATCGTTAGTGGACGTTAGGCTGCCGGCAGCCGCGCGACTCGCGCGCACTGGCCCGGAATCTAGGGAATTGCTCAAAATACGTACGTGTTAACTGAGGGAATGAAACAAAATTGTCAAAGGTGAATTCTGTTTTACTTGAAAAGGCAAGCCCAGGATATAATATACAAGCTTTTAACTCGTCAATTACCGGAACTCCAGACACAATTAAATTACCTATTGTTCGCGAAAGCAGGCAACGTCTGCTCGGGGTCTGATAAAAGAAGATCATAATATTTTCGAGGTCCAAAACAACAAAAACTTAAAATAACATTTGCTGGAAACAAAGTCATCACAAAGTTACCTCTTATTGCAATGTGTGGTGACATATAATTGGTCATTAGTTTATTTAGTAGTTTAAATGTATATAATTGAACTAATTATGTGTATAATTGAACTCATAATTGAACCTACATCAATAAATAATATGAATTTGTAGTAATGTTAATGTTTGAGTTATTTAGTTCATCATGCCACCTACAATTGCATTGGCGATTTACTTTTAGGGAATATTATTTTATTATGAAAATTAGTAATCTAAGGTCAATTGAGTCTATTATTGGGTATTTAAACAGAATTATTTTGTGTGTAGGTACTACAAGAAAAAGTAATATTCTGTCGTAATAAACGAGGACTACAACTACTATACTCACAAACAAGTATTTTTTATTTAAAATTTGTATGCCTTCGCGGCAAAACATAGCGCTCAAATATGTTAAGCTAACACTTATGTAAATACCTATGTTTCACAAATAAAGATTCTGATTCTGATTCTGAAACCCAAGGTGTGAGTAACTGTACAATGGTAAGATTTTTTCTTTCTTGATACTTACGCACTCTCATGGGGCTTGTTGTTTTATTCGACTGTTTTTCTCCCGTATGCTGTTTTAAGCATCAAATAAAGTAAATGAATGGTCATGAAATAACTACAATAATAATAAAATAATGATACCAGCCTGTTACTGTCCCACTGCAGGGCATAGGCCTCTTCTCACACAGAGAAGACATCGAGCATTAATGACCACGCTTGCTCAAGGCGGATTGGTGATTTCAAACATATTAACTGTTAGTTCTGGTTTCCTCACGATGTTTTCCTTCACCGATGTCAATGATGTCTAAGATAAACTTAGAAAGTACATATCAATTTAAAAAGTCACATTGGTACTTGCCCGAATTTGAACCACAACCTCATGCATAAGAGGTAGGCGCCTTAACCTCTGGGCCACCACGACATTTTTTGACTACAATTACGTACTTACTCAAAATACGTTTGCAAAGGATAGTTTGATTTAGGTTAAATTTGAAAACTTTTAACTTACTTTCATAATGATTTCATAAGTAGATAATAAAAACAAGTAGGGAGGTGTGAATCTTATAGTGCAACTAACAACCAACTTTATCATTTGTAAACATCAACTTACATTGAAAATAAGCCTTGAAAACTACACCGACTGGCTTCATATCCACCTATACATAGCTGGTCGAAGTGGTCAGCTGATCAGCTCGTAAAGTGAGTATTCTAAACTGAGATGCAAGTTGCATCCTGCTTTTGCGTCCAGCCTAAGTCAGTGCACGCGCCGCGACAGCGCGGGGCGGGCGGCGGCGCAGGGCGGCCTGCGGGGGGAGTGGGGGGCAGGGGGAGGGGAGGCAGCCGCCCAACAGCCAATATTATACGGCCGTAGTTAGCGCGCACTGATATTAAGAATTCCACAGAGCACAGAGTAGTGAGCTAGTTAAAAAACGTTTACCTGAAATCCTTTTGTATGTGCTCCTCGGAGTCTGTTATATTTATTGGCTCTAGTTGATTATTATTCGTATTCTTTTCTCTTAGGCTCTACACTAAACTATGTTTTAGCGAGTTAAACATTCGATTTAGCCCACAGAATACACTTATAACAATTTATTAAATATTTATTTTGTACCGAAATACACATTTGCAAATGTTCTTTAAAGTAAGTGCTAAGCTTAACTTCGTTTGAATTTCAACCATTGACATCTTTCTAATAATGTACAGACGCAACACATCAAGCTACCCCAATGTGGCTAATTTATTTGATATTTTTTCAGCTTTATAACAAAATAAGATTCATGTTCAATTTGGAAAATTGGATGCCTTGGTGTACCTTGATGTGCTGTAGGTACCTACATAAAAGGTTGAAATGGATATAATTACTTTCCAATATTTAAAATGAATATTAATTAATAAGCAAAATAAACCAGCATAACAGTAACGTTATAAAATATTATTCTAGTTGCATCACGCCTGTAATCCTCGAAGGGTAAGGCAGAGGTGTACCTGTAGAACATCCGCATTTCGCCAGTTATGTTTAAATCTCATGTAATAGGAGGTGAGCCTATTGCCATTCATCGGCCACAAATCCATACTCCGGGCTGCTACTGAGAAATTCCAAATGGAAAAACCCAATAACACTTTGCCTCACCCGGGGATCGAACCTGGGACCTCATGCTCAGCAGTAGCGCTTGCGAACACTAGACCTAGACGAGGCAGTATCCTAGTAGGCAACATAATATTAGAAGTTTCACATAAAAAAAATCGACCATAACTTCCTGTCACTGTACCCACTAGTGACCCGCGGCCTCTGTCCCGCGACACTACTCTACAATCTGAGATTGGAGCGAACGGCACAAAGTTGGTAATTGAAAAATCTTTCCGGTCCCTCCCCCCGCGACCCGCGCCTCGACCCCCGGCCCCCGCGGCCCCCGGTGGGAATTAAACTTAACTGTAATTACATGTGTTATGTTTAATTGGAAAACGGACGCCTTGCACAAGTACCTACGAGACGGTAGGAAGGCTTCGGTGGTTGGCTTGGTGTGATCAGGAGGAACGGATTTCATAGTCATCTGATTTTGGAGACCTAACAATTCATTAAGAGCCTACTTCGATGACTTTTAGATAAGGCCTCGAAACTGTAACGTGTAAAATTAAAACAAAACTGTGGTTTTGAACTTCGCGAGGCATTGACGATTTGTCATTTCTATAGCCGGATGCTTTGTACAGCAGCAATAGGTTATACTGGACTCGAATACGATCTTAATATAGTTGTAACCATTATGATAAGCAGTTGGAAGTTATGAGGGAACAGGTGAATAAACATTATGTTCATTGCGGTTATGCAAAATAATAACCCTCTATTGCTTCGCGGTACTTAGTCGGGTAAAAAGGCGAAGCAGATGATGACATTTGCAGCCAGAAAATGTCCACAAAATTTACCTTGTTGTGTAGCTCGAACCGAGGATTTCACGTTGAACTGTATTTACTTGCGGGCCAAGTTCCTATGTGATGAAACTGACAGATGACAATCTGTCATTATCTTTACTGATTTGTCACACATTTTACCTGACACAGAAATAGCGAACACTAGCAAATTGCGGCAGGTTCGACCATTGATTGTGTCGGCGTTTTACAATTATTCTAGAACATTTTTTTTTGTTTTGCATATATATAATAGGTCTACTCTAGCCCTCTGCGACCTCCTGCGGTCAGAAATGAGGTCGAAGATGGAACGTACTTACCCAAAAGAAGCCTATCAACTCGCGACTTAAACAGATTGGGGTCATATAAACTCGGTAACACCGATGCAGGCAGGGAATTCCACTCTTTGGCTGTGCGCATAATGAAGAAACAGGCAAAGCACAAGCATTATATTATATGATTTTACGTTGTATTCGTACGAGTGCCTAAATATGGGTGCGTGAGTTTTATTTACTTGGCATAATATTGTATAGACTCAAAGTCTTCTAACTTATCAAACAGTTGCGTTGCTAGGGAGTACCTAACAGTTGATTATTCAAATTTCTTCTTGCGATTTTATTACAAATCAATTTGAATGAATTTTGATTTTTGACTGACTGTAAATTGTTTTTCTACCTACAATTTACACCTTACAATACCTTACCGTACTACTTAGTTTAACAACTTTGAAATTATAATGATGGCTATTAAGTATTTTTCCAAACCCTCTGATTTAGGTCTGATTTTTATGTTTACATTTTGTCGTGTATCTCAAGATTTTAGACCATTCTTAACTCACTATACCACTGTAATCCAAATACACCACAACTTGTGGTGGTGGTTTGTGCCTATTCCTCGAACAAAGATAATTGTCTCCTTTTGACAATTATGTTATTTTAAAGAAATACCTTGCATTATCAGTAATTTTAAACAGTGTCCAGCCAGATCGTACATAACACTGCAGAAACAATAATAGTTAAGTTTAGAAAACGTTTCAGATGTGAAGTTGTGTTATTGTTTCCGTCGCTGCTTTTAAAGTATCGAGTTTGTGCTATTGTCAACTTGTACGCGCAGACTTTCATAATATTTCCGAAAATAATAAATATTCTTAAATATTTCCTGCGTCGTAATCGTCTTTAGACTAGGAATAAGTTCAAAGGTCTCATTGGTATTTTCATGCAAAGGGTTCTAAACCGGCAATTCAGGGAAGAGTAGCCTCTTCAAAAAAGTAACTTACGTATTCAAAATATAACATTTGTTCTAAAATTTAAATAACCAGCCACCTACGAAATCGCGTAGCCTAAACAACTCGTAGCATAGAAAACTAAACACCGTAGCGCATTAGAATACCTGTGCTACGGAATGTCGTAGCATCATTACCTATGCTACGAATTCCGTAGCATAGGTAATTTGAAAACCACAGCTGTCATATTATTATAAGGTGGGTAGTCGTGTCGTGGCATCCCAGTCCTACCCTTAGTGGACAGGGTGGGTGTGAGGGGAGGGGGTGTGGGGGGCATGCAAGGGGGTTGGGGGGCGGCCATTCGTCAGCTCTCCGCAGAAATGTTTTCATTTTTATTTCATAAATAAAGAGTGGAATTCCGCCCGCAACGTAATGAGGCTGAGGCTCTGTCTGTCGCTCGCAGCCAGGCGCAGAACTTGGGAAACTTTGCAACTGTCGGTGCGCAGTCGTTAGTCGCCCGGCTTTGTTTACTGTGTGTGTGGGGTGGCGTGCAAGCTTCATGCAACGAAACTTTTACCTAATCAGGAGTTGTGCTATACCTAAATAGCAAATCAAAAGATACTAATAACTTGTTTGAAAGTCTTATGAAACACATGCAATTGGCTCACTTGGATTAAAAAGCGGTATATCTCGGTATGAATACATCAATATTTCCAATCTGTATGAGTTAGCGTGGTCCCGTGGGTCGGGGGCGGTTTATTGCTCTACCGTAGCGCGTACTCATGAATACATCTGCCTCTCTATACTGTCTTTATGGATCATAGAAATAAGATGGAAAAATTATATTATTCATACGAAGTATTCGGTACTAAGCTTAAAATATACGCAACCTTGAGCGTTTTCATAATGTATTTTCAGAAATATTAATGAAAAGAAATGGCCACGAATCGACGTATAAAATATTATGTTTGGGGCCTATTTACTTCTGTACTAAAATTATAAAGAGGTAAAGTTTGTTATTGTGACGTTGTAGGTGGCAATCTCTGGATCTTCTAAACCGATTTTCAAAATTATTTTACCAATTAGAAGCCGCATTATATTTGTGTGTCATAGACTAAATTTTATCTTCAGAACTGTGAGAGAGGGGATGTTAAACTACGAAATGCACGCAAACGAAGTCATGAGTGAAGTGTTAGTATAGTGTAATTTAAAAACAAAGTGGTAATAAATAATCTGCAAAAACATTATGATAACTCAACAAACAATAATATGAGACTATTCAACTTGGCCTGTTCAAAAACATTTATAGAGGTGTGAACAGCCCTGTTCCCTTGCATATCTGTACTTGCTATCTGTGCCTACATGCGCCGGCCCTGCCCACTCTCCACGCGACTGCCCACTCTACCCGCTCTTTTATAACGATTCCCTCACTTTTTATTACTCTATCATGTTTTGTTTTTATTTCTTCATTTTGGCCGACGTCGAGTGGCGCGGGGAAGTGGACGCGGCCTAAACTGTTACAACTCTTACTTATTTACATGTTTCTAACTTGTCAATAAGTAATAAGTTACAAAGATATTCACTGTGAAGCAATGACATTTGGCGGTATCCAGCGTCATCTGACTTCATGACTGGCCTGTTGCTCTAGTAATTAGTGGCTCTGACTGCTATGCCGGAGGTCGTGGGTTCGCCTACCCAGGACAAATGTTTGTGTGATGAGCACGATCATTTGTTCTGTGTCTGGGTGTAATTTATGTATAATATGTATGTATTTCAAAATGTATAAGTATGTTTATCTGTTGTTTAGTACCTATAGCACAAGCTCTGCTTAGCTTGGGACTAGATGTCGTTGTGTGAAAGTTGTGGAATATTTGTTATTTATTTATCTAGTTACACTGAAAGCCGAACATAACTTTGTAGTTGGGAAAACGCACATGACCATAATTATAATTTTTAACGATGTTTTTTTTTTGATTTGGGAAAATGTACGGAAATTAATATGATGTCCACAACGAAAGATAGTTATGAAATGGATTTTCTTGCCCAATCTTCTTCATAGAAGGGGCAACTAGAATCATTACCTATATTTTAATTTACTTGTAATTTTAACGTTCAACAGTATTTTTTAAATGACCTAATTGAAATAAATGATTAGACTTTGACTTTGAAAAGATTTATTTATTTTTCCCAAAATATTCTGAATTAAATTTACATAAATTGGAGTTTCACTTCAAACAGTAATTTACAGTACAGTTACGGTACTCGATGACCCGGTTCACTGTCATTGTCAAAGTTCTTTACTGTAGAGTTTGTTTTGAAGTTCCTAAATAATCTCAACTTTTTATTAAACTGGTGGACTGAACTAAATACCGTCATCAAGTTTGTTACGTATAGAACATTTTGAAGAGTAAACACAAACGTATTATTATACCCAATGTGTGTGTTCATTCACTAACATCATAAACTACTTTATCTCGACGGCAATAATTCTAAACAAACTATAAATAAAGATAAAACATTTTCGCAACAAATCGTTCGCCGAGAAAATTGGATATTCACATGATTTGAGCGCCATTCAAAGCATTGAATGAAAATTCAAAGCCGAGGGTCTCGACATGCGATTACGTTGTAAACAACTGCCTACACACGCAGTGTTTAAAGTAGCGCCACCGGAGGCGCTGCGAGGGCGAAAGGGCAAAGTAATTGGTCTCGAGAGCGGCGAGGGGCGAAGCCCTACCTCCGACATATTGCAAACATATTCTCCGCTTGAAATTTATTGTAAATCGCGGCGGGCGGGGATTTGAATTCGGTTTCGGCCCCTCCGCTGTCAATAAACCGAATGGACTTTGGAAATTCGCTACATTCGCCCGATGTTTGTGTTTGCTGCCTTCGCTTTTTTCTGTTCTTGCGAAAAAACCTCCCTCGTTCGGCCCGCGAACCGCGCCCCCGCGCCCCCTGCCCTCACCGCTTCCGATTTTATTTATCTAAGGTTTTCCATTCCGTCGTAATTGTGTGAGTTGCGAGCTCGATTGTTGCTAAAGCGAATATTTATTTGGGCTTCAGTTTGCTTTCCATTTGCTCGCGCCTCGCGCCTCCACCGTCTATGTATGTCAGAGAGTGTATATACATGTGTATATATGTATGTATGTCGACGCCGAGCTCACTTTTAGCGACATTGTGCTACAAATTGAATTTGCGGGGACTCAAATCAAATGTTGTCGTAAGAGATGACTTGTCGCCGCGACTGACACTATCAAAAAATTGATCGTCCGCCAGCTTACGAGGACACAATCGTTCGGTAATGGTACCCACTGCAGGCGATATCGGGTATTACAATACAATCACATTACCAAACTCAGATACTAGGAGAGACCTTGAACACGCTATAAAGGATATGTTCCGGCGTGAGATACTTAGGTTCGACTCACTATGATTGTTAGTTTTCTTTTTTAATAGTTGAGGAAAGATACAAACATTAACTGTTTCATAGTTTGCTCCCTAGAATGCAAATGGAGAGAGAAACGTGGTCCTGCTCGTACCCAGTGTCTAGGATTATGATACTTGAATTAATACCCTGACCCAGAGCTAGTTATGATTTGCGAGCTCCAAACAATGTAATCTACATAAACATTTAGGTAATTTGTCAGTAAATCGTAGCAATAACATTAGTACAATGAAACGCGCAATCAGCATTAGCCGGAATATATTTGGCGTAAATCTTTCACGGCAGCTTTTATGTATATCGTAAAAAACGGCCAAGTGTCCGAGCGAGCCATAAATATGGTCGTAAAGAGAGCGAGCGACCAGCGAGTGGCCGCGGCCGAGCCACGCTACAGTTATTAGTTATCACAGTTATGTCAGGGAAGTCATGTTGCAACTTTAAATATTCGTCGTAGGTTATACCAATCTAATCGTAGGGTAAGGTCTAGCAGGAAGTTGTGGAGCAATGATTTTTAGACAAAAAGTTTATTTTTCTTCATTGTTTAGAAAGACAACCCTTTAGAGGCAGGGAGCAAAATGTGTCGCGTGTCTTATATTAAAAGACGTTGATGTTTATTTATTGACACATTTCAATGATTACCTACAATGTAGTGCGATATAAAACACTAAACAGCGTCGGGCACAGCGGTTGGTAATGCTAATACTGCGCCTCAAATATTTATGAAAGTAGCTTTATGGTCTTATGGAGTCCCTCAAAGTATGAATCACAAGAAAAAGTATTATAATATCAGACTTAACCGTGTGATCGTTTAGGTCTGAATAAATTGTGCGAGGTTTTTCTAAAAATCTGATTAAATATTGTTTTCATTGAGAGCTTGTACGGGGGTCGCTTCATTCAACACGGAATCATATCGGCTATCTAGGAATGATATCCAGGCCTTGTCTGTCCCTGCGATGTAATCCACGCGTCGGTTTGATGTTATCGCGCCTCCGTTTTTACCTCCACATCTCTCTCCAAGGAAGAGGTTCCTGAATAAAAGATTTGCTTTTTACCCAATAATACAGCTTATTACTATATCAATCGACAGATGGCGAGCTGTATGACGGCCGGGTGCTGGTCCATCCTGAATCGGAGACAACAGAGGACCGGGAGAAACCGAAGCATTTGTTAGGTAAACAAAAAAGTTTTTGTTGTTATTTGGAACAAAATACGCGCAATAGCAGATCAAATGCCAGTTAGTGTTGTATCGGTTCAATCACAGTAAAGCGGGCTCGATGGCGGTCGGTCAGATCCGATAGATCCGCGAGAGCCGCCAGATCCTGCTCGCTATGATATCATATCATAACGCGCCGAACTTTACGTGCGGGAGCCCAGAGTGAGAACAATACGATGCGGTATGTCAGGACTTCAACAGACTACTATGAATTCATTTCTTTATTTGCCTAGCCCGCATCAGCAACATGTTTGTTAGAACGTAGTTACATCTATCGCGAATGATTATTATCGACTATAACCATGTTGTTGTATGAAAGACAATCAAGGGTGATGAACTGTCAATGGTGTCAGTTACATCTTAGTTTATGGGAACCACATTAGCGTACGGCTGGTACGTATATCTTCAAAGGGCTCAGGTACATACCATATCACCAGTGGCGCGTCTTCCGACCTGTAAGTCGCGATTGAACGCGATTCTCTCTAAGACAAAGTGTGTTATTTCTCGCGGGATCCCTGCGTGGGGTCGCGGGTGTGCTCTGGGGGTGTCGGGGGTGTAGGGGTGCGGGTATGAGGGGGGAGGGGGGGAGGGGGGAGGGGTAGGTACTATGTAGTAATATTTTTACGAGCGCGTTTTATTGTCACGGCGCGCGATAAATTTGTCATCGCGCCCTGCACCGTGCACCCCGCCTGCAACCTGATACTAGTCCATGAATTGTAATCTATCGATGATGGCTTTGTTACACTGCGATGGGACTTCTTCGTGGCATGCCTAGGGTGTGTAAGCACCAAAAGATTTAACAAAGAAACTATAAGTGAACGTACAGACTAAGAAGCTTTCATTTGGTCTAGCTTTTTGGTCTAGTGGTTAGTGGATCTAACTACTACTACCACTATGCCGGAGGTCTTAGGTTCGATTTCCACCCAAGACAAATGTTAGTGTGTTGAGCACGATTATTTGTTCAGGTTCATAATTATGGATTTAGAAATATATAAGTATGGTGGTCAGTTGTTTAGTACTCATAGCACAAGTTCTGCTTAGTTTGGAACTATATGGCGTTGTGTGAAGGTTAAGGAATATTGTATATTATAATATTTTAATAAAAATACAATATGTTATCCTCACCTGTTCCGCCAGCAGGTATTTACCGTGCACAAATGACTACCTACCGAATGATTAGCCGACTAACTAAGTCCGATGTCGACGTCTATTGCAACATTTTTGAACCATTGGAGTTGCAACTGGGTACGCCCATTCATGAATGACAAGAGATAGGTATTGGAACTGTGAACACGGTTAGGTAGGAGAAATCACGTCACTCAACTACAACGAAAGGGATCAGCAACGTCTTGCTCTAAGTCTTGAAGCGGTGTTGTAGCGAATCAATTATCCAATCCAATTAAAAACTCCGTAGGCACAGCTCATATTTCTTAGACCACTCATACTGAGCGTGATTTACGTAAATGGTACGTACGGCTCCGCCTACTATTACCGTAATACTAAGTACTCACGTCAGTACGTTTAGACAAAAAGCTTTGCAGAGAGCACATTGTTTTAGACAGGGTTGTGTTCATCTACTCGATAATATTCTTAAATGAATAACAAACAACGCTGAGTCTAAATCACGGAGTTCTATAGTCGATAGAGAAATAAAAAAATTTGTTCAAAGGTCCTTATTATGAAAGTAGACTTTATGGAAGGCTATTTGAAAATGTATGGGTTAAATAAGATATGAAAATTATGTAGTTTGAGATATTTTAAATTACTTAGAAAGATTTCTGAAAACGTTAAGTTGTTTGGTCATGTTTTGAAAATTCATCACTTATGTCTCCTTGTTAAGTATACTAACTTTTTGATTGTCATTGTGATCATGAGTTTAATTAAGATATCAAATAAAGTACCTACTAAGGTAACGTCGAATTTGTTTGAAATAATTTTGCCCAAAAACTAACGAATGTACAAATCATTACAAATCAAAAATCGCAGTCTGAAGAAGTCCTGACACGGAGTTATAGTCGCAATATCAAATATTAACATGACTGTTTTTATAGAACCATTGCCCTAATTGTTATGTAACAACTGCCTCTGACGACGACTTCTCCTTGCTGTGGTAGATCTGTCGTGCGCGTGACGCAGCGCTTCACACGCGCAAGTGTAGCGCAGCAAGCCGCGGCATCTGCTGTAGCGGCCGGTCATTGTGTGTTCTCTGTAATTGTGCATGTTACAAAATAGACGTTTACTTTGATGATGCGTTTTTTTTATGTTTCCTAAGTTTTGGAATGTGGCGCATTCACGATCAAGTATGTGATTATCGACCTGTATATTGGTGAAATCACAAGAATGATTAGGCTAATTCGGAATTATGAGCATGTAGTATTAGTCGAGGAACCCGCACAGAAAGTCTTTGTCCTTTACAAACTTGTGTACCTTCCTACTTAATCAATTAATACATAAAGGTATTTTCCCTAAGCATATACTTATTAGATTAAAACACTAGCTGAGGTGTTAAACAATAGACATGAACACTTATTAATATCGAGGCAATAACGTGTAATGGAGGCAAGTCAATATTTGCGCGCGCTATCGGTTGTCGGCGCGGAGTCCTGCCGCCGTAACATGTACTTCATGAATATGTACCGCACTTGTACCTACGCGAAGGATTTGCAAGACATTATCGATTAAACTATCACGACCATTATCTACAATAGCTTGGGCAGTCATACATAGATAGCACAGATTTATTACGAACTGTACCTACGTTTAAATCGTAGAATATGATCTTAGGTCAGGATTTGTATGAAAGTATATGATAATTAATTGAACACGAGTTAGACTTCTTTTTCAAAGCAGTACTGGATACAAATGTTCAGTTGTATATTTTTGTGTATTAATGTATATTTTGGTCTTTGCTTCTCTAAAATTAATGCTAGGACCATATCTTCTCTTCTAATTGAAGATCAGAGAATAGGATTTTCTAAGGTAAGCTCCCAAATAATAAGGTTTTAGGTTTATTTAGTAATACGTTTTCTTTTTCTGCCATTTCATTTTTCATCAGTTTGATTGACACATCCTTCCTCGCCATATGATTAGACTAATGATATGCCTTGATAACAAAATCAGTATCGGTCCTGAAAGGTATCTGACCGAACTGAACCCGGTGCGTCCTGTCTCCGGTCAGGTGATGGTTGGCACTTGTATGATAATGAGTGTCTCAGTGGATGCGTGTGCGCTGCTTTCAAGCTGTTTGCTTACGATAACTTCACGATAACTTTCTCGATACCCGCGCTTATCGAACGAGCAAACATTCGCTATCTTCACTTCCATAGCACGTAAACTTTACGTTAAAGGTAAAATATAAATTCGCGTAATATTCAGTAACTGACTAGTAACGGTGATTGCTATAATTTCGCCAATCACTATTTTATAGTAGTATTGTAAAATTTGTATAAATAAATACATATGATTATAAATTATCAATTGCTAATCTTGTGCTAAGATTATAAAGTGATTGAAGATATCATGTCCAAAAAATCTAAACAAAAGTATTACTATGTAGCGTTACGCCTAAAAAATGCTGCAATAGCATCTAAATATAAAAGATAAAAGCTCATGAAGCATACGTGTACCCGGCTCGAAGGACCATTCCATACATATTCTACGAACCCTAGAAATAAACCGGGAAAACGTCGAAACATATGAAATTTTAATATGCACAGACATATACTATTGCTTAAACTGACGTAATTAGCAGTTAAAAGAAACCACATACATATTTATGACATGTAATTAACATCTCATACATTTTAATTCAGTTAATAAAACACAAATACGCGGTAACCGTTTTTAATCGGAAGGAACCATTTACCTCGAAATGTCTGAGAACGTTAATAGATAGGAAAGTTTGGCAAGCTTCCTGCGCGCGCGCCGGTGCCGGTGTAGTGTCGCTGCGACAGTTTACGCGCTACGTGTGATGATACACCGCGCCACGTCCACACGCAGTCCCTCGCCACCGCAGCCGTGTCCTGCGCCCAGCGCGGCCCGCGTGCCAGCATTGTGCCACTGTGACCAGTGACGAGTGACTCTAGTGGACCCGTTTGGATACAAACCCGTTTTTACTCCAAGAGCCAGCTGATCCGTGCCTATGGACTTGAGTCAGGTAGGAGTTCTGGGTTCTTTGGTGGTGGTTTCTTCAGCTCGACTTTATTTTCAGGATGTATTCCTATGAGCGGTGAAATGCATTAGATTTTTTTTTTGTTTATTTAGTTTTATATTCTACTCTCTGACTACATGTTCGGTACTCCCACGTTATTACTTAATTGTATGCTAATACATATATATATTATGGGCATAAGAATCAATCGACAATTTAATCCGCTGAGACAGAAAATGGAATCGAACCCCCGACCACACAGCTGAGCCAACAATTATTACACCGTAAAGTTTTATGTACGGTTCGACGAGCTATCACACTGAATTATGTTTTGTTAATGCCAAGAAGTTATGCCGACGGTTTCCTTTATCGCCATCTTTGGATGTTAATTGATTTGAGCAAGCATTCAGAAATTATGAGCAAATCATGAATAAAGAGGATTTGAAAACACTGTTTAGTAACGTTTACCTAATGGATTTTATAATAACGACTTCGCACGGTACTTAATTAGTCATTATTTCGACGGCTGACGCACGTAGGTACTTAGTTTTTTTTTAAGTTATTGACCAACTATTTAATACTTCGTAAAGTTGTACAAGATAATCTATTCGGTAAAAAGCAGGTGATGTAATCGCTAACTTTAAAATTAGTATAATTAAAAGCAAAATTACGTACACGACCTTTCTCATTAATTTCAGGCCATAATTCAATTCAAAGTTAATAAATAATTTTGTAATTAATATCCCTTTATACTATGCTGAGCATGCAAATGTCAAAATAGTATGCAAATCACATGGTTTCGTATTAACAAGTCCTCGTAAAAGATTGCCGGTGTAGCTAACATGTAATGATATCACGTCGATATGTAAATCGGGACAGGTGTCGCTCCCGGCCACCTAATTACATGCAATCAAGTTATAATTATTGTAATAAGCAGACAGAAGACTAGCTAATATGTCTAGATCACGCACACAGACACACTGGGTCAGAAATTCATCATTATTTCGTTTGGATTCCAAGATAACGCGCTGGGAGGATCTTTAGCACTTACCATAAAACATTTAAGTTATATAAACTGGCAAAATGCGGTTGTACTACAAGGGGCCTACTCAAAGTCACAATTGCATTAACTAAAACGAATTTCTATAAGTCTAAAGTGCTGCATACATTTCCGACTTATCGAAATTCGTAATGGCATAAACTTTCAAAATGCTGAATTTCAAACACGAGGCTAAACCCCCAGGTCTCAGGTCCAGCCTAACCTTTCGCGGATAACACTCGGGATGTCGCGATGTGAAATCAGTTCAATTTGCTATATGCTATATACAAAATTAAGTTTTTTTTTCAATTATTTCGTAACCTTGGACCCAACACGTCGTACGATGTGTTTAGTTCTAGCTACACAGAATTATGACATGGCCATTAAAATGTATCCGGTTATACACAATTTATTTGAATATCAAGCCGGTACGCTTGAAATTTACAGGAATTCGATGAGTCGACCTATGAGTTAATTTAAATATGAATATTTAAATAGTAATCGATAGAAAACGTTTAAAGGATCTATTACTCATACATAACAGTGAAAACGTGTTTCCTTACTGCGGTGACTAATGTTTTAACCGAGTCATTTACAAAAAGTGTCATTATTGATAATCTTTATACCTAATACTTTCGTTTTCACCTTGATATTGTGTAACCTTTTACAAAGTCAAATTATTTGTTTCAATTAGACCGTCAAAAGGCACTTCTGGACGCCAAACTAAATATGAAAATGATTCTGGTTGCTCCTTCCAAAAGGTAGCTTCGAATGGGAACGAAATGAAAGAAGCTCCATACTTACTTTCTCTTTAAAATAAGTTTTACAATAGGTACTTTGCATTAATTAATTAAAGTTATTCGTTGTTGGATCAGCAGTTACATAACCTGCTGTTTACAGTAAAAAACCAACCACTAAAAACTTTTGAGACCTACAAAAAGTGTAAAAGTTAGCCTTTTTGTCACTAGCCTTTTTCAGCTCATCGCAAAGCACAAAAAAAAACAACTGTTCTTAAAACAACTTACTCTTTTGCGCCACTAGGTAAAACATTTACAAACACAGTATTTTTCTTGTGTTGATAATTAATCTATGTTCAATAAAAGGTAGAGACGTGGTTAGTGGTGCGACTGGTTTTTATTTTGTATTGGGAGACATTTTCCTTAGCCGATTATCGTGTCTACAATACCTACGTGTGATAGTACCTAAGACTTAACGGGTTCAGGCATTGTTGCAGCTTTCACTCATTTGACCTTCATTTGACCCTTGTTATGAATTTCATCATAATCCCCACACATTATAACTTATCTATTCAACTATTTACGAGCATTATAAAATGAGGTGATGAATGAATCACAAATGTATAATCTCGTACGTATCGGTCGGTATGTACCGCACCTACTTATTTACAACTCGCCGTGGCGCCAACCTCACGTGACCCACTTCCGATAAATCCATCGAATGAATAAATTAGTTTGGAACTCGATACGATACGATATCTAATAGAAAGCAGCGGAAACGTTATCAAGTTTTCACGTAACCGATCAGTATTATAAGTAATCATGCTATAATATTAAAATAATCATTGCAATGAATTCATAAATCACTTTGATTATTGTTTCGTCATATTAATCTGTGTTGCGTAATGAATCAGTGACCTTTTCCAGTTCTATCTGGTTTTAGTCCGTAGTCCTGTCATTTTCTAATCGCCATTACTGAAACTGAGTATTTTTCCTTCTTAAGACCAACTGAATTGATCATTCATCCTCTCATATCTGTGTGGTTCTTTCCTCGAAACGCCATTTCAGACACTAATCTGCATGGTTCTAACATGATCTGACCAAGATTATGTCTGGATTTTAAAAGAGACTGTGACCTCTAAGTTTCTTTCGGTGTTTCAGATAGTGATACACCGACCTCACCTACTATAGTTATAAAATGACATGTAAAAGTGTCTGTATAAACCTATTTACAGATTTAACATCATTTATTACTGTAGTTATTTATTTCAGTCAGTATTACTTTTTAGAATCTCCATCATTGTAATGAGTAGCTTATAGTCGTAAAGTAAGTGTTGAATCCGTCCGGTGCGCGGTGGCTTGGTCCTTCGTTGCGCGGTTGTCGCTCACAGTCACAGGTGCGCTGACCCACATATTTTTTATTTTTCAATGCACAAACAAGCACCTGACGTTATCGACATGTTTATTTAACGATAACTCTGTAATATCCACGTGAATATTGATTTCGATACAGTTTCGCGAGTTGAGCGCGAATTCTTAGCAACGCCATGTTTGTTTAGCGATACGGGGCTCTTGGCGACTTGCGAAATATAGGTCGACTGTTATTGTGAAGAATTATTATTTAGATATGTGGATAATGTAAGTCAATAATATATTGATAGGGAAAGTATTTGGATCAACTTGTTTTTTTGTAAGCCACACGCTTTAGCTACATTAGTAGAATTGTAGATAGATCGTGTCGTAGGTATAACTCGAAGCTTAGGTTTTATACGGAACCGGTTTTCCTCTTTCCTTAAGGAGCTTTACGGTTCGATCGAAGGTTAAGCTATTCCTGACGAGGTTAGTCCGTGAATGGGTGACCATTAAAATGTTAAAATTAATTAGAGAGCAGGGGTGGCGGCCCCGACTTGCGAACAGTAAGTCGTGGGCACGAGCCCAGGCAGGCGAATTACTTTGTGTAATTTATTTCATCACCACTGCTTTCAAAAACGGTGAAGGAAAACATCGTGAGGAAACCGGCATGTCTTAGAACCAAAAATTCCAAATCATGTGACATCTACCAATTCGCACTGGGCCCGCGTTGTAGATTATAGCACATACGCAAAATACGCGCTTTGACGTGGAGTTGCGGATACCAGCCCGGTATCTTTCTTAATCTTTTTTTTATGGGTGACCATTCATTACATATCAAGACTGCTCCGTGCCTCGGATAGCACGTATTGCGGCGTCATTTCTAGATCTATGACAGTGATTACAGATAGTCAGAAGCCCGAAAATCTGACACCAGTTTAACTAAGGGGTGTTACTTAGTACCTAACTGGGTTGTGAAGGTCAGACAGGCAGTCGTAAAACACTGGTATTCAGCTGCATCCGGTTAAACTGGAAGCCGACCCCAACATAGTTGGGAAAAGACTAGTTGATGATGATCTTTAACTTAAGGGGTTCTCCTAACTTACCGTAAAACGGGGTGGATAGAAACTCAAGGGTGAATAGAAACAAAACTTTGAGGAGGATTTTTACGGTTGAAGCTATTTATTTTAATTATTTAAAAGCATTACAGTCCTCGTATGTAACAAACAACTTTAAACTTACGTGAATATCCTCCTCAAAATTTTGTTTCTTTTCACCCTTGAGTTTCTATCCACCCCGTTTTACCCGGTAGGTAAAATTATTGATTTGTGTTTGAATGAACAGACGTTTTCATTCCAAATGCACCTGAAATACCTTAATAAAGCTTAGACGAGCACGCTTCGAAATTGACAAAGCTGAAGTAATGCTAGATTCAACGAATAACAGTCATTAAGACATCGCGAACACTCAATAATAAAGTCTGTTAATTTATAATTTGTTCGCAATGTTAATGAAGAGCGTGAAAACATGCTCCAGGATGTGTCCCAACGATAAGTGACTTTACCGAGAAAAAATAATTGTCAGTGCAAAGAAATATAGTTCTCACAATTTAGACATATTTGTCCATAGTTAGGAGATTGCGAGAATTGTGTAGGATTAGTGGTAACAGGTTATAATGAGTTCATTCAGTAATTATTGAACGAACGAGCTTGATCTAAAATATTCTGATGGCATCATTTTGTAGAATGCCTGTACTGTTTGTATTGCAAAAATGTGATCTTTAACGATATAACTCACAGTTGAGTGATTTTTTACCAGTCTGCGTGAATAAAACGTTCAGTCATTCTTTTCTTGAGGAAATTGGGATGTTTTCAGCTAAAATGCGTATCTATAACGCTTTAAAGCCAATGATTTATCTTGAGAAAATAGTCAGAAAGTCATTGTCAGATAGGTATAGTTCCAAATGCGTAGTCCCACGTGGACTTGGGTAGTCTGCTTCTTCTTATAATAGAGTGTGATTACTAACTAACCTGGTGCTAGAGTTCATGTCGCACATGGGCCTCTGACTTGGCATCACATGCCGTCGAAAAATAGGCAAGCCGGTTTCCTCACGATGTTTTCCTTTACCTTTTTAAAGCAAAAGAACATTATTTGTATTTGTATTTATTTGGATCTCCAACAAAGATGACACCTTAAACACTAAATTAAACAAAGTATAAATAGGTACAATTCCTTGTGCATCTTCAATTAAAGGAGACCACAACTTGCGTTAAAATATCAAACAAACAATTATTAATTAAATTAAGGCAGTAAAGTAAAATAAGCTATTCGAAGTAGCTATACATGTAAAAAGAACAAAGAAAATTGAATTTGAAAAATTATTGAGGTGAATGGTAAGCATTATAATAATAATAATACATACACCTTAGATCCCTCTCCTCATCCGAGAGCTATAAGTATTTAGGTATGTCGGAAGCGTTAGGTATCAATAGTACTGACATGAAGCAATCGTTGAGGGAGCGCTTCTTTGGTCGCCTGAAAAAAGTGTTAAACAGTCTTCTTTCAGGTGGAAACAAGGTGCGCGCCTTCAACGGTTGGGTCATGCCGGTTTTGATGTACTCTTTCGGCATACTTAAATGGACTCAAACTGAACTTGACACCCTGGATAGGAGAGTCCGTACACTGCTGACCGCAAATCGGATGCATCACCCACGCTCTTCGGTTATGAGGTTGTACATCCCGCGGAAGTGTGGGGGTCGAGGCTTTCTAAATGCTAAGACTCTCCACAACCGCGAAGTGTACAGCCTCAGGGAATATTTCTTAAAAACCGAAGTGGGTATGCACCGAGATGTGGTCGCCGTGGATAAAGGGCTCACCCCGCTTTCCATGGCTAACGAGAACTGGCGCAAACCTGTAGTGCTTAGTACAGATGACCGCAGGCGGGTATGGCAAAGCAAAGAGCTTCACGGCCGCTTCTACCGGGCTCTTCATGGGCCCGATGTAGATTTACTAGCGTCGGTATCCTGGCTACGTTTTGGTGACCTTTTTGGGGAAACTGAAGGTTTTGTATGTGCAATTATGGACGAAGTTATCCTAACGAATAACTACCGGAGACATATTATGAAGGACGGGACGGTTGACGTGTGTCGGGCATGTCATCGTCCTGGTGAATCCATCAGACATATAATCTCTGGTTGTTCTTGTCTGGCTAACGGCGAATACTTGCACAGGCATAATCAAGTAGCCAGGATTATTCACCAGCAACTTGCTTTGAGATACCAGCTTGTGGACATTGAGGTACCGTACTACAGGTATGTGCCCGACCCAGTTCTCGAAAATGACCATGTCACTTTGTACTGGGATCGGTCTATCATTACTGATAGGACTATTGTCGCCAATAAGCCAGATATAGTAGTGATGGACCGATTAGCGCGCCGCGCAATGATAGTTGATATTACCATCCCACATGACGAAAATCTCGTGAAAGCTGAGAAAGATAAACAAATAAAATATCTTGACCTAGCCCACGAGATTGTCGACATGTGGGATGTGGATTCTGCTGTCATTGTGCCGATTGTTGTGACGGCCAATGGTCTTATTGCCAAAAGCCTCGACGACCATCTGTCGAGGCTATCGTTACGCGGTTGGGTCAAAGGCCTGATACAGAAGGCAGTACTCCTCGATACGGCTCGCATTGTGAGGAGGTTCCTGTCTCTGAGACCCTAACCACCGGTAGCTTGGACCCTGCTCCCGCTATCGGTGGCCTACTATTTTTTATATTTTTAAATGTTTTTATTTTTATATTGATATTTAAAAATGTAATTTATAAGATATTTTAATGAATACACGATAATAATAATAATAATAATAATATATATTTATTGCGAATTTTTTTTGATTATACTGTATCTGTACGCACATAAATCTGCAGAGCCAGAGAGGCGTACCTTGGGTTCGAACTCGAGACCTGTGACCTCACATGCCGCCGGACACACTACCAAGCTATCTGCTACACACGTAGGTAGTTATCGGAATTTAGTCATATTCGAAGGCAAACAAAGTCACCGTAACACACGTAGGTACTCTTGGAAAATTGTACGTTTCAGCGGAATCTGATACTAACACGTTTATATTTGATACTTCAGTTGAAGTGAACGAACTAATAGCTGTTAGATTAGCCTTGTTGACTAAATTTTAGTTTTTAGTCCCTCATCTAGATTACTAGACAAATATTTTTTCTTTTTTCGCGTAATCAAATACTTTATACTGAATTATGACGTCAAAAGCCCCCTCTCTTTATTTTTATTCTAAGTAGTTTTCCATCGATTTTAAAAAGTAAAAAATACTTGTCTATTCTTTTTTAAATCTAAGTGATGGACTAATAGTAGATTATTAACCAAGGGGATAAAGCAGTGTCTTCTGTCGCGGGTGACGATTTAAATCGCGAGCGTAACGAAGGACTCGTGGTTTACTCCCGAGCGTAGCGAGGGGGTTAAAAACTTAAATCACGAGCGAAGCGAGGGATTTAAGACGAGTCCTGAGTGTAGCGAGGGATTTAATTTCACCCAAGACTAAGACAGCTTTATCACCGAGGAAAATACTCTACTTTTCGTACCATTTGCGAAAAAAATAACACAATAATAATATGATATAAGCATTTATTAAAAATAATGACAATTAAAAGTAGACGTATTTTTAGAACATTAACTTATTTATAAAAATAAATTAAAATAAACTTAACGTTTAAATATTTGAAGCATGAAGCAAACAACCCGGTTGTTTGCTCCATGATTTGAAGAAAACAAAAACGCGGCAAATTCCTACATTAATATTTTTTTTTCGGAAAAGCAAAGGCATCAAGCTCATACGGCCTCGTCGGCTTTCGTAATTTTATTTAATTAATAATCATAACTGCTTAATAAACGCGTAAGTATTCCTTTTTCAAAAAGATGTATAATGCTATAAATACAAACTCAATGGTGTAAACACAGATGTAGTTCAGTCTAAATTTCGGTAAGTATTCCAAATTTAAATCACATTCTCTCCCTAGGGGATGAATGAAATCCAGTACAATTTTCTTTCCCTGTTTTTAACAGATTAAAAATGACTATTGTTATGTTCGCTTTTTGTGGCATAGAATGTCACTTTTTTGAGCAAGTGGTACGAAAATATAATTTTGATATTCATCCACCGTCAAAATGCCTATTACCTACTTTAATAAATACCAGCGAGCAAACACTACACGTAACAAGAGCGAGTTTGGACCGATAGGCTCTGATCAACAAGTGAAGGCTGGTGACCAAGTGCCGGTGCTATCGACTACTTAGTATAATTCTTGTGCTTACAAGTGTTGACACTATCGCGACTGAGTGATCTATTGAATTTCGTGGTTTGTTAATAAATATTATCATAAAGTACAGGAAACGAGGAAACTTACCTCTGCGTTTCCTTATTGATTTATTTGTTTATGGTTAATAGGTTATAATTAATCATCGTTGGACAGTGTTTTTTTTAATTTGTCTGAAAATGGTCATTCACAAAATTATGAAGGCCCTTTACAAAATCAAAAATCATTTATTCAAATTAGCAATGCTATGAAATAAAAACGTAAATGATAGGTTACCCTAAGGAAATTTAAAGCAAATTTTAATTTAGCTTAGTTAAGTTACCCTAATTAACAAAACTTGCAAGTTGTTCTGATTTTAAGGTAACATTATCTGACAAACAACATCTCTGCATGTCACCGTAGTATCATATTTTCTGTCACTGTCATGCCTGTACACAAAAACCATTAAGTGATTGTAATACTGAATGTTTTTTGATATGCGATGATTTATAGTAGATATCTACTCCATGCCTCACCAAGTTACTCCAGTGCATGTTAGTTCACCCCGCCTCCTAAAGACTAGGTCATTAGGAGCCGTGCCAGCGCAGGCCATACTTCATAAGTCCACCTATCGCTTGGTTATGGCTCCGGAGACACTAATGTGTCCGCCGACACATCGCGGCTGCTTCAGCTATCACACCGAGACACATTGCTGCTCCAACTATAGACTAGCAGATAGAGGGGAAAAAGACCAAGATATCATCCTTTATAATTTAGATTCTTTAAGGTATTGTCAACGTTTGGATCAAACCTGAAAAGGAACAAGTATTTGTATGATTGCAGTCTTCTTTTCGTGTTCTTTTTAAAAAAATAGCCTTGACTTAACTATTTTGGGGTCGGCTTCCAGTTTAAATGGATGCAGCTGAATACCAGTGTTTTACATAGAGCGACTCCCTCTCTGACATCCACAACCCAGTTTCTGGGTAACACGATACCGCTTAGTCAAACTGGTTGTCAGACTTTGAGGCTTCTGACTACTCGTAACGACTGTCAAAGATCTACAAATGACAGCCGGGACTAACGGCTTAATGTGCTTTCTGAGGCACGAAGGAGTTTTGATTTGTTTTAATGGTTACCCATCCACGAACCGACCTCGTCTAGTGACCTAGTGTCAGTGTTATTGTGCTGCCCAGAAGCCTCTGACTTGGCTTCTCATGCCACCTAGAAACGTCTCTCAGGCATGCTGGTTTCCTCACGATGTTTTTCTTAACCATTTTCGAAGCAAATGATAATTACTATTAATGATTATTACTATTTTTTTATTATTATAATACGCCATGAATCTGAAATGTCAGAGGTACCTTGGGTTCGTACTCGACACCTAGGGCCAGTCATACTTACTATTTATATTTAATAATAATAATAATATATCGTTTATTTCTCCTCACACAATAGACTTTTACTATACATTAATGACACCTAAACTAGTTATATTCAAATTGTACAGTCCAGTATATGTGAGGAGCTGGTGTCTGAAGTAGGTGGAACCCTGTGTTGCAGATCACCAGGTCGCCATCCCAAGATTTATAGTTTTACAATTATATTTGCTATGACGTTGTATGATATATTGCCGTCAGAGATTTTAATTCTATTTTAATTCTAACCTTGTGTTTGATACTGCATAATTTTATTATGTTTGTGATAGTTTTGGTGTTTATTTGTTGAGTAACTACTCAATCTGACTTGGTCGAGTAACTACTCAATATTACCTACTGAAGCGAAGTGAAGTAAAGTTAGTAAATAATTTATTAAGGTGCTTATACTAACAAAGAAATGATTGGTATGTATTTTTGGGTTAAGGTATTTATGTTCGGGTATTTGTTACATAAAATAAATGGTTCATTTTTATTACTATTTAAGCATATCTATTAGAAAGTGGCTTTACTGCTTGATTTCGAATGTCATATTTAATGTCCGATAGCTAATTCCTGAAGTCAAGGAGATTTAAGATATGTACGTATAGAAAGAGGGAGAAAGTCTTATATTTCAGACATTAAATTACGTAATTGATAATGACGACAGAGACGAACTTCAATATTTCTTTGCAAATAGGTAAATAAACTCTGTAAGTCTGGACTTAAGGTAGACCGGGGCTACTAAGTAAATTGTATGTAACATAGAGACACGTAGCGTAGTGGTTCAGTTTAAAATTATGGATTTTGTAACTTTCGAAATCAATGCATTTCAGTAAGGTAGTTAGGTTAGGTAGTTAGGTTAGCTATAGGATAGGTATGGTCAGTTAGGTTCGGTTATAGTTATATATACACGTTGTCATTCTTATTCTACCTAACACAAAATGCCCTTTAGCCCTGATTGGGTGCGCTGATAAGCGATATACCTACGAACTGAACACTTGAAATATTTTAATACCTAAGTTTAGTTTAGTAAGAATCAAAATGATTGAAATGTTAAAAACTAACAGATAGCTCATCAATCATCTTGTAGTACCTACAATTAAAACTTTAATAAATATCTACATATCTAGATCTGGTCGCTGTTGTGGAAAGATAATCATCGTCCCTCGATTCATCACTCATACTCAAGTCGAGATCGCTGTCGAGGAATGCACCTCTAAACGTATTAGCATCATGATAGCAACAAACAGTTCGTGTGTGTTATCACTAATTATCACGGCACGTGTCAGGTTTGATCGCGAGGGGGCGCCACATTAGCATACCGGCCCACAGCCCACAGGTGCTGCGGTACTAATTGGCCCCACCATATCTGAGCTACCGACAGGTACCCACAATTAGCGGTATTATGAGATGATTGATACCGCGGTATCGCTACATCGCGAATATTTGCGCAGGTAACAACGGGGGGACCGCTTGTATTGTTGGCAATCCATTTTGATGATAATTAGTTGAGGTATATACACAACATGTATTATGAAAGAAAGTGTTTTCACTGATGGATTATAAAGACACTGAAAAATTCTACTTATTTTATATAACATTGACTTTTCAGTTCATAATCTAGATCAGTGTGCCTGAGGCAATTGCTTAATGCAAATGTAACGTTCATTTTAGAGATTTTTAACAGAGAGATTTTATACATTTTACAGATTTTTGTGAAAATACTCGTTTTGATTGAGTAGGTACCTATATAATTTAAAGACTTTATTCTTATCTTTGGGTATTACTATTTTTGCCATTTTGAAATCTGAATAACTAAATAGAATTAGTACCCACTAAAACACAGTAAACAATTGACTAGACTATTACGATTCCACCCGAGGAGCCCTGACGCCCAGCAGTGGGAATATTTCCTATAACAAGTCTAGCTATAACAGGAGCTTCATGGTTTATTCTTTAAAGCACAGGATGACTGCATTCCATCAAAGTTTTAATTTGAAATTACACATCAAATTAGTAATTATTGAGATCACTCTGTTGTCATGATCAAAGTCAAAGTCAAAGTCAAAGTAATTTATTTGTATAACATAGGTAAAAAGTATATGAGTTGGTGACAATATCAAATTCTATGTGCAACACCATGTTTCACCTTGCAAGGTATACAAATTTTAACATTGGTTAAGTATCTTAACACTGTAACAAATTAGTAGTAAGTAAGTACCTACTTTTTTACACATTCTCATTTTGAATTTCTTTTTTTTTTTGCGTTATTATGGACCAATCAATTTGTCTTCTAAATATTTATTAATCGAGTAGTATGCTTAGTTTGCTTTATGATGACTTGTGTGTCGTAATCGTAACGAGACAGGTACCTACGGGCCCACAGCTTCTCAGCAAATATGTATCATTTTACTCAAATACATAAGCCTATAGTTAAGACTAAAACTAGTCGGCTAGATACCGCCTAGGTGGGGGGAGGGGGGCGTGCCTGGCGACCGAGGCGGCGCGTGCGCACCCAGCCGCCTCGTCATTGGCCCGCTCAGACTTCCTAGTTCAAAACCCTCGCAACTGATTGGTGGTACTTATACTAGATGTTTCAGCATCTCAATGTATTCAATGTAAATTGCAGCGGATTAATGCAGACTCCATTGTTTGGGATAATTAGTTTAATAAGGTAATATCTATAAATTAGCGGATGGCTCTGATTGCTATCTGAGTTGCGACACTGATCGTTAAGATGGTAATAGCGGTTAAATGCAGACCTGAGATGTTTAATGTATGTTTGTAGACGAGTACTTACGTACTTGCGTGTAGGCTGCGGGACTGCATCGGCTGTTCAAAGCATTTCGTGTCCTTACCGAGAATTGCAATATATCGTTCTCAAATCGGTCAGAATGCTGCTCATAATTTTTGAATTACTGTTTGGACCTCACTAAGATGCCTGTCGGCACTGGTACCGTAGGTTTGCTTCTATACAGGGTGTAACGGAAAGGGTATATACATACAAACAGGGTGAGTAGAGTATTTAATAACGAGTCTTTCCTCAAAATTTCAGCTCCCAACTAACAACTTTGAAACTTCACGATATTATTTAATATCGACAGTTTATTAAATGCAAAATCATAACAAACGTGTCACCGCACTGTGAGGGTCATAATCCTGTCCGGCAAGGTTCAAGTATATCTATCTCGGGTTCTGCGCGCCTAGTACAGACCTATCGGGCTCTGCCTAACCGACGAAGGCGCGACGGCGCGGGCGGGCTCAACTTTACAATTATGTATGTATATGTATAAAAACGTTGCCATGTCGTTTCTTATCACCAAGAGAATCCGTGCCCTTCGGATGTATATACCCTTTCCGTTACACCCTGTATAATATATAGTATCTAGGTATACGTATCTATCTTAATTTAATTGTATTTTAAATTGCACTTTTGATAAACAGTAAACTTGTTTATGAATTGAGGAAGATTATTATAAAATCATCCTCAATTCTTTCTTCTCTTCCAATCTTATTATGTTTGGTTAATGTTCCTAAGTAATGTTTTTACTTTTTTAATCATGATTTCCTCACCATAGATGGTATGGAATACAGGTATTTTTTTTTAATAATTCTGTGACCTAACTATAAGACACCTAACTATCAGAGACGACTTACTTTCCGTATCCGTATTGATTATGGTTTTGTGTGATTCTTTTCTTACAAGAACAACTGTGCCACTAATGTGCATGGTCCACATTTGATTGATGTAAAAGTAACAAACTGTAATCTCCAAATTAAGTAAGTTCGGTGTTTCTTCTTTAAACTGGTTATCTAAACTAGGAAATATGACCCTTATATGAGATTCATTTAACTAGACAGTTTAAGGTAAAAGCTGACTTATTAGGGACATATGTTCTGTGGACTGAAAACTGTAGTGACGGCTGTACTTAATCACTCAATCATTTAAAGCGTTAAGGATTACTGTTTCCAATTATTATCCAACTCGTTGGTTTAGTGGTCGCAAGCGCTACTGCTGAACACGAGGTCCCGGATTCGATCCTCGGGTCGGGCCTAGTGTTATTGAGTTTTCCCATCTGGAATTTCTCAGTAGCACCCAGGAGTCTAGATTTGTGACCGATTGATGGCAATAGGGTCGCCCCCTATTACATGGGACTTAAACATAACTGGCGAAATGTGGGTGTACCACGAAGTACAAATCTGCATCTGCCTAGCCCTTCGGGGATTGCAGGCGTGATGTTATGTTATGTTATACAAAATCCAACTTGAATTATTTAAACTGTTCAGTACCTACAACAATCGAATCAGCTAGCTCTACGAACTTGAATACTAATGTAAAGTAGTAATTTCTCCCTTCACCACAGTACTCGTATGACGCACAAAGCCTGATATCAGCCTGTCACACAGTCCTTGCTGATGCTCATTTGTTTCTATTGGTGCGACATTGATGAAAGAGATGCTGCTCATCGAGCTGATGGCTTATCTGACGCAGTTGATGGCTCGCTGCGTCCGCGCCGCTGTCGCCACTTGATTAGTAAACGATGTCCAATTGATATGTATGCGAGCATTTGGGAGCGGAGACACCAATGAAAGTGTCCTCATCTATTGATGCCATTATTTATATCGTTAGATACTGAGAAAAGGATGCCGATGGTGTAGTAGGTCTACTCATTGATCTATATAAACTTAACGCAGTCTTAAAGGCTATATAATTAAAACAATGTTAAGAAAACAGTTAGAATTCTTCATTTAGATCGGTCCACCTACTTAAAATGACACGCACTCGTTGAGTCAATCATTAATCGTTCGTTAAGCGACTGATTCCTATCTCACTCGTAATTGCCGGCACAAAATAACTAATTGAATACTAAACTACACATTATGCCGTTTAAGGACTTTTAACTAATTTGACGATTCCTATCGTTCCCCCTTCATGAGACCCTATTGATTTAACTAACTACCTGGTGACATCCACGGGTGCGTTATGGCTTTTTAATTCCGTCAAGTGGCGACCCCTATGGGCAGCCTACTGTCCTGCCGGTAGCTACACACATGTCCCTTGTTTGTGTTTTCAATTAATTCATTAATGTCCCGCTGGTCGGTGAGGGTTTTTTTATCAGCTTCATCAACACGTGGACGTTTTTAGGCAAAGGGTGGTGCGATGTGAGCGCTTGCATTTGTGGGAAAAAACAGTGTTTTGTGTGAATGTGTAGGTACTTGTTCTGTCGATTCAAATGTGAAAAGAGTGGTCTAAGTTCATACCTCGTCGTTTATTCCTTGCCAAATAATGAAAAATAGTAAGGGCTTCTTGGTACAAGATGTGCGTTGCTACTAAAAATTGCAAATCATGTTCTACATAAACAGGATCACCCAAAAATCAACTGACGGACTTCAACGTTCCTTTATTAGGTTCCGTAAACCTAATACAAAGAGCGAGTTGATACTGAAACTATATGACATTACTTATATCATTCATTTCATTCAATCAAGAGCTTATCTTTTATAAATCAATAGGTAGGTACCTAATACTTAGTTTAATTCTGGAGTTCTGATACTGCAAAGGAAGTCTGATATCTCACAGATAATCCAGCTTGTTGTAACCTGACCACCCAGAAAATTAAATTGATATGTGAGAATGAGTGAGTCCTCAGTGAAGCTATAATATTAACATTTAAACAGCGCACTTAAGGGTCGAATTAATCAATTTTAAGCAATCACACTTTTTGCTCAATCGTGGTGGAGCCATTTGCAATGTACGAATATTAATGAACCCCGCGCGGGGCTTCGTCGGCGGTACCTACCTACCGCCGGGAGGAATACCGCTAAATGGTAAATACCTGTCATTTCCCGGTATTTGCCATCAATGGTCGAGGATCGGATCTTATCGTGGTCCATTGACGCATTGTTAAGTTTTTGTGGTCACCTCGTTCCTGGAGACTGTGGTGCCACCCACCACCACGCGACGCTTTGATGGGATTTTAATGAGTATTAGGGAAACGCCATAGACTTATGGTTTAGATGTGACATGTAGTAATACTGAATAATCGGTTCGTATCAGAAGAGAAATAAACTAGGTACATAAATAATAAAGTTCTTCCTTTCGTAGTCGAGTAGAGTGGCTTTTAGTAGGTAAGTACTTAGTACTTGCCTATGAGGTACTCAGATCTAGCTGTTGGGCCCTAGGCCTTAACTTACATACAGGGAAAGAAACTCACGATATGGGGCCTGCCTAAGGAGTCTTTAATTATAAAAAAAAGTATTTAGTAACTTACTGTCATTCAATAAATATCCTTACTTCTCAAAATCCACAATTGATTTAAATACCAACAATAATTTAACTAATAACGCAGACAGATCCCCGGGCCCCGGGCTGATATCGATCGTTGATCACAGTTGGACAGCGTTATTAGTTGCGTACGCGTCACAACGCAGCGAGCGGCGCGCGCGCACCCACTATTACCAATTAACTTATATTTTTATTGGCTCAAAGCGATTAACCGCCTCTAGTAATGGATACTGCGCGTTATATTTTATTCTTGGTCATTGTCTCAACGAGGATAATTAGGTTTTTTTCGGCAAAGCCATGTGTGCCAACTTATACCTACTTATCATTTGTTAGGTCGCCAACCTTTTATGGAGGCAATTATGGTTTATGAAATTCATAACAATATTTAGTATGGAATTCATTGAATACATACATTAATTAATTATGAGTCAATTTAAGAATGCCTTATTAGTTTGAACAGATGCTCTTACTGCATTACTTACTCACGTTGAGGGGCTGAAGCACTGTAGTGCCGCGTGCCGGGTCTGCAGCGCGCGGAGTCTGCGCATGTTGCGCAGCGGCCCACCCGCACGCCTGGCGCGGTACACAGTAACACAACCGGCCCAAGTCTACGCGACTGTTATAGTTACAGATTCTCACTGGGTCCTTAACGAGACTTACTTGAGTTTCTCCAAATACAATAACCGAAGATTTTTCAAGTACCTAGGTACCTCCTTATTGAACGCCAACTTCTGTAAAATCTGTAGTCTTAATAGTCAGTGTGAATCTGCTCTGCTCCACGACGTTCCTAACGCTACGGGAATGAACATTCACTACAGAGACAGCGCAATCATTCGAAAGTGATTGGTAATGATCCTATTAATTAATAAATTTACCAATAAACTAATTTGGTTGTACTCGTGTGCGTGGTGGGCCGGTACCGCGAAGCGCACCGGGTCCGGGATGCCGCGCCGCGTGTCCGGGATTCCTGCCATATTCCCGTCCTTATCGCGGATTCCGAGTTTTTGCACAGCCCTACGTAACTATTAATTGATTGGAATTACTTAAGTATGTGTATTTTTTGTATAGGTGCGCCATCGCGCCGGCTTGGCGGAGTATTCCTGACCGCTAGCTCTAAATTAATTACTCCGGCCAGGAGTAGGACCTAAACTTGTGTCCAGGATAACTCATCAAAGTAGTAGTGGTGGTGGCACCAGTTTCAGTATACCTTCTAGGCATCAATACTTAGTGATTGTTTTGCTTAGTAATAATTGAAAGGCTCTCTTGGTTTACCGTAAACTTAAGTACCTACCTATACCTTACATAAAATGTTCATCCGACTTTAACTAGTATTTGTATAGCTAGGTCCACTACTCCCGATGTTGATCGCCGTCGGTACCGGCTCCATATTGGAGGTTTGCGTGCCCCCGTGATTAAACAATCAAATAATCATATTAATCACAGCGCGCGCGCAGCCCGCCGCGCATGCACGCTGTTGCGCACACACATATACATAATTTGATGTCCGAACGAGAGATTAAACTGATCTTATATCTACACAGATTACAATATGTTATCTGAATATGTGCAGACGCGTTGCACCACTTGTCTGCTCTACATGATTCTAAACAGGCAATTATCTACTAACTTAATAACTTCACGCAAAAACGGTAAGGAATAACAATTTTAGATTTAGATGAAAGAATATTTTTTCGTAGATTTTTCGAGAGAGTCTAAATTTAATTTTCCCACCGCTAGGACCCAAACTTCCTTTTTTAAATGAATCGAAAAGATGATGAAATGAACATTGTGAACGATATTTATAAACACACAAAAACGTAATTTAAAAAAAAATACTTGGCGCCGTTATTTCCAAATTGACGCACACTCAGTGGTCATGATCTCGTTTATGGTCAAGTCATCAAGCAAAATCGGGCAAGGACTTCAGAAAACGCCATTTCAGCTTTGAGTGTCCTGATTGTCTGTCTGATGTCCTGACTGTCCTGATGCATCACTCATCGTGTAGATCAAGCAGCTCAACCTTCCTATTTCAGGGAGCTCAACGATCCGTCTGATGTTTCTACCATATAAGTAAGCCACATAAAACTAGGCTATAATCCAGCACGCGAGCCCCGTGGGGGTTTGTAAAGAACTGGTTAGAACCGAAATGGGGCAACTCAGCGTGCACTGAATTTACAGGATAGGTACCTACATTAGATTTAATCACATCTGAAATATGAGTTATAAGGGTTCAACGCACTTAATTATTAAACCCGAATTAATCCTGGTTAAAGTGATGAACATGGACGTAGCAATAGGAGTTCGTAAGGATCGTAGCAGTAGGCTTTTTGTAGGCTACTCTTACTGCTTTCCCCCATGGAAAAAGAGGTGTGCGTTTGCACGTTTATGTAAAGGGTAAATATTTATTTATTTATTCTTTATATAAGGTCATTTTAAACATAGGTTATGTTACTAAAGTTGTTGTAACTAAAGTTACCTAAACTAGAAGTAGTTAACTAAACTAATGTGTTCATATGTCAGTAAGTGGTATCTACCTACCTACACAAATTACACAAAATGCTAAATGAATAAATAACTTTAGAACAAAATACTAGGTGGAATACACATCTTTTCATCTTTATATACATAGGTATCTACAAAACCATTTAATTGATAAATTTATGTTGGTACAGCATATTGCTCGAAAAGCTATTGGTAGTAACTAAGTAAATAAAATTCTATTTTTTTTATGGGTTGGTTCTCCATATCATTATCGAGTAGTCCTTCTGAGCTCTATGGTACACCGCTGCCTATTACATCCCGCGCGGGCCTGTGGTTAGATGCGCGCGCGCACCGCGTGTGCTTTATGCTTATTAAACTGAATCCAATCAACTGACGCCTCGGATCATACTAATTAGAGATATTGTGGCATTACGTCAGAGCCGCTTCCTGCTGGGATCAGCTGATTACCTGATGCGGCCTAACTACAGCACAGGGACGTAATGATGAGGTATTATCTTGTAACACTTGATACACGCCGACAGCGGAATGGGATAATCTTCTGGAGTTTCAGTAGATATAACAATATGCCTGGCAGGACCAACAAGATCATGTTGTGTTCACTTGACGGTATGTGCAATAGGTACGAGCTACCTACAGAATAATGCTAACAAATGTACGTGAGATGGGTATTCTTTAACAGTCCTTGTCCTTAGTCTTTAAATATTAAATCATTATGCAGAGTGGAAAAAAACAATGGGCCCTGAAGGTATAGTTTACCTAGAGGCACATCAAATTGTTTTTTTTCTATATACAGATTATAATAAAATTATTGTCTATATACAGATTGGATAAAATCAATGGGTCCTGTACGTAAACCACTATAAAGATAGGTTTAGAAGTAGAACTGCATTCATTACATCTCGACATGCATACCTAAACTGGGAATCAAACAAGCACAAAAATAGAAAATCACACACAATTTTTTAACATAAATATAGATAGATAGGATAAAAAAAATGTACAGACGCCACCACATCAAGCTATACCAAACTGTCAAATTTTCCCAATTGAATGTGAACCTTATACTTCTGTAATAAAGTTTTTTTTAATATTATAAACTATTGCTTGACTGCAATCCCACCTGATGGTAAGCAGTGATGCAATCAATGATGGTGAAGCGCATTAGTTTATTAAGAGCCTATTCACTTAAGTCTTGATCAAGTTACTTCGAGATAAATTACCAAGCTTATTCTTTATCGAATGTCTTTGCATAGGTTTATAAGAAAAATATAACATGTCTTATACTTGTTGAAAGGGATCAGTTCTAGTCTAGGTAATCTTGAGTACCTACTAAATATAATATTAAACTACCGGCTACAGAAATAAAATAGTGAGTGTCTATATTTTCGTCTTTAGATGGTTTAGTCCTGGTTTTGATAAGCTTGTCGAGAAATCTGAACGTACTTTTTAGTGTCTCTTTAAAAATAAAAGACTTAACAGAATATTCTTTTTTGTTTCACATAATGAATAGGTATTGATTAAGAGAATATTTTCTTCAAGGAAAAAAAGTAGTTTCTCTCCAGGGTCTATACATTTTATCCACCCTGTATATAGACATACATGCAGATAAACACTGTCAAATGTATTGTTTTGTTTCTGGCAAGATAAGAATAGCCGCCAATTAGGATGGATAGGACGCCATTACAATTTAGACTCAACTCGCAGGTCGTTTTAAATAAGCTGTGCCACGGTACAGTTGGATGCGGTATATCTAGTGCGCACAATACTCCTTCTAGGGCATATAATACGCAACATGCTCTCCACTTAGCAGCACTATTCCATTTTGACTGGCCTGGCTAGGTCTAGTTGTTAGTCATTCCGTGTCGGGCGCTTGTTTCGTTCACACGCTTGTACTCTACTCATCTCGTTCTACTCAACTCGGAATAAGGAATCCAAGATTCGATAAATCGTTGTCGATAAAATGTGTAACAACGATAGCCCTTGGTTATAATGGAAAGATACCTGCAACGATCGGACTCAAGCAGTAGTCTCAACTCCAAGAGACCAGCGACCGAAAATGTTGATGGATGGCGCACGCCGAAACGACCAGCAGTCGCTAAACACGCTAAGTTCGACAGCGCACGAGATATTCCAACGCACAACAAGTTTCACGATCTGCCCGTAGATGGAGTCGCCAAAGCTTCTGGTAATGAATTGTACCTGAAAGCGACCGTAAAAGTTAAGAACACCGGTCACATTCCTCCTATTATCTTGGATATGAAGACCGACTGGACCCATGAGAACTTTAAGGATAAAATAGCTCAATTTACGAATCGTTACCATCTTCAATACAGAAATGGTGGCAAAGTGGCTATTTTATGTCACACAGCAGACGGCCACCAGGCAGTTAAGGATGGTCTTCGTCTTCAAGATGCTTCTTTTGTAACTTTTACTCGGAAGGACGAAAAGGTGGTAAAGTCAGTGATTCGTGGACTTCCAGCTTACGTCGAAGAAGAACTACCTGAGGAGCTAGAGAAACTTGGCTTCGCTGGTGCCTCAGCAAAACTTCTTAAATCTCGCAGTGGCTTGGACAATCCTTGTCCACCCTTTCTTGTTCAGCTTCCAGCAGGTTCTGATGTTTCAAAATTCCGGCAAATAAGGTACCTGTTTAATTGTGTGGTTACAATCAGCAAATTCAAGCCAAGCCGAGGTCATGGCACTCAATGCTTTCGCTGTCAGGAGTTTGGCCACGCTTCCCATAATTGCAACAAGCCACCTCGCTGTGTGAAGTGTGTAGCTCCCCATGCTACTGCCGCGTGCACCAAGTCAGACCGCACTGAGCCTGCTTATTGTTGTAACTGCAATGAAGCTCATCCGGCGAATTACAGCAAGTGCAGTGTAAGAATGGCATATCTGGAATCTATCGAGAAAAAGAAGGCTTTAGAGCGTAAGCCAGTACCTTCAATGATGCCTCCTAAATCAACATCTTCAGTGTTTCCCCCAAATCTGATCCATTCCACGTCGCAACCAACACCGACTTCAAATTACAGACCTTGGCCTACTATAGGAACCCGCGCAATGCCATCTATGAAAAATCAGGCCCCTACTGATCAACCAACGCTTGGCCCCAACGACGAGGCCTCAAAGGAGATGTTCGAAATTTTATTAACCTTAAGAGACATAAAATCCCAATTTACTGCTTGCACGACCTGGTTGGACAAGGTAATGCTGGTTCTCTCCCATTTTGGTAAATATGTTTGATTCCGCGGAACTTCGCTTGTTATCATGGAACTCTGATGGAGTCCGTTTAAAGATCTATGAACTATTTGACTTGGCGGTAAGTGTTTTGTCTGTTGATGTTATCGGTGTTTGTGAAACAAGACTAACCTCAAACATTTCTCTCGTTACACCTGGGTTTACCTGTTATCGCAACGATAAACATCATACCGGCCGTGGTCAAGGAGTTGCTATTCTTGTGAGAAATGACCTTGACCATACTATACTAACTGTTCCTAACACTACTAACATTGAGGTTGTCGGTATAACTATTAAAATATCAGGAATCGATCACATTATTTTATCCATTTACCAGTCGCCTAATTTACCAATACTTCGTAGTGACCTTGAGTTATTGTTTGGCTTGGGCTCCCATGTTGTAATCATGGGTGACTTTAATGCCAACCACCCCTATTGGCTCAGTAGCTACACTAATACACGAGGTAGAACTCTTCTGAAACATATGCTTGAATCCGACTTCGTCATACATGGTCCTAGCCTACCCACTCAAGTAAATTATTGTCCCAGTCGCAAACCTACTAGCCCAGACTTGGTGCTGTCCTTAAATGTAAGGTGCATTAGTGATGTCGAAACGATAATAGCATTGTCATCTAACCATTACCCGATACACTTTACCATTGGAGGCTCACTATGTCGCAGGGCCAAAACTCGGTACTTTAAATTTAACTACGCTAATTGGACTGAATATCGCTCCCACCTCAATAAGAACATTATGCTTAGTTCTAAGACGTTTAAAACCAAAAAAGAAATTGATACAGCCATTGTTAACTTGCAACAAACTATTATTGATGCTAGAGATTCCTCCATACCATCCACAACTGCTATATTTAGTGATATCCCAGCCAAACTTCCTCGGTTCATTATTAATATAATTCGCTACAAAAACCATTTGCGTCGTGTTGAGCAGAAACTGCCCAGTGGCTATAATAGAAGGCTAAATCGTAGTAAGATAAATTTTTTACAGACTTACATAAACATAAATATAAGAAACTACCTTGATAACGTTTGGAATGCTAAACTAGTAAAATATGATAATCCCAGGCAAGATATTTGGCGTCTAACTAAATCTCTCAAACCCAGATCCGCGAACATCCCTCCCCTTAAACTTTTGGATGGGTCCTCGACGGTTGGCACGATTGATCAATGTAACGCTTTGGCCAATGCCTTTAGTGACAATATGCACCTTACCACTAACTGGGAAGTTGACTCAGAACTGAAGGATAAGATATCGAACTCTATTTCTGTCATTGATAGTTGCAATCCCGCTACTGATTTTATAAAGCCAGTGACACCTTTTGAGATTCGTAAAATTTTGATTAGGCTAAAATCCCGTAAATCTGTTAGCCATGACGGGATCCATAACTTGCTTTTAAAGAACTTGCCACAAAAAGCGATAGTCTACCTTGCTAAAATATTTAATGGCTGTTTCGGTCTGGGCTATTTTCCAAATATCTGGAAAAATGCCAAAACAATTCCCCTTAAAAAACCAGGAAAAGATAGTACTTTGCCCATAAATTATCTCCCTATTAGTCTGCTACCTTCTGTTGGCAAACTTTTCGAGTCTGTAATCTATACTAGATTATTACGCGCCACTGAGCATCTTCTGATCCATGAGCAATTTGGTTTTCGTGCCACCCATTCAACTACCCACCAGTTAGCCAGAGTTACTGAACATATATCTCATCATCTCAACCTCAAACAGTCCACAGGTATGTTCCTACTGGATATCGAAAAAGCCTTTGATACCGTGTGGCACGAGGGTTTGCTACATAAGTTATTCACCCTGGATGTGCCTATGCGTCTCATTAAACTCATGCAATCGTACCTTGCGGATCGTAAATTCCAGGTTTACGTCGAAAATTATACTTCATTACCTCATAATGTCCCAGCTGGTATTCCCCAGGGCTCCATTGTAGGACCCTATTTATTCCTCCTGTTCATAAATGACATACCTATCCAACCTCGAACCAAATTAGCTTGCTTTGCAGACGATACTGCCTCTTATACCTCTTCGGACGATACCGATTTGATCATAGGTCGCCTACAATTGTCTATTGACTTACTTCTTGACTATTTCAAGAAATGGAAACTCAAAATTAATGAGGATAAGACGGAAGCAATATTTTTCTCCCGCGCTCGGCAGCCCCCCTCCAGAACTTTAAAAATAGCAGGCCATACAGTACCTTGGAAGACTTGTGTGCGCTATCTTGGGATCAAAATGGATAGTCATCTAAACTGGTCCAAGCATATTGCTGACTTGCGTTTGAAGGGCACCCAAGCCCTTGGCGCTTTAAGCCCTATAATGAATCGCAAAAGCAAACTAAGTAGCAGTACTAAAATAAGAATTTATACTACGCTTGTCCGTCCGTGCATAACTTACGCCTGCCCCATCTGGAGTAGCACATGTTTTTCAAACCATGAATTGTTGCAAGTGGTCCAAAATAAAGCGATAAAAATATCATACAAAACTAAATTTAAAACTAATCTTAAGAAATTACATAAACTAATTAAACTCCCCTTTTTATTCGATCATGTTATTAAACTATCATCAAAATTTTATAATAAAAACAAAACTAATACTGCTAACCCGTTAATCTCAAATCTGTGTTCATTAGCCCTAAACAAATTACCATATATCGATAGATACGGCACTTACCGTCTACCGCATCACTACCTTCTGTTCCCTCCACCCGAGACGCGAGTGACCAGTGTCTTGACCCCTGAGAGGCTCGCTGATGCCCCGGCCGCGGCCGCAGATTTAACGGAGCGCGGGCGGCAGGGAGGCTCCGTCCGCTGATCATTTGACTGGTCGCACGGTTGCTAGTATTTGCATACGTACACCGTGCGATCAACTAATTACTTAAATATTTTTGTTATACCTCGCAATAAGTAGATTATAACTAAATAATCTGCATAGTAAATTGTCAACATGTTCCCTTAATATTATTGTGTGTATTAATTAGTGTTTGTTTTAAGTTCTTAAAATTATTATGTTTGAAAGCTTTGAAAGGTGAATCACTAGCCTCATAAAGTGTTTAAATTAGTGTGTTAATGTAACTTAGGGTAAGTGCATTTTGTATGTTTTACTGTTTAATAAAGATATTTGAAAATGAAATGAAATGAGTTGTTAGTGGGCAAACTACGATGCTGGAGATCGTGGGTTTGATTCCCACCCACGACAAATGCTTGTGTGATAAACACTTTCATTTGTTCTCTTATTTATCTATAACATGTATGTATGCATAAGTATGTTTATCTGTTGTCTAGTACCTACTCATAGCACAAGCTCTGCTTAGTTTGGGACAAGATGGCGCTATGTGAATGTTGTAGAATATTATTATTAATATCCTCGACTCCTAACTTTCGTTTAGCCAAATCTCCCGCCGTCATAATCTTTATTAACGTATTAGCATTTTTTTTCATTCATTTAATTTATACGGATAGGTACCTAAGCTTCCTGGTTTCCTGACACCCTACATCATTTACTATCTTCAACCTGACCTCGATCACCGTGCTTACCAACTGTGTATATGTATATAAAAAGTTGGAAATAATACGTTTTTTGGTATTTCTATTGTTTTTTACTCACTGGCAGTCTCTCGTAGATTACATAATGACAAGTATCGTGGCTTTACATATTATCGTATTACGTTACTTGTGTTTATAGATAATGTTACCTATTGTTTTGCTACGTAATCAAATTGGGCGCTTCCTGCGCTCGCTGGGAATTGCACTTTCATTGCTTTCGACAGTTTGAACGATCGAGACTTTCAAAGAGAACGGGACTTTGGTAATACCTAGGTGGGAGAAAGACTGGAACTTAGATATACTTAAATATTCAAGAATACTAAATTTATTTGGAAATCCACAATTCTGCAGCGTCACGATCACGACAGGTTACGAACCAAGCAGGACTCAAATTATCACTGCGCTGATTACGAAAACGAATGGTAATGAATGACTTCTTCATAACTTGATGAAAATGAACGTAAAAGTCACAGCGTAGGTAAAGTACTATTACTTTCTTAGAATGGCTCAATAAAGTCCCATGAGGCCATGACACCGGACGACAGGTGACACCTGATATTTATAGAGACATTAAACCGACGTCATCACATTTGTGTCGAGCACTAATGTGAACAACAATGTTGAGTTACAACAATAGTGTAATTTAGGAGACAGGGGCCTGCGCGGGCGCATCGGTCGTGAACGTGTTATTAAGGGCCAGCGCATAATGCGCGTACGCAAATCACGGCGCTCCCGCCCCGAACCGGACGCCGGATCAAAATAATTGCACCCGCGACCGCCGCGCCGCCATTATCTCAAACTATACACAATTACTGACCACTGCCGCCACCACACACACGCCCACGACTGCACAATCACGCTGCAGCTTTGATACTAACATAATCCATCGATTCATCTCTTCGAGATTATCCTGAGATGTTAGTAGTTAGCCGGGGATGCATAGCGTTGAACTTTAACCACCGTTTGGTGGTACCGAGGAAGTTATTCGTCGTGCTCATTACAATATTAATCAATGCTTTCACATCCAGGGCTTGGGATAAATATAACCGATGCAGAATATTCTTTAATATTAGTTGCACAATAGTAATGCGCAGGTGAGCGCTACAAATGATAGCCTGTGTTTGCGCCCGACGACCGGCGGCCGACGATCGGTGACCGCAACCGGCGACCGCGACCGTGCGATACGGCGACTAACACGCAAAGATTTCGGGTTGATTACTCGTAACCTATCATTTGACTGCATTACGTATGCATAATCAAACATGATTAGTTGTTTTTGTGGAATTATTTGAGACTTGACGTGCGAGCGGTTCAAGTAGGTCGAGAATGACGAAACTCTGACATTTCCGTGTCCGTTGTTATTGTGCAAGTTGTCTGTGATTTAATATTCTCTGCTGTTCACAGCCGCGAGTCGATAACTCTATACTGGGACAGGCAGTGGCCAGTAAGGTTTATGTTGGCGCTGATTTGTCTGTGTTATGGCTATCTTGTCGGTTCCTACGTACGATTATGCAGTTTATTATGAATAACTTGTGTAAGATTCAAGTTGCATATGCTCTTTTGAATGTTACAGAATCCAAGCCAGTCAATTATTTAAGCAAGAAAACGATTCAGGAAAGCAGTTCCTTGTACTGTCCCTTTTTCGGAGTTAGATTTTATTAAGAACAAACTGTGACATTGTATTCATAATCGATTATAATTGATAAACTATGGTTTTGTTACTTGTACGCTATTTAGAAGCGTCTGTAACAGTTCGTCCTCGTACTATGTGCTGTGATGACAGACGTCACAGACGTGCTCTCTTGCATATTTCTTTATCTTCAGTAATTTCCTGCGCCCGCGCCGCTCGCCGGGACACTCCCTATTCAGCGAAGTGACTGGTTGATAATCCCCGTGTTTGTGCAGATAACCTTATTATCGCACTGAGCACTGATATAATGACAACGTAATATTTGCTTTTACAACAAGCAACTTACATTAGCGACATTAAAATTTACCAAATAATGTTACATGCGCAATTCTAAGATAAGTCACGAATTCACGATCATGCCGTGTCTTAACTATTTAATTTTTATTAGTTTATAGATTTGTTAAGTACCTACCTATGTTAGAGTAACATTACGATGCTAGTGTTCGGTACACAGGTAAGTGCTTCAGTACGGATGCCTCGGACGGTGTCAGACACTGTGTTTTGTGTTCGTCTTCACTTCTCATCTACCTACTTACTTGCAAAACGATCACACTTGCGGCTAGTGTTTACCGTCGAACATTAACCTACGACTGAAACTGTGGTAAAGCTGCAATTAAGAAATATTGCTAACTTACACATGTGATGCTTGTTGAGTGAACAGGTTGCTTCTAGGCAAGCGTGCTTCATCATCGACCACATCATCGCTTACCATCAGGTGAGATAGTGATCTAACGCGTGCCTAACATTAATAAATAAAGAAAAAAAACTCCAAAGATTGTCCGCACTGATTACTGGGGAGTCTGTTCCGCCACTTCTTCTTCCCAGAAAAAACGTTAGTAACAACAGAAAACTTGCGGAGGGCAGGCTTTTTAAGGGTCTTAAGTAATTTTAATGCACAAAATGCATGCTGATCCACATCCTAATTTTAATACTTTAATGACTTTTGATTTTGATTTACGTATCCGTGTATTAATTAACCGACTTCAAAATGAAGAGTTGACTTATTGTTGTGATAATCAATAATAGCATTCATAGCTCTCTAGCCAAAATCGTACCGCCGAGACCCAAATAAAAGAGAATGCCAACCTGAGACACAACATCTCCATCATCAATGATATTATTATAAGTAAGGAGGTGTAGATAGGTTACCTAAAGAACATTCGATACTCAAAAACGGCACACTAACGCACGGACGCGTCCGTTGACGACGCGACGCGACACCGAGGTCAAGTGTGGCTAGTTAGCCACATTTTAACGTGTCGCTTGCTGAGCGCTTATAACCTATCTACACCTTTTTACTTAGGTATTGTAGTAACGTCATGTGGTAAACACACGCAGTGACTGATTGCCCGCGACCACTTGACTCTCTGTCTACATTCGAAGCGCATGAATAGCGTATCGACATAAGAATTACAGAAATATACATAGGCATATTTTCTCTATAAGTGAATTTGTAATTCTTTTGAGAAATAAATATCTTAAAAATACAGGACTTATCCTGCTCCATAGGACAATGTTGGAGTCAAAATCAAACTGGTTGCTAATCTGAAATTATGTATTTAAATTATTGTTTTTTTTTTTTTTTTTTCATTCTATATTTAATTATTGTAATTATGTGCTTATCTTTTCTGCATTTTTAAATATGTGAGCACCATGTATATTAACATACTTATTATAAGTTTGCTTATCTGGTAGGTACCTACATGACTTATTTAGTAATAAGTACCGTTTTCCCATCTTATTATAGTTGCTTTTAGTCAGGTTACATCCTGTTAACATATTATGCGGAATTAATGTATAAAAATATTGTAAAAAAACTATTTTGAAAGGAGTAGGTAAGTAAGTATGGAGTTTTGTGCCCATTCATCTGCATACGAAACCTTTTGGAATGGGCAACTGGAACCATTTTATATTTCATTTAAATAAAGCTCGACGTCGAATCGGGCCTTATAATGGTCTGATTTAAGTAAATGATTTGACTTGACTTTATGTCAAACAGAATAAGGTTCATATTCATTATTATACCCTTTATTACCCTTAAAAAACGTCGTAAAGATTTAATTTGTTCCCTTCCACAGACCCGTTACTCTTTTACAAAAAATTTTTTCTACTATCTTGGCCCATACTTGTATAACAAAATTAATTCAAAAATCTCAATATACTCCTTGACTGAACATGATTGTAAATCAGCAGTCTGCTCCTTCCTACTAGATAAAACGTACGATGAAACAGAATCATTTTTTCCGGGACTGTCATAAACTCACACGTAAACTCAAACAAACACACACACACACTCACGTACGCACAAGCATACAAAAACACACACACACACACACACACACACACACACCCTCACATTACATTTAAACTTTCACTTTACTCTTAATCTTTTGATGTTGTTATTAAATTAAATTACAAATAAAATAAAATCGTTACCAAATATTGTTCCAAAATCACTAAGCAATAGATTTCTCCATTCAAGAGGGATACGGCTCTGTTTCTCTTTACTACAGGCTATTATGTAGCCTATCTAAGAGGACAGTACCCTAACCATTACTGTAGCAAACAGTTGTTTATTTTGTTATGTAACTTTTTTAGTGTATCTACTGCAACACCTTATATGCAATAAAGATTTTATTATTTTATTATTATTTATTATTATATTCAATTGGGAAAATTTTACACATTGGGGTAACTTGATGCGCTGGCGTCTGTACAACTAACAGAATAGCAGGCGAATAGTATTATACAGGTAAATAGGTCATAGTTGTTGTAAGAATTATTGTTTTATTGTGCGCTAAACTCTGCTAGATGGCGCTAGTGAAAACGAGTTCAATCACAGGACACGACAAAGATTGTAATTTACCGTCCTTACCGCATACTATTTTTATGTTGTATCATTTTGAGACTAGAAGATCACATACATTTTATACAGGTACCCAAATGTGCCGCAGTGTCTATTCTACACAGCAATTAAAGAAGCTTGGTATGCTTCTGCCTCTAAAATATTAGCCATAGGTACATAACTGAATACACAACACGAAGCAGCCCAATGTTACTGGTAGGTAAGTAATGGCAGTAGTGTCGGGCGTTAGATAACCGCGTCGTGGCTGCGTGGTGCTGTGCGGCGCGGGTCGGTGCGGTGCGGGTCGGTGCGGTGCGGTGCGGTAAATCACGTGGCGTGTTATGAGGCGCGGCCGGCGTGCGCGGGCGCATCGCGATAGCTGACCCACAGCCCGCGGCGAGGACGCGCCGATATTCATAAAACGGCGCGCACCTGTAAGGATGCTGGCTGCTCAGCTTCATAAATCTGGGAACTGTAGAAAAATATAAACTGGAAATAATTCGATTAATGTAACTCCACGTTGAGAAAAAGCTTATGATGTGCTTTTGATGATAAGTGGTTCAGTGACGCAAGGCTTTGGGATGTACCTACCTACTTAGAAGCACAATTTTTTTTTAATAAAGCTTGGAAAGTTATGCATACATTAGGTAGGTACATATATTATATTATAAAAACGACAATGGCTGGGTATCCCTTATCACAATCAAACATGTCGTGTTACATATTTTAACATATTTAGTTGTGTAGTCGCCGCAGATCGGATATATTATCTTCGGATCTGATACACATCGCGCGATAATTATGTTCACTTATCTCATGATACGGTGGCGCCGGTTCAATGGAATCTGATGAAGGACTCGTATCACACCGTATCGGAGGATCGGACAGATAGCTAACTAATTACTTATGTAGTTTGGTTAATGATCAGTGACTGGACTCACACCTTACCCATTCTTCTAACATTTGTTTCTGTTATAATAATCTTGGCTCTATTTTTGTCATAACGTGCTTTACAAAATACTCACTTGGTTGTAGTATTCGCAACACTTTCTTATGCTTTGTTGCACTTTTTGAAGTGTTTGTAATGAACGGCGTGGGGCCGCGAGGATGCCCGCGGGCCTTAATAAATAAATTTAACTAGATTATCAGCGGCCGCCTGCGCAGGCGCAACACTGTAACTTACTGCCTGTTACTCCGCCAAGTACTGGAATTACATACCTACACGAGTTATTAGTTCACGTTTTATATTTACTTCTTTATTTTCTAATGCCAACTATATAAATAACGTGTTATCATATTAGATAATTTATTATAAGCCTCGAGGTCGTGTTATCTACAAAGATCACAATCACGATAAAAGTATAAATCTAATAAGATCTCATAACACTGAGATTTCTAATTATTCAACATTATAAACACGAAACTGTATTACAAGTACCTACTAATCTTACGTCCAGTGCGTAATAGCAATATTCAAGTTCAGAACACATGCTTTATGGGCGTAGGGACCACAGGCAATTACAATACTCCGCGCCTCCGCTGCGCCCGCGTAGCCTCGTGAGAATATCCACTCCTTTACTGCGCGAGCTCATGCTAAACGACACTGCACCTGAATCAAGCTAAACCAAACTCTATACAGTCGTGATACGGTACTTGTAGTTAATCAAGATACCGTGGTATGTAACAATGCCAAATTGATCAGAGTTTACACAAATATTATTTATAAAAGCCGATTCACGATCTAGCGGTTGCTCTCAATGTGCGCCGGCGCAGTTTACACCAACTTACAACGGTCTTGTGGCTATTGGAAACCTAGATAGTTTAATATCACATTCAAAGATTTTAGGCGCTAGACTAGACAAAATTGAAAGCTGTAATGAGCTTTCAATTTTGTCTAGTCTAGCGCCTAAAATCTTTCCAGATTTGCCAGAAACTATTCCAGACACAAGCCGCAGATTGGGACTTTGTTACTGCGACGTTGTATGGAATTCAACAGCACTGGAGCATGCAACCATCTCACCAAAACCTGGAACTTCTAACTAAAAAGTGAAGAACGTGACAAATCGTTATTAATGTTGTTTTACTGACATAGTTATAAGTAAAACTTGATAATTATCAGCGCGTCACAATCGATACATATTTCTTACACGAAATACTTGATCAGATATAATCGGTGGCACTTTATCTTCGACGAAATCTCACGTTTGAATGAATGTGAATGGTTAATTTATTCAACACAGAAACGTTTCCGACGAAGCCATTGATGTTACGGCAGTGTATCACGGCCGGCAAAAAGTCGCCGGCTTAAATCACTCGGAGGCAAATGACAAGACGGTGATTACGGCAATTAAAACGCCGCCGATTGGACGCTACGTGCGAGGAAGGGGGGAGAGGACACAAAAACTTGCGTGCACGCATACGAACCCTCATGAATACGCAGACAATAATGATCAAAAATTTGCGGGTTCTTAAAAAAGCGAGGGTAATGATGCATAGAGCAGCTATGTCCGGAATGTAGGCGATGATACCAGTCGCTTCCCAGGAAGCGCTCAGGAGCCACGACGACGTGCTGGTGCATGAGCTTACAGAATTTTTTACGCGTTTTCCTTAGACAAGAAAGAAATTTAATAACACTCTGGTCTGTTAGTACTGATAATTTAAGCACGTAAGAAAAGCTCAAGGACTGTAAGAATTTTATCGTTTTCTAAAAACTAAATATTCGTAGCGATCCTGCGATCCGTTCACCCAAGACAAAGACAATAATTAACTTGATTCCACAACCTAGTTGAGATGCTTACATTAAGATAACACTGTCTTAAATTATTGTTCCTAAGTAGGTAGTGCGTTTTAGTTAATTCCTGGTTGATTCTTGCGCAGGTAAGTCTAACGCTTATCTAAGGATTTCGAGGTACCACCCACATAATATAATATTCTAATATTTATCTTTACGGAATAAGTAGGTACCTACATTACTTTTAACCAGCTACGTACCTGCAGTAGGTGAATATTGTTAACAAGTCAAAAGTCAGCACAATGTTAGCATTTAACAAGTTAGAAACTATAGCATCATTAACACGCAACAAAACATAATTAAAACTAGGGACATTCCCAGAGCGTACCTTCCCATAGACCAGCTCTAATTATAATAATCCAGTTGGACATAACACAGCATTGCATAAGTCCGCTTTCTCAGCGCACCGGTCCGGCGACAATCAGTGCAGTCCGGCCGTCCGGCGGCGTCCGGTTCAGGTGGCATTTCCTCGATTATCATGCGTTTAGTTTTTGCGCACAACAATTACGTCGCATCTGTATGCATGGGGCAGACGCGCGAAATCCGCCCGCGCCCCGCGCCGCGCCGCGCCCATCGCCGTGCCGCGCCGCGCCGCCTTCGCAGCAGGACATGTCGGTTGCGTCTTTAGAAATGACAATCTTATGATGTCTCACCGTTTTTGTGTTAGTAACAAGTAAGAGCTTAGAAACACAATAGCTTAGAAGTATTTAACCAAATTGTCGAAAAGTGTAGGAGAAAAAAAGGTTTCAAATCAGACAAAGATTTTCCTTACTGTCGGAGTAATATTAACCTATAGTCTGAATTATGAGCCAAACGCGATGACTTGACTCTACCAGTGGCACTACCGAGCCGTTACCTATAGCCTAACTGCACACTTGAACGATCACCATGTCAGAAACTGATGATGTGAGTCTGGACGTCCACCGAAGTTAGCATGGTGGTGGTCACGTGGCTCATCTCTCTTATCGTCTATACTACACCTGTACTACTGCGTGGTGCGTGTGCGTGTGTTGGCGCGAAGCTGGTTTTTGCGCATGCGTGGCGTGCCCGCGGCGTGGGAGCTGCGACCGGCGCGAGCGCACACCGCCTCCCCTCCTCCGCGCTCTTCGTACTCTCGTCGGCACAGAATTAACATTTCATCGCGGACGCTCATCCGAATATGTTACTCATGAGCATTCAGATATGCTTCGTTACAGCAGGGGATGGGACGTGCCAGTTTGCAGTGACTGCCAAGTGCTGCAGCTCACTTGAAGGTGTAGGTGTTGATTTTTTTTGTTCAGATGTTTATCGTAGGTAGTTTCAACATTTTAATGAATGGTATGGGCGTACAAGAATAAGTACAAAGATACACTTTGTTAAGTACTTCAATTTCATATTTTTGTCTTTGACACTATTACGTGTAAATACGAAAATCACATCGGATAGTCATTAAGTATGTGGTGTTATTAAACTGTGCAGAAAGCTGCGCAAGAATCGTACCTATCTATTCCCTAATATGTTCAAGTGTCATAGTACACTCGACCGCACGTCAGTGGTAACACTGTGACCTTGTGTAGGCCTAGCGTGGTGCGAAGTTTCAATACAATGCAGGACCAGCTTATATTGGTTATTTAAACCCTTACAGGCTACTGTACAAGAAAAGTATTGAAACTGAATCTGTCCATAACAGGCGAGTTTTTATTTATCTAATTAATTAATTCACCTCAAGCTTGCAATTTATCATCAGATTTATGTCACATAAACCCGACCATGAAATATAAATGAGTTACTTTATGTTAAAAACTTCATACCTTCCATACATTAATATGAATGTATGCACTCAGATAACTTGCATACAATGAATATTTTATTTATTCAAACTGACCAAAAACTGGCTCGGAACATTCGGCTCGCATGTCGGGTGCGGCCGGCAAAAACAGACGCATTCAAACGATGTGCCCTTGTTAGGAGCGGGTTCGACTCCATTCAGTGCAGTATCGCCCAAATGGCTTCATGCGCGCTAACGTTAGCGTCATTACAGTTGGTGTGCGCACGCGCATACCCCGCTTTGGTGTGAACAAGTTGCTTAGCCGGGAGCTGTTGACTCCTTGTTCAGAGAGAGGTAACAGGAAGTGTCGCCACAGGACAACACTAATAGGAAACATCCAATTATAAACAAACGCCCTCCGCTCACTGGATTGATCTAACACTTACCATCGGTCTGAACTTTGAATCCGGAGCGGCACAGACCGGCAAACTAAGAGTAATATCGCAAATTAGCATCCACTTAGCCTTTCAATCATCAGTGCTGAATCGTTTACGCCGATAAGGTGTAATTGGTGCAGCACCGGCCTCCGCAATCTACATACAATATGTCCATAACAGTAGCTGACGAGTGATGGTAACCTGCGACTCAATTAATTGAACACCAAGAATAGCCGCGAGGTTGTTAGTGTCGGCTGATGAAACGAAACATCGCAACGTTTTTTGACCGATTAACATAAATGCTAATAGGTTTTCATTTACTGCAAAATTATCTATCTAATGATGACAATCACTCGTGGGTTAATTGTGAAATGATAATGGAGATGAGATCAAACAGCACGGCACCGTGGAAGTTCCAGAAAAAATACTAAACGCAACATAAATTTCAGCAAATGCCAGCAAATTATTGGTGACCAATAACAAACTTGAACACGTATCAAAGTAAGAAGTCGTATAAAATAAATGGCGATCCCGCGAACAATGGATAGGCGACAAATTCAAATAAGTTAGAATTCCTCTCATCAAAACAGGAGCACGTCTCCGATAGACAGGTCGGCAACGCAAAACAGCAGGTCGTTGCGGACGCGCAGCCGCACGGACGGAATGCGTCGCGTTCGGTGCGCGGTGTGTCAAAGCGATGCGCCCGCGCAGCCGCCGCCGGTCATTTAAATATCATCGCTACTCATATTTGGAATGCCTCCGCTTGCCGCTCGCTGCTCGGCCAGGATTAAGCGACAAAAATTGCTCCATTTTTTGTGAGGCGCATTAACTTTGACCTTGTTCTCAAAAGCGGCCACATTGTGTTGGTTATTTAGAACGTTTTGTTTAACGTGCCCGGTCGCCCGGTCGCTCTGGCAAGTCGATGTCGTAGGAGTCGCGTCAAGGAGTAGCCTGGTTCGATCTAATTAGTGGATAAGGAGAAGTATTTTCATAAACATTGTTACTCTTGGAAAAGGTTAGGCATCGACACTTACATTTTTGTTGGGAACTTCTTAGTTAAAGAGACTATTCTTCTACAGTAAATAAGTTTCAAGCGTAAATAATTCCCCCTAATAAAGATAAAAGTAGGGGTTAAATTGTAACCGTCAAAACTGTTAAAAAGCTTGACATACCTGACAACCTTCCCAATACGTCACTTTACGCACATCAAAACTCATGAGTAAAATCAATATTATTTTTATGCCTGCAGCCTCATTTAAGTCTCATTCGACTAAAATCTAACGATTGCCTGATAACAACCAAAAAGCGTTTAAAAGAAGTAAAACCAAATCATATTTCGAGTGTAAAACGAGTCAAGTGCATAAAGAGAGACATTGAGCAAGTAGGTATTTTAGATAAAATGCTTAAGTCTTCTTTTATAAAAAAACAATGGAATTTCCTTCTATAATCAAAAAAAAAGTGACAGCCCCGAGAACCGTAGATCTCAAAATTTAAAAAATAGAACGACACCAGCATATCGTGGCCACGCGGTTTTTGAGATAAATATTCCCGGCAATGATTGACATGGATTTAGTATTTTAATTTTACTTGCGTTACATAAAGATTTAATTAAATTCAATTAATTAGGTAGGCACTAATTCTATAAAATTGTTCGCTAAGGATTATATTTGACGATTCCTGTTAGGCTGAATCACACACTCATGCCAAATAAAAACAAAAATACTTATAAAAAAATACGAATAGGTATTATATTTATTGAATATTACGTGTTACTTATTAACCTTTCAATCGTGTCAATTAGAGACACAATAAAAAGACAATGACAGCGCGAACGCTGGTCCGCTTGGGGTTAAATGTTCTGAATGTGTGTCGACCTATCTGTTGACATTCGATCACAAGTGAAGTCATCTCACCTGCATCTAAATGATTGTTCTGTGAATGTGACGGTGGAAAACTATTTGTAATGAGGAGTGGTTAACTATGTAAGAGGAAGACTGTGGTGCCGAGATCGGAGAACATGTGCATTGAATGCTCCAACCAAAATAACAAAATCAGTGTAAATATGTTTTAGTGCTTTATGTACATGTGAAGAACTACTTCTTCGTGAGATAAGGTAAGGAATAACACAATACTTTTATTCCCAATATTTCCAAACTTCTTATAAATACTTACTTACCTACAATCTTGTGTACTTATACTCCAGTTACAATAGCATTAGACAGAAGTTATAAAAGGTTATTTTTAGTGCACACTTTGTAACGAAAGTACAATTATTAGTATTATTATATGTTACAATAAAATTACGATAGACGCCGAATTGATTACCTATAATCTATTTTCACAGCAGCTGTCACACTTAGTTGTAACCATTAAAACAATTTATTTTAAGAAATGATGTGGATTTCATGTACTATAGGTACCTACTTATTATCATTTTAGTTGAAAATTACAGTGTCAATGATAACAATCTGAAAAGAGCAGGGATGAACAGAACAATAAATGGACACTTTCTTTCTTTCACTTTTATACTTCTAAATATGAAATAATACAATTTAAATGAAAAAAAATGCACTTATCTTTAAAAAAAAAAAAAATTTAGACTAATTTACATGTCCATATTAGGTTAGTATAAGTGCACTTAAAAACTATGTTAGTCAACGAGATCACATTACAAAATTTTGGTGTGTTTAAATCAAAACTTAAATCAAAATTAAAATTTAAAAAAAAAAACCAATAACCAAAAATAATAATCAAATATCATAAATAGAAAATAATATCCTAAACTAAAAAAAAAATGTAAAAAAATTTTCAGCATGTGCATACGAGCCGCTGTTTTTTTAATGCTATTATTAAAAGTGGTGTACCTATACATATAGTGTAGAACCTATTGATTACGTTTACTTAAGTCTTTGTACGCCGCGTCGGTCACACGTTGACCGCGAACAATTGAAATTCTGTTGTGTCTGGTAGTTGGCAGTCAACGTGGAACCTTAGATGTTATTCAATGCGTAACAGAATATGACACTCGCTACTTACCTATTTGTACGTTAGTGAAGAAAAATAAAGTACCTTCCTACTATATAATGTTTTAAAACTAAACAGTTCTTACGGCCCATTATGGCATAATAACTTTAAATTATTTATAGAGGCTTGTGAAGAATTAATGAAGATAAAATTCATTTATAGAAATAAGAACGGCCCAGAAAAACAACGTTTTATACGTCCAAATTTACATAGACTTACTTATATAAGATAGTCTTGCAATACGACCGGCCTTTGAACACTTCCTAGTGTTTCTGCTGGGAAGAAGTGCATAGACTTACTAGTGTTCTTTTTCTTTTCGTGAGGTTACTAACTCGGTGTCAGAGTAATCATCCCGCCTATATGGGTCTCCGACGTTGCTTCACATAACGACAAAAAAAAACAACCGACTTCCTAAAAAAACACTGGTGAAAAATAACTCCTGTTTCGGAAGTCTGTGTTAGTGTTTTTTTAAGTAGTCGGTTGTTTTTTTTTTTGTAAAATAGTTTTTATTTTGCAATTTTTAGTTTCTTCGTATGTAAAGAAAGTCTTTCAAAACTTGAAAGAATCATTGAAATCTGTTAACAATTGCAAAAGAAGTTCTTTCTAAACATTAAGCTGTACATCTCTGCCGGCCCCCTTTTAAAATAGACAGGCGTAATGTTATGTTATGGAAATACATAAACCTTGCACAGACATGTGACTGTAGCAATCGCGAGTAATTTGCTGTTATGCGTTGAAGAGTTCCGTTGCCTGTCTTCTTCATCAGTTTTTCTTCACCAAATGATACTTGCTAAATGAAAATGCTTGATTTGTTACCAAAAATGTAAAAATCGGTACATGTGTCTCATATTATTTGAGGAGTTCCCTCAATTCCTCGAGGATCCCATTATCAGATCTAAGGTTTGATACAAATGGGACCAACCTGGTAGTATACCCTATCAAATAAAAAAAGAATTTTGAAAATCGGACCATAAATGGCGGATTAATCGCGTAACAAACAAACAAACAAAAAAAAACATACCATCGAATTGATAGCCTCCTCCTTTTTGGGAAGTCGGTTAAAATACCTCTCAGGCAAGCCGATGCCGGTTTTCTTACGATATTTGAATTACGCCTGTTGGCTAGAACACTCCAATTTACCGAAAAACATCATACAAGATAGATTTAGATACCACTATTAGTGACAAGTAAATTCAAGATTTGCTTGCCTACATAAACCGGATAAATAGGAGCCTTCGGATATAAATAGTGCCAGCTTACAATGTGCAACGCTGGATTAAACCCATTGTGCTCAAAGTAACAACCCTGTGTTGTGACTTCGAGCACAACAATAATAAACTTGAACTATCGAAGACAGACAATAAACAGTTGATATTTAAAACACAACACAATAAATTAAGATCCGCAAGAGGACTAGTTAGGTACTAACCATAAGCAGCATAACGCCATTACCCCATTGCCATATTTGAGGTATAGGGGTCCTTACCGGAAACCCGATGTTACCATCAGCAGAGACCGTTCTCTTACCTGCCGTACCTACTTACCTTCTTTCTACCGGTTGCTGAAGTAAAATCTAATAAAATAATAAAAAAAATATTAAAAAAAAAATACCCCCACGCAAAAAAAGTAAAGCTCTCATTAATAAAGTTATCATAAAGTATAGCGTTTTATATATCAGTCATATATAAAGCGCTACGGTGCCACAAACAGACAGGCAGACACACACACACACACATAGCGGTCAAACTTATAACACTATTCTATAGAAAATGACTATTCTTCAGAAAATGTTCTCAGATGAGGATATTTTCTTCGAGGATAGTACCTATGCTACTTTGCGCTAAAGCTTATGATCGCTTGCTACTAACTGTGGAAATGTATTGTTTTGTTAGGGCACGTGGCTTAGTATGACAACGGCTATCCTCAAAGAAAATGTCCTCATATGAGAATATTTTGTTAATTCTTGATGTTCTTTAGTGAGTTGTTAAAACATTTTCTTGCGTTTAGCAATCCGACGTGTGTTTATCATAGGACTCATATAATAGAGTGCTTGCGAAATGTAGCTGGGAGTGTTTTTTTGGAGATTCAACAAAATTCTAAATCACAAAGAAGTAGGTAACGTAATATTAGTACCGCTAAATGCAAAAATTTGCTTATAACATAGTAAAATGTGGCAAACATATGTGTCTGGGCTGCCGAAGTGACTGATGCCCGGCACTGGGTAGTGTTTTCAAATGTGTTTTCAACATTAAAGTCATCGAGTGTACCCATAATCGGCGTGTTGGGTCCCGGGGGTGGGGTAACGTCTCGATGTTTATCGTAACCCGAGCGCAACACTTTCATCATCAATCATGTGGTGGACGGCTCGCACGGCGTCACCGCGTCACCGCGTCACCGCACTACACGAATGTCGCTTATGATGTTCTGCTTAGACGACATATACATTAAATGACGACAGCCCATGGGAGCTGAGCAAAAAAAAGGAATTTAGTGGTAGCTTGTCTAGTTGCCTACAATTAATACTGTATACCATACATAATGTATGGTATGCATATTGTGCAGCATAAGGAGAGAGTTGCATGTTAGCATAACGAGAACTAACAAATATAAATCCACAGCAAAAACTCTCAAATCGTAGAACATCCATCATAAGTTATACAAAACATTCTGTATAATTAAAATAGCCCGTCTGCTGATAATGCTTCTAATAGTATAATTTTATACTAATAGCGGGTCGTATTCAAAGGCTCACGCACGGCACAGCACGGCAGAGCACGGCAGAGCACGGCAGAGCACGGTAGCTTGCGGCACCGTGCGTAATGGTGCGGCTCGGAGAGATCGTGCGCGCATCGATTAAGCCTAATTTGTAACAATTATCACCGCGGTATAAACTCAATAGTTAAATTCGGTAACACCTTCATTAATAGAGTAATTCTTTCGACCTCGTTCCTTTTTCAAACGATAATAAACCCTGCGTCATAACACTAAGAAGTGGTTTTGCATTGAGTGGGCTCTTGCCCCATTGAGGTGGCGTTATTAAAAACGCATTAGGAAGATTCTCAAGACTTATGCGACGACTTCAAATGATATGATATGATCTCATGTCGGTTTACAATGTTACGTACATTACAAACTAATAAATATGCTTGAACGTATATCTACAACGAACATATAATAATTGCTGAGCAACACGCGAGATGTTCACGAAACTGATCTCGTTTTCGGGCTAACGATCCTTAAAGTATCCGTTTATGAAAATCGATTGACACTAAACACCGGTAAAAACTCTTAATACAGGCCAATGAAGTTAATAATTATCCTGTTTAACAGCTTTATTATTCCTGATATTTACTAATACGTAATTGATCACGAACGTTCGTCAGTCTACTTACCTATTCAATAATCACAGTATTCTGTGTCCAGACGGTCGGAGGAAATAAACCAACACTTTGAGCGAGGTAGGTATGCTAATCGATGGCTGAATAGCAAACCATTTAGTTCCACTCGCCCCACATCGACCCAAATTACAGTAATTTGAATACGGAGCGTGATTAATGAGCAGCTCCCAGTCCCTCTAACATCCCACGTTAATACCAACAAGCTGCTCGTAATTTGTTAAATTGCTCCCAAATAACAGTCCGACTGAATGATATAAATTATACAGACTAATGTTTAGAAAGCAGCTTCACGTCCAACATGGACCGTTACGACTGTATGTAATAAATAGTGACATTATAACATAATAAATCGAGTAGGAAACGTTTCAATATTTTCCCAAGAGGTGCACGTGACAAATGGTGGGTGACCGTCTCATGCATGTGCATAGGCTGGCTGCAGGCGCGGCGTAAAAACGCGGCGTCGAGGCGCGGCGCGGGCGTAGGCGCGCGGGTTGGGGCTGTCGCGAGAGTAATTGTCGTAGTTCCCAGCGCGGCCGCGGGAAACCGCGCGACGCCGCCGTCAGCCACATGAATGACATACTCGGACGTCCATTGAGCGGCGCCAGGCGACCACCACAAATATAGACGCGGGGACAATCTACGCCTCCGCGCTTTATATGCTGTTAGTGCTGTTACCCTGTTGTTGACCACAGTAATATAATACTTACCCTCTTATTTCTAAACCGTAAGGGCAATCAACAGTTCCATGATTGAAGATCTTTACAGAACTGACACGTCTGCTCCAGCGGAGATTTCAAATGATATGAGCAGATAGATTTCTTACTTGAGCGCAACATCAACGTAGAGAAATCATAGATTGAATACGAAACAGTGAACGCCAAGGAATGTAGATCTGCAGTCTGTGGTCTTTAGCCGCTCTCAGGGCAGACGCACTCAAATGTCAAATAATTATTGAAGTGGACGCTAAGAGTGCGCTATCAATATTAATAGAGCGCTTAGATAATTATATTCTGCGTGTGTCGCGGCTTGCGACGTTTTTGCCGCGGAACAAACGCTCTCATTCCTAGTGGCGGTCACATTCTCCGTGTTGCGCACACTTGCTAATGAATTATATTTTTTCTTCGTCTGTCAATCATATCTGTTAACGGGTAGGTACTAGGAAGCAAGCGGCGCAGGCTCACACACCGGGAACTGGACATTTGGATACTCACACACCACCTCTTCCCACGTGAAAGTACCAAGGCTCACCGAAAGCCTTCACAAAGCTTTAATTTCAATAACGTTAAATGAAAACGAACCTTAGTAAGAACACATTTCTGTCTTAATCTGAAACCTCGAAGTTACCGCGACGTTGCATATAGTCTGCGATTATCTCGCTCAGTGGACTTCTTGTCGCCGCTGATACGTCCATCGAGGTACACGCGTTCAATGCTCGTGCAGGGCACGGCATCGGCACGACGGCGACGCTGTGTCGCCTACTGGAATGCAGCCGACACTTGTCAGAGGTTCGGAGCCTTCATAATATGAGATTGTAACGATATTTCCCATTAGACTTTTTGCTAAGATAGTGTTATCTGCAAAAGTCAATTACGGCGTTTTTACAAAACAACTGGTCTGAGTAGCGAATACGTCAAGCTGTCGGGACTCGCAGCCCTCGGAGATCTTGTTCTGAGATCTCGTGATTTATAAAACGATTAATTCAATACATTCGCTGTATCCATATAATCAACTTTTCTAATATTTCCTGCAATGAACTGATATAATTAACTGTTTATATAAATAAGTTGGTTGCAAGACAAACTTTCTGAATTGCATGTTTATAAATAAATATGATACCGCATGCAGGGGTTGAATTTATTTTATATTAGCGTGAACTTTACCTATTAATTTATAATAATTTACTTTTCTTACACAAGAAATAAAAAACTGTAGATTTGCGTGCCACGGTACTTGCTCGCCTGCTTGATATTTATCCTCACTTAAATACAATGAATATTGTTGGGTGAACATAATAAACATCGAGTGACGCGTAATTGTTTAGTATGCAATAACTAGCAAAGTTATAAATCAGCGGCAAAAAGCGACATGTAAATGTTAGCCATTAATCTAGGTACTTATATGGTTTGTATGAGCGCCATACACACGCTGTGTGTGTATGACTGTATGAGTATCAATATTAATGCGCCACGATACGTATCACGCCAGTCGGCGCAACGTGAATGTTAAAAATTTGCAATGACATTCTGCTAATTACCGAGCTGCGCCGGCGCGAAGCTTCATCATAACGCGACGTACACTGCTTGTCAGACATCGCCAACTTCTTTTGGTTTGAGTCGCGAACAATCAACGTTATGATAACTGGACATACGGTGGTGTTGGCGCAAGGAGCGAGTGTGTGCGGAGGCGGTATGTGGCGGTATGGTCTCACGGCGTTTCCCACGGCACAGATGCCCTTAAACGTCGGCTGCATGCGCCCGCGCATGCCCGCCACTATCTGCAAATGCGCTGTGCGTACAGATCACACCAAATATTGATTGATTCCAACTATGCATATTAATTGCGATACTTTTGAAGATGACTTTCGTTCAATTTTTAAAACAAGAATTCAAAAACCTGCAAATTGCACACAAGTAAGTAAGCTTAAGTAGCTTGCATGCTCGTGTGACCAATTTCACCGATTAGAAGTTGTTATGGCGCATTACGGCATTTAGAGTAAAAATATATGCGGTTTGTAGGTAGCTGCGTACGTAGAACATCTGCACAAAAGGAATAATTACAATAATCCAAATCTCATAGTTTGGACAATTATGACGTTTAGAAGCAATATATAATATTTACTAGTTAAACTTACACATTTCGATGAGTTTATCCCAAATTGCTCCGCCATTGTCGGTCCCAAGCCCGAATGAAAAAGGAGGAGGGTTGGTGTGGAGGAGACCTACCCATGCCGGAAAATAGTCAACGCCGAGCATCGGGCGGCGGTAATTAACCCGACAACCCCGGAAGGACCTAGCGTCCTCAGGGCGGTAACCAGCGACCGTGAGGAACTAAATACCCTTAAAAAAGGCTGACGCGGAAGGACGTGGGAACCCACCGTGTTTATCTTCCCATGAAAACCCCCCTTATGAATTCTGAGACTATGAGAATGAGTATGTTGGGCGACCCGACTAACCATCGGCGCCACCCAGTATCCGGGCTGGATGGTGTGAAATTGGCGACCGAAGCTTCCCCTGGGGTGAATCGACAGGCTCCAGAAGGAATAGATGCTACTGTTGATGGCACAACAACCAAATTCGAGAAGATCTCAATACGAACCCATCATCGTATTGGCGCTTGGAACGTCCGAGGTCTGCTAATGGCAGGTAAGCTGACTATCGTAGAGAGAGAAATGGAATCACATAGCATCTCCATACTAGGCGTCAGTGAAACACACATGCGTGGTAATGGCCACTTCTCCACTGCGACTGGTAACACCATGTACTTCTCGGGATGCGAAGATTCGAGTAGGAATGGGGTCGGAATCATATTGCCGCCACATATGAACAAATACGTCCTCGGTTACAACCCGGTGTCTGACAGAATCCTGACAATGAAGCTGAACACCAAACCGTGTGTACTAAATATCGTACTAATATACGCACCGACAGCACAAGCTCAAGATCAGGTAGTTGATGACTTTTATGGGAAACTGGAGGAAACATTGAACTCAATCCCTGGCCGGGAAATTAAAATGATCCTTGGTGACTGGAATGCCAAAGTCGGTAGTACACTTGCTGATGATCATATCAGAGGTATAGTTGGAAAATTTGGACTTGGCACTAGGAATGAACGAGGTGAAAAACTGATCGAGTTCTGTATAGACAGAAATCTCAGCATTATGAACACGTACTTCCAACATCATCCAAGGCGTCTGTACACATGGAGATCTCCAGGCGATAGGCACAGAAATCAAATTGACTACATCATCCTAGATACCCGCTGGAGATCCTCAGTTTCTAATGTGAAGACCTTTCCTGGTGCAGAGTGCGGCTCTGACCATAACCTTCTGCTGATACACTGTGGAAACACCTGAAAGGTCATATCAACGACGCGTTGGACCAGGTTCTTGTGAAGAAGCCGCCAGAGCAGAAGAAACAATGCTGGCTCTCGGATCACTCGTGGGAGCTCATTCAACGCAGGAAAGCCTTAAAAACCAGAAGTCTGCGGGATCGTGCAATTATGGCTGAATACTCCGAGCTTAGCATAGTCATCCAAAGCAGTTGCCGTCACGACAGGAACAACTTCATTGTGGGCATTTGCAGCGACATTGAAAGACATTCCAATAAGCTGCAAACTGCAGACCTTTTTAAGAAAGTTAGAGTCCTTTCCAAGCAGTTGAAAGCTAAGTCATGGGTCATTGAAGACAGCGATGGTACTGTACTACACGAGCTCGATCGCATTGCCGAGAGATGGCGTGTCTACTGTGAGCAGTTGTATACAGGTCCCCATTCAACGCCTGAAGCTACCCCAGACTGGAGGGATCTAGAACTGGAACCCATGATTCTGCGCTCTGAAATATCTGCTGCTCTACAGTCTCTCAAATCCCAGAAGGCGCCAGGAAGCGACCAAATAACAGCAGAAGTACTTAGGGCTATGGGTGACTTGGGTGTAGAGTCATTATTCCGAATCTGCTCACACATATGGCAAAACGGTGAATGGCCGCAGGACTGGTCGGAATCCGTAATTCTTCCGCTGCACAAGAAAGGGTCAACCAAGAGCTGCGGCAACTACCGAACTTTGTCCCTCATTGTACATGCCAGCAAAATCTTGCTCCATATTCTCAACAACCGCATCCGCTATTACCTGGACTGGCAAATTTCGCAGGAGCAAGCAGGTTTCGTGAAGGGCAGGGGCACTCGAGAGCAGATTCTCAATGTCAGGCAGCTCGTTGAGAAGGCATACGAGTTTGATACGCCAGTGGTCATGTGTTTCATCGACTACAGTAAAGCTTTTGACTGTGTCAGCTGGAGTTGTTTGTGGAATGTCCTGCAGGATCTTGGAGTACCAAACCATCTCATCGCCCTACTTCGTACCTTGTATGAGTCAAGTCAGGGGCTCGTAAGAGTCGATAAAACATTCTCAAAACCCTTTAAATTCCACCAAGGAGTACGGCAAGGTTGCATTTTGTCGCCCATTCTATTCAACGCCTATGGAGAGTACATTGTGAGACGTACCTGTGAGAATTGGGAGGGAGGCATAACAGTTGGTGGTGTGAAAATCACCAATTTACGTTACGCCGATGACACAACTCTTCTTGCAGCAAACGAGTCTGAAATGGTCGCACTTCTGGACCAAATGGAGCGGATTAGCGAGGAGATGGGACTTTCCATAAACAGGTCCAAGACCAAGGTCATGGTGGTGGATAGATCTGGGAAGTTGGAACTCACTGGCGCGTTGGGCCTAGAAACAGTGGACAATTTTATATACCTGGGTTCCAACATCAGCAACGATGGTTCGTGCGAGAAGGAAGTACGCAGGAGAATTGGCATGGCTAAGAGCGCCATGTCCCAGCTTAGAAAAATTTGGAGAGATCGCAACATTTCCGTAAAAACTAAAACCAATCTGGTACGGACTCTAGTTTTCTCGATCTTTTCTTATGGCGCTAAGACTTGGACACTGAAAGCTGCAGACCGTAAACGCATTGACGCCTTTGAGATGTGGTGCTGGAGGAAGATGCTCCGCATCCCCTGGACAGCATTCCGGACTAACGTCTCCATATTGCGTGATCTCAAGATCTCCTCGCGGCTGTCATCCGAATGTTTACGCAGAGTCCTGGAATACTTCGGTCAAATTGCAAGGAAAGACAGTGGCAACCTCGAGAAACTGATCGTGACCGGCAAAGTAGACGGGAAAAGGCCTCGTGGACGCAGCCCAATACGTTGGTCCGACCAGATCCGCACCGCGCTCAACTCTACGCTTCATAATGCCCTCCACACCGCCCGAGACAGAAATAAATGGAGGAAGATCGTACGGGAGAAAGTGATATCGAAGGGAGGTCACGACCCTCATCACTGAGGAATACGACGCAAGGAGGGATCCCAAATTGCATGTGAACGCCTCCGCCTCCGCCGAAGTAAATCGTGTGCAACAGCCGCCACCGTGACACGTTGCATGTTACAGCTTACAGCTAAGAATTAACGAAATTATACTTACTACTGTCTTTAAATGTTAATCATCTTACTCTAGACATAGCAAATCAAAAACCGAGAATGTGTGAAGTATGATAATTCTCAAGATTCGTGCCAACAGAGCATGTTAGTTAATATTCTGTCCTACACGTCACGCCACTAAAAACTTGTGATCGATGCCTCTATGGAAAACTTGTTCTTCTTAATTTCTTGTGTTTAGTAAATGATAAATTGAATTTAAATTTAACATATTGCTATGCTCTAACAAGGTTCACAATTACTTGTATTGTGGAACGCAAATAAATGAAAATATTTAACTATAAAATATATCTTGTTTCATACGTTCAGTGAAAAAATACCCGACACAGCAAAGGACCAGATTATTAAATGTTCCAAATAAAAAAATCAAGGTATAGGTACCTATATTTGTTTGAATATTAACTCTTTGCTTGTGTCGTGATGGCGCAGCTATTTAAAGGCCTCGCATCTTATGCGCGAGGTTATGGGTTCATTTTCCAGTACCAATGGGATTTTATTAATTTATATTTATCTTAAGTCTTGATATCTTGAGATAACCCGACCTTATAAATTAGTATAATTTTAAATTCAAATTCTTTATTGTGGTAGGTACACAGGTAAATATGATATAAATATCCCGCCTTTATGCATACAATAATTTAAAAGACTGTTACAACGTAGTAGTCAATATTTAGGCAATGATTTATTAATCAGCCTTACGCAAGCGTGTTGATCAATGCTCGAGTCTTCTCTGAGGGAAAAGACGCTTTTGCTCTGCAGTGAGCTTAGTATGTACTAGGAATTGATCAAGGCACCAGAGAGCAACGTTTAAGCATAGTGAACTCTTGGTTACTACGCCATGGGCTGTTTTAACTAGTTTTGGCGTTATAATGATTTATTGGCTGCAATAGTTCTGTCAGTGATGTTGGATCGATCCAATGGGATATTAGGCACCATTTTCTAGAAATGGGTATTGTTATGGTTATGGGTGTTGTTGTTAAATCTTGTCATTACATTTTTGGAAAGTTAAAGAAAAATAACTAAAACAAAGGATTATTAGCTGTGAAAAATCGAATTTAGCTACAATCAGTTCAGAAATTAAAGTAAGTTAATGCAAAAGCATTCATCATATGTACGTTATATGTACGCTCACAAGTTAGCAATAATTTCCATATGAGTGTGTTTTTCTGTGCGTGACGTCATCGCGGCCATTACGCGAGCATTCAAACGCAATGTTTATGCAAAGCCGCGCTGTGTCATACCATGCGGACTGCGCGCGCGCATACTTGTGCGTCGCCCGCATCGCAATTAGCTAAAATAATCATACTGAATTATGTATGTATGCATTGTTTGTATTTAAACGCCGTGGCGACATAAAAGGGCTGAGATGTAGATGAACTGAATAACTAGCGGCCGTCAGGAAAAAGTGACCTATTGACTTAGATTTATTGAAAATGCATTTCAGTCAATAAGTTAACATTATCCGGATATAAATTTTTTGAGAGAGAGTTTCCAAACCAAACAAAAAGCTTCCAAATAATAATTTCGTCCATTGATTTGTTATAATACAAAGCAAAAGTAAAAAGTTAATGTTAACTGTAAGCAATAGTGGTTTTAGTTTCGTAAGTCAGTAATGAACGTGGGAAATGTTTGGCATTCACACAGTGAATACATTGCGTACAGCGTTCGGAGCGCTTGCGGTGGATACTCCACGAAACTCGTTCGATGCCGATTTTCCTTACTTACTTGCTAAGTCAATTCTTAGAACTCGCGTGATTTCATATGCAGATGCGAATATACTAGTTTTTGTGACTTTTTGTTGATTACACTAAGTGTTGAGTCACGTACCTCTCTCAGACCGGTGCAGTCGAATGTCGCAAGCGTTATTCCACCTAAGGTCATCATTCTGGGCATTGCTTATGCTTGCTTTAGTAAATGAGCAAATATTTAAAAGTGGCGAAAGGTGGGTGCACGTACTGCACATACCATAGGTACACTTCTGCTTAACCCCCAGGCGCGACGGTAATTTATGTAAATTAGAAAAAAAAACAAAAATGTAACACTTAGTTGTAACAGACGACTTTATGCTAAAGAACAAGTGCAGGTTTCTGTAAAGACAATTGCAAATTGCAATACCTACCTTCTCAAATGAAATAACACTAAGTAATGTGTTCTTATTTCATTTGAAAAAGTCGTCACATTCATGACTAAACGTCGCCAGACCGTCGGAATGGTTGAGTTGACCACGAATGTGTACAGTACAACTCAAACAGCTAATGTAACGTGACTTTGTTCAATAATTTAATATTAAATAACAAGTAGCCACATTAAAAGCTGTAGTAATATAATGTGTGGAGCAGTACGTCAGTACAGGGCGGGCGGCGTGGGGTGGGCGCGCAGGGCGGGCGGTGCAGCGCCACCTGCCGTAATATCCTATTTATGAATAATGTTTTATTCTAAGAGCGTGCGCCCCCACACCCGGCGGCTGCCTCAGGGCTGCGCCGCCGTGCGGCTCTGAGATTTAAATGAGAAGGTCATTTGTATTTAAATGATGGGAACGATCGTGGAATTACAATAATTGTCTTGCCTCTAACAGTTGATATTTCGTTTCATTCTGCCAGTATAGATGGCAGAGAACTTTAAAATGAAACATGTTGCAGTGAAATTTGAGATACTATCTTATATCAAGTATACGTTTCATAGGGGTACCTACCGGCTTCGGCACGACGACGTAGGGCTAGAACTGCAAACATCATCAAGACAAAGATCACAAAAAAAAAAACAATTATAAAAATAAACAGAAGAACAAAGTTCTAAATTTAATCTAGTCGGTATAGTTAAATAACAAATTATAGATTGCATATACTTTGTAAGTACTTTGTAGTATATTGAGGAGAAAACTCAGTGGGAATGTTCTCTATAGCTCGCGTCAAAAGAGATCTAATAAAATAAATATCTTGTATAACTGTTGACGTGAACGTCGCCGTAGCAAGGTAGCACATATTTGCAGCGATAACTTCAGTCGTTACTGAATAGTTATGAACTTATAAAATAACCAATAATAACTAATTGTTCAGAAAGAATGTTCTTACTTTTAAACAGTTATCATAAATCGACATTGTTGTGAACTTGTGTGTGGCAACCCTGTGCTCGTTATTGCTTGCTTTGTTTTTGCACGGCGGGCGGGGGCCAGGGTCGGCGGGGCCCACGGGGTGGGTCGCGGGGCCCGCCGGGTTTAATTAATGGAATAACTCCAGCGAGTTCGGCCCCCCCCTCGCTGCACACCGACGGCAAATCTTTAAAGTAGGTATCGCCTCCAACTAATGTGTTTGTTCGATTTATGGACGAAGTGGTGCTCATGATGACGCCTTTGCGGCCGCACAAGCAATCGGCGGCTGCTGGAGCTCGAAATAGATTGAAATGTATATAATGACCTGTTTAGTTGGCACCGATGTACTAATTAATAACGCCCGTGGCAATGAAAAAGAGGTGTTCAGTGTGCGGTGAATAGAGATATATACCTATTGCACACAGACTTCTTCTGGGTGAACTCACTCTTTCGTCGGCTTTGTTCTGTTACCTCAAACCTCCACGTCTCTAGTAATGAAATAAAGGACTCGGGTTATCAAAATCAAAAGTCTTTATTCAAACTAGGCTGAGAATCAGCACTTTTGTAACGTCAAAAAATACATAAGACAGTCCCCCAAAACGCCCCACCCTTCGCCACTTCCTAGTGTTTTTGCTGGGAAGAAGAAGTGGCGGAACAAACTCCCCAGCAACACATCTGTCTGATTCGTTTGAAGAACTATACAATTAATCTATACAATGTAATGCTCAGTAAAAGCACTAAGGTTTATACACTCTGTAAAATATTACATTTCAGAATGATTGTCACGTGTTAGCTAGCATACTTCACTATACCAAGAAGAAAACATAAAAAGTTAAAAAAAATATATTAACATTGAAATCTAAACTCTAACAAAACGACTACAAAACTGAAAAATAACAGCCTCCAGGTATAAAAGGCGTACCCGCTTACAGGTGCAAAACTGGCTTATATTCATAAGGCTGTGACTCTAAGTTTCAAATGATAATCTAGGACCATCGAAGTGAAACCAATAAGCAGTTAACTATTATAACAAAAAAAAAGAACCATTGGTAAGCGAGTATGAGTGTCGAAAACCGTAGGTGTCCAAACAGGTTTATAGAACTCAAAACCTGCCGAAGTAGCTTTAAAGTTAATTCGGCGCCCTCGTGCATCAACACATCTCCGACTAACAAAATGAAAATTGTCGCGATCCGCCGAGTAACGTGGTTGTGGAGCCGGGAGGCGCCTCCTTCCATATATCACGTAAAAATAGTCGCAACTCCTTTCACGACCCGTATTCGCTCCGCACCTTACATTATTATGATTTAGTGGAGCACAGTTGCAGCGCTGCAGATGCCCCCCGCGGGCCGGGGGCCCGGGCCCACCCCCAGGGTGGCAAGAAGTCAGCGATGCTAGTAATAAAGCCGGCCATATTTCACACTTAGCGCGTAATGAGCGCGCGCCCAAATAATTGGATCACGTACATAACTCATTATTACCTCGCGCCTCACTTCGGCGTGCGAATGTATCATTACTTGACCCCCCCCACGTGCCCCCCGCGCACAGGTCCCCCTGACTCTCCCCCTCGACCTGGCGACTTCGGAACGCGCAAACACAATAGAAGTTTGTTAAAGGTGCAATACGTAGCTCCTCAGAGCGGCCACCTCCGCACGCGCCGCCGCACTGCACACGATCCTATTTGCTTGCCCTGGTTTGTAAAGTTCCCTGACTGATGTTACCGAATTTTACGTTCACGAACATTCATAGATTCCTCAGTTGCTGCGGGTCTTACCCATCGTTCCTCCCGGTCAAGATGTTTTTATGAGCACATAAACATTTGAGTACTACTTCCCATTGCACTTTAGTGGTGGTGCCCGCTTAACTTGAAAAAGATCGATTATTGAAACACGCAGGACTCAGTTAATTGTAGAATCATAGTTATGGAGGAGTAAATATAATTAATATTATGTAGATTACTTTCTATAAGTAGTGGCGAATGTTTAATCCGAGCCCGTCAGAGCCGCACGATCCGCGCGCGTCGTTCAGCACTCGGCGCACTTGATGCGCGCACGCAATGCTCCCGCGTCGCGCTGCGCTGACGCAGTGTTATTCAACTTTAACATTTAGCACGCAGCCGCAGCCGTTAGCATATTCATGGCGAGCAAGTATAATTTCACCCTTTCTTTGTAATGAATATGGAAATGGAAGAAAGTTCTCGCGACTTAAAAACTAGTTGCTACTGTAATTGGCGGTAGTTTGATGGTTTTTGTATCGCAGCCCCGCGCCGCGAGCCGTCTAGCGCACTAGTCGTAGTGATGTGACGCACGCTCAGCGATAGTATCGATGCAGCCGCATTACCAACCTCGACACTGTTCTACAATCATATTACACGTTATTGCTGTTAGGACAACTAATATTCATAGACACGGACTTAAGTAAACTTGAAGGTCAAGCCGATTAAATCACAGATATAGATATGAGATTAGTTTTCTATTAGTGAAACACACGTTAATGATCGCAGATAATCTCAAACACGGATCGTAAAAAACTAACTGTTGTTATCATCGTTTGAATCAGCAATTACTACCTATAACGAAAGAAACTGAAAGAACACTACCTATATCGTTTGTTATAGACGGTGTTTATCGAGTGGAAATTGCGCATATTTATCGATAATTTACGTGTTGAGTATGTCGCAGCGCTCGGGGTCGCGGCCGGGTGGCCGCACGCACGCTATTCGCGTTTTTTCTGCACCGTTATATTTGTTTGCGTTGTTTATATGCGCTGTCTCCCGGCTCGGCCTGGCTTGGCCTGGCTGGGCCTTGCTCGTTGTGGCTCGTCGTGGCTCGTCGTGGCTCAGCCCAGCCCACTAGTGGCCCGCGCGACGGGACTCAATTTACCTCATACTGGCGACCATTATCTAATTAAGTGTCGATACAACGCATAATTGAGGGAGGTCGCTCTCAATTAATATCATTGTTTTAATTTGTTTATTTATTGGCTCAATTTGTCTCCACGTCTCGCGTCTGTGAGATATTGCTGTTTTCTGTTTGATCTGTATCACTCAATCGAAATGTAACGTTTTAAATAATATATGAATAAATTGCAAGTACTCGAATGAGTAATGCTTGTATCTAGTAGGTATTATTGATTACACATAGGTAAGTAAGTACCTATATATTTTATTTATAGACCGTCGGATAACATGTGTGGTGTGGTGTGTTACAGCTGAGCATAAAGGTTTGTTTAAAAATCTAGAGAATGTAGACCAAATGCTTCATCTTCTGGGATTTCAAATCGTTTTTTAATAAAAGAAGGTTTGTTAAAAGCAATTTGTTTTACCTAACCATTCATCAAAATAATATGTCCTTCTGTTTCGTTCTCTACCGGTGCCAATTCATTTGTCAACCACAAATGAATTGGCACCGATAGAGAACAGCATACCTTTTTTACAGTTAGGCCATAATTTGGATAAGTATCAATATGGCCTTCACAGAGACAGTTAACATTTCTAACGCCTCTTGGCATAAGACATGATCTAGTAATAAGTTCAAAATACTGAACTATTTTGAACTCTAGGGAAAACCTCACAGTATAATATAATACGATAAGCAGTAACGATAACATTGGGCACATTATCTTTAAATCGCTGAAGTGATAATGTAACGGTGCGCGCACAGTTCCGCGCGACCGCTCAGTCGCGGTGAAAGCGCACCGCACCACCGGCGACCGCGCGCTGCCCTTTGCGCCCGCGCATCACCCGCACGCACAAACAACTGGACAAACAAACATAGCCGAGTTGTTGATGGTTTTATCGTTTTACACGGAGATTAAATATTAATGATAGAATTAAACAAAACAATATCGGAAGTTTTAAAGTGAACTTGTGCAAACAACATAACGTTAGGGTTGAGGGGTGAGCATGCGCCAAGTATTTGGCGTCACTTGCAAGCTGGTCGCACTACGTGATGACTCCATTCATCCACGACTACTGGGTGAGTAGTGCGCTCACAAGTTAATAGCTCGTTTGGATCGACAGTAGGCGACGTACTATTGGACTCTTCAGATACACGGCGACCAGGTCACCTTCAAGAAATTTCGTTATTTCTTTTTATACAAATCTATTTAACCCTACTAAAGGGTTAAACGCGATCTAGATATAATTGCCGGTCGCTGGTTGAGTAGAGTCATTCAATGTTAGGAGACGAAAAATTAAGAAAGTGCATAACAGTGATGGGATTGTGCCATCACTAGTAAACAGTGTAACACGCAGTAATAACTTAAGTAATAGCTGACATTTTATATTATCTACTACACAATTGACTTTAAATGAATAGATAAATATGTTTCAAAGAACGTTACTGACCTATTAAATTCCTTAAAAATAATGATAAAATACTAATTTTAACTTTTAACGGACTCCTGCCATCAAGGTGCAAAATAATAAAAAGAAAGTCCCTTCAAATTGCCTTGATATTTGCAATAATAGTAATTTCACTACTTTCTTCCAATTGCATTAAAGTTCACGTTCAAGGAGAAATGGCGGAAAAAATGCGCAGAAGTCCCGTTAGCGCCAGAGCAAACAGCAGTGAGGGCGGCAGAAGGTCTACTTGTTGCCATGTGTGACAAAAGACAAGCTCTTAGACACATTACATGAGCTTCTATGTGATCTTTGCGCACTTAAGCATACGGGCGAACTCACACAGCAGACACTGTTCACACAGTAGACATTTTACATATTCCTTATGTAATATGTGTACTTATTTCAAATCAAATATTTTTATTATGTGCATAGGTTTAATGACAGATGCTTACCAGTAAATTGCAGTTCCAGTATGTTCTGTCAAATAAATAGCTGGACAATAATTATATAGGTAGGTATGCATACATACATTGCATCATGCATTAGAAACGTACATCGTCAATTGTATAAGAAACATGTTTTGTCTAAGTAAGGACCTAATACTCATCTACACTTATAATATTTTAATGGGGAAAGATTTTTTTTCTATGTAATGAATAAACTTAAAACTGCTGGACCGATATGAACAAATCTTTTACCATTCGGTAGCTTCACTACTCCCGGAGACGTACGCTACTTTTTATCCCTTTATTCCTACGGGAATGGGAACTACGCGGGTAAAACCGCGTGACGTCCGCTAGTTGATTATAAAACTGTGGTCGGGTCGATTTAGAACCTTGACGTCAATTCTTAATACTATTGAGTGAACCTTCGGTACAGTATAATGCAGTGCCAAGTGTCCCGCGCGCCTTACTCGCCCTGACATTTAGCGCGCACCTGCGCCCACGCCGCCGTCCGCTCCATGCTCCCGCGCCGCGCCGCGCACCACGCCACACGCAGTGCGTTTGGGCACATCGCGATGAACCCGCTTGCGATAAGTTTATTAATGAACTATTAACCGCGTCCAGCTGAATATTGAGCTCTTTATAAATAAACGCCACATTTAACCGCGACACTCCGGCCTCATTAATTCATAGACGAGATAGCGATCGGCTTCAACTTGAATTATAGTTTGATACTATGTAAAATGTCTCTGGCCTTATCTACATTCTTTTAAATGTTACACCGGCCTTTGTTCTTGTTCGGTCACTCGGTGACTGCCAACAAACAACGCGTCGCGAACTAACTAGTATTCAGTTTGCATTGCAGTGAGCGGCTTGAGAATTTGTTTAATAAGAATCTTATCAGGGGGAGCGGAGCGCCTGCGCTAGTTACACACTTATCGTTTTTAATAAACTGTTAATTTTCTTCATTGCAATTTATTAGTGAGCCCTCCGATAGATAGGGGCCTCCCGCGCACTGGGGCTCTAATTGAAGGTGGAATCAATAAGTCAGTGTGGTTGTATCGCAATAATGATCGCGAGTTATGCGCAGGCGCAGCGCCGCGCCGCCCGCGCCGGACCGATCGCGATACGGGCCGGTCACGAATCGTGCTAACTACCGCCACGTGAAAATTATGAAAATGTACACATATTTATCAGATATCTAAAACCGTTTTTGCTATGAAATATACTTAACTCGGTTGGGATGAGGAGATTATAATGCTCTCTCTCGTTAATTGGGAGTCAAAGGTGTGACGATACCTGCGTACACACGCCAACTAAAACTTATCATAGATAACTTATTCTATTAATAACACAAGAGTAGACGTTTGATAAATGAAAGACCGTCAGCGCCGTGGCTGCGTCGATTTGGAAGTTACCTATGTCGGCCCGTTAGGTCCGCTGAGAAAGCCCGTTTAATATTGCTTCCTAATCTGTCTACTAATCGATTATATTTTACCATTTGTTAATCAATTGACCCTTTACCGTACCTATAGAATAGAATAGAATAGATTACTATTAAGATATTAACTTGTTTCTTTCTGTCTGATATTTTTTATAACCTAATTATTATGCAACTTGCCACATCAGATATCACAACACGATAGGAACAAGAATGCTAGTGGGTTGCCAACCAGTCGGAAAAGTAAATAAATGTGGCGCTGTCCCTTCATGCCACAGTTCGACTTACTGAGACGGAGACGCGTGAGAACCGCCGCGATTACCATACGTAGTGTCGACACATACTCCGGTACACACGATAGGTACACTTAACAACACGTAATAGAAATAACTGAGTATCAAAACCACCCTTACTGCTAAGAAATAAAGGCGATCAAAGTCAACATGCCCTGGACATGCAGTTGTTGTGCTATGCGCACTAGTAGCGAAACCTACATTACAAGGAAATAGTTGAACTAAACGTGTGCGAATAAAACTCGTAATAAATTGTAACAAGCTGCACTAAGTACTGAATAATAATTATGTATTTCCATGTTGAATAACTTCGAAGTTGACGTTGAAGTCGTTCATTTCAATTACGCTTTTTATGGGCATTTTTGAAATGTAGATTCCTATAAAGGCGAGTGGGAAAAACTGCTTGTTACTTATTTATATATGCATGTTGACGTTTGCTACGTAAACTGAGCCGCGCGCGGCAAGTGCCGAGTAGCAAGCAACTGGCAGCTCACCGTCACGAGCAGACAGATAACAACAAGGTTCTCCTCTCTGAACTAAGAGAACATTGGTAGAGCTGCTAATAGTTTCATAATAATCTCTGGTAGTGTATTCCATCAGCATCCTCCCCGCATCATCATAAGTCCCTGCTTGTCGGAGTGCGCGGGCTAGCGATGTGTATCAGTCACGAGCGGCTGACGTACTGCAGCCTGCGCCCGCGCCGGCGACGCGCCGCCACGCACCGCGCGCCGATAACTATCGCAAATTAATATCATACATTATATCAATTAAAGTTAGCTTATCGATAAGTTGGGATGGCAGCACAGATGCTGGGTAAGAGCACATAAATGAACGTAACTTGGACTCTTGAACTTGTAAGTTTGACGTTCTAAAGTGCTTTTTAACCCTCTGCCACTGACGTGATTCAATTTTTAAATAGTAAATATATTTATGCAATAAATGATGTAGTTTTGTTATTTATATTTATTAGATCTTTAGCCTATTTTTAATGTTAAATGAACTTCAAATTAAAAAAAAACAATTTGTATTTTCAAAATTTAACAGTGTTTATTGACTTCCCTCAAATCAGTCTATGAATCTCTCCTTAAACAAAAATGACATTAAAAAAAAATATTTATTTATATTTATATAGTGGCTGGAACAATATTTGGTTTTTGAGTGTTGCATTTCTGGCTCGAAAGTCGGATCTTCATCTTCATCACCAATAGGTATCGCTAAACGTATGTTCACTTTCCTCTTCCAGCCACTCTGTTATTTGATCTTCGTTATCTACAAAAGTTTCAGCCGTCGTTCTCTTACGATTAGACGAAGTGCCTGGCCTAGGGTTGTAACTTGAGTCAGCTATCTAAAAAACAAGGTTTTTATTGAAAATTATGTAGGTAAAATTATCTTTCCACCATGACTTCATCCGCGTGGATTATAGATACCACCACCTTATATTCACCTTATAGCCTTTATTACTCAGTGATAATTAGCATTCCACTAGTGAAAGAATTATTATCCTCTTTATAAAAATAGTATAGAAGCATGTATAAATTATGTGAATAAATTCAAATGCTAAAATAACGCGAATGAATACAAAAAATACCTTATCGTAAGATAACTAAATTTATTTACTGATGTGGTTGCTTAGGAGACACTATGAAACTATAAACATTTTACTGAGGTGGTAGTATACTAGATACTCACCTTAACACTGATGTGGTAGTCACGTGGACACCTTCCTCTCGCTACGCAAATGTACGCTCGCTATGATCGTCCCCCGCACACTGACCGACGCGCGAGCTCACTACAGTAAGGTACTGAGAGCGGCGGCGTTCAAATTTGAAAATCAACGGTAATGAACTGAATTTAATAATTCGCGGTGTCGGTTGGACTACCACGTCAGCCGCAGACGGTTAAATGGCATACTTACTTTAAATAAATGTTTTACTTTGACTTTTGACTCTGGTATTCAAATAAATAAATGAATGGAGCCAGAGATTCAAGTCTGACTGAAATTTTAAGTAGGTATGCCATAAACCGCAGGATAGAGAGTGGAAAATGTTAGACATTCAATTTAACCTGAAACTGAATTTGAATGTTTGTGATAGAGTGTCTGAATTTGAATCTTGATGGATTTCAACAGTTATTTTTTTACGGGATGGCTTAGGTCACGACGCGCGGTACTCGTACCACGATTGGAAGGTGCTCCCCTGGGACGAGTCCAAATATTGTTTTGTTTCAAAGCAGAGTGAAACTAAGTGTTGTTATGTTGTACCTTTCTACTTCTAACAATAACAACACATCCAAATATTAAGTTTAACTGATGCCATTGTTCAATGAGTGCCGCAGGGGCATCAAAATAGCGGACAGTGGTTTCCATGTAGTTGAACTAAAACCTGTCATAAAGATTATTGATTAGCGTGGTGAAAATAAAATCTACGAGTAAATAAGACGAACGTGGCCGGTGTAAATAAGACACCGGCACTCATCCCTAATATAATAATAATAATAATAATAACTTTATTGGTACAGATAACCTTTGTTACAAAAATAACTTAAACAATTAGGTTACAAGTTGAGGCATCGCTCCGCACTAGGACATGGAAAATGAGCCCCGTACGTTCGTTGCTAACGGGAAAAAACCTTTACTGAAATGAAAAATAATCGAGTCTGTTGCATGCCAAGTTTATATTTGGAATGTTTATACTTCTTGCACTTCTTCCCTGATGTATAAAACAGGTCTATCAACATAAATGTTAACGTCATATGCACATACTACATTAACTACACTAGTGCCGCTATCGCCGTGCGTGCCCATGCATGCTGGCATGTCTCTGAAACTGACATTATCATACACTGTAGGACATGTAGAGAGAGTTAATACATCGTATAAGAGAACATTGTTTTCACCGAATCCATTTAACTAATTGAATAGATCGGTACTTCGATTACTTGTAGCAAAAACGTCGAATGTGTTCGTGCGAGAGGCGTACGAAATGACAGTGAAATTAAAAACAATGCTGCGATTATAAATTCATATCAGAAGGCTACGGCCGCAGAGGCAGGTTGGGAGAGATAATCTGTTGCATTTTCCATGCGTCGTCGGCAGCGCGGCAAAAACGAGCGGCGGTGAATCCGAGCTTGTTACATAATCAGGCGATCTGCTGTCGCCGACCGGGCCGCTACCCTGACGCACGCGCTGTCGTCTGCGCGTGCGCTGTTGGCAGAAACAACAGGCTAGCTGGAGCACGACAAACAATATTGTGGGACAGGAAAACCATGAATATGTGCCCTAACATTTTTGGAGTTTGACTTGACGGTGTTTTTCTTTTTATAAAAAAATTAACACTACTCTCTGCAATTCTGCATGTACAATTGTACACACAGACCTACTTAACTACATTGTACTAAAGAGGAATACTTAAGCATTAATTAGTTGTCAAGAAATCTGACAGTTCATTCAAGAATCAATAAAAGTAGTTGTAATCAAGTAACTTTTAAACTTTAAACTTTTATTTTTTTTAAACTTTTAACATTTCAAACAAAAATAAATGAAAAAGTAACTTTCGTTTTCGATAATTTTACAAAGGCTAGATCTCCAATAGAGAACAAAATTAAGTCAAAGGAGCTAGTGGTCACAGGCAGGGGACGAAGCAATGTATAGTCCAGCGTTGATTCAAATAATGCCTCCAAAACTGGTTGCGCATCTGGATTTAATGACATTCAAGCAGAATTCGTGTCCTAAAACTGTGTGCAAATCATTATCAGAATAAGTGTTTGTTTATCCAATAAATTCTTATCCTTGAATCTTGAACTCAGTGAGACCCTCAAGTTGTTATAGAAGAAATAAGCTTCGGGACTTCACTCCAAAAATATGTAAATAACCCAAAATTTGTGAAACATCGGGAGATCCATACCAAGTTGATGAAGCCAAAAATCTAACTCCCCTACACTATAGCTACAGGTTATTAGTAGCACTGCCCAGTTGACAAGTGCGACTGATAAGGTGGTGGTGGTTCTAATGGTTTATTAACCATTCTTCAGGAAGCGTTTGTTTCTGTGCCTGATCTCTTCCGGGTCACGTAGACTATGAGTGAGAGGAAGAGGTAGAACAGCTGCGCACACATTAGTGCACTACCCTGCCTCCTGTGCACTTGCCTGGTGTCAGTTGAGACCGGCCACCTTCACCAAAATTCTGTTGGGATTATCTAAAGTCAATTTGCCAGTGAGTGCAGTGATTGACATGGCGACATCTTAGCGCTGCGGCTCGGGCGCAAAAAATCGCTCCATTCATATGCACGGGGAGGAGTGCGGTCAGTTTTTGCGCGGCCGGACGTTCCCCGCGTTTTATTTGTAAATTGGGCGCGGGCGCAGGACTGCGGGGGCGCGGGGGTGCAGCTGCGGGGCGGGAGCGGCGCGGGGACGCGGCGGTAACGAGACCAAGCGCGCGTCATTCAAATGCGCGACTAGTTTTTGCGCCGGCGCATAATTGAATACGAATGCGTACTCGGAAGGATTCTAATGCGTTCAGATGAGACGCGTAATGAACGTTATTTATACAGGCGCGAGACGCCTGGACCTGCACCAGCCTGCTGTGACTATTCACCTCCGATCAAGCACTTACACCCTGATACCTACACTCCGAGCTGCATCAGCCCATTACTTATCAGGCACTTACAGACCTCTGGCGGACCGAAGATGTGTTTGGAAGTGCCTTCTAAACGCAATACTGGCCAACCAATTCAATGACCAAGAGTGTCTGCAAATATTTTTAGATTCTTGACCTAGAATGGAATTCGTGTAGTCATCTTCTAAAGCTTAAATATTTTTTTTCTTTTTGGGTCAGAATCTGAAGTCAAGGTACAGATGTAGGGTGCTGTGTGTGATAGGTAATATTAATAAGGGTCTAATGGTCCACCGCGACATCGATTGCATTTTAATAAGGTGCATTCATAACAACTTATTACTTAGCTATCACAAGAAATGCTGTAATGTTTGATGCTCATCCGTTCTAGGTAGATGGTGCTTCGAGATGGTGGAGAGTTTTTGTTCAGTAGAGTAACATTTTTGTTTTATTTCTCGTGTTGTCCGGTTACTGTGGGTAATGCCTGATGTAAGGTTTATCTGATGTGGTGTAAAATGAGGATAAAATGATTGATTGCATTATTAATTCGATGTAATTAAGTATTACCTACTTAGTTTTTTTAAGTAAAATAGTGAGATCATCATTATGTTGCAACTCGTTTATCATATTTAATTATTTCTATTAACTGTGACTGTCTCGTATGACTCAAGATAAACTTTTAAGGAAATACCTAACCCACCATTGAAGTTTAGGGAAAAAATCGTAAATATGTACCTAGATTTTAAATAATATGCTATTTACAATTCAAACCTACGCAAACACACCATGTATACCTACTGCCCCCACACATAACGAACAGAAAAGTTAATCAAGTTTACAGTTTACACAAGAATATTACTGCTGGTCCCCTGTGGAATTGATACCAAACGATCAGGAATCAAAAGGAACGGTTTGTTTACACCGGCCAATGTAAATACAAGCACATAGTTGTATTACATTACGAACAAACAAAATTGGAGCAAATAAAGCCGCTTGGTGTCGGCATCGCGATACTTCACACCGCTGGCGCCCGGCCAAAGTGCGCTTTACTCAGGCAATCTCAACTCTGCCTGCCCGGACGATTTGCTTACTGCACTAATTTGTGAATCCTCACCGCATCGGAATGGTACAATGGAACGAAATAGCTCTGTTGGCCGGCTTGCAACGACTGGACGGAGCCCACAGTACTGCACGAAACATTCGGTAGCGGCTCGGCCTGTGTGTTGCGCACCGCATACCGGGTTGAGTTTTTGTGGTTGTCTATATTTAGATTAATAGCTGAAGTGCGCGATTTAGTCACAAATCGGTTCGGTCATGTACTTGCGTTGTTAATTTATTGCCGTATTTTAATTGACCGTAGCATCCCGACGCAGGCTCGGCGCGGCATGGCGGCGCGCGGCGGCACGCGGCGGAGCGGACTGCCGTCGTAGCGCATTCAATGTAAATGTGATTTAAAAGTAATGGCCCTGTTGCCAATTGACTGTGCTCACATGCTCTAAGAGCTGTGCAATTTAAACGCGCCGGGTTCAGTACCCGGTCGGGGCGTTTTTGCGCCGCCGGGAAAATGCGGCCGAGTGACGACAGGCTAAACGATGTTAGGATAACTAACAGGAGCGGGAACTGCGCGTGCGCTCGCTCTCTCCTCCGAGGGGAAGCAGGGGAGGGCAGGGAGGACGGTGAGAGGACTCGCGGGGACATAAATCGCAAGCAAAAAGCGCCGCGTCGTTGTCGTCCGGCCTTTTTTGCAGTTTCTTGTTATGCACATTCCTTAGTTTTTGCGCGCGCGTGTTCCCGACAAACGAGCTCGGGCAAGTTCGCCAGTTTTTGCTTCGGAAACAATGGTGGGTCCGCGATGGCAGCGGCCGTGATTGCGCGCGCGCAGGCGGCGCGGCGCATTTGCATGCGGCGGCCAATCGCGAGGCGAGACCACGCCCCCGGCGCCCTGCCCCGCCCCGCCGCTCTAGCGCGCGCTATCTAATGCTAATGCGCATGCGCAAGTGTGCGCGCACGCCTCACGTGCTTGTGACAGACAAACAGACACTACACCCGTCATTGTTGCACCTACACAAGTACCGGCGCAGCATCAGGTCACAGGTGCTATGGCCCGTCATTGTCACTAACAGCTACAGCTCGATGCGGGATCACGCTCATACATTGTTTAGATTCATTGTTCACATTTACATGTCTGCCTCTTTCTCTCTAATTCTTACAGATATTAATGTTCCAAGTTTATACTGGATTACCAATAAAGTCAAGCTAGTCATTGCTTTGAATCAGCACGATCTAATCTATCATATCTATCACACTATCACACTTTGCTCTTATAGGCATTCTCGTCACATAACATGCGCTCTGTATGCAAATGACTCCCACTTGAGTGCGCCGGCGCAGGTCGCGCACGATTGGTGCGAACGCATGCGAGGTGACAAATCGCGACGAATGCTAATCAGCAGCCATTAGAGTTGCACACAACGTATGCCTGCACACACACCATGAGCACATATGTAGATGAGGTAGTGACTGACGCGGACGGCAATGATCGCAATATTTAGTAATTATCGAGTCGATGGTTATTGATTACCTTTTTCATAGTCCTGTGAATGCTAATTACAATGCAAAACTACTATTAATTAGCGCGTTGCGTATGACAGGTGATCGTTATCACACGTTCTGCTTCAAGTACGAACGCAAAGTATTTGTGTGAACATTATAGTTCCAATTATTCGGTCAGTTTCAACAAACTCGAATAAATATGTAATAATTGGGAGTACGTTCACGACGGCCGCTCATAAGTTTTTGCTCGCGTCACATCGGATCATGGAATAAAAACGTATTGTGTCGGCTCTCGAGGCCCGCGCGCCGTTTTTATAATGTTGTGATGTTTTGCTGTCATCATTCTCATATTATTGTGTTCTTGCGATGCTGGAGAGTTTCAAGAGGTTTCAATAAACGACTGACGCAGCTTTATGGCTGACGCTGCTACAATACAGAGGAAATCAGTTCAAGCTTTTCAGAATCGACCACATTGAATTCTGTAAACACGCAGATAGAACCGATTAATAAATATTTACTTACATCGTTAAACGCCAGACGCTCGTAGATAATATGGTCAACAACATTTACCTATATGATTATTAAACCCTTAAAAAATAGTAACCCGCCGGAACAGCGTTTAGGATATCGGTAGCTACAGAGAGGGATCTGCATAATATGCGTGCAGTGCGGAATAGAAAAAAATGACCGAGATGATGAGAGATGATGATGATTATTATTATTATGACATTTCTTGCATTGAATCTAAATACACTTACAGATAAGTTAAAAATATATTCTATCAATTGGCATGCAAAAGTAAGTAGGTAGCTACCTACTTAAAACTAGGTCTAACGAAATAAATAAAAATTGCAACTTTGGACACTAAATTAAATCTAACTATACCTACTAATATTATGAAAAGAGGAAAGATTTGATTGTTTATTTGTTTGTTAGGCTCCGAAACTACTGGACCGATTCGAAAAATTCTTTCACCGTTGGGAAGCTACACTATCCCCGGGTGACGTAGGCTACTTTTCATATCTGCATTCCCACGGGAACGGGAACTACGCGGGTGAAACTGCGTGACGTCTGCTAATAAATCTTAAGGTTTTAATTAAAAAAGGAAGTTTTTGGGATCCAACTCATGGCTCACGAGAATCTTCTCCGGTGTTGGATTAGGCTCTAGGCTTTTGGACTATCGACGCAATGATTGCTCATTCTGTATTATTAATGCATGCAACTGTACAAAATATTAATAAAAACACCATTGATTACCACTTAGCACTCACAAATCGTGGGAGACATAAAAGGCAACAATCCAATATTTCTTCTTTTTGCATGCGCCACGTGACTCGCACGGAATATCAATAGGGTGTAAGAGGAAGAGCTGCGAAATTGTGTCCCAACAAGTGTTTAAGTAGGATCCACTGACTAAGTTAAAGTCTTGAAGACACCAAGTATTGGTAACATGGTGCGATTATTGGAAGAACAATCCTCCTCTAATGGCATTGACGAAAGGTTATCAAATAAAGGGTATTTCAACAAGAACTTTGTTTTCTAAAACAAAATAAAACAAAGAATTTAGAAGAAAGTGATTTTTTTGCTGTTGTAGTATAAAGAGAAAAGTTTGGCAATTATGAATGAAAAATGATGAATGATTATGAATTGAAGCGGACCGACCATTCAAATCGCCGTCGATTCGCTCAGTTCATTCAGGAACAATCTGCTGGTTTTTCTGAAAAAAAAAAACATTTTTTCAGACGAAGCCCATTTTCATTTGTCAGGGTAAACGTCAACAAGCGAAATTGCCGCATTTGGACTTCTGAAAATCCTAAAGCAATTAATGAGAAGCCTTTGCATGCTCAACGTGTCACTGTGTGGTGCGCTATGTGGTCTGGAGGTGTGATTGGGCCGTTTTTTTTTCGATTTTTTGATGAAAGAATCAACATTTGTCAGCGTGGTCGTGGTGGACATTTGCCAGATATCATTTTTCATTCATAATTTCCAAACTTTTCTCTTTAGAATACAACCAAAAAAACTTTTTTACAAAAAATAAAACCGACTTCAAAAATAACACTAAACGGTGTAAACTAACTCTTAATTAGGAAGTCTGTGGCTTTGGTACTTTTGTCTTATTCTTGATGGGCCACCGACTTCCGAATTAAAAGTTATTTTACACCGTTTAGTGTTATTTTTGAAGTCGGTTTTATTTTTTGTAAAAAAGTTTTTTATTTTTCCATTTTTAGTTGTTCCCATACAAACATTTGCCATTAATTCATGTTATATTGTTAATTGTTAACAATACATGTCAATATAATAGGGTTATCCACCTAACCCTAATAAATGAAACTTAACATACCTAACTGTCGAAATCTAGGTATATTGAACACATCTGCCTACCCCTCTGAGCATACAGGCTTGATGATACGTCATGATGTTGTATAAACAATAAACATCCAAGCAATTCCAGCAATCACGATAGATTTGCCGTCTATTTTTGAAGAGTTCCGTTGTATATCTCCGAAGATCAGCACCAGATCTTCACCAAATTAAAATGGGACCACCTCGAAAGTCTACTCTTTCAAACAAAAAAAGAATTTCGAGAATCGGTTCACAAATGGCGGAGAAATCAGGTAACATACATAAAAAAAAAAAATATATACATACACACGAACATAGAACCTCCTCCTTTTTTTGAAGTCGGTTAAAAAGTGTAAAAAACCTAAATTTGGAAGTCGAAGACAAAAATAAATGACTAAAGCCACAGTTTTTAGAATAGAATAGAATATACTTTATTGTGAAACACGAGTACCTACCATACAGCATACAATATGTGTGAGGTCTTAGATTAACAGGTAGATCTGCGTGTCTGCGTGTGCGGGTCTGCGTGACTTTTTCATTTTGTAATTGAGTAAGTAAATTAAGTAAGAACAAGGATGAAATAGCTGCTGTAAATCGTTGAGGAGTTCCCTCGACTGTTTTTCGTCAAAATCATCAGATCTACTCCAGGACTCCACTATGTGGTTGTGTTAACTAAACAACATAATAATTATGAGTTCCGTGTTTCAAGAGAGTCTGTTCACAGGTGAAAATATAGTATTTGGACAATCAATCGTCTCCTATTTTATTTGATATAGTAGGTACTTAAAGGTTTTTCAGTTTCAAGTAGAATGTGACCCTATTTAAGGTAACTATACCCCATCGAATATATGTCAGAATCATCGAAATCAGAGCACACTGTAAACAGTTATGAATGATCGAACATAAAATGTCATATACGAGTACGTGTCGAATTGGAAACCTTTTCCGTTTTTTCGTCGGTTAAAAGTTTTCTTTTGTGTGCGTTCTATAGGTAGACCTCTGCCCTACCCTTTGGGGATACTAGGCTTGATATTATGTTATGTTATTTTTTTAATTCTCTACAAAATAAAATCTTAAACGCTCATCACTTTTATTAGTTTAATAGTCAGTCAATTATTTTTAAATACAAATACTAAAGGACACTTTAGTTACTTCAAATGAAGTATGTTTAATTCCTTGTGCTTAACGTTGTTTGTAAGTGTTTGCACAACATTAGTACCTACCCATCATAAAGCAACTTTACTGTTTATTATTATTTGCATTCTATTACAAACAATAAACAGTTCACAAAACCATAATAATTCTACGACCGTAGCCACAATTATTGTTTTACTGCAATTAAAATGTTTCTCTACAACCAGGTGTTCACGACTCCTATTCAAATGAGCATTAGCAGCCCTCCAGCTCGCCTCCATTATCATCGATTAGTGAAACATGGAACCCTAGAGAAAAACTGTTCAATGGAAAATGGATGGCGTGCCATGGAGTATGTATTACTTATTGACATATTAGCAACTATGTAGGAAGCCTTATTATTTATGGCATTAGGTAGCACTCTGTATGCAGAACGAGGTTTTTCTTTGTTATTTGAATTGTTAATGATAGGAATGTTGTCTATAGTTTTGTTTACGTCAAGTCAGTGTGCTTTTTTGTCTTAGGGGTATTTGCATACCCACATTTATTAGTTTTATTGTTTATTTTACATAAGTAATATACATATAGCAAAAAGATTCACCTAATAATCAAAACATTTTAACTTTTATTTCAGACGAAATCCATAGCCGTATTAATTCACTTAGAATCTAATGTATATAGATAAATAAATATAAATAAAACAATTAAATGAAAATTAAAAATTTAAAAAACCCCCATCGCAAAAAAGTAAAACATTTAAAAAGTTAAAAATAACACTTTAGCCATGAAATTTTACTTCACGTCGGGGTACCGCTTAAGTAAGGAATGTTCCTAGTACTTGTAGGTATGTAGGTACTTATTTTAACGGTACCCCGACGTTACGTAAAATTTCATGGCTAAAGTGTTATTTTTAACTTTTTAAATGTTTTACTTTTTTGCGATGGGGGTTTTTTAAATTTTTAATTTAATTTTTATTTTAATTTTTTTAAACGATTTTTTTTGTTTTATAGAGTTTACAGTTATGAGAATTTTTCAGTGTATTGTATGTAGAGTCAAATGCTGGTTAAAACGAATCCAAACACGACATATCTGCTATTATTTTGTCAAGGGTCTACCTACTGGTGTGCTGGATAGCCTGGTTGCACCATCAGCTCATCCTGTTGCCATCAGTGCATTGTGTTTAGAATCAAATGCTGGTTGAAATGAATCCAAACACGACATAATATCTGCTATTATTTTGTCAAGAGTCTACCTACTGGTGTGCTGGATAGCCTGGCTGCAGCATCAGCTCATCCTGTTGCCATCAAGGCATTGTTTAGAATCAAATGCTGGTTGAAATGAATCCAAACACGACATATCTGCTATTTTTTTGTCAAGAGTCTACCTACTGGTGTGCTGGATAGCCTGGCTGCAGCATCAGCTCATCCTGTTGCCATCAGGGCATTGTGTGCAGAATCAAATGCTGGTTGAAATGAATCCAAACACGACATATCTGCTATTATTTTGTTAAGAGTCTACCTACTGGTGTGCTGGATAGCCTGGCTGCAGCATCAGCTCATCCAGTTGCCATCAGTGCATTGTGTGCAGAATCAAATGCAGGTTAAAATGAATCCAAACACGACATATCTGCTGTTATTTTTCCAAGAGTGTATTAGTCTGCTAGATATCCTGGCTGCATCAGACCGAATACACCATAATGTTGCTTATTAATATTACACACATGGGTGTTTGAAATTTTAAGACACACATACGTTTGTGAGTAAAGTTAATACCCATAGACGTCTAAAATAGCAACAGTAGCTAACACAAAAGAGCTGATAACCTTGAAACGGCTGAACCGATTTTGATGAATTATGTCTAAGAACCATCGCAAGAAACCCTGCTTTCAAATAAAAGAAACCGCATCTAAATCGGTTCACCCGTTTGGGCTCTACGGTGCCACAGACAGACAGACAGACAGACAGACAGACAGACAGACAGACAGACAGACAGACACACACACATAGCGGTGAAACTTATAACACCCCTCTTTTTGCGTCGGGGGTTAAAAATAGAATTGAATGAAATTGAAATGGACTCACATAGGATTAAATTAAACTGAATTAAATAGAATAGAATTACATTGCACCAAATTGCATAAAATTAATCGAAATAAATAATAAATAGGTACACTACCATCAATTGAAATTAAGGCTATTCAAATTCAGCGTGAAGCTGTAACCACATTCGTACCGTATAGTAAACCTTACATTTGTTTTTTATATTCACGGAAAAAAACTAACAAAGCAATCGCGTCGCCCGGACGTTGAACCCAATATAATACAGCCAGGATAATGAAACACCCAGGTTACGTGACCATTAGGTACTACTTAATTACAGACAATAAAATTCTTTTCTACGTCATTATTACATTAAAAACACTTTCCCCTCCATTAATTGTATGCTTTCCATTAATCATAGAAACACCCACAATAAAACATAATCTGTTTCATATCTAGTTAGCCTTTAGCAAAAGTGTTCATTAGTACCTAGTGTATGTGTGTAACGTGCGGTTATCTCTGTTATCAGCGGGGTAATGGCGGGTACTATATAGAGACGTTACGCGATAGCATCGAGCACGCATGCGCCCGCGCAGCGCGGGTCGCGGGGTCACAACCACTTACACTACATAAGTACAGTAGAAGACATGAGCCGAAAGTCTACTTCATGAAATTTACGGCTATATACTTGTAAAACTGAAAGATTCGTTCTGAAAGATCATGTGCGCAAATTAGAACCAAAAAAAATTGCATTTCGCTAGAAAAAAAAATAGAATGGTCACTGAAGCAACCTATGAAAATGAAATTATTTCTTCTGCTAAACTGCAAAACAGTTTGTTGGCAGATGTAGTTCCCTTTGTCTAGCACAAAAAAACACATTTATGGTAAACACTTACACACAGCACAGGCAGTCGAAGTCACCTATCATCAAAAAAATACAGATTTGTTTAATGCATAAATTATTCTCAGTCAGATGTTTCATATTGAATAGTTTTCTTTATAATTTCTTGAACTCCATGTGTTTTTTTAACGTTTCTGTTTATTGCAACTAATTGTTTGATGACTTTAGTTGCGTGTTGACTTCGTGGTCATAGCACAGTCGGCTGAGCTATTTGCTACTGTCTGTTGTCGTGAGTCGTGACGCGCGAGCCTTCTGTGTCCTCGCTGTGTGGCGAACACATCAAACGGTTCGCGTAATTACACGATTAGGACTCGCTTGATCATCACCTTAGAATAATATGTTGTGGAAGTGTTTATACTCAGTGTACCATAGCTTTCTTATAAACTTTCTACAGAAGAGTAAACTACGCATTTTCTCACTCAATCTACTCGAAAACGACCGACTTGACGACGACAGTTTCGATGAATAATAAATGTAAAGTAGGTACCTACTGCTGCTTATAAAAGCTTAGGAAGTTTTATATTAATTCAGAGGTATTATCTCTTACCGTAGACTACTAAGACATTTGTATTGTGAAAGCGTCATACGTTACGTAAAAAGGCCAAAGAAATTTTAATCGTTAACAGATGTTAAAAATTATATAAAATTGCTCGAGATTATAAAAAGAAATAAACCACAGTGCATTGACTAGGACAAATGATTTGCTTCTCATTTCTAACCCTCAGGTGGCCACACAAATAGTGTGGAGCGGTTCATAATGTCTGGCCAATCACAACTTACTAACACATGAAACTTTAGAAGAAAGCTCTACAAGTTAACATCGTCTAAACCTGGAACCTCCACTCTTTGCCTTTCCAGCACACCGGCAATACACCAGCTCCTCACGCCGCGCCACCCACATCGAACAATTACATATATCATTTAAAACAAGTCCCGCCAGCTCTAATTGATTTTCACTGTAAACGTTCTCAAATAATTAATTAGGGATGGATGGATCCTTTTAATAACGAGTGCGTACTGTTTGTGTCCGACGTTCGGTGGCTGTGGATGAAATTGTACTCAGGAATTACTTAATTGTTGAATAGTGGGATATTTATGTATGAAGCATAATATTGGCAATTAAAAAATTAGTAGGTACCTACCTTATCAAAAGATTTGACTTTGTGAGAGACACAGCCTTTATACATTTATCGGATCAATGTCTATCTCATTTAACATCAAAACGACTTTTCGAAATGTGATAAAAAAGTGAATACTTTAAAAGTCGCAAATTATATAACACTAGCAGACGTCACGCAGTTTCACCCGCGTAGTTTCCGTTCCCGTGGGAATACGGGGATAAAAAGGTAGCCTATGTCCACCGGGAATAGTGTAGCTTTGTGTGTGTAGGAACCACAAAACTCTGTAACACCTAATAATATGTACCTACATTCATTGCAAATAAATAAATCTATTCTATTCTATTCTATTCCACCAGTACAATAATTTTTAAAATTGGATCATTAGTTCCGAAGATTACCCCCTACATACAAACTTACAAACTTACAAATTTTACCTCTATATAATATTAGTATAGAAAAAGATAAAGTTTGTGGGGTTGTTGGGGGTAATCTCTGGATCTCCTCAACCGATTTGGAAAATGCTTTTACCAATTGAAAGCCGCATTATTTGTGTATGTCATAGGCTAAACCTTTTATTTTAAACTAAGGGGGGTGGAGACAGGAGGTGATATGGTAAAGTACGAAATAAAAGCGGACGAAATCGCGATGAAAAGTGCTGGTATAATATAAAATAGTAGAGGCTTTACAAACTCACAGCCCAAACATGTGTCTCCATCTAAACATTTCAAACTCGACCATTGATTGTTCACAGACAAAGATTGATTGCATGATTAGGATTTAGGTACTTACATTATGGATTTCTGGTTTTATAATTGAAGTACACAAACTCCCTCCCCGGCCACCTACACAGCATAATCAACCGGAGCAAGTGATCATATTTATATTCCTGAAAGCAAGCAGAGTCACCCCTGAGACAATCAATCAGAACCCGATCCCGCCCGGTGGTGTAAACGCGAGCGGCCATGCGCAGCCATCCATCACCATGTCCATTACGACGCGCGGCATATTGTGGCCCAGATAACAATCATAAAACACTGGCCCTTCTGTGACATACTGTGTTCTTGATTGGTGCCCCCACGCAGCTAGGCAGAGAAGGATCACTTCATGCAGTCCGCAAGAAGAATTGCGTGTAACATAATCGGGTGTTGCGACAGAGGTTACACTACAATTTCAGTTTTGGTCAATCTATTGAATTGACAGATTTCTGTAAGCTAAGTCGTCGACGTCGGCTAAGTTTAATATTAAAGGAATAATTAAAACTCCAAAATCGCGAAAATTAAATCCGCTGTTCCCTACATTTTTGGTCACGTGACTCGTCGAAATGTAGGGAACAGCTGATTTTATTTTCGCGATTTTTGAGTTTGTCCCATAGTAAAAGATGTTTATAATGATGAGTACAATGACCCCTTAAGAGGATAGCAGATATTTAGAAAACACCTTATATATTTTTTAAACATTTCCCCGCACTAGGATTGCGTACTGTATCGTAGATGCGTTTACAATAATGGAATCTCACAGACCTACACTTATAGCCAGACCGAGAACAACTACCAGTAGGCCGAAGGCCGTACAGATAGTTGTTGTGGGATCAATCCGCGACTGGCGACGCAGCTGATGATCATCTGCATCAACAGTGCTGTCATTTTATGTCTTTAGATTATTCACGAATTAACATCGTGGTTTTCCTTCTAGAGAACATTTATTTTAACCTTTTGTCATTTTCTGTGGCATGTCGGGATTGCATAAGAAAGGGGTGTCGCGCGCACCCTTCCATTCTGAACGAGGTGTTAAATGGTTATAAGTAGGTGAGGTACGGCGCGGGACGCCCGGCCCGACGGCGGCCCGACGCGGGCCTGACGTCGGCCCGACGCGGGCCTGACGTCGGCCGGGTCGGACGTGACGCGTGACGATGTTTAAAACTGTTTAGTGGCGGAAGGGTGACATGTTTTGACAGCAGGTGGAATGCGAGACAGTTATTTATAAAGGGGATCTGTAGTGATCTTGTAATGATCCCTTAGAACAGGTTTTGTACGAATCATTTGTTGTTTTTCTTTATCTCAAGACGATTTGTTGGAGGCTACATATTCACGGTTTGGTGTCGATGAAAAATATTGTCTGCAATGAACAAAAAGTATGGCATTTAATCCACCTCTATACATTAGTGCAATACTTACTGAATACAGAACATTTTTGTTGCTTTCCTTAAGTAATATTAGTACCTATGCTTGAAGTATTAAATAACAAAATAAAATAATTTGCAAAGATTAGTCTAAACTATAATGCTAAATGTAATGTCGAGCCATATTTCAGTAGTAGACATCCCTCGTTCATAATAATTAACATGTAATTACAAGTAACAGTGGTGATCACAATACGACGTAGTGCGGTAATTAGAAGCTCGTCTAATGAGTGCAGTCTGCGAGTTTGTCGCAACTGTTTATGCGTTCACGTGGGTACCCTTTCTGCCGCGAGGGTTAGTTATGACCAGGGGAGCACGATCGATCAGAAGCTGGACTATATGATATCAATTGTACGTGTTTTTGTGTCGCAGCAACTGTCCGGGTGGAACTTACAATATAATTACTTAATTTATAGCAACACCATAGTTGTTTTTTCACATTAAGTTAAATTCATAAGAAACAGGCCTGTTGGTCTAGCTAACTATCATTCGTTATGTGCCTGGGTGTAATTTATCTATAATATGTACCTATGTATGTAGAAATATATAAGTATTTTTATCAGTTATTTAGTACCCATAGCACAAGCTCTGCTTAGCTTGGGACTAGATGGCGGTGTGTGAAAGTTGTGGATTTTATTATTATTTATTTATTATTAACTTTCAACGTGTTGTGTTCATTATTTGGTTGCTACTGAAGGAGACACTTGTTGCTGTTATTAATGAGATAGTCACAATCACACAGTCCCAGCCACATACGAACGAAGAATCAGTCACATAGCCACAGTCACTACTAACTGAAGATTTGCTTTGAAACATGTTTTTGTGCGTTAAGTGCTCGTTTCGTCTGTCGTGACTACTTACAGGCACATCGATCTACAAAACTTGCCTGTCATAGCTCAACCATGGGAAAACCGAAAACCATTGATGTACACTAATTACGTACCTACCGCCAGGTACCGCCAGGGAGCGGTATGTGTAGGAACAAGTAATTTAAAGTGTTTTGAGGAATTATTAGATAGTTAGCTGTAGAGTTATTTGTTTCTCGGCTTGTGTTGATGTGAATCGTATTCGTCATTACGGGTCCCACGGTCGCCACTCAGAGCACGTTAAAAATTAAATAAAAGTCGCGCGCGCCGTAATAAAGTGTAAATGCGGTATAATGCGCGCGCGCAGATCTCGGCATTAGTTCCGCGCTCCGCATTCGTCAGGCGCGGTGTGCGTCCGCACCGCTCGCCGCCGCAACGCGTCGCGTCGTGTCTCACCGCGCCGCACCGCACCGCGCCGCACCGCGTCGTAATGCACGGTACTTGCACATTAATGACTTTACGAGCTTCTCGGATATTCTTATCGATTAAAACTCAACCCTCAATTCCTAGACGTCATTCGTGAGGAATTTATCTTTAATGTAATTAGGTTCGGTTCAATCAAACTGAAGTTATTTCATAATATTCAATAGCTTGCGGTACGGGCGGCTATCCTGCGAAAGAATGATTTCATTTACGTTTTAAACTTAATTGTAGCATGTTGATAACTCAATAATAAAAACAAATTGAAGTCTTCTGCAGCATTCACATTACCATTTATATTCATTTCCAATTCGTTTCAATTTACCCCATATGAATGATGCGTCGCTGTAGGTTGTGCGCGTGCGCGGGTGCTGGCCGCTCGGCCACGTTCGTGTGAAATCGGAAATGATCGCAAGCCACGCGCCGCACTGCCTGCGCAAGCGCATTATAAACACATTAGCGACAAGCGACAATTGTTTACGGCTCATCTTTACATTTGAATAATTTAGATGGATTGCTGCTGAGCCCACATCACACTCCGCTTGATATTTATCTTCAAAACGACATTACCTAGTAGCATGCACGTACTACACATTTGTACATCATTTTCTAATTATAAGTAAGTCACTGAATGGTAACGAGTCAGACAAACCGAAATACAACTGCGTTATGTTAATAAAGAGAAAACATAACTTATGCGGCCGAAATGGACACCGAGTCAATACTGTGAGGTTTACACACATTACTGCATTGTTTAGTGTATGCGTTTCATAAACTTACACACAGTAAATTTCGAGAGATAGTTCAAGTTAGCTAAAGAGAAGCGGCGTCCCTCACCGAAACTTGTAGTCAAAGCTGTCGCGTCCCGTCTATAGTTAAAACAATAGTTTGAGCGATCAATATTAATTACAAGACGCGGACTGTTTTGCCACACGGGCTAGGGGAGGCGCTGCAAATGATAAAGTTTGTAACGCAGTTATGGCGGCCGGAAGTTGCTCCTAATCGCGTAACTGACGGCCACATAACCAGCTCTGATTTACTTGCCAACTATTGAGATATTAACCAATGCTAAACAAGGGCACAGAAGGCTCACATTAATCACGGCGTAACATTCTACACAATTATAAGCTAATGTCACTTAATAAGTGTAATGGTATACTATGCTGCATATTACGTTACGTGCTTCATGTTGTGCAACACTACAAGCTGTGTGCTACAGAACGATACAACCCACAAGCTACGCCATACGTAGCGTTACAGAAGTTCGTGATGTTAGTTAAAAGCTTCTTGCTACGCAACGCTGACTGTTACGGGATACGCAACACAGACTGATACGTGCTACGCAACGCTGTCTTCTACGTGCTACGCGATGCTACGTAATACGCAGTGCTACGAGCTACGTGATGCTACGTGCTACGCAACGCTACGTGCTACAAGATACGTATTATGAAACGCCATTTAAAGCTACGCGCTATCTTCTTCTTATCGTGTGGTTAGTAACTAACCTGGTGTCAGAGTTTTAATGCCGCCCATGGGCCTCTGACTCGGCATCACATGCCCTTGAGAAATATCTCTCAGGCATGCCGGTTTCCTCACGATGTTTTCCTTCACCGTGTTTGAAGCAAGTGATAATTATACAATACGCACATGAATCCGAAAAGTCAGAGGTGCGTGCCTTGGGTTCGAACTAGAGACCTATAATTTGGCAATCCGCCGGTCACACCACTAGGCTATCACTGCTAGTTGGCGCGCTATGATGAAATACTTTGTTACCGCGCGTATGGTGCATGTACAACACGCTACATTGGGTTTGTTGTGTGATTATGTTGTAGTGCGGCATCCGTACGTAGTGGACCTACTGCGCTGCGCTGTTTGCGAGCACGACGAGATATTAACGTGTTGCGACGTCTGCGTCCATTAGTTCTCGAGAGTGTGTTCTAGTACGACGCAGGAGTTGTGTGCCACACTTGTTTCACTGGCGCTAAATAATTATTGTTTAAGGGAATATTGACTGTTTAAGTCTACAAGAAATAAATGCGTTGAAAATCTAAACTTATAAGAAATTTAATACTATCGCACATTTACCAACAGCCTTACTAAAATAAAATAATGCTCTTAACTTTATTCTTTAGTCAGTCAGAGTTATATTGGAGTTTTCAACCCTTTCAAAGTCATGGCTTAAAATATTATATTCTACTTAGCATTGTAGTTGTTATTCAGATTTCTTAAAATAGAAAATTTGTCTTTAAATCGTTCGCACATTTAACTTAACAATACAATTCTTAGTGGCTCATAAAATATACATAGAGACATACATATAATGGAAATCACGTACATAAGTATGCCAGTAGTGTGTATTTCCCTTTAAATGGGAACTACAAAGAAGTTGTAAAGTTGTGATTGATATTCATTCCACATGATTACTCAGTGATTCAGAAAACCTACCGTTTACTGTTCACTGTGAGATAACCGGAGCCTGTTAAGTGTACACCTTTATATGCGATCATTGTGTATATACCTTTTTTTTTTTTGACGCTGGGGAAAATGCATTACGCATACCCTCCCATCGGGGGATGGGGGGGTATGTGGGACTCCCCGGTTTGACCCGGTATACCCACTAAAAACCACCAGCGTTGTTCCCGCTTCGTCTTGAATGGCGGGGACTGGGAATCCGGCAGAGCCTTTTCGTCCAGTCCCCGCCGACGATATTGTGTATATACCTAGTCTAACACCACTCAGCTTGGTAACTGAACAGAATTAATCTCGATGTTGCAACAAGTACAACACTAGATGTGACGTCACGGTACTCCTGCGCATCTCGAATGATCCCCAACAAACAGCGGGGACGTTCGGTACGCCTACATTTTGTCAGTTATGTTTAAATTACAGGAAATAGTGGGCGAGCCAATCCTTTCACCGGAATACACAAGATTTAACTTGTGAATACTTAAGCAGATACACGTATTAGAAGTTTTGTCTTTGTAAAAACCTAATAAGAATTACATTACTTTCTAGTCAATGCTGTGAGACAACGATCGTCTTCAGATAAGAGTCCACTTTATCTAAATCCATCTAGATTCCATTATAAATAGGATTTATCTAGCTTGTTAAGACGGGCACGGTATTAGCTCGGAGTCAAATTGGAGTATCGTTGATAGCTGGTTAGCATGGTATTATGAATAGCGTAAGTGGGCATCACACCGGGCGCTAGGGCCGCGCTCAGTATGGCAACCCTCGCGAAGTAGGATCGTTAGATGCGATTGTGCAGTGAAATTGTAGAACTCATGAACGAATGAATGATTTTTTTGCCGAAAACAGGTGTACATATTGGTGGCAATTTCAAATGGTTTGCTTTTTATCCCCATATTTTTTTTTATTGAGAATGTGTAATCCTAAATTAAGTCTTAATAACAGTCAATACTTGAATGTTTGTCATCCCACAGTGACCTCAGGCTCGGCGAGTCAGTCGGGCTCTCCGTTGCTCGCTGTTGACAGTGGCCACGAACCCTGTCACCCACATCTATTATATCTACTGTAATAATACTCGTTGAGATACGACTCTAATCACCAGACATGACTATGAACTAGTTCGAGTCGTGCACTAATATATATGACGCGGCGGCGGTGGCCTGCGCCTGCGCAGTTATTGAGCCGAGCGGACGAACACAAAGTGCATAGTTACCGTCCCGTGCCTGTACTTATGAGTTTTCCAATTAAGTAAATGGTAACCGTCGCTTATTGGAATAACAATTTTCAACGGAATATCTGTTTCGATCGCGATTAGGGCCCATCGCAGGAGATGCGCCTGTAATTCCAACTAAATTTATTAGAAAGCCGATCTCGCCCTTCTCCGCTCGCCAATTTACTAATCGTAACTCATCTGCGATAAGCACGGGATTACCGCGTGGCGTGCCGGACCGGAGCGGCCGCGCCGGACGGCCGGCAGGCGGCGGCCGGCGCATTATCGGCCCATCGTCCGGTAATAAGGAGCGAGATTGGAGCGCTTTAAATAATATCTTCTGCGATCGGTACGCTCGCTGACGGTCGTTCACCGCGCCACCTCCGACGCGTGCGCACCCTGACTGTGCTGACACTCTGCCACTCTGCCATTGTGCCACTCCGCCACTCTGCTAGTTTACCAAGGCCTGTCTTACAATTAATGTGTTTCACAATTATCATGATGTTTACACAATACACCTATTAATTATTTCCAGTGTCATCATCAAACTATAGACCACGATAAATGTGTCTTCAATGAGGGGTGGATATTAAATAAAGCAAGTGGCTTAAACTACACACATCAAAAGTGTCTAGGGATCAACATATATTTTTGCAATAACTTTTCTCCTGATTGATATTAATTAAAATTTTCTTTAAGGATTCATCAAATAAAGTGTTTTCGTTTGTCACAGTAACGATAAACCAAGTCACCTTTGCATTAATAAAGAAATTTGCCATTTTCCTAATAAAGGGATTTTTGACATTTGAACCACTAACATTAAAGTTCAAAAAAAAAAATTAAATTACAGTTTTCTTTAAAATTTTATTGGGTAACTTAAACAATTAATAATCCGTGTTTCTACCGCGAACACTAACAACACAAGAACATCGGTTTGGCATACTCAAAATGAGTTCATCCAAATCACGCTGTGGAATGGCCGCCCATGTTCGTTGCAACAACAAAAAAAGGTCTTCTTGCGACTGGATACCCTCCATATTCGGCAGAGCTCTTCTCTGTAGCATATCCCATGCATGCTCAATCGGGTTCAAGTCTGGCGACTGAGCAGGCCAGGGCAGGACATTGATGTTAGCTGCGGCGAGAGTCTGTCTTACAACTCTTGCGGTGTGCGGTCGTGCATTATCATGCATTAACTGAAATAAGGGACCGATTTGCACTTGTAGAAGAACGATGACGTCTGATACAATCGTCTCAGCATAAATTTGAGCGTTGAGGTTGCCTCTGATCCAAATCAACTCAGTTCTTCCGCCGATCCAAATACCCGCCCATACCATGATGGTTCCACCTCTATAAGGATGGACTTCCTGGCAGGATTTTAATCGCTGTTGGCGTCCAGGGGTTCTCCAGTGTCGTATACGTCTTGTATCCGGTCTCATACCAAAACGAGACTCATCAGAAAAGCACACGAAACGCCATTGTTCTTCTGCCCAATTTCTGTGTTCAAGAGCCCATTGATATCGAATCCTACGATTGTGCATTGCTATAGGTGGTACCCGTAGCGGTCTTCGGGAATGAAGGTTCACTTCATGCAAGCGGTTTCTGACTGTTTGGTCGCTAATTAAGTTCCCTGAAGAGTGATGAAGCCTCACGGCTAACATCATGGCGGTTATTGTTGGAGCTCTTCGAGTTAAGATTTGAATGTATCGGTCTTGTCTCCGTGTGGTGCAGCGATACCGTCCTCCATGGCGCTCAGCCACGGTACCAGTGCTTCGGTAACGTGTCCAAAGTCGACTGATAACACTCTGACTTGTATTCAGAGCTAAAGCCACAGTACGTTGCCGGGAACCAGCTTCTATCATTCCCACGGCTCTGAGCATTTCTTCCCTGCTTAAATGACGTCGCCGCTCCATAATAACCTTGGTTTTAATCAGTAGTAGGGAAACAGTAGCACTAATAATGTCTTCAATGCGTTGTATGTTTTTATAGGGAAAATATTGACAGCTGATTTTCATCTTTTACTCGAATTTGATTCACAGTTCCTGATTCAAATTATGAAATGCACCAAAAAGGATCCGTATAAATTTATAAAATCATAAATTTATTACAAAGCCACATCTCAATCTCAAGAAATCCGCATAAAAATGCTTGATCCCTAGACACTTTTGATGTGTGTAGTACATAACGGCAATAATTACATTATTTGGTATTAAATCTAACACGGTTGTTATTTTATATTTGCAGTAATTAACTATAATGATCGCGTAAAGTGTGCGTCTAAGTAAACACACGTTATACTTTGTCGTGTATCAATTAATTATAAGTGACAACGTGACATTTTCGTCGCCAAGACGCATGCGCCAGCGCATCACTGACGAACGCCAACATCAAGTAATGAAAAATGACTTACCTACCAAATAATAGCAACTATTAGTAGGTCACTACTATTAAACCAATAGGTAATAAAATTTTATGTTACCGTTTTGCTTTACACTCTTATTGGAAATTAACACTCTAAAAATAATTTCCAATACATAACGGTGCGGTTCCTGCGACTACAGAAAAAGGTTTTTACTAAACAAAAACTTTCTTGCAAAAAAAAAAACCAACTTCTTAAAAAAACACTAACAGGTGAAAAATAATTCCAGTTTCAGAAGTCTGTGGCTTTGGTGGTTGGAATTATTTTTCACCTGTTAGTGTTTTTTTAAGAAGTCGGTTGTTTTTTTTGTAATAAAGTTTTTATTTTGTAATTTTTAGTTTCTTTGTATGTAAAGAAAGTCTTTCAAAACTTGAAAGAATCATTGAAAGATAACAATTGCTAATGAAGTTCTATCTAAACATTAATCTGTACATCTCTGCCGGCCCCTTTTAAAATAGAATGGCGTAATGTTATGTTGTGAAAATACAAAAGCTCAGCATAGACATCTGACTATAGCAATCGCGAATAATTTGCTGTTATGCGTTGAAGAGTTCCGTTGCCTGACTTCTTCATCAGTTTTTCATCACCAAATCATACTTTCTAAATGAAAATGCTTGATTTGCTACTAAAAATGTTGAAATCGGTGCGTTTGTGCCTATATTTTTTGAGGAGTTCCCTCAATTCCTCGAAGATTCCTCATCAGATATGAGTTTTGATACAAATGGGACTAATCTGTTAGTATACCCTATCAAATAAAAAAAGAATTTTGAAAATCGGTCCATAAATGGCGGAGTAATCGCGTAAGAAACAAACAAAAAAAAAAAAAAAACACCGTCGAATTGAGAACCTCCTCCTTTTTTTGAAGTCGGTTAAAAACTCAACTTAAGACTGAGTTCAAAGTAATGATGGAATTGACAGTTTATACTACTCAATATTTATTTACTATTATCTTTATTTCTATCGGTTATGCGAGGCTAAGTAACTTGTTACGCATCTTTACTAACAAGACGTTAGTGTGACAGTCCAAAGTCTAAGTCAAAGTCAAATATTTATTTGCAAACTAAGTATATATGTTGGCGTTATTTTGGCGGTACTGGCGTGGTTGGTGTTCGACAGCAAGGAACACAGTTCTCGAAAACATTTGAAACCAACGAATGTTTGCTGTGTGGTTGTGATGACGCAGAGAGCGATGGTGACTGGAGCGTCCTGGAGACTGTTCTCACGGCAACACACCACCGCAGCAATTGATCGCCGCGCAATTATACAATCAGAGTGCAGGCGCGCCGCAGCCGCCTCGCACCCGCCCCGCAGCCGCCTCGCACCCGCCCCGCAGCAACGTCGCGCCCGCGATACACACGCACTAATTGCTGTGGGTTTTTGTCGATCGACTGTTCCCACTTGTCTTCACAAAACCACTTATAAATTGACGCCATTCTCCCACAATACGTATTATCTTAATCGCTGATCAAAACGACAATTTAACAGTTTCTTGCAGCACTGAGGTTATAAGTGAATGTGATGACGCTGCACACTGCAAGTTGCACGCCACTTTCTAAAACAAAAGGTCTATAAATTATGCCGGTGCCAGCAATCAGTGAGATGACCACCCTTCACTAACATTACGTCCAACTTAGGTTCCACTCTAGTGTGCTCGACTTATCTTATATACTGACTCACCGAGGACTTCTCTCGACTTTCACTGTTACGACAAGTTTAGTATTCTGTATGAGGAGTTTTAATCAAATATATTAGAAGCGACTGCACGAGTCGCAACCTCTTCAACATACCATTAAACTCTATTAACTTTAATTTCTGTCTTCCTGTGTGTTTCCTCGCTGCATATTTTTTGTCCAATTTCTTCTAATCCCAGCAATAAATTATGTCAAAGGGAACCGCCGACGAACGCAACGGCCACCAAATTGTGGGTTACCAGCGTAACGTTATTGTTCTTATAATCGACCACGTGATTAATAAACGACGGCTTTAAACACACAAATCACAATAAGAGGCGCCTGCGCACGCTCATGTGTGCGTCGGTGCGTGCGCATGTATGTGTGTGCGGGCGCGCATACGCAAATTATTTAATTGTCGGCGGCGGCGCTGCTCTATGGTTATACGCCATAAATCTAGCGGAATCATTCGCGAATTATTCAAAGATGCCGCCTACACGACGCGACGCAGCCCGACCTCTGCTAACTGCGACTGATTGTGTTCACCACTGGCAGGAACCCGTCGTCATCGTGGGTACAGCACAGCATGCTATATTCAACTATATTGTGTAAAAAGATTTAATAAAGATTTTTTTACTACTAATGTAAGTGTTGACACCCAGTCTTATTAACTTTGTTAAATCTACTCTTCCTGTAAATATGTCCCACGGGTAAGGACCTCTTTCAAGCGACGCCCTCACGGATACAAGAGATTTACAACGGGTCTCTAAACCACGGAACGGTATCAACATGTTGAAATGAAATCAGTCCCTAATCCGACATCGCCAACTTTAAACATCGCGATCCACTTCAGCCATTTAGCCAGCAGGCTCCAGCGCGCTGGATATCGCACCCATTGTTACGCAATCCAGAACAAAGCTCTAGTTACTTGTGTGGCGGCTGTCGCGTTGATTCATAGCGTTCGTTTGTCCTTCCTGCTGTGTGTCAGTGATAGCGCTATCGCTGCGCCCGCGCACAATCGCGCTCTATCGTGCCATCTGCGTGAAATATTCCGCCGTTGCCACAATGCTCTGCGCTACCCACCAGCTTTACGTGTGCAGTTAACAACCCACTTATTGTTGGAAGCATACGGTTTGCTTTGGGTGAGAATATCCACAAAGTTGTGTTGGTTTCACAATAACGACCTGTGGCCGCGTAATTCACGCCACCGCGTTCATCATGCAAAGTGACCGCACCGAAACTTTTCAGCAATTTCCAACTTTAGACTTGAAAACATAAGGTTTACATTAGGTTTGTGGCTGAGAGATTTATGTCGCGGGGGAGTTTAGCGTTTGGTATCGGAATTTGAATTTTGCGCGGTGTGGTCGCTGCGTCGGTGCGCGCAGGCGACAGATACGCATCGTCTTGTTAGCGCTATCTGATGCCCGATGCTGTAATTGGCACGGAACTGCGCGTGCGCAACCAACCTCACATTCATACAAAATGAATTTTAAAACGCGTTTTATCAATATTTATTCTAGCGTCATAATGGGCGCTGTTAGCGAAAATGATAAGTTACCAAAGAATACAATATGCTGTCTGCTAGTGTTGGCTTCTTGCTAGACATAGCAACTGAAAACATTTAATTATTGAAATAAACCCGTCTGGGCATCTCAACCCACCGAATAAATGTTTAGTTGTTTTTCGTCAGGAGTGATAACAAGAGAGCCGATTTGTCTGGTAGGCCCGATGAAATATTTGCTGGTAAAAGATGCGCGGGCGCGAGGTGTCAGACATTTGCATACAATGCGCGCGCGCCGATGTCCGCGATATTGTTGTGCGCGCGTAATTGCGTCGTCGCAGCAACAATACGCACTGATGATGGCGCAGCCACCTACCACGTGCATGCCACTGTTGCCGCTAGGTTTGGAACAATAGGGCGAGGCGAATAGCTGAAGCTGACTTACGACCTTGTATTGTGTTATCTTGCAATGTTTCATTTATTCTAGCTTCTACTTCTGTGCATTAGAGATTGTTAAACCAACAAAAAGTTAAAGGCAATGACTTCTCTGACAAGTTATCCTATTATAGCGTTCGGTTGACATCTTTAGGTCGCATAAAATAACTCTTCTAGGTATAATTCTGAGATGTTTTGTAAATAGGAAGTGTTAGTTTAAACGAATCTCGTCGTTCCTTCGAAGATAGCAACTAGTACGTGAGCCCGGACCGGCGCCGGCGCCGCGCGCTGGGTAGCGTCGGTGACCAGTCAAAATATTGAGTAACAGCACATTACCGAGTGAGTGATGTGGTGGCTGGTGACGTTACGCGTGTAGCGGTGCACGCCCACTTGCTATACTAACACTAAGTATTATGTGCTAGACACCCCGATCAGATCTTACTTCAATTCGGATAATAAGGGTACAATAATAATAATAAGGGTCTTATTATAATAGCTTATTATTTTCCGAGTGACTAATAACTTAAAAGTCGACTAAATGTTTGCAACAAATAAAATAACTTGCCAGCGATTAAATATTTTCGCGACTATTATATTATGTAAGGTTCAAAATTAAGGGTGTTATAAAAACTAAAAACTAGCAGCTGCGTTTAGGTAGCAAGTAAACTATCTATACCAGTCAATTGAAATTAGGCGAGGAGCTATAATTATATACTTTTTTTTCTTTTGGCTTTTAATTGGCCTTCTTTCATTATCTGTCAACTATCTGTATCCTAGCTGTAAGTTTTCTTAAGAAATAAAATAAATAAAATAAATAAATAAATATAATGACTTGGCGACTAATAATGTTAGTATAATGTGGGGGTGAGTCTGTTAAAGTTAAACAGACGACAGATCGTGTCGAATATTCAGTTCATTAATTGTTCGGCTAGGTTAGGTTAGGTTAGAACTGTGACCACGCAACGCCAGATTCCCCCATTATTTTAAATAGAATCTGATTTGTATTATTTATGAATGCCCATTTTCTATTTTATTTTCATCATTAAGTTTTCGCTTAGATATGAATTCAGTTCCCAAAAGTAAAACTCGATGCTAGTATAAAACCTATATTCATTTTACTTAGTCGCTGCATTAAATACATGCCTATTATAATTATCGTCTTTTACAAAAACTTCGAAATCGCTTATGCTAGTTTTCAGATCACCGTATTAATTACCAGATTACAAGATGATAAAAGTTGCTACCTTTTATCTTGTTTGTAAGGGATTTGGTAAAAGTAAAAGAAGTTGACTTCTGTTTAGAAGATCCAGCCGACCCGTTGATTCATCTCTAGAATCCTTACTGCCAGTAGCACCAGTGTCCACTAAACTGAATTAATTCCGTCGGATAAAAAGCTGTCCATCTGATGCGCCGGCGCACGGCAATTGCGAAAGACGCCGACAATTGCCGAAGGCGCCGCTACGAATATGGATGAGTTTTATATTTGAGCTGTAATTAGAGCAAGCGACACTAGCCATGTATTACACTTTGAAGTCGGCGAGCTACCAGCGGGAAACGTTCTGCACGATTATTACCCAAGTACCTACAACTATTTAGAATTACGCGACGGAGAATTATTTGTAACAATGAATAGATTATTTTGTATGTTTTAAACCGTGAGATTATTTGCAAAGACTAAACGAAAGTAGCACCTATAGGTGCTGTTTTGGTTACCGCTAGTACCTGTAGTATGTGCATACATTTTTCTCGACAATGACTATTCGTATGAGATTTTGTTAGTGAGTAACATGAATTTAAAAAGACTTAAGTAGCTACGTACCTATACTTATTTTTATAATTATGTGTCTTATATTTAGTAAGGCTTTCTGAGTAGGTATTGCAAGATTTACATAAGGAAGAGTCTTATCAACAGTTTCCAACCAGTTTGAGTAATTAAAACAAGGTGTTTCAGTCAGTGGGCCGGCGATCTGTCTTTCGGTTTATTGGACTAATTAGACCACTAAAATTGCGCTCATAGCCTTATTTACGACTCGACGTTGTTCGCGAACACTCAACAACGATCGCGTTTGATTCACAGTGTTCGTGACAGCGGACGTCATAATCTGTGGATCATGCACAAGTACAGTTGTCATGTGCTTGCGCTGGCGTTAATTGGCACCGCCATCTTGCGACAAGCGCAGCGGAGCGCGACCACAGGCGACACTGCGACCACTACACCGGATCTCACGGCACAGAGAACTGCAGAAGGGCTACCAGTAATGCCCTGAGCTGGTCTATAGGAGTACACGTACACGGGGCTCAGGACCTACCTACCTCGTGTCAATGCACACAAGTTTACTTAGGTACATGGTCAGAATGGTCATGGATTAAATACTTTGTCCTCTTTCGGAAGATCGCTATTCGTGCTATCATCTAATCTTCCTCCTGGAGATGGAAACATGACTTTATCTTACGTTTAGGCTCCCCGTATACCCTAGTGGAATATACTGTGTAACTAAAGAAATACAATTGCTCTGTGGCTCACACTGACCTTCTGTAACGCACTACTTGATACCTCCCCGATGTGAGATACGGCACCGGAGCTCAACAATTGCGAGATTGTCGCGATAGAGCTCCCTCCGGCGGGCGCCGGCGGGTGACTCACTGACGCGCGGTATGTAAATGTTCGGGCGACGGGTAGCAGCCGTCATCACCAGGCGCTGTCAATTGACTGCCTTGCGATGGCCTTGCGGATACCACACTTGGGCGCATTCCCCGCAATATGAAGACACGACGGAAGCCATAACTTTATGTTGCTACACATTGCAGGATTTTCGCCATAATACATGAAACATGAAATATATCTTCGACATGAATAATGGTAGTTAATAGTCCAATCATAGTGTTTGTAGTGGGTAATGTGAACATAAGCGTGGCAGTAGCAGGTATTACATCGACACATTTGATCGATGATCGCCGGTAATGGCAGTGCCTACCCGCTACCTGTAATGAGCCGTGAGACTATGTGAGCCAATATTAGGTACTTACTATATTCCTTATTAATAAAACATCAACATGCAGTTAATGAGGGGCATGGGGGAGGGAAGCACAATACAATTATTTTAGGGACACGCATACTTTGTACATTTGTCCTGTTACTAACTTGTACACATCGCCTGTAACTACTTATTAATGTCGTGACATTAGTTTTCTATTATAATTCATTGTAATTTCTTCTGAAGTAGCTATCATCCGCTGTGCTGAAGTGTGTACGGCCCAAGCGAACTACATTCCAGCAGCTCCGGATTGCGTTTTAGTAATAATTATGCTGAACATCAAAGTTACAAGTTAATCGATATCGCAGGTCCTCACAATTTGTAAAACATTTGCGTTTAGTCGCGACTCGCGACAGATGGCCGTGAAATCGCCGGCGATGGCCCCACTCCCCCACACCTCGCACCCCGCACCACATCTGCCCGCAACATTAAACGCCGTCTAATCTATTGATTATTGGCTGTTTTTTTAACTCAATTAGTTTTATGTCCAGCGATACGACTTTTTGTTAGAAACATGTAAATAAGCCATCGGGTTACATTAATTAAGTCATCAACTATACTACCTAGATTAATATTTCAACTTGAGTCGGGTTTAACGTTCAGTGCAGTTCATGCGGAACTTTATCTATTTATATAAAAAACAAAGTCCTGTTGGTTACACCATTTATAAGTCATTTATAATCAAGAAAAACACAAAAATAATTTTTGTGTTTTTAATATTTCTTTTCAAATACTTAGGTTCCTATTAATACTGTTTGGACTTTAAAGTAGACCAGGAAAACCAAGTAAATAGTATGTAACATACTTAGAGACACGCAGCGCAGTAGTTCAGTTCTAAAAGATTTATTTTGTATCTTTCAAAATCAGTGCATTTCAGTAAGGTAGTTAGGTTAGGTAGTTAGGTTAGGTAGTTAGGTTCGCTATAGGATAGGTATAGTAAGTTAGTTTAGGTTATACATTTATATGTTATTTTAAAGAATCATCATCATAAAAATAGTCGTCTAAGTAATTCTCTCTAACACAAAATGTTAAAGTAGGAGCACATTAGAGACTCGTTCAATAAATAGTTAGTAGTAGGTAGTTATTATTGCTTTCTATTTTATTTACGAGTAAGTAGGTATGTACCTATGTATTCATCTAATATATAAAATTCTCGAGTCACAGTGTTTGTAACAAAACTCCTCCGAAACGGCTGGACCGATTCTTATGAAATGTTGTGTGTATATTCAGTAGGCAGGTCTAAGAACTATAAATATAAAACTGATAAATTCTTCCTAAGGCGGAACTAAGTTTGCCGGAGTAGCTAGTGTATAACATACAAGTTTGAATTGCTGTCTTTACTTTTTATTGTATGTGTGGTGTTAAGGCTAATCAAATCAAAAGTCATTTATTCAAATTAGGCTGAGGATCAGCACTTTTTGAACATATGAAGTTATATAAGACAGTCCCCCAAAACGCCCGCCCTTCGCCACTTTCCAGTGTTTTTGCTGGGAAGAAGAAGTGGCGGAACAAACTCCCCAGCAACACGTCTGTCTGGTATGTTAGAAAAACAGTTTGAACAGCATCGGTAATTTATAAACATAATCATTTAAATTGAATATTTTGCTACATGTTAGCTAGCACACACCAATATACAGATAGTAGTAATAAGAATAGTTCAACTAAACTCAAGCAAAAAAAATCATAACTTATACTTAACTGAATAAATAGAAGCCTTCAAGTAAAAAGGGCGTGCCCGCTTACATGTACAGAACTGGATTACATGGACAGGACCATCGCAGCTAAATGAAAAAACCTAACTAACTAATTAAATAACCATTTAATTGATATTGATATTAATTGGAAACCACTTCCTGTTCTTTGCATATGATCTTGAAGGCCGATTTTCCCTTTTGACGCACGGAACTGTAACACACTACGACCACTGCTACGTTCTTAGAACATTAAAATCTACATCTCAATGCGAGCTGGCTACCGGCGCGGGAGCAGTACAGATGCCCTGCAGCATGTGGGCTCGGCCGCTACTGGTCTGATCGCATCATCGCGCGCACATGAAGATGTCAGGATGCGCGCGCGCCGCCCCGTGCCGCTGGCTACTCGCACTGACACCATATTTATATAATACTATTACACCTCAATCTATTGTGCTGGTATTAACTTAAAAGTATTTGCACTGAGAAAACTGGTCTCCTATCAAGTTGAAATTTTGCTTGATTGAGTAAAAAACGATTAAATGAATCATTAATCATTTTAAAACAACAAACCACAATTGATTGTGATAATCATCTAAAAATGACTGTACGCTTATAAAGTGAAATATATTTAAAACAATAAAATTTCTTATTTGATTTTGGTGACGTCATAAACCATTATTAATTCTAATAAGATGTAATGATTGGGGTATTTTAATCATTTGCACTTATTTCAGTTAAAAAGCTACGTTATTGATGTAAATGTAGTTCATGATAAATCCTAATATGTACTTGATTAGCAACATTAATAAAATATCTTTATTACTTTTATAAATGTCTTCATATAAGTAATGTTCGGAAAATAATATGAGAAATCATTTAACTTTTTTAAATTAATAATTATTCTAAAATGGTAACTTCGTCTTTATTTTTTCAATCAGTCGTTGTTTAATCTGTGTGGTGCGACCCGTGCGCGCGCGTCTGTTCAACTGTATTTCGTTCGTGTCGAAACTTGTAGTTGTTATTTTCTTTCTTGAAATTTTGCAATTGTCCCGTGTTAATTTAAATAAAATTTCTGTTAATTTTCCATTAGTATAGTATTATTTAAAGTGGTCCGGGTATCAAGTGGCGGCAAGTGAATACCTAGTGTTAGATGGAGGAAGCTGGCGACTTACTAGAGGCGTGGGGCCTCTCGGATTTAAAACCCATTTTCACCAGTAAGTATTTTGCATCTACTTTCCACATAACTTGCCATTAGGTACTGCTTAGTTTCTCTTCAGACCAATCACAATTTCGTAAGAATACCTACTGGCGGGAACTGGTAAGGGCGCAGTGCGAGATTTTTCTGGTAATTCTAGAATGGTAGGTAGGTACTGTCTGTGGATTGTAACCCCGTGGTTTACGCTCCACTGGCTGGAATTATTAGCTAGTCTATAGATCTTCATTTTAAATTTCAAAATTGATCGATCGTCGTAAAGTCAGTGTTTCAGTTCAGTCTAGCTTTCAAGTAATCAATACTTAACTATTAAAAGTACATTATTAGAAGTGTTTTTATTGCTAGTGTTCGCACAATCAATCCAATTGTACCTACTTAGCTACCTACTTAGGGTTTGATGCTCAAATTCTTGTGTAGGACCTACTTTGCTTGCCACAGGCACTGCATCACTCGTTCAGTAAGCGGTTTCTCTCTGTTTGGCAAGTGATGTCGAACAATATAAAAAAACTTCGCAATGGAATCCGTCTTCACTTCTGTGGTGTCCGAAGTAGGTAATTGGTACAACAGCCATATTGTTTGTTACAGAAAATGCAATTAATTTGCACGCCCTAACCGCCCTGTCGCTAGAAGATATTAAAGAATTAATCCCTCAATTGGGGCCCAGGGCTTTATTTCTAAGGTGCTGGAAAAATTGGCATTCAGAATACACTACAAGCACTACTCTAAATATATCAGCATCAGATCTAAACAGTATTTCCATAAGTGTAAGTTCACCCTACTTACTATGTAGCAGTACTTAGCTTACTTTTATGATATAAAATAAAATAACATTTTGCCTATTTTTCTTCCTGTGCTGTCCTGAAGCCATGCTATTTAGTGGCAGGATGAAAGAACTGGAAGATTGTGCTGTATTATCAGCAGCACATCAACCTACCCCTATAAGGGATCAAGTTATTCTGGTTATTCTTAGTAATGTATTTGTAGTAATGTGTGTGTTACATGTAAAACTAGTTAAGTTGATCCCTTAAATGGGTAGGTTGGTGTGCTGCTGATTGTACAATACACCTTTTTTATTACTTTTTAGGCACTAGTCTTAAAAATATCAACCGAGATGAGATGTGATAGCAGTGTCTAAGTGGTAACTTAACTTCACTCCGATGTACCATTGTCATCATAATGATTTTACATTATGTACTTATGTTTGTTACAGGATCTTAATTTTGAGACAGAATCAGGAACTCAAAATATTTCAATTCCGGAGTGTACTGCTACGGTTTGCCCTTCAGTTGTATCCACAGTGCCAGCTACATACAAATCAAGAGATGTTTTTACATCGCACACTACATTTGCGGCATCAGCTACAGTGCCAAGTACATCTTAAGGGGTTATGCTAACGAAAAAGCTAAAAGAAAGTACATATGTAAACAAAAACCTTTCAAAATATTTTCACATTTAAAGGTTTAATTCGAACTTACAATGGAACCAATGAAGTATAAGTAAGCAGTCAATGCTTACTTATACTTCATTGATAGATATATGGAACCCTATAATGAGCGTGGCCGACACACTCATGGTAAGATTCTAATATTTGCTCCTGTTGTGAACCCCACACTGTAATACAGGGTGAAAAAAAATGAGTCGGAAATACTATAAGGGGTGAACCAGCCCATGAAACTTAACAACTTTACCCTAGAAACATGTGTTCTTTGAGGAAATCGGAAATACTTTAAGGGGTGAACTAGCCCATGAAACTGAACCACTTTACTAATAATACTTATTTTTTTACATCCTGTATAACAGTGTGGGGTTCACAACATGAGCAAATATAAAATCTCACCATGAGCATGTCGGACACATTCATTATAGGGTTCCATAGTCAATGCTTACTTAATACTTCATTAAAACAACGTACCTAGTTCCATTGAAAGTTCGAATTAAAGCTTATGTGAAAATATTTTAAAAGATTTTTTTTTACCACATAATTATTTCATATTGCATTATAAATCTATCTATCTTCCTGCAAATTGTCATGTTGTGAACAAGTACAGAAATTTGAGTTATATTGAGGTAGGGCATACAAAGGACAGACAGATATGATAAAATGATAAAGGTTCCTAGTAATAACGAAGCACCCTATTAAGTTAAGCCAGATTCTCCTACTGGGCGTTTAAACACCCTTATCATAATTATTTTTTCAAGAAATAAAAATAATCTGTCATTATTTAAATTAACGTGTTAATAATTTAGAATAACAAATGTTATTTTTTTCATAATTTTATTTATTTCCGGGGAATCTGGAAAAGAGTACAAACAGGGTCTTTTTCAGTTTTTTTGTTAGCACTGTCTTTAAAAAACTCCGAATGCATGATCAACAGCATCAGTTCATGAAACTAAACATTTTTCACAAAAACTCAGTAAAAGACTAAAAATCTGTACCTTCCAGAGAATCAATCATTTCCTATACAGAAACTAAATTAGAATTCAAAATATTTTTGACGTTTCCTGATAAAAAAAAATGTGAAAATTTGTTTAGTTCCATGGACTGATCACTCTGCGAAGTTTTCGGAAGGCCGTCCCTAACACCCGTTTATTCTTAGGTTATAACAATTTCGTTCATTTTATGTTGATTATTTAACTTGCTGTTTTGAATAAAAATAAATGAGTCAAATTACTTGATTATTTTATTTCAGTAACACTTAAGAATATTTCAAATTATCTTTATTACGTTTAAGTTGTATGTTTGTTGCTATTGTTTGTTTTGTTGCGTTTAAGTTGTATGTCTTCTGTTACTATTAAGTTGTTTGTTTGTGAGTTGTTTGTTATGACTCAATTTACACCGAAATCGAATCGATTTTTTGCAACGAATTTGTTTATAGTATAATGAACCTTGTGTAACGTACGTAATTTGTACGTTAACCAATTGACATAAAGTTCATTATGCTATGTAAAATTTCGTTGCAAAAAGTCGCTTCGCTTCCATTCCGCGGCGGTGTAAATTGAGCCTAAACAAACAACTCAATAGCGAAAAACATACAACTTAATAGCAACAAACATACAACTTAATAGCAACAAACACACAACTTATTAGCAACAAACATACAACTTAATAGCAACAAACACACAACTTATTAGCAACAAACATACAACTTAATAGCAACAAACATACAACTTAATAGCAACAAACATACAACTTAATAGCAACAAACATACAACTTAATTGCAACAAACATATAACTTAATAGCAACAAACATACAACTTAATAGCAACAAACAGACAACTTAATAGCAATAAACATACAACTTAAGCACAACAAAGAAGTACTTAATTCAGATCAACACTTTTATCACTTAACTTTATTAAGCTACATGATCCATACAAAGACGTACTTACATCAATCAATTAATAATCATTATAAAATTTATCATCTGGCATGATACTATCAAACAAATCGCCTATCGTCTTATGTATATTTCTTTTTAAAACTTACAATTTTATTGATTTAATCTATCAACGAAGATGTTGAAATCAATCAAGTGACTTTTAAACATTGGTCAAGTGCTTTTTAAACGCAACAACTGCCATAGTTAGCATAAACAAGAGACCTAGACGCTTTGTTATAGGGCATGTTAATATCAGTCAAGTTATTTATTCAAATTAATCAAGAAAATTTATAAAGCGACTATTTTTCTACTTATTTACGCTTTGCGACTGGCCAAAAAAGTAAACAAGTTCTTAATAAAATCTACAAAAATCATAGCAACATCCATAAAGTAATCTTACTACGGACAACTCAATGTACTTTATTACTGTAATCGTACACCTTTGTGCGTTCCTATATAAATAAGTTACATGAATGACGGAGACACATTCTTGATTCATAATATCATTTATTTTTCTCAGTGTGAGATTTCACTAAATGCCATAACAGCTGTGACAGTAGTGTAAGAAAAATTAATTCCTCGTTTAAATCCACACACCCTATTTATTCACTCCTTGTTTAACGTACAGACGCCAGCACATCAAGTTACCCCGATGTGTCAAATTTCTTTGATCTTTTTTCAACTTTATGTCGAACAGAATACGGTTTATATTCAATTGGGAATATTTGACACATTGGGGTAACTTGATATGCTGGCGTCTGTACCTAGTGAAATAATGAACTTAAGATCTGAATTTCTTTGTGTCTATGATATTTTATTTTTATTTTGAATTAGAATATCGCTAGGTACTTAAGTTATATTATTTGGACTTAAAAAAAAGTTTTGACGCATAGTTATCTGCCAATATTATAATGATCGTCATTGTATCCGTAGAAAAGGAGCCTAAATGGTCTCGCAGATGTCAACCTGTAGATAGTACCTACAGCCACATTTCACCAGATATGTTATAGTCCTATGTAATAGACGGCGAGCCATTGATCGAGCACAAATCCAGACTTTTGACTGCTACAAATTCCAAATTGATACCAGTACCGCTTGAGCTGAGGACCTGACCTGGCCAGCAGAACACGTGCAACTACCAGACTGACGTGACAGTTTTAGTAAAGCATAGAAAATTCACCGACAAACGAAAATCATCACATAACAAATGAATAAAATAAGGACGAAGTGCAACATTTTAACATGCCGCTGTTATAATTACATCAGGTGGTTTTCACTGAATCAGATAAGGGCAAATATCAGAATGATAGACCGCCCTCTCTGTCAGTACTTTCTACGAAATACACTTCACGTGTCGGGTGGACTTGTTGTAAAATAACAATAACGAGTAAGCAACAATTAGCGGTAAAACGTCGCTCGTCAACCGGACGCCACTCACGCCACACCAGACAGCCGGACACCGGACAGCAGAACCTGACCTTTCCCTAAAACACCCATTAACATCAATAATGTGAAAGGGCAACCTGCGCCCGCGCAACTAATTAGACGACTCGTTGCGACTCACTGACTACCTACTGAGTTTTATACCACCAAGAGAATTTGACTAAAAAACGCACGCGAGTTTCCAGTACCTAGGTATAATAAACAAAGCTAAGTTGGCTCAAGTTGCCGGAGCCGCGAGGGAATGCACTCGTATAACTTTAATGCGGGTAATGACGTGAAAGAATACAGAGAAATCCGCTCTCGATGCAATATCGCACGATAATTAAGACGTGCGTTACTCATTAGCATTTCGCATAATTCTCGCTCGCTGCATAATCCGACCACTTAGTGCTGGCGAGTGTGACGCGTGCGTGTGCGTGCGCTGCGCCGCTCGTACGGGCACTGGCCCTGCTACACGCTGATTATCGCCATCACAGACTTGCCTACAACGTTGGCTGTACAGGGAGCCAGGTAAAGGGTGTATAGTAATTGGCCACTCACAGATCATATTTTTTTTTATAAAAAATGAATAAAATGTAGGTAACATTAAAAAGTCAGAAACACTTAAACACATTGAAATTCGTGAAATGGCATTCATTGTTTACATAAGCCGCGTGCGACCGTCACATATGTTAACGACGTGATAAAAAGCGGATGAACAGCGAAACACTTTTAATGACGCGTCGCTCACCGCTCGCCGCTTTCCGCTCACCGCTCGCTGGCCACAAAAAGCGAAACGTTCACGGAAATTAACCCTGTTAATGCAAACACTCCCGTTTCGTGTCGGCCCAGTACTGACACCCGCCATCTTTGACTCCGCCACATTTAATGGCCGGGACGTGTTCTTCTCCCGCGTTTTTCTCGGCGGCCGTATCTGCAGCATCCTAACATGGAACGACTCGAAGGTGATTGTAGTCATTATCACCTCATGACATTAGGCATACTAATGTTAATTATGCTTGTGAATTCGTTTAAAGCTTTTTCTTCAGCTGCTGTGCGGAGGTATTACTCGTCTGAAGCTTTTTTTTTCGCGGTTCCTTGGTTCGATTCTCACACCTGACCATATACGTTGGATGGGAAGAATTAATGTGGCTATAATTGTAAAGCATACGTAAATTTTATGATTATGTACTAACCAAGTGACACGGTTCACACGGCCGACGTTGTGGTCTGAGCTTGATGTTATTTCCAGTATCTCGCGTCAAGTGCGCGCGTGTTGATGTGCTCGTACTCGTGTACTAGCGGTGCCTAGCTATCTGTGCGCGGCGCGTCGTTATCTCGGCTATCTGCGACTGTTCGGCGGAGCATTGGACTCTACCGGGGACACCAGTTGCGCTCTGACGTCACCAACGGATTCCCTTACTGCTGTGACGATGTTTTTACGGCCAGTTGTGCCTGTGTTGTGAAACGACAACAAGCTTTACTTTCCATATTAGAAGATTATCGAATGAGAAAAAATTGAGGATAAACGCTTTGACTTCATGAATAGGTATTCGAGCTCATGCTCATGAAATAATCTTGAATCATTAATAATCCAAAATCTATATCTATACTTATAATCTATATACCGTCGCCTTAGAGTGAAAACCTCGTAGGTGTAAAAGAAGTAACTTTTCAGGAGGAAGAAAAAACTGCGCGTCTAACTGACAGATGCGAGTATTTACGAGGTTCTCATTTACTGCCAGTTGGCGCTATGAGTATCAAATGAAAATTGAAATGAAAATTAGTCACATCAGGAGATGCATTGCGAGGTTTTCTTCCTAGAAACGCAATAAAATAAATTTGAGCAAAAATGCATTCCCGAGGTTTTCACTCTAAGGCGACGATACGTATAATAAATCTGTAGAAGGCAAAATTCTGTACATTAAAAATATAAAAAAAATAAATGGCAGGGGGTGTTACTAGACCGACACCGAACCCAAAAATGTGATAAAAAAAAATCTGTCTGTCTGTCTGTGTGTCTGTCTTTCTGTGTGTTCAGGCATCACGCAAAAACCACCAGTTCGTGTACGATGAATCTTGATATACTTATTCTTTAATATCCTGGGCAGCACACTGAGTACTTTTTATCCCGGAAAACTGTATACAAAAAATAAACATACTTAATTTTGCGGTTCGACCCTTAGACCTGACTACTGTACCAACCGCAAATAATAAGTTTGTCGTAGGTTACGTCACCCGCAGTGGAGTTCACTAAGGGGCGCTGAACACTAAGATACTATAATATTTTATCTTAAGATACAATATACGCCATACAATTCAATGGGCTATCACACACTACAAAGATAATAAATAATATCTATTTATTATAAAACTGTAGAGAAGTCAATTCTGTATATTGAATATACATTCCAAATTAATATTGAAGGATGATTGGTGATGCCAAAAATGCAATCAGTATTTTTTTTGTCTGTCTGTCTGTATGTGCACACATAGTTTAAAAACTACTTAAAGGATTTTAACCAAACATGGTTCGATTGTAATTAATACGCCAGGGCAGGTTGATCTTAGTCTCAGTTGTTTTTCACATGGTCAGTTGTACGTCGCTCCCGGGTCAGTGGTTCCAGAAATCTTTATGCATACATACCGGAAGGGTCAACTTTAAATATAGTCTATCCGGAAGCTTTATGCTACAATTATTATGTTGATACATCAACGCACAGCCCAAACCGCTAGTATTAGAGACATGAAACTTGAAGGGATAGTTACCTACTCTTCACAAAGAACACCTTTGTGAAGAGTAGGAAAGTATCCACTAGGAAACAATTTTTGGAAATTCAACCCATAAAGAGAAAAAATATAGGGGACGGAAGTACGACATCCACGCGGGCGAAGCCGCGGGCAAAAGCTAGTCTTCAATAAAACTTTATTGTAGAACAAAAACACACTGATGCCTGTTGATGATGTAGTCTGAATGGTGGATTTAGCGCTGTGGAGAGCTGAAGCCGGTGACGTGACGGCATGACGTGCCACTTTCTCTTGTTATCTCCTGAATATTCATTCTCACGGCGTGACACCTGCAGGACCGCGGCGTGAGGCGTGGGAAGTGGGATTGGCTATCAGCAAGCGTGGCGGGCTAGCAGCCGTCTGGTGCAGACGTGCGCGCGATGGTGGCGCGACTGTAGCGCGATAGTCACGCTACACGTCTGCGGCGACACACTGAGGCATCTCGATTGTGCTATTTGTTTTAGATAATTATGTAGATTGTCCTCCGAATGTGTGAAAAAGTTCACGCGTTATTTCTGGAGAATGATTTAAACCTTTCTATTTGATTCTGTTTGTGTTTGCTTACAAAAGTGTGGAATAAATTACCACGTTAGAGAAACTGTCATTTTGCGTAGATACTCCAAAAATACTTTGACTAAAACAAGAATAATAAATATAGTGTGAGAGCAGAACCCGTCCGGGATCTCTGGACGATCGGGGGCGTCGCCAGGTAATGTGGCTTATTAAACAAAAGGCCATGTTCCGTATGATAAAGTAGTCCTCTGATGCTCGCGTCGTACCCGTGATAAGGTTATCTAGTGCAGGAGTCAGTTTTGGGAAGTGCATTAAATTATGAAGCTGCGCGCGTGATTTATCTGAGCGGCCGACGATACCGGGCAGCGCGCGGCGCAGGCGACGCAGAAGTACCACGCGGTGCGATCTGTAGTACCAAAAAACTTTACTTGCCTAAGTGAATTAACCCTCTAACAACTTGATGTATCTATTTCAAAACAGAGTGTTAACTAATTTTTAAGTAATAATAGGCTTATATTAATTTCCAGGCGCTCCTTAATTATGCTTTTACTTGAATACCATCTCGCTTGCCTTTTTCAGAATAGATAAATTAATATGAAGGAACTCTCAATTGAACGGATATTTCATCAACGTATTAACAAATTGTTCACAGACAGCATCGACAAGTGAGAATGTGACAACTCTTAAACAATGTTGTTAATATTAGTGTAATAAATATCCATTCAAGTTGACCTTCTGTAACGATGCGCTGCGCATGGTGGCGCAGATCCTGTGCGCTCGATATGATATAATTAAAACGCTCGGCGGCGCACGAGCGCGCGAAATATTACCATACACCCGCTGTATCGCGCATCGGCGCGGGCGCAGCGCATCGGTATGGAGTGTAAGAAGGAGGAGGGAAGAGAGAGTACCTGCTGTACTACCAAATATTAACAATACTGGAGGTCAAATGGTCTAGGGGATCATAAAGTTGGATCATCTGCTGGGCATGTTATGGTACGCGTTGCTTCGATACGCTGAAAGACAGAATGAGTTATTGTTTTACTTACATGAAACTGAAGTCCACACAACACGTCACTCGTGTAATTTAAGCGGAATCGGTTGAAAGTCTCTTATCGCATCTAATCGCAAGTCGCGCTCCATCGACTGGCGCTGCGCCAAGCGCGGTGTCGCAGCGGATCGCATCGGATCGTCTACCGATTGTTGCGCTATAACAAGTGGTGTTAATATTCCACACCCTACGATTGACGTGGCATTTCTTAGTATCGTCGATGTAAACATCGGACTCTACTTATGTAGGGCTGTCCTGTAACAAATCAAATATTAAGTTTACGTAAATAAAATTAATTTAATACCCACTCCACGTCGTCATGCAAGAGTGTGAAGAAATGATCGCATACGTTTAGTCACAAGACTTTTGATCGTAGGTAAAAGTTTTAGATTTGGGCTACGCGGGTCTACGAAAGTCTACGCCTTCGTAGGCTTAGTGCTACGCCAAATTGTCACGCCAATTATTTTAACGTACGGCATTAGTTTGGTGTTCCTAGTTAGTTATTAATGTTTCATGTAATGTAACTAGGCAACATGTAACATAACCCTACTTTACAATTAGCCCATTATAACATTGTAAATGTATTTCAAATGAAATCGTTTGTAAAAACAACTGGCGAGATCTGCTTCATATTCATGTCTCGTCTGCGTTTAATCTGCGGAGACTTATCGAGAACAAACTAAATACACTGTAGGTACGTTCACTTTTATATTGGGACCAAAATACCCACCAATATATCCTCAAAGGTGTGATTTATGTCTTATTTACAAGTGCTTAGGGTTGTAATCAGCATGTGTGTTAGACGTGTGTTTGTGGTTGTGTGTTTATAATGCTGCGCGCGCGCCGCACACCTGTGCAGCTCGTGACGCGCATGCGCGCACCGCAGTGATTCATTCGAACACCTAAATTATTATGCCCATTATGTTAATATTACGATCATCTGCCAGGAAGTAGACCAAACTTTTTATAGCGTCCTTACTTTATGAGACAATGAGCTTCACTAATTAAATAATTATGTTAATTTGTATCACAACACCTGTTCACTTGACAAGTGCTTATGGCGCGACCGATCTCAATTTATGGACCTATGTATATTAATATTTTTATTTAAAAACTTTTATGTTTACTGAGCAGAATTCAAGACTGGCCTGCTGGTCTAGTAGTTAGTGGCCCTGACTGCTATGCCGGAGGTCGTGGGTTCGATTCCTACCCAAGGCAAATGTTTGTGTGATAAGCACGATATTTGTTCTGTGTCTGTGTAGAAATATATAAGTATGTTTATCACTTGTTTAGTACCCATAACACAAGCTCTGCTTAGTTTGGGACTAGATAGCGTTGTGTAAAAGTTGTGGCATATTTAATATTTAATTCTGAATGATATAAAAATGCATGCATATTAATCATGTGGAGTACTGCTTACCACGGAATTTAAATTATGTTTGACAAAGAAGTTAGTACAAACGTATAGTGTTATCTGAACATCGACATCGTTTTTGTGACGTTAGATGTCGACCGACTCCACGCGGACTCTGTGCGACACATCACACTCGAGACGCACGCGTGTCTGTGATAGCGTTGTGAACATTTTTATTTCTAGCTACATTTGTCATCAGGGATCTAAACGGGAAATTCTAAACAAATCAAATAAAACAGTCTAATTTGATCAAATAGCAACTATCCACTTGTAACAATTTTTAATTCAGGTTAACTCATACAATTTTGTTAAATTATTGCGTTGGGGCCATTTCCGAATTTTGTCAAAATTGTAGATGCCATGGTCGAATAAGGTGACAGTCCCTTATATATATCAGCCTTCTAGCAACCCAAGTTTTAGCTAAAAAGTAGCTGTGGTCGCTATGAGCTTCTATTCACATCAGTATTGTTAGTTAGTTATGCATATGCACGCACAGTGTAATAGGCATAGGCTGTAATCAATTATGTAAACAGATTACATAAGCAGGTGTTTACTCACCTCACCACAAAGGGACGGGTAACAAAGACTGCCACATCAGTATTCATGCCTAGGAAGTCCTAACAGTATGAATACTAACCGCGCCGGATGCGCGCGAGTTTGCCCACCAATCAGCACTGAGCTGCCAATTGTATGCCACGGTGACGTTATGTAAATGTGCGTAATTGCACCAATGGCACGGGTTCGACTCCTGGCCGAGGATTATGTCACCAGGTATATGTTCAGTTTACGAGCTCAGTTCGGAGAACAGACGGACATTACGTATGTATGCAACGAGCTACTTAACGTAATGTGCGCGATGACTTACATTCTAATCTGTTACAATACTATGTTTTAGGAAATTGATAAAAACCTACGGATGGATTGATTTATTGTCGGATCCTGAATCATTTACATACAAACGGCTTATCTAGAACAAGCTAAACCAAGGATCCTTCTCGCCATACTAGCTCACAAGATGTGCCGCTAACGATAGCCCTAAAAGAACACATACCGCATGGTATTTAAACAAAGTAAACATCATTAGCATCATAGAACAATAAATTCCCAGTACCGTCGGCAACATTAAACAAATATTTCATGGGAACTTACCGAGTTACAGTGAGCAAGTGAGTGTAATGAGTGTAAGTGGGGGCACAGCTCGTCGCACGCGGCCGGCAGAACATCGGGCGGCACCCGAGGTGCATATTAATGATGAAGTTATTAGAAATATTGTGATTTATCGATTAGCATCGCCCAACTCAAGCTTGGTATGTGGGGCGTGCGCCGGCGCAGGTGGCCGGCAGCGCTTCCTTCCCCGAAGCGTCGCGACGACCATTGTCACCCACACGCGCCACACATACATATCGACCACTCGACTGCTCCTGCGCACTGACACACGCGCAGCTGCATTACACCGTTCGAGTAATCCACCACCAGCCTCTTCTTAACGACGCGAGGTGTACCTACACAAGCAGAATGAAAAGCAAAATAAATTTCAGCTCAATATAACCCCAACAAGAGAAAGTAAAACAGATTTCAGGTTTGGAATGAATGCTAACGCAAACATTGCGATTTCAATGAAAGCTTGTATTATAAAGAAAGTATAAAACAGTTTTCTATAATATCCAGATACAGCGTTCCAGGTGCCTTGGTCGGTGACCCTGCGCCGGTCGTGTCGCGGAGCACAGCGCTCGGCTCGTATCACTGCCGATCACCGAAAGTGAAACACGGTTCATTGGTAGGTGCGCGGCATGCGTCGCATTATGCGGCTGCGCAGGTTGCAACCACTGCACCGTGGGAGCTGACGGGTATCAGATCAATTGTGTCGAAGGTGTAATGCATTGGGCGATTCCACCTAACTGTTTGTAATTTTTACTTCAAAACCTTTTGGCCATGCATCTTCAAATTGTGATCTTGAGGTTCTTATGACCAGTCCAGTTTGGACGATTTCGATAAATTGTTCAAAATCATGAAATTGCAAATGTATAATGTTAATGTTACTTAGTTTTCGTAAACACTTAGTTTTCGGAGATACATACATACATTCAAGGTGGTTAACAAGCGCAGTTTATAGCGATGCGCGGGCGCATCATAAAGCGGTGGACGCGGACGAGCCGCGCGACCATGCTGCCATCCAGAGCCAAGTAATTAAACGCGATTAGCGCATGCGCAGCCGACTGATTGGAAACACCGGGGACGAGTGCAGATAGCTCAGAAGTAGTACTCCTGCATGTCTTGCTACCATTGCTATCGTGCAAGTGTTACTGAACGCCGTACAGCACTGGGACTCGATTATTCGCATTATCATTCGAATATCCGTGACAATTAGGTATTTGTAGTTATATCTTTGAGTAGGTACTTCAAATAAATCGGTAGTAACGACATATTATATAATAATAATAATAACAAAGGGCCTCTGCGAGTTGGCTTCGGCTCCTCGTACGCCTTCCAAAGTAAATAGGTTCATTCATACAGTAAATTTTTACCCGACTGCGCCAGAAGGCGGGTTATGTTTTTCGATAGTATGTATGTATCCCTCCTCCATACCGTTTCCGGCTACGGCGACCGTTTCTTCCTTACTGGCGTCTATCATGGGCTCTCATGTGGCTAGCAAAACCACCTTTGTTTACAAACACTCTTGCACAGATTGGACACATGAGAGCACCATGTATGTATTTATAATTGTTTGGCACGCTCTGCAGCCTGAACGGCTCGATGAATTTTAGCTTGAGAGGGGGCCCGACTGCTACAATTTTCGGGTACAACGACTTTCTTGTTTTAGGACATTTTTATGAATACCGTAAAACGGGGTGGATAGAAACTCAAGGGTGAATAGAAACAAAACTTTGAGGAGGATTTTTACGCTAATTTAATATCGTTTGATATTATCAAGGTGTCGAAACTATTTATCTCAATTATTTAAAAGCATTACAGTCCTCGTATGCAACAAACAACTTTCAATTTACGTGAATATCCTACTCAAAGTTTTGTTTCTATTCACCCTTGAGTTTCTATCCACCCCGTTTTACCCGGTACTCAGAAAAGCAATCGGATTTTTAGTTTTTTTAAATTACCGTTTTTTAACTAGAAGGTGAGGTCGGTGTTTCGCTATCTGACTGCTCAGGTGGTGTGATGATAGGAGCCATAGTGTAGTCTCGTGAACCTTCTGTGGGCCTCGTTCGGTCGGCACTACCTTTACACCGGCGGAACAAAAACTCAGTGCAATATAACCCGTAGACGTTGCCGTTAACAGTCACAATTTGACATACTCCGCTCTGATCGTCCAGCTCGACTTTAGTGCTTGTGTTCCCACGACTGGTACTGAATCTCAAGCGGAAATAAATCGAGGTGTTTTGATGGTGGCCTGGACGAGTACTCACATGGCTGGAGTCAAAGAAGTATATTAAATAGTATTTGTTTTTATAACGTTTACCTTTGGATTTCCATTGCCTTAGCATCTCTTATCTCTTAGAATACTATACTCCATCACTTGGTTATAGTATGGTATGGTACTTAGCATCATCTGCAGGAAGACCGAGTGGTGTGACGTCACGAGCGTAACTATTCCATGCAGATGTAGCGTAGTATCAAAGTATCATAATCATCATCCTACACTCAGTAAATGTCAGAGGCCTGGGGGCCAGAGAGAGAACCAACAGTGTGTTGGTGGATATATAACCCGAGCCACAAACATAAGGTATGAGGCTACAATTAGTAGCATGTCTTTATAAAGCTGACTGTTTCGCCAATTGCTCCACTTAACTGTCTCACACAAAACACTAACATGTCGTGTGAATGAGCAGGCGATGGCGGCGACAGGGAAGGGCGGGGGGTCTGCGCAGGCGCAGCATGTCCCGTTACACGACGAGTGACCTTTGCAGGCAGTTAATCGCTCCACTTGGGCTGTCCTTGACCTCGCCTGCATGCACATGCCGCATTTGTTATTAATTATACTCACACTTGCGCTGGCTCGCGGGCTTAGCACAACGGTAAGCGGTATTAAAACTCAATTTATCGACAAATAAGCAAGCTGCGCAGGAGTGGGCTTGCCTGCAAGCCGTTTATAACGCATATGCATAGTATTTTACTATCTTGAATGATAAGTGCATAATGATAGAGAAAGGTGGTTCTACAATTTCTCTAGATAGTGTATCATACTCTGATAAGAGGTGCAGCCGTGCTGGTGGGCTGGTGTGCTCGGCTCAGCTCGGCACGCACAAACAAAGAAACAGACGGATACTTACATCCGTATAACTAAACAAACAACCAAACAAAATCATACCGAATGCTAATTGTTTTTTTATTGAATTAAAAGATTTCATATTTTTTACAATATTAGATGCTTGAGCAAGAGCTTCGGGTAATAATTGGATCACACATATATTATTAATTAATACATAAATATAAGCAAATACTAAAAAAATATCAAATACATAGGTTCTTTCACAAGTCACTCAAAATTAGGTTATAAGTAGTTAAAGTCAAGGTCACAAAATAAAAATAATTTGTTTCATCAACAACTTGTCTGAGACATAGTAAACCTCACTTTACAACCTTGTTGTATTAAGATGTTTGTAATAAAACGATTGCTGCACTCAAACTAGGATGCGGTCACTTTATCGTACAGAAAAGTAGTACTGAGCCAATGATTTGCTAAAATTGTGTTTTAAATCTAGGAAATTGGGTATACTATACCAGTAGTAGTATATACACAAACTATAATGATAATAATTTATTTATTAAAATAAATATGGTATGATTAAATAAAATCATCTGTACTCTGTAGGTACTGTTCACATGATTTAAGCTAGTTAACAGGTAGGAGTTGTAACCAGCACGCTTACTAAGTTAGAGAATAACTTGTATTAAGGGCAGTGGTACAGGCCCATACCTCCTACAGTTTCACAATAAGAATTGCAAGCAGCGCAAGAGTTTTTGTTTCTAAAAATGCTTTTAAAAGTTAAAGTTAACTTATGGTATGGCAATGCTGATTCTCTGACCGAAATAAAGGCCAGCCCTCTGGTCACGTGAAGAGACGACCAAACGCTTGGCGATGTCCCGGAAAACTAGATGGGCATTCGGACCCCATGGCCCGAGTGTTTCAACCCCAAACGGTTCATATATATAACTTCCAATAAGGTTGTTATATTTTCGTCGTTCGAGGTTTTCAGCACCTAAGGCGGCCGCACCAGCACAACCCGCCGTACTAGGAAGATGGGATGGCGCAAGGGTATCGACACAAGTTGCATCCCACACCAAAGGCCTACCCAACTTCTAAGGCATTATGGTTACACCGTAGCGTTAGCGTGACCGTCACGTGACCAGAGGGCTGGCCTTTATTTCGGTCAGAGAATCAGCATTGCCATACAACGTGGCAATGCGGCCAGTCTTCTGGCCACTTTTTCCGTTGAAAGCGATGCGGATGAGTTTTTTGATGCCCTATAATTGGTTTACTGTTCTTTTGTTTGTTTATTTTTAGGTATGTAGGTATATAACCAGTTAATTTAGAATAAAGTTCTTTTACTTATGGTAACTAATACTTAGGTGTTCCAACTGTGAATAGAAGTGCAATGACGGAAAACTAACTCTGTGTCATGCTGCAAGCGAGCCGCCATCGCGCCACTCACAGCGTAGAGGTCGTGAGGTTCTGAGCTCTCCCTATTGTACTGTTTACTGTACCAAGTTTCTTACCTTCGCTTGTGATTAACTGGAGCTTGACAGTAACATGGTATCGTAGCAAGTATTTCATACTAAAGTTCAATATTTAATCATGTCTTTAATGGCGTATTCATTGATTTCACAAAGTGGGCTCACTGATAGCCCACGTATCAGCTTCTTATGGGCTACCTAGTCTACGTTAGTACGAGTTACGTGGCCAGCTGAAGCATGCGCCGTCATGTTTCACACTCCATTAACTATTTCTCACTACGAGAGCGACTTGTAGCGGCAATATACTTATTTATGTATTGCTAGTTACTTACCTGTGAATTACTGATTTTGGTGTGCAGTCATTACCTATATTTTCAAACCAACATCGTCTCACTACAAGAAGTTGAATTACCCAAATAATTCAAAACATAGCAATTAATTATACCATAATCAGACAATTTAGAAAATATTGTGATGTCATGTACTCGCTACGTTTATACAACTCCCTCTAGGCTTCTGAAGTTCCAAACTTCTTAGTTTAGTAAGTTATTGTTTTTGTTACAATACACATAATGTTTTATAATTGTCTTACTACTTTCTCATGTCTTAGATAAATAAGCAATAAATATAAGTGACATAGCATGTAGATAGCCCGTATCTTATCAAAACAAACCGATGTTATTATTTAAATCACTCAGTTTTTTGTGTTGTATGTATTTACAGCGTTTTGACAATACTTAGTCATGAAAACACGGGTAACGGTTTTGATCTTAATAGTAGATATTAATAAGCTCAGTGGTGCTAATAAAATTGTTACTAATGTTTCATTACTCGGCTATTGATTTCGGTGATAAATCCAAATGCAGCATTAGTAGAAGAGATGTATCATGGTCCTCTCACTTAGCATGTTTAGGTTCCTCTGACAGCCACGTCTGCTAACGGAGCTACAGGGATTATAACGTTCGAAGCTGAGTGCTTTCGATACTTCTAACCAAATATTCAACAAAATGACTATGTCAATCGTTTATAAACTGTGGACTATGTAGAGTGGTGGTGACTATGTGCCGAGTGACGAGTGTCAAGATTGTCAGTAGTGTCAGAAGTGTCAGGCAGGTACGGCAACATGTCACGTGTGACGCCGTCATTGTTTATACGAGTATTAATTATTGTGTATACGAGGATTTGAATCAGTGTTTAGACAACCAAACGACATGTTGATTTATTAGCTCTTGTTATGTCTGGTCATTTTGAAAATAGAATAATCAATATATTAAGAACATCTAGTTTCATATTCGATTAATTATCTATTAGGTAAATTAAAATATTTTTAGACTAAACAACTTTACGAGTTACCTCTTAAAGTTATTAGGTACCTATTTGTGGGGTACAAAGGGGGTACACTGTACTGTGTATTCTTAAGTTTGTTGTTGTTTTTTTGTCTGTTTTATGTGATTTGATATTTTCAAAACCGTATGTTCGTAGCCTGGCCAAGTCATTAGCGTTACGTGTGAGAAATATATGTGAACAGTAATAAACACATATTTATGAATGTGTCACACAACAGGAAGGTTACGAGCGTTTTGTCGGCTATATTTGGGAATGAGGAAAATATCGCCCCTGAATGTCAATGTTATATCGTTCGGTTCTGTTCACAACTACACTCGACCTTGATGGTAGGCCATGGGTTTTCTTTGAAATTTCGATTATTAAGATAAAGCATTAACATATTTACATCTTAATACATCATTAATCAAATTCAAACCGCATAAAAACAGCTTCCATGCTTACAGTACCGGTGACCAGAACTCAAAGCAGATAATCCTTCCTGAAATATATTTATATTGATGGTCCCGAGCCCAGAACCCAACAAACAAAATGTCCCGTTAAATAACATTTCAAAAGATAAGGAGGATGGAGGCTCGCGGGAGGAGGGGTTGCAGGCTGCGCGCGCGGGGGTAGGGGGAGGGGGAGGGATGGGGAGGACAGTTCAAGTTGTCCGCCGCGCGGCTTTGTTTAATATCATACATAACTTTCAAATGACGAGCCGTTTCTGTTATGCGTTTATTAGTTTTCTTTAAAACTCAAAGTAAAACTTGACTGGCGTGCTTTAAAATCACTTTTATTTGATTTACGTTTGAAAACATGCGCCCACATTTTGGGAAGTACGGCAGCCTTTCAAATTGACCCGAAAGTGCTTTAGATGGTGGCGGCGCGCGGCGCGGGGACGCTTCCTGAATATTTCCTTTACAGGTACATAATTGGATAGTTCGCTCGCCAGCAGTATGGAGCTGTTCTGTGTAGTGGGCTTGTTAACATTCACGGCATGTCTCTGTTGGAGCTCGGCAGATGGCGCCAGTCGTGGTTCTATCCAAGTTGGCTTGGGTATGTGGGCAGAACTTCTAGTTAGATCTACTTGAGTCATCAGAACAGGGCTAGTTTAGTTTTCAAAGTCAACATAATTACGATCGACTGTCTTGTGGCTCTAGTGGTTAGTGGCCCTGACAGCTATCCCGGAGGTCGTGGGTTCGATTTCACCCAAGACAAGTGTTTGTTTTATGAGCACAACCATTTGTCCTGTGTCTGGGTGTAATTTATCTACAGTTTGCTTGTATTTAGAGAATATGTAGGTATGGATATCAGTTTTCTAGTAGGTACTCATAGCAAAAACTCTGCTTAGTTTGGGACTACTTGTGGTGGTGTGTGGTGTAGTGTGAAATTCGTGGTTTATTTTTGTAATTAAATCAAAATAGGTAGGTCTATTACACTTTATTGCTTTGATGTTTTATTATCTGAACTTCCAGTTGACTTTTGATTCATGTCTTCATGTTAAACAATGTGTAGTGGTCTGTCGTCTGTTCCGAGTCCTCGTGAGTGAGGCTGGTAGGCACTGAGACCTGACCTGTGACGTCATGAAGCTCACTCGTTCACTCGACGCTGGCGTTTAGTCTGATAGCTGTTACAGAAGAGTGACGAGTTAGTGTCGACACTGTTCAGTGCAGCAACGTTATCACGACTGTAGGTATTCACACTTATCTGCAGATTATTGTTAAAAGAATGGTTCGATGTGCGTGAAAATCCAAAAAATCCAATGCATCGTGATAGGTAATCGATTTTCATACTTTTTCCTGTTTTATTTGAAGTAAACAAAAAAAAAACTCAAGTTACAAAATAAGTACTTATTTAGATAAGTAAAGTTTCCGGGGCTTATGGGGGCGGTCAAGCGCGAGAGTGTCCGCTGTCGATTGCGTATCGTGCTGGGCCAGGCATGGCTGTGCATGGCCCAGCGCGCTTCACTGGAGGGGCACATTGTGCATCTGTACCACAATGATTCATGGGCAGTATTAAATATTACTGGCATGCAAAAAAAGGTTTGTTTTTTAAGGGAAATTGGACACAGACAGTGTGATGCTCATGAGCCGCGCAGTGCTATTCAGTTAAAATCACCCTGTTAATGTGTATTTGTGAAGGCAGAGTGGGAGTGTGGTATTCTATATTGCTATCGCCAGTTCTCTTTATGCTTACTGCGCCACGCTTGTCGCGGGTTATTTTGACAGAAAAGAGCGGTCTCGTTTACCGGTTACGACTCTCCGTTGGGTTCGTATTTAAAACACAGTGTTTCATGTCAGTATTGACAAAGTGCTGATCCATCAATAGCTATTCATAGCAGGAGTAAACGACATCGACTCTCTACCATACATTATAAACTTATTTTTTTCTCTAATAAGGTTACCCAACGTGGTACGGGTCTAGTTAGGTTCACCACAGTGGGTGGGCTTTTGGAATTGAAGACCGTGGATTAGCATATGAACAGTCGCTGCTGCTGCAGGTCGACGGCGCGTGGTGCTGCGGCGCCGGAACACGCGGAGGACGCTCCTTATCGAGCCGCACACGCGCCCCCTCCCCCACCCCCGCACCCACCGCGCCCTTCCCGCCGCGTCACAACCCGCCCGCATTTCCCCGCGCGAATTTACAATGTAGCGAACCTCCCGCCTCCTCCCCGCGAATTGCCGTCCACCCCCCGCACACAGACACAACCATCCAAACAACTTTACACCGTGCACCCGCGTCCGAAGGTCGTAAGTAGAGTGGTACGCGGGGCGGGCCGCGGTGTGCGTGAGATTTTCTCGCCTGGAAATTCTAATGCGCCGCGCGACTGCGATAAAAAATGAGCGGCTCGGGAAACGTGAATACATTACCGAGCGAGACGGAGCACCGCCTCCGTCGCGACGCCTCCACCCGCCGCTATGTACTCCACACTGCTTTATATTTTGATTCCTCTGAAGGGAAGGCTGGCGCTATGTACCGCTTTAAGCCTGTTCAATTATGTATCTCGCGGGGAACCGCTCTAAATCCTCTCAGCAGAAGGGTTAGCGTCACAGTTATGGTTCCAGAGTTAGACGCAAGCCCGCGACACTGCAGCGTGGGAATCTAACAGCTAATTAGTTCCGGCGGAGGGTCGGCGTTAGATAGCCACATAATTGCCGTTTAATAAAAACGTGCAATAGAACCCGGGGACAAAGGGTTGTACGTTTTTTGTGTCGGCACGCGCGTCCTTGTGTTTTTCTAAGGGTTTTTGCGTCTTCTAACGCCACCTGTGCGGAAGGGTTGCGCGCGCGCACCGGGACACACACACATGGACACGTTTTTGTCACGTGACTTAATCTGTGACACGTTTGTGCTGAGGACTTGATTTATGAGATTATAACAATACAGATTCTTGTTAGGAGTTGGAAGACGGATAAGGGGTTTAATTGCCGGTTATTTCGAAGAGGGCAAGTTTAATGTGCGTTTTTATGACAACCAACACTGAACCAGGCATCTTAGGTAATCTTTAGTTTACACGATCACGTGTAAACTAATTACTTGTCTTATTTACTAACAAATTACTAACACCTTTTAATTATTATATTTTGTGCGTATACAAACCCTATACTTGTAATAATGTATGGACGTATGTCTGAAATAAAGTTAAATTATTATTTTCATTAATCATTACTCACTTAGAAGACTTTTCGGCTCACTTTTATTTCTACTCCTTCAGCCTAAAGCTGAGAAAATTGGAATTTGACTGATTTGATTGAAAGTTGCACTGTAGTTTAGTATTGTTATGGTAACTAAGTTGTGTTCACCTATTTGTAATTCAATGTCTTCTTGTTTTCCAGTACTAACGTAAATTGTTATTTGCAGAGACGACGCGAGCCGACGTCATGGCTGGTGTACCCGGCGTCGCGGCTGCAGCGCCTGCTGCAGTCGGCGACCTGCCCGCCGCACGCGCTGCGCAGGCCCTCTGTCATCACAGGTACGTCACACTCTATGTCGAAGTCACAGTACACATCATTTCTGATGTCCATCCTTCTTTAACCCTCACTTACCTACTTGTGATCCTATGCTCATGCATGACTCCGGCAGATAAAGGAAGGAGGACCTACAGTACGCAGTTTGTAATAACAATAAGTAGGTGTTCGTTGGAACGGAATATTTAAATAGGAACACATGTCACGTATACTTTAATAACATTGAATGGCACAATGAGTAGGTAAGTGGCGATTGATCAAAAAACAAAAAAAAATACTAGTGTAATATGTAGACTAGCTGCCCGGCAAACTTCGTTCCGTCCGAGATTCAATTTATTATTTTTTGTTAGTTTACGTCTCATTCTCAAACCTACAGAATATTTACACAAAACTTCCGAAGAATCGGTGAAGCCATTTCGGAGGAGTATCGTTACAAACATTGTGGCACGAGAATTTAATATATAAGAGAGGTGCAAAAAAAGTTAATGCCATTAAATAAACCACTATCGCAAATAAGGCTGCTTTGAAAACACCCGATTATTAACATTGCCCTCGCCAGTCACACCTGAAACACATTTTCGACTAAAATTCAGGGTTAAATTTGTTAGCTTAATGTTATTTTATCCACACAAAACTAACTGTTAAAGCTAAGGTAAACAATAGCCAATAATAATAATCGTTTATTTCACCAAGTAAAACATTTGCACTTCGTACAACTGTCAAAGCTACCCAAGTATTTAACTTCACCTCGTTTTACGGGTAAATGTAGTGGGTGGATGTATTTGTAACCAAACAAGGCAATTTAAAGAAAAATCATAGCACGTATGTCTAAACAACAGATTATGTTTTTAATTAGCTTGTCTGAGTATGTTGTGTACAACACTCACGCGCCACACCCACGTATCTGTGAAATGGTTGAATGCCAGTGACTACGAGCCATTTTCATTCTGTTATTCTAAAAGTTAAGTTTCGCAAACAGTTACTTATTAATTCTATCGGAGCTTTGTTAATTAAAACTTTCAACATTACAGCTTTATGTTCCATACACTCTATGTCCATAAATCAATAATATATTATTCGGAATTCACAATTAATTGCAACATTTGTATTCAGCGGCCTATGAGGCTATGACTGATTTAATTCTATTACAATATTAAAGTCAACGATCACCAGTTCTGTGGGCTCGAGTGTGGGTAACCGGACAGATATTATACGTCGAATCAGAAACATGAAGCAAGCCTGTATTATAAACACAATTAATGTTAATATAGATCAATTAAATGAGCTGGCAGCACTGTCAGGATATGCCGGTGGCTCTAATATCACTCACAAAAACTCTAGTGGATAGTTATATGGTTGCCAAACTGAATATATTTCAATAAAGTGTAGCGGTTACTAAACGGGCCCTGCTCATTATGTCTACTTAATAAATTGTTAGCATTTTGTGAAACGATGTCGAAATTACAGCTCAGACTGTCATATTGCGCGTGCGCCGTTCTGTCGGAAATCTTTGCTCGCGGAATTGCACGTGAACCTCTCAATAAACGTCGCAACACTTTTGAAACTTTGCCCTAAGCACACTTGATTTTTTTCTGTTAAACGAGCAGAAGTTCATTCAGCCGTATCTGGAACATTTACCTGTAGTCTTTATACAGGGTGTAACGGAAAGGGTATATACATACAAACAGGGTGAATAGAGTATTTAATGACGAGTCTTTCCTCAAAATTTCAGCTCCCAACTAATAACTTTGAAACTTCACGATATTATTAAATATCGACAGTATATTAAATGCAAAATCATAACAAACGTGTCACCGCACTATGAGGGTTATAATCCTGTCCGGCAAGGTTCAAGTATATCTATCTCGGGTTCTGCGCCCCTAGTACAGACCTATCGGGCTCTGCCTAACCGACGAAGGCGAGACGGCGCGGGCGGGCTCAACTTTACAATTATGTATGTATATGTATAAAAATGTTGCCATGTCGTTTCTTATCACCAAGAGAATCCGTGCCCTTCGGATGTATATACCCTTTCCGTTACACCCTGTATAGGTACATATTTCTTTGGTGTGAAAATCGAACCCGCAACACGGCGCAGCAGCTATCGCTCAGCCACTGCGCCAATTGTTCGTCGATTTAGTCAGGCATCTCATGTTACTTTAACTTTCGATATTAAAACCAGTCTGACTATAAATCTTTTGTATCGAACTCGTCAAACTGTGTGTTTAATAAACAATCGAGCCACTTTACAAAGACGTAGATCCTAAATCAACAGTAACAGCAAGTGCACAGCTCGGCGCTTCATACTACATGCTTAGTATCGCCCGCGGCCGGCATCCCCTAAAGAATGACCCTAAAAGAAAAGTCAGAAAATTAAATAAGTAACTACATTGATTGTTAGTACAGGACGAATTATTGAGGGCGGTATTTTACTTAATGTTAGTAGTGAGTCAATACATCCTGCAGGCGACAGATATATCTTCATTGAACAGCTTAAACACGACCGCGACGCCGCGCACCGGCAGTGGTTTCAAGTGGTGGAAGACCTCTTGAAACCCACAACACTACCTCGTTCACAGGCACACTGACACACACCTGACCACACGTACACTCAAACACACACACACACATATACACACACAAACTCTATGTAAATCTATGTATGTATACATCTTGTCTTTTTCAAATCATAATTTTCTTTCCTTCTTTCTTTTGTTTTATAAGAGCGGAGTCTTCTAACAACTAACTGTTGTAATCTTGCTAAAGAAATAAACAATTTTGAATTTGAAAATACATTTTTTTTGGTTCAATGACGGTCATTAGTCCTTATGTACGAGTAAAATTTAATATTATTATTACAACAGCTATTACATAGAACTGTATGTACTCCGCTCTTGGTCGCACCTCAGCAGTAGTTAGCAGTAGCCTGTAGTCATCACTTATTTACTCACTGGCCGCGTGGCTAACTTGGCCCGGCGCCAAACTAGCCCTCTTCATCGTTACTTAATACTGCACACAATCAGGTAACGGTTCAACTTGAACCCCGAGCACACCTCGGTTCAATCTCAAGTGATCGGGAGTCGAACTCGTTTACCTGGCTGTCACCCACAAATATGTTCGTCGTGCGAGGCCGCAGTGAATTGATTTCATTACGTCACGTGGGGCAGCACGCTAGGGGCCTCGGAGGACGCCTCAACTAGAATAACATAATAGCTACGGACGATATTTTTCGAATGATTCTGAAATCTCATGTTAACTGTTAAATCGTCGTAGTACAGTAGAATCTTTGCATTTTGTCCGATTTCGGCGAAGTAAAAAGGAGGGTTATGATTTTGACCGCTGTGTATGTATGTGTGTATTATGTATGTATGTTCATCGGTTCTTAACTTCTAAACTGCTTATTAAATCATAATTAGACAAATCAGGTGTCAAGCGTGTGGTGGAAGCGTGTTGGATGTTCGCTGGTTATAGACTATGTGACGTCACATTAAATCAAATACGGCGCCCTCTAGAAGACATAAAGTGATGAATTAACAATAAAATGTTATGATGTCGTTTTGGGTATCAGATGAAAGGGCTTGATTAGCACATTTCAAATAAAAAAAGGAAACATCTCACCTAAACTGTCGTCAAATCTCAGTTCTATTTTAAAATTAAGATCGTTTATGTCATTCTTCTGCGTGTGATTTAATCTACTCGTAGATTCACCACACAAGTCCTGCGTGGACTCGTGCCTGCTTATGGGATCACAGTCACTCAGCAAATCGAATTGTTACCATCCCGCACCTATTGTAGTATAAAGGCATAGTTAAACAAACCAACATCCCCCAACATCTGAAGGCAACATTGTAAGATTTCAATTCAATAGGCAACAACTCGACATAGAAAGGGTAATGTAAAGATAAGTGTCCCTTAATATTGTGACATATCGTCACATCTGTAGGGGTCTTAATAATGTGTGTCGTCGAGTCTGCAGGGGTCTTAAAGTTAAAGGGTAGCAAGTGCGGAGGGAGTCGCGGCTTTTTATTATCACGTTAACTTGTTAACAAATTGCCTTTTATAATGTGAAGCTTTATTTTCTTTGAGGTTGGTACAGATCAAATATTATTATAGGGTAATGTGCTCGACATAACATAACGCCTGTCATCCCCGAAGGGTTAGGCAGAGGTGTACTTACCTGGTAGTACACGCACATATCGCCAATTATAGGGGTGAGCCTATTGCCATCAATCGGGCACGGATACTTCGGATTGCTACTGAGAAATTCCAGATGGAAAAACTCAATAACACTTTGCACCACAACGAGGGAGTCACTATAATACTCATTATTCAGTTATTAGACCTACCTACTTAACTGTTTGTGTTGTTTCACTAAAAACCTATTTAAATATATTTAAAACGGGATTTACAAAAGTTCTCCCGAAACAAATAGCTGTGCAAATAGTTTGTTAGTCAATAAATTCAAGAAGTTTTTAAAACTAAATAGTTAGCGATGAACGATACACAATATGTTGCAATTATGATCGAACTTTGAGAGGAACATGGTATGATTGTGTTCTCAAGACGCGGGCTACTTGGACACAATAGCTACTGGTGGGGGCTGCAGCAGATAACAATCGCATCTGTTTGATGGATCCTCTCCCGAGCCCCCGCGACTGGAGCCCCGACTTAAGACCCACCACTAATCTGCTCAACTGCACTTCTATTTATTAACTTACAATTAGTGACTGCTGGTTGTACAAAGCACTACTACGCCATGCAAGTTTCTTACTTGTTGCAGACACTAAAATCGAAATTACAAATGCCTTCTTACGTACCTACCTCACGTCTCTTTCTCTTCTCTCACCTCTTTTCTTCTTATCCTGGCCTGTATCCTGACTGGCCTGTTGGTCTAGTAGTTAGTGACCCTGACTGCTATGCCGGAGGTCGTGAGTTCGATTCCCACCCAGGACAAATGTTTGTGTGATGAGCACGATCATTTGTTCTGTGTCTGGGTGTTATATATCTATAATATGTATGCATTTAGAATTATATAAGTATGTTTATCAGCTGCTTAGTACCCATAACACAAGCTCTGCTTAGCTTGGGACTAGATGGCGTTGTGTGAAAGTTGTGGAATATTTATTTATTTATTTATTTATTTAACAAAATAAGAACTTGATAAGAAGTTCTGTCCTCTTGATTTATGTAACACCTAAAAGGTACTTATAGGTGCTTGGTGGTGTATGCGACGAATTGAATAATAATTCTAAATAGTATTGAATAAAATGTTGCATAGAATAGAATAGAATACTCTCTATTATACATCATAAAAACTTACAAATTATAACTAGTGTGTGTGTTGTCTATAGTTATTTTTATTTCATTTTTATTTATTTGGTGAAATTTTTATTTTAATTTTCAGTCTACTAACAAATAGTTGACAAGTTTTTACTAACAATTGGGCCAATGTTGTCTGATATAAATAAAAATTATTATTATTTTTATTAGTATAAAGTAGTCCACTTGACACTTCATTACACCCCACCACACACTACTACTACGCTTAGATGGTGCTAGCATGTCATTCTGTTTGTTTCTGGATATATGGTGGATAATTGTCTATTTAATGAATTGTTTATCATTACGTTTTGTACAAGAGCTGTGGGTTTTGTGAATAAATACATAGTATGGTACACGCAGACAGAAGTTGCGGCGAGGCGACCGAATCTGCTGTGAGTAGGGTTTCACATGGTGTGTGACTCGTAAGTGAGGTTATGAGGTGCGAGGTGAGTGGCAGTGCTGTGTGGTGAGTGAGTGAGTACGTAGACTAGGTACATCCGGCAGGTACAGGTGCGACTCGCGACCGTCACAATAATGTTATATTGCCATTCAGAAGAGCTCGTACTGTGGGCTTCAAAAGTTCTCAGTTCCACCACAATGGTACGCTACGAGAATTTATGATTTTTCTAATGAATCTTTTGTATTACATAAACATTTTGTAAACAACTGAGAGCGATTGTTGAAGATTAGAGTACCTAGGTACCTCTAAGTTGATTCTGGTGTTTCTTCTCAGAGTAGTCGAACAGGTTTACCTACACCGAGCACACTGTTTAAAACAATATTTTATTTGATAACATGTAAAAATGTTAGTAAGAACCAATTTATGGTGAAAAATACAATTTATCATAGCATTTTTGAGTATTAAATAGTACGTACCGCAACTCGTAGCAGACATCTAAAAAACTTTTTTGCAAAAAATAAAACCGACTTCAAAAAAAGCACTAAACGGTGAAAAATAACTCTAAATTAGGAAGTCTGTGGCTTTGGTGGTTTTGTCTTATTTATGATGGGCCACCGACTTCCTAATTTAGAGTTATTTTTCACCGTTTAGTGCTTTTTTTGAAGTCGGTTTTATTTTTTGCAAAAAAGTTTTTTATTTTTTTATTTTTAGTTGTTCCCATACAAATATTTGATGAATGAATTGATTAAAACATGAATTAATTTTATACTTATTGTTAAAATTACATGTCATGATAAATAGGGTTATCCACTTATCCCTAATAAATGAAAATTAACAAACCTAACTGTCGAAATCTAGGTATATTGTACACATCTGCGTACCCCATCAGAGCATACAGGTGTGATAATACGTCATGATGTTGTATAAACAATAAACATCCAAGCGATTCCAGCAATCACGACGGATTTGCCGTCTATTTTTGAAGAGTTCCGTTGTATATCTCCGAAGATCAGCACCAGATCTTCACCAAATTAAAATGGGACCACCTCGGGAGTCTACTCTTTCAAACAAAAAAAGAATTTCGAGAATCGGTCCACAAATGGCGGAGAAATCAGGTAACATACATAATAAAAAAAAAAAAAAAAAAAAAAAAAAAAAATAATACATACACACGAACATAGAACCTCCTCGTTTTTTTGAAAGTCGGTTAAAAACAGTATTAAATTGCAACTATTGCTCTATGTTCTGATGCCTGTTTTATAACATGTTGAAAATGACTGGATCCTGTAACCAGGGTATCATAGTGTGGGATCAAATGTCACATTTAAGCAAAGTTACTTATTACGAATAATAAATGTTTTACTATTATTTATTTATAATCTTACCGTCCTCGACATGCACCACTTGTGTTTAATTCGTACACTCAAACTATAATGTAAAGTTGTAAAGTATCTATCTAACCTGTATTGACGCACTTCAGGACAAAGGCATGCAAAGGGACTCTGCCTTTGCAACGTATAATAGTTTTTCATTTGATCTGTACCTACTTGTTAACAAATGCACGACATTATTGCGACAATCACACCTGTAATTTTGTTTGTAGTTCATTCCTACGGCAAAAAACACACAGGTGAGCGATCTGCTCGAGGTGGTCCAACGACATCTCGATGGTATTAATGAGTGACGTATTACTTATTATGAGTTTGAAGTCAGTCACAACTCACAATGCCCGTCAGTCTGGTTTAACTGTCATCTACTTGTTACCTTCGCAGCTCAGGATCACGAACTGATGTCTGTTTGCAATGTTTGCATACTGTCATATTCACCTGTAGCGTGTCTTTTCTTCCAAATTGAGGAGTCATTTATGACCATAATCTTAATCAAATCAACTCAAAATATACTTTATCTTGGGCATAGGTTTAGCCACAGATGTTTATTAGTAAGTTGCAGGTCCAGTATGTCCTGCCTAATAGGTATACAATAATTACATATTAATCATTATACTACAATGTTGTATGCATTACGAATGTTAAATTAGAAAGGTATTTATAAATTACTAAATTGACAATTGACTACTTAAGTACAAAGTCAAATGTCTTTATTTGCCTAGAATGTCAATAGGTATCTTATTGTAGATTTTAGATGCACTACCAAAGAAGCTTTTGGCAAACAAAGTCGTGCCGAGCCGAGCATGAAGGCTAGTTAAAAATTAAGTACCTACCTAGGACTTTCGTAGGTACCTACTGTTATCGATAAGTATAATGTTTACATACCGTCATTGTCACGACATAACTTGCGCTACACGTCATGATGTCGCAGCAGCCTGTAGCTAACACCGCGCCTGCTGGCCTCCTGCTGTTCCAGTTTTTGTCAAAAACGAGATACTTAATTGAGGGCACCTTGACACTAGGAGTGATGAAGTCGTCAGCGGACAGACCCTGCCCGCAGGACCTCATCGCCGAGCCCGCCGAGCCCGCCGCGCCCTCACGAGATTAACATCTCGCATCTGACGGTGTGGTTCTAATGTTATACATTGATGTAAAGTTGCTGGATGTTCCTCGTTTTCGTGTTAGTTTCATCGTCTTGTGGTTGGACAAGGGTCGTTAGGTAAGTGGAAGATGATAAATGAAGGTGATAACCGGTGGTCCTATACTATACTACTCCTATAGGTACGGGGAGATAGAGAAAGATTTTTTTATGCTAATTTTCATATAAAGGTACGCCTACAAAGTAAAAAATGCTCAAATAGATACAGTACTTGTTAGCTAATAACGCTATTAACGTTGATTTGTTGATATCGAGCCTTGCAGCATATAAAGTTCCCAAATAGTAAAATATTCTAAGTTTCTATAGTGTTAAGTTTGTAAATTACGCACTGTTAACTATTTGATAATAAATGGAGTGCTTAGTAACCAGTCTGTAAGTCGTGTGAAGTAGGTATATAAGTATGTGTAGGTGACAGACTCAGAGGTACCTACGAGTAAATGGATCTACAACAGGTTCGAATAATCATTAGGTATTTCTATCATTGGAACGAGATAGGACGATTGTAAATTTTGAAAAACTAATAAAGACCTGTGTATTTGTTAAATAAAGACGATAAGAAAGCATTATCAGATTGTATTCAAATAATATCAGCTGTGTAATGTTATTGTAGTAAGTTAATCCTAACACAAACGTTTATCATATCTTGACTAATGAGCAGGTAATGGCGACTAAATAATAATGATCTTTATCATGCATCATCAGTTCCGGTGTTTCTAGATTAGATTGTAAATCTAAACTTGCACAAATAGAAAGCTTTCAAAACCAATTATAAATAACAGGATAGATAGTACAGTAATAGTTCAATGCTAGATACAAAAGAAATAAACAATTCGATAAGTACAATAAACATTAAAAGCTTTTTTACTCACAAAAAACTGACTTGCGTCGCATTCTGTAAAAACTGTTTATGACTAACAATTATTTGGGTTTTTTACAAACTACTGCTAGAGGTAGTGTTTGTACCGTAATTTGGGTCTTTTGTGTGCCGTATAAAACGCCAAGCAAAAAACGGAGTTTTTGTTAGTTTTAGACTTAACAATAGATTTGCAGTAGGTAAGTATTTTGGTGTTATGACTTTTTAACTGAGTAGCTGTCTGAAGACATAAAGTGGGTACTTTCTCCAATTCTTTTACTTTAACTTCGCTTCAGCTCTGTCTGACAAGTCAATCTCGGAAAACTAATCATGGCAGGATAGGTCGATCAAGATTTAATAACCAAAAAGTCCCAGAAGTGTTTTTGTCGGTTCTATTCTATCTGTATCTGTGTTTTTCGCTATTTTGGGATTATAAATCTGCATGCGTGGAGTGCGAGTGTGGTGCGGGGTGCGGGCCGGGCGGGGCGATAGGGTCGACATGGTCCAGGTGCGGGGGCGGCAGATGTCAGCGAGATGACGTCACTATGACCCACATCCCGCTGTTGTGACAGACATCCACCACACAGCACAATATCGAGCACAGAAGCACCGCAAAACGAAACAAAAATACACAATTTTTTCCCTTGACTTGGGTGAGTTTTTGCGAATGTGCTCGTTGTTAGGAGTTGTTCTACTCCATCCCTAGTTACCGAGTGGCTCAAGCGCAGCACGAGCCGGGGGTCAGGCACACTCCACAGCAGTACAATAGTCATACTAATGTGAAGGGTCCAACTCAAATAGGTGGCCTTAATGTGAGGTGTGGGCGACCGGTGCACTGTGATCTATAGATCCATTACAATATTACTGTTTTTATAAAATAGTAGTTCTCTACTAGCTTTGTTCTTACCGTTCACAAAGTCGGCTCTACGTCCTTCCGTAGTGGTAGGACTATGGAATGTGGGATACCTACTTAAATCATTTTTTTTTAAAGTAAGGATTTCACAACAAAATATTAGTTAAAAAGGGTTAGTTTCTGTCACAAAGCAGCACAGCTCCACAGCAAAAGGGAACCCTCGATATTTTACGGCTCTGTAAGTAGGTAGGTACTAAGTTAAGTACTTAGGGGATACTTCACGGAACTTGAGAAACTTCAATTCTTGTAAAAAAAAATATTCAAAGATGTGTCTTAGAAAGGGTTTAGCAAGACATGTAAGATACTATACTGTACCTATACTTTTTTAGCCCAAATGTTCACGTAAAACATTTAGGTCCAATTAGTAAAAGTAACTGATCTTTAAATATATGCTTTTTACAAATGTGTTCAACCATACGCAGTCAATTTAATGAGTCTATTCAAAATATTTATAACCAATTAATTGTTTGTCCCCTGAGCACTCAGGTGGACGCAGTTGTATATGGTAATGAAGAGCAATTAACATTGAACCGATAATGTAATGAATTCGTCATTGTTTTTGAATTAATTGCAACGACTGCTCCCCTTGCAGAGGCGCGGGCGCATGTTGCCTGCCACCGGCACCACCTGACTCACGACTTTAGGTCAAGTGCTTCGTGTTCAATGAAAACTATCAAATTTTCCTAGTTAATCATTCATGTCGAATTGTCAGACACAATTAAGTGTCTGACAATTCGACATGAATGATTAACTTTAGTCCGATATTATCGTCTCCAATATCTTGTCATGAAGATACTTCTAGTGGATAATTATAATTTTGGTAATTAACAGTTAAAATGAGTTTAGAGAAAGAATACAATTTAATTAATTGTAAGTAATAAGTAGGTATTATGCAGTAAAATGCTTCAGTAGGTACGTTTGTTGCACTTTTAGTAAAGCTAACTTGAGTTTCTAATTAACTTAAGTATCTAAGTAGCCTAGGTACTTAGGTTCACAGAACTAGAGAATGCTTGTGACATGACATGCCTGCGTAACTTTCAGTTACTTTACTCATAATAAATCTGCATGGAGGATCTGCGGTGGACTGAAAAATTATATATTATTTCGATAGCTTATAGTTAGCTTATAGACAGCTTGTGGTCGTATGAAGGTGCTACTTTAAACTTTACCTAATACATTCGCAAGAATGATACGACAATAATTATGATTAAGTAGTAGACACAGTAGTTAGTACTTAGGTATACCAAAACAAGCATTTTTAATATTGACTAAGTATCTAATATCTACCTACTTATTCGTTTATTTGTTACCCATTTTTACTAGGTACTTACTTAGGTACCTCTTTGTATGCTATACAACATTAAAGAGTTATGTAGGTACGTTGTTTTATTTAAACAGATCTAGACAGATTAAGACAGATTTATAACGGTGTTGATAGAATTCGTCAATGTTGACAAATACCGAATTTAACTCAAAAAAACCAGAAACAAGTGTTAAAAACGTAAATTTCCAAAACTGACAAATTTCCCTACTGAGAAAGGAATAAGGAACTATTGACACAGTAGTGTTTTGTTAGAGAACTGCTTTCTTTTTAATTTACTGGCGAAATGTTGCTTGACGATAGAGAGAGCCGGCTGAGAGTGTTATGTTAATATTCTTTATGTATAGTTGAGTGCATTTGATTGCAACGTAGGTAGATATGTGGTGAGTGCGTGACGTCGACGTCAGCGAGTGTCCCGCGCCGCACTCTGTGCTCTGGAGTGTCACGGTGTGACATGGTAATTAGCGAGCGAGAGGTTCAAGTTCAGGCTTCGTCTGACCCGCGGTCACTGACCCCGCCGCCCGTGACGTAACAACAACCACTCATTACCTACCCGGCGCGTACTCCTCGACACGAGACGCGACGCGCTGAGACTGAGCCCTGGCGCGCTGGGTGGCACGCCGGTCGTGCCTTCTAATTTAAATCAGTGAACCTTGAGAAACCCAAACTTATACAGGACAAAAACTGGAGCCGCCGACGAAATGAATGGACGACTGAGGCAAGTTTTTGTTGCCGAAGAAGATTGTGAGACGAGCGACATTCCGGAGCGCCGAGCGACGCCCGCGCCCGCTTTACATACGACGCTGAGGAAAATCCATAACGGCACGCGGAAAACCCTTTTAATATACGGCACGTAAATAAGAGTAGAGGTGCGGGGGCGGCGGGTGGCTGCGGGGGGGGCGAGCTCCCATTGGCCGGCCGCCTCGCCCCGCCCCCGCGAAAAAAACCGTCGGAAAAAAGCGGCGCTCGCACGGCAGTGTCTCACGGACGCGCTCGGTGGGCGGACGCTCGCATCGAAGAGACGGCGCGACCCAGGACCGGCGGCCGCGGCCGCGCCATGCCCGCGCTGGCCTTGCGCGACCAGCCGCTCGACTGCTCCATGCGCCTGCGCGAGCTACCCGCCTGGCCGCCGCCGCACCCGCGGCCCGCCGGCGACCAGCAGCGACACGGTCAGTAGACCAGCCGACGCGCCAGTGCCCAGTGTGTAGTGTGTGGAGGGTAAACAAACAGTGCTCCCCAACGCTCCGGCAGCCATTGTGTCGCGGCTCCCATTCATAAAGTCAGGCGTAATTCTTGAGCCTTTGATCCGCGGTGCCGACCCACGTGCGCGGCTCCCGGGGGTCACGTCGGGGGCACATTGTTGTGACCCGGGGGTCGTACTAGCGGTACAAATTGGAACCGATACCAAACCTCAGCCAACTGATTGTAACCCGTTCACTTCGCGCCGAACGCGAGATAGGCGCATTTGTAATGCGCGTACGCAACTGTTAAGTGCGATATTTGTCGTTTAATGGTCGTAGAAGAAGTCGTTCGTGTCTTTAGTCGATGGTCACTACACCGCCGCGCATGTTCGTTTGAATGCGTTCCCTCACGTGAAGGCTACACCGCACTACCTAATTAATCCCCATCTGAATAATATATTGTGATTAGTGATGTTCATAAATTCGCAAACGTTTGTTCCGTACGTACAGGACAATTACAACGATGTCTATGGTAAGCTTTATGTTTAGTACACTGACAGATCTCAGGATGTTTACGTCATTTCGTGTCACATATCTACAAACATTTTAATACAAAAATTGCTTACCTTTCTTGCGCCAAAGTTTTGTTAAGCATGAGAATAAGTAGGTAGTCAACAAACCTTCTACTTGTAATAAATATATCTGTCCCAAGAGTTTTGTTCATGTTTCAGTTTAAATGCAAAAATAACATGGTTAACTTACATTTTGATTTATGTAAATAAAATGGTTTTTAAAACATTTAAAAGTAGATTTTTATTATATTATATTATAGAAATTAGATTCAAAAGTGTAATACAGGATTTAACGAATGAAGCGGTCAGCTAAGTAGTGATGTGACGTTAGCTATCTGCTTACTTAGTACCTATGTTGAATATTAGTTTTTGATCGTTTTTCAATTATTGCCTTATTTTGATACATGATATATTTTCTCTCAATATCAATACGTTTTACCATAATTATGTAGATACCTACCAGTCCAACCACCAGGCAAGCAAAGTGATATCTAACAATATGTCTAGAATGTTTGTGGTGTTGCTAATTCGAGTTGAAACTAATTATTTAATAGAAAAGAAAACTCATTATCAAGTCATCGCCTAGGTAGGATCTAATAATGTTATTTAAATAACTTAAATTTATTGTGATTAGTGTCTATTCTTGCCATTTTAATGACTTCTTGTAACACTATTACTTAGGGGTATTTTCTTTCTTAGTTTATTACATTGGTTGTCAATTGTTCAAAGTCGGATAATAATAAATTGAAAGTGCTCTAGAAAGGTTCAAAGAGAACCCAAACAAACAGTTTGAATAGTGTCGGTGTCGGGTAACAAAAGACGGTGTTGAGGTGCAGCTCTCGTATAAATAACTGCGAGCAAGTAATACGACAATAATCCCTTATCGAAACTTATGTGGGGTCAGGTGGCGTATTGTGATTTAGCGGGGTCAGGCAAGGGTTGTCCCGCGGGAGCCTGCACTCCCTCCGCAAATAATATTAACTCTCTTTATGCGAGCCTTTTGTCACCTCTCTGTCCGCACCGCTCCGCTCCAGTCGGGCCCGCTCCGCTCGCGCGCGAGATGAGCGAGCGCCACGTAGTCGTGTGTCGGGTGTCGTCCACCTGCAGCAACTGATTTGTTTAATGTTAGATAATAATGAGTCAACACGTCGCGCCCTCGGGTGCCGGGCGCGCCCTGCCGATCGCACTGATAAGCAGCTTTATCGTAATAACATTATATTAGCAAATCATTCGGTGATAGTGATTACAACTACATCGACAAGACATGTTTGCGACAACATCTCACTCTCCTCGCGCTACAATTGTCTCGACGCCTCTACACGAGCGGATCACAATAGCGCAACAGTAAATCATCAGCGACACCAATCATCTCTAATTTCTTCATCTTTCCCCGAACGCTAGACAATACACTAATGGCGTTTTTATCGCACTCCCCACGAATTATATTAAAATTACGATCGAAACGGCATCAAATCACCGTAATGTAATCGATGTAAAATGCGCGCGGAGCCGCTCCGAGGTGTAATTCGGTTGTAATAATGTCATCTACGTAAGTGAATTAGCGGGTGATGGAGTCACGCGTTGTTTACGAGTGTAATAATACGTGTCGGTCGCGTCGCTCGCGAGCGCCCGAGCGAACGGAGCGGAGCGAGCTGCGCGCGCGCCTGGGAGCGCGCTGAACTTTGGCACGGCGCACGCAACATGCGCACCTGTCGCCCAAATTGGCCGCCATCACAAACCCTGTAGTTTTGTCATAACGATAACATTTGATTGGATTGTTTCTTTTTGCTTTCGCTTTTGGTTCGAGCCCCTCGATAACCAGCCTCTGTGCATGAGGCTCTCAACTGTGGGCGTCAATATTCGTTTTATTTATAAATTTATGTTAATATAATTCAAGCAGTATAACATAATTATTTTTTGCCATTAGTAGGCTATATCCAAGGGAAAATTGTAGCACGAGTGTGCACTCATTCGAATTCGTTAGACACTTTTTTACTCATGCGATTTGCAGTTACAACAACTTTAAATTATACGTATAAGTAATAAAATAACGTAATAAATATGGGTACACTTAAGGGGGTCAAAACATTGAAGTATCCATTAATTAGTGTCACTTAATAGCGTTACATAGCGTTATAATAGGTCACACGCATCGCCATTTTTGATGAGATGTCGAGAGATGAAACTTAATGAAACAAAGATTCATACACTTACCTAAATATTGACGGATGGAGAGACAAGGAAAGGTAAACATCGATGGATTGTGTGTGGAATGGTATGAAAGGAAAAAGATACATGATGCACAAAAAAAAAAAAAAAAAAATATTTACAAAAAAAATACCATTATTGAGAAACAAATCTTTGCAGACTATTGTTAGCTATTAGGGCCCTCGCAGTCTAAATATCATAAGACTAAATTAACTAGTTCTTTAACGCATTTTTTGCCATTAATCGTAAAGTGTAGCCGGTGTGAGAGCGCCGTGACGGCGCGCCATAGTCTTTTTAGGGTCGCGTCGCGCACAGCTCGCTGCCTTACTCGAACCTGCTTGAGAACGACAGCTTGAAAGAAATTATTATTAAGCTCATTTAAACTTCTAATAGAGTGAGCTTTATTCAAATGCTCTTCCTCCTATTTTCTATAGCGAAACAATTTCGTCGAAACTCCAAAGCAGTTTAACCATTTCTCAAGAATTTACTCAATTTTACTGTCTCGAAATTCTTCTGGTTGACAAACATAAAAATCAATCTAGTCTACTTTTACCTTAAATTCCGTAGTAGGTAGGTACTTTTTTTCAAATACATATTTGTCGTCTCTCTTGAACTCTTATGAGGTAGGTACCTACTTATAATTTAGTTACAAGCGCTCCGGACACCTCCCATACTAAGCCACCGATACAATACGATATTATTATACTTACATAAACTCCTGTGTTGAGACAAAAACAGTGATATAGGTAACTACTTAAACAAAAATCTGTTATTTTCAAGGAAATTTTAAACAATTTTTTTTTAGTTGAAACAGACTTAAACTTTTTATTAATAATAGCAAATATTAACGGTTATAGGCATAACAAAAAAATAATTAAGTTATCATACTCACGAACTCATTCAATAAAAAGTATTATATCTAAATGGTTATACTTAATTCATAAAAAGTGTGTAATTTATTGTTCTCACGGGCGGATTCTATAATAAAACTGTTCAAGTCATTTTTTATAGTAGATAGAGAAACTACTTCCTAACTTATTAAAAACTAAATTTCGGATTAATTAATGTTTTCTATAAGAAATGGTTTACGTCATTATGTAAATAAATAAATAAACTTTATGTAGGTTCTAGATAGCTATAAGTAGGTAGTGTCTCAGCGCTCTACTAAAACTTGCACCAACTTAATGAACCTGTGTAACCCTTTGTTGTATAGCTATCTATATCTACTACAAATAATAAATTAAGAGAGAGAGAGAGAGTGAGTTTGTTTGTAATGAATAAACTCAACCACAAACACCCGATTTTGAAAATATCTTTAAGGTACATAATCAGGAAAGTAACACAAGACAAAATAGGTATTGTTCTTGTCATTTTTCACAAAAAATGTCCGCTAAGGATATCTGTTTAAATCTTATACTTACTTAGGTCACAGTAACTGTGTTTATTCCAAATGCATTAATCTAAACACGGCTAGAATCGAAAGATAAGCAACTCAAGAGTTTCATAATCAAGATTGATGATATGTAAATTTCACTTTATGTCGTTGCTTAGAAGTTACGACGGGTATAAAACAGTAAGTGAAAAGGCCTACGCTTAGTCTATTATTTACGAAATGATTAAATTGAGGTTTGTAGTAATTAATATGAGGAGTTTTATGAAAGAAAGATGAAGGAGACGAACTACGAAGAAAAAGAAGAAGATTAAGTGATTAATTGTTCAAAATTTATAATAATAATAATTTAATCTACTACTTTCACACACCGCCATCTAGTCCCAAGCTAAGCAGAGCTTGTGTTTATGGGTACTAAATAGCTGATAAACATATTATATATTCCTAATTTACATATTATAGATACATTACACCCAGACACAGAACAAACGACCGTGCTCATCACACTAATCACCGAATCATGCGGCTTTGAGTTTCACGCAGATGTAGTCGCGGGCAAAAGCTAGTTCAAAATAAAACCGACCCATCGAGGGTTCCTTAACTTACCAGGAAAAATATGACTCCGTTTTCAAGGTTAAACATTATTTTTTATAGACCCCAAAATTAAGTTTGTTCGTAGAGTGCTTTTGCTGATTTTTCTGTGAACAAATTAAAATAGACCTAGTCACTTTCGTTTTAAATTGTAACTCCTAGATCAGTTTCTATTTAAAGTACATATGGTACTCGAAATCTGTCCTGACAGATAGATAGACCGGCAGAAAGATAGTTAGACAGACACCATAAACATCTTTTTAAAAGGTTTTGGACGAATCCTCATAGAAGCACCTCATGGGTCTGGCTCTCGACTGTTCGCCATCGGTTCTTGCTAGAAATGACCAAACAAAATATAGATTAAAATTTAGTGGCACAAGTAATAGAAAAGGTTAGCAGTTAAAAATAATGTTAAATATTTTTTTAATTAAAATGCAGTGAAGTGTGGACCACGTACAGTGCGGGGTTCTACCTACCCAATGACTATCTCTTTGTACCTACCATACTAAATGTTTTTTTTGTGTATTTGGATGGTGATTCAATTTTGAACCGTGCACAGAAAACACCTTTATCACAAAAGGAAATGCCCATTTGTTAAGGTGATTTTGTGCAAGTGATCACATGGAAAAAAGAAATGATAAGCTTTAAGATTGACAACAGAGATAAAGAAACAACCGCTGTTTTAGACTAATAGACTAAGAGCCCGGAAACATTATTTCATAATCTACTGAAATGCAATATTAGAATCAATTTCTTCTATTTCATTTAACATTTTTTGATAAGCTGCAAAAAATACCACCCATTGCTGGAAATATAGAGCCACTCTGCGCCCGTCACTTATTGCGTCTCCATCATTAGCGTTGTCCAAAATGTTGCGGAATGTACAGGACCTGCATTTTGTATTTCTATGTATATCAAAACAGAGGTCATGTCGTACCTAATATCAGCATGCGCAGTAAGTAGGTACCTTGATTTAAATATTTATACTCAGTTAATAAATCCGAATAGATAAATGTATTTGTCTGTTTCTGTTGTCCTCGCCTTGATGATTCTTTTCAAAATAATTTAGTTTGGTTTGTAGATATTATTATAGCAATGCCCTGCCTCGTATCACGGTGTGATCAGCGCAACGGCTTACTGAGATCCGCGTCATCCGGTAATGCCTTACACTGTTACACACATGGCCTCCCGGCCTATATTCTGTGTGGTGCAATATTTTGTCTCTGGATACCTACGTATTTGGTTCTTAATTCGGAACAACTTCCACAGATTAGATACAAGAAACAAGAACCTTTTCCTTGTTAAATGGAAATTATGTGTTAAGTAAAGTATACTGATAGGAAAATTTATAGGTACTTCGCACTGCATGGAAGGATTTCGTACCACCATCACGATACCACATTAAAGATATAGCGATTGTTATGGTTTAGTAAAAAAAGCCGGAACAAAAACAATGGTTCTTGTGTAGTAGGCCACTTCAATCGATTTTTATTTTTAATAATAATTATTGTTGTAATTACGGCAAGAAATACATGTTCTGAGATGATTTTATATGTATTTCTATTACAAATCATGGAAGACAGCCCGTTGACAGACAGGCGGACAGACGGAAGCCAGGAACAGAATTCCGTTTTGTATACTCTCAGGATATGGAACTCTTAAAAGTAGTGAATTCCAGAGCCTTTTATAAAAGTAAAATAGATGCCGGCAATTTATAATTAAGCTTAATCTGAAAAAGGCAATGACAAGCGACTCGGAACAAATAAAAAGAGCGCTCAACATTTATAACTTAAAGAGAAAGCAAGAGTTGGTCCCGGTACCGAACACAACTGTGACAAGTTAAAGTCAAACCATCTAATTCAATGAGACCCATAAAAGGCACTTTTGGAAAGTCAGACTTACAAATTAAATAAATTGAGAGAATGATTCTAGTTGCACATTCCAAAACGTAGTTTCACATGGAGAAGAATGTGTAAGAAACTCCATAAGATAAATACAAAAATAGATTAAAACAATTCTATTGTTGAAATACCTATAAAAGATTGACAGGCCTGTTGGTCTAGTAGTTAGTGATCCTGAATGCTATGCCGGAGGATGTGGGTTCGATTCCCACCCAGGACAAATGTTTGTGTGATGAGCACGATCATTTGTTCTGTGTCTGGGTGTAATTTATCTATAATATTTATGTATTTAGAAATATATAAGTATGTTTATCAGCTGTTTAGTACCCATAACACAAGCTCTCAAGCTTAACTTGGAACTAAATGGTGTTGTGTGAAAAGTTGTGGAATATTTGTGGAATATTTATATTTATTTATAACATCGATGAGTGTTTGCACAATACATTTTAAAATAGATAACTACTTACTTACTGATTTTTATAATACTTAATTACTTTAAAATACTTAGAACAGTTACATGAAATACTTATATTTATAATTTAAATTATATAGTAGATACACTCTTCCTCTCTACTACTTGCAGTGCCCGACAGACAATGATCATATTTTTGTAAAACCTGCCATCTAAGTTCACATGTGGAAGTACTTAAAAGTATTGAGTATCGAGATCCTCACCGTCAGGGTATGGAGGAGCGTGAGGGATCTGATAATAGCTGACTCGTAGTTGATGCGGTCGACTCATTCGTTGTTACAAGCTCAGCTTCTCATTGAAGACATTATTTTGCTCTGCATCGGCGTCACGAATATACCACTCATAACTTAATAAGCTTAATTGGAATAATAATTTATGTATGTTGATTAATACAATTATAATCTTAGAATAAACAAGTGTAAGAACCTAGGGAGAAGGGGCCAGATGGGCGAGGCCGTGGGGAAGGGGGGGGACCAACTTATTTTAATAATATATTCTTTAAAATAATCATGCAATTATTTTCAAAAACACGGAAAACTTTTATCTTTATTATAAATCTGAGTGTAACATGCGATGATTATGTAAACGCACGCTGCTTCCTCACTGGCTTGTTTAGTACTGCAATGTTTTGAACCAATTATTATACTTTTATCAATGCATAATATTTGTATGTTATTATAGACGGCCGCTGACGCGCGAGTATATGCACGAGGGAGGCATGGCCATGGCGTAGTGCATAGTGCGTAGTGTTCATAAAATGTATCAACACGTCGACTTCCGACTTGATTCTAATAATTAAATCGCCCTTACAAGTCAATCGCGGTTACTACTGGCTGCTCACATTATATTAAATTTGTAACGAGGATGATAGTTTCCCGACAGACTGTACCAATACACTTCAAATGATCCACATTATAATTAAACTATGAAATAAACGTAAAGAGAAAACTACATGGAGTGGTACTCGTATAAGTGAAATTTCATAATTTAGTATCTCGTTGATGTCTTTCATTCGGCGTAGCACTCTAGTAATGCACATCACTTAACGCATTCACAATATTTCGGTGGAGGCACTTTTATTGGTTGGAGACATCACGCGGTTTCACCCGCGTAGTTCCCGTTCCCGTGGGAATACAGCGATAAAAAGTAGCCTATGTCACCCGGCGATAGTGTAGCTTCCCAGCGGTGAAAGAATTGTGAAGAAATAATGCTCTATATTGCTGACTATTTTCGACTGAAGCATCTATATATTTCTTTTCTTCAGTCTTGATATTTTCGTGCTCAAAACAAAAGAAATGTTAATACAATCTGTCACTTTGTCGATTCTTCACAAGATTAGTTTGTGCGGTGGTCAGGGCGACACTCAGGGACTGCTGGACGCTGGTGTAGGCTCGTAGCGCTCGCTGCGACCGGCATGCGGCAGTCCCGACCACTTCGAGTTTATTTAAATAAGATGAGCCTCTCCCGTAGTTAGGCCACTTACGAGTATCTGTTCGTTAAGTTTACGCGGTGGACCGGCGCCCGCGCACCCGACGCACACGACGCAGACCACAACGAATTGAACGCATCCAAATGTCGGCGACACCTAATTGTTGTTTTATGACGTTATAAAGTCTGACCAAAGAGCGGCGCTGTCATAACTCAGCTTAAAGTTAAAAGCGCACGCCTCTTGGGCACACTTCCGAACGTCGTAACTTAGCGGCCTCACGCTACAGGTAACGACAGAAATACCACTCAACACGTGATATGTTAACACAAGAGAAGCCGGCTGGCTTGCAGCTCGATATGTAATTAGGTAGTTCAAGGTTCTCTGTCTAGACAAACACTTTCTCTTCGATTAATAACAAAGATCAGAGATTTAAAGAACTTTAAATATTTAAAAAATCAAATGATTAACTTCTACTACGCCGGCGTTCAATGTCTGTTAGTACGAATTTAGACGATATCACACATTTGGATGTGCTAGATATTCTGATCTGCATGTCGGCGTCTGTGTATAATAGTTGTAAACCTTCTGATCGTTGTTGTCGAGAGCCGCGCGACGTCTGGGCCCTATCCAATAAAGCTGACAATCCGACATATATGTCAAAAAATGACAAAATTGTAGAATTGTCGCGCTTAAGCTGTTTAATAAACGTGACACATATGTCAAAAATCGACAGGTGAAATCTTGACACATTTTTAATGTAAAAACACGTTTAATAAAACTCGACATATCAAAAAACCACAGTCACAATATTTCTGACAATTGTCGGTGACAATATTGTCGGATTGTCGTGACAATTAAGTCGACTTTTGACATATTTGGAAAGAATTTTGTTTTATGAAGCTGGATGAGGGTAAAATTGAAAAAGATATTATCAAAGTACAAGAATAAAACAATCACTAGTGCAACTTCGATTGTGTTATGATCGCGTGTAAGATGGAAATGCACAGAAAACTTACCATTTTGCCTTGCCTTATTTACCAAAGTAAAAATATACTTTTTGGGAAGTTTAGTGACCAATTGACCCACGATGTAAAAATAAATAAATGAAAGGAAATAGCTTATATATGATTTCGCGACAGAGGGTAACGCGCCTGTCAGAATTATCGGACAATTCTACAAATATGTCAACATGTCATGACAATTTTCTGTTTAATAAAGCTGATTTGACAAGTTTTTCACGACAAATTGTCACCTGTCACCTGTCGCATATAAAGTTTTATAAAACAGAAAAATGTCAAGAAAAAAAAGAGTCCGACATATTTGTGAATTTTCCACCATGACAATTTTGTCGCCTGTAAGTTTTATTAAACAGAAAAATTGTCGAGTTGTCACTTTTTGACATATGTCGGACTTGTCGGATTGTCAGCTTTATTGGATAGGGCCCTGGAGATTAACTGGACGTCTTGAAGTTACCGATAGAATTAGTAAGTGGTACGAGTTATGTTCAGTTTCCGTTTGAACAAAGCGCACTTTACATATTCATTAGTAGCGCCGCCTTACAAACTTACCCACATTCGGATTACAGCATGTTAATCATCTCTTTGTTGTGTTGTTTCACTTCTCATATTTTAAACGAAAGATGGATATCATCAGACATGTGTTAATATGATAACAAGGAGGATGGATGAGCGAGTGGTCGGCCTCAGTGCTGCAGAACACGGAGCTACTGCAGGTGGAGTTGCACGTGTCGCGCTCGTCTCGTACTGCGGCTCACCGCTCGACGCACAGCTGTAGTATCGTGCAGTGTCGTGTTATCAGTGACGTGTGTGAACTTGTGAGGCGGATCGATGCCGAAGTGGGCCAGCGATGTGGGCCAAATGTTGTTCTTAGCACGAAGGTCTCATCTGCGGGCGCCGGCCGGAGGCGGGCCGGGCGCGGCGGAGGCGGGGAGGGAGGGGGGGCGCAATTAACCGGCCGCGGTCATCGACCCGCGCGTTATCCTCCGATACATGCGACTTATTGTGACGACATCGATCCGTGACGTCACGCACCATTCATGAACCGCTGATTGTGAACACTCATCTGTTTCCCCGTCTTGCTGCAGCCGCCTCGAGCTGCTACTCATCCAGTGAGTTCGTCTTTCCCAAGTGGCGATTACCAGTCTTGTCTCTAGTACTGGATTACGATAATGCAATTTGTCTGAACAACTTGCCAAAGGGAAGAGCAATATAAAGTCAAAGTAATTTTGTTTGATATCCTCGAGCTCTCACGTCCTGTGATCACATAACTTGTCACTCTTCTTCTCTTGTCTTATGCATATATTTTTTTGTTTTATTACCATCATTATCTAATTACGAGACAGTAATAGTAGCTTTATTCTTGTTAGTAATAGTATTCAGAGTGATTTTCCTCCAGATATGGTTAAAAAATGTACCCCGGTAACTATATATTTGTAGCGCTTAGCAAATTACATACATACAACATAAAGCAATCCTCTTTATGCGTCGGAGGGGTTAAAAACAAATGCATCGCGCGTGCACTCCACAAAGAGGTAGGCTCAGGCTCAGGTGGGCATGCCGTATAAACACATATTCTATTTTGTCATACTTAGGTATATTATTGTTTCAATAGCTCTACAACAATTCTTACATTCTATTATTATTATTTTAATTATCACTAACATTGTAGGGGAGAGCGGGGCTAGAAGTTACCGGGGTAAGTTGTTCCGATTGAAACCACTCCGCGAGGAATAGAGATAGGAATGTTGAATAAACACGTCACGAAATGCAATGCCACAGCGCACTGACGGCGGCCATCTTAGACAGGCCAGTAGAGCTGGGAATATTGGATCCGCAGGACGTGCGTCGCTGATTCACGTAAGTAAATATTTTCGTAATTAACATTTTTGGTCTATTTCATGAATTTTAACGATTTGCGTTTAGTGTTTTATTGTTTCGATTTGAGGATTTATCTATTGTTGTGATACACTATGCGTAAATGACGTATGTTTAGTCACCTAATCTATATTTTGTTTGTTTTGTCAACTCGTACGATTGGGGCAAGATGTTCCTTTTTTCTGGGGCAGGTTGTGACCTCGGAACAACTTGCCCCAACTAATTTTGTTCCAGTAATGAATCATCATCATCAACCTTCTGCTGGACATAGGGCACTATCAATCAGCGCCATAATGAGGTATATATATTGTTATTTTCTTTTACAGTATGCGGACTTACAAAAGAAAAACTACCGAGGATTAATATTCAAGGAATTGCTGCAAACAGCCGCGAATAATGGCAAAAAAATAAAAACAACAGATTTGTAAAAAAAAGTAACAAATCGTGTAGAAAATAATCACAACTAGCTACAAAAAAAAAAGAGTTGTATTTACGGCAGAACAGGAAGTTATGTTGGCAGACTATAATATTAAAGTTTAGCTCAATTTTCTTCGGCCTTCTAACAGAAGAACTAAAAAAAATGGTGTACAAATGTGCAGTAAAATTCAGTGCTTACAGTATTTCACCATCTTGGCATAAAAATAGAAAACCTGGTCTTGATTGGCTAACAGGTGAAATCTTAATCCATTTTAATGCTTTCTAATGAGACTTCAGAAGATATATCATAATCACAGTTATTTGTTTTTTGCCTATGATGGCATTTTTTTTATTATTATTATTTTATTGATATATTCAGCCTAAGACAAAGCAATATAGTCAATTACTGAAATAATTATCAAGGTTGATTAGCTGCAAGTTATTTGATAAGATCCTAATGACTAAATGTTAAATAATTGATTAAGTACAAATTATAGTTACTTGTTAAAACATACAAATGTTTACCGATAATACGTTGGATATTGTTGATTATTTACTGCTGAATAAACAGACTTGATTTCGTCGTTTATTGTTGTTTATTTCACAAATAAAACCTTCAACAGATATGGTAACAACTTACCCCGGCTTGTTAACAACTTGCCCCGAATCGGGGTAAATTGTTACTTTCCGACTTTGGTCATAAAAAAATGTATAACAAATAAATCACACAATAAATGACCCAGATAACTATCTTAATAGCAAAGTTAAATATGTAGGTTAATATTAATCATAAAAAAAGAATATTAAAATCAAGTATTCTTAACAAATTTTGAGGTTAACTGAAAATCGGAACTTCTAGCCCCGCTCTCCCCTACTAAAGTTTCTGCAAGAATCTTTAAAATCCTAGCTTTTGTTTAAGAGCGGTACTAGATTATGGTACTGTTATGCAGTACAGTTCTGTTCAAGAACAGAAGGGTTTGGCTATTCTGCAATTATTAAAACCGACTTCAAAAAAGGAAAAGATTTTTGTTTCTACTTCAATTATGTTTGTTACGCAATCATTCCGCAGATTATGAATTGATTTTGATGATTTTTTGTGGTAATTTTTCAGTGGGGTCCCAATTTTTTTTCGCAAACCATTTAAGTAGTACCTAGTTTTTGATTTTTGTAAAGTTTTCTAACTAAACATGTAAAAGCTTCCAGTTCCTTCGCAAGATGTCATTGGATATCGACTGGCATCGTTTTGTGGCGACTCAGAGTAGAACGATAACTCCCGGGTGTTACCTCTTTAAAGTAATTATTTACGGATGGGATAAGTTATCTAACACTTATATAAAATTCTCGAGTCACAGTATTTCTTACGAAACTCCTCCGAAACGACTTGAACGATTGTTTTAAAATTTTGTGTGTAGGTATACATATTCAGTAGGTCTGAGAATAGGATGTAAACTAATAAAAACCAATAAATTGATTCTAAGGCAAAATTAAGTATTCCGGGGCAGTTAACTAGTAATAATATTATATATATATTATCGTGTCTTAAGAACTTTTGGCTGAACAAGCAACTGGTCAAAAGTAGTTTGACTGAAAATCATTAGTTTATACCTATTGCTTTTGACTGCAGCGGTTAACACTTGTTTTAAATGATGCTCTGACTCAAGACTCCTTCTAACCGCTATAACACTAGTTAAACAAACTACACTTAATAATCTCAATAAAATATTAACATTACCAAACGAAACTACTATTGACGGAATCAGTTGGAGAAAACTACTTGTAACCAGCTCTTTTGGGTAATACTATGTTCTCTCCCCTATACTGCCGAATCAAGTGCAGCACACTCGCGTGATCATTATAATAATCATATTAAAAATAATCATAATTATAATGCGCATGATCACACAAAACTGCTGTTTCTTAGAAACTGCACGATGCGTATACTCAGCACGTATGCCGTGTGCAGCAATTCTAATATATGCTCTATATACTATGTGCATATTGTCACTACACAAGATCATCAGCAGACCCTATCCTCGGCATCTCGCGCCGCACACAGCAGAGCAGTTTCGAACAACGTCTCGTGTTTGTAGTCGTTCAATTTGTATTTCTTAGTGAGCCTTCCAAACGAATCTATTGCTGCACGTGCGCCGGCGCAGCCTTGTGTTCAGTTCGGCCGCCATTACCGTCGCTGTACAGTTTTTCTGTCGCTATTGCGCTCGGTGATTGACGCTAAGTGAAACTCGCGGCTTGTCCATTAACTCATTTTTGCATTTTAATAACGTTTGCATTAGTGACTGTTACCGCCGGCGCCGCTTCTTTTATCGCCATTTGCATCAGTGACAGACCCAAGTGTCTGCTCCTCGTATACCATCGTGTGGTTGCTTGTCTATAAACTACGTCCTTCTCGTTTTGTTCCCCAGAGACGCACGGGAGGGGGACTTAATAAATAGTGTTAGGTGACGTGCTGTCCATATGGGGTCAGCTATGAGGCAGAAGCAAGCGTGCACTAAAATGTGCATCTTTTCTGATGAAGTTTTTCTGTAGAAGTACCTTTACGGACGAGATTCCGGCGTCGTCGGAACGCGATGTCCTGCAGACTGCAGCGCAGCGGTGTATGCCTGTAGTCATCAATGTATTTCATTACAAGGTGGCTCCGAAGCCCTCCTCGCTCGCAGACGGATCAATTTTGCTTGTTTTATTATTCAGGGCCATGACTTGAGTGCAACCCCAACACTTGGGTTAAGTTATTTCTTTGATAGGCTCTGCCGGTCGGCGGTATATTAATAGCTTGTTAGATTACAATAATATTGAAAGCGCGATGGGGTCGGCTGCCCTCGCTCCTTCCAAATTGGATTTAAACATTGTGAATTACCTTTCTTTGATTCGCGGGTTAGCCAAATGGGGACGATTTATGGAGTAGCGCAGTACAGGCAGTCCCCGGGGAGCGCGCGCGGTACTCCGGGACGCGGGACGCGGGACCGGGACGCGGGACCGGGACGCGGCGCGGCGCAGTAATTCACGCGCGCGATTTACTGCGCGTCCCGTGAGCGATGGCGGACGCACTGACCCCACTTTAAATAGAAACCGACCCGCCGCGCCGCTCGGCCCGGCCCGTCCGGTGGCGTCCGGCCCGCACCTCGTTTATATTCGCCGGTTAATGTGATCCTATCTTTTAAGTCTCCCCGAGAGGAAAATGTTTGTTTGAACAAAAGCGGGCAGAGAGCTTGAACTGCTCCGGATCGATCGACTCTGTAATATAATTTTCCCTTTTTGCGCCCATTTTGCGATAAATTGTGTGTTGTCCAGCAGTACAGTAGTTAGATGAACGGTTCATTTGATTGCGGTGCAGTAGGTGGTTGTCCCGCCCTGTCCGCGCAGTCCACATGCAGGGCGCGTCCCGCTGTCGTCTGTTGTGTCCGCACGAGTGAGCGCGCCCTCGTCTCCGCACCACGTCGTCACACATTGTATTCTGCTAATATTTTAAACAGATAGTTCAAGCAGCCTGTAGGGAGTGATGTTCCCTTCCCGCACATTTAGTGAAACATTTAATTTCAGTATTTTATAGACTTACAACGACTTATACCTACTGATTACCAACTGTAAACAATCACCCTAAGTAACAGTTTTCAAAAGGAGTTAAATCCTTAGTGGTCAGTCTCCTACCCAGCTACTGTCTCGGATCGATCACGAACGCTTAGCTACATGCACACGTCCTATAACGCGAGTCTTCCTCCTGCATCATACGTCACGGAGTGATTTGTCTCGGCAGTCAGTGACTACTTTATTCCCTCAGACCAGTCAATACGCCCGTAACTTACATCAAGTTGAGTCCACTATAACTCAATCCGCAGTCGTTTGCGATGTGTGCGCGCGCGCACCGACCGCTATCACCGCCCCACACTACCCTGTCCCTCCCCCTGCCCTCTAGCGACGCAATCACCGCATCATTATGCGCGTGTCCCCACGACACACATATATACACACGCTCACACACGCTCACACACGGCTAGGCGTACAACATGCTAACATTCTGCGACACATGCTACTTTTGTTTTTTGAGTTACGGTTAGGGAATGCAATCTCGTACGAGATTTCCGCCTAGCGAGATCTCGCGAGACTCAAAACCCAGTCTCGCGAGATCTCGCAAATTACGGGATCTCGCGAGATTGGGAGAATCGCAATTAAAACATATGCAAATGCTTGTTTTAAGAACTACTAATTGACATGATATGTAATTAAATAGAAACTGCGTTGCTTAGTTATAAAAATAATGTAAGTTTTATTTTAAAAATCAATAGAGTACTTATTATTTTGTCTCTAACTCTAATAACATTTGTTTATGTCTATAATTATTATACCTACTGTAGCTAATCAGTTCAAATTCTTACAATATTGGTAACATAACAATAATTATCTATATTTAGTCTTTTGTAAATTATTACTTTAGTTTCAATAATTAAGAGTAATAGGAACATTACTTCTGGTAAATAAATACAACAAAACAAAAACTTAACTTCACAAGTTCTTAAATAAATGTTGTGAGATCGTATTAATCAAATAAAAGAAGTTTAAAGTAGAAGTCAGATGAAGTTATCAAGGTACGGAAAGGCAAGTTAGTTTGTCTGAAAATGGCTTCTCAAAAATCACATCATGTCGAGAGTATCATCTGACAGACGACTTCTGATTTTGCAGGGTATTTGGCATGCAAAATCAGAAGTCGTCTGTCAGATGCGCCAGGCGCGGCCGCACGGCCGGCCAGGATTCAGTTCGCGCGCAGCCGCGCTATGAAATACACATCGTCACGCTGCATTTGTCGATCTCGTTATCTCGCGAGATCTCGTACGAAATTTGACGAGATACAATCTCGTAAAATATGGCCGAGATCTCGCGAGATCGGGATCTCGGCGAGACGAGATTGCATTCCCTAGTTACGGTTAAGTTGTCAAAACTTTCACCTTTTTATGTATACCTATAATATATCTAAATGAATGAACACCTAGGTATGCAAAAGTCATCTTCACATTATGAATACAACCTGCTACATAACTATTGATAAGTATTGGTTCAAACAGCGTCAAGTCGCGGAGGACAAAACTCTGTTAACTACACACTACACTGTTACGCACGCAGTGCACGCGATGCACGCAGAACACGTAAGGGGGGATATCATTAGCTGTCATTGAAAGGACCCGATCGACAATTTGTAGGTCGATTTGTAAAACACATTTCCGAGACTGTACCTACAATGGCCAAAGCTTCGTAGGTATACGATTATTATTTAGATAGGGCCCGAACTAAATTATTGGTCGTCATTATGTTATTTATTGTAGATTTCTAAAATTATTCTTACCATGGATAGTCTATTACTGTTTTATCAAAAAATAAGGCTACCAATTTAATATTCAATTTTAGTAATTGGTGTTGCCCGGTAGTCGGCGAGTGTAATAGTGCCACAAGTTAGAATGTATATTACAGCAATAATTTGGCGGAGGTGGGTCGGTCGGGTCAGCTTGTATCGCGGCACGGACGGTACGGTACCGCGCTACGTGTGTTCTATTAGCTACGTGAGCCCGAAGCTCGAAGCTCGGCGGCCGCCCACACGTTTGGCGCACAATCATCATTATAATGGCGATGATTTCGCAACGGCCAGTGCACAATGCGCGCTTTGTCCGCGACAATAGCGCGGGCAGCTGCGCCGGCGCTCACTCGGACGCTCGCGCCGGTAACGCACCGACAGTTGAATGCGTGGGTGTGGGCGCAGCGGCCACCGGTCAGCGCGAGCCGTTGTGTCGACACGACACCCGACCGTCACGACCTTGCCCCTCGGACTCAAACTTCTTATATACAAATCTAAATGTGTCAGATTTCACACAATGGCACCTCCACGTCTAAAGGATAATATCTGCAGGTTTCGGTTCGAGCGCCTGTGATTGGTCCGATGCAGTGGTTACATTCGATGACACGTGGGTGCACAATACAATGATAGAAGCACGTGGCTCTATTGTATGCTCCTCGTGGAACACGCTGGCTTTTGCTTCGGGACTTTAGTTGGCTACCTCATCTTTGGCTTGAAATAAAGTTATATTATTATTATTATCAGGGCCCCTCATTTATCAGAAATTAATAAACTTAGGTACTGGAGCCTAATAACTGTAAATAAATTATTTTGATAATCTTCATTACAATGTCTCGACTAGAACTCAATTTTGAGCGTAATGTGTGGCGCGGGCAACGCAACAAAGCGCAGCAATGAACTGTCCGGGGTATCCCAAGGCATGAGCACTTGGTGTTAACTCAGATGCAGAACCAACTAACCGGTGTTGTGTTGTTTCAGTGTCGGGTCGCGGCGACGTCAGCCACTACTTCAACACACAGATGGTGCTCGACCTGAACGGTAAGTACCCAACCCTTGTTCATACTCATTATAATATTATTGCGCCACCGGAATACCCGCGCGTCATATGTAATATTACGTGTGTGATGTGTCGATGCGCCCTTTCCCTGTCGCCTGTGTCGCCTGTGGCGGAAGGCCGCGGTCGGCTCCAGCGAGTGTGAGTTATGGCTTCCTCAGACAGTATAGTGTGCCTCGGCGGCACCCGCGTTGCGCAGGCGCCGAGCAGTAGCCGCTATTGGCCGCGCCGCCGTCACACGGCGAGACAAAACGACGACATAATTAAATTAATATAAATTCACAGCTGAATCGGTTTTTGTACGCCGCGCGGCGACACCGAAACATTTCTCATTTTCGTCTAGCTTCGTTTTTTATTCACGTTAATTACGGGATGAATGGGCCGCCGGGTAAAAAGCGTGTGGCGGCGAGGAAAGGGGCACGCGGGGGCCGAGGTACACGTTTTTTTTATGCGCGTGCGTCACGGAGCTAGTCGCGCATTGTGCGTGTCCGTCCCGCGGCGGTCCCGTACGACCCGGATCAGCACAAAAGTTCCAATCTATACAAACTGCGTCCATCAGCGAGCCCTGATGTCACTGATGTTGCACGACGCTCCTGTTGGTACAGCGCAGCGCCTGCAAGCAGTCGAGTTAAAGACTGTAGCGCGGCACCCAGAACTAGGTACCCACTAAACAGAATATGCTCCTCGTGAGTTGTACGTGGTGGGCCTTCTGCCTCTCTCACTGTATCGTCACTCCGTTATTCAAATCTGTAGCAACAAAAACTCTGGCGATAAAATCGAGATTTTCCATCTGTCACACTCCATGCTCGTAATTCTACAGTTTTTGTGTGACAGTATCCTCTTTATCGGCACTTTATTCAGAGATTCGCTTTATTACCTCTGCTGACGGCCGCTGAGTGCCACTGACAAACGACTGCTGAAATCGACTGCCGTACAAGATTTTTAATTCGATTTCGTTGCGTTAATCACTTGCAAAATGTACTGGAATTCTTAACTGTAATATGCACTCTCGTTGTCACGTGTGCTTTATATACTTACCTTATAGGTGTGCAAACATGCGAGAGATCTTCCTAAGAGCCCTAACATATTGAGAAGCGTTCGGTGGACCGCGCTCGCGTGCGCTTGCTCCACGAGAGCGTCGCGCGACGCGGTCGGCTCCCACGTCGCGTGACGCAGCAGCTTCCGACCTCTGGCCGAAGCCGCCCTGTGTTCACGAATTATACCAAATTATAGCTCAGTTAGTTACTCGTCGATACACGACTACTAGTCTTACGAGTGCATGGGAACCGAACTCGTTGCTCAGCCGTACTTATACTGTGTCAACTTTGTTAAGGGGTTCTGTGACTTAGTGCATTTTTGAGAAAGAGTCACGGTTTTGTTGTTACACTTTAGATATAATCAGAAATCAGAGATAATCAGAAAAAAGGTTTTACATTTCTCACGAATAATAGAAGATGTTACAGCTTTGATCACCTTATTTTCTGCCACTTTTTTACTTGTGACCTGAAGGTTCGATGGAACTAGAGAGAAAGTCCGGGTCACGTGTTAGTGTAGTATGTGCCGTGACGTCACAGCCAGGCCGTATCGCCTGGAGCCGGCCGCCGTCCCTAGCACGTACGAGCTCGTCGATCACGACGAGACGCTTCCTCGTCCGAGACGGTTCACAATTAAATGCTGTTGCGTCAGTGTCACACTTGAAGCACTTCCAGTAGCCACTAGCTTGCGCAACCCGGGCTTGTTATGACACTAGTTTGCATCGATATCAAGCTATATGCAATACCTATTTACATATTGCGGGGAGTTGGTTGTGGTGCTGCGTCTTATACTGTAGGGACATCCAGTGCTGGGCGTGCGGGCTGTACACACTGTGGATCAGTGTTCGCGCGTGACGTCGCATTTGTTCATCCGTCAGAAACCCACTTGATGCATGTTCACTTGTTTTCTAAATATCTTCATCAAAAATGGTAAACTACTATAAATGCTAAACGAAGTATGAATGGCCGGTGCGCGGATTCCTCAGCTCGGTGGCTGCTCGACATAGCTCACTGTAATTTCCTATGTAAATGTAATCACTCGAAAGCGGCACATCTCCATGACAGACGCCTCGTGGGCAACCGCCGCCGCCGGTGCAGACTGTGCTGCTGTAGTACTCCAACCTTACTTGCACTTCAATTTACTAAACAATTAACTATATTAGCAGAGTAAGTCAACCGGAATAATAAAATAACTGTTTGTGGTAAATCTTGTGATTGGAAAAGCAGTGTCACCCCGCTGTGTGACGTCATTGGAGAGTTGCTTTCGTGTATCGTACGGTGCGGTGCGGTGCAAAGTTGTGCGGTGCAAGCACACACAATGCTTCACGAGCGACCGGTCCAGTCTTTGTCTAATCCCAGGACCCACCTTACTTTTAACTAAAACGTCATCGCGCCCACCAACTATTGCCTTCAGGATTGTGTACAGCGGCAGAAGCAGAACTCTGTGTAGCTTGCGTGCGTCTTGAATCGCTTCAAAGTGTTAAGTACAGTGTGCACACACTTTAGCTCGCGACCGTTATGGCAGCTCAATGAAAATACATGCGTTTTTGCTCCGAACGAGTAGATACCTTATTTAGCTAACTGTAGCTGCGGTAGTTAGGACACTGGATACTTGGGATTGGACTGGACAACCAAATCAGTTTCGAGCGTCTGCGCACCCACACAGTAACGGTTATTGGGGTTATCAATAATAGTCTTCACCGAATGTTTTTACGGCGTCCAATCTCAGCGAATCCATCGACGCTGTAGATATTGTCATGCACAGGCGTGTGCGCAGACCCAAAAGAGCTCCGTGTTCCCTCGCTCTAACCTGTCGGTCAGATGGACGGTTAAGCTGGCATTAGAAATGTACCTATTGCAGTTTTGTGCAAGTTTTGATTTGCTTTAATTGAAGTGTGATGAGCGCTGTCGTTGCATTGGCAAGTGTGCGCCTGCGTATAAACACAAACTGTACCTATGGAGCTGAAGTTACGACACAATTTCTAAAAGTTAATAAATTCATACATTAAGTATGTATATCAGTGTTATGCGATGGCAGTGGTGGAGCTAGCTATGCGCACGCGCAACTATTTAGTTATTTTATCTTACTTCAGTCTGTTACTGAGCATGTATAGTACCTACTTTATAATGTGTACTCCGAAAAGCAATTATTAATGTTGCGTTCATATTATTATACTTATGAAAAGGGTAATAGTGCGTTACTTTAAGTAGTTTATAAATAACGCTCAATACTAGATGCACGTACGCACACTGCGCCGTGCACACTGCACACTATAATACGCACTGCGCACGAGACTGTACCTGCGAAAAGAGGTTTAGTTAGATTAATTTGTTTAATGTTGGAATTATATAATTATAATATATCTTTTCAATGATTGAACAACTATTTGCTTGTGGATTCGTCTATGTTGTCGCTGTGTTAGCTGGGCGTCAATACACCATCACATACAGAATTTAGACCCCTAACTATCCCGTTAACTCGTGAACTGCTGTTCGGGGTGATCGAAGGTTAAGCTTAGAGGTCGGTCCGTGGACGGGTTACCACTAACAAACATAGTTGGGAATGGCTAGGTAGATGCTGCCGAATATCTCGTAAAAATCTAGAAGCCATCACTGGGCTAAATCTCACACTTTATAACTATAACACTGTCAGACATGTCGATTACAATACTGCTACGAACACCTAACTAAAGTAATTGTGAAATTGGCATGTAGATTCTAGGAAAAAGCAACTGATCGTAAGAGCCTTTTTAAGAAAGTTTTAAAATATTCTGTCATTTGTTGGTGTCTCCACGCTTCTTCAATCATGCTCCCAGACCGCCATTTAACCGCTCTGCCGATGCTGGTGACCATTTTGTGTTGCATAACATATAGGTAGCTCACAGTGGTCAAAGTACTAACAGGTCTCATAATGCACAGTGTGCACGCTGCTCTGCTCAGCGAAGAGCGGAGAGTCCGACACGGACGCTCGTCAACGACTCTTCAACATAAAGTTATGACAAGCAACCGTGTACTTAACAAGTGCGCGCTACTCGTAGATAAGCCAACGTTCAATGTTGTCTGTCTAATGTTAGTATCGTGAACGAAACTTGTTAGCTAATTATAATAATGATGCATACATGCATATTATGAAGCACGTGGTTTCGGCAGTCGCTTCGTGGGTAGGGCTGCCAGTATCACACATTGCAACAGCGCTCGAGTTTTTAACCGACTTTCAAAAAAGGAGGAGTATGTATTTTTTTTTTTTTTTTTTTTTATGTATGTTACCTGATTTCTCCGCCATTTGTGGACCGATTCTCAAAATTCTTTTTTTATTTGAAAGAGTATACTCCTGAGGTGGTCCCATTTTAATTTGGTGTAGATCTGGTGCTGATCTTCGGAGATATACAACGGAACTCTTCAAAAATAAACAGCAAATCTGTCGAGATTGCTGGAATCGCTTGGATGTTTATTGTTTATACAACATAATGACGTATCATCACGCCTGTATGCTCTGAGGGGTACGCAGGAGGGTACAATATACCTAGATTTCGTCAGTTAGGTATGTTTATTTTAATTTATTAGGGATTAGTGGAAAACCCTATTATGATGACATGTATTGTTAACAATTAACAATATAAAATAAATTCATGGCAAATATTTTTATGGTACTTAACAACTAAAAATGGAAAAATAAAAAACTTTTTTGCAAAAAATAAAACCGACTTCAAAAAAACACTAAACGGTGTAAAATAACTCTAAATTCGGAAGTCGGTGGCCCATTATGAGTAACACAAACCCACCAAAGCCACAGACTTCCGAATTTAGAGTTATTTTACACCGTTTAGTGTTTTTTTGAAGTCGGTTTTATTTTTTGCAAAAAAGTTTTTCTTATTAATACTGTTGCCGTCCTTTAATGTTTGGAAAAACATTTATGCCGTCTGTTCTCTTTTAACGATTTGTAAGAATCTGGTTGTATTGTAGTTAATGCCCTCTCTCACCTGTGTCTAAAGCGGTCGTAGAGGGACCTGCTCATGGCGCGGCGCGCCGCGCCATGAGCAGGCGCCTCGGCGCCGCGAGGTTCAGCCCTGAGCGTGTCTCCGGGCGCGCCGTCAATGGGCCGCGCTTGAGTCTGCGGCGCTGCAGCACTGTACAAGCAGAGGTTAACGCGCTTCTTAATTGCTTCTATAACATTAAGTACGCGATTACCATAATATTGCTTGTGTTATATTAATAATTATAATTAGCATAATGCGGCCGCGGTTAGACGCGCCGCTGCACCTCATTTCAATATTATTTGTTACGTAACGGCCTTCACAGTACGTGGACGGCTCCATTCATGATCACTCAGTTGAAATCTCGGCACACTGACAAACTGCTATAATTATTTAATACCATAAGCACACTCATGTGAAGAGCGGACGCAATGACGTGCTGATCACTTTTAGTATTCAGTAATTTTGAGGTGGGACTTCATAGAATAGAACTAGACTTGATGAATATCAGGTACCTATCTACCACACGTACGTAACTGGTACGCATCTAACTGGAAAACAAACATATATCTGTAGGTAACACATTATAGTAAATAGCGATAGTGTAAAATAAGCAATAAGTACGTAGGTACTCATTTGAAATTTCCTTTCCAATCTGTTTACTGCCGGCACAACATATTTATTCAGAAATGTAAATTGCGTTACTTATAAATAAGTTAAAGTTATTAAGTAACGTTACAATAAAAGCAAACGCGTGTATTCTTGCTTCTCATTGAAATCGCTGCTAATTACATCTCTAGTTATTAATTAGCATTGTTACACCGTTACTCATTTAAATTGTTAAAATATTCTCAGAATATTCTTCTTTAATTAGCCTCGGGTAGGTTTTCAATAGCGGAAGGATTGTGCCGATGTCCGTCTGTACAAAGTGCCGCGGTGTCAGCCTCAGGCTCGCCTTGCCAGTAGTTCGTCATTAGGTGTCGCTCGCGCGGGCCTCCCGCGGCTCCCTGCCCATATCGACGACCTCCCCGACTCCTGCGCCGGCGCATAGCCTCTGTGATCAACATACTAGACACAGTGCTACTTCACACAACAGTTTTTCGCCATGTAGCGCTCCGAGCACCAGAGTAGCTGTATAATATAGTGAAGGTGTTCCGCTTAGTATGCTCGCCACAGCGTCCACATTAGTCGAGACAAACGTGTGAAGAGCGAATACCAAAGTATTTGAATGTAGCTGACTGTCATACGTGATCGTACACACACGTTACCCAGACATTAAACGTGCGCTTGAGATTTGTTGAATGTTTGACAAATAGCTATAATACCTACGTACAGTGAGAAAGCGTGTCCCCATCTGGTACAATGCGCTAATAATAATATACTGACAGGTGCACTTGACCCTTTCTCTCATTACTACATACCTATAGTAAACTGCTCGTTCAAGCATGCTATGATGTTGCGCTGCGCCCGTTACGTGTGAGTGTGACACACTACATGTTACACACGTGGATTGTGTAGCGTCGCGGCGCGGTGGCGGCGGCGTCGGTCTCGTCTATTACATTATATTATTGTTATCCGTGCTCGCTGCTTGATAACACTGTGCCATCAATTCGTCAGTGTGTCACAGGATTACAAGCGCACGCGCATATCAATTGCCTTTTGATGAGTGATGTACGATACACTACTCGCGCACCAAGTTCAGCTAAGCATACTTATTATTATTTGACTGGCCTGTTGGTCTAGTAGTTAGTGACCCTGACTGCTATGCCGGAGGTCGCGGGTTCGATTCCCACCCAGGACAAATGTTTGTGAGATGAGCACGATCATTTGTTCTGTAAAGGGTGAAATTTATATATAATAGGTATGTATGTATTTAGAAGTATATATAAGTATGTTTATCAGCTGTTTAGTACCCATTACACAAGCTCTCAAGCTTAACTTGGGACTAAATGGCGTTGTGTGAAAAGTTGTGGAATATTTATTATTATTCAACTCATCCGAAGTTAATGCCTCTTTTAATAAACATGTGATTGTAATAACTGGCATCGGTTCAATATCCCTTTCTGAAAGGGATATTGATCCACTTTCTGTTTATTATTCTCGGCACACCGCGGTGATGCTCGGTACTGCGCGGTACAGCGCGGTGCTGCCCGCCGGTGCCGACGCGGACCGTGCTTGGTGATGCTCGGTATAATTATTTAGTAAGTTGAATTCACACGTAAAGCTGTCAGTTCACTATAAAAGCAAAGAATTGGCACACGTCAACAACAGTTAGTCGTCCTATAAGGCGTTTTACCGTTGACTGAAGACGCGCCACTAGTTTTTAGCAGCGCATTCTTTGTGACTATTAAGGTAATATGTAAACACAGCCGCCAATGTTAACCTGCCCCCGGCACCGAGAGCCCGCGCCGCGCCGCCGCGCCCGCGCCGGGGCGCAGATACAGGACGCAAGCGCAGTTTCACATAAATGCCTCCATTTCACCGCGGTGCATCCATCCAGATTGTTTTGCAAAGCTACTATCATAATAGATTGTCTAGAACAGCATGTGTCATTCCTTATCAGTAATATGAAATGGCTATAAGTATTTCTTCGTACCTACTATTAGACTGGTAAACAACAGTTTTGTCTGACAGTATACAACAATATGCGTTTCAAATGAGAATAGGAACGGCAATGACCTCTATCTGTCAAATGTCGCTTGAAAAGTACAGCGTGCAACGAAACCTTAATCGCGTATCAATTATTTTCTTTTTTTTTTGTTTTACCGAGTTGAAGTTATTTAAAATGAAAAAACGTCTTAAATTAATTAGTCTTGTGGAGTGTTTACGTTTTATTTAATTATTCTGTTTGTTACACGGTTGTTTGTCGTTGATGATATTTGTTTTTGTTTTCATCTCCCTGACTGCTCGAAAATGTGTAAATAAGGCGCTGTTTTGCAAGGGAGGGCTCGAGAGATTATCTCCAATGTAAACAAATACTTTGTAAATTATTTTTTTAAATAAATTATGTTTAGAAAAACCCTTGTTTTGCTGATCTTACTCAATTTACTCGTATTGACAACTATGACGTCACAACATGGCGAAAAGTCATTCCTATTCTCATTTGAAATGTTAGTAGGTACGTGCGAGTGCGCAGTGTGCGCGGAGCCTACTCGCTGATTACTAATTAATCGTTCATTTGCATGAGCCGTGTGCCGTGTACGGCTTCACAGCTGGAGCACGGAAAAACTTCCCAGCTTCTTGATATGGAATCGAGTGCAGTGCATACTGCGGCACAGCGATGTCCACCACACTCATGACGCGCACTCGGGTACACTCGGCGGTTTACAATCAATAATAATTTCACATAACGCACCCGACATCATTGGGCCACGTATTTGCATGCGTCGCCGTCTACCTGCGAACGCGCATCTGCCTGTATTTTTTCTCTCAGCTCGTCTGTCGAACAATCGCTTGCATATTTCTTTCTATTTCCATTAGTTTTTGTCGCCGCCCGCGCCGCGCCCGCGCCGGTGAGACGTGAATACGATTTTTTATAGTCGAGATTTATTGCAAAACGTGCATTAGGATCTATTGGCCACAATGCTCGGATGCTAATGGCAATATTAACGAGGCGCGCTACGTGCGACTGCGCGGGCGCACTGTGCGTGTGCTTCTCTGACGACATGGCTCTACATTATTGTCTCTTTATTAGTTACATAATTTATTCATAGTTTGGATGGTTTCAATAAATATAGTTTCATATCTAACCTAAAGTCACCTGCTTCCCCTGAGCTCGCCCCGGCCCGGGATTGACATTTGTGCTAAGTAATTGTAGACGATAACTGCTAAGCATGCAGATCGGCCGTCGGCTGCGCGTTCAGTTCTCGAACTCAATAAATAATACAAAATTCGGGATAAATACACGTCAGCTATTAGGTACAGGCCGATCAGTGCGGTGACACTTGGGTCGTCTGCGCCATGCTAATGAGAAAGTCACAATGATGTGCTCTCGCAGTTTGCGCAGAAGCGTCTCGCATCCATTGTTCTCAAACTGCTAATGTGTTGACGTGGTCTCTATTTACTTTTTATCGTATTTTTATTACTGCAGAATTTATAAATAAAATTGTAAGTTATTAACTGAAAAGCATCAGTAGGTAGGCAACTAGGCAAGTAGGTACCTACTGTGTTTTCTTCGAGTTCGATAAAAACCTTTTTGAACGATTTATAGAAACACTCTAAAAAGCTTGTAGATGAGTACGCGTCGGCCGGCGACGCCTGAAATGATCAGTGATCAGTTATAGCATTTATCGTAACATACAAATGTATGTTACGATAAATGCACTAACTGATCACGGTTAGAATAGAGAATCCCTTTGGAGGTCGTATTATATGTACGCCTTGCTGCCTTGCTGCCTTGCCTATTTCCACGCATGTAAAACATAATTTATCTACCAATATAGTTAAACCAATATAGTTATTACACAGTTAAAGACTTTTTAAATGACAAAACTATATAGGAGAATGTTTTTGATAAATGTACGTTGCCTTTTCAAATTCGAATGTTTTAGATGACATTGACATATTGACATTGTTATTTTTTATTTATTAGCGATTTTTTTTTTTTTTTTTGTGGTTGTTGTTAGGTATATTGTAATTTGACATAACAGATCTTGACATTACCATATTATCTAAATTCTTTAACTATTAATAATTGTGATTGTTGTTAATGTTTTGTAATATTTTGACATTAAGCTTTTTGACATTATACATTTCGGCATTTATATGATTTCTCTTTGTAAATTATATTGTGAGAGTTTTATATGTAATTCATTAATTATTTTGTTTTTTTTTTGTGGTCTGATCTGTAACAACCTATTAAATTCGACTGTGGCTAATAATGATCGTAATAGCTGTATCTATATTACTATTTAATAATTCGAACCTAATATTTTGCATGCCGTAAGGTAAAATGTATCGGGACACTTAAATAATATTCCAACTTATATGTATACCTACATTATCAGCAAATAAATGATTTCTTGCTTTCTTTCTTAAAAATCAACCGCTTCAGGGATAAATGTTTGTCGTTTATAACTGACGAGTATCTATCTATACCTATATGCAATACTTAGGTTAGAATATATATGAGGTATTTTTTAAATTTCGTTTTTCTGCTTGTCCGTCTGTAAAGTGGGAAAAAATGTGTCACGCACGGTGTCGCCGCTTTTGTTGATTATTATTATTTTTATAAAAGATAAAATACCTATCACTCCCGTGTTCAACATCTATAAATATTAAATCAATTGCTATTCGTGAGTCCGGCTAAAACTCAAGAACGGCTAGGCTGATTTCGCTGATTTTGGTTTTAAAATGTTTGTGGAACTCCAAGGAAGGTTCAAAAGTTATGTAAATATGAGAAAAATGCTTGGAATATGGTAAAAATAACAATTTCGCTTTCCTTATGAAACTATTCCTACATGTCAAACATTTGATGTTCGTTCCGTCGTCGGCGTCGGTACGGTATACTTCTCTAAAATTAAATGTTAACGTATTAAAATAAAATAAGCATTTTAAATCGACAACATACCTACTCGTTATGTAAAATATTGGGATTATTGCGTATTTAGATTTAAAAATACGAAAAGTTAAATAGTGTCACCATGACAACGGATCGACATAATTATTTTTATGCGTAGGTTCTTCTGAAATTTATTTTGTTACTAAACTTAGAAAGAGGTTTTATGTAGCTTATAGAAGACTCTTAATATTTCAGAAATCAATTTATGTAATTAATAGATAATGGCTTCAGAGATGAACTTCAATAATTCTTTGCAAAAAAATATTATTATACTGTTTGGCCTTTAAAGTAGACCAGGAAAACTAAATAAATTGTATGTAACATATTATTATGTAGAGGCACGCAGCGCAGTAGTTAGGTTTAAAATTATGAATTTAGTATTTTTTAATGAATGAATTTCAGTTAGGTAGTTAGGTTAGGTAGTTAGGTTAGGTAGTTAGGTTAGGTAGTTAGGTTAGGTAGTTAGGTTAGCTATATGATAGGTATGGCAAGTTAGGTTAGGTTATACTATATGTAGAAGTTAGGTTAGGTTATACTATATGTAGATACACATTATACATGTTGTCGTTTTAATTCTATCGAACACAAAATGTTTAAATAAGATCACAGTAGAGACTCGCTTAATAAAAAGTAGTAGTAGTTATTATTGGTTTGGATCTATTTGTTGTCATCTTATTAAACGTATGTATGATTGTATATCTTATATGTATATAAAATTCTCGTGTCATGTTAGTTACCATACTCCTCCGAAACAGCTTGACCGATGTTTATGAAATTTTATATGCATGGTCTGAGAATCGGCTACTATCTATTTTTCATGCCCCTAAGTGCAGAACGAAGTTTGCTGGGGCAGCTAGTCTACAATAAAAACTTTTTCCAAAAAAACAACCGACTTCTTAAAGAAACACTAACAGGTAAAAAATAACTCCAGTCTGTGGCTTTGGTGGTTTTGTTTCGATTATTATTGGCCACTGACTTCCAAAACTGGAGTTATTTTTCAACCTTTAGTGTTTTTTTAAGAAGTCGGTTGTTTTTTTTGGAAAAAAGTTTTTATTTTGCAATATTTTAGTTTCTACGTATGTAAAGAAAGTCTTTCAAAACTTGAAAGAATTATTGAAATCGGTTAACAATTGCTAAAGACGTTCTTTCTAAACATTAATCTTTACATCTCTGCCTTTGTTATGGAAATACAAGAACTCTGCATAGACTTCTGACTATAGCAATCGCGAATAATTTGCTGTTATGCGTTGAAGAATTCCGTCGCCTGTCTTCTTCATCAGTTTTTCTTCACAAAATGATACTTTCTAAATGAAAATGCTTGATTTGTTACTAAAAATGTAAATAAGTACCTATATTTTTTTAAGAGTGCCCTCAATTCCTTTTTGGAGTAGGATAAAAATGAAACCTAACTGCAATTTAACGTATTTTGTATACATACATATATTTGCTGTAGTAATAAACCTCAGAGTTCAATCATGGTATAAATTAAGTAGGCTGTAGGGGCTAGCAGTCGGGAAGTCTCGGGTTTGGAACTACATTTATAACCGACTTCAAAAAAAGGAGGAGGTTCTTATTTCGGTTTAACATTTTTAGTAACAAAGCAAGCAATTTAATTTAGAAAGTATCATTTGGTGAAAAAAAACTGATGAAGAAGACAGGCAGCGGAACTCTTTAACAAAACAGCAAATTATTCGCGATTGCTATGGTCAGATGTCTATGCTGAGCTTTTGTATTTCCATAACATAACATTACGCCCTTCTATTTTAAAAGGGGCCCGGGGCAGAGATGTACAGAATTATGTTTAAGTAGACAGAACTTCTTTAGCAATTGTTAACCAATTTCAATGATTCTTTCAAGTTTTGAAAGACTTTCTTTACATACGAAGAAACTAAAAATTGCAAAATAAAAACTTTTTTACAAAAAAAACAAACCGACTTTTCAAAAAAAACACTATTAGGTGAAAAATAACTCCAGTTTCGGAAGTCGGTGGCCAATAATGAACGAAACAAAAGCAGCAAAGCCACAGACTTCCGAAACTGGAGTTATATTTCACCTGTTAGTGTTTTTTTAAGAAGTCAGTTGTGTTTTTGTTCTTTCCGGAGTAGGTACCTGTAAAGAATAATCAATATCTTAGTTTCATTCTAACTCACAATCTGGTCGTTCTGTTGTGTTTTTTCTATACAAAGAAAAGTTTTATATCTTACGGAATAAAATACAACCTTTTCTTTACCTATCATCTGTTAGCGTCGCACATCTAGTGTTGGTTGTGTCAATAATTGTATCTCGTGCCATCGCCTACACATGTAAGGGATCCTAAATTTCTTCGCTGTAGGTACTACTGTAATAACGCGTGCGCGTAAAGCCGCGGCTGTAGCTCGTCCGCAGCTGTCGCGCTGACCTTACCGAACCAGTACTTCACGGTATAATGTCAAGTGAGAATTCTCCTAGTTCTATGTAACACAGGCACAGAATGATAAAAGCTTGCAAACAAATGGTAGGTAGGTACCTATTTACCTGTACCTATGTAGTTTCTAACAAAAGTCCTAATGTTCGCCACGAACAGAGGGGAAAGTTTCGCAAAAACCAACTCCCGATATCCCACAGCTTCGTATATGCACATTTATCTAGAAGCAATACATTAACACGCACTATCCACGGTCGGCAGTCCGCGGTCCCACAGTCGCCGGTCGCCAGGTAGTCCGTGCATTGTGTGTGGTGTGGCCGCGCGCCGAGATTGATACCTCTCTCGAACGACACACAAAAAGCTTCCTGGCAAAAAATCTTCGCCAAATTAACGTATGCAAATCCTTTGTGAGCGGCACACCTAGCGGAAGATCCGACCTTCTGTGCAAGCGCATAAGACTTACATCAGCTTGCACGTCCATAGTATGCGTCGTGTAGTGTGCGCCGCCTCTTAGACGCGTCGTAATCTACGATCTGCGTGCGCTCGTAAATTTAACCATTGCAATATATACCCGCATTCAAAATTTCTTAGAATTCAACAAAATTGTCCGCGCGGGGGACTTGATCGATGGCTCCCTGTAACCTTTTGGTGTGTCGGTGAAACTTACGATTCACAGTTAACGACTTATTGGCTCAGAGCACGTCCTTTTATGTGCACAAATTCATTAGGTACCTATTTAATAAGGACAGGCTCACTTCAGTTACCATAGCAAAGTCATTTGTGATCAATTCACTCTCTAAATAGGTACTATCTGCGTTTTCAGCATTAGTCGTTCCGTCTAGTCGTCGTTCGTAGAGCAATCGGAGCTCGCACACTTGTATACAACATTGGCCGTGACATTGAGCTGCTGTGTGCTTGCTAACTAAGAGCACGTTTCTTTGAAAATTATTCATAGCATCAGCGCGATTACGGACGCGAACTAATTACACATTTGCATATAGTTAGTAATCCGAGAGTCATTCAAACATTGTATAACTTCAAATTGAAATATGTACACAAAAACTGATGTTTTATTAAGGTTCGGTGATGACGTCATGCGATGTACACGATAACGTCAGGTTCACGCCAAACAAAAAAGTTATCAGCGGCCGAACCCAGCAGTGGACGATGGCTACTGATGAGATCCATTTACTTAGACTGTGATCAGAAGCGCGTTAGCACTTGTTACACGTATATATTATACAAGGACTGGCCTATTACTCTAGTAGTTAGTGACCCTGACTGCTATGCCGGAGGTCGTGGGTTCGATTCCCACCCAGGACAAATATTTGTGTGATGAGCACGATCATTTGTTCTGTGTCTGGGTGTCATTTATCTATAATATGTATGTATTTAGAAGTATATATTTATGTTTATCAGCTGTTTAGTATCCATAACACAAGCTCTTAGCTTAGCTTGGGACTAGATGGCGTTGTGTGAAAAGTTGTGGAATATTTATTTATTTATTATTTATATATAATTTACTCAGTTAGAACGGCGTTACAATAATCCCTCAATACAAGGCCTCACTAGTTTAGCAGCCAATCATGTTTAGAGAAACGGTGTCCTGTACTATATTGCTCTGTGCTGATGCACAGAGTGTCGTACGCATAGTCAGAAAATACCTAATTTCTGAAGACGTAGAGTCGTTGCAAAATAATGATACTTATTCTGTAACATAAGAGCCGAGACACGGGTATATTGTTACGATGTCATCAGTCGCGCTCTGCAGATCCGATCAACCCTGTACATACAGTGTACACGAAACACAGTGGACGCTGAAATAGTGAAACGGTCAGTAGGCTGTGCACGTAGCTGATGTAGCGCAGAAGGTCTAGTTCACACAGTGGGCCCGTTACAGGCGCCCACACACATGCGCGCTGCACGGGTGTAAAGGTCGCCCGCGCCGGCGCACAGGTACCGTTAGACACCCCCTTGTCCGCGGGGAAATTACATGACATTTAGAGTTTTTGCGCTGAATGCGGGGTGAATAATGTATGTGCCCTAGACTGGTCTAGCCCGCGGGTGTCGGGGGTAGGGGTGACATTCACCGACTGAGCTGCGGGCGCGCACCATTCATCGCTGCACCCGACATCATGGACACCGGTGAGTCCTATTACTCATTAGTTCATTGCTTTTACCGCATGTCGCAACTATGGCAACGTCTGCTTCGCTCGGTTTGACGAAGCAGCCGCAGCCATTCCGGTGATGAGGTCCCGCGCAGCCTCCACCCACAACCCCAAGCAGCCTAAGGTCGGTTTCGACCTAATGATCAGGTCGGCTTGCCTACCAGAACAATGGCGAGTAACATGTTTTACTAACGATAAGCGGAACAGCTGTAATATAAGCGTTATAACAATTCATTGTTACGGTACACAACAACCCAAAGGTAACGCCGGCCGATCATTCTACAGTTATTTTTATTTTCAATTCTTGTGAGAAAACTTTATTATGTTTTTTACAAATTAGGGAAATAAAGCAATTACATTCGTCGTGTCAGAGAAAGCTATCATTGTAAAAAATCATTCCGTTTGTGACAAAAAGTCGCCGCGACTTTCTAATTTATTGCTCGAGCGCCAAAGGAAGCGTTAAAAAATACAATAAAACAATACAAAAGTAAAAATCGCACAAACGTTAGTGTGCGCCGTTATCCGCCCAGTCGAGCACCGCAGTCCGGCACACAATGATGACCCGTTGCAGTCGAGAGCCATCGCAGGCGTTCATTATGCAATGTGCCAATAAACTAGGGATCGTTTTTTTCAAAACGCAATAAACGTGGAGAACTTTCACGCGATTCCCTTTAAAAATGCATGGAGCCAGGTCCGCGGGGCGCGGGGCCGGGGGCGAGCGGGACTCCTCGCGCGCTGCGTGTCATGTGCTGTAGAGTGAGGAGTCGGGCCACTCGGACACTTGTCAAACTTTAAGTGCCTGCATGTAGTTCGCTAGCGACGACGCGGGCTCGCGCGCCCACTGGATTATACTTGATCCACATAACATTATGCATGAAGGGCGAGGGGCAAGGGCGCGGCGGGGGAGGGTGACCTTTCGCGAGGTCCCGTTACGGGCACCTGCGCGGACGTTAGGGTCCCGCTAGCCGCTCCTGTCACGCAGCGCACTCACCGCGCTGCATAGCGGAGCACAGCGCTTTAGGAGATCACTCAACATGAACCACTCATTTTTTGTACATAAATGTTTCACAATACACTCCAATTACTTAGCGATAGTGCCCAATAGTAAACTGTTATTTATCATTCATCTCTCGGCCGCGACTCGCGCTCCCAATGAAACTTTGTCATAGCCAGCTTTTTATAAAGAATATAATAATGCATAGACTGAGCTCGACTAGGAGGCTGTCACTTGCTGGCCTGTTACGTCTGTTAACTGTTACCCAAATGAAACGCTCGGTGCGTGAGATCGATCCGGATCAGTCGGCAGATTGTATCCGCCGCCGTTACACACTGAGATATGAACAAGCCCCGAAAGATACAGCAAAAAATATAATGGACGCGGTTACCTCAGCTCACGGATAGCAGTTTGATCAATTCGAAAACTAACCACACCGCGGAGTGCTATAGGCCTGCGCGTGCGCTTCCGATACAGTTTCACTACGGGCCGGTGTTGGTAACTTCGGCTGCAGGCAATAGGTTTCGTGTGCGGGAATCAATCAGCTGGCCGCGTAATGCCCGCTATTAGAATACTTACATCCAAACGACGCGCGCGCCGCTCCCACGCGCCCGCGCTGCGCGTGAGCATTCAGTCAGAATTTCAGACACACTATCACATGAGCCGATACATTCCACAGAGATGCCTGTTCGAGTATTGTTTTATCGTATAAGTGCACATTTATGCATATTTTTAAAAGTTCTACAATTTGAAAAACGCTGGATGGAACCATGAGCTCACTTTCAAGGAAAATTAAAGTGGCAGTTAAAGTTGATTTTAAGGAAAAAGCGTTTTTGTGTTAACCGATCTTTAAGTACTTGCATTACAAACTTAAGTATTTATTTTACAATCAGAAGTCTAAAGTTGATTGGTGTGACCTGATTTAATTATCAATTCACATAAACCTTCTTAAAGTTAGTGGTTGAAATGGTTACAACTAAGTGTGACATCTGCAGTAAAAATAGATTATAATAATTTCGGCGTCTACAGTAATTCTGCTTAATTGTACTTTCGTTACGAAGTGTGCATTAAAAATAACCTTTTTTAACTTCTGTCTAATGCTATTGTAAATGTAATATTTTAGTTAGTTATGTATAAAATGTCGGATGAAAAACCAAAAGACAAAAAACTTGAAACTCTTTTGTTAAATTTATAGATCTTTTAACTTAGTTTTGATTTCGCTGTAAGTATTTTAATTAAATGTACTACGTTAGTGCCTAGCATAACTGCTAGGCACTAACGTAATCTAGGATCAATAATATCCACACTAACAATACTATCCATGTGAAAGTAACTCAGAATCATGTCTGGACAAACTTCGAAAACTGACATTTAACTTGCCACGAGTAGTCGAGCGATGAGATCGACGTGAGTTGTATGAACAGCCTCAACCTTATACGTTGAATGCGGCCGATGATAATTCAGATGGGCGAGCTAGTGACTGGTACAAGCTGAGTCAAGTAAACCTAGTTACTAGCGTTATCTTACTGTTGTAGTGCAGAAGCTGAGTGAATGGACCAATACCGTCCGCGTCAGTCCGGTGACATACAGTTTACCTCGCTGTCACACAAACAAGTTACATAACTGTTAGCGAAGTGTGCAATTAAGTAAATGGTCGCTGTAACGGGACGCCCGATATCGGGGGTGAGTGACATGTGTTGATATTTGCGACGCGTGCCCGCGTGCACCTGCGCGTGCGCCGCGTGCGTGCCGCCCGGGTCAAGGTCGCTGCACACGATCACAGGCACAGAAGATCCACTCACTCTGCCAATAGATACAAAGGAAAGTCAAACACAATCAAAAGATAAGAAAATCACTGAGATTGTAGACCCCCTAGTGGATTGATCTTGCGAGATGTTCACCGCGTGTAGCCAACTTCCGCACGTCACGTGGCACAGTGGACCTTCTGCGACGTGTCTGCGTGTGCACTCGTGCGTAGCTCAGCCAAGTGCATGTGTGCGGCTGGAGACGACTACTACTACAACGTCCATGATAACGCTAACCGTTTCTTTATCATACAAGCCATTATCAAAATCTACCTTCTGACAGTGCTGTAGTTCTACACTCATATTTTGTGTTGTTTCACTTGAGGTGCGGGAGCCTCCCCCTGCTGATCGAGCTAATGAGTGGACGTGATCCGATCTCGGTGCGCTACGTTTTTACACTCGAGATATTTCGTGGCACAGGCACGTAACAAACCAATGTCGTTAAAATCCACGCATGGAAATACCTACGTTCGATCCACTGCAGTCATATTGTTTCGTACAAATTACTTTTGAATTATTGTAATGCGCACCGGCTGCGGCTGCTACCAATTGCCTTACGATATACTCATGTCCATCAAATACAATTTAGAATGAAAATATAAAGCACGTTATGATCGGGCCAGTTGATCACGTGTCCGTATGATGACGTGTCGCATCCTTGTCGCGGACGGCGGAGTCAAGGGCGGTGGAAGGATATCCTCGATTGCTTTTAAAGCTCAAGAGTGTGGAGGGAAAGGAGGGCTCAATTCGCCGCTTCCATCGCGTGGGCGTCATCGCGTGTCACTTCGAATGAGCAGCAACGGAACCCGGCGTGCGGTGGCGGGCGCCCACAGGTTTAACGAACACTGTTTGACACTAATCGGAAAATGCTTTTACACAGATGCTTCTTCGAAACAATGTCTTAAAATCTTCGTCTCATAGGCTTCGAGTAAGTACCACCGGTATACCCGTCGATCAGAAGGTTGTGACCAATGTCGCTGAAACACGCAAAACGCAATGTCGCTTCTGCAACTGTTAGTTGCAACACTTCACTATTTTCGGTGTCAGTATCTCCGTCTCCGGCATGTTTCCGACGATCCCCGGCATCTATCGTCCCGGACGGCTGCCCGGCTCTCATAAACATGCTCTTAGCGAGCCGTCTGTAATGCACCCGCGGGACGGTCCGGCCGCGCCGGCCGCCTCTCTCGTATATCACCGGCCGGCGTTCGACAGCTGTGTAATGCATTCGTACGGTTACTGTGACCGGATCACCGACTTATGCAAGTTACATTAAATTTAATCCATAGTGCCGCTCTGGCTTGTTTTTGTCGTTATTGACGTGTTAAAGGTTACAATTAATTACATTAATTACTTCGAAACAATCTTCAACATTAAGATTAAACAGAACAGAAGTTACACACCTACATACTTGTATAATACTAAGTCATTTGTATTCCACCTGACATGCTACCATTTCATACAATATACAATATTTTATTAAATATATAAGTAGGTATCTACGATATGTCAAATCATATATGAGGAGATGTATAATCGAGAAAGACCTCCGCCGACCGCAAATACGTTAGATAGATAGATAAAACATTTATTTAGTACACACAAAAAACACAGACTAACACACAATACAAAACTTTTTTTTCAAAAAATACAACCGACTTCAAAAAAACACTAACCGGTGTAAAATAACTCTAAATGAAGAAATCTGTGGCTTTGGTGGTTTACGATGGCACACCCTAGTGCGCCTAACCTTCACCAGACAAGATGCTACTCTGATCAACATTGTATTGCTCGTGTCAATCAGGAGTGACAATAAATAAACAAAGACTGGCATTAGTAAGCCTAGACACTAATCAAGAAATATGGGAAACAACGTAGGTGTGTGGGTCGATCCCACTCTTAAAAATATTCACTTTTATGTGCTTACAGTGGCTATCAAATTGTGGGTGGAGGTCAATTAAAAATGGCACACCATTTGCATTGGCATTTTAATATTACGATATTGTAAATTAACGATGTAACCATTATATCATCTCGGTAATAAAACTGATCACTAGTGAAAGGCAATGAGTCACATTGATTACACCCCGCGTGTCCTGCGCGCAGTCACCGGCTTACCGCGAAGCCTCATCGCTCCCATTAGCATAATTCATGCAAAACACTTTGCCAAATCCTCCCGGACTTGGCAAAGTCGGTGTCGGGTGCCGCGACGTCTAATTTATATCTCTCTAGATTGATTACTGGGTACTACACGCACGCGTGGCAGGAGCAACACTATTGTGGAGGACAAGGCTTCATATTAAGTATTGGTGCTTACTGCTTACTGATCTATCTTATTTCATGAGTCTACGTTCAGAACGTCCGTATGTTAGCGTCGCGGCTCTCGATGCGCCCACGCACCCAAACTGAGGGAATTCATTATAATTGACCCGCGCATGCGCGCTGCGGTAATTAGCCGTCGTGTAAGCAGTGCACTGGGAATAAATTACGTCTATGAATAATTGTCTAAATATTATAATGAGCTCGCCATTTTCAATTATCCGGCGCGCGGTAATGAGCTCACATAGTGGCCGCGGTTCCGCTCCGAATGCGCCGCCGCACGAGTACTCTCGCGGCGAGGCAGGGTGCGGACGGGGGGATGGGGGGGGGGACTCGACACATGCTAATCCACATCTCGTACCTGATGAAGTTAATACAATATAATTGTAAGTCTGCGCACGCGACGCGTGACGCCATAAAGTAATCGTAGGAAAGCGACGCGATTTATAGCGGCAACGAGCGCCCGCGCGTACCTTACACACTTTACTAACTTCAATTTACTTCAGACGTTAAGCAAATAACAAATTTCTAGACGTCCGCTGATTATAATTTAATGAATTATCATAATAATGCTAATGTGTTGCGAGCATAATTGCTGTTGCTCAGTATAGCGATCGCTAACTGTGCCACTTATGTCTGCCGCGGTGTACGGAGTTGCAGCGTCTTGCGTCTGCGCATGGGGCACTGTGTCACAATACTCTCCATGTCCACACTCGAGGGGGCGGCAGCTCATCTACTAGACTACAGAGCACTAGCGATCCACTGGAATGAAAAGTAAAAACTGTTTGAAAAGATACAACTGACTCTATAAAAAAATACTTATAGGTGTAAAAAAGTCAAGTTTCAGAAGAAAGTGAATGAAACAACCAAAGCTACAGACTTCCGAAACTAACTACAGTCATTTTATACTTTTTAGTGTTTTATTCTAGCTCCAAACAACTCTCTACGGCTCTGAAACTCCCGTCAAATATTAACGGGACTATTTTAATTGTTTATGTTTCTACTGAATCATAAACCTTCATGTATTTATTGACTCTATTAGTTTATCTGATATTTTCAAAAGAGTCCTATTCAATTATTATTGTTTGGTCAAGTCATGATAACTGATCGGTTTCAGTTATTGAAGCAGAATGATTCTGCCACCTTCTATCTATAGCTCAAGTAATGCCGTGTGTATAGTCTATGAACGTGCTAGTCTTTGGAACGTTCCAAGTATAGTGAACATACTCCGCAGTTACTTATATCGGTACCTAAACACTTCCGATCATTGACATTATCTTGTAGTTGGGTGTCCGAGCCTTCAAGCTCTAACTCGTGTCCTGCGTGTCGGCACACTGCTCCGCGGACCAGATCAGCGGAACTATTTGTAATGCTCGCACATCATCCGCGCACCGACTACAGACTACAGCTGAGCTGCAGCAGTACAATGTTTTGTAGTGCACTAGTGCGCCTTCGCTGTGTCCACGCCGCGTGGCGCAGCGGCGCGCGGCGACGGTGTGCAGACATCACACGCGCCGCCTAATTTACACACGGTTCATTATATTTTACGAGTTCATTTCACTTGATGTCCGACGAGTACGCTTTATGGTATTATTATAATACTACGCACGCGTAATCTCACTGTGTTAAGTAATTCGCGGGGTACTAGTTTACCACATGAATATTAGCGTAGAACACTGCAGCACGTCACGCAGATCAGTTCCACTGTTCTGAATGTTGTTAAAATTTGCTAACTGCAAGTAGTGCCGACGCTACGGCTCCGGCGCATGCTAAGGCTGACTTCCATGTTGAGAAACGTTTGACTATTGCAACTGTATGAATGAATGAATGAATGAATGAATGATTTATTTATTTGCAAGAATATAGGTACATATGATGTTATGTTAGAATAGAATAGAATGTAATGTTCAACGGGTTTCACTATATTCGGCATTTCGGCCGTACAAATATTAAAATTCTACTTACTAATAGCATGCATAGGTACATAGTAGTATAGTATAGTATAACGGGCCGGTGTCCGCAACTCCACGTCAAAGCGCGTATTTTGCGTGCGGGTGGGAGACTATTCTAACCATCCCAATTCCCCGAGAAAGGCCAGCAGTGCCCCGATGTTGCTGGCTATCTCGCGGAGAGTACCTGGGTTACCTAAGTACTTTGCCCTGTATGTTGCAACCACTGGGCAGTGCAGAAGCACGTGGGCTGCTGTCTCGTCTTCCTCCATGCAGGCACGACACAGGGGGCTGTCTGTGACTCCTAAGACAAAGAGGTGTTTATTAAAAGAGCCATGTCCGGTAATAGCGGCTGTAACTGTGCGCAGCTGTGGTTTGGTCAACCGAAGCGCGCGTTTAGTGAGGCGGCCGTCGATAGCAGGAAGTGCTTCCTTGGCCTGCCTACACTCGCCGTGGTCTAGCCACAGCTTGTGGTGTTGTTCACTAGTTCGTTTCCTTACCAGTGTGCGTAGGTATCCGAAAGGGAGTGGTACGATGGGTTCGGGTCCCACCGCTGCCATGCTCGATCCCCTTCTAGCGAGTTCGTCCGCAGCATCATTGCCCCGGGAATCGCTGTGTCCTTTGATCCATTGGATGGTTATATTATTGAGATTACCAACCTGGTTCAGGCGTTGGTGACACTCGTATATTAACCCAGAGTTCACTGTGTGGTTGTTTAGTGCTAGCAGTACAGCCATGCTGTCCGAGAGTATGCGAATTGAGTGGTCCACAACCTCCCTGGCTAAAATGGCAGATGCCGCCAGAGAAATGCCCATGCATTCGGCCTGAAATACCGTGTTGTGGGCCCCCAAAGGTTTGGCTATGTGGATGTTGAGATCCTCCGAGAAGACTCCAGCCCCAGTACCAGTACCTGTTTTAGATCCATCCGTGAAGATCCGTAGTTCCGCGGGGTTCAATCCCTCGCAGCGGTCATCTTCGTGGAGCTGAATTTTGTATTTCTTATCGAATACGAATTGTTTAGGTACCCGATCGTTTGTTGCTTTCGCCAGGGGGAACTCATTATAGAATCCCTCCAGTACCGCGGTGTGCTGTGTTTGTCTCTTGCTCCAGAGTTGAAGTGTTTTAAGGCGTACAGCCGTCGTTGTCGCTTCCTGCTGTATGAACAGATGAAGCGGTGGGAGCCCCAACATGGCTTCGAGAGCCACAGTCGGAGTAGTCCTCATGCAGCCTGTGATCGCCATGCAGGCGAGCCTTTGCAAGCGTTGCAGTTTGTTGCAGGCTGTAGTTAATTTGGTGCGGGGCCACCAGACCACTGCCCCATAAGTGATCATAGGTCGGATCACCGCACAGTACAACCAAAGTATAATTTTAGGGGATAGGCCCCACTTCTTACCTATCATCCTCCTGCATTGCCAGAAGGTAATGCAGGCCCTGTTTATTTTATTGTCTAAGTGGCTACTCCAGTTTAACTTGCTGTCTAGGATGATTCCCAGATATTTGACCTCATTGGCTAACTGGAGTTCTGTATCAAAAAGTTTGGGTAGGCGATAAGGGCCTAGTGTTCGTTTTTGGGTAAACATGACTAGTTCAGTCTTCGTGGGGTTCACTGAGAGGTCGAACTCTCTGCACCAACGTTCAACGATGCGCAGTGCCTGTTGAGTGAGGTCGCAGATTGTCCCCGTCACTTTCCCCGAAATGAGGATAGCGAGGTCGTCGGCATACCCTATAGTGTAGAAATGGTTCGCGTTGAGTTTCGTGATGAGGTCATTTATCACCAGATTCCAGAGGAGCGGGGATAGTACGCCACCTTGGGGGCAGCCTCTGGCTATCATGGCCATCTGCTGTTCTACTTCAAGTCGAACCACTCGTTTACTTAACATATTAGTAATCCAGTCTGTCAGTACCTGTTCTACTCCGTGACGAGAGAGCGCGGTGTTGATGCTGGAGAAGTTTGTTTTATCGAAGGCTCCCTCGATGTCTATGAAAGTGCCCAGGCAAGTGCCCTTCTGATGAATCGCCTCTTCTATCCGGCCGACCACTAGATGGAGGGCTGATTCCGTGGACTTACCCGAGCTGTAAGCGTGTTGGTTAGTATGGAGTGGAATAGTTTTCAGAGCGCCGTCCCTCAGCTCTCTTTCGCACATTCTCTCCATGGTTTTAAGGAGGAAGGAGGTCAGGCTGATTGGTCGGTGGGATTTGGCGTTGGTATAGTCACTCTTACCTGGCTTAGGAATGAATATGACTTTCACTTCCCTCCATCCTTTTGGAACGTATCTGAAAGCCAGACACGCTCTCATTACGGGTACCAGTCTGCTGGCGACAGAGATTCCACCCCACTGCAGTAAGGCAGGAAAGATTCCGTCCGGACCAGCCGCCTTGAAAGGATGGAAGCACCGGATCGCCCACTGGAGTTTTTCCAGCGTTATGACTTTGTGTGCGTAGCGCCAGTCGTTTTCTGACGGTGTTTGGGTTACCTCTGTCCAGTCGATATTCTGTGTAAAAGCGCAGCCTGGGAAGTGAGTTTCAATAAGGACGCGCATTGCCTCTTCTGGTGAGGTGGTAAGTGTGTTGTCGGGTTTGCGGAGAACAGCGGGCCCAGTCGTGTTATGCTGGGCCAAGATCTTCCTTACCCTGTTTGCTTGTTGGCAAGATTCGATATTGCCACAGTATTTTCGCCATCCAGTGGAGCTCCTGTATCTGATGCATTTTTTGTAGCATTTTTTGGCCGCATAGTACGCGTCCCAATCCTTATCAGCACAGGTGTTCATGGCTCTGTTTAGGGCTGACCTTACCTTCCCGCGCTTGCGTTCCAGATCCGCTCCCCACCATGGTTGCTTCCCTGGTGTTGTGGGCGGATTGGTCTCGGGGCAGGATAAATGGTAGCTGTCTAGCATAGATTTAGTGAGATGACTTACACGCTCGTCGATCTGCGGTACATTTTGTGATAATTAAAATCACATAACAATGCAATAAATATGTTAAAATTAAATATAATTCTATTAATTTAAAAAATTAATAAAAATAATATTTATATTAAAAGTCACAAACACCAATTGTAATGATGTCATGTAAAGAGAGGAGCCTCTCGTGAGGTGTGGTTGCTTCATGTGCGAGCTGTGTGAGTTGTGTCTGCTCAAGTGTCATCACGTGCTAACCTGTGGGAGTCAACAGTCGCAGTGCTATGTAACGTGATGTTTCTTCAAGATTGTGTCTTGTTAGAACCCGTGAAGTAGGTAGAGTGAACACATTAAACAGGATTTATTTTGTAAGTAATTGCATTCAACGAAACTGTTTTTGATCAGTTTCCAGATTTCTAGTATAGCGCAGGGCCGGCACTCGCTAGTGAACTGCGGCGCGTAGCGATGCGTGCTGTTCGCTGTGGCGGCAGCAGGCAGTGGCGCATTCCGGGGGCGAGTGTTTATTCCGCTTATCTGAATTTTAAATTGTGCCGAAGTCCCCCACTCGCCCTCGTCCCGCGCGCCCCGCTCGCCCTCCTGCATCCCCGCGTTGAATTCCTAGCGGTCTCGCCAATCCACCCGTAAAAACCCAATCAAGTGGCCATTTTTGTGATGCGCCCCGCTTTGACACACGATTTCACTTTCGACCCGCGCCGCTGTTCTGCTCAACCCGTACAAAAAATTTGAGAAATGTTTTATTTTAGTTTTGTAATGCTGTGTTTGTGGCTGCCACTGCACCGTATGGCACCGCACTACACCGCAACATTCCTGAATCTGAAAACAGAATGTACTTACTAGCAGAAATCCAATCCTCCAATGTGAATTTAGTTTGGTTTAGACAAGTTCATCACACCCTGATGACGTCACAGAGCGAGCCGCTGCTGTGCGCGGGCGCTTCTTCCCAGAACTTCCAATTTGTTGGTCATTTGATTTAATGCTGGCGTGGGAAACGCCGGCGCTTGCATGACTCGGGATCTGAACCGGCGACCGCCGCTCATTACAATCACTTACCACTAGTCTGTCTGTCTGCGCCTGCGCCGCTTCTCTTTCTCTGTTATAATACATCTTGTTATCACTTTCCGTGTGTGACAAGCTGTGAGTATAACAAAAGCATCGTCACCTGGAACGGTCGGTTTGATGATGCGATATCGATTCTTATAAGGTCTTCCGAAAGTAAAACGTAACCGTAAAACTAATATAATTTCTCATAAGATTCCGGTTCTTCTTTCTAAATTTTAGTGAGTTCAGATAAGTAATCTTAAAAATCACGTGACATCGCAGTAGGTATGAGTCTAGCCTAGTCTCATAACGATCTAACTCGACAATTTGTGAGAATCCAATCAGAAACATTTATTGGTACGTTTCTATTAAACAAATATCATAACGCTAAATGGATTGCCAGTAAGTACTTAGCTCCCAGGCTGTACGTTATTGCACTAGCAGTTGGACACAGAGCTGACTGGCACATTAGAGGGGAGTGATATGAAAATTTGAATGACATTGTTTTGACGCACGCTATTCAAAAAAATAAGACTGGTACGCCAAGTATGTGCCCGCCAGTACGAAAACACATTTAGTCGAAAACCGCTATATCGAATGATGTCGCAAAAACTCTGATTCGAAAAGCTGTTTGAATGGTAATTTGTTGCGTACAGCATATTCCAATCTGAATTTGTCTGGGAATCGAATTCGCGAAACGATAAAGCCTTATCTTTGTATTGGGTTTGGGAAACAAGATCAATAGGAAGTATTATTTTAAGTGATATTTCTAATTACCAGTATGTTGGTATAATTATCAACAAACAACAACAACAGTGGATTTCAATGCCAGGACTCGTACTAGCGTAATCATTCAAACAGTTTTTCGACACATCGTGTTCGTGACAGCGTCATTCGACATAGCGGTTTTCGATGTACTTAATGTGTTTTCGAACTGGCGTACCGCTCTTATTTTTTTCGGAATGCTTGCGTTGTAATAATGTCATTCCAACCTTCATGTCACTCTCCATAAAGAGAAATATTAAGAGTCCTGCACTGCATGAGCGTCCACTTGTTACTTCATTACTCCATTTTGACTTGATAGATCAACGCCACAGCCTCCTGCCACGTCTTGACGTCGCCGCGTCGTGGAGATCCTGCAATCGTTGGCATACCGCGGGTCCGGGTAAAAAAAAAAAAAAATTATAATAGCCAGCATGCGACATAGCGGAGTAAGTACCTGCTTGCCCTAACTTGCACCATGAAGATATGCCTGCAGTGGACTCATCATCATCCGCTATGGCTAGGAACGGACCTTCAGTGCTTTCTTGAGTCTGTGGTGTGCGTGTGAACACCGACGGAGGGTTGACGGGCGGTCGAGGCAGGAGGGGAAGAGTAGGAGGCTATAGTCTGCGCGCACGCAACCGTTTTCAACACATTTTTGATTTATGGGCCTATTATATTTTCAGTGTCGCGACAGGCTCGACAGCCGACGACAATATCGTTGATCTGCGCATGCGCCGCTCTGCTGGCCCCTCGCGCCAGTAGTTTTGCCCAACGATTACGTTTGGGAGTTATGTAGATTAACGTCGACATCTACTAATAAAGTAGGTATTAGTCTGCAGATTAGCAGCATCATTATAATAAAGACCTTAGTATGCCAGGGACTGAGAGCAGCGCCACGCGGCAAGCTGACAGCATGGGGTATGCGCCGATTTGCAAGAGACGCGCGCGCAGCCCCCGCAGCGTACCCAATGCCGCTAACGGCGCGGGCGCCACAATGCCACTAGCGCAGAATACTCACTACTGACCACATGGCACTCGTACGTACATTAGCTTTGGTGTACAGTCAAACGTCATTGCAGTCGTACCTCCATGCTAACAAGAAATGGACACGCGTATCGGCGTGTATAAGTATATAATGTATTCTTTGCAGGCGACGTTTAGTGCGACATACCTTCTGCATGTACTCCTGTGATGTAGTCTGCTGCGTGTGCATGACTGCGCCGGCGCCGGGGGACGCTGCTGAGAGCCCCTGCCGCCACGAGCGTGCCGCTCATACTCTACCTGGGTGCATGTCCGCAGCATATCTAATAGTTCAGTAATTATAAACATTACTGGCGCATCGCCAATCCCGCATATGAGCTACATCTTCCGGGTCTCGTGACAAGAATGCTGCTGACGCACAGTGTGTTATTTTGCCTCAGTTGACATGACGTAGTGTGCGCTGCAGTACCAGGGCGGGTTCTGTACCGCAGCTCCGCTCCTCCAAGCGCAGTCGTTGGCTCCTCCGGCCACAGCTAATGTCTGTTTGTTTATTGATGGATGACATTTGGACGCGACTATCATTAGCTATCAATTACCGTTGACTCGCCAACAATATTTTGTACGCAAAGGTCACCCTCCCGATCTTTATCTACACCGTCTGGCCTGGCGGCGGCAGCGCGGGCGGCTGCGTGACGTAAGTGCGGCGGCTGCGGTACTGCTGCTGCTACTGCAGGCGTCTGTACATTTGACTCGTGTCAATTAGAACGACGCTGGCTGCTAATTATTCTTACATTTTGCATTCAAATGATGGTTCTGAGAGCTATAATCCGCGCTATTGTTTCTGCTAAACAACCGCTTCCTATCACGTTGCCATTCGGGTTTACACCTTACGCAGTATGCGCAAGGCTCAGTCTGCATCGTCGTGGCGCAGCTGTGCGAGTGTGCCTGCATGGTGGACGGCGCGCTGTTGTGGACACGATGATTACAGCGGACACGCCGACCGCTAATTAAACGTAATGACGGTGTGATAAACAAACAAACACACGCCTCGCGCAGGGACACAGAGGGGCGGGGTAGCGGGGGAGAGAGCTGGGCTTCTTTTGGGTTCTCAATAGAAGCGGCACTACACTCGCATATTATAATATACATCTAATTAAGCAGCACTCTCGAGCTGCTCGCGCTCGGCGACCACTGCGCGACAACACTAGTGTGGACGCGGGCGGTGCTCGTGCGCCGGCGCCCGCTTATCTCGCGTGGCGCGACGCGCGCGCTGCTGGTGCGCGGTAATCACCGCTCCCGGTGTCGCATCACTCTAATTGTGCTAACTGCAACAAGTGCAGGTTGCACAATACCGCTATGTACGAGTTCACGAGCGTGTGTGTCCGTGTGTGTGTGCAGGCACTGCCGGTACATTGTCGCCGCTGCGTGTGTGAACGCGCAATTTATATCACTTATATCGTCATTATGTTTACTAGTTTACTTCATTAGTTGGAAACTTGCGCGTCACGCATCCGCTTTTGTGACTGCAGCCAACTGGAGGTTGCGCTAAGAAATACCGAAACTGATCTTAAAAAACCAGCCAAGAGCGTGTCGGGCCACGCTCAGTGTAGGGTTCCGTAGTTTCCGGTCCGTCACAATAAGTGTTCAAAATGATTGCATATACTATTATACTACAAACTTAGTCCAGAAATTATTTTGTACAACTTTTTGTCTTTTTTGGACAAAAACTGTTTCCATCCAAGTTCAAATTAATTTTCCTAGAAAGTCCTTATAAAGTTCTACTTTACAGATTTTTTTCATATTTTCTAAACTTATGGTTCAAAAGTTAGAGGGGGTGTGGGACACATTGTTTTGTACTTTTGGAGCGATTATTTCCGAAATTATTGACATTATCAAAAAATTATTTTAATAAACCCTTATTCATTTTTAAATACCTTTCTAACAATATATCACACGTTAGGTATGAAATTAAAAAAAAAACACTTCCCACTTTACATATAGGGGGGCTATATACCTTAATAAAACATTTTTTTCCAATTTTTATTTTACCACTGTCGGCGTGATTGATACACATATCGGTACCAAATTTCAGCTTTCTAGTGCTAACGGTCAAAGAGATTAAGCGAGGATGGACGGACAGACAGACATGGCGAAACTATAAGGGTTCCTAGTTGACTACGGAACCCTAAAAACTGGGTAAAAGTTTGATTGAACTAGACATACTTACCATACATTGAAGGAATCATTTGTTGAGAGGAAAAGTCCTTTAGTTGATGCCTTGATGGCTCCAAGACAAAAGTGGGTTGAAATAACTCGCGTGTATGTGTGTGGCCGGTACACAAGCCAAGGAACACGTGCCCCATCGTTTCTTCTCAATGTTGGCTGTTCTGTTACCAGTTAGAATTTTAAAATAGAGATTCTTTTTCACTTTTAAATTCAAATATAAATGTGTACCTAATATTATAATCGCGAGTCTTATTAGTCTCACTCGTGACTGCAACTGCTCCTGTATGCGTTGCTTCAAGTGGCACTAGTTAGTTCCGCTTGCAAGATGTCGCCTGCGCACTCTGCGCACTCTGAGCACGACGTCACAGTACCTGCTTATTGCTAAATGATACAAACCCAGCACTTTTAATTTGCAAACAACTCTATTAATATCTGCTTGCGGCCCATAGGCGGCATAAACTGTGACAACAGATTAGCCACTCGATGACAATACCAATATGGTGTTATTAAATAAGTCGTGTTTGTGTGAAGGATTATTTTAACTTGCCACATTTTCCTTATTTATCTTGCTTTAGTGATCCTAATTATTCAATTGTGAACCATCTGTTACTGCTGTTGGTTCTCCTTTCTAGAAATAAATGGATCAATAACTAGGTGTTCTAATTGTTATTGTCAACAGTTAATAAAAACCCGATGAACAATCAGACTAGCAACACTCGTAGTTCTTAGTACTGACAATTGTACTCGTTACTATGCCAATAGTAGCACTGTGGCCCCCTGCGCGGTGCGCGCGCGCATCTTCCTACAGACGACATCAACGCGCGCGAGCTTCATGCGAGTATTGTGATTGTGGGATTGCAAATACTTTTAAAGTAATTAATATTTTTTTATGATTTCAAATGATGTTTTAACGGTGTACATCGTTCAAAATAGTAATCAAATAATTATATCGACACATAATTAATCTTTATGGTATCATTTAGACTTGATTATCGATTTATTTGAACACAAAGCTAAGTGACGAGAGTAGGCACGAGACGGTCGAGGCACAGACTCGTCGTGACAGTACTACGACTGATGCGGCGCATACGTACACACGCTCGCTGTACTGGCTCCGTCACACTGCAGCACTGGTGCACTTCTCATTCAACTGTTGCTCTCGAAACAATCCGTGCAGGTGTTATTGGAACGTAATCTCGTCGATGTAATCCAATAAAGTGCGGCCGAGAATGATTTCTAACAAGATATTCACATCGGCCACACAAAACTCTATTACAGGAGATAATTGAGATAAAATATTGGTTAGTTGTGAAACGCAGACTCACGCCGGTAATAGGCGCGCGCGCAGCTCCGTCGCTTTGTTTGTGAGACAACACGGGGCTCGGAATGCCCATGTGTTGTTGTTGTTGTGGTACACGGCGCACACGAGCTTTACAATTAGTAACGATTGACTGTAACGATACTATTCAATAAATACATATAGTTTACTAACATTAGTTCATAAGAGCGTCCTCCGCGCTCTCTGTTGAGTAGTCGCGCATGACAGTCACCATTCAAATCGTTTCATAATTCCACGATGACTTTCTGCAGAATTGTACGCTTCATACTGAAATTTCAGTCGCATACAATGTTTAGCATTCCTGACATCATCGACTTACCGTTACATCGTTAACAGTACGTTAATTTATCTCGGCTTCGGTCGGTTTGTGGAACTTAATGCAATACGGTTTGCAACTTCCCGACATGTATTTTCGTGGTAGTTCTCCAAGGAGCTAGTATGTATGCTGCGTCAGTACACTGTGTGGACGTGTTGCGCGGCTATCCGACAACACGCTACAGGGTTGCTCTCATAAACAGAAAACAAGTATTGGGTGAGTGGTGCGCACGCGCTGGTTGTTGTACTCCGCCTGACGTCAGCACTACTAAGTACCGGAGGGAGGAGGGGGCGACGACCGCGCGCCGATTAATAAATTAAGATAACAAATTAAAGTAAGCCGCGGACAAAGCGCGCTCTGTGTAGCGCCGCGACTCCGCGGACCTGCGCGCACGCACCGATACCGATACCCACCGTGCGGCCCGAGAGCCCGTGCCCCGTGGAGAGACCTACCGTCTACCAAACGTGCAAATACGTAGATACTTACACCTTGTGGAACCTATTTATATTGCTGTTAGCATTTCCTGAGGAAAAGAAGCAATCTATTTTTTTATCACTCCACAAACGATAAACTCGTATAAGTACATACATCTCATCGTACAAAATGTACCGACTGGAAATTCACTGTGTTTAAATATTTGCCTTAGAAAATCAATAAAATAACATTGGGTGAGAAAGCACGCGCTAATGATTCCGTAATTCGTCATACCATTAAGCGAGTATCGATAAGATGGGGTGCGTGCGCGCATTGCCGCGTCGTCGTCAGCTTTAGCAAGATATCGATGATATTAAGGGACGCGAGCGTCGCGACGCGCACGCATCTGTGACCGTGAGCCATCGGACATGTGCGCAGTGTCCGCACTGTCCGCACTGTCCGCACACCAGCCGACAGGAACTGTTGCCGACAGACATTGATTGACGCAGCATCCGCGCGGCACGCAGGCGGCATCCTCAAAGCGGATAATATCTTCATAAATCGATATTTCTACCGCTAATAAAGCGATATTAATTATCTAGTATTCAAATCTCGGATGTTGGGCATTCGTGGCGCGCTCGTGACTCTGCCTCGTCCCGCGCGCCCGGCGCCCCCGACCGGCGCCCGCGCATCGTCTCTCGATTAATAATCGCGGTCGACGGCCGCGGCCCGATTATTCGAGCTCGTGCGATTAACGATTATGATTCGATTACTGTTCGCCGGCGCATTGTCAGCAGGGACCGCGCAGCCTCTACTGTCTTCCTGACAACAATATTATAGCCATTTTAGTTTCGATGTTGGGATGAACTTGATGATGATTTTAAAGTTTACTTTGTCATATTTATTAAATCTAGTTTAATTCTATGTTTCTATTGTAATTCTGACATTTCTATAATATGCGTTTGTAAATTTAAATATTTGTTTTATATTGATGTTGAACCTGAAAAAAGTTATTCTATTTATTTTATTTTTCTATTTATTTTATTTTATTGTTCAACAGATTGTCAATAACATGTAATCATGTTTCGTAATTAAAATGTATAATTTGACATCTAGTAGAAAAGTCTCTATTAGCTCTGCCAGCATTATCTCATTATGTGTATTATTTTTAAAATAGTGATCATAATACCATAAATACTAGAGATTTACTTATTGTAAGTCTGTCAAAAAGGTTTTATAAAGTTAAAGATTACCGGTATTACAAATAAGCTTAGGAAGCTGCTCAATTAATGTACCCCCAAGCACCTAACTAATGTTTAGCATCGTTAGACTCGCATAATTAATATAATATTATGTCTGGACTTTAAAAGAGACCGTGACCTCTGAGTTTTTTTCGGTATTTCTTTTCAGAGATCAGTCATTTAGGAAATGCCGGTACCATATTAGTTTTAAAAATATTGTCGCGTTAAAGTTTCCGGTGTTGTCTGTAAAGGTTTCTGAAAAGATCTACCGATTGTCTTTTCAGAAACTTTTACACTCAAAAATTTTATGATACTTCAATTTATTGATCTCTGTTTATAGATACTTACCTCAGCTATCCACGCTTTACTATGATTTCGTTGCGGTCTGGGTCTCGTAAACAGTAATAGGTACATACTTAGGCAGTTGAAATTTTGCATAGGGTGTGTATTTCTATAATAGAACATACGATAAACGATATATTATTTTTTTAAAAAAACGGAGCTAAATGGTGCTTGGACTGCTTGGTGACCCCTTAACAATCGTATCGGTAATCTTGTACGACGGGACAGAACCCTATGAGTACGAGGCCGATTCGAACCACTACTGTAAAAGACCACTTAGTAAATGAATACAACATTCCCTTTGAATTAAGAGTGTACAACTGTACACGGCGCGCGTGGGCCGTCATCGTAGTGAGAACTTTGACCGCAGCCATTCCTCTTTGAATTCATGTCACCAAAGCACCAGACACCGGTCTTAGCGAGCTGTAATAACAGTCTGCGTACTTGTATACAATGTCGGTTCAAAAATATGTGAGCCCAGCCATAGCGTGCTCATCGTCGAGTGACAGTGTATCGATAACATCGCTGTGCGATCACTGTCGCGTGCGCAGGTCACGGCCGGAAGGTCACCGACAGAAAGAACTTGCGATACTCCGACCAATAGAGCGTTAAGAAGGTGGATCGCTGAGTATTGATGTCTATTCTACTAGATAACAGTGACACCGACTCTGAAAGCGGTAGAGGTGGAGTTTGGAACCTAAGATAAAAACACGCTTGTTCGATATTGCTATCTACATACAGCACAGCTAATAGAAATCTCTGTTCCAAGAGAGCACGTTTCGCCGAAAAGCATGTTGATAGAAAACATTGTTTGTAGGCATCTCGGTACATACCTACATAGGAAGCACTGTTGCAGAGATGAAACAAGTCTGCCGGCGCTGGACGAATGCAACGCGCGCGATGCTCGTCAGTCAATCCGATCAGCATGACGCGACAGTTTTAAAGCACAGTTGCAAAATCATAATTCATCTTAATTTTTTGTATAAATAATATTTGGAAGTTAGGTACACGAAAGAGATTCCAGAGAGATCATTGTGACCTGCAGCTTAGTTGTTGTGTCAACACTGCAGACGCGCCGACTGCGAGTCGACAGTTGCAGTTCTGTTTACTATATTCTGCCAAGACAATAGTACAAGTGTTCAGCGGCGGTTAATTACGGCGGAGCGGGGAGAGTGCGGGGAACGGGGGCACAGGGGAGGGGCTGGTGCACCGTTAACTGACACGCGAGTCATCCGATATGTATGGGCTTTCAATTATTTGTATGACGCCGCCTCATAAAGCATAATGAAGCTCAGAATTATTGATAACGCAGGTGTCTGCCGTCGGCCGGCTTTGTGTGTTTGTGAGCAGGAAGCGCCGCGTGGCTCCAGTACGCTGCAGTCATGTGCACGTGCGGTCTGCTCCAGTCTATGATGATATGCTACCTCCGACACGTCGTCGCCGCGTCGGCCGCAGCGACCTCGGCGCTGGTCACGTCTCGCGCCCGTCCCTTTCCTCCCTAGTCCCTCTGACTTTTGCTAAACACAACATACCACCACACGTGGACTAGTCTCTACGAGACACGAGAGACATGATAAAACTTTGGCAGCCTGCGCTCGTCATCGTGATCAGCTCTCCTCTTGCTCTCGTCGGGCACATCAGCTTTGTTGTTACTCCAGGGGGATTCCGGTAACATACTCGTATCGACAATTACTTTCAGTGTTATAGAATTAAATGTAAAGTAGTTTTACACATGTCCTCGGCGACAGGTAGCGGACCGTACTCACCGGACAGGTGGACAACGGACAATATTGTGTGCGGTCCGAGCGATGGACGGAGGGGTGCCGGGAGCAAACCTCGTTAGTTGAATATGCACTCCAATCTAAGGCGGAATCGAATTTGCGCCCTCTTCGGTCCGAGTGGCCTTTTAAAGGGTCGCGACGAGATGTTGATGGATTATTTGTGAAGTGGCCGGCCGCCTTTGAAATCTTTCGCGCGTTAAAACGGAGGTAATCTCGGCGCGACCCTCGCGACCCCTCCCGCCCCCCCTGCACCTCCCTCGCCCCGCCCGCGCCCCTGCCGCGCGCCTGCACTGTAAACAGCCCGCAGCCTTCGTTTTGTTTACCTAATCATTTTATTGCCGGCCGCTCCCCGCGCGCTCCCTCCCGCTCCCCCCGCACGCGGTGCCCTCCAGCGCCGTTGAAATTTATTTGAAATGTTGTAATCGTCGTCGCGACAGATGTCCCGCCGCGCCGCACCGCGCCGCACCGCGCCGCAACCCTTCAGGCTCCAGCCTCTTGTACTACAAGCCGCTATTAGATTTATCGACGAATAAAAAACCGATCAGTACATACTCCTGAGAAAACTCGATCGCAAGCTGCGTCGTAATTTTTACATTTTTTACCCTAAAAATGTGTGTCAGAGGGGTGCGGGGCGCGCGGCGGGAGGCGACAGGTCCCCGCGTCGCAGCGAAATCTCTTTTTTAGCGCAAAAACGGAGAGCGGAACAATGCCTGACCCATTTCCCGGCCGTGGGAAGGAATAACGTCTCCGCCGCTGCGATGTTTTATAATAAAAAATGCATTACCCCACATTTGAAAAAATCCACGATTATAAAAAAAATGCGATGCTAACGCACCTATTGTTCGACGGGATATTGAAATTTCAAACTTGGAAGGGTGAGAGTTATGTGCAAAATAACGGTTTTTACCAAAAAAGTGTGAAGCTGCGAGTAGTCACAATCGCTCGTTAGCTCCAGCCCCGCGCCCCTCCGCGCCCCACTGACCCACTCCGGCGCAGGTCTAGAAAACTCTAGGGCGCACCTTCGTCTAGCGGCGAGCTGCTCTTCAAGAGCATGGTTCATGTTCATATTCATATTCAAACAAACAAACAATCAAACAAAACAAACATGTTGAAAACTCAAACAACAACAACAACAACAGCTCAAACTCATTCTTTTTTACGTTCAGCTTACTTGCCCATAAGCCCTGGAGCTGCTGCCTCTGAACGCACTACGAGTCACCAACGTATCTAGGTACCTATACCGAGCCATCAATAACAGATTCTTGATTATTTAGTTAGAGCGCCAGTGCTCAGAGATCTCCATGCGGCCGGCTCGATTGCACAATATTACAAGGAATAGTCTTCTCGTATTTCAGTTTACTAGGCAAAGAGTCACAATTGCTTGCTATTCCATGTCCCACACAATTCTGCTCCTTATCATTGTAATTGTAAGTATCACTTTCGTTTCGTTATTTCTGATGAAATAATTTTTGGATAACACTGTGACAGTGACATGACATTAGCGTAACTCGTAATACGAGTACCTACAGATAGCAACGTGCATAACATTAAATAATTTAAAAAACGGTTTTACTTCAATCTTGTCACTTATTCTTCGAAAGTGCGTGCGAGCAGAGCGTAAATTAGAATACAATGTGTAAGTATGCGACATGATCTGTATCCTGTTATCACAAGTGTGACCTCGGCCAGAAGGTGTCCTATGCTTGACTTTTGAAAATATTTTAGCTGTTAACTATTCAAGTTAAACTCGTAATGTTATAGTGTTATTTTTGTGGCAGTGTGCTCTTTTTAGCTCACATTCTTCATGTTTCACTGAAGCTAATTGTGACCACTTGTAATTGACTAACAGTCGATATTTTTTTTATTAGTTAAGTTTGTGCAAATAAATGATGATTATGATTATGTGTTAGCTGGTAGTCTTCAAGTATTAAATAATAATAAAAAACTAGTAAATACGCCGCTACCGCTTTGCACACGTTAAACAAACTTGAACTGGGATTCTCAAACAGTAACTGGGCAAATGTTGCGCCGCGCTGCCACCGCGCCGCGGTTTGTGAGCCGTGACTCGCGACTCGCGTGATATGTCACTGCTTTCTATTTATGATTCTACGAAAATATTATTACGATTTTTTGGGGCATCCCTGATTATTCTATTTGTATCGAATTCTCTTTTATTTGCACAAACACCAAAATAAAGATTAGAACAGAATGCAACGCGCTTCGAGAATGATTTCACTCAAACAATAAAATGAGCCGGTCTCTTTCTCTCAATTTTAACTTCATAAGTTCGTATGTGTTTGGCGCTGAGTCACAGGAGCATATTGCCGGCACTACTACTTATTGCTATATCGACTTGTAATCTGAAAAAGTTATAAACCCTCTTTACCCTTTCACACAGCGAAAAAAGCTGTTGTTTTTAAACTTTAAAGGATATGGCTATGTCCCTTGTAAACTACAAACCATATTCTTGAATAATTATGCCGCGTTAATGCTATCCCATATGTTTTGCTTAGCGAAAATAAAAAGGCCAAGTGCGAGTCGGACTCGCACATTAATGGTGTGTGTTGTTCTAGATAAGAGATAAGTACAGGGATTGTTGAGGTAGAACCGTAGAATAAAATACGCCAAAAATCATGTTCCTTTCATTTGTATTTTGTATAGGTTTATCACTTGTTGGTCTAATGGCAATAGAGAGACACTTTCTGAAATGTTTGTGGCACCACTACCGTTATACGGCTCATGTTTTCTCATTATAAAATAAATCAAAGAACAGTGATCCCATAGTTTTAGTTGCAACACTACTTCAAAGCTATGTTAGTACCTAAGTAGTCTGAAAAATAGACATGTAGTGAGTGACGTATCTTTGTGTTCAAGTTCTTCCAAAATATCAGTCAGAAGTGTTGCTGGGAAGTTTGTTCCTCCACTTCTCGCCAGCAAAAACACCAGAAAGTGGCGAAGTCGGATTTTTTCGGACGTCATAAGACAGTTCCAGTCCAGTACAAATATAAATCCATGCATAATAGTCAATAATATCAGTTTGAATATGCAAAATAAATATTCTAGCAGAAGAGATGTTCATGTCAAATAATAGTTATTATGAATATAACATAATAAAAAGTAAAATGATTACAATGATTACATGACATGACATGTAATTAATTTTAATAATAAAATTTAATATAAGTAAAATTGATAAAAAAGTAAAATGATTACATGTCGTATTATAGGTATGCGGTATTACAATTTAATTTGAATATAAATTGATATAAAGTAAAATGATAAAATGATTACATGTCATACAAATGCGGGTATTACAGTTTTATTTTAATAATATAATTTAATTCAAAGTCAATTTGTTGCTAATATAATAAATCGGATTTAGCAGGTCTAGTATCTTTCATTTAAATAATACCTAGTTAATTGTATAGTAACATTTTGTAACTAGGAATTCTTTTAAACATTTTTTGAACAGATCTTTATTGGTAATATCTATGATTTGTTTGGGTAATTTATTATAGATTTTGGGTGCCATACCTTAAAGAATTTTACTGAAAACAGCTTTTTTGTGCTGTGTTATGCATATTGTATTTTTGTAGCGTATGCTCTTTGGGTGGTTATATAGATGTATGTTTGCTTTGACATAGTTAGCTACTTCATTTAGATAGAGACATGGAAGTGTAAGTAGCTGGAGTTTTTGGAAATGTGGCTTACAACTGTCTGTGCTTTGTATGCCACATATTGCCCTTATGCATTTCTTTTGTGCTTTAAACGCCACATAACTCTGTTTGGTGAATTCCCCTGTGTGTTTCTTTCCTCAAAAAAGCCATTTCAGACACGAATCTGCATGGATCTAACATGATCTGACCAAGATAATGTCTGGACTTTAAAAGAGACTGACCTCTGACTTTCTTTCGGTGTTTCTTCTCAGAGTAGTCAGATAGCGAAACGCCCACCTCACGTTCTAGTTAAAAAATGGCATGTAAAGTGTTTGTTTATACTTATTTACAGAAATAAATATGATTTATGGTCTAAGAAAACAGAATGTCTATCCAACTGAACTAGTACAGTTTATGCGTAACCAGTAAACTTCCTCCACAATAAAAACTAAATCTGGCGATCGCAAGAAAAAAATATATTTCATGCCGTAATATGTAACGTGTTTTTAGGATTCCGTACCTCTGCCGGCAAAACGAAACGCTTAAGTATATAGGATTACTTTCTTCTCTGTCTGTCAAGCCCTTTTTTCTTAGAAACCTTGTCAGTTCATTTACAAAAACACATGAATTCTTCCTTACATGCATGATACATTATCATGCATGTAAGGAAGAATTCATGTGTTTTTAGTAAAATAAGTAATAGGCATAACTTTAATTCTACTTTTCAGGTTAGCTAAAGTACAAACATCTTTAACGGGGTTACTGTGTTAAATGTTACAATACAAAACTTTTTGATACTTTAAAACTAAAAAAAAATAAAACTTATATTAAAAGTACTCTTTGTAAACAGGCATATTTTACAAATTAGAGAATTGTGTTCAAGATAAAACAGAGTAGATGCTAGAAACATGCTACTCCGTCTCCATAGGACAATCTAGGAACTTGACAAAACCAAACTTGTTGCTATTAATTTAGTTACATAATTTGCTTTGATTTTATTTTAATGATGCATAGTTTTCGATTTATAATGAAAAATGTTTAAAAATACCATTTTCTACAATGTTCCACGATACCTTCGTACGTGGGTCCGACTCGCACTTGGCTGGATTTTTTAATGATCTCGCGGTCTGCGTTTTGTTACAGGATTTTAAATTAGCTTAAATGTCTTTCTGTCATCTTTGTCGCACGCTATTTATGATATTTGGGCAGTGGTTCAGAACATAGAGCTATTAGAGGTCCGGCAGACATCATGGACACGTGGCTATAGTCCACGAGCTATGTGCTCCGAGTGACTGTAGTGAGCGGGTTGTAGCGGTCTCCGTCGCGTGTGCGTCGCGCTGCACCGAGCGAGAGGCGCGCGGCCCGGCGCGGAGGAGGCAGGAGGCCGGAGGGAGGAGGACGTATGCAAACGAGCCGCGGGGCGGGGCGAGCGCTAAAAAACGCCCCGCGCGCCGCCCCGCGACCCCCGGGACCCCCCGCGACCCTCAAACCTGCCTAACGGAAACTGGATAAAAAACTGCTGCAATCTGTTCCGCGCCACGTGAAAAGTGAAACGGTGAAGGGTGACCCGCGACACAATGGCGAAGGGTTGCATTGTGCGCGCGCGCAGCAGCCAGCCCGCGCTCCCCGCGCGCCCACCGCTCACCCGCCCGACCCGCCGCACACGTGCGCATGCGCATATGTAGCGCCGTGTACATATTATTGAGAAAGGATAACATTTCACTTTTAACGATTCGCTTTTTGTATGGTAGTTAATAGCTCCGGTAGCTGCTCGGCTGCTCGGCGGCTCGCTGGTGGCAAGCAGCGGTCGAATAATGAAAAACATGTATAGGTACTAAATAATTTTATGCTATCTATTTATAAAATTTTCGTGTTTAACTATATAAGTAACATAACAATGTTACCTACACCTACTATTATTCATTCGATTGTACATTATGTACACTACACACTACGGTCTGTGCAGTCTAGCGGCTGGATTGAGACCATATGTACTAAGTATGTTTTATATTAATTGGATAATTTTGACGTTACTCTTGTGTAGAACAGACCCAAAGTTGAATACCATTTGTCCTAATTGGTATCAGGATATGCTTGGTATACTTACAAGCATATTCTGATAACTTTTGCTAGTTATTTAATGGGCTCAGAGCTTAAGGCGCCTCCTTTCATGCACGAGGTTTTGGATCAGATCCGGGCAAGTTCCAATGTGACTTTTTTAATTCAAATGTACTTTCTCAGTATATCTTTGTCATCATTGACATCGGTGAAGGAAACACCGTGAGGAAACCTGGACATGTTGTTGAACGACAACTTTCGAAATCACCAATGCTTAAGGCGCAAGCGCGGAGATCAATGCTCGTGGCATCTCTATATGCCTTTGCCCTTCAGTTTGACTTTAATAGGCTGGCATTATTATATCTGGTAGATTCTTAAATTAAATGAAAGAGAATTATGAAATTATATCAAAACTTAAGAATGCCACACCCCTATTGATATCTACTTCAAAACTTTTAAAGACACACGATTTTTCAAACTTGTCTTTAAAGTGATATTTAGTTCTGAGATTTTGCTAATTCTATCATACTTACAATACGTCTGTGTCCTCCACTTGGTCGTTTTTTATGTAAAAAATGAATTAGGAGACACGCGTTGTGTTGTGTCGCAAGCGCGTGCGCCCGCGCCACTCGCTGTCCGCCCACTGTCATCAACTGTCAGATGGTACTGATATCATGCCATCAATTCAATTATAAACTTATGAAACAAGTCCAGTCTCAAAGTAAGCACACGCGGGAAGTGGGAATTGTTTCTTCTGTTATTACCTACTTACTTCTATTTATTTCATTATTATTGTGTCCTCAAATCAAATAACATATTAACATAAAGCATTTGTGAAATACGCACATTCACGTGTGCTAGTTCACTCCGTACTTACATCCACGCAAACTCAACAACTTTACAATCATGCTTTAGCTTTGTAGGTATTCAATGTTATGTTCATAAACATTTAATTTAATGAATATAACAAGTTTAGCTATTACGAAGTGAAACAAGACACGATCGAACAAGGGTTCGCCGTGTACACTGTAGATGGGATAGGGACGGAACTGCGCTAGCTCGGAGGAATGCCGCCGATGAGTCGAACCACTGAACACAAACATTGGCTGATGCGACGCGGCGCTCTGCAAACGTAGCTCGTATTCAATTTGCGAAGAGGAGCGCTCCCTCCGGCGGAGGAGAGCTTTGATCTTCGACCCTGTCCCTACAGCGCTGTCTCTCGCACGCACTCGGGGCTCGCACCACACAATACCTACCTCCGCACGTCGCGACTTTACTCGTACCCACTATACTCCGATTGATTCAAGTTCTCTTTCAAATGGAGCTAACTGACCGCAAGTCCGCCACACGCACGCATGTCGTTCGACTTCCTCAGCACCCGTGAGGTTACCTACTCAGGTTTTTAGAATCTTCCCAAATGCCCCATTATTGGTATATATCTTCTTGCAAATACCACGTTTTGTTTAGATAATAGTGCTACCACAAATACGACTAAGCTTGGTTGACCAGTGGAAGTCAGATCTTAAAAACCCATGAAGTCGTGACGTTTGGGAAGTGTTGAAGTCGCGTGCGCTGCAGACTGCGGCCGCTGCAGCCGCGCTGGCTGCAGGCACATGGATTTGCTCTCACCATTACTGTTGATAAACGACTAGAGCGACCATTAAATATGATTAAAGCAATTTATAATGTTTATTTGGCCGCGATATCAATGATTAAAGCGTAAGTAACGAGCTGTGGCGCCCGCATGCACGCAGCTACAGAACTTACGATATCGCCGGCACGCGACCCCCGCGCCCCCGGGACCCCGCGACCCCCGCATCACCGGATTGTTAAATTAAATAGAGTTAACTGCCGCTAAAGGGTTGCGACGCGTGCCGCAGCTCCCCCGCACCCCCCGCCCCCGTCTGCGCCCGCGCACCCTCGCCACGCGCCTGCTGCTGCAGATTTCAATTTCACTATTGTATTGTTTGCAGCTAAACTTTTTCTTTCTGCTAACTGTTAAAAAAAACATACCCCAGATGAAGTGATTACAGAAAGCGAATACTGAATGACAAATGTATTGATTGGCGCACGGACAAAGTAATGATTATAATAATGAATAATAATATTTACTAGAAATTATTTTATTTCACCTTGTAAAGTACCTCGGCAACGACACTCAACTGTGCGGTTATAAGCATCCTTCTATCTGTGCAACGCAGCCTTTACATGCATCGCAGCCTTTATTATAAAATTGGTTAAGATTGAAGAGATGCAAAGCTTCATTCAAATAAATCATTCACGTAAAATATGGCTGAATCTGGTACCAATGTATTTGTTTTCCATTATCTTTTAATGTAACCCATATTCGCAAAATAAATTATCTTTTCTCTTTCTTTTTATCTTTAAGGCTCAGTACTTAATTTGTTTAATTTGAGTAAAACATAACACTTCCGCAATAAAACCATGCCAAAAGAGTTGCGATATGAAATATCAATGTTTAAAAATATCGACACATCAACGGTAGCGCAGTACCCGCAGGCGCGGCGGGGAGGCGCGCTAGTATATTGAAACATTACGCTTTACCTTAAATTGAATCACTCGTTCATTTACAAAGTTTAGCACGGTGCAGCGGTGGTAGTTCCCAGTGTTGTCCGAAGGAATGCCTGACTGTTGCGATAATTTTTTATCGGTTAAAGTCAATCTGTAAATGCGTGTCAATAATACATTTATTGTGTAAAACGTTAAAGCATGATAAACTTCACTCTCATCGTGAAACAGTTTGCTTCATAAACCCAAAGCATGAACTTTTAAAAGAAGCTTACAGTTCTATATCATTATGTAAATGAAACCGAAGCGTCGCGTCGTCCGTCGTTTATATAATATTGTAATGAGGGTGAGGGCAGTGCATCATATATCATCCCGGTTTAAATTAAACCCGTCACCGATATTGTCGCGCGACGGAATAATTTACAAATGACAGCCGCTCGCGCCGCTCGTAAATCACGCGCCGTGTGCACACACCCTTAACCCTTTCGCATCCCGCGCGCACCCCGCACCCCACATCCCGCAACCCGCACCCCGCGTCCGCGTAAACAAATCTGTTCGTTTTTTAGCGTCGCTATTTGATAGTGAAAGGGTGGCGGTGCGGACGCCGACCAATCCCGGCGCCGAGCACATTTACATACGCGGGCTGCGCATGTAAATCACTGCCTACTGCGACACACACTCGCGCCACTTTGTACATACAGCTCTCTGCTTGCCAAACATGCTCAGTTCTGTGCGTTATGGCCAATGTTTTGGATCTGACCTTTAAAAGGTATTCATAATTATGTGTATAGCTGGTACCTAAACGAAATTTCCTTATCCATTTAAACATAAAATAATATTAAAAAATCTATTGGTAAATGTCAATAAATGTCATATTGTTTGCTCTTTGTTAGACTTATTTCTTAGAGGCGTTGGCTAAGGAGTTGTAGTTGCGAAAACATTTTGTTGTTAACTGTCAGTGTGACAGCTCGCGGTGGACAATGTTGTAGGTACTCGTGCTGACGCTTGTTGAGGAGAGGACTCGTTATCACGTTACCCTGAAATAATACGGTTTAGAGTAGAGGATCTCACAGGAACATGCCTATGTATCTGTTTTTATGTATCGCTGTAGTGTATAAGTTATTTTGTACTCAAATGTTTTGATCAATAAAGTTATTATTATTATTATTATCTCAGCAGCCCAGAGCGTCGCGGGCGCGCGCGGGGTGAGCCGGGGAGGGCGGGAGGGGGAGGGGGGGTGCTGCAGCTGCACGTCTATTGATTAGCGCCACAATCACCGGCACGCGACACACACACACATACACACATACACTAAAGAGATAGATGACACATCCCTTCACATTGTCAAGTCTGAAACATTATTTATTGACAACAAATACCTACTACGATGTTCGTATAGTCAAATCCGAATAATCAACGTCGGTCGAATGAAAGGACTATAACACGTCACTACGTCCTCACTGAAAGTGGTGTTGTAGTCATCATAGTCGACCGGCAAAGGATGATGAAGTCGTTCTCGTGATACCAAGACATCTCACAATACGTGACATAGCCCAATGGCTAAGGCGTTGGACTAGCGATCGAGAGGTCGTGAGTTCGATCCTCACTCATTGCACTATTGACGTGAAGTCACTCCATACGCTAGCATATTTAGCAAAGGAGGGGTTGACCAGACTACTATAAATGTTGCCACCCACGTTGCTAGTAAACTTTTTAAATAAATAAAAAATACTGTGACACAGTCCGCGTTCGTGTCGTGTATGTCACATCACACGATGCAGCTTGCTTCATCTTGTAGCTACAAAAATTACGAAGAAGAACATTCACGGTGTTCGCTGCTAATACAAACGAAGGAAAAGTCCATTTGACGAATAATAAGGAACCTTTCTGACGTCCTGATATCTCATTATGTCGTCCGCTGCGTCGGCGACCGAGACGGATTGCTGATTAGTCATAGTTCATAACAACAACATGTGTTCTATATAAGATTGCGTATTTTGGAGCATCTCAGTACTCTCAATAGCCCATGCGAGCGCGCGACGCACGACGCACGACTCACCCCTTCCGAGCTAACACGCGTGAAACAGCGCAATTGTAAATGCAAATAGTGCGCTAATCCAACATGGCGGCGATCTCCGACCTCCCTCGCTGCTAACTACTGGCGAGCCTCCCCATGCGAGCGCACGCGCCGGCGCCCACTGATCACCAACACCGAGTTTACTTTATTATGTAACCGTATTAAATTGCACTGGCTAATAAGTAATTTAAATTGAACTTAATTTGCTAAAAACTAACAAAGTAAGAATGTGTCCATTGCCTCTTTTCTTAATGTCTTTATTTTATAATAAAAAGACACTTTGCTGATGATTGTGTTCTCTAAGAATAGCACTCACTGCACCACGTAACAATATCTTCACTGAAATAACTCAAATAGTTTTATTCTTGTTAGCAGTATACAACTATACGCAAGATTTGCGTTCTCGATCTGTAGCAAGTGCGTCCCTAATTTTACGTTATAATTATTTAAATCCAACGTATTTATCATGTTAATTGTAGGTATTCTTATATTTCTGCGCCCTAAAAATAAAAATGATAAAAATAACACCTTATAAATTCTGTGGAATGACATAAATTAACCATGAACTCATATGAATGAATACGTCAATCGGACGCACTATCTCATTCAGGATTAAATCTATACTAATATTATAAAGAGGTAAAATTTGTAAGTTTGTAAATTTGTATGTAGGGGGTAATGATAAATAAGTGCGGAAACCAAATCCCGATATACGACGCCGCTTGAATCTGAGGGCACGGTAGTGCCTTCGCCAAGACCGAAACGGCGAAGCTAGGGTCGGTAGAGTTAGGCCGGTGGGTGGTCTTTTGCCGTGTAGATTCAGAAGCTTGGCATTACATGAGATCTGATATCTTTTTCACAGGGCAAACCTTATGTGGTTGTCTTGGCAACATTTTACATGAAATAATTTTGGTGGGTCTATGAACTAGTCGAGTGGGCAGTGCACTAGTCATGTCAATAAGTATACATTTCGTTGTATTCCTTTAAAATCAATAAACGCAAGCTGATGTAAAAGTAAACGCTCAGCGCGCATTCCGACGAGAGCGGGGAGCAAAACATCACGAAATGAGATTAATAAAATAAAGATGTGATCCGATAACTACAATAAGTGTGTACCCGACACCCTCTCGTGTCCGACACGACGCCACTCCGCACGCCCCGCCCCCGCGACCCTCGCAACCCTTACACTACAATCTTTAATTAAATATCTGAAGGTATGAGGGTTAACACGTCATAAAACTGCACAAATATAGAAATCAGTGTTCATAAAAAACCCATAAGGATGGTAAAACACGAAGGGTCACCCTGCTACGTCCCCGCTACGCGCCTGCTACGAGCCGGTCAACCGCTACGGGGCGCGTAGCGCTGCTACGACACCCTCGTAGACTCGTAGTACAATTTGTCCAGCTGGTGTCGCGAGAATTACGAAATAATATACTTTAAAAAAATTATAATAAAATAAAATTACATAAGGTGATTCGTAAGACACATTTTTTTAAGTTGTTGCTGTTAAAAAGAAAACATTATAAAATCCACGTTGGCATTTAAAGCCGCGTCCCGGACTCCCAGAAACTGTTCAAACAAATACTCCCGAAATAACACTCGAGGAGCGGTTACCGTTAAAGTAAACACACTCAATTCAGTTTTAAAATACGAAGAGTTCTACAAAGAAGGCGAATTTCTTATTCAAAGTAGCAATATGTTGGCGCCTAAACAAACAACGGCCACATTACGTAAATGCATTCTTTGAATAGAGATGCATGAGCGAGGGACGCGAGGGGCGCGAGGGGGGAGGGGGCGAAGGTCGCCGGGGTCAGGGGAACCTGAATTAAAGTTTCATCGGCCACTGTTTGCGCACATTAGCATCACAAAGCGTCCGCAAGCGCCGCAGCGCCGGTAGACGCGCTACAGTCGCGCAACAGTCGCGCAATAGTTGCGCAGCCACATCGAGTACGACACTATTATGTATAACTACGTGTATTAAGTTATATGCTGTCAACAGCCGTACATTTGACATTTGTTCACAACATTGACGGTCTATGATGAAAAATTAGTATAGAACTTTGTAATGAGAAGCAGACTGCAAGCTCGCCGGTCGGCGTCAGGTGCGCCCTGCCCGGGGTGGCGCGCGGCCCGTGTGGAGGTGGCGCGGTGCGGGGGGTGGGGGGTCAGTCGCGCTCGCCCGCCACACGCCACACTTGCTATTCCATCAGACTCACATCAAACAGGAACCAGCCCTTTCATCTCGCACAATCTCTTTCCCGGTGCTCACCCAACGCGTGCTTACACAACGTGAACACAACACAGCGCATTACAGATATTTCTGAACGGTCCTTTTTGTGTTGTCAAAACTTGCTGTACGAGTACAACTTATCTGTTCATCTGACTCGTTGTTTCATTACTTTTGTTAAAACTGATCGTTGATCGAGCATTAGATCTAACATGAAAAGTAATTGAGACCAACAATGAGCTGGCTGATTAACACAATAACTTGTGTATAGTAGTTGTGTTCTGGGTATCGAGATGCAATGCGGTGCGACGCGTTGCGGTGTGGTGTTGTCCGGTGCGGCGCTTCAAGATATTCACTAGATACGGCGAGAACGTTCGTACCATTTGTTAGCTAACAGCGCAGCACCGAGTCGTGGGCCGCGGCACACGCTGCTCGACCGGGCCTTGTTTTTTATTTCAATCGAACCCGATATCGGAATTCGCGCATCGGTTAGCCGAACCCATCGCTCCCCTTTCCTAAAAAAAATTAAACAGCTTTTAAACGCACATCGCGCTCGATCCGTTCGGCGAAAGCGAAAAAAAATTCATCTCAGGTAATCGAAATAATGGCGAGATCGCGCGAAAAAAAATTCACTAAAGGGCGGAAAAAGAAACGGATTCATACAAAAAAGTTTAAAATGTTTAATTCGACGGTTGAGGGTTGAGCGGGGTGCGCGGGGCGCGGGGCGCGGGCGGCGGCGCCGAGAGCGCGGCGCGCGGCGCAGCGTGCAGTGCAGTGCCGACCCGCGACCCGCGCGCTCGCAGTGCTGCGTCCTCGCTCGTCCGCTCACACGCAGCCATGGTGCTGTCCGCATGCGTCCGCGCCGACACGCGCTCCTACTGCTCCGCACGCTACCGTGAGTTGTTTTTTATTTTCAGGTTTCGATACTGTTCAGTTGCGAAGCTTCACTAGTTATGCTAAAAGATTTTCTCGGAGCTTGTAACGCAAGCTCAACGTGTTTACTTATCTCTTATTCTAGGATCAAATACGATTACTTTTATTTACTTGTGTCTTATTGTGTACATAATTTATATTTATTTATTTAATACTTCAAGCACACTAATGCACAAAGGCGGACTTAATGCCATAGGCATTTACCAGTCAACCTTCAGGTGATGCAGAGAAGGCAGGCAGTAATTTTTCGTTAGCTTGACATCTTGATCCTCCTGATCAGCATACTTAATATTTATTGACAGATGTTGTGTGGCACTTGTTTCGATGTAACTTTTTATTTGTTAACTAAAACTTCGCACCTTAAGCGATTGATTCGTACCAGACCTCTTTCAGAAATGTTTATTGTTTGTATTTTATATTATTTGTCTTTATTTATATAATAACATGTACATATGCGTATTAATTAGCGCTTAAACAATATTCAGGTATTTACATTTCATTAATATTATATTAGGTACGACAATCCCACCGTACAGTCCAAGAGCCTTAAAAAAAAAAAAAAAACTGACTGGTCTGTTGGTCTAGTAGTTAGTGACCCTGACTGCTATGCCGGAGGTCGTGGGTTCGATTCCCACCAAGAACAAATGTTTGTGTGATGAGCACAATCATTTGTTCTGTGTCTGGGTGTAATTTATCTATAATATGTATGTATTTAAAAATATATAAGTATGTTTATCAGCTGTTTAGTACCCATAACACAAGCTCTCAAGCTTAACTTGGGACTAAATGGCGTTATGTGGAAAGTTGTGGAATATATATATATATATATATTTATTTATTATTGTGGATTAGGAATAAAATATTTTTTAAAACAAGAATATAGGTACTTTTATAGTGTTAAGCAGTAGTCGCGAACTATTTCAAAGTGTTTTCAGACTGTGATCTAACCAAGATAATGTCTAGCATTATTTTGACTAGATCATAATATGAGAACCATGCAGATTTGGGTCTGATATGGTCTTGAGAGGAAAAATACATACAGATATTTAAAAAAGGAAATATGAGTGGATCTTTCCAACTATTGCACGGATTCGTGAATACAACTCGTAATTTTACGGACCCCTTAGACATAACTACCAAAAAACAATATTTACATTATGTACGTACATTACTGAAACAATGAATGGTGCCAGACAATAATGATAATAACTCGCAGGGCAGCTTGTGCCGAGCTGTTGGGCAGTAGCGACCCCACGAACCTGATCTCCCGGGAGATGTCTTGTTCCTCATCTCTGGCTTGCCTTAATTGGCCGGCCAGAGTGTACTCTGACGAGGAACGGAGCTCCCACCTCTTTCTTGCCTTAGTTCGCCGGCTAGAGTGGAGATTCGCAAGAGCAAATATGCTAGGAGGAAGGAAGCATTCCCGTACTTCCGGGATTGTCCTGATAGCCGTGGAATGCCGCTCCACTCCTTTAGCACCTCAGGACATGTTGCCCTCTTGTCGCTACGTCACTATGTGCTAGCGGCTGTATTAGAGGGCCCATTATTGAGTGTGCAAGTCACCCCCTGCCATTTAATCCGTGTACTTATATTAATATAACATTGGTAAGGCAGGGGCCATGGTCCTTCATAGTTTTAGGTATCCAGTCCATTTTAGCCCCCTAGCATATAGTCCAATATTTTTTGTTGCCATAGTCTGCAAATAAATAGTCTTACACCAGTCGCAAGTTTTCCTTGGGTGCACTTGCCTAGTGCATACAGGAAAAATCTGTGGTTGGTGCCTCATTTCATTAAATACGACAATGGGCCTCTACGAGTTGGCTCAGGCCCCTCGTACGCCTTTCAAAGGCCCAGAACCCAAGGGTTCCGAGAGTTAAAAGCAAATAAAAAATAAAATAAAAAAAAATATGTATTTATACTCATATTATGTATTAGTATTCTTTGATTCCTTTTATTTTTTCATTTTTAGTTGCACCTACCACTGTTTTTCTCTGCATCACCTAAAGGTTGACTGGTAGAAAATGCCTATGGCATTAAGTCCGCCTTTGTAAATTAGTGTGCTTGAAGTATTAAATAAATAAATAAATAATAAATAAATAAAAATAATAATAATATATTTATTTAATTTGACAACATAGGTCCACTGGTTAGTATACAAGCAATCTTATCAACTACGTGTTAGTATATCCTTATTAGGTACGTTCATTATCCCTTATTATTAATTTTCACCCCTGCCACACGAGCAACCGGACAAAGTGTCTCATTAACGGTGCATCATGCTATTCAGCTAGGGTTTTCAGAATATTGTTCCGGCTAGCCCTAATTCTGCCGATTGCCGAGACAATGAATCCAAAATAATAAGAAAAAAATATGAAGAGATATATAAAATCGTTACATTCACAATGACTTAAAAAAAAATAGTTGTTAAAATTAAAATATTAACAAGATTATAAAAGGCAACATACATTTTAATTTAAGGCTAGTTCTTGAATGTGGTAAGGAAGTAAAAGCATTAAGATTGAGATTTGCAGGAATATATTTGTTTAATTAATAACTGTTTTTTTTACTTATAATGGATTTTTAATGTATAATGGATAACATTGTGTAAGAAAAATAGGTTTATGACAATACAAAAGATTTTGCTAAATATAACGAGAGGACAGACGAAACATTAATGCCTTTTTGCGGGCTTAGTTTATAAATTGATTTCTAAGCTTTTTTTCTGCCAGACGATGATAGCCTAAATGTCGGCAAAATTTCGCGAGTGAAATACTCCCGACGCACTGACAAACGGATTGTCTCTATGTCTCTTTAATTATGAACTACCAATTAGACTGCTGTCTATTTCTATGTGCTGTCCGCTGCGATCACCACCACGCTCTGCGACGTGTTCGTGTCCGCAACAACAGACAGAACAGAGCCCAGCTATGGCGGTTGCGGAAAAATAATATTATTTTTAAATAAATAAATAAATAAATGTGATACTTCAACATTACTAACTAGGAATGTAGATAGAAAACTGCGAACACTTAGTCGTGGCGGCGCTCAGCTCCCGCTCGAAACAATCAAATCAGACGAATTCAACCAATAGCTGTATCGGATCACTGTATCGATTAACATTTTATGAAATGAGAAAAACCTCATCTGAAATAAATTAATAATAGGTATTAAGTAGTTGCTGCATTGCGCACGGAGAGTATCACTCGCGAGCGCGTCGAGTGCCGTCACTCACTTACTCCTACTCCGTCATATCTCCGCTCCGCTCCGCTCCGCTCAGCTCCTCAGCACTCGGCGTCGTTGCGACGCCTAAAAAACTAATCCGATCGCGCAAAAAACCCACAACTGGCGTTTTTTACGTATTTCGTGAATATTACCACCCGATACTGCGCGTTTCTGTGATTGCACCCTTTTGTGACTCCTCCGCAAAAAACTGGCGATGACGTCTCAATGCGAGCGGCTCTACAGCTTGTGGAGCTTTTTATCAAGGGATACATCTTTTATGAATTCGCGTATATTTGAATAAATGAACATTTGTGTCGACGCAAATCCTTTTTTATCCTTGCATTGAGTCACTGAGGTGCGCGGATTACCGGCAGGTAGCCGCAGTTCCCACGCACGCGCAGCCTGCAGTGCCGCGTGTGTGTGTGTGTGTGCTACTCCTGTGCCCACTCCATGTGCCGACGGGGTCACTACAGTGTCTCAAATATTTCAGACCAAAATCATTTACGACTAACAAATTTATAGTAGTTATAATGGTCCTAGCGGTTGCGTAGCATTCTCGTAGCGCGGCGCTACGAGAAGCTGAAGTTCGTAGCGCGTTTCAATGAATGTTTTACAACATTGTTGTTAGTTCCGTGCGGGCCAGTCCGCGGGGCGCATTAGGAATGCGGATGACATCGCGCGCGGTATCTAATCCGCTCATTAATCAGCATTACTTGTAATTTGATAATCCGTGTGTCTGTGGCTTCGTATTACGCAGCCGGCGTGTCGCGTGTGCCCCGACGCCGAGCGCTGATCCTATTAATTGCATTAATTCGGTGGCTAATGAGCTGATCCTAAACCGCGGGTCGTTCCGAGGGAGCTCGTGTTGCGACAAGGTGTTACTGTCTCAGCGAGCTCGTGCTTGTTATCGTGTGCTTACGACTGCTTCACCCTTCGCGTGCTTCCTTCAGTCTCAGTCACGATACAGTTTCAGAATTTGGTACTCAAGTCTATGCCTTTTTATTATGTACGTACGCGTGGAGCATGCGACTTACTTTTATGTTTGAAAGTGAGTTTCATTGAAGAGAGCACATGCCATTGTGTTGCACACATTTAAAAAGGTTTTGAAACGCAGTATCTTATTAATAAAAGCAGGCCTTGTTCGTCGAGTGGTCGTAACACCACTGCTGAACATTAAAACCCGGGTTTGGCAAAGCGTTATTGAACTTTTCCATCAGTATAGCAGCCCGGGGTCTCACCTAGATTTGTGCCAGATTGGTGGCGATAGGTTCGCCCCCTACTACATGGGACTTGAACAAAGCTGACGAAGTGTGGTACTAAAGCCTATTGTATCACACTTCACCAGTTTTATTCAAGCCAGAGGTTTACCTATAACCCATAGGTGAACCTATGGCTCTGGCTGGATAACAGATGTGATAAATTATGCGTTTTAAACCACATTTTAATAATGTATGCTGCCTTCTGTCAACTTTTTTTGTGATATTTATTTATCAAGATTATGACTGAAACTAAAGTCCAAGCTCTTTCCAGTAATTTGTGTGAATGTTATTAGAACTTGTTTTGTAAATTTTGATAGGAAAAATATAAATAAAGTGAAAGTCTTTATTGATGCTTCAGGACTATGATTGAACTAGACTCGACTGAAAGTTTCATGTCCTTTTTTTACAAAATAAATAATACTAAATCTGCCGTGCCATTAAATCCTTGTAATAGCAATCTTGACTGGCCTGTTGGTCTAGTAGTTAGTGAGCCTGACTGCTATACCGAAGGTCGTGGGTTCGATTCCCACCCAGGACAAATGTTTGTGTGATGAGCACGATCATTTGTTCTGTGTCTGGGTGTAATTTATCTATAATATGTATGTATTTAGAAATATATAAGTATGTTTATCAGTTGTTTAGTACCCATAACACAAGCTTTTAGCTTAGCTTGGGACTAGATGGCGTTGTGTGAAAAAGTTGTGGAATATTTATTTATTTATTTATTTAATGTTTGTGAAATGCAATCGACAAGTATTGAGTGCCACACCAACTACAACTCATAACCCGTCGCAATCACACTCAGTAGACGTGACGACAGTACTGTTATCTGTCTACATAAATCAAAAACTGAAAAAGTATGATCTACTGCATAGATTCTAAAATAATAAATAAACTGATATACCTATTAATTAGCTGAAAGGAACTATATTTATATAAAAGTTAGAGTAACATTGAAAAGAAAGCATGTATGGCAGTATAATATAATTTATGAATGACAGCTTTAATCAATATAATGAGTACAATCCAACATTATCAGTCCTGTTCTGACGAAACGTGGAGAAAATTATTATTGCATCAACTTAAAATAATATACAACAAAACCCATTGGACATTATGGTATTAGACGTGTCATGACTCGCATGTCACTACATGGAGTAGTTATATCAAGCATGCTTACATTTGTAGGTACGCCTCTTAGCAGAATATACGAGTAATTAGATATTGGCCTAAATCTTAAGCCGGAGAACTGTATTATTTCCTCTATGTACCTATGTCATACAAATCAAATTATATCATTTGATGTGAACCCGAATTTCAATAATAACAATTATGAGATATAGGCACTTCGTTTATAATAGTATCAGACAAATAAATTAAAAGTGTTTTATTTAAAATTTAAAAGAACAAAAGTGAAAGGAAGAATGTGTCCATGTAGGTATTGTTCAACTCTGCTTCTTTTTCGTTTTTATCATTGACACTATTATTTTCAACTAAAATTAAATAATTTATAACTAAATTAAATCCATATCATTTCTTAAATTATTGCAATGGTTATAACTAATTGTAACAGCTGCAATGAAAATAGATTATAATAAATTCGGCGTCTATCGTACTTGTAACATGCTTATTGTACTTTCGTTACAAAGAGTGCACTAAAAATAACCTTTTTTAACTTCTGTCTGTATTGTAAGTGGAGTATAGGTACCGTGTGTTTCATCACGAACAACTGCTTGTCGTTGAAGTTTGTTTAGAACTATCATCCGACGTGACAGTGAGCAGCCGGGAACGTCATAACGTGACAGGAGCGTCGGTGGCATCACCTTCCAGTTGTTCGTCATGCCACGCATGGTCGCGTCACCGCACACTATTACATTTATGTGTGTTGTTTCACTGTTGACTGTCAAGTCGTCAGTGTGTGTGTCTGTGTGTGTATCATACGAGTATCCTAACGACATGTGTTTGTTCTGTTTCAGAAGAGTCCGGCGAGCTCATCAAGTCGCCGTCGCCGCCGCCCAGCCACGGTCAGTACAGTTCTCACTTAACATTATTTCATTCCAGCGCCCCGTCACCCCGTCGCACGGGTCTAGCGACACGACAAAACGTCGAGATATCTTTACTATCTGTGCGTTACATATTAATGTAAAACATTAATATGTCGAATCCTCACGATTTATTTCGTTAGATTCGGGCATTTTGTGGGCAAAAGATGAGTTTCGTGCAATGTACTGGGTACGTTACACGGTGTTTATTAAAGTTCCGCGACGCTGCGATCGGGCACTGAATGTCGTCCTCGCTGCAGGCTTAGAACTTCACGACTCTGTAGAAGCGCGCCATGGTGTCGGTAGATCACGTGCTATCGCCTTTTGGCGCGCTTGCGATTCGTTGTGTCCGTACTATTGACCGGATCCGACATAGAATATTACTAACTCGTAAACCTCCCGCAATCGATTATCTACATTTTGCGAAACCTGCACAATTTAAAAGATCAACGCGTTTACACACACACTCACACACATTCATAGATAATAAATAATATCATCAAGAACTAAGCACATAGTCTCAGTGCGCCGCCGCCGTCTTCTCCAGTGAGGAAGCAAGCTGGCACTACGCTGCTCATTGTCGTACCCGCAGTATACTGCTGCTGCTGCTGCTCGGTGCACTGGTTCCTGTCTTCACATCTTCTATTCCTCCGATTGCGAGCGAGAGCCACTCGCCCTCTCCGCGCGACTGGTTGCTCTGTAACCGACATCCGACACATACATACAGCATTCATTTTGTGTACGTTATTCGGTTCACATTAATATGCAATGAGTGAAGTCCTCATTAGTATATTAATATACGCGCGGGCGTAGTACCTGCGTAGATCATAATCTGGACATGTAATTAGTTTATTTTAATTAGCAACATAACTAACCGCAGTCCGAGCATGTTACGGTAATCAGACTATGTGAGCCCCCACCAGCGGCAGTTGCCTTCTACTCGATTAGTGTTTTCCCTTGATAACGTTCTAGTAGTTTTTTTTGGTTTCACTTTCCGCTATTGACAGTAAGACATCTTGTTTTCATCGTTAGAAAGTGCCCCCCGCGGCTATATACCTGTCCTGGAATCTTTACCGAGTGCGGGTTCGGAGCCCGTGCGCCGCACACACCACGCAAAAAACCCCTTCTTCACCCTTTTGAAAGAAAGCGCACGCGTCGCCTTGTGTGGCTCACCCCTTTATGATCTGTTGAGACTGCAGCTACACGAGGCGCTGCCGACGACGCGGCGCGTGCAGGCTTTATACGTGAGCCGGCGCAACTAACAATAGCGTACAATAACAGTCTCAGATGTGTTTAATAATACTTACTGAGCGACGTGTTCTGCACAAATGACAACTTTCTCACATGTGGCGTCGCTGTGCACGGGACGCACGCCAGTGATCCACACTCTTGTAACCTAGATGAGCACTACATCAATGCGATTATGTTGACGACGTTGCTGTGGTGACCGCGGCTAACTAGCCCGTGATTAAACATACAATGTTTTCTACTTACATAGTACGCTTACGAAAAGTTAGTCTGAATCATTCGGTTCTGTGTCGTCAGAAAACCTTCCGGATTCCACCACTCAGTCAGGAGCAAACCGAAATGAGCATACATTTATTAGGAACCCCTATGAAAGCACTTACGGCTGGTTTTTTAAAAAGGTCCAATAAACCATTCTTAGATTTGTATTTTTTGTAAAATTTTCAATTTCAGTATGTTATCTTGTATTTGGATTGCTGAAATTCAGCTTTCTAGAATTTTGGCGAAAGTTCTTTTCGCACGGACGATACAAGCGATGTAGCGTTTTGCGTTGTGAGTCTGATTTCTGGAACTGCAGCATAGTTTGTGATACAAACTCCCTGATTGTTGGTCTTGTCTCAGTTCTCCCTAATTCGCAATTCAAGATAGGAACGGGACCTACGCGGGTGAAACCACGGGACGTCTGCTAGTTTTAATTAATTTTATTGCTTTTGTAAATATGTGAGCACAATGTAACCTATCTTAGTATAGTACATTTTATTCTAGGTGCATCGTCCTCACATATAATCTGATTAATAATAAATATTATAGTAAGTTTGCAGTTTCTTGCCCATTCTTCTTCATACAAATCTACTTTTTGGAAGGGGCAACTAGAATCCTTTATAAAGTTAATTTTTGTTCGACGTGCAAAAGTGCCTTAAAATGGCTTAGTGAAATATATGGTTTGACTTTGACTTTGCTAAACTGAATGCGTTATTGAAGTTGACACCGATGTGTGATTTGTTCGTCGCAAGGTGGACAGACGCAGACGTATGTCGTAAATGTTTGAGATTCTGTGAGACGATGATGATCTAACAATTACATTTGGTGTATATTTTCTTATGTTTGTGCCTTCTTTATTGTAAGGTTTTTTTGCTGAAGTTATTCTGGCAATTATTCGAATTTACATTTGTGATGTTGTGCATGATAAAATAAATAAATCCACAGACACTCGAAAGTACGACAAAGTTACTATTACACTAGCTCCTGTAACACAGTGTATACTAGCGCAGGAGCTTGGGAAATCATAAAGAATATTTTATAATTTTTATCAATAGAGATAATTATTTATTGAACTTTTCGTCGAAGTTACGTACTTGGGCTTTTAGAAGACTGTGACTCTGTTCTGTTGTCTCTAGTGAGCGATCGCGAGTCCGTGTCATCGTCGTAGGAGGCAAGACACATTATTGGTTTAGTTTTCACACACTGTATTATCTAGATGTCCTGCAACATCATCCAGTTTTAAACGCTGAACGTATTATTCTGGTCGCTTTTTGAACTTATGTCAATCTTGATCCGCGATGTTCGACGGCTACTTGTGTTAGGTTCTCTCGCACTCGCGTGTGCTCCAGTGGAGGGGAGGTGGCGTGGCACGTGTCGCACATCTACATACAATATCCGGCGCCGCCAACCCTCGTCATCTTATTCGTATTTCATAGTTCCAAGTAGGTACTCACTGTTCCGAGCGTTGTCCCTACAACTTGTCTGGACTGGCGCACTTTGAACTTGTCCCAGCGCTCGTAGGTACTTACACACAACATACTAAGGTATTGAGAATAGTAATGTACATTCTCACCAATTTATCCAGCGTGGTAGATACCCATGAGACATGTAGGCGGTTGTTTAAGTGTTTAATGTGTAAGTACAAGAGACATTGAGCAGGTTCCACTACCTGCAAACCTGCAATAACCAACAACTGAGCGGGTTGCTGTCACGTACGGTGGCAGCGTTCCCCTGGACGCTGTGGTTCTGCATCCGGTCGCTTGTGACCTTGTTGTGTTATTTATTGTATAATTCCATTTATTTAATACCTATTTCAATTGTTGATTGTTATGTTACTTGCAGACGGCTCGGCGAGCGGCGAGGGCGAGATCAGCGGCGACGAGCGGCCGCCGTCCCCCCCGCGCGCGCCCTCCGCGCCGCTGCCGCACCCCTCGCACCCCTCGCACCCCGCACACCCCGCGCACCCGCCGCACGTCACCAGCGCCGCCGCCGCCACCGCCGCCGTGTTCGTGAGTATCTGTGCCGCGTCTGTCCCACCTGTGTGTGCCTGTGGCACGCAGCCCGTTGTCACCCTACTGCGGCGAGTCACCTAACTGTTATGTCTCACACAGAACGCGGCAGGCGCCGGTAATGCGCTGGCGCAACTGCAGCACCTGCTGCTAACACAGCACGGCGCGCACTCCTTGCTGCTGCACACACAGGTAAGATTCTTCTGCCTTCTTTTTACGACTCAACTATCCACCCAGGCTTTCAAATTGACTGCTTGTTATAGTAACCATGGATGTACAGTGACACGACAGTAGGTACATACTAAAAATGTATATATTTTTTAAGTTTTTGCGTTAACCAATTGTAAGATAAGTGCACTATAGAAAGTATAGAGTAACTTTTGGACGTGTTTCAGGTGCAGCAAGCGGTGGCTCAGGCAGCCGCGCAGCAGCTCCAACAGCTGCAAGCCCGCGCTGGCGCGCCCCACGTCCCGCCCTCCGCCACCAGTTCGTCCCCCCCTTACAAGTATATACAAGGTACGTGCACTGCTCTCCGCATAACGCAATAACTGTCAGCAGGGCAGTTCATGATCACAACAGATAAATCGTTAGTAAAATCATAATGGTAAATGGGTTGTCAAGTCTACATGTTTACGAACACAGTTTTATAAGTTTCAATGTTTACTAACAATGTATGGTTTAGAATTAATGAATTAAAATGGTTATTATTTTATTAATATAATGCTATGACCTGTGATTATAATGGTTGAGTGTCGCTGCAGACGGGCGGTCGCCCTCGCCGCGCCGCACGCCGCCCGGCGCCGGCGCCTTCCTCACGCCGCACACGCCGGGCTCGGGCCGCGCGCGCTCTCCGCTGCACGCGCACGCGCACACGCCGCTACACGCGCACGCGCACAAGCCGCGCGCGCTGGAGCCCACCGCCGACGACACGGCGGACCTGGAGGAGTTAGAACACTTCGCTAAAACGTTCAAACAGAGACGAATCAAACTAGGTAAGTCACATTGCCGGATGCAAAGCAATTAAAACATAGACTCAGGCAAAGCCACGAGTTATCGACGAAAGACATACAGACCGCGACCTTTTCCCTCCGCAGGCTTCACGCAGGGCGACGTCGGGCTCGCGATGGGCAAGCTGTACGGCAACGACTTCTCGCAGACCACGATATCGCGGTTCGAGGCGCTGAACCTGAGCTTCAAGAACATGTGCAAGCTGAAGCCGCTGCTGCAGAAGTGGCTGGAGGACGCCGACTCGTCGCTGGCGGGCGGCGGCGCCCCGGGGGGCGGCGCGGCGCTGGGCGCGGGGCTGGCCGAGGCCGTGGGGCGCCGCCGCAAGAAGCGCACCTCCATCGAGTCGGGCGTGCGCGTGGCGCTGGAGAAGGCCTTCCTGCACAACCCCAAGCCCACCAGCGAAGAGATCGCCGCGCTCGCCGACGCGCTGTGCATGGAGAAGGAGGTGGTGCGCGTGTGGTTCTGCAACCGGCGCCAGAAGGAGAAGCGCATCAACCCGCCGGCGGGCGAGAGCGGGCTGGGCGCGCTGGGGCCGGGCGCGCTGGGCCCCGGGCTGGGCGCGCTGGGGCCGGGCGCGCTGGGGCCCGGGGGCCCGGGCGGGCCGCACGCGCAGGCGCACGCGCTGCACGCGGCGGCGCTGCAGCCGCTGGCGCTGCTGGCGCGGGCGCCGCGCGACTGACGCGGGCCGCGCGTGCCGTTCCTGACACATATCCTCTCGTTGTAAATAGTGCGCGGGCGCGGCCGCGGTGTACAGACTAGTGTTAGCGTGTATATAGATGTACGTGCGGGCCGCTGCGCCTGCTCTAGGCTAAGTTTATATATTATTACGTGAATTTTATTTATGTGGGAGCGAGGCGCCTGGCCGCCGCCGCTGAACAGAGCTCATATCAGTTAGCGCTCCACGCGACTACTATGTAAGGTGGATGTGTAGAAAACTATCTATATGTTACAATAAAACATCATAGACTTTACTATAGTGGTTTCATTTTCATTCAACTTTAGTGTTTATTCCGAGTTTAAATATTATTTTTAAATTATAAATGAATTATATACAAATAAACAACTAAAAATGGAAAAATAAAAAACTTTTTTTCAAAAAATCGATGCAGCGTACTATCGATTTGGTTTACTGTCGATGTAGCATACCGTCGTTTTAGTGTACACGATGTAGCGTACCAACGATTTAGGGTACCTACTGTCGATGTAGCGTACCATCGATTTGGGGTTCTGTCGATACATTAGCCCGTCGATGGAACGTTTTCGATACAGCGACCATCGATGTAGTGATTGTCGATATTATGAACTAGACCCACAATAAATATCCAAGCGATTCCAGCAATCACGACAGATTTGCCGTCTATTTTTAAATAGTTCCGTTGTATATTTCCGAATATCAGCACCAGATCTTCACCAAATTAAAATGGGACCACTTCAGGAGTATACTCTTTCAAATAAAAAAAGAATTTTGGGGAGAAATTGGGTAACACACATAAAAAAAAACATAGGTACACACGAACATAGAACCTCCTCCTTTTTTGAAGTCGGTTAAAAACGATATTAATTTGTTTACATTCTACGGAAATAAATACGGTGTATACTTCCAGGAGCGTTGTTACTTGTTGATTATATTAACAACTTGAGTAGCTACTTAGGTACTAAATTAAAAAAGAAAATGGCAATAACTAAACGATTTCCATGAAATCACATAAAACAATGTAGTTGTCTGGGTAATTAAAAGACTGGCAGCATTGCCTCGCTGAATGGCAATGTTGATTCTTTAGTGTAAACAAAAGTCAGCCTTCTAGTCACGTGAAGAGTCGACCAACCGTTTGGCAATGTATTCAAAAAACTTGATGGACCCTCGGACCCCATTTTTTTTTTTTTTTTTTGTTTGCGCTGGGAAAAAATGACAATTACGCATACCCGCCCATCGGGGGATGGGAGGCTATGTGGGACTCCCCGGTCAGACCCGGTATACCCACTAAAACAACCCAGCTTTATTCCCGCTTCGTCTAAGTGGCAGGGGACTGGGAAACCGGCACAGCCTTTACGTCCAGTCCTCCGCCGACGATTGCCCCGCATGGCTTCCCCTAGGGGACCGACAAAGGTGGTGACGGCTGCAATGCGGGCGAAGGCACCCCCGTACCGTCGCCCGCCCGTCGCCACCGTGAACCGCTTGAAAGTCCGAGTCCGAGAAAGCAGTTCGGGGGAGAGATCGACCCCCACCAGGTCCATCCCCCCCCACGACATGGGCCTCCGAGGCTACCGTCGGCCCTCCGGCCTTGGCAACCCCGTCGACCCTGAAGCCAAGGCGCCCTCGGACAAACCACCCCCTCGGACCCGCTTCCGCCAGATAGTGATAAATAAATAAATAATAAATAAACACCTCTGAACATACACACTTTACTCGCAAGTCACACCCAGACACAGCACAACGTCGCGCTCACCATAAAAAATGAGCAGCCCCAAAGTCAGAGTCCGACAGAGAGCGGCCCGGAGGAGAGACTGGCCCCCTCCAGGGCCATCTCCCCCCACGACAGAGGTCTCCGAGGTCACCGTCGGCGCTCCAGCCTTGGCAACCCCGTCGACCCTGAAGCCGAGACCCCCTCGGACAAAACCGCCCCCGCGGACTCGTTACCACGACCGAGGGACTTCCACGTCCGACGCACCAACCAGTGAGTCGTCTGAGTCCAGAGAGTAACTATTCCTGTGCCATGGGCACCAAACAGCCAACAAACCCAATCACACGCGACCAAACACACACACTTTCTTTCTTTCTTTTCTTTCATTCTTAAATGATAAATAAATAAATAAATAATAAATAAATAAATAAACACCTCTGAACATACACACTTTACTCGCAAGTCACACCCAGACACAGCACAACGATCGCGCTCACCATAAAAAATGAGCAGCCCCAAAGTCAGAGTCCGACAGAGAGCGGCCCGGAGGAGAGACTGGCCCCCTCCAGGGCCATCTCCCCCCACGACAGAGGTCTCCGAGGCCACCGTCGGCGCTCCAGCCTTGGCAACCCCGTCGACCCTGAAGCCGAGACCCCCTCGGACAAAACCGCCCCCGCGGATTCGTTACCACGACCGAGGGACTTCCACGTCCGACGCACCAACCAGTGAGTCGTCTGAGTCCAGAGAGTAACTATTCCTGTGCCATGGGCACCAAACAGCCAACAAACCCAATCACACACCTCCAAACACACACAAACATCCACCCCAAGCGGGAATCGAACCCACGTCTAGCGGCACAGCCGCCACAGTGCACTTTGGCCGACCCAGTCTAGCACTGCAATACGGTGGTCAGTACTGGATCGTTTCCAGGGGGCGCGACGTGGACGCAAGCACTGTGAGGTGGCCCCCCACCCTCGGACCCCATGGCCCAAGTGCTTTAACCCCAAGCGGCTGAAATATATAACTCCCAATAAAGTTGATATATTATCGCCGTTTGCTGTTTTCAGCAACTGCAGCAGCCGCACCAGCACAACCCGCCGTAAGAAAGATGATGTGACTCAGGTTGGCTGGACAAATCCTCAAAATAGCTCGCATTTAACTAGGTCAATAGGGCACTTTATGTGACGGCTAAACTCCCTTATTTCAGAATTTGTGACGCTACAGAATCTTAGATAATCGATCGAAAACGTGTACAGCTTGAAAAACCACTTTTCACTGGTCTCTCGATCTCGGTAACGGAACGGTCAAAACCACGACGACTTTTTGCAATTAACGACCGTCACATAAATTTTTGACAGGCATCGAGCTAAAAGTTTTGTGATACCTACAGTGGTTTAGTAGAAAAATGCAAAATTTTGTGTCCAGCCAGCTTGAATTTACGTAGAAAACTCTTGGCTGGCACTTCCGAATCTCAATAACGGCAGCGTTTTCGAATATGGTTCTTTTACTTACATTTGGTGACGCAATGTGTGACAGAAATAACGTTTGATTTATGGCGTCACATGTAAGGGTTTACGAGAAATCAATAAAAACTTCATGTCCAGCCAGTCTGAGTTCAAGCTGGCTGGACACATGGATCTCCGATGCCTGATGATCTACCTTCAAAATGTGTTCAAAATTTTGTGACGGGGATGATAATGATAACCTGAATTTGTGACGGAGAAACTTTGCGTAGTTTCAAAGATATTGATAATTTAAATTTTCCCATACAAACACTGCAGTAGGGTTACCAATATTGTAGGTTTTATGTTGGGCTAAGTATATTTCAAGGAGTTTTCTTTAATGGACGAAAATTCGCGTATTGGTGATACTAATACGAACAACTGTAGATATTTAAATCAATAGAAGACAAAAGTAGAAGTGAGGAGAGAGGGGTGGGAATTTTTTTGATGTTATTGATTATTTTCGTGCAGAAATCTACTGTTTTTAGTAGATAAGTATTGGTGTTTTTCATTCATGGTAAGTTCATAGGTGTAGATATTGTGTCAGGATAACTAATGCTCTAAGGTATTTAAATAAAAAAATAATGTAAATAAAATCACATTTATTTATTTGTACTTATAGAGCGTTTCAAATTTTTCCCATGGAAGATGTGATGGCGCTAAGGTCGACACGGTTATCCTTCACCAGAACCCTAGCCCAATTCCAACAGTAGGGTTCTTAAATAGCTAGTGACCACAACGGATGATGTAATTTAAGCTGGCTTGAAGTGCTGTAAGTCCAGCACTTTGACTGCAAGATAGGTCAGTGTCCAAGGGAGTCGACAGCTTCTAAAGCTTCTTCAGCAAATATTAAAGAAATCAATTTGAGAAGTAGACAAATAAATTAGTTAAAAAAATCAGGCATTTAATGAGTTTTTTGCCAAATTATCCATTAAGTACTACGAGTCATTGCTAAAGTTTATCCCTGTCTGAAGCTGAAAAGTTGCTTACTCTGCCTTCTATGTACATTTATGAAATGGGAGTATTTGTACGTTGTGAGTTGTGACTTCCATTTGTTCGAAACCCTATCCTCTCGACGATATAAGAATACCATTCGTGTCAAGTTGGCTCTCAAAAGACGGCATTTTACGACAAAAGTGTGCTCGGTATGACCTCAAAAATATACAATAGCATACCAAGAGCTATTAGGAATAGTCAATGTTTGTGTTCGTTCAAGAAGTCTCTATTTACTTTTCTTTTAGATAAATGCTACTACAGCATTACAGAGTTCATCTCTGATAAGCGGAAATACGAGGTTTCGACTTGCTAACTCAAAAAACTATTATAATTTGTTGTTAATTCGTTTATTAATGTGACACTATTATTTTTATTTTTATTTGACATTGTTGCAATTCATGTACAGACGCCAGCACATCAAGTTACCCCAATGTGTCAATTTTTCCTAATTGAATATATACCTTATTCTGTTTGACATAAAGTTGAAAAACGATCAAAGAAATTTGACACATTGGGGTAACTTGACGTGCTGGCGTCTGTACGTTCAATGTTGTTTTTTTTCTTGACTTTGCACGCCATCAGTTGGTAAACAAATCTATGTTGGCAAAATAAGTGATTTGATTTGATTTCACTTTTTGAACAGTAAATAGAGTGCCTAAAATTAGTCGCTTATTTTGTTATGAAAATAATAACACAACGTAATGTGGTAAATGTCTCTAACATACCTATTATTTTGAAACACTGGTGATTACTTACTGGGGCTACTCCAATAAATAAATAAATAAACTATGGGGTACTTACCTAAATAATAGACACAATGTATTATACTCCCTTATCTTTTTACTTTTACAAATGCATACCTAGTTTTATGATTTTTTCCTGATCTCATGAAGAGTATCAAAGTCGTTCATTATTATAATCAGGTGATAAAACATTTTAATGGTTAGTTAGATATTGTATGTCTTTGGTTAGGGCCTATTCATACCGACCTGTACTGAGCCAAATATTAGTAATAAATTAATTATTTAATTTGTTTTTTTATTGTAGGGTGTTGTGTATCGGAGTTTCCGCGAAAGTCTAAATGCCACCGCTTAGTTATAGCAGTGATAGCACTGCTATTGCTAAGCGGTGAATGACTGAGAATGTGCAGTCCGCCGGAGGACTGCACATTCTCATTCATTCACCGCTCCGCAGAGCGACCGGTCGCTCCACTAGCCTGCTAGTGGAGCGACCGGAGGACTGACTTATCATATGTCTCGAGTTTGAAGCCAAGGCACGAACTTGACTTTTCGGCTTCATGTGGGTCATAATCAATTGCTTCAAAAACGACTAGACGAAGCCAACTCAAAGGCATGGGCAGCATAAACACTTTGACACGAAAAACAAAAAAGAAAGCAAACTACCTGACGAGTTACAAATATGACAGTAGGTAGGTAAGTAGGCAACACATCATTTTATTATTTAGCCTCCTTCACATCAAACTGTATGCCTTCACAGAAGGTTCATCGACTACTGATGCAGGACTCTGTAACACATATTTAGCACTACAGGAGAACCCGCATGATATTATTTTGATTTCTCAAGTCTTTAATTGCGTTGTCACACCACGACACGCTTTTGCGTAAACTGTGTCATCACGATATGCAACACAAGGCTCATAATATAAAAGATAGATTTAAACATAGAAATTTAGGTAAGTAGAAGGTATTGAATGTCTTTGGATATAAATTTTATCTTCAAGGCGACCAGTTCTAAGCTAACAACTAACCGTTTCAACCGTTGGTGTAAGTATCCCGTCAGCAGATGATACTACTCTCATATTCAAAGTAGGTAAGTAAGATTGGACATGATTCTGACGACGTAAAAATTGCACTTTCAATGGTCACGAATTTATTGGTCTACGAGAGATGACCTTATTCTCAATGCCAAGAAAACGAAATGTGTAAAGTTCGTCTTACCTAATGTTAAAAATATTGGAGTCAGTTTCAACTAACAACTCGAGCACTAAGACTCATCTCTGCCGCCTGCCGTCCACGCTTGCACGGTCAGCAACGTTACGCATTTCTCTGATGTTGGCATCTACCTATATTAAGTGTGTCTATACTTATTTCTTAAGCATAATGTATCATAGCGTGCGAATGCTCAGCGTTGTGTTCAGTATTTTGGAGAACTTTTTAAAGTCGCGGTTCGATTCCCGCACAGAATAAATATTTGTATAGCCGATATATATATATAGTATTGCCAGCAGTGCTATTCTGAAAAGTTTATTTGCGAAATCACTTCTGAATTCGCAGTGAAATCATGTGAAATTAAAGTATCGTATTCTTAACTCATTAGGCTCCGCGTGGACACCGGTGTCCGCAAACAATAGTAATTTAATTGTGTCTGGATTGCGGTAATTGACTAGTTAAATGGAGTGATTTCGCCACCGGCGCCACCAAGTGATGATCAAAGTGAGACGAACTAAAACGGGTGAGTATTTTGACGTTGACATGTGAATACCGAAACTTTTACAGGCGACATGAGAAGCGTAGTAAGTATGACTTTCGAGATGATTTGCGAAATGACTTCCGAAGTGATTTACCATTTACCTACAGAATAGCACTGCAGCTCTTGCTGTTTATGTAGGTATGTGAGTTTTAATGTTTGTTAACGCGTGCGTTTGACCCCACACCAGGAATTTCTCATGTGTCGTGGAACTCGTGGACCAGTACGATATAAGAGAAGTGTTGGGCAACGTTTTTACTAAAATAAACGTAAGAGTGGAAACGAATTTAAGTAGAGCAATTAATTTAGGTAGGTACCTACCTAGGAATCGTGTCAAATCATGTAGTGCAGTCAGTAAAACGCGCATCAAGATGGCACGTGCGAATAGGTGTATTTCAGAGACATGCGAAATTCTCGAACAATAAATACGAATGTCATGTAAGTACCTGCCTACCTGTTTAAATAAACCTTCATTAGATTATTCAAATTAGTCTTACGGATCAGCACAGTTTGAATGCCAAAATTAGGTACATAAGACGGGGCTAACTTATGTATTTTTGACACAAAGAACCGCGTTTCGCTTAGTTTCGTTAGCTTGTGCCGCTGCCTGTACCATGTCGTGACGTATCAGGAAATAGTATCGAAAATAGTGCTGCTAAATGAGCGCCCTCTGGGTTCAGTAGCGGTAGTCGCAAAGCGTGCCAAGCGACGCACCTGTCAAGCGGGAGACGCGTTCTGTCTAGCTTCGCGCTCTTTTATCAGTGCATACAGTAGCACGTAGATGGCGCTGTATCTACAAAATCAACTCCATTCATTATCATCATCAATACTAAGCAAAAACTTTAACATTGCGCGCAGGTAAGAGTGTGAGATTTGGCTTAGTCAACGTTTGGAATCGACAAATAGTGCACAAACGGTCGCACTTCAACCAATAGGTGACCACTTACAGATAATTCGTCACCAGAGTCAGAGAGAGCCATTGTATGGGTTCCCGGTAATCATAGTCCTATTGTTATCAAAGATATTTAAGATACATTCAATTTATTTGTATTGTTATATGTTTTGTTATAGAGTAGAGAATGAGTACAGAAAACTGAAACGGTCGAATTTTGAACACTAAGTAGCCACTTGCAGGAACACACAAGTTCTGTAGTCTACTTCATGTTTTATGACGTCTGTGACGTCCTAACAATGTGACTTTGCATAAATTTATTGTGCAATTCAATCTACATATAAGTAGGTACCATTTTTTTGTTGCGCGTAGTTACCGCTTGTTGAAAGTTGTTTCACCATTGATGTACTAAAAGCGGTAGATACGGGACTTGATCAAGCGCCTGGTCCTACTCAACTAGATGATTCGGCCATCATTCGGCGGCTAACGCGATTTCGCTCGCACGACAGCGCCGGCTCTATCTCTGTCCTTGTCCATCAGTGACTGTAGGTTTGCAACTGATCATAGATACACATCTATGATCAGTTGCAAACCTACAGTCACTACATGCAACCCAAAAACCCACACGAGTATTTGGGTTGCATGTAGTCGTGCATGGACGGGTGCGTACCATTAAAATTTGACATACTTAATAACAAAAGTTCTAACGATCACATGACCGAATTTCATTTGATATAATTTTTATTTAGTAGGTAGGTTTAACGATGAAATGATAAAATGAATCGTGTTCATCACACAAAAATTTTCCTTAGGTGGAATCGAACTCACGACCTCCGGCATAGCAGTTAGAGCTACTAACCACTAGACCAACACGGAACCCTAAAGTGTAATATTGTAAATAGCATTAACTCAGAGTCACAATTCAGAATTTGATCTTTACAGCCTTGTACTAACTTAAAATAATAATTTTTTTTACAAAAATTAAAAATTTAAAAAAACCCCCATCGCAAAAAAGTAAAACATTTAAAAAGTTAAAAATAACACTTTAGCCATGAAATTTTACTTCACGTCGGGGTACCGCTTAAGTAAGAAATGTTCCTAGTACTTGCAGGTATGTAGGTACTTATTTTAACGGTACCCCGACGTTACGTAAAATTTCATGGCTAAAGTGTTATTTTTAACTTTTTAAATGTTTTACTTTTTTGCGATGGGGGTTTTTTTAAATTTTTAATTTAATTTTTATTTAATATTTTTTAAACGCATCAATTTTGTTTTATAGAGTTTACAGTTATGAGAATTTTTCAGCGCATTGTATGTAGAGTCAAATGCTGGTTAAAACGAATCCAAACACGACATATCTGCTATTATTTTGTCAAGAGTCTACCTACTGGTGTGCTGGATAGCCTGGCTGCAGCATCAGCTCATCCTGTTGCCATCAAGGCATTGTGTACAGAATCAAATGCTGGTTGAAATGAATCCAAACACGACATATCTGCTATTATTTTGTCAAGAGTCTACCTACTGGTGTGCTGGATAGCCTGGCTGCAGCATCAGATCATCTTGTTGCCATTAGTGCATTGTGTTTAGAATCAAATGCTGGTTGAAATGAATCCAAACACGACATATCTGCTATTATTTTGTCAAGAGTCTACCTACTGGTGTGTTGGATAGCCTGGCTGCAGCATCAGCTCATCCTGTTGCCATCAAGGCATTGTGTACAGAATCAAATGCTGGTTGAAATGAATCCAAACACGACATATCTGCTATTATTTTGTCAAGAGTCTACCTACTGGTGTGTTGGATAGCCTGGCTGCAGCATCAGCTCATCCAGTTGCCATCAGTGCATTGTGTGCAGAATCAAATGCAGGTTAAAATGAATCCAAACACGACATATCTGCTGTTATTTTTCCAAGAGTGTATTAGTCTGCTAGATATCACATGCATCAGACCAAATACACCACAATGTTGCTTATTAATATTACACACATGGGTGTTTGAAATTTTAAGACACACATATGTTTGTAAGTAAAGTTAATACCCATAGACGTCTAAAATAACAACGGTAGCTAACACAAAAGAGCTGATAACCTTGAAACGGCTGAACCGATTTTGATGAATTATGTCTAAGAACCATCGCAAGAAATCCTGCTTTCAAATAAAAAAAACCGCATCTAAATCGGTTCACCCGTTTGGGCCCTACGGTGCCACAGACAGACAGACAGACAGACAGACAGACAGACAGACAGACAGACAGACACACACACATAGCGGTGAAACTTATAACACCCCTCTTTTTGCGTCGGGGGTTAAAAAAAACAACCGACTTCTTAAAAAAAAACACTAACAGGTGAAAAATAACTCTAGTTCCGGAAGTCTGTGGCCTTGGTGGTTTTTAACCGACTTCAAAAAAGAAGAAGGTTCTATGTATGTGTGTATGTTTTTTTTTTTAATGTATGTTACCTGATTTCTCCCCCATTTTTGGACCGATTCTATTTATTTATTTATTTATTTATTTAATACTTCAAGCACACTAATGTACAGAGGCGGACTTAATGCCATAGGCATTTTCTACCAGTCAACCTTTAGGTGATGCAGAGAAAAACAGTGGTAGGTGCAATTAAAAATGAAAAAATAAAAAGAATCAAAGAATACTAATACATAATATGAGTATAAATACATAAATATTTACACTATAAATATAATATATATAATAAATTAAATTACGAAGAGATAGAAAGAAGAGAAAACATTAGCGCTGTGAAGATACTACTGCCAACTTCTTACGAATATGCTCGCGAACCTTAACCTTAAAAATTAAATTAAAAATTTTAAAAACCCCCATCGCAAAAAGTAAAACATATAAAAAGTTTAAAATAACACTTTAGCCATGAAATTTTACTTCACGTCGGGGTACCTACGGCTTTAGTAAGGAATGTTCCTAGTACTTGTAGGTATGTAGGTACTTATTTTAACGGTACCCCGACGTTACGTAAAATTTCATGGCTAAAGTGTTATTTTAAACTTTTTATATGTTTTACTTTTTGCGATGGGGGTTTTTAAAATTTTTAATTTAATTTTATTTCAAAATTTTTAAACGCATTAATTTTGTTTTATAGAGTTTACAGTTATGAGAATTTTTCAGTGCATTGTATGTAGAGCCAAATGCTGATTAAAACGAATCCAAACATGACATTTATCTGCTATTATTTGTCAAGAGTCTACCTACTGGTGTGCTGGATAGCCTGGCTGCAGCATCAGCTCATCCTGTTGCCATCAGTGCATTGTGTTTAGAATAAAATGGTGGTTGAAATGAATCCAAACACGACATATCTGCTATTATTTTGTCAAGAGTCTACCTGCTGGTGTGCTGGATAGCCTGGCTGCAGCATCAGCTCAACCTGTTGCCATCAAGGCATTGTGTGCAGAATCAAATGCTGGTTGAAATTAATGCAAACACGACATATCTGCTGTTATTTTGTCAAGAGTCTACCTGCTGGTGTGCTGGATAGCCTGGCTGCAGCATCAGCTCATCCAGTTGCCATCAGTGCATTATATGCACAATCAAATGCAGGTTAAAATGAATCCAAACACGACATATCTGCTGTTATTTTCCCAAGAGTGTATTAGTCTGCTAGATATCCTGGCTGCATCAGACCAAAAACACCATAATGTTGCTTATTAATATTACACACATGAATGTTTGAAATTTTAAGCCTCACATATGTTTGGAAGTAAAGTTAATACCCATAGACGTCTAAAATAGCAAAGGTAGCTATCACAAAAGAGCTGATAACCTTGAAACGGCTGAACCGATTTTGATTAATCATGTCTAAGAACCATCGCAAGAAACCCTGCTTTCAAATAAAAAAAACCGCATCTAAATCGGTTCACCCGTTTGGGCGCTACGGTGCCACAGACAGACAGACAGACAGACAGACAGACAGACAGACACACACACATAGCGGTGAAACTTATAACACCCCTCTTTTTGCGTCGGGGGTTAAAAAGTAAAGTTATTTTACACCGGTTAGTGTTTTTTTTAGTCGGTTTTGTTGTTTGCATAAAAGTTTTTTGTTACGTTCATTATTGGCCACCGACTTCCGAAACTAGAGTTACTTTTGCACCTGTTAGTGTTTTATTTGATTTATTTTTGTATGCTTAATATGAGTTTGAGTAGGTACCACTTATTTTCTAAATTTCTAAGATCATCAACGCGGGCAATGTTGGATGGTGTGCATGAAATAGACTGGCTTGAAATAAATAATTTAATGATTAACATTGACAAAACTAAAATAATGAATTTCTAAATACGAACTCAACGCACGGGGAAGTTAAAAATCAGTTACCTAGATAGCGACATTGATGAAACGGAAGTAACAAAATTTCTAGGGTTACATGACAACAAACTTAGCTGGAAGTTTCATATTGACCATGTATGCAAAAATTTTTTCATGAGCACTTCACAGATTGGGAAAAATAGCTAATCAGAGTAGGTACTTTACTATCAGCCTACCACGGTTACGTTAGCTCTATCGTAAGATACGGTTTAATATTCTGGGGCAACAGTACCGACAAAGAGCGCGCTTTAATTGCTCAAAAAGGTTGCATCAGGGCCATACATGGGCCATATATAACTTACGTGAAACTGACTCCTGTAAACCATTAAAAAAAAAAACGTACATACTCTGCCATGTGTCTACATATTTGAGGCTGCAGTATTTGTAAGAAATAACATTGGCATGTATAATTACTACACGCGTACCTATACGGCGGCGTAAGGACAAATTGCGCACAGTAACTAGTAAGACTCATCTTATGCATGAAAGTATCTTTTGTATGGCTACACGCAGCTTTAATAATATTCCGGGGCCTATCAGAGTAATTACAGAATGAAGTAGACAAGTGCTCCTACTCTATTAAAGCCTCCTCCTCAGTCGTGATGTGTTCAGTAGCCCACTAATGTGTACCCACCAACCTTATTTAACTTTATTCGATTTGTCTATGTGAAATATTTATAATTTGTAAAAGAGTACGCGAGGATCGTAGCAAGTGGCGTTCTTTAGTTGCTGCGAGAGTTTATGTATCTAAAAATTAAAATTAAAATTAAAAAAACCCCCACCGCAAAAAAGCATTTAAAAAGTTAAAAATAATACTTTCCTTTCCTATCGTTGAGCCATGAAATTTTACTTCACGTCGGGTTACCACTTAAGTAAGCAAGGAATGTTCCTAGTACTCGTAGGTACGTAGGTACTTATTTTAACGGTACTCCGACGTTTTGGGGTGGGGGTTTTTAAATTAATTTTTATTTTTAAATTTTTAAACTCATTAAATTTGTTTTATAGAATTTACAGTTATGAGAATTTTTCAGTGCATTGTATGTAGAGTCAAATGCTGGTTAAAACGAATCCAAACACGACATATCTGCTATTATTTTGTCAAGAGTCTACCTACTGGTGTGCTGGATAGCCTGGCTGCAACATCAGCTCATCCTGTTGCCACCAGTGCAAGGTGTTCAGAATCGAATGCTGGTTAAAATGAATCCAAACACGATATATCTGCTGTTATTTTTTTCCAAGAGTGTATTAGTGTGCTAGATATCCTGGCTGCATCAGACCAATTATACTATAATCTTACTTATTAATATAACACACATGGGTGTTTCAAATTTTAAACCACACATAATTATGTTTGTAAGTAAAGTTAATACCCATAGTCGCCTAAAATCACAACGACAGCTAACACAAAAGAGCTGATAACCTTGAAATGGCTGAACCGATTTTAATGAATCATGTCTAAGAACCATCGCAAGAAACCCTGCTTTCAAGTAAAAAAAACCGCATCTAAATCGGTTTACGCGTTTAGGCGCTACGGTGCCACAGACAGACAGACACACACACATAGCGGTCAAACTTATAACACCCCTCTTTTTGCGTCGGGGGTTAAAAAATAACGTACCGAATATGTGTGTTGTTAAATATTATTACCTAATCTATAAACATAATGTATTCCTATATGACTATTGTATGCCCCAAGGGCGGGACGTGGCTGATCAATTTAATTATTTAAGACCTGTAATAAGTACAAACCTAAGATCCACAATTAAGATATGAAGTTGAAGTTGAAGTTGAACTAAGTGACACTAGGAATTAGAAAGATCACTATAACTCAAAATACCTTTTTTTCCAAGAACCAATACACAACCTAAATATGGTGATTAATGATAGTGGTCGCTAGCTAGCTAGGTATTTACCCATTTACGAAACCTGATTGCTTTGATTCAAATTCTAATTAGTGTTACTAATTAAAAATATATCAATTAGAAAATAATTATTAGAAAATAGATTCCACGGTAATTGACGTTAAGTACGTTACGATAGTAACCATAACTTAAATCAACTACCTACTTAATGACAATGGCATTGTCGTCATCGGGAGCTAAATTGTCTAAGCCTCTAAGGTATAGCACCTCCGACCCCGGAAAAAATAAAGTTGTCTAATGGTACTAAAATAAAATAACATTCACAATGTATTATTTCTAAATTAAAGGTTAGTAATCGCAAGAGTTGGTGATACTGGTAAATATATTTTTAACACGTGTAACTAGTTAACTACTGAAGTTACACATATTAAAATACAGTTTTTTATCTTTATAGTAAAACAATAGTGAGTTAAAACAAAAAAAAATATAAAATTTTGCAACAACCATTTTTCTCTTCGTTGCGTCGGAGTAGGTACCGCTTAAGTGAGAAATGTTCCTAAGTAAGTTAAGTAGTATCACAGTCTAAAAACATACAGTCGTCCGACGAAGCCGTCTAGACAGGGCAATCGTGCGGGGTGTGAGGGGCGAGACGCGGGAAAGCCGCTCCCGCACTGCGAACAAAACGATGTTCGTAGTGCGGGAGGTATTATTCAAGTCTAACGCGTGTTGTTGTTGACGGCATTTTTCCAGAGGTCAAAGGCGTCGTCCTACTGTATTAATATTTATACTGTGGTAGTATGTTCGATGTAGGTACTTAAATTAGCGGTATAGCAAAATATTATTTTTAATTTTTGAATGTGATTTTTACTTTTTAGCGTTGGGGCCCGTTGGGGGTTTTTTAAATTATTATTATTATTTTTTTTTTAATTTGCTTTTTTAAATTTTAAGTCACACCTATGTTTCTAAGTAAATATGCGATTGCACGGCAGCTAACGCTAAACTAAGCAAAAGAGCTGATAACATTGAAACGGCTAAACCGATTTTGATGAATCATGTCTATGAACTATCGCAAGAAACCTTGCTTTCCAACAAAAACACCGCACCTAAATCGGTTCACTCGTTTAAGCTCTACGTTGCCACAAACAGCCAGACAGACACACACACACACATTAATAGCGGTCAAACTTATAACACTTTATGAGTCGGGGGTTAATAAAACTACTTTTCCTACTAAGATACGGAACCCTCGATGGACTAATTCTACTCACTATTTGCCAATTTTTATTAACCGATTTCAGGAGGTTCTTAGTTTATTTTGAATCATCTTCCTTCTTTTTTATTATACAGCGATTATTACAAGTTTAAGACCCAGAGATTAATTTTCTATTAAACCTAACTGGGTACCTATGTGTACCTTGTATTATTGTGCGTTCCTGCGACGACTACCATATAAGGAGATAGATATAGATAGGTAGGTAGGTACATACTATAACTACGAACGGAATCCATGCGTGAGGGTCCGGTCTGAATAACAATTGTTACATTTCACAATATTTATTTATTTATTTATTTAGTACATGGAGGACTTACAGCTAACAAAAACACAACAAATAAGAAAGCAATAGTCACCAGAAAGCCAATTACAATTTAAGTCCTCTAGGTTTACAATCATATATCAAATAAGACGCGATCACAGACAGCAGATATGCCGATGATGATACGGCTTAACACTGACTACGCGGCGCTGCAACGCTGCGGAGTCTTCGTGCCTGCCTTCGGATCCTGTAAACCACTGCTAGCCAGTGCTGGCAGCTGGCCGTCTGTGCGCGGAGAGAACCGTAAGTACCTAGGTACCCATCCAGTGTTACGTGACGCTCGCGCGCTCGTGTGTCGGTTCTTAGTCAGTTTAGCAACAAGTGCGCGTCAGCTGTTACATTCTCCGGTCACTGTGCGCCCGCGCTAATGTGCTGCGTACACAGCCACGCTAGTGCTGAGTGTGCGCATGCGCCATGCGCCAGTGCGACGCCGACGCTACCGCCCGCGCCACCAGCAGACTCATGTTTACATCGAACAACTGTAGCCTGTGAGCGTGTTTGTTACCGACGTTACGGTAGTCATAGAGTCATCGACACTGAAGCGATCATTTAGTCGAGTGTAACTAAATAAAAAGTGTAGTATTGTATGTGGACCGCTCAGCAAGTCAGCACAGTTAGTCTCAGTGCTTGCGCAGGCGCGGTGCGGAGCCCCCGCATGAGTCTCCATACCGCGCGGGTGGAGTGACCTCAGCGAGGAGTGCGGTGTGCGCGTGATATCAGCGGTGTTATCAGTGCGCGATTAGATAGCGTCGCGAGCGCACCTCCCGCTCCGCCCGCGACCGCCACCGGCGACCGAGCAGCAGCACCGGCGCCATGAGGAGCAAGGACCGTCTCGCCGAGCTGCGGCACGTAAGTGTCGGGTGCGCGAGGGTCCCTCCGCGTGCTCGGACAGTGCGCTGTGAGCTGTGACGTCACCACAGTAAACAAACCACTGTGGCACTAGGTGCGGCTGCCGACGGCGAGCTGTGAGGCTATGTTGAGGTGTTGTGTTGTGGTTGCAGCTGGCTCGCGGCGCGGTGGGCGGCGTGTACTGCGACACGGTGGAGCCCAGCGTGGCCGAACCCGGCGCCGAGCACGACAAGCACATCCAGGACATCTTCCTAGAGGTGAGTTTACCGGTGCCATGTATGTGTCGCGCCACTTCATTATGAGCGATTTGCGACATTAACGACCCGCTCGTTATGTTCATTAGCAGCCCGGCTAATTAGTGCCGCAGCCTTGCCGCGCCGCACCGCGCCGGACTGGCGCTCATCGCACTCGGTCGTGATCATGACACACTTGCGGAATACTTCCATACGGACCGTAATAAATGTAATAATGCATAGTTACATATTGCTTACGTAATGTATTATTACTCGCATTATTAGCGCTCATGAACACATTCACGCTTGATTGTAATAGTCCCTGTCCGCTGTAATCCTACACCAAAACATTAGTATTAGTACTTATGTATATGCAAATGATTTAGTACAGGGAGACGCAGACGCGTCCAATGCGCGCACAGACTGATACACAGCTCTCCTACTGTTTGTTTACTTAGAGCTCGCGACATTATCGCAGATTACATCCTTGACCCGGCGGCGCGCGCGCTTGCTGCAACGAGACACATCACAACTGACAATCGCTGCTCTTGAGCAATGCACTTGTTGCTACACCAGTAGCGTACTGCTCAAATATCATTACCTGCCAACGACAACAACAGCTGACGCGTTGCAGGTGGAGCGCATGCGCGGCTGGATCCACGAGCTGGACAACAACACGCAGTTGATGCGGCGCCTGCACGCCGACCCCACCTACCACACCAACAAGAGTGAGTGCCCACTGGCAGTGCGGGCAGTGCAGTGCTATTCTATATAATTATTGTCTGACCTGTTGCTCTAATAGTTAGTGCCCTTGACTGCTAAGCCGGAGGTCGTGGGTTCGATTTCCATTTCCCATCCAGAACAAATGTTTGTGTGATGATCATGATCATTATTAGTTCCGTGTCTGGGATGTCATTTAACTATAATATGTATGTATTTAGAAAAATATAGGTAAGTACGTTTATCAGCTGTTTAGTTCCCATAACATAAGCTCCACTTAACTTGGGACTAGATGGCGTTGTATGAAAAGTGTGCAATACTAATTGTTTTTAAAATAACATTAACAGTAAACCAAATAATGTACCTACGCACCTAAAAAGTAAACAAACAATAGAACAGTAAAACAATTATAGGGCTTCAAAATACTCATCCTTATCGCTATCAACGGGAAAAGTGCCCGGAAAGTCATTCGTCTTCTTCTTCTGGCCAGTCGGCCGCATGGCCACGTACGTGACAATGCGGCCGACTGGCCAGATTATGTTATTATATTAATAATAGTAATAATAAAATTTAATTCTAAATTACTCTTATGAATTACCATAATTTGTTAGTAACAATGTTCTTAGCCTAGTGTTACTAAAAGCACTATAAATTTATAAATAATTAAAATACAAATAATATCTTATTAATCCTGATTTATTTATTTATTACTAGCAGACGCCCCGCGGTTTCACCCGCGTAGGGCCCGTTCCCGTAGGAATAAAGGGATAAAAAGTAGCCTAAGTGTCAATCGAGGGTGTCAGGTAACTCCGTACCAAATTTTATTAAAACCATTCAACAGTATTTACGCGAAAGAGTAACAAACAGTCATCCATCTACCTATCCATACTCACAATCTTTCACGTTTATTATATTAGCAGGGTTATTCTGTACTCTGGCTTTCATTCTTGTTCCATACAAAATACTCAAAGGAACGTTGAACATTATATCGAACCACTCCGCTGCCCACTATTGACGAGAATCGATCCTCGAATCAACACATCGCTGCATCGTCCAGATATGCGGAGTGTAAATGTGAACAATCAGTGCGCTCACTGTAGTATAGATACGAAATGAGGAACAGTGACAGAACTGGATGAAGGATTGTCCATAACAATAAAAATATATCAAATATAGGTAGTAGGATAAGAATAAAATAAAATAAAATCTATTTTACAAAAAAAACAACCGACTTCATAAAAAACACTCACAGGTGAAAAACAACTCCTTTTTTGGAAGTCTGTGGCTTTGGTGGTTTTGTTTCGTTCATTATTGGCCACCGACTTTCGAAACTGGAGTTATTTTTCACCTGTTAGTGTTTTTTTAAGAAGTCGGTTGTTTTTTTTGTAAAGAAGTTATTATTTTGCAATTTTTAGTTTCTTCTATGTAAAGAAGGTCTTTTAAAACTTCAAAGAATCAACATCATTGAAATGGGTTAACAATTGCTAAAGAAGTTCTTTCCAAACATTAATCTGTACATCTCTGCCGGCCCCTTTTAAAATAAAAGCCCAGAATGTAATGTTATGGAAAAAACCCTGCATAGACATGCATCTGACTATAGCACGAATAATTTGCTGTAATGCGTTGAAGAGTTTTGTCGCATGTCTTCTTCATCAGTTTTTCTTCACAAATTTTTGATACAATTGGGACCAATCTGCCAGTATACCCATCAAATAAAAAAAGAATTTTGAAAATCGGCCCTACCGTACGAGTACCTACTGAGGTACAAAACCTAAAATAAATATAACCGAATTGAGAAACTCTTCCTTTTTTTGAAGCCGGTTAAAAATATACCCAAATACCATAAGATTCAAGGGCGCGTCCACACAGTGGATCGACAGTTATGGTCCACCGCCTGGTCGCCCAATGTGTAGATCGTCCAGTACCTATTCAAAGCACGATTTTTTTGCAGAAAGTATTTGAATCTTTGATTTCAATACTTAGCACAAAAATTGTTGCCGATTACCTGCTATTCGAATACTTTCCCAAATAATTCATAGTTGAGGTAGAGCTCATTAAATTAATTCAGTACCTACTTATTAAGAAAAATTTAGTTCAATAGTTAAAACCCGACCACTGAAAGTTTGTGCTCTAAAAAGTGTGAAACAAGACTAATATCATGTGAAATTGGACCGGGGTAAGCATTATTGAGCACACAATAACAGTAAGTTGTGGGCGCAGATTTGCAGGAGCAGTTGGACGCGGCGGTGACGGCGTCCAACGCCACCGGGCTGAAGGTGGGCGGGGCACTGCGCCAGTTCGAGACGCGGCTGAGCGCGCGCAACGACGCGGGCGCGCGCATCGCCCGCCTGCAGTACGCCGCCACGCGCCGCCTGTACGCCGACGCACTCGCGCGCCACCACGCCGCGCTCGACAGCGTGCGCGCCACCCAGCTCAGTCTCCTGCAGCAGCAGATACACCTCAGTTAGTACCTGACGCACTGCTACGTAAGACTCGTACTCACTTTGACAAAATGTATGCTTGATTAATTTACCAAGTAGGGTAGGTCCAATTAGAGGGGCGTGCCAAGATATCGGCAGTAATACCAGTCATGAAGGATTGAATGTCGGAGACTGCCTAGAGGACATGAGGACATGGCGCAGCATACGCTGGCGGTTTCCCCAACTTGGGCAGCAGCGTCATGAACTCTCGGCAGCAGTCGATGTTCTTTCGCTCCGCATGTGCGCATGTGCGGGAGGTTGTGAAAAAGATATCAGATCCTGAGATCTGATATCTTTTTCACAACCTCCCACGCGTGTGCGCGAAGCCATACGTGTTACTGATAACATGTACCTATGGCTTCGCCGTTTCACTATCGTGGAGGTGATGCGAATATTTAGTTTCTGAAGTACCTAAGTAACGAAACAGCCAAGCCATAAATTTTTACTGAGATCTGATATCTTTTTCATATAGCAAACCTTATGTGGTCGTCTTGGCTTCAGTTCTTTATGTAAGTTGGTAGGCAGTCTTTCTAGTGTTTATTTTTTCCTTCTTTTTTGGTGTGTATTTCTTGCACGTCAGCAGTGCCAGTTTTCATAGCCCATTCTCTGTCTTTGCCTTTTTCCTGTGATGGTTCACTGATTACCATAAGCGATAAATCAGGCCGATATTTCGCTCTTAAGCGTTTATATTATATCAAATAAACTTCTACCCCCCATTTTAGGAGATGGGGGGCAAAAGTTATAAGTTTATGTTTTTTTTTGTTAGGTAGTTGTATACTACTGACTGGCCTGTTGGTCTAGTAGTTAGTGACCCTGACTGCTATGCCGGATGTCGTGGGTTCGATTCCCACTCAGGACACATGTTTGTGTGATGAGCACGAACATTTGTTCTGTGTCTGGGTGTAATTTATCTATAATATGTATGTATTTAGAAATATATAAGTACGTTTATCAGCTGTTTGGTACCAATAACACAAGCTCTCAAGCTTAACTTGGGACTAAATGGCGTTGTGTGAAAAGTTGTGGAATATTTATTTATTATTTATACTAAACTTAGATTACAAGCCAAACATTTTGATGATCATCAATGTGTCAGTGTGTCAGTGCATCAGCATATCAGCGTATCAGTGAGTGTGTCAGCGACTCAACTACTAGCGACTATTCAATTGAGACTTTGTATGTTTAATTAGTCTAGTAAAAGATAGTCAGGTTAAAATTCAGAGTGATGTCCTACGGTATGTTACTATGGGGAAAAGCAGCGGACATACAAAATATATTCGTGCTTCAAAAACGAGCTGTTCGCGCAATATACCAGCTAGGGTCCAGAGTCTCCTTATGAGAACTATTTAAAGAGATTGGTATTCTTACGGTGGCATCTCAATACATTTTTGCAAACATATTATATATTAAGCAAAACATACACATGTTCACCAAAAACAGCGACATCCACAATTTTAACACCAGAAATAAGCACAAATTACACGCCCCATTCCACCGTCTTCATAAGGTCCAGAGCTCATTTGTGGGACTTGGTATTCGCTTCTATAATAAGTTACCACTTTCTTTAATGGAATTGCCTTTTAATGCGTTTAAAGCCAAAGTGAAATCGAACCTTTGTTCGAAGGCATATTATTCAATCAACGATTATTTAGACGACAAGAGTAGTTGGTCGCTTTGTTGAACACAAGACAATGTTGTTACGTTCTTTTACTTGTAGTTAGCTTACTGACGAGCTATAAATTGCTAATTTAGTTGTAACTTTTAATTTGACATTTTATTTTTTACCTTTTATTTTTTCTTATTTTATTTTATTTTTTTTGACAAAATCCTCTCTTAACAGTTTTATAAGTAATGAGTTGTACAGCAACATGTGGTGAACTAGCGACCTCGGCGGTTCTTTATTATTATCTTTATTTTTGAGTAACCAGAGCAAGTTCGTCATGCTCCCTTAGACGTCACTGCTTGCGGTAGCGTCGAGGATCGGGTTACCCCCTTCCCTCAAATATGGCGAGGGGGGTAATGGCTGATCTTTATCGTTATGCTCTTGAACGGGTGCTGCTTGTGGTGACTGGTCGACTTGCTTACCAATGGTTTTTTTTTATTGTTATAACAGTTAACTGCTTATTGGTTTCACTTCGATGGTCCTAGATTATCATTTTAAACTTAGAGTCACAGCCTTATGAATATAAGCCAGCATTGCACATGTAAGCGTGTACGCCTTTTATACCTGGAGGCTGCTATTATTCAGTTTTGTAGTTGTTTTGCTTGAGTTTAGATTTTAATATTAATATGAATATCTATATTTACTTTATTTTCTAAATCTCGGTACCTATATAATATTGGAGTGTGCTAGCTAACACGTGATAATCATTCTGAAATGTAATGTTTTACAAAGTGTATAAACCTTAGTGCTATTTATTGAGCATTTCATTGTATTGATTATTTGTATACCTAGTTCTTCAAACGAATCAGACAGATGTGTTGCTGGGGAGTTTATTCCGTCACTTCTTCTTCCCAGCAAAAACACTAGGAAGTGGCGAAGGGTGGGCGGTTTTTGGGGGACTGTCTTTATGTATTTTCTTTTGACGTTCAAAAAGTGCTGATTCTCAGCCTAGTTTGAATAAAGACTTTTAATTTTGATTGATTTTCAGGTAAACGGCGTGAACTCGTTAGGGGCTGAAATGAATATGGGTGTTCCCCAAGGTTAAATTCTGGGTCCGTTCCTATTTTTAGTGATTAGATTTGCCCCAATTAATGCATAATCAACCAAAGATGGTGTTATTTGCAGATGACACATCACTGCTCTTTAAAATAAACAGACGGTCACCACATCTTGACGACGTGAAAAACTCAATTACTCAGGTTCACACTCAATTGCAGAGGTAAAATTTGTAAGTTTGTATGTAGGGGGTAATCTTCGGAACTTATGATCCAATTTTAAAAATTATTTTACTGGTGGAAAGCTACACTATTCCTGGTGGACATAGGCTACTTTTTATCCCCGTATCCCCACGGGAACGGAAACTACGCGGGTGAAACTGCGTGACGTCTGTTAGTTTAGTATAAAATTAAAAAAAAAAACTAAATGCATTAGATTCACTTTACAAAATATTAAAAGTAGCGAATGTGACATCGTGTTAAATGGAGGAAAACTGCAATTTATTAATCAGACAGTATTCTTAGCTCTAAATGAGAAATTACAATGGGGACCCCATTTAACATCTCTTGCGGGGCGGCTAAGCTCAGCCGCTTATGTGGTTAGAAACATAAGACAGTTAACAGACGTAGAAACCGCGCGTTTGGTCTATTTTTACTACTTTCACAGCATAATGTCTTATGGCATTGTGCTGTGGGTCTGGCTGCTGACATTAAATCCATTTTCATTTTACAAAAGAGAACTGTCAGAGCCATTTATAATTTACCGCGCCGCGAATATCTTAGCGAGCTATTTAAAAGAGAATAAATATAATGACAGCCTTGTCAATATATCTATGAAAATAATGTATGTAAGAAAAAATCCTGAACTTATTAGTGAAAGAAGCGATAGACATAATTTTAATACAAGAGATAAAGATAAAATAGCTGAACCTTCCTTTAGATTAGCAAAAGTACAAACATCTTTTATGGGGTACCTACTGTGTTAAATGTTACAATAAAATACCACGTGATATATTAAAACTAAATGAATGAAAATTTTAAACTTATATTAAAAGTGCACTTGGTAAACTGGCATATTATAAATTAGAAGATTATATTCAAAATAGGAATGCTTGGAAACAAGCTGGTCCTGCTCCATAGGACAATCTTGGAGTCTTGACAAAATCAAACTGGTTGCTAATCTAATAATGTACCTATATTATGTAATAATAAAAATATTTAAATTTTTTAATTTTTTTCACTATTTTTTAATTAATGTTACTACGTTTGTAAATATCTGAGCACAATGTATCTAGCTGTACCAACTTAATCATGTAATTATCAACTCCATTGCTTATTTTTTTCTTTGCTTAAACCTATCTTAGTATAGTACCTCCTTTTTATTCTAGGTGCATCGTCCTCACATATAATCTCATTAATGTATCCAAAGTATTGTACAAACTATTTTAAAAGAGTAAATATGGAGTTTCTTGCCCATTCTTCTTCATACAAATCTACCTTTTGGAAGGAGCAACTAGAATCATTTTTTAAAGTTAATTTTAGTTCGACGTTCAAAAGTGCCTTATAATGGCCTTATTGAAATAAATGGTTTGACTTTGACTTTGACTTAAATAAAACTAATAAGTTGATTCTAAGGCGAAACGAAGTCAGCTGGGGCAGGTAGATTCAAGTTCTTCAAACTTTCGAGACAGACGTTTTGCTTTGCTGGGGAGTTTTTCGTTTTAGCAAAAAGAAAGTAAGTAGTAGGAAGTGGTACCTAAAGAGCAAGCGTTATGTAATAATTACAATTTCTCGATCCAAATATCACAAATCATGTAGAAAACAAACTATAAGTACCTAGGTATCTCAGTGAGTACACAGACATTTATTTAAATTAAGACTACATATTTGCGTATGTTTTGTGACCCTAGTGATTTTATTAGCTATGTCAACGATGTTAATAATAATAAATTGTAAGTTGTCGATTGTGGGTACAACAAGTACAATTTGTACACCTTCCAACATTTGTAAGACTTGTTTCGGTAATCAACCCTTTTTTTAACCGACTGCAGGGGGAGGTTTTTTATTATTGTTGAATTCGATTGTTTTTTATGTATGTACCTACACCGATTAGGTACTTTGATATTTATGATCCGATTTACGCGATTCCTTTTTAGTTTGATACGGAATAGTTGTTTGGTCCCATAAACATTTAATATTTAAATTCGACCCAATTTTTCATTTTATCAACATTTTAGTTTTTGATTTTTTCTTTTTGATTGCATCGAAACCAGTGTATTTGTTAGATTGTAATATTAAAACAAAAGGAAAATAATGAATCATCTAAATAAACAAAAAATTAAAAATTTGAAGAGTAAAACTTTTTACATAAAATATTACCGACTTCATAATAACATTTTTAACACTAACCGGTGTAAAATAACTCTAGATTAGGAAGTCTGTGGCTTTGGTGGTTTAGTCTCATAATTATTGGCCAACGACTTCTGAACCAAGAGTTATTTCACACGGGTAAGTGTTATTATGCAGTCGGTATTTTTTTTTGTAAAAAGTTTTATATAAATGATAGATAAGTAGGACATTTTCATTGAAGCTCATCTCATCGAACAGCCAAGTAACCAGCTATTTACTTGGCTGTTTGATGAGATGACCTACTTTGAAAATTTCCGTAATATAGATAATATTATTATCAGATGTGTGAGGCGGACGACGAAGTGCTGCATGCCTTGCCGCCAGTCGTCATACGCGCATTAACTAATTGAGCACAAGCGGATGCCGCGCGGAGCCGACCCGCTTACGGAACGACGAGCACTCTACTGTGCCGAGATTGTACTCACCGTCTGTCACACGTCACACGACACACTGCACAGCTACGATGTTGGTGTGCGAGCCAATTAATACCATCTCATGACTAATAACCCCGCCTTCAGCTTGTGGCGAGCTGTTCGGCAGTAGCGGTACCCGCTCTTCCAAGAGACGTCTTGTTCCTCATCTTTGGCCGGCCAGAGTGAACTGTGACGAGGATCCTAGATTTACAATAGCAAAAAGTGTTTGGAGGATGGAAGCATTCCAGTAAGATGCTGATAGGGATCTTGACCGTACTTCCGGGATTGTCCTGATAGCCGTGGTATGCCTCTCCACTCTTCAAGAACCTCAGGTTATGTTGCCCTCTTGTCGCTTCATCTCTATGTGGTTGCAGCTATTTCAGACGACCCATTACTGAGTGTGCAAGTCACCCCCTACCATGTAATCCGTGTATATTAGGCCGGTAGAAATAAAGCTCACCATAGCCACCCTGACCCATAGCCCAATACCTTTGTTTCTATAGCCTGCTATAGTCCTACACCAGGCTTAGATTTTCATAATGATGAAAATCTGTGGTTTGTGCCTCATTTATTAAAAGCGACAAATGTGTCTCTGCGTGTTGGCTTCGTCGCCTCATACGCCTTACAAAGGTCCGGGACCCAGGAATCCGAGAAAATTTCATGAATAATTATTCTTTACTAGCTCCTGCCCGCGACTTCGTCCGCGTTGAATAGTTACTTTTAACCCGCAATTTTGTTTATGTAGAAGGTGAAAATATTTTTAAATAATTGAAATCTTGTAATTCAAACACAATAGTCTGCACTTTACGTTATAATACGTACGCTAAGGAGTTTAGAGAATTTAAAAATTCTTGTACGTAATGTACCGCACCCTCTTAATCCATTACGTTATTAATGGACATGTAGTTCACGCTATCTCCTGGAACTTTACCCACTGTTTTGATATTGATGTTGTCTGTCAACGCCGCGCAATACCTATTATTTCGCAGCGATGTTTTGTTAAAACTGCGATATCTCCTAAGATTTTCATTGAAATCGAATGATGATATCTGATGATATGGGCAAAAAAATTAGACATTAGGAAGAAAACCGACGAAACATTTCTCGCTGCATATCCAGAACCTAGTACTGAAGTCATAGTATCATACACAATTATGAGCCTATGTCTGTTCCATTCTGTACATTGTGTCATCGTGTGTAGTCAGGGGAAGGTGACTGCCTTAGTTACTGAATCCAAGAAATGTAGCGAGCCGGGTCAACAATCTACGATCAACAAACAAAACTTATTAGCGTGCTGATTAAGAAGCGGTTCCTAATTGTCATTCGTGTACAAGTTGAATGGCTGACTCGGTCATCGGTTTCATTCGCGAGGAGTCGCACTGTGGTTCGGATTTTGAGTTTCATAGAACTTCGTTTGCTTTTTTTTAAAGTCGGGTTTTTTTGGCTAGAAATGGATTTCTTGACCATTATTATATGTAATTAATTATGAAATATTGGATCATTGGAGTCAGTGTATGATCTATTTTTAAAACACAAAATTTAAAAGAAATGTACGGAGCTAGGTTAAAAATATCAAATATCTCCAAATCCATGCGCACAGCCACAATATTCTTACACATAGTGATACCTCTATTTATTTAAGGATCCCACCAAAACAGCAGTTATCACTGGACTAGACAACGAGTTGATCCACCATTACAAGTGGTGAAAAAATAGATGCACAAAAATTTAAGGGTAATGCTTTTCAAACAGCCAAGAAGTATGTAAAACTTTATGAGCGGTTCCACATGCTTTCGAGTGCTGATATATGGGGCGGATATAATTTAAGTAATGCAATTGCAAGTTTGTCAGAAGAAGCATCTGTGGCCCGGAACAAAGATTTTCCAAGGTTTCGAGAACATCAACTCCCGAAAAATTAGTCAATCAACATGCTTCTTCTTTCATCTGATCCTCTTATTTCAGCAAAAAGACCAAATATGGTAAGATATTATTCCAAGCGTGACAATTGTTTTTGTTGGTAGCGGCTATCTTGAAAAGTTACTTAAATTCACTCAGTTTTCAATTGTTAGGACCAGCACTACCCTCTTATTCATAAAATTCATTCAAAAAGTACAATGTAAAAAATTTAAATACACTTCGATTTAAAAAAAAATTGGCACCTATCCTCAATAATGAAGTACGCCAAATATTTTAAAATAAATAGAGGTATCACCATGTGTAAGGATATTGTGGTTGTGCGCATGGTTTTGTAGACATATTATACTTTTAACCTGGCGCCATACATTGTATTTTAACTTTTGTGTTTTAAAAAACAATAATCCAATATTTCATTATAATGGGTGTGTAATATATGCCATAACAACAGATGATATATTATCACTTGAAATAACGTTCACATGATATAATTTTCATATGCTATAAAAACGAATAACCTGTGATCTAATATAACATTTCATATAAACTTCTTTTACTCTAATAACATTTAGTATAACGTTAATTTCATATCATTTTCAATTAGTATATTGCTCTTTTTATATAACGTTCAGTTGACCTAATTTTCATAATAACTCATTTTCTGCCCAATTCTGTAGTGAATAAGTAAATATCAGAAAACATCATACTGTAATAACCTCATCTAACCTAAATGATTCACCAACAATAGAAGAGATCTGGCGCTCGGCGGCCGCTGCCGCGGCACGCTCGCTCGCCTTCGCGCGCTATTGGTCATGGTTCTAACCTAACCTAACCCACATTATTGACCAACACTAGAAGGGATCAAAGCTAATGGTCATGGTTCTAACCTAACCTAACTCACATAATTCACCAATAATAGAAGGGATCTGGCGCTTGGCGGCCGCTACCGTGGTACGCCCGCTCGCCTTCGCGGGCTATTGGTCATGGTTCTAACCTAACCTAACCCACATGATTCGCCATCCATAGACGTTTCAAAAGTATATTAAACGTTACTATAGAATTTAAACATTATAATAACTGAATATTAGTACAAATGTGCATTATATTATAGAAAATGTTTATTATACCATATAAAATTAGGTAAACTGAAATTATATCAATAATTCATTATAATTATCATTTCATCGTTATACTAAACAAAAATTGTATTAAATGAAATTAGGTCATGTGATCGTTAGACCTTTTGTTATTATGGCAAATGGTACGCACCCAACTATAATCATGATCAAGGAATCCATTTCCAGCCAAAAAAACCCGACTTTCAAATAAAGCAAACGAAGTTCTATGATAATTAATTCAAAATCCGGCCCTAATGGTGCCGGCGAGGTCTACGGCCGTCGCTGACTCACGCGCGCGTCTCGTTCCAGCCAGCCTCACGGTGTCGGATGAGGAGTGCCAGGCGCTGCTGGACACCAAGAACATCTCGCTGTTCGTGGACAACGTGCGCGCCGAGACGGCAGAGGCGCGGCGGGCGCTGCGCGACGTGGAGGCGCGCCACGAGGAGCTCGTGCGCTTCGAGGCCGCGCTACGGGACGTGCGCGACCTTTTCGCGCAGCTCGCGCACCTCGTTGCCACACAGGTGCGTACTCCTTATCAGTAAACACACTCAGTTCGACCAAATAATTACAATCTCGGCTGGCCGATTACTGACATTATTGCTATCATCGGCGTATGTAATTGTAATTTCACGTGGATACAGTACTTAAGCAACTGTTACATGAAGTAGCTGTTGGGTACAAAGGTTGTTTCACAGTTAGAGTTTCCAGATGTTCGCTCTTTAGACAATCATATCCGGCCAAATATATTTACGAAACCGGCCTCTCCGCGCGGCTATCGATAGTCGTTTAGTAAACTTAGCCCCGCCGCCAAAAGATGTTAATGTGTTTGAATTGTGATGAAAAAGTGAATGAAATGAAGATGTAGCAGTAACAGTGACCAAACATGAGTAAGCTCCGCACCCAGGTCGGCAACGGCAAGGATAATCTCCGGAAGTGGGGTTTCGCAGCTAGCACCGACCTTCAGTGCCTGTGCGGTAAAGAAAAGAAAGAAAGAAAAAACACCACCACGGTACCTCTCCACAGACCATGGCCCACCATTTGTCTTGCGCCGCGTGCCCTGTCACCTGCACACGCGAGGATCTTATGGTTGTGTCGGTGGATGGTGCTGCGGTGGCCGAATTCTGGGCTAAACATACAATTTAGAATTGAGTGTCTTTGTTTGCCATCGACACGCTAGGAAGAAGAAGAAGTAAGCTGCACAAAAACGGGGTTTTCAGGGTTTGCAGGGCTTCTTGATGGTACTTACTTATAGCAAGTCGTATTTTAGACGCGGGTAATCAAAATGCTAAAAAAAACTTTTTTACAAAAAATACAACCGACTTCAAAAAACACTCTTTTTGCGTCGGGGGATAAAAATACTAACACTCTTTGGATTTGTATGTATTTTAATTTAATGTGGTGTGTTTTTTTGTGATTTTTTTAATAACTTACTTTAATAACATATTTTTAATACTTTACGAAGTTTTCTCTGAATTAAAATTACTATTATTATTTATATTCTGTTTAATTTCTCGGAACCTTCTGGTTCCGGACCTTTGGAAAGCGTACGAGGGGCCGAAGCCTACTCGCAGAGGCCCGTTGTCATCTTTAATGACATGAGACACCAACCGCAGATTTTCCCTGTGTGCACTATACAAGTCTTAGTGCACCCAAGGAAAACCGCTGGTGTAAGACTATTGTAGACTATCTAAACTACTATTTGTACTTTACTATTGTGTACTAATAAAAGTACTGGAATATAGGCTAGGGTGGCTAAGATAAACTGGAAACCTGGAACTATAAAGGACTATGGCCCCTGCCTCACCAATGTTCTATATACAGGGTGTAAAAATAAAACCGACTTCAAAAAAAACACTAAACGGTGTAAAATAACTCTAAATTCGGAATTCTGTGGCGTTGGTGGGTTTGTCTTACTCATGATGGGCCACCGACTTCCGAATTTAGAGTTATTTTACACCGTTTAGTGTTTTTTTTGAAGTCGGTTTTATTTTTTGCAAAAAAGTTTTTTATTTTTCCATTTTTAGTTGTTGCCATAAAAATATTTGCCATGAATTTATTTTATATTCTTAGTTGTTAACAATAGGTACACGTCATGATAATAAGGTTTTCCACTAATCCCTAATAAATTAAAATTAACATACCTAACTGACGAAATCTAGGTATATTGTACCCACCTGCGTACCCCTCGGAGCATACAGGCGTGATGATACGTCATGATGTTGTATAAACAATAAACATCCAAGCGATTCCAGCAATCACGACAGATTTGCCGTCTATTTTTAAGGAGTTCCGTTGTATATCTCCGAAGATCAGCACCAGATCTTCACCAAATTAAAATGGGACCACCTCAGGAGTATACTCTTTCAAACAAAAAAAGAATTTCGAGAATCGGTTCACAAATGGGGGAGAAATCAGGTAACATACATAAAAAAAAAAAAAAAAAATACATACACACGAACATAGAACCTCCTTCTTTTTTGAAAGTCGGTTAAAAAAGAGCTTTAACTTAAACGAAAACTGCATATTCTACCCATCACTGGGATAGTTTTTTTCTTCTAGAACATACCTGGGAAATCACTAGTTTTGTAGATATTTTAGGTCAAAGTGCATTATTTCTTTCGTATTTTTTTTCCAAATTGTATTCCAAGTACTTATCATTAGTAAACTTTCTTCTGAACAATTATCCAAATTAACGATTTTTCAAAACAAATTACGCATTTGAAGTTACAAAAATGCAATAGATACTAAACCCAAGCGGGCCGGTCGGGTCAACGACCAAGCCCGACTGGCCGCGGCCGGCCGTGCGCTCAGCTGATCGAAAGTTGCGTTGCGTTGTCGCGAGTAGGGTAAAATTGGGGCTTCTGCATCACTCGCCTCGCTTCGCTCGGCTCATGATGCAGAAGCCCCAATTTTATACACGCAACGTCTATCCGATGAGGAGTACTCAACGTCTAACCGATACAGCGCACTTTTAGCACTGATGAATGCTGATTGAAGTGTGTGCACTTATAAACCGTAAAAATGCAAGCTTCAGCACAAATGTTTCGCAATACCAACGGGTGACGAATCTTTAGTAGTAGGAACTTATAAGTTATTTTCTATCTTCATACTTTCCTAGCATTTATTAAAAACATTTATAAAAGGAACTACATACTAAGTTTGATGCTTGTATTTAGTTATTACCCGTAGTATAGAAATAACACGGGAAAAATATTTTTTTCTTTCGAGGCTTTTTGTATGAGGACTAGGTCTCTAGACCTAGGTCCTATCTTAGATTTTGTAATTTCTTATAATATTGGTTATACGTAATATTTTAAGTATTATATTAAATTTTAAGTGACAGTCTATTGCCGTTGAAAATATACAGCTCGATGAGAAACATATGGTGGACCCGTTGGCAGTGGGACCCTTGGCCTTAGGATGCGCTACCCTTAACGAATGATAGTGGTGTAAGTATGTTTTTTTAAGTAAGTCTTTATTAAATTCTATTTTAAGTTAAACTACGTCTTATATTAAGATTTACTAGAGAGTACATACGATTACCTTATACAAATTTCGTCTCAAATTACAGCGACAGTGCGGCGCCGATGTAGTATTACATCCAAATAAGATTAGTAAAGGAGATGATACTTGAGTACCTAATTTATAATATATAAACAATCAATAATAATTCTTATGATCAATGAGTACAGTGTTCAATATTAAATATAATAATTAATTATAGATTTATTAGAGAGTACATACGATTACCTTATAAAAATTTCGTCTCAAATTGCAGCGACATTGCGGCGTCGGTGTGGTATTGCATCCAAATAAGTTTAGTAAAGGAGATGTTCACACTTGAGTACCTAATTTGTAATATATAAAGAAACAATAATAGTTCTAATGATCAATGAGTATAGTGTTCAATATTAAACATAAAAATTAATTATTTTTAAATTGAAACGTCAACGAAAACTTTAATACGTTACAATGATCGTTCCCTTATAATATTAGGGTATAAATAGAGCCATCGAGATGTTTTTATAACACATTGGTTGTGGCATCATTCCTTCATTGGTGGCTGTGGAATATCTTCCCAAGGGGTCAAGTATGTACGTAATACTTAGGTCCTACGCCCATAAGCAACTCAGTTGCAATAATGTTGTTGTTTGCTCAGCGTGCTGATGGGCTAGTATTTTTTGATAACTGCTGTTTTCGTTTCATAAATAGTTTACTTTACTTTATCTGTATTTCAGGTCTTCAAATCCCTTCGATTCAGACGCTGAAGCGCCTTCAACATCAACTAAGAAAAAGACCACCAAACCGTCTAAACCCAAGAAGCAACGAAGCAAGATACAAAAAAGACAGGATCATTTAGATAGTGACTCGGAATCAGAGACTGATCCAACACCAGCAAACGTGACCAAAAAGCGTAAAATCAATCTCTTTCCCGATTCTGAGGTGAGTTCATTTATCTACATAATATTTTACGTTTTGTTTCTAACGAAAATTAGTCTGAGCAGAAACAATTTTAATTTCGATGCCTGCCCCATATCTATCTCGTAAATGACCTCGATGGTAGCAAGTGTGTTCCGCTTCTTGTATTTTCTATCTCGTTCTGTGTTCGATTCGCAGTCCGGACAAAGTGTTTTTGGTTATCCAACAATAAAGACATGCTATGTTATTTTAATACGTTATATATAAGTATAATAACGTGTAGATAGTTAAATCGTATATTAATATGATGTTGTAACGATGTTAAGCTCTTGAGCTTATAATAATTCAAAGTCTGTTTTTGTTGTTGGCAGGATGATGAGTCTGAACCTGTCCATGCAGCAACATTAAAAAATTATCTTTCACGACGTGTAGCTTCTGGCAAAACCTATCAAAGCGATCCCACAAAGAGAGGCGAGTATTACATTGAAGTTCGCATCTCGAACAGCCGTGAACTGGAAGCAATTACCAACAACCGCTGGCAACATTCCCTGATCACTTTTAAAACTGCAGTAAATGACAAAACGCCAACTTGGAAAGCAGTTACTCAGCTTGTTTCCACGATAAAAGAAAATTTTCGTCACGTTAAACCTATTTTGTATCCATCCAAGGATTAATCAACATGTACTTGCTCACTTAGTTTATCGATATCCACATAATTTTTGGGTTTATCAGTTTATGCATGTATGTAGGTATGTTTAATTTGAATAGTAATTTCATGTTTTTACATAATTAAATGCATTGTTTCTTACAGGATCTACTCTGTAGATAAAAACTAAATAAAACAAAAACCAGAACCTAAAAATAAGAAAAATTAAACTTTATAAAGAATAAACTAAAATGAGAACCTATAACAAGAAAAATTAAACTTTGTATAGAATAAAACTAAAATCAGAACCTAAAAACAAGAAAATTAAAGTTTGTATAACAGAAAAGTAAAATAAGAACCTAGAAACAAGAAAAAAATAAACTTTGCGTAGAATAAAACTAAAATCAGAACCTAAAACAAGAACAAATAAATTTGTATAGAATATAACTAAAATTGGAACCCAGAAACAAGAAAAATACACTGTGTAAAACTAAAATCAGAACCTAAAAACAAGAAAATTAAAGTTTGTATAAAATAAAACTAAAATCAGAACCTATAAACAAGAAAAATTATACTTTGTATTTAATAAAACTAAAATCAGAACCTATAACAAAAAAAAATAATTTTGTATAGAATAATACTAAAATCAAAACCAAGAAACAAGAAAAATAAATAACTTTGTTTAGTATAAATAAACACAGAATAAATTGAATATTTTTGAAGACTAAATGTATTTCTGCCAACCCTGTAATGAATACGTTAAAAAACATTCTTCTCACAAGAAATCCAACATTCATAAATCTAACTGTTTGCTACAAACTGAATTTGACAATGTTCATATGATTGCTTGTGCCTTTAAAAACAAAATAGTTAGTTACAAAATAGATTCTCAAAAATTTAATATTTCACCTGAATTATTTTTAAATGATATTTCGCATATATGTTCTTATCTTATTAAAGAGAAACTGAAAGTACATACATCATTAAAAGTCAATTTTGAACTGTTTGTTTCATATGTTTTACCTAAAAATAATGAATCATCTCTGAAATCTTTTAACACTAAATATGAAATAATATCGCAAAATACCGATTTACTATCCATTTTTAAAGCATGTGCTGAAAAAATGATTTACAAATGTTCAGAGTTTGAACTTTGTGAATCAGGTTGGACAATCGAGAGAATAAGTCATTTAGAAATAAATATTTTAAAATACAACCCTTTAAGAGCTGGTTCTTACATTCCATTACCTCAAAATATTCGCAAAACAAAATCTTGTCTAAATTTAGTTAATAATGATGAACATTGTTTTCTTTGGAGTGTTGTAGCTCATTTGTATCCGTCTATGAATAATCCAAATAGAGTGACATCATACCCTCATTATTCAAAAGTTTTGAAAACAACTAATATGTCATTTCCTCCAAGTTTTACAGATATTAAATTATTTGAAAATCTAAATCCGAATTTGAGTATAAACATTTATGGTTTAGATTCGAAAAATCAAGTGACTGGACCATTGTATAAAACTTTAAAAAGAAAAATAATGCACGTCAACTTACTTTGTATTAATAATAAAAAAGGTAAAAACCATTACTGTTTAATAAAAAAGTTCGACAGACTTGCACATAAACAATTAACTAAACATAAGTCCAAGATACATTTATGTGACGAGTGTTTCACATATTTTAGTACATCAGAAAAACTTTTAAATCATAACTGTGCAAGAGTGAAAACTATACTCCCTGAAGATAACACGACACAATATTTTTCAAATTTTGAAAGAACTCAAAGAATTCCCATAGTTATTTACGGTGATTTTGAGAGCTTATTACACGAATATTCAGACAAAAATAAAACAAAACATGTTGAAAACATACAAATTCACGAGGCAAGTTGCTTTGCATATTATATTTTTTGCCATTCTCGACCAGAACTTAATAAGTTCGTATCATACAGGGGGCCAGATTGTTCAAAGAAGTTTACTAAATCAATTACCAAAAATGTGAAAAGATTGTATGAAATAATTTCAGATTCAAAGCCCATGATAATCAGTGAAGATGAACGTAATTCTTTTAACAATGCAAAAAAATGTTATTTATGTAAGAAAAAATTCTGTGATACAGACATAGTTGTCGCAGATCATGATCATTTCACAGGAAAATACAGAGGACCAGCGCATGATAAATGTAATTTAAATGCTAAAAAATGTTCATTTATACCTATAATATTTCACAACCTTTCAGGTTATGATTGCCATTTGTTTATAAAAGAACTTTCTGCTATTTGCGGGCGCATAAATTTAATACCTAAAAATAAGGAAAAATATATATCTTTTACTAAATTTATACCAATTAATGATAAAAATGTGGCTCAATTAAAATTTATCGACTCTTTTAATTTTTTGAGTTCAAGTCTTGATAATTTAGTGAACTCAATGAAACCTGAGGATTTTCAAAGTCTGCGACAGTTTTTCGAAGATGAACACTTATTTAATTTAATTCGGAGAAAAGGTATTTATTGTTACGACTATATTGATTCATGGGATCGTTACAAAGAAAATAAATTGCCAGATCAAATCAAATTTTATAATAATCTGACATCTGAAACTGTTTCCGATGAAAACTACAATCATGCATTAAAAGTTTGGGACGCATTTCATATTTCCAATTTAGGAGAGTATACAGATCTGTATCTAAAATGTGACGTCCTTCTTTTATGTGATGTATTTGAAAAATTTAGAGCTATGAGTTTAAAATATTACAACCTTGATCCATGTTATTACGTTTCTTCACCATCATTAAGTTGGGACGCTATGTTGTTATACACTAATATTAATTTAGACTTGATTTCGGATATTGAAATGTATCAAATGTTGGAAAAGGGTATACGAGGAGGTCTTGCCCAATGTTCTTTAAGATATGCTAAAGCAAATAATAAATATCTTCCACATTATGATAGTCAGAAACCTAATAGTTATCTAGTTTATCTGGATTGTGTTAATTTATATGGTTATGCAATGATGCAAAAATTACCAGCGGGAAATTTTAAATTTTTGAGCGAAAAAGAAATAAATACATTTGATATTATAAATGTTTCCGATGATAGTGATAGTGGATATATTCTCGAAGTAGATTTACACTATCCATACGAAATTCATGATGACCATTCTGATTTACCATTTGCAGCTGAAAAATTTGTACCTCCGGGAAGTAAAAATTATAAACTAATTGCCAACTTGAATGACAAATTTAAATATGTGATTCATTACATTCATTTGAAAGAGTGTTTAAAAAATGGTCTTATTTTACTCAAGATTCATAGGATATTAACTTTTAGTCAAAATGCATTTTTAGCACCATACATCTTATTGAATACAACACTTCGTCAAGAAGCAAGTTCAGATTTTGAAAGAGATTTTTTTAAAAAACAAAATAATTCTATTTTCGGAAAAACAATAGAAAACAAAAGAAAACAAGTTGATGTGAAATTGGTTAATGTATGGAAAGATACATCAAATAAGACTAATAAAGTTTGTGGAGCAGAAAAATATATAAGTGCTCCGAATTTCAAAAATATGTCGATGCTATCTGAGTCATTGGTTGCAATCCAGATGCAACAGACACAAATAATTCTGGATCGCCCGATTTATATTGGATTTTCAATTTTGGAATTGGCTAAGAGTCATTTACATCATTTTCACTATTCTGTAATGAAACGTATTTATAAAGAGTCTATCAAACTTTGTTATACTGATACAGATAGTCTTTTGTATTTAATATACACTGAAGACTTTTATAAAGACATGAAAAAGTATATTAGGTACTTTGACACCAGTAACTTTGAAAATGAGAATTATGATATGCCAAAAGTAAATAGTAAAATACCAGGATTTTTCAAGGATGAGATGGGTGGTGATATCATATCCGAGTTTGTGGGCTTAAGAGCAAAATTGTATTGTATAGATTCTGTAACCACATCAATAAGAAAAGCAAAAGGTATTAAAAAAACCGTTACAAATAAACTTAATATTAACAATTATAAAAGAGCTTTACGATACAATGAACATTTAAGAGAAAATATGTGTATAATTAGGTCAAAAAATCATAATATATTTACTCAAAAAATTAATAAACTTGTACTTAGCAGAGATGATGATAAAAGACAAATATTAGAAGATGATTATAAAACTTTACCTTGGGGACATTACAAAACTGTTTTTTAATACATAATTAACTATGTAAATCTACAATCAATACCTGTAAACTGTGTAAATGCATTTTAGTATGTAAAAGAAAATTCCCAATATGTAATTAATTAAGTTAAAATGTATATAATTCATAATCATAATAAAGTTACTTGAAAATGTATTTGAAGTTAAGCTGTATGTACTATGTTGATGTGTGTAATAAAATTTCTAATGTTTAAATAAATTATGTAAACAAATTGATGTGTATTTATTTAACAGACTGATTATAACCCTTTATAACAGGAATAAAACACAAATATTAAGATGATAAGAAATTTATTAAGATATAATAAGTAGGTATACATGGCCTTATTAACTTTTTAAGTATAAAATGATTATAACATACAGCGTGTTACGGAAAGGGTATGTACATATCAAAGGCACGGATTCTTTTGGTGATAATGAACTACATGGCAATATGTTTTTGTACCTATACCTACATAATTATAAAGTTAAGAACATTTAACTAAAAATCATACAAAAATGTGTAAGATAATAAATCCAGCATTCAATTCAAGCTAAATGTATACGTCTGTCCCATTGTACTAAATAAATATAGTATATATGACAAAATATATGAATATTTTTATTTAGTACATTTTTTTATTTTTTTATTATTTAGTACAATGGGAAAAACTAATTTTAAGAACTTTTTACTAGTTAATGAAACAAATATTTGTTTGTTATTATGCAATTTATTGTAAATTGAAAATATATTAAAACATAAATATAATAATGTAAACTTATAATAAATTTAATACACTTTAAAATGAATAAAATATCATTTATTTTAATAATAGTTGTTTTTTTTATTTCCTCGATCTAAGTTCTGTTACAAATAAATTTGTTATTTAAGATTATAGCAACTTTTTGATAAAGTAAAAAGTACATTTCAGAAGAAGCAATTATTGAAAAGATTCTAAAAAATCTCTCGAAAGCAAATTAATTTGTGGCAGACAATGCGAACTATTGACAAAATCGAAATATAATATACACTGCATATAAATAACGTAAGTATACAACAGCATAAACATAAACAACATTGGACAATTCAAATAAATTAGAAAAATTATATAAAACATAATATAATTATGTATTATAGACAATTCGATTGCCTTAATTTATTCACTATTTTACCAACTAAATGTTCAGTTTCAGTCTTTATATCATCATAATCACTAGTCACTAAATACTGCACATCCACACTCGCATCCTCAGGATCCACTTTTATTTTATCCATGGGACGACCATCCAAATCATGTATCATAATTTTGATTAAATGTCGAACATGTGCAGGTTCTTTGCGCATGACATAAGATTTGTTTATTCTCGTAATAGATTTTGATTTGATTTTTTTTTTCTTCTTCAATGCTTGTTCCTCTGCTTTTTGTTGTCGACTTTCTTCACAAGCCTTGGCAGCTACTTCAGCATACCAACTTTCTCTATCTTGAGCGTAATAAAAAGGATTGGTAATTGGATTATCGTCTTCTATTAAATTCTGTAAAAAAAAAAAACGTCATTATAAATAAAATAAAAAATATAAATAATAATAACTTTTACATATTTATAACCTTGTCACTTACCTCCTGTAAATTTGGTCTCTCGGGTTCTTCATCAAATACTGAAGTTCTATTATGGTTTATAATATCTAGAACAGGACTGTAGCACGGTGAGGTTGACATGATTCTGAAAATAAGAATGATAACAATATTAATATAATAAGATTTATAAAAAAAAAATACACATTTGAAAAAATTGTTCTTACCTCGAAAGTAAATAAATGACCGGACAAACGATCTGCTCACGTAAATGACAGCAGCGCAATGAAGAGATCGCATTAAAAAATTATATACAAATGGAGCATGTGATGTCATTATTGTAATTTAAGAATAATATCTTAAATTACAGTTTCGTCTAAACACACAAGTCTAAACTTGTTGATATTGCGGACAAATGTTCTATTCAGGTATAACGTATTAATTATATACATTTTTTATCAATATATATTTGAAGGACAGAAAGAAATAGAAGTAATACGCAAAATGAAGTTGATCAAGCAACCCATATCGCTTAAAATTAACAATATAAATATCAATGAATCCCCGCATCTAATCAGGCATAGTATTTTACTACCTAACACAATTCGCTGTGTTATATGCGGTCCTTCAAACTGCGGTAAAACTAACACAATGATTAGTTTGCTGCTGCATGAAAACGGGATGAAATTTCAAAATGTTTATCTTTACTCAAAAACAAGTTTTCAGTCAAAATATCGTTTCTTAAGCGAGGTGCTAAGAAGAGTGCCTCAAATAAAATTCTTTGAGTTCAATGATGATAAAGATGTTATATCTCCGAGTGAAGCTTTACCGAACTCTGTATTTATTTTTGATGATGTTGCGTGTGAAAATCAAATAAATATCCGCAATTATTTCTCTATGGGTAGACATAAGCAAATTGATTGCTTCTACTTATCACAAACCTATTCAAAAATACCGAAACAATTGTTGCGTGATAATGTTAATTTTCTAATAATATTTAAACAAGATGATGTGAACCTGAAGCACATATATGAAGAACATGTTAGCTCTGATTTATCATGGAATCAATTTAAAGACATTTGCAAAACAGTTTGGAAAACTCCTTTTAATTTTTTAATCATTAACAAAGAGTCCCCAATAAATAATGGAAGGTACAGACAGAATTTCGATACCTTCTTTAATTTTGAATGAAGTTGCATATTTATAACGAGCTTCATAAGAATACAGTTTAGTCTAAATCTATTATTACTTGAATTCACTTGTTTAAGAGGAAGATGGAGAAAAATATTAAAATGGAATTAATGAAGTCTGTCGACTCCATAAAAAGAAAAATAAAACAAATGAAAAATCAGGAACATGAAGTGAACTTATCGCTAGATAAAATGCTCAAACCTGTTTCGGAGCCCCTCAATAGCCTTGTGAAATCTAAAAAAAATCTAGAAAACAAAAACCATATGGAAAATGTAATATCCGAAAATTCTATAGCATTCGAGTCAGACGAAAACAGTTCGAGCTCTTCGACTAAATGTGATGACTTTCACGATGCTGTATTAAATTCTGCAAGCACTCCTAAAAATAAACAAAAAAATAGTTTAGAAACTTCATTGGAAAGTAAAGACATTTATGGTATTTATGATGGATTAAATGTTCCTTTTGGAATAAGAACTGAAAACAAAACTTTAATGATGGGCAAAGAAATAGTTTCATTTTCTAAAATTGGTAGTTTAGACAATGAAAATACAGTTTTGGTTAAAATTGGTGGTAAAACTTATAATTTAACCCCTGGACTTAAAGAACTTTTACTCCGAAGTAAACCTGATTTAAAGTTAATAACAAACATAGATAAACTTGTTTATAAAGATATCTTACATCAAACTAACGCCCATAAGAGAGATTTTAACCCCAGTGGTCAAATAAGAGGTGATAAAGGAACTAAGTATCGACAAATTATCAAGCCATTATTTTGCGAGACTTCAACTGAAAAAAATCAGATGAAACTTGGAGGTAGTTTGCCAAAGCTAAAAAAATATAAAACGTACACTGACTTGGTATATTGGGATGATCCCAATGAATTAGTCGAGAGATTAAAATTATTAGTAGCGTCAAGAGATGCCGGCAACACAAATCATGATAATGAAATTTTATCAATAATTGAAGAATTGAAAGAAGCTGACGTTATTAAAGAATAAATAGTAGGAATAAGGCGCCCTTCCTTCAGTATCACAAAAGACTTGATATTGATATAATTAAATTTGTCCCAAAAAGAAAAGAAACATGAGCAAAGCCGATATTGTCAACGAAATTCATAAAAACGCGAGGGTGAACTTTCCTCGAAGACACGTTATCATGAAAGATATAGATGATCTATGGCAGGCGGATTTAATTGATATGCAATCAATTAGTGGAGAAAATAAAAACTTTCGATTTATTCTCACAGTTATTGATACATTTTCGAAATACGCTTGGGCTTTTCCTTTGAAAAGCAAGACTAAAGACGTTGTCTGTAATACTTTCAAGATGTTGTTAGATAAAGGGCGAGTTCCAAAAAATCTACAAACGGATAACGGAACAGAATTTTATAATAACTTATTTCAAAAGCTTATGAAATCCCATAATATTAATCATTACTCAACATTCTCAACAAAAAAAGCGTCAATAGTAGAGAGATTCATTAGAACATTAAAATCTAAACTTTATAAGGAATTTAGTTTAAAAGGAAACTATAAATGGATAGATAAAACTCTTGATAATGTAATGTATAAATATAATCATACTTATCATCGGACAATTGATGAAGTCCCAGCAAATGTAAATAATAAAAATAAAATACGCATACTGGAAAAATATGTAAGCTTGGCAAAAAATGTAAATAATAAAAGCAAGTTTAGTGTGGGTGATTATGTACGGATCAGTAAGTATAAAGGGACCTTTGAAAAAGGATACACCCCTAACTGGTCGACAGAAATATTTAAAATTAAAAAAATACAAAATACAACTCCTATTACATATTTAATTGAAGATACAATTAGAGGTCTACCTATTTTAGGGGCATTTTATATGCAAGAGCTTCAAAAAACGAAACATCCAAACGTGTATCTAGTGGAAAAAGTTCTTAGAAAAAAAGGAAACAGAGTTTTAGTGAAATGGCTAGGTTTGCCTTCAACTGAAAATAGTTGGATTGATAAGTCAAATAAATTATAACAGATAAATCAGAGTAACTTAGCTTTACAATAACTATTTATTAAATATTTAATCCCCCGATTCTTCAGTCTTATGATGTGTATTGGAGAGAGCAGTCTTCTTAATTGGCTAATAAATCATTTGCCATTAGAATTACACTTACCAGGCTACAATTATTGCGGTCCTGGCACGAAATTAATCAAAAGGCTTAAACGTGGAGATAAGGGTGTTAACAAATTAGACGAATATTGTAAAGAGCACGACATTGCCTATCATAAGTCCTCAAACTTAGAAGATCGTCATAAGGCAGATTTAGTTTTATTAAATATGGCAAAAGAGCGCGCAGTTACCTCGGATGCTAGTCCAAGCGAAAAGTTCGCAGCGCGTTTAGTAAGCAATATTATGTCAACAAAAATTAAAACTGGTTGTGGCTTAAAAAAGCGTAGCAAAAAGTGTTCTCGTGAAGTTACAGATGGAAAAAGTTTAAATCATAATTTTAAGAAGGTTATAGCCAAAACAAGAAGACATATAAAAAAATTAAAACCAAAATGTAAAAAAGTTGCAATAGAATTAGCTATGGCTGCTGTCCGAGAATTATCGGGTAATTCATCTATTAAACTTCCTCGAGTTATTCCTATACCGAAAACCGGTGGTGTTTTACCTTTGATTCCAATTTTCGCGGGATTATCTGCAGTTGGCGCCTTAGCAGGCGGTGCAGCTGGTATTGCTAAAACCATTAATGAATTTAAAATGGCAAAAAAATTACTAGCTGAGAGAAAGAGACACAACGAAAAAATGGAGGCTCTTTGTGTAGGAAAAGGCCTCCACCTCAAACCGCATAAAGATGGACTCGGAATTTTCATATCAAAAGAAAAAAACTAAGATGTCGGCTACCCAAACGAGCTTTAACTAATATTGACATTTTAAAGTATGCAACTAATATTCCACATTTTAGAGGTGTTTTTATGAGAGATGAGCTCCCTAAATACCCTTTTAAAAAAGAATGTGGAGTTATTAATTTAGATAGCTCAAAAAATCCAGGCTCTCATTGGGTAGCCTATGCAAAATACAATGATTATATTGAGTATTTCGATAGCTATGGAAATCTTAAACCACCAAAGGAATTTATAAAATATGTCGGTAATAAAGTACACTATAATTATGATAATATACAGCGTGATCACCCTTTTAACTGTGGACATCTTTGTTTAAAGTTCTTAAAGAATTTTTGGTGTAGTTAAGTAATAAAATGAGTGGGATTATTCAGAAGAGTTTAGTGTACAAGCATGTCTATTACGGTTACCATCTCCGGAAATAAATCAGAATTAATTTCATACTTTCAACCACCACTTCATTTATCTGATCAGTATGAGTGCGGTTTGCTTTACTTTTCATTATTGAATTCAAAACCTATTGCTCCTAATATTGGAAGCAGTCTGTCTGTGATCAGAATCGAATGTGATCTTGTATACGGCTCATATTTCAACGGTTTACCAAAACATTTCATTCATGAATTTCTATATGACAGTGCTCAGGGTCGTCATTACATAGAAATACCGCAAAACGTAGTATATTTTCCAATAAACAAAAATAACATTTCATCTATATCTGTTAAAATTGTTGATCAGTTTGGTCATAGTATTAATTTTGGGGAAGAACACATTCAATTACGTCTTCATATAAGGAAAACAAAATGATAGTTTATAATAAAAACACATCAGTGAATATAAAACGTCTTATTTCTTCGCGGACTACTAAGGGGCACACACGTAAGAATAAATTGAAGAAATTAACCAAAGCAAATAAAAACTTTCTTAAAGCCCTTGGTTTTAAAACATGAATATCCTACAGATTACTGAATCACCACACTTTGACAGTTCAATCGAAAGTTATGAAGTCCATTCATACAATCCCTACAATAACAGCTTTAGAGAAAACGATGAAATCAGAATTCCCATACACCAACAAGACATATACGTGCTACCATCAGCCAGTTCGATTTACATCGAAGGGCAAGCAAAGTTCTTCGGTAAAGATGGGAATCCGATCAAGAAAACTGTTGCGTTCACTAATAACCCTGTTATGTATCTGTTTCAAGACATCAGATATGAAGTGAATGGTATAGAAATAGACCGTATAAAAAATTCCGGAATAACGTCAACAATAAAATCATACATATCACTAAATCAAGCAGAAAATAAAGTTGCAGCTATATGGGGTTGGAACTTAAATGGATTTCACAGTGACGGACATTTTAGTGCTGTGATACCATTAAACAAGGTTTTAGGGTTTGCAGAAGATTACAATAAAATTGTGATAAATTGTAAACACGAACTTATATTAACTAGGAGTAACTCCAATTTAAACAGTGTAATACTTACTGACGATGTTGCCCATTTTCAAATAGATATGGAAAGAGTTCAGTGGAGGGTACCACATATAAAAGTATCAGATCGAGAACGATTAATACTTTTAAAACACTTAGAAAAAGATAAGTCTATTCAGATGGCTTTTAGAAATTGGGATTTATATGAGTATCCTTTACTTCCTAAAACTACAAAACATTCTTGGTCAGTAAAGACCGCTTCACAATTAGAAAAGCCTAGATATGTTATATTTTGCTTGCAAACTAATAGGAAAAATAATAAAACTAAAGACAGTTCGCTATTCGATCATTGCGAAGTGAGCAACGTAACGCTCTTTTTGAATTCTCAATATTATCCTTATGAACCTTTGAGCTTAAAGTTTTCTGAGAACAAGTATAGTATATTATATGAAATGTATGTGAAATTTCGCCAGTCGTATTACAACAGTCCATTAGATCCGTTGCTAGATCTAAAAGACTTCAAAGAAAAGGCTCCCCTTTTTATTATAGACTGCTCAAGACAAAACGATAGTCTAAAAACAGGTCCAGTGGACGTGCGGTTGGAAATTGAATGTTCTACATCAATACCAGATAAGACAACTGCATATTGTTTGATTATAAACGATCGACTTGTAGAATACAAACCTTTAAGCAACATTGTGCGAAGGTTATCATGATTGTTATTGTCGATATTCAAGGCTTTCAAACAGAAGCCAAGGAATTTATAGCAAAAGAAATCGCAATATTGGGTGATAGCAAACTACAAGTGTTTTTAATTGAGCCGCCATTTTCATTTAAAAATCTAACAAGACTAGAAAAGAAACAAGTTTGCTGGATTGAACGTAACAGAAAGATATACTGGAGTGAAGGATTTATTCCATATTCTAATTACCAGACATTGGTGTTAAATATTTTAAGAGATAAATATGTTTACGTTAAAGGTATAGAAAAAGTTTCCTGGTTAAAGCATATTTTAGAAAATAGTAATAGTAATATATTTAATTTAGAAGAAAAAGGTTGTCCTAGTTTAATAAATTTGTATAATCAATATAAACAGTCTCAAGATGTGTATAATTGTGTTTATCATAATTCTGTATGTGCGTTAAGAAATGTATTATGTATAAATAAATGGTGTCATGATAATAAAATTATAAACTAAAAATATATGTTTTTTATAGCTTTTTATCCCTTCCAATCCTATCTGATCACGACTATAAATTGTTTGCTACCGTTAGACGATGTCACTTCACCATCATAATTTATAAATATTATCAAGTACTAAGTAGAGGACAAAGTGGTCCAATATTTTGTCACATCTCTAAAGACACATTTGGCGCATTGGTTAAGAGTGCTACATCACAATGTAAATAGTAGGTTTAATAGATGCCTTAACAAATGCGTCAAAAGTGTTTTGCTGGTTCGATTCCCGCACAGAACAAATGAATATTTGTTCCAGCTTGGTTTTTATGATTTTTTACATTATTTTATATTATAATCAATTACTCTATCTCCATAATACAGTTAAGTAAAAAAAAAAAACAATCCTCAATTCTTTTTCTGGATTTCTATCCGTATCCAAGGCACCGATGACATTAACTTGCACGGTTGCTAATATATTGAACGCTGTAGCGCTCAATACATTTCGGTTTAACGCGGTGCAGCTATCGAACATGATATTGTTGTAAAGTACGCTCGATAGTTTTGCTCCACTGTAGTTCGACGCCACGCCAACGATCGCGATAATGTGCGACGGTATAAATTGAGGAGTTCTGAATCTGATCAACCGTTCGAGTGAACTGCTGTGAACTGGAGGCAATCACAAAGAAACGGTAGCAACAATTCGCTCATCAGTTTAAAAACCGTAGTGGATAAAAATACATCGACAAGTCAATGATAGGTATTAGTTCTCGATTATAAAATTGGGGCTTCTGTATCACTCGCTCTCGCGCGATCGATTATAAAATTGGGGCTTCTGCATCATGAGCCGAGCGAAGCGAGGCGAGTGATGCAGAAGCCCCAATTTTACCCTACTGTCGCGCTTTCATTGCGCGCAATAAAAAGCATCTCTTTTTTAACGATGGAAAAAAAAGTATTTTCCCAGCAATATTTTTTAGTTAAAGTTACTTAATTATATGTACATAATGTGTAGTTATCGGCTATGTGATCGGTCTTTTTACACCCTGTATACACGGATTAAATGGCAGGAGGTGACTTGCACACTCAATAATAGGCCCTCTAAAAAACAAAACACAACGAAAAACGGCCGCTATCACATAGTGACGTAGCGATAAGAGAGCAACATGTCCTGAGGAGCTAAAGAAGTGGAGCGGCATTCCACGGCTATCAGGACAATCCCGGAAGTACGGTCAAGATCCCTAACTGGAAACACTCTTGAGTCTTCTAAATAACCTTACCATTTCAAAAAATTGTGCTTCTATGACAAATGTTTAAAAAAAAAATGTTTTTTTTTATAAATAAATATTATTATTATTTTCATTAGCTTTTATTACTCGGAACCCTTGGGCTCCGGACCTTTGGAAGGCATACGAGGGGCCGAAGCCAACTCGCAGAGGCCTATTGTCGTCTTTAATGAAATAAGGCACCAACCGCAGATTTTCCCTGTATGCACTACACAAGTGCACCTAAGGACAACCTACGACTGGTGTAAGACTATTGCAGACTATGAAAACAAAAGTACTGGACTATAGGTTAGGGTGTCTAAAATGGACTGAATATCTAAAACTATGAAGGACTATGGCCCCTGCCTTACCAATGTTTTATATATTACTAGCTGCCCCGGCAAACTTCGTTGTGCCTTAGAGTCAATTCATTGCTCTTTAATTTTTTTTTTATATTAGATATACATACGTTGAATAAGACGACAACAAATAAATCCAAACCAATAATAACTACTACTACTTTTAAATTACAACATGTATATATACCCTAACCTAACTGACCATACCTATCCTGTATACCCTAACCTAACTGACCATACAGGATAGGTATGGTCAGTTAGGTTAGGGTATATATACATGTATAGCTAACCCAACTATCTAACCTAACTACCTTACTAAAAAATACTAAATTCATAATTTTAATCTGAACTATTGCCTCTATGTTATATACAATAATTTATTCCTTTAGTTTTCCCGGTCTACTTTAATTAAAGTCCTAACAGTAAAATAAGTTCTATTTGCAAAGAATTATTAAATTTCGTCTCTGTCATCATTGCTAGTTACGTAAATTGATTTCTGAAATATAAGACTTTTTTATGCTACATAAAACCTCTAAGTTTAGTAACAAAATAAATTTCAGAACGTAGGTGCGTATTATAAATTGACAACCTTACCTTCTTGGGTTTAGCTTAAGACTTGTCAATTTCAAATTGTCACCTGATAATGAACTGGGAAGTTTGACTCCTGTCATGTCATCCAAGATGGCGCTGCGTTTGAAAAATGTTTGAGACAACCGATATTCTTGATATTTATTTTTATGATGTCGAACGGGATAAAAAGTCCTATGTTCTTCTCCTGGCTCTAAACTACCTCCCTGCCAATTTTCAGCTAAATCGGTTCAGCCGTTCTTGAGTTATAAGCGAAGTAACTAACACGACTTTCTTTTATATATATAGATTATTATTTCACCGCCCACCAGGAGAAGTCGGCTAACAGTATTCTAGTGTACTAAGTACTACACGTAGCTCACGGACCGGGTCGCTCTGTAATTAGCAAGGCGCTAATTGACTAGTTTGGCGTAGACCCTCTGATTTTACTCTTCCATACTCACGTGTGTAACACGAGGTTCGCTAACTTTACCTTACAAATCTGTATATCCATTGTCTCCCCAAGAAGTTATCAGTTCGGTCGGTGCTCCGACAAGATCCAGTTGCAACTTGTTTCAGACGTCCAAGTTCTATCTTCGGAAACGGCTTAACCGATTCTTATGAAAATTTGTTTATATTCAATAGGTATAATAAAACTAATAAATTGGTTCAAAAGTGGGACGAAGTTTGCCAGCTTATATATGTAAGTCTAGCTGATGCCCGCAGTTTAGCCCGCGTGGATGTAGGTTATTGCGCTTAGCTTCCAGACTTAATTTTTTTCCGACATCTCCAGAAAAAACCATTATATTTTGGCGAATGTATATAAACACATAACAAATTATATATGTACTTAAACCTTCGAGAATCACTCTATTCATTAGCGAACGGAACGAAACAGCATTAAAATCGCTGCAAAAGTTTTTGAGTTTATCGTGAACAGACAGACAGACGCGGCGGAGAACTTTGTTTTATTTATAATAAGAGTAGTGAAGAGTGTGGCACTAAATAAAAATTGCTGACAAATTAGTTTCATGAAATAAGAAGTAAGTATGGAGCAAGCGAGTGAACAGAGGGTTTGTTACTTATGTGTTGCAGCAAGACCAGGTGGATAGCGTGGAGTACTACGCGCTGCAGGCCACCGAGCACGTCGGCACCGGCGGCACGGAGCTGCTCAAGGGCACCGTCAGCCGCACCAAGGCCAGGAAGGTAACTCCACCACCTCACGTGGGCGAGTCTGTCCGACAGCTGATAAGAACAACGAGTAGTAGTACTAGCGGGTAGTTAACATTCGTTGGTCGTTTGCAGAAGAAGGTGAGCCTGATCGTGTGCCTGGTGGCGGGCTTCGCGATCGTGCTGCTCGTGCTCGTGTTCACGTGACCGCATCGTGGCGTGCCGCCGCGTGCCACATCATCAACGACTAGTCATCATTATTACTGAGTTCCACACTAACTTATACTGTACAGATGTTTAATTTAATATACCTATACATTAATATTAAATTTATAATAATCTTTGTTTTATTCCAATACAAAAAAAAACTACAATTTTTATTACAAAATCTTGACAAATTACCACATTTAAATGTGTTAGCAAATAGAAGACATCGCCAGAGCAGTACGAAAACATTTTCTGTATCAATGTCCCTCCTCGCCCGAAGTTTGCCAACAGAACCCCGCTGTCCAACCGTCCCGTACGTCCGTTGGCCTGTCTGTCCGCTGAGGCGCTGACAGCCCACTGGCTGGATCTCTTAAACCATAGTAGGCAGACCGACAAATTGAATATACACTGTGTATTATGGAATCTGATTGTTGTAAGATCGATTATTAGACAAGAAACTAAGCGGACGTGTTTTTTGTTGAAATTGATTAAGTAATTACGAATAATGTTATTGCAATAATTTGCGGTGTCAGTTTTATTGTGTAAACTAGTGCCGTGACTAACAACTTATTTTTCTTTTGTTGTGAAAGATGAACTAGATAAATTGTAAACTATCAGCGATTTACGGTGTTAGTATGTCTAACCCAGGAGATAGCCCCTTCAGCCGTAGCCAATTGGTGCGACGAAGCCCCCCACCGGGGCGCCAACGCCTGCCGATCAAAATCCGACTATACAGGGTGTCTCATTCAAATCGGTCAGTAAGGGAGTGTCTGAAACTATAAGACATACGAAGATCTGTACTGAGGAACCATGTCATCGATTTTAATAACAAGAGAAACTGCATTCATACATTTTAAAAACATCTGTACTCCGTTCGGGAAAAAGGCGGTGGTCACTTCGAGCACTTACTAAAATAAATTAAAGTATGTGGAAACAATGCATTTTATTCATTTTAGACATCATGTTTCATACAGACATTTACTGCATAAGACCTACACAATCGATATCTAAATAGAAATAGTGTAAGTTTTTTTTTTTCAAAATAACCGGGTTCGATTCCCGAACGGAAATTATTGTATTGGAAGTTCTTGCTCATATCAGGAAAATTATGATGGAACAAGGCCGAATTTTTATTAATTGGACATCGTGTCCAGTCAGAGATTTCACTATCTTGACCAGATGTTTTAACTGTCAGCAATTCGGGCACGCAGCCAAATTCTGCAGAGAAACGAGCTCTACTTGCAACCTCTGTGGTGAAACAGGACATTCTTTCAAGGATTGCACTAATAAGGACTCTCCGCCGCAATGTGCAACCTGCAAGCGCTTCAAGAGGAAATCTGATCATCCAACTGGTGATGTAAATTGCCCAGCACGTAAATATGCAGAGGACAATAATTATATTAATTCCATTGATTATGAAGGCGCCTAGTAGCGCCGCTAACTACATAGTTTAATTAAGCACTTAAATAGTAGGTTAACCTCTACTTCTAATTTTTGTTTTTGATGGCCAATCAGCTAATCAGTGATTTAGACGGATGTTCCGTGTCTGAAGCTAAAACCTGTAATGTTGAGGAGTGCAAAAACATAATTCATACCGAAGATAAAACATTGACTTTACTCACACAAAATATACGCAGTATAACCCGAAATTTCAACGGTTTCCAAGTCTTGTTACAAAACCTTGATGTTAGCTGCGATATTATCGTTTTAACCGAATGTTGGTTATCTGAACAAACGGCTAATTTACCAACTCTGGACGGTTATAATCTTCACAAAAGCGATACTTAATTTATTCAACCAAAATTATGGCATCGTAGTTTATATTAAAAATAATTTAAGAACCACAGTAGTTGAACCTCATTCTCTTAACTGCAACTGCTTAATAATTACAATTATTCCAGATACTGTAATTTTGGCTATTTATAGACCTCCATCACAAAGTACGGATGGGTTTTTGGATTCACTAAACAGTAATTTAGAAAAAATGTCTTCGTTTAAAAATATCGTACGGGTAGGTGATATCAACATAAATATAGCTGCCGAAAAAATCGATACTCATTTACATAATTACCCTAATATTTGCTCTTTTCTTGGACTTTTACCAGCTCATTATTTCCCAACCCACCAGAGCGGCTCTTGTCTCGACCATTATCCTTATAAAATCAAAAAGTCCATCCAAAACATTGGTTACTAATTCTTCACCTACCGATCATCAAGCTGTTTTACTAACATTACACATAAGTTCACCTAGAAATAATTGCATGCGTAGCTATAATAAACTCAATATGACGAGTCTTGGAATTGACTTACGCGGTATTAATTTTGACCCCGTCTACAATTCACGTGATCCAAATGTTTCTCTTCAATATTTTGTAGACTTATTGCAATTTATGATAAGGAAAAATACAGTTACCAAAGTAGTACCTAGAAAGTATAGTAATATTAAACCGTGGATTACGCCCGGACTTGTTCGCTGTATCAGACATAGAAATAAACTCCACCAAAAATCTAAAACTGCACCGGATAATGATCTACTAACATCTACTTACAAACGATATAGGAATTTGTGTAATAATCTGTTGAGAAAGTTAAAAAAACCAATACGATAAAAGTCAACTACAAAAGCGGGTAAAAACAGCAAACTTATATGGAAATTCATAAAAACTAACACTTTTAGGTCAAAAAATCCCGAACCAGCACTAGATCTTTTACTGTCTGAACTAACCTACTGAAACAGCAAATAAAGCTAACAACTTTTTCATTAACGTAGGAAAAATCTTAGCAGAAAAATCCATTTCTTTACATAGTTGTTCTTCCTTTCAAAGTCAAACTAATACATACGCAACACGAAACTCTTTTGTCTTATTAGATACAGATGTTAATGAGATAGTAGGTAAAATAGATGAATTAAAGGACACTTGTGCCCTAGGATGTGATGACATACCAAATTATATACTCAAAAGATTTAAATAACTCATTGCCGCTCCCGTGACTCACATATTTCAGCTGTGTTTAGAAAAAGGAATATTTCCTAAATTTCTAAAAAAAGCTATAGTTACCCCTGTGTTCAAAGCTGGTGACAAAAATTGTGTAAATAACTACAGACCAATTTCAGTTTTAACTGGCCTCTCAAAGATATTGGAAAAAATAATAAACTGTAGACTAGTTAAATATCTTGAAAGTAATAAATTACTCTCGGATCATCAATTTGGTTTTAGGCCTAAAAAATCAACAAACCAAGCTGTTCTCCATCTGACTAATTTTATAAGCACAAATCTGGATAACGGCATGGCACACCATAGGGATATTTTTAGACCTAGCCAAGCTTTTGATACTATTTCTTGTTCCTTGCTTTTAAACAAGCTGGAAATGCTGGGAACACGGGGAGTTCAATTGCAACTTTTATCTGATTACCTTAGCGACCGCCACCAGTGTGTAAAAATAGGTCAGTACATTAGTTCAGAACTTCAAAATACCTTTTATGGGATCCCACAAGGTAGTATTATGGGACCTACATTGTTTTTAATCTATATTAATGACCTCTGTAACTTGACGCTTCAGAATGGTTTTATTATGTCATATGCAGATGACACAGCTCTCCTGTTTGCAGCTAAATCAAAGTCTGAGGTCTATGAGGTAGCACAGAATGGTTTTAAACACCTATCTAGTTGGCTCCATAAAAATCTCTTAACATTAAATACAGATAAAACTAAATACCTACTATTTACAATGAGAAACACTAATCCAACGCTTACTAATCTAAATATTCAAGCGCACAACAATAATTGTAATTTTCATTATGCTGACATTGCATGTGTAACTTGTCCCGCTTTAGCAAAAACAGACGATATCAAATATCTAGGTGTCACGATTGACTCAAATCTGTACTTCCGCAAACACATCGATTTATTTTGCAACAGAGTGCGTAAACTCATATACATTTTTAAAAACATACGTGAATTTGCCCATTTTAAATTAATTAGGCAGATTTATTTGGCTTTGTGTCAATCTATTGTTAGCTACTGCATAACATTCTGGGGTGGTGCCGGTAAATCAATTTTACTACCCCTAGAACGCGCCCTAAGAGCTGTTTTAAAGGTTGCTACTTTTCTTCCATATAGATATCCTACGTACCAGCTACATACAGAATTTAAGGTGCTATCAGTGCGTCAACTGTTTGTTTTGAATGTCGTCTTATTTCAACACACTGAACTTCATTTTATCCCAGTACCGTCAGATAGGAGAAGGAAAGCTTTGGTTTGTGCTAACTCTAGGACTAATCATGCTTGTGCTCGTCGTTTTTATTTCTTTTTAGGACCTTACTTGTATAATCAGATTAACAGAACACTTAAGGTTTATAGTTTAAGTAATAATTAAATAGGTGTAATCTAATGGTTCAGGAATATTTGGCAACACTCAATTATTCAGACACGGAAAAACTGCTTGAAATTGTAAAATAAAGTTTCCATCAACCTGCTCTAATTTTAAGTCTCTTTGTTTATCTAATTAATAATAGTCTGTGTACTTTAATTTTTAATTTATTTTAACATAATCTAACATATTCTAATTTTAAAATTGTATAGTCAAATAATTACTCTCTCTGACGAACTTCGGATTATCGTGACGAACTTGGGATAGTGACGTCACAAAATTCGGATTATTGTGACGAACTTTAGATAGTGACGTGAGGTTTTTGGAATATTGTGACGAACTTCGGTAAATGACAAGAATAACTTCGGATAGTGACGTGATAAAATTCGGATTATGCTGTAACAAACTTAAGATAGTGCTGTGACGAACTTCGAAATGAAATGAAATGGAATGAAATGAAATGAAATGAAATGAAATGAAATGAAAAGATATGAAATGAAATGAAATGAAATGAAATGAAATGAAATGAAATGAAATGAAATGAAATGAAATGAAATGAAATGAAATGAAATGAAATGAAATGAAATGAAATGAAATGAAATGAAATGAAATGAAATGAAATGAAATGAAATGAAATGAAATGAAATGAAATGAAATGAAATGAAATGAAATGAAATGAAATGAAATGAAATGAAATGAAATGAAATGAAATGAAATGAAATGAAATGAAATGAAATGAAATGAAATGAAATGAAATGAAATGAAATGAAATGAAATGAAATGAAATGAAATGAAATGAAATGAAATGAAATGAAATGAAATGAAATGAAATGAAATGAAATGAAATGAAATGAAATGAAATGAAATGAAATGAAATGAAATGAAATGAAATGAAATGAAATGAAATGAAATGAAATGAAATGAAATGAAATGAAATGAAATGAAATGAAATGAAATGAAATGAAATGAAATGAAATGAAATGAAATGAAATGAAATGAAATGAAATGAAATGAAATGAAATGAAATGAAATGAAATGAAATGAAATGAAATGAAATGAAATGAAATGAAATGAAATGAAATGAAATGAAATGAAATGAAATGAAATGAAATGAAATGAAATGAAATGAAATGAAATGAAATGAAATGAAATGAAATGAAATGAAATGATATGATATGATATGATATGATATGATATGATATGATATGATATGATATGATATGATATGATATGATATGATATGATATGATATGATATGATATGATATGATATGATATGATATGATATGATATGATATGATATGATATGATATGATATGATATGATATGATATGATATGATATGATATGATATGATATGATATGATATGATATGATATGATATGATATGATATGATATGATATGATATGATATGATATCGTCACTGGAAAGGCAAAATTACTTCTGTCATACAAAGTGGGCATAATTGAGTTATATACATATTCGGAATCAGCGATTTTTTCTGCGTCGATCTGCCTAGGAACCATTGCAATCAGAGCATTTTTGTGGCGTTTAAGTAACCTAAAAAAAGGTGCTGCTTTTTTTTCCTAATTACTGAAGCGACGCGTTTTTTGGCCAATTTTTCACTCATGTCGCTCAAGAAATATTCCCTGAATATTAAATATTAAGTTTGGCGCTTGAATAAAATTGCCTTTGTGTAGCCTAAAAAAGAATGGCCTTTAAGTAATTTGTGCTTACCTTGAATGTAATAAAAATTCAGCTAAAGAAATTTTGGTTTACGTTTATTTCAATGATGCCTGGCGTTTAAGTAATTTTGCTTTCATTATTTTTAGAGTGTATGGTGGACAAGAAATGTTGCCGTCTTACTTTTGAAAACATGCTGGCGTATAAGTACTTTACATTTGCTGTCTGTAAAGAGCTTGTGAGTAAGCAGTAATTTTGCTTTGTATTGACTTCTTTACAAATTAAACAAACGTATTTTTGTTTTTCCATCCAGATAAACAACAAATACATTAAGTACATTTGGTAATCTCAAGTTATTGAAAAATATTCGGAAAAGAAAAATGTGTTGCGTTGTCAAATATTAATCAAAGAGCTAAAGTAATTATTACGGACTTCGATTATTTTTATTTTATCAAATAAGATTAATGATATTCTCTGTTATGTAACTTCAGTAAAATATTAAGGTATATGTTTTGCTATCGTCGTTGCTAAAGTATATTGTAAGCAGCTAATTGGACGAAATGTTCTTCAATGTGTAAAGATTAGGTAGCATAAAATGTAACAAAACCGCGCGCGCGCTGGCTGTTCCGCCATCCCCATCCGATTTGCGCGGGCGTCCCTCAAGGCTCCGTGCTCTCCCCTCTCCTCTTCTCACTGTTCACCAGTGACATTCCCATCAGTAATAGGTCCCAGTTAGCTCTCTTCGCCGACGATACGGCAATCTACTACACTGGCACCAATCCAGTCACGATAGCTCGCACTCTCCAATCTTCCGCAAACGCCCTAGGCGATTGGTTCCGGAAATGGAGAATAGAGGTCAACCCCGAAAAAAGCCAAGCGGTCCTCTTTACGAGACCGCGTCGCACTGTCCCAACCCCCGATCCAATTACTATGTACGACACCCCCATCCCTTGGGACTCGGAGGCAAAGTACTTAGGAGTTACTCTCGACCATCACCTTACCTTCGCGAAGCACATAAAGATGGCTCGTTCGCGAGCCGCTTTCGCTTCCAGTAGGCTTCATTTCCTCACGACCCCGAGAAGCAAATTGTCACTCAAGTGCAAATTGCGTCTCTACACCGCGGTCATTCGCCCCATCATGACCTATGCTTGCGCAGTTTTCGCACATGCGCACCCTAGGCATATCCATAGGATGCAAACCCTCCAAAACCGTTTCCTCCGTAGGATAACGGGAGCCCCCTTCTATGTCCGAAATGAGATTCTCCACGTAGATCTCAAAATCCCTACAATTCAGCAGTTCATGAAACGCCTCACCAAGCGTTTCATGGACGTAGCTGAAAAACACCCCAACCCCCTCGTGGTGTCGGCCGCCCGATACACTCCGTCCCGCATCTCTAAGATACGGCGACCGAGACACACCCTCACCGTCCCTGATGACGCTGTCACCCTCCTCCAGGAGAGCGATAAGTCTACCAGCACAGTTCGCAAGAACGCAGCCCGATTCCGGCCTCGCCGTCGAGGCCCGTCGCGGCCCCCGATAATTACCCGTCCTCCCGTCCCTTGCTTGTGTGCCAGCCCGCGAGCTGAGCAGTAGTTATAATAAACTCGCTGCCCCCAAATAATAACCACACAGATCCAGCCGTCCCTTGCTGTAGTCTCCCAGCGATGCCCTAAGCCGAGGCTCGTACCCCGCAGGGGGTGCCCTTAGCGTAGTCGCTTAATTTTTAAGTTTTTATACTCTGGCTGGAGGTCTTAATTTTTTGCTTAAGATATCTCTACAGAGACGCCCGGTTAAGCTATACACGTCCTCTTCAAGGGCACGATATGCGATACGCCCCTCAAATAAATTAAAATTAAGCTGTTCCGCCATTCTGCTCGACCGAGCCACTGCGGAAGGACGTCAATTTGTCGTTTTTGCTAGCGTTATCAATCTATTTTAGTGAATCAATGAGAGGGATCGTGCAGTTTTGAATTTATAAAGAGGTAAGTAGTTATTTATTTCCCTTGCAATCGTGCCGTTTTTGTTCAGATTACGTAGTGAATGAAAAGTCAAAATTTCATTGATTTTAACCCTAGAAGCCCAATCATATTTTTGAGGCTATAAAGCCCAATCATACGTAAAAATGACGTATATAAATCAAATCGCTGAATTTAATTATTTTATTTTAGATATTTATTAGTTTTTGGATTATTTATTTAAAATATGTTCTTATGAAATAAAAAAACGTATTTTAAATATTTAAAACTTTTTATTTTTACCTTAACAAAGTTACATTAAGCAAAGTAAAAAAAATGTACAAAAAATGAGATCTTCTTAGGTTTCTTCTTATAATTAAATAAATTTTAAAACAATCAACCAAATCACTTTTTTTTCTAAAAATTTAATCAACTCTTATCAATACTTAGTACTTTATTATTTAAAAATCAGCTTTTATACACAGTCTTGAGAAATATCAATATTGTGTTCACCGCATATTGCTCTTTTGCATTTGGAGTATTGTGTTTTGGTCATCCTCTTCTTTTGTACGAGCAATACCCACAATATCGTCGTTTCTTTGGTTCGGGCTTATTACAGGAAGTCTCTGTTGCTGTCTCTGGCACGTCGTCTTGAGTCACACAATCTTCTTGTTCCGAGTCAGTATCGTGCGGAGAATAATCGTCTTCATTTTTCAATACTGATGCTATTTTGTCTATAATCAACCGTCGATAGGACGCCATTGTACATTCGTTCCTAAAAATAAAGTACAGTTTGAAAATTATGGAAAATAAAACAATAATCGAACAAAAATCATAATATTACAAAATGAAAACAATTCGCAAAAGTTACACAAAGCCCAAACATACGTCAAATTTACGTGCAACATTGTAATAACGAAAAAATGGCGGTACTTACCGAAGTGATGCAGCCATCTACTGTTGGTTACAGGTGTTCATTACAGGTGGTGGGCCGCATACGGCGCCTCGGCCTGGAGGTGGCCCTCAGCAAGACGGAGGCTATGGTTTTCCACGGCCCCCGTCGGGCGCCACCCGCCGGATCACACCTAGTGGTCGGTGGGGTTCGAATCGCTGTCGAGTCCACCATGAAGTACCTGGGATTGGTGCTCGACAGCCGTTGGGATATCGGACCTCACTTCCGGCGGCTGGCACCCAAGCTGTTGGGCGCGGCCGGGGCGCTATCAACGCTGCTTCCCAATCTGGGGGGCCCGAGCGCCGACTGTAGGCGGCTCTACGTGGGGATCGTGCGATCGATGGCCCTTTACGGGGCCCCGATCTGGGCGGCTGACCTGACGGCCGGCAGCATCGCTGTCCTGCGCAGACCGCAGCGAACGATGGCCGTCAGAGTCATCAGGGGCTATCGCACGATCTCCTACGAGGCTGCCGGAGTACTGGCCGGATCCCCGCCCTGGGACCTGGAGGCGAAAGTACTCGCGTCACTGTACCGGTGGCGCGAGGAAATGCAGGCACGCGGCGAGCGACCGATGCAGCGACACATGGAGTTGCGTCGGTCGCAGCTGCGCGAGGTCCTGGTGGCGGAATGGCGGGACAGGCTTTCGCGCCCTACCGCCGGCCTCGTCACCATCGAGGCGGTCCGGCCGGTGCTCGAGCGCTGGCTCGGGAGGAGGCACGGCTCCCTGTCGTTTCGGGTGACGCAGATACTTTCCGGGCACGGTTGCTTCGGAAAGTACCTGTGTCGCATAAACAGGGAGCCGGACGCCCGGTGTCACCACTGCGTCGACTGTCGGGAGGACACGGTGCAGCATACGCTGGCAGAGTGTGCCGCTTGGGAGGAGCCGCGCCGTGCCCTCGTCTCTGGAGTAGGCAGTGACTTGTCGCTGCCGGCCGTGGTCGAGAAGATGGTCGGCAGCGTCGGGTCCTGGGACGCGGTGGTGTCCTTCTGCGAAACAGTCATTTCGCAGAAGGAGGCTGCGGAAAGGGAGAGGGAGGTTACTTCCACTCACCCTGCCCGCAGCAGACGCACCGGGCGCAGGCGGAGGGCGGACAACGCCCTCTTCCAGCCCCCCTAATTGGGTCCAGGGGCGACGGACGCGGGGATGTCCGCCGCCCCCCACGTGCATGGACCCGAGATGGTGGCGCGTCGTGTTGACGCGCGCCCCTCTTAGACGTCGCGAGGGGAGTCTAACACCTCACTCCCCCCTCGCTGACCTGGCGAGGCCCGCGGGGCCGGAACCAGTCGGGGGTCGCGGAAGTATCTTCCGTTCCCCGTGACCCCCGGCGCAGGTGTGAGAAGGAACACGGGGTGGTTTTTAGTCAGTAAGAGTCTGACAGACCCCTCCGCCTCCCGGGCGGGGGACATCCATGAGGATTTTCCACCCCTAAAAAAAAAAAAAAAAAGGTCTTCGCGGCTACTGAGTTGGCGCGGGGGGTCGCGGCGATCCGAGCGTGCATTAGAAAAAGACAACGTATTTTCGTTAGAGTGTACGTCAAAATGACGTAGATTGGGCTTCTAGGGTTAATGAATGAATGAATGAAAAATGAATATTTTGTTTAATAAGACATGCCAAATATTAAGTTTTTATAATTTTTGTTACTTGTTTTTGCCAGAAGAGGCTTTTAATTTTTGATTTGTTTTTACTTTAATATGTTTAAGTTACTGAAGATTAATAGAAAACATTATTAGATAATAGTAGACTGTTCCATTGAGTTTTCGTTAATAACAAATAATTTTTAGATCTAAGCGCGTGTGTGCCCTGGTTCATAAATATCATGATACCTATGTTTTTTGATTCAATAAAAGTTTATTATGCTACCACTTAGGTACTGTATTTTAATTAAAACATTTTTTTATTTACAGTTAATGATAACTGTAAATTATTAAACTGGCTTGCCCAGTGATTACACCTACGTCTCCCGGTCCAACCCCCACGTTACCCTACGCACCCTACGCCACCCTCCTTACCTCTACCAAACACCCACACAACCTTCTAGAAGTAATTTTCGAAAACACGAATATGAAAATTTTTTAAATACCTAAAGGGAACAGTAGTTTTATCCCAGTTACAATAAAGTGTGATTGATCCTTAACGTTACTTTGCTGAACAACTGATTACGGAAAAAAAACATTTTAAGTAATTTTAGTTGAAGTTACTTAGTTATCCTATCGCCTCATGAGTCAAAATCCTAGACATGAGGAGTATAAAATATTTCCCTTGAAGTTATTTTGATACACCAACACGACACTAAAATTTATGCTAAAGAAATTTCATCCTACTCAAATTTACTAATAGTATTGTGTTCAGTACTTTTAAAATACAATCGTTGTTTACATTGGTGGCGTTTAAGAAAATTTGGCTTACTAAGTTATTGGGTCAAAATTACTGAAGCGCCACTTATCTTGGAAAGTAGTAAAAAAAACGAATTTCAACCACTTCCAGTAAACGCATGCTACAAATAGAATTATTTATAAAGTTATTTCATTGAAATCGGATGATTGTGTAAAACGATATGATTTTTTTTCTAAAAATAAAAACTTTGATCGGCTTTATCTCGAAACAACCTATTTTCACATCAGTAATTTTGCCTTTCCAGTGACGATATGATATGATATGATATGATATGATATGATATGATATGATATGATATGATATGATATGATATGATATGATATGATATGATATGATATGATATGATATGATATGATATGATATGATATGATATGATATGATATGAAATGAAATGAAATGAAATGAAATGATGACGAACTTTGGATTATTGTGACGAACTTCGGATAGTGACGTAAAGAACTTCGGATAGTGACGTGACAAAATTCGGATAATTGTGACGAACTTCGGACAGTGACGTGACGAAATTCGGATTCTTGTGACGAACTTCGGATAGTGACGTGACGAAATTTGGATTATGCTGTGACGAACTTAGGATAAGGACGTGACGAAATTCGGGTAATTGTGACGAAATCCGGAAAGTGAAGTGACGTGACGAACTTCGGATTTTTGTGACGAACTCCGGATAGTGACGTCACGAAATTCGGATAATTGTGACGAATATCGGATAGTGACGTAACGAAATTTGGATAATAAAGACGAACTTCGGATTATTGTGACGGACTTCGGATAGTGACGTAAAGAACTTCGGATTATGACGTGACAAAATTCGGATAATTGTGACAAACTTCGGATAGTGACGTGACGAACTTCGGAATTTTGTGACGAACTCCGGAAAGTGACGTGACGAAGTTCGGATAATTGTGACGAAGTTAAGATAGTGACGTGACGAACTTCGGATTATGAAGTGACGAACTTCGGATAATTGTGACGAACTTCGGATTATTCTAACGAACTTCGGATAGTGACGTGACGAAAATCGGATATTTGTGACTAATTTGGGATAGTGACGTGACGAACTTCAGATAGTGATGTGACGAAATTCGAATAATTGTGACAAAGTTCGGATTATTGTAATGAACTTCGGATTATTGTGACGAACTTCGGATAGTGACGTGACGAACTTCGTATTATTGTGACGAACTTCGGATAGTGACGTGACGAAATTCGGATTATAGTGACGAACTCCGGAAAGTGACGTGACGAAGTTCAGATAATTGTGACGAAATTCGGATAGTGACTTGACAAACTTCGGATTATGACGTGACGAACTTCGGATTATTGTGACGAACTTCGGATTATTGTGACGAACTTCGGATAATTGTGACAAAATTGGGATAGTGACGTGACAAAATTCGGATAATTGTGAAGAAATTCGGATAGTGACGTAACGAACTTCGGATTATGACGTTACGAAATTCGGATAATTGTGACGAACTTCGGATTATTGTGACAAACTTCGGAAAGTGTATTGACGAAATTCGGGTAATTGTGACGAAATTCAGATAGTGACTTGACAAACTTCGGATAATTGTGACGAACTCCGGATAGTGTCGTCACGAAATTCGGATAATTGTGACGAATATCGGATAGTGACGTGACGAAATTTGGATAATAAAGACGAACTTCGGATTATTGTGACGAACTTCGGATAGTGACGTAAAGAACTTCGGATTATGACGTGACAAAATTCGGATAATTGTGACGAACTTCGGATAGTGACGTGACGAAATTCGGATTATGAAGTGACGAACTTCGGATAATTGTGACGAACTTCGGATTATTGTAACGAAGTTCGGATAGTGACGTGACGAAAATCGGATATTTGTGACTAATTTGGGATAGTGACGTGACGAACTTCAGATAGTGACGTGACGAAATTCGGATTCTTGTGACGAACTTCGGATAGTGACGTGACGAAATTTGGATTATTGTGACGAACTACGGATTATTGTGACGAACTTCGAAAAGTGTATTGACTAAATTCGGATAATTGTGACAAAATTTGGATAGTGACTTGACAAACTTCGGATTATGACGTGACGAATTTCGGATTATTGTGACGAACTTCGGATAAGGACGTGAAGAACTTCGGATAGTGCTGTGACGAACTTCGGATAATGACGTGACGAAATTCGGATAATTTGGACGAAATCCGGAAAGTGAAGTGACGTGACGAACTTCGGATTATTGTGACGAACTTGGGATAGTGACGTCACAAAATTCGGATTTTTGTGACGAACTTTAGATAGTGACGTGAGGTTTTTGGAATATTGTGACGAACTTCGGTAAATGACGAGAATAACTTCGGATAGTGACGTGATAAAATTCGGATTATGCTGTAACAAACTTAAGATAGTGACGTGACGAACTTCGGATTATTGTGACGAACTTGGGATAGTGACGTCACAAAATTCGGATTATTGTGACGAACTTTAGATAGTGACGTGAGGTTTTTGGAATATTGTGACGAACTTCGGTAAATGACGAGAATAACTTCGGATAGTGACGTGATAAAATTCGGATTATGCTGTAACAAACTTAAGAGAGTGCTGTGACGAACTTCGACATGAAATGAAATGAAATGAAATGAAATGAAATGAAATGAAATGAAATGAAATGAAATGAAATGAAATGAAATGAAATGAAATGAAATGAAATGAAATGAAATGAAATGAAATGAAATGAAATGAAATGAAATGAAATGAAATGAAATGAAATGAAAATGAAATGAAATGAAATGAAATGAAATGAAATGAAAATGAAATGAAATGAAATGAAATGAAATGAAATGAAATGAAATGAAATGAAATGAAATGAAATGAAATGAAATGAAATGAAATGAAATGAAATGAAATGAAATGAAATGAAATGAAATGAAATGAAATGAAATGAAATGAAATGAAATGAAATGAAATGAAATGAAATGAAATGAAATGAAATGAAATGAAATGAAATGAAATGAAATGAAATGAAATGAAATGAAATGAAATGAAATGAAATGAAATGAAATGAAATGAAATGAAATGAAATGAAATGAAATGAAATGAAATGAAATGAAATGAAATGAAATGAAATGAAATGAAATGAAATGAAATGAAATGAAATGAAATGAAATGAAATGAATGAAATGAAATGAAATGAAATGAAATGAAATGAATGAAATGAAATGAAATGAAATGAAATGAAATGAAATGAAATGAAATGAAATGAAATGAAATGAAATGAAATGAAATGAAATGAAATGAAATGAAATGAAATGAAATGAAATGAAATGAAATGAAATGAAATGAAATGAAATGAAATGAAATGAAATGAAATGAAATGAAATGAAATGAAATGAAATGAAATGAAATGAAATGAAATGAAATGAAATGAAATGAAATGAAATGAAATGAAATGAAATGAAATGAAATGAAATGATATGATATGATATGATATGATATGATATGATATGATATGATATGATATGATATGATATGATATGATATGATATGATATGATATGATATGATATGATATGATATGATATGATATGATATGATATGATATGATATGATATGATATGATATGATATGATATGATATGATATGATATGATATGATATGATATGATATGATATGATATGATATGATATGATATGATATGATATGATATGATATGATATGATATGATATGATATGATATGATATGATATGATATGATATGATATGATATGATATGATATGATATGATATGATATGATATGATTGATATGATATGATGTGATATGATATGATATGATATGATATGATATGATATGATATGATATGATATGATATGATATGATATGATATGATATGATATGATATGATATGATATGATATGAAATGAAATGAAATGAAATGAAATGAAATGAAATGAAATGAAATGAAATGAAATGAAATGAAATGAAATGAAATGAAATGAAATGAAATGAAATGAAATGAAATGAAATGAAATGAAATGAAATGAAATGAAATGAAATGAAATGAAATGAAATGAAATGAAATGAAATGAAATGAAATGAAATGAAATGAAATGAAATGAAATGAAATGAAATGAAATGAAATGAAATGAAAATGAAATGAAATGAAATGAAATGAAATGAAATGAAATGAAATGAAATGAAATGAAATGAAATGAAATGAAATGAAATGAAATGAAATGAAATGAAATGAAATGAAATGAAATGAAATGAAATGAAATGAAATGAAATGAAATGAAATGAAATGAAATGAATGAAATGAAATGAAATGAAATGAAATGAAATGAAATGAAATGAAATGAAATGAAATGAAATGAAATGAAATGAAATGAAATGAAATGAAATGAAATGAAATGAAATGAAATGAAATGAAATGAAATGAAATGAAATGAAATGAAATGAAATGAAATGAAATGAAATGAAATGAAATGAAATGAAATGAAATGAAATGAAATGAAATGAAATGAAATGAAATGAAATGAAATGAAATGAAATGAAATGAAATGAAATGAAATGAAATGAAATGAAATGAAATGAAATGAAATGAAATGAAATGAAATGAAATGAAATGAAATGAAATGAAATGAAATGAAATGAAATGAAATGAAATGAAATGAAATGAAATGAAATGAAATGAAATGAAATGAAATGAAATGAAATGAAATGAAATGAAATGAAATGAAATGAAATGAAATGATATGATATGATATGATATGATATGATATGATATGATATGATATGATATGATATGATATGATATGATATGATATGATATGATATGATATGATATGATATGATATGATATGATATGATATGATATGATATGATATGATATGATATGATATGATATGATATGATATGATATGATATGATATGATATGATATGATATGATATGATATGATATGATATGATATGATATGATATGATATGATATGATATGATATGATATGATATGATATGATATGATATGATATGAAATGAAATGAAATGAAATGAAATGAAATGAAATGAAATGAAATGAAATGAAATGAAATGAAATGAAATGAAATGAAATGAAATGAAATGAAATGAAATGAAATGAAATGAAATGAAATGAAATGAAATGAAATGAAATGAAATGAAATGAAATGAAATGAAATGAAATGAAATGAAATGAAATGAAATGAAATGAAATGAAATGAAATGAAATGAAATGAAATGAAATGAAATGAAATGAAATGAAATGAAATGAAATGAAATGAAATGAAATGAAATGAAATGAAATGAAATGAAATGAAATGAAATGAAATGAAATGAAATGAAATGAAATGAAATGAAATGAAATGAAATGAAATGAAATGAAATGAAATGAAATGAAATGAAATGAAATGAAATGAAATGAAATGAAATGAAATGAAATGAAATGAAATGAAATGAAATGAAATGAAATGAAATGAAATGAAATGAAATGAAATGAAATGAAATGAAATGAAATGAAATGAAATGAAATGAAATGAAAAGAAATGAAATGAAATGAAATGAAATGAAATGAAATGAAATGAAATGAAATGAAATGAAATGAAATGAAATGAAATGAAATGAAATGAAATGAAATGAAATGAAATGAAATGAAATGAAATGAAATGAAATGAAATGAAATGAAATGAAATGAAATGAAATGAAATGAAATGAAATGAATGAAATGAAATGAAATGAAATGAAATGAAATGAAATGAAATGAAATGATGATGACGAACTTTGGATTATTGTGACGAAATTCGGATAGTGACTTGACAAACTTCGGATTATGACGTGACGAACTCCGGATTATTGTGACCAACTTCGGATAGTGCCATGACGTACTTCGGATTATGACGTGACGAACTTCGGATAGTGACGTGACGAACTTTGGATTATGATGTGACGAACTTCGGATTATTGTGACGAACTTCGGATAGTGTATTGACGAAATTCGGATAATTGTGACGAAATTCGGATAGTGACTTGATAAACTTCGGATTATGTCATGACGAACTTCGGATAGTGACGTGACGAGATTCGGATAATTGTGACGAAATTCAGATAGTGACGTGACGAACTTCGGATTATGTTTTGACGAACTTCGGATTATTGTGACGAACTTTGGATAGTGACGTGACGAAATTCGGATTATGCTGTGACGAACTTCGGAAAATGACGTGTTGAACTTCGGATTTTTGTGACGAACTTCGGATAGTGACATGATGAAATTCGGATTATGCTGTGACGAACTTCGGATACGGACGTGACAAAATTGGAATAATTGTGACGTAATTCGGATAGTGAAGTGACGTGACCAACTTTGGATTATTGTGACGAACTCCGGATAGTGACGTCACGAAATTCGGATTATTGTGACGAACTTCGGATAGTGACGTGACGAAATTCGGATAATTGTGACGAAGTTCGGATAATTAAGACGATTTTCGGATTATTGTGACGAACTTCGGATCATGACCTGACGAACTTCGTTTTATGCTGTGACGAATTTTGGAGAGTTAAGTTAGCTCAGAGTTAGGTTAGTTCAGAGTTAGGTTAGTTCAGAGTTAGGTTAGCTCAGAGTTAGGTTAGCTCAGAGTTAGGTTAGCTCAGAGTTAGGTTAGCTCAGAGCTAGGTTAGCTCAGAGTTAGGTTAGGTTAGGTTAGGTTAGGTTAGGTTTTTTTTTTTTTTTTTTTTTTAGGGTTGACAGGAGTGGGAAATCCTCATGGACGCCCACACTGACCCACTGGGAGTCAGTCTGGGCAGTGCCGGACTCTTACCGGCTAAAACCCACTCCTGCCTTTGCTTTTGGTGTCCTCTGACATGATCAGAGCCCTTGTGTTCCGTTTTGTCGTTTTTTATCTGTTATTTATGTTTGTTGTGGAGAGACGTGGTGGTATGTTTATTTTCTTTTATTTTTGTTTGTTCCTTATGCATCTTCATTAAATATGGTTCGATTATTTATTTTAGAAATATGATTTAAATATTTACTATTATTAATTTTACCGATTTATGACTGTTTTTTATGTAATATCTATTTGTATGACTTTTCTGTAATTTTTCTTCGTATGTCTATTCTATAATTTTTATTTAGAGTGTTTATAAATATCGCCGGTCTTCTATTAATGACATTAGTTAAATATACTTATTATATTCTAAATGTCATTATAACCATTATTTACAAATACTGACTTATATAAATAGCACACTTATGTTAAGATTTTGACTTAAATTAACCACTTTTCTGTATCTAAATTAAACTTTTTGCATAGCTAACAAATTTATTTTAATTGTTTTGTTTAGAAGAAGTTTATTGTTTACGACATTTGGAGTATGTTTAGGTGGCTGGTTGTTTGGGGTTTGGAGCTTTTCACCAGAGAAGAATGTGTCGTGGCTTTAGTGGATTAATCAGTGTCTTGCGATAACTGCGATGTTCACCATCTCAGGCCGGCAAGCCTTGATGCTGAGCTTCCTTAGTTTTGAACCCACGACACCTTAGCAGTATGCCACACTAGACCTGGCTAGGCTGTCCCATTTCGCACGCATTGGGCAGTCACTACTGAACGCGCTGTGGTCGCATCTGCTACCTTTTGCCACGTTGCAGTTGCGGCACACTGGAGCAGTGCCTGCTGCATGTGCTGGGCAATCGGCTCGCAGATGCGGGTCCCCGCAGTGACTGCACAATGGCACGGTGTCCTGGCAGTGCTTCTTGCCATGCCCATACCCTAGGCAGATGGAGCATTGGACCAACGGCGATTGGTCGGCTACTCGTAACCTCTGCAGGTCCACGTGCACCCGACCCGCCGCCGTCAGCCTCTGCCAGACTTGGGGCGACACCTGCAGGACGATGTGGCCCATGTGTGGGTTTCTGGTACGACGGCGGTACTTTACCGCCATCCTCAGATCCTCCGTGGCCACGTCTTCCAGCAGGTGGGCATTCTGCACCTTTAGGGCCTGGACAACCTCGCCATCCGTGTGGCAGGAAAGGACGTCCTTGAGGATGATGAGGGGGTCTTTATTGACTACCTCCTCAACCCGGAGACCTACTGACTTCCGGATCCTTTCCTTTACTGCCGCCATCTCTTCTCTGGTGTTAAAGCCCACGATAACCTTTTGGTCCCTCGCCTTACGCAGCCGCTCCACCTTTGTGCCCTCGACTGTGGCATTGACCGCTACGCGAAGTTTTCCTATGACCTCTTCACTAGTGTCCATTTGATCAGCAGATGAAACGACTACTGAGTGAAGAGGCCTGTGCGGAAGCTGTCTCGGCGCGGCTGCCACTTCGGCAAAGGTTGGTCTTTGGCTTGCAGTGCAGCGAGGGGCCTCCGTCAGTTGTTCCGACAGTGCGCGCGTTTGCTGCTGGCAGTCCTGCAGTGCCTGGTTGTTCAGATGGAGGCTGTCGACCAGCTGCTTCACGAGCACTGTCGGGACCTCTACGGTATCCTTGGGCTCAACTTGGACAGATGTTGGTTCCGCTTTTCCTGTAATGGGTTAGGTTAGGTTAGGTTAGGTTAGGTTAGGTTGGGGGACCCCCCACAGCGCATACGTCCTCGTCGTGTCCCCTGGAAACTGCCCAGTTCTGACCACCGTAACGGAGTGGCAGACTGGGTAGGCCAAAGTGCGCTGTGCATCGTAGATCATCCAAGCCTTGTGAGTCTACGAAAACGCCTGCGATCATAATGTCGACCCCTAGGCGGGACGCCTCCGGGCGATTTTTAAAGAAAAAGGGCGCTCAGGTGCCTGAGGCTAGCCGCGCGCCTTCTGCGGCCAGCTCTCTGGAGAGGAGTGAGTCGTTTGGGTCCCTGTTGGACTCAGACGACTCACTGTTTGTGTCGGACGTCGAGGACTCCCGGCCGCGAAAGCGAGCCCACCAGAGCGGTGGGTCCGGGGGCTCCTCGGCCTCCACTTCGACGGGGCTGCCGAAGGCTAAGAAGCCGACGGTGGCACCAGCGATCCATACCGTTGGGCTCGCTGATGCCCAGCGGAAGCTGGACCTTGCCCGGCGCGCTCAGCTCCAGGAGGAGCTGGAGGAGCGCGTCGCGGCTAAGGAAAAGCGTGCTCAGTCCGCCCGGGGTGGGTCCGGGTACGGGGCGTCCCGCGTGCTGTACGCGGACCACTCTCTGGCGGAGCTTGAGAGGATGGCGGTGGAGGATGAGGAGGGGATCGTCGAGGTCGCCTCCAAGTCCTCCAACCTAAAGGGGACCTTCCAGAAGGCCCTCAAGTGCCGGGCCGCGAGCCTGCGCGGTGTCGTCGCTGAGCTGTTGCAGCGAACGGCCACCGACGAGACGCGGCAACTGCAGGCGAAGGTGGATCGCCTGCAGTCGGAGGTCAGCCAGCTGCACCAGAAGCTGGCTGAAGCCACGGCCCGGCCACAACAGGCCGCGACGAGCCCTGCCGCAGAGGCCCTTCCCTCCAGCCGCAGCCTTGAGGACACCATCCGCAAGGTTGTGATGGAGGAGAGGGCCTTCACGCGAGCATGCCTGGCGGGGATCGAGGACCGGCTCCTTCCGGAGACGCGCCTCCGACCGCCGCTTGCGGCGGACAAGAGGCGGGACCGGGTGGAGCCGGTGCCTCCTACCCCACAGGCCGAGGGCACCCCTCTGGAGGTCCCCCAACAGGAGGGGGACGCCCTTCTCCCTGCGACCACACCGTCCAACGAGTGGACGGAGGTGAAGCGCAGGAAGAAGGGTAAGGGGAAAAAGTCGGCGGCGGCCGTTCCCGCTGCTGCCGCCACTGCCGCTTCTGCCAGCCAGTCGCCTGCGACCGGCAAGGGCAAGAAGCAGAAGGGGAAAGGGAAGGCGAAGGTGCGACTCGTCCCCCCTAAATCCGCAGCAGTCGTGGTGACCCTCACCGCGGAGGCTGCGGGTCGAGGGGAGACGTACATGTCCGTGCTGGTGCGGGCACGTGCCAACGCCAACCCTGCCCAACTGGGCATCGGCAGTGTGACCTGCCGGCGGACCCAAGCCGGGGCTCGTATTTTCGAGTTCCCGGGAGCCGAGGGGGGTGCCCGCGCGGACCTCTTTGCAGCCAAGCTGCAGGAGGTCATCGCGGACACCGCCACGGTGGTCCGCCCGGTAAAGTCAGCGGCCTTGGAGGTGGCGGAGTTGGACGACTCCGTCACCAAGGAGGAGGTGGTGGCTGCGGTGGCGGCGATTGGGGGCTGTGACGTCGCCGCGGTGCAGGGCCGGAATATCCGGCCCGGCCGCGGCGGCTTGGGCGCGATTCGCCTGCAGTGCCCAATCGTCGCTGCCAAAGCCGTTCTTGCCAGGGGCCGGCTATCAGTCGGCTTCAGTTCAGGTGCGGTCCGGGCTCTCGGCGACCAGCCATTGCGGTGTTTCCGATGCTTCGGCATCGGTCACACGCGGCCGCTGTGTCCGTCTAAAACCGACAGATCGGACACGTGCCTGCGCTGCGGCAAGGACGGCCACAAAGCCGCCTCCTGCGGGGCCGCCACACCGCGCTGCGCGGTGTGTGCCGCCAGTGGCAGCCCAGCTGACCACGTCATGAGGGGGCGGAAATGTCTTCCTCCCCCCAGACGGGGCAAGGCTGTTGCTGCCGCTGGCGCCGCCGCTCCTGCGGCGGCTGCGGAGAGCGGTGCGATGTCCGACTGATTCCGGTCGGATGTTGCATCGCGCCGGCGTCGCGGTCCTCCACGGACTCTCCTCCCCTCTCGCTCTAGAGAGGGGAACGGGATACGCGGCCGCCGCGCCGCCGGTGGATCGTGAGGATCATCCTCAAGGTGGCGACGGGCGGGCGATAGGCGCGGGGGCTCCTACGCCCGCATTGCACCCGTCACCGCCCCGCCGGGCAATCGTCGGCGGGGACTGGACGAAAAGGCTCTGCCGGATTCCCAGTCCCCGCCATTCAGGACGAAGCGGGAACACGCTGGTGGTTTTTAGTGGGTATACCGGGTCAGACCGGGGAGTCCCACATACCCCCCCCATCCCCCGATGGGAGGGTATGCGTAATGCATTTTCCCCAGCGTTAAAAAAAAAAAAAAAAAAAAAAAAAAAAAAAAAAAAAAAAAAAAAAAAAAAAAAAAAAAAAAAAAAAAAAAAGGTTAGGTTAGGTTAGGTTAGGTTAGGTTGGGGGGGGGTGCGTGCAGAAAACCTCCTCGTGTGCCTGATTGCTGCTGGTTCCTTTCGAATACGTTCGGGGGAAAGAGCAGTCGTTGGGCCGGTGCACCCTGGGCACAGGCAATAATCGAGAGATTGTTGTCTGTGGCAAATTTCTGCGGCCACTCTCCACCTCTGCTTACAGAGGGTAGGAAGAGTGGACTTTGGAGGGGCCCTTTTCAGGGCCATCCGCGGAGGCGGGTCCGAGGGAGCGGTTTGTCCGAGTGCGTCTCGGCTTCAGGGTCGACGGGGTCGCGAAGGCAGTCGGCCGGAGGCAGCCCCAAAGACCCTAGTCGCGGGGGGAGATGGCCCTAGGGGGGGGTCGATTTCTCCCCCAAGCTGCTCGCTCGGACCCGGACTTTAGGCTTGACACGGAGGCGATGGGCGGGCGTCAGGCGCGGGGGCGCCTGCGCTCGCATTGCACCCGTCGCCACCTTAGTCGGTCCCTTCGGGGAAGCCAAGCGGGGTAATCGTCGGCGGGGGACTGGACGTGACGGCTATGCTGGATTCCCAGTCCCCCGCCAATACGACGAAGCGGGAAAAACGCTGGGTTGTTTTAGTGGGTATACCGGTGCGGTAAACCGGGGAGTCCCACATACCCCCCCCCCATCCCCCGATGGGCGGGTATGCGTAATTGTCATTTTTTCCCAGCGCAAACAAAAAAAAAAAAAAAAAAAAAAAAAAAAAAAAAAAAAAAAAAAAAAAAAAAAAAGGTTAGGTTGGGGGACCCCCCACAGCGCATACGTCCTCGTCGTGTCCCCTGGAAACTGCCCAGTTCTGACCACCGTAACGGAGTGGCAGACTGGGTAGGCTAAAGTGCGCTGTGCATCGTAGAGCACCTCACTGCCTTGTGTCTACGAACAAGTAGTTTGCGACCATCATGTCGACACCTCGACGGGACGCCTCCGGGCGTTTCCTAAAGAAAAAGGGCCCTTTTCAGGGCCAACCCGGCGCTCAGACGCCCGAGACTAGCCGCGCGCCTTCTGCGGCTAGCTCTGTAGAGAGGAGTGAGTCGTTTGGGTCTCTGTTGGACTCAGACGACTCACTGTTTGTGTCGGACGTCGAGGACTCCCGGCCGCGAAAGCGAGCCCACCAGAGCGGTGGGTCCGGGGGCTCCTCGGCCTCCACGTCGACGGGGCTGCCGAAGGCGAAGAAGCCGACGGTCGCACCAGTGACCCATTCCGTTGGGCTAGCCGACGCCCAGCGGAAGCTTGACCTAGCCCGGCGCGCTCAGCTCCAGGAGGAGCTGGAGGAGCGCGTCGCGGCAAAGGAAAAGCGGGCCCAGTCCGCCCGAGCGAGGTCCGGGTACGGCGCGTCCCGCGTGCTGTACGCGGACCGCTCACTGGCGGAATTGGAGAAGATGGCGGAGGAGGACGAGGAGGGGATCGTAGAGGTCGCCTCCAAGTCCTCCAACTTGAAGGGCACATTTCAGAAGGCCCTCAAGTGCCGGGCCGCGAGCCTGCGCGGGGTCGTCGCTGAACTGCTTCAGCGAACGGCCACCGACGAAACGCGGCAACTGCAGGCGAAGGTGGATCGCCTGCAGTCGGAGGTCAGCCAGCTGCACCAGAAGCTGGCTGAAGCCACGGCCCGGCCACAACAGGCCGCGACGAGCCCTGCCGCAGAGGCCCCCCCCTCCAGCCACAACCTTGAGGACGTCATCCGCAAGGTTGTGATGGAGGAGCGGGCCTTCACGCGAGCCTGCCTGGCGGGGATCGAGGACCGGCTCCTTCCGGAGACGCGCCTCCGACCGCCGCTTGCGGCGGACAAGAGGCGGGACCGGGCGGAGCCGGTGCCTCCTACCCCACAGGCCGAGGGCACCCCTCTGGAGGTCCCCCAACAGGAGGGGGACGCCCTTCTCCCTGCGACCACACCGTCCAACGAGTGGACGGAGGTGAAGCGCAGGAAGAAGGGTAAGGGGAAAAAGTCGGCGGCGGCCGTTCCCGCTGCTGCCGCCACTGCCGCTTCTGCCAGCCAGTCGCCTGCGACCGGCAAGGGCAAGAAGCAGAAGGGAAAAGGGAAGGCGAAGGTGCGACTCGTCCCCCCTAAATCCGCAGCAGTCGTGGTGACCCTCACCGCGGAGGCTGCGGGGCGAGGGGAGACGTACATGTCCGTGCTGGTGCGGGCACGTGCCAACGCCAACCCTGCCCAACTGGGCATCGGCAGTGTGACCTGCCGGCGGACCCAAGCCGGGGCTCGTATTTTCGAGTTCCCGGGAGCCGAGGGGGGTGCCCGCGCGGACCTCTTTGCAGCCAAGCTGCAGGAGGTCATCGCGGACACCGCCACGGTGGTCCGCCCGGTAAAGTCAGCGGCCTTGGAGGTGGCGGAGTTGGACGACTCCGTCACCAAGGAGGAGGTGGTGGCTGCGGTGGCGGCGATTGGGGGCTGTGACGTCGCCGCGGTGCAGGGCCGGAATATCCGGCCCGGCCGCGGCGGCTTGGGCGCGATTCGCCTGCAGTGCCCAATCGTCGCTGCCAAAGCCGTTCTTGCTGGGGGCCGGCTTTCAGTCGGCTTCAGCTCAGGTGCGGTCCGGGCTCTCGCCAACCAGCCATTGCGGTGTTTCCGGTGCTTCGGCACCGGACACACGCGGCCGCTGTGTCCATCTCCGGTCGACAGATCGGACACGTGCCTGCGCTGCGGCAAGGACGGCCACAAAGCCGCCTCCTGCGGGGCCGCCACACCGCACTGCGCGGTGTGTGCCGCCAGTGGCAGCCCAGCTGACCACGTCATGAGGGGGCGGAAATGTCTTCCTCCCCCCAGACGGGGCAAAGCTGTCGCTGCCGCTGGCGCCGCCGCTCCTGCGGCGGCTGCGGAGAGCAGTGCGATGTCCGACTGATTTCGGTCGGACGTCGCATCGCGCCGGCGTCGCGGTCCTCCGCGGACTCTCCTCTCCTCTCGCTCTAGAGAGGGGAACGGGATACGCGGCCGCCGCGCCGCCGGTAGGTCTTGAGGATCTTCCTCAAGGTGGCGACGGGCGGGCGTTAGGCGCGGGGGCGCCTACGCCCGCATTGCACCCGTCACCGCCTCCGCCGGGCAATCGTCGGCGGGGACTCGACGAAAAGGCTCTGCCGGATTCCCAGTCCCCGCCATTCAGGACGAAGCGGGAACACGCTGGTGGTTTTTAGTGGGTATACCGGGTCAGACCGGGGAGTCCCACATACCCCCCCCATCCCCCGATGGGAGGGTATGCGTAATGCATTTTCCCCAGCGTAAAAAAAAAAAAAAAAAAAAAAAAAAAAAAAAAGGTTAGGTTAGGTTAGGTTGGGGGACCCCCCACAGCGCATACGTCCTCGTCGTGTCCCCTGGAAACTGCCCAGTTCTGACCACCGTAACGGAGTGGCAGACTGGGTAGGCCAAAGTGCGCTGTGCATCGTAGTCACATACTAGCCTTGAGGAAACTACGAAATAGACTGCGATAAAAAAAAATGTCGACACCTAGAAGGGACGCCTCCGGGCGTTTTCTTAAGAAAAAGGGCCCTTCTCAGGGCCAACCCGGCGCTCAGGCGCCCGAGACTAGCCGCGCGCCTTCTGCGGCCAGCTCATTTGGAGGGAGTGAGTCGTTTGGGTCTCTGGACTCAGACGACTCATTCAGTCTGTCGGAGGTCGAGGGCTCCCGGTCGCGCAAGCGAATCCACCAGAGCGGTGGGTCCGGGGGCTCCTCGGCCTCCACGTCGACGGGGCTGCCGAAGGCCAAAAGGCCGACGGTGGCACCAGAGATCCATACCGTTGGGCTAGCTGACGCCCAGCGGAAGCTGGACCTTGCCCGGCGCGCTCAGCTCCAGGAGGAGCTGGAGGAGCGCGTCGCGGCAAAGGAGAAACGAGCCCATTCCGCCCGGGGCGGGTCCGGGTACGGCGCGTCCCACGTGCTGTACGCGGACCACTCTCTGGCGGAGCTCGAGAAGATGGCGGAGGAGGACAAGGAGGGGATCGTAGAGGTCGCCTCCAAGTCCTCAAACTTGAAGGGCACTTTTCAGAAGGCCCTCAAGTGCCGGGCCGCGAGCCTGCGCGGTGTCGTCGCTGAACTCCTTCAGCGGACGGCCACCGACGAGACGCGGCAACTGCAGGCGAAAGTGGATCGCCTGCAGTCGGAGGTCAGCCAGCTGCACCAGAAGCTGGCTGAAGCCACGGCCCGGCCACAACAGGCCGCGACGAGCCCTGCCGCAGAGGCCCCCCCCTCCAGCCGCAACCTTGAGGATGTCATCCGCAAGGTTGTGATGGAGGAGCGGGCCTTCACGCGAGCCTGCCTGGCGGGGATCGAGGACCGGCTCCTTCCGGAGACGCGCCTCCGACCGCCGCTTGCGGCGGACAAGAGGCGAGACCGGGTGGAGCCGGTGCCTCCTACCCCACAGGCCGAGGGTGCCCCTCAGGAGGTCCCCCAGCAGGAGGGGGACGCCCTTCTCCCTGCGACCACACCGTCCAACGAGTGGACGGAGGTGAGGCGCAAGGGGAAGGGTAAGGGGAAGAAGTCGGCGGCGGCCGTTCCCGCTGCTGCCGCTTCTGTCGCCACTGCCAGCCAGTCGCCTGCGACCGGCAAAGGCAAGGCGAAGGGGAAAGGGAAGGCAAAGGCGCGGCTGGTCCCCCCTAAAACCGCAGCAGTCGTGGTGACCCTCACCGCGGAGGCTGCGAGGCGAGGGGAGACCTACATGTCCGTGCTGGTGCGGGCACGCGCCAATGCCAACCCTGCCCAACTGGGCTTAGGCACTGTGACCTGCCGGCGGACCCAAGCCGGGGCTCGTATTTTCGAGTTCCCGGGAGCCGAGGGGGGTGCCCGCGCGGACCTCTTTGCAGCCAAGCTGCAGGAGGTCATCGCGGACACCGCCAAGGTGGTCCGACCGGTAAAGTCAGCGGTCATAGAGGTGGCGGAGTTGGACGACTCCGTCACCAAAGAGGAGGTGGTGGCTGCGGTGGCGGCGATTGGGGGCTGCGACGTCGCTGCGTTGCAGGGCCGGGATATCCGGCCCGGCCGCGGCGGCTTGGGCGCGCTTCGCCTGCGGTGCCCAATCGCTGCTGCCAAAGCCGTTCTTGCCAAGGGCCGGCTTACAGTCGGCTTCAGTGCGGGTGCGGTCCGGGCTCTCGCCGACCAGCCCATGCGGTGTTTCCGGTGCTTCGGCATCGGACACACCCGGCCGCTGTGTCCGTCGCCGATCGACAGGTCGGACACGTGCCTGCGCTGCGGCAAGGACGGCCACAAAGCCGCCTCCTGCGGGGCCGCCACGCCGCACTGCGCAGTGTGCGCCGCCAGTGGCCGCCCAGCGGGCCATGTGATGAGGGGGAGGAAATGTCTTCCTTCCCCCAAGCGGGGCAAAGCTGCCGCTGCCACTGGCGCCGCTCCTGCGGCGGTTTCGGAGGGTGGTGCGATGTCCGACTAACTCAGGTCGGACGTCGCATCGCACCGGCGTCGCGGTCTTCCGCGGACTCTCCTCCCCTCTCGCTCTAGAGAGGGGAACGGGATACGCGGCCGCCGCGCCGCCGGTGGATCGTGAGGACCATCCTCAAGGTGGCGACGGGCGGGCGTTAGGCGCGGGGGCGCCTACGCCCGCATTGCACCCGTCACCGCCCCGCCGGGCAATCGTCGGCGGGGACTGGACGAAAAGGCTCTGCCGGATTCCCAGTCCCCGCCATTCAGGACGAAGCGGGAACACGCTGGTGGTTTTTAGTGGGTATACCGGGTCAGACCGGGGAGTCCCACATACCCCCCCCATCCCCCGATGGGAGGGTATGCGTAATGCATTTTCCCCAGCGTTAAAAAAAAAAAAAAAAAAAAAAAAAAAAAGGTTAGGTTAGGTTGGGGGGGGGGACCCCCCACAGCGCATACGTCCTCGTCGTGTCCCCTGGAAACTGCCCAGTTCTGACCACCGTAACGGAGTGGCAGACTGGGTAGGCCAAAGTGCGCTGTGCATCGTAGAACACCTCTGTCTTGCTGTCTACGAACAAGTCTTTGCGACCATTATGTCGACCCCTAGGCGGGACGCCTCCGGGCGATTTTTAAAAACGAAGAAGGGCCCTTCTAAGAGCCAACCTGGCGCTCAGGCGCCTGAGGCTAGCCGCGCGCCTTCTGCGGCCAGCTCTCTGGAGAGGAGTGAGTCGTTTGGGTCCCTGTTGGACTCAGACGACTCACTGTTTGTGTCGGACGTCGAGGACTCCCGGCCGCGAAAGCGAGCCCACCAGAGCGGTGGGTCCGGGGGCTCCTCGGCCTCCACTTCGACGGGGCTGCCGAAGGCGAAGAAGCCGACGGTGGCACCAGCGACTCATGTCGTTGGGCTCGCTGATGCCCAACGAAAGCTGGACCTTGCCCGGCGCGCTCAGCTCCAGGAGGAGCTGGAGGAGCGCGTCGCGGCAAAGGAAAAGCGAGCTCAGTCCGCCCGGGGCGGGTCCGGGTACGGCGCGTCTCGCGTGCTGTACGCGGACCACTCTCTGGCGGAGCTTGAGAGGATGGCGGTGGAGGATGAGGAGGGGATAGTGGAGGTCGCCTCCAAGTCCTCCAACCTAAAGGGGACCTTTCAGAAGGCCCTCAAGTGCCGGGCCGCGAGCCTGCGCGGTGTCGTCGCTGAACTCCTTCAGCGGACGGCCACCGACGAGACGCGGCAACTGCAGGCGAAGGTCGATCGCCTGCAGTCGGAGGTCAGCCAGCTGCACCAGAAGCTGGCTGAAGCCACGGCCCGGCCACAACAGGCCGCGACGAGCCCTGCCGCAGAGGCCCCCCCCTCCAGCCGCAACCTTGAGGATGTCATCCGCAAGGTTGTGATGGAGGAGCGGGCCTTCACGCGAGCCTGCCTGGCGGGGATCGAGGACCGGCTCCTTCCGGAGACGCGCCTCCGACCGCCGCTTGCGGCGGATAAGAGGCGGGACCGGGAGGAGCCGGTGCCTCCTACCCCACAGGCCGAGGGCGCCCCTCTGGAGGTCCCCCAACAGGAGGGGGACGCCCTTCTCCCTGCGACCACACCGTCCAACGAGTGGACAGAGGTGAAGCGCAGGAAGAAGGGTAAGGGGAAGAAGTCGGCAGCGGCCGTTCCCGCTGCTGCCGCTTCTGTCGCCACTGCCAGCCAGTCGCAAAAGGCGACCGGCAAAGGCAAGGCGAAGCCGAAGGGGAAGGCGAAGGTGCGACTCGTCCCCCCTAAATCCGCAGCAGTCGTGGTGACCCTCACCGCGGAGGCTGCGGGGCGAGGGGAGACGTACATGTCCGTGCTGGTGCGGGCACGCGCCAACGCCGACCCTGCCCAACTGGGCATCGGCACTGTGACTTGCCGGCGGACCCAAGCCGGGGCTCGTATCTTCGAGTTCCCGGGAGCCGAGGGGGGTGCCCGCGCGGACCTCTTTGCAGCCAAGCTGCAGGAGGTCATCGCGGACACCGCCAGGGTGGTCCGACCGGTAAAGTCAGCGGTCTTGGAGGTGGCGGAGTTGGACGACTCCGTCACCAAGGAGGAGGTGGTGGCTGCGGTGGCGGCGATTGGGGGCTGTGACGTCGCCGCGGTGCAGGGCCGGAATATCCGGCCCGGCCGCGGCGGCTTGGGCGCGATTCGCCTGCAGTGCCCAATCGTCGCTGCCAAAGCCGTTCTTGCCAGGGGCCGGCTTACAGTCGGCTTCAGCTCAGGTGCGGTCCGGGCTCTCGGCGACCAGCCATTGCGGTGTTTCCGATGCTTCGGCATCGGTCACACGCGGCCGCTGTGTCCGTCTAAAACCGACAGATCGGACACGTGCCTGCGCTGCGGCAAGGACGGCCACAAAGCCGCCTCCTGCGGGGCCGCCACACCGCGCTGCGCGGTGTGTGCCGCCAGTGGCAGCCCAGCTGACCACGTCATGAGGGGGCGGAAATGTCTTCCTCCCCCCAGGCGGGGCAAGGCTGTCGCTGCCGCTGGCGCCGCCGCTCCTGCGGCGGCTGCGGAGAGCGGTGCGATGTCCGACTGATCTCGGTCGGACGTCGCATCGCGCCGGCGTCGCGGTCCTCCGCGGACTCCCCTACCCTCTCGCTCTTAGAGAGGGGAACGGGATACGTGGCCGCCGCGCCGCCGGTAGTTCTTGGGGATCTTCCTCAAGGTGGCGACGGGCGGGCGTTAGGCGCGGGGGCGCCTACGCCCGCATTGCACCCGTCACCGCCTCCGCCGGGCAATCGTCGGCGGGGACTGGACGAAAAGGCTCTGCCGGATTCCCAGTCCCCGCCATTCAGGACGAAGCGGGAACACGCTGGTGGTTTTTAGTGGGTATACCGGGTCAGACCGGGGAGTCCCACATACCCCCCCCCATCCCCCGATGGGAGGGTATGCGTAATGCATTTTCCCCAGCGTTAAAAAAAAAAAAAAAAAAAAAAAAAAAAAAAAAAAAAAAAAAAAAAAAAAAAAAAGGTTAGGTTGGGGGACCCCTGGGATTGCGGGTGGCGCTGCACAAGACCGAGGCTGTGTTCTTTCACGGGCCTCGGCAGCGCCGCCCTCCTGACCCCCACATAGTCGTAGAGGGCGTCAGGATAGGGGTCCAGCCCCAGATGAAGTATCTGGGGCTGGTGCTGGACGACAGGTGGCGCTTCGGCCCGCATTTCAGCGGGCTGTCGACGCGCCTGTTGAAAGCCGCTGACGCCCTCTCGTGGCTCCTCCCGAACCTGGGGGGGCCCAAGACTAAATGCCGGCGCCTCTATGCCGGCATTCTCAAGAGCATGGCCCTGTACGGGGCCCCCATTTGGGCGGACACCCTCCACAGGAGGGAGAACGCAACCGCGATCCGCAGGCCCCAAAGGGCCATCGCACAGCGTGTGGCGAAGGCTTACCGCTCAGTAAGCTTCTCGGCGGCGTGCGCCCTGGCCGGCACCCCTCCTTGGGAGTTGGAGGCTTGGGTGATCGCCAGGGTGTACGAGTGGACGGCGCGAAAGAAGGCGCTCGGGGAGCGCCCCGTCGCCGAAGAGCGAGAGGCCGCACGGCGGGAGGCGAAGGACGCCATTGTCCTCCACTGGACGGAGGACCTCGCCACCGCCACCTTTGGCCGCCGAACCCTGGACGCGCTCGGTCCGGTCCTGCAGGGCTGGCTCGAGCGGTCCCACGGCTTCCTCTCGTTCCGTCTGGTGCAGGTGTTGTCCGGACACGGCTGTTTCGGAACGCACCTGCACAAGATCGGGAGGGAGGAGACCCCGGCGTGCCACGACTGCGGCGCGGCGGAGGACACGGCGCAGCACACTCTCCAAGAGTGCCCTGCTTGGGCAGAGCTGCGCCGAGAAATGACCGCGGAGGTCGGACAGGACCTCTCGCTTCCCAGCGTGATCAACGCCATGCTGGAGAGCGAGGGGGGCCTGGTCGGCGGTCGCCTCCTTTTGCGAGGACGTCATCTCGCAAAAGGAGGAGGCGGAGCGCGCGCGGGAGGATGACCCTCTCGCTGCACCGCTCCGCAGACGAAGAAGGGGTCGGAGAAGACGACATCCTCTCCCCCCTCACAGTGGCGATGGGCGGGCGACAGGCACGGGGGTGCCTTCGCCTGCATTGCACCCGTCACCACTTTCGTTGGCTGCTCCCGGACCCACCCCCCTCCCCACCCTGGGGAGGCCGTGAGGGGTCCGGCATGTCGGGTTATCGTCGGCGGAGGACTGGACGTAAAGGCTTAGCCGGTTTCCCAGTCCCCCGCCACTCAGACGAAGCGGGAGCGCCGCTGGGTTCTTTTAGTGGGTATACCGGGTAAAACCGGGGAGTCCCACATACCCCGCCCATCCCCCGATGGGCGGGTATGCGTAATTGACATTTTTTCCCAGCGCCCCCACAGTGCATACGTCCTCGTCGTGTCCCCTGGAAACTGCCCAGTTCTGACCACCGTAACGGAGTGGCAGACTGGGTAGGCCAAAGTGCACTGTGCTTCGCTGCTCATCAAATTCTATTGCCTTGTGACTTGCGAAAATGTCGGAGAAATCGAAGAATGCGCGGGACGCCTTCGGGCGTTTCTCGAAGAAAAAAGGCCCTTTTCAGGGCCAACCAAAAGGCCCTTTTCAGGGCCACTCGGACGCTTCGGCGTCAGAGGACAGCCGCGCGCCGTCTGCGGCTAGTTTTTACGAGTCGGAGGACTCCTTGATGGGCCTCATTGACTTTTCTTTGAGTGAGGTGGAGGCGGAGGCGGAGTGCCAGTCGCGGAAGCGACCCCACAAGAGCGGTGGGTCCGGTGGCTCCTCGGGGTCGACGGGGCTGCCGAGGGCTAAAAAGCCGACGCCGGTGGCCCCGGCGACCCATGACGTTGGGCTTGCGGAGGCCCAGCGCCGGCTGGACCTGCTTCGGCAAGCTCAGGCCCAGGATGAGCTGGACGAGCGGGTTGCGGCCAGGGAGAAGCGGGCGCTCGCCGCCCGGGCTAAGTCCGGAGGCGGTGCGTCCCGCGTTCTCTACGGGGACTTCTCCTTGGCCGAACTGGAGAAGATGGCGGCGGAGGACGAGGAGGGGATTGTGGAGGTCGCCTCCAAGTCCTCCAACCTGAAGGGGACCCTGCAGAGGGCCCTCAAATGCCGAGCCGCGAGCTTGCGCGGTATCGTCGCGGAGCTGGTCCAGCGCCAGGCCAGCGACGAGACGCGGCAGCTGCAGGCGAGGGCGGATCGCCTGCAGTCGGAGGCTAGCCGGCTTCACGCGAAGCTGGCTGAGGTCACGGCTCGGCCACACCAGGCCGAAACGAGCTCTGCGGCGGAGGGCCCTGCCTCCAGCCGCAACCTTGAGGATATCATCCGCAAGGTTGTGATGGAGGAGAGGGCCTTCACAAGGTCCTGCCTGGCAGGCATTGAGGACCGGCTCCTGCCGGAGAAGCGCCTCCGGCCGCCGCTTGCGGCGGATAAGAGGCGCTGCGAGCCGGAGCCGTCCACCTCCCGGGCGGAGGATGCCAGGGTGGAGGACGCCCATGCGGAGGACGCCCTTCTCCCTTCGACCACCCCGTCCAACGAGTGGACGGAGGTGAGGCGTAAGGGGAAGGGCAAGGGCAAGAAGTCAGCGACGGCCGTCCCTGCCGTCGCTGCCGCCCCCGCCACTGCCGCTCCCAGCCAGTCGCTGGTGACTGGCAAGGGAAAGAAGGGGAAAAAGGGGAAGGGGAAGAAGTCAGCGACGGCCGTTCCTGCCGTCGCTGCCGCCCCCGCCACTGCCGGTCCCAGCCAGTCGCAGACGACTGGCAAGGGAAAGAAGGGGAAGGGAAAGAGGCGGCTGGTCCCCCCGAAAACTGCGGCCGTCGTGGTGACTCTCACCGCGGAGGCCGCAGGGCGCGGGGAGACCTACGCATCAATTTTGGTGCGAGCGCGGGCAAGTGCCGATCCCACCAAGCTGGGCATCGGCGGTGTCTCCTGTCGGCGGACCCAAGCCGGGGCTCGATTATTCGAGTTCCCGGGGGCGGAGGGGAACGCTAACGCGGACCTCTTCGCGGCGAAGCTGCGGGAGGCCATCGCCGATTCGGCGAAGGTGGCCCGACCAGTGAAGTTGGCGGCTCTGGAGGTGTCCGAGCTGGACGACACCGTCACCACAGAGGAGGTGGTGGCGGCGGTCGCAGCGGTGGGTGGCTGCGGCGTCGCGGCGGTCCAAGGCCGGGCGGTGAGGCCCGGCCGTGGTGGCATGGGTGCCGTCCGCCTCGAGTGCCCGGTCACCGCTGCCCAGGTCGTCCTTTCCAAGGGGCGGCTTACCGTTGGCCTTAGCTCGGGTGCAGTACGTGCGCTCGAGCAACAGCCTTTGAGGTGTTTCCGGTGCTTCGGCATCGGACACACCCGGCCCCTGTGTCCGTCCGCGGTGGACAGGTCGAACACCTGCTACCGCTGCGGCATGGAGGGCCACAAGGCCGCCTCTTGTGAGGCCGCCACGCCACACTGCGCTGTGTGTGCCGCCAGTGGCTGCTCGGCTGAGCACGTCATGAAGGGGAGGAAATGCAATCCTCCCCTTAAGCGGGGTAAAGCACAGGCACCAACAGTGTCTGCTGCCACTGCCGCCAGCGCTGCCGTTCCTGCGACGGCTGCGGCGGACGGTGCGATGTCCGACTGATTTAGGTCGGACATCGCATCGCACCGGCGCCGCGGTCTTCCGCGGACTCCCCTCCCCTCTCGCTTTAGAGAGGGGAACGGGATACGTGGCCGCCGCGCCGCCGGTGGATCCTGAGGATCACCCTCACGGTGGCGACGGGCGGGCGATAGGCGCGGGGGCGCCTACGCCCGCATTGCACCCGTCATCACCTTTGCCGGACTCTCGTCGCCGGGGACTGGACGAAATGGCTCTGCCGGATTCCCAGTCCCCGCCATTCCGACGATGCGGGAACAACGCTGGGGTTTTTAGTGGGTATACCGGGTCAGACCGGGGAGTCCCACATACCCCCCCCATCCCCCGATGGGAGGGTATGCGTAATGCATTTTCCCCAGCGTAAAAAAAAAAAAAAAAAAAAAAAAAAAAAAAAAAAAAAAAAAAAAAAAGGTTAGGTTAGGTTAGGTTGGGGTGCGTGCAGAAAACCTCCTCGTGTGCCTGATTGCTGCTGGTTCCTTTCGAATACGTTCGGGGGAAAGAGCAGTCGTCGGGCCGGTGCACCCTGGGCACAGGCAATAATCGAGAGATTGTTGTCTGTGGCGAATTTCTGCGGCCACTCTCCACCTCTGCTTACAGAGGGTAGGAAGAGTGGACTCTTGAGGGGCCCTTTTCAGGGCCATCCGCGGAGGCGGGTCCGAGGGAGCGGTTTGTCCGAGTGCGTCTCGGCTTCAGGGTCGACGGGGTCGCGAAGGCAGTCGGCCGGAGGCAGCCCCGATGACCCTTGTCGTGGGGGGAGATGGCCCTAGGGGGGGTCGATTTCTCCCCCAAGCTGCTCGCTGGGACCCGGACTTTAGGCTTGACACGGAGGCGATGGGCGGGCGTCAGGCGCGGGGGCGCCTGCGCTCGCATTGCACCCGTCGCCACCTTAGTCGGTCCCTTCGGGGAAGCCAAGCGGGGTAATCGTCGGCGGGGGACTGGACGTGACGGCTATGCTGGATTCCCAGTCCCCCGCCAATACGACGAAGCGGGAAAAACGCTGGGTTGTTTTAGTGGGTATACCGGTGCGGTAAACCGGGGAGTCCCACATACCCCCCCCATCCCCCGATGGGCGGGTATGCGTAATTGTCATTTTTTCCCAGCGCAAACAAAAAAAAAAAAAAAAAAAAAAAAAGGTTAGGTTAGGTTGGGGGACCCCCCACAGTGCATACGTCCTCGTCGTGTCCCCTGGAAACTGCCCAGTTCTGACCACCGTAACGGAGTGGCAGACTGGGTAGGCTAAAGTGCACTGTGCATCGTAGTCACAAATCAGCCTTGAAGAGACTACGTACTAGACTGCGATCATGTCGACACCTAGAAGGGACGCCTCCGGGCGTTTTCTTAAGGGAAAAAAGGGCCCTTCTCAGGGCCAACCCGGCGCACCAGCGCCCGAGTCTAGCCGCGCGCCTTCTGCGGCCAGCTCTTTTGGAGGGAGTGAGTCGTTTGGGTCTCTGGACTCAGACGACTCATTCAGTCTGTCGGAGGTCGAGGGCTCCCGGTCGCGCAAGCGAATCCACCAGAGCGGTGGGTCCGGGGGCTCCTCGGCCTCCACGTCGACGGGGCTGCCGAAGGCCAAAAGGCCGACGGTGGCACCAGAGATCCATACCGTTGGGCTCGCTGATGCCCAACGGAAGCTGGACCTTGCCCGGCGCGCTCAGCTCCAGGAGGAGCTGGAGGAGCGTGTCGCGGCTAAGGAAAAGCGGGCCCAGTCCGCCCGAGCGAGGTCCGGGTACGGCGCGTCCCACGTGCTGTACGCGGACCACTCACTGGCGGAGCTGGAAAGGATGGCGGAGGAGGACGAGGAGGGGATCGTGGAGGTCGCCTCCAAGTCCTCCAACTTGAAGGGCACATTCCAGAAGGCCCTCAAGTGCCGGGCCGCGAGCCTGCGCGGTGTCGTCGCTGAGCTGTTGCAGCGAACGGCCACCGACGAGACGCGGCAACTGCAGGCGAAGGTGGATCGCCTGCAGTCGGAGGTCAGCCAGCTGCACCAGAAGCTGGCTGAAGCCACGGCCCGGCCACAACAGGCCGCGACGAGCCCTGCCGCAGAGGCCCCCCCCTCCAGCCGCAACCTTGAGGATGTCATCCGCAAGGTTGTGATGGAGGAGCGGGCCTTCACGCGAGCCTGCCTGGCGGGGATCGAGGACCGGCTCCTTCCGGAGACGCGCCTCCGACCGCCGCTTGCGGCGGACAAGAGGCGGGACCGGGCGGAGCCGGTGCCTCCTACCCCACAGGCCGAGGGCACCCTTCAGGAGGTCCCAAAGCAGGAGGAGGACGCCCTTCTCCCTGCGACCACACCGTCCAACGAGTGGACGGAGGTGAAGCGCAGGGGAAAGGGTAAGGGGAAGAAGTCGGCAGCGGCCGTTCCCGCCGCTGCCGCTTCCGTCGCCACTGCCAGCCAGTCGCCTGCGACCGGCAAAAGCAAGGCGAAGGGGAAGGGGAAGGCAAAGGCGCGGCTGGTCCCCCCTAAAACCGCAGCAGTCGTGGTGACCCTCACCGCGGAGGCTGCGGGGCGAGGGGAGACCTACATGTCCGTGCTGGTGCGGGCACGCGCCAATGCCAACCCTGCCCAACTGGGCATCGGCACAGTGACTTGCCGGCGGACCCAAGCCGGGGCTCGTATCTTCGAGTTCCCGGGAGCCGAGGGGGGTGCCCGCGCGGACCTCTTTGCAGCCAAGCTGCGGGAGGTCATCGCGGACACCGCCAAGGTGGTCCGCCCGGTAAAGTTAGCGGTCATAGAGGTGGCGGAGTTGGACGACTCCGTCACCAAAGAGGAGGTGGTGGCTACGGTGGCGGCGATTGGGGGCTGCGACGTCGCTGCGGTGCAGGGCCGGGATATCCGGCCCGGCCGCGGCGGCTTGGGCGCGCTTCGCCTGCGGTGCCCAATCGCTGCTGCCAAAGCCGTCCTTGCCAAGGGCCGGCTTACAGTCGGCTTCAGTTCAGGTACGGTCCGGGCTCTCGCCGACCAGCCCATGCGGTGTTTCCGGTGCTTCGGCATCGGACACACCCGGCCGCTGTGTCCGTCGCCGATCGACAGGTCGGACACGTGCCTGCGCTGCGGCAAGGACGGCCACAAAGCTGCCTCCTGCGGGGCCGCCACGCCACACTGCGCAGTGTGCGCCGCCAGTGGCCGCCCAGCAGACCATGTGATGAGGGGGAGGAAATGTCTTCCTCCCCCCAAGCGGGGCAAAGCTGCCGCTGTCACTGGCGCCGCTCCTGCGGCGGTTGCGGAGGGTGGTGCGATGTCCGACTGATTTCGGTCGGACGTCGCATCGCACCGGCGTCGCGGTCTTCCGCGGACTCTCCTCCCCTCTCGCTCTAGAGAGGGGAACGGGATACGCGGCCGCCGCGCCGCCGGTGGATCGTGAGGATCATCCTCAAGGTGGCGACGGGCGGGCGATAGGCGCGGGGGCGCCTACGCCCGCATTGCACCCGTCACCGCCCCGCCGGGCAATCGTCGGCGGGGACTGGACGAAAAGGCTCTGCCGGATTCCCAGTCCCCGCCATTCAGGACGAAGCGGGAACACGCTGGTGGTTTTTAGTGGGTATACCGGGTCAGACCGGGGAGTCCCACATACCCCCCCCCATCCCCCGATGGGAGGGTATGCGTAATGCATTTTCCCCAGCGTTAAAAAAAAAAAAAAAAAAAAAAAAAAAAAAAAAAAAAAAAAAAAAAAAAAAAAAAAAAGGTTAGGTTAGGTTAGGTTAGGTTAGGTTAGGTTAGGTTTTTTTTTTTTTTTTTTTAGGTTTGACAGGAGTGGGAAATCCTCATGGACGCCTACACTGACCCACTGGGAGTCAGTCTGGGCAGTGCCGGACTCTTACCGGCTAAAACCCACTCCTGCCTTTGCTAGATGTGTCCTCTGACATGATCAGAGCCCTTATAATCTGTTATGTTGTTTTGGTTTTCAGAATTTTTGTTTAAATATGAGTTCTTGTTAATATTGTATGCAATGAAATTTTTCCGTTGACTAATAATAATACTTTTAATTTGATTGTTTCTGCTATTTTTAGATCTACTTGTTTATATTACTGTTGATTTTTCTTGATATTCTTTTTGAGTACTAATTTTTGTAATTTCGATGTTTTAATGCCTAAATAGTGTTTTCGTATAAATGCGATTCCACGGTAGTGTTGTCTAGATATGTTTATTATATACTTATTATACATTAAAATATCAGGGTCCACTTTACCTTTTTTATTCTTTGTGTAATATATACTTGATTTATAGTTACTATACGTCAGATATATATTTAAAACCACTTTTATACGAATTTCAATTTTTAGATTTATATGTTTTGTATTGTTTACTATTATTTTAATTTTTACTTTACTATTGTATGTATTATGTTTTTGGTTTTTTTGCATTATTGGCATTTTTATGCTTCTGGACAGAATACTCTTGCTATTTTGGGAGGTTCGTGCTAGTTTAATATGCCGCAGTTCTTTAGGTTTATAGGCCAATATGCTAAAAGAGAACGTGTTGTGGTCTGAGCTAGATGTTAACTTGGCTTGCCAGTCACCTAGGATGTACATCATCTTAGTCTTGCAAGGTTTTGTTTCGACGTCTCTTCTAGTTTTGTCAAGCACAACCTTAGCAGTACGCCACACTGGATCTTGCTAAGCTGTCCCACTTCATACGTACTGGGCACTCACTGGCGAACGCGCTGTGGTCTGTCCTGCTGCTTTTTGCCGCCTGGCAGTTTCGGCAGTTAGGTGCAGTTCCGGCAGCGAACGCCGGGCAGTCTGCACGCAGGTGAGCGTCCCCACAGTGGCTGCATAGTGGGACAGTGTCTTTGCAGTATTTCCTGCCGTGCCCATACCCCAAGCATATTGAGCACTGGACCAGCGGTGACTGGTCGGCTACACGTAACCGTTGCATGTCCACGTGCACCCGAGCTGCCACCGTCAGTCGCTGCCATACTTTGGGGGACACTTGCAGGACGATATGACCCATGTGTGGGTTCTTTGTTCTGCGGCGATATTTTACTGACAGTCGTAAGTCCTTCGCTGCCACATCTCCAAGCAAGTGTGTGTTCTGCGTTTTAAGGGCCTGTATCACTTCGTCGTCTGTGTGGAAGGAGAGAATGTCTTTGAGGATGATGAGGGGGTCCTTATTAGTTACCTCCTCAACCCGAAGACCTTTTTCCTTCTGGGGTTAGGTTAGGTTAGGTTAGGTTAGGTTAGGTTAGGTTTTTTTTTTTTTTTTAGAGTTGACAGGAGTGGGAAATCCTCATGGACGCCCACACCGACCCACTGGGAGTCAGTCTGGGCAGTGCCGGACTCTTACCGGCTAAAACCCACTCCTGCCTTTGCTAAAGGTGCCCTCTAACATAATCAGAGACCTTGTTTACAGATTTTATATATAGTTATTCATTTTTGTGATGGATTGAAGAATTGCAAGGTGTAGCTGCGAGATTGCTGATCGTCTAGGATTGAAATTACATTTTTGCTCTACTAAGATTTTATTTTGATTTGTTTACATAATGTTTTGTTTAATTTTTACTTTATTTACCTACTATTTTTGATGTTTATATACTTTTACTATTCGTTACTATTTTGTGGTTTCAGTTTATTATGGCATTTACTAATTTATACAATTATAGATTATAATGATCATACTCTACTGTTACCTCGTTTTTATAAAATATATACCTACTTATATTTCGCATAATTATAATAAACATATATTTCATATTTCACGAAAGTTAGAATAGCGCTTTAGAGGTTAAAATTAATTTATATTGATTAAGCCGAGACAGGAGCACTGCCAAGGTGGCAAGTAGCCGAATGAGAGAGCGTTGTGATTTGAGCCGTTGACGTTATAATCATAACAGGGTCCTGGAATGATCATCATCCCAGGCCTGTTTATTGATTTGCCCGTGTTGCTTTGGAACTCTCTATCAAATCGGATGGTGCCAGTTGAGTGCATACCAGCATCAATGTCCACCATTGCCACTTTAGCAGTACGAGACACTCGACCTCGCTAGGCTATCCCACTTTGCTCGTACTGGGCAGTCACTGCTGAACGCACTGTGATCGGACTTGTTGCCTTTGGCCAACTGGCAATTTCGGCATGTCGGCGTACTGCCTGTTGCGTACGTCGGGCAGTCCGACCGCAAGTGTGGGTCCCCGCAGTGACTGCACAGTGGGACAGTGTCGGTGCAGAATTTTTTACCATGCCCGTAACCCAAGCAAATCGAGCATTGCACTAACGGTGATTGGTCGGCCACTCGCAGCCTCTGCAGGTCAACGTGCACCCGACCCGCCACCGTCAGCCTCTGCCATACCGCCGGGGACACCTGCAGGATGATGTGGCCCATGAGTGGGTTTCTGGTACGGCGACGGTACTTTACCGCCATCCTCAGTTCCTCCGAGGCCACATCCCCCAGCAGGTGGGTGTTCTGGGCCTTGATTGCCTCCGCAATCTCGCTGTCACTGTGGCAGGAGAGGACGTCCTTAAGGATGATGAGGGGGTCTTTGTTTTTGACCTCCTCAACCCGGAGACCTCCTGACTTCCGGATCCTCTCCTGTACAGCTGCCATTTCTGCTTTGCTGCTGAAACCCATAACAACCTTTTGGTCTCTCGCTTTCCGCAGCATCTCCACCCGCGTGCCTTCATGTTTGGCATTGACTGCCACTCTGAGCTTTCCTATCACCTCCTCACTAGTATCTAGTTCATCAACAGATGACACGACGACTGAGTGAAGAGGCTTCCGGGGTTGCTCCTTCGGAGTGGCAGTCATTTCGGCGTAGGTAGGCCCTTGGCTTGTCGGAAAGCGAGGTGTCTGTTTCAGTTGCTCCGACAGAGCCAGTGTGTGCTGCTTGCAGTCCTCCAAAGCGTGGTTGTGCTGTTGGAGGTTTGCGACGAGCTGTTTCACTAGCTCTGTCGGAGCATCTGCGGTCGTCGTTGGCTCTCTTGGGATCTCAGTAGCAGCTGTCTCCTCCACATCCTTGCAATTCGTAGCCTCTGCTTCCTTGACTAATTGATATAGTCTTTCGACTGCCTTTATAATTTCCTCCTTTATCTCCTTCTTGAGGTTCCTTGACGCCTGTAGTTGAAGTTTTGCCTTAAGGAGACAGGCCTTCGCCTCCGTGGTTCTATTGAGGTACTTCACGGGTGGCACTTCGTTCGTCAAGCTCTCAGTAGCCTCCTGTGGCTGTTCTGCTCTGTCCTTCTTCGCGTCCTGGAAGAGCTTTGTTTTAGATTTGAGTTTGGGCGGAGATAACAAAGGGGCCTGTTTTGGAGGGGTTGGAGTTTTAGGGGGTCGCCCAGGCTTGGACTTGTCCGCCTCCCACTCTCCAATGCTGCGTCGAACTGACGGACCCATTTGTGGCAACTTTGATTTCTCCGCGTCCAAACTCTCCTCCGCAGCCTTATTTCTTTTAAGAGCAGGTGTTCTTAACCCGAACATTATGTAAGTTAAACGAAACGAAACGGGAAAGCAGTGAAGGGGCACCTATAGCTAACTAGTACTGAATCCCTGTAAAGGGGGGATCAGACCGTCTTAAAATTGTCAGAATATAAATAATAAAGCAATAAATTTGGTCAAATCAATAATCGGTCATGTATATTATATATGTATTAATAAATTAGATTAAAAAGTGTAGACAAAATATTATTGTCAATAATATATATAAAATGAAAAATACCCAAAACAGCTGTTTTAGACGCGGTATTTGAAAAATTTTTAGATTTCCTTGCAGACAATTGCCGAAACAATGTTAATCAAAAATAAAAAAATTTTGTCAAGTGTTTTTGTTCACCTACCTTACCGCTATAGGGTGGGTGGGAGGGCAAAATTTTCAAAATTTTTTGTTAGCTAGAAGCACGCGCGAGGTGTCAAAAGACGCGTCTCGGCGCGGGCTATCCAACCGCTGAAAAATATTTACTATAACCTGAAGAAAAATTTTGAGTTTTGGCCGAAAAACGTGTTTTTTACAGGAAATTTACTGAAAATGGCCGAAAACAACACCGAACCAGGACTCCCGGGTCGCGAAACGAGCACCAGGGTGAAGGTACGGCTGGTATGTATTAATTTTGAAAATAGTTTGAATTTAATAACTGTTGGATTTCAGGATAAAAATAAATGAATAAAAATTAATAAAAACTTTTTGTAAAAAATTACAAGTGTCTGAAATGAAAAACTTTTTCGCGTCTATGTCAATTTTGTCGAGTCAATATGATAGGGGTAGGCTATTTTGGAATTATCGCGCTGAAAACAGCTTCAAAATGCGCCCCTTGGTTATCAAGTAATTACAATGTATGCAATTGACTACGGGGTATAGGTTGATTTTCTAAGCCGTGAAAATCAAAGTGACGACGATTTCAAAGTTTTTTGCTAGCTAGAAGCACGCGCGAGGTGTCAAAAGACGCGTCTCGGCGCGGGCTATCCAACCGCTGAAAAATATTTACTATAACCTGAAGAAAAATTTTGAGTTTTGGCCGAAAAACGTGTTTTTTACAGGAAATTTACTGAAAATGGCCGAAAACAACACCGAACCAGGACTCCCGGGTCGCGAAACGAGCACCAGGGTGAAGGTACGGCTGGTATGTATTAATTTTGAAAATAGTTTGAATTTAATAACTGTTGGATTTCAGGATAAAAATAAATGAATAAAAATTAATAAAAACTTTTTGTAAAAAATTACAAGTGTCTGAAATGAAAAACTTTTTCGCGTCTATGTCAATTTTGTCGAGTCAATATGATAGGGGTAGCCTATTTAGGAATTATCGTGCTGAAAACAGCTTCAAAATGCGCCCCTTGGTTATCAAGTAATTACGGGTTAGGTTAGGTTAGGTTAGGTTAGGTTAGGTTTTTTTTTTTTTTTTTTTTTTTTTTTTTTTTTAGGTTTGACAGGAGTGGGAAATCCTCATGGACGCCCACACTGACCCACTGGGAGTCAGTCTGGGCAGTGCCGGACTCTTACCGGCTAAAACCCACTCCTGCCCTTGCTATAGGTGTCCTCTAACATAATCAGAGCCCTTTTGTTCCAATTTAGTATTTTTGTTCTGATTAATTCTTTAAATTTTGAGTGAGATGTGGCAGTGTATCAAGTTATCATTTTATTTGTTTTGTACCTTCCATGCATCTTTTCCTTTGTATTAATCGTTACGTTAATTTTAAGTTTTTGTATTTCTAGTTTTATTTTATCTATGTTTCGCCTTGATTATTTGTGTTTATCTTTTACTTTTACTACTTTAATTTTAGCAATTACTTCTTCTAACTATTTTTATTTTATGCAATAAATTACTTCCTATGTCTATTCTATAATTTTTAATTGAGTATCCATAGATGTAGCCGGTTTACTATAATGACATTTGTAAAATATACTTATTATATTTGAAATATCATTTTAACCCATCGTATTGTGTACTTAATTATATAAATAGCACAGTTATGTTTAGAATTTAACTAAATTTTACCATTCTTAATTGTGTTACAAGGATATTTGAAATATACTAAATTGTGTTTGTTGTATTTAGAGCTAAATGTGTTTTTTGACGAACGGAAATAATTGGAGTGGCAATTTCGTATATTATGGAGCTTTTCACCAGAGAGGAGTGTGTCTTGGCCTGAATGGATTCATCTGTTTTGCCGGTAACTGTGATGTTCACCATCTCAGACCGGCAAGTTTTGACACCAAGTTTCATTGTTCTGACCAACATCACCTTAGCAGTATGCCACACTAGATCTAGCAAGGCTATCCCATTTCGCACGCATTGGGCAGTCACTGCTGAACGCACTGTGGTCACATCTGCTGCTTTTTGCCACGTGGCAATTCCGGCAGACTGGCGCAACGCCATTTGCATGCGCCGGGCAATCAGCTCGCAGATGTGGGTCTCCGCAGTGACTGCACAATGGTATGGTGTCCTGGCAGTGCTTTTTTCCATGTCCATACCCAAGGCATATGGAGCACTGGATAAGCGGCGACTGGTCCGCCACTCGCAGCCTCTGCAGGTCCACGTGTACCCGACCAGCCGCCGTCAGCCTCTGCCATATCACAGGCGACACCTGTAGGATGATGTGGCCCATGTGTGGGTTCCTAGTACGACGGCGGTATTTCACCGCCATCCTTAGGTCCGCCGCGGCCACATCTCCCAGCAGATGGGCGTTTTGCACCTTGAGTGCCTGGACAACCTCGCTGTCTGCGTGGCAGGAAAGGACGTCCTTGAGGATGATGAGGGGGTCCTTGTTGACGATTTCCTCAACCCGGAGACCTACTGACATCCGGATCCTTTCCTTGACTGCTGCCATCTCCGCTCTGGTGGTGAAGCCCACTATAACCTTTTGGTCCCTCGCCTTCCGCAGCCGCTCGACCCTCGTACCCTCGGCTGTGGCATTGACCACCGCCCTGAGCTTTCCAATGACCCCGTCACTAGTGTCGAACTCATCGACAGATGAGACGACCACTGAGTGAAGAGGCCTGTGGGGGAGCTGTCTTGGGGCGGCAACAACTTCAGCAAAGGTCGGTTCCTGGCTCGCGGTGGGGCGAGGGGCCTCCTTCAGCTGTTCCGACAGCGCTCGCGTTTGCTGCTTAACCTCGTCCAACGCTTGGTTGGTCTGCTGGAGGTTCTCTACCAGTTGTTTCGCGATCGCTGTCGGAAAATCTGTGGTCTCCTTCGATTGGATGTCTTGACGTTCCGAACTGTCTGCTACGAATCCTCTGGCTTTCTCAGCCTCTTTCACCAGTTCATAAAGCCGGTTGATGGCGTCAAGCACCCCCGTCTTGATTTCAGTTTTCAGGTTGCGAGAGTTGCCCAAATGGAGCTTTGCTTTATTTAGGCAAGCTCTCGCCTCCGCTGTGAGATTGGGGTACTTGGCTCCCCCCTCCGGCTTTTTAATGGGTCTTGCGGTTTCTGCGGTCACCCGGCGGGTCTCCGGAGTGACAGGGCTCTCCTGGTAGTTTTGTGCCGTGGTATCGCGCTTTAAGTTGGCTGGGGACTTTGCCTGGGGTTCAGTTTTCCCGGCCTCCCTTTCCCCAATGCTGCGCGTCACGTTCAGAAGCGAAGGCCCTGCCCTCTCCGCAGACCGCGGCGAGTCTCCGGAACTCTGCGTGTTTGCAGCCTTTTGTGCTGGTGTGTGGAACATCCTGTAAGGGATTCGTAGCACGTCAGAGGGCATCAACTATAGCAATGCTGTATCCCTGTAAAGGGGGGATCAGCTATTAGTATTGGGCAATAGGACCCAAAAGAAACAAAACAAACAAAACTGAATCCCTGTAAAGGGGGGATCAGAGTAAATTTAAAACTGTCAATTAAAGACTGTCAATTAAGAACCGTCAATTAAAAACAATAGTGGTCATATAAAAAGTGTAGACGGGTCTATTCTAGTCAATATAAATAATTAAAAATGTATAAAACAGCTGTTAGAGACGCGATATTTTAAAAAATTTAAGATATCCTGGTACAGAATTGCCAAAAGAATGTATATCAAAAATAAAAAATTTTTGCTAAATGTTTTTGTTCACCTACCATGCCACTATAGGGTGGGTGGGAGGGCAAAATTTTCAAATTTTTTTGCTAGCTAGAAGCACGCGCGAGGTGTCAAAAGACGCGTCTCGGCGCGGGCTATCCAACCGCTGAAAAAAATTTACTATGACCTGAAGAAAAATTTTGAGTTTTGGCCGAAAAACGTGTTTTTTACAGAAAATTTAGTGAAAATGGCCGAAAACAACACCGAACCAGGACTCCCGGGTCGCGAAACGAGCACCAGGGTGAAGGTACGGCTGGTATGTATTAATTTTGAATATAATTTGAATTTAATAACTAGTGGATTTCAGAATAAAAAATAAATGAATAAAAATTAATAAAAACTTTTTGTAAAAAATTACAAGTGTCTGAAATGAAAAACTTTTTCGCGTCTATGTCAATTTTGTCGAGTCAATATGATAGGGGTAGGCTATTTAGGAATTATCGTGCTGAAAACAGCTTCAAAATGCGCCCCTTGGTTATCAAGTAATTACAATGTATGCAATTGACTACGGGGTATAGGTTGATTTTCTAAGCCGTGAAAATCAAAGTGACGACGATTTCAAAGTTTTTTGCTAGCTAGAAGCACGCGCGAGGTGTCAAAAGACGCGTCTCGGCGCGGGCTATCCAACCGCTGAAAAATATTTACTATGACCTGAAGAAAAATTTTGAGTTTTGGCCGAAAAACGTGTTTTTTACAGAAAATTTAGTGAAAATGGCCGAAAACAACACCGAACCAGGACTCCCGGGTCGCGAAACGAGCACCAGGGTGAAGGTACGGCTGGTATGTATTAATTTTGAATATAATTTGAATTTAATAACTAGTGGATTTCAGGATAAAAAATAAATGAATAAAAATTAATAAAAACTTTTTGTAAAAAATTACAAGTGTCTGAAATGAAAAACTTTTTCGCGTCTATGTCAATTTTGTCGAGTCAATATGATAGGGGTAGGCTATTTAGGAATTATCGTGCTGAAAACAGCTTCAAAATGCGCCCCTTGGTTATCAAGTAATTACAATGTATGCAATTGACTACGGGGTATAGGTTGATTTTCTAAGCCGTGAAAATCAAAGTGACGACGATTTCAAAGTTTTTTGCTAGCTAGAAGCACGCGCGAGGTGTCAAAAGACGCGTCTCGGCGCGGGCTATCCAACCGCTGAAAAAAATTTACTATGACCTGAAGAAAAATTTTGAGTTTTGGCCGAAAAACGTGTTTTTTACAGAAAATTTAGTGAAAATGGCCGAAAACAACACCGAACCAGGACTCCCGGGTCGCGAAACGAGCACCAGGGTGAAGGTACGGCTGGTATGTATTAATTTTGAATATAATTTGAATTTAATAACTAGTGGATTTCAGGATAAAAAATAAATGAATAAAAATTAATAAAAACTTTTTGTAAAAAATTACAAGTGTCTGAAATGAAAAACTTTTTCGCGTCTATGTCAATTTTGTCGAGTCAATATGATAGGGGTAGGCTATTTAGGAATTATCGTGCTGAAAACAGCTTCAAAATGCGCCCCTTGGTTATCAAGTAATTACAATGTATGCAATTGACTACGGGGTATAGGTTGATTTTCTAAGCCGTGAAAATCAAAGTGACGACGATTTCAAAGTTTTTTGCTAGCTAGAAGCACGCGCGAGGTGTCAAAAGACGCGTCTCGGCGCGGGCTATCCAACCGCTGAAAAAAATTTACTATGACCTGAAGAAAAATTTTGAGTTTTGGCCGAAAAACGTGTTTTTTACAGAAAATTTAGTGAAAATGGCCGAAAACAACACCGAACCAGGACTCCCGGGTCGCGAAACGAGCACCAGGGTGAAGGTACGGCTGGTATGTATTAATTTTGAATATAATTTGAATTTAATAACTAGTGGATTTCAGGATAAAAAATAAATGAATAAAAATTAATAAAAACTTTTTGTAAAAAATTACAAGTGTCTGAAATGAAAAACTTTTTCGCGTCTATGTCAATTTTGTCGAGTCAATATGATAGGGGTAGGCTATTTAGGAATTATCGTGCTGAAAACAGCTTCAAAATGCGCCCCTTGGTTATCAAGTAATTACAATGTATGCAATTGACTACGGGGTATAGGTTGATTTTCTAAGCCGTGAAAATCAAAGTGACGACGATTTCAAAGTTTTTTGCTAGCTAGAAGCACGCGCGAGGTGTCAAAAGACGCGTCTCGGCGCGGGCTATCCAACCGCTGAAAAAAATTTACTATGACCTGAAGAAAAATTTTGAGTTTTGGCCGAAAAACGTGTTTTTTACAGAAAATTTAGTGAAAATGGCCGAAAACAACACCGAACCAGGACTCCCGGGTCGCGAAACGAGCACCAGGGTGAAGGTACGGCTGGTATGTATTAATTTTGAATATAATTTGAATTTAATAACTAGTGGATTTCAGGATAAAAAATAAATGAATAAAAATTAATAAAAACTTTTTGTAAAAAATTACAAGTGTCTGAAATGAAAAACTTTTTCGCGTCTATGTCAATTTTGTCGAGTCAATATGATAGGGGTAGGCTATTTAGGAATTATCGTGCTGAAAACAGCTTCAAAATGCGCCCCTTGGTTATCAAGTAATTACAATGTATGCAATTGACTACGGGGTATAGGTTGATTTTCTAAGCCGTGAAAATCAAAGTGACGACGATTTCAAAGTTTTTTGCTAGCTAGAAGCACGCGCGAGGTGTCAAAAGACGCGTCTCGGCGCGGGCTATCCAACCGCTGAAAAAAATTTACTATGACCTGAAGAAAAATTTTGAGTTTTGGCCGAAAAACGTGTTTTTTACAGAAAATTTAGTGAAAATGGCCGAAAACAACACCGAACCAGGACTCCCGGGTCGCGAAACGAGCACCAGGGTGAAGGTACGGCTGGTATGTATTAATTTTGAATATAATTTGAATTTAATAACTAGTGGATTTCAGGATAAAAAATAAATGAATAAAAATTAATAAAAACTTTTTGTAAAAAATTACAAGTGTCTGAAATGAAAAACTTTTTCGCGTCTATGTCAATTTTGTCGAGTCAATATGATAGGGGTAGGCTATTTAGGAATTATCGTGCTGAAAACAGCTTCAAAATGCGCCCCTTGGTTATCAAGTAATTACAATGTATGCAATTGACTACGGGGTATAGGTTGATTTTCTAAGCCGTGAAAATCAAAGTGACGACGATTTCAAAGTTTTTTGCTAGCTAGAAGCACGCGCGAGGTGTCAAAAGACGCGTCTCGGCGCGGGCTATCCAACCGCTGAAAAAAATTTACTATGACCTGAAGAAAAATTTTGAGTTTTGGCCGAAAAACGTGTTTTTTACAGAAAATTTAGTGAAAATGGCCGAAAACAACACCGAACCAGGACTCCCGGGTCGCGAAACGAGCACCAGGGTGAAGGTACGGCTGGTATGTATTAATTTTGAATATAATTTGAATTTAATAACTAGTGGATTTCAGGATAAAAAATAAATGAATAAAAATTAATAAAAACTTTTTGTAAAAAATTACAAGTGTCTGAAATGAAAAACTTTTTCGCGTCTATGTCAATTTTGTCGAGTCAATATGATAGGGGTAGGCTATTTAGGAATTATCGTGCTGAAAACAGCTTCAAAATGCGCCCCTTGGTTATCAAGTAATTACAATGTATGCAATTGACTACGGGGTATAGGTTGATTTTCTAAGCCGTGAAAATCAAAGTGACGACGATTTCAAAGTTTTTTGCTAGCTAGAAGCACGCGCGAGGTGTCAAAAGACGCGTCTCGGCGCGGGCTATCCAACCGCTGAAAAAAATTTACTATGACCTGAAGAAAAATTTTGAGTTTTGGCCGAAAAACGTGTTTTTTACAGAAAATTTAGTGAAAATGGCCGAAAACAACACCGAACCAGGACTCCCGGGTCGCGAAACGAGCACCAGGGTGAAGGTACGGCTGGTATGTATTAATTTTGAATATAATTTGAATTTAATAACTAGTGGATTTCAGGATAAAAAATAAATGAATAAAAATTAATAAAAACTTTTTGTAAAAAATTACAAGTGTCTGAAATGAAAAACTTTTTCGCGTCTATGTCAATTTTGTCGAGTCAATATGATAGGGGTAGGCTATTTAGGAATTATCGTGCTGAAAACAGCTTCAAAATGCGCCCCTTGGTTATCAAGTAATTACAATGTATGCAATTGACTACGGGGTATAGGTTGATTTTCTAAGCCGTGAAAATCAAAGTGACGACGATTTCAAAGTTTTTTGCTAGCTAGAAGCACGCGCGAGGTGTCAAAAGACGCGTCTCGGCGCGGGCTATCCAACCGCTGAAAAAAATTTACTATGACCTGAAGAAAAATTTTGAGTTTTGGCCGAAAAACGTGTTTTTTACAGAAAATTTAGTGAAAATGGCCGAAAACAACACCGAACCAGGACTCCCGGGTCGCGAAACGAGCACCAGGGTGAAGGTACGGCTGGTATGTATTAATTTTGAATATAATTTGAATTTAATAACTAGTGGATTTCAGGATAAAAAATAAATGAATAAAAATTAATAAAAACTTTTTGTAAAAAATTACAAGTGTCTGAAATGAAAAACTTTTTCGCGTCTATGTCAATTTTGTCGAGTCAATATGATAGGGGTAGGCTATTTAGGAATTATCGTGCTGAAAACAGCTTCAAAATGCGCCCCTTGGTTATCAAGTAATTACAATGTATGCAATTGACTACGGGGTATAGGTTGATTTTCTAAGCCGTGAAAATCAAAGTGACGACGATTTCAAAGTTTTTTGCTAGCTAGAAGCACGCGCGAGGTGTCAAAAGACGCGTCTCGGCGCGGGCTATCCAACCGCTGAAAAAAATTTACTATGACCTGAAGAAAAATTTTGAGTTTTGGCCGAAAAACGTGTTTTTTACAGAAAATTTAGTGAAAATGGCCGAAAACAACACCGAACCAGGACTCCCGGGTCGCGAAACGAGCACCAGGGTGAAGGTACGGCTGGTATGTATTAATTTTGAATATAATTTGAATTTAATAACTAGTGGATTTCAGGATAAAAAATAAATGAATAAAAATTAATAAAAACTTTTTGTAAAAAATTACAAGTGTCTGAAATGAAAAACTTTTTCGCGTCTATGTCAATTTTGTCGAGTCAATATGATAGGGGTAGGCTATTTAGGAATTATCGTGCTGAAAACAGCTTCAAAATGCGCCCCTTGGTTATCAAGTAATTACAATGTATGCAAATGACTACGGGGTATAGGTTGATTTTCTAAGCCGTGAAAATCAAAGTGACGACGATTTCAAAGTTTTTTGCTAGCTAGAAGCACGCGCGAGGTGTCAAAAGACGCGTCTCGGCGCGGGCTATCCAACCGCTGAAAAAAATTTACTATGACCTGAAGAAAAATTTTGAGTTTTGGCCGAAAAACGTGTTTTTTACAGAAAATTTAGTGAAAATGGCCGAAAACAACACCGAACCAGGACTCCCGGGTCGCGAAACGAGCACCAGGGTGAAGGTACGGCTGGTATGTATTAATTTTGAATATAATTTGAATTTAATAACTAGTGGATTTCAGGATAAAAAATAAATGAATAAAAATTAATAAAAACTTTTTGTAAAAAATTACAAGTGTCTGAAATGAAAAACTTTTTCGCGTCTATGTCAATTTTGTCGAGTCAATATGATAGGGGTAGGCTATTTAGGAATTATCGTGCTGAAAACAGCTTCAAAATGCGCCCCTTGGTTATCAAGTAATTACAATGTATGCAATTGACTACGGGGTATAGGTTGATTTTCTAAGCCGTGAAAATCAAAGTGACGACGATTTCAAAGTTTTTTGCTAGCTAGAAGCACGCGCGAGGTGTCAAAAGACGCGTCTCGGCGCGGGCTATCCAACCGCTGAAAAAAATTTACTATGACCTGAAGAAAAATTTTGAGTTTTGGCCGAAAAACGTGTTTTTTACAGAAAATTTAGTGAAAATGGCCGAAAACAACACCGAACCAGGACTCCCGGGTCGCGAAACGAGCACCAGGGTGAAGGTACGGCTGGTATGTATTAATTTTGAATATAATTTGAATTTAATAACTAGTGGATTTCAGGATAAAAAATAAATGAATAAAAATTAATAAAAACTTTTTGTAAAAAATTACAAGTGTCTGAAATGAAAAACTTTTTCGCGTCTATGTCAATTTTGTCGAGTCAATATGATAGGGGTAGGCTATTTAGGAATTATCGTGCTGAAAACAGCTTCAAAATGCGCCCCTTGGTTATCAAGTAATTACAATGTATGCAATTGACTACGGGGTATAGGTTGATTTTCTAAGCCGTGAAAATCAAAGTGACGACGATTTCAAAGTTTTTTGCTAGCTAGAAGCACGCGCGAGGTGTCAAAAGACGCGTCTCGGCGCGGGCTATCCAACCGCTGAAAAAAATTTACTATGACCTGAAGAAAAATTTTGAGTTTTGGCCGAAAAACGTGTTTTTTACAGAAAATTTAGTGAAAATGGCCGAAAACAACACCGAACCAGGACTCCCGGGTCGCGAAACGAGCACCAGGGTGAAGGTACGGCTGGTATGTATTAATTTTGAATATAATTTGAATTTAATAACTAGTGGATTTCAGGATAAAAAATAAATGAATAAAAATTAATAAAAACTTTTTGTAAAAAATTACAAGTGTCTGAAATGAAAAACTTTTTCGCGTCTATGTCAATTTTGTCGAGTCAATATGATAGGGGTAGGCTATTTAGGAATTATCGTGCTGAAAACAGCTTCAAAATGCGCCCCTTGGTTATCAAGTAATTACAATGTATGCAATTGACTACGGGGTATAGGTTGATTTTCTAAGCCGTGAAAATCAAAGTGACGACGATTTCAAAGTTTTTTGCTAGCTAGAAGCACGCGCGAGGTGTCAAAAGACGCGTCTCGGCGCGGGCTATCCAACCGCTGAAAAAAATTTACTATGACCTGAAGAAAAATTTTGAGTTTTGGCCGAAAAACGTGTTTTTTACAGAAAATTTAGTGAAAATGGCCGAAAACAACACCGAACCAGGACTCCCGGGTCGCGAAACGAGCACCAGGGTGAAGGTACGGCTGGTATGTATTAATTTTGAATATAATTTGAATTTAATAACTAGTGGATTTCAGGATAAAAAATAAATGAATAAAAATTAATAAAAACTTTTTGTAAAAAATTACAAGTGTCTGAAATGAAAAACTTTTTCGCGTCTATGTCAATTTTGTCGAGTCAATATGATAGGGGTAGGCTATTTAGGAATTATCGTGCTGAAAACAGCTTCAAAATGCGCCCCTTGGTTATCAAGTAATTACAATGTATGCAATTGACTACGGGGTATAGGTTGATTTTCTAAGCCGTGAAAATCAAAGTGACGACGATTTCAAAGTTTTTTGCTAGCTAGAAGCACGCGCGAGGTGTCAAAAGACGCGTCTCGGCGCGGGCTATCCAACCGCTGAAAAAAATTTACTATGACCTGAAGAAAAATTTTGAGTTTTGGCCGAAAAACGTGTTTTTTACAGAAAATTTAGTGAAAATGGCCGAAAACAACACCGAACCAGGACTCCCGGGTCGCGAAACGAGCACCAGGGTGAAGGTACGGCTGGTATGTATTAATTTTGAATATAATTTGAATTTAATAACTAGTGGATTTCAGGATAAAAAATAAATGAATAAAAATTAATAAAAACTTTTTGTAAAAAATTACAAGTGTCTGAAATGAAAAACTTTTTCGCGTCTATGTCAATTTTGTCGAGTCAATATGATAGGGGTAGGCTATTTAGGAATTATCGTGCTGAAAACAGCTTCAAAATGCGCCCCTTGGTTATCAAGTAATTACAATGTATGCAATTGACTACGGGGTATAGGTTGATTTTCTAAGCCGTGAAAATCAAAGTGACGACGATTTCAAAGTTTTTTGCTAGCTAGAAGCACGCGCGAGGTGTCAAAAGACGCGTCTCGGCGCGGGCTATCCAACCGCTGAAAAAAATTTACTATGACCTGAAGAAAAATTTTGAGTTTTGGCCGAAAAACGTGTTTTTTACAGAAAATTTAGTGAAAATGGCCGAAAACAACACCGAACCAGGACTCCCGGGTCGCGAAACGAGCACCAGGGTGAAGGTACGGCTGGTATGTATTAATTTTGAATATAATTTGAATTTAATAACTAGTGGATTTCAGGATAAAAAATAAATGAATAAAAATTAATAAAAACTTTTTGTAAAAAATTACAAGTGTCTGAAATGAAAAACTTTTTCGCGTCTATGTCAATTTTGTCGAGTCAATATGATAGGGGTAGGCTATTTAGGAATTATCGTGCTGAAAACAGCTTCAAAATGCGCCCCTTGGTTATCAAGTAATTACAATGTATGCAATTGACTACGGGGTATAGGTTGATTTTCTAAGCCGTGAAAATCAAAGTGACGACGATTTCAAAGTTTTTTGCTAGCTAGAAGCACGCGCGAGGTGTCAAAAGACGCGTCTCGGCGCGGGCTATCCAACCGCTGAAAAAAATTTACTATGACCTGAAGAAAAATTTTGAGTTTTGGCCGAAAAACGTGTTTTTTACAGAAAATTTAGTGAAAATGGCCGAAAACAACACCGAACCAGGACTCCCGGGTCGCGAAACGAGCACCAGGGTGAAGGTACGGCTGGTATGTATTAATTTTGAATATAATTTGAATTTAATAACTAGTGGATTTCAGGATAAAAAATAAATGAATAAAAATTAATAAAAACTTTTTGTAAAAAATTACAAGTGTCTGAAATGAAAAACTTTTTCGCGTCTATGTCAATTTTGTCGAGTCAATATGATAGGGGTAGGCTATTTAGGAATTATCGTGCTGAAAACAGCTTCAAAATGCGCCCCTTGGTTATCAAGTAATTACAATGTATGCAATTGACTACGGGGTATAGGTTGATTTTCTAAGCCGTGAAAATCAAAGTGACGACGATTTCAAAGTTTTTTGCTAGCTAGAAGCACGCGCGAGGTGTCAAAAGACGCGTCTCGGCGCGGGCTATCCAACCGCTGAAAAAAATTTACTATGACCTGAAGAAAAATTTTGAGTTTTGGCCGAAAAACGTGTTTTTTACAGAAAATTTAGTGAAAATGGCCGAAAACAACACCGAACCAGGACTCCCGGGTCGCGAAACGAGCACCAGGGTGAAGGTACGGCTGGTATGTATTAATTTTGAATATAATTTGAATTTAATAACTAGTGGATTTCAGGATAAAAAATAAATGAATAAAAATTAATAAAAACTTTTTGTAAAAAATTACAAGTGTCTGAAATGAAAAACTTTTTCGCGTCTATGTCAATTTTGTCGAGTCAATATGATAGGGGTAGGCTATTTAGGAATTATCGTGCTGAAAACAGCTTCAAAATGCGCCCCTTGGTTATCAAGTAATTACAATGTATGCAATTGACTACGGGGTATAGGTTGATTTTCTAAGCCGTGAAAATCAAAGTGACGACGATTTCAAAGTTTTTTGCTAGCTAGAAGCACGCGCGAGGTGTCAAAAGACGCGTCTCGGCGCGGGCTATCCAACCGCTGAAAAAAATTTACTATGACCTGAAGAAAAATTTTGAGTTTTGGCCGAAAAACGTGTTTTTTACAGAAAATTTAGTGAAAATGGCCGAAAACAACACCGAACCAGGACTCCCGGGTCGCGAAACGAGCACCAGGGTGAAGGTACGGCTGGTATGTATTAATTTTGAATATAATTTGAATTTAATAACTAGTGGATTTCAGGATAAAAAATAAATGAATAAAAATTAATAAAAACTTTTTGTAAAAAATTACAAGTGTCTGAAATGAAAAACTTTTTCGCGTCTATGTCAATTTTGTCGAGTCAATATGATAGGGGTAGGCTATTTAGGAATTATCGTGCTGAAAACAGCTTCAAAATGCGCCCCTTGGTTATCAAGTAATTACAATGTATGCAATTGACTACGGGGTATAGGTTGATTTTCTAAGCCGTGAAAATCAAAGTGACGACGATTTCAAAGTTTTTTGCTAGCTAGAAGCACGCGCGAGGTGTCAAAAGACGCGTCTCGGCGCGGGCTATCCAACCGCTGAAAAAAATTTACTATGACCTGAAGAAAAATTTTGAGTTTTGGCCGAAAAACGTGTTTTTTACAGAAAATTTAGTGAAAATGGCCGAAAACAACACCGAACCAGGACTCCCGGGTCGCGAAACGAGCACCAGGGTGAAGGTACGGCTGGTATGTATTAATTTTGAATATAATTTGAATTTAATAACTAGTGGATTTCAGGATAAAAAATAAATGAATAAAAATTAATAAAAACTTTTTGTAAAAAATTACAAGTGTCTGAAATGAAAAACTTTTCGCGTCTATGTCAATTTTGTCGAGTCAATATGATAGGGGTAGGCTATTTAGGAATTATCGTGCTGAAAACAGCTTCAAAATGCGCCCCTTGGTTATCAAGTAATTACAATGTATGCAAATGACTACGGGGTATAGGTTGATTTTCTAAGCCGTGAAAATCAAAGTGACGACGATTTCAAAGTTTTTTGCTAGCTAGAAGCACGCGCGAGGTGTCAAAAGACGCGTCTCGGCGCGGGCTATCCAACCGCTGAAAAAAATTTACTATGACCTGAAGAAAAATTTTGAGTTTTGGCCGAAAAACGTGTTTTTTACAGAAAATTTAGTGAAAATGGCCGAAAACAACACCGAACCAGGACTCCCGGGTCGCGAAACGAGCACCAGGGTGAAGGTACGGCTGGTATGTATTAATTTTGAATATAATTTGAATTTAATAACTAGTGGATTTCAGGATAAAAAATAAATGAATAAAAATTAATAAAAACTTTTTGTAAAAAATTACAAGTGTCTGAAATGAAAAACTTTTTCGCGTCTATGTCAATTTTGTCGAGTCAATATGATAGGGGTAGGCTATTTAGGAATTATCGTGCTGAAAACAGCTTCAAAATGCGCCCCTTGGTTATCAAGTAATTACAATGTATGCAATTGACTACGGGGTATAGGTTGATTTTCTAAGCCGTGAAAATCAAAGTGACGACGATTTCAAAGTTTTTTGCTAGCTAGAAGCACGCGCGAGGTCAAAAGACGCGTCTCGGCGCGGGCTATCCAACCGCTGAAAAAAATTTACTATGACCTGAAGAAAAATTTTGAGTTTTGGCCGAAAAACGTGTTTTTTACAGAAAATTTAGTGAAAATGGCCGAAAACAACACCGAACCAGGACTCCCGGGTCGCGAAACGAGCACCAGGGTGAAGGTACGGCTGGTATGTATTAATTTTGAATATAATTTGAATTTAATAACTAGTGGATTTCAGGATAAAAAATAAATGAATAAAAATTAATAAAAACTTTTTGTAAAAAATTACAAGTGTCTGAAATGAAAAACTTTTTCGCGTCTATGTCAATTTTGTCGAGTCAATATGATAGGGGTAGGCTATTTAGGAATTATCGTGCTGAAAACAGCTTCAAAATGCGCCCCTTGGTTATCAAGTAATTACAATGTATGCAATTGACTACGGGGTATAGGTTGATTTTCTAAGCCGTGAAAATCAAAGTGACGACGATTTCAAAGTTTTTTGCTAGCTAGAAGCACGCGCGAGGTGTCAAAAGACGCGTCTCGGCGCGGGCTATCCAACCGCTGAAAAAAATTTACTATGACCTGAAGAAAAATTTTGAGTTTTGGCCGAAAAACGTGTTTTTTACAGAAAATTTAGTGAAAATGGCCGAAAACAACACCGAACCAGGACTCCCGGGTCGCGAAACGAGCACCAGGGTGAAGGTACGGCTGGTATGTATTAATTTTGAATATAATTTGAATTTAATAACTAGTGGATTTCAGGATAAAAAATAAATGAATAAAAATTAATAAAAACTTTTTGTAAAAAATTACAAGTGTCTGAAATGAAAAACTTTTTCGCGTCTATGTCAATTTTGTCGAGTCAATATGATAGGGGTAGGCTATTTAGGAATTATCGTGCTGAAAACAGCTTCAAAATGCGCCCCTTGGTTATCAAGTAATTACAATGTATGCAATTGACTACGGGGTATAGGTTGATTTTCTAAGCCGTGAAAATCAAAGTGACGACGATTTCAAAGTTTTTTGCTAGCTAGAAGCACGCGCGAGGTGTCAAAAGACGCGTCTCGGCGCGGGCTATCCAACCGCTGAAAAAAATTTACTATGACCTGAAGAAAAATTTTGAGTTTTGGCCGAAAAACGTGTTTTTTACAGAAAATTTAGTGAAAATGGCCGAAAACAACACCGAACCAGGACTCCCGGGTCGCGAAACGAGCACCAGGGTGAAGGTACGGCTGGTATGTATTAATTTTGAATATAATTTGAATTTAATAACTAGTGGATTTCAGGATAAAAAATAAATGAATAAAAATTAATAAAAACTTTTTGTAAAAAATTACAAGTGTCTGAAATGAAAAACTTTTTCGCGTCTATGTCAATTTTGTCGAGTCAATATGATAGGGGTAGGCTATTTAGGAATTATCGTGCTGAAAACAGCTTCAAAATGCGCCCCTTGGTTATCAAGTAATTACAATGTATGCAATTGACTACGGGGTATAGGTTGATTTTCTAAGCCGTGAAAATCAAAGTGACGACGATTTCAAAGTTTTTTGCTAGCTAGAAGCACGCGCGAGGTGTCAAAAGACGCGTCTCGGCGCGGGCTATCCAACCGCTGAAAAAAATTTACTATGACCTGAAGAAAAATTTTGAGTTTTGGCCGAAAAACGTGTTTTTTTACAGAAAATTTAGTGAAAATGGCCGAAAACAACACCGAACCAGGACTCCCGGGTCGCGAAACGAGCACCAGGGTGAAGGTACGGCTGGTATGTATTAATTTTGAATATAATTTGAATTTAATAACTAGTGGATTTCAGGATAAAAAATAAATGAATAAAAATTAATAAAAACTTTTTGTAAAAAATTACAAGTGTCTGAAATGAAAAACTTTTTCGCGTCTATGTCAATTTTGTCGAGTCAATATGATAGGGGTAGGCTATTTAGGAATTATCGTGCTGAAAACAGCTTCAAAATGCGCCCCTTGGTTATCAAGTAATTACAATGTATGCAATTGACTACGGGGTATAGGTTGATTTTCTAAGCCGTGAAAATCAAAGTGACGACGATTTCAAAGTTTTTTGCTAGCTAGAAGCACGCGCGAGGTGTCAAAAGACGCGTCTCGGCGCGGGCTATCCAACCGCTGAAAAAAATTTACTATGACCTGAAGAAAAATTTTGAGTTTTGGCCGAAAAACGTGTTTTTTACAGAAAATTTAGTGAAAATGGCCGAAAACAACACCGAACCAGGACTCCCGGGTCGCGAAACGAGCACCAGGGTGAAGGTACGGCTGGTATGTATTAATTTTGAATATAATTTGAATTAATAACTAGTGGATTTCAGGATAAAAAATAAATGAATAAAAATTAATAAAAACTTTTTGTAAAAAATTACAAGTGTCTGAAATGAAAAACTTTTTCGCGTCTATGTCAATTTTGTCGAGTCAATATGATAGGGGTAGGCTATTTAGGAATTATCGTGCTGAAAACAGCTTCAAAATGCGCCCCTTGGTTATCAAGTAATTACAATGTATGCAATTGACTACGGGGTATAGGTTGATTTTCTAAGCCGTGAAAATCAAAGTGACGACGATTTCAAAGTTTTTTGCTAGCTAGAAGCACGCGCGAGGTGTCAAAAGACGCGTCTCGGCGCGGGCTATCCAACCGCTGAAAAAAATTTACTATGACCTGAAGAAAAATTTTGAGTTTTGGCCGAAAAACGTGTTTTTTACAGAAAATTTAGTGAAAATGGCCGAAAACAACACCGAACCAGGACTCCCGGTCGCGAAACGAGCACCAGGGTGAAGGTACGGCTGGTATGTATTAATTTTGAATATAATTTGAATTTAATAACTAGTGGATTTCAGGATAAAAAATAAATGAATAAAAATTAATAAAAACTTTTTGTAAAAAATTACAAGTGTCTGAAATGAAAAACTTTTTCGCGTCTATGTCAATTTTGTCGAGTCAATATGATAGGGGTAGGCTATTTAGGAATTATCGTGCTGAAAACAGCTTCAAAATGCGCCCCTTGGTTATCAAGTAATTACAATGTATGCAATTGACTACGGGGTATAGGTTGATTTTCTAAGCCGTGAAAATCAAAGTGACGACGATTTCAAAGTTTTTTGCTAGCTAGAAGCACGCGCGAGGTGTCAAAAGACGCGTCTCGGCGCGGGCTATCCAACCGCTGAAAAAAATTTACTATGACCTGAAGAAAAATTTTGAGTTTTGGCCGAAAAACGTGTTTTTTTACAGAAAATTTAGTGAAAATGGCCGAAAACAACACCGAACCAGGACTCCCGGGTCGCGAAACGAGCACCAGGGTGAAGGTACGGCTGGTATGTATTAATTTTGAATATAATTTGAATTTAATAACTAGTGGATTTCAGGATAAAAAATAAATGAATAAAAATTAATAAAAACTTTTTGTAAAAAATTACAAGTGTCTGAAATGAAAAACTTTTTCGCGTCTATGTCAATTTTGTCGAGTCAATATGATAGGGGTAGGCTATTTAGGAATTATCGTGCTGAAAACAGCTTCAAAATGCGCCCCTTGGTTATCAAGTAATTACAATGTATGCAATTGACTACGGGGTATAGGTTGATTTTCTAAGCCGTGAAAATCAAAGTGACGACGATTTCAAAGTTTTTTGCTAGCTAGAAGCACGCGCGAGGTGTCAAAAGACGCGTCTCGGCGCGGGCTATCCAACCGCTGAAAAAAATTTACTATGACCTGAAGAAAAATTTTGAGTTTTGGCCGAAAAACGTGTTTTTTACAGAAAATTTAGTGAAAATGGCCGAAAACAACACCGAACCAGGACTCCCGGGTCGCGAAACGAGCACCAGGGTGAAGGTACGGCTGGTATGTATTAATTTTGAATATAATTTGAATTTAATAACTAGTGGATTTCAGGATAAAAAATAAATGAATAAAAATTAATAAAAACTTTTTGTAAAAAATTACAAGTGTCTGAAATGAAAAACTTTTTCGCGTCTATGTCAATTTTGTCGAGTCAATATGATAGGGGTAGGCTATTTAGGAATTATCGTGCTGAAAACAGCTTCAAAATGCGCCCCTTGGTTATCAAGTAATTACAATGTATGCAATTGACTACGGGGTATAGGTTGATTTTCTAAGCCGTGAAAATCAAAGTGACGACGATTTCAAAGTTTTTTGCTAGCTAGAAGCACGCGCGAGGTGTCAAAAGACGCGTCTCGGCGCGGGCTATCCAACCGCTGAAAAAAATTTACTATGACCTGAAGAAAAATTTTGAGTTTTGGCCGAAAAACGTGTTTTTTACAGAAAATTTAGTGAAAATGGCCGAAAACAACACCGAACCAGGACTCCCGGGTCGCGAAACGAGCACCAGG